>JALAZF010000176.1:8841714-11585928 GCA_022829125.1 Lathyrus tuberosus | reverse complement strand
CTATGTCTTGCTTGAACCAACCTTCATTCCAAGACTTGCTGAGTCAAGTAGAGGAAGAATTCGGATATGATCATCCGATGGGCGGCCTCACAATTCCTTGTGCAGAAGATGTTTTCTTGCATATTACTTCTCGCTTCAATGGAATATAAATCTAGAGCTGCAAGAGACTGACATTAGATTAGCAGTGACATTTTGTACAACAGTCACAATTTGCATTTGTATACAAAATATTTGTTATTATTTATTTCTAATCATAATGACAGATTATATTCAACAACTCATTGGGCTCCTTATATGCTTCTATTTATAAATTCTAAAACTGACTACTGTTAGGGATAAAAGAAAATATACTGTTTATCAAATTTCAGTCGATTCAGTCATATATTACTAGTGTTGAAGGCGAACACACAGCCTGGGAGAAAGTTTGAAACATATTGAAGGAAGTGCTTATCATTATTAAACCAAACATCCAGTTTTTACACCTTTCTTATGCTTCTGATACTTACTAATGCTATTAAGTATCACACTATTTCAATTGCTCAACTTAAAAGCCATAAAATATACATAAATGAATAAAAGGCCAACAGAAAACACTTAGTCCAGTTTTAAACCATTTCTCCTCTGCATGGCTGTCGAAATAAGAGTTTATAATATCTATATTGACTTGAAATTCATGTTAAGCTTGCTACTTATTTGTGGATTGTGGCTAGACACAGAACTGGCAATGGAAGTCTTTTCATAATTTGGTCAATAAGTGATAAGCCTGAACTCTATTATTTGATGATTTTTTGTTTGAGTTTTGTTGTATCATGTATGGACTACGGCCTCGCCAGTACCACTTTCGTACATTACCATATCTATTAGTATATAGTAGTAGTAGGACGATATCCATAAAATAAGTGCTTTGTGAATAGAATGCAAGAATTTAAGATCACATAAAAAATATCAGATGAATTCACAAGAATATAGTTTGATGAGATTCTCATTTCAGATTTTCACTTCTTAAGAGGAAACATCAAAATGGATAACAAAATTCCGGATGTACAAATTTGTTCTCAACTAGTCAATCCTACACTGTTCTATGTTAACAAGTTAATATGACATTTTTTGCAGTATGAATTAATTATAGACTGTTCAAGCGAGAAGTTGTATGTAAGAAGACATCTTCCTTGCACGGATTTGTAAGACCACCCATTGGATGACAGTAACCAAATTCCTCTTTGGCTTGGTTAAGCAATTCTTGAAATAAAGGCTCGTTCAAGAATGATATTGGAATCAAGAACCTCCTTGCATTCTCTCCAACATACACTGCAAGATAGCCTTTTGGGACATCCACTTGTTTGCTAGATGATGATCGTCTAATACCAGGTAAGCGAAAAGCCATTCTTGTTTTTGTTTCTTGACAATAGAATGATCTCAAATATTTGGTTGAAGAAAGAAGTGAACTCGATTTTTGATGATTCAAAGTATGAATGGTTTGTGTTACTTGTAAACTCAATAATGGATATAAATAGACTTTGAAAACCAATTGTATGGTGAATGAGTTATTGAATGAGGTTTAGACGGAGCCATGGCTCATTAATGATCACATAGTACTGTCTTGAAGGATTTCATAGAGGACTACACAAAATGTGAAATTACATACCCCACCTTTTGGAAAATTAGTGTATGAAACACATCAAATATTTCTTACAAACCATTTTCATTTTCTGAATGGTTACAATGTTGACACAGCTTTGTAATGTGGGACATGAATTCAATTACTCTGTCAAGTCTTAAGAAATCACTCATTTAATCTTTGAGGAAGACCTCTAGACAGTTTCATGTGATCTCTTGTCAACATTAAGCTGTGTTGCCAATGTGAAGAGAACATCGTGTGCCATGTCTAATGCATGTCTGAAAATAAATGAGTAGGCATTGTACAAGCTAGCGTTGAGTTTAACATACGCCTTTCATGTTAGTATCAGAGTAGTAAGATAAATAACACAAAATAAGAGATTAAGGGTAAGAAAAATTGACACAGATTATGGCCAAGTCAAGGATTGTGGATTGAATAATTAAAGTCACAATTTTTTTATTCAAAGAATGCAACTATCCATGGTTTTGCACCCATGGTTTTGTGAAGGTGAGCACGTATAAATAGAGGTGTATTTCTCATTTGTAAACACACAACAAAACACAAAGCATTGTAACATAGCATTAGAGAGAAAATATATATTGTATTTTCTCCTATAAGGTTCTTTTAGTGAGTGTTCTCCTATTACAAGAGAGAGTGTAATTTGTTCTCTCCTTGTATATAGAGAGAAGTGTTGTAAAATTTCTTCCACTTAGTGAAAATCTTTTCTACCGGTGCCCCGTGGTTTTTCCCTTATTTGTTGAGGGTTTTCCACGTAAATACTCTTTGTCAATTTTTTCTTACCCCTTAATCTCTTATTTTGTGTTATTTATCTTACTACTCTGATACCCAACATTTCATTCATAAGGTTGGGTTTGCACTCTTGTCGAACTTATTGATCATTGACAGAGACATATAAGACAACACCATGTGATCTCTCATCTCATGGCCCCCATCGTTTTATCTATGATTTCTCTAGCAAAGTGATTTCAAGAAACTATTGGAAACTATAAATATACTGTCCTCCTTCAAAACAATCACAAATCACTCAATCAATCAAACAGATACATTTTTGTTACATCTGATAAATTCATCTTGTTCATTAAAACATTTGAAATGGGTTTCCGTTTACTTGCAGCTATTACTACATGCTTCATTTAGCAGCACCCAAACATCATCAAAAGTATCCAATGTGCCAAAGGGCTATCTTTCAATGTTGAAGAGGAAATGAAGCAGTTTGTGATTCCTATGTCATATTTGAACTAATTTTCATCCAACGGGTGGCCTCACAATTCCTAGCACTGAAAGATGTTTTCTTGCATATTACTTCTCGCTTCAATGGACTGAAAATCTAGGTAATCTCACATTCATTCCACATTCTATATATGCTAGTTATTAGTTTTACAAAATTCATTCTTGCACTGAAGCATCAGAATTCAAGTTATCGCTTTTTCTTCTACTACTTCTTTGAGACCATTCTACTACCTTGAAAAGAGACAAATTGGAGAAAAAGAAATTGCAGTTGACATTCTTTTGGGGCTGAATTGCAAGACTAAAAGAGTGTGTACAGAGCATGTATTAGATTCTAAAACAGAAGTTAAAGCCATCAGATAATAGAATTCAGATTTACCACTTCTTAACCCAATTATGGAATGTCTATGCACGATGACAATTTGTTGACGGATTTTGAGGATATTTCTAACCACTTGGTTTTACATTTTGAGGAAATTTTTAACGCCGATAATAATTGCATGGATAATAGTTTGGTTGAGGAAACCATTTCTAGCCTTGTTGATGGACACAACAATAATATGCTTACTAGCATTTGTAATAAAGTGGAGGTGAAATGTCATTTTTGCCATGAACACTAATGGAGCTCCAATAATATGCTAATAGTTTTCAGTATTTTTATGGACATTGTTGGTAATGACATGTTTGAGGTTTGTGTTCAATTTTTCCAACTCTATGGATGCCTCCTAACTATAATCTGGATGACAACTATTAGCTTTTCTCGATCAATGGTCCGAGAGGAAATCACATCTCCATAGATGTTTTATATGTTGACGATGTTTCAATTTTTCGCAAGGGAACCATGTCTAATATGAGGGTTAGTCAAAATGTGTTCACTATATATGGTCATATATCTGGTTAACTCAAAAATTCCTCTAAGTTTGTGATGTATGTAAGCTCTACTCCTCCATCACAAACATATGCAGCCATTGCTGATAAGATCAAAGTAAAGATTTAAGCTTTGAAGCTTCCTTTCGCTCAACTGTTGGGATGATGCAGTTCGGGAAAATTTTCATCTATAAAGTATGTTTATCTATAGCTTTACCATTTATATTTGGTTGGTCTGAGAACATCAATCAGAGAAGGTAGTTATCATGGCTTGGAAGGAAATGTGCATTTCTTTAAAAGAAGGCGGCCTTGGTCTTAGATCATTGAGGAAAACTAATGAAGTCACCCTTCTTAAGATGGATTGGGATTTGGAGACCTTTTATCATCATTAGGCCACCTTAATCAAGGCTAGGGATCTCAAGGCTCATGAGAGTATTGCTTATTCTATTGACTCCCCATCTCGTGTGGTCTTAAGATGAGAATGGCTCGGGTATCGGACAATAGTATTTGGAAGATTAGCAAAAGTGTTTTGTGAGTTTCTTGTGTGATTATTGGATTGAGGATTCCTTGGCTGCCAAGTTACATATCTATTTAATTCACCATCATTATTTGAATACTAAGGTTAGTGATTTTCTTCAAAATGAAGATGGATTGTTTTGCATGGTGCTATAGCTCTTCGGTTTAAGTCTCAAGATCATCTCATATGGAAACATCCCACCAATGAAACTCTTACTTTTAAGAATGCATATCAATTTATTCCCATTCAACTCAATAGAAATTACTTGTCAGAAGTTATTATTTTATATTATTCAATCATTCTAATTATTATAATAATAATATTAAGAAACAAAAATGTATCGAAATTTATTTTTTCTGTTGGGGCCTCTCTAAAAGGTTGCTACAAAATTTCTGGAGACCAAGTTATGGATAAGTTTATTTCTCCTAATCAAACAATTTTACTTAAAGGGATGTTCTTGGTTGATGGGGGTGGTGGTTATGAACAAGTTAGTGAATTTGACTAAGCAATCTAAAAAAGGTTGTTTATTATTAAGGTCGATTTTGAGAAGGCTTATAATTTTGTAAGACGGAGGTTTTTGGATTACATGCTTATTAGGTTTGGGTTTAATAATAAGTGGTGCATCTGAATGCGTGCTTGTGTTTTTGGGAACCTGATTGTGTTAGTGAGATTTTTATCTAGAGAGGTCCAAAGCAAGGGGATCCTCTAACCCCCATTTCTTTTTTTTCCTTGTGGTAGAAGGACTTAATGGACTGTTTAGAAGGGGTCATTGAGTTTGATTTTTTTTAGGTTTTAGGGTGGGTGCCTTAGAGTTAACAATCTCTCATCTCCAATATGCGAACGACACTCTCATTTTGGCTGAAAATATGCTGTGGATTCTTGGGTTCATTTTTTCAGCACAAAAACCAGATTAATAAAAAAGGGAGGATGAAATGAATGAACTTTACATACAATTCTAGCTTGTTTTGCTCCATTTTAAGTGATGAAATACAAAAATGATATTTTGGTGTTGAAAAGTATATTGAGAATGAAAGAAACTTTTTTAAGGGTTTTGAAAATGGAGTGTTATTTGAGTAAGGAGAATATCCAATTTTTCGCCGGACATTTTCAGATATACATCTCCGAAAATATCACTGAGTCGTTACTTTAACTAGCTTAGTGAATAAAAACACAATAAATGACTGCATTGAGTATTTTGGAGTTGCATCTCCGGATACACAAATAATATATGAAGATGCATTTCCGAAACATATTTTTTACATATAGATTGAAATTTCAGAAAAGCGAAGTTTAGTGTGATTTCGGATGCATCTGGAGATGTATCTCCAATCCTTTATAGGACATTTACGAATTTCCAAGGGGACACGCAAAATTATCCCCTTTATTTTTATGATAATTAAGAGCATAAGAGAACAACTTATCTTCTAATGTGTGCAGTAAACATTTTGCTTAAAAATCAACCCATTTTCTAGACGCACACCCTAGCAAAATTTTATTTTGAATTTCTTCCTCTCTATGTTGATTATCTATCTCATCTAATAACAATAACAATTACATTATTTCTAATTACACACTCAAAATAATACATTAAAATAAATTAGGTTATGTTATTACATTTAAATTTTAATATAGATTAGCAATAGTATTATTATTATTATTATTACATTGTTATTTATCAATTGTGAATGCATCAATAATATCTAAACATAATTGTTGTATATAAATTGTACAAACAATTTTATAGAAAAAAAAATCAAATATGATGAACTTTTCCATAATGATGTTTCATATGGTAATGATGTTATAACCTTATTTACCAATTCAAAAAGTTTTGTTAAAATTTACAACTAAAAAACTTTCATGTACCAAAAAACTACTCTGAGGTGAATAGATGGTGAATTAAAAAACAAAAGGAGTAGAATTGGCTTATTTGATGGTTGGTTGGGGGTAGAGGGTTAATGAAGTAAACAAAACTTGTTTTTCCATCCTCTTTTTCAAGTCACCAACAATTGATCATAGTCATTGCTCTCTATGTCAGCAAAATTAATTTATAGAATAAACTAGTAGAGTTTCAAAATTAGAAAATGGCAGGATATAAAACATATCAAAATTAATTGTTGAAGAAAATTAGAGATGTTTCAAGTCTGTCTCAAACATGATCATAATAATTACTCTCTCAAAGACCTCTAGACACTCATGTGATCTCTTATGAACCATCTAAGAACTAAATAGTGTTTAAATTTATGACTGATATTTCTCGTAATTCTGCAGGTAAGATGTCAACATTGTGTGATCAATGTGAAGAGAACATCATGTTCCATGTCTGATGCATGTCTTAAAAGAAATGACTAAGAATTGTACAAGTATTGAGTTTAACATGAGCCTTCCATTCACAAAGTGGGGGTTTGCACTCTTATTCATCCTTCACAATACCATTGTGATCACTTATCTCATGGCCCCATCATTTTACAAATCACAATTCAAGAAACTTTTGGAAACTATAAATATAGTGTCCTTCTTCACAACAATCACAAATAACTCAAGCAATCAAACTTAGATACATTTTTCTTACATCTGACAAATTCAGCTTCTTTTTTCAAAACATTTGGAATGGGTTTCCGTTTACCAACAGCTATTAGACGGGCTTCATTTAGCAGTACGCAAACATCCTCAAAAGCATCGAATGTGCCAAAAGGCTATCTTGCAGTGTATGTTGGAGAGCAAATGAAACGGTTTGTTATCCCCATGTCATACTTGAACCAATCTTCATTTCAAGACTTGTTGAGTCAAGCAGAGGAAGAGTTCGGATTTGATCATCCAATGGGTGGCCTCACCATTCCTTGCACGGAAGATGTATTCTTGCATATTACTTCTCGCTTCAACGGACAATAGATCCTACAATGAAGGATACTAGCGTAGATTAGCAGACATTTTGTACAATAGTCATCATTTTTACATGTAAAGATTTTTTTCCCTTTCCTACCTTTGGAATGGGTTAGAACTGTCCATCTGAATGACATATTCAGGAAGAGATTATCTGTTATTAGTTTTCTAATTATAATGGCACATATTCAACAACTCAATGGTCTCCTATATGCTTCTATTATAAATTATAAATTACAAAGCTGGTGATTTTATGCAGATTTCTCTGACCAAATAAAACATTAAGCCAAACACTAATAGTTGATAAGCTACCTTGAATCTAAGCTTACAAATTTTTTACATGTCTTAGGCTTCTATCAACTGCATCTTCATCTAGGCAGAGCAACTATTCTCACGGGCTGAATTGCAT
Organism: Lathyrus tuberosus; assembly: GCA_022829125.1. Classification (NCBI taxonomy): domain Eukaryota; kingdom Viridiplantae; phylum Streptophyta; class Magnoliopsida; order Fabales; family Fabaceae; genus Lathyrus; species Lathyrus tuberosus. The sequence continues at coordinate 11,578,386 of JALAZF010000176.1, read as the reverse complement.
CATGAGTAAACAGAGAATGTATTAATGTTATAGGCGCACAATTAATTAAATTCTAAAACATAAGCTAATCCCATCAAATAATAGAGTTCAGATTTACCACTTTGTAACCAAATTGTGGAAAGACTCTCACTGCCAGTTCTCTGGGTCCGGCCATAATCTACAAATAGAATGGATGTTAAACATGAATTTTCAAGTATCAAATAATCTAATCTCAATTGGAAATTTAAAAGTTCGTAAGAGCTAGAAACTCATTGCAATTGGTCTTTTATTCATGACTGAATATCTTATCTCTTACTATGTTTATTCATGGCTATGATACTTGAGTTTGAAAATATCAGGCCCTATCCTACTAGCTAATTATTCTGAGAATAATTGTTATGCACGGTTGGTGTAATAAGTTTTTCACTATCAGCAAACGTCACCCATTCAAATATGTGTGTGAAAATAGTTATAATTAAAATCAAATACTTTCAATCATCTAATGGTTATAATTGATTAACACTAGAAAAAAATCTTTACACTGACTGCTTATGTCAGCTAAATTACCATAGACACTGCTGTCTATGTCTGCTAAATGCCAGGGTATGTAACCATCAGAATTTATTTGTTGAAGTAAATTTTACATTTTAAGCCTCTCTGAAAAATAATAATAATGCCATTGCAATTGTTTAAAAATTAGTAGCTTTTCTTACCTGTGCATAGCACTTTCATTTTCAAAGTTGAAACAGCTTTGTAATGTGGGACATAACTTTAACTCTCTGCCATGCCTTACGAAAGACCTCTAGACAGTTTCATGTGATTTCTTGTGAACAAAACAATATGCACAACTCATATTTAGTGTACGACTGATATTTTTCTCATAATTCTTCAGGTCATATATCAACATTAAGCTTTCTTGTCAATATGAAGAGAACATGTGCCATGTCTGATGTGTTTGCACTCTTATTGACAGAGGCATCTAAGGCAACACCATGTGATCTCTCATCTCATGGACCCCATCATTGAAACTCTTGGAACCTATAAGTACAGTGTCCTCCTTCACAACCATCACAAATCACTCAAGCAATCAAACTCAAATACATTCTCCTTACATCAAGAAATTAAGCTTTTTTTTCTTCAAAACATTTGAAATGGGTTTCCTTTTACCTGCTGCTATTAGACGGTCTTCACATCGCAGTATCAAAACATCGTCAAAAGTATCAAATGTGCCCAAGGGGTATGTTGCAGTGTACGTCGGAGAGGAAATGAGGCGGTTTGTCATCCCCATTTCATACTTGAACCAACCTTTATTTCAAAACTTGTTGAGTCGAGCAGAGGAAGAATTCGGATATGATCATCCAATGGGCGGTCTGACAATTCCATGCAGAGAAGATGTTTTCTTGGATATTAGTTCTCAGTTCAATAGCATATAAATCTTACCTTAAAGGAAACTGACATAGATTAGCGTAGAAATTTTGTACAATAGTCATCATTTAGATTTGTATAGATTTTTTTCCTTTTCCTATCCTTGGAAAGGGTTAGAATTGTCGAATGAAAAATTGAGGAAGAGATTGTTTGTTATTACTTATTCCTAATCATAATGACACAATATATTCAACAACTCAAATTTTCCTTGCGTTATTATAATGATGACATAAGGGTACTACACACTGTAAGCAAAATCTAGCTCGAATGTTCCTGCAAATTTGTCTAACCTAATAAAACATTCTTCCAAACTCTAATAGTACTTGATAAGCTATATTGTATCTAAGACACAGCGTGTTTACATGTTTTGAGCTTTCGTCATCTAGGTAGATTTATGCCATAATAAATAAGAAAGCTCCTCCACCTATTCCAACTGCCATGAGATCCAATCGTCAATTTGTTTGGCACGTGAAATGAAAATGAGAAAAGAAGCATACCAATAACTTTGTATGATGCATTTTTCCTTTGAGGTTTAACGAAGGTGGTAGAGACAACAATCACAAGGACTTTCTTTCTTGTGCACTCTATTAGCGGCAACCCTTTACTTCCTAACATCCTCCACTATTCATAAAAGTGTATATTATTATGTATTTTCCTAATCAAAAGATTATCATGAACTGCATGACTAAACAGAGTCTGCACAGAGCATGTCTTAGGTCTCATAGATGCAAAATTAGTTTTTTTTTTTATAATCAAGATTCATTAATAAGAGATTAAGGACATCTCGGATCAAAAAACTGAATACAACCCAACTATCGGGGGAAAACCGAAACCAACCCAACAGAAACAAAAAACACAACTACAACCAATTAAAAGGAAATTTAGACCAATCGTAAAGACTACAATTCCGCCTATTACGACTACCTAAAATCAACCAATTCCACGATGAAGATACAATACCGGCAAATATGGAATCGACATTACAAACCTCATCATTAAATAAAATGTTATTCCTAAACCTCCAAATATTCCAACAAGCAATAAACCAAATGGAAAGTTAGATTTTAAAACAGAAGCCAATCCCATCAAACAGTAGAGTTCAAATTTACCACTTCTTGATCCAGTCATGAAAAGTCTCCCACTAAAGTTCTCTGTATCCAGCCATAATCTAAAAAAAAAGAATAGTAGTAAAACATTAATTTCAAGTACCAAATAATCTCATTTAGAAATTTGAAAGTTCCTGAAAGCTAAAAACTCATCCAATCTAGGCAACAATCTCTTGATTAGCCTGCTGCTTCGTGTTGGAAAGAACAATGGGCCTTATCCTACTAGCTAATTATTCTTATATGCAGAAAACAAATCAATGCAGTTGCTACTAGACATATTCAAAAGACTGCAAATATGCAGGACCGTTGACTTGAAATTTAAAATTCAGAATAGCATTTTTTTTGCTGGTAGTTGTGGGTCCAAACATATACTTATCTCTTTTGAAGAGTTGTTCAATTGCTATCTCTATCTTCTCATCTGGTCAGCAGCATGCCTAATGAACGGCCAAGCCCTCTATATGTGTTCCTTGTAGCCTCCTAATATTAATGATTTGTAGCCAACTAACAATTATAATACACGCTAAAAAGAGAATTATTGGTGGCTAGCTATATATTGGTATTGAACCGCGTTATCGATATGAAGAGAACATGTGACATGTCAACAAAAATATGAGTAGCCATTTGACTTTCATTGAGAAGGTGGGGTATATAAGCACTCCTATTGAACTTGTTGGAGACATTAAAAGACAGTACCATGTGATCTCTCATCTCATGGACCCCATCCTTTAAGGATCAATTCTCAACGAAGTGGATTTGAAGAAACTCTTGAATGAAGACTAAAAATACACTACTTTGCTTCATATCCATCACAAATCACTCACTCACTCACAAATAGTGTCTTATTTGACCATATTCCTTCGGGTACATTCTCTAATCTCTTCGTGGGATTTCGATATAGCACATAAAATGATGCAGTCACTGCCTCGCTCCATCAGCTATGTTAAATTCACAATGGTCATGTTCCTCCTCTAAGCCAAATTATTCTGTTGTGGTGTGTATGGGGCAGTATTCTCATGTTGTATTCACATCTTGTCACGTAAGTTATCAAGTTTCTTGGATGTATATTTTCCATCTCCATCAATTATGAGTACCTTGAGTTATTTTTATGTCTATTTCTCATTTGTCGCATGGAACCTTTTTTAAAACATGGAACACTTCATCCTTTGTCTGATCACCCAAATGAAAAACAACAAGAGTTTGTTGGACATGATTTGGACTTGCAATGTTATACTATGAGATAAATGAATTAAAAAAAAAAAACATTTGAATTCAGAAGAATATAGTTTGATTATGTTCTCATTTCAGATTTCCACTTAAGAGGAAACATCAAAATTGAAAGAGAAATTCTTGATGTACAAAAATTGTCTCAACAAGTCAGTCAACCTACACTATTCTATGCTTACATTCATCTGAACTTTTTGCGGTATGAATTAATTATAGGTTGTTCAAACGAGAAGTTGTATGTAAGAAGACATCTTCCTTGCATGGAATTGTAAGACCACCCATTGGATGACAGTAACCAAATTCCTCTTCGGCTTGGCTAAGCAATTCTTGAAATAAAGACTCGTTCAAGAATGATACTGGAACCAAGAACCTCCTCGCTTTCTCTACAACATACACTGCAAGGTAGCCTTTTGGCACTTCCACTTGTTTGCTAAATGATTGGCTTGTACTAAATGATGATCGTCTAATACCAGGTAAGCGAAAACCCATTCTTGTTTTGGTTTATTGACAATAGAATGATCACAAAGTAGTGGAAGAAAGAAGTGCACTTGAATTTTTATGCTTCAAAGTATGAATGGTTTGTGTTGCTTGTAAACCCAATGATGGATATATATAGACTTTGAAAACTAATTGTATGGTGAATGAGTTATTGAATGTGGTTTTGTGGGAGCCATGGCTCATTATTGATCACATGGCACTGTCTCTTGACGGCTTTCATTGAGGACTACACGAAATGTGAAATTACATGTCCCACCTTTTGGAAATTTATAGCCTGTGAAAGAGACTTGCTATGGATTGTTTCATATGTTTTAGATATGCTCTAACACAACTGATGTCTACCAGTACTTGAAATCCAATCAATAAATCATGAAACTTCTTGGAAGCTGCTGCAACTTTGTATGGATAGACTACTTCCACATTGTTAATCTAACCGTAAAATCTGACTGCATATTCACAGTATATTCCCCTAGTGAAAAGAAGAACTGATTCAACTGAAATTTGGAATTTGAGAAGTTTTTTACATGGCATGATCAATTTTTGTAATATCATATAAAATTATATTACATGAGATTTCCTTCTTGTTTTCTTAGTTGGTTTTCTTATCTGTGCATATCACTTTTATTTTCTGAATGGTCACCTTGTTGGCACAGCCTCTTAGTGTCGGTCATACGTTTAATTACTCGCTCAATTCTTAAGCAAGCATTCAATCTTTGAAAAAGATCTCTAGACAGTAGCATGTGATCGGTTGTGAACCATAGTCTGATTATCTCCAACCAGGCCCTTCAAGAACAATAAATATATGCAATTCATAAAATAGTGTATGACTGATATTTCTCATAATTCTACAAGTCATATATCAACATTAAACCGTGTTGTCAATACGAAGAGAACATGTGCCATGTTTGATGCATGTCTTAGAAATGAGTAGGCATTGTACAAGTATTGAGTTTGACATGACCACTTCTCATTTTATTTTCAGTGGCTACGGTTTGCACTCTTCTTGAACTTATTGATCCTTGATAGTGGCATCTATAAGACAGCACCATGTGATCTATTATCTTATGGGTCCCATCATATTAACAATAATTTCTCAAACAAATGGATTTCAAGATACTATTGGAAACTATAAATGCAATATCTTCCTTCACAACAACACAAACCACTCAAGCAAACAAATTTAGTTACACTTTTCTTCAATCTGAGAAATTCAGCTTATTTTTCAAACCATTAGAAGATGGGTTTCCGATTACCTTCTATTAGACGTGCTTCTTTTACCGGTAGCCAAGCATCGTCAAAAGCATTGAATGTGCCAAAAGGTTATCTAGCAGTTTATGTTGGAGAGAAAATGAAGCGCTTTGTTATCCCTATGTCTTACTTGAACCAACCTTCATTCCAAGACTTGTTGGTTGAAGCAGAGGACGAATTCGGATACGCTCATCCGATGGGCGGCCTCACAATTCCTTGTGCAGAAGATGTTTTCTTGCATATTACTTCTCGCTTCAATGGAATATAAATCTACAACTGCAAGAGACTGACATTAGATTAGCAGTGACATTTTGTAAAATAGTCACAACTTAGATTTGTATAGATTTTTCCTTTCCTTACTTTTGGAATGGGTTAGAATTGTCCATCCGAATGAAAAATTCAGGAACAAAATATTTGTTATTATTTATTTCTAATCATAATAACACATTATATTCAAAGACTCATTGGGCTCCTATATGCTTCTATTTATAAATTCTAAAACTGACTGACTTCTATTAGGGAAAAATGAATATTTATTGTTTATCAAATTTCAGTTCATTCAGTCATATTGAAGGAAGTTCTTATCAGTATCAAACCTATTACTCTACGATTATTGGCCTAATAAATTATTCAGCCAAACTCTAATAGTTGATAAGCTATCCTGTATCTAAGCTTCCAATTTTTACACATTCCTTATAAGCTTGTGATACTTACTGCTTCTTTTTAAGTATCACACTATTTCAAGTGCTCAACTTAAAAGCGATAAGATATACAGTACTGAATAAAAGTCCAACAGGAAACACTTAGTCCACTTTTAAACCATTCCTCCTCTCCATGGCTATCGAAACAATCAAGTTGGAAATATTTGTAGGTTAAAGAAATGTTTTTCCCATAAAGAATTTTTTGTTTGAGTTTTGTTGTATCATGCATGGACTAAGGCCTCACCAGTACAACTTTTGCACATTACCATATCTATTAGTATATAATAGTAATAGATTATCCTTCAAATCAGGACATGAATCCTAAAGAGCCTAAAGAGCCTGACAAATGGTGTCTTATTTGACCATATTCCTTCAGGTACATTCTCTAGTGTCTTAGTGGGATACGATTTAACACATAGCATGAAACAGTCACTGCCTCGCCGCATAAGCTATGTTAAATTTTTATATTTAACGGTTAAGAGTCTCACATCGGACAATCTATGGCCTGAACATGTGTTTATAAGGGAGGACAATTCTCACCCTACTAGTTGGTTTTATAGGATTGAGTTAGACTCAACCATGCATTCTCAAGATGTTATCATAGTCTCGTTAAAGATCCATTGGGCTACCCACCATTTAGTTCCACGCTCCAGACCCAAATTCTGGGTGTGAAAGGGGGTCCTACATCAGAATGAATTAAAAAAAAAATCACATATGAATTCACAAGAATATAGTTTGATTATGTTCTCATTTCAGATTTCCATTTAAGAGGAAACATCAAAATTGACAGAAATTCCTGATATACAAAAATTGTCTCAACTAGTCAACCTACACTATTCTATGTTAACATTCATATGAATTTTTTGCGGTATGAATTAATTAAATGTTGTTCAAACGAGAAGTTGTATGTAAGAAGACATCCTCCTTGCAAGGAATTGTAAGACCACCCATTGGATGACAGTAACCAAATTCCTCTTCAGCTTGGTTAAGCAATTCTTGAAATAGAGGCTCGTTCAAGAATGATACTGGAACCAAGAACCTCTTCGCTTTCTCTCCGACACAAACTGCAAGATAGCCTTTTGGGACTTCCACTTCTTTGCTAGATGCTTGGCTTGCACTAAATGATGATCGTCTAATACCAGGTAAGCGAAAACCCATTCTTGTTTTGTTTCTTTAGAATAGAATGATCTCAAAGAAATAGTAGATGAAAGAAGTGAACTTGAATTCTGATGCTTCAAAGTATGAATGATGTATATATATAGACTTTGAAAGCCAATTGTATTGTGAATGAGTTATTGAATAGTGTTTAGTGGGAGCCATGGCTCATTAATGATCACATGGTACTGCCTTGAAATGCGATATTACATACCCCACCTTTTGGAAATTTATAGCCTGTGAAAGAGACTTGTTATGGATTGTTTCATATGTTTTAGATATGCTCTAAACATATCAAATATCTTGTTCACGTCTCTCTAACACAACTGATGTCTACCAGTACTTGAAATCAAATCAATAAACCATGAATACTTCTTGGAAGCTGCTGCAACTTTGTATGAACAGAATCTCTCAATTCTTAAGCAATTATTAAATCTTAGAGAAAGACCTCTAGGCAGTAGCATGTTATCTGTTGTGAACCATAATTTGATTATCTCCAACCGTAGCAGTGTATGACTGAGATTTCTCATAATTCTACAGGTCATATATCAACATTAAACCGTGTTGTCAATACGAAGAGAACATGTGCCATGTTTGATGCATGTCTTAGAAATGAGTAGGCATTGTACAAGTATTGAGTTTGACATGACCACTTCTCATTTGATTTTCAGTGGCTACGGTTTGCACTCTTCTTGAACTTATTCATCCTTGATAGAGGCATCTAAGACAACACCATGTTATCTATTGTCTCATGGGCCCCATCATTTTAACAATAATTTCTCAAAACAAATGGATTTCAAGATACTATTGGAAACTATAAATGCACTATCTTCCTTCACAGCATCACAAACCACTCAAGCAGACAAATTTAGATACACTTTTCTTTAATCTGAGAAATTCAGCTTATTTTTCAAACCATTTGAACATGGGTTTCCGATTACCTTCTATTAGACGTGCTTCTTTTACAGGTAGCCAAACATTGTCAAAAGCATTGAATGTGCCAAAAGGTTATCTTGCGGTGTATGTTGGAGAGAAAATGAAACGCTTTGTTATCCCTATGTCTTACTTGAACCAACCTTCATTCCAAGACTTGCTGAGTCAAGTAGAGGAAGAATTCGGATATGATCATCCGATGGGCGGCCTCACAATTCCTTGTGCAGAAGATGTTTTCTTGCATATTACTTCTCGCTTCAATGGAATATAAATCTAGAGCTGCAAGAGACTGACATTAGATTAGCAGTGACATTTTGTACAACAGTCACAATTTGCATTTGCATTTGTATACAAAATACTTGTTATTATTTATTTCTAATCATAATGACACATTATATTCAACAACTCATTGGGCTCCTTATATGCTTCTATTTATAAATTCTAAAACTGACTACTGGTAGGGATAAAAGAAAATATATTATTTATCAAATTTCAGGCGATTCAGTCACTAGTGTTGAAGGCGAATATACAGCCTGAGAGAAAGTTTGAAACATATTGAAGGAAGTGATTATCATTGTTAAACCAAATATCCAGTTTTTACACTTTTCTTATGCTTCTGATACTTACTAACGCTTTAAAGTATCAGACTATTTGAATTGCTCAACTTAAAAGCAATAAGATATACAGTAATGAATAAAAGGTTAACAGGAAACACTTAGTCCACTTTTAAACCATTCCTCCTCTCCATGGCTATCAAAACAATCAAGTTGGAAATCTTTGTAGGTTAAAGAAAGGTTTTTCCTTTCGAAATACGAGTTTATAATATCTATATTGACTTGAAATTCATGTTTAACGTGCTACTTATATGTAGATTATGTCGGGACATAGAACTGGCAATGGAAGACTTTTCATAATTAGGTCAATAAGTGATAAGCCATAACTCTATTATTTGATTTTTTGATTTTTTGTTTGAGTTTTGTTGTATCATGTATGGACTATGGCCTCCCCAGCACAACTTTTGCACATTACCATATCTATTAGTATATAGTAGTAACAGACTATCCATAAAATCAGCGCATGACTTGTGTTTGTGAATAGAATGTAAGTATTTAAAATGAACAAAAAACAACAGATGAATTCACAAGAATATAGTTTGATGAGATTCTCATTTCAGATTTCCACTTTTTAAGAGGAAACATCAAAATGGATGACAAAATTCCAGATGTACAAAATTTTTCTCAGCTAGTCAATCCTACACTATTCTATGTTATCAAGCTAATATGACTTTTTATTTGCAGTATGAATTAATTATAGATTGTTCAAGCGAGAAGTTGTATGTAAGAAGACATCTTCCTTGCACGGAATTGTAAGACCGCCCATTGGATGACAGTAACCAAATTCCTCTACGGCTTGGTTAAGCAAGTCTTGAAATAAAGGCTCGTTCAAGAATGATATTGGAATCAAGAACCTCCTTGCTTTCTCTCCAACATAAACTGCAAGATAGCCTTTTGGAACTTCTAGAGTATCAGACTATTTTTACACATCCCTTATATGCTTCTGATATTGCTTCTATTTAAGTATCAGACTATTTGAATTGCTCAACTTATATGCTTCTGATATTGCTTCTATTTAAGTATCAGACTATTTGAATTGCTCAACTTAAGATGAACAAAAGATAACAGATGAATTCACAAGAATATAGTTTGATGAGATTCTCATTTCAGATTTTCATTTAAGAGGAAACATCGAAACGGATAACAAAATTCCTGATGTACAAATTTTTTCTCAACTAGTCAATTCTACACTATTCTATGTTATCAACCTAATATGACTTTTTTTGCAGTATGAATTAATTATAGGCTGTTCAAGCGAGAAGTTGTATGTAAGAAGACATCTTCCTTGCAGGGAATTGTAAGACCACCCATTGGATGACAGTAACCAAATTCCTCTTCGGCTTGGTTAAGCAATTCTTGAAATAAAGGCTCGTTCAAGAATGACATTGGAATCAAGAACCTCCTTGCTTTCTCTCCGACATAAACTGCAAGATAGCCTTTTGGGACATCCACTTGTTTGCTAGATGATGATCGTCTAATACCAGGTAAGTGAAAACCCATTCTTGTTTTTGTTTTTTAACAATAGAATGATCTCAAATATTTAGTAGAAGAAAGAAGTGAACTTGATTTCTGATGATTCAAAGTATGAATGGTTTGTGTTACTTATAAACTCAATAATGCATATATATATAGACTTTGAAAACCAATTGTATGGTGAATGAGTTATTGAATGAGATTTAGTGGGAGCCATGGCTCATTAAGGATCACATGGTACTGTCTTGAAGGATTTCATAGAGGACTACACGAAATGTGAGATTACATGCCCCACTTTTTGGAAAATTAGTGTATGAAACACATCAAATATTTCTTATAAACCATTTTCATTTTCTGAATGGTTACAATGTTGACACAGCTTTGTAATGTGGGACATGAATTCAATTACTCTGTCAATTCTTAAGAAATCACTCATTTAATATTTGAGAAAGACCTCTAGACAGTTTCATGTGATCTCTTGTCAACATTAAGCTGTGTTGTCAATGTGAAGAGAACATCATGTGCCATGTCTAATGCATGTCTGAAAAGAAATGAGTAGGCATTGTACAAGCTAGCATTGAGTTTAACATAAGCCTTTCATTCAGAAGGTTTTGTTTGCACTCTTGTCAAACTTATTGATCATTGATAGAGACATCTAAGACAACACCATGTGATCTCTCGTCTCATGGCCCCCATCATGTTATCTATGTTTTCTCTAGCAAAGAGATTTGAAGAAATTCTTGGAAACTATAAATATACTGTCCTCCCTCCCACCAATCACAAATCACACAAGGAGTCAAACATAGATACATTTTTCTTACAACAATTAGACAGGCTTTGTTTAGCACTTCCAAAACATCATCAAAAGTATATAATATGTCGAAGGGCTATCTTTTACTGTACGTTAGAGAGAGCAAATGAAGCGGTTTGTGATCTCAATGTCATATTTAAGCCAATTTTCATTCAATGGGAGGCTTCACAATTACTTCTCGCTTCAATGGACTATAAATCTAGGTAATCTCAATTTCATTCCACATTCAATTTAAAAGAGAAAGGCTTCCACATTCTAGATATGCACGTCATTAGTTTTACAGATAACAAAATTCATTCTTGCACTGAAGCATCAGAATTCAAGTTATTACTTTTTCTTCTTCTACTTCTTTGAGACCATTCTACTACTGTATAGAGCATGTATTGAATTCTAAAACCAAAGTTAAAGCCATCAGATAATAGAATTCAGATTTACCACTTCTTAATCCAATTATGGAATATCTGTGCATGATGACAATTTGTTGGCGGATTTTAGGATATTTCTAACCCGTTGGTTTTACATTTTGAGGAAATTTTCAATACCGATAATACTTGCTTGGATAATAGTTTGATTGAGGAAACCATTCCTAACCTTGTTGATGGACACAACAATAATATGCTTACTAGCATTAACAATAAAGTGGAAGTGAAATGTCATTTTTTCCATGAACACTAATGGAGCTCCAGTAATATGCTAATACTTTTCAGTATTTTTGTGACATTGTCGGTAACGACATGTTTGAGGTTTGTGTTCAATTTTTCCAACTCTACGGATGCCTCCTAACTATAATCTGGATGACAACTATTAGCTTTTTTCGATCAATGGTCCAAGAGGAAATCTTATCCCTGTAGATGTTTTGATTTTTCGCAAGGGAACCATGTCTAATATGAGGGTTAGTCAAAATGTGTTCACTATATATGGTCATATATCTGGTTAACTCAAAAATTCCTCTAAGTTTGTGATGTATGTAAGCTCTACTCCTCCATCACAAACATATGCAGCCATTGCTGATAAGATCAAAGTAAAGATTTAAGCTTTGAAGCTTCCTTTCGCTCAACTGTTGGGATGATGCAGTTCGTCAAAATTTTCATCTATAAAGTACGTTTATCTATAGCTTTACCATTTCATCAATCAGAGAAGGTAGTTATCATGGCTTGGAAGGAAATATGCATTTCTTTAAAAGAAGGCAGCCTTGGTCTTAGATCATTGTGGAAAACTAATGAAGTTGCCCTTCTTTAAGATGGCTTGGGATTTGGCGTTTTTTTTTTATCATCATTAGGCAAGGGATCTCAAGCCTCATGAGACCATTGCTTATTCTATTGATTCATCCATCTTGTGTGGTCTTAAGATGAGAATAGCTCAGGTAAAGGACAATAGTATTTGGAAGATTAGCAAAAATGTTTTGTGAAATTCTTGTGTGATTATTGGATTGAGGATTCCTTGGATGCCAAGTTACATATCCATTTAATTCACCATCATCATTTAACTAGTGAACAATGCAATATCTTTTTTTAGAATATCCTTTTGTTTCTAAAATTTGATAATGGTTTAGTCAAATCACTCATGTGCTCTCTTTTGACTCTTTTGCCGATATGTTCCTTGCCTTTTTTCAAGCAATGTAAAATTGCCATTTTAGCTTCTATTTTGAGCATTGTTAATATTATTTGGATTTAAGTGGCACAATAGAAATTACACGTTGTTGATTATTTTATATTATTCAATCAATTCTAATTATTATAGTATTAATATGAAAAACAAATATATAATTGAATTTTATTTTTTTCTTGTTGCGGCCTCTCTATAAGGTTGTCACGAAATTTATGGAGACAAGGTTAGCTTAAGTTATGGATAAAGTTATTTCTCCTAATCAATTTTTTTTTTCTTAAAGGGATGCTCTTGGTCGATCGGGTGGTGGTTATGAATGAGTTGGTGAATTTGGCAAATCAATCTAAGAAAAATGGTCTATTTTAAGGTCGATTTTGAGAAGGCTTATAAGTTTATAAGATGAAGATTTTGAATTACATGCTTGTTAGGCTTGTGTTTGATAATAAGTAATGCGCCTGGATGCATGCTTATGTTTTTGGTAACCTGGTTGTGTTAGTGAATGAGTGTCTCACGTAAGAGATTTGTATCTAGAGAGGTCTAAAGCAAGGGAAGCCTCTAGTCCCATTTCTTTTTCGCCTTATGGTGGAAGGACTTAGTGGACTGTTTAGAAGGGCCGTTGAGTTTGAGATTTTTTCAGGTTTTAGAGTCGGTGTCTCAGAGTTAAAGATCTCTTTTCAATATGCAAACAACACTATCATATTGGTAAAGAAACGTTGCCGAAGAATCTTCGACTCATTAAAGCAATCTTTCGTGGGATTTGAGCTTGTCTCGGAGCTCCTCATTAACTTTGATAATAGTAGTCTTATTGTTGTTAAAGTGGATCCAATTTTTATGGAGTTAGCTTGATATTTTCTTCATTGCAATCAAGAAATCCTCCATTTTAAGTATCTTGGTCTCCCAGCGGGTGTCAATCATCGCCTTGAATAATATCTGTTGGGTTTGGACTCCCTTCTTATGTGAAGAAAGACTCAAATATGATTAGTCCATTTGTGCTCCCTTCCTATAAGGATTCAAAAGAGAGAAAAAAGAGAAACGCATTCCCGTTTTTCTGCAATCAGTCTCACTAAATCGACGATCCTCGATTCATTAACCGTTGGATCGTGCTCAAATTTAGAGGGCAGGTTCGTAACTCATGTATCTAACTTTTGACCGTTCAAAATATCAAAACAACATTTGAGGTGACAGTTGTCTGCTTCGCACTGAAGTTGCTGATTTGGGAAATTTTTTCAGATTTTTTATTCATATTAGTAAGCTAGTTTGTTTTGTGATTAGCGGTTGTTAACACTAGTTTGTAAATCACTTTAAGACTCACTTGTACCTTTAATTGATTATAGTGAAGTTATTTCTTTGGTCTGAACGACTCGAGGTTTTTACTCTTATATTGAGGAGTTTTCCACGTTAAAAATATCGGTATTCTTTTGTGCATTTATTTGTTTGATTTGTCGTCTTATATATGTTGTTGATCATCAAGGTTCATATAAGTCTAAAAAATTTATTTTCACTCCGAGAAAAAGGATATCAAGAAAATTTTGGAAACTATATATATATATATATATATATATATATAGTGTCCTCCTTCACAACAATCACAAATAACTCAAGCAATCATACGTAGAAACATTTTGCTTACATCTGACAAATTCAGCTTCTTTTTCAAAACATTTGAAATGGGTTTCCGTTTATTTGCAGCTATTAGACATGCTTTATTTAACAGTAGCCAAACATCCTCAAAAGCATTGAATTTTCCAAAGGACTATCTTGCCGTGTACGTTGGAGAGCAAATGAAGCGGTTTGTTATCCCCATGTCATACTTGAACCAATCTTCATTTCAAAATTTGTTGAGTCAAGCAGAGGAAGAGTTCGGATATGATCATCCAATGGGTGGCCTCATAATTCCTTGCACGGAAGATGTATTCTTGCATATTACTTTTCGCTTGAACGAGCTACAGATCTTACAGTAAAGGATACTGACATAGATTAGCAGATATTTTGTACAATAGTCATCATTTTTACTTGTAAAGATTTTTTCCCCTTTCCTACGTTTGGAATGGGTTAGAATTAGAACTGTCCATCTGAATGACAAATTCAATAAGAGATTATGTGTTATTAGTTTTCTAATCATAATGACATAATATATTCAACAACTCAATGTTCTTCTATATGCTTCTTGTTGTGAAAATGATGACTTTAATCAAAATATAAAACTGGTTTCTTGAATTATCAAGAACCAAAACCAAGGGTTGATGGAAAACCAAGAAAGAGAACACACGAAGAAGAAGAAATACCAACAAGGATTGGGCAAATATAATTTTGTTTACTATTCACTTTCACATTAATGTTTACAAATGCTTACAGGTGAATATCACAATTTGCCACACTCAACAAACTGAGTGTACTAGCCTATTTATAGGCTAACTAGGTAACTTGCAGCCCAAGAAACCTAAACAATTGTATCCTTAACACAAGGCCCAATTCGGAAGAATATAAACATTTCGACAGAATACATATAAGAATAGACTTTGACTACTATATGTAACTAACAGGCATCAGCATGTGAACAAGCTTCGACTGCATGCTTGCCTCCTGTCGAAATACATGAAAGCTCTCCTTTGACACAGATGAGTTCGAACCAAATCTCACAAATCTCCACCTTGGATATAACTCAGCAACAAAGGGAAACAACTAGCTTTCATCATGCAGCTTTATCAACTGCATACAGTGGAAGAACTTGCAACTTGGCAACGTCTTGGTGATTATATCAGTAGCATTGTCTTCAGTCGAAACCTTCAGCACCTGGACTTCACCACGCTCGATTATCTCTCTGACGAAATGCAGCCTCACATCAATGTACTTAGTTCACTCATGATAGGCTGAACTCTTTGACAGGTGTATAGCACTTTGACTATCACATTTAACAGTGATACTTCGACCTTGAAGTTTCAGCTCTTTGCAAAACCTTAAAGCCACAATGCTTCCTTCACAGCTTCAGTGAGGGCAATATATTCAGCTTCAGTGGTTGATAAGGCAACAACCTTCTGAAGCGTCGTTTTCCAACTGATTGTTGTGCCAAACATTGTGAAAACATATCCAGAAATAAACTTTTTGGAATCCATACAACCTGCATAATCAGAGTAAAAAAATCCTTCGATTTCGATTATGCTATCACCATCACAGGCTCCACCATAAATCAAGACTCTTTTCAGAGACCCATTTATGTACCTGAGAATCCACTTTACAGCTTGCCAGTGCGCCTTTCCAGGATTGGCCATATACCTGCTCACAAGGCTCACTCCATATGCTATGTCTGGCCTCGTACAGACCATAGCATACATCAAAGAACCCACTACACTAGCATATAAAATGCTATTCATATAGATTCTTTCAGCTTCAGTACTCGTACTTTGAGTAGTACTAAGCTTAAACTGAGGATTTGTAGGTGTCACAACAGGCTTCGAATTCGACATACCAAACTTGTCGAAAAGCTTCTGTAGGTATGTCTCCTGAGATAAGCACAACTTTGACTGCTTTCTATCTCTCCGGATGTCAATCCCAAGAATCCTGGCTGCAGCTCCCAGATGCTTCATTTCGAACTCCTTACTGAGTTCATCTTTCACCTTCGTTACATCCTCAACACTGTTGCTAGCTATGAGGATATCATCCACATACAACAACAACATAACAAGTGAGTTTCCAGGTCGAAATCTAAAGTAAACACAGTGATCGAACTGACTTTTAGTGAAACTAATGTGTGCCATGAACTTGTCGAATCTCCTATTCCACTGTCGAGGAGATTGTTTCAGGCCATACAAAGACCTATTCAGCTTGCACACATAATCTTCTTTACCCTTTTCTGCATACCCTTCAGGTTGACGCATCAGGATCGTTTCATCTAGATCACCATACAAAAATGTTGTCTTCACATCCATTTGCTCAAGTTCCAAATCGAACTTTGCCACCATGGCCAACAGCATTCGAATGGATCTATGCTTTACAACAGGTGAGAACATATCATTGAAGTCGACTCCTTCTTTCTGAGTGAACCCCCTAGCAACCATCCTCGCCTTAAAGCGCTTCGACATCACTCCTTCGATTTCTTCCTTGACCTTGAAAATCCACTTACAACTGACTAACCTTGCTCCTGCAGGTTTCTCAATCAGCTCCCAAGTGTTATTATCATGAAGAGATTTCATCTCATCATCCATGGCTTTTCACCATTCAGTCTTGTCTCGACTCCTTATAGCTTCCTTGTAATCTCTAGGTTCTTCGTCAAGTACCTCACTTGTAGAGATTAAGGCAAAAGCTATAAGATCTGCATAACCAAGTCTCTGAGGTGGCTTGATGACTCTTCTCGACCTATCTCTTGCCAGTAGGTAGTCATCGACAGTTTCTTCAACCTCATCAGCATCTTGCTCTTATACTTCATCAGGGCTATGCACTTCAGCATCACTATGCTCCACCTCAACAGGCATCTCTACCTGTTCCAGCTCCTCTTCAGAGATTTCTGCACTTCGACTAACATCACCTGTTTTCTTGAAATCCATTTCGACCTCATTGAAAACTACATCACGACTTGTGATACATCTTCTGTGACCTGGTTCTAGGCACCACAGCCTATAACCCTTGACTCCCTCAGGATATCCAAGGAACATGCATCTCAGAGCTTTAGGTTCGACCTTGTCTTGCCTAATGTGAGCATAGGCTAAACAGCCAAATACCCTCAGTTTGTCGAGATCTGGTGGATGACCCGACCAAACTTCTTCAGGTGTCTTCATTCCCAGCACAGTCGAGGGACATCTATTTATCAGATAAGCTGCTGTCGAAACAGCCTCCGCCCAAAATACCTTCTTCAATCCAGCACTAACCAACATGCATCTAACCCTTTCAAGGATTGTTCGATTGAATCTCTCAGCTAAGCCATTTTGTTGAGGAGTACCTGCTACAGTCTTATGCCTTGCAATCCCAGACTCAACACAGTAACTATCGAACGCTTCGTTGCAGAATTCAAGGCCATTGTCGGTTCTCAACCTCTTAACCTTTCTGCCAGTTTGAGTTTCGACCAGAACCTTCCAACTTTTAAAATTCTCAAAAGTTTCATCCTTCGTCTTCTGAATGAATGCCCATAGCTTTCTGGAATAGTCATCAACGATGGATAGAAAATACCTTGCACCTGAGTGTGAAGGATTCCTTGCAGGCCCCCAAAGATCAGCATGAATGTAATCAAGGGATCCATGTGTTCTTTGCTTGCCTTTGTTAAACTTTGCCCTACAGGATTTACCAAATACACAAGATTGACAAAACTCCAGCTTTTCGACTTTGTCACCTCCTAGCAGGTTCTGCTTCCCCAATTCGACCAGGCCTCTTTCGCTGACATGGCCCAATCTCATGTGCCATAACTCTATTTTCGACATAGGTTTCGTGGATACAACATTTGTCGAACCACTTACAACCTCAGCCTCAAGGGTATACAAGCCTTGGTTTTTCACGCCTTCAAGACTTCCTTCGACCTTTTCATGACTTTTAGGATACCTTGCTCTCCTTTGAAAACATATCCCTTTCTGTCGAATTCACCAAGAGAAATTAAATTCCTCTTAAGATCAGGTACATACCTAACCCCAGTCAATAGCTTTATTGATTCATCATGGAGCTTGAATCTAACAGATCCAATACCTGCAATCTTGCAAGCTTTATTGTTCCCCAGCAGCACTGATCCACCATCTTGATCACACAATTCTTCAAACACATTCTTGTTTGGAGTCATATGCCAAGTACATCCAGAATCCATAATCCACTCTTCGCAAGAGTTGCTGCTCGACACCACAAGGACATCAGATGATTCATAACCATCTTGCATAATAGTTGCATTCCCATTGTCCTTACCTCCATGATTATTCAGGCGCTCAGGGCACACCTTTCTTGTATGACCCTCCTTCTTACAGTGATAACATTTGATACCAGACATATCACCACCATAAGACTTCTGCTGAACCTTTCCTTTCTTCTTGTCAATCCTACCATCTTTCTTCGATGATCTTCCTTTTACAGACAACCCTTCGCCAACTGATGAAGGTTTCTGCTCCTTTCTTTCGTTCAAGTCCTTTGAATACAAGGCTGCTTGAACTTCTTCAAAGGTCAAGGACTCTCTTCCATACAAGAGAGTTTCTTTGAAGTGAGCATGCGATCTGGGCAAAGCACACAACAGCAACAATGCTTGATCTTCATCATCAATCTTCACGTCAATGTTTTCAAGATCAAGAATCAGCTTGTTGAAAGAATCCAACTGCTCAGCCAAAGCTTTGTCTTCATTCATCTTGAACGAATACAAGGCTTGCTTTAGGTAAAGACGATTCACCAACGACTTGGTTATGTACAAGCTTTCAAGCTTCACCCATAATCCCGACGCCATCGTCTCCTTTGACACCTGCCGGAGAACCTTATCACCAAGGCTCAACAATATTGCATTGTGTGCTTTCTCGATCATTGCCGTCTTTTCTCTTTCCGTCAACGCAACATCCATGGTTGTCATTCCCTTCAACGCTTCCAAACATCCCTGCTGAACCAGTAGGGCTTTCATCTTCAAGCGCCATAGACCGAAATCGTTCACTCCGGTGAACTTTTCAATCTCATACTTTGTTGAAGCCATCTTCTCCACACTCACCGCACCAATTTGTTGTGAAAATGATGACTTTAATCAAAATATAAAACTGGTTTCTTGAATTATCAAGAACCAAAACCAAGGGTTGATGGAAAACCAAGAAAGAGAACACACGAAGAAGAAGAAATAACAACAAGGATTGGGCAAATATAATTCTGTTTACTATTCACTTTTACATTAATGTTTACAAATGCTTACAAGTGAATATCACAATTTGCCACACTCAACAAACTAAGTGTACTAGCCTATTTATAGGCTAACTAGGTAACTTGCAGCCCAAGAAACCTAAACAATTAGATCCTTAACACAAGGCCCAATTCGACAAAATATAAACATTTCGACAGAATACATATAAGAACAGAATTCGACTACTATATGTAACTAACAGGCATCAGCATGTGAACAAGCTTCGACTGCATGCTTGCCTCCTGTCAAAATACATGAAAGCTCTCCTTCGACACAGATGAGTTCGACCCAAATCTCACACTTCTATTTATAAATTATAAATTACAAAACTGGTCATTCCTTTGCAAATATCTCTGACCTAGTAAAACATTCAGCCAAACTCTAATAGTTAACAGGCTATTGTTAAGAGTCCCACATCGTACAATATATGGCATGAACATGTGTTTATAAGTGGGGGAAATCCTCACTCTACCAACCGGTTTTGTAGGGTTGAGTTAGGCCCAACCACATTTCTTAACAGCTATCTTGAATCTAAGCTTACAAATTTCTTACACGACTTAAGCTTCTATCAACTGCTTCTTCATCTAGGCAGAGCAATTAAGCTGTGATAAATTTAAAAAAAAATTAAAAAAACAAAGCTCCTTCAACTATTCTAACTCCCCTAAGACTCGATCATTAACTTATACGAACCCAATTGATTTTTTTTATTTTTAACAAGCAACGTGATCTATTTTTGCAGTGAAGCATGATAATTCAAGTTATCACCTTCTTCTTCTACTACTTTGAAAAGAGACTAACTAGACAAAAAATCGCAGATCACAAGTTTCAGGGGCTGAATTGCATGAATAAACGGAGAATGTATTAATATTATAGACGCACACAACTTATTAGATTCTAAAATAGAAGCTAATCCCATCAAATAATAGAGTTCAGATTTACCACTTCTTGACCCAATTGTGGAAAGTCTCCCACTGTCAGTTATCATAAATTTAATTGTTATGCACTGTCAGTATAGAAAGTTTTGCATTATTAGCAAACCTCAACCATTCAAATATCTGACTTTGAAAATAGTCATGATTAAAATCCAATATATTTAATCATCTCAAGGTTATAATTGATCAACACTGTAAAAATATTTTTGCACTGATAATGTATATAAATTAAATCCTTTTTCTTATATGCAGAAAACAAATCATTGAACAATACTGTATATAAATCTTGGCAAAGCAGTTGTCGTTACCAAAAAGCTTGACCGTGTTGAAATGAAATATATGAGGGTTGTGTTACTTCTTTGTATTAGGATAAGTGAACTTGCATCCTGATAGGGCTGGTATTACAGATGCTGAAATGTAAAGTAAGGATGCATTGAAGAAGAAGAAGTCATGGAGGGAAACGAAAAATGAAACTCAGATTCTACAAAGTGTGCTCTGTACATCTGTCAATGATACAATATATAACCTAATCTAAATACAAAATATAAACTGGGCCAAAGGACCCGGCCCACAACAAATACAGCCCATAATGTAAAGCCTATATTCTAATACCCCCCATAAGCTTGGGGTAGATGGAATGGAGACCAAGCTTAGAGATGTTGGTAAGAAAGGGAGTGGTGTCAAGAGGCTTAGTGAACAGGTCCGCAAGCTGTTGTTGAGAGGGTACGGGTAGTAAATGAAAAAGGTTTTGTTGTAGTTTTTCACGAACCAAGTGGCAGTCCAAGTCTATGTGTTTAGTTCGCTCATGGAAGGATGAATTGGTTGCAATGTGGCGAGCGGAGGCATTATCACAATATAAAGTGGCTGGTTTAATGAAAGGGATGTGAAGGTCATGAAGAAGGTTTGTAATCCACTGAATTTCACAAACAGTTGAGGCCATGGATCTATACTCGGCTTCTGTTGAACTTCTAGAAACGGTAGGTTGCTTCTTTGATTTCCAAGAAATTAATGAGTCACCCAAATATATGCAAAAACTTGTGACGGGCTTATGTGTATCCGGACAAGTAGCCCAATCAGAATCAGAGAATGCCTTAATTTGCAATATGGATGAAGCAGGGAAGAGTAAGCCTCGGCCGGGGGAAGACTTGAGGTATCGTAACACACGCAGGGCCGCAGCATAGTGATGATCAGTGGGAGCACTCATGTGTTGGCTTAATTGCTGAACAGAATATGCAATGTCAGGGCGAGTGTTAAGCAAATAGATGAGTTGTCCTATCAATCGCCGATATCTGGTGGGGTCAGTCATAGGAGAGCCATTATTGGATCTGAGACGGGTGTCACGAGCCATGGGTGTTTTGGCTGGCTTGCAGTCAAGTAATCCAGTTGTAGCTAGAAGGTCGAGAGTATATTTCCTCTGATTGATGTTGATGCCAGAACTGTTACGAGCGATCTCCAAGCCCAAGAAATACTTCAAATTGCCAAGATATTTGATGTGGAAGTGATGCTTCAGAAGATGTTTAGTTTGATTGATAATATCCATGTTATTACCTGTAATGAGAATGTCATCAACGTAAATCAAAATAAAGGTAAAATGTTCTTGGGAGTTATGTATAAATAAGGAATGATCACAAGAACATTTGCGAAAATTGTTTGTAGTTAAAACTGTAGAGGGCTTTTCAAACCACTGTCTACTGGATTGTTTTAATCCATAGATGGATTTGAGAAGTCTGCACACTTGATTAGGTGAAGTAGGAGACATTCCCTTGGGTAAAGTCATGTAAACTTCTTCATCTAAATTGCCATGAAGAAAGGCGTTATGAACATCTAATTGATGAATGTAGAAGTTTAAAGAAGATGCAAGAGCAAGGATAATTCTTACAGTGGTCAATTTTGCAACGGGAGAAAAAGTATTAAAGAAATCAATACCTTGAATTTGCTTAAAGCCTTGAGCGACTAACCTTGCCTTGTGTCTTTCTATGGTGCCATCAGAGTTGAATTTAGTTTTAAACACCCATTTACAACCTATGGGTCGCTTACCTTGGGGTAAAGAAGTGAGCTGCCAAGTTTTGTTAACAATTAAGGCATTAAGCTCAGATTTCATGGCTTGTACCCAATGTGGATGAATAGAAGCAGCTTTATAAGAAGTTGGGTCATTAGCAGCAGTAATAGCAGTAATATAGGAATGATGTGCAGGTGCAAGATCATGATATGCAATAAATTTGGAAATGTCATAAAGATGGGATGAATTAGATGCAAGACAAACATAATCTTTTAAATAAGTGGGAGCAGCCTTAAGCCGTGTGGACTGCCTAATTGGGGCAATTGTTTGTTCACTGTCAGAATTAGAGGGAATGGAAGATTCAGGTTGGGTAGTTTCAATAGGTTGTGCACTGTCAATGGTGGGTGAAGGTGAAGATGATTGAAGAGAGGAATTAATAGGAGAATGTTGCTGAGTAGTTTCAGTGGAAGGATTAGGAGTAATGGAATCATTCAAAAGTTCACTGTGGTCAAATAAAAAAGGTATGGTGGATTGTTCTGATGAATAAAGAGGATCTGCAGTAGGTGTTATAGGGGAATGAGCAAAGTAGGGAAAAATGTGTTCATAAAAGACAGAATTTCTTGAACTAAAGATGGATCTATTGTGTAGGTCCATTAGAAGGTAACCTTTAATTCCTATAGTGAATCCTAGAAAAATACATTTGGATGCCCTTGGGTCAAGTTTGTCTCTATTTCTAGTTAGGGTGGAGGCATAGGCAAGGCAACCAAAGGTTTTAAGGTTGGTGAAGGATGGAGGAGTGTGGAACAGCCTATAATAAGGAGTATCATTGTCTAAGATAGGTGTGCACAATCGATTTATCAAATAAGTAGCATGACATAATGCAAATGACCAGAAAATTTTAGGTAAATTAGCTTGAAATAAAAGAGATCTAGTCATTTGTATGAGATGTCTATGTTTTCTTTCCACAACAGAGTTTTGTTGAGGTGTCTCAACACAACTCTTTTGATGTAAAATTCCATGACTAGCATAGTATGAGTGCATAAGGAATTCAGGGCCATTATCACTCCTAAGAACCTTAATGTTACATGAAAATTGATTTTGACAGTAAGAGATAAAATTTTGAATGTGTTGCCGTGTTTCAGATTTATTGTGCATTAGAAAAACCCACGTGTATTTAGAAAAGTCATCAACTATAGTTAAAAAATACTTGAAACCATCCATGGAAGGAGTAGATATGGGTCCCCAAATGTCCATATGAACCAAATCAAAGCAATTATGAGAAATAGTAGAACTAACGGGAAAAGGAAGTTTAGATTGTTTAGATAGATGACAAGTATGGCAAGCAGAACTTTTATTGAATTTTATAGAAGGAAATAGTTTGGACATAGTGTGTAACACCTCATTAGAGGGATGGCCCAATCGATGGTGCCATAGGGAAACATCTAAACTAGGGGAATCCTGGGAAGTGACAGTATTACAATGACTAGTAGATTGGCAATCAATAATAGGTTTCCTATGCAGAATGTAAAGATTGCTATGTTGGGTGACTTGGCCAATCTTCTGCTTGGTAAACGCATCCTGTATCTAACAGGAATTGTGTGAGAAAGTGATATTAAAGTGGGATGTGTGACATAATTTAGCTATAGAAATTAAGCTGAATTTGAAATGAGGGATATAGAAAACATCATGTAAAGTGAGAAGTGTATCTAATATAATGGTGCCAGAATAGTAAGCATACATAGAGGTACCATTTGGTAATTGAATAGAAACAGGGGATATGACATTCAAATCAGAAAAACAATGTATATGTGGGCACACATGATGAGATGCCCCAGAATCTAATATCCAGACAGAAGGAGTGTTAAGTGTACTACCTGTATTAACTGTGCCTGAAATCAGAGCTTTGTCATTGTTTGCAGTCTTGTCAGTCTTGTCAGTCTTGTGGTTCTGGTGATCCTTCTTTGATTGTTGGAGAAGGTTCATGAGGTGTTGGTAGTCCTCCTTGGAGATAGTAGGTATTGCTTCAGGGGTGGATGGAGATTTGGAATCTGAAGTAAAAGCGTTGGAATTTCTGGTGCGATATCCAGGGGGAATCCATGCTTGAAGTAGCAGGTGTCAATAGTATGGTTGGTTTTGTGGCAATGAGTGCAAACCATGGAAGATTTAGGTGTGCTGCGAGTCTTGGATTTATTTGTGTCTTTGCCAGCATAAAGAATAGGGGAATTGGTGGGAGTAGGAGACGGAGAAGTAATTTGTTGTTATGCAATGAGGGAGTAAACACGACTAATGGAAGGGAGAGGGTCAAGCAGCAGGATTTAAGTTCGAATATTGATGTAATTATCATTGAGCCCTTTCAGAAAACAAGAGACGTATTCCATATGTTTGAAATTACGTACAGCTTTAGAGAGGTCACAAGTGCAGGGAATTTGACAAGAACAAGAAGGTGTAGGTTGTAAATCTTCCAATTCGTCCCATAAAATCTTGAGGTCGGTAAAGTATGTGGATAAAGAACGGTCACCCTGTTGAATTGAATGAAGAACACGTAAGAGATCAGAAAAACGAAAGTGGTTACCTTTTGTAAATCGCTCACGGAGATCTTCCTAAAGATCGAATGCGGAATCGAAGCAGATCGTGGATTGAGCAATGTGAGGAGAAAGGGTGCGATTTATCCAAGAAATAACCATGCTGTTGGCACGATCCCAGGGGTCATAATTTGAATCGGATGAAGAGGGTTTTGGAAGGGAACCATTGATGAAGGAGATCTTGTTCTTAGATGTTAATGCCCGTTTCATGGATTTGCTCCAGTTATTGTAGTTATGATCATCAAGGGGTGGAGCAACAAGTGTAGCGCCTGGGTTCTCACCAGGATGAAGGTAATAAGGATTTCTAGGGTTTAAGGCTGGGTCTTGGGGCGGTGATGTTGGATCGTCTTTGGGAGAAGAAGGTGGAGTTTCGTCAACGGAGGCCATGGGAGAAAGAGATGCAGAACGAGCGGAAGAAGATGAATGCAAAAGGGAAAGTTAGGGTTTATCAACTGATACCATATTACAGATGCTGAAATGTAAAGTAAGGATGCATTGAAGAAGAAGAAGTCATGGAGGGAAACGAAAAATGAAACTCAGATTCTACAAAGTGTGCTCTGTACATCTGTCAATGATACAATATATAACCTAATCTAAATACAAAATATAAACTGGGCCAAAGGACCCGGCCCACAACAAATATAGCCCATAATGTAAAGCCTATATTCTAATAGTTGGACAAAATAAAATCATCTGACGTTATCTGACCGGTCCGAATCAAATTGGGTCTTCCTGGTCAGTTTATATCGGGTTAGCGGTTTATGCGGGTGATTGTTTCGGTTTAACAAGGATTATTTCGGTTCGGTTCGGATGGAAATGTTGGGCCCGTCGGTCACCGAACCTGACCGATTCCAATTAGTATATATTACAATTATTACCCTGTTCCTTCTCTCACTCTCTCAACAGATGAAAAAAAACCCTAAAATTTTTCTTTCACTCTCTCACTCGTCGTATTCCTCTTCTCCGCCGGCGTGCCAATCTTCCTTCACCCTTCTTTATTTTTGTTGATTTAAAGCTACGAGAGCTGGATCTACCACACTCTGGTAAAATGAAACTCTGCAAAAGGATCATTTTTGTTGGTTTTTAATTTTTTAAGGTTGTTAACTCTGATGCAACTGATGTTTGTTTGTTTCTTTGTGTATGTGTTAATTCTCTCTGTTCGTTAATTTTGTTTTTGTAAATTTAGGGATGATAAGGTATGGTGTTCATTCTGTTCATTAGTTTTATTTTTGCTGTGTTGTTTGATGTTAAATTTTAGGCAGTGTTGCTTACAACTTTATACTGTTTTAGGAAATAGAAGCTATTGTTGTTAACAGCGGCAATGGAACGGAGACTGGACATATCATTGTAAAAACAAAACAAATTTTTAGGGTTTTGGTATTATAACTGTTCAGCTTCCTATGGACTAGAAATAAAATCTATTTATGTGAAACTCTATACATACCAGGTATGCCAGTCACCCTTCTTGTTGTGGTTGTAATGATTTTGTTATTATCTTGCAGATCTTTAGAGCATTATCTTATATTTATGTGTGTCTGCATGTCTCCTACATCCTTCATTAATTTTTCTTCAATCTTGAGTTTGTAGTTTACTTTTTGATAGTTTTCTTTAATATATATGTTTAAGATATTACAGAGCACCTGAGCTTATTTTTGGAGCAAGTGAAAATACTACAATTATTGATGCATAGTCTGTTGGTTGTGTTTTGGTTGTGTTTAGAACATTTAATTAAAAAATTTATTTACTTTTTCCAGCCATTGTTTCCTATTGAGAGTGGAGTTTATCAGCTTGTTGAGATCATCAAAGTATTTTTTGCAATACTTTTTAACTCTTCATTATTGCAGTAAATATTTTTTATTTGCACCACATTACTTTTTTTTGCTCTTATATTTTTTCCTTGCTTTATCTTATAGTGCACCTATTTGTGACATAAAGAGGATTCTTAGAAAAATTATTGTGGTAATTCCAATTTCAAGTGCTCTTATCACATTCACTGAAATTATTGTGGTAATTCCAATTTCAAGTGCATGCCAAACATGAAATCAGTTGTTTGGAGCTTCCACTCATTGAGCACCTGCGGAGACCTAATTTTGACAGGCTTCCTTGTACATTAAATGGTAAGCTATTGGATAAGCCAATGTCTTCAACATTTAATTATTTTATGATGTAGAAATTGTTCTGGTTATTTTTTTTAGGGTTAAATAGTGTTTACCCCCCTGCGATATAGGCGTGTTTTGGTTTTGCCCCCCTGAAAAAAAAAAATTTGTGATTCCCCCCTTACAAAACCAAGATTCTGTTTGCAGAACCCCCTATCCCTTATTTGACTGACTGGGCATGGGGAATCTGCATACGTGGCATTTAGGGTCTGCTGACTGGGCTTATTTTTATTTTTTTAATTTTTTTATTTAATTTTTTTAGATTTTATTTAATTTATAATTTTTTATTTAGTTAATTTTCGTATTAATTTTTTTATTTGTTTTATTTATTTTAAATTATCAAAATATTAAACTTGGGCCTAAGCCCATTTTTATTTCAAGACAAAGCATTTGACATTTCTATTTAACCCTTTTGGTTTATTTTCATTTCAAGTTAGACTGTGTGTGTTTGATTTATAAACACTACTGGTATGTTCAATACTTTCGATGTGGGACTTATTTGTTTCCTTACTGTGAAGAAGAGTGCATGAAGAACTAACAAATAAAGTATGTAGTGCAACATCTTCTAAAACCTGCAATAAAGTATATTGACAAACCTACAATAACGCTACAAAATTGAGCCGTCCAACATCTTTTAAAACCTGCAAAATTGTAGAACACTCTGCTATAAAAACTGCACACTTAAACACTCTCAAAACGGAAAAAAAACTGCACAACAATATGCAATGGAAAACCGCAGGAAAATTCTCAGAACGACAGAAACGAAGTTCACATTACCTCTGCTATAAAACCAAAACTCTCTCTACATTCTTAACACACTCAAACACTCCTACACTAAAACCTTAAAATCAAAATCAAATCTAAAACTGAGATTCAAATCAGAGAGAGGTGAAATAGAGAGATATAAAAAAAATGAAATGGAGAGAGAGAGAGAGAGAGAGAGAGAGAGAGAGCAAAACTTCCTTTTTTTGAGGAAGTGTATACCTCATAAAAAAAATCCTACAAGAATCTGCTACAAGAGCAGTTTGTTATTCACAAAAGAATCAAGTCTTAGAATTCCAAAAATAATATGAATAAAATGAAAATCACATGAACTAAGGCAAACTCTCCCATGGCCATGATGAAATTTAAACTTTCATTTTGAAGTTACAGTTGCTAGCCTTGATGCTTACAAGATTATTAAATGATAAGCTATCAACCACCCACTGGCATTGCCCCAACACTTTCACCTTGATGCAGGTTTTTAGTTTGGCGAGGTGTGTTATGCGTGGAGGGTGAATTAGTCATGGCTGCTAAATGTGAATTGGTGTTGTGTTTGTTGAAGGTTGCTACGTGAATCATGTCGCAGCAAGACGATAGTGACTTGTGTGTGGTACCGACTGTGTGAGTTGCAGCTGCGAATGGTGGTTGATGATGATGCGTGTGATTTCTTTCTGTAAATGTGTGTGTATGTGTTTTGTGGTTTGTTAATTGGGTTGTGATTGAAATTGTAACAGTATTGTGTGATTGAAGGTTTTGGTTTGACAGTTGTTAATGGAGGATTATAGGGATTATTTTGGATCAACCGTGTGAGTGGGAGAGTAATGTTTATGGTGTGATTTAATATGGCTTTGAAGGTGGTGGCATGCTGTTTGAAGGAAATGTGTTGTAGGTGGATGATGTACTGAAGGTAAATGTTGTTGCTAAGGTGAGAACAAGTCCCACATCGGTTGGTATGGAAACAAAACAAGTGTATATATACCAATCAATAATATACATTAATGAATTGAAAAGAGTCTTGGAGTATGTGTGTTTGTATTGAAAACAGAATCTTGATTTTACAAGGGGGGAATCACAAAAAAAAAAACTTCAGGGGGGGAAAACCAAAACTCGCCCTAATGGTAGGGGGTAAACACTATTTAACCCTTTTTTTTATTTTAATCTTAGTACAAATATTATATGATTTGATTTTTTTTCTTGCCCATATCTTATTATACTGTTAATTTTGTACATTGGTAATTATATTCTTTATGTTTTCATAACTAAGTGTTTGCTATTAAATTTGCAGAAAGCCATTGTGAGTTGGAGGAACTGTGAACAAGTTATTGTAAGTTGGAAAGTGATTTTCAATGCAAAAAGATATTCCGGTTAGATTTAGGTTTTGAGCATATATCATTGTGACTGAACTTATTAAAATATTACAGTTAGATTTGGATTTAAGTTCTAATTGTAGTATTAACACTGCTTTTATTGTTGTGTAAATTAGTAATTTTGTAGTTCTTTATATAAGAAAATTGGTGCAGTAATTTTTATATTAGAGTGTTTTAGATTACTGCAAAACTATTGTAGTGCTTTATATAGTGAAATTAGTGAAGTAATTTTTAATGAACATGTTTCTTTAGTGTAGGATGAAAATTTGACTTCACATTAATCTTCCTGGAAAAAATTGTCTCTGTCATGGTTTTTAGTGTAGAAGAAAATCATGCTCACATAGATCTTATTTTTTGTCTCATTTGTTTCTCATCCTATTTATTTGTCATGTTTCTTAAGTTGCAGGTTATATAATTGTGGAGTAGATTATGCTATCAACATTATAAAAGGATGTTAATTTTGTAAGGGACTTGTTATTGTAAGGACTTGTTATTGGACTGAAAGTTGTTGGACTTGATAAAATCTAATATATACTGATAATATAAGATCTTAGTATATGTGTTTGGGTGCACAATTTTGCAAGTATAGGAGCATCTTTGGATTGGTAAATATGTAATTTGTTTAGTGTTATACTATTTTTGTTTGAAGCTGGCAGCATTGTGTTTATTCATTGAAGCTGGTAGCATTGTGTTTATTTATGTTTTTATTGAGTTGCTTTAATGAATCTATAGCAAATTGATCTCGTGTGCAATTATGTATAGCTTACTGGCAGCATTTGTTTCCATCATTGAATTGTTTTTTATTGATGTGCAATTTGATTGAGTATATTAATTTATACTTCTAATTCTTGCAGAAACCAATATCAAAATTCATCCAGATTGATGTGTTAATTGTAATCAGTGGAGGCTTAAATCAACAAAGAACAAGGGTAAGCTAAGCTTCTTTCTTAATGAACTGTGTGGTATTGGTTTGTTTATGCAATTCTTTTGATCAAGTATATAGGAGTTCAGTGAGGTTAACTTATTAATTGAAATGTGAATATATACCTCTTTCTGCATATAATCAGTTTTTTTAAAGCATGTATAGTTCTTTCAGTTTTTTTCCCTTTAGCAAACATAATTGCACATGAGATCTTCTTAAATAAATGGTGCTTGTATACTCACCACTTTTGTGTACATATATATGTAGGAATTGAAAAAGAAACGGGAGAAAGAGATTATGGAGCTCAAGAAGACAAATTATATTTTATGTTGGTTGTTTTGACATATTTTTGTTTGGTAGTGTTTGTTGTTTATATTGGGAGAATGTGACTGAATTTTTAGTTTATTTTTAGTTAATGTGACTATTTTATATCCTCTTGAAAGGATTAAGTTTATTTCTAGATACTCAATTTAATTGAGTTAATGTGACTGACTTTTATATTTAGTTTATATTTTGAAAGGATTTTTTTTTCTGGCCAATATAAAACCATAATAGTATATTTTAAAAAAAAGATCAAATTGAAAAAACCATAAAAAACTATATAAAAAGAGTATATTTTTTTTTTTTAAAAGTGTATTTAAAATTGGGCCATCGTTGGCCCAAGTTGAAATAAAAAATCTGGATTTAATTTCTATTGGGCCCAGTCATATTTAAATCCGAAAAAAACCGATATTTGTATCCGAACCCGAAAAAAACCGATTCATGAACCGGTCGGAAATGGGCCAGCATGTATCAACCGACGGTTAGGCCGGTTTGGTGGTTTGGGCCCGAACCCGAACCGGCCCGAACCGATGCCCACTCCTACATCCTTATTACTAAAATAGTACAAATGTTAATACCTTTTACGCAGAAAATAATCAAAAGAAATTTTGTAGCAAATGTAGATCTAATCAATTAGGTTTCAATTATACAGATGAGTGGCTGACACCTTACCTCAAACTAGTTTAGTCAGTACGGACCATTTGTATCTCCTTATCAAGAAACAGCAGACACCAATCATGAATCTCTGACCAAAACAAACCTTTCTCTAACCTCTTTTGTAAGTCCTTTACAAATGACCACAGGCACTGCTGTCTATGTCTGCTAAATTAATTTGTATAGCAAACTTACAGAGTTTGAAAATTAGAATATCCATTCAGAAAATGCCAGGGTATGTAACCATCAACATTAATTGTTGAAGTAATTTCAGACATTTTAAGCCTCTCTGAAAAATAATAATAATGTCATCGCAATGGTATAAAAATTACTAGGTTTTCTTACCTGTGCATATCACTTTCATTTTCAAAGTTGAAACAACTTTGTAATGTGGGACATAACTTTAACTCTCTGCCGAGTCTTGGGAAAGACATCTAGACAGTTTCATGTGATTTCTTGTGAACAAAACAATATGCACAACTCATATTTAGTGTACGACTGATAATTCTCATAATTATTCAGGTCATATATCAACATTAAGCTTTCTTGTCAATATGAAGAGAACATGTGACATGTCTGATGTATGTCTGAAAAGAAATGAGTAGGCATTGTACAAGCGGTTCGTTTAAAATTAGCCTTTCATTCAGAAGGTGGGGTTTGCACTCTTATTGAACTTATTGATTCTTGACAGAGGGATCTAAGACAACAACATGTGATCTCTCATCTCATGGACCCCATCATTGAAACTCTTGGAAACTATAAATAGTGTTCTCCTTCACAAACATCACAAATCACTCAAGCAATCAAACTCAAATACATTTTCCTTACATCAAGAAATTAAGCTTTTTTTCTTCAAAACATTTGAAATGGGTTTCCTTTTACCTGCTGCTATTAGACGGTCTTCACATCGCAATATCAAAACATCCTCAAAAGTATCAAATGTGCCCAAGGGGCATGTTGCGGTGTACGTCGGAGTGGAAATGAAGCGGTTTGTCATCCCCATTTCATACTTGAACCAACCTTTATTTCAAAACTTGTTAAGTCAAGCTGAGGAAGAATTCGGATATGATCATCCAATGGGCGGCCTCACAATTCCTTGCACAGAAGATATTTTCTTGGATATTACTTCTCAGTTCAATAGCATATAAATCTTACACTAAAGGAGACTGACATAGATTAGCCTAGAAATTTTGTACAATAGTCATCATTTAGATTTGTATAGATTTTTTTCCTTTTCCTATCCTTGGAACAGGTTAGAATTGTCTGTCTGAATGAAAAATTCAGGAAGAGATTGTTAGTTATTACTTTTTCCTAATCATAATGACACAATATATTCAAAAACTCAATGGGCTCCTATCTGCTTCTATTAATAAGCTATAAATACAAATCTAATTTTCCTTGCTTTATTATAATGATGACATAAGGGTACTGCACACTGTAAGCAGAATCTAGAATCTAGATCGAATGTTCCTGCAAGTTTGTCTAACCTAATTAAACATTCACCCAAACTAAGCTATCTTGTATCTAAGACACAGCGTGTTTACATGTCTTGAGCTTTCATCATCTAAGTAGATTTATGCCATAATAAATAAGAAAGATCTTCCAACTATTCCAACTGACATGAGATCCAATAGTCAAAAGACTGCAAATTTGCAGGACTGTTGACTTGAAATTCAATATTCAGAAGCTATGTTATCAATATGGTGAATTTGATGTTTTGTCAAACACAGAATTGAATTGAGAGCAAAGATGTGATCTATATGGTGAATTTGATGTTTTCTTGATCACAGAATTGAATTGAAAGCTATGAATGATGTTATCTATATGGTGAACCATTTGATTAGAC
Source organism: Lathyrus tuberosus (assembly GCA_022829125.1). Lineage (NCBI taxonomy): Eukaryota > Viridiplantae > Streptophyta > Magnoliopsida > Fabales > Fabaceae > Lathyrus > Lathyrus tuberosus. The sequence goes on along the minus strand of JALAZF010000176.1, from coordinate 11,545,235 downwards.
AGAATTGTATACATAACAATTTAACTTAACATAATAACCAACCCAATTTCAAAACCGTCGTGAACATTACCTGCATTGAAATTGAAAGGAAAAGAAAATCCTAAGAGTGTGTTTGGATGAAGAATTTGAGAATTTTTAGGGAATTTAAAATTCTAAGTAATTCAAATGATTCAATTGAAATCCATTCATTTTTAAATTCTTTTGTTTGGATGGAGTATTAAAATGATTCAATGTAAAAAATTTGGGGCTATTTTCATAATTTTTAAAATTTTTGGGTCAAATTTAAAATATGCAAAATAGGGACCAATTTGTAATTTTTGAAAATTTGAAGAGACCAATTTGTAAAATTTGAAAATTAGTAGGGACTAATTTACAATTTTTGAAAATTTTGGAGGTGAATTTGAAATTTTCATAAAATAGGAGGACCATTTTGCAAAATTTGAAAAATTAATAATAAACAATTTAACATTCATATTATATAGAGTTAAGAAGCAATTTGAAATTCTTTACTTTTTGGTGTCATTTTAAGTTCCTTAAATTTAACATAAATAAAATACTCCATAAATTTATATCATTTTAATAATTCTTCATATTTTTTATCCAAACAATAGATTTTGATCAAATCATTTCAAATTCTCTCAAAAAATTACTTTTCCTCGTCAAAATCCTTCATTCAAACACACTCTAAACGCAAAATCAAAGAGAAAAAACGCAAAATCAAAGAGAAAATGAACAAAACCTAAAAGAAAAATGAAAGAGAAAGGGAAACCGAAATGCAGTAAAAGGAAACCCTAATCAGAGAAGAAAATGTCAAAAAAATTTCAACCATTTCTCGATTTGTGAGTGTACAAAAACCAAATCATTTTGAAGTACAATAATGAATAATTTATTTTTATGATAATAAAGAGCGTAAGAGAACAACTAATCTTCGAATGTGTGCAGCAAACATATTTCGAGTAAAAATCAACACATTTTCTAGTCACACACTCTAACAAAACTTTAGTGAAATGTTCACCTTTGTCACAACCTATTGTTCATTGTAAAGTTATGGAATAAATTCTTCTATTGAATAATGAAAACAAAACTTTTCTATCCTCTTTTTCGAGTCACCAACAATTGATCATAGTCATTGCTCTCTATGTCTGCTAAATTAATTTATAGAATAAACTAATATAGTTTCAAAATTAGAAAATGGCGGGATATAAAACATATCAAAATTAGTTTTTGAAGAAAATTAGAGATGTTTTAAGTCTGTCGGAAACATGATCATAATAATGTGGGACATACATTTAATTACTCTCTCAAAGACCTCTACACACTATCATGTGATCTCTTGTGAACCATCTAAGAACTAAGTCAAGGACAATTCATAAATAGTGTTTAAATTTATGACTGATATTTCTCATAATTCTGCAGGTAAGATGTCAACATTGTGTGATCAATGTGAAGAGAACATCATGTTCCTTGTCTGATGCATGTCTGAAAAGAAATGAGTAAGAATTGTACTAGTATTGAGTTTAACATGAGCCTTTCATCACAAAGTGGGATTTGCACTCTTATTCAACCTTGACAATACCATGTGATCTCTTATCTCATGGCCCTACCATTTTTATAATGATTTTTCTCTACCAAAAGGATTTCAAGAAACTTTTGGAAACTATATATACAGTGTCATCCTTCACAACAATCACAAATAACTCAAGCAATCATATACTTAGAAACATTTTTTCTTACAACTGACAAATTCAGCTTGTTCTTCAAAACATCTGAAATGGGTTTCCGTTTACCGGCAGCTATTAGACGGGCTTCATTTAGCAGTAGCCAAACTTCCTCAAAAGCATCGAATGTGCCAAAGGGCTATCTTGCCGTGTACGTTGGAGAGCAAATGAAGCGGTTTGTTATCCCCATGTCATACTTGAACCAATCTTCATTTCAAAATTTGTTGAGTCAAGCAGAGGAAGAGTTCGGATATGATCATCCAAAGGGTGGCCTCACAATTCCTTGCACGGAAGATGTATTCTTGCATATTACTTCTCGCTTCAACGGGCTATAGATCTTACATTGAAGGATACTGACATAGATTAGCAGACATTTTGTACAATAGTCATCATTTGTACTTGTAAAGATTTTTTTTCCCTTTCCTACCTTTGGAATGTGTTAGAACACTCTATCTGAATGACAAATTCAGGAAGAGATTGTTTGTTATTAGTTTTCGAATCATAATGGCACAATATATTCAACAACTCAACGGTTTCCTATATGCTTCTATTTATAAATTTTAAGTTACAAAACTGGTGATTCCTAAATTTCTGTGACCTAAAAATACAAAAAGCCAAACTCTAATAGTTAATAAGCTATCTTGAATCTAAGCTTACAAAATTTTTCATGTCTTATGCTTCTATCAACTGCTTCTTCAACTATTCCAACTCCTGTGAGACTCAATCATCGACTTACATGAACCCAGCCTTTTAAAGCTTGTGATGATTATGAAGAATATATTACCATTTGTACTCATTATTTTGGTCAATATCTCTTTAACTTTTGCTACAAGGATGGTGCAAAACAATTGTATAACAAGCAACTCAATTCATTTTTGCACTGAAGCATGATAATTCAAGCTACCACAAGCTTCAGGGGCTGAATTGTATCATGACAAAACAGAGAATGTACTAATATTATAGACGCACAATTAATTTGATTCTAAAACAGAAGCTAATCCCATCAAATAATAGAATTCAGATTTACCACTTACCCAATTGTGGAAAGACTCCCACTGCCAGTTATCCAGGTCCAGCCATAATCTACAAATAGAATGGATGTAAAACATGAATTTCAAGTATCAAATAATCTAATCTCAATAGAAAATTTAAAAGTTCTTAAGAGCTAGAAACTCATCACAATTGGTCTCTTATTCATGACTGAATATCTTATCTCTTACTATGTTTATTCATGGCTATGATACTTGAGTTTGAAAAAACATTGGGCCTGGTCCTAAGTTAAAGTTTTCTTATACGCAGAAAACAAATCATTGAATAATATTTATCAGCACAAGTTAAAGTTTTGAGGTGTAGTCCACCTAATAATCTTGGTAAAGCAGTTGTTACCAAAAAGCTTGACCGTGATGAAAGAAATATATGAGGGCTGTGTTACTTCTTTGTATTCGTATAGGTGGACTTGCATCCCGATTACTAAATTAGTATAAATGTTAATACCTTTTGCATGGAAAATAACCATAAGTCATAAAATGTTTGGTAGCAAATGTAGATCGAATCAATTAGATTTCAATCATACATATGAGTGGTTGACACCTTACCTCAAACTAGTTTAGTTAGTACGGTCCATTTGTATCTACTTATCAAGAAACAGCAGATACCTATGAAGCATGGACACCGGGACATGACACGACACTGACACTCCGACAACGATAATATTAAAACATAGGACACCGCTATATATAAGAGAGTATTTAAGATTTATTTATTCATCTATGATTAAATAAGTGGAAAATATTCTAATCACAATTAATGTCTTTAATAATACATGGTTAACAATTTTAAATTTGTGTGAGATTTGTCCCAAATATTATATAAAAGTGTGTTGAAGCAAAGAAAAAAATAAATTTTTGTTTAAAACACTTGAGGTGTAGCCAAGCGCAACAGTTGTTCACTAACTGCATCATAGTTAGGAACAGTAGTACCTGATAAAATCAGGTTACGAACGGAGTCGAGTTTGGATGATAGTCTTTAAGTGCCATGACCATGAAAAATTTACTCTATTGTTCGGCATGAGCTGTTGCATCTTTTACGTATGGCATGATATAGTCAATGTGGTACTATTCTATATACAAATATTCTTAACACAATATATATTTACAAATATCAATACTACTACTACTACTACTACTACTAATAATAATAATAATAATAATAATAATAATAATAATAATAATGCCAAGTCTTAAATTAGTAGCTTTTCTTACCTGTGCATAGCACTTTTATTTTCAAAATTGAAACAGCTTTGTAATGTGGGACATAACTTTAACTCTCTGCCAAGTCTTAAGAAAGACCTCTAGACAGTTTCATGTGATCTCCTGTGAACAAAATATGTACAACTCATATATAGTGTACGACTGATAATTTTCTCATAATTATTCAGGTCATATATCAACATTAAGCTTTATTGACATATGAAGAGAACATGTGCCATGTCTGAAGCATGTCTGAAATGAAATTAGTAGGCATTGTACAAGCAGTTGGTTTAAAATTAGCCTTTCATTCAGAAGGTGGGGTTTGCACTCTTATTGAACATATTGATCCTTGACATAGGGATCTAAGACAACACCATGTGATCTCTCATCTCATGGACCCCATCATTGAAACTCTTGGAAACTATAAATATAGTGTCCTCCTTCACAAACATCACAAATCACTCAAGCAATCAAACTCAAATACATTTTCCTTACATCAAGAAATTAAGCTTTTTTTCTTCAAAACATTTGAAATGGGTTTCCTTTTACCTGCTGCTATTAGACGGTCTTCGCATCGCAGTATCAAAACATCGTCAAAAGTATCAAATGTGCCCAAGGGCTATGTTGCGGTGTACGTCGGAGCGGAAATGAAGCGGTTTGTCATCCCCATTTCGTACTTGAACCAACCTTTATTTCAAAACTTGTTGAGTCAAGCAGAGGAAGAATTCGGATATGATCATCCAATGGGCGGTCTGACAATTCCTTGCAGAGAAGATATTTTCTTGGATATTACTTCTCAGTTCAATAGCATATAAATCTTACACTAAAGGAGACTGACATAGATTAGCCTAGATATTTTGTACAATAGTCATCATTTAGATTTGTATAGATTTTTTTCCTTTTCCTATCCTTGGAACGGGTTAGAATTGTCTGTCTGAATGAAAAATTCAGGAAGAGATTGTTTGTTATTACTTATTCCTAATCATAATGACATAATATATTCAACAACTCAATGGGCTCCTATCTGCTTCTATTAATAAGCTATAAATACAAATCTAGTTTTCCTTGCTTTATTATAATGATGACATAAGGGTACTACACACTGTAAGCAGAATCTAGATTGAATGTTCCTGCAAATTTGTCTAACCTAATAAAACATTCACCCAAACTAAGCTATCTTGTATCTAAGACACAGCGTGTTTACATGTCTTGAGCTTTCGTCATCTAGGTAGATTTATGCCATAATAATTAAGAAAGATCGTCCAATTATTCCAACTGCCACGAGATCCAATGGTCAATTTGTTTAGCACGTGAAATGAAAATGAAAAAAGTAACATACCAATAACTTTGTATGATGCATTTTTTCTGAGGTTTAACGAAGCTGGTAGAGTTGAAAATCGCAAGGACTTTCTTTCTTGTGCACTCAATGAGCGGCAACCATTTACTTCCTAACATCCTCCACTATTAATAAAAGTGTATATTACAATGTATTTTCCTAATCAAAATATTATCATGAACTGCCTGCAGTTGGTGGATTCTCTTAAATTAGAAAGATACTTTTAGTAAAGAGACTCACTAGACGATAAAAATTTAAGCTCACATGTTTCAGGGGTTGAACTGCATGACTTAACAGAGTCTGCACAGAGCGTGTATTAATATAATAGACGCATAATTAGTTAGATTTTAAAACAGAAGCCAATCCCATCAAACAATAGAGTTCAATTTTACCACTTCTTGACTCAGTTATGAAAAGTCTTCCGCTAACCGTTCTCAGGGTCCAGCAATAATCTACAAAAAGAATAGTAGTAAAACATGAATTTCAAGTATCAAATAATCTCATCTCATTTAGAAATTTGAAAGTTCCTAAAGGCTAGAAACTCATCCAGTATAGACAATAATATCTTGATTAGTCAGCTGTTTCCTGTGGACCTTTTATTAAAAATTGTATATCTTATCACTTTTAAATGAAGAACTTGACAGTCTGATACTTGAAAGCAGCAATAACCCATCAAATGTATGATATAGTTTGGCACTCATTCATGGCTCCTGATACTTGAGTAGGAAAAAACAATGGGCCTTATTCTTAACAAGAGAGTTTATTAAATTAAGGTTCTACTAGCTAATTTTTCTTATATGCAGAAAACAAATCAATGGACAGAGAAGTTGCTACTAGACGTATTCAAAAGATTGCAAATATGCAGGACTGTTGACTTGAAATTCAATATTCAGAATAGCAATTTTTTTTGGTTTGCTGGTAGTTGTGGGTCCAAACATATACTTATCTCTTTTGAAATGTTGTTCAATTGCTATCTATCTTCTGGTCAGTGTGACTAATGACCAAGCCCGCTATATGTGTTCCTTGTAGCCTCCTAATATTAATGATTTGTAGCCAACTAACGATTATGATACACGCTAACAATAGAATTATTGGTGGCTAGCTATATAACGGTATTGAACCGCGTTATCGATATGAAGAGAACATGTGAGATGTCTACAAAAATATGAGTAGCGATTTGACTTCCAAGTGGTTAATCTGCTAGCCTTTCATTCAGAAGGTATGCACTCTAATTGAACTTGATGGAAGAGACATTCAAAGACAATAGCATGTGGATCTCTCATATCATGGACCCCATTCTTTAACAATAATTAATTTCTCAAGAAAGTGGATTTGAAGAAACTCTTGAATGAAGACTATAAAAATACGCTACTTTGCTTGACATCCATCACAAATCACTCACTTACTCAAGCATCAAAAGATAGATACCTTTTCTCCCCTTAAATTTTAAGAGCTTTAGCTTGTTCTTCAAAACATTTGAAATGGGTTTCCGTTTACCTGCAGCCATTAGACGTGCTTCATTTAGCAATAGCCAAACATCATCAAAAGTCACAAATGTGCCAAAGGGCTATCTTGCAGTGTACGTGGGAGAAGAAATGAAGCGGTTTGTGATCCCCACATCATACTTGAACCAACCTTCATTTCAAAACTTGTTGAGTGAAGCAGTGGAAGAATTCGGATATGATCATCGAATGGGCGGTTTGACAATTCCTTGCACGGAACATGTTTTCTTGCATATAACTTCAGGCTTCAATGGTGTATGAATATGGGACTACAAGAGAGTGACATAGATTAGTATTGACATTTTGTAGAATATAGGAATGTTGTAAATATTTTCCTTTTCCCTTTGATTGAATGGGAAAATGGATGAAAAATGTGTATATGAATGAGATAGAAACACAATTTGGCAATCTATTATTATTTGATGTTTTGGCTAACACAGAATTGAATTGAAAGCTATGTTATCTAAATAGTGAATTTGATGTTTTGGCTAACACGGAGTTCAATTGAGAGCAATAATGTTATCTATATGGTGAACCATTTGATTAGACAGAAGAAATACATAATTTAACTTAACATAATAACCAACCCAATTTCAAAATCGTCTTGAACACCACCTGCATTGAAAGGAAAACAAAACCCTAAACTCAAAATCAATGAGAAAAGGAACTAGTGATAATGGAAAACGAACAAACCTAAACTCAAAATCAAAGAGAAAAGGAAAACCTAATAAATAATGTCTCTTTAACTTTTGCTACAAGGATTGTGGTGCAAAAGAACTGTACAAATCATTTTTGACTGAAGCATGGTAATTCAAGTTATCACTTTTCTTCTACTACTTTGAAAAGAGATTAACAAGACAAAAAAAAAGTTGAAGTTCACAAGTTTCAGGGGCTGAATTGCATGATATACAAATATACAAATAGATGAAAAACATGAATTTCAAGTATCAAATAATTTATTCTCAATTGAAAATTTAAAAGTTCTTTAAAGCTGGAAACTTATCTCAATTGGTCTTTTATTCATGACTGTATATCTTATCTCTTACTATGCTTATTCATGGCTCTAATACTTGAGTTTGAATAATTATCTGGCCTTATTCTACTAGCTAATAATTCCGAGTCTAATTGAGTGTAAAAAGTTTTGCATTATCAGCAAATCTCAACCATTCTAATATATCCGACACTGTAAAACAATCTTTACACAGACAGTGTATATAAATTAAATCTTTATTCTAATATGCATAAAACAAATCTTTATTCTTATAATCTTGGCGGAGCAGTTGTTGTTACCAAAAAGCTTGGCCGTGCCGTGCCGCGTGAATTAAATGAGAGATTCATTCCTTCTTTGTATCCGGATAAGTGGACTTGCATCCTGATTATTAAATTAGTACAAATGTTAATACGTTTTGCACGGAAAATAATCAAAAGTCATAAGGCATTTGGTAAGAAATGTAGATCTAATCAATTATGCTTTCATGATACAGATGAGTGTTTGACAAACACCTCAAACTAGTTTAGTCAGTGTGGCCCATTTGTATCCCCTTATCAAGAAACAGAAAATGCCAATTTTGAATCTGACCAAAACATATATGCACAATTCATATACAGTGTGTAACCGTAAGTGTATGACTGATACTTTTCTCATAATTCTACAGGTCATATATCAATATTAAGCTTTGTTGTTGATATGAAGAGAACATGTGCCATGTCTGAAGCATGTCTGAAAAGAAATGAGTAGACAATGTACAACTGTTGAGTTTAACACAAGCCTTTCATTCAGAAGCTGTGGTTGGCACTCTTATCGAACTTATTGACCTCTGACAAAGACATCTAAGACAACGCCATGTGATCTCTCATCTCATGGCCCCATCATTCAAAAAATCATTTCTCTAGTAAAGGGATTTCAATAAACTCTTGGAAACTATAAATATAGTGTCCTCCTTCACAACCATCACAAATCACTCAAGCAACCAAACTCAAATACATTTTCCTTACATCTGAGAAATTCTGCTTGTTCGTCAAAAAAATTGAAATGGGTTTCCGTTTACCTGCTGCTATTAGACGGCCATCACCTGGCACTATCCAAACATCATCAAAAGTATCAAATGTGGCAAAGGGCTATCTTGCAGTGTACGTCGGTGAAGAAAGGAAGCGGTTTGTTATCCCTATGTCATATTTGAACCAATCTTCATTTCAAAACTTATTGAGACAAGCTGAGGAAGAATTCGGATACGATCATCCAATGGGTGGCCTCACAATTCCTTGCACGGAAGATGTTTTCTTGCACATTACTTCTCGGTTCAATAGTCTATAAATCTTATACTAAAGGAGACTAACATATATTAGCAGCGAAATTTTGTAGAATAGTCATCATCTAGATTTGTAAAGATTTTTTTCCATTTTCTACATTTGGAATGAGTTAGAACTGTCCATCTGAATGATAAATTCAGGAAGAGATTATTTGTTATTATTTATTCCTCTATTCATAATGACACAATATATTCCACAGCTCAATGGGCTCATATATACTTCTATTTATAAGATACAAAATTGGTCCTTGATAAAATATGTATGAAACAATATCCAATTTTCCTCGGTTTATTATAACGATGACATTAGGCGGGTACTACACGCTGTAAGCAAAATCAAGCTCGAATGTTCCTGCAAATTTCTCCAACCCAATAAAACATTCACCCAAACTCTAATAGTAGTTGATAAGTTTTCATGTATCTAAGCTCACAACATGTTTACATGTCTTGAGCTTTCTTCATCTAGGCAGAGCAATATTTATGCAATAATAAATAAGAAAGCTCCACCAACTATTCGAACTTTCATGAGATCCATCAATTTGTTTAGCACGTGATAGAACATTGGGTGCAGGTCAATCATTTTTCCTTTGACGTTTAACGAAGGTGTAAGAGACGACAATCGCAAGGGTTTTCCTGTGCACTCAATTAGCGGCAAGCCTTTACACTATAAGCTCCTAGCAGCCTCCACTATTCCTAAAAGTGTATATTATTATGTATTTTTCTAATCAAAAGATTATCATGAAATGCCTTCATTTGGTGTATTCTCTTAAATTAAAAAGATACTTTTAGTAAAGAGACCAACTAGACGATAAAAATTTCAGTTCACGTGTTTCAGGGGTTGAACTGCATGACTAAACAGTGCACAAAGCATGTATTAATATTATAGACGCACAATTAGTTAGATTCTAAAACAGAAGTTAAACCAATCAAATAATATTATAGTTCAGGTTTACCACTTTTTGAACCAATTATGAAAAGTCTTCCACTGCCGGTTCACGTGGTCCAGACATAATCTACAAATAGATTAGCAGTAAAACATGAATTTCAAGTATCAAATAAGCTCATCTCATTTGGAAAATTCCTAAAAGCTAGAAACTCATCTTAGTTGATACAAAAGTCAACAACTAATTGTTAGAACCTGTTTTATTAGCTGTATTATTTCTGTCAGAATCAGTGTTTTATTAGTTGTAGTATTTCCTTATTTAGCAGATTACAATTATAGTGTATGAGGGAAATATCCCTGAATCATAGGGATCTGATAGTTTAGGTGTTATTGTATTTCCTAAAATAGCCTTCTAGCCTTGTATATATGACTGATGTATTCTCAGCATAATTCATATAAGAAAATCAATTCATTCTACCCTAATTTCTAAGATGGTATCAAAGCTCTCAAATTCTGGGAGCCGCCTCTGACTGCGCAAACCAAAAACCCTAGACGGCAGCCTTCATTGCTGCTAATCATCCTTTTTTTTTTTTCTCAGCCTTCATTGCTGTCCATCATTCCTTTCAGGGCAGCCTTCATTGCTGCTGTGATTTGCAGTGTTGTTCCTTTGTTGTCGTCGCAACAATCAAATACATCCTCACTGCATTGAGGTTGTTGTACTGCTGTGGCCATGGCAAACCAAACTGATGAAGTGGTGCAGAAAACTCAGGAAGAGCTGCAGAACATCAACACTGCCTACCGATTGAATGGGAAGAATTACTTGAAATGGTCCCAGCTTGTTGGCAGAACTTTGAAAGGTAAAGGGAAAGCTAACCACTTGACTGATGACGCCCCTAAAGAAGGAGATCCCAAATTTAAAAAATGGGACGAAGAGGACTCTATGATCATGGCATGGCTATGGAACTCAATGATCCCAGAAATCACTGATACTTGTATGTTTCTTAATTCTGCAAAGGAGATTTGGAAGGCCATGGAGGAGACATACTCCAAAGCTAAAGATGCTGCTCAAATATATGACGTGAAGGTGAAGACTATGGCTGCAAAACAGGGAAACAAGACTGTTACAGAGTACGCCAATCAACTCAAATCATTGTGGATGGAGTTAGATCACTACAGGGTCATAAAAGCCAAGTGCCCAGCAGATTCAGCAATGTTCAAAGAGTATATTGAGCAAGATAGAGTCTATGATTTCTTGGTGGGGCTTAACTCTGTTTTTGATCAAGTGAGAGCCCAGATCCTTGGAAAAGAAAAAGTTCCAGGAATTAATGAAGTAGTAGCTATGGTCAGAAGTGAAGAAAGCAGAAGGGGAGTCATGCTAGAAAACCTAACCACGGAAAATTCAGCCATGGTAGCTTCTGGGGCCTCGGCCATGATGGCAGACCAGAAAAAGTGGGGCATAAGTAATATGGAAAAGAAAGGTGAAGGAGTGTGGTGTACCTACTGCAACAAGCCTCGCCACACTCGTGACAACTGCTGGAAGCTGATCGGAAAGCCACCTAGTAGAGAATGGGGGCCCCAAAACCGAGACAGGGAGTGGGGAAAAAAAGGAGACAACACAAGAAAGGGAGGACAAGCACACATAGTTGCAACCAGTGAAGAAAACGAAGGGAGGAGTGATTCAACTTAACCAAGATGAAGTAGAGAAGATGAGATCATTCCTCAACAAGTTGGATATACCAACGGGTAGTTGTTCTCTAGCATATTCAGGTGAGTTTCTTTCCTTTGGACTTAATGCCTCAGATAAACACTATAACCAATATTGGATACTGGATTCTGGGGCTACTGACCACATGACACCCCTACCTAAACATTTCTCCTCTTACACCCCTTGCCCTAGCAATAAGAAAATATCCACAGCAGATGGCACTCTGATGACTGCAGCAGGTCAAGGAGAAGTTCAAATAAGCTCATCCAAAACCCTTAAAAATGTCCTTCATATTCCTAAACTATCTGTCAATCTGATTTCCATAAAAAAACTCACAAAAGACCTATCATGTAATGTTATTTTTTATGACAATGCTTGTATACTGCAGGACAAGCACTCGGGGAGGACGATTGGACATGCTAGAGAATGGAATGGCCTTTACTACTTGGACAGCCCGAATCTGCCACCAGACCTACAAAATAGCAACTCTTTTTTCTCTGACTCAATAAAGACCAACAGGGAGAAAGTCCTCCTACATCATTGTCGTCTTGGACATCCTTCCTTTAGAGTCATAAAAATGTTATTCCCTTCTCTTTGTAGCAAATTAGATGTGGAGAGTCTTCATTGTGAAGTGTGTGAGCTTGCTAAGCACAAGCGTGTACCTTTTCCAGTTAGTAATAATATGAGCACTTTTCCCTTCTATTTAATTCATACTGATGTGTGGGGACCCTCAAATGTCCCAAATGTTTCTGGTGCCCGTTGGTTCCTTACCTTTATAGATGACTGTACTCGGGTCACATGGGTTTTCTTACTTAAACAAAAGTCTGAAGTCAGCTCTGTGGTCCAACATTTTTTCTCCATGGTAAAAAATCAGTTTGGTGTTAGCATTAAAAGGATTAGATCCGATAATGCCAAAGATTACTTTAATCATGAGCTTATTTCCTTTTGTCAAAAGGAAGGTATCATTCATGAGTCATCTTGTGTCAAAACACCTCAACAAAATGGGATTGCTGAGAGGAAAAATGGACACCTACTAGACCAAACTCGGGCTCTTCTTTTTCAACATAAGGTTCCTAAAAGGCTTTGGGGAGAAGCTGTTTTGACTGCATGTTATCTAATTAATAGACTACCTTCTAGTATTCTAGCCTCAAAAAGTCCTATGGAGGTTCTGTCTTCTTTCTATCCTAATGTGTCCACATCCAATCAACTCGTTCCAAGAATATTTGGGTGTGTATCTTTTATACATGTCCACAGTGGTGATAGAGGTAAACTTGACCCTAGAGCCTTAAAATGTGTTTTCATAGGATACTCATCCACACAAAAGGGGTATAAATGCTATCACCCACCATCCAAAAAATTCTTTGTGTCCAGAGACGTCACTTTTTTTGAGCAAGAAAGTTACTTCCACCAAGATCATCTTCAGGGGGAGAATACAAGAAAAGAAGATGATCTTCTTATGCTCCCTGACTTAAGTTTAGGACCAGAAGTAGGGACTAGAAGTGTAACAACTTCTGAGAAGGAGGCAACTTCTGAGAAAGAGGCTCAACCCACTAAGTCCACTCAAGATGGAGCTGATGTAAGATTTGGGAAAATTTTGGTTTATACAAAGAAGACAAAGGCCATTCCAGAATCTATCCATGTCCAAGAATCCAACCCAACACTACATGAGGTAACTACCCTTGATCCTTTAATCTCCACTGAATCAATCTCTGATTTTCCCACTGTACAGGAACCCGAATCCGGTTCAGCACCACTTCATGAGGACCTAGATATTCCAATTGCCCTTAGGAAAGAAACTAGGAAATGTACCACCAAGCCACTTTACCCTCTGGCCAATTACCTATCATTTAAAAAATTCTCACCTACCCATAAAGCCTTCCTCACAAGCCTAAACACTACATCCACACCTACCTCCCTATCTGAGGCATTGACTGATAGGAAATGGAAACAAGCCATGGACTTAGAAATGGAAGCATTAAAAAAAAATAGCACCTGGGATTTGGTTACTCTCCCAAATGGAAAAAAACCAGTAGGATGCAAGTGGGTGTATACTATAAAATACAAGGCTGATGGATCCATTGAGAGGTATAAAGCAAGGTTAGTAGCTAAGGGATTCACTCAAACTTATGGAGTGGATTACATGGAAACATTTGCTCCAGTTGCAAAAATGAATACAGTTAGGGTGATACTATCCCTAGCGGCTAATTATGGTTGGAACTTGCAACAATTTGATGTTAAAAATGCATTCCTCCATGGAGAACTTGAAGAGGAGATTTACATGGAATTGCCCCCTGGATATGGTGGAAAAAATGCTGCCAACACTGTTTGCAAGCTAAAAAGGGCACTGTATGGGCTGAAACAATCACCACGAGCGTGGTTTGGTAGGTTTACTAAAGTTATGATAGGTCTGGGCTTCAAACAAAGTCAAGGAGACCACACTTTGTTCATTAAACACTCTAAGTCAGGGGGAGTAACAGTGTTACTGGTTTATGTGGATGATATTATAGTGACAGGTGATGATGAGGAGGAGCAACAACTGTTAAGCCAACATCTAGCCAAGGAATTTGAAATTAAGACCTTGGGAAAATTGAAGTATTTTTTGGGAATTGAAGTGGCTCATTCTAAAAATGGAATCTTCATATCTCAACAGAAATACATCATTGATTTGTTGAAAGAGACTGGTAAGACAGCATGCAAGCCTGCAAGTACACCAATTGATCCAAACCTGAAGTTGGGAAATGTAGAAGAAGATACTGCAGTTGACAAGGAAATGTATCAAAGACTAGTTGGTAGACTGATATATTTATCTCACACTAGACCTGATGTTGCATTCGCTGTGAGTCTAGTCAGCCAGTTCATGCACCAACCGAAGGAGGTTCACTTACAAGCTGCACTAAGAATTGTGCAATACTTGAAAGGGACCCCAGGCAGAGGAATTCTGTTTGAACGGAATAGGAGTGTAAGTCTCGAAGCATATACAGATGCAGACTATGCAGGGTCGATTGTGGATAGGAGGTCGACTACAGGATATTGCACTTTCCTTGGAGGGAATCTTGTGACTTGGAAGAGTAAAAAACAAAGTGTGGTGGCTAGATCCAATGCTGAAGCAGAATTCAGGGTAATGGCACAAGGGATATGTGAGCTATTGTGGTTGAAGATCATCTTTGAAGACTTAAGAATAAAGTTGGATGAACCAATGAGACTTTATTGTGATAACAAATCTGCTATTAGCATAGCCCATAACCCAGTGCAGCATGATAGAACCAAACATATTGAAGTTGACAGACATTTTATCAAAGAAAAATTAGACAGTGGCCTGATCTGCACTCCATATGTCTCCTCACAAGACAACCTCGCAGATATTCTAACGAAGGGGCTGAATAGCAACAACTTTGAGAAGATTGTTTCCAAGCTGGGAATGGAAAATACCTATTCACCAGCTTGAGGGGGAGTGTTAGAACCTGTTTTATTAGCTGTATTATTTCTGTCAGAATCAGTGTTTTATTAGTTGTAGTATTTCCTTATTTAGCAGATTACAATTATAGTGTATGAGGGAAATATCCCTGAATCATAGGGATCTGATAGTTTAGGTGTTATTGTATTTCCTAAAATAGCTTTCTAGCCTTGTATATATGACTGATGTATTCTCAGCATAATTCATATAAGAAAATCAATTCATTCTACCCTAATTTCTAAGACTAATATATTTTGACCGCTGACCAAGCCTTTGACGAAAGTTCCCTGTTGCCTGCCTACGTTTATGATGATTTGTATCCAACTATGCATTATGAATCTATATTAGAATTCACATAATAGCAGAACTTATATGTCAGCACTGAGCCGTGTTATCAATATGAAGAAAACATGTGACATGTCGAATGCGTGTCTACAAAAATACGAGTAACCATAATAAATCAAAGCATTAAATTAAATCTAGCCACTTCATTTGACTACCAAGTGGGTTGTCTATCTACTGGCCTTTCATTCAGAAGGTGGGGCAAGCTATAACCCTCGAATGTTATCAATGAAGAATTAAATAAGTTAATTTTGATTAATATATTTTTAACTCTTTAAATAATAGATGGAAAAATAACCTCGAATACTATCATATTTGTAGCGGTGTCGGTGTCCTACATTTTTACATTATCAGTGTCGGAGTGTCCGTGTCCGTGTCGTGTCCCGGTGTCCGTGTCAGAGTCTGTGCTTCATAGCTTATGTCAGCTAAATTACCATAGACACTGCTGTCTATGTCTGCTAAATGCCAGGGTATGTAACCATCAGAATTTATTGTTGAAGTAAATTTTAGACATAATAATAATAATGTCATTGCAATGGTTTAAAAATTAGTAGCTTTTCTTACCTGTGCATAGCACTTTCATTTTCAAAGTTGAAACAGCTTTGTAATGTGGGACATAACTTTAACTCTCTGCCAAGTCTTAAGAAAGACCTCTAGACAGTTTCATGTGATTTCTTGTGAACAAAACAATATGCACAACTCATATATAGTGTATGACTGAGGTTTTTCTCATAATTCTTCAGGTCATATATCAACATTAAGTTTTCTTGTCAATATGAAGAGAACATGTGCCATGTCTGATGCATGTCTGAAATGAAATTAGAAAGAATAGTACAAGCAGTTGGTTTAAAATTAGCCTTTCATTCAAAAGGTGGGGTATGCACTCTTATTGAACTTATGGATCCTTGACAGAGGAATCTAAGACAACACCATGTGATCTCTCATCTCATGGACCCCATCACTGAAACTCTTGGAAACTATAAATATAGTGTCCTCCTTCACAACCATCACAAATCCCTCAAGCAATCAAACTCAGATACATTTTCCTTGCATCAAGAAATTCAGCTTTTTTTCTTCAAAACATTTGAAATGGGTTTCCTTTTACCTGCAGCTATTAGACGGTCTTCACATCGCAGTATCAAAACATCGTCAAAAGTATCAAATGTGCCCAAGGGTTATCTTGCGGTGTATGTCGGAGAGGAAAAAAAGCGGTTTGTCATCCCCATTTCATACTTGAACCAACCTTTATTTCAAAACTTGTTGAGTCACGCAGAGGAAGAATTCGGATATGATCATCCAATGGGCGGCCTCACAATTCCTTGCAGAGAAGATGTTTTCTTGGATATTACTTCTCAGATCAATAGCATATAAATCTTACACTAAAGGAGACTGACATAGATTAGCCTAGAAATTTTGTACAATAGTCATCATTTAGCTTTGTATAGATTTTTTTCCTTTTCCTTTTCTTGGAACGGGTTAGAATTGTCCGTCTGAATGACAAATTCGGGAAGAGATTATTTGTTATTACTTTTTTCTACTCATAATGACACAATAAAGTCAACAACTCAATGGACTCCTATTTGCTTCTATTAATAAGCTATAAATCCGAATCTAGTTTTCCTTGCGTTATTATAATGATGACATAAGGGTACTACACACTGTAAGCAAAATCTAGCTCGAATGTTCCTGCAAATTTGTCTAACCTAATCAAACATTCATCCAAACTCTAATACTTGATAAGCTATATTGTATCTAAGACACAGCGTGTTTACATGTTTTGAGCTTTCGTCATCTAGGTAGATTTATGCCATAATAAATAAGCAAGCTCCTCCAACTATTCCAACTGCCATGAGATCCAATGGTCAATTTGTTTAGCACGTGAAATGAAAATGAAAAAAAGAAACATACCAATAATTTTGTATGTTGCGATTTTCCTTTGATGTTTAACTAAGGTGGTAGAGACGACAATCTCAAGGACTTTCTTGTGCACTCTATTAGCGGCAACCCTTTACTTCCTAACATCCTCCACTATTCATAAAAGTGTATATTATTATGTATTTTCCTAATCAAAAGATTATCATGAACTGCTTGCATTTGGTGTATTCCCTTAAATTAAAAATATACCTTTAGTAAAGAGACTAACTAGCCAATAAAAATTTCAGCTCACATGTTTCAGGGGCTGAACTGCATGACTAAACAGAGTTTGCACAGAGCATGTCTTAGGTCTCATAGCCGCAAAATTAGTTAGATTTTAAAACAGAAACCAGTCCCATCAAACAATAGAGTTCAAATTTACCACTTTTTGAGCCAGTTATGAAAAGTCTCCCACTAACAGTTCTCTGGGTCCAGCCATAATCTACAAAAAGAATAGTAGTAAAACATGAATTTCAAGTACCAAATAATCTCATCACATTTAGAAATTTGAAAGTTCCATGTTGCCTCATGTTGGAAAAAGCAATGGGCCTTATCCTACTAGTTAATTATTCTTAACAACAGAGTTTCATGAATAAAGGTTCTACTAGCTAATTATTCTTATATGCAGAAAACATATCAATGGACATAGCATTTGCTGCTGAACATATTCAAAAAATTGCAAATATATAGGACTGTTGACTTGAAATTAAGTTTAATATTCAGAATAGCGTATTTTTGTTACTGGTAGTTGTGGGTCCAAACATATACTTATCTCTTTTGAACTGTTGTTCAATTGCTATCTATCTTCTGGCCAGCATGACTAATGACCAAACCCTCTCTATATGTGTTCTCTGTAGCCTCCTAATATTAATGATTTGTAGCCAACTAACCATTATAATAAATGCTAACAAGAGAGTTATTGGTGGCTAGCTAAATATATCGGTATTGAACTGCGTTATCGATGTGAAGAGAACATCTGACATGTCAACAAAAATATGAGTAGCCATTTGACTTCAAAATGGCTAATCTGCCAGCTTTTCATTGAGAAGGTGGGGTATATATGCACTCTGTTGGAGAGACATTAAAAGACAGTACCATGTGATCTCTCATCTCATGGGCCCCATCCTTTAAGGATCAGTTCTCAATAAAGTGAATTTGAAGAAACTCTTGAATGAAGACTATAAAAATACACTACTTTGCTTCACACCCATCACAAATCACTCACTTACTCAAGCATCAAAAGATAGATACCTTTTTTCCCTTAAATTTGAAGAGCTTTAGCTTGTTCATTAAAACATTTAAAATGGGTTTCCGTTTACCTGCAGCTATTAGACGGGCTTCATTTAGTGGTAGCCTAACATCCTCAAAAGCATTGAATGTGCCAAAGGGCTATCTTGCCGTGTACGTTGGAGAGCAAATGAAGCGGTTTGTTATCCCCATGTCATACCTGAACCAATCTTCATTTCAAAATTTGTTGAGTTAAGCAGAGGAAGACTTCGGATATGATCATCCAATGGGTGGCCTCACAATTCCTTGCACTGAACATGTATTCTTGCATATTACCTCTCGCTTCAACGGGCTATAGATCTTACAATGGATACTGACATAGATTAGCAAACATTATGTACAATAGTCCTCATTTTAACTTGCAAAGAATTTTTTTCTCCTTTCCTACCTTTGGAATGGGTGAGAATCTGTCCGTCTGAATGACAAATTCAAGAAGAGATTATGTGTTAATAGTTTTCTAATCATAATGACACAATATATTCAACAACTCAATGTTCTTCTATATGCTTCTATTTATAAATTATAAATTACAAAACTGGTCATTCCTTGCAAATTTCTCTGACCTTGCTCCTTCAACTATTCCAACTCCTGTGAGACTCAATCATCAACTTACATGACCTTGCTCCTTTTAAAGCTTGTGATGGTTATAAAGAATATATTACCATTTGTACACATTATTTTGGTCAATTTCTCTTTTAACTTTTGCTACAATGATTGTGGTGCAAAAGAACTGTATATTTCATTTTTTACTGAAGCATGGTAATTCAAGTTATCACTTTTCTTCTACTACTTTGAAAACAGATTAACGAGACAAAAAAAAAACGTTGAAGTTCACAAGTTTCAGGGGCTGAATTGCATGACTAAACAGAGAATGTATAAATATTATAGATGTGCAATTATTAAATTCTAAAACAGAAGCTAGTCCCATCATATAACAGAGTTCAGATTTACCACTTATGGTAAGTCTCCCACTGCCAGTTCTCCGGGTCCAACCATAATATACAAATAGAATAGATGAAAAACATGAATTTCAAGTATTAAATAATCTATTCTCAATTGGAAATTTAAAAGTCCTTTAAAGCTGGAAACTTATCTCAATTGGTCTTTTATTCATGACTGTATATCTTATCTCTTACTATGCTTATTCATGGCACTAATACTTGAGTTTGAATAATTATCTGGCCTTATTCTACTAGCTAATAATTCTGAGTCTAATTGAGTGTAAAAAGTTTTGCATTATCAGCAAACCTCAACCATTCTATTATATCCGACACTGTAAAACAATCTTTACTCAGACAGTGTATATAAATTAAATCTTTATTCTTATATGCATAAAACAAATCATTGAACAACTTTTATCAGCACAAGTTAAGGTTTTGAGGAATAGCCCACCTTATAATCTTGGCGGAACAGTTGTTGTTACCAAAAAGCTTGGCCGTGCTGCGTGAATTATATGAGAGATTCATTCCTTCTTTGTATCTGGATAAGTGGACATGCATCCTGATTATTAAATTAGTACAAATGTTTATACGTTTTGCACTGAAAATAATCAAAAGTCATAAGGCATTTGGTAGGAAATGTAGATCTAATCAATTATGCTTTCATGATACAGATGAGTGGTTGACACCTCACCTCAAACTAGTTTAGTCAGTGTGGCCCATTTGTATCTCCTTATCAAGAAACAGAAAATGCCAATCTTGAATCTCTGACCAAAACATATATGCACAATTCATATACAGTGTGTAACCGTAAGGGTATGACTGATATTTTTCTCATAATTCTACAGGTCATATATCAATATTAAGCTTTGTTGTTGATATGAAGAGAACATGTGCCATGTCTGAAGCATGTCTGAAAAGAAATGAGTAGACAATGTACAACTGTTTAGTTTAACACAAGCCTTTCATTCAGAAGCTGCGGTTGGCACTCTTATCGAACTTATTGATCTTTGACAAAGGCATCAAAGACAACCCCATGTGATCTCTCATCTCATGGCCCCATCATTCAAAAAATCATTTCTCTAGTAAAGGGATCTCAAGAAACTCTTGGAAACTATAAATATAGTGTCCTCCTTCACAACCATCACAAATCACTCAAGCAACCAAACTCAAATACATTTTCCTTACATCTGAGAAATTCTGTTTGTTCGTCAAAAAAATTGAAATGGGTTTCCGTTTACCTGCTGCTATTAGACGGCCATCACCTGGCACTATCCAAACATCATCAAAAGTATGGAATGTGGCAAAGGGGTATCTTGCAGTGTACGTCGGAGAAGAAAGGAAGCGGTTTGTTATCCCTATGTCATATTTGAACCAATCTTCATTTCAAAACTTGTTGAGACAAGCTGAGGAAGAATTCGGATACGATCATCCAATGGGTGGCCTCACAATTCCTTGCACGGAAGATGTTTTCTTGCACATTACTTCTCGGTTCAATAGTCTATAAATCTTATACTAAAGGAGACTAACATATATTAGCAGGGAAATTTTGTAGAATAGTCATCATCTAGATTTGTAAAGATTTGTTTCCCTTTCCTACGTTTGGAATGGGTTAGAACTGTCCATCTGAATGATAAATTCAGGAAGAGATTATTTGTTATTATTTATTCCTATTCATAATGACACAATATATTCCACAGCTCAATGGGCTCATATATATGAAACAATATCCAATTTTTCTCGGTTTATTATAACGATGACATTAGGAGGGTACTACACGCTGTAAGCAAAATCAAGCTCGAACGTTCCTGCAAATTTCTCCAACCTAATAAAACATTCACCCAAACTCTAATAGTAGTTGATAAGTTATCATGTATCTAAGCTCACAAGATGTTTACATGTCTTGAGCTTTCTTCATCTAGGCAGAGCAATATTTATGCAATAATAAATAAGAAAGCTCCACCAACTATTCCAACTTTCATGAGATCCAATGATCAATTTGTTTAGCACGTGATAGAACGTTGGGTGCAGGTCAGTAGAAGTGAAATGAAAATGAAAAAAGTAACGTACCGATAACTTTTTATGTTGCATTTTTCCTTTGATGTTTAACGAAGGTGTAAGAGACGACAATCGCAAGGGTTTTCCTGTGCACTCAATTAGCGGCAACCCTTTACACTATAAGCTCCTAGCAGCCTCCAGTATTCATAAAAGTGTATATTAATATGTATTTTCCTAATCAAAAGATTATCATGAAATGCCTTCATTTGGTGTATTGTCTTAAATTAAAAAGATACTTTTAGGAAAGAGACTAACTAGACGATAAAAATTTCAGTTCACGTGTTTCAGGGGCTGAACTGCATGACTAAACAGTCTGCACGGAGCATGTATTAATATTATAGACGCACAATTAGTTAAGATTCTAAAACAGAAGTTAAACCAATCAAATAATATTATAGTTCAGGTTTACCACTTTTTGAACCAATTATGAAAAAGTGTTCCACTGCGGTTCACGTGGTCCAGACATAATCTACAAATAGATTAGCAGTAAAACATGGAATTTCAAGTATCAAATAAGCTCATCTCATTTGGAAATTGAAATTTCCTAAAAGCTAGAAACTCATCTTAGTTGATACAAAAGGTCAACAACTAATATATTTTTGACCGCTTGACCAAGCCTTTGACGAAAGTTCCCTGTTGCCTGCCTACGTTTATGATGATTTGTATCCAACTATGCATTATCAATCTACATTACAATTCACATAATAGCAGAACTTATATGTCGGCACTGAGCCGTGTTATCAATATGAAGAAAACATGTAACATGTCTAATGCGTGTCTACAAAAATACGAGTAACTATAATAAATCAAAGCATTAAATTCATTTGACTACCGAGTGGGTTGTCTATCTACTGGCCTTTCATTCAGAAGGTGGGGCAAGCTATAACCCTCGACTGTCCAAGACAATACCATGTGGTGATCCCTCATCTTATCTTATGGACCCCGTCTATTAACAAGAATAATTTATCAAAGAAATGGATTTGAAGAAACTCTTGAAGACTCTATAAATACATAGAGTATCTTCCCTCACAACCAACCATCACAACTCATTCACATACTCAAGCATCAAAAGTAAGATAAATTTGAGATCTTTAGATTGTTATTTGAAACATTTCAAATGGGTTTCCGTTTACCTGCAGCTATAAGACGTGCTTCACTAAGTAGCAGCCAAACATCATCAAAAGTAGGGAATGTGCCAATGGGGTGTCTTGCAGTGTATGTGGGAGAAGAAATGAAGAGGTTTGTGATCCCTATATCATACTTGAACCAAACTTCATTTCAAGAGTTGCTGAGTCAAGCGGAGGAAGAATTTGGATACGATCATCCAAAGGGTGGCCTCACAATTCCTTGCACGGAAGATGTTTTTTTGCATATAACTTGTTGTTTCAATGGTCTATAAATCTGCAACTGCAAGAGACTAACATAGATCAGTATTGACATTTTGTAGAATATAGGCATGTTGTAAATATTTTCCTTTTCCCTTTGAATGGGAAAATGGGGTGAAAATTGTGTATACGAATGAGATAGAAACACAATTTGGCAATGTATTATTTGATATTTTGGTTAACACAGAATTGAATTGAAAGCTATGATGTTATCTATATGGTGAAATTGATGTTTTCGCTATCACAGAATTGAATTGAAAGCTATGATGTTAAATATATGAATTAGAGAGAAGAGTGGAATGAAAGTATACATAACAATAACAATGAATTAGAAAAAGAATTTAACTATACATAATAGAAGTAGAAGACATCCCCCAATTTCAAAATCGTGATGAACACCGCCTACTTACAACAATTAGACAGGCTTTGTTTAGCACTTCCAAAACATCATCAAAAGTATATAATATGTCGAAGGGCTATCTTTTACTGTACGTTAGAGAGAGCAAATGAAGCGGTTTGTGATCTCAATGTCATATTTAAGCCAATTTTCATTCAATGGGAGGCTTCACAAGATGTTTTCTTGCATATTACTTCTCGCTTCAATGGACTATAAATCTAGGTAATCTCAATTTCATTCCACATTCAATTTAAAAGAGAAAGGCTTCCACATTCTAGATATGCACGTCATTAGTTTTACAGATAACAAAATTCATTCTTGCACTGAAGCATCAGAATTCAAGTTATTACTTTTTCTTCTTCTACTTCTTTGAGACCATTCTACTACTGTATAGAGCATGTATTGAATTCTAAAACCAAAGTTAAAGCCATCAGATAATAGAATTCAGATTTACCACTTCTTAATCCAATTATGGAATATCTGTGCACGATGACAATTTGTTGGCGGATTTTAGGATATTTCTAACCCGTTGGTTTTACATTTTGAGGAAATTTTCAATACCGATAATACTTGCTTGGATAATAGTTTGATTGAGGAAACCATTCCTAACCTTGTTGATGGACACAACAATAATATGCTCACTAGCATTAACAATAAAGTGGAAGTGAAATGTCATTTTTTCCATGAACACTAACGGAGCTCCAGTAATATGCTAATACTTTTCAGTATTTTTGTGACATTGTCGGTAACGACATGTTTGAGGTTTGTGTTCAATTTTTCCAACTCTACGGATGCCTCCTAACTATAATCTGGATGACAACTATTAGCTTTTTTCGATCAATGGTCCAAGAGGAAATCTTATCCCTGTAGATGTTTTGATTTTTCGCAAGGGAACCATGTCTAATATGAGGGTTAGTCAAAATGTGTTCACTATATATGGTCATATATCTGGTTAACTCAAAAACTCCTCTAAGTTTGTGATGTATGTAAGCTCTACTCCTCCATCACAAACATATGCAGCCATTGCTGATAAGATCAAAGTAAAGATTTAAGCTTTGAAGCTTCTGTTAGAACAAGAATTGATTTTACATTCCAAATAGTTTTGATGATAACAAACACTATATTATTTAGAACTTGATGCTCCTTAATTCATTTATTATGATATGTAGGGAAGTTCTAATGTAAAGAAGTTCTGATATAGAAGCATCACAAGATCTAGACTAGCGAAGTTCCAATCAAGCGAAGCTCTGATATGGAAGTATCACAAGATCTAATCTAAGCGAAGTTCTAATAAAGCGAAACTTCTAATAAAGCGAAACTCTGATATGGAAGTATCACAAGATCGCGAAGTTCTAATCAAGCGAAGTTCTGATAAAGAATGTATCACGCTTCAGCACCAAAGCTGCCTTGAGCCAGAAACTCTGATAATTCAACAAATCAATATGGACTCTGATACGCTATCCTTCACAATTATGAGTATCACAAAGTAACGGATTGTGCCAGACAAAATATGTATTTTTGGAAAGAGCATTCAATGGCTTTTTATCATCCTCCAAAAATAGCTCACACGTCTCCCAACGGATCTACATAATTTCATCTATTTAAAGGAGCCCTTGCAGATGACAAAAACACACTTGCGCGCATACACTTTACAATTCTTCAAGTTTTCATCTGTTTTCAATTCGATCAAAATATTGTGTAAACATCACAGTTGTGATATAGCTTATTAGAAGCATCTTACACACTTGTTCATTTTCATTTGAAATTCCTTGAGAAAACCGAGTTGTGGTTAAAACTCAAGAAGACAGTGACAGTTGTCTCTATGATTGTGTAATCTTTATTGATTAGTGGATTAAGTCCTCAAGAGAGAGAGGCGAAATCACCTTGGCGGGTGGACTGGAGTAGTTTGAGTTCAAACGAACCAGGATAACCAACGTGTCCTTTTTGCTTTAAATTTTCGAAAACCCCAATTCAACCCCCCCCCCCCCCCCCTTCTTGTGTTTTTCGTTTCTTCAATTGGCATCAGAGCGCCTGGTTCTGGGTGCTAACACTTAACCGTGTCAGATAAAAGATCCTTCAAGAAAAACACTATGGCGGAACCCGTTCAGAACTACAATGACAAAATCAGTGGCAAACCACCAGTGTTTGACGGTGAAAACTTTGATTACTGGAAAGACTTAATCGAAAGTTTCTTTCTGGCTCATGACGGCGATCTCTGGGATATGGTAACTGATGGTTACACTCATCCTGTTGGAAAAGACGGTCAGAAGATTGAAAGGAAAAATATGACAGATCAACAGAAGAAAGATTTCAGAAATCATCACAAGGCCAGAACGATTCTCCTTAGTGCGATCTCCCACACAGAATATGAGAAGATCACAAACAGAGAATCAGCCAAACACATATTTGATTCTCTGAGAATGACGCATGAAGGCAACACTCAAGTCAAAGAGACTCAAGCTCTGGCACTCATTCAGAAGTATAAAGCCTTCAAAATGGAAGAAGATGAAACAATTGAGAAAATGTTCTCAAGGTTTCAAATTCTGGTTGCTGGACTAAAAGTTCTGAATAAAGGGTACTCAACAGCAGATCATGTCAAGAAGATCATCAGAAGCTTACCAAAGGTGTGGAGACCCATGGTCACAGCACTAAAGCTCTCCAAGAACCTCAACGAAATATCTCTTGAAGAACTGATCAGCTCTCTAAGAAGTCACGAGATAGAATTAGAAGAAGATGAACCCCAGAAGAAAGGTAAGTTTGTTGCTCTTAAATCTAAATATAAATATGAAACTAAAGCTTTTCAGGCAGAAGAAGAAAGCTCTGGTGGGTCCTCAGAAGAAGATGAACTATCACTCCTTTCCAGAAGAGTCCAACAACTATGGAAAAATAGACAAAGGAAATTCAGAAACTCTAGAAGATCAAGCAGTCATTCTGAACCATCTTCTGGACACAAAAAGTCAAGAAACAAAGAGGTGGTGTGTTACGAATGCAAGGAACCTGGACACTACAAAAGTGATTGTCCTAAGCTGCAGAAAGAAAAGCCAAATAAGAAGTTTAACAAGGAAAGGAAGAAAAGTCTTATGGCTACCTGGGATGACTCGGAATCTTCTGAAGCAGAATCCGAATCAGAAAATGAACACGCCAACATTGCCCTAATGGCCAACATATCAGATGATTCCAACTCATCAGAATCAGACTCTGACTCAAAAACTAAAGAGGTATTCTCTAAATTTTCTAGATCGCAATTAGAAGATAGTCTATCTGAAATTCTTGAAAATTATCAGAAACTTCAGCTCAAATATAAGAATCTGAAACATGATCTGGTATCTGAGTCTAAAGAGAACAGAAAACTGAAAGCAGAAAATTCTGAGTTAAAAGAAACCATTTCAAAACTCAACTATTTTGAATCTCAAAAATCTCAGAAAAAATCTGACTCAGTAGTTCCCACTAGTTCTGATAACATTCTAAAACATTACGACTATGATTTTCAAAAATTTCTAGCTAAAAACATAGACAGAAGCAAAATGGCTTCAATGATCTATGGAGTTAATAGAAATGGGAGAAAAGGCATAGGATATGTTAATCCTAAAGGAGAAGCTCCATATAAACCTAAACAAGTTGATGATATGATCATAAAATACGCTCCTTTAAACTCTCACTTCACATATGGACACAAACATGATATAAAATATACTAGTGAATCTTACTCTTCAAATTCTATTGAGAAACCAAAACTCAATCAGAATTTTGTGAACACTAACAAACAAGGACCCAAAGAAATATGGGTACCTAAGGATAAAATCCTATATGTTGCAGATGTCTTTAACAGCAAGATTGAAACACCAATCATGGTACCTGGACTCTGGATGCTCGCGACACATGACGGGAAGAAAGCATATATTCCAAAGTCTGGAACTTAAAGCTGGAGGGTATGTAGGTTTCGGAGGCAATCAGAAAGGAAAAATCATTGGCTCGGGAACCATAGGTAACGATACTCTACCCTCTATATCTAATGTTTTATTAGTAGATGGATTAATGAATAATTTGTTATCCATAAGTCAATCAAGTGATAACGGTTATGATATAATCTTCAATCAAAAGTCCTGCAAGGCAGTTAGTCAGAAAGATGGAACAATCCTCTTTAATGGAAAGAGAAAGAACAACATTTATAAAATAAAACTTTCTGAACTAAAAAGTCAGAATGTAAAATGCCTTTTGTCTGCTGACGACGAGCAATAGGTCTGGCACAGAAGATTGGGACATGTTAGTATGAGAAGAATATCTCAGATTAACAAACTCAATCTAGTCAGAGGACTTCCTAACCTGAAGTTCAGCTCAGATGTTCTGTGTGAAGCATGTCAAAAAGGCAAGTTTTCTAAACCCTCTTTTAAACCAAAAAATGTTGTTTCTACCTCCAGACCATTAGAACTTCTACATATAGATTTGTTTGGACCAGTGAAAACTGCATCCATCAGTGGTAAGAAGTATGGATTGGTGATCGTAGATGACTATAGCAGATGGACATGGGTAAAGTTCTTAAAACACAAGGACGAGTCACTCTCTGTATTCTCTACTTTCTGTAACCAAATTCAAAATGAAAAAGAGTTTAGAATTGTAAAAGTCAGAAGTGATCAGGGTGGGGAATTTGAAAACAAAAATTTAGAAACATTTTTTAATGAAAATGGCATTTCTCATGATTTCTCTTGTCCTAGAACTCCACAACAAAATGGAGTTGTAGAACGCAAGAATAGAACTCTACAAGAAATGGCCAGAACCATGATCAATGAGACTAACATGGCTAAACACTTTTGGGCAGAAGCAGTTAATACAGCGTGTTACATTCAGAATAGAATCTCTATAAGACCTATTCTGGAAAAGACTCCATATGAATTGTGGAAGAACAGAAAGCCCAACATTTCATACTTTCATCCATTTGGATGTACTTGCTTTATCTTAAACACTAATGATCCTCTGAACAAGTTTGATTCTAAGGCACAAAAATGTTTCATGTTAGGATACTCTGAACGTTCAAAAGGATACAGAGTATATAACACAGAAACACGAAATGTGGTAGAATCCATTTGTGTCAGATTTGATGATAAGCTTGGCCTTCAAAAGCCAAAGCATGATGAATCTCTTGCAGAAATAGAAGTTCAAATTACAGGAACTGAAACCAGATCATCAGAAAAACAGTCTAACACAACAGAAGGAAACTCTAATGTCACAACAAATTCTGAAGAACCCATCCAGAAAAGACAATCCAGAAGTTCTCTAACACATCCCGAAGACAAAATTCTGGGAAAGAAAGATGACCCAATCAGAACAAGATCCTCATTCAAAAAGATTGAAGAATCTCTCGTGGGATTAGTCTCTCTGGTTGAACCCACTTCTATTGACGAAGCACTCTCAGACAATGATTAGATACTCGCAATGCAGGAAGAATTGAATCAGTTCACCAGAAACGACGTATGGGATCTAGTCCCTAAACCCAAAGGCTTCAACATCATTGGAACCAAATGGGTCTTCAGAAACAAACTGAATGAACAAGGAGAAGTTGTCAGAAACAAAGCACGACTGGTTGCACAAGGTTATACTCAGCAAGAAGGGATAGACTATACAGAAACCTTTGCTCCAGTCGCAAGGTTAGAATCTATCAGACTTTTAATTTCATTTGTTGTAAATAATGACATCACTCTTTATCAGATGGATGTCAAGAGTGCGTTTTTAAATGGTTACATTGATGAAGAAGTTTACGTGCATCAACCCCCTGGTTTTGAAAACACAAAACATCCAGAATATGTTTATAAACTTAAGAAATCGTTATATGGTCTAAAACAAGCTCCCAGAGCTTGGTATGAGAGACTAAGTAACTTTCTCTTAGAAAATGATTTTACCAGAGGGAAGGTGGACACAACTCTATTCTGTAAGTCATTTAAAAATCACATTCTGATCTGTCAAATATACGTAGATGATATAATTTTTGAATCCACTAAAAGCTCCTTGGGCAAAGAATTTGCTAAGACTATGCAGGCAGAATTTGAAATGAGCTTAATGGGAGAACTCAAGTTTTTCTTGGGAATTCAAATCAATCAAACTCCAGAAGGAACTTACATACATCAAAGCAAGTATGTCAGAGATCTTCTGAAGAAATTTGAAATGTCAGAAAGTAAGCCTTCCAAAACTCTTATGCACCCCACATGCATTCTGGAAAAAGATGAGGTAAGTAAGAAAGTAGAACAGAAGCTCTACAGAGGTATGATTGGTTCTCTCCTTTATTTAACTGCTTCAAGACTGGATATTCTCTATAGCGTCTGTCTTTGTGCAAGATTCCAATCAGATCCTAGAGAATCTCACTTAACAGCAGTTAAGCGAATTTTCAGATATCTGAAAGGTACTACTAATCTTGGTCTTTGCTATAGAAAGTCCAGAGAATACAAATTGGTAGGATACTG
The DNA here is from genome assembly GCA_022829125.1 of Lathyrus tuberosus. Lineage (NCBI taxonomy): Eukaryota > Viridiplantae > Streptophyta > Magnoliopsida > Fabales > Fabaceae > Lathyrus > Lathyrus tuberosus. The sequence continues at coordinate 11,515,306 of JALAZF010000176.1, read as the reverse complement.
TGACGCTGACTTTGCTGGAGATAGAATAGAAAGAAAAAGTACCTCTGGAAGCTGCCAGTTTCTGGGAGACAACTTAATTTCTTGGTCCAATAAAAGACAATCCACCATTGCACTATCAACTGCTGAAGCTGAATATATAGTTGCAGCTGGATGCAGTACTCAGATGCTCTGGATGAAGAATCAGCTTGAAGATTTTCACATTTACGAGAGTAACATCCCTATCCTCTGTGACAATACTTCTGACATCTGTCTTTCTAAAAATCCTATTTTGCATTCTAGGGCTAAACATATAGAAATTAAACATCACTTCATTAGGGACTATACTCAGAAGGGAATTCTTTGTTTAAAATTTATAGACACAGACCATCAATGGGCTGATGTTTTCACCAAACCCCTTGCTGAAGATAGATTTAATTTCATTCTGAAAAATCTCTGTATGGAATTATGTCCAGAATGAAAATGTAATTTCTATATTTTTAACTCTCAGAATTTCTTTTTGTGAACATCTGACCAATAATTCTTCAGAAGTGAGAAGAGAGATTGCATCAGAATCTATTCAGAAGATCTGAACTTTTCATTTCAAGGATAGATCTCTAAGTTCACTCTAGCAAACACCTGTCAACCTACGCTCCAGATTTTCTCTGATGATGAACACGTGTCAAACTCTGGAAAACTGAACGTCTGTGTTGACATATTGAGGCGCCAAGTCACATCGGTAACTGTTCCCAAAATTTTTCACGCTATCTCCCATGTCAGAAATCATTACAGCTATTAATCATTATGTTTATTGTCTTTAATTGCTATTTATTTCTTGGTCACTCTTATATATATGTCACTCCTAACACCCTCACACACTCACTATCACTCACTTAGCTCTCTATCACCTTCTTCTTCTTGTTTGCAATTCTTGTTTCGCTTTCTACAATTCTTGCTCCTCTGTGTGTTCCCAAAACCCTAAGTCTGTGAACAATGGCCTCCTGCTCTCAACAAAGCTCTCAACAAGCAATGTCTCAAGAATCTGCTGACCAAATCATTGAAGAAAGGTATGTTGAGCCCTCAAGAACTCTTCTCACTCCCATTGCCTCTCTTGAAGTTCTCTGTGAACTCATCGTTGATTTTGAAAGCATGAAAGAAAATGGGTATGACCTTACTCCTGAGGTTGAGTTTCAAGGATGGACCAAATACTTTAATCGCTTAATGGGTCCAGTTTTTCCCAAACTCGTTAAGGAATTCTGGATTTTTGCATCGGTCTCTAATCATCAAGTAACTTCGTATGTAATGGGAAAGAAGATTGTCATCACGGAAGCTCTTATTGGTAAACTGATTGATCATGCTGGATTAGGAATTAGATGCAGTGAGATGGAAAAAGGCACTGACCTAAATACTATCTCAAAGGAAATCTTCACCTCCGGACAACACTCCAACAAAATCAAAGACCTTAAGGATCGTCACAGAATTTGGGCCAGAATCATTCTTGGGTGTATCTATCACAGGAAACCTACAAGCTCTTCTGACTACATCAACAACGATCAACAGTACCTTCTGTACCTCATCTCCACCTTTACCAAAGTGAATCTTCCTCAGTCTATTCAGTCATCTGAAGAACACTGTCAAGGAAACAAGAGAAGATGAAAGAACCAAGAGAGATTGGATCCCTCTAGGTAGACTTATCTCAGATATTCTAACAGAGAATAAGCTGATAGAACACCTAACTGAAGCTCAGAAGATTTCTGATCTAGAAACTATTGCTGGAAGACCTCTGAATGCAAAGAACCTCAAGAAGATGAAAATCATTGAGACCATCAAGAAGGATCCAACCCAAATATCTAAGGAAGTCATCACCACCAGGAAAATACCTCTGAAAGATTTTCCTCTCTTCTCAGCAGATACTCATCCAGAAATTGTTCTCAGATATCTGGATGCGTGTAAAGCTGATGGAACCCTTCCAGAAGTTTCTCTGCAACAGCTCAGGCAAACACCTCTAGAAGTTGCCACCAGAACATCTAGAAAAAGGAAAGCCTCTAAAGGAACGCCTCAGAAAACCCCCAAAGCTGCTAAAAAGAAAGGTAACTCTTCTTTCATTTCTGTCGTCGAATCCATATTGGTATCAACATCTGAAACCTCATCTTCTCCTAAACCTTCTGAAAATCCATCACCTTCACCACAAACTCTTGACGATTTTGACATTGACATTGACTCCACTCCTTCTGATTTTATTGAACCACAACCAGAACTTGCACAAATTCTGTCTGACATTGATCTTGAACCTCTCTTCACTTCTTCCCTACCAGAACATCAAATTCAAAACTCTGACACCTCTATTCCTGGTATCAACTGTCCTCTCAACTTCTTTCAACCCTCACCAAATTTCACTAGTCCCCCACAAGATGTTATCTCTTCAGAAATTACATCACCTACCTCTCCCATTCTCATTTCTGACTCTCCTCCAACAAATCTCTCAGAAGATCCCCTCAGAACCATAATTTGAATGTTCCTGCAAATTTGTCTAACCTAATAAAACATTCACCCAAACTAAGCTATCTTGTATCTAAGACACAGCGTGTTTACATGTCTTGAGCTTTCGTCATCTAGGTAGATTTATGCCATAAGAATTAAGAAAGATCCTCCAATTATTCCAACTGCCACGAGATCCAATGGTCAATTTGTTTAGCACGTGAAATGAAAATGAAAAAAGTAACATACCAATAACTTTGTATGATGCATTTTTTCTGAGGTTTAACGAAGCTGGTAGAGACGACAATCGCAAGGACTTTCTTTCTTGTGCACTCAATGAGCGGCAACCCTTTACTTCCTAACATCCTCCACTATTAATAAAAGTGTATATTACAGTGTATTTTCCTAATCAAAATATTATCATGAACTGCCTGCAGTTGGTGGATTCTCTTAAATTAGAAAGATACTTTTAGTAAAGAGACTCACTAGACGATAAAAATTTAAGCTCACATGTTTCAGGGGTTGAACTGCATGACTTAACAGAGTCTGCACAGAGCGTGTATTAATATAATAGACGCATAATTAGTTAGATTTTAAAACAGAAGCCAATCCCATCAAACAATAGAGTTCAATTTTACCACTTCTTGACTCAGTTATGAAAAGTCTTCCGCTAACCGTTCTCAGGGTCCAGCAATAATCTACAAAAAGAATAGTAGTAAAACATGAATTTCAAGTATCAAATAATCTCATCTCATTTAGAAATTTGAAAGTTCCTAAAGGCTAGAAACTCATCCAGTATAGACAATAATATCTTGATTAGTCAGCTGTTTCCTGTGGACCTTTTATTAAAGATTGTATATCTTATCACTTTTAAATGAAGAACTTGACAGTCTGATACTTGAAAGCAGCAATAACCCATCAAATGTATGATATAGTTTGGCACTCATTCATGGCTCCTGATACTTGAGTAGGAAAAAACAATGGGCCTTATTCTTAACAAGAGAGTTTATTAAATTAAGGTTCTACTAGCTAATTTTTCTTATATGCAGAAAACAAATCAATGGACAGAGAAGTTGCTACTAGACGTATTCAAAAGATTGCAAATATGCAGGACTGTTGACTTGAAATTCAATATTCAGAATAGCGTTTTTTTTTTGTTTGCTGGTAGTTGTGGGTCCAAACATATACTACTTATCTCTTTTGAAATGTTGTTCAATTGCTATCTATCTTCTGGTCAGTGTGACTAATGACCAAGCCCGCTATATGTGTTCCTTGTAGCCTCCTAATATTAATGATTTGTAGCCAACTAACGATTATGATACACGCTAACAAGAGAATTATTGGTGGCTAGCTATATAACGGTATTGAACCGCGTTATCGATATGAAGAGAACATGTGAGATGTCTACAAAAATATGAGTAGCGATTTGACTTCCAAGTGGTTAATCTGCTAGCCTTTCATTGAGAAGGTATGCACTCTAATTGAACTTGATGGAAGAGACATTCAAAGACAATAGCATGTGGATCTCTCATATCATGGACCCCATTCTTTAACAATAATTAATTTCTCAAGAAAGTGGATTTGAAGAAACTCTTGAATGAAGACTATAAAAATACGCTACTTTGCTTGACATCCATCACAAATCACTCACTTACTCAAGCATCAAAAGATAGATACCTTTTCTCCCCTTAAATTTTAAGAGCTTTAGCTTGTTCTTCAAAACATTTGAAATGGGTTTCCGTTTACCTGCAGCTATTAGACGTGCTTCATTTAGCAATAGCCAAACATCATCAAAAGTCACAAATGTGCCAAAGGGCTATCTTGCAGTGTACGTGGGAGAAGAAATGAAGCGGTTTGTGATCCCCACATCATACTTGAACCAACCTTCATTTCAAAACTTGTTGAGTGAAGCAGTGGAAGAATTCGGATATGATCATCGAATGGGCGGTTTGACAATTCCTTGCACGGAACATGTTTTCTTGCATATAACTTCAGGCTTCAATGGTGTATGAATATGGGACTACAAGAGAGTGACCTAGATTAGTATTGACATTTTGTAGAATATAGGAATGTTGTAAATATTTTCCTTTTCCCTTTGATTGAATGGGAAAATGGGTGAAAAATGTGTATATGAATGAGATAGAAACACAATTTGGCAATCTATTATTATTTGATGTTTTGGCTTAACACAGAATTGAATTGAACAGAAGAAATACATAACAATTTAACTTAACATAATAACCAACCCAATTTCAAAATCGTCTTGAACACCACCTGCATTGAAAGGAAAACAAAACCCTAAACTCAAAATCAATGAGAAAAGGAACTAGTGATAATGGAAAACGAACAAAACCTAAACTCAAAATCAAAGAGAAAAGGAAAACCTAGTAAATAATGTCTCTTTAACTTTTGCTACAAGGATTGTGGTGCAAAAGAACTGTACAATTCATTTTTGACTGAAGCATGGTAATTCAAGTTATCACTTTTCTTCTACTACTTTGAAAAGAGATTAACAAGACAAAAAAAAAGTTGAAGTTCACAAGTTTCAGGGGCTGAATTGCATGACTGTTCAACCATAATATACAAATAGAATAGATGAAAAACATGAATTTCAAGTATCAAATAATTTATTCTCAATTGGAAATTTAAAAGTTCTTTAAAGCTGGAAACTTATCTCAATTGGTCTTTTATCCATGACTGTATACCTTATCTCTAACTATGCTTATTCATGGCTCTAATACTTGAGTTTGAATAATTATCTGGCCTTATTCTACTAGCTAATAATTCCGAGTCTAATTGAGTGTAAAAAGTTTTGCATTATCAGCAAATCTCAACCATTCTAATATATCTGACACTGTAAAACAATCTTTACACAGACAGTGTATATAAATTAAATCTTTATTCTAATATGCATAAAACAAATCTTTATTCTTATAATCTTGGCGGAGCAGTTGTTGTTACCAAAAAGCTTGGCCGTGCTGCGTGAATTATATGAGAGATTCATTCCTTCTTTGTATCCGGATAAGTGGACTTGCATCCTGATTATTAAATTAGTACAAATGTTAATACGTTTTGCACGGAAAATAATCAGAAGTCATAAGGCATTTGGTAGGAAATGTAGATCTAATCAATTATGCTTTCATGATACAGATGAGTGGTTGACACCTCACCTCAAACTAGTTTAGTCAGTGTGGCCCATTTGTATCCCCTTATCAAGAAACAGAAAATGCCAATCTTGAATCTCTGACCAAAACATATATGCACAATTCATATACAGTGTGTAACCGTAAGTGTATGACTGATATTTTTCTCATAATTCTACAGGTCATATATCAATATTAAGCTTTGTTGTTGATATGAAGAGAACATGTGCCATGTCTGAAGCATGTCTGAAAAGAAATGAGTAGACAATGCACAATTGTTGAGTTTAACACAAGCCTTTCATTCAGAAGCTGTGGTTGGCACTCTTATCGAACTTATTGACCTTTGACAAAGACATCTAAGACAACGCCATGTGATCTCTCATCTCATGGCCCCATCATTCAAAAAATCATTTCTCTAGTAAAGGGATTTCAATAAACTCTTGGAAACTATAAATATAGTGTCCTCCTTCACAACCATCACAAATCACTCAAGCAACCAAACTCAAATACATTTTCCTTACATCTGAGAAATTCTGCTTGTTCGTCAAAAAAATAAAATGGGTTTCCGTTTACCTGCTGCTATTAGACGGCCATCACCTGGCACTATCCAAACATCATCAAAAGTATCAAATGGGGCAAAGGGCTATCTTGCAGTGTACGTCGGTGAAGAAAGGAAGCGATTTGTTATCCCTATGTCATATTTGAACCAATCTTCATTTCAAAACTTATTGAGACAAGCTGAGGAAGAATTCGGATACGATCATCCAATGGGTGGCCTCACAATTCCTTGCACGGAAGATGTTTTCTTGCACATTACTTCTCGGTTCAATAGTCTATAAATCTTATACTAAAGGAGACTAACATATATTAGCAGGGAAATTTTGTAGAATAGTCATCATCTAGATTTGTAAAGATTTTTTTCCATTTCCTACATTTGGAATGGGTTAGAACTGTCCATCTGAATGATAAATTCAGGAAGAGATTATTTGTTATTATTTATTCCTATTCATAATGACACAATATATTCCACAGCTCAATGGGCTCATATATACTTCTATTTATAAGATACAAAATTGGTCCTTGATAAAATATATATGAAACAATATCCAATTTTTGTCGGTTTATTATAACGATGACATTAGGAAGCTCGAACGTTCCTGCAAATTTCTCCAACCCAATAAAACATTCACCCAAACTCTAATAGTAGTTGATAAGTTATCATGTATCTAAGCTCACAAGATGTTTACATGTCTTGAGCTTTCTTCATCTAGGCAGAGCAATATTTATGCAATAATAAATAAGAAAGCTCCACCAACTATTCCAACTTTCATGAGATCCAATGATCAATTTGTTTAGCACGTGATAGAACATTGGGTGCAGGTCAGTAGAAGTGAAATGAAAATGAAAAAAGTAACGTACCGATAACTTTTTATGTTGCATTTTTCCTTTGATGTTTAACGAAGGTGTAAGAGACGACAATCGCAAGGGTTTTCCTGTGCACTCAATTAGCGGCAACCCTTTACACTATAAGCTCCTAGCAGCCTCCACTATTCATAAAAGTGTATATTATTATGTATTTTTCTAATCAAAAGATTATCATGAAATGCCTTCATTTGGTGTATTCTCTTAAATTAAAAAGATACTTTTAGTAAAGAGACCAACTAGACGATAAAAATTTCAGTTCACGTGTTTCAGGGGCTGAACTGCATGACTAAACAGTCTGCACAGAGCATGTATTAATATTATAGACGCACAATTAGTTAGATTCTAAAACAGAAGTTAAACCAATCAAATAATATTATAGTTCAGGTTTACCACTTTTTGAACCAATTATGAAAAGTGTTCCACTGCCGGTTCACGTGGTCCAGACATAATCTACAAATAGATTAGCAGTAAAACATGAATTTCAAGTATCAAATAAGCTCATCTCATTTGGAAATTTGAAATTTCCTAAAAGCTAGAAACTCATCTTGGTTGATACAAAAGTCAACAACTAATATATTTTTGACTGCTGACCAAGCCTTTGACGAAAGTTCCCTGTTGCCTCCCTACATTTATGATGATTTGTATCCAACTATGCATTATCAATCTACATTACAATTCACATAATAGCAGAACTTATATGTCGGCACTGAGCCGTGTTATCAATATGAAGAAAACATGTAACATGTCTAATGCGTGTCTACAAAAATACGAGTAACTATAATAAATCAAAGCATTAAATTCATTTGACTACCGAGTGGGTTGTCTATCTACTGGCCTTTCATTCAGAAGGTGGGGCAAGCTATAACCCTCGACTGTCCAAGACAATACCATGTGGTGATCCCTCATCTTATCTTATGGACCCCGTCTATTAACAAGAATAATTTATCAAAGAAATGGATTTGAAGAAACTCTTGAAGACTCTATAAATACATAGAGTATCTTCCCTCACAACCAACCATCACAACTCATTCACATACTCAAGCATCAAAAGTAAGATAAATTTGAGATCTTTAGATTGTTATTTGAAACATTTCAAATGGGTTTCCGTTTACCTGCAGCTATAAGACGTGCTTCACTAAGTAGCAGCCAAACATCATCAAAAGTAGGGAATGTGCCAATGGGGTGTCTTGCAGTGTATGTGGGAGAAGAAATGAAGAGGTTTGTGATCCCTATATCATACTTGAACCAAACTTCATTTCAAGAGTTGCTGAGTCAAGCGGAGGAAGAATTTGGATACGATCATCCAAAGGGTGGCCTCACAATTCCTTGCACGGAAGATGTTTTTTTGCATATAACTTGTTGTTTCAATGGTCTATAAATCTGCAACTGCAAGAGACTAACATAGATCAGTATTGACATTTTGTAGAATATAGGCATGTTGTAAATATTTTCCTTTTCCCTTTGAATGGGAAAATGGGTGAAAATTGTGTATACGAATGAGATAGAAACACAATTTGGCAATGTATTATTTGATATTTTGGTTAACACAGAATTGAATTGAAAGCTATGATGTTATCTATATGGTGAAATTGATGTTTTCGCTATCACAGAATTGAATTGAAAGCTATGATGTTAAATATATGAATTAGAGAGAAGAGTGGAATGAAAGTATACATAACAATAACAATGAATTAGAAAAAGAATTTAACTATACATAATAGAAGTAGAAGACATCCCCCAATTTCAAAATCGTGATGAACACCGCCTACCTGCATTAGTGCATTGAAAGGAAAACAAAACCCTAAACGCAAAATCAAATAGAAAGGGAACGCGAAATGATGCAGTAAAAGGAAACCCTAACCAGAGAAGAAGACGAACTAATCAGGGAAGAAAATGGCAAAAAAATTTGGACCATTTCTCGATTTGTGCGTGTCATCCTTGCGCAGGGGCCATGCTAATCTTCTCTGTATCGTTCCAATTTTATCGGATGTCCCCGAAGGGACGAACTAACTGCGAGTAGCTGTACTATATAAACACAACAAAATGAAACAAAGCAGTCGATGTGGGACTAAAAACAAGTAACATAACGTAATAGTGTACAGATACTAACTTCTCAACATTCACTTCGCATGCGACTTCCAAGATGCATCTCTCTCTCCCTCTGAATGACTTGAGTTTCAGATTAAATAAACTTAACCAAAGAACCTTCTCAATCTCCCTCAACCTCTCCTACCATAGCTAGCTACAGTGTACAGTTGACACATTCATTCAAATTGTTTTTTTTAATTGTTAATTCAATTAATTTGTTGCATAGTTTCTAAATTATCAATATTTTATCCAACAATATTTGATTGAGGTGATTGGGGTCTCTTTCAATTTAATCAGATATTTTAGATTCGAACACATCCTTAAACATGCAACAATGTTAAATCTCTTAAGAGAGAGTTTTGCCGCCTATTATGGTTCTCCTCAATTTAAAGGGTTAGTCTCTGCAGTTGCGCACAGAGAATACCCGATTTATATCAATGTAGTTTTTTCAGTCACAACTCAATTAAAGTTCATTCATTTATTAAATAATTGACTCATATCCACAAGATTGTTTTTAAAACATGTTTTATTTCCATTGTCTATGTGTTAATAAATTTTGTTAGTAAAAATCACTTTTGTTTTAATTTATAACAAACAACTTAAAAATAGTTCTTAAATCATTCTAATATGATATTTGAACTCAACGCCTAAGACTACATTTCTACCACTTAGCAAATCTAAAATATGCTTGGAGTTAATACTATTTGGGAAAACATTAAATTGAAGAAGAACATAAGGGAAGGAATATTAGAAATGATATAAGGATAGAATTGCATCAAGTTTGGTGATTATTTATATGCACAACATGTGTTACGTGGACAGTACACAACTCCAAGCTTCCTTGCGGTGACTTGATCCCTAAGAAAGTTAAATATGGTTTCTATGTGCTTGCTTTTGCCATGTGAAACTAGATTTTCGGCTAGATTGATTACTTATTTGTTATATATTTGAAATTTAATTGGCTACTCTGTCTTGATCATCGAGTCATTCGACAATGATTTGAGTCAATTTGCTTGACAAGCTACATCATCACCTACAACATATTCGGCTTCACAATTAGATAAAGCAATCACTGGTTGTTTCTTTAAGCACCATGGCACATGTGCTCCTAGGAATTTAAAGATGTATCCAGTTCTGCTTCTCTTATCAAACTTGTCCCCACACCAATCAACACCAAAAAAAACCACTCAACTCGAGTTTATTGTTTCCTTTGTCTTGGAGAAATAAGAGTTCATAATGAAATGTGTCATTTATGTACTTTATTATCCTCTTTGAAACATTGAAGTGTTGTATGAGAGGGTTTCTTATGAACCTGCTCGCTAAACCAACTGCATAGAAAATGTGTAACACCCCCTTTCTATACCCCCAAATAATCACATAAATCATTTAGGCACATATTAAAAAAATTCGCCAGAGTACGATTAAAACATAGTATAAAAGAGGCATGTCACATCATACACGCATTTAATACATACAACATCTGCTCAAAATATTGATATGCAACAGTGGGGTAACTTGCCACAGAGGAACTTTGTCCTTACACCCACATCTCAATATTTAGAATAAAAGCGGAAAATCCAAACATTGAAATACATCCAAGTATATATATGTAGATATATACATCACCAAGTATCATCCATCATTATAAGTCATGTTTACATAAACATTCATCAACAAGATACATGTACAAATGTATCACAAAAGAATAATATACATCCTAGCTACCCGGTGCTACATATCAGAGCCAACCGACTAAAAGAATGAAGACACGCTTCACAAAAAGACCTCCAGCATACCTACTCTGCAATGCCTCATAGAGCATCATAAAACAGCAGAAGGGTGAGAAATATTATCATAATAACAATGCATATAATTATGTACTACAACATAAACATATAACACATATTCTCACCACAACTCATCATATATCACAATATAGATATATCATCAAGCATATTCATTATGCATACATTCACCATTATCATCATTCCACATGAACACACACATACTTGTTCATTCAACAATGCATCATTATAAGATACAGTTTATATCATTTCCCATAAACATACATATATCAATGTTTATTCATCAATGCACAAATACAAAGATGATCAATGCAACTCATAGAGACCGACTCTCGACTCTATGCAGATGCATGCGGTACCGACTCATCACCCGAGCTCAATTGAAGAACTCAATGGAAATATCCTCCCTGCCGGGCCTACGATATTTCCCCATCGCTCATACCATCATGGCATCCGATGTTTCTGAATTGTTCACGCAGACACAATCTGATTGCTCAAACCCCACAAGGACACACAATCATTCTGAAGATTCCCACGGAATCAAGTGTAACTCATCGCAACGATTACACCCATTGACTACGCAATGTTCAGAGGATCCTCAAATGATCATTTGTGTAATCAATCACTCACACCCAACAGGGACGCGATATTCCACCCGATTCTCCACGAATCGCGACACATGAATGCATGTCATGATGTTTCTCATACAAAATGACCACATGCACTCATGCAATGCACACATATTTCACAATATAGTCATGCATTCATCACATATAATCCACATACATTCACATCAATTGTATAACAACATACACAATTATTCAAACAATTCAATTTACGGTTCACCGTAAAAGTCGGTTAAAAGTCGGCTAAAAATAATATTTTTCATCACCCTCAAATAGAACATATTTTTAGCTTCAGTTTGATATAAAGAACAGCTCAATCGGATAAACGACGAAAAAGTTACGGACTTTTAAAGAAAACATTTTTCGGAAAACTAGCACAGTGCAATCGATTGCACTCCTGATGCTATCGATTGCACAGTCCCAGACTTGCAATTTTTCGCCCTTTACATATGTGCAATCGATTTGCATCCTGCTGTAATCGATTGCACCTGTTAAAAACCAGAAAAAATAGCTGCTGCCCAAACACAAAACCCTCCAGAAACCCGACCGATTCAATTCTATGATACGAAACAAATACGCAGTAATCCTTACCAAATATATATCAACGTTTTAGGACCATAAAACGATAATTCTACGACGTTCGATTTTCACCGGAAAACTCAAACCCTCTAATATCCAAAATGTCGAAAGTTACGAAACTCAACCGATTTCAACCAAACAAGTTTCTATAATCTCGGCCTAACCTCATACGACTAATCTACGCAATTTATTTCAAAATTCATCCGTGAAAACATCGATTTCTATCGATTTCCTACAATTCGACCTAAACGGAAAAAACAACGGAAACATAACGAAAACTAACCAAAACATAACCAAACTTCATGAAACTTTAAACAACAGCTCACATACATATAACCAACCAACACATGTATTTATACGACTTTTCGACCGTAAAAACATCGGTTTCTATCGATTTCGTCAAATACGACATAAACGGAAACATATGGAAAACCAACCAAAACATCCACACAAAACACATACATAATCATACACAAAGTTAGGATAACAATATTTCACACCCTTACCCGGATTCCAAATGATCTAGCTCTTGTTCTTGATGATTTCCACTTTTTTTCCTCTTTTCTTCTCTTTTTCCCTCTTCCTCTTTCTTTCTCTTCTTTTTCTTTCTATCTTTCTCTATTTCTCTCTATTTCTCTTTTCTATCTATTTTCTTTCTTTTCTATTTCTTTTCTCTCATTTTCCACTAAATCAATTAATTCATTTTTCTCACATAATTCTAATGCCACAAAATTTCTAACTTATGATTAATTGAGAAAAGTCTAAAATACCCTCCATTCTAATTTCCCTGAAAACTCTCGAAAACGGTAAAATAACATTTAACACACCAATTTAACAAATAAAATAATTTATCACCCAATTAAAATAAAAGACTCAAGAATAATGGAATAATCAAAATCGGGGCGTTACAAAATGTCTGACATGCGTTGACACAAGTACCTCAAAGAACCTATCAGCTGTCTGAATCTGATAGCATCCACTTCATCTTCTTTGCCTTCATATGAATTCATTGATTTCATATTTGTTTCAGCTGGTGGGACTGGAGTGTTGCACTCTAACATGTTGAACTTTGTTAAGATCTCTTTTGCATATTTGGCATGGTGCAGAATCATTCAACATGAGGTAGGTAGGAGTTCAATGTCAAGGAAATAAGCTAGCTTGCCTAAATTAGTCATTTCAAACATTTGTTTCATCTTCTTCTTGGTTTGCCCTATTTCAGTCTCACAACTACCAATTACAAGGAGCTCATGCACATAAATGAAAATGATCAAAAGATTTTTCCCTTCTTTGCCTTTGATGTAGACACCATAATCAGAATTATATTTTCTGAATCCTTCCTCAATGATGTATTTGTCAGTTCTTCTATTCCATGCTCTTGGAGCATGTTTTGGGCCATACAAGGCTTTGAGTTAGGTATTCATTTCCTTTGATGACAAAACCAGGAGGTTAGACTATGAACACTTCTTCCTATAAAGGGCCATTAAGAAAAGTTGACTTCACATCAAGATGAAAGAGATACCAACTCCTATAGCATGTCAAAGCAATGACCAACCTGATGGTCTCATATCTTGAAACTCGTGAGAAGACTTCATCATAATCAATTCCTTGTCTCTGAAGGATGCCATTTACCACAAGCTTAGCCTTGTGATTGACAACGTTTCCTCCAGGATTCACTTTGATCTTAAATATCCATCTGACTGCAATTGCTTTCTTTTCTTCAGGTAACTTGGTCAGTTCCACTACTACAAAACGCGTAAACAACGACGCCATGGTCACAACGGTTTATCCCTACACAGTTGTGACATATCTAAACTAAGGCGCGGTTGTATTTTATTTGTTTTTTGAATAAATATTATCTATATATAACAATGGTTGATAATCCAACCGTGGTGATACCATCAAGCTTTCATGTGTTCGAACCTCAGCGTCATCATATATATTATTCCTTTTATGTTACGGCGCACCTTTTCTTTTTTATTTACTTTTAAATAAAAATAAATAAAAGTTATGACTATGGTTGTTTATTTACACCGTTGTGATATATTTTGTATGTTTTTTTAATTTTTAATTCTAAATATAACTCTGGCGCTTTAATATGAAATTTCATTATGAAAATAATATATCATAACGGTTTAGAATGCTGACCGTCGCAATAGCTTTTCAATATTCTCCAAGGTAGCTAGTTTCATTGTCTCTTCAGTATGCTTTTTTCCATTGAAAATAGAAACTAGACGAAACGTTACACGATTTCAACCCTAAACTCTAACGTTCAATACTGTGAAACCATAAACAACTTAATTTCTGGCTGCGATTTCTTAATTAAAATTGGACTTTTATTACGAGAGTAAAAAGGTAGCAAAGGTTAGGATTAAGACCACGAGAGTGTGAGATTTTAACCGGACAGCTGAAATCGGGCATTGGTTTTAAAAACAGCGAGAGCGCTTTAAAGTTAATTAGATTGTATTGGTTTTCAAAAAGTATTTTTAAACTCAAATGGGCTAGCGAGAGCAAACATTATGATTTAAGAGTATAGTCCGAAGCAATAACCACGAGAGTGTGAGGTGAGGGCTTTTAAACTGATATTTTCTACAGAAATATAATGTGACTTATTTTTATACGCTTAAGTTTTATTGAATCCATGATGGTATACTAAGTTACGTACCGATATCCTAATATCAACTAGTTTATTCCAAATTTTAGATTCCCTTTTGTTTCCCGTTTGAACTTAAAACCAAAACATCTTCGCCTTAGCTAAACACAGTAGCAAAGCGTAGCACTAGGTTGATTATCAAGTCTCTGTGGGATCGATATCTTTATTACTACGCGATAGGTTGTGCGCTTGCAGTTAATAACCGTTAGACTCAGAAAGTCGCGATCAAGTTTTTGGCGCCGTTGTCGGGGACTGATTTAGTCAATAGTGCAATTCATTTGTTGCGTCGTATAGATTAAGGCAACAAATTCCCATATTTGTCGGTTGTATGCCAAGTACTCGCTCAAAAGGCGAAGACCTCACACGACCGACAGACGAACCTGAACATCTTCTTAGCGTAAAAAGACGAATCCAAGAATACTGCCTAAACCACAAAATACCTTTTCCTTTGTCCGAACCTGAATCTCAATCCGAATCCGAATCTGAAACAGAACTTGACTTTGAGTCAGAATCAGAAGGAGACATGGCTGATGGACCACAGAATCGTCCTCTTAAGTATTATACTACCCCATCTGAGCAAGAACCACATAACAACATTGTTGCCCCCGCTATAAACCGGAACGATTTCGAGTTGAAACCCTCATTACTGTCAGCCGTACAACAACATCAATTTTCTGGAAATCCTACGGATGGTCCTAATGAACATTTGACCAAATTTGTGCAGTACGCAGACATAGTGAAGGCAAATGGTGTAACTGCAGACGCGATAAGACTACATCTTTTTCCTTTCTCATTAAGAGACAGAGCTTGGGCTTGGTTGCAATCCTTGCCATCAAATTCCGTCACTACGTGGGATGAGTTGAAAAAGGTGTTCTTAGCACGATATTTCCCACCAAGCAAAACAGCTATGCTGAGAGCCCAAATTAATGGATTTTGACAAAAAGATACTGAGTCTCTTTACGATGCATGGGAGAGATACAAAGATATGATGAGAATATGTTCGCATCACGGTCTTGAAGATTGGTTAGTCATCCATACGTTTTACAATGGTCTCTTGTACAATACAAGAATGACAATAGATGTCGCGGCTGGTGGTACACTTATGGACAAACCCTATACCGAAGCCTATCAACTCATCGAAAGCATGGTTCAAAACCATTACCAATGGGGAGGTGAAAGAACGCCAGTGGAAAAATCCCAAACGAAAGGTGGAATGTACGAAGTTAGTAGTCTTGATCATGTCCATGCTAAGGTAGATGCCCTTACTCAAAAGATAGACAACTTGACTATAACACCTGCAGCCACCGTGGCTGCCGTAGCTCCAAACTGCGAATTATACGGAGTACCTGGACATGCTGCCCCCGAATGCCAAATTTTAGCATGAGTCTCCACTGATCAAGTGAATTATGCTCAAGGAAACCCATATGCAAATACCTACAATCCTGGTTGGAAAAACCATCCAAACTTTTCGTACAAGAATAATAACGCTCTGTATGCACCTGGCCAAGCGCCTGCTGTGCCACCAGGATATCAAAAACCTGCTGCTAACGTTCCCAACGTTCCTAGGAAGTCAAATCTTGAAATTATGATGGAGAACTTCATTGCTGCATAAGCTCAACAAAACAAGGAGTTCCTTAACCAGAATGTTCACACCGGTGAGCAAAACAAACAATTAGCCAACAAGGTTGATGCTCTAGCCACTCACAACAAAATGTTAGAAACACAAATCTCACAAGTGGCTCAACAACAAGCAGTTACCGCTGCCCCAGCTGGGAACCTTCCAGGTCAAACTCAAATTAATCTGAAGGGACATGCAAACGCTATAACACTTCGGAGTGGAACAGAACTAGAAGGACCCACTGACCCAAGAATCGAAAATCCAGCCATGTACCAAAAGCCTAGTAAGGAGTCTGAAAAGGAAGGCGAACCAAAGGAAAATGAGAAGGAAGATAATGGCAAAGAGGCCGAAGAGAAAGAAGAACCATATGTGCCTCCGCCGCCTTATAAACCACATATCCTGTATCCCCAAAGATTCGCTAAATCTAAAAACATAGGGTAATTTAAGAAATTTGTTGAACTTCTGAAACAATTGAATGTCACAATACCTTTTACAGAAGCAATCACACAAATGCCCTCATACGCTAAGTTCTTAAAAGAAATATTAACTAATAAGAAAAAGCTCGAGGATACTGAAGTCGTTATGCTTACTGCAGAGTGTAGTGCTATAATCCAAAACAACTTGCCTCCTAAGCTAAAAGTTCTTGGTAGTTTCTCTATACCCTGTGTGATTGGAAAGTTTGTCATAGACAAAGCCCTGTGCGATTTAGGAGCCAACATCAGCTTAATGCCCTTGTCTATTTGTAAAAGGCTCAACATAGGAGAACTGAGACCAACAAGAATGTCTGTACAACTAGCTGATAGATCGGTGAGATTTCCTCTAGGAATGCTAGAAAACGTTCCAGTACGTATAGGACAATTTTATATTCCTACAAATTTCATAATCATGGACATCAAGGAAGACTCAAACATCCTTATCGTTTTAGGAAGACCATTCCTAGCTACTGCCTGAGCCATCATAGATGTGAAAAAAGGAAAACTGACTTTCGAGGTTGGTGAAGAAAAAGTAGAATTCATCCTCTCACAATTTTTCAAAGCACCTGCTATAGAAGATTCGTGCTGCTTCCTAGATGTAATTGATGAATGCGTTAAAGAAATGGAAAAAACACCAAAACACGTGTTCTGAAGTGCTGAGAATTCCGATGCCACCAATTTTTGAAGATGATATTTGGCGTGGTGAATACCAAGATAATAATCTAAGTGAATGTCTCGCACTCACTCCTGACCCTATGCCTTGCCCAAAGAAACAAGTTGTAGAACTGAAGACATTGCCCAAAGATCTAAGGTATGAATTCCTAGATACAGAACTCGAACGACCAGTTATAGTCAATGCAAATTTAGGACAAATAGAAACCGAGAAATTATTGCATGTCCTGAGAAAGTACCTGACTGCCTTAGGCTATAACATCTCAGATTTGAAAGGAATAAGTCCCTCTATCTGTATGCATCGCATCATGCTTAAGGAAGACTGTAAAACCTCTAGAGAACATCAAAGGAGAATCAATCCCATTCTGAGTGACATCGTTAAGAGAGAAGTGCAAATGTTGTTAGAAGTAGGAATCATATACCCAATATCAGATAGTGAATGGGTTAGCCGAGTTCATGTGGTACCCAAGAAATGAGGTGTTACAGTCATCAATAATGAAAAAGGTGAATATGTAGCACAACGTACTCAAACCGGATGGAGAATGTGTATCGATTATAGGAAACTAAACAAAGCCACTCGTAAAGATCACTTCCCCTTACCCTTCATAGATCAAATGCTAGAACGTCTGGCTAAACACTCCCATTTTTGCTATTTAGACGGATATTCAGGATTTTTCCAAATTCCTATCCACCCCGACGACCAAGAAAAAACTACTTTCACGTGTCCCTATGGAACCTTTGCCTACCGGCGAATTCCTTTCGGATTATGTAACGCACCCGCAACATTTCAGAGATGCATAATGTCCATCTTCTCTGACTTCTTAGACGGTATAATGGAAGTCTTTATGGACGATTTCTCTGTCTGTGGGGAAAGTTTTGAAGGATGTCTATCAAACCTCGAAATGGTACTCGAACGATGTGTAAATGTCAACCTAGTGCTCAATTGGGAAAAATGCCATTTCATGGTCCGACAAGGAATCGTGCTAGGACATATAATATTCGACAGAGGAATCGAAGTCGACAAGGCAAAAATCGAAGTTATAGAAAATCTCCAGCCACCGAAAACCGTTAGAGAGATAAGAAGTTTCTTAGGACACGCCGGTTTTTATCGACGTTTCATTAAAGATTTCTCTAAGATAACCAAACCCCTGACTGAGCTATTAATGAAAGACGCTGAATTCGTCTTTGATGACAAATGCTTGGACGCATTTCAAACACTCAAGCAAGCTTTAATATCAGCACCCATTATACAACCCCCAGATTGGAATGAACCATTCGAAATGTGCGACGCGAGTGATTATGCTGTAGGTGCAGTCCTAGGACAAAGAAAGGACAAAAAGCTTCACGCAATCTACTATGCCAGTAGAACCTTGGATCATGCACAAATGAACTATGCTACCACAGAAAAGGAACTCTTGGCTGTCGTGTTCGCATTGGATAAATTTCGTTCCTACCTAGTAGGAGCAAAAATAATCATCTATACCGATCACGCCGCAATCAGGTACCAAATATATATCAACGTTTTAGGACCATAAAACGATAATTCTACGACGTTCGATTTTCACCCGAAAACTCAAACCCTCTAATATCCAAAATGTCGAAAGTTACAAAACTCAACCGATTTCAACCAAACAAGTTTCTATAATCTCGGCCTAACCTCATACGACTAATCTACGCTATTTATTTTGAAATTCATCCGTGAAAACATCGATTTCTATCGATTTCCTACAATTCGACCTAAACGGAAAAAACAACGGAAACATAACGAAAACTAACCAAAACATAACCAAACTTCATGAAACTTTAAACAGCAGCTCACATACATATAACCAACCAACACATGTATTTATACGACTTTTCGACCGTAAAAACATCGGTTTCTATCGATTTCGTCAAATACGACATAAACGGAAACATATGGAAAACCAACCAAAACATCCACACAAAACACATACATAATCATACACAAAGTTAGGATAACAATATTTCACACCCTTACCCGGATTCCAAATGATCTAGCTCTTGTTCTTGATGATTTCCACTCTTTTTCCTCTTTTCTTCTCATTTTCCCTCTTCCTCTTTCTTTCTCTTCTTTTTCTTTCTATCTTTCTCTATTTCTCTCTATTTCTCTTTTCTATCTATTTTCTTTCTTTTCTATTTCTTTTCTCTCATTTTCCACTAAATCAATTAATTCATTTTTCTCACATAATTCTAATTCCACAAAATTTCTAACTTATGATTAATTGAGAAAAGTCTAAAATACCCTCCATTCTAATTTCCCCGAAAACTCTCGAAAACGGTAAAATAACATTTAACACACCAATTTAACAAATAAAATAATTTATCACCCAATTAAAATAAAAGACTCAAGAATAATGGAATAATCAAAATTGGGGCGTTACAAAATGTCTGACATGCGTTGACACAAGTACCTCAAAGAACCTATCAGCTGTCTGAATCTGATAGCATCCACTTCATCTTCTTTGCCTTCATATGAATTCATTGATTTCATATTTGTTTCAGCTGGTGGGACTGGAGTGTTGCACTCTAACATGTTGAACTTTGTTAAGATCTCTTTTGCATATTTGGCATGGTGCAGAATCATTCAACATGAGGTAGGTAGGAGTTCCATGTCAAGGAAATAAGCTAGCTTGCCTAAATTAGTCATTTCAAACATTTGTTTCATCTTTTTCTTGGTTTGCCCTATTTCAGTCTCACAGCTACCAATTACAAGGAGCACATGCACATAAATGAAAATGATCAAGAGATTTTTCCCTTCTTTGCCTTTGATGTAGACACCATAATCAGAATTATATTTTCTGAATCCTTCCTCAATGATGTATTTGTCAGTTCTTCTATTCCATGCTCTTGGAGCATGTTTTGGGCCATACAAGGCTTTGATTTAGGTATTCCTTTCCTTTGATGACAAAACCAGGAGGTTAGACTATGAACACTTCTTCCTATAAAGGGCCATTAAGAAAAGTTGACTTCACATCAAGATGAAAGAGATACCAACTCCTATAGCATGTCAAAGCAATTACCAACCCGATGGTCTCATGTCTTGAAACTCGTGAGAAGACTTCATCATAATCAATTCCTTGTCTCTGAAGGATGCCATTTACCACAAGCTTAGCCTTGTGATTGACAACATTTCCTCCAGGATTCACTTTGATCTTAAATATCCATCGGACTGCAATTGCTTTCTTTTCTTCAGGTAACTTGGTCAGTTCCACTACTACAAAACGCGTAAACAACGACGCCATGGTCACAACGGTTTATCCCTACACAGTTGTGACATATCTAAACTAAGGCGCGGTTGTATTTTATTTGTTTTTTGAATAAATATTATCTATATATAACAACGGTTGATAATCCAACCGTGGTGATACCATCAAGTTTTCATGTGTTCGAACCTCAGCGCCATCATATATATTATTCCTTTTATGTTACGGCGCACCTTTTCTTTTTTATTTACTTTTAAATAAAAATAAATAAAAGTTATGACTACGGTTGTTTATTTACACCGTTGTGATATATTTTGTATGTTTTTTTAATTTTTAATTCTAAATATAACTCTGCCGCTTTAATATGAAATTTCATTATGAAAATAATATATCATAACGGTTTAGAATGTTGACCGTCGCAATAGCTTTTCAATATTCTCCAAGGTAGCTAGTTTCATTGTCTCTTCAGTATGTTTTTTTCCATTGAAAATAGAAACTAGACGAAACGTTACACGATTTCAACCCTAAACCCTAACGTTCAATACTGTGAAACAATACACGATTTCAACCAAAGCTTGCATCATCAGTATCCATTCTTCACCGTGTTGTTGTCATTTTCGTCATCATCATCATGATCGTTACGGAAGGAAGATTACGCACCAATCAACACCGTCGTCATCATCGTCACCGTCGAGAAGGAAGATAACAACAACACCGTCGTTGTCGTAAGGAAGGAAGACAACAACAACACCAACACCAACATCGTTTACTTAGTCATCATGTTTAGGGTGCGTAAAATATTTTTCGCATGCATCTACAGTAAACTCATTTGCCATTGTTGTTCATGTTGTTGTTGTTTATGTTCTTTTTGTTCATGTTGTTGTTGTTTATGTTCTTGTTGTTCATGTTCTTGTTGTTCATGTTGTTGTTGTTGTTGTTTATGTTCTTGTTGTTCATGTTGTTGTTGTTGTTGTTTTTGAACATAGATGTCAACCTTGTCGAGTTCTACATCAGGAAGCAGCGAAGATGCTCAAACGATTGAGTGTTCTGCGAATACAACTCAAACGATTAATACTCAATCGAAAAGATCACAAAGAGGTGTCACAATGATGCCCCAATTCACATCAGTCTGCAACTCATCAAGTGTAAAAATTCCGATCGAGTTTGATTCGCACTACAGATTAGTGGATTGTCCACATTACTCTACTTTTAAGAGTTATGTTGCGTTCCTTGCACGTAGCAAAGTGAGTAAACTGATAGATGATTGGAGAGAAGTGGATGTTAATGTCAAAGACAGCATATGAACAGACGTTAAGGTATTACATACTATAATTTCATATATTTGATATCACTACCTATAGTTTCTAATTCATACTTATATATTGATTTAATGTGGTTGAATTTTAAGTTTACCGATGACTCAAAATTGAAAAAAAAATGGATAACTTATGTCGGTGTTCGTTGGAGGGGATTTAAGTCACGGCTCACGGCTGACTACATTACGAAGCCTAAGAGCGGTCTTCAACCTCCATGGATTCGGTATAGTTTTTTATCGAAGAATGTGTGGCACAAGTTTGCGAAGAAACGCTGTTCTGAGGAATTCAAGGTTAGTACTAGTCTTATGTAACCTATAATGTTATGCTAATGAGTTATAGATACTAATCATACACATTTTTCACTATGTTAATAACAGGCTAAAAGCGAAGTAGGAATTCAAACCAAGGCGAAAAACATGTACCCCCATAGATTGTCTCGTGGGGGTTACAGGAAACTTGAGAAGAGAATCATGCAGGAAAAACAATAAGAAGGAGGAGATGGTGACATCCCATCTCTACCATCAAGACATGAGAAATGGAAGAGGGCTCGATTAAGACCTAATGGAGAGTACACCTCTGAGGCTTCAAGAGTAGTTGCTGAGAAAATTGTAAGTATATGTTTTGTGTTGCTTATGTTATTTAAATGCGTTTGCTTATGTAATTTGCTCATGTTGTGTAGGATAATTTGGTTGTGGCGGCCCGTGAAGGCACATTTGTTCCGGAAGCACGACATGACATATTAGTGGAAGCTATCGGAACAGATGAGCATGGAGGTCGTGTCCGTGGTGTTGGAGAAGGTGTCAGCTTGAGGTCATACTTTGGATCTCAAAGAAGAAGCACCGAAACCACTGAATTCCATGCTCAACGACAAAAGATTGAGAATGTTGAGAAGCAATTGGAAAACAAAGGAGGATGTTTGAAGAGGAGAGGGAAAAAGGGAGAAAGACGTGGAAAAGTTACAAGAGTTATATTCGGTATGTGCTTTACTTGAGTTATATATTGTGCTTATTTTTGTTTTATGTTCTAATTGAATGTTATGATGTAGAGATTAAGTGAAAACCTCGAACAATGAACAAATAAAGATCAACGTTACGTTGATGGTGATGATCAAACTCCAAGTAGAAGTGTTGTAAATTGGGCTTCTACAAAAGGAAGTAATTGTACAGCCCCTCCCCTCCTTTAGATAACCGCAATGGGATATTGGACCTTAGTCCAAATGAAATAACCAATTTATACTTGTCCATTGCAACAATAAACCTTGCGCAACCTCTCCCGCTAGAACATTGCCCGAAATTGGATGTAATATATTACACTCCTGAAGATGCAAGGGATTTTCTCGCAGGATTTAAGCGGCTTGACATAGGGATTTTGCAAGTTTGGTGCACGTAAGTATATAGCCGAATATACATGTCATTATAGAACATTATAATTTTTTGTATTTTCTCCCTTAATTTATTCATTTTCTTTGACCATTTAGGTACATTCACCGTGTTTGTATAGAGTTAAATAAATCAAGTACTTATGGAATCTTGGAGCCAAGTTATATTTGTTGGGCGTATAATGAAAAAAATATCATAGAAAAGTACTTGAAAGAACGGCTAAATGAGGGAGGAAAAGAATGTTACCTTGCATCATTCCTCTGTAGGTAAGTATTGTTGTAATTTATTTATATATTCTATATTTAGTTTTGTTTTAGTAAAAACTAATTTTATATATATATATATATATATATATATATATATATATATATTATCGTGTTCATTCAGTGGTAATTGGCAATTGATCATAATATCATTTACGACAAATACGGTGGCATTACTGTGTTCCTTGCACGACCCACTCCACAAACCAATGAAAGATATTATTCTAACGTAAGTGTCTATGTTTAATATCATTTTCTTTGGCATTAATTGTAATTAGTTTATCATGTAATATGTTTAATTCAATTTTCAATGTACAGTCTTGTGGAGCAAGTTAATATAATGGGGAATGTTAGAAAAAATCCCACATGAATTGCTCCTAAAGTAAGTGGCCCGATTACCTGTTTCTTTCATTTACATTCATGTGTGGTTATATTCATGTTATTATATTCATGTAATTTGTAGACGAGGAAACAACCCGGGAGTTACAAGTGTGGGTATTATGTCATGAAACACATGTTAAACATTGTCCTTGGCGGCATTGTTGATTCATGGGATAAGGTATTTATGTCATAAAATGTTTACATATATTAATATATAAGTTGACTATTGAATTATTATCATGCATGATATTCAATTTTTTGCTCTTTCTTATGTAGATGTTTAATGACCAAACCCCATTCCCCGTTGAGGACTTTCTAGATCTTCGTAAATGCTGGGTGTATATCCACAATGCGCTTAAGGGTCCTCCTGCTGTTTGATATATCAGCAACATTCCTCAGCATATTTTTTGATGCACATATTTTTGGCTTTTGATGCACATAATGTGAACAATAATTTTGGCTTTTGATGCACATATTGTGTTTGATGTACAGGATATTGTGTTTGATGCACATAATGAAATCAATAATATTGGCTTTTGATGCACGTATTGTATTTGATTTAAACAATGTTAGTTGTTAGCTTTTGATGTAAATTCTCTGATTCATTTATAAGGATAAAATATAGGAAGGATTGTGTTTGATGCACATATTGTGTTTGATGTAAACAGAAGCTGTTTTGACAGGATAAAATATAGGAAGAATTTGATAAGCAGAGAATTTTTATATTTAAAACAGGCTATTTTGACAGCGGTTATAAAACCTAACCGTAGTTGTATGTCAAACGTTGACCATAATAATATAAATAAAAAATGTTGTTGCTGAGAATCGAACCAGATCACCTTTAGTTATATCACAACGGTTGTGTAATCTAACCGTTGTGAAATGGTGTGCGCTATCTGGAATACAACAATGGTCCCAGAACCATCATTATACGTACCGCATATACAACAACACTCTACATAACAACGTCTTCGCCCACGTCATTATATGTTATTTCCAACTGTTGTTAAATGGGTTTTTCGTAGTAGTGTTCCCAAGTTGTATTCTTCTCTATGGAGGAGCGTTCTTCAACCATGGCATTCTTTCAGTCCTGTTCCTAGATATATACTTGATGATCAACTGGTTTAACATCTACAAACATTATGCATTATTTCTCCATTAGTGTTTACTTCATTATCAGGAACTTACTCATAATCAGCTAGTCTTCCTCGTTAGCCTATTCAATAACTTATAGTTCCTCAATGCTAGTTCCATCTACATCATAATCTTCAGTTTGAACAGACACTAAGGTAGTTTCATTGTGTTTGACATTTTAGTTCATGCCTCATTGTCTATGCTTGTCACATATCTATTGATGGCTATTTGCTTTGTATGAGGATCAAATAGCCTATTGGCTTCTGTGTTGTGATAGCCTACAAGGATCATTAGTTTTCTCTTGTCTTCAAGCTTCCTTATTTTCGAAAGAGAATCATGCTTGTAGAACAAGGAAGCAAATTTCATCATATGATTAGCATTAGGCTTCCTTTCTAACCAAAATTCATTAGGGACCTTGTTCTCCAATTTCTTTGCGGGACATATGTTTAAGATATAAATAGTGGTGGATACAGGCTCACCCAAAATCTCATGTATTATGTTTTTCTTCTTCAAAATTCTCTTTGCCATGTTGAGAATACTCATGTTTCTTTCTTCTGCCAAGTCATTGTATGAAGGAGTGTATGGTGCAGTGACATCATGAATGATGCCCTCACTTGTACAGAAAGAAACAAACTCCTTTGAATTATACTCGCCTCCACCTTCCATCATTGCTTTGATATTCTTGAAGATCTACAGGGCTTCACTTTTGGCTTTAATTAGGAATAACCACAACATACTTGAGAACTCATACACAAAAGTGATGAAATACTTGTTTTCACTATAGCTAGGCACTTCTAGTGGTACACAAATATCTAATTGAACAACATCAAGTCCTTCTTTAACTTTTATATGCAGACTGGATTTGAAGCTAGCTTGGGTTGCTTTCCCACGAAGCATATACACGGACTTTTAGGTGTTGCACCTTAAGGATTATAATCACCACCCCTTTTGAGCTTAGTTGGCTTAGGCTTTTGTAATCAAAGTGACCATATCTCTTATGTCATAACTCAACCTCATGTTCATGAGAAACCAAATTGCTTGACAAGTTACAACATCACCTGCAACATATTCGGCTTCACAACTGGATAAAGCAATCACTGGTTGTTTCTTTGAGCACCATTATGCACGTGCTCCTAGAAATTTAAAGATTTATCCAGTTCTGCTTCTCCTATTAATCTTGTCCCCTAACCAATCGGCATCAAAAAAACCACTCAGCTCGAGTTTATTGTTTCCTTTGCCTTGGGGAAATAAGATTTCATAATGAAGTGTGTGTCGCATCTCGAAAAAACACGATCCTTCGTTAAGCATTTGCACGCTCGCGAAAAAATTGACTCGAACGAAGTCGCCATCGAACTTTATTTATTCCAAAGAAGGAAAGCAAAAATATTGATAAACCCTTAGAGAGAGAGAGAGAGAGAGAGAGAGAGAGAGAGAGAGAGAGAGAGAGAGAGAGAGAGAAAATGGTCGTCTCAACCAAATACGGGTTCGGGAGTCGATTACGCAAGGGGAAGCTATTAGTGCATCCCACATCCATTGTACTCAAGAGGAACCTCTTAGTTAGATTTGTGATGGAATGTTAGCGTGATGTTAGCTTGTGATCTTCTACTTATTGAGCAAAAAAGAAAGAGGGAAATATTTAATTTTTTTATTAATGTGCCTGACAATATTTTAAAATCTTGCTCCTACATATCTCAGGGTGAAATAGAGAACTTATGGCTACATAGTTCTTTGTAGCAAAGAACTATTTGTTGGTTGTTTTTACAGAGTAACACTTTAGACATATTGAGTGATTAAACTTTTGCTTATTGCTCGCTCTTGGAGACTGAAGCCTTTGTTTGTTTCACATCGATATGGATAAAGCATCCTCGTTTCTGAAAAATGTTTTCGAAGTCACGCAAGGGCAGAAAACAAGTTTGATTTATTGAATTGTTTTTTAGAGTTTAGAAGACGAATACTCATGACTTGCAAGCAATTACTACTTAGGTCGATTATTCGGGACTATGACTAAACCTTTCACCCAGGTAGTCTTTTTCTTTCCAATTTGTTTGCAAAAATGTGTAATAGTTATAAGTGTTTTGAGACGAAAGACAAACACTTGAGCTTGCAAGCAATTACTACTTGGGCTTAGTGTTCGGGACTATGACTGGACCTTTCACCCAGGTAGTGTTTTTATTTCCATTTTATTATGAAAAGGAGATGCTTTTGTATTTTTTTAGCGAAAAACAATATTTATGACTTACAAGCAATTACTACTTGGGTCTAATACTCGGGGCTATGAGTGGATCTTTCACCCAGATAGCCTTTTTCTTTCGTTATTTGAAATAGTCTACGTATGAATGTAATCGCTTTGAACTTGATTACGAAAAGGGTTTGACGTTGGTCAAGCATTTATTTGCGTTGGAAATGAATTGTGAAAATGATTTGAAGGTGAAGTTGCTCATGAAAATGGTTTGATTTGAAGAGATATTTGACGTTGGACAAGCACTCATGTTGCATTCTATTTGATTTTTTTTTTGGGAAAAGTCTTGACGTTAGATCAAGCACATATCTGTTCTTTTTGAAATTGGTTCTTTTTACGTTATTTTTTATTAATTCTAAGCCAAGTTGATAAACAAATGAAAGAAAATGGTAAAAGCTATTATAAATAATGGGAGAGGGATACATTTGTTTGATTTGAGGTTGAAGGAGATTTACGGTTATTGTTGAAAATGAAGAGGGGGGTTGTTATTTGGGATTGTTGTTGGTGTATGAAAGTTATGAAAAGGTTGAAGAAGAATGGTGAGGGTAGAGAGGATTTGGCAGAGTGTTTGGAGGCTTCTTGAGCTTGGAAAATGAGAGTGATTAGGGTCGGTTTTATAGTAACGAATGAGGAGTGAATTGGAACTGTGAGATATTGTTGTTCCGTTGCGTTTTGCTCATTTGGTTTATTGATGCATATTGAGGTTACGTTACAATTTGTGCGCAGGTTTTGGGATTGTTTTTGTGTCGTACAAGATACGGTTTTGGGACGCGTTTTGTACGGTTACTGCGACTTGGTTGTGTTGTATGTGAAATTGACAGAAGGAAATTGGTGTGGGTCGGGTAGTATAGGTTATTTGCAAATGAAGATGTGCTAACTTGAATTCTCTTTGATTTTGCAGGGAGTTCAAGTTGTTGTGGTTGAAGGATTTAGGCAAGGTTTGCTCTTTATGGTTGGGTTGCTGTGATTTTGGGCTGAAGATTGTGATTTTATTGTTGGAATTGATGGGGTCTGTTGTAACGTCGTAGCTACAACTTTGTAATATGGGAAGTGGCTGGGAATACCGTTTGTGTAGTATTGAATCATGACTTATTTTTTCTTTTTTGTACATGTCGTGATGGTTTGGCAAGATATGTGGAATTGGTTGAAGGCTACGGCAATGTTGTGTGCAGGTTTGTAATTACATGGTATTGGGAAAGGCATGGAGGGCATGATGCGTGTTGGTAGCTTGTGGCTGGAATTTGGCTTGATGATAGCAAGATATGGAGTGGCGTCGTGTGTTGAAGCCCACATATGATTTTTGAATTTGCTTGCTGAAGATTATCATGTGGCACTTCATTTTATAAAAGTTCTTTTTTTTGTTTATATGTTTGTAATGAAAATGGATTTTGGTGTATAACATGGTTTTTGTGATGATGGTGGGCTCTATTTTTTGCTCTCCTTATGGTTTATGATGAAATGGTAATGATTTTTGGAAAGTGAATAAAAAATGGGTTTGTGAGTTGATTTGGATATTTAAAAAAATTGGATCATGGCATGGATATTGAGATGGGTTTTTAGAAAGTGGATATTGGATAGACTTGTGAAATGAGTTTTAAAAAAAATGGAAATGGTTTATGAAAGAAATGTATTTAAAAGTGGTTTATGGATACGTGATTAATGTGAATGGATAATGAAATTGATAAAAATGTGGACTAAAATATGGATAAAGAAAAGTGGAAAGTGGAAATGAATATTGATAACTGGATCAGATATTGTGAATAATGGTTTTGAAATGGATTGTGAATGGGCTGCCCTTAAGAAACTATGAATCAATCTCAACCCTGATGAACTTCACTGTAAATCCTGATTAAAATGATCCAGTAAATCTTCAGTCACTAAGACTTTGCACAGCCTGATGACCTGCCCTACATGCGAATGAATTGCTTTTACACAAACCCTAATTGAATCTTTAGCCACACATTACCTGAATTAAGCACACCCTGGTCTCAATCAGGAAACTCAAATCTTGTCTGACCAATGACTTAAGTCAAAACCAAGTGAACCTTAATCGATAACACACATCAATGCCCTGATAGCCTCAAATGCACCTTACTTAGGCAAGCAGAAACAACTTATTTTTTGGATTTTATGAATAATGGCTAGTGGATGGATGTACAAATGAAAGTTATACACAAGTAGGGCAAATTTGGGGTATGACAGAACCATACTTGAACCAACTTTGAAATCATGCACCAAACTTGAACTTCTCTTGATCAAATGATGTTAAATGAAGCTTGAAATTAATGTGACCTAAGATTATAGGTCATGCCTTGAACTGAAAGCTCTTATGGACCACTTGTTAACCAAAACTTTGACTTTGAGAATCAAAACCCTAATTAGAAGCCAAGCTTTATCATTTGATTGCAAGTCCCTACCTTGTACAATAAGAAAAGAAAGAACAAATATTTTTAATTTTATTTTGAATAAGGTTAACAAAATTAGAATGTAAGCAAACATAAAGGTAAAAAGAAACACAAAGGGTATTTAGTGATCTCCCACAAAGGAAAACCCAATGAGGTAAAGGTTAGAAGGGTGACATGCTTGTGATCTTGGTTGAAATGCAAATAATATGAATGGTGGGATCTTAGGAGTAAAAATTAGGGTATGATAGAACTGAACTGGGAGTATTTATAATTTCGCCAAAGGACATACCGACCAAGTTCAAGTTTAGAATCGAATATCTTTGTTCAAATAATGAGGTTGAATATGAAGCCTTGATAACAAGACTTCAGATTTTATTGGAGTTAGGGGCAAAAGATGTCGAAATAAAAGGTGACTCAAAGTTGGTAGTTAGATAATTTAAAAAAATAATATAAGTGTGTCATACCCTAGTTTTTTACCCTACGATTCCGCCTCGTTTTGCATCATCTGCATAGTTTATCATGTCTTGCATCTCATATAATGCCCAATTTATCAGTCGGAATGAACTTGTTGGAATTACAGCCGAATCGGTCAAAATAAAAGTCAATTGTACGTAAAATCAGTGGACGGAAAATTTTAAAACCGAGCTTGTAAATGTCAGTCATATTAATCTACGTTTTGCGTGGTTTAACCTGGCGTGCTCATTTGAATTTTTTCGACTACTTTTCAGTCGCATTTTGATCTATTTAAGTCATTTAACCGGGTAAAATTTATTTCGAAATTTGACCAAACGTTATATTTTTCAATACATATATTTCGCGCTGATCATTTTGGTGTATTCATTTTAGTTTTTCAAGCACTTCGATACCGGTTCAATTATTCGTTTTATATCGTTTTATTCCAATTTTTAATTAGTCAAATCTTTATTCTAGATTTTTGTTGTAAATTTGTTTAGTCTATTTTTATTATGTTTATCATATTTTATTATTCTAACACTTTTGATTTTGCAAGATTTAGTATATGAGTTTCTGAAAAGGTCTGACCTCTTTTAATTTCATACATACCATTACAGCCCCATTTTTTATGATAAAGCCACTTATTTTTTCTTTTCTTCTGGATACTAGACACGCATACAGTAACACGTAGGACCACACACTAATAAATAAGGCTAAACACCATTCACATCATACTTTATTCATAGGCACTGCCATATAACTAACACACCACACATTAACAATATATTATCACTTTTACATAGCAATAGCACACAATTACCACACTACATATATTGCATTTATGCACTACTTTACAAGATATTAAACAATGCAATGACATAAACAAAGTTTTTCTTAGCATACACAAGCCAATACGACACACTCTCTCTTAGATGAAGAAAAATAGTACAAAAGCTACACTACAAAATCATACCCCGTGCTATGTACCATCCTGCACGTACTTGTGCTTCCACTTACATTTTTATTGAAAAAGAAACTGTTCTGGACTGGATCAATGGCTAGACATGGCCCAATCCACTTCTGCTCCCAGAACGGCCCAATTGCCTAAGTCCAATCCGCAAAGGGGCGAAAGTTACCTTTCTGCCCCTCCAACCGAGCAAGGACTGCACCGCTCCTCCCCAGAAATGCTGCCCGTTCCACACGACTTCTTCACTCCCCGAACAGCCAGGGGCATGTGCCCGACACTATGCATATGCCCGATATAACGACTAGTTTTGGGCACCCTGCCCGACGTAACAGCTAGTTTTGGGCAGTTACCTATTCTTCGGGAAAACGGTTATTTCGCCCCGAAAATAGGACCGTTGGCCACGCGCTTGGGGGCATTATATAAACCCTCTCACTTGAGAGGGTCAGGTATCAAATATTCACCCTACGAACTAATACTTTGTACTTGCCCCTTTTCTCTGACCCTTTCTTACTTGAGCGTCGGAGTGCCATGCAGGTACACCCCCTCCTCCTCTCCATACGGCCAGCATCTCAGACGTACTTGATGGCCCACTTCAACAGGATCTGATCTAGCCTTCACGATCAGTGGCGCCGTCTGTGAGAAACATTTTTCTCCCCATCTTTCTTTCCCCGGAAACCGAAGATCAAAGCAAATTTCCAAGATCATCATCATGGCCACTCAAGATCACGCCAAACGTGCTCTCCAACCCGTTGTCCCCCCCCCCCCCCCCCCCCCCGTCAACAAGACTGATGTTGACGGCCCGTCCTCTCTTCTCGGAGATGCCCGTTTTCTGAGGGACGGGGCCACAGATTCTCCTTCCCCTACCCCTGCTGACCGCAACAACAATCAGCCTTCGTTGGACATCCAGCCCATTCCTGTTCTGCCCAACGCCAACCCGGCCATGGTGGCCCTCCTGGAGGCGATCAACAAAACTAACACCCTGATCCTGCAGCAAAACGAGAGGATCGGGGCGCTAGAAGAATCCAACTGTCCAAGATCCCCTCCTCCGAGGAGGAACCAACGACAATCAAGGAGCCCACAGCCCCGACGAGATATTGCCCGAAGACTGCGCCAAGAACTTGACTCTCGCGCCGTCCGAAAGCGTGACCAAGTTTCCCCGCGTAACCAGTACTCTCCCGGTCACAAGAGGACCCGAAGGGACGAGCAGTCCCCCCGGTCAAGTCTAAAGGTCGGGCCCGATCACCTTATCCCCGAAGGAATCGCTCACCTTCTCCTCTAAGGAACCGCCGCCGTGAGCGTACCCTTCGGTCCCTGTTATTCACCAATTCCAGCAGCGACGATGAGCCTCGCAACCCATTATCCTAGGAAATCTTGGCAAACCGTCTCCCTAAGGGCCTGGAGAAGCCCCCATCACTGGGCACATACGACGAGACTACTGACCCCCGACGAGCAAATCGAGAACATCGATGCGCTATTGGACTAACGCGGCGTCCGAGGCGCCATCAAGTGCCGGCTATTTCTGACCACGCTTCGAAAAAGGGCGATGACGTGGTACAAGCAGCTGCCCAAAGAATCCATTACCTCATGGAGACAACTGGGCAGAATGTTCTCACGACATTTCACAGCTTCTCGCCGTCACCCCCAAGACTGAGGCCTCCCTTGGAGCCATAATCCAGGGAAAGGACGAACCTCTTCGCGCATACATCGAGAGGTTCAACAAAGAAGCAGTACAGGTTCCTACAACGGACGAGATGAAAAAGTTTCTGCTCGAGCTGGGACTCCGCCCCGGCTCAGAGTTTTCTAAGGCCGTCAGCCTCGAACCTCCGAGGAACCTAGATGCCCTCCGCCTCAAAGCCCAATCGCACATTCAATACGAAGAGAAGGTTGTGGCCAGCAACGTCCTAGCATCACGCCATCAGGAAAATGCTCGGGACTCCAGAGGCGAGGAAGCCGCGATATCTCGTCGAGGCGAAATGAGGCGCGAGGACCGTCCTCGGGACTCCCGAGACAGCAAGGGACCCTTTGGACGATTCCACGATTACACCCCCTCACTGTCTCAAGGGAGAAGATATTGTCCGAATGCGCAAATTCAGAATTTAAACAAGTAGGGGTCCGCTTCCCCAAACAACTGCCGGCCAAACCCAACGCCGACAAATCTAAGTACTGTCGTTTCCACAAAAGTCACGGCCACACTACCGAAGACTGCATCCATTTGAAGGATGCTATCGAGACACTGATCAGGGACGGCCACCTGAAACAGTTCACTAAGAAGAAAGACGTTCATCGGCAAGACGCCCAGGAGTTCAAGAAGATAAAGGAAGAAGTACCTTCCTCAGAAGAAGCCAGCATCTAGGTCGCAATGGTCGTGTCGCGACCATAAGACTTCTACTCCCGGATGGGCTCAGCCCCCCGCCTACTTTGCGGCCCACAGCCCGTGGGAGACATTCCCTTCCGCCATGGTCATCTTGGGCGGGGGCTTCAATAAAGTCACGGTGGGCTTTGTGAAACAAAAATTCGAGCATCTAATCAACACAAGCTCTAACAAGGTGACCACGCTCGATCAAGCCCAGAAGGGCTCCATCCCCATCTCCTTCTACTAGGAAGAGCTCCTCAGGGGGTCTCCAAACTCGAGCATACCTTTGCTCGTCAGAGCCCAAAGGGAGAACTTCGACGTTCGCAGAATCCTCGTCGATCAGGGCAGCTCGGTCGACATTATGTACTCCCAGTTGTTTTCAACACTTCAGCTGGACGAATCACACCTTACCCCCTACGTGGGGTCTGAGTTACAAGGATTCAACAGATCTGTGACCAAGCCATGGGGATACGTCAAACTGATCGTAATCTTTGGATCAGCTGAGACGGCCAGGTCCGTCAAAGTACAATTTCTGGTGATTGACTGCCCGTCTAGCAGTAGCTCCCATCCGATGCGCCCAATCCCGGATGGCAACTTCGAGCTCGTTTTGTTCGGTGACGACCCTCAACGGGGAGTGAAGATCGGAGCAGACCTGCCTACATCGCGAGGAAGTAGCTCAAAGCAAGCCTCCATGAGAACGCCGACCTCTTCGCTTGGAGCGCCGCCGAGATGCCCGGCTTAGACCCGTTTGTCGCCTGCCATCAACTCACGATTGACCCGAATGTCAAATCAGTAGTACAACATAGGAGAAAACAGTCTCTGGAGAAAACAGAGGTTGCAGAAAAAGCTGTAAAAGACCTCCTCGAGGCCAAATTTATCTCGGAGGCCAAGTACACCACTTGGCTGTCCAACGTTGTACTTGTGAAAAAATCTAATGGCAAGTAGCGAATGTGCATTGACTACACCGATCTTAATAAGGCATGCCCGAAGGATGCCTACCCCCTCCCCAATATTGATAAACTTGTTGATAATTCTGCCGTTTTTAAACTTTTATCATTCATGGACGCCTACTCGGGCTATAATCAAATTCCAATGGCAATGAGCGATAAAAAATACACAACCTTCATAACCGAATCGGGCAACTATTACTACAACGTAATGCCCTTCGCCCTCAAGAACGCCGGTGCGACCTATCAAAGAATGATGAACAAGGTCTTCCGGGGAGAGATAGGTGACATGCTCGAAGTCTATATGGATGACATGATCGTAAAATCCCACGAGGAAACTGATCACACTGCCCATTTAAGGAAGGTCTTCGAACAGGCCAGAAAACATAAAATGCGTTTCAACTCGGAGAAGTGCACGTTCGGTTTCCAGGCAGGCAAGTTCCCCGGCTTCTACTTAACAGAACAAGGAATCGAGGTCAATCCCGATAAGTACCGAGCATTCTCCGAGTTTCCAACACCCAAGTCAAAGAAATATATCCAGTCCCTCAACGGGATGCTCACGTCATTGTCACGTTTTGTGGCCAAGTCTACCCAACACGCCTTACTATTCTTCAAACTCCTCCGCAAGGAGGCAGCATTCGAATGGACCGAGGAATGTGACAAGGCTCTTCTCCACCTGAAACGGGCACTCTCAAAACCACCTGTTCTCTCTCGTCCGGACAACGACGAAACTTTATACCTGTACCTCGCCGTAGCAACCGAAGCGGTAAGCGCCGCTCTCGTCCGCGAGACACCTGACGGGCAGAAGCCCATATACTTCACGAGCAAAGCACTGCAAGGACCAGAGTTAAGGTACCAACAGATAGAGAAAGTGGCCATGGCCCTCATCAACGCAGCCAGAAGATTAAGACACTACTTCCTAGCCCACACGATCGTGGTTCGAACAGATCAACCCATAAAACAACTGTTGGGACGGCCAGACATGGCCGGTCGAATGCTCAAATGGTCGCTTGAATTGTCTGAATTTGACATCCTGTATGAAAGCAGGAAGGCCCTTAAGGCCCAGGCTCTAGCCGACTTCATCGCAGAAATAACGTTCGTAGACTCCCCCGCGAGCGAAGTGCGCAGATGGACCATTTTCGTTGACGGTGCCTCCAGCTCGGCAGGAAGCGGTGCAGGCATCATACTGGAGAGAAACGAAGGAATCATCGTTGAAGTGTCGCTCACCCTGTCCTTCCTCACCTCTAACAACCAGGCTGAGTACGAAGCCTTCCTCGCTGGGTTACGTCTAGCCGAGGACCTGGGCGCAGAAGAAGTCGGCATTTGCACAGATTCACAACTCGTGGCCCTTCAGGTCCGAGGAGAATATCAAGCCAAAAACGAAAACCTGACTGAATACTTAGCCCTGGTCAAAAAGGAAATGGCGAAGTTCACAACGGTAGAAGTGAAACATGTTCCCCGCGAGCACAATGTCCAAGCAGATGTTTTGTCCAAACTGGCCAGTACAAAGAAGAAAGGCAGAAACAAGTTCGTGATACAGGAGGTTCTACCTTGACCCAGCATCGAGAAGGCTTCCAAGAACCTCGACGTACACGTGATCGACGACAACAATTGCTGGATGACCCCCGTTTACAACTACCTCGCCAAGGACGAACTCCCGTCTGACCCCAAAGAGGCCAGTGTGGTTAGGCGAAGAGCCTGCTCTTATGTCCTGGTCGAAGATAAACTCTACCGACGAGGATTTTCCATTCCACTGCTCAAAAGCGTCGACGAGGAAATGGTCGCTCACATCTTGCGTGAAATCCACGAAGGAATCAACACCTAACATCTCGGTGGAAGGTCCCTTTCCCGAAAGGCCCTCTGAGCGGGATATTATTGGCCGACCATGCAGCACGACGCTAAAGAACACGTGAAGAAATGTGATAAATGCCAACGGCACGGGGACATGCACATGGCTCCACCTAACGAGCTCAAGGCTATGTCCTCCCCGTGGCCATTTGCCTGGTGGGGCCTAGACATCCTAGGACCCTTCGTGGTAGGATCAAATCAGAACAAATACCTAAGAGTGGGCGTAGACTACTTCACAAAATGGATAGAAGCGGAGGCTCTGGCCAAAATAACTGTAAATACCATATACTAATACATGCATCAAATCATATATTATACATGATAAGTACGTTTGGTACTGAAATAAACAATAAGCTCCTAGTTAACACATTATATACATAAATGCCTCTACTACAAAAACACTAAAGACTAAGTCATTACATATACAAGATGTTCCAAAATGATAAAAACTAAGAACTAGATCAAAACAATGATCTCAAAACATAAACGCCATAGCGGAAGCCATGCCATCTCAAAAGCTACGATCCGTAAGGAAAGTCAAACAACCTTGTCCTTACCCTTCGCCGAACCTGCAGAACCTGTGATGTAAACAACAACAGTGGGGTGAGATACATCAAATCTCAGTGAGTTCCCTATCTTAAAGTCATCTCGGCTTTACAAGGTTCTAACAAAGTCCTAACTCATGTCCAAGGGGAAAGGGGAAAGACCATGAGTACACACACACAAGTAACCGTCACGGTGAGCCTGTAAACTCACACAAGTACCGAAGTACCTCTTGAGCCTATAAACTCAAGGATTCACAAAGTACCGTAGTACGTTCTGAGTCCGTACACTCAAGAACTCACATATCAATAACTAATACCAAGGCATCCCTTATTCTCGTACCCTTCTACGTCTAGGAGGCGATCCGAGTCATGGATCCTTGTAGCTACTTGGCATACGAATGGATTCGGGATCATCGGTCCACCACCGTGATCCGTCACTTTACACGGCCAGTGCACCATCACAAGTCTCTACCCATAGGTTCCATCGTACTAACACGGGACTCAAACCTGCCAAGTAGTTGTGTATAATGTTCAGAGGAGGTGCTCGAGTCTCATGAACTACACCGCACAAACTGTGGTTATTGATAAACAGAATGCACACGCCTCGGCTTTTCATGCACGAGCGTTGCCACACATGGAACAATTCACACTCCCGACACAGTTTTGGTAATGCTCCTCACTCTGCCTATTTCATATTTTAATCCTGCTTACATTTTCAACAACAATTACATACCATTTAATAAATAAAGTCCACAAAACGACATTATCCCAAAAATCTTGATATAATTAAATCGGCCGACAATCTTAAAACCAATGTAATAAGAAAGTACACTTTATTATCTTTCCAACGATTCCAAAATTATTCCAATCCGAGTTACGGATAAAAAGTTACGGTATTGGAAACAATTGATCGGAGAAATATCACAATAGCAGAATTTCTGCATTTCCACTGGCCATACGCGTATGCCCAAGAGATACGCGTATTGCTCAAAATGCTCGGCAATCCATACGCGTATTGCCCAATGCCGTACGCGTATGGGCAGAAACGTTTTTCCTTGAAAATTCCTTTTAAATTTGCCATACGCGTATTGCCCTTGCCGTACGCGTAATGACAAGCCCCATACGCGTATTGACATGCTCCATACGCGTATGGGCAGAGAAAAATGCAGAAAAACCTGCAGAATTTCCTGTTTACGGGTTGATCCAAAATCACCCCAAAATCCCATTTTTCATCAATCAAAATGCATCAAAACATGTTATAACATCACAACCAGTATAACATATAATCAAACATTGGATTTTAACAGTTAGATTCATGATTTTATACCAAAATACCCATTTTTCCCAATTTCCAATCTAACTCTAAACTCAAAATAACTCTACTCTAAAGAGTCTAACTAGAACCCACCTGGATTACTAGACGAGGAGGTTGATACTGAGATGAATAGGCGAAGAACAGATGGTTGTGGATGATCTTGAGCTTTTGGGAATTTTTCTCTTCTTCCTCTTCCTTTTCCTTTTCCTTCTTTCCTTTTTCCTTTCTTTTCTCCTCTTTAGCTTTTGTTTGTTTTTCCAAGGAAAATGAAAAGAAAATAGATAGTATAGAAACTATCATTTTTAGTAACACTACTAAATGTCCAAAATTAGCTCAAATGCATCAATTAATAAAAACTCAACGTTAAATACTATTAATTAAATCAACACTGAGTTCGTCAGTTTACTCCAATTATTTCTTCCAATAATTGCTCAGAGTACACTGGAACCCAGTTGATTATAATAATATTACCCAGAGCTCGTATAAATTTACGGGGTATTACAATAACTGCCCTCAATATACTACGTTTCTACATACGAAACATCCTCGCATGTTTCGACATCCCCCAAGCGATAGTAACGGACAATGGGACACAATTCACGGACAGGAAGTTCCAGGACTTCGTCGCCCGCCTGGGCACGAAGCAACACTTCGCGTCCGTCGAGCACCCTCAAACAAATGGGCAGGTTGAAACAGCTAACCGGGTCATCCTTCGGGGCCTCAAACGAAGGCTGGACGAAACAAAGAAGGCTTGGGTCGAGGAACTGCACAGTGTCTTTTGGGCATACCGCACAACTCCACACTCTACAACCGGAGAAACACCTTTTCGTCTAGAGTACGGAACTGAGGCCGTAATCTCCGTCAAAATTCACGTACCCTCCGGGTGGATAGAGTCGCCCCTAGACGAGGAGATGAACGAAGAATCATTAAGAGAAGAACTCGACCTCGTCGAGGAAATCCGAACTGGGGCAGCCCTCCGCAAGGCCTCCTTAAAACAAAAAATTACCATCAGGCATAATGCCAAGCTGATTCGACGAGAGTTAGACGTGGGAAGCCTTGTTCTAAGGAGAAACCATAAAGACTCTCGCGATGGCAAACTAGCCACCAACTGGGAATGACCCTATCGCCTCCGAGCAAAAACGGAGAATGGGGCTTATTACCTAGAACATCTCAACGGGGAAGAACTTGCTCGACCATGGAACGCCGAAAAGCTAAAACAATACTATAGCTAAGGCCCTAATTCTCGGTTCGACCCATCACGACGACGAATGTCAGCTACCGACCACTATGCACGCCTGGGTACAAGCGTCACATACCAATAAAGCAGAACCCCGCTCAGTAACGAGCAGAGTATCTGCTCGATAGCGGTCCTCAATCGAGCATCACCGTTGTCAAAGTACCATGACTGGCAGAACCCCAGCTCGCGATGGGACGTTCACGCCGTGAACTCAGGCCTCAAACGCGACCTAAGCTCCGCACCCCCTCCAGGATATTCCCCGGCCGTTCGACCAATACACCCCACTGCCGAACACATATACAACGAGTAATCCCCTGAAACTTCACATAAGTCAAATATTCCCTATCACGGGCAATCATACATTCACAACGAGCATGAGTACAACACTTAGCAGAGAATAAAAGCAAGTAAAACCATGCAAATAACAGAACCGACCACCAGGACCGGACACATAATTTAAGTATGATAAATGGCCACCAGGACCATAATTGTACTAGATTACATAGACCGGGGCCATGCCCCCAAAAAGGTTACAACAAATACATGGCACGTAGTCCGGACAAATTATAACAACAAAAAGAGTATCATTCACTCATCCATCTGGTCGGAAGGCTCGGGCTGAGGCTCCTGGTTTTCCGCGGGCTAATCCTCGGCATGCTCTTCAAGAAGGGAGTCCGGCATAGCGATTCAGCTGTCTTAAACATGCGCCAAATAATGAGTACCCTCGGTGGAAAAGTCAAGTCCGGGGTTCACCACCCGCAGTTGAGACACGGCATTCTTGAAGGATTCGTCCACAATGATGATACTATCATCCTCAGCCGCCAACATACGCGCAACTAGCTCAGACTTTGTCTTCAGTTCCTTCACATCCTCGAGTTCATCTTCGCCCGGAGCATTGACCTCCTTCAGCTGCTGGACCAGCTCCTCAGCCGCTTTCTTCTCCGCAGCCAGCGTAGAATTCTCCTTCTTCAGCCTGGCCACTTCCTCGTTAGCCTTCTTTCGGGCATCGTCAGCACTCTTCACCTCATCCGTGAGAGATGCCACGGTAGCCCGAACAGCCTTGAGTTTAGACTCAGTTACAGAGTCCCCTTCAGCATATATGGACGCCATTTCCAAAACTCTGACCAGTTCAGAGGCATCTTGTGCCACCAATGCCCTCTTGCTCGGGTGGTCCATGTTTTCCACCCGAAGAGATTCTGCTCGCCACA
Source organism: Lathyrus tuberosus (assembly GCA_022829125.1). Lineage (NCBI taxonomy): Eukaryota > Viridiplantae > Streptophyta > Magnoliopsida > Fabales > Fabaceae > Lathyrus > Lathyrus tuberosus. Next base: position 11,474,559 of record JALAZF010000176.1, on the reverse strand, counting down.
CAACCAAGGAGTTCTCCTCAAAGAATCTTCTATCAAGTATGCAAGGAGGAAGCTCGAACCTCCCTTATTCTGGGGCCCGGCTGAGATCCACGGCGTCGTTAGCCCTCGGCCGCTTGGTTCGTGAGGTCAAAGGCAAGGGAGATCCCCGAGGAGCAGGAGTGGGAGAAGAGGTCCTCGCAGCAGACTGAGCATGAGTGGGAGCACGCACATTGGCAAATCGAGACTTTGGAGGAGCCATTACGGGCTTGTTCCTTCCAATAGCATTCTTTACCATCCTCTCATGAGCCCGAGGCATCTCACCTGCACAAACAGAATACGAGCATGTTAGATACGAGGAAAGAAAATAGTTCGGGCAAATTAAAATAACTAAGACTACCGAGCAGCTTCTGGGCTTCCGCAGGAGTCTTGCACTCCAGGAGTGCCTTGGTATTAATAAAGCGGTATTCAACCCTCTGGCTATCATCCTCCTCGAAGATTGGTTCACCCTTCTTCATCCAGCATTTAGCGAGCAGGAAGAAGTTAATGTACTTCACCAGCGTCTCGTACGCAACAGTATCTTGCCCGTCTAACTCATGCGGCTGAAGAACGTAATCGTCGGGCTTCTTGGTGAAATGGCATGGTCCCCAGTGGATGGGGAACTTGTATACTCTCTCCCCGATAAACTTCCCAGCCTCGTCGCGCCACTCGTTTCCCTCCTCGTCGACCTCGATCTCCCAGAGATAAGTATTGCCCTGGGCAGCTTCCGATACGGGCTCAATGATGTAGTACCTCTCCTTGAACATCCGTATAGATTCAAAGAAAGGCTTGAACAGCTTGCGAGGCTGCTTCAATGAAACCCAACCGTACTTCCTCCCCGACAGCTGCCGTTGAAGGTGGAAGACTGTGAAGAACAAGGGAAGAGTAGCCCCTATCTTCAAGAAATCACAGGTCAGCTCAAACGCCCGTATGAAGGCTAGTGAGTTCGGGTGCAGCTGCGTAGAGGCCAACTTCAAGTGCACAAACACTGATTGCTGAAAATCAGTGAATGGCAATCTCAATCCCAGCTCTTTGAAGGCATATTTGTACATAGTGAAGCGATCCCCAAAATCCGTGCAGACCCAATCATCCTCGGAGGGAAAGTGAACCTCTCACTCCCCCTTTGGCCCGACTTTCGTAAAAATATCCCCTAAGTATGTGGCGAAGGTGGACTCATGCTCGGCTGGTTCAACCACCTCCCACTCCTCCGCGAAATCCTCGACGACATCCTCTTCCATATCTTCCATTTCCTCTTCTTCCCCGACCTCGCTGGGGATACTTGAAGTCGTTGAACTACTATTGTCCGAGGAACTCGCCTCTTCCTCAGACGAGTCCAAGATAATTTCTCCATCTGGCCCCGTCGCCATATCGATCACCTGAAAAGCAGAGAAAAAAGTGAATTCGACGATAGATCAAATCCACACTTCCACCGCTAGTCAAGTGAAAGGGCGCGCAAAGGGTTGAGGACGATGTCCCCGGCCTAAGCCCTAACATCGAACAAAAAACTCTAAGAGTCTCCCACGAGGAGATGCCCGGAGTAATCCGTTTCCGTACGAGGAACTTCCTCGAGCCACTTCCCAGTTTCCGTTTGAAGCTCCGCTGGAAATTGCAAAGCTTCACCGAAAACTGCAGAGGCTCGCCGGAAACTTCATCGCTGCTTCTGAATCTAAACGATCATGATGGTTACGCATACATCATCATCGCAATGACGTCGGAAACCACCTGATCCACCAGAATATCCTAAAACCTAGCGGCCTTATCGGCGGCGAAAAATGGCACGACCACCGTCCACCACCAACAATCACCAGAAACTAATCTATTTCATCTTCTAAACCTAAATGTAACCGCATGCAAGACTACAAACAACCGTCAAATGGGTAAAAGAGCAAAAAATCGGCGAACTTACTTGATTAGGAAGGTGAATAGCGGCTGCCCAGAAGTTGATGCGGTGGCCGAAATAGCAGACGACGGTGATGGGTAGAAATTCTGAAGAAGACGAAGAGAAACAAGAGCGAAAAGTTCAGAATGGAACGAGTTTCCCCTTTTTATACAGAGGGGCACGTGCGATGGCACGCCCTCGTAGGTCATGATGGCTATTAACTAGCCATCATTGCCTAGCAACTGCTGCACATAACTCTATGCACATGTGGCGCCCTAACGTTTCCAATTCCTTCCAACCGTTAGCCTCCCCGTATGACGGGCAGTTCTATCACGGTCAGGAACATCACGGGCACCAAAGACAATGGGCACCACGAGACAAACCTCTTACGTCGCCAAGCGACAACCCTATGTTAGCTCCCCGGAGCCACGAGCTGTCCTTAAGTCACCACTCTCATGCTCGGGAGTAATGACTTAGGGGGCTCCTATTCTGGACTGGACCAATGGCTAGACATGGCCCAATCCACCTCTGCTCCCAGAACGGCCCAATTGCCTAAGTCCAATCCGCAAAGGGGCGAAAGTTACCTTTCTGCCCCTCCAACTGAGCAAGGACTGCAACGCTCCTCCCCGGAAATGCTGCCCATTCCGCACGGCTTCTTCACTCCCCGAACAGCCAGGGGCATGTGCCCGACACTATGCCTATGCCCGACATAACGGCTAGTTTTGGGCACCCTGCCCGACATAACGGCTAGTTTTGGGCAGTTACCTATTCTTCGGGGAAAACGGTTATTTCGCCCCGAAAATAGGACCGTTGGCCACGCGCTTGGGGGAATTATATAAACCCTCTCACTTGAGAGGGTTAGGTATTAAATATTCACCCTACGAACTAATACTTTGTACTTGCCCCTTTTCTCTGACCCTTTCTTACTTGAGCGTCGGAGTGCCTTGCAGGTACACCCCCTCCTCCTCTCCATACGCCCAGCATCTCAGACGCACTTGGTGGCCCACTTCAACAGGATCTGATCTAGCCTTCACGATCAGAAACAAAACCACCTAATACTTTTTCTCCTCTCCCATTTGAACTTTAATTGAAAGAAAAGAATACATAGCAGACATATGCAACACACCATGCACACATAGAAGGGAAATAGGAAACAATTTTTTTTCTCAGTAACACAAACACACTTTTCATTAAAAAAAGGAAGAAAAAAACCAACACACAATAAAACCATAAGCCTCCCCTCATGCTTAAAACCACATGCTGCACTTCTTCCACATATGACCATAACTCTATGATACTCTCTATTGCATAACACACACATACTCCTTGCACTATACCAATGAAAAATAAAAATATATATATTAAATGAACCTTTATACCAAAGTAACCCATGCGGAACCCATTCCTTTTTTCTTGATAATACAAAGTACATACATATTACTTCACCATCTCAAAACTTATTCCTTTTTCCATAAAGCCATTACTCTTGACTTCATTCCCTTTTCCACCATCATGTGCTCTCTCACACATTTTTGCTACCCTTATTTTTCACTTCCTGTAACTCTTATTATTCACATGCAGCGCATTGAAAATAGAAACCCACACTCACACAAACTGCAGCCGCACGAGACGGAGGGAGTTACACGTGAGAATAAGCGAGAAGGAAACCGCACCACAAACCGCGCCGTCGAGGGAGAGAGCGAGAATCGCGTACAAGTGAAAGGTGTACAAAAGAACTTTTGTTTTTGATTACTTGTGTATTCCTGTTACTTACTGTAAGTATTACTCTCCATATCTTATTATTAATATTTTAGTTTTTTAGTTTTTAGTTTATATAATTAAAAGATAAGAAACATTTCAATTATTTTTTATCTTTTTCTTTTATGTTATTTTTTAGTGAATTTTATTTCTTCTTTGATTTTAATATTTAGAAAATACCAAAATATAGCATTTTTATATCATTTATTTTAGATGTCATCATTTTTAAGTTTTCATTTAGGAATATATTGAAAAATGTAGAAAATTTGTTTTAATTATTTTTAATATTGAAAGATACCAAAAAAGTGTGTCATAATTATTAATCTTTTAAATATTTTTATTTAATTTTGATTAATTAAATTATTAATTAATCTTATAAAATATTTATATTAATTTTGATTAATACTTCTCTTTGTGCCCGATTTTATTCTATGGCTTGTTTGTTTCTGTGATTTAATTCTGATGCTTTTCCTTGGTTATTTCTCAATGTTTACGCGATGCTTTGCCACGTATCTTTGTACTGTTGATCCACGATACTTTGCCGTGATTGTTTGTGGATTTTATTCGTGATGCTTTGCCGCGTATCTTTGTCTGTTTACGCGTGATGCTTTTCCATGTATGCTTGTTTATGCATGATGTTCTTCCATGTATCTGTTTCCTTCTTTGATCCTTGTATATAATCCAAGGGAAAGGATCTTTTGTTGACTTGTTAGTCATTCATATGCATTTGTACATAACTGTTGCATTCCTTACTCTCCCATTATCTAACCCTAATTCAACCTTAGGACTTTTTAACCACTTTCACCTACAAACCTTTAACTTGCCATTCAAATCCTTTCACGAGAGATGGCCAATAATCTCTTCACCTTTACAATCACTACTACGAAAAACACATTTAACAACGGTTGGGAATGACATATAATGACGCGGGCGAAGGCGTTGTTATGTAGATTGTCGTTGTAAGTTAGCTGTTTCTACAACGGGCTGGAAACCGTTATTGAAAGGTAGGGTGCGAGCCATATATCACAACGATTATGATAATAAACCGTTGTGATACATACCCTTAGGTTCTGGGTTCGAAACCCATCAGTAGCGAAATTATATAAAACATAAATTACTTATGATATCGGTTACAATAGATAACCATTGTTGTAAGTACCCTAAGTTTATTATATTAAATGTAGATTGCTTATTTTCCAAACATCTCACTAAATAAATATACATGGATTCAATTTGATGAAGATGTCTATAATCTGCAAATTAAACTATTCTTGAAAACCAACTTAAACAAACCAATGTTGTTTTCTGATTGCATTCGTCTCATCGTGCATTTCACGCTCTTTTACATATATTGTGGTTTATTGATCTGACTCCTTCGATATATCGTTATCTTCGATTATAGTTAAATTTCCATAAGATTAACAAGACATTGGATAATCTGCCTCATCTTTGATTTAACTATAATGGAAGATGGCGATGCATCTAAGGAGCCAGATCATTATACCATAATCTATATATAAAAGAACGTGAGATAAATGATGAGAGGCATACAATCAGAAAACAACATTGGTTTATTTAAGTTGGTTTTCAAATACAACTTAATTTGCAGATTATAAGTATCTATGTCAAATTAACTGAATGTATTTTAAGTGAGGGTTAGTGAAACAAACAATCTACATAGAATATAATAAACTCAAACAACATTCTATACCAGATCCAGATATTATAAACTCATATAATACGCTTGCTACCACCAGCAAACTTTAAGTGAGGGTTAGTTAAACAAACAATATAAATAGAATATAATAAACTCAAACAACATTCTATACCAGATCCAGATATTATAAACTCATAAAATAAGCTTGCTACCACCAGCAAACTTTAAGTGAAGGTTAGTTAAACAAACAATGTAAATAGAATATAATAAACTCAAACAACATTCTATACCAGATCCAGAAATTATAAATTGATATAATACGCTTGCTTCCACCAGCATCATCACCCTGTATCATCCCCTTAACCTGAAAGGAAACAAAGAAAACTTCAAAAATGAGCATCCTCCGTTGAGAACAAACCCTAAAACCATAATCCAGTGAAGAGTAAAGAGAAGAACGAGAATAAAACACCTTTTAATGAAACTAATCGCGGAACAGGAATCAAGTATGATGTTGAACTAGTTTGGGAAGCAATGAGAAAGAAATATAAGGAGGAAGAAGCTTACACAAAAGCTTTATACTTCTTATACTTCTTTTCATTGTTTCTAAAACTATATAAAGTTTGCTTACAGTGTTGATTCTTCATTTACTAACATCTTGTTCGTGAAGCTATGAAGAAAAAGTACAAGGTGGATGAAGTTTCTATCATAGCTTCATGCTTCATGTACTTTTTTCCATAGCTACGCAAACATTATGAAGTTTCCAAAGTATGGTCTTTGTTAAGGAAGTGAAAACGAATCTGAAAAAATGAGAACAATCAACAAAAATAACAATCCACAAACGAGGTAATGGGAAATATCTAACAATAGATGGAAGAAGAAGAATACCTTAATGTATGATTCACGGCTAATGGTGAAAACGAAGAGAAAAAATGGGTTCTAGGGTTTCACTTTGAAGGCAACGGTGTTACTGTCAATTAAGTGAAAGCTATTTTGCTTATATATGGGTAAACTATTTCACAACCGTTAACAATAACAACCGTATAGATAGGTATTTATTTATTATAAATATATCACTACGGTTAACTAGAATAACCGTAGTGATAACCCTTTTACCTGTGAATTTTATAATAATTAAAAACCGTATAGATAAGTATTTATTTATTATAAATATATCACTACGGTTAACCAAGAGAACCGTAGTGATAACCCTTTTATTTGTGAATTTTAAAATAAATAAAAAAAGAAAAGGTGCGCCTTAACTTCTCACTTAATGCATCTGCAGTTTAAACATCAACAATGTAATTCACAATGGATCTGCAGTTTAAACATCAATAATGTAATTCAAACCCTAATTCAACTATTACATTTCATAACAAAGTAAACATTAAACATAAAGGAGACAAGAAAACATAACATCTGGATATTTCCAGAAATGATCTCTGATTTCAGTTTGTTCTTTAAATTCTTGTTATTTTTCTTTAAATCCTTATACATAACCTTCAGATAGCCCACAGTTTCCAACTATGACTTCATAATGCTCTCATCGTCATTTCCATCTCTTTCTCCCACGTCTTCATCCCATATGAACAAATTACATGTTTCATCGTTCCTCCAAAATGGACATCTCCAAAAAAGCATTCCTTTATTTTGTCCCTTCTTGCATTGATACGAAACCATACGACCATCACAACCACAAAAATTTCTAGATCGAGATTTTACACTAGAAGAAGACGTAGAAACACCTTTGGATGATTTTGTCTTCAAATGTGACATTACAACACCTTAAAGTATAACACTTTCTTGTTGTTGTTGTCTTCTTCCCGACAATGGTGACGGCGTTGGTGTTAGGGTTGTTTCGTCTTGTTTCTTTTTTCAATGGATAAATTGATATATACTTGGTGTTTAAAATACATAACAGTTTGTAACAACGGTTTTAAGAAAAAGCCGTCGTGATATGATTATTATTTTTTAGTTAAATATTAATAAAACTTAAAAGGGAACATTTACGTCAAAGGGATAAACTATTTGAGGGCGATGAGGTTCGAACCCATGATAGCTAGATTGTATCACCACTGTTTTCATAACAACCGTTATTATACCCTTGAGATTTCTAATTAAAATAATGCGCGCGCATCCAGTACGCACTATAAGAACAGTGTATAGGATGCTGTTGTAAACCTCGCGTTGTTGTTTGGGCGTTTTGTAGTAGTGAATCAATCCTCACAAGTTTTGCTTTCAAGTTTTTCCTCTTTGTTGTCATGGTTCTTAGAACCCTAACAACTAGTAGTTCCACGAACTACGGACGCTCTGATTTCTCAAGTTCCTTTTGAGAATACGTAGGCACAAGTGCCCCAATCCTTAGCGAGCACACTTTTCTCTTTTCACACTCTTTTTCTTTTTCACTCTTTTCCTTTTTAACATCGTAGTTCTGAACTACGATTGCTCTGAATTCCTGTTAAGGATACGTCGGCATAGGATTGCGAGATCCTAGCGAGCTACCTTTTACTTTTTCCACCTTTTCTCTTTTCTTTACTCATCTTTTCGCTTTAGCAATTTTTTTTAGCCAAAAGACAAATAAATCAAGAGGTTCCTGTAGAGTACTGCAGATGCTTAGGGTGCTAGTACCTTCCTTTAGTATAACCAACCCCTGTACCTTTGATCTCGTCACAGACCTCAGTATACTAGACACCCTGCTGCTGTTGTTGTTACTTATGTGGTTGCTGCTCCTCGACCAACTCAAGATCCTCAATGTCCGGCTGTTGGACAAAACCAAAACCGTAATAGGACAAACTTTGATCATATTCCCATGACATACAGTGAAATGTATCCTGGTCTGGTTCATAAAGGTTTGATTACCACAAGGACTCTGCCACCTCCTCCAAATCCTCTTCCAGCCGACTATAGGGCTGATCTTCATTGTGAATTCCATCAAGGTGGTGCAGGCCATAACTTGGAAGGTTGTTATGCATTAAAGGCTAGAGTACAAGAGCTGGTCAGAAACAAGATCCTCACCTTTCATGATACCAATCCTAATGTCCAAATCAATCCTCTACCAGGGCATGGCAAGTGAAGCTTCAGTCGAATTCAGCCAGTGATCCTTCTAAAAGCCAGTGTTTTAGATGGGGCAACTCATCCTTGTTGCTGATTAGTCACTAGGCCATGTTTCTTGTTTTTTGCATTTTCCTTTATTTGTATTAGCTATTTGCTTTCAAATTCTGTTTGTACTTTCATGATTAATGAAATGAGCATTGCAACTTTTTTATTCAATTCATTCGTGTTTGTTATTTACATCTTTATGCTTTCTTTTGTAAAATATATATCTCTTGTCCATTTTCTTTTGATTATGCAAAGATTGAAGGGAGGATAACGAAAACGTAAATACCCATAGTGTTGTTGATATGCTTTCAAATTAAAACTTTGCTGACGATGCAAGGCATTGTTTCAATTCCCCAAACACTGGAGAAATAAGGAAGTTATTCCCTTGTCAACCCCTTCGAGCCTAGAAGTTGGAGTTTCTTTCTTTACAAAAACCCGTAATCTTAACCTTGGGATGGGTAGTTCTCAGTTAACTTGGTTGTGCGTTCATGCAAGATGTGTTTCATATAAAGGTTGCATTCACAAGTTTTCCTTCGCACACATCAAGTAAGTGTCGAAGATGTTTTTAAAGCCAAAAGTCGATGATGGTTCACCGTAATCATTAAGCTTGGTAGTCACATTCCTTCTAAAAAAAATGATAAAAAAATCCGTTAAGTCAAAACCTCTGAAGGAGACTTAGGAAAAAAAACTGGGGCATCCCGCTGATTGTAAGCTTCAAAAGAAACAGTTCACACAAAAGTTAGGGATAATAACAGAGGAGATCTTTAAATCCTTCACCTTGAAAGCCCTCAATTACAAAAACAACTAAATGTAGCAAGGAAGCAGTGACTGCCATCTCAAGAGTCCCTTGGCTTCTGAACCATCATCATTACTATCATCAGTGCCATTCCCCAACCTTTTGGAAACCTGAGCGCATAATCTAAGTTAACTGAGCGTAGGACTGAAGATTATCACGAAGGTTGGGTGGGTACAGATAAACTTTGGGCCTTTATTCTTTATTTCATAAACCATGAACCATACCATATTACAACCCTTAAAAGGCCTAACTGAAGCAAGGTTATTTTGAAAGCACACTACAACGAGGTTGCGTAAACTGACTCCAAAATATCTTTGCAAATCAATTGTTTGGTATTACACCTATGCTTTACCTTTCACTTTTTAATGTCTTAAACCACCATGTTTTGACTAGTGACTCATATACTTTTGCATCATTCCAAAAAATGTGATTTTGATTTCAAAAGTTGCATGAACTTTGCATTTACCATGTTTGTATGAATACTTTTGTTTGCAAACTGGCTTTCTTCTCAAGGAATTTTTAAACAGATGAGAAACTTGGTCAGTGATTCTATCAGGGGCAAGTTCCTTTCAAATCCCGTTGAAGAATTAGTTCAATATTTGTGGTTTAGTGCAAGTCCTTCTCAGAATTGGTTTACCCGGAAGACCTTTCAAGACTCATGCTTGGGTAAGCCTTCCAAGTGCTCAGTGAAGCAGTCATTCCCAGCCTCAATCAAGTTGAAGCAATGATCAATTCACCTACTACAGTCAGCTAATCTAGGGCAACTTACTTCAAAAATCCCCAAGCAGCTCTTCATCCTTCCTACAAGGATCGTCAACTTGATACAGTTTACCAGTATGGTAGGGATGCATTCAACATCAATATCCTTAACCCCCAAGCAGAGTGACAATGATCTCCGTGTTGAGGAATCAGTCTTTCAGTCTTGTCCTCTCCCCAAAAGAGTCGAGCCATATCGTCAGCATCTGCATTTGCATTTAATCATATATCATGGTATAATTCATATACATATGCATATCAAAAGTGTTTCATCCTCGTTTGCATTAACCATAGGTCGTGTTTCTATCAGCGTCTCACCTTGTGGTCAAAGTCCAACTTACTTGGCATCTACCAAAGCAAATTTGCGTCTGTCTGTTCCTCTTTTACATCCAATGCTTTATTGGGTATCATATTATTCACTTACATCCAATGATTTCTTAGATATTGTGATTCTTTTATATCAAATGCTTTCTTGGGTATCATATTGTTCACTTACATCCAATGTTTTCTTGGATATTGTGATTCCTTTACATCCAATGCTTTCTTGGGTATCTATTGTTCACTTTCATCCAATTCTTTCTTAGATATTGTGATTCCTTACATCCAATGATTTCTTGGGTATCATATTGTTCACTTTTATCCAATGTTTTCTTGGATATTGTGATTCCTTTACATCCAATGCTTTCTTGGGTATCACTTTTTTCACTTTCATCTGACGCCATTCTCATATATTGTGATTATACCTTTCATTCAAAGCCATTATTAAAAGTCTAGTGTCTTTTCATCTAATGCCATTCTTGGGTGTCACATATGTCCGTCTCTCTGATGTTTTCCCAAATTGAGTTTTTTTTCTGATGTTTTTCCAGAACCCATCTGATATTTTTCTAGATATTTCCATTGTGATTCTGATGCCATTCTCATAATTTATTCGTTTTACTCCCCAATGAGTTTCCAGGTATATACTGATTGCGACTTTTTGAGTCTAACGGTTACTAACTGCAAGCGCACAGCCTATCGCGTAGTAATAAAGATATCGATCCCACAGAGACTTGATAATCAACCTAGTGCTACGGTTTGCTACTGTGTTTAGCTAAGGTGAAGATGTTTTGGTTTTAAGTTCAAACAGGAAACAAAAGGGAATAAAAAATTTGGAATAAACTAGTTGATATTAGGATATCGGTACGTAACTTAGTATACCATCGTGGATTTACTAAAACTTAAGCGTATAAAAATAAGTCACATTATATTTCTGTAGAAAATATCAGTTTAAAAGCCCTCACCTCACACTCTCGTGGTTATTGCTTCGGACTATACTCCTAAATCATAATGTCTGCTCTTGCTAGCCCATTTGAGTTTAAAAATACTTTTTGAAAACCAATACAATCTAATTAACTTTAAAGCGCTCTCGCTGTTTTTAAACCCAATGCCCGATTTCAGCTATCCGGTTAAAATCTCACACTCTCGTGGTCTTAATCCTAACCTTTGCTACCTTTTTACTCTCGTAATAAAAGTCCAATTTTAATTAAGAAATCGCAGCCAGAAATTAAGTTGTTTATGGTTTTAGCTTATTTTTATCGAATCCATTCCGGTTAACTTAATTACATACCGATAATATGGATTTAGCTAGACATATTAATTAAAACAAACAAGAATAAACATAAACTGCAAAATAATAAATGAGACATGGCAATGGGAAATAATAATGTTGTTATTAAATTAATGACAAAAACATGGTAAATAAGCAATAATTTGTTTTTAGCAATTCCTCCACAAGTCGGTAGGATTTTGCTCGATCGTACCGGAACAACAAATGATGAAGGCAAGATTAAAAATCCTAACTACTGTACGATAGCTCCTTGATGTGAGAAACTATCACTATTTAAGGTAATGGTGAACAAAGAATGAAAAAAAAGGGAACAAACAAGAATGCAGGGAAAATAATAATTCTCAAAATGAATTCTGCAGCAATTCGGGGTGAAAATCTCTCTCTCCAGGCTGTTCAATGAATGCCCTATTTATAGACCTAGCCTTGCTTTACGTTGGAGGAAATGTAGGAGCATTAACTTTCCTTTAAGAAGTCCAAGGGAGACTAGGCTCATGTGCAGTTGAAGCTGAAGTTGAGAGAATTCAGGAGAAAGTGTTGAACGTGCGTGACTGAATTGGCCATTCGTATCCACGTCTGTATTCTGAACGTTATAACCATTATGTGCGTGTGACGGTCGTGGTGCTCTCGTGACGAGCGTGGTGGCCATTTATTTGCGTGATGGTCGTGGTGGCTTGTGTGACGGTCGTCACACACACCACTTTCTATTTTTCTGCTTTTTCTCTGTCATTTCTTCCTGTTTCTTCTCATTTCTTCATATTCTTCTACTTTGCTCATTTTTAGCTTGGAAAATGAAATGCCTGCGAAAATACTAGAATACTCACGGATTAATCGGAACTTAAGCTGAAATAACGTAATTATTATTCGTAAATCAAGGCAAATATATGATACATTTTCGTGTTATCAAACTCCCATACACTTGAATCTTTGCTTGTTCTCAAGCAAATAGTCAGTAAGAACGTCGAACAAGTTTTATCAAACGCACACACATGACACACCCTTTTGTTTTGAGAATGTTTTGTAAGGCATTTTGTTAAGATGACGGATACTCAAGTAAAACACTAAAGATACATTAATGACACAAGCAACAAGCATAATCATAGACCTCCCCTCTATACAAGCCAGTTCTAATCATTCTATTATAGCTCAACCTAAAGTTTCTCGTATCTATTTCACCCAGTTTCATTCTAGCGCAATCACATTAAGCCCTTTGCCTTTACACGTACGTAGTGGAGTAGCCGGTTAGTGACTTTGATCCTTTCTAGCACGGGGTCTGGTACACAAGTGTGGTAACCCTTTATATATATTCTAATCGTAGGTTGTGGGGGATCGAACCGTAGTTCACCCTACCGAGTTCAGAACCAGGTCCCTCTGAACCAACCAACAATGGATTCTTTCTTTTCTTTTGTAATACTTTTGCAACCGTAGGTTTGGTGCATTTTTCTATTTTTCACAACAACAAAGAATACGAAAGATATTTAATGATTCGGCATCAAACACTTATCTTCATCGGCTCTCCACGTGGTTTGTGTTTAAGACGGTGCTGACTGCTAATATAAACTACTAGGGGTTACTTTAGAACTAAAACTGAAGGTATCGGTATAATGGATTTTGAAACTGAGCTCGCATATGCAAGAGGTCTAAGGTGTCAAGACGGTATCAATCTTGTTAAATTTTTCTCGACTTCCTACATAGCCTATGTTTTGGTGTGTCAAGTTATGCATTGATCACAATTTTTTTTTTGTTATAGCTAAATAAAGTGGGGAAATTTGACATGAACGAGAATTTCATATAAAAGCTTGTTTATTTGAAAGGAAATGCGGAAAGGGAATACATAATAAAGTACCTCTCCCACACTATATCGGACATTGTCCTCAATGTTTCGATATAAATGCGGATAAAAACTACAAAAAGAGACAAAAACTAAAACAGAAACAAACTAAAACTAAATCTAATGAGGTCCACGTCCTCTGCCTCGGGTGCGAGCGCGTCCGTTCTGTGCCATGTGATCTGGAATGCCTACGTGATGGATATAGTCATGTAGGTCTTGCACTCGTAGCGTTAGGGCACCCATCTCTTCTATCACATCGTCTATCCGCTGGCCTTGGTTGACTTGCCCTTGTTGGATTTGACGCATAAGGTTCATCATTTCATTATACTGCATTTGTTGTTGATCCGCTCTCTGGGCAGCCAATTGGTTTTGGTGCCATACGCCCCTTAAGATTTCTTCATTAGTGATGGGATCGGGTTCTAGATCGGCGCGGCGACGACGTCTGGTGGATGATATAGGATCCTGGGCAGAAGGTGGTGGGTTCTCAGGAGATTGCTGATCCATCTCTTGCTCTATTTCATCGACTGCTTCGTTGTTCTGATTTTCTTGAGCAGCTGTATTAGGCTCAGGAGCACGAAGATCAAAAAGCCAATTTGCTTGGTTCTGTGGGTGGATGCGGTCTCGGCAGGGCATGATGATGCTTCTGATGATTCTGGTACGAACCACTGGATGGTATCGTCCATCCACCCTTGCTTTGATGAGGTGGGAGGAGCGACAATACTCGATATCCAGGGACTCAGGTGGTATGGAGGGTAAAGTAGCAAGCCTGTCTCCCAGATTAAGGCCTAATGCGATAGAAGTTACAATACCTTTGAAGTAGAAAGGCTTAGAACCTCTAGCACAGTTGACTTGGATGTGAGCTAGTAGAAATGGTGTTGCATTAATCGGTTCAGGAAGGAACACACAGCGAAGGAAAAAAAGCTCCTTGGAGTTGACTTTGTGGTTGCTGTCCGTCGCGAAGATCGTGTGTCCTAAAACTCTGTGAAAGTATCTTATCGATGGGTTATGAATGTAAGTTGCGTTGAGGCTGTCCCAGCTTGTAGCAGCTACACCTGTAATTTGATTCCAAAGGTTGAAAGCTTCCTAGAACCCGACATTGTTAGGGGTACGGCAATGGACATTCGCACCATGATGGAATCCAAGCATTTAGGCAAGTTGGTTTTGGCCCACCGAATACTCAGAACCAAACATTCGGAATGTGGCTGTACCGGTAAGTTGGTTTGTATCTCCCGGAGGTGTAACATAAGCGAATGAACTCAGAAACTCAAGAGTCAGAGTTTCGTAAGTAGGCTGCCCTTGTGTACAGAGTTGCCATAAACCGACATTTTGAAGCATCCAACGTACACCCTCAAGCATACCCAACTCTTCAAGGCTAGCAGTGTTGACGTACCTCGTCGGTTGGAATGAGCGTTGGTAGAAGTTGAGGTAATTAGCCCTTTGGCAGTCACCGGACTCTTCCTCTCTGAAGTTAATAGCTGATAAGTCTGGAGTTTGTCTGGTGCGTCTAGCCATGGTGCATGCAATGTGAAATAAGTGAAATGGAGGAAGTGGGTAATAGTGAGAATGGGTTTTGTGAGAATGAGGATGAGTTTGTGTTGCTTAAATAATAGGTACGGGAATATGAAGTGGTGGAGATAAATTGGGGTTTGGGACGGTTGAAGAGAAAATGAAAAGAAAAGAAGATGAAGAGGAAGGGTCTCTGTTATAAAACAGATAGCGTGTTATAAATATGCGCGACGCTCGTCACAGACCTGTCACGGTCGTAAGACGCGTGACAAGGGGCCTTACGGTCGTCATGCTCACGAATTCTGAGAATTTAACAGAATGCATATAAAGTTGGCATATGAAACATTAGCATTGAAGCAATGAAAGTAAATAGATAACAGAGCATATAAGATATATGACAGAAACAAATTAAAAACGAACAGAAACAAATTATTATCAATGCAACCAATAGCAGTAAGTACGAATTGAATACTTCATTAAAACTGGAAAATGATAGCAGTGTACTCAAAGTAAAAAATGCAGTAGAATATTAAATTTGAAATTGCACTGAAGTAAACTTGTTCCTTGACATAAAAAAGAAAACGACAGTAAAGTAAACGGTTCTAAAAACATTAAAAGCAAAGCAATAAAATGAAAAAATGCAGTGCAACAATATTAGCCACGTTGCTTCTTCAAGGATTCCACAGCCTGGTTCAGATGATCAAATTCCTCGACGGTGGTATCCATTAGACCGACAACGTCAAGACGGATAAGTTGAAGTTCATCTCTCATATCTTGAAGTGGGGTGCGGAAAGCTCCAAGTGTAACATGGATGTTAGCATAGGGGACAATATCAGTATTATTCATGGGATGCTCAGGGAAATCATGATAGTGAGAAGGAGTTTCAGGGTCAATCTCAATGTCAGACACATGACTACCAAGATCTTTTTCAGGTCGTGGCTCATCTAAATCATATAGCCAGTTGTGGCGGTTATGCACACTAGTTCGCTCGTGATCAGGCAGTGTAAAATGTGAAACAACTTCATTATTGATCAGGAGTTGAAACGGGGGTGGTCTAAGATTTCTAATGAGTCCTCGGTTAAAACAGAAAGGGATGTTCATTGGCCTATATCCGCCTAGAGGGTTCACTCGGGAAAGCCGTGTTCTAAATCCCATGACATCAGCAATTTTTGTTACAAGGCCACCTATCAGAATGGGACCGTGATCAGCTTGAGAAATCCTGCAGAGATTGTCAAGCATAAAAGTAGCTCCATTAACGGGTCGGGATTAAAACACACAAAACATGATAAATAACTCATCTCTAGAGACTAGGGTGTCATTCTCGGCTTTTCCAAAAAGGGTGTAGGCAAAAATCATATGAAAGTATCTTATGGTCGGGTTGTGAATTTTAGTGGACACCATAGGGTGCGGGTCATGATGAGGTCGTCCTGAAATACTACTCCAGAAAAAGTTCAGTTCATCTTCCATTACTAAATCCTTCTGTGCCATGGTAAAAACGTCGGGTCCATTGGGGAAATCCAACAAGTCCGCAATCTCTCTAATGTTGAAGCGGCACGTGTATCCAAATAGCCTAAAGGTTATCTTACCCCTATTAAATCCCATGCCATGGTTAGGGTCGTAGGACAATGAGCTTAGAAATTCTAGGGTCAGTCTGTGGTAGGTCGGATACTTCTTTCTAGCAAAACCTTCCCATCCTATCTGGCTAAACATAAAGTCTATGCTATCTCCTATACCTAAGGCAGTCATTGTAGGTCCATGGGGGAATTTGGTTAGGGCCATGGGACTAAGAGAGAGAACCTCATAGCGGTGCCATTGGACATCGTCCCTGAATAGCACAACCATGGTGTCTTCATTATCCATCTTAACAGTTAGTCGGAAAACTAAAGCAAATGGAGAAGGAAGAAGGTAGAAAAAGATGAGAATCCTGGAGGTATATAATGAGATAATCAGTGTTGATTTTTTTTTAAAATAATTGAAAAATATACCGCATCGGTAAGTAAAGTAAATTTTTGACAAAAATAATAAGACAAAAGTAATAAGAAAAATAACGAAGTGAAAACAAAATAAAAGATAATGATAAAGATGAAAAGAAGCAAAATAATAAATAAAAACAAAGTGCGTGGGTTGCCTCCCACTCAGCGCTTCATTTAACGCCGGGAGCTCGACAGTTTATATGAATAATTAGTTTACGGGGAATGTAGGCATTTCTGCCAGTTTAAGAGCAGTTGAACAATCCCTATTGTCTACGCAGTGATAGTGTTTTAAACGTTGTCCGTTTACAATGAGCGATTCACTAGATCTACCTTTTATCTCAACTGCGCCACTTAATAAGACTTTGGTAACCTCAAAGGGACCAGACCATCTAGAACAAAGCTTACCTGGGAAGAATTTGAGTCTAGAGTTAAATAAAAGCACAATATCTCCTATTTCAAATCCTTTCCTTGCTATGCGCCTGTCATGCCATTTTTTTGTTCTTTCCTTGTATATCCTAGCATTCTCATAGGCATCTAATCTAAGTTCGTCTAGTTGATGTAAGTCCAAAATTCTCTTTTCGCCCGCAGCGGTATAGTTTAGATTAATAGTTTTGATAGCCCAATAGGCTTTATGTTCTATCTCTACCGGCAGGTGACAATATTTTCCATAGACTAGTTTAAATGGAGTGATTCCTATGGGGGTTTTGTAAGTGGTCCTATAAGCCCATAAAGCTTCGTGCAGTTTAGAGGACCAATCTTTCCTAGAGGTGGCAACGGTCTTTTCTAGAATTTGTTTAATTTCTCGGTTTGATACCTCAACTTGCCCACTCGTTTGGGGATGGTAAGGTGTTGCTACACGGTGTTTGACTCCATATTTTGATAGAAGTTTCTCAAAGATTTTCGAAATAAAGTGGGAACCTCCATCGCTGATTACCAGTCTTAGAACACCGAACCTAGGAAAAATTATGTTCTTAAAGAGCTTATTCACTACTCGTGCGTCGTTGGTAGGAGCTGCTATAGACGTAATCGACAGCGACGAGTATATACTTGTGTTGAATGCAGAATAGGGCAAGCAGCAAAAATATTTATTTTCGGAAAGAATTCCCTCCGGGATTTATGTTGTGTCCACAGAGATCGGTTCGAGGGAAAGAATATCGTTCGACAGTCTCTCGCGTTTATGAGTTTGGCTTTGAATGGTTTCAAACAAGAAAACAGAAAAGTAAACATTAAAACATAAAAACAAATTCATTCTTCAGCAAGAAAAACTCGTCCGGCAATGCATATAAATCACTCCTCACAAACTTAAACTTACCGACCAATTATACTCCACCTACAATACTCTTCAATATCACCCAACATCGCTCACCACAAAGGTTATGTCTAATGCACAGTTGAGATAACAACCATGTCACTCTCGCGAGCGAAGCCTCGAAACACGGAAGGCATTAAGCTTCGACGCCTATTGAAGATTGTTAGCTCTAAATCTATCTCTAGAATCCAGCAACTAACAGACAATCATCCCTAATCGAAGTTTGCGACGGTTATCTCTAACGCAACCCAAACCCCGCGCATAAAGCAAAAATTAGAAACAATCACCAATAAAGATTTGTAAAGCAAGTTTTATACAACGCCATGGGCGACAAATATACATGAGATCGTAGTCAATACATATACAAAACCCAACATAGAAGAAAAACACAAAGAAGAAAAGAAATGAACCAAACATTTCACGGATTGTCGGAGCCGATCGATGAGAAATCCACCTCGGATCATCCACATGCAAGCTTCCATGTTGTTTTCTAAGCTAATCTACTAAAAAAAATGAAGTTTGATGGAGTTGGAGCAAGATTCCCCAAAACCATCCTCTAAAAAATGCTGAAAAATGAAGTTTATAAGTGGTTTTTGCTGCCCAGGTTCGCACTGCGAACATATGCCGCCTTAACATCCTCCAGAATCAGTGTTTTTCACACTTCTGGGCACTTTTCATTCGCCAACGTTCGCAGTGCGAGCGCGCCAGCGAATGCTCGCTACCGGGTTCGCATTGCGAACATGACAGCAAACCAGAATTTGTTTTGATCATAACTCTTGAACCGTAACTCCGATTGACGCACGATTTGAAGCGTTGGAAAGCTTATTCAATGTTCTTTATGAATATGGAAAAATACCATTGCTGGAACACCTGTAAAAATAAATTAAAATCAATTAAACTCAATGATATTTACACGGTAATGCACTATACACCAAAAACGTAAACTATACGCATTTACAAACAAAGCGGGGTTTATTCGTATGATATTTAACACAAAGTAATGATAAGTGCAACAAAACTTATATACAAAAATAGGTACATTTTGCACTTATCAAACTCTCCCCAACTTACTTAATTGTTTGTCCATAAACAAGAATCAAACAAACTTGAAAATGCACAAGCAATATCCAAAGAATGACGAATCAACAGGTTTTGAAAAACGGAAACGAATGTAATGGTTCAAATGAAAAACGGTACACACAAAAAGTAAATACTTACCACTAAACTACAACGATAACATAATCACAAAACAAATGCAAAATACAAAAATTCATGCCAAACATTCTAAAACAACACAAGTTCAAATGTGAATCACACCTAGCAAAAACAATCATCGATAGATGAAAAACATAAAATGAGGTACTTTCACTCACTCAACAATATTGCAAACAAAAGACTAAATTATGCATCCATCCAAAAATTCACATTGAACATACAAAGGCAAGAATCACAAGGACTTTTCAAGGTTGTAATGTGGTCGGGTAAACAAACAAGGGGTAATTTCTAAAGCTAATCGAAACAAAAACTTGCCTAAACCTAAGGGAGCGATAAACTCACAAAAGACTCAAACACCAAAATTCCAATCAACTTCTTCCAAAAATCCCAAGTGTTACACAAAACACAATACTTATTCAGCACCATTATTTGAACTCTTTTTGTTTCCTTTCTCAAGGATTTTCTTTTTCTTCTTTTTTCTTTTCTTTTTCATTGTCATATTTTTCTCTTTTTTCTTTTCTTTTTCAATCCTCATAGAATCCAACCAATGAGTATACAATCATCCTCTCCCCAACTTGAATTCAACCGCACCATCATGTGAATACTCCCTACTTTCTAAGGCAAGGAAAAAAATCCATACAACAACACAAAGTTGAGGTCCAAGAAAAAACAAAATCCATTCAAAAATAAGTGAACTAAATACTCATAGACAAGCATTAAGTTCAAATAGAAACATGGATCAAAAAGCTCAAAGGGGTTACGAATTCTCACACACTCACAAGGTTAATGACTATTTGGCTAAGGTAGTTGTGCTCAAAATGAAACAATTGCCTTGATCCTTTTCATGCATTCATATAATCAACACAAACAAAAGATTCAACATAATAAAATCTAGTTAGAACAAGAATGGTGGTTCTTCGTGCATATATGAACAATAGAAGACTTCCTCACAAAAAGGTTGAGAACTACAGTGATTCACAATAGAACAAGTATACAAAAGAATGGATGGCATGGAAGTTTGTAAAATGCCTAAGTATCACGAATATGCTAAAGTATAGAAAGCGATAAATACATACCTCAGACGTGTACAAAACTTAACAAAATCATTACCACACATTCGCAAGTTGAAACGAACCAACTTGGAAAATCACAAAAGCATCCTCAAGTCAGTCAATCAAAATCTGTGAGCGAACAACAACCAAAAACATTCGAAAAGAAAAACTATAAAACATGCTTGTTTTACGTCGTAAGCTCGACGCCTTTACGATGCTTAATTAGAAACTTCCTTCATTCATGCCATGGTGATGTCTCACCGCACAACCAAAAGCAAGCGTCCTAACCAAACACTTAAACAAACGTTAATCTACAAGTATCAGTATAACAAGTGAAAATATACAATATATACGATATTTACAAAACTCAAAAACAAAGAAACTATCGCAATGCGATTCAATATCAAAACAAATCCCCGGCAACGGCGCCATTTTGTTGAATGCAGAATAGGGCAAGCAGCAAAAATATTTATTTTCGGAAAGAATTCCCTTCGGGATTTATGTCGTGTCCACAGAGATCGGTTTGAGGGAAAGAATGTCGTTCGACAGTCTCTCGCGTTTATGAGTTTGGCTTTGAATGGTTTCAAACAAGAAAACAAAAAAGTAAACATTAAAACATAAAAACAAATTCATTCTTCAGCAAGAAAAACTCGTCCGGCAATGCATATAAATCACTCCTCACAAACTTAAACTTCCTGACCAGTTATACTCCACCAACAATACTCCTCAATATCACCCAGCATCGCTCACAACAAAGGTTATGTCTAACGCACAGTTGAGATAACAACCGTGTCACTCTCTTCGTCACTCTCGCGAGCGAAGCATCGAAACACGGAAGGCATTAAGCTTCGACGCCTATTGAAGATTGTTAGCTCTAAATCTATCTCTAGAATCCAGAAACTAACAGACAATCATCCCTAATCGAAGTTTGCGACGGTTATCTCTAACGCAACCCAAACCCCGCGCATAAAGCAAAAATCAGAGACAATCACCAATAAAGATTTGTAAAGCAAGTTTTATACAACGCCATGGGCGACAAATATACATGAGATCGTAGTCAATACATATATGAAACCCAACATAGAAGAAAAACACAAAGAAGAAAAGAAATGAATCAAACATTTCACGGATTGTCGGAGCCGATCGATGAGAAATCCACCTCAGATCATCCACATGCAAGCTTCCATGTTATTTTCTAAGCTAATCTACTGAAAAAAATGAAGTTTGATGGAGTTGGAGCAAGAATCCCCAAAACCATCCTCTAAAAAACACTGAAAAATGAAGTTTATAAGTGGTTTTTGCTGCCCAGGTTCGCACTGCGAACCCCCGTTCGCACTGCAAACATATGCCGCCTTAACATCCTCCAGAATCAATGTTTTTCACACTTCTGGGCACTTTTCATTCGCCAACGTTCGCAGTGCGAGCGCGCCAGCGAATGCTCGCTACCAGGTTCGCATTGCGAACATGACAACAAACCATAATTTGTTTTGATCATAACTCTTGAACCGTAACTCCGATTGACGCACGGTTTGAAGCGTTGGAAAACTTATTCAATGCTATTTATGAATATGGAAAAATACCATTGCTGGAACACTTGTAAAAATAAATTAAAATCAATTAAACTCAATGATATTTACACGGTAACGCACTATACACCGAAAACGTAAACTATACGCATTTACAAACAAAGCGGGGTTTATTCGTATGATATTTAACACAAAGTAATGATAAGTGCAACAAAACTTATATACAAAAATAGGTACATTTTGCACTTATCAACTTGTTACCAAAAGAGGACGGAAATGGTCCCATGAAATCTATTCCCCACACGTCAAAGGCTTCTACTTCTAGAATGCCCTTTTGAGGCATTTCATCGCGTCTAGAGACGTTACCAGTGCGTTGACACCGGTCGCAATTTATAACCGCGATATGGACATCTTTCCATAGAGTAGGCCAAAAGAGGCCAGCTTGCAAAATCTTAACACAAGTCTTTGAAGTGCTCGCGTGCCCACCGTAGGGCGCGGAATGACAATGGGAAATTATGTCTTCCACCTCGTCTTCGGGTACACAACGGCGGAAAATACCATCGGCGCCCCTCTTGAAGAGAAGTGGTTCGTCCCAATAATAGTGTTTAAGGTCGTGGAAGAATTTCTTCTTTTGTTGATAGGTTAGATCAGGTGGCAGTACTCCAGCTGCTAGATAGTTGACAAAGTCAGCATACCATGGCAGCGTGGTCTTAGTGTAAACAGATTCTACCACTTCATTAGTTTCTGTATCAGTATAAGTCAGAGATTGTTCAATTGTATTACTTTCTAACTGGGATAAGAGTCTTTCATAAGGGAAATTGTCATTAATAGGTACTTGTTCTGGTTGGATGTTTTCCATTCTCGACAGGTGGTCAACTACTAAATTTTCAGTGCCTTTCTTGTCCTTGATTTCTAAGTCGAATTCTTGTAGGAGTAGAATCCACCTCAGAAGCCTTGGTTTGGCGTCCTTTTTACTTAATAGGTACCTGATTGCGGCGTGATCGGTATAGATGATTATTTTTGCTCCTACTAGGTAGGAACGAAATTTATCCAATGCGAACACGACAGCCAAGAGTTCCTTTTCTGTGGTAGCATAGTTCATTTGTGCATGATCCAAGGTTCTACTGGCATAGTAGATTGCGTGAAGCTTTTTGTCCTTTCTTTGTCCTAGGACTGCACCTACAGCATAATCACTCGCGTCGCACATTTCGAATGGTTCATTCCAATCTGGGGGTTGTATAATGGGTGCTGATATTAAAGCTTGCTTGAGTGTTTGAAATGCGTCCAAGCATTTGTCATCAAAGACGAATTCAGCGTCTTTCATTAATAGCTCAGTCAGGGGTTTGGTTATCTTAGAGAAATCTTTAATGAAACGTCGATAAAAACCGGCGTGTCCTAAGAAACTTCTTATCTCTCTAACGGTTTTCGGTGGCTGGAGATTTTCTATAACTTCGATTTTTGCCTTGTCGACTTCGATTCCTCTGTCGAATATTATATGTCCTAGCACGATTCCTTGTCGGACCATGAAATGGCATTTTTCCCAATTGAGCACTAGGTTGACATTTACACATCGTTCGAGTACCATTTCGAGGTTTGATAGACATCCTTCAAAACTTTCCCCACAGACAGAGAAATCGTCCATAAAGACTTCCATTATACCGTCTAAGAAGTCAGAGAAGATGGACATTATGCATCTCTGAAATGTTGCGGGTGCGTTACATAATCCGAAAGGAATTCGCCGGTAGGCAAAGGTTCCATAGGGACACGTGAAAGTAGTTTTTTCTTGGTCGTCGGGGTGGATAGGAATTTGGAAAAATCTTGAATATCCGTCTAAATAGCAAAAATGGGAGTGTTTAGCCAGACGTTCTAGCATTTGATCTATGAAGGGTAAGGGGAAGTGATCTTTACGAGTGGCTTTGTTTAGTTTCCTATAATCGATACACATTCTCCATCCGGTTTGAGTACGTTGTGCTACATATTCACCTTTTTCATTATTGATGACTGTAACACCTCATTTCTTGGGTACCACATGAACTCGGCTAACCCATTCACTATCTGATATTGGGTATATGATTCCTACTTCTAACAACATTTGCACTTCTCTCTTAACGACGTCACTCAGAATGGGATTGATTCTCCTTTGATGTTCTCTAGAGGTTTTACAGTCTTCCTTAAGCATGATGCGATGCATACAGATAGAGGGACTTATTCCTTTCAAATCTGAGATGTTATAGCCTAAGGCAGTCAGGTACTTTCTCAGGACATGCAATAATTTCTCGGTTTCTATTTGTCCTAAATTTGCATTGACTATAACTGGTCGTTCGAGTTCTGTATCTAGGAATTCATACCTTAGATCTTTGGGCAATGTCTTCAGTTCTACAACTTGTTTCTTTGGGCAAGGCATAGGGTCAGGAGTGAGTGCGAGACATTCACTTAGATTATTATCTTGGTATTCACCACGCCAAATATCATCTTCAAAAATTGGTGGCATCGGAATTCTCAGCACTTCAGAACACGTGTTTTGGTGTTTTTCCATTTCTTTAACGCATTCATCAATTACATCTAGGAAGCAGCACGAATCTTCTATAGCAGGTGCTTTGAAAAATTGTGAGAGGATGAATTCTACTTTTTCTTCACCAACCTCGAAAGTCAGTTTTCCTTTTTTCACATCTATGATGGCTCCGGCAGTAGCTAGGAATGGTCTTCCTAAAATGATAAGGATGTTTGAGTCTTCCTTGATGTCCATGATTATGAAATTTGTAGGAATATAAAATTGTCCTATACGTACTGGAACGTTTTCTAGCATTCCTAGAGGAAATCTCACCGATCTATCAGCTAGTTGTACAGACATTCTTGTTGGTCTCAGTTCTCCTATGTTGAGCCTTTTACAAATAGACAAGGGCATTAAGCTGATGTTGGCTCCTAAATCGCACAGGGCTTTGTCTATGACAAACTTTCCAATCACACAGGGTATAGAGAAACTACCAAGAACTTTTAGCTTAGGAGGCAAGTTGTTTTGGATTATAGCACTACACTCTGCAGTAAGCATAACGACTTCAGTATCCTCGAGCTTTTTCTTATTAGTTAATATTTCTTTTAAGAACTTAGCGTATGAAGGCATTTGTGTGATTGCTTCTGTAAAAGGTATTGTGACATTCAATTGTTTCAGAAGTTCAACAAATTTCTTAAATTACCCTATGTTTTTAGATTTAGCGAATCTTTGGGGATACAGGATATGTGGTTTATAAGGCGGCGGAGGCACATATGGTTCTTCTTTCTCTTCGGCCTCTTTGCCATTATCTTCCTTCTCATTTTCCTTTGGTTCGCCTTCCTTTTCAGACTCCTTACTAGGCTTTTGGTACATGGCTGGATTTTCGATTCTTGGGTCAGTGGGTCCTTCTAGTTCTGTTCCACTCCGAAGTGTTATAGCGTTTGCATGTCCCTTCAGATTAATTTGAGTTTGACCTGGAAGGTTCCCAGCTGGGGCAGCGGTAACTGCTTGTTGTTGAGCCACTTGTGAGATTTGTGTTTCTAACATTTTGTTGTGAGTGGCTAGAGCGTCAACCTTGTTGGCTAATTGTTTGTTTTGCTCACCGGTGTGAACATTCTGGTTAAGGAACTCCTTGTTTTGTTGAGCTTATGCAGCAATGAAGTTCTCCATCATAATTTCAAGATTTGACTTCCTAGGAACGTTGGGAACGTTAGCAACAGGTTTTTGATATCCTGGTGGCACAGCAGGCGCTTGGCCAGGTGCATACAGAGCGTTATTATTCTTGTACGAAAAGTTTGGATGGTTTTTCCAACCAGGATTGTAGGTATTTGCATATGGGTTTCCTTGAGCATAATTCACTTGATCAGTGGAGACTCATGCTAAAATTTGGCATTCGGGGGTAGCATGTCCAGGTACTCCGCATAATTCGCAGTTTGGAGCTACGGCAGCCACGGTGGCTGCAGGTGTTATAGTCAAGTTGTCTATCTTTTGAGTAAGGGCATATACCTTAGCATGGACATGATCAAGACTACTAACTTCGTACATTCCACCTTTCGTTTGGGATTTTTCCACTGGCGTTCTTTCACCTCCCCATTGGTAATGGTTTTGAACCATGCTTTCGATGAGTTGATAGGCTTCGGTATAAGGTTTGTCCATAAGTGTACCACCAGCCGCGACATCTATTGTCATTCTTGTATTGTACAAGAGACCATTGTAAAACGTATGGATGACTAACCAATCTTCAAGACCGTGATGCGAACATATTCTCATCATATCTTTGTATCTCTCCCATGCATCGTAAAGAGACTCAGTATCTTTTTGTCAAAATCCATTAATTTGGGCTCTCAGCATAGTTGTTTTGCTTGGTGGGAAATATCGTGCTAAGAACACCTTTTTCAACTCATCCCACGTAGTGACGGAATTTGATGGCAAGGATTGTAACCAAGCCCAAGCTCTGTCTCTTAATGAGAAAGGAAAAAGATGTAGTCTTATCGCGTCTGCAGTTACACCATTTGCCTTCACTATGTCTGCGTACTGCACAAATTTGGTCAAATGTTCATTAGGACCATCCGTAGGATTTCCAGAAAATTGATGTTGTTGTACGGCTGACAGTAATGAGGGTTTCAACTCGAAATCGTTCCGGTTTATAGCGGGGGCAACAATGTTGTTATGTGGTTCTTGCTCAGATGGGGTAGTATAATACTTAAGAGGACGATTCTGTGGTCCATCAGCCATGTCTCCTTCTGATTCTGACTCAAAGTCAAGTTCTGTTTCAGATTCGGATTCGGATTGAGATTCAGGTTCTGACAAAGGAAAAGGTATTTCGTGGTTTAGGCAGTATTCTTGGATTCGTCTTTTTACGCTAAGAAGATGTTCAGGTTCGTCTGTCGGTCGTGTGAGGTCTTCGCCTTTTGAGCGAGTACTTGGCATACAACCGACAAATATGGGAATTTGTTGCCTTAATCTATACGACGCAACAAATGAATTGCACTATTGACTAAATCAGTCCCCGGCAACGGCGCCAAAAACTTGATCGCGACTTTCTGAGTCTAACGGTTATTAACTGCAAGCGCACAACCTATCGCGTAGTAATAAAGATATCGATCCCACAGAGACTTGATAATCAACCTAGTGCTACGCTTTGCTACTGTGTTTAGCTAAGGCGAAGATGTTTTGGTTTTAAGTTCAAACGGGAAACAAAAGGGAATCTAAAATTTGGAATAAACTAGTTGATATTAGGATATCGGTACGTAACTTAGTATACCATCATGGATTCAATAAAACTTAAGCGTATAAAAATAAGTCACATTATATTTCTGTAGAAAATATCAGTTTAAAAGCCCTCACCTCACACTCTCGTGGTTATTGCTTCGGACTATACTCTTAAATCATAATGTTTGCTCTCGCTAGCCCATTTGAGTTTAAAAATACTTTTTGAAAACCAATACAATCTAATTAACTTTAAAGCGCTCTCGCTGTTTTTAAAACCAATGCCCGATTTCAGCTGTCCGGTTAAAATCTCACACTCTCGTGGTCTTAATCCTAACCTTTGCTACCTTTTTACTCTCGTAATAAAAGTCCAATTTTAATTAAGAAATCGCAGCCAGAAATTAAGTTGTTTATGGTTTCACAGTATTGAACGTTAGAGTTTAGGGTTGAAATCGTGTAACGTTTCGTCTAGTTTCTATTTTCAATGGAAAAAAGCATACTGAAGAGACAATGAAACTAGCTACCTTGGAGAATATTGAAAAGCTATTGCGACGGTCAGCATTCTAAACCGTTATGATTTATTATTTTCATAATGAAATTTCATATTAAAGCGCCAGAGTTATATTTAGAATTAAAAATTAAAAAAACATACAAAATATATCACAACGGTGTAAATAAACAACCATAGTCATAACTTTTATTTATTTTTATTTAAAAGTAAATAAAAAAGAAAAGGTGCGCCGTAACATAAAAGGAATAATATATATGATGACGCTGAGGTTCGAACACATGAAAGCTTGATGGTATCACCACGGTTGGATTATCAACCATTGTTATATATAGATAATATTTATTCAAAAAACAAATAAAATACAACCGCGCCTTAGTTTAGATATGTCACAACTGTGTAGGGATAAACCGTTGTGACCATGGCGTCGTTGTTTACGCGTTTTGTAGTAGTGGAACTGACCAAGTTACCTGAAGAAAAGAAAGCAATTGCAGTCAGATGGATATTTAAGATCAAAGTGAATCCTGGAGGAAACGTTGTCAATCACAAGGCTAAGCTTGTGGTAAATGGCATCCTTCAGAGACAAGGAATTGATTATGATGAAGTCTTCTCACGAGTTTCAAGATATGAGACCATCAGGTTGGTAATTGCTTTGACATGCTATAGGAGTTGGTATCTCTTTCATCTTGATGTGAAGTCAACTTTTCTTAATGGCCCTTTATAGGAAGAAGTGTTCATAGTCTAACCTCCTGGTTTTGTCATCAAAGGAAAGGAATACCTAACTCAAAGCCTTGTATGACCCAAAACATGCTCCAAGAGCATGGAATAGAAGAACTGACAAATACATCATTGAGGAAGGATTCAGAAAATATAATTCTGATTATGGTGTCTACATCAAAGGCAAAGAAGGGAAAAATCTTTTGATCATTTTCATTTATGTGCATGAGCTCCTTGTAATTGGTAGTTGTGAGACTGAAATAGGGCAAACCAAGAAGAAGATGAAACAAATGTTTGAAATGACTAATTTAGGCAAGCTAGCTTATTTCCTTGACATTGAACTCCTACCTACCTCATGTTGAATGATTCTGCACCATGCCAAATATGCAAAAGAGATCTTAACAAAGTTCAACATGTTAGAGTGCAACACTCCAGTCCCACCAGCTGAAACAAATATGAAATCAATGAATTCATATGAAGGCAAAGAAGATGAAGTGGATGCTATCAGATTCAGACAGCTGATAGGTTCTTTGAGGTACTTGTGTCAACGCATGTCAGACATTTTGTAACGCCCCGATTTTGATTATTCCATTATTCTTGAGTCTTTTATTTTAATTGGGTGATAAATTATTTTATTTGTTAAATTGGTGTGTTAAATGTTATTTTACCGTTTTCGAGAGTTTTCAGGGAAATTAGAATGGAGGGTATTTTAGACTTTTCTCAATTAATCATAAGTTAGAAATTTTGTGGAATTAGAATTATGTGAGAAAAATGAATTAATTGATTTAGTGGAAAATGAGAGAAAAGAAATAGAAAAGAAAGAAAATAGATAGAAAAGAGAAATAGAGAGAAATAGAGAAAGATAGAAAGAAAAAGAAGAGAAAGAAAGAGGAAGAGGGAAAAAGAGAAGAAAAGAGGAAAAAGAGTGGAAATCATCAAGAACAAGAGCTAGATCATTTGGAATCCGGGTAAGGGTGTGAAATATTGTCATCCTAACTTTGTGTATGATTATGTATGTGTTTTGTGTGGATGTTTTGGTTGGTTTTCCATATGTTTCCGTTTATGTCGTATTTGACGAAATCGATAGAAACCGATGTTTTTACGGTCGAAAAGTCGTATAAATACATGTGTTGGTTGGTTATATGTATGTGAGTTGCTGTTTAAAGTTTCATGAAGTTTGGTTATGTTTTGGTTTGTTTTCGTTATGTTTCCGTTGTTTTTTCCGTTTAGGTCGAATTGTAGGAAATCGATAGAAATCGATGTTTTCACGGATGAATTTTGAAATAAATTGCGTAGATTAGTCGTATGAGGTTAGGCCGAGATTATAGAAACTTGTTTGGTTGAAATCGGTTGAGTTTCGTAACTTTCGACATTTTGGATATTAGAGGGTTTGAGTTTTCCGGTGAAAATCGAACGTCGTAGAATTATCGTTTTATGGTCCTAAAACGTTGATATATATTTGGTAAGGATTACTGCGTATTTGTTTCGTATCATAGAATTGAATCGGTCGGGTTTCTGGAGGGTTTTGTGTTTGGGCAGCAGCTATTTTTTCTGGTTTTTAACAGGTGCAATCGATTACAGCAGGATGCAAATCGATTGCACATATGTAAAGGGCGAAAAATTGCAAGTCTGGGACTGTGCAATCGATTGCATCAGGAGTGCAATCGATTGCACTGTGCTAGTTTTCCGAAAAATGTTTTCTTTAAAAGTCCGTAACTTTTTCGTCGTTTATCCGATTGAGCTGTTCTTTATATCAAACTGAAGCTAAAAATATGTTCTATTTGAGGGTGATGAAAAATATTATTTTTAGCCGACTTTTAACCGACTTTTACGGTGAACCGTAAATTGAATTGTTTGGATAATTGTGTATGTTGTTATACAATTGATGTGAATGTATGTGGATTATATGTGATGAATGCATGACTATATTGTGAAATATGTGTGCATTGCATGAGTGCATGTGGTCATTTTGTATGAGAAACATCATGACATGCATTCATGTGTCGCGATTCGTGGAGAATCGGGTGTAATATCGCGTCCCTGTTAGGTGTGAGTGATTGATTACACAAATGATCATTTGAGGATCCTCTGAACATTGCGTAGTCAATGGGTGTAATCGTTGCGATGAGTTACACTTGATTCCGTGGGAATCTTCAGAATGATTGTGTGTCCTTGTGGGGTTTGAGCAATCAGATTGTGTCTGCGTGAACAATTCAGAAACATCGGATGCCATGATGGTATGAGCGATGGGGAAATATCGTAGGCCCGGCAGGGAGGATATTTCCATTGAGTTCTTCAATTGAGCTCGGGTGATGAGTCGGTACCGCATGCATCTGCATAGAGTCGAGAGTCGGTCTCTATGAGTTGCATTGATCATCTTTGTATTTGTGCATTGATGAATAAACATTGATATATGTATGTTTATGGGAAATGATATAAACTGTATCTTATAATGATGCATTGTTGAATGAACAAGTATGTGTGTGTTCATGTGGAATGATGATAATGGTGAATGTATGCATAATGAATATGCTTGATGATATATCTATATTGTGATATATGATGAGTTGTGGTGAGAATATGTGTTATATGTTTATGTTGTAGTACATAATTATATGCATTGTTATTATGATAATATTTCTCACCCTTCTGCTGTTTTATGATGCTCTATGAGGCATTGCAGAGTAGGTATGCTGGAGGTCTTTTTGTGAAGCGTGTCTTCATTCTTTTAGTCGGTTGGCTCTGATATGTAGTACCGGGTAGCTAGGATGTATATTATTCTTTTGTGATACATTTGTACATGTATCTTGTTGATGAATGTTTATGTAAACATGACTTATAATGATGGATGATACTTGGTGATGTATATATCTACATATATATACTTGGATGTATTTCAATGTTTGGATTTTCCGCTTTTATTCTAAATATTGAGATGTGGGTGTAAGGACAAAGTTCCTCTGTGGCAAGTTACCCCACTGTTGCATATCAATATTTTGAGCAGGTGTTGTATGTATTAAATGCGTGTATGATGTGACATGCCTCTTTTATACTATGTTTTAATCGTACTCTGGCGAATTTTTTTAATATGTGCCTAAATGATTTATGTGATTATTTGGGGGTATAGAAAGGGGGTGTTACACATTTTCTATGCAGTTGGTTTAGCGAGCAGGTTCATAAGAAACCCTCTCATACAACACTTCAATGTTTCAAAGAGGATAATGAAGTACATAAATGACACATTTCATTATGAACTCTTATTTCTCCAAGACAAAGGAAACAATAAACTCGAGTTGAGTGGTTTTTTTTGGTGTTGATTGGTGTGGGGACAAGTTTGATAAGAGAAGCAGAACTGGATACATCTTTAAATTCCTAGGAGCACATGTGCCATGGTGCTTAAAGAAACAACCAGTGATTGCTTTATCTAATTGTGAAGCCGAATATGTTGTAGGTGATGATGTAGCTTGTCAAGCAAATTGACTCAAATCATTGTCGAATGACTCGATGATCAAGACAGAGTAGCCAATTAAATTTCAAATATATAACAAATAAGTAATCAATCTAGCAGAAAATCTAGTTTCACATGGCAAAAGCAAGCACATAGAAACCATATTTAACTTTCTTAGGGATCAAGTCACCGCAGGGAAGCTTGGAGTTGTGTACTGTCCACGTAACACATGTTGTGCATATAAATAATCACCAAACTTGATGCAATTCTATCCTTATATCATTTCTAATATTCCTTCCCTTATGTTCTTCTTCAATTTAATGTTTTCCCAAATAGTATTAACTCCAAGCATATTTTAGATTTGCTAAGTGGTAGAAATGTAGTCTTAGGCGTTGAGTTCAAATATCATATTAGAATGATTTAAGAACTATTTTTAAGTTGTTTGTTATAAATTAAAACAAAAGTGATTTTTACTAACAAAATTTATGAACACATGGACAATGGAAATAAAACATGTTTTAAAAACAATCTTGTGGATATGAGTCAATTATTTAATAAATGAATGGACTTTAATTGAGTTGTGACTGAAAAAACTACATTGATATAAATCGGGTATTCTCTGTGCGCAACTGCAGAGACTAACCCTTTAAATTGAGGAGAACCATAATAGGCGGCAAAACTCTCTCTTAAGAGATTTAACATTGTTGCATGTTTAAAGATGTGTTCGAATCTAAAATCTCTAATTAAATTGAAAGAGACCCCAATCACCTCAACCAAATATTGTTGGATAAAATATTGATAATTTAGAAACTATGCAACAAATTAATTGAATTAACAATTAAAAAAAACAATTTGAATTAATGTGTCAACTGTACACTGTAGCTACTATGGTAGGAGAGTTTAAGGGAGAGAGAGAAGGTTCTTTGGTTAAGTTGATTTAATCTGAAACTCAAGTCACTCAGAGGGAGAGAGAGATGCATCTTGGAAGTCGCTTGCTTCCTTCCTGCGAAGTGAATGTTGAGAAGTTAGTATCTGTACACTATTACGTTATGTTACTGGCTTTTAGTCCCACATCGACTGCTTTGTTTCATTTTGTTGTGTTTATATAGTACAGCTACTCACACTTAGTTCGTCCCTTCGGGGACATCCGATAAAATTGGAACGATACAGAGAAGATTAGCATGGCCCCTGCGCAAGGATGACACGCACAAATCGAGAAATGGTCCAAATTATTTTGCCATTTTCTTCTCCGTTCGTTCGTCTTCTTCTCTGGTTAGGGTTTCCTTTTACTGCATCATTTCGCGTTCCTTTTCTCTTTGATTTTGCGTTTAGGTTTTGTTCGTTTTCTATTTCATTTTGCGTTTAGGGTTTTGTTTTCCTTTCAGTGCAGGTAGGTGGTGTTGATGACGATTTTTAAATTGGGGGTGTCTTCTACTTCAACCAAGTATCATGTATAGTTAAATTCTTGTTCTGATTCGTTGTTATTGTTACGTATACTTTCATTTCACTCTTGTCTCTAATTCATATATTCTTCACCATAGCTTTCATTTCAATTCAATTCTGTGTTACACAAAACAATTGCCAAATTGTGTTTCTATCTCATTCATATACACAATTTTCACCCATTTTCCCATTCAAAGGGAAAAGGAAAATATTTGCAACATGCCTATATTTTACAAAATTTCAATGCTAATCTATGTTATATGCATATTCATACGCCATTGAAACAAGATGTTATATGCAAAAAAACATCTTCCGTGCAAGGAATTATGAGGCCACCCATTGGATGATCATATCCAAATTCTTCCTCCGCTTGACTCAGCAACTCTTGAAATGAAGTTTGGTTCAAGTATGACATAGGGATCACAAACCTCTTCATTTCTTCTCCCACATACACTGCAAGACACCCCTTTGGCACATTCCCTACTTTTGATGATGTTTGGCTGCTACTTAGTGAAGCACGTCTTATAGCTGCAGGTAAACGGAAACCCATTTGAAATGTTTCAAATAACAATCTAAAGATCTCAAATTTATCTTACTTTTGATGCTTGAGTATGTGAATGAGTTGTGATGGTTGGTTGTGAGGGAAGATACTCTATGTATTTATAGAGTCTTCAAGAGTTTCTTCAAATCCATTTCTTTGATAAATTATTCTTGTTAATAGACGGGGTCCATAAGATGAGGGATCACCACATGGTATTGTCTTGGACTGTCGAGGGTTATAGCTTGCCCCACCTTCTGAATGAAAGGCCAGTAGATAGACAACCCACTCGGTAGTCAAATGAATTTAATGCTTTGATTTATTATGGTTACTCGTATTTTTGTAGACACGCATTAGACATGATACATGTTTTCTTCATATTGATAACACGGCTCAGTGCCGACATATAAGTTCTGCTATTATGTGAATTGTAATGTAGATTGATAATGCATAGTTGGATACAAATCATCATAAATGTAGGGAGGCAACAGGGAACTTTCGTCAAAGGCTTGGTCAGCAGTCAAAAATATATTAGTTGTTGACTTTTGTATCAACCAAGATGAGTTTCTAGCTTTTAGGAAATTTCAAATTTCCAAATGAGATGAGCTTATTTGATACTTGAAATTCATGTTTTACTGCTAATCTATTTGTAGATTATGTCTGGACCACGTGAACCGGCAGTGGAACACTTTTCATAATTGGTTCAAAAAGTGGTAAACCTGAACTATAATATTATTTGATTGGTTTAACTTCTGTTTTAGAATCTTAACTAATTGTGCGTCTATAATATTAATACATGCTCCGTGCAGACTGTTTAGTCATGCAGTTCAGCCCCTGAAACACGTGAACTGAAATTTTTATCGTCTAGTTAGTCTCTTTCCTAAAAGTATCTTTTTAATTTAAGACAATACACCAAATGGAGGCATTTCATGATAATCTTTTGATTAGGAAAATACATATTAATATACACTTTTATGAATACTGGAGGCTGCTAGGAGCTTATAGTGTAAAGGGTTGCCGCTAATTGAGTGCACAGGAAAACCCTTGCGATTGTCGTCTCTTCCACCTTCGTTAAACATCAAAGGAAAAATGCAACATAAAAAGTTATTGGTATGTTACTTTTTTCATTTTCATTTCACTTCTACTGACCTGCACCCAACGTTCTATCACGTGCTAAACAAATTGATCATTGGATCTCATGAAAGTTGGAATAGTTGGAGGAGCTTTCTTATTTATTATTGCATAAATATTGCTCTGCCTAAATGAAGAAAGCTCAAGACATGTAAACATCTTGTGAGCTTAGATACATGATAACTTATCAACTACTATTAGAGTTTAGGTGAATGTTTTATTAGGTTGGAGAAATTTGTAGGAATGTTCGAGCTTGATTTTGCTTACAGCGTGTAGTACCCTCCTAATGTCATCGTTATAATAAACCGAGAAAAATTGGATATTGTTTCATATATATTTTATCAAGGACCAATTTTGTATCTTATAAATAGAAGTATATATGAGCCCATTGAGCTGTGGAATATATTGTGTCATTATGAATAGGAATAAATAATAACAAATAATCTCTTCCTGAATTTATCATTCAGATGGACAGTTCTAACCTATTCCAAACGTAGGAAAGGGAAAAAAATCTTTACAAATTTAGATGATGACTATTCTACAAAATTTCGCTGCTAATATATGTTAGTCTCCTTTAGTATAAGATTTATAGACTATTGAACCAAGAAGTAATGTGCAAGAAAACATCTTCCGTGCAAGGAATTGTGAGGCCGCCCATTGGATGATCGTATCCGAATTCTTCCTCAGCTCGTCTCAACAAGTTTTGAAATGAAGATTGGTTCAAATATGACATAGGGATAACAAACCGCTTCCTTTCTTCACCGACGTACACTGCAAGATACCCCTTTGCCACATTCGATACTTTTGATGATGTTTGGATAGTGCCAGGTGATGGCCGTCTAATAGCAGCAGGTAAACGGAAACCCATTTCAATTTTTTTGACGAACAAGCAGAATTTCTCAGATGTAAGGAAAATGTATTTGAGTTTGGTTGCTTGAGTGATTTGTGATGGTTGTGAAGGAGGACACTATATTTATAGTTTCCAAGAGTTTATTGAAATCCCTTTACTAGAGAAATGATTTTTTTAATGATGGGGCCATGAGATGAGAGATCACATGGCGTTGTCTTAGATGTCTTTGTCAAAGGTCAATAAGTTCGATAAGAGTGCCAACCATAGCTTCTGAATGAAAGGCTTGTGTTAAACTCAACAGTTGTACATTGTCTACTCATTTCTTTTCAGACATGCTTCAGACATGGCACATGTTCTCTTCATATCAACAACAAAGCTTAATATTGATATATGACCTGTAGAATTCTGAGAAAAATATCAGTCATACACTTACGGTTATACACTGTATATGAATTGTGCATATATGTTTTGGTCAGAGATTCAAGATTGGCATTTTCTGTTTCTTGACAAGGGGATACAAATGGGCCACACTGACTAAACTAGTTTGAGGTGAGTGTCAACCACTCATCTGTATCATGAAAGCATAATTGATTAGATCTACATTTCCTACCAAATGCCTTATGACTTTTGATTATTTTCCGTGCAAAACGTATTAACATTTGTACTAATTTAATAATCAGGATGCAAGTCCACTTATCCGGATACAAAGAAGGAATGAATCTCTCATATAATTCACGCGGCACGGCCAAGCTTTTTGGTAACAACAACTGCTCCGCCAAGATTATAAGAATAAAGATTTGTTTTATGCATATTAGAATAAAGATTTAATTTATATACACTGTCTGTGTAAAGATTGTTTTACAGTGTCGGATATATTAGAATGGTTGAGATTTGCTGATAATGCAAAACTTTTTACACTCAATTAGACTCGGAATTATTAGCTAGTAGAATAAGGCCAGATAATTATTCAAACTCAAGTATTAGAGCCATGAATAAGCATAGTAAGAGATAAGATATACAGTCATGAATAAAAGACCAATTGAGATAAGTTTCCAGCTTTAAAGAACTTTTAAATTTCCAATTGAGAATAAATTATTTGATACTTGAAATTCATGTTTTTCATCTATTCTATTTGTATATTATGGTTGAACAGTCATGCAATTCAGCCCCTGAACCTTGTGAACTTCAACTTTTTTTTTTGTCTTGTTAATCTCTTTTCAAAGTAGTAGAAGAAAAGTGATAACTTGAATTACCATGCTTCAGTCAAAAATGAATTTTACAGTTATTTGATGCAAAAGTTAAAGAGACATTATTTATTAGGTTTTCCTTTTTCTGCATTTCCTTTTGTCTTTGATTTTGAGTTTAGGTTTTGTTCGTTTTCCATTATCACTAGTTCCTTTTCTCATTGATTTTGAGTTTAGGGTTTTGTTTTCCTTTCAATGCAGGTGGTGTTCATGACGATTTTGAAATTGGGTTGGTTATTATGTTAAGTTAAATTGTTATGTATTCTCTTCTGTCTAATCAAATAGTTCACCATATAGATAACATCATTGCTCTCAATTGAACTCTGTGTTGGCCAAAACATCAAATTCACCATATAGATAACATCATAGCTTTCAATTCAATTCTGTGATCGAGAAAACATCAAATTCAGCATATAGATAACATAGCTTTCAATTCAATTCTGTGTTAGCCAAAACATCAAATAATAATAGATTGCCAAATTGTGTTTCTATCTCATTCATATACACATTTTTCACCCATTTTCCCATTCAATCAAAGGGAAAAGGAAAATATTTACAACATTCCTATATTCTACAAAATGTCAATACTAATCTATGTCACTCTCTGGTAGTCCCATATTCATACACCATTGAAGCCTGAAGTTATATGCAAGAAAACATGTTCCGTGCAAGGAATTGTCAAACCGCCCATTCGATGATCATATCCGAATTCTTCCACTGCTTCACTCAACAAGTTTTGAAATGAAGGTTGGTTCAAGTATGAAATGGGGATGACAAACCGCTTCATTTCCTCTCCGACGTACACCGCAACATAGCCTTTGGGCACATTTGACACTTTTGATGATGTTTTGATACTGCGATGTGAAGACCGTCTAATAGCGGCAGGTAAAAGGAAACCCATTTCAAATATTTTGAAGAAAAAAAGCTGAATTTCTTGATGTAAGGAAATTGTATCTGAGTTTGATTGCTTGAGTGATTTGTGATGGTTGTGAAGGATGATGCTATATTTATAGTTTCCAAGAGTTTAAATGATGGGGTCCATGAGATTAGAGATCACATGGTATTGTCTTAGATGCCTCTGTCAAGGATCAATAAGTTCAGTAAGAGTGCAAACACATCAGACATGGCACATGTTCTCTTCATATTGACAAGAAAACTTAATGTTGATATATGACCTGAAGAATTATGAGAGAATTATCAGTCGTACACTAACAGTAACACACTAAATATGAGTTGTGCATATTGTTTTGTTCACAAGAGATCACATGAAACTGTCTAGATGTCTTTCTTAAGACTTGGCAGAGAGTTAAAGTTATGTCCCACATTATTATTATTTTTAAACCATTGCAACTTTGAAAATGAAAGTGATATGCACAGGTAAGAAAACCTACTAATTTTTAAACCATTGCAATGACATTATTATTATTATTTTTCGGAGAGGCTTAAAATGTTTGAAATTTACTTCAACAATTAATGTTGATGGTTACATACCCTGGCATTTTCTGAATGGATATTCTAACTTTCAAACTCTGTAAGTTTGCTCTAGAAATTAATTTAGCAGACATAGACAGCAGTGTCTGTGGTCATTTGTAAAGGACTTGCAAAAGAGGTTAAAGAAAGTTTTGTTTTGGTCAGAGATTCAAGATTGGTATCTGCTGTTTCTTGATAAGGAGATACAAATGGGCCGTACTGACTAAACTAGTTTGAGGTAAGGTGTCAACCACTCATCTGTATAATTGAAACCTAATTGATTAGATATCCGTTTGCTACCGAATTTCTTTTGATCATTTTCCATGCAAATGGTATTAACATTTGTAGTGATATAGTAATCAGGATGCAAGTCCACTTATCTGAATATTATTAGGTGGACTACACCTCAAAACTTTAACCTGTGCTGATAGTTATTGTTCAATGATTTGTTTTCTACGTATAAGAATAAGGATTTAATTTATATACACTATCAATGTAAAGATATTTTTACAGTATTAATCAATTATAACCGTGAGATGATTAAATATATTGGATTTTAATCATAACTATTTTCAAAGTCAGATATTTGAATGGTTGAGGTTTGCTAATAATGGAAAACTTTCTATACTGCCGATGCATAACAATTAAACACAGGATAAGGCCCAATGTATTTGTCAAACTCAAATATCATAGCCATGAATTGACATAGTAATTGAGATAAGATATTTAGTCATCAATAAAAGACCAATTGAGATTTGATTATTTGATACTTGAAGTTCATGTTTTATATCTGTTCTATTCGTAGATTATGGCTGGACCCGGAGAACTGGCAGTGGGAGACTTTCCACAATTGGGTCAAGAAGTGGTAAATCTGAACTCTATTATTTGATGGGATTAGCTTCTGTTTTAGAATCTAATAAGTTGTGTGCGTCTATAATATTAATACATTCTCCGTTTATTCATGCAATTCAGCCCCGGAAACATGTGATCTGTAATTTTTTTTTCTTCTAGTTAGTCTCTTTTCAAAGTAGTAGAAAAAAGTGATAACTTGAATTATCATGCTTCAGTGCAAAAAATGGATGGCATTGCTTGTTAAAAGTAAAAAAAATCAATTGTGTTTGTATAAGTTGATGATCGAGTCTCAGAGGAGTTGGAATAGTTGAAGAAGCAGTTGATAGAAGCACAAGACATGTAAGAAATTTGTAAGCTTAGATTCAAGATAGCTTGTTAACTATTAGAGTTTGGCTGAATGTTTTACTAGGTCAGAGAAATTTGCAAGGAATGACCAGTTTTGTAATTTATAATTTAGAAATAAAAGCATATAGGAAAATATTGAATTGTTGAATATATTGTGTCATTATGATTAGAAAATTACTAACAAATAATCTCTTTCTGAATTTGTCATTCAGATGGACTGTTCTAACCCATTCCAAAGGTAGGAAAGAGAAAAAAAATCTTTACAAGTACAAATGATGACTATTGTACAAAATGTCTGCTAATCTATGTCAGTATTCTTCATTATAAGATCTATAGTCAATTGAAGCGAGAAGTAATATGCAAGAAAACATCTTCTGTGCAAGGAATTGTGAGGCCACCCATTGGATGATCATATCCGAACTCTTCCTCTGCTTGACTCAACAAATTTTGGAATGAAGATTGGTTCAAGTATGACATGGGGATAACAAACCGCTTCATTTGCTCTCCAACGTACACCGCAAGATAGCCCTTTGGCGCATTCAATGCTTTTGAGGATGTTTGGCTACTGCTTAATGAAGCCCGTCTAATAGCTGTTGGTAAACGGAAACCCATTTCTAATGTTTTGAAAAAGAAGCTGAATTTGTCAGATGTAAGAAAAATGTTTCTAAGTATGATTGCTTGAGTTATTTGTGATTGTTGTGAAGGAGGACACTATATATATAGTTTCCAAAAGTTTCTTGAAATCCTTTCGGTAGAGAAAAATTATTATAAAAATGATAGGGCCATGAGATAAGAGATCACATGGTATTGTCTAGGATGAATAAGAGTGCAAACACCACTTTGTGAATGAAAGGCTCATGTTAAACTCAATACTTGTACTATGCCTACTCATTTCTTTTCAGACATGCATCAGACATGGAACATGCTGTTCTCTTAACATTGATCACACAATGTTGACATCTTACCTGAAGAATTATGAGAAATATTTGTCATAAATTAGAACACTATTTATGAATTGTTCTTGACTTAGTTCTTAAATGGCTCACAAAAGTTCACATGATAGTGTCTAGAGGTCTTTGAGAGAGTAATTAAATGAATGTCCCACATTATTATGATCATGTTTGAGACAGACTTGAAACATCTCTAATTTTCTTCAAAAACTAATTTTTGCTATGTTTTATATCCTGGCATTTTCTAATTTTGAAATTCTATTAGTTTATTCCATAAATTAATTTAGGAGAATAGAGCAATGATTAGGTTCGATTGTTGGTGGCTTGAAAAAGAGGATGGAAAAATAAGTTTTGTTTTCTACATTATTCAATAGAAGAATTTATTCCATACCTCTACAACATTTAACCCTCTACCCCAACCAACCATCAAATATGCCAATTGTACTCCTTTCGTTTTTTAATAATTATTTTACCATTCATTTTCTACTATTATTTTTAAACATTTTTGAATTCACCATCTATTCACCTCAGAGTAGTATTTTGGTACATGAAAGTTTCTTAGTTGTAAATTTTAGCAAAAGTTTTTTAATTGGTAAATAAGGTTATAACGTCATTGCCTTAGTTGTAAATAAAAGTTATATGAACGTCATTTTGGAAAAATTTATCATATTTGTGTTTTTTTAATTTATTTTTATTTTTTTATTTTTATTTTTTATTTTTTATTTTTTATCTTTCGGATATACAACAATTATGGGTAGATATTTAGGGGTCCTCAAATAATCCATTATTTGGATTATACAAATCCATATCTAACTTCATTTTTAAAAATCAGTTAATTATTAATATGATTTTAATATCACAAGTTATTTGACAAATGATAATAAATTAAGAGAAAATTAGAGAGTGATTGAGGGAAAAGAGTTTATTAAATTGAAATTTTGTTCTTAAGGGGACATATGTTAAGCCAATTGTCCAAATCAACGTGTTTAACATCTTAAACCAGAAATGATAGATAATTGACAAATAAGATAATACATTATAAAGCAATAAAAAACACAATATTATTAATCCATTTCAGTGCAACATCACTTAAGTCTGGGGCTTCCGACCCAAGAAAGAAAATCCACTCTTCAATAAAATTAGTACAAAGTATCTTAGATGAACAACTATGATTCAGTGTCCCTCTTCTTAATTCTACCAGTGTATTTCTATTTAGGATTCCTTTTAAATATGAGACTCTTTTCACTTTCTCTCAATCGCTAACCCTAGTAATCAATACAATAATCAAAATATTGAATGTTGAATTACAACTCACCTAACAAACCAAACTACACGCCTTTAGATATGAATGGTGTCGCTTGAGTGGTGCACAAATAATAATACAAACAAAAACTCAAAGTATAAACCCTAACACAAAGATCTTCAATAATCATTAGGTTTGAGTCTCCTTAAATATCAATGCAATCTTATGGGCTTTTCTCCAATGGGCATTTGATTTGATCACATCAAAATTTGTAGAGGATTCTGTTTTGATTTGTTTTTCCTCCAACAAAAGATTTGATTTGTTTGGATTCAAATTTAAATCTCTAACTGTTTGGTTCGACCCTTTTAATTTGTCAAACAAATCTAATTAATGCATTGCTAAAAGATAACAGTAAATCTGATTGAAACCCAACCAGAAATTACACTCAGAACAACAACAATCATGACCTACTGACAAGGAACATATGTTGTACACATGCTGGAACATCTGGTTTCACATGTGTCCTTTCTGCATCAAAACATCTTGTACACTCCATGTTGTTTTGTATAATGCAGCCAATAAAAAAGAACAATCTTTCCCTTTGACAAATTTTAGCAAAATAACTCTTTCAAAACTTACAAGATGTGCAAGAGTAAATCTTCAAAAGAATAAAAATTGAGCAACATAAGCACACCACAAACAAATACACAAAGCAAACAGCAACATAAAAAGTAGCAAAATTAAAATTCATGAAATGTGGTTTCTACATAAAAAAGAATCACAATGCTCCCAAAGTAAAGCACAGAATCAGTTATGCATACACACAACCAAAGTCAGTAGTCAGTAGTCAGTCAGGTCACTCAGAACACGCCACTACACATCAAACATCAGAGTTCACACACACACACACACACACACACACACACACACACACACACACACACACACACATACACACACATACACACACACACACACACACACACACACACACACAAATAAGCTTACACATACTCATAGTTGAAGGCCAAATGTCAAGTCAGATGCTCTAGCATGTGAGCACACATCAATACTGCAGAACATATACTGCAACATATACACACCAATTTATACTCCCCCCTTTTGCCACAATTTGAAAAGAGACTCATACATTGTTAGTGGCAAAAAAAAATCATAAACACCGATGAGTACCAAATGGAGTAGCTAGAACCATGGTTAAAATGCAAAAGTCAAAATTATTACAGACCCACAAAACAAGTCTAAAAACAAAGGGCCAAAATTCTTCTCCATCACTAGTAGATTATTCTTACTCTTCCTCTTCACTGTTAGCTTTTTCTTCATCCTCAACATCATTCTCCTTTGTCAAAATTTTGATTAATCCATCCACATTCCTTTTCTTGATGGTACTTGCAAAGTCTTTGCAACTTCCACGAGCTAAAACAACACATCTTTTCTGGTTGCTTTGGATATAAGAGAGGAATTTCCACCAGCAGTTTGACCTTAGTACTTTGTCACTACAATGTCTGGGACATGTGTCTTGAAAAAGAGGATAGAAACCTAAGTTTTGTTTATTCTATAAATTAGTTTAGCAGACATAGAGATCAACGACTATAGGTCAATTGTTTGTGACTTGAAAAAAAGGATAGCAACCTAAGTTTTGTTTTTTTCATTATTCAATAGAAAGATTCATTCTATCCACCGCCAACCAACCATCAAATATGCCAATTGTACTCCTTTTTTTATAATTATTATTCCATTTCATTTTCTACTTTCACTTTAAAACATTTTTGAACAAATTGATCCTGATCAAGAAGAGAATGATAATAACATCCTTCATATTGGGCATCATCAAAACTCATCTCCTCGTGGAAATCAACACAATCAAAGCTCAATTACAACAATCTTGCTTCTGTCGGGATTGTATTGGTTATTGTCGTTACACTAGTAACCATCAAAATCTATATTTCCAGAATCATACATGTTAGAGTCGGAACCGTACTTTCATGTTGTCTAATTGTGCAATCCCCCCTTTTTCTTTCGCCTACTAGTTTTAGCCATTTGTGTTGGAATCAACCCAAAGACTATGGGAATTCCTTCTATCACGCAGCAATTATACAGAAAGTAGAAAGAGAATAGGGAAGAAGAAGATGAATAGTGTTCTTGCTGCCCACAAACTGTGGGACTTTCTCTCTTCTTATTACTCACTCTGCAACTGCAGAATTTTGTGAGAAACTACAAAGTGTTGTAATTG
Organism: Lathyrus tuberosus; assembly: GCA_022829125.1. NCBI lineage: Eukaryota > Viridiplantae > Streptophyta > Magnoliopsida > Fabales > Fabaceae > Lathyrus > Lathyrus tuberosus. Next base: position 11,430,397 of record JALAZF010000176.1, on the reverse strand, counting down.
ATACAAAATAATGAGGGAAACTCCCTATTTATAGAATTAGGTTTGCTTGCATCTCAAGACAAAGCCCAAACTATAAAAGCCCAAAATATCAAATCAAATCTAAATCATATCAAATCAAATCTAATCTAATAAAAGCAAAATCTGAATCCCATCTAAATGAATATGTCGAAACACTTTCGACAATTCGACACTAAGCAATTCGACACATGCTATTTCGACTTCGACTTCGACACTAGACAACAACCTGTTGTCTTCGACTTCGACACTAGACAACAACCTGTTGTCTTCGACTTCGACTTCGACAACAATGGATTACATTCAACACACCACCTAATACATTGTGTCTAAACTATATATGTTCATCATAGACCTTAGCCTTCTGAATCCTTCGACTTGCACTCCCTTCGTCATGATATCTGCAATCTGATTCTCAGTTCTGCAGTGTTCCAAATTCATCTTCCCTTCTGCTACCTGCTCTCGAAGATAATGGAACCTCATCTCGATGTGCTTGCTTCGACCATGAGCTATTGGATTCTTCGCCAAGTTGATAGCTGACATGCTGTCGATCTTCATGGTAATTGCTCCATGACTCATTGATGTAATTTCTTCGACCAGATTCACCATCCATGTTGCTTGACATGCACAAAGAGAAGCAGCAATGTATTCTGCTTCGCATGATGACAATGCCACTACTGGCTCCTTTCTCGAACTCCAAGCAACTGGTGCACCACCTAACATAAACACATATCCAGCTGTGGATTTTCTATCCTCTGCATCACTACACCAGCTAGAGTCTGTGTATCCCACTAACTTGCATTCTTTCCCTTCATCAGCTGCTGGAAACAAAATGCCATAGTCGAGAGTTCCTTTCAGATACCTTAGTATCCTCTTCACCGCTGCTAGGTGTGATACCTTTGGCTTCTGTATAAATCTACTTACCATACCAACACTGTATGCTAAGTCAGGCCTTGTGTGACAAAGGTATCGAAGTGACCCAATAAGTCTTCTGTATTGGGTTGGGTCGACATCATCTTCATCTGAATTTTTCGACAGTTGCTGTCTGGGCTCAGCTGGAGTCGAAGTTGGGTTGCAATCTTGCATCTCAAATCTCTTCAATATTTCGCCTGCATATCTTCTTTGATGCATCATCAAACCTCTACTACTCTTGTAGAATTCGATGCCAAGGAAATATGAGCGATTTCCCAAGTCTGACATTTCAAACTCTTCACTCAGGTTACGTTTGAAATCTTCGATCTCCTTCTTGCAACTTCCTGTTATCAACAGATCATCGACATAGAGACATAGTATAAGCAATTCGCCATTGCTTCTTCTTACATATACTCCATGCTCAGTTGTGCACTTCACAAATTCCTTCTCCCTTAAGAAGCTGTCGATTTTCTTATTCCAAGCTCTTGGAGCTTGCTTAAGTCCATACAGGGCTTTATGCAGCCTGTACACCTTTCTCTCTTTGCCTTGTTTCACAAACCCAACTGGTTGTGCAACATAAACTTCTTCGTCTAAGGGGTCATTCAGGAATGCACACTTCACGTCCATCTGACATGTGTGCCAATTATTCATATTTGCTAGACCAACAACCAACCTGATTGTTTCGATCCTAGCAACTGGTGCAAAGACTTCGTCATAATCAATTCCTTCCTTCTGAAGAAATCCTTTCGCTACGAGTCTTGCTTTGTGTCGAACTACTTCACCTTTTGGATTCAACTTTACTTTGTAAACCCACTTCACATCAATTGCCTTCTTGCCTTCAGGCAATTCGACAAGTGACCAGGTGTTGTTGACTTCGATGGATTTTATTTCTTCATTCATTGCTTTCACCCACTTCGAATCTTTCAATGCCTCAGCTGCATTGACAGGTTCGACATCTGCATAGAAAGCATAGTGTACCAGTTCACCTTCTTCATCGACAACATCATCTGATGTAATCACACATTCCTGCAATCTTGCTGGCATTTGTCTTGTTCGACGAGGTCTACTTGGTTCTGCTTGGTCTTCGACACTTTCTTGTCGAACTTCTCTCTCAGCTTCTCTAGCTGGTTCTTCACAACTGATTCTTACTGAATCTTTGTTGACATTTTCTGTCCAGTCCCACTCCTTAAGCTCATCAATGATCACGTCTCTGCTGATCACAATCTGCTTGTTCACTGGGTCAAATAGTTTGTATCCACCTGTCGAATGATATCCTATCAAGATCATCTGATTCGACTTGTCATCAAGCTTCCTTCTCAACTGATCTGGCACATGTCTATGTGCTATAGATCCAAACACCTTTAAGTGACTAAGGCTAGGCTTGTCACCAGACCAACATTCTTCTGGCGTGATTCCTTCAAGCTTCTTTGTCGGACACCTGTTCAAAAGATATGTTGCTGTCGAAACTGCTTCTCCCCATAATTCTTTGGGTAGATGCTTTCCATTCAACATACTTCTTACCATGTTCATGATGGTTCTGTTCTTGCGTTCTGCAATCCCATTCTACTGTGGAGTGTAGGGTGGCACCACCTCATGCACAATCCCTTCTTTTCTACATAATGCATCGAACTCTTTCGACACATATTCTCCACCACCATCAGTTCTCAGAGTTTTCAACCTTCGACCACTCTGTCTTTCGACCATGGATTTGAATCTGACAAATACCTCAAACACATCACTTTTCTTCTTGATGAGATAAGTCCATAATTTTCGACTGAAGTCATCTATAAACGTGACAAAGTATCTGTTGCCACCAATCGAATCCACCTGGATTGGACCACATACATCAGAGTATATGACTTCAAGAATTGCCTTCGACTTCCTTCCTGCATCCTTGCTGAAGCTATTCTTGTGTTGTTTCGACTGAACACACTCTTCACAAACTTCACTAGGAATGTCGATTTCTGGTAATCCTGACACCATATTTCTTCTCTTCAGCTTCCTGATGTCATTGAAGTTGAGATGGCCTAGTCGAAAGTGCCATAACCACTCATCTCTACTGGCTGCTGTTGCTAGACACTTGTGCTCCATCACATTGAGTTCAATCTTGAAGGTCCTATTCTGAGACATTGGAGCCTTCAAGATCAACCTACCACCTGCGTCGAGAACTCTCATCATCTTGTCTTCGACAACTACCTTGTAGTTCTTTTCGACAAGCTGCCCTATACTGAGCAAATTACTTTTCATGCCTGGAATGTACAACACATTGGAAATTGTTGTCCTTTTGCCATCTTTCCTCATAATCAGAACATCACCAACACCTTCAGCTGCTAGAGTGTTGTCATTTGCAAACTTCACCGTGTTCTTCGACGAGGGCTTCATGTTGACAAACCAATCTTTCCTCCCAGTCATGTGTGATGAGCATCCTGAGTCCAAGTACCACTGGTCCTTGAAACTCTCATTATCTCTGGTTGTAACCATCAGCATCATACCTTCTTCTTCATGCTTCACCAGATTTGCATCAGTTTCTTGATTTTTCTTCTTTTCTGGACATTTTGTCGAATAGTGACCATACTGGTGACAATTATAACACTGAATGTGGCTTTTGTCAGGCTTTCGACCACCACCTCTTCCTCTACCTGCAGCACCACCTCTTTGGTTGCCTTGGTTCTGGGTCCTTCTATGGTTCGACCAATTCGCCTCTTGCTGATTTCCTCTGCCTGTCGAATTGTTGTAGTTTCCTCTACCCTTGTCGACCATCTTTTCTTTACCCTTCTTATCTTTCGCTGATTGAGCTTGCAAGGCCACATCATTCTTCGACTTGCCTGCAACTCTTTTAGCCATTCTTTGTTCATGAGATTCAAGCGTCCCTTGAAGCTCTTCTTTCGTCACCTTCGACAAATCTTTTGATTCTTCTATGGCTACTACCACGTGATCAAACTTTGGAGCCAACGATCTCAAAATCTTTGAGACAACTGCTTTCGCCGCCAACACTTCTCCACACACCTTGATTTGATTCACAAGTCTCGTAACTCTTGTGAAGAAATCAATTATGCTCTCATTGTCTTCCATCTGAAGCAATTCATACGCCCTTTTGTGAGTTTGTAACCTCACCTCTTTCACCTTCTCTGCGCCTCCAAACGATTTTTCCAGAATCTCCCATGCATCCTTCGCTGTTTCTGCATCACTAACTTTCTCAAAGTTATCTGCATCAACACATTGATGGATTATAAAGAGAGCTTTATAATCTTTCTTCTTCAATTCTTTGAATGCAGCCTTTTCTTGATCCGTCGCACCTTCTTCAAGAGTTGTTATTCCTTCCTTCACAAGATCCCACAAATCTTGATAACAGAAAACAACCTTGATTTGCTTGCACCAATTCTCATAATTATCTTTCTTGAGAATTGGAAGGTTTGCTGGAAAATGGCCGTTTGGATGATTCGTAGCCATCGCGTTCTTGCGATTTCTTGCCCTTGAATCTCTTAAACAGGAGCTCTGATATCATTGTTGGAGGGCAATCGAGGGGGTCAACGAGGGAGCATTTCTTAATTGGGACACACCTTTGTGAGAGACACACCACATACTCACCTAAAACCTTAAGGTGATAGGTGTGTGGGTTCTCCCACTTATAAAGTGTTTAATCTTCCCTTTTTTAATCAATGTGGGACTTCTTCCTCACACTTGATTCTCAACACTCCCCCTCAAGTGTGAGTTTATATACAATGCTCCCCCTCATGTGGAAGCTCTCTATTCCACATACACTTGTATCACCGTTGAACTCAACGAAACACCTTCTACCCACACCTGCGGGACGTGTTTCGATACAAGTAAGCTGGTCCCTTTCTCGAACCAGGCTCTGATACCAGATGTTGGAATCAACCCAAAGACTATGGGAATTCCTTCTATCACGCAGCAATTATACAGAAAGTAGAAAGAGAATAGGGAAGAAGAAGATGAATAGTGTTCTTGCTGCCCACAAACTGTGAGACTTTCTCTCTTCTTATTACTCACTCTGCAACTGCAGAATTCTGTGAGAAATTACAAAGTGTTGTAATTGATACAAAATAATGAGGGAAACTCCCTATTTATAGAATTAGGTTTGCTTGCATCTCAAGACAAAGCCCAAACTATAAAAGCCCAAAATATCAAATCTAATCTAAATCATATCAAATCAAATCTAATCTAATAAAAGCAAAATCTGAATCCCATCTAAATGAGTCTGTCGAAACACTTTCGACAATTCGACACTAAGCAATTCGACACATGCTATTTCGACTTCGACTTCGACACTAGACAACAACCTGTTGTCTTCGACTTCGACACTAGACAACAACCTGTTGTCTTTGACTTCGACTTCGACAACAATGGATTACATTCAACAATTTGTATTGTGAGATATTAAGCCTAATTATGTTGCACCGATTGCAAAACTTAGCCATTTGAATGTGCATCCATCTCTTTCCACCAAAATTTCATTAAAAATAGGATAAATTACACTCACCTTCCCCGAGGTGTATTAAACTGACATTAAACTGAAAATAGGATAAATTACACTCTAACCAGTTCATACCCAAAATCACATCGAGACCTCCCAACGGTAAACAAATCATATATACACTAAAGTCCTCACCAAAGATTAATAATGGACAATTCAAACACACTAGAGAAGTGGTCGCTGATCCCTTCGCAGGAGTTTCGATAACCATTTCCCCCTTCATAGGAGAAACGACAAGGCATAGCCTTCTTACACAATCAGCAACAATAAAATAGTGAGTAGCACTAGTATCAATAATAGCAATCAAAGGCGTATTATTAATATAACATGTACCTCTAATCAATCTGTCATCACTGGAAGTCTGGGTTCCTGTCAAAGCGAACACTTTTCCCCCAGTCGAAGCTTGCTTAGGTTTCTGACAACGAGTGCTAATATGGCCTTGTTCTCCACAATTGTAACAAGTAACCACATTAACTTTGCAGTCAGCAATCAGATGTCCTGCCTGTCCATACTTGAAGCATTTCTTCACATCACTCGTGCACTCACTGACACGATGACCCAATTCGCCACACCTGTAACACTTAAGAGGGGTAGAGGCACCTCCCTCACTTGGCTTCTTGCCATCAGCATATTTTTGTTTACCTTTATCAGCCGGAGTTGCATAAGGCTTTCCACGATTCACTTGCTGCTTTCCTCTCCTCTCGGCCAACCCCTTGAAGTGAGCCGATCAACCTTTGCTATCCTCCTCAAAAATCCTGCAGCAATCAACCAAGTCTGGAAACCGTCTGATCCTCTGATAACCAATTGCCTGCTTGATCTCAGGCCTCAAACCATTCTCGAACTTGACACACTTTGAGAACTCAGTTGTTGCCTCACTGTAATGAGGATAAAACTTTGCCAAATCTGAAAACTTAGCAGTATACTCAGTCACTAACATGCTACCCTGCTTCAGCTCCAAGAACTCTATCTCTTTCTTCCCTCGAACATCCTCAGGAAAATATTTCCTCAAGAATTCTCTACTAAACACAGCCCAAGAAATCACCTCCCCAGCAGCTCCCAATAATTGACGGGTACTTACCCACCAATCATCAGCCTCTTCAGCTAGCATATGGGTACCTAACCGCACCTTCTGCGCTTCAGGAAATTTCATAACCCGAAATATTCTCTCAATCTCCTTGAGCCAAGTCTGTGCTCCATCTGGATCGTATCTCCCCTTGAAGGTAGGCGGTCTGTTCTTCCGAAACTCGTCATTCTCGTTAGCATGCGGCAGGTTCTGTACCGCTTGAGTAACAACTTGTAAAGCAGCAGCCATCGCAACATCGTTCTTTCCAGCCATTCTAAATTTCTGTTATACACCAACAACATAACATAATGGTTAAGGAACTGACATCCACATTACACAACTATCACACGACAACGACTCGACAACTTGGTCGGGCGGACCGACCTGCTCTGATACCACTTGGTAACACCCTAAACCCCCGCGACATAATAATACTAAAATAATAAAACATCAGAGTCAATTTAAAATAACAAGGACATTCAGGATGCTACTTCAACAAAAACCTGCTCATGAAATAGACACGTAACACATAAATCATTTTTCAAAAATAAAACTCTTTTAATCTGCAGCGGAAAAATAGTCGTTTAACATCAACCAAAACATTAGTCCAAATTCTTCAATTAAACATCAACCAAATAAACAAAACAGCTAAGCGTTCCAAAACCCCGGTGTTACACATCAGAGCAGACGCCGACACAACGAAGCAAAATAGAAGACTCCATCTTCACTCACTAAGACTCCGCACTAATCCTGATCACCTGCACGTTACCCACGTGGAGGCAACATTCAAACAGAAGGGGTGAGATTCTTAAATCAACGAAAGAGAGAGATGATATAAATAGAAAAGCATACATCGTCAAGTTATTCACCATATCGTAACATCCAACAAGAATCACACACCTCAACTTATGCACAGACAATCCCCGATAGTTATACCAACCACCATGCGGCACAACCAACAAGAGAATGCAAAGGAGACTTGACTAGACTCAATGCATGTGGTACCAATATTGATCCCTGTTTCATGATCACAGTTCCCGTTGGAACTCTCGACCCCTGTCTCATGGTCAAGTAGGACCCCTATTTCATGATCACACCAACGACCTCTGTTTCATGGTCACGTACGACCCCTATTTCATGATCGCACCAACAACTGTGATTGCTTACACCCCATCTGGGCACACAATCACACCAACAACAACAATTCCATCAAGGAATTCAGATAGACGATAACACCCCACCTGGGCACGCCATCCCACAACTATGCACATGCCATACACCATCAACGACAACGACTCATGCATACACATAACATACTCGTCTTCATACCAACATCATTTAACAGTCAACATGCATTCATCTAAACATACATCAATGCACCAATACAACAACTACACATCTTTACATCATTCAATCATTCATTTCACATTTTCACATCAACATCAACAAAACAAGCACATAACACCTCAATACATGCTCACCATACAACAGCAATAACATAACATTAATATAATATAAAAGAGATATTTTCCATGAATTTTAAGTCAATAAAAATAATATTTTCAGCCCCAGGTCGCGCTAAGCGAGCCCCACCCACGCTAAGCGCGCAACTCTCTGCCTCGAAGAGGCGAAATTTATCCAGACCGCGCTAAGCGCGCTAGACCGTGCTAAGCAGGCCCTGCGATTCTGCAGCCCAAAACCCTGCGATGACAGTAACAAACCACCTGCATTTTTCTGCACTGAACTCGATTTTTAACAGCAATTTTTCATAGATTTTGCACCAATAACCTACATCTAACATTTGCAATTCAACCAAACATGTCAAACAAGACTAATTCATCAATTCCAATCATATTATCACAAAATCTTCTTAAAACCCTCATTCAACCTCATGGATTCCAACTTAGTGATTTCTACTTCAATACTTACATCATTTAACCCTTGAGAGATGAAAGAAATCCCACCCTTACCTTAAAGTGACGAGCTTTCCTAACTTCAATGGATTCTCCCTTTCTTCCTCTTGCCCTAGCTCTTCTCCCTCTTTCACTTTTTCACGTGGAATTAGAATAATGAACTCTCACTCTCTAATTCTCTCATATACCCCAATTAATGAATCGCCTTATTTGCCCTCACTTAATCCTCGCCTAATTACCATAAAGCCCTTCCACTCACTACACCTCTTAATTATTTCAATTATCTTATTATATTAACATTATCACTCAACTAATGAAGTAAATTAGTCAACAAATGATAAATTAAAATAATCCAATCAACATTACTCAATACACCACTAATCTATATGTTATTAGCCATACACCCCTACTACGCCCAAGACATACTACTTAAGGCCACTACCCTTCACCACGGGTACACAAAACACAACGAAAGTACAACAACACATAATCGATCACAACAACATATAATTATTCGCAAATAATAATAAAAGGAGAATGGGGCGTTACATAAATGCTCCTCATGCTTGTGGGTAGAAAGTTGAGTTTTCCACTCGAATACTACAAAATGTCTTTTCACTTAAAATCAGTCAACAAACAACCCAACTTTTTTATAAACACAGATTCATAAGTGGTTCCTATGGAGTACCATAAATGTGAGGGGTGTTAATTCCTTCCTATTACATAACCAACCCCTGTATCCATATTTTCTCTTGTGTTTTACCTTTTGTGGGTTTTGTTAGACCTTTTCCCATTTCCCTTTGGAAATAATAAAGTTCGATGGCGACTCTTACTTTTCGAGTTTAGTTCACCAATAGCTTAATCTCCAATTTTTTTCGCTGCGACAAGTTCCATATTTATGCCTAGAACCATCGAAGTACAATTTACAAGGCCTAGACTCTACATAAATTTCTATTGCTTTGACCACTGAGTGGTTAACAATTAAGTCTGCGATAATCTGGCCTTTTATTACTTTCAAAGGACAATAAGTTAGTGAATACTCAGTGAGTGTTAAAGCCCACTTTCCTATTCGACTATGAAGTATAGGTTTCGACAACATGTGCTTGATCACATAAAAATGAGAATACACGTGAACATTAACAGGCTTTATATAATGTTTAAGTTTTGTACATGAAAAGTATAGACACAAATATAATTTTTCTATTGCATTATACCTAGTTTCTACATTAATCAAGATTCGACTGAGGTAATAAATGGCTCTTTCGACGCCATTTTCATCCTCTTGGGATATCATACTTCATATGGTCGAATCTGATGCAGCTGTGTACAATTTCATATTCTTATTTCTACTTGGAGGTAACAAAATAGAAGGTTTCATCAAATAATCTTTAATGTTGTCAAAAGTCTCTTACTGCTTGCTCCCCCATGTAAAGTCGCTTTCTTTCTTGATTCGAAGTAATGGCGAGAAAGCTTGAGTCTTGCCACTTAAATTGGAGATGAATCTTCTCAGGAAATTTATTTTCCCCGACAAAGATTGAAGTGGTTTCTTTGTCAGAGGAGGCTTGAGATCCAAGATCGCTTTTGTTTTGTGTTGATTGATCTCTATGTGTTTTTCGTGCATCACAAACCCCAATAAATCTCCTACATGGACACAAAAAGCGCACTTTAATGGATTCATTTTCAATCCATATTTCCCCGTCCTCTCAAAGGATTGTCGAAGATGTCCTAAGTGACCATTTTCTAACGAGGACTTTATGACCGTGTAATCAATATAGACTTGCATGAATGCTTCAATAAAGTCATGGAACATCTAATTCATAGCCTTCTGATGGGTTGCCCCAGCATTTTTTTTAAGCCAAAGGGCATTACTACCCATTTATAAGTTCCTAAAGCACTTGGGCATCAAAACGCAATTTTAGGTATGTCTTCTTCAGCTATAAAAATCTGGTTGTACCCAGAATATCCATCTAACATACTTAGATATTCAAAACCTACGACTGAATATACGAACATTTTTGCCACATGCATTGGGTACTCATCTTTGGGTGTAGCATTATTTAAATCTCTAAAATCTAAACATACTTTAGGAGTTCCATTTTTCTTTATAATGAGCACAATATTCACTAACCAATTGACATACTTGGTCGTCCTAATGAATTTACTCCTGAGGAGCCTTTCAATCTCCTCTTTGTTCTTCGACATAATTTCTGGTGCAAACCTTCTTAGTAATTACTTCATCGGCTTCTTACCAGGTCGAATTAGTATTTTTAACTCCACCATACTTCGACTCAGTCCTAACATCTCGTTGTATTCCCAAGCAAAAAAATCTTTGAACTCCTTAAGTAATTTGACCATTATTTTCTTCATGTTTGGTTCGACTTTAGCACTGATGTAGGTTGGTCTTTTCACTATTCCATCACCCAAATTTATCTCACATAAGGGATCTTGGACTTGCATCTTTTTGGTAGAATCAAACAGGTCTTTTTCAAACCCCAAAAGCTCACTGTCGTAGATACAATAAAGCATCCGGCTTTCTGAAGCTATTATTTAGTCGGACTGGCCATCTTCGATCATATCAGAATTTTCAACAATGGCCTCAAAAGCCATATTCTGCAATGCTTTAGCCTCAAAGGCCAAATTTAATTTATTTTCGGCCATATAAGCCGAAATCTGAGTCAACGAGCTTGAATCAGTAGTCATTTTTATCAACCATGGTCCACTTAGTGGGTGACACACTTCTTTTTTCGGCAGCAAGCTCCCCTACATCTTCCTTATCCCACATGAAACCATGATTAGGGATATATGTTTAGAAAATATGTAGCTTCTTTTTTAGGAGAATAAACCTCCTTTGTTTCATAACATGGCGGGATCTTTGCCATGTTTTTTTTAAGTGTTTCTTGCCAACCTTATATACTTTATCCATATAATAACCTTGGTCGGCCTATATGTTTTCCAATATGCCATCTTCACCCTATTTGGCAACCCTTTAGTGAAAGGTTGATGGGACTGCACCTATGCCATGGATCCATTCATGTCTAAGCAACAAATTATAATTTGCATTCAACGCAATTACCATAAATAATGTTGGTCTACTTGTAGAGCCAACTGACAGTTCGACCTGGATCACCCCCAAGATGTGACTGGTCTTGCCTTCATAATTTGACAGAACCATGTTGTGAGGTCGAAGATCAAAATTTGTCTTCCCCCATTTTCTTAAACAATGAATGCGACATTGTCGCGGTGAGCATCATATACCATAGCTATTGAATTAACTAGGTTCGCAAATCTTAATTCACCACCGAACTTTGATTTATCCAAAGGAAAAGGTAAAGATCTAAAACCCTAATTGCAATGTAAAAACAATGCAAGAGATCTAAGGTTTAGGGGTTGGTTATACTTAGGGAAGGTGCTAGCATCCTAAGTATTTGTAGTACTCTACATGAACCTCTTATTTTATTGTGTTATTTGTTATTTTGTCTGCTAAAGGGTGAAAAGGTAAAGGGAGACCTAAGGTGTTAGTCCTAAGTATGCTCGCCAAGACATCACATCTCGTGCCTACGTATCCTGACAGGAATAGAATCAGAGCATTCGTAGTTCCCCTCAATAAGGATAAAGAACTCTTGACCGTGGTCAAGGTTCCAAAGGTAAGAGGTAAGTATCCATGGTAAGACACCTACATAGAGTGCGGCGACTCTAAACATATGGCTAGGTTAAAAGGGAGGAGGAGTAAGTATCCATGGCAGGAACTTACATATAGTACAACGATTCTAATCCTAAGGCTAGGATAAAAGGGAAAAGAAGTGTTCTAAGTATGACGTGGCAATCAACAGGAGGGGATCATTTCCATTGGAATTTGATTCGGAGGTCAAGATTTGGATGCGAACAGAAAAGAGAATCTAATTGCAGGTTGTCTAAGTTAAATTATTTTTGGTTTTTTAAAGACCTAAGATTAGATTGGGGAAACTATCCTAGAAGTTATCCTACAATAATTCGAAGCTTAAAGCCTAAAACCTAATTATATGTCCCCAATTCAATTTATTAATGATAAAGTTGAGTCAAGAACTTTTAGGGAACACGACAAATCAAATAATCTAGCAAACTATCCTAAAGCTAAATGGCATCATAGTCAGTCAACAAGCGCAGTATCAAGATCATAAAACAAATCATTATTCAGGATATATTAGACATTACCCTCGAGCCTTGATCATAACTCGCAATTCTAGATTATGAATTTGATCATAAATATAAATCAAAACTTACTCATGAGTTCAAAGTAGGAAAAAATCCCACACAGTAAAAAAGTCAAATTATTCACTTAATTCACCATTAAAATCTAAGTAATCTAACTTATTATTTAGATCAAAATCAAATAAAAAAAAAGAAAAAAAGAAAAAAATGTGAGTTTAGAAAAATGGGATGTGAATATTATGTGGGCTCATAATTAAAGCCCATGCAAAAGAAAAATAATATATATAAAAATAGGCAAAACGGGTCGGATCCAATGTCAGCCCAACATCAACAACAATATGAGTTTCAAAGAAAGGATCACTTGGATTTCTTTCACTTGGCACTCTCAACCACACTAGGGGTGTGTTTGTTTGAGAGATTAAAATTATATTCCCAGGAATATCATTCTTAGGAATGTTAACCCTAGGAGTTTTATTCCCATCAATTTGTTTGGTAAATAATTAAGGTTCCAAGGAATAATTTTAAAATTGATTTAATTATAATTTTAAAATTTTAAATATATAAAATAATGTGTTGAAATAATATGAAAGTGGGTAGTTATAGTTGGTTATTTTTTATTCCCATGGGAATATATGATTCCTACCTTTTGACATGGGAATAAATATTCATAAGTTCATGAGTAAATTTTATTCCTGGGAATTATTTATTCCAAGGCATTTTTTTTCTTTCCCATCTACCAAACAATGGAATAATTATTTCCAGCCTCAGATTCCCGGGAACTTTTTTTCTAGCACCGAAACAAACACACCCTAGTTGTTTCTACTCTCTTCTTCTCCAACACACAATTACCTTATTCAAAAGAAAAAAATTGGCCGCGGTTCTTGCTCGCACGGCTGTCTCCCACTCACGACCTTCGTCTCGCATGCGCACGGTTTTCTCAATGGGTCTCAATCTCGCACGTTTGTCGCTCGCAACGCATTGTCATCTCATTTCAAATAGCAAGACAAAGCTTCCCTTGATTAATCACGGGTTTCGAATCGGTAATATCTAATTGAAGTATTACAAGCTTGAATTTCAAAAGTTAAAGTGTATAATCGCGTATCTAATTGAAGTATACTTAAAAGGAGTACACTCTGGCAGCAGATGCGTACCACTTATTTTTCCATCTTCCACAAAAAGTTCACCTGTAGTAGATATACACCTTTTTCTAATTAAAGTCAAGAACTTCAGGATTTAAAATACTGCCCGCCACCTGTTTTTTAGTAGGTAACCTAATGTACATGACCTGATTTGATCAAAGCTTGAACCATTGTAACTTTTAGCGTTAGTTCCTCAGCTGATAGCAACTGTCACTGTTCTTTGTAATCATATTTTTTGAATGAGACAACACAACTTGTAATTTTCAGTAGGTTTTATGTACGATGAAAAAATTATAATATGAAACTTGTCAAAACCTCTGTAAACAGTTTGAGTTTGCCTTGTAAAGAAACATGGAACATTTTGAATTCTTTAAATCTTGGAATAATGACTTGAACTAGAATTTGATATTTTCAATTTGAACTTTATGAACGCGACCTGGTTCTTGAAATCAATCTGAACACGAATTTTGGAAATCCATTAGCACATGCTATCATGACAAACCATTCCTATGAATTTGGATATTTGGATGGTGATTGTATCATGATCATGCTATTAAACCAATGTTTTACCAATCTTGAAACCCTGAAAATTCGTAACAATGACCAAACTTCTTCAAAGAATAATACGCCCAGACAACACCATATTGCAATCAGGCTTGAAATACCATGGTCCAAATCATAATACACTAAAGCCCAATAAACTCAAGCTGGAGACCAGTGCACCATATCTTCAAACAAATTTACAACGATACCATAACAATCCTCAAATTCCCATACTCAATACCAATGAAAGAAAACCCCAATCCTTCTTGGGGAAACCTCTGAGAAATCTTGAAGAAAATGACCTTGTACTGACTAAGGATATGCTCAAACCCTTGGAGTATTTAACTGTGAGGACGAATACCAACTCCACTTGAAACCCATGTTCCTGCACAAACCTGTTAGTAGTAAAGCATGCAGACACGAACCTATGACCTAAAGATGTTATGCAAGATGATAGACAAGGAAGTGGGATCTTAGGGTTAAAAATTAGGGTATGACAGACATCAAGTTAAAAACTGCCCCTCTGTCAACAAAGACTTTGTTGACAACCATATTATCTACCTTTGCCCTTATAAACAAAGGTTTGAGATGATACATTGTCCCAACATCTGGATTCTCAAAGATGGCTTGGTGTTCCTCGACAACACCATTATTCGTGACGTAATAACATAATGACTTCTGGTTTTCTACCTCATCTTGTATGTAATCCTTTCCAGTCTCTAACACTTTCGACATACAGTCATATTCTCTAGGGAATACAGAAACTATGCCACCGTTGATTAGGAGGTCATCTTCAGACTCTATGTCAAAGTTGTCCTCTACCATCTTATCATCTGGCTGAGGAGTATATTCAGGAGTTTTCTCCTCTGGTTAAGGAGTGTATTCATGGATTTCCTCCTCTGGTTGAGGAGTATATTCAAGGGTATTTGCCTTTGCTTTAGCACCATCCTTTCCCAAATGTTTAACTCTTAATGATAATATGTGGTTGGCTATTTTCTTGTCTTTATCACTCAGTTTCCTTGTGTAAGGTTTCTTCAGAGTGTTCGGCCCAACCATATCCATTTTCTCCATAGGGGTTTTATGCTTCGTTGCAAAGGTTTCCTGCTCAACCTTCTTCTTTCTTTGGTGATGCCTTCATCGCGTCTGTGTCATACGATTATTTCCCTTGTAGTTCTGAGGGATGTATGACTGACCCTTCGACACATTATGATTTTTCTAGTTTGGTAACCCTATCTTTGGGTCGACCACTTTCCACTTGGTCGATTCGCCCCCCTCTGATTCAGAGGTTTGACCCACTTTCCTTAGGGTACATTTTTTGAAGGATGATATATCTTTTGATGAGGCTGCCTGAACTACCTCATGTATTCTTCATTTATGCGTGGAACACCTCTTTTGTCGAAAGTGAACCTAATGTTTGAATTTCCTTCTTTGCTACTCCTAGGATCCCGCATCCTAGTGTCTTTAAGCTTCTTTGTTGCCTCCTCGTGGAAAACAGCGCTAAACCCGGGGTATACCATTATTTTGGAGTTATTTAATTAACAGCGCTCCAAGAAGTCGATCAATCCCTCTTCAACTTAAGGGTAAACCTGTTTCATTTCTTCATTAGCAACTACAGAAATTAGCTCAGCTTTCTCAAGATTCATGTCGAAGCCATCATTAGCTTCCACCATTAGGATCTCAACAGGTTCAACATAGTGTGCCTCTTCATTTTGAAGAGGATCAACACCCATTTACATTGATGCTTTTGGCTTCTCACCAAATTGCAATTTTCCTTCTTTCAATGCCTTCTGCACAAAATCCCTGAAAAGAACACATTGAGAAGTTTTATAACTAGAAAATTGTGGTACTTACAAAAACTATTTATTTTTGTTATTCTAATTGAGGAGTTTTCAAGCCCGGAGGCACTATAATCTGCCTATTAATAACTAATAAATCAAATATTTCATCACACTTAGTTATATCAAAAGTATATGTTTACAAATTTATCATTCTTGTTGGGTTCGACAAGATTCTTCCCGTTTGATGGCTTCAACAATTTACACATATATGGAAGTCCAGGCTTAAGTTCAACAACATTGGCCTCACTCTCTTCGACATACTCGTCGCCTAGGTCTAAGAGATGTTCATTTGTTCTACATATACGACCTTTTCTTTTTTATGGTATTTATTCGTTCTGGCTTTTTCATCTTTCAAGTGTTTGACTTGGAGAACCCTATCTGTCAATTGTGCCATGTCCCTAAGGTATTAAGTGTCTAACTTCTTCCTAATGGAATAATCTAGGCCTCCTGCAACCATCTCAACAAACTCATGTTTAGGGACTTGTGTAAAGCACCTTGCTTTAAGAAGTTTGAACCTGTTCAAATAATCGTCAATTGACTTAGAGAATTTTTGCCTAACACTAGCCGATTCCTTAAGGCTTATCTTCGACTGACCCATGTAGAATTATTTATGAAGCAATCTCTCCAATTGACTCCAAGTTTGTACGAAGTGTGAAGGGAGTGTGGTAAACCAAGTAAAGGTATTTTTCATCATAGAATTTGGAAAATACTTCATTTTCAAATTCTCATTGTTCGCTATGTCGCCAAAATCGGTTTGATACCTAGCAACATGTTCAATTGTCGACTCTCTAGTGTCACCAGCGAACTTAGTAAACTTGGGGACTTTCTAACCCATAGACAATTCTATTTGTTGAACGTATTCTGACATATGAGATATAAAATTAGGTCTATGAAGTCCTACATTAAGGTAATTCTGGGCCAAAATTTGTTCGACCATATTAGCTATGTTGTTATGTCCCCCAAAGTTGTTTTGTTAGAAATGTCGAAGAACCTAGTCAGCATCTTGGTTCTTTCGGATTATTACTGACATATGTATTCGTCGTCCTCCATATTTGGGGTGGGTTCTGGTGGTCGAAAACCTTGATTTTGGCCTAACCTTACTTAGGCCATCCCATTTTCATGTGTTTCAACCTGCCTGATGTTTGATATCTCAGGGGTTGGTCGAGCCTAGAATTGAGGCGTGCCGAAAAAATAGGTTATTTGACCCATTTGATTAGCCAATAACTCATAAGATTGTTTTACATCCAATGCTTTCTTGGGTGTCTATTATTCACTTTCATCCAATTCTTTCTTGGATATTGTGATTCCTTACATCCAATGCTTTCTTGGGTATCATATTGTTCACTTTCATCCAATGCTTTCTTGGATATTGTGATTCCTTTACATCCAATGCTTTCTTGGGTATCACTTTGTTCACTTTCATCTGACGCCATTCTCATATATTGTGATTATACCTTTCATTCAAAGCCATTATTAGAAGTCTAATGTCTTTTCATCTAATGCCATTCTTGGGTGTCACATATGTCCGCCTCTCTGATGTTTTTCCAAATTGAGTTTTTTTCTGATGTTTTTCCAGAACCCATTTGATATTTTTCTAGATATTTCCATTGTGATTCTGATGCCATTCTCAGAATTCATTCGTTTTACTCCCCAATGAGTTTCTAGGTATATACCTTTGTAATTCTGATGCATTCTCGAAATTTCATTTCTTTTACCGTCTGATGAATTTCCAGATTGAGTCTTTGCTTCTGATGTTTTTCCAGAACCCCTTTTGTGTCTATCTGATGTTCTTCCAGATATGACCTTGTATCTCTGATGTTTTCCAGAGTCCATTCAATGATTTTTTAGATGCCTCTGATGTTTTCTTGATTGTCCCTAATGTATTTCCCAGAGTTCTCCTCATCTCATTCAATGATCTTCTGAATGTTTTGACTCTTTTCCATCCAGTTCCATTCTTGGATGATGACTGTTGATTCCTCAGTGGAGCTTATTCAATGCTATTCTGAATATCTCTGATGGATGCCTACTTATGTTCCAAAGTTTCATTCAATGTTCTTCTGAATGACTTTGATGATTGATACTGTTCATTTTTAGAACTTTGTTCAATGCATTTCTGACAAATCTCTGATGACTGTGACCCCTTTTCCCAGTAAAGTTGCTTTTACTTTCTAGATATTCCTGAGTATTCCACTATACAGTCAACTGCTTTCTTGGAAGTCTCTGTTCTATCTTCATATTTGGTCTCATCCCACATCTATCCTTATATTATTTCTAATATTCCTTCCCTTGTGTTCTTCTTCAATTTAATGTTTTCCCAAATAATATTAACTCCAAGCATATTTTAGATTTGCTAAGTGGTAGAAATGTAGTCTTCGGCGTTGAGTTCAAATATCATATTAGAATGATTTAAGAACTATTTTTAATCTGTTTGTTATAAATTAAAACAAAAGTGATTTTTACTAACAAAATTTATTAACACATGGACAATGGAAATAAAACATGTTTTAGAAACAATCTTGTGGATATGAGTCAATTATTTAATAAATGAATGGACTTTAATTGAGTTGTGAGTTGTGATTGAAAAAACTACATTGATACAAATCGGGTATTCTCTGTGCGCAACTGCAGAGACTAATCCTTTAAATTAAGGAGAACCATAATAGGCGACAAAACTCTCTCTTAAGAGATTTAACATTGTTGCATGTTTAAGGATGTGTTCGAATCTAAAATCTCTGAATAAATTGAAAGAGACCCCAATCACTTCAACCAAATATTGTTGGATAAAATATTGATAATTTAGAAACTATGCAACAAATTAATTGAATTAACAATTAAAAAAAAACAATTTGAATTAATGTGTCAACTGTACACTGTAGCTAGCTATGGTAGGAGAGGTTGAGGGAGGTTGAGAAGGTTCTTTGGTTAAGTTTATTTAATCTGAAACTCAAGTCATTCAGAGGGAGAGAGAGATGCATCTTGGAAGTCGCATGCGAAGTGAATGTTGAGAAGTTAGTATCTGTACACTATTACGTTATGTTACCTGCTTTTAGTCCCTCATCGACTGCTTTGTTTTATTTTGTTGTGTTTATATAGTACAGCTACTCAGACTTAGTTTGTCCCTTCGGGGACATCCGATAAAATTGGAACGATACAGAGAAGATTAGCATGGCCCCTGCGCAAGGATGACACGCACAAATCGAGAAATGGTCCAAATTTTTTTGCCATTTTCTTCTCTGGTTAGGGTTTCCTTTTACTGCATCATTTCGCGTTCCTTTTCTCTTTGATTTTGCGTTTAGGTTTTGTTCGTTTTCTATTTCATTTTGCGTTTAGGGTTTTGTTTTCCTTTCAATGCACTAATGCAGGTAGGTGGTGTTCATCACGATTTTGAAATTGGGGGATGTCTTCTACTTCTATTATGTATAGTTAAATTCTTTTTCTAATTCATTGTTATTGTTATGTATACTTTCATTCCACTCTTCTCTCTAATTCATATATTTAACATCATAGCTTTCAATTCAATTCTGTGATAGCGAAAACATCAATTTCACCATATAGATAACATCATAGCTTTCAATTCAATTCTGTGTTAACCAAAATATCAAATAATACATTGCCAAATTGTGTTTCTATCTCATTCGTATACACAATTTTCACCCATTTTCCCATTCAAAGGGAAAAGGAAAATATTTACAACATGCCTATATTCTACAAAATGTCAATACTGATCTATGTTAGTCTCTTGCAGTTGCAGATTTATAGACCATTGAAACAACAAGTTATATGCAAAAAAACATCTTCCGTGCAAGGAATTGTGAGGCCACCCTTTGGATGATCGTATCCAAATTCTTCCTCCGCTTGACTCAGCAACTCTTGAAATGAAGTTTGGTTCAAGTATGACATAGGGATCACAAACCTCTTCATTTCTTCTCCCACGTACACTGCAAGACACCCCTTTGGCACATTCCCTACTTTTGATGATCTTTGGCTGCTACTTAGTGAAGCACGTCTTATAGCTGCAGGTAAACGGAAACCCATTTGAAATGTTTCAAATAACAATCTAAAGATCTCAAATTTATCTTACTTTTGATGCTTGAGTATGTGAATGAGTTGTGATGGTTGGTTGTGAGGGAAGATACTCTATGTATTTATAGAGTCTTCAAGAGTTTCTTCAAATCCATTTCTTTGATAAATTATTCTTGTTAATAGACGGGGTCCATAAGATGAGGGATCACCACATGGTATTGTCTTGGACAGTCGAGGGTTATAGCTTGCCCCACCTTCTGAATGAAAGGCCAGTAGATAGACAACCCACTCGGTAGTCAAATGAATTTAATGCTTTGATTTATTATAGTTACTCGTATTTTTGTAGACACGCATTAGACATGTTACATGTTTTCTTCATATTGATAACACGGCTCAGTGCCGACATATAAGTTCTGCTATTATGTGAATTGTAATGTAGATTGATAATGCATAGTTGGATACAAATCATCATAAATGTAGGGAGGCAACAGGGAACTTTCGTCAAAGGCTTGGTCAGCAGTCAAAAATATATTAGTTGTTGACTTTTGTATCAACCAAGATGAGTTTCTAGCTTTTAGGAAATTTCAAATTTCCAAATGAGATGAGCTTATTTGATACTTGAAATTCATGTTTTAGTGCTAATCTATTTGTAGATTATGTCTGGACCACGTGAACCGGCAGTGGAACACTTTTCATAATTGGTTCAAAAAGTGGTAAACCTGAACTATAATATTATTTGATTGGTTTAACTTCTGTTTTAGAATCTAACTAATTGTGCGTCTATAATATTAATACATGCTCTGTGCAGACTGTTTAGTCATGCAGTTCAGCCCCTGAAACACGTGAACTGAAATTTTTATCGTCTAGTTGGTCTCTTTACTAAAAGTATCTTTTTAATTTAAGAGAATACACCAAATGAAGGCATTTCATGATAATCTTTTGATTAGAAAAATACATAATAATATACACTTTTATGAATAGTGGAGGCTGCTAGGAGCTTATAGTGTAAAGGGTTGCCGCTAATTGAGTGCACAGGAAAACCCTTGCGATTGTCGTCTCTTACACCTTCGTTAAACATCAAAGGAAAAATGCAACATAAAAAGTTATCGGTACGTTACTTTTTTCATTTTCATTTCACTTCTACTGACCTGCACCCAATGTTCTATCACGTGCTAAACAAATTGATCATTGGATCTCATGAAAGTTGGAATAGTTGGTGGAGCTTTCTTATTTATTATTGCATAAATATTGCTCTGCCTAGATGAAGAAAGCTCAAGACATGTAAACATCTTGTGAGCTTAGATACATGATAACTTATCAACTACTATTAGAGTTTGGGTGAATGTTTTATTGGGTTGGAGAAATTTGCAGGAACGTTCGAGCTTCCTAATGTCATCGTTATAATAAACCGACAAAAATTGGATATTGTTTCATATATATTTTATCAAGGACCAATTTTGTATCTTTTAAATAGAAGTATATATGAGCCCATTGAGCTGTGGAATATATTGTGTCATTATGAATAGGAATAAATAATAACAAATAATCTCTTCCTGAATTTATCATTCAGATGGACAGTTCTAACCCATTCCAAATGTAGGAAATGGAAAAAAATCTTTACAAATCTAGATGATGACTATTCTACAAAATTTCCCTGCTAATATATGTTAGTCTCCTTTAGTATAAGATTTATAGACTATTGAACCGAGAAGTAATGTGCAAGAAAACATCTTCCGTGCAAGGAATTGTGAGGCCACCCATTGGATGATCGTATCCGAATTCTTCCTCAGCTTGTCTCAATAAGTTTTGAAATGAAGATTGGTTCAAATATGACATAGGGATAACAAACCGCTTCCTTTCTTCACCGACGTACACTGCAAGATAGCCGTTTGCCCCATTTGATACTTTTGATGATGTTTGGATAGTGCCAGGTGATGGCCGTCTAATAGCAGCAGGTAAACGGAAACCCATTTTATTTTTTTGACGAACAAGCAGAATTTCTCAGATGTAAGGAAAATGTATTTGAGTTTGGTTGCTTGAGTGATTTGTGATGGTTGTGAAGGAGGACACTATATTTATAGTTTCCAAGAGTTTATTGAAATCCCTTTACTAGAGAAATGATTTTTTGAATGATGGGGCCATGAGATGAGAGATCACATGGCGTTGTCTTAGATGTCTTTGTCAAAGGTCAATAAGTTCGATAAGAGTGCCAACCACAGCTTCTGAATGAAAGGCTTGTGTTAAACTCAACAATTGTACATTGTCTACTCATTTCTTTTCAGACATGCTTCAGACATGGCACATGTTCTCTTCATATCAACAACAAAGCTTAATATTGATATATGACCTGTAGAATTATGAGAAAAATATCAGTCATACACTTACGGTTACACACTGTATATGAATTGTGCATATATGTTTTGGTCAGAGATTCAAGATTGGCATTTTCTGTTTCTTGATAAGGGGATACAAATGGGCCACACTGACTAAACTAGTTTGAGGTGAGGTGTCAACCACTCATCTGTATCATGAAAGCATAATTGATTAGATCTACATTTCCTACCAAATGCCTTATGACTTCTGATTATTTTCCGTGCAAAACGTATTAACATTTGTACTAATTTAATAATCAGGATGCAAGTCCACTTATCCGGATACAAAGAAGGAATGAATCTCTCATATAATTCACGCAGCACGGCCAAGCTTTTTGGTAACAACAACTGCTCCGCCAAGATTATAAGAATAAAGATTTGTTTTATGCATATTAGAATAAAGATTTAATTTATATACACTGTCTGTGTAAAGATTGTTTTACAGTGTCAGATATATTAGAATGGTTGAGATTTGCTGATAATGCAAAACTTTTTACACTCAATTAGACTCGGAATTATTAGCTAGTAGAATAAGGCCAGATAATTATTCAAACTCAAGTATTAGAGCCATGAATAAGCATAGTTAGAGATAAGGTATACAGTCATGAATAAAAGACCAATTGAGATAAGTTTCCAGCTTTAAAGAACTTTTAAATTTCCAATTGAGAATAAATTATTTGATACTTGAAATTCATGTTTTTCATCTATTCTATTTGTATATTATGGTTGAACAGTCATGCAATTCAGCCCCTGAAACTTGTGAACTTCAACGTTTTTTTTTGTCTTGTTAATCTCTTTTCAAAGTAGTAGAAGAAAAGTGATAACTTGAATTACCATGCTTCAGTCAAAAATGAATTTTACAGTTCTTTTGCACCACAATCCTTGTTGCAAAAGTTAAAGAGACATTATTTATTAGGTTTTCCTTTTTCTGCATTTCGTTTTCCTTTTCTCTTTGATTTTGAGTTTAGGTTTTGTTCGATTTCCATTATCACTAGTTCCTTTTCTCATTGATTTTGAGTTTAGGGTTTTGTTTTCCTTTCAATGCAGGTGGTGTTCATGACGATTTTGAAATTGGGTTGGTTATTATGTTAAGTTAAATTGTTATGTATTCTCTTCTGTCTAATCAAATGGTTCACCATATAGATAACATCATTGCTCTCAATTGAACTCTGTGTTAGCCAAAACATCAAATTCACCATATAGATAACATAGCTTTCAATTCAATTCTGTGATCGAGAAAACATCAAATTCACCATATAGATAACATAGCTTTCAATTCAATTCTGTGTTAGCCAAAACATCAAATAATAATAGATTGCCAAATTGTGTTTCTATCTCATTCATATACGCATTTTCATCCATTTTCCCATTCAATCAAAGGGAAAAGGAAAATATTTACAACATTCCTATATTCTACAAAATGTCAATACTAATCTATGTCACTCTCTTGTAGTCCCATATTCATACACCATTGAAGCCTGAAGTTATATGCAAGAAAACATGTTCCGTGCAAGGAATTGTCAAACCGCCCATTCGATGATCATATCCGAATTCTTCCACTGCTTCACTCAACAAGTTTTGAAATGAAGGTTGGTTCAAGTATGATGTGGGAATCACAAACCGCTTCATTTCTTCTCCCACGTACACTGCAAGATAGCCCTTTGGTACATTTGTGACTTTTGATGATGTCTGGCTATTGCTAAATGAGGCACGTCTAATAGCTGCAGGTAAACGGAAACCCATTTCAAATGTTTTGAAGAACAAGCTAAAGCTCTTAAAATTTAAGGGGAGAAAAGGTATCTATCTTTTGATGCTTGAGTAAGTGAGTGATTTGTGATGGATGTGAAGCAGTGTAGTGTATTTTTATAGTCTTCATTCAAGAGTTTCTTCAAATCCACTTTCTTGAGAAATTAATTATTGTTAAAGAATGGGGTCCATGATATGAGAGATCCACATGCTATTGTCTTTGAATGTCTCTTCCATCAAGTTCAATTAGAGTGCATACCTTCTCAATGAAAGGCTGGCAGATTAACCACTTGGAAGTCAAATTGCTACTCATATTTTTGTAGACATCTCACATGTTCTCTTCATATCGATAACGCGGTTCAATACCGTTATATAGCTAGCCACCAATAATTCTCTTGTTAGCGTGTATCATCATCGTTAGTTGGCTACAAATCATTAATATTAGGAGGCTACAAGGAACACATATAGAGGGCTTGGTCATTAGTCACACTGACCAGAAGATAGATAGCAATTGAACAACATTTCAAAAGAGATAAGTATATGTTTGGACTCACAACTACCAGCAAACAAAAAAAATGCTATTCTGAATATTGAATTTCAAGTCAACAGTCCTGCATATTTGCAATCTTTTGAATACGTCTAGTAGCAACTGCTCTGTCCACTGATTTGTTTTCTGCATATAAGAAAAATTAGCTAGTAGAACCTTAATTTAATAAACTCTCTTGTTAAGAATAATTAACTAGTAGGATAAGGCCCATTGTTTATTCCTACTCAAGTATCAGGAGCCATGAATGAGTGCCAAACCATATCATACATTTGATGGGTTACTGCTGCTTTCAAGTATCAGACTGTCAAGTTCTCCATTTAAAAGTGATAAGATATACAATCTTTAATAAAAGGTCCACAGGAAACAGCTGGCTAATCAATATATCATTGTCTATACTGGATGAGTTTCTAGCCTTTAGGAACTTTCAAATTTCTAAATGAGATGAGATTATTTGATACTTGAAATTCATGTTTACTACTATTCTTTTTTGTAGATTATGGCTGGACCCTGAGAACGGTTAGTGGAAGACTTTTCATAACTGAGTCAAGAAGTGGTAAAGTTGAACTCTATTGTTTGATGGGATTGGCTTCTGTTTTAAAATCTAACTAATTGTGCGTCTATTATATTAATGCATGCTTTGTGCAAACTCTGTTAAGTCAAGCAGTTCAGCCCCTGAAACATGTGAGCTGAATTTTTTATCGTCTAGTGAGTGTCTTTACTAGAAGTATGTTTTTAATTCAAGAGAATCCACCAAATGCAGGCAGTTCATGATAATATTTTGATTAGGAAAATACATTATAATATTCACTTTTATGAATAGTGGAGGATGTTATGAGCTTAAAGTAAAGGGTTGCCGCTAATTGAGTGCACAAGAAAGAAAGTCCTTGCGACTGTCGTCTCTACCACCTTCGTTAAACCTCAAGGGAAAAATGCATCCTACAAAGTTATTGGTATGTTACTTTTTTTTTCATTTTCATTTCACGTGCTAAACAAATTGACGATTGGATCTCTAGTAGGATAAGGCCCAGTGTTTTTTCTAACTCAATTGCCAAACTATCATAGAGTTGTTGACTTTTGTATCAACTAAGATGAGTTTTTAGCTTTTGGGAAATTTCAAATTTCCAAATGAGATGAGCTTATTTGATACCTGAAATTCATGTTTTACTGCTAATCTATTTGTCGATTACGTCTGGACCACGTGAACTGGCAGTTGAAGACTTTTCATGATTGGTTCAAAAAGTGGTAAACATCTATAATATTATTTGATTGGTTTAACTTCTGTTTTAGAATCTAACTAATTGTGCATCTATAATATTAATTATTGAAATATGCTTTATTATTTCATATCAGTAACACAGTACAAAGAGGTATTTATAGAATATGAATTACACTAGAAAATAGGGGTAATTATTCTCCCTATAAATGCTAATCCTAAATAAGGTAAAAATTGAATAATACAGTTGATTACTATTAATTACAATATATATCCAGTCATAATTAGCTGTACAACAGAATTTCAACACTCCCCCTCAAGCTGGCATGAATATATCATTCATAGCAAGCTTGCACACCATGTTATCAAAAAGTCTCTTTGGAAGACTCTTTGTGAGCACATCTGCTACTTGACTTTTGGTGGGTATGTAGGACATACAAATCTCACCACTGTCAATTTTTTCTTTGATGAAATGCTTGTCCACTTCAACATGCTTCGTCCTGTCATGTAGGACAGGATTATGGGCAATAGAAATAGCAGCCTTATTATCGCAGTAAACTTTAATTGGAGTTGGACCAAAAAACTTCAATTCTTCCATGAATTTTTTGATCCATAATACTTCACAAAAACCATGGGCCACAAATCGGAATTCAGCTTCTGCACTGCTCCTGGCTACAACATTTTGTTTTTTGCTCCTCCATGTTACTAGATTTCCACCTATAAAGGTACAATATCCCGAGGTAGACCTTCTATCATTTATATTACCTGCCCAATCAGCATCTGTATAGGCTTCAATCTGTATATGCCCTCTATTTCTGAATATCAACCCCTTTCCAGGAGTACCTTTCAAGTATCTTAATATTCTGAAAATAGCTTCAAAGTGGGCTGCCCCTGGTGCATGCATAAATTGGCTTATTACACTCACTGCAAAGGCTATATCTGGCCTTGTATGTGACAGATAAATTAGTCTTCCAGCTAATCGTTGATAGCGTTCTCTATCTACTATTTCATCTTCAGCAACTGACTTTAGTTTCACATTGGGATCCATTGGTGTTTCTACTGCTTTACACCCTGTCATCCCTGTTTCTGCGAGTAAATCGAGTATATACTTGCGCTGGTTGAGAAAAATTCCTTCTTTAGATCTTGCGAACTCCATCCCAAGAAAGTATTTTAACTTTCCAAGATCCTTGATATCAAACTCAGCCTCAAGTTTTCTCTTCAAATCACTAATTGCTTTAACGTCATCTCCTGTAATAATAATGTCATCAACATACACTATTAAGATAGCAATCTTACCCTCACATGAGTGTTTAAAGAACATAGTGTGATCTGCTTGACTTTGGGTGAAGCCATGTCTCTTAACAACACTTCTAAACCTCTCAAACCAGGCCCTTGGCGATTGTTTCAATCCATATAAGGATTTTCTCAATCTGCAGACTTTGTTTCTTCCAAGATTTTTTTCAAATCCAGGAGGTAAACTCATATATACTTCTTCATGTAATTCACCATTTAAGAAGGCATTTTTAACATCATATTGATATAGTGTCCAGTTGAAGTTTACTGCAAGAGAGAGAAGAATTCTGATGGAGTTGATCTTAGCAACCGGAGCAAAAGTCTCTTGGTAATCAATACCATGAGTTTGAGTAAATCCTTTTGCTACTAATCTCGCCTTGTATCTTTCCACACTTCCATCAGCCTTGCATTTCACCGTAAAGACCCACTTACACCCCTACTGCCTTTTTATCTTGTGGTAGATCAGTGATACTCCAAGTATTACTTTTGTTTAGAGCATCCATCTCTTCTTTCACCGCTAATTTCCAATTCGGATCACTTAATGCTTCCTGAATAGTTCTGGGCACAAACAAATTAGAAATCCTAGACACATATGCCTTGTGGGTGTGTGATAGTTTGTCATATGACAAGTAATTAGACATAGGATGTTTAGTGCACATACGAGAACCTTTCCTCTCAGCAATTGGGACATTGAGGTCAGGAATATTTTTTCTCACAGAAATTGGAAGATTAATATCAGGAAAAGACAAATCAGGTAAATCATTGGATGAGTAAGAAGGATTACCAGATGAAGAACTAGAAGGCAGATTATCGGTAGGACCTTCACTTGGTAAATCAGATTGGATTTCTACCGGAGAGACAATAGGCCTTGCACCACCTTTGTGGAATTTTTTTCGAACATACACTTTAATTTCACGATTATCATCCTTAATCAGTGTTTCTCCCCCTGTTTCAGATTCTCTTATCTTGGCACTTGGGTGATTAGTAGTCACAATATCATCTAGAGCAGGCAAGGTTTCCCAAAAATTATCTTCTTTATTATTACATTGACTCTCCCCCTGAAGAGAATTTTTAAAAAAAGGTTGATTTTCAAGAAAGTGAACATCCATGCTTTCAAAAAATTTCTTTGTAACTGGGTTAAAACATTTGTATCCCTTTTTGTTGGAAGCATAGCCAAGAAAAACACATTTTTCGGCTTTAGGATCCAATTTAGAACGAAAAACATTGGGGATGTAAACATAACAGAGACAACCAAAAACTTTAAGGGGAAGATCCGTAATAATACGAGATGTAGGAAAATTGTTTTGTAACACTTGTACCGGACTTTCATATTGTAACACCCGAGATGGCATTTGATTGATGAGGTGACAAGCAGTTAATAAAGCATTTCCCCAAAGATACTTAGGTACATTCATAGAAAACATAATAGCTCTCGTAACTTCGAGGAGATGTCTATTTTTTCTTTCAGCAATACCATTTTGTTGCGGAGTATCGCGACAAGTGGATTGATGAATTATCCCCTTAGTTACAAGGAATGTACTTAAGTATTTGTTGAAATATTCAGTGCCATTGTCAGACCTTAGAATGCCAATCTTGGTTTGAAATTGATTGTTAATCATGTTAAAAAAATCTTGAAATCTTTGTTCAACTTCTGATTTTTTCTCCATGAGATAAACCCAACACAGCCGTGTATGATCATCAATAAATGTCACAAACCATTTTTTTCCAGACATAGTTTTAATTTTTGAAGGACCCCAAACATCACTATGAATTAAATAAAAAGGTTTGGAAGCAGAATAGACTTTTGATTTAAAAGACACACGATGATCTTTAGCTAAGTGACAAGCTTCACAATGAAATTGTGAGGAATTTAAAATGCTTAAGATACGAAAAACTAGGGTGGCCTAATCTTTTATGCCATAACATAACTTGATTTGAAACAGGAGATGAGCTTGTACTGTTTGAACCGAAAAACGCTGTATTGCCAAACTGAATTCCATCAAGGTAGTACAGTCCATTCATCTCTCTAGCAGTTCCAATCGTCTTCCCCGAGTTCTGGTCCTGAAAAACACAAGTAGAAGGACGAAAAAGAACAGAACAATTAGTGTCCTTAGACAATTTATGAACAGATAGAAGATTACAAGCGAATTTAGGAACATGTAAAACAGATTGCAAAGTGATTTGCTCTGAAATTTTTATGCTGCCTTTGCCTGCAATACTTGAGTAACTACCATCAGCTATCCTAACTTTTTCAAAACCTGAACTAGGAAAATAGGAACTGAATAGATGAGAGCAATTAGTCATGTGTTCAGATGCCCCTGAATCTATTATCCAAGGGTTAGAGTGGTTGTAGGCAGATAGTGCCCAAGAATCCTTACCTGTTTGTGCCACAGTTCCAGTAGGAATATTAAGAGATGAATTGAGCTTTAGAAACTTAAGAAGGTTATCCATTTGCTCCTTCGTACATGGAGACGAATCAGCCTCATTGGCTGTAGGCATGGGACGGTCACCGAACTTACCAGCCTTGCCATGGTTTGGTCGTCCATGTAGTTTGTAGCAAGTTTCCCGAGTGTGGCGATTGCGACCACAATAGTCACAGAATAAATGAGTCTTATCTCTACCTTGTTGATTAGGAAGTGGTTTACGATTGACATGGGGAATTGCCAAGGCAGATCCTTCAACTAGTGGAGGGACAGCTGCTGTATTTTTGCCAAGCATCACTTGTCGACGACTCTCTTCGCGACGTACTTCTGAAAAAACTTCACTAATTGGAGGGATAGGATTTCTGCCTAAAATACGGCCACGAACCTCATCAAAATCAACATTTAAACCTGCAAGGAACTTGAAAACACGACTAGTATCCACCATCTTCTTGTAATGTTTGTTGTCGGCAGGTGATTTCCACTCATACTCATTGAAAAGGTCCAAATCTTGCCAAATACGTTTGAGACAATTGAAGTATTTGGTGACTGAATCTTCACCTTGCCGAATTTCTCCCAGTTTGAGAGTTAATTCATAGATTTGGGATTGATTTTCCAAATCAGAGTACATTTGGGAGACACCTTCCCAGAGTTCTTTTGCAGTATCATAACAGAGATAATTTGCACCTATCTCTTCATCCATGGAGTTGACTAACCATGTCATGACCATGGAGTTTTCAGCATCCCATGTATCATAATCTGTACCTGCCTTTTCTGGTTGTTTTTTGTCACCAGTGATGTAGCCAATCTTTCCTCTCCCCCTGAGATACATACGAACGGATTGCGACCATCGAAGATAATTACCACCGTTCAGCCGAATTGTTGTGATCTGAACAGGGTGGTTTTCATGGTACGTCCGGACTAATTGAGGTGTTTCAGGTTTGGGTGAGGAATGTTTGGGTGAAAGTGAGGACTCAGTGTCAGACATTATGTGGGATGAAAAAAGACAAACAATGCGGAAGCAAAAACAAAACCCCAAAGAATTCTTTTTGCTACTGATACCATATTGAAATATGCTTTATTATTTCATATCAGTAACACAGTACAAAGAGGTATTTATAGAATATGAATTACACTAGAAAATAGGGGTAATTATTCTCCCTATAAATGCTAATCCTAAATAAGGTAAAAATTGAATAATACAGTTGATTACTATTAATTACAATATATATCCAATCATAATTAGCTGTACAACAGAATTTCAACATTAATACATGCTCTCTGCAGACTCTGTTTAGACATGCAGTTCAGCCCCTGAAACACGTGAACTGAAATTTTTATCGTCTAGTTAGTCTCTTTACTAAAAGTATCTTATTAATTAAAGAGAATACACCAAATGAAGGCATTTCATGATAATATTTTGATTAGGGAAATACATAATAATATCAATATACACTTTTATGAATAGTGGAAGCTGCTAGGAGCTTATAGTGTAAAGGGTTGCCGCTAGTTGAGTGCACAGGAAAGCCCTTGTGATTGTCGTCTCTACCACCTTCGTTAAACATCAAAGGAAAAATGCAACATAAAAAGTTATTGGTATGTTACTTTTTTCATTTTCATTTCACTTCTACTGACCTGCTTCCAATGCTCTATCACATGCTAAACATTGATGATTGGATCTCATGGAAGATGGAATAGTTGAATGAGTTTTCTTATTTATTAAAGCATAAATATTACTCTGCCTAGATGAGAAAGCTCAAGACATGGAAACACGTTGTGAGCTTAGATGCAAGATAGCTTATCAACTATTAGAGTTTGGGTGAATGCTTTATTTGGTTAGAGAAATTGGCATGAACATTCGAGCTAGATTTTGCTTATAGCGTGTGGTACCCTTATGTCATCATTATAATAAACCAAGGAAAACTAGATGTTGTTTCATATTTGTTTTAAAGGACCAATTTTGAAATTTATAGCTTATAAATAGAAACAAATAGGAGCCCATAGAGTTATTGAATATATTGTGTCATTATGATTAGGAGTAAGTAATAGCAAACAATCTCTTCCTGAATTTGTCATTCAGACGAACAATTCTAACCCATTCCAAGGATAGGAAAAGGAAAAAAAATCTATACAAATCTAAATGATGTCTATTGTACAAAATTTCTATGCTAATCTATGCCAGTCTCCTTTAGTAAGATTCATAGGCTGTTGAACTGAGAAGTAATATCCAAGAAAACATCTTCTCTGCAAGGAATTGTGAGGCCACCCATTGGATGATCATATCCAAATTCTTCCTCCGCTTGACTCAACAAGTTTTGAAATAAAGGTTGGTTCAAGTATGAAATGGGGATGACAAACCGCTTCATTTCCTCTCCGATGTACACCGCAACATAGCCCTTGGGCACATTTGACACTTTTGATGATGTTTTGATACTGCGATGTGAAGATCGTCTAATAGCAGCAGGTAAAAGGAAACCCATTTTAAATATTTTGAAGAAAAAAAGCTGAATTTCTTGATGTAAGGAAATTGTATCTGAGTTTGATTGCTTGAGTGATTTGTGATGGTTGTGAAGGATGACGCTATATTTATAGTTTCCAAGAGTTTAAATGATGGGGTCCATGAGATTAGAGATCACATGGTATTGTCTTAGATGCCTCTGTCAAGGATCAATAAGTTCAGTAAGAGTGCAAACACATCAGACATGGCACATGTTCTCTTCATATTGACAAGAAAACTTAATGTTGATATATGACCTGAAGAATTATGAGAGAATTATCAGTCGTACACTAACAGTAACACACTAAATATCAGTTGTGCATATTGTTTTGTTCACAAGAGATCACATGAAACTGTCTAGATGTCTTTCTTAAGACTTGGCAGAGAGTTAAAGTTATGTCCCACATTACAAAGCTGTTTCAACTTTGAAAATGAAAGTGATATGCACAGGTAAGAAAACCTACTAATTTTTAAACCATTGCAATGACATTATTATTATTTTTTGGAGAGGCTTAAAATGTTTGAAATTTACTTCAACAATTAATGTTGATGGTTACATACCCTGGCATTTTCTGAATGGATATTCTAATTTTCAAACTCAGTAAGTTTGCTCTAGGAATTAATTTAGCAGACATAGACAGCAGTGTCTGTGGTCATTTGTATAGGACTTGCAAAAGAGGTTAGAGAAAGTTTTGTTTTGGTCAGAGATTCAAGATTGGTATCTGCTGTTTCTTGATAAGGAGATACAAATGGGCCTAACTGACTAAACTAGTTTGAGGTAAGGTGTCAACCACTCATCTGTATAATTGAAACCTAATTGATTAGATATCCGTTTGCTACCGAATTTCTTTTGATCATTTTCCATGCAAATGGTATTAACATTTGTAGTGATATAGTAATCAGGATGCAAGTCCACTTATCTGAATATTATTAGGTAGACTACACCTCAAAACTTTAACTTGTGCTGATAATTATTGTTCAATGATTTGTTTTCTACGTATAAGAATAAGGATTTAATTTATATTCACTATCAATGTAAAGATATTTTTACAGTATTAATCAATAATAACCGTGAGATGATTAAATATATTGAATTTTAATCATAACTATTTTCAAAGTCAGATATTTGAATGGTTGAGGTGTGCTAATAATGGAAAACTTTCTATACTGACGATGCATAACAATTAAACTCAGGATAAGGCACAATGTATTGTCAAACTCAAATATCATAGCCATGAATAGACATAGTAATTGAGATAAGATATTTAGTCATCAATAAAAGACCAATTGAGATTTGATTATTTGATACTTGAAGTTCATGTTTTATATCTGTTCTATTCGTAGATTATGGCTGGACCCGGAGAACTGGCAGTGGGAGACTTTCCACAATTGGGTTAAGAAGTGGTAAATCTGAACTCTATTATTTGATGGGATTAGCTTCTGTTTTAGAATCTAATAAGTTGTGTGCGTCTATAATATTAATACATTCTCCGTTTATTCATGCAATTCAGCCCCGGAAACATGTGATCTGCAATTTTTTTTCTTCTAGTTAGTCTCTTTTCAAAGTAGTAGAAGAAAAAAGTGATAACTTGAATTATCATGCTTCAGTGCAAAAAATG
The DNA here is from genome assembly GCA_022829125.1 of Lathyrus tuberosus. Taxonomy (NCBI): domain Eukaryota; kingdom Viridiplantae; phylum Streptophyta; class Magnoliopsida; order Fabales; family Fabaceae; genus Lathyrus; species Lathyrus tuberosus. The sequence continues at coordinate 11,396,561 of JALAZF010000176.1, read as the reverse complement.
GATGGCATTGCTTGTTAAAAGTAAAAAAAATCAATTGGGTTTGTATAAGTTGATGATTGAGTCTCAGAGGAGTTGGAATAGTTGAAGAAGCAGTTGATAGAAGCACAAGACATGTAAGAAATTTGTAAGCTTAGATTCAAGATAGCTTGTTAACTATTAGAGTTTGGCTGAATGTTTTACTAGGTCAGAGAAATTTGCAAGGAATGACCAGTTTTGTAATTTATAATTTATAAATAAAAGCATATAGGAAAATATTGAATTGTTGAATATATTGTGTCATTATGATTAGAAAATTAATAACAAATAATCTCTTTCTGAATTTGTCATTCAGATGGACTGTTCTAACCCATTCCAAAGGTAGGAAGGAGAAAAAAAATCTTTACAAGTACAAATGATGACTATTGTACAAAATGTCTGCTAATCTATGTCAGTATTCTTCATTATAAGATCTATAGTCAATTGAAGCAAGAAGTAATATGCAAGAAAACATCTTCTGTGCAAGGAATTGTGAGGCCGCCCATTGGATGATCATATCCGAACTCTTCCTCTGCTTGACTCAACAAATTTTGGAATGAAGATTGGTTCAAGTATGACATGGGGATAACAAACCGCTTCATTTGCTCTCCAACGTACACCGCAAGATAGCCCTTTGGCACATTCAATGCTTTTGAGGATGTTTGGCTACTGCTTAATGAAGCCCGTCTAATAGCTGTTGGTAAACGGAAACCCATTTCTAATGTTTTGAAAAAGAAGCTGAATTCGTCAGTTGTAAGAAAAAATGTTTCTAAGTATATGATTGCTTGAGTTATTTGTGATTGTTGTGAAGGAGGACACTATATATATAGTTTCCAAAAGTTTCTTGAAATCCTTTCGGTAGAGAAAAATTATTTGTCAGACATGGAGCATGCTGTTCTCTTAACATTGATCACACAATGTTGACATCTTACCTGAAGAATTATGAGAAATATTTGTCATAAATTAGAACACTATTTATGAATTGTTCTTGACTTAGTTCTTAAATAGCTCATAAAAGTTCACATGATAGTGTCTAGAAGTCCCACATTATTATGATCATGTTTGAGACAGACTTGAAACATCTCTAATTTTCTTCAAAAACTAATTTTTGCTATGTTTTATATCCTGGCATTTTCTAATTTTGAAATTCTATTAGTTTATTCCATAAATTAATTTAGGAGAATAGAGCAATGATTAGGTTCGATTGTTGGTGGCTTGAAAAAGAGGATGGAAAAATAAGTTTTGTTTTCTACATTATTCAATAGAAGAATTTATTCCATACCTCTACAACATTTAACCCTCTACCCCAACCAACCATCAAATATGCCAATTGTACTCCTTTCGTTTTTTAATAATTATTTTACCATTCATTTTCTACTATTATTTTTAAACATTTTTGAATTCACCATCTATTCACCTCAGAGTAGTATTTTGGTACATGAAAGTTTCTTAGTTGTAAATTTTAGCAAAAGTTTTTTAATTGGTAAATAAGGTTATAACGTCATTGCCTTAGTTGTAAATAAAAGTTATATGAACGTCATTTTGGAAAAATTTATCATATTTGTGTTTTTTTAATTTATTTTTATTTTTTTATTTTTATTTTTTATTTTTTATTTTTTATCTTTCGGATATACAACAATTATGGGTAGATATTTAGGGGTCCTCAAATAATCCATTATTTGGATTATACAAATCCATATCTAACTTCATTTTTAAAAATCAGTTAATTATTAATATGATTTTAATATCACAAGTTATTTGACAAATGATAATAAATTAAGAGAAAATTAGAGAGTGATTGAGGGAAAAGAGTTTATTAAATTGAAATTTTGTTCTTAAGGGGACATATGTTAAGCCAATTGTCCAAATCAACGTGTTCAACATCTTAAACCAGAAATGATAGATAATTGACAAATAAGATAATACATTATAAAGCAATAAAAAACACAATATTATTAATCCATTTCAGTGCAACATCACTTAAGTCTGGGGCTTCCGACCCAAGAAAGGAAATCCACTCTTCAATAAAATTAGTACAAAGTATCTTAGATGAACAACTATGATTCAATGTCCCTCTTCTTAATTCTACCAGTGTATTTCTATTTAGGATTCCTTTTAAATATGAGACTCTTTTCACTTTCTCTCAATCGCTAACCCTAGTAATCAATACAATAATCAAAATATTGAATGTTGAATTACAACTCACCTAACAAACCAAACTATACGCCTTTAGATATGAATGGTGTCGCTTGAGTGGTGCACAAATAATAATACAAACAAAAACTCAAAGTATAAACCCTAACACAAAGATCTTCAATAATCATTAGGTTTGAGTCTCCTTAAATATCAATGCAATCTTATGGGCTTTTCTCCAATGGGCATTTGATTTGATCACATCAAAATTTGTAGAGGATTCTGTTTTGATTTGTTTTTCCTCCAACAAAAGATTTGATTTGTTTGGATTCAAATTTAAATCTCTAACTGTTTGGTTCGACCCTTTTAATTTGTCAAACAAATCTAATTAATGCATTGCTAAAAGATAACAGTAAATTTGATTGAAACCCAACCAGAAATTACACTCAGAACAACAACAATCATGACCTACTGACAAGGAACATATGTTGTACACATGCTGGAACATCTGGTTTCACATGTGTCCTTTCTGCATCAAAACATCTTGTACACTCCATGTTGTTTTGTATAATGCAGCCAATAAAAAAGAACAATCTTTCCCTTTGACAAATTTTAGCAAAATAACTCTTTCAAAACTTACAAGATGTGCAAGAGTAAATCTTCAAAAGAATAAAAACTGAGCAACATAAGCACACCACAAACAAATACACAAAGCAAACAGCAACATAAAAAGTAGCAAAATTAAAATTCATGAAATGTGGTTTCTACATAAAAAAGAATCACAATGCTCCCAAAGTAAAGCACAGAATCAGTTATGCATACACACAACCAAAGTCAGTAGTCAGTAGTCAGTCAGGTCACTCAGAACACGCCACTACACATCAAACATCAGAGTTCACACACACACACACACACACACACACACACACACACACACACACACACATACACATACATACTCACACACACACACACACACACACACACACACACACACAAATAAGCTTACACATGCTCATAGTTGAAGGCCAAATGTCAAGTCAGATGCTCTAGCATGTGAGCACACATCAATACTGCAGAACATATACTGCAACATATACACACCAATTTATACTCCCCCCTTTTGCCACAATTTGAAAAGAGACTCATACATTGTTAGTGGCAAAAAAAAACCATAAACACCGATGAGTACCAAATGGAGTAGCTAGAACCATGGTTAAAATGCAAAAGTCAAAATTATTACAGACCCACAAAACAAGTCTAAAAACAAAGGGCCAAAATTCTTCTCCATCACTAGTAGATTATTCTTACTCTTCCTCTTCACTGTTAGCTTTTTCTTCATCCTCAACATCATTCTCCTTTGTCAAAATTTTGATTAATCCATCCACATTCCTTTTCTTGATGGTACTTGCAAAGTCTTTGCAACTTCCACGAGCTAAAACAACACATCTTTTCTGGTTGCTTTGGATATAAGAGAGGAATTTCCACCAGCAGTTTGACCTTAGTACTTTGTCACTACAATGTCTGGGACATGTGTCTTGAAAAAGAGGATAGAAACCTAAGTTTTGTTTATTCTATAAATTAGTTTAGCAGACATAGAGATCAACGACTATAGGTCAATTGTTTGTGACTTGAAAAAAAGGATAGCAACCTAAGTTTTGTTTTTTTCATTATTCAATAGAAAGATTCATTCTATCCACCGCCAACCAACCATCAAATATGCCAATTGTACTCCTTTTTTTATAATTATTATTCCATTTCATTTTCTACTTTCACTTTAAAACATTTTTGAACAAATTGATCCCGATCAAGAAGAGAATGATAATAACATCCTTCATATTGGGCATCATCAAAACTCATCTCCTCGTGGAAATCAACACAATCAAAGCTCAATTACAACAATCTTGCTTCTGTCGGGATTGTATTGGTTATTGTCGTTACACTAGTAACCATCAGAATCTATATTTCCAGAACCATACATGTTAGAGTCGGAACCGTACTTTCATGTTGTCTAATTGTGCAATCCCCCCTTTTTCTTTCGCCTACTAGTTTTAGCCATTTGTGTTGGAATCAACCCAAAGACTATGGGAATTCCTTCTATCACGCAGCAATTATACAGAAAGTAGAAAGAGAATAGGGAAGAAGAAGATGAATAGTGTTCTTGCTGCCCACAAACTGTGGGACTTTCTCTCTTCTTATTACTCACTCTGCAACTGCAGAATTTTGTGAGAAATTACAAAGTGTTGTAATTGATACAAAATAATGAGGGAAACTCCCTATTTATAGAATTAGGTTTGCTTGCATCTCAAGACAAAGCCCAAACTATAAAAGCCCAAAATATCAAATCTAATCTAAATCATATCAAATCAAATCTAATCTAATAAAAGCAAAATCTGAATCCCATCTAAATGAATCTGTCGAAACACTTTCGACAATTCGACACTAAGCAATTCGACACATGCTATTTCGACTTCGACTTCGACACTAGACAACAACCTGTTGTCTTCGACTTCGACACTAGACAACAACCTGTTGTCTTCGACTTCGACTTCGACAACAATGGATTACATTCAACACACCACCTAATACATTGTGTCTAAACTATATATGTTCATCATAGACCTTAGCCTTCTGAATCCTTCGACTTGCACTCCCTTCGTCATGATATCTGCAATCTAATTCTCAGTTCTGCAGTGTTCCAAATTCATCTTCCCTTCTGCTACCTGCTCTCGAAGATAATGGAACCTCATCTCGATGTGCTTGCTTCGACCATGAGCTATTGGATTCTTCGCCAAGTTGATAGCTGACATGCTGTCGATCTTCATGGTAATTGCTCCATGACTCATTGATGTAATTTCTTCGACCAGATTCACCATCCATGTTGCTTGACATGCACAAAGAGAAGCAGCAATGTATTCTGCTTCGCATGATGACAATGCCACTACTGGCTCCTTTCTCGAACTCCAAGCAACTGGTGCACCACCTAACATAAACACATATCCAGCTGTGGATTTTCTATCCTCTGCATCACTACACCAGCTAGAGTCTGTGTATCCCACTAACTTGCATTCTTTCCCTTCATCAGCTGCTGGAAACAAAATGCCATAGTCGAGAGTTCCTTTCAGATACCTTAGTATCCTCTTCACCGCTGCTAGGTGTGATACCTTTGGCTTCTGTATAAATCTACTTACCATACCAACACTGTATGCTAAGTCAGGCCTTGTGTGACAAAGGTATCGAAGTGACCCAATAAGTCTTCTGTATTGGGTTGGGTCGACATCATCTTCATCTGAATTTTTCGACAGTTGCTGTCTGGGCTCAGCTGGAGTCGAAGTTGGGTTGCAATCTTGCATCTCAAATCTCTTCAATATTTCGCCTGCATATCTTCTTTGATGCATCATCAAACCTCTACTACTCTTGTAGAATTCGATGCCAAGGAAATATGAGAGATTTCCCAAGTCTGACATTTCAAACTCTTCACTCAGGTTACGTTTGAAATCTTCGATCTCCTTCTTGCAACTTCCTGTTATCAACAGATCATCGACATAGAGACATAGTATAAGCAATTCGCCATTGCTTCTTCTTACATATACTCCATGCTCAGTTGTGCACTTCACAAATTCCTTCTTCCTTAAGAAGCTGTCGATTTTCTTATTCCAAGCTCTTGGAGCTTGCTTAAGTCCATACAGGGCTTTATGCAGCCTGTACACCTTTCTCTCTTTGCCTTGTTTCACAAACCCAACTGGTTGTGCAACATAAACTTCTTCGTCTAAGGGGCCATTCAGGAATGCACACTTCACGTCCATCTGACATGTGTGCCAATTATTCATATTTGCTAGACCAACAACCAACCTGATTGTTTCGATCCTAGCAACTGGTGCAAAGACTTCGTCATAATCAATTCCTTCCTTCTGAAGAAATCCTTTCGCTACGAGTCTTGCTTTGTGTCGAACTACTTCACCTTTTGGATTCAACTTTACTTTGTAAACCCACTTCACATCAATTGCCTTCTTGCCTTCAGGCAATTCGACAAGTGACCAGGTGTTGTTGACTTCGATGGATTTTATTTCTTCATTCATTGCTTTCACCCACTTCGAATCTTTCAATGCCTCAGCTGCATTGACAGGTTCGACATCTGCATAGAAAGCATAGTGTACCAGTTCACCTTCTTCATCGACAACATCATCTGATGTAATCACACATTCCTGCAATCTTGCTGGCATTTGTCTTGTTCGACGAGGTCTACTTGGTTCTGCTTGGTCTTCGACACTTTCTTGTCGAACTTCTCTCTCAGCTTCTCTAGCTGGTTCTTCACAACTGATTCTTACTGAATCTTTGTTGACATTTTCTGTCCAGTCCCACTCCTTAAGCTCATCAATGATCACGTCTCTGCTGATCACAATCTGCTTGTTCACTGGGTTAAATAGTTTGTATCCACCTGTCGAATGATATCCTATCAAGATCATCTGATTCGACTTGTCATCAAGCTTCCTTCTCAACTGATCTGGCACATGTCTAAGTGCTATAGATCCAAACACCTTTAAGTGACTAAGGCTAGGCTTGTCACCAGACCAACATTCTTCTGGAGTGATTCCTTCAAGCTTCTTTGTCGGACACCTGTTCAAAAGATATGTTGCTGTCGAAACTGCTTCTCCCCATAATTCTTTGGGTAGATGCTTTCCATTCAACATACTTCTTACCATGTTCATGATGGTTCTGTTCTTGCGTTCTGCAATCCCATTCTGCTGTGGAGTGTAGGGTGGCACCACCTCATGCACAATCCCTTCTTTTCTACATAATGCATCGAACTCTTTCGACACATATTCTCCACCACCATCAGTTCTCAGAGTTTTCAACCTTCGACCACTCTGTCTTTCGACCATGGATTTGAATCTGACAAATACCTCAAACACATCACTTTTCTTCTTGATGAGATAAGTCCATAATTTTCGACTGAAGTCATCTATAAACGTGACAAAGTATCTGTTGCCACCAATCGAATCCACCTGGATTGGACCACATACATCAGAGTATATGACTTCAAGAATTGCCTTCGACTTCCTTCCTGCATCCTTGCTGAAGCTATTCTTGTGTTGTTTCGACTGAACACACTCTTCACAAACTTCACTAGGAATGTCGATTTCTGGTAATCCTGACACCATATTTCTTCTCTTCAGCTCCCTGATGTCATTGAAGTTGAGATGGCCTAGTCGAAAGTGCCATAACCACTCATCTCTACTGGCTGCTGTTGCTAGACACTTGTGCTCCATCACATTGAGTTCAATCTTGAAGGTCCTATTCTGAGACATTGGAGCCTTCAAGATCAACCTACCACCTGCGTCGAGAACTCTCATCATCTTGTCTTCGACAACTACCTTGTAGTTCTTTTCGACAAGCTGCCCTATACTGAGCAAATTACTCTTCATGCCTGGAATGTACAACACATTGGAAATTGTTGTCCTTTTGCCATCTTTCCTCATAATCAGAACATCACCAACACCTTCAGCTGCTAGAGTGTTGTCATTTGCAAACTTCACCGTGTTCTTCGACGAGGGCTTCATGTTGACAAACCAATCTTTCCTCCCAGTCATGTGTGATGAGCATCCTGAGTCCAAGTACCACTGGTCCTTGAAACTCTCATTATCTCTGGTTGTAACCATCAGCATCATACCTTCTTCTTCATGCTTCACCAGATTTGCATCAGTTTCTTGATTTTTCTTCTTTTCTGGACATTTTGTCGAATAGTGACCATACTGGTGACAATTATAACACTGAATGTGGCTTTTGTCAGGCTTTCGACCACCACCTCTTCCTCTACCTGCAGCACCACCTCTTTGGTTGCCTTGGTTCTGGGTCCTTCTATGGTTCGACCAATTCGCCTCTTGCTGATTTCCTCTGCCTGTCGAATTGTTGTAGTTTCCTCTACCCTTGTCGACCATCTTTTCTTTACCCTTCTTATCTTTCGCTGATTGAGCTTGCAAGGCCACATCATTCTTCGACTTGCCTGCAACTCTTTTAGCCATTCTTTGTTCATGAGATTCAAGCGTCCCTTGAAGCTCTTCTTTCGTCACCTTCGACAAATCTTTTGATTCTTCTATGGCTACTACCACGTGATCAAACTTTGGAGCCAACGATCTCAAAATCTTTGAGACAACTGCTTTCGCCGCCAACACTTCTCCACACACCTTGATTTGATTCACAAGTCTCGTAACTCTTGTGAAGAAATCAATTATGCTCTCATTGTCTTCCATCTGAAGCAATTCATACGCCCTTTTGTGAGTTTGTAACCTCACCTCTTTCACCTTCTCTGCGCCTCCAAACGATTTTTCCAGAATCTCCCATGCATCCTTCGCTGTTTCTGCATCACTAACTTTCTCAAAGTTATCTGCATCAACACATTGATGGATTATAAAGAGAGCTTTATAATCTTTCTTCTTCAATTCTTTGAATGCAGCCTTTTCTTGATCCGTCGCACCTTCTTCAAGAGTTGTTATTCCTTCCTTCACAAGATCCCACAAATCTTGATAACAGAAAACAACCTTGATTTGCTTGCACCAATTCTCATAATTATCTTTCTTGAGAATTGGAAGGTTTGCTGGAAAATGGCCGTTTGGATGATTCGTAGCCATCGCGTTCTTGCGATTTCTTGCCCTTGAATCTCTTAAACCGGAGCTCTGATACCATTGTTGGAGGGCAATCGAGGGGGTCAACGAGGGAGCATTTCTTAATTGGGACACACCTTTGTGAGAGACACACCACATACTCACCTAAAACCTTAAGGTGATAGGTGTGTGGGTTCTCCCACTTATAAAGTGTTTAATCTTCCCTTTTTTAATCAATGTGGGACTTCTTCCTCACACTTGATTCTCAACACTCCCCCTCAAGTGTGAGTTTATATACAATGCTCCCCCTCATGTGGAAGCTCTCTATTCCACATACACTTGTATCACCGTTGAATTCAACGAAACACCTTCTACCCACACCTGCGGGACGTGTTTCGATACAAGTAAGCTGGTCCCTTTCTCGAACCAGGCTCTGATACCAGATGTTGGAATCAACCCAAAGACTATGGGAATTCCTTCTATCACGCAGCAATTATACAGAAAGTAGAAAGAGAATAGGGAAGAAGAAGATGAATAATGTTCTTGCTGCCCACAAACTGTGAGACTTTCTCTCTTCTTATTACTCACTCTACAACTGCAGAATTCTGTGAGAAATTACAAAGTGTTGTAATTGATACAAAATAATGAGGGAAACTCCCTATTTATAGAATTAGGTTTGCTTGCATCTCAAGACAAAGCCCAAACTATAAAAGCCCAAAATATCAAATCTAATCTAAATCATATCAAATCAAATCTAATCTAATAAAAGCAAAATCTGAATCCCATCTAAATGAGTCTGTCGAAACACTTTCGACAATTCGACACTAAGCAATTCGACACATGCTATTTCGACTTCGACTTCGACACTAGACAACAACCTGTTGTCTTCGACTTCGACACTAGACAACAACCTGTTGTCTTTGACTTCGACTTCGACAACAATGGATTACATTCAACAATTTGTATTGTGAGATATTAAGCCTAATTATGTTGCACCGATTGCAAAACTTAGCCATTTGAATGTGCATCCATCTCTTTCCACCAAAATTTCATTGAAAATAGGATAAATTACACTCACCTTCCCCGAGGTGTATTAAACTGACAATAACACCCCCATTATTTTTTAATGACAATAAAAAATTGTAGGTATAGATAACATTTACCTACATTTTATTGTCTGTCACTGAAAACTTCTATTGGTATATACAAGCTTAACGGAGGTTAGTGCATATTTTAAAATTAGAGAGAGTCACTGTCATTTTAATGGATCACAGGGGAAGTGAATGTAATTTTCTTTTGAAAATATTCCTTAATAGATTCATATCCACTAAGACTCGAGCATAAATATTCATGTTTATGTATTTTCGTCTAACAAAAGTGGTGTCCCGGTTGCATTTGCAATTTTGAAAAATGTGCAATGTCTATAATATTCTTGCGGTAACTCCATGAGTTTAATCCAAATTTAAGCATGTGTTTGTTGTTGAGTGTGTACATTAAAGTATTTTTTCCCTTTTGATACTCTATGCACTTATGGCTTCAAGTTTATAGATCCCATGGACCACGCCAAGCACATAGCCTCTTAGTTATAAAAATGAAATCATATAACTCTCTATCCAAGAATGTCAACTTTCACTGTTATGTAAATTTTCATATTGATGCGAGTTTCTCGAAGAACTACATAGGTGTTAAAGGTGTGTCATTGTTCATGACCGACCTGCCATGTAGATTTTGTTTGCAATGCTCAAGTATTTTTCATACTCGACCGAGGTTATTTTGATACACAATACATCTCCTTTAACCATCAGAGTCAACAGTTGACTTGTTTGTACCATATTAAATACCTACATTAATTGTGCAAAAGATCATGTGATGGTCAAAGGAAGTTGAAGTTTCAGTGATAGTTTTAAATAATATTTTAAAAATTGGACCGGTCATCAAACCGGTAAAGGTACTGGGTCGCTGGTTTATTGGTCGAACCACTGGGTCACTGGTCGAACTGCATGATTAAACCAGATTAAATCAAATAACTTAGTTGAATAAACCGATCTCTATAAAAAAACTATATATTTAATAAATTGGTCGAACCGGATGACTCTGTCTCTAAAAAATATCACGTCACCTACAAAATTTCAAAATATCATAATTTCACATGTTTATTCTTTAAATTCAAACTATTGACGGAGATATCACGTACGACAAAATAATATAAAATACAAATCCAAATAAATTTTAAACAATATCTGATTACAAACGAAGAAAAATTGTTCCAAATAAATTTTGAATAAAGTCTATTTATATTTTAATTTTATTTAAAAAAAAATTATCAAAACGGCGTCGTTATTATGAAGAAAAAAAAAGACATGCATTTGAACTGCCGGTTCACCAGTTTTTAGCGGTTTTGACCGGTTCCCACTGGTTCAATAGCATATCTGATCCAACATCAAACTAGACCGGTGACTCTTCCGTTTTTCGGTTCGACCGGTCCGACCAGCCGGTTCGGTCCGATTTTTAAAACACTGATTTTAAATTGTTACTCTATCAGTGACATAAAGATAATAAAAATAATAATAAATAAATAAATTGTACATAAAGATAATAAATTTAATATAAATTACTTAGAGAATCTTGATTTAATAAAATAGTACGTATTTTTTTTCTAGAGGGATTTTGAAACAAATGAATCCATCATGTGAAACCTATAATATATATGTACAAAAAATAAAATCTTTGTCCTATGCAAAATTTCCAAGAAATAATACCGAATCATCAAGTCACAAAACAAAACAATATATTGTTTCATATTGTTATACGCTCGTTCCATCCCAAACCAGTCAATATGTCCGAGTGGTTAAGGAGATAGACTTGAAATCTATTGGGCTACGCCCGCGCAGGTTCGAACCCTGCTGTTGACGAATTGTTATTTTTTCATTTTTTTTTCTTTCTATTTAATAATACGACAATATTTTTGTGGGGTATATATTCAAGACTTTGTTCCAAAAATATTAAAATACTTAACACTATTAAAAGCCACATCACTTTAACATATGCAATTAATTTTTATTTTAAGGGTCTGTACTCAACTTTTTCTATTTTATTTATTTTTATAAGTGATTAAATTTACCAATCAGTAAATCTGTATATAAAACACTAAATAAATTTTCATAATAAAACTAAGGCTTAATATATTTTTTGGTCCTCTAATTATAGGGGTAGGTTTATTTAGGTCCTCTTTTTTTTAAAAGTGTCAAATTAGTCCATACGTTTTTAAAAAATGATGTTGACGAATTGTTATTTTTTCATTTTTTTTTTCTTTCTATTTAACAATACGACAATTTTTTTGTGCGGTATATATTCAAGACTTTGTTCCAAAAATATTAAAATACTTAACACTATTAAAAGCCACATCACTTTAACGTATGCAATTAATTTTTATTTTAGGGGTCTGTACTCAACTTTTTCTATTTTATTTATTTTTATAAGTGATTAAATTTACCAATCAGTAAATCTGTATATAAAACACTAAATAAATTTTCATAATAAAACTAAGGCATAATACCCTTTTTGGTCCTTTAATTATAGGGGTAGGTTTATTTAGGTCCTCTTTCTTTTAAAAGTGCCAAATTGGTCCCATACATTTTTAAATAGGCTCCTATTGATCATTTCCGTTAATTACAGGCTAACGGTGTTAAAAATGATGATGTGGAATGCGACTTAGATGGTGTGTGTGCACAGTCAGCATCTCCTTGTTCGTTCAATCTGAGACTATAAATCCACCCCCAATTCCAAACCCTAGGTTACAAAATTCACAAAATTAACCAAATTGAAAGGAAAATCCCCGTCCAATAATGAGTTCTGGGCGAGTTTCTTCTTCATCTTCAAGAACCCGCATCGATTCGCAAGTGTATACCAGTTTTGGAAAAGTCATGTGTGGTTGTGGAGACCTTGCTGTACTTCGCAAGGCAAGAACTGTCCAAAATTATGGAAAGCTTTTTTGGGGTTGTCAACATTTTAAGGTAATCTTCTATCTCAAACACATTCCTTCCATCTGGTACATCTTCACTGTTCTTAAGTTGCCTTCATATATGTATAGGGACACACGAATGCCGGGTGCGGTTTTTTTGAATGGTTCTATGATGATTCAAGAGATGACAATGGAAGATTGAAATGGAAGATTGAAATGCAATTTAAGGAGTTGGAAGAAGCCCAAAAAGAGTTGGCAGAGGCAAAAAGAATGGTTGAAGTTTTTAGGGTCAAAAATTTGCAGCTAGATGAAGCTTTGAAGAACGCAAGGAAATGGAAGATAATCTGGAAGTGCTTGTGCTTTACTGTGTTATTTGTTTTAGTGGTTAAGGTGTTGTGAATGTTTGAACATATGTTGTTAGTTGTTGGTAGTTTATCATCTGTTTTGTTCTTGTGAAATGGATGTAAAAGTTGCTTCCATAACATGTACTAATGGTCTGAGTAAAAGAGTATTGTTGTTGCCAATATTTTAGCGTTATTACCATATATATCAGTTGTTGCCATGTGTTGTAAAAGTTGCTGTCAATAACATGTAGTAATGGTCCGAGTAAAAGAGTAGTTTTGTTGTTGTCATAAACATATTTTAGTGCCATATTTTAGCAGTTGCTGTAGGTTGTGGCATACAGAGTTGTACATATTTGTACACCAAATTTGTAACCTGATTTTTCTCATTGTATATGAAACAGAGTTGTAGATATCAGTCCACTAAATTTTGTATAAACCATATTTGTACATGAAATTTGTAACCTGGTTTGTACAATAACAACTTAATAGAAAATTTGTATAACATAACAACTTGTATACACCAAAATTTGACAACAGGTGGACAGAAGTATCAGTAGCATAAGTACTTAACAGAAAAATTTAGTAGCATAATTTGACAACAGCATAACAGAAGTATCAATACAAAATAGGAAACGTTGTACACCATAAGTACATAAGTACACCATTACACATAATAGCTGAAGCATATCAGAAATGCTTAGTACACAAAATAGCATAAATTGTTCATAATATCAGAAAACAACATTACACAATACAACACAAATTATAGACCCTAAGAGGATTTCTTTGAAATGTTCCTTTTAGTTGGTGTTGTCCTCCTAGTAGTAGGACCCACTGCATTCTGTGATGCACTCAATCTAGTGGTGGGTCCTCTTGAAAGCTGTGCTGGTCTCTTAAAAGGCAACTTGTGCCTAGCTTGTGTTGCAGTCTTGTTGTTAGTTGTCTGAGAAACCTGAGTTGCCTGGGATGCCTGAGTTGTTCTGGTTGCCTGAGTTGTTTTACTTGCCTGAGTTGACTTGGTTGCCTGAGTAGTTTTAGTTACCTTAGTTGACTTGGTTGCCTGAGTAGTTTTACTTGCCTTAGTTTCCTTAGTTGCCTGAGTAGTTGCCTGAGTTGCCTGGGTTGCCTGAGTGGTTGCCTGAGTTGCCTGGGTTGCTTGAGATACTTGCTGAGATGGTTGCTGAGAAACCTGTGATGCCTGATGTGGTGGCTGAGCCATCTTACATGTTAATTTGTTGTGCCCAGTTTGTCTGCACCTAGTGCACCTCACAATCATACCAGTTTTTCTTATTTTCCTGTCAGAACCATCAATCTCACCCTGTTCTCTATTCCTCTTCTTCTTTGGTCGTCCAGGCATTTTCTTGAATTTGGGAGGCTGCACATTAGGGTATTCGGTTCTCACCCATAAATTAGTACCATTCAGAGGGTAAATGATTTTCATACACCTTAATATACCTAGCCTTCTTGTAATATTCTGGGACAAACTCATCAACAACAAGACCTCTACTCTTCATTGAGGAAATTGCATGGACGCATAGGAGACCAGTCAGCTGCCACTTTCTGCAAGAACAACCATGTTCCTTTAAGTCGACAGTGAACATGTCTCCCTGATTCTCAATATGTCTAACCTCAAAAATATATTCAGATGACATCCTGTAAAAGTAAGTGCATTATCTATCAAAAGTAAGTCATAATAATTAAACACAGAAGTAAGTCTATTACCTATCATAAGTAAGTCATAATAATAAAACACAAAAGTAAGTCTATTACCTCACTATCCAAAAATTTGTATAACTGCTTGTTTTCTCTACCTGCTTCTTTATGTTTGGCAACACTCCATCATCACCCAAATTAGTGAACTTCAACCTATTTTCCGCTCATTTTTCCATTATATATCCCCTAATATCTTCTAACATTGTGACCAAAGGTTTTGCCCTTGCTTCCACAATCACACTGATGAAAGCTTCTGACATATTATTCAGGATAGTATCAGACTTTGTTGTGGTTCTGAAGTAGGACTTGCTCCAAAATCTTGGTGGTGTTTGCATCATGTGTTTATAGGCCTCTTCATTTATCCTCCTCATGCCTCTCATCTCTCTTTCCCAAGCTTGTGGATAAGTAGCTCTTGCTGCCTTCCAAATGATCTCCTTGAACACTTTTCCTGGAAATTTCTTCCTAAAATTGTTGTATAGATGTCTCACACAAAACCTCTGTTCAACACTTGGTAACAATTCATCCATAGCTAGAAGAAGACCCTGCAAATGCATATATCAAATAAAAGTTCAAAAGGAAACATTGTAAATCAAAAAATACATTCAAACTTAAATTAATGTAATAAATCTAGTGGTACCTTTTGCTGATCCGAAATGAAAGTATAGGTCCTACATTATTCTCTTCCACCCAAATCATCAATGAGGAGCTTTAAAAACCAAGTCCATGAGTCTCTATTTTCCCCTTCCACCACAACAAAGGCAATAGGCAACATTTGATCATTAGGATCTGTTCCTATTGCAGCTAAGACCTGGCCACCACATATGCCCTTTAAAAAACATCCACCAAGGCCAATAATTGGCCTACACAACTTGAAACGTTTCTTGCAAGCATCATAACAAATGTACAACCTCTTGAAATAAGGTCTAGCATCCTCAACACCCTCTTGAACTGGTGTGACATTTATCTTAACAGTGGAACCAGGATTTGTCCTCAAAATTTCATGACAGTAGTCATAAATCCTAGTGTAATCTCCTAAATAAGATCCATCTACCATATCCCTGGCTGCAAATCTGGCCCTAATTGCCTTTGTCTTGTTAACACCTACATTCCATTTCTTAAGAGCCTTCTCCTTAATATCCTTTAGCTTAAGCTTAGGATTATTTTTCAATGTATTTTGCAACCTCTTGCTTAGCCATCTCGTGCTCATCATCTTGACATTATACTCTCTAGCATAATTAAGTGTGTCAACTAATTTTCTAAGCTGCCAAGTGTCCTCATCAGGAAGCTTTCCACAATAGGCCTCCCACTGACAACCATCTTTACATACCACCTTCACTCTTTTGTTGTCATTTTTTAGAAACTTTAGACCTCTCCCATTCTGAACAGCATATGTTTGAATAGCTTCCTTAAAATCACTTTTGGTATTAAAATAGGTTCCCAAATCCCATTTATAGTTAGACATGTCTTTCATAGCCTTGAAAATTGGATGCTTCCTCTTCCTTGGTTCTTCAACATCCTCAGTGTCACATCCACTATCTAGTTCATCACTATCATACACAACTGCATTCTCACCTCCACTATCTGCTTCCCCTGTCCTTTTATTGATTTTGCTACTTCCTTCATGTTTTTCATCATACTCCACCATTTTGGCAACATGTTCTTCATCATAATCCAAACTAACATCAGAATCACTAAAATCGAGCTCCAATGCACTATCATAATTATATGATGAATCCTCACTGTCATCAGAGCTTGTGTCACTCCCATCATGAACCTCACCATGAATCCCATCAACACCCTCAACAACCTTGACACTCTCACCAGAATTCACTCCCTCACCAGCCTTAACACCGTCACCAGAATTCACTCCATCACCAGCCTTAACACCCTCACCAGAATTCACTCCATCACCAGCCTTAACACCCTCACCAGAATTCACTCCATCACCAGCCTTAACACCCTCACCAGAATTCACTCCCTCACCAGGGTGGACACACTCAACAGAATTGTTTACATCCTTAAGGACTTGATCAACAAGTTCAGCAACAATATCATATTGTTCTTGATTCACAACATCCAAAGGTTCTTCATTTAATATATCCTCCTCCATGTTTGTAGGTTCTTCATTTAATGTGTCATCCTCCATGTTTGTAGGTTCTTCATTTAATGTGTCACCCTCATCAACATACTCAGGTTGGGATAATGGGCGTTCAATGTATATGTCGACCTTCAGATGTACCCTACATAGGTCAGCTATCTCTAACGCACCTTTATCATCACTAAGCACATTAATCTCAAATGTAGGATCCTTGTAGTAGATATTGTCTACCTCAGTATACCCTATGTCTTTCAAAACACCCATCAACTCAAAATACGACCACCTATCAACATCTACCTGTAATTCGTTACATTTACCCCCCACGTAATTCGTTTTATCAAAGTTAATAAATTCCCCACTATGATGAATGTTGAGGGTAATCATTTCTTCCATTTCAACCTAATATTATAAACAAGTAGAAACTTTACGAAACGAACATAAAAAACCCTAATTTTAAAAAGGAGGCAACAAACCCTAATTTCTACACACAAACCCTAGACTACAGAAAACAAAATTTTTACGAAAGTAACATAGCCACTAACCAGTATATTGCTTCGTCTTCAATCGTATGTCTGGGAATATTTGTGTTTGTCTTCACCCTCGGTCGTCTGCTATACTTCGTCTTCGTCTGCTATGCTTCGTCTTCATGTGCAGTGCTTCGTCTTCGTGTGCAGAACTAAAATGACTTAAGGAAAATAAGCCACAATTCTGAATTGACTATATAAACCGTGCCACATCCCTATTCAGAAACATACACATCAGCACATCCATGCCATGTCATCAACATTTTAAGTGAAATTTTAACTTTTCTAACGACAAGGACAAACGTGAACCTATTTAAAAACGTATGGGACCAATTTGGCACATTTAAAAGAAAGAGGACCTAATTGGACCTACCCCTATAGTTAGAGGACCAAAAAGGGTATTAAGCCTAAAACTAAATACGTGAGATTTTTTTTTTGTGATAATTGTGTGAGGATCATCTTTTAATCCCAGATTTCCAAATTAGTTTATTAGTTCACCTGATTTTTTTTTTTATAAATATTAGAAGTAGTAATTTTTTTAAGAAAATATTTGTAATTCTATCACTTTTTTTTGGGTAGAATATGTATATAATTTTGCAAAACAACTTTTATTTAATTTTGCTCTTGGTCATCAAACCATATAATTTGAACAATTTTGACCATCATATTTTAAATTGTACAATTTTGATTTTTGTATATGAAATCTGGTAAAGTTTATTTTAGAGCAAGCGATATGAAAATGGCTCATGCTCATGGTAGATTTTACGAATGCTTTTAATTTGGTAGATCGATCAACCATTCTATGAGAGGTGAGGGTGAGATACCCATTTATTTTCTTGTGGGTTAAGTTTATCTATGGTCAAGTAGCAAGGTTATACCAGGAGGTTAGGACAGCTCCTTTTTGCTCTTGTGTTACACCCACTTATTCATCAGATCAGTGACAATTGCAAGGTTCTTCTTCATGCCTGGTACCTTGATGACGTGAACATCATAGGGGAATCATAAGAGGTGGCTAAAACTGAGATCTTTTGGCCTTCACGTGATGATAATAAACAACATGGGGAGTTATTTCCTTTAGACACTGGGAGGCCGATGTTGGGGATGAAGTTGCTTGGAGGGGCTGTTAGTCGAGATGAAGACTTTATCTAGGAGTTGTCCATGAAGAGAGCGACCAGGGCTGTTGAGATCATGCATTTTCTACCACAATTAAGGGATCTTCAAAGTGAGCTTCTTCTACTTCGTTGTTACATGGGTATCGCTAAACTCTTTTTTGGCCTAAGAACATGTCAACCTAATCATATGGAGAAAGCAATTATTTGGTTTGATAAAGAGTTGCGAAGGACGATTGAAGACATCGTGGTTGGTGAAGGTCTTTTCTATGGGGACCTTCAATGGAGGGTGGCTTCTTTGCCTATTAGAGTTAGGGGTTTGGGTTTGTACACAACAGTAAAGGCTGCCTCATACGCGTTTGTAGCTTCCAGGGCCCAATCTTGGGTGTTACAGGATCATATATTGAGAGGCAGTGGGGTATATGGTATGGACCTTAGTTTCGACAGAGCTTTGGATGGTCTTGATGTTGTGATTTCAGATTTTGACCTTAGCGGTTTTACTAGAATGAACATCGTCCCTCCTAAAGCATAACATGTTTTGGCGAGTGTTCTTTTCAGTAAAAGTGTTCAAGAGATGAATGTAAAGTTTGATATGACCACAAGATAAAAAGCAGACTTTGGTTGTTTGTAAGTAGCACATACTTAAGATTTTCTCCTTGCTATCCTTATTGACGGTTTAGGCCAACATATGTCTCCGATTGAGTACGATACCATTCTTAAATACCATGTTATGAGTCCCTTATTCCCTGTTGATGAGGTTTGCCCTATTTTCCACAAGGCGTGCTTGGATACATTTGGAGAACATGCTATTCATTGCAAGGAGCTTCTAGGATTCAAATACTGACATGACCTTGTTAGAGATGTCTTATTTGATATATTTAGACGTGAAGGAGTATTTGTGAAGAAAGAGGCGTCTGTGAATTTCTTGTCTGGCCCACAGGAGGGGAGATCGACTCTTAGGCCAAGCATGAGGAAAATATCCACGTGTCGACTTGACCAGAGTTTTCCTATTGGTGGGACCGAGAACTGTAAGTTTTACCGTGTGACAACTCTCAAAGCCGCTTCAAGTAAAGTGGCCAAGCATGAGAAAACTTGTTTCGACAATCAACATGCTTTCATACCATTTTCTTTTGACACCTTTGGTTTTCTAGCACCAGAAGCAGTGAATCTTTTACAGAGAGTGCAAAGACTCATGCATAACAATGTTGTGTCACCTAGGACAATGAATGTAGTGTTTAAGAAAATTGATTTTGCCATCCAAAAAGGGATAACGATGCAACTTGTTGTCCGTTTGTCTACTATTTTCATATAATTTTGATTATATATATATATATATATATGATCGGAGGTGATCAGACTGGATCGTCGTGGCCTTCGCGTAGGGCAGATGATGCTTGCAGGAGAGAAGGGGGGTGTACCTGCAAGGCACTCCGACGCTCAAGTAAGAAAGGGTCAGAGAAAAGGGGAAAGTACAAAATGTGTTCTTAGGATGAATATTGGATACCTGACCCTCTCGAATGAGAGGGATTTTTTTGTGCCCCAAGCACGTGGCCAACGATCCCTATTTTCGGGGAGAAATAACCATTTCCTAAAGAATAGGTAACTGCCCAAAACTAGTCGTTATGTCGGGCAGGCTGCCCAAAACTAGCCGTTATGTCGGACAAAGGCGTAGTTCCGGCAACATGCCCATGGCTGTCCGGGGATTGACGAAACCGTGCGTGACAGGCAGGTATTCCGGGGAGGAGCGAATGTCTCTGAGGCTCATTCGTCCAAGATTGCCCGCTTGGAGGGCAGAAAGGTAAATTATGCCCTTTGTGGATTGGGCTTAGGCAATTGGGCCGTTCTGGGAGCAGAAGTGGATTGGGCCATGCCTAGCCACTGGTCTAGTCCAGAACAAGAGCCCCCAAGTCATTGCTCCTGAGTATGGGAGTGATGACTTAAGGATAGCCCGTTGATCCAGGGAATGGTAGCAGAGTCCTCATTTGGTGACGAAGAGAGTTGTCCCGTGGTGCCCATGGGCCCTGATGTCCATAAGGCCCGTAATCGCGTCTTGTTTGCCTGTCGTATGGGGAGATCAACAGTTAGGAGGAACTGAGACGTTGGGGCGCCACGTGTGCTTCGATCCCTGTGCCGCAGTAACTAGGCAATGATGGCTAGTCTGTAGCCATTATGACCTAGTTAGGTGTGCCTCTGCACGTGCTCCTCAGTAGTATAAAAGGAGAGAGAGTCCAGCCATTTCATACTTTTGTTTCTCTCTCTTCTTCTCCGTCTTCTTTAGAAAGCTTAGTTCGCCGCCGTCATCGTCCGCCGCCCTAGCCACCGTCCAAGCTTCAAGCACTTTCTTTCATCTTCTCCGACCACGTAAGTCATCCAACTCCTTGTCTTTTTCCAACTTTTTCATTTCTGTTTCAGAATGCATGCTGTTAGGTTAGATTTAGGAGACATAGTGGTGTTTTCCGGTGGCTGTTGGTGGTGGACGGCGGCTGGGCCATCTTCTGCTGCCGGCATGGTCGTCGAAGCCCTTTAGAGGACTACAAGTAGGGCGATCACTGGCGTCGTTACAACGATGACGCACAAGAAACCGTCATGGCTACTCACTCCCGGTACTCTGATGAAGTTTCCGGTGAACGTTTGAAGTTTCCGGTGAAGCTTCAAACGAAAACTGGGAAGTGACTCGAGGAAACTCCTCGTTGTGTGAGGGATATTCCCCGAGCGCCTCCTCGTGGGAGACTCTTGTATTTTTAATTTAGGGCTTAGGCCGGGGACGACGTCCTCGGCCCTTTGCGCGCCCTTTCACTTGACCAGCGGTGGAAGGGTGGATTTGATTTTGCGTCAAATTCACTTTTGTCCTCTGCTTTTTAGGTGATGGCGACAAGGCCCGAATATCATACCCCAAATTTTGACGACTAAGATTTCCCATCATTGTGAAAATCATCATCACAATATGGAGGAACCATCATATTTCATCAGTCTCCCCAAAGATGGGTGAGCATTCACTACAATCAAAATTAGGGTTTCAAGCCCTCTCTGAGTGCTTAGACAAATGATCAATCAAGGAATGACATGATCTTCAACTTTTCTAACCTCTCAAACATCCACAATGGATTAAAAGGACTCCCACTTCAAGGATTAAGCACAAGGCTGCTCCCTTCTAGGTGGATTAAGTCTCAAGATCGACAGTGTCACCAAATTAGGGTTTTGGTCGACCAGGGCCTCCAAATGGAAAATTTTCATCTGGGCACAAGCCAATGATCCTAAACCTAACCTAATATACTCCATGGAACCTCATGGACCCAATCATCAAGTCAATTTTGCCTCAGGGGATGCATTCATAAAAAATCAGGAATTAGGGTTTCTTGACCTAATTCACCCCTAAGTTGACTTTTAGGGCAAATCATGAGCCAAGACCTCAAAGGAGGGTTTGAGGGTCTCTAATGAACTATATTGATCCATTTGGAACAATTTATTAATCCAAGAAGCTTGAGCAACAAGTCTCAATTTCATCTGCACCACAGTTAGGGTTTTAAGGAAAAAGTCAACTGTAACTTTGACTTTTGACCGGGACATGCTCCCAAGCCCTATGACATGCATCAATATACCCTATGACTCCCATGGAACATGTCCATCAAGTTTGATTTAGGTCAAGGACATGATTTCATGAAGAATTGCACAGTTTGGAATTCATCTGATAAAAAGTCAACTGTGCACAAAAGTCAACTTTGACTTTTTGAGATTTTTCACCAAAATGGATTTTTAACCCTAAAATGATGTTAATGTATGATTTGAATCATCATTCATCAAAAAAATCAAGAAAAGTTGGATAACTTGTAAAAGGGGTAACCATAAAAAACTTAGAAAATTTTCTAAGTTAAGAATAAAGTGGCTAGGGTACCAACTTTGGAGGGTCATAACTCCTAAACCACAAAGCCATTTTCTCCCATCCAAGGCTTGATTTTTAGATCTCATTGTCCTCTACAAAAACTTCAACTAGACCTAATTCCAATTCATTGTGGATTTTGAGTTATGGAGTGATCAAAATCAAGAAAAGTCACTTTGTTCCAACACTTAGTGAAAATTTCACTAAGTCAGATTTTACCCTACTTTTTGCCAAATGTAGGGGGATTTTTCACTTGGATTCAAAAGAGATCAAAACCAAATATGTTCAAACAGTTGTTGTATCATGTAAGGGCTTTCCAAAATGACCAAGAACATTACCAAATTCAATTTGAGTCATGAGATATGACATTGGAAAGTTGCCTTGCTGAAATCTGCCAAGGCAAGGCAGAATTTGCATTTTCGCTCGATTTGCCAAAATCAGCCAAATCCAAATGCTCCTATCCACTTGGACACCTCTGAGGATTGAATCTAAAGGGGACAATCACTGAGCCAAGCCTCCAAAGTCTTTGGAACAAGAAATAACATGTTGTACCTAGAATGGCCAAAATAGGGACAAGACTCCAATTTTGGATTGGAGCATTCAATGGAAGCATCAAGGTGGCATAGACTGAGCCATTTGCAACTGAATTCAGTCAAGACTTATCCAAGACCAAGGGAACCATAGCCCTGTGCCCTAACCTCTAGTCAATGGCTAGAGGAGACTTGGATTTCCATTGGCCAACATTGAACAAACACCTGCTGCAGTTGCCATTCACTGTGGATCCCAAAACAAACTTGCTCTACAATAAATAGAGCTCAATTGTGATCAGTTTGAGTACACCAAAGCCATCAAACAGATGCTTTCCTCAAAATCTCTTCTTTCACTCCAATTTTGCCTTCTAAGGTAAGTCACTATCGGGTTTTGAGTTTGAGAGCTTTTCCAATCAAACCAATCACTCACACACCTCACATATATCATATAGAAGTGATCCAAACACTCACATAACATTTGGAACACAGATTTCACAAAATCACCAGTCAATTGCTCAAGGTTTTAACCAAAGTGCAGTTGAGATGCCATGAAGTGATCCAACCATTCTCAGTCAAGTCCAAGCATTCAAACACACTCCATAGGGTGTAGGGAAGCTGTTCAGATCATCAAAATTCATCTGTAACACCTCCTACTTAGAAATCAATTTGATCTTGCTGTCACGACCTAGAGGTAAGCCTAAACTTGGTCATCTCTCAATCTATGCATATTTCCTCGCACAATACTTTTGCCAAATGTTCATAATCATGCATGGAATGTTTCCCCTCAAGTAATTGCTTTGTTTGAATCGTGTATCAAAAATCCTAGCCATCATGCAGAAATTAGGGTTCTTGAGGATTTTTCATGATTTCTTGTTATATGTTTAATTTAAATGAAATTAAATATCATAGACATGATCGTGAGGTTGAAACGAGTTGATTGGTATGTGGATTACATGATATGATTAAATATTCAGTGAGATTGGAGAGAAAATGCAAATCTGGGCCAAGCTGAAACACGCGCGTGTTCTTCAGCTGTTCTTGGCGCCATTTTTCATAAATTCAAATATTTGAATTTTGTGATTTTATTTAATTGATTCAAAAATTAATTTCTCTCTGAGTCTTAATGATTTTGAGTTGATTCTTTTTTTAATAATTCACAAAAATGTTAAAATATTTTATTTTCCCAAAAAAATCCCCAAAATATTATTTATTTTGTATAATTGATATTTTTGCAAAGATTTAATGTTTTAATTGTTTTTGACATTTAAAATATTTTTTCCACCTTGATTTTGCAACTTTTAATGCTTTCTAATTATTTTGTAGGTCAATACTTAATTTTTGAAGCATTAATCCAAGATCACAATTTTTTTTCCATATGTTAAATAATTATAATCATTTTAATTGAATTTTTATTCAATTAAATACCTTTTTGAAAATAAATTAGGGTTTTTGGATTAATTCAACCCTCATAAATCATTTTCAAAACATTTTGGGCCTCTAATAGAGTGTAAGACCCAATCCTTTTTTGACCAAACTATTTTTGGGCCTCAGTGTATTGTATAAGTCCCGATACCGTCAAAACAAACGGCGCGATCGTCGCCTTTTGAAAAATAACCTTTTGGGCCTTTCCTTGAGCTATATGACCCATTCAAAACTTTTGGGCCTCTAATAGAGTGTAAGACCCAACCCCCTTTTAACCAAAAACATTTTGGGCCTCAGATATTGTATAAGCCCCTCTGCGTCAAAAGAAAACCTCGGCGCGATCGCCATTTTTAACGAAAAATCAATTGGGCCTACCCTCGTGTTATAAGTCCCACTCTTTTTCTTTAAACCTTTTTGGGCCTCTTGAGAGAGTGTAAGACCCATCCCTTTGTACAGAAAACAATTTTTGGGCCACAATCACTTGTATAAGTCCCTCTGTACAAATTCAAACAGTGCGCTCACCGATAAAACCCTGGGCCTCTCCTTGAGCTGTAAGCCCCAAATCTTTCTTTTTCAAAGCACTTTCTCCTTTGATTTTGAATATACTGTTATTTTCAATCTTTCTTTGTTGAACAACTAACCAAACAACATGGAAGCTCTACAACCGAGTAAGTGTTTATACGCTTTCATTTACCGCTTTTATATACATATAACTGTATTGTGGGGCTGTTTCACTGTAAGTCTTCTTTCATAAACTCATATCAACTGTGTAATAATAGTATAGATATTTAGAGTTTCCCTGGCAACTACGTCTAGCATTAAGCCTGTTGATCACTCTTAAATAGTCAAAACTAGATCCCCATAGGATTACTAGACACAGTCTTCCCTCCTCTTGGGGTTAAACAATATGGAGACATGAAAGGAAACATTCTCTGTGAACCCTTTCATAGACTGTAACTCGTAGAAGTTGTCAAAGAAACTCTATTCCCCAGAGATGATCTTTTCTCCGTGAATGGCATCTCTTGAGTTTCTTCCAAATTCTTGGACTTTCCTGGCTTGATCTATTCTCGGTGAATGGCATGTCTTGAACTTCTCGGGGTTTGGGGACCCACAGGCTTCTTAAAAGCACTTGTCAAGAAACTCTACTCCCCAGAGATGATCTTTTCTCCGTGAATGGCATCTCTTGAGTTTCTTCCAAATTCTCAAACTTTCCTGACTTGATCTATTCCTTGTGAATAACTTGCCTTGAATTTCTCGGGGTTTGGGGACCCATCGGCTTCTTAAAAGCATCGGCCTCCTCTTGGGCATCGTACAAGGACCCAAAGGCTTCCTAAAAGCAACCCCGCCTCCTCTTGGGCTTAGTACAAGGACCCGCCGGCTTCTTAGAAGTATTCACCGTCTCCTCTTAGGCTTCGTATAATGATCTCTTCCTTCAGGAATGATAGCCTCCTCTTGGGCTTCGTACAAGGACCGATCGACTTCTTAAAAGTTTCCAGCCTCCTCTTGGGCTTCGTACAAATTGTCCCGACGACCTCCTAGAGGTATAGGAATAGAACTTAGTCATCTGTATAGAACAATCCTTTCATAGAGTCTACTACTGTTTCTCAAAGCACAGTACAAAAGATGACACTCTAGACTTGGACAGTCAAATCTCCTTGAGTCTCAAAGACATTCTCAAGTGCCCCCTTCGTTAAATAGGAAGGAAACTCGCAGACTCAGACAGTCTCAATACCCTTCGGATTTCCCACTTCCTTAAAGAACAGGAATAACCCGGATCCTCGAACTAAATCCTTGAGTATAGTATTGCTCATATAAGAACTGATTTTCTCTTTAAATCAGTATACTGGACCTGTCACTTAACTAAACAGTCATCATAGCCTTCTCTTAGGCTTTGTATAATGATCCTTCTCCAGTGACGTTAGCCTCCCTCTTGGGCTTTGTACAATGATTCTCTCCAGCGGAGTCAAACAACGTTTAGCCTCTTTCTCGGGCTTTGTACGAGACACATAAGAGACTCCCTCGTTGAGTCAAATCACCCTTTCGCCTCCATCTCGGGCTTCGTATGAGATACAAAAAACTCTCTTGTTGAGTCAAATAACCTCCATCTCGGGCTTTATACGAGATACCAAAAGATTCCCTCGTTGAGTCAAAACCTTTTAGCTTCTCTCTCGGGCTTTGTACGAGACACATAATAGCCTCCTCTTAGGCTTTGTATAAGAAAACCACTGGTTGATCCAATTAACCTGTTAGCATCAAAACTGTGCCTCGTTCACAGTACACAAACATCAACAACTCCTTCCCCTTCATCTAATCGCTGTAAGCGGCAAGCCTCTGGATCATCTACATCCATGCCACTGTCCCTCTTTTAGCATGAAAAATTCCTAAGGAAAGATAGCATTGCTCTACGCTGAGTTAAAGTCTTCTCCTTCAGGTTAAAAATCCCCTTTAAAGGAAATTATGGCATTGCCGGATTCATACATCCCGGTTAAAGTAATTCTCCTTTATAAACAGTCGTAACAGACAGACCCCCCTTTAGAGATGACAAATTCTCTCTAAAGACAACAACCTTTTAGCTTCACATCTTGGGCTTCGAACAAGATACAAATAAACCCTTAAGCTTCACATCTTGGGCTTTGAACAAGATACAAACCACCTTTCGCTTCACGTCTTGGGCTTTGAACAAGACACCAAAACACCCATTTCCTCCCATAGAATAGGAGGAACTACGAACGCTCTGATTTCCCTGTTTCGGTAAACGGGAATACGTAGGCATAAGATTGAAAGAAAAATCTTAGCGAGCACACTAAACACTAAAACCAAAATCCCATACTTTCATATATATTCGTCCTAACATCTCAAGCGATAGCCTAAAGCACCCCTCGTCAACAAAATAAACCTAGGAAAAACCCCGAATCTTTGTAGCATCTGTAAACCAACAGTTTTGACTGTTTAATCTCAGTATGCAAGCAGGGCTAGTTGGAGACATATATTTCCCTTCCTTCATCAGATTTAATAGGATAAAAAATGAATCAAACTGTAGTACCAGAGCGATCTTGCTTCGCAACCACATCCAAAAATCACCCGCTACACCGAAGGGGAAATTTTAATAGATTCATCTGAGGAGAGCTCTTCGGAGAGCAGTAGCACGGAAGCTTCAACCGTCCCCAATGAATTCGGGGAGGAGCTCGAAGAGAATCCTGCTGAGGAGTGGTTGGTGGCTAAGCCTGCCGAGCACGAATCCATCTTTGCGACTTTTACCAGGGACGTTTTCACAGATGTTGGACCAGAGGGGGAATGAAAGGTACATTTCCCCTCCTAAGATGATCAGATATGTTCGGACTTCGGGGAGAGATTTGCCATGTACGAATATGCCTTTAAGGAGTTGGGGTTGAGGCTTCCCTTTACTGATTTCCAGCAATCTGTCTTCGTACACCTGGACCTGGCTCCGTCGCAGCTGTATCCCAACTCGTTAGCGTTCATCCACGCCTTCGAGTTAACCTGTGAGTTCCTGCAGGTGGGAGCTACGCTGCCTTTGTTTTTCACCATATTCCATCTTCAGCGGCAGGTCACGGGGAGGAGATATGGCTGGGTGTCGTTGAAGCAGCCCTGAAAGTTGTTCAAGCCTTTCTCGGAGTCAATCCGGATGTTTAAGGAGAGGTTCTACATTATAGAGCCTATGTCGGAGAAGGCTCAGGACATCACGAATGTATGGGTGGTGTGGATTGACGAGAATGGCAATGACATGCGTGATGAGAACAGAAAGCTGATCGGGGACAGAGAGTTCAAATTTCCCTTTCAGTGGAGTGGGAATCATTTCTCTAAGGAGCCCAACGGTTATGTTGCTCATCCGAACATGCTGGACGGGCAGGATCTAGCCGGCTACGAAAACCTGGTGAAATATGTGAATTCTTTTAGACTTGCTGAATGTTGGACGAAGAAGGGGAGTCCTATTTTCGAGGAGGACGGTAGCCAGTGGGTGGAGTACCGATATATTAATACAAAGGCGCTTTTGGAGTGCAAGGCTCTCACGGACGCTTATAAGCTGCTCGGTAGTTTTAGTTATTTTAACTTGCCCGAACTATATTCTCTTCGTTGTCTAATATATTTGTTGTGTTTTCGCAGGTGAGATGCCCTCCGCCCATGAAAGAATGGTGAAAAATGCTGTCGCAAGGAACAAGCCCGGCGCGACCGCCCCAAAGACTCGATTTGCCCAACGTGCTCCTCCTCCTCCTCAGCCAGTTGCGGGGAGCTCCTCGCCTACTCCTGCTCAAGGATCCCCCTTGCCCTTGGCCTCCAGTTTAAGCGGTATAGGGCCAATGAAACCGTGGACCTTAGCTGGGTATCAGAGAAAGGGAAGTTCGAGCTTCCTCCTTGTATTCTTGATAGGAGATTCTTCGAGGGGACGTCCCTGGTTGTGCCGCGGGCATAGTCTCTCCAATTGGGGGGCATGAATCATCCGAGAAAGAGGGCGCTGGTGGCGCAGGACGCCTCCGCACTGGTCAGAGTTCTGGAAATGGCGGTGATCTATGCTGAGGGGGATTCTGCAACTGAGTCCGAGCTCAGAGCTTCCCGGACTACCATAGCCTCTCTAGAAGAGATGGCGAGGAAGGACAAGGAAGAAGCCAAGGATGCTGGTGACGCCAGGAAGAAGGTAGGCGAGGAGGCTACCAGGTTGAAGGGGGAGAATGCCACGCTAGCGGCGGAGAAGAAGGCAGCCGAAGAGCTGATCGGTCAGCTGAGGAATGCAAGCGCTCCGGCCGAGGATGAGCCTGAAGACGTGAAGGCGCTGAAGACCAGGGCGGAGATAGTTACTCGTATGCTTCGGGCGGAAGAGGACGTGTTTTCCATTGGGGAGGAATCGTTTGACAATGATGTTGCCCAGCTCAGGCTAGTGAACCCCGACGTCCAAATCTCCACCGAGGGTACCAAATTTCTTGGCCGTGTGGAGAACGGCAAGATAGCTCTCCCTGAATATCTCAACCTTGGTGCTGAGCATGCCCCTTTTGAGGAGACCCAGTCGCCGCAGCCTGTCCCCGAGCAGTCAGAGTTTGTCCAGGATAAGCCGGAGAGGATGGAGGAATAATTTCAGTTTATCTTGTTGTAATGTATCTGGCATGCGTGCCGTGTTTTTTGATGTATCTTGTTTTCTTCGGGGGCACGACCCCTTTATTTTGTAACATGCACAGCTTGTGGCCCTTGTGGTCACTTTAATTTATTTATGTATGTGTCCGGTTAGTATGGCTGGTTTTGTATGTATGGCTTTCATTGTTTATTTTTCTAAGTTTTTACTATTACTCGATAAGCTTTTGTGCTCGCAACAGGGATCACTGATATGTTTTATGATTTAGAGAATTGCTCGACGTAGGTGTGTTCGACAGTGAGGGGGACTGGTCGAATGGCCGGGGAAGTGGTTTCACCCGTGATGAGACTAGGATCTCGGTTGAGGTACTAATCTCATAGGCTTGGACGGTTCCCATCGCGAGCTGGGTGTCCTGCCTAATAGGTGTGGCAACGGCGGAGCTCGATTGAGGTATCCCCGTTGTGCACAGAGTTTGCTCGTCCCATAAGCAGAAACTGGCCGACGTTGTAAAATTGATTGTGCTTACACCGAGGCACGATCCTATGACCGAGCCGTCTCCCCGCTTAGGGGAGATCTCGTCGGCAGTTAATCTGACCTCGTAGTTGGTTCTAAATGTAGTATTGTTTGAGTTTTTCAGCGTTCCATGTGTAATACCCCAAATTTTGACCACTTCGATTTCCCATCATTGTGAAAATCATCATCACAATATGGATGAACCATCATGCTTCATCAGTCTCCCCAAAGATGGGTGAGCATCCAATACAAGCAAAATTAGGGTTTCAAGCCCTCTCTGAGTGCTTAGACAAAGGATCAATCAAGAAATGACATGATCTTCAACTTGTCTAATCTCTCAAACATCCACAATGGATCAAAAAGGACTCACACTTCAAGGATTAAGCACAAGGCTGCTCCCTTCTAGGTGGATCAAGTCTCAAGATCGACAGTGTCACCAAATTAGGGTTTTGGTCGACCAGGGCCTCCAGATGGAAATTTTCATCTGGGCATAAGGCAATGATCCAAAACATAACCTAATATACTTCATGGAACCTCATGAACTCATGCATCAAGTCAATTTTGCCTCAGGGGATGCATTCATCAAAAATCAGGAATTAGGGTTTCTTGACCTAATTCACCCCTAAGTTGACTTTTAGGGCAAACCATGAGCCAAGACCTCAAGACATGATTTGAGGGTCTCTAATATACCATATTGATCCATTTGGAACAATGGATTGATCCAAGAAGCTTGAGCAACAAGTCTCAATTTCATCTGCACCACAATTAGGGTTTTAAGAGAAAAGTCAACTGTAACTTTGACTTTTGACCAGGACATGCTCCCAAACCATAATACATGATTGAATATACCCTATTACACCCATGGAACATCTCCATCAAGTTTGATTTAGGTCAAGGACATGATTTCCTGAAGAATTGCACAGTTTGGAATTCATCTGATAAAAAGTCAACTGTGCACAAAAGTCAACTTTGACTTTTTGAGATTTTTCACCAAAATGGATTTTTAACCCTAAAATGATGTTAATGTATGATTTGAATCATCATTCATCAAGAAAAATCAAGAAAAGTGAGATAACTTGTAAAAGGGGTAACCATAACTCCTAAACCACAAGGCCATTTTTTCTCATCCAAAGATGGATTTGTAGCCCTCATTATCACCTACAAAAACTTCAACTACAAGTCATTCCAATTCATTAAGGATTTTGAGTTATGGAGTGATCAAAGTGGCTGAAAAGTGAAAATGTCACTTTTTCCAACACTTAGTGAAATTTTCACTAAGTCAGATTCTGCCTCACTTTTTGCCAAATGTAGGGGGATTTTTCACTTGGAATCAAAAGAGATCAAAACCAAACTTGTTCAAACAGTTGTTGTATCATGTAAGAGCTTTCCAAAATGGCCAAGAACATTGTCAAATTCAACCTACACCATGAGATACAACATTGGCAAGTTGCCTTGCTGAAATCTGTCAAAGCAAGGCAGAATTTTCAATTTGGCTCGATTTGCCAAAATCAGCCAATTTCAATTGCTCCAATCCACTTGGACACCTCAGAGGATTGAATCCAAAGGGGACCATCACTGAGCCAAGCCTCCAAGGTCCAAGGAACAAGGAATAGCATGTTGAACCTAGAGTTGCCAAAATAGGGACAAGACTTCAAATTTAGAATGAGGCATTCAATGGAACCATCAAGGTGGCATGGACTGAGCCATTCTCATCTGAAATCAGTCAAGACTTATCCAAGACCAAGGGGACCAAAGCTCTGTGCCCTAACCTTTAGTCAATGGCTAGAGGAGACTTGGATTTTCATTTGCCAACATTGGCCAAACCTACTTACCAGCTGCCATGCACTATTCCTTGCAAAACAAACTTGCTCTACTATAAATAGAGCTCAATTGTGGTCAGTTTAAGTACACCAAAGCCATCTAACAGATGCTTTCCTCAAAATCTCTTCTTTCACTCCAATTTTGCCTTCTAAGGCAAGTCACTATCGGGTTTTGAGTTTGAGAGCAATTCCAATCAAACCAATCACTCACACACCTCACATACATCACATATGAGCTGATCAAACACTCACATAACATCTGGAACATCAAAATCTCAAAATCACTTGCCATCCACACAAGTTTGAAGTGAAGTTGCAGCTGAGATGCCATAAACTGATCCAGTCTATTTCAATTCAATCCAAGTGTTCAAACACACTCCATATGGTGTAGGGAAGCTGTCCAGATCATCACAACTTGTTTGTAACACCTCCAACTCAAAATCACATCTGCTCTTGCTGTCACGACTTGGAGGTAAGCACATACCTGGTCATCTCTCAATCTATGCATATTTCCTCGCACAATAATTTGGCCATATGTTCATAATCATGCATGGAATGTTTTCCCTCAATTAATTGCATTGTTTGAATCGTGTATCAAAAATCCTAGCCTTCATGCAGAAATTAGGGTTCTTGAGGTCTCTTCGTGATTTCTTGTTGTATGTTTAATTTAAATGAAATTAAAGTACATAGACATGATCGTGAGGTTGAGGCGAGCATAATGATATGTGGATTGCATGATATGATTACGTATTCATGGAGATTGGATAGAAAATGCAAATCTGAGAAACCAAGAACACGCGCGTGTTCTTCAGCTGTTCTTGGCGCCATTTTTGAATAATTCAAATATTTGAATTTTGTGATTTTGTTTAATTGATTCAAAAATTAATTTCTCTCTGAGTTTTAATGATTTTGAGTTGATTCTTTTTTTAATAATTCACAAAAATGTTAAAATATTTTATTTTCACAAAAAATCCCAAAAATATTATTTATTTCATATAATTGATATTTTTGCAAAGAATTAATATTTTAATTGTTTTTGGCATTTTAAATATTTTTTCTACATTGATTTTGCAACTTTTAATGCTTTCTAATTATTTTGTAGGTCAATACTTAATTTTTGAAGCATTAATCCAAGATCACAATTTTTTTTCCATGTGTTAAACAATTTTTGATCATTTTAATTGAATTTTTATTCAATTAAATACATTTTGAAAACAAATTAGGGTTTTGGATTAATTCAACCCTCATAAATCATTTTCAAACTTCTTTGGGCCTCTTGAGATAGTGTAAGACCCATCCCCCCTTGTACAAAAACTTTTTGGGCCTCACTTATTGTATAAGTCCCTCTGTACAAGTAAACGGCACGATCGTCGCCCGTTTAAAAATAAAAGTCATCTGGGTCTCTCCTTGA
The DNA here is from genome assembly GCA_022829125.1 of Lathyrus tuberosus. Lineage (NCBI taxonomy): Eukaryota > Viridiplantae > Streptophyta > Magnoliopsida > Fabales > Fabaceae > Lathyrus > Lathyrus tuberosus. The sequence continues at coordinate 11,363,409 of JALAZF010000176.1, read as the reverse complement.
GCTATAAGACCCATTCAAAACACTTTGGGCCTCTATTAGAGTGTAAGACCCAATCCCCTTTTAACCAAAACAATTTTGGGCCTCACTTATTGTATAAGTCCCTCTGCGTTAAAAGAAAACCTCGGCGCGATCGCCATTTTTAAACGAAAAATCATCTGGGCCTACCCTCGTGTTATAAGCCCCTCTCTTTTCTTTAAACCTTTTTTGGGCCTCTTGAGAGAGTGTAAGACCCATCCCTTTGTACAGAAAACATTTTTGGGCCCTAGTCACTTGTATAAGTCCCGCTGTACAAATTCAAACAGTGTGCTCACTGATAAAACCCTGGGCCTATCCTTGAGCTGTAAGCCCCAAATCTTTCTTTTTCAAATCACTTTCTCCTTTGATTTTGAATATACTGTTGTTTTCAATCTTTCTTTGTTGAACAACTAACCAAACAGCATGGAAGCACTACAACCGAGTAAGTGGTTATCGCTTTCATTTACTGCTTTCATTTTATAAACTGTATTGTGGGGCTGCTCACTGTAAGTCTCCTTTCATAAACTCATATCTACTGTGTAATAATAGTATAGATATTTCGAGTTTCCCCGGCAACTACGTCTAGAACTAGGTGACGCCGTTTCATTTATTCGTAGAAATAGACGCCTAGATCCCCAATAGGAGCACCAGATACAGTCTTCTCTTCGGCTGTCCTCCTTAGGAATCGTCAAGAAGCTCTACTCCCCAAGATGAATGTATTCTCCGTGAATGGCATCTTTGAGTTTCTTCCAAATTCTCGAACTTTCCTGACTTGATCTATTCCTTGTGAATAGCTTGCCTTGAATGTCTCGGGGTTTGGGTACCCACTACGGTCATAATCTTGGACCTTAACTAAGGAACCCTCTTTAAAAGTGAAAAGTCGCTGGATAGTAAACCTCGCACGTTTACCAGTGGTTTTTATCTTTAAAAGAGTTATCTCTCCTAATGGAAAGGAGATGATAGACCCACAGGCTTCTTAAAAGCATTAGCCTCCTCTTGGGCTTCGTACAAGGACCCGTCGGCTTCTTAAAAGTTTCCAGCCTCCTCTTGGGCTTCGTACAAATTGTCCCGACGACCTCCTAGAGGTATAGGAACATAACCTAGTCATCCTCATAGAATAGTCCTTTCATAGAGTCTACTACTGTTTCTCAAAGCATAGTACAAAAGAAAAAAACTCTAGACTTAGACAGTCTAACTTCCTTGAGTCTCAAAGACATTCTCAAGTGACCCCTTCGTTAAATAGGAAGGAAACCCGCAGACTCGGACAATCTCAATATCCTTTGGATTTCCCGTTTCCTCAAAGAGAAGGAAATATCCCTGATCCTCAAATCAAATCCCTGAGTACAGTGATGCTCATATAAGAACTGATTTTCTCTTTTAAAATCATTATATTGGATCTGTCACTCAACTCAAACAACCGTTTAGCCTCTCTCTCGGGCTTTGTACGAGACACATAAGAGACTCCCTCGTTGAGTCAATCCCCCTTTCGCCTCCATCTCGGGCTTCGTACGAGATACAAAAAGGTTCTTATAGAGCCAAACAAACAATGGCCTCCATCTCGGGCTTTATACGAGATACCAAAAGACTCCATCGTCGGGTCAAAAACTTTCAGCCTCTCTCTCGGGCTTTGTACTAGACATAAAATAGCCTCCTCTTAGGCTTTGTATAATGATTTTCCTAGCGGAAATTAGCCTCATCTTAGGCTTTGTATAAGAAAACCACTGGTTGATCCAATCAACCTTTTAGCATCAAAGCTGTGCCTCGTTCACAGTACACAAACATCAACAACTCCTTTCCTTTCATCTAATCGCTGTAAGCGGCAAGCCTCTGGATCATCTATATCCATGCCACTGTCCCTCTTTTAGCATGAGAAATTCCTAAGGAAAGATGGCATTGCTCTACATTGAGTTAAAGTCTTCTCCTTCAGGTTAAAACCATTTCTTCAGAAATTATGGCATTGCTCGGATCCGCGTATCCCAGTTAAAGTAATTCTCCTTCCCCCTCTTTAGAGATGACAAATTCTCTCTAAAGTCGAGGTCTTTCAACTTCACGTCTTGGGCTTTGAACAAGACACAAATAGACCTTTCAGCTTCACATCTTGGGCTTTGAACAAGATACAAACCACCTTTTGCTTCACGTCTTGGGCTTTGAACAAGACACCAAAACAACCATTTCCTCCCATAGAATAGGAGGAACTACGAACGCTCTGATTTCCTTGTTTCGGTAAACGGGAATACGTAGGCATAAGATCGAAAGAAAAGTTCTTAGCGAGCGCAATCAACAAAAAACCCAAATCCCATATCTCCGTCAATCAAAAGTAGTAATTCAAAAGCATCAGTCCTAACATCCTAATCCTTGTTCCCCGCCCGAAACCTTCTGCCCAGGTAAAAAAAGAAAGAAACCGTATTGGCGAAAATACAAATAACCAGTACAAGGCCCCCCCACATTGATAGCATCCGTAACCTAACAGACCGCTGTTTAAACTCAGTATGCAAAGCAGGGTTAATTGGAGACATCTATTTCCCTTCCTTATTCAGCTCACAATAGGATAAAAAATGAATTGACCTGTAGTTTAAGCTCAAACCGCAGAGAGCGACCAGCGCTTAAGAACCGCGTCCAAAATCGCTCACTACAGAAAAATGGCGCCCACCGTGGGGCCTATCTCTCTTTCTTAAAATTTTGGGACGTTGACCTCTTGCTGGTCCATCTCTCTTTTGTGTGAATACCACAGATTGGGGCTTCCGCCGGGGAACCCATTTCTGTCAGGAACTTAGGATTCTTAGCTTTATAAGTCTAGGATGTTTAGGACAAATATATATACTGCTTTTCCTAATTGCTATACGTGTTTATTTTTTTGCTAATGGGAATGCGGGTGATGCCGTATGTGGAAAGATTGAGTATACACCTAGAAAAGCCAACCCTTTCGTAGTGCGGAAGCTATCGGAAATAGCTGTTACGCGATACTACCCTCATTTGAGGCTGGTGATCTATTCTCGGTGAATAGCACTTACTCTAAGATTGCACACAACTCGCTGGCGATCCGCTTGTTATCTGCCTTCCTGGGAGGAGCTGATGATAATGAGTACAGGTACAAAAATCACCCTAGTATAAACCTTTGGGGATGGGTAGAGCCTTGACTTCATGACAACGACCCTCTGACCCCATGTTTTTTCTATGTTTTTGTATGCTGCATTCATGCATTCATTTAATAAAACATTAAAACATTCAAAAAACTTTCTCTTCTAGTCTCTCTGTTTTTCAAATTAAACTAAGACTGTGATTGCAAATATCAGAGAAGAGGATTACGCTAATGGATTTCGGTAGAAGGAGAACTCACCAGTATACCTTCAAGGTTCCAAAACTAGGAGATTTGAGAAGGTTAGCAAGGATGATCGTTAACCCAGAGGCTTTCAGAGCCAAGCACGGTGGTCTGCTACCACTGTTAAGAGTCCATGTGATTGAGGGAATCATGGATGCGCTCATTCAGTTCTACGATCCGGTTTATCACTGTTTCACATTCCCGGATTACCAGCTAGCACCCACGCTGGAGGAGTATTCTCATCTGGCTGATTTACATATCACTGATCGAGCTCCATTTTCTGGACTGGAAGAAATTCCAAAGAATCAGACTATTGCAATAGCAATTCATTTGGACGAGTCTGAGGTCAGGACTCACATGACCACTAAGGGTGGCATCCAAGGTTTGCCAGCCCAGTTCTTGACAAAGAAAGCTCTGTACTTCGCTAGTATAGGGAACGAGACTGCTTTTGAAAGCATCTTTGTCTTGCTCACCTACGGGTTATTTTTGTTTCCCAACATCAATAACTTCGTCGATATCAACGCTATTAAGGTTTTCCTCATTGGAAACCCTGTGCCGACTTTGCTCGCAGATGCGTATCATTCTGTACACTTGGGAAATTTGTACAGCGGAGGGGAGATTACATGCTGTGTACCTTTGCTCTACAAATGGTTTATCTCGCACTTGCCCAAGTCTGCTGCTTTTTGGGATTGCAAGAGTGTCTTACGTTGGTCGCAGAAGATCATGTCTCTTACTAACTCTGATATAGATTGGTGTAATAGGATTTACGAGGGAATCAGAATCATTGACCGTTGTGGAAACTTCCCCAGCGTGCCCCTCATAGGAACTAAAGAAGGAATCAACTATCATCCGATATTGGTTCTTCGTCAATTTGGATACCCGATGAGACACATCCCACTGGGTGTTCATCTGGAAGGTCTTTTCTTCAAAGAAGGAGAAAGTGACAGAGCACTAAAGATGGAAGTAGTGCAAGCTTGGAAACAGGTTCATAAGAAAGGACGAGAGTCTCTGGGAAAACCGAACTGTGTCTCGGTGGAGCCTTATCTCCATTGGGTACAAACCAGAGCTCTCAAGCTAAAAATGCCTTATCCTCGTTACGGAATTCTTCCACCGAGGGAAACTATCATGTACTTCATGACGGAAACTGAAAAGCTTCAGGTTACTCTCAACAAAGTTCAAAAGGAGAGGAGGTCTTGGAAGAACAAGAACTGCACCCTCGACGTAGAGTGTATCCAAATACAGCAACTACTAAAAGAGAAAGATGCTCTGATTGAAATTTTGGAGCAACATGCTGTAGAGAATCAAGACGACCAAAGGAATTTGCTCAATCCTTTCACTTGGCAAAGGAATGACAACCCGACAACGGCCCCAGAGCCCCGGTCGAAGAAAAGGAAGATACCAGAATCAGCACCCGACTTCTCTTCAGAGAGGACTCGGGACCCTTTAGCTTAGGTTTCTGTTTCTGCACTTTGTAATCTACTGTATTTCCATTTCTGTAATCCTTTGGAATTCAATAAAAAGGGGTTTCCCCAGTGTTTGATATTTGCAATCTAATTGTTGAAGTTTATTTTGATTAAACAAAAAAAAAACAATTAATATAATCATTGCATTCATCATTCTCACATCGCGTATTCTTCTTCCCTACGAATCTCACGTTTGTGTCTCGATTCTAGAGTCAAACTGTCTCATTCGTATAATACTCGGGCCAATCGTCAGAAAAAGATGGATGATCTTGAGGAAGAAAACAGAGAGTTGAAAGAAGAGATCGACGCTCTGAGAGAGGATATGAGAAAGCTTCGTAACGACATGCAAGCCATGGCAGAAGCTCAGCTACAAAGAACTGTGATCTCAGAGATCACCTCAACGCCCATCATAGAAAAGTATGATCCTAGGTATCAGATGCCGAAAGATCGTCCTTGGGGCATGCCTGTTAACTATATCCTGGAAGGATATGTTCCGCCGATCACTGAAGATCAGGGAATCACAACAGAAGCCGCTGGGCCTGAAGGTTACAAACTTCGGGAAAGCGAAGATGCTAGGGGCATACTGAAGACTCCTGAAGGTTACAAACTTCGGGAGGCGCCAAGACTCACTGCCGTAGTCACGGTACCACCCCCTGTGGTGCACACTGTCCCGGAAGGACAGATTCCACAGACACCTTCTGGTAAGAAGGAAACTATGTTTGACAGAATGGATGAATTCCAGGAATAGTTCCTGGAAATGCAGAAAGAGCTGCAAGCCATTCGCGATCAGGATCTATTTGGAAAGGACGCCGCAGACCTCTGCTTGGTCCCAAATGTGAAAGTCCCGCACAAGTTCCAAGTGCCCGACTTTGAAAAATACAAGGGTAACTCTTGCCCTCAGAGCCATCTGGTGATGTACGCTCGGCGGATGTCAGCTCAGATGGAGAATCAGGACCTGGTAATTCACTATTTCCAGGATAGTTTAACCGGTGCCGCACTCAAATGGTACATGGGTTTAAACCGTACTACGATCAGTACATTCAGAGATCTTGGTACTGCCTTCGTCCAATAATACAAGTACAATTTGGACATGGCACCCGACAGAGATCAACTCAGATCAATGTCGCAAAAGGAAAAGGAAACCTTTAAGGAGTATGCTCAAAGGTGGCGTGAAATTGCCGCTCAAATTTGTCCACCTCTTGAGGAAAAAGAGAATGCAAAAATCTTCTTAAAGACCTTAAGCTCATTTTACTATGACCGAATGGTTGCCAGTGCGCCCAGTGATTTCACCGAAATGGTCGGCATGGGTGTACGTCTTGAGGAAGCCGTCCGAGAAGGACGTTTGGTAAAAGACACTGGATCAATGAGCGGTACTAAAAAATACGGTAGTGCTCTCCCTAAGAAAAAAGAGCAAGATATTGGGAATATCTCTCTCGAAAAGCAAAGGCGACGTTATCAGCCAGTAGCAGCTGTTACTCCTGCTATCGGCCCCGCGCCTGTTCCTATGTATCAACCTCAGGTTGCGCAGAGCCAACCTGACCAACAAAGGACACAACAACCTCTTCAGCAGGCTCGTCCTCCATATAACAACAACCGTGCAACACGGCCACCAGAATTTGATCCTATACCCGTAACATACGCAGAGCTGTTTCCGTTACTGCTAGCTAAGGGGCACATCCAGACTAAGTATCCCCTTTCAGTTCTGGAAAATCCGCCTTTTTGGTTTAAAGTGGATCAAACATGCCCTTATCATCAAGGAGGTTCAGGGCATAACAAAGATACTTGTCTCAATTTCAAATCCGACGTGCAAAAGCTTGTTAGGGGCGGGCTCTTATCTTTCAAAGATACGAATCCTAATGTTCTTACGAACCCGCTGCCTCAACATGAGAAAGCTGCAGTCAATCTGATTGAGAAAGAGACTAACAATGTCTATCAAATTCATGATGTACTCTTGTTGAAAACCAATCTGGTCAAGATGCATTATAGACAGAGTGGATATGGCCATGTGCCACCTCATAATTATCACCAGTGTGATATCTGCTCTAAAAATAAACAGGGATGCTCTTTCATACAAGAGGCCCTCCAACGTCAGATGGATCTTGGATGGATCCAAGAATACCATGATAGGAACTCCTATCAAATCAACATGGTTCAGATCTTCGACATCCGCGTAATGGATACCAACCTGGTAGAGTTACATACTGAGCAGGTTCGACTCGGATTCTTAATATCACATGACTATCAACATTGTAAAGCGGATTGCGAAAACGATCGAGGTTGTACTCTTGTCCAGGAGGCAATTCAGCACTTGTTAAATCACTGGTGGATGCCAATATACATGGACGAAGATACTCAGCAGATTAGTATCAATAACAGGAATCCTACTCGTCGTCAAAGTCAGGATGTCCGATCAATGGAAGGTAACCTAGTGAGGTTACATTGTATTCAAAGTGGGCGTGGCCAGGTGCCACCACACAACTATGACAGTTGTAGCGTCTGTTCGGAAAGTAACCAAGGGTGTTACCTTGTGAGAGCAACTCTTCAGGGTCAGATCGATCATGGAGAAATTCGTCCATATCCAGGTTTAGGACCCATCATTTGGTCGCCGAACTACCTTGCCGAGGAAGTTGAGGATGTTGTCACGATCTCTGGTCATCACAGGACCAGGGATGTTTTTGCCATCATCCCTCTACTTGACGAATCTAGAGTTCCCAACCAGGAACGAATCGAGATTACTTATGATGGTCAGAAAAATCAGAAAGTCCCCATAGTCATCTATCTACCGGGGCCACTACCGTATGAATTAGCTAAGGCAATCCCTTACAAATACGGTGCAACAATAATCGAGAATGGAAAGGAAATTCCATTACCCTCCGTCGTGAATATTGCAGACATCAGTCGTGTAACACGGAGCGGTCAAATCTTCAATCGAGGGGTTTGGAGAATCCAACAAAGAAAAGGAACTTCAGGCGGAAATTCCTGATCCACCAGTCGGTCAATCTGGTAATCCCGACTTTTCAAAAGACGAAGATGAGATGCTAAAGCTCATCCAAAGGAGTGAATATAACATTGTTGATCAACTGTTACAGACTCCTTCAAAGATCTCAGTATTATCACTGTTACTCAGTTCAGAAGCACACAAAGAGGCTCTACAGAAAGTCTTGGAGCAAGCCTTTGTGGAACAGGATGTAACAATTAGACAGTTTGATAGCATTGTCTCTAACATCACTTCCTGCAATAATTTGGGATTTAGTGATGAGGAATTACCTGAAGAGGGTCGTCGTCATAACATGGCGCTCAACATTACAATTAACTGCCAGGGCGATGCTTTAGCCAACGTACTGGTAGACACAGGGTCAGCCCTGAATGTTATGCCAAAGTACACTTTGATGCAATTATCATTTAAGGGCCCTCCGATGAGAGTCAGCGAGGCCATCGTCAAAGCATTCGACGGATCCAGAAAAATAGTTATCGGCGAAGTTGACCTTCCCATAACTATTGGTCCTCACACTTTTCAAATCACTTTCCAGGTCATGGACATCCGGGCAACATACAGTTGTTTATTAGGAAGACCTTGGATACATCAGGCTGGAGCGGTTACTTCAACCCTCCACCAAAAGCTAAAGTTCGTCAAGAACGATCAACTTGTCACAGTTTGTGGGGAACAAGCTTTGCTTGTAAGTAACTTATCATCATCTACTTGTGTGGAACCCGAGGAGGTTATTGGAACTCAGTTCCAAGCACTATCGGTGAGCAAGAACGATCAATTCGAAGAAGGAACTTCAATTTCTTCATACAAAGATGCTATCAAAGCGGTCGAGAGTACCGATACAAAAGGATGGGGACGGCTTGTCATTCCCACTGACAATAAAATAAAGAAGGGTCTTGGTTTTTCTGCAACCTGTACTCAGACAGCCGCCAACGATGAAAGTCTTCATCCCCTTTAAAACTTCTTCCACAGTGGAGGTTTTCTTCACCCAGTGTCTCAGATAGTTTATGCTATCAATGAGGAAGATCCCTCTGACACAGATGAAGAATGGAAGTCCTACCTTAACAAGGACGGCTATATGTCTCAGGAAGAGGTGCCTATGCCTTTTTGCTTTCCTACGGAAAGTCCGAGATGTATACCAAGATCAGATGTCGAAATGATCTACGAAGATTGTGATCCGGAAGGATGCCGCGCTCTGCCAAATTCATTAGAGGAAGACACTCTGATGAAAGAAAACTTTGATCACAATTACTATGGCCCAATGGATGGTCTGCCAATGTGGCAGCCTTACCCAGGAAACTTGGGGCAAGAAAGTCAGCCGAGTAATGAAACTCAGCTGAGCGTCATTGAACAGAATACCTGTGTCCCCACCATGTCATGGGATCAACACTCAGGTCATTCGGAAGCTACTCAACATGAAGATGAATTCGCAACGTTTGCAGGACTAGAATTCATCAACTATGCTTTTCCTGAGGTCAACGTTATCGAGAGGGATGATTTCTCCAGTTCCAAAGAAGTTTGGGACACTTTGGGACAACCAAGTGGAAAATACGACTTTATGGTCAAGTACACTGCTCCCGAAAGCTCTCGTATCAGGCTCGAAGATATCCAGTCAACTGGATGGGGAGATACAGCTGAGAGCACAAATGCTATGCAAAATGCAACAGAGGAATCCTCCTACGACAACTCTGCTTGGGAGACAGATTCCAATGATCCTGCTCCACCAGAAATCAGCGTCATTTCTGAAGACAAATCAAGGAAGGTGCCAGACTTTGTGATTCACCGAGGAGTTCGCCGCCAATGGGTTGCTGTCGAGGTTCCGAAGGTCGTTCGTCAGTCAAAGTAATTGCCATCTTTAACCTTTCACCCTGCCCAGGTGAAACATATGTTTTGATAGGGCTCGTTTTCTGTAAACTTCCCTCTTCGCTTTGCCCAAAGCGACATAGTTTTGTTTTATAGGGCTGTAGTTTCAAGAATCGACTTGTTCATTAATAAAATAACGTCGTTCTGTAATTTCTGCATTAATTGCTGTTTTCTCTTTTTGCTTTTTCAGAAAATGGTAATCCTAAAAAAAACATTCAATAATAAAAACAAGCAGTAAAATCAAAACACTGCACACACTTGCATTTTCTCTATCTCTTCTAAACACGAATCATCACGTCATGCAGATTGCTTGTTTTATACCCCGTTGAAACATACGGTCCGATGCCTTCTCCCAACTTTGAGCTCCCGGTATTCGAGGCTGAAGAAGAAGATGACGACGAAATTCCAGAAGAGATCTCCCGATTACTCAGACAAGAGGAAAGGTCCATTGAACCTCACAAAGAGCCGTGGAAACGGTAAACTTGGGTTCAGAAAAAGAGATAAAAGAAATCAGGATCGGAGCGCAGCTTAGTCCAACTGTCAAAGAAAGTTTGATAAAGCTTCTCAAGGAATTCCCCGATGTATTCGCTTGGTCCTATCAGGATATGCCAGGGTTGGATACCAGCATCGTGGAACATCACTTACCGCTAAGATTGGAATGTCCGCCAGTAAAGCAAAGGTTAAGACGGACTCACCCGGACATGGCCATCAAAATCAAAGAGGAGGTACAGAAACAGATCGACGCGGGTTTCCTCGCTACATCTGAATATCCTCAATGGTTAGCCAACATCGTACCCGTTCCCAAAAAGGACGGAAGGGTCAGAATGTGTGTTGATTACAGAGATCTAAACAAGGCAAGTCCAAAGGACGACTTTCCTTTACCACACATTGACATGCTGGTTGACAGCACAACAAAGTTCAAATTATTCTCCTTCATGGATGGATTCTCGGGCTATAACCAGATCAAAATGGCGCCGAAAGACATGGAGAAAATTTCGTTCATTACCCCATGGGGTACCTTTTGTTACAAGGTAATGCCGTTCGGTTTGAAGAATGCCGGGGTAACCTATCAAAGGGCCATGACTACTCTGTTTCATGACATGATACACAAAGAAATCGAAGTATATGTCGATGATTTGATTGCAAAATCAAGAACAGAGGATAAACACGTTGAACATCTGTCAAAATTGTTCGAACGTCTAAGAAAATTCAAGCTCCGCTTGAATCCCAACAAGTGCACCTTCGGTGTCCGTTCAGGGAAACTACTAGGGTTCATCGTCAGCCAGAAAGGAATTGAAGTTGATCCTGACAAGGTCAAGGCCATTCAAGAAATGCCTTCTCTGAAAACTAAAAAACAAGTCAGAGGATTCCTGGGACGTTTGAACTACATCTCCAGATTCATATTCCTTATGACCGCGACATGTGCGCCGATTTTCAAATTACTCAAAAAGAACCAGGATTGCGTTTGGTCAGAAGATTGCCAAACCGCCTTCGACAGTATCAAAGAATATCTGTTGAATCCTCCGATTCTATCACCTCCAGTGGAAGGAAGACCACTGATCATTTACCTCACAGTCCTAGAGGACTCAATGGGATGTGTACTTGGCCAACAAGACGAAACTAAAAGGAAAGAGTCTGCCATTTACTATCTAAGCAAGAAATTCACCGATTACGAGACTCGGTACACAATGCTTGAGAAAACTTATTGCGCTTTGGCTTGGGCAGCCAAACGTCTTCACCAGTACATGATTCGTCATACTACTTGGTTGGTTTCCGAAATGGATCCAATCAAATACGTTTTCGAAAAACCTGCTCTCACGGGAAGGATTGCCCATTGGCAGATGTTACTATCAGAATATGACATAGAGTACCATGCTCAGAAAGCCGTTAAAGGAAGTATTTTAGCCGATCATTTGGCTCATCAACCGATTGACGATCAAGAATCAATCGGGTTTGACTTCCCAGACGAAGATGTCATGTATCTAAAGATGAAAGATTGCGATGAACCGCTACCCAGTAAAGGGCCAGAACTAGGTTCCCAGTGGGGACTTATCTTTGACGGAGCAGTCAATCATTATGGAAATGGAATTAGGGCAATCATTGTTACCCCTCAGGGTTCCCACATTCCTTTCACTGCCAGACTTACGTTCAAATGTACGAACAACGAGGCCGAATACGAAGCTTATATTATGGGTCTCGAGGAAGCGATTGATTTGAGGATCAAAAACCTGGACGTATATGGCGACTCAGCCTTGGTTATTAACCAGATAAAAGGAGATTGGAACACATACCAATCAGGATTGATTCCTTACAAAGACTATGCAAGAAGGTTGTTACCCTTCTTCAACAGAGTCGACTTTCATCACATCCCTCGTGATGAGAATCACATGGCTGATGCATTAGCCATTCTCTCTTCCATGATTAGTGTAGGTCGATGGAATGACATACCTAAGATCGACATCATGCGCCTTGAACGGCCCGCTTACATCTTCGCGATTGAAGCAGTCATAGACGACAGACCTTGGTATCACGATATCAAATGCTTCCTTCAGAAACAAGAGTACCCATCTGGGGCACTCAGAAAAGACAGGAAAACCCTCAGAAGATTGGCTGGAAACTTCTTCCTGAGCGGTGACACTCTTTATAAGAGAAATTTTGACATGGTTTTGCTCCGATGTGTCGACAGACCAGAAGCAGACATGCTCATGAAAGAAATTCATGAAGGATCCTTTGGCACTCATGCCAACAGACACACAATGGCGAGAAAAATTCTCAGAGCAGGGTATTATTGGTTGACCATGGAATCCGACTGCTACAAGTACATGAGGAGGTGTCACAAGTGTCAGATATACTCTGACAAAATTTATGTACCGCCATCACATCTCAAAGTTCTTTCTTCCCCGTGGCCTTTTTCCATATGGGGAATCGACATGATTGGCATGATTGAGCCTAAGGCTTCAAATGGACATCGGTTCATTCTAGTAGCCATTGATTACTTCACCAAATGGGTCGAAGCAGCGTCATTCACCAATGTAACCCGACAAGTGGTGGTCCGATTTATCAAAAATAATATCATCTGCCGTTATGGTGTTCCGAGCGAGATCATTACTGATAATGGATCTAACTTGAACAATAAGATGATGAAAGAGTTGTGTGCAGAGTTCAGGATCGAACACCATAACTCATCTCCCTACCGACCCAAGATGAACGGAGCGGTAGAAGCGATTAACAAGAACATCAAGAAGATTGTTCAAAAGATGGTTGTAACCTACAAAGATTGGCACGAGATGCTACCCTTTGCTCTTCACGGTTATCGCACATCTGTCCGCACTTCAACAGGGGCAACCCCTTTCTCTATAGTATATGGCATGGAGGCAGTTCTCCCCAAAGAAGTAGAGATCCCATCAATCCGGGTATTGATGGAAGCTAAGCTCACCGAAGCTGAATGGTGTCAAAATCGACACGACAAATTGAATCTGATCGAGGAAAAGCGAATCACGGCACTATGCCACGGTCAGTTATATCAGCAGAGAATAAAGAGGGCGGTCGACAAAAAGGTCCGACCTCGTATTTTTAGAAAAGGAGACCTCGTGCTCAAGAAGATACAATCATTTCTCACTGATTCTCGGGGCAAATGGACCCCAAATTATGATGGCCCCTATGTGGTCACGAAAGCTTTCTCAGGCGGTGCCTTGAGACTTGCGACCATGGACAGAGAGGAATTTGCCTACACCACGAATGTTGATGTAGTCAAGAAATACTCCGCCTAAAACTAAAAAAAAAAAAAAAGTCTCGGTGGATTGAAAACCCGAAAGGGCGGTCCAGGCAAAAGTTAGAGACATGAAAAAAATCATCCCGATGGATTGGAAATCTTATAGTACAATCCAGGCAAAAGTTAGGGATAATGGCAAGTAACTATGTTCAACAGAGGCAAGTCCCTCGGCAGCAGTTACAACATCATCTATCGGAGGAAATCTCCAGTCAAAGGTCATCTTCGACGGAAGCTCAGGATGTCCGAACTCAAAGTTGGTAGAAGGATAATGGTCGTTATGTTTCAACGTAGCCCTTTTCCCTGTAAATTACCATTTTTAACTTTGTATATACTCTTTGGAATCACGCGTTTGGCTGATCTCCATCTTATCAATAAAATTTGAGCCCTTGTGCTTTTGTTTGTAATTCTTTACTTGTTTTAGCTTTACAGAACGACGTTGTTTAAACTTAATCAGCGATTCTTGAAATAAAACAAAAATAAATTTACTTGTTAAAAACTTTTTCTGCTTTTAAATTAAAGATGGCATTTCTTTTGACTGTTGAACATCAGAAGAACATCGATCGCTTCTCCCGAAGTAATCGAACTTCAAAGTGCAGAATCAAAGTACTCCTTCTAAACCAGTTCGCCTGAATGAAGGGGTCAACTGTGTCAGAGACCTTGTTTCGTCTGACACCCTCGGCCGAGTTCTCATCTCCTAAGCCCGATCAACATAGCTCCCAATGGGACTATCTCTCCTAAGCAAGGTGGAATTGCTATTTTGAACCAACGGTACTTCTTCGCCCCGCGATGGCCGAGTATCTAATTGTGTTCATCTCTTAGTCTGTATGTTGCGTCTGTTTTGTCAGCATATACATACGTACTTCATGCATTTTTGATTTGCATTTACATTTCATATTGCATCGTTATCACTCTAGCCGGTCTTGTCCCCTAGTGATAAACAGTTTTCTCAATCGAGTTTGTCAGTTCTTTCCTCGTCAGGAAGTGTTGCGTCTGCACAATCTCGCCACCACTGTATCTTTAGATCAGAGTCGGTCCTTGACCACTTTGATAACTTGAACCTCTGAAAGATCAGAGAACCTTCAACAGATGTCACTCTTCGCCATTGAAGATGATATCCTCGCTTTCCCGGATTAAGGAAAATCCATAGAGAAAGCCTCTTAAACAGAGATTCGGCAGTACATCAGTATTTCTCCGAAAAGCCGCCGATGAAAAGGTCATCGGCACCTCAAAATTGGATCCCATCATATGGCATTTCTCAGGGAAGATCCCAAGAAAAGTATGATGCAAGACCCCAAACGAAAACAGTCTCTCAAGAGACTCGCTTTCCCCAGTAGAATCGACAAATGGCGTCTCCAAAACAGAGAAGTTTGTGTACCTCTACGACTCAGACGAATGGCATCTCCCCAGGAAAATTCGGCGAGAAGTTTGAAGGAAAGACGCTACGAATAACGTCCCTTGTCAGTAAAGTTTATTGACAAAAGAAACTAAGACCAGTTCCTTGGTAGGAAACCAGGATCGAGGGGAAGTTTAAATCAGAAACTTAGACCAGTTCCTTGGTAGAGAAAACCAGGATCGAGGGGAAGTTTATATCAGAAACTAAGACCAGTTCCTTGGTAGGAAACTAGGATCGAGGGGAAGTTTATTTCAAAAGAAACTGAGACCAGTTCCTTGGTAGGAAACCAGGATCGAGGGGAAGTTTACAAAAGAAACTAAGACCAGTTCCTTGGCTGAAGACCAGGATCGAGGGGAAGTTTACCTTTTCTAAGCATCATTGCTTAGCTAAAGAAGATGAATGCGTAGGCTACCATTCATAACCACCATCAAAGTTTCGGGTATTCCGATATTTAATCCTCTTGCACCCCGAATGCCCGAATCCCTTCATCATTCACACCTTCGGGTCCAAGAAGATTAAATAGGGGCATCTGTAATACCCCAAATTTTGACCACTTAGATTTCCCATCATTGTGAAAATCATCATCACAATATGGATGAACCATCATGCTTCATCAGTCTCCCCAAAGATGGGTGAGCATCCAATACAAGCAAAATTAGGGTTTCAAGCCCTCTCTGAGTGCTTAGACAAAGGATCAATCAAGAAATTACATGATATTCAACTTGTCTAATCTCTCAAACATCCATAATGGATCAAAAAGGACTCCCACTTCAAGGATTAAGCACAAGGCTACTCCCTTCTAGGTGGATCAAGTCTCAAGATCGATAGTGTCACCAAATTAGGGTTTTGGTCGACCAGGGCCTCCAGATGGAAATTTTCATCTGGGCATAAGGAAATGATCCAAAACATAACCTAATATACTTCATGGAACCTCATGAACTCATGCATCAAGTCAATTTTGCCTCAGGGGATGCATTCATCAAAAATCAGGAATTAGGGTTTCTTGACCTAATTCACCCCTAAGTTGACTTTTAGGGCAAACCATGAGCCAAGACCTCAAGACATGATTTGAGGGTCTCTAATATACCATATTGATCCATTTGGAACAATGGATTAATCCAAGAAGCTTGAGCAACAAGTCTCAATTTCATCTGCACCACAATTAGGGTTTTAAGAGAAAAGTCAACTGTAACTTTGACTTTTGACCAGGACATGCTCCCAAACCCTAATACATGATTGAATATACCCTATTACACCCATGTAACATGTCCATCAAGTTTGATTTAGGTCAAGGACATGATTTCCTGAAGAATTGCACAGTTTGGAATTCATCTGATAAAAAGTCAACTGTGCACAAAAGTCAACTTTGACTTTTTGAGATTTTTCACCAAAATGGATTTTTAACCCTAAAATGATGTTAATGTATGATTTGAATCATCATTCATCAAGAAAAATCAAGAAAAGTGAGATAACTTGTAAAAGGGGTAACCATAAAACTTAGAAATTTTTCTAAGTTAAAAATAAAGTGGCAAAGGTACCAACTTTGGAGGACCATAACTCCTAAACCACAAGGCCATTTTTTCTCATCCAAAGATGGATTTGTAGCCCTCATTATCACCTACAAAAACTTCAACTACAAGTCATTCCAATTCATTAAGGATTTTGAGTTATGGAGTGATCAAAGTGGCTGAAAAGTGAAAATGTCATTTTTTCCAACACTTAGTGAAATTTTCACTAAGTCAGATTCTGCCTCACTTTTTGCCAAATGTAGGGGGATTTTTCACTTGGAATCAAAAGAGATCAAAACCAAACTTGTTCAAACAGTTGTTGTATCATGTAAGAGCTTTCCAAAATGGCCAAGAACATTGCCAAATTCAACCTACACCATGAGATACAACATTGGCAAGTTGCCTTGCTGAAATCTGTCAAAGCAAGGCAGAATTTGCAATTTGGCTCGATTTGCCAAAATCAGCCAATTTCAATTGCTCCAATCCACTTGGACACCTCAGAGGATTGAATCCAAAGGGGACAATCACTGAGCCAAGCCTCCAAGGTCCAAGGAACAAGGAATAACATGTTGAACCTAGAGTTGCCAAAATAGGGACAAGACTTCAAATTTGGAATGAGGCATTCAATGGAACCATCAAGGTGGCATGGACTGAGCCATTCTCATCTGAAATCAGTCAAGACTTATCCAAGACCAAGGGGACCAAAGCTCTGTGCCCTAACCTTTAGTCAATGGCTAGAGGAGACTTGGATTTTCATTTGCCAACATTGGCCAAACCTACTTACCAGCTGCCATGCACTATTCCTTGCAAAACAAAGTTGCTCTACTATAAATAGAGCTCAATTATGGTCAGTTTGAGTACACCAAAGCCATCTAACAGATGCTTTCCTCAAAATTTCTTCTTTCACTCCAATTTTGCCTTCTAAGGCAAGTCACTATCGGGTTTTAAGTTTGAGAGCAATTCCAATCAAACCAATCACTCACACACCTCACATACATCACATATGAGCTGATCAAACACTCACATAACATCTGGAACATCAAAATCTCAAAATCACTTGCCATCCACACAAGTTTGAAGTGAAGTTGCAGCTGAGATGCCATAAACTGATCCAGTCCATTTCAATTCAATCCAAGTGTTCAAACACACTCCATATGGTGTAGGGAAGCTGTCCAGATCATCACAACTTGTCTGTAACACCTCCAACTCAAAATCACATCTCCTCTTGCTGTCACGACTTGGAGGTAAGCACATACTTGGTCATCTCTCAATCTATGCATATTTCCTCGCACAATAATTTGGCCATATGTTCATAATCATGCATGGAATGTTTTCCCTCAATTAATTGCATTGTTTGAATCGTGTATCAAAAATCCTAGCCTTCATGCAGAAATTAGGGTTCTTGAGGTCTCTTCGTGATTTCTTGTTGTATGTTTAATTTAAATGAAATTAAAGTACATAGACATGATCGTGAGGTTGAGGCGAGCATAATGATATGTGGATTGCATGATATGATTACGTATTCATGGAGATTGGATAGAAAATGCAAATCTGAGAAACCAAGAACACGCGCGTGTTCTTCAGCTGTTCTTGGCGCCATTTTTGAATAATTCAAATATTTGAATTTTGTGATTTTGTTTAATTGATTCAAAAATTAATTTCTCTCTGAGTTTTAATGATTTTGAGTTGATTTTTTTTTAATAATTCACGAAAATGTTAACATATTTTATTTTCACAAAAAATCCCAAAAATATTATTTATTTCATATAATTGATATTTTTGCAAAGAATTAATATTTTAATTGTTTTTGGCATTTTAAATATTTTTTCTACATTGATTTTGCAACTTTTAATGCTTTCTAATTATTTTGTAGGTCAATACTTAATTTTTGAAGCATTAATCCAAGATCACAATTTGTTTTCCATGTGTTAAACAATTTTTGATCATTTTAATTGAATTTTTATTCAATTAAATACATTTTGAAAACAAATTAGGGTTTTGGATTAATTCAACCCTCATAAATCATTTTCAAACTTCTTTGGGCCTCTTGAGAGAGTGTAAGACCCATCCCCCCTTGTACAAAAACTTTTTGGGCCTCACTTATTGTATAAGTCCCTCTGTACAAGTAAACGGCACGATCGTCGCCCGTTTAAAAATAAAAGTCACCTGGGCCTCTCCTTGAGCTATAAGACCCATTCAAAACACTTTGGGCCTCTATTAGAGTGTAAGACCCAATCCCTTTTTAACCAAAACAATTTTGGGCCTCACTTATTGTATAAGTCCCTCTGCGTTAAAAGAAAACCTCGGCGCGATCGCCATTTTTAAACGAAAAATCATCTGGGCCTACCCTCGTGTTATAAGCCCCTCTCTTTTCTTTAAACCTTTTTTGGGCCTCTTGAGAGAGTGTAAGACCCATCCCTTTGTACAGAAAACCTTTTTGGGCCCCAGTCACTTGTATAAGTCCCGCTGTACAAATTCAAACAGTGTGCTCACTGATAAAACCCTGGGCCTCTCCTTGAGCTGTAAGCCCCAAATATTTCTTTTTCAAAGCACTTTCTCCTTTGATTTTGAATATACTGTTGTTTTCAATCTTTCTTTGTTGAACAACTAACCAAACAGCATGGAAGCACTACAACCGAGTAAGTGGTTATCGCTTTCATTTACTGCTTTCATATTATAAACTGTATTGTGGGGCTACTCACTGTAAGTCTCCTTTCATAAACTCATATCTACTGTGTAATAATAGTATAGATATTTTGAGTTTCCCCGGCAACTACGTCTAGAACTAGGTGACGCCGTTTCATTTATTCGTAGAAATAGACGCCTAGATCCCCGATAGGAGCACCAGATACAGTCTTCTCTTCGGCTATCCTCCTTAGGAATCGTCAAGAAGCTCTACTCCCCAAGATGAATGTATTCTCCGTGAATGGCATCTTTGAGTTTCTTCCAAATTCTCGAACTTTCCTGACTTGATCTATTCCTTGTGAATAGCTTGCCTTGAATGTCTCGGGGTTTGGGTACCCACTACGGTCATAATCTTGGACCTTAACTAAGGAACCCTCTTTAAAAGTTAAAAGTCGCTGGATAGTAAACCTCGCACGTTTACCAGTGGTTTTTATCTTTAAAAGAGTTATCTCTCCTAATGGAAAGGAGATGATAGACCCACGGGCTTCTTAAAAGCATTAGCCTCATCTTGGGCTTCGTACAAGGACCCGTCGGCTTCTTAAAAGTTTCCAGCCTCCTCTTGGGCTTCGTACAAATTGTCCCGACGACCTCCTAGAGGTATAGGAACATAACCTAGTCATCCTCATAGAACAGTCCTTTCATAGAGTCTACTACTGTTTCTCAAAGCATAGTACAAAAGAAAAAAACTCTAGACTTGGACAGTCTAACTTCCTTGAGTCTCAAAGACATTCTTAAGTGACCCCTTCGTTAAATAGGAAGGAAACCCGCAGACTCGGACAGTCTCAATATCCTTTGGATTTCCCGTTTCCTCAAAGAGAAGGAAATATCCCTGATCCTCAAATTAAATCCCTGAGTACAGTGATGCTCATATAAGAACTGATTTTCTCTTTTAAAATCAGTATATTGGATCTGTCACTCAACTCAAACAACCGTTTAGCCTCTCTCTCGGGCTTTGTATGAGACACATAAGAGACTCCCTCGTTGAGTCAATCCCCCTTTCGCCTCCATCTCGGGCTTCGTACGAGATACAAAAAGGTTCTTATAGAGCCAAACAAACAATAGCCTCCATCTCGGGCTTTATACGAGATACCAAAAGACTCCATAGTCGGGTCAAAAACTTTCAGCCTCTCTCTCGGGCTTTGTACGAGACACAAAATAGCCTCCTCTTAGGCTTTGTATAATGATTTTCCTAGCGGAAATTAGCCTCCTCTTAGGCTTTGTATAAGAAAACCACTGGTTGATCCAATCAACCTTTTAGCATCAAAGTTGTGCCTCGTTCACAGTACACAAACATCAACAACTCCTTTCCTTTCATCTAATCGCTGTAAGCGGCAAGCCTCTGGATCATCTATATCCATGCCACTGTCCCTCTTTTAGCATGAGAAATTCCTAAGGAAAGATGGCATTGCTCTACACTGAGTTAACATCTTCTCCTTCAGGTTAAAACCCTTTCTTCGGAAATTATGGCATTGCTCGGATCCGCGTATCCCAGTTAAAGTAATTCTCCTTCCCCCTCTTTAGAGATGACAAATTCTCTCTAAAGTCGAGGTCTTTCAGCTTCATGTCTTGGGCTTTGAACAAGACACAAATAGACCTTTCAGCTTCACATCTTGGGCTTTGAACAAGATACAAACCACCTTTCGTTTCACGTCTTGGGCTTTGAACAAGACACCAAAACAACCATTTCCTCCCATAGAATAGGAGGAACTACGAACGCTCTGATTTCCCTGTTTCGGTAAACGGGAATACGTAGGCATAAGATCGAAAGAAAAGATCTTAGCGAGCGCAATCAACAAAAAACCCAAATCCCATATCTCCGTCAATCAAAAGTAGTAATTCAAAAGCATCAGTCCTAACATCCTAATCCTTGTTCCCCGCCAGAAACCTTCTGCCCAGGTAAAAAAAGAAAGAAATCGTATTGGCGAAAATACAAATAACCAGTACAAGGCCCCCCACATTAATAGGATCCGTAACCTAATAGACCGCTGTTTAAACTTAGTATGCAAAGCAGGGTTAATTGGAGACATCTATTTCCCTTCCTTATTCAGCTCACAATAGGATAAAAAATGAATCGACCTGTAGTTTAAGCTCAAACCGCAGAGAGCGACCAACGCTTAAGAACCGCGTCCAAAATCGCTCGCTACACCATGGTCGACCAAATGGTTCTCCGTCCAGAGTTTCTAAATAGTAGGCTCCGGTGCCCGTTTTGGATTTGACCCTGTAGGGTCCTTCCCAGTTCGCGACCAGCTTTCCTTCGCGCGAATCCTTCTGGTTTCTGCGCAGGACTAAGCTGCCAACGGGGAAGTCGCGCTTTATGACTCTAGCATCGTGGCGCAAGGTTATTTGTTGTTTTAGCGAAGCTTCACGGAGAGCTGCCCCCAACCGTATCTCTTCAACCAGATCGAGCTCTTCTCTCAAGGCTTCTTCGTTCATCTCCTCGACGAGGGGAGCCTCCATTCGTCTCGAAGGTTCCCTGATCTCCACCGGTATCACCGCCTCCGTTCCGTAAGCTATTCAGAAAGGGGTTTCCCTGGTGGTGGAGTGTGGTGTTGTTCTGTAGGCCCAGAGCACGCTATGTAGCTCCTCGACCCATCTCTTTTTGGCTTCGCCCAACCTTCACTTTAGGCCACGAAGGATTACCCTGTTCGCGGCCTCTGCTTGCCCGTTAGTCTGGGGGTGCTCGACGGAGGTGAAGTGCTGCTTCGTGCCTAATTTGGCGACGAAGTCTTGGAACTTCCTGTCCGTGAACTGGGTTTCATTGTCGGTCACCAGGGCCTGGGGCACCCCGAATCGCGCGAGGACGTTCCTTTTGTAGAATCAGAGTATGTTGAAGGATGTGATCTTGGCGAGGGCTTCGGCTTTGATCCACTTAGTAAAGTAGTCGACGACCACGATAAAAAATTTGTTTTGATAAGAACCCATTGTAAAGGGGCCGAGTATGTCCATCCCCTACCAGGCGAAGGGCCAAGGCAAGGATAAAGTCTTCAACTCATTGGGGGGGTGCCAAGTGCATGTCTCCGTGGCGCTGACATAAGTCACACATATGGACGTGCTCTTTGACGTCGTGCTGCATGGTCGGCCAATAATATCCTGATCGCAAGGCTTTTCGTGCCAATGATCTCCCTCCCAAATGTTGCGCGTTAATGCCCTCGTGGATCTCTCGGAGGATTTTAGGGACTTTGCTCTCCTCGACACATTTCAGGAGGGGAATGGAAAATCCTCATCGGTAGAGTTTGTCCTCAATCAGCACGTATGAGCAAGCTCGTCGTTTAGTCACGTTGGCCTCTTTGCTGTCCTCGGGTAGCTCCCCTTTGGTGAGGTAATCGTACACGGGGGTCATCCAACAGTGACTGTCCCCGACGACGTTGACGTCAGGCAGCTGCGATAGTTTCTCAATGCTGGGTCGGGCGAGTATTTCTTGCACGATGGATTTATTGCCGCCTTTCTTCCTGGTGCTAGCCAGTTTGGACAAGACGTATGCCGTGTGTTTCATTCGCGGGGGATGTGTTGGACTTCCCACGCGTCAAACTTGGTGATTTTCTCCATCACCAGTGTCAAATATTCGACTAGCTTGTAGTTCTTCGCTTGGAATTCTCCCCGTACTTGGGATGCTACGAGCTGGGAATCTGTGTAAATCTTTACCTCCTTGGCGCCCACGTCCTTTGCCAGCTGTAGTCCTGCGAGGAAGGCCTCGTATTCGGCCTGGTTGTAGGACGTAGGGAAGGACATGACTAGAGATACCTCGATTAGTATTCCTTCCTCATTTTCAAGGATGATTCCTGCGCCGCTACCCGAGGGGCTGGATGCCCCGTCCACATAAATGGTCCATCTCTGCGTTTCACTTGGCGGGGACGATAAATGCGTCATCTCTGCCACGAAGTCGGCCAGGAATTGTGCCTTGAGGGCCTTCCTGCCCTCGTAGTGAATGTCAAATTCTGATAACTCCAGGGACCATTTGAGCATCCTTCCGACCATGTCTGGTCGGCAAAGCAACTGCCTGATGGGTTGGTCTGTACGTACTGCTATGGTGTGGGCCAGGAAGTAGTGTCTGAGTCTTCTCGCGGAGGTAACAAGGGTAAGGGCGACTTTCTCTATCTGTGCGTACCAGATTTCTGGCCCTTGCAGGGCCTTGCTGGTGAAATAGATGGGATTTTGTCCATCCATTGTTTTGCAGATGAGTGCGGCGCTGATGGCTTCGCTGGCAACGGAGAGGTATAGGTACGAGGTCTCCCCGTATTCTGGTCGAGAAAGTACAAACGGTTCGGATAGGGCTCGCTTAAGGTGGGTCAGAGCTTGCTCGCACTCCTCCGTCCATTCGAAATTGGCCTCCTTTCTGAGGAGTTTAAAGAAGGGCAGGGCGTGTTGAGCAGACTTGGACACGAAGCAGGAAAGTGAAGCGAGCATCCCGTTGAGGGATTGTATGGACTTTTTCGATCTAGGCGTGGGGAACTCCGCGAATGCTCGATACTTGTCTGGATTTGCCTCTATTCCCCTTTCGGTGAGGTAGAATCCGAGGAACTTCTTCGCACGCACGCCGAAGGTGCATTTTTCTGGATTAAAGCGCATTCTGCACTTTCTGGCCTGGTCGAAGACCTTTTGCAAGTGGGCCGTATGGCCGAATTCCTCTTGGGATTTTACAATCATGTCGTCTATGTAAACTTCGAGCATGTCTCCGATCTGATCGGAAGACCTTGTTCATCATGCGCTGGTATGTGGCCCCAACATTTTTTAGACCGAAGGGCATTACATTGTAGTAATAGTTCCCCAAGGAGGTCATGAACGCGGTGTACCTTTTGTCCTTTTCGGCCATAGGGATTTAATTGTACCCTAAATAGGCGTCCATGAAGGACAAAAGTTTAAAACCTGCAGAGTTATCTACGAGTTTGTCTATGCTCGGTAAGGGATAAGTGTCTTTCGGGCAAGCCCGGTTGAGATCAGTATAGTCAATGCACATGCGTCATTTTCCACTATGCTTTTTAACAAGTACAATATTGGACAGCCAGGTTGTATACCTGGCCTCCGAAATGAATTTCGCCTCTAAGAGGTCTTGTACAAGTTTTTTGGCAGCATGTGCCCTTTCGTCGGATTGTTTCCGCCTGCGCTGCGCGACGACACGGGCAGCTGGGTCGATGGTTAAATGGTGGCATGCAGTCTCAGGGTCCAAGCCGGGTATGTCTGCGACACTCCAAGCAAACAGATCAACATTGTCGTCAAGGCACTTCTTCAGCTGTTGCTTGACCTCGTCGGGCAGTCCCACACCAATCTTCACCCCTCTGTTGGGGTTATTGCTAAAGGCGATGACTTCAAACTCCCCGTCTGGAACTGGTCGCATGAAGGCTGATGTGGAGGAGCTAGTCGTCGCCGCCGACGTCCCTTCACAACTATCTTCCTCGCCTTCATCTGAAATTTGGCTGTCAAGGTTGATAGTGTGTACAGGGAGTGCCGGCTTCTTGTCCGGTTGGCCGTCTTCAGATGGATGATCTTCTTCCCGTGCCCGCTTGGCTGCTTTGGGTGCTGCGCCACTGGTTTTGTCCCCGGGTCGCTACTTCGAAACATCTGCAGGCAGCCTCTATGTCCCCATGCAATGTCGCGACGTGACCCTTCTCCGTGTAATACTTTAACTTAAGGTGGACAATTGAAGGGACATCAACTAACTCTGCGAGGGCCGGTCTCCCCAAGATGCATTGGTACAATGACGGGCAATCGATCACCAGGAATTGGGTCTTGATTGACCTGGACGCCTCTTCTTCCCTGAATGTGACTGGGAGCTCCACGTACCCCCAAGGTCTTGCCGTGGCTCCGTTGAACCCCTACAAATCAGATCCCACATATGGTGAGAGGTTCTTCTGGTCCAGCTTGAGGGCCCGAAATAGGCCGGTGTACATTATGTCCACTGAACTACCCTGGTCGACCAGGATTCTTCTGACGTCGGTGCTTGCCAATCTTGCCCTGACGAGCAAGGGGATGTGTGAGTTGGGAGAGCCTCCAGGCAGCTCTTCGCGGTAAAAGGTGATCGGTTGGGATCACCACTTGACCTTTTCTAGTGTGGATAAGCGGTCAGGGCTGCAATCAATAAGATGTACGAACTTTCGCTTGACAGATCCCTCTGTCAGCTCATTGTACCCCCTGCATGAGATAACCATGGCTGTAGGGAATGCTTCCCAAGTGCTGAGCGCGAACATTTGGGACGGCTCCTCGAAATCATCTGAGACGGCAAAGTCCTCTGGTCGCGTGATGGACATAGCGGCCTGCGGGGGAGGGCTGGACGGGGATGGTTCTGCTTCCTTCTTTGAATCTGACGCCTCCCATTTTGAAGATTCACATTTCTTGACATACTGCTTCAGATGACCCTCCTTGATGAGGATCTCAATAGCATCTTTAAGGTGCACGCAGTCCTCGGTCATGTGGCTGTGACTGTGGTGGAAGCGACAATATTTGCTTTTATCCAAGTTGCCTTTAGACGTCGTCGGTTTGGGGAACCTGACACCTCCCTGCTGGAACTCCGTATTGATACATTTGGAGAGAATGCGCTCGCGAGGAGAGGTGAGCAGGGTATACTCTGTGAATCGTCCAGCAGGCCCTTTACCTTCTCGGGGGCGATCGTCTTGTCGCCTCTCTTTTCCATGTCGGGACGTCTCCGGCTCATCTTTTTTGGTACCCGGGTATTTTCACGATCTCTCGCGTCCCGGGCATGGTATGCGGCCTCCTTCTCTTTGTACTGTATGTACGCTTCAGCTTTTCGGAGAAGTTCCATTAATGTTCGAGGAATCTCGATTCCGATGGCCTTGCAAAACTCGCTCTTTGGTCTCAAGCCCTTCTCGAGAAGATATTTTTTCATATGGTCCGTAGTACGGACCTCCACGGCTTCTTTGTTAAACCCTTCAATATATGCCCACAAGGACTCATCCTTGCCTTGTATGATAGCTTCCAAGGTGGCCTCTGACTTGGGATGTCGTCGGGAAGCCATAAAATGCCAGGCAAACTGGCTCTTCAGATCTCTCCACGACGTGACTGACCCTCGGGGAAGGCGCTTGAACCAAGCCATAGCCCCCTTCCTGAGGGTGATTGGGAACATCCTGCATTTTATGGCCCACTTACGTTGTGGTAGTGGGGCATTGTCTCTATGTTCTCTATGTGCTCGCCGGGATTAGAGGTCCTGTCATAGGTCGCTAAAGCAGGGGGCTTTTCCAACCCGCGAGGAATTCTCGTGTCCATGATCTCCTGCGAGAAGGGGCCATGGACGTCGTCTTCACTGCTTATGCTTGGGGAACAGGAGAAGGAATGGCTCCGACCGGGCTCCTGCTTCCCCGTGGAGAATGTCTGCACGAACGACGATGCTCATACTTTTCTGAGGGCCTGGATTTCTTTGGCGCGGGGGAACGTCTCGACTTTCGCGGAGGAGACAGGCGTCGTCTTCGTGCAAGATCGGACGCGGGCTCTTCTGATCTTGATCCTCTTTTCTCCGGGGAGAGGCTTCTGGATCTATCACGCCTCCGTTTCTGAGGGGGAGACCGGGGACGTGGAGACGAGTTGCGAGGCTTCTCCGAGGACAGACGCTCCTGGAGGACGTGCTCGAGAGCGTTGATCTTTTCACCTTGCTGGAAGATTAAGAGGTTTGATCTATTGAGGGAAGCTATGAGAGCAGCTGTGTTGGGGTCAGCATTTTGCAGAACCGGAATAGGCTCGAAAACACGATCTGCAGCCTGTGCTCGAGGCTTCACGTCATCGGGAGTAAGGGAGGCGGTTTTCCCATCACGATGATCTGTCTCCGAGAAAGTAGCTCCGGAGAGGATGTGGTCGGTGTTATCGGGGATAACGGCGAGAGTAGATTCTTGACGGACAACATCATTTTTGGTGGAGGCCATGATGATCGAAAAGGGTTTGAAGAGAGCTTTAGTCTTTGAAATGAAAAAGAGGGGATCTTGAATCAAAAGACGGTGAAGCTAGTTTCCCACAAATGGCGCCACTGATCGGAGGTGATCAGACTGGATCGTCGTGGCCTTCGCGTAGGGCAAATGATGCTTGAAGAAGAGGAGGGGGATGTACCTGCAAGACACTCCGACGCTCAAGTAAGAAAGGGTCAGAGAAAAGGGGCAAGTACAAAATGTGTTCTTAGGATGAATATTGGATACCCGACCTTCTCGAATGAGAGGGTTTTTATAGTGCCCCCAGCGCGTGGCCAACGGTCCCTATTTTCGGGGCAAAATAACCGTTTCCCAAAGAATAGATAACTGCCCAAAACTAGCCGTTATGTCGGGCAAAGGCGTAGTTCCGGACACATGCCCATGGCAGTCCGGGGATTGACGAAACCATGCATGAGGGGCAGGTGTTCCGGGGAGGAGCGAATGTCTCTGAGTCTCATTCGTCCAAGATTGCCCGGTTGGAGGGCAGAAAGGTAAATTATGCCCTTTGTGGATTGGGCTTAGGCAATTAGGCCGTTCTGGGAGCAGAAGTGGATTGGGTCATACCTAGCCACTGGTCCAGTCCAGAACTATATATATATATATATATATATATATATATATATATATATATATATTAGATGTGATATTCTAATTTTTTTGAAAACATATTTTTACAATATTTAAAACAATTGTAAATGATCATTAATATTATTTTAGTTGATACTATATATAATTTTTCTTTTGTACAATTTTTTTTAGACTAATTTCCAAGTCAAACATTGAAACACAATAACACACGTGTTTTGATATATTATTCAAATTTAAATATGTATTTCATCTTTGAGAATCTACAATTTTGTTTTAGTTTATGTAAACTTATCTGTTTGGCTTTCATATTATAAGATAAGACTCAGTTTGATAGAAATAACGGTTGACAGATAAGCTAGCTGATAGGTTATGATTGATGGCTGATAGCTTATAGTTGATGGTTGATAAATGATACTCCTTCCGTCCCACAATGAGTGACCCATTTAGAATAAAATGGTGTCCCAAAATGTATGACCCATTTCAATTTCCAATGCAACTTTTCTTATTTTACCCTCTAATTAATATTACTTTCTTCATTCTCAATACATTATAAGGATATTTAAGTAAAAATATCATTCTCTCTCCTTCATTTATTCTTTTTTCTTAATATGTGTGAAAAGTTAACTGGGTCACTCATTGTGGGACGGAGAGAGTATATGATAAGCTAATTGAATTGTTTGTTAAAAGAGAATAATTACTATACACTGATAGTGTAAAAAGTTTTACATTGTTAATTCATCACCATCATCCGTTTGCATTATTGTAAAAGTTATTAAAATAAAAGTTTAACTTCTTTTTACATCTAATGTCTATAATTAACTGACAGTGTAAAATTCTTTTACACTGTCAATGTATTTCAATTAAATCATTGTTAAAATTAACGGTCTAAGTAGCTGATAAATGTAAAATGACATAAAAGGATATTTCTAAATTATTAATAAAATTCATATTTAAAATACTTTAAAGTTTTGTAATTTAAATTTATTAAATCTTTCATATACTATTATTATATTAATTTTTATATGCTAATTTTTTTTAACTTGTTTCAATTTTATAATAAAAAAGATAATGTTTAATATTAAGATGTACACCTAAAATAGTAAACTTATGAGACTTGAAAATCAACTCTATGTGAAATTGCAAACATACACTAATATAAAAAATATTATTAATTTATAATAAAATGTATATCAAATTAATATTTAAAATATATAAAATTAAACATAATAATAAAACATATTCAACACATTTATGTAAATGTTGCAATAACATATAATAAAAATTTTGATAGTCTCAACTACAAATATATTAATCAAAAATAATAATCGAAATAAGTTTATTGTCTAATATTCCAAATTAAAGCAACAATATTGTTACGAATTTCCATCGTCTTGATTGATTTCTCTACTCCCCTCTGGTATGTCCCCACTCATGAGGTACATAATTTGGACGTGGTTTAGGACAGTAAATATTGGGTCATCGTATGAGTTAATGCGAATATAGTTATTCAATGCAAATGCTGCTATTATAACATCAATTTGAGTCTTACCACTAAATTGCGGCATTTTATTAAGTATCTTCCATCTTTTTTTTAACACTCCAAATGACCTTTTTATACAACTTCTAAGAGATGAATGTGCACAGTTAAAGGCTTCTTGAGAATTAGTTGAGGGTTCATATTCAAATTACGACTGATGATACCTTATCTTAGGATAAGACACAAAATATCCTTCTTTATCAGGATATCCTTTATCAACCAAATAGTATCTACATTTTCTTTTAAAATTATGAATTTTAATATCCAAAAATTAATGTAAGTTGAGCCGTATTAAATTGGATACAATATCACCAAATTTTTTTATGGAGTTATTTAAATTGAATCAAATCATGTGTGTTTTTATATCTTTCAATACAATAATTTCTAAGCTTAAAAATAATTCAAACTCTATTGTGTTGGTGCTTCAACATCTCTTAGCAATGCACCATCAACAACCACTAGTTGTTTGTTTTTCTTACATGTTCTTTTATTGTGACCATATTCAAAACAAACCTTGCATCTATGGCTTGTGTTTGACCTTTGCCATCTTGTTTGGGATGCCTCATCAGGTTCTCTCCTATGGAGTTTCTTTGGTCTTCCAGGACCCCTCTTGAAACTTGGTGGCATGATTTTAGGATCAGTTGTCTTTGGCCATTTATTTTGCCCATTAATAGGAGTGATGACTTAATTGCAACATGCCAAATAGGTATCCTTATCATGCCAAAATCTGTGTTCAAATTCAGGATATTCTTCCTCAAAAACCTGCACCAGTCCCTGTTAACAACATATGCAAAAGCTGGCATTAAAGAACACATCAATAAGCAACAAAAGAAAAGTAACAATGAATGGAGATATTGGTCTTACCTTCTGTTGATTTGATATAAAACACCACTTATTGTCATTACCAATATCATCAAGAAGCAATCTAATAAACCAACTTCAAGAGTCTTTTGTTTCAGTTTCTACAACCCCAAAAGCAAGTGGGAGATATTGGTCATTAGCATCCCTACTGACAGCAATCAACAAGATTAAAAAATTGGGGGGGGGGGGTATACCAGAAATGTCCAGCTTGAATGTGTTTCCAATCGATGCCTTCCTCAATTCAGTTGCATATGACCACATCATGCTGTATTGCTTGGCTGAGTCCCCTTCAACAACCCTTCTAGCTAGCTGTCTTGCTTTAAAATCCCTACAACCAGTTATCTCTATAGCAAACCTCAACCTTACATCAGCTACCACTTCATTCAATTTCATGTCTGAATTGTTCTTCAGCTTGTCAACTATCACTCTAGAAACCCATTCTGTATTTGCATTTTTGTTGAAGAATTTTCTGCCACACTTATGCTTCTGAAATAATGTCTTGATCCTAAATGTTATTGTTCTCAAAACCCTACTACATAACACAGTGTAGTTACATTGCTTTTTATCCTTGCAGACAATCCTACACCTATTTAGGTCATTTTTAGCAAACATTACCTCTCTACCATTCTGCACATTATGTTCCAACACAACTTTCTTAAATTGTTTCAAGGATGAGAATTCCATTCTAACCTTAAACAATAATTCCTTTCCGAGCTTCTCATCTTCATTAAACCTTATCATTGGAGGCCTTTCATCAACACTGTCATTGTCTCCTCCACTATCAAGCTCATCAGTCATGTAATCATCTTTAATCACATGTTCCCTATCCATCTCAGTTGTAGTATAAACATTGTTGTTCACTTGACTTGTACCCTCAACAACATTTGGCTGTCTCCTAGACACAGAAGCATTAACTCCATTGTTTAAACCTACACCTACATCCTCATCACAATCATGCATCCTATCTTCTTCACTATCTTCAAATTGAATCTTATCCAAAGTAGCTTCACTTGACTCACTCTCATCATCACCTTCAACATTTTCTTGCCCTTTTTGTCTCTCTAATACATTCTCCATAAATGTCTTCTCACCACTTTCCAACTTTGCCTCAGTGTAAATCTCAACTTCACACTTACTATTCTCAGCACACACAGCTAACATAGTTGCATCCTTATCGTTAACTAAGGGTTTTAAATCATTTTCCAGACTACCATGTTCAGACTTCCACCACATTCTAGCATCTTCAGTGTTAAAGGAAGGGTCCATAGTTTTGATTAGGTCACGAGCTTCAAAATAAGACCAATAATCTGTGTCTTGTCCACTAAAAGCATACACATCCCCCCTTCATATCTCAACCCAACATCCTTTATAAAAGACCCTTTTGTATAAAATACTACCTTAAATATCCCCATACCCTACACATTACAAAAACAACAGAAGGGTATATCAGACTTTGCAAAATCAATACAAAACCCTAACCAACCCCAGTCAACGAAACGCAACACAACAAATAACAACTACAGTTTTCAACATAAGTTTTCGAAGAAAGTAAACAAATAGTAAGTGGGAATACATTAATGAAATCCAATTACCTGAGGTTTGGGACCACCTCTGTCTGGAGCGAAAAGCGATTGGGAATGGAGAGAGGGACCACCACGCACGAACGGTCGTCTTCAAGAAGCATACTCGGAGATAGGGATTGTGCTATTCTTAAGTTAAGTGATAATGTTATTTCAGAAGCATACAAATCATGCCACATCAGTTAATGTAATCCAAAATAAGTTAATTATTTAATCCACCAAGACAGACACGTCATCTTCCGTTAGCCCCATTTGACGTCAGGGACTCATAATTGAGACGGAAAATTTTATAGGGACCAATTCTTAATGAAAAATTTTAGAGGGACCAAAATTGAAAATCTCTATATTTATAGGGACTTAAAACTTATTTAACCCTAGTTTATATATTCATAAAATCATATCATAAAATTCTCACAATACCAAATGTTTGCCACTAATTAATAAACTAGAACAAATTAAATATGAGTAGTAGTATTCTAATTACTGCCCATGTATGTAAATTTAAATTATTAGAAAATATTAAGAAAACATTTTACATATAAGTTTAATATTATATATATATATATATATATATATATATATATATATATATATATATATATATATATATATATATATATATATATATATATCAAAACTTTGTACAATTTGTTTTCACGTGGATCTTCTTAAATTTCATAGTATAAGATCAGTATCTCCTTGTGTTTGATTAAATAGTGTGACGGGAATATCTCTACATATAAATCAAATATTGAACATGTGGCAATTTGTTGTGTTTATCATTGTAAGCATTACGATGATCACTCTCTCTGTCTTTCCATGATAGAATAAAAAACCAACAGTTTAATGATACTCTTTATAAAGTACTGACGAGTCTTGCGAGAGATATACAACAACAGCTTCAATACAAAAATGGAAACCGAGAGAAAGCTAACAAAACAATGTACAGAAAAAATACAGTTAAAAAATAATAGAATAAAAAAAACCTGCTGCAAGGAGATTGAACACTTGTTACGTTCCACCTTGCCGAAACCTAGCTTCAACTCATAAAGTAACTTAGCTTCCATTCACAGGGTATAAATTAGATTTATTTAAGTTATTAATTAAATTGGGTTGGGCCTGGGATAATACATAATTATTTTTTATTTTTTATTAAAATAAATTATAAAGGGTAAAAGTGAAATTTAGTTAAAATAATAAGGATAAAATTAGAAGAAAAAAAAAGCTATAAACTATAACGCTAATTGAAATAACGTCGAGAAGATAAGCTATACGTTAGTAAAATAAGCTATAAGCGCGTTATAAAAAAATCGTTACCAAACATGTCTTTTATTATCCTATGAGCTTATAAACTATAAGCTATAAGTTCAAAATTTAGTTTGCCAAACAGAGCCAAAATATATGTTGTTCTTTTATTTTTAGTCTTTACAAAAATTATTTATATCGATTTTTGTCTCTCTAATATCTATATTATTTCTCCTCTAATCTATATTAGTGAGGTCAATTTTAATATGCAAAATTTGTAAAGAATAAAAAAACAAGAATAAAAAACAAATTCACATATATATATATATATATATATATATATATATATATATATATATATATAAGATTGCACTAGGTTTTTTTTTGGCATTTTTAAATTTTGAAGATATTTATTATACACGCTAACTGTTTTGATGTGATTAACAAGTTGGAAAAATCAAGAGTTTAAGAAAATTATTACTCTGTTAGGTTTGAATGGAGATCTAATCTGCACGGGCTCTCTAATGTTGGCCATTGATATGGACACATTCCTTGGTCGACTCTTCTTCCTCAAAGACTCCGCTGTTTTCATCCAAACCCAACACAAAAGAAATCATTTGCACAAGCTCTTCAAAATACATGTGACATATCAGTTTTTAATTTTCCCAAGCATTGCCTCAAAGGTATGCGTCTCTTGATAAGATACCTGAAGAGGCTTATAGAGCAGAACTCGAATGTGCAAATATAATTTACACGGAAGATTGATAACTAGTAAAGGTAATGTGCCACTATTGAGTCCATTCACTAATTAGGATTTAACTCCTTTGTAACGTGACTATTTTGATTCTTCATTCAAATCAAAGGAGGATCTCAAAAAAATTTGGAATGTAGATATATGGAATGTTAAATCTTCGCTCATGCGTTCGTCTGCATGGACGCTAAAATTTGAAGATAACACATGCTCAAGTCTAGCTACGGGTGCATGCTCTACCCTTAGAGTATTGGGAACAAACTACTTTATTTGAAATTGCTTCTGGTATCATCACTCCTTTATGAATTGAGGAACTTACAAGAAAAATAACTTGAGGGGATTTTACGCATGTGCAAATAGACCTTAACATTTTAAATACTCTCCATTAACTTATTTTTGTGGAACAAGAGGGTTATGTGTTCTTTTTTGAATTGGAATATGAGAGTTTGCCACTTTGTTGTTGATGCAAGTCGTAAGTGAACGACAATGTGAAGCAGTACAAAAGACATGGAACCACAGAGATATTGTTTGATTACTCACTCTAGCGATGTAAAACTAATGCAATTGAAATATTGAGGTTTCAATGTTGATGAATAAAATTAACAGAAATAAAATACATGACATGGGGTACATGACTACCTATCCTGACGTACCCAATTGACTCTTCGAATTGAATATGAGAAAAATAGAGCGAGTTATAGAAAATAGACAAAATTGTATAATTCCTACTTTTGCAGTGTGTGTACTCTCTCAGATGGATAATTCATCTAATTTCGCTAGCATGGATCATTCATTTGAGAGCATTATTTAGCGCCGCTATGAGGATTTCTCAATCGAGAGTGAGATACCCTTTCAGTGTCATTTCGAACTTGGTTGTTTAGCAATCCACTTTCGAATGCTGATTCATATCCTTTCCGTATACGATCAGTATCCGAGTCACCTCGACTTTTGCAAACAATATAAATATATTTAAGTGTTTGGACTCTAAAATAACAATTTCTCTTATTTTTCTCATATTCGTATACAAATGACTCAATCGGGGTTCACCATGAGATAGATCTCACAACCCCTTTTCCCTAATAAACTACTCAAACATAATTAGAGACATTGTAAAATAAATGATAAAAAGGATATCATGCATAATTTAACAAACAAAATAAAAGCAATAACAATTTAAATGGTGAAGATAAACTTGAATGAATACAAAATTACTTGAATAATGATAATACAAAAAAGATCCAAGGAGACTTGAGTACATTGATAGGAAAATAGAAGTTACAGAAAAAATAACTCACAAAAAATTTAAGGCATAAAACTAAAGCTGAATCAAGTAAAAATGTGGTAAAGCATGTTGTTTGTTACTAAGGATCCTAATTTTATCATAATACTCTCTTTCACGTTATTCCTTTATGACACCAATATCAGTTTTTTCTTTTCATTTTTGAAAAGCTACCCACATGACCACTCATAAAAGGGACCTCATAAACAATACACACACACACACACACACACACACACACACACACACATACACACACACACACATCTTACGTTTGGAAAAGTTGCAGCTACACACTCATCTTCTTTTATTTTCTCTTCTCCAACCTCATCTCAACTCGCCTACCTTTCTCATATGCCGCGTGAATCTACAACTGCCACCCTTCAACCTTCATCCTTCACAACAACACCCTTACACTGCTATCACCGATGCAAAACTGAGATCACCACCATCACAAACTCATCAACAACAATCTCGACCGAACCTTCACTTCCCGTTTCAACTAGACGCAATAATCAACGCAACAACTCAGCTACGACTTCTTCAATCTCTCATGATAAAGCTCTCTACCACGTTTATTTTTTGGTTGGTATTTGTTTGCTTTTTTGATTTTAGGATTTAGCTGATGAGAAGTTTTGTTTCTTGTTTTTTTGGATCTTCCTTTCAATCTGTTAGAGAATTGATTATTGAAAATGATGGAGAAATTTCTAAAATATTAAATTGATAAATATTAATGGTTAAATTAACAAAATAAATGGCCAAAAGTTGCAACTGTCTAGAATAGAACCAGAGACCCTATAATGATTGGGTGCATGGTTAAAAGGTGCAACCACCAGATCAACACAACTTTTCATGAAAATGTTTGTTTTTATTGATTACAATAGTTCGTGAATGGCCATGTTGGAATCAAATGAAACATTGTTTCTCCACACCAATCGGTACAAGTTTTCTTATAAATAGATATACTTGTCAGCCATAAAATACACACAAAAATTACTTATTCAAGTGGCAAAAATTATATTCAAGTCATTATTTTATTTTTCTAGTGCACAACAATAAATAATGGAACTTTATTCCGTAAAATATTGTTGATCGATATGCTTAATGTGAATATGCGATTCATGTTAAGGTTTCCAAAGTATCCTGAAGGGGATTCGCCGGTTAACCCATTTGCATCCAATTTGTCTAAATTGGTGGGGCGAATCGAACCTAAAGCTTAGTGTAAACACACGCTTTGGAATTTATTTTGTGCAACTTTCATCGTACCGTTTTCATATTCTTCTTGTTCATGTTTTGCAGCAACCCCAACACAAGATCTAACAATCTTTAGGTTCGATTATGATTTTTTGTGATTAATTTATGGTTGCAACTTTGATGGAGAAATGGATTCATACTTTCCTATTCATAACCATGGTGAAAGGTACTTAATAATTCGATTACATTAATATATATTCAATTTTGAAAAATTTAATGACATAAACATGTTCTGCCAATATTCCATCATTATGTGATGAAATCATGAAATGTGTTGGTTTCTTAATTTTAAAACAAAACGTTGCACCCATATGTCAATTCAATTGTTATGAATATGCTACATGTTGCAGTTCAGTATAATTGAATATGAAATTGATATATTTGAATGTGGTAAAGTTGGTATCAAATTGGCATAATGCATGAAATTATGTGATGATATTATAGTGGTATCATTTTAGATTGGTGAAAGATACATATTGAGTATGCAATATATGTTCTTATTATTGAAACAATGCATTGCTACATAATGCATAAAAGTGACGTTTGATATTGAATGATTATGATAAGTTTAGTCACACTGTTTCAAGGAATAATGATACTATGCAATTAGTTAATGACCATTTAAAATATATATTTGTAATGGAATGGTAGCAGATTTTGCATGAACGAATGACTCAGTATGGTAGAAAAATTATTTGTTTATTTGTTAGTATTATTATTTAAAGAAACTTTGATTTTAAAATTTTGTATCTATTATTTATTTAACCAAATTAATTTGTATGAAGGTTATATTGAAATGAAAATTTGAAATTTTTGAAGTATGAATTTATTGATTATCAAAAGTAGTCAAACTATTAAAGTTTATAATTTCAAATTATACAAATTCAATTGTGTAATTTACTTTCATAATTATAGTGTTAATGGATATGGAATTTGTTAATCACCAAAGTGGTCAAATTTATAAAAGTTTACAATTTTTGTTAAATATCTAATTCTTTGTTTTAAAAACATTAGATTTGATCTAAAAAGAATAGAAATAAATTCTATGGTGTTATTTTTATATGTAATTTACTACTCACATGTTTGAACCCATAGGTGGTTTTAAGCTCCGGCCAGCCTGGGCATGTGTCCAGGCTCTGGCCAAAAAAATTCTTCTTTACACAACAATTTTGAAAATTACGGCGGTTAAATAGTGCTATTACGGCGGTCTAAACCGCTACAATTAACGAAAATGCAAAAATATAAAAATTTCAACCAAAAATTAAATTATGAAAGTGATAGCGGTTTAAACCGCCACAATTAATGAAAATGCAGAAAAATACAAATATAAACCAAAAATTAAATTATAAAAGTGTTATTACGACTGTTTAAACCGCCACAATTAATGAAAATGCAAATTTAAACCAAAATTAAATTATAAAAGTGCTATTATGGCGGTTTAAACCGCTACAATTAATGAAAATGCAGAAAATACAAATTTAAACAAAAAATTAAATTATAAATTATAAATTATGAAAAAAAAATACATGTATAATGTTGTAAATTATGGTTTAAACCAAAATTTTTACATTTTTATGCATAAAAATACAGGTTTAAACCAAAATGTTATAAATTATGCAAAAAATTATATTTTTATGCAATTAAGTATACATTACATCAATTTTTTTGATATTATATTATTTAGATTCAACTACATTACAAAAAGTGCAAGAATTGAAATAAAAATTAAAGTTGCAATTTATGACCAAATTAACTAAAAATTAAAAATGAATACTTAGAAGAAATAAAAATTAACATAAAAGTAGCAATTACTAAAATTAAAAAAAAAACATGTACAGTGTTGTAAAAAAGAAGTAGAAAAGAATAAATTTTATCCTCAAATATATAAAAAATATATTAGGACTCTATACAATTCTATAGATCAATTTCTACAATTATAAAAGAAAATATTCGATTTAAAAAAACAATAAAAACAAAATTCACTGTAAAGGAATTGACGTGTCAAAATAAAGGCTGTCAAAACTGCCATTTTTCTATTAACACTACATCAGTTTTTAAAACTGTCATATTTTAATGTAAATAATGTCGGTTTTATTAAACGCAATTTTAAAACCGTCATATTTCATACAAATTTTTGCGGTCTTTAAATTTTTGCCCAGACTTTAAAAAAATTCTGGCTCCGCCACTGTTTGAACCCACTGTATGAAATAAAAGTTAGTTATCACAAATTTGTATGATCATGATTGTCAAAATGGTTAATGCATTAAATATATTTTAGATATATTTAAGTGGAAGTAAAACTTCAAAATAAAAAAGGTTAGTAAATGAAGAATGACATAAAAGATGTGGATATGACAAAATAAATGACTAAATTGTCATGGTGATAGTTTGTCAAAACTATCAAGAATATAAATATAGTTTGTATATGATAATTGTACTAATGTGCTAAAAGTATCATGTTTTGATGATATATGGTAAATACTATCAAGAGTACATAAGTAATCATATACATGATTAGTTGACAAATTAAATATTAAAAAATTATTAAAGTTTGGAAAATCTTGCAATTCTTTGACGAAAGGATTGACAAAGATATGATGTCTTTGGATATAATTGAATACAATGAAGACATCATTAGGGATGTGGAACAAGATCGTATCTAATTAATCATCAATAGTGGAAACTCAACTCACACTTGATTAATGTTAAGTCTTGAGTTCAATGATGAAAGTACACTATTAGAGTGATTGAAGTACTTAATAATAGATACATCCCAAGGGGTAAAAGTACTTGGACCATAAGAATAAGTGTGGTAGGATGAAGTTTTCTTCTTAATAGACATATATCATAAGTTTGATGGAATGCATAATTATGGGTGCATTTCTGATATAGTCTACCTATATGAGAATGAAGTGGTGCCGTTTCATAGAGTTCAAGGGCTTGACTCTTAAATTCTCATGAAAAAGATATGAGACACAAGGCCTTATTATATGTGTCCTATTAATAATTCGATCAATGGTACTTAGATTTCATGTGTGAGTTATGCACACTTGTTCTAATGAATAATTGGTTCAAAGCTTGTCTACCAATCTATTCCGGGATGAGTGAAAACTTAACTTACTAAGTATTGGTTCAAATCGTAAGATATCTTTATCTGAAACCATGAAAGTTCCTGAATAATGGATTTAGATATATTTTGAAAATGGTGGGGGATTGATGGAGAAATTTCCAAAATATTGAATTAATAAATATTAATGGTTAAATCAACAAAATAAATGGCCAAAAGTTGCAACAGTCTAGAATAGAACCAGAGACCCTATAATGATTGGGTGCGTGGTCAAAAAGTGCAACCACCAGATCAACACAACTTTTCATGAAAATGTTTGTTTTTATTGATTACAATGGTTCATGAATGGTCATGTTGGAATCAAATGAAACATTATTTCTCCACACCAATCGATACAAGTTTTCTTATAAATAGATATACTTGTCAGCCATAAAATACACACAAAAATTACTTATTCAAGTGGCAAAAATAATATTTAAGCCATTCTTTTACTTTTATAGTGCACAAGAATAAATAATAAAACTGTGAGATTTGGGTCGAACTCATGCTGTGTCGAAGGAGAGCTTTCATGTGTTTTGACAGGAGGCAAGCATGCAGTCGAAGCTTGCTCACATGCTGATGCCTGATTGTTACAAATTGTAGTCGAAGTCTGTTCTAGTTTGTAGTGTCGAAATTTATTTTCTGTCGAATTGGGCCTTGTGTTAAGGATCCAGTTGTTTAGGTTTCTTGGGCTGCAAGTTACCTAGTTGGCCTATAAATAGGCTAGTACACTCAGGTTGTTGAGTGTGGCAAATTGTGATATTCACTTGTAATCATTTGTGACTTTAATGAGAAAGTGAATAGTAAACAAAATTTTATTTGCCCAATCCTTGTTGTTCCTTCGTGTTATCTTCTTCTTCTTCTTATTGTTTTTTTCTTTTCCGTTAACCCTTGTTTGGTTCTTGATCATCAAGAAACCATTAATACTTGTTACAAAGACATCATTTCTCACAACAAATTGGTGCGGTGAGCATGGAGAAGATGGCTTCAACAAAGTATGAGATTGAAAAGTTCACCGGAGTGAATGATTTCGGTCTGTGGCGCTTGAAGATGAAAGCTCTACTGGTACAGCAGGGATGTTTGGAAGCGTTGAAGGGACTGGCAACCATGGATGCTGCGTTGACGGAAAGAGAAAAGACGATAATGATCGAGAAATCACACATCGCAATATTGTTGAGCCTTGGTGATAAGGTTCTTCGGCAGGTATCAAAGGAGACGACGACATCGGGGTTATGGGTGAAGCTTGAAAGCTTGTACATGACCAAATTATTGGTAAATCGTTTGTACCTGAAGCAAGCTCTGTATTCATTCAAGATGAGTGAAGACAAAGCTTTGACTGAGCAGTTGGATATGTTCAACAAGATGATTCTTGATCTTGAAAACATTGATGTGAAGATCGATGACGGAGATCAAGCACTGTTGCTGTTATGTGCTTTGCCCAGATCGCATGGTCACTTCAAAGAAACTCTCTTGTATAGAAGAGAGTCCCTGACCTTTGAAGAAGTTCAAGCAACCTTGTATTCGAAGGATTTGAACGAAAGAAAGGAGCAGAAACCTTCATCAGTTGGCGAAGGGTTGTCCGTGAAAGGAAGACCGTCAAAGAAAGATGGTAGGTTTGACAAGAAAAAAGGAAAGGCTCAGCAGAAGTCTTATGGTAGTGATATGTCTAGTATCAAATGTTATCATTGTAAGAAGGAGGGTCACACAAGAAAGGTGTGCCCTGAGCGCCTGAAGAATCATGGAGGTAAGGACAATGGGAATGTAGCTATTATGCAAGATGGTTATGAATCATCTGATATCCTTGTGGTGTCGAGCAGCAACTCATGCGAAGAGTGGATTATGGATTCTGGATGTACTTAGCATATGACTCCAAACAAGAATGTGTTTGAAGAATTGTGTGATCAAGATGGTGGATCAGTGCTGCTGGGAACAATAAAGCTTGCAAGATTGCAGGTATTGGATATGTTAGATTCAAGCTCCATGATGAGTCAATTAAGCTATTGACTGGGGTTAGGACTTAGGTATGTACCTGACCTTAAGAGGAATTTAATTTCTCTTGGTGAATTCGACAAGAAAGGATATGTCTTCAAAGGAGAGCAAGGTATTCTGAAAGTCATGAAGGGGTCGAAGGAAGTCTTGAGAGGAATGAAGAAACAAGGCTTGTATACCCTTGAGGCTGAGGTTGTAAGTGGTTCGACAAATGTTATATCAACAAAACCTGTGTCGAAGAGAGAATTATGGCACATGAGAT
The DNA here is from genome assembly GCA_022829125.1 of Lathyrus tuberosus. Lineage (NCBI taxonomy): Eukaryota > Viridiplantae > Streptophyta > Magnoliopsida > Fabales > Fabaceae > Lathyrus > Lathyrus tuberosus. The sequence continues at coordinate 11,322,046 of JALAZF010000176.1, read as the reverse complement.
TGGGCCATGTCAGGGAAAGAGGCCTGGTCGAATTGGGGAAGCAGAACCTGCTAAGAGCTGACAAAGTCGAAAAGTTGGAGTTTTGTGAATCTTGTGTATTTGGTAAATCCTGTAGGGCAAAGTTTAACAAAGGAAAGCAAACAACACATGGATCCCTTGATTACATTCATGCTGATCTTTGGGGGGCCTGCAAGGAATCCTTCACACTCAGGTGCAAGGTATTTTCTATCCATCGTTGGCGACTATTCCAGAAAGCTATGGGTATTCATTCAGAAGACGAAGGATGAAACTTTTGAGAATTTCAAAAGTTGGAAGGTTCTGATCGAAACTCAAACTGGAAGAAAGGTTAAGAGGTTGAGAACTGACAATGGCCTTGAGTTCTGCAACAAAGCATTCGACAATTACTGTGTTGAGTCTGGGATTGCAAGGCATAAGACTGTAGCAGGTACTCCTCAACAAAATGGCTTAGTTGAGAGATTCAATCGAACAATCCTTGAAAGGGTTAGATGCATGTTGGTTAATGCTGGATTGAAGAAGGTGTTTTGGGCATAGGCTGTTTCGACAGCAGCTTATCTGATAAATAGATGTCCCTCGACTGCGCTGGGAATGAAGACACCTGAAGAAGTTTGGTCAGGTCATCCACCAGATCTCGACAAACTGAGAGTATTTGGATGTTTAGCATATGCTCACATTAGGCAAGACAAGGTCGAACCTAGAGCTCTGAGATGCATGTTCCTTGGATATCCTGAGGGAGTCAAGGGTTATAGGCTGTGGTGCCTAGAACCAGGTCACAGAAGATGTATCACAAGTTGTGATGTAGTTTTTAATGAGGTCGAAATGGCTTTCAAGAAAACTGGTGATGTTGGTCGAAGTGCAGAAATCTCTGAAGAGGAGCTGGAACAGGTAGAGATGTCTGTTGAGGTGGAGCATAGTAATGCTGAAGTGCATAGCCCAGATGAAGTCGAAGAAGAAGAGCAAGATGGTGATGAGGTTGAAGAAACTGTCGATGACTACCTACTGGCTAGAGATAGGTCGAGAAGAGTCATCAAGCCACCTCAGAGACTTGGTTATGCAGATCTTATAGCTTTTGCCTTAATCTCTGCAAGTGAGGTACTTGACGAAGAACCTAGAGATTACAAGGAAGCTATAAGGAGTCGAAACAAGACTGAATGGTGAAAAGCCATGGATGACGAGATGAAAATCTTCATGATAATAACACTTGGGAGCTGATTGAGAAACCTGGAGGAGCCAGGTTAGTCAGTTGTAAGTGGATTTTCAAGGTCAAGGAAGGAATCGAAGGAGTGATGTCGAAGCGCTTTAAGGCGAGGCTGGTTGCTAGGGGGTTCACTCAGAAAGAAGGAGTCGACTTCAATGATGTGTTCTCACCTGTTGTAAAGCATAGATCCATTCGAATGCTGTTGGCCATGGTGGCAAAGTTCGACTTAGAACTTGAGCAAATGGATGTGAAGACAACATTTTTGTATGGTGATCTAGATGAAACGATCCTGATGCGTCAGCCTGAAGGGTATTCAGAAAAGGGTAAAGAAGATTATTTGTGCAAGCTGAATAGGTCTTTTTATGGCCTGAAACAATCTCCTCGACAGTGGAACAAGAGATTTGACAAGTTCATGACATACATTGGTTTCACTATAAGTCAGTTCGATCACTGTGTTTACTTTATATTTCGACCTGGAAACTCACTTGTTGTATTGCTGCTGTATGTGGATGATATCCTCATAGCTAGCAACAGTGTTGAGGATATAACGAAGGTGAAGGCTGAACTCAGTAAGGAGTTTGAAATGAAGGATCTGGGAGCTGCAGCCAGGATTCTTGGGATTGACATCCGGAGAGATTGAAAGCAGTCGAAGTTGTGCTTATCTCAAGAGACATACCTACAGAAGCTTCTCGACAAGGTTGGTATGTCGAATTCGAAGCCTGGTGTGACACCTACAAATCCTCAGTTTAAGCTTAGTACTACTCAAAGTCCAAGTACTGAAGCTGAAAGAACCTATATGAATAGCATTCCATATGCTAGTGTAGTGGGTTTTTTGATGTATGCTATGGTTTGTACGAGGCCAGACATAGCATATGGAGTGAGCCTTGTGAGCAGGTATATGGCCAATCCTGGAAAGGCGCACTGGCAAGCTGTAAAGTGGATTCTCAGGTACATAAATGAGTCTCTGAAAAGAGTCATGATTTATGGTGGAGCCTGTGGTGGTGATAACATAGTCGAAATTGAAGGATTTGTTGACTCTGATTGTGCAGGTTGTATGGATTCCAGAAATTCTATTTCTGGATATGTGTTCACAATGTTTGGCACAACAATTAGTTGGAAAGCGACGCTTCAGAAGGTTGTTGCCTTATCAACCACTGAAGCTGAATATATTGCTCTCACTGAAGCTGTGAAGGAAGCATTGTGGATTGAAGGTTTTGCAAAGGAGTTGAAACTTCAAGGTCGAAGTATCACTGTTAAATGTGATAGTCAAAGTGCAATACACCTGTCGAAGAATTCAGCCTATCATGAGCGAACTAAGCACATTGATGTGAGGCTGCACTTCGTCAGAGAGATAATCGAGCGTGGTGAAGTCCAGGTGCTGAAGGTTTTGACTGAAGACAATGCTGCTGATATGATCACCAAGACGTTGCCAAGTTGCAAGTTCTTCCACTGTATGCAGTTGATAAAGCTGCATGATGAAAGCTAGTTGATTCCCTTGTTGCTGAGTTAGATCCAAGGTGGAGATTTGTGAGATTTGGGTCGAACTCATGCTGTGTCGAAGGAGAACTTTCATGTGTTTCGACAGGAGGCAAGCATGCAGTCGAAGCTTGCTCACATGCTAATGCCTGATTGTTACAAATTGTAGTCGAAGCCTGTTCTAGTTTGTAGTGTCGAAATTTATTTTCTGTCGAATTGGGTCTTGTGTTAAGGATCCAATTGTTTAGGTTTCTTGGGCTGCAAGTTACCTAGTTGGTCTATAAATAGGCTAATACACTTAGTTTGTTGAGTGTGGCAAATTATGATATTCACTTGTAATCATTTGTGACTTTAATGAGAAAGTGAATAGTAAACAAAATTTTATTTGCCCAATCCTTGTTGTTCCTTCGTGTTATCTTTTTCTTCTTCTTGTTTTTTTCTTTTCCGTTAACCCTTGTTTGATTCTTGATCTTCAAGAAACCATTAATACTTGTTACAAAGACATCGTTTTTCACATCAAGAACTTTATTCCGTAAAATATCGTTGATCGATATGCTTAATGTGAATATGCGATTCATGTTAAGGTTTCCAAAGTATCCTGAAGGAGATTCGCCGGTTAACCCATTTGCATCCAATTTGTCTAAATTGGCGGGGGCGAATCGAACCTAAAGCTTAGTGTAAACACATGCTTTGTAATTTATTTTGTGCAACTTTCATCGTACCGTTTTCATATTCTTCTTGTTCATGTTTTGCAGCAACCCCTAACACAAAATCTAACAGAAAATAGTTTGTGTGTTCGAGTTCGATTTTGTTTTGCTGCATATGGTTTCGAATGTTTTGGACTGATATAATGTGAAAAAATTCATTGCTGTTGCTGTTATACTGAGTCAAACATTTTGATTCTGAATTTCTCATGGATGGTGTATTTATATAGTTTATGATTTGATTTTGCTATAGTATGTTTGTTTATTGGAATGATACAATTTGGTGAAAATATTGTTGTTGCCTTTGTTCTTTTTAACACTGCATTGTGGCCATTATTTTTTCATTCTTTTTATCATTGCATCATATTGTTATTTCTCCTTTTGATTTTCAAAACTTTGTTGTTGTTCATGTTTTGGTTTGTATTCATGCGTTAATGCTTGGGGTTGCTGTTGCATTGTTTCATGAATAAGAGAGGAAAATTTCTGAATGAGAGAACACCCAGGGGTACCGAATGCTTTTCGGTTGTGAAAGTGGAAAGGATTGTTTCTGCATTTGATGGACGAATGGGCTTGCTGACACCATTTTATAGCTTTGAGGCTTCATGTCTCTTTCATTCATATTTAATTTTTTTTACACGTTTAAATCATAACAAGAGAGATGGTACCCACCTAATAATCTTTGTACCTCTTCTTTTAAAAAGAATTATTTTAGATAGATTTATTTTACATATTCTTTTTTATATATTTTAATTGTGGATCTTTTCTTTTATTAATGAACTTTGGGATTGTTTTTTTGGAACGTTAAAATTCTCATTCCTATTTATAGATTTTTTTAGTTTTGGTGTCATTAAAATATTTACAAAATAAATCACTTTTTAAAACCTAAAAAAATCATCTCCTTTATAAATAGAATTACACTACTATCTTACCATTTTTTTAATAATTGCTAATAACCTTTTTATTTGTAGTTAATTATTTTAATTAGATAATTATATTATGAATGTTCATACTAACATGTAAATAATCACATTCGAATTCGCTAACATTTCAATTCAAATTTCATTAACTTTTCATAATTTCAACATTCAAATTGAATTTCAAAATCTGTTTCAAAACAAATACAATACACTTTCAAAATCAAATAAAACACAACGTTAACCTTTTTTAAAATAAAATACGAAAGAAGAGGACTGTTAGAATCTAACATTCTAGCAGAACCCTCGAATGACCAGTCCCAAGCCTCGCGCATTGGGGTAGCCGTTCATTCTTTCTTTCGTTCTTAAATCACTAATTATCAACTTGGACGAATAAGAGCCGTCAAGATCTAGCATCTTAGCGCAATCTTTGAACAATTGATAATCATCAAATGTTCGTTGTCCATCAAACAACTTCCAGTAATAACCTTGGACAAATAAGAGACGTCGAGATCTAGCATCTTGGCACAACTCTTTGAAAAATTGATTATCATCAAGTGTTTGTTTACCATCAAACAACTTTCAGTAATATCCGTGGATGAATAAGAGCCTTTAAGATCTAGTATCTTGGCACAACTCTTTGAACAATTGATTATCATCAAGAGCTCGTTGTCCATTAAACAATTTTCATAGTAACTTGGACGAATAAGGGCCGTTAAGATCTAGCATCTTAGCCTAACCCTTTTGAGCAATTGATTATTATCAAGAGCTCGTTGTCCATCAAACAACTTTTAGCATTAATTTGGACGAATAAGAGCCGTTAAGATCTAGCATCTTGGCATAACCCTTTTGAACGATTGATTATCATCAAGAGTTCGTTGTCCATCCGATAATTTTCATTATCAACTTGAATGAATAAGGACCGTTGGAATCAAGCATTATAGCATAACTCTTTGAACATTTGATCAAATGTTCGTCATTCACTTAATATACCTCAATCATCAAACTCTATTTCTCTCGTCACCGTGCGATTAAAACTTTTTTTTTCAAAAGAACGATGTTTAGTTCCTTCTAATGCGCCTGTAAACTAAATGCTTAAGCCTCCGCCGAGAGTAGAAAAGCAAATGTTTCACCCTTAGATCGTGACCTAAACAATTGTTCGATATAACAAACAAACTTTGTAGTCCCAGAACTACAGACACTCTGATTTCTCATTTATCAATGAGAACACGTAGGCACAAGGACCCTAATCCTTGGCGAGCCACCTTTTTCTTTTTTCCCCGTAGTCCCGAACTACGATTTCTCTGATTCCATCCTTGTAAGGATACGTAGGCACTTGACTGCGAAATCTTGGTGAGCTCCCTAGTAATAAAAACCCTTAGGTCTTTTCTCTTTAATAAAAATCCAAAAATATTTCTTTCTTTTCCCTCTCTTTTCCCACTCAATAAGTAGAAGATTAGAAATTAGCATTAAGCTAACGTGCATTCAACCCTAACTCAATGGTTCCCGTTGAGTACAACGGACCTGAGGGGGTGCTAATACCTTCCCCTTGCGTAACCGACTCCCGAACTCAGATATTGATTGCGATGACCATATCTTATCCTTTCTTTTTGGGATTTTATTCAATATTTTCCCTTTCCCTCTATGGGAATAAATAAAGATCGGTGACGACTCTGTTAAGTCCATCCTGCGGGCGTACGATTGCGCTTCATGAGGTCGTTCTCATTTTTCGAGGTACGACATTGGTGTTTTTAGCAAGGTCAACCAACTCATTAACAACTACTACACCATCAACCAAGAGCCGACCTTTCAAAAAAAGTGATTGGTTAAATGACATAATTTTATCCTTGAATTTTTCTAGTTTGGAAGCCAGAACCTTTGCCACAAACTTATAAAGAGATCCCACCAAGGAAATATGAGAAAAATCCTCTGGACTGGTAGGCTAATCTATCTTAGGGATACTACTAATAAATTAGGAGGAAAAACTGCGAGAGAGAGAGAGAGACGTCATACAATGAATATGCTCAAACTTTGATATCAAATCCTTGTTAAGAAAAGGCCAAAACTTTTTGAATAAAGATAAGTTAAAACTATCAGGGAAAAGGCTTTTATTTCCTTCACAAAAGATACTACATATTTAATCTTTGAAGAAAAAAAGGGGGAGCAGATGCCACTATAATCATCTGAAGAAAGAGATGTAGAATTACTTATATTTATAGTCTTAACATAGGCATGAAAGAAACTTATTGATCTTGACGGCTGATCAGAACCTGAAGTGGGCCAAAGATGACGTCTGCGATACTGGGTGTGAGAGATGAGGTGGGGGTGTACATGCAAGGCACTCCGATGCTAAAGTAAGAATCGGGAGAGAGAGAGAGAGCAAGTACAAAGTATGTATTTTGTAGGGTGATTTAGAATACCTGGCCCTTTCAAATGAGAGGGTTTTTATAGTGCCCCAAGCGCGTGGCCAACGGTCCCTATTTTCGAGGCAAAATAACCGTTTCCCAAAGAATGGGTAACTGCCAGAAACTAGCTGTTAGGACGGAAGAGGTGCTCAAAACTAGCCGTTACCACGGGCAAAGGCGCAGTTGCGGGAACGGGCATCGTGACTGTTTCTAGATGGTGGAACCGTGCATGAAGGACAAGAACTACCGAGGAGGAGCAGATGATCCTTGGGGTCATCCGACCATCTTTGCCCGGTAGAGGGGCATAAAGGTAAATGTTGCCTCCAAATTAGTTGGACTTAGGCAATTGGGCCGTTCTGGGAGCAGAAGTGGATTGGGCCATGCCTAGCCATTGGTCTAGTCCAGAACAGGAGCCCCCCCAACACTACGCCAAAAATGATTTTAGGCAGCGCACCTTAGACAGCGCTTTTTTCCAAAAGCGCTGCTATAAGTTAAATAAAAAATAAAACACGGAAAATATGTACGAAATTGTGTAAAAGCGCTGCTAAAAGGCCCACCTTAGACAGCGCTATTCAAAAGCGCTGCTAAAAGGCCTACATTAGACAGCGCTTTACAAAAGCGCTGCTAAAAATCCCACCTTAGACAGCGCTTCTAAAAAGCGCTGCTAAAGGCCCATGTACGAAGCGCTGCTAAAGGCCCATATTATAAAGCGCTTTACTTAAAGCGCAGCTAAAGGCCCAACTACAAAGCGAAAGCGCTGCTAAAAGCACTCATTAGATAGCGCTTCACAAAAGCGCTGTCTAAAGTCGTTTAAAATTAAAATTAAAAAACATATTTTATTCATTCTTTCTATTCTCAGAACTTTTTCTCTTCTCTCCCGAAAAACCCTAAACCTAGAAAAAATCTCCGTCCTCCGTCCTCTCACGCACCTTCGTCCTCTCACGCACCTCCGTCCTCTCCGGCGAGGCTTCTGGGTTCCACAATCAGACGAAGCTTTTTCACGGTATACTTTTTCTTAGCTTTTTCACGGCCATAGCTTTTTCACGGCCATAGCTTTTTCTTTGATTTCTTTTACATTTGTTTCTAGTAAATTCATGCAATTGTTTAGTGTAAGTTCATGCAATTGTATAGTAGCAAACATGTACATTTGAATACCATTTAATATTTTAACCACATTCTGAAAAATATTAAAGAACTGTAACAAATCCTTTCTTTTTGAATTCATTTCTCTTATCTCTCCATTCTATCTGCAGCATTTTTGTTTTTGTTTCACACATTTTTCTCTAATCTCATTTTTGTTTAATTTTCTGTTATTATTATGTTGATAATCTAGAAGCATTTGTAGATGCGTGCACAATAAGCCGATGGTCTGATGTTCCTACATTTTGTTATCTTAAGAAAACAATATGCTTTTGGGTTTATTTTTTTGTTTTATTATCCTTAGATCTTTTGAATTTTATATCTGAATTAGATGAAAGCTTCCATTTAGGAACATGTGTTTGATTAGTGAGAAGAGTCTTTTATTAATTGTATCATTCTTTTCCGCATTAATATCGGTATGTCTGGTAAGCAATTTTTAAGCCCTCTGCAATTTCCGTACATTTCTGTGTTTATACAACTATATTGATCAACAACATAACAACATCACAACATATCTATATTAATTAACATATTTAATACTAATTAACAACGAACTGCCAATAGATAATAGAATTGTGAGAATATTGTGATATTGCATTATTTTGTAAATGAAATGTAACTATTACAATCTCTTATTACAGGTTAGATGGCTAGTAACGAGGATCACCCACATGATGATTCTATTCATGATGGAGATGAGACCGGTAATGCAGTGGAAAGGGAAATTAGACGAGGAATTACAATTATGAAGCGACTCATTCGTGATAGAGATCGAGGCATAAAACATGATGTGCATTGGAGTCAAGATAACCAACTAATTGAGCCTAACGGTTCAACATTGACAAGTTATCTTGGTTCAGTTGCAAGGAGAGAAGTTCCAATTACTTGTGATGATTGGAGAAACAAATTGTTGAAAGATGCTAAAGACAAAATACGGATTAAGATACAGGTACCATATGTGATGTTATTTGTTTTTAATGTCGATTATGTATTTAAATTACTTATACTAACGCACTCTGTGTATGATTTTCGTAGAGGTCTTTCAACATTGATGATACCAGAAAAGATTATATACTCGGATTGGCCAGAAAAATACATAAAGGGTTTAGATCTTTTTTATCAAACAAGTATCTTAAGGATGCGGATAAAATATTTATTGATGCAGAGCTTCCACAAAAATATGCAGATTTGATTACACCTCATGAATGGGAAACTTTTAAATCCAAATGAAAAACCCCAGAATTTGAGAGTGTAAGTGACATAAATCGACAACGAGCATCAAGTCCCGCGTATCCATACAAAAAAGGGCGTATGGGATATGCACGCTTACAACAATCTATAGTAAGTATCTATAAATTGCAATGATATACTTGTTCATCATGAGTTATTTTTGATCATGTTATTTGGCTTAATGTGTAGTTAACAAAGGAGAAAAGTTCTGAAACATCTCTTCCGGACCATGTTTTGTGGAAGGAAGCCCGCATGGGTAAGGATGGAGTTGTTAAAGAAGATGTTCAACAAATTTTTGAGAAATGTGTAAGTATAACATTATTGCTTGAATTAAATCAAACGTTTATTAACATATAATTAAGTCAAATTTTCGATATTCATATGAATTTCAGGAGATTCTATCTCAGTCTATATCTCCAGATGAAGACAATGATTGCAGGAGGCTACTTAGTCGAGCATTAGATGTTCGTGAGTATTCTGGTCGTGTGAGGGGTAAGGGATATGGGATCACTCCAACATCCTTGAAAGAACCAAAGAAAAAAAAGGCAAGCAATAAAGAACTGCAGGCAAAGTTGGAAGCATTAGAATCTGAAGTTCGTGAATTGAAAAAGGAAAAAGAAAGAGATAAAAAAGAAAGAGATCAAGCTTCAGCTTTTAAAGATACTAGTGAGAAAGATAGTATCAATTGTAATTTTCAACCGAATATTCCCGAGGTAATTATATATATTATTATGAAATTAAATTAGCTTAATTTATTTAATTGACATATATATACATTAACAATGTCATATTTATTATTGGTTTTAGGGCATTTCCCGTTGTCAACTCTATTTATCGTCACCGACTTATCGGATGGTTGGCAAGGGAAAAGTGCATAACACTTTGGGAGAAATGCTTCACCATAAACCGCTCCCCACTGGATTTTTGAAAGTATCGATTGATATTGTTTTAGAGGGGGATGCCTTATTACCACTACCTGACGATGTTTCGGATGCAACATTGTTGGGAGATGCAATAGGATCGTTTGTTGCATGGCCGTCAAGCCTCATTTGCCTAGATGATAAGGTAAGCTTAAAACCATTATGAACCTTTGGGTATTCAAATTTTTTACGGGCATTTTACGTACATTTTTTTTACATGGTAATGTTAGACTCCAACAAAATCCAAATCAAATGATAAGGGGATTGTGCGGGAAACCGAGTCGGTTGCATCGAGAAAAGAGGTACAACACAATTATATGATATTCATGCATGGAAAATGTTAATTCGTGATCTTATACTTCACCTAACTAATTATATGATATTTAGATTCAGGCTAAAGAGATTGAACAAGTCAGTAGGGGTAAGATGCCTGAAATTAGCAACATTCCCACACAAACAAAGGGTGTTGCTAAGAAGACCGCGGCTAGAAAAAAACCTACTTCTCAGTATAGGTCGTGCCTTCAGACATGTTTACTTATAACAGATATTCCGGGTGGTGGTACTCGGCTTATACCTATGGAGGAAGGTATTTTTGGTTTTGAATATTTGGAAACAATTGGTAGAGTGGACATGGAGCAAGTTTTTAAACATTTGGAATTGGGCATCGGTGTTGTCGATACATACATTCGGTATACTCCGATCAACTTTGTTTAATTAATTGAACAATTTATTTACTCATTTCAAATGAATAGTCTAATATGTTAATGATGTTTTTATTTAAGGTTTCTGTATGACAAATTGATGCGCCCGCGTGGATTGGAACAAAGATTTGCTTTCTTATCTCCCATGACTATCAACTCATGGTTAATCGTACAGAAACCAGATGAAGTCATACAGTATGTACTCGGTTTATTTATGGCCAGCAAAGATACAGAAAAGTTGTTCTTTTTACCATATAATACTGGCAACGGGTTAGATTTTCATTCTAACTTCATCTATTATAATTTTTTGTTTTTTGAAGTTGTGTAGAAAGTTTCCATCTATCCTTTGTTTTCATTCTAACCTTTGTTTAATCTTATAGTGGACATTGGTTGTTGGTGGCAATTAATCCGATAAGAGAAATTGTATATTATCTGGATTCTTTACACAACGATCAAGCAACATACCCAAATATGAAGAAATTGATTGATACGTAAGTGAGATTGTTCTAAAAATTCGTGTGTATATTTATTTATTTATGTGACATGTTCTAAATATTCGTTTATATTTTATTAGCGTTATACAAGTTTTTCGATCACAAAGAGATATTCAAGTTCCAAAGAGCAAAGCCAACAACATTACATGGATTAGAGTGGAGGTATATTTTCACAATTTTGATTATATTAGTGATGATACTTGATAAAACTAGTTAAGGGGTATATCCTGATATATATCCGTATTTTCTTTCCATGTGTAGTGTCCTCGTCAGTGCAATGGAATAGATTGCGGATATTTCATGTTGAGGTTTATGAAAGAAACTCTTCTTTTGGATCGAATAGATATTCCATCCAAGGTATGGATTTCTAACTTAGGAATTATTTTAATATTTACCACATATATCTCATATAATTAAATAGTTTTAGCTAAATCATACTATGTTATATTATTATGTAGTACTTTGATGAATTCAAATGTGTTCATTACTCAAAAGATCAATTGGATGAACTTAAGGAGGAATGGTGTCAATTCATTATTGAGCTGAGAGTTTTATAAGGTATATTGTCTTTCTTTCATTGATGAGAATTTTGAGTATATATAAGTTTGAGTTTTGATGAATATGTCGTCATTAGTATATTAAATTGTGTTGCAATGTTGTTGTTGTTTGTTATAGAAGGTTGGAATCATAAATTATGTTGGTGCTGCCAAATATTGATTGATATCTTGTCCATAGAAGGTTGGAATCATATACTGATTTTCATAGGCACTTGGCAATATTCAATAACTCATGATCATTTGTTGACATTTTTGGCAATGCTTGCAGCTTGAATATCAGATTTGGCAATGCTTGCAGCTTGAATATCAGATAAGAACAATGCCTTCTTTGTTTTCTTCTATATTTTGTCTAATGTTGTTGTTGTTTTGTTTCAGGTTATATGTGCAGATGTAGAAGATAGAGCTAACAAGTTCATTGTTGTTGTTTTTTTAGCTTAAATATCATATTTTTTGTAGCTAACAAGATATATGAATTGTTGTTGTTTTTTAGCTTGAATATCATCAATTTTTTGTATATATAAATTATTGGATTAAAGATGTATATATAAATAGACAAATTTGGTGCATATTTATTGTATTGAAGCTCTAATTTATGAAAATTTGGTGCAAATTCTAAATGCATATTCTGGTACAAAATGTGGTGAAAACCTGGTGCAAAATATGGTGATAATCTGGTAAATATTTATTGTATATATCAGACAGCGCTGTTTTTAAGTTTTATATATAAAAAATTTCGTGGACATTAGACAGCGCTTCAAAGAAAAAAGCGTTGTCTGAAGTGGGGATTAGACAGCGCTTTAAATAAAAAGCGCTGCTTAAAGTAGAGAATAGACAGCGCTTCTAAAGGAAAGCGCCGTCTAAAGCAATGCCTAAAGATAACCAAAAGCGCTGTCTAAAGTCAAAGCGCTGCCTAAAGGGGTTCTTTAGACAGCGCTTTTACAGACAAAGCGCTGGCTAAAGTGACAAACAGATTGCGCTTTCAAAGTAAAAGCGCTGGCTAAAGCAGACATTTAGCAACGCTTTCTCATTAGATAAAACGCTGTCTTTACTTATAGCAGCGGTCGAATAGGCAGCGCTTTTAAGCGCTGTCTAAGCCCAAAAAAAGCGTTGTCTAATCCCTTCTTTGGCATAGTGCAAGTCATTGCTCCCGAGCATGGGAGTGATGACTTAAGGGTAGTTTGCAGTTCTGGGGATATTAAAAAATGGTCGTCGCTTGTCGACGAGATGAGGCTGCTCTAGGATGCCCGAAGGAGTTAGCGCTCGTGGAATACGTAACGCTGCCTGGCGTACCCGACGTACGGGGAGCCCAACAGATGATGTGATCTGAAGAGGTGAAGTGCCACGTGTGCCTCGAGCCTTGTGCTGCATTAAAGGCGTCATGATGGCTAAGCTAGAGTCATGATGATGCCCGTAGCCGCACGTGCTCGTGCACGTGCCTTCAGATTGCCTATAAATAGAGGGAGAAGCTGCTCATTTGCACTTTTTGCTTCTCTATCTTCTTTTACTCCTCTGCTTTGAGTTTTCCCGTTCGCTGCCATTCAACCGCTGTCCAGCCGCTGTACAAGCACCGACCAACCTCCTTCGACCCTCTAACACTTCCTCGACCATGTAAATTACTCAACTTGATTCTAGTTTCAGGATTTTTAGCTTTCTGATTCTTCTAGAACGCATGCTGTTAGGGTGGAACTAGGTAGTGTAGCAGCAGTTTCTGGTGGCTGTTGGTGATGGGCGGTGGTTTGGTCAGTTTTAGCCGCTACCATGGTCGTCGAAAGCTTAGGAATTTAAGACTTTAGGCTGATTCCAACGCCATTGCGACAACGGGACCGTTTGTCGCCGGCGGAGCTCATGAATCTTCTGGTGTACTCATGAGTTTTTTTGGTCGTCGAAAGCTTAGGAATTTAAGACTTTAGGCTGATTCCGACGCCATTGCGACAACGGGACCGTTTGTCACCGGCGGAGCTCATGAATCTTCTGGTGTACTCATGAGTTTTTTTGGTGGATTCATGAGTTTTCTGGTAGACCTTCAAACAACATTCTGGGTAGCGAAACGGGGAGGATTTCCCCGTGCGCGTTGGAGGGGTTTCCCCCGGGCATCTCCTCCCGCCATTAGCTGTGCCATTTAATTAGGGCTTAGGTCGGGGACATTGTCCTTGGGCCTTTGCTCGCGTTTTCACTTGACTAGTGGTGGAAAGGTGGATTTGATTTTGTCATCGAATTCACTTTTGTCCTCTACTTTTTAGGTAAAGGAGATGGCCCGTGATACAGAAAACACAGCTACTCCCAGCGATGCCGGCGAGACCCCACCCGCGAGGACCTCCGTAGAAGAGTGGTCGGTCGCGGAACCCACAGTGCATGCCTTTGTTTTTGCTTCGTATACTGGGGATGGTTTTACGACCATGGGGGCTGAAGGAGAATGGAAAGTTCATTTCCCTGGAGAGGACGACCGCATCTGCACGGATTACAGGGAGAGATTCCCGATGTATGAGTACACATTCAAGGATATTGGGCTGAGACTGCCCTTCACTGATTTCCAGAGGTCGGTCTTCGTGCATTTAGATCTAGCCCCCTCGTAGTTGCATCCCAATTCCCTTGTCTTCATCCAGGCGTTCGAATTGATGTGCGAGTTCTTGAAGATAGGAGCTACCCTCCCCTTATTCTTTACAGTCTTCCATCTCCAACGGCAAGTCTCGGGGAGGAAGTTCGACTGGGTCTCGTTGAAGCAGGTGAGGAAGTTGTTCAAGCCGTTCTTTGAGTCCATTAGGACTTTTAAGGAGAGGTTTTACATTATCGAGCCCGTGTTAAAGAAGGCCCAAGACTCCACGTATGTCTGGGAGGTGTCGATGGATGAGTACGGGGAGGATCTTTACAACGAGGAGGGAAAAGTAGTGGCACAGAGGTTGCTGAAGTTCCATTCTGCTGGAGTGGGGCTCACTTTTCCCAGAAGACTGACCAGTATCTTGCCCAGCTGGAGATGTTGGATGATGATAACAAAGCCGACTATGCGATGCTGGTGAACTTTGCAATGGTTTTACCCCTGCCCAGTGCTGGACTAAGAGCGGGGACCCAATCTTCGAGGAAGATGGGGGGCAGAAGATGGAGAACCGTTATATTAACACGAAGGAGCTCCTTGAGTGTAGAACTCACGATGATGCTCTTAAGCTTATTGGTAGTTTTTATTTCTTAGCATGTTTGGATTATTGTCTTCCTCATTTGCTAACACACTCATTATGTTTTTGCAGGTGAGATGCCTTCAGCGCATGAACGGATGGTGAAGAATGCCCATGCGAAGGGCAAGGGTGGCACAATAAACACGAAGATCCGGCTCAGCCAACGAGTGCCACCTCCACAAACGGGGTTGGGGACCTCCTCGTCGACTCCGCCGCCTATCCAGAGTTCCCCATTGCCCGTAACCTCGAGGTTTAAGCGCTTCTGGCAGAACAAGGTGGTGGACCCCATCCAGGCGGGGGAAAAGAGCAGGTTCGAGCTACCTCCGTTCCTTTACAATAAGAAGTTCTTCGAAGGCTCCTCTTTGACGGTTCCTCGGGCAGAGTCTCTAAAGCTCAAGGCAATGGATCGCCTGAGCAAGAGGGCAATGCTGGCACAAGATGCTTCCGCCCTGATTAGGGTTTTGGAGATAGCGGCGGTTTACGCCGAGGAGGATTCCTAACAAAGCTCTGAGTTGAATAAAGCCCAAGCCACGATAGCGGTCCTGGAGGAGAAATTGAAGAAATTTAAGGAGGAGGCTGGGGCGGCCGAGGAGGCGATGAAGAAATCTCAGGAGGAGCTGACCAAGATTAAAGGGGAGAAAGACACCCTTACCGCGGAGAAGAAGGCCGCATAAGATTTGGTCGAGCAACTGAGTGCTGCCCCTGCTAAAGATGAGCACGAGGAGCTGAAGAAGCTGAAGACTCGGGCTGAGTTAGTCGCCCGTATCGTCCAGGCGGAGGATGATGTCAAAGCCATTGGTGAGGATTCTTTCAACAACGTTGTGGCGCAGCTGAAGCTCGTGAACCCCAGGGTCCAATTGTCCATTGAGGGGACCTGGTTCCTGTACCATGTTGAGGATGAAAATATCGTCATCCCCGACTTTCTTCAGATTGGCGAGCAGCAAGTGCATACTCTCCGCGAGGAGCCTCAGAAGATGGAGGAGTAATTTATTTTTTGTTGTATCTCCGGCTTGCGTGCCGTATTTGTGTAACTCTTTGTTTTGTATGGGGCATGGCCCCTTGTTAATGTAACAAGTACAATTGTGGTCCTCGTGGCCACTTATTATTGTAATATATATGTTTCCGGCCGATCTGGTCGGTTTTTTATGATCTATTTCGCGCATGGCTCTATTTTCCTTTTATTTTCACTAAGTGTTGAATTGTTGTTTGATGCGCGTGTGTGCCCGTAATGAGGGTAACAATGATTTATTTATTGTTTTGGGGTTTGCTCGACTTAGATATGTTCGACAGTAAGGGGGACTGGTCGAACGACCTGGGTAACTTTCGGGCATGAGAGCGGAGCTCAGGTCGCGTTTGAGGCCCGAGTTCAAGGTGTGAACTTCCCATCGTGAGCTGGGTGTTCTTCCTGTCATGGTACTTTGACGACAGCGGGCTCGGTTGAGGAACCTCCGTCGGGCGGAGGTTCCGCTCATTCTTGAGTGAAAGCCTGCCATGATTTGTTTCTGTATACAGCGCTTGTACCTGGGCACACATTCATGGTCGGTACGCTATGCCCGTCGTGTCGACGAAGCAAGCCGACGATTAGGGTCTTAGCTATAATATTGTTTTAGCTTTTCGATGTTCCATGGTCGAACAAGTTCTTCCCCATTAAGGTGTTCTAGGTAGTAGGCCCCATTCCCTGTCTTCGCCCGAACACGATAGGGTCCCTGCCAGTTTGCGGCGAGTTTGCCTTCTCGGGAATCTTTGTGATTCCTTCTTAAGACGAGACTGCCTACTTGGAATTCTCGCCGTATACCTTTGGCGCTGTGCCTAATTGAAATTCTTTGTTTTAGTGAGACTTCGCGGAGAGCCGCCTCTGACCGGACCTCTTCGACGAGATTGAGCTCCTCCCTTATCGCCTCGTTATTTATCTCCTCGTCCAGGGGGGATTCAGTCCACCTGGATGGCACGTGTATCTCAATGGGGATCACTGCCTCAGTTCCGTAAGCTAGATGGAAAGGGGTTTCCCCGATCGAAAAGTGGGGCGTAGTGCGGTAGGCCTAGAGCACGCTGTGCAGCTCCTCGACCCATTATTTCTTTGTTTCATTTAGCCTTCATTTGAGGCCTCGTAGGATTACCCTGTTTGCTGCCTCGGCTTACCCGTTTGTCCAGGGATGTTCGACAGACGCGAAGTGTTTCTTCGTACCCAGTTGGACGAAGGACTCCTAAAACTTTTTGTCCGTAAACTGCGTCCCGTTGTCGGTGACTATTGCCTTGGGGATGCTGAAGCGGGCAAGGATGTTTCGCTTATAGAAGCGAAGTATGTTATGGGTCGTTATTTTGGCCAGAGCTTCCGCTTCTATCCACTTGATGAAGTAGTCCACACCCACAATCAGATATTTGTTATGGTTTGAGCCCACGACGAATGGTCCCAAAATATCCAAGCCCCACCACGCGAAGGGCCACAGGAGGACATTGCTTTGAGTTCATTGGGCGGTGCCAAGTGCATGTCCCCGTGCCGTTGGCATTTGTCGCATCTCTTGACGTGCTCTTTTGCATCATGGTACATGGTCGGCCAGTAGTATCCCGCTCGTAAAGCTTTCCTGGCGAGGGATCTTCCTCTGAGGTAATGGGCGTTGATCCCTTCGTGGATCTTGCGTAGGACATGGGTGACCATCTCTTCCTTGACACATTTGAGCAAAGGGATGGAGAACCCTCGCATATAGAGCTTATTTTCGACCAGGACGTAGGAGCAGGCCCTGCGCCTGACTACACTGGCCTCCTTGAGGTCTGATGGTAGTTCATCCTTAGCGAGGTAATTATAGACGGGGGTCATCCAACAATTACTGTCATCGATGACTTGCAAGTCGAGGATCGCGGAAGCTTTCTCGATGCTGGGCCGAGGAAGTACTTCCTGGATGACAGATTTGTTCCCCCCCTTTTTCTTCGTGCTCGCTAATTTTGACAAAACGTCTGCTCTGACATTATGTTCGCGGGGAACATGCTTTACTTCTACTGTTACGAATATCGTTATCTTCTCCTTGAACATGGCCAAGTATTCAGACAAGTTGCCATTTTTTGCCTGGTATTCTCCTCAAACTTGGAGGGCCACGAGTTGGGAATCAGTGCAGATGATGACTTCCTCGGCTCCTAGGTCTTCGGCCAGGCATAGACCGGCGAGGAAGGCTTCGTATTCAGCCTGATTGTTGGAAGTAGGGAAAGATAAGGTAAGTGAAACTTCGACGATAATTCCTTCCTTGTTTTCCAAGATGATACCTGCTCCGCTTCCTACCGAGCTGGATGCCTCGTCGACGAAGATTGTCCATTTGTATGTCCCATAAGCGGGGGAATCGGTGAATTTCATCTCTGCGATGAAATCGGCCAGCGTCTGGGCCTTGAGGGCTTTTTGGCTCTTATATTGGATGTTGGATTCAGACAGTTCTAACGACCACTTAAGCATTCTTCCGACCATGTCTGGTCGGCCTAACAGTTGCTTCACGGGCTGGTCTGTATGGACCACAATTGTGTGGGCCATAAAGTAATGCCTTAGTCTCCTTACAGCATTGATGAGGGCCAGGGCTACTTTCTCTATCTGTTGATACCTTAGCTCTAGTCCTTGCAAGGCTTTGCTCGTGAAGTATATGGGTTTTTGCCCGTCGGGCGTTTCACAAATGAGGGCGGCACTGACGGCCTCGGTTGCCACAGCGAGATAGAGGTACAAGGTTTCACCGTTATCTGACCGAGAGAGAACGTGCGATTTTGACAATGCTAGTTTTAGGTGGAGGAGAGCCTGGTCGCATTCCTCCGTCCATTCGAAAGCTGCCTCCTTGCGGAGGAGTTTGAAAAAGGGCAATGCGTGCTGGGCAGACTTGGCTACAAAATGGGATAATGAAGCTAATCCCGTTGAGGGATTGGATGGATTTCTTCGAGCTAGGCGTAGGGAACTCGGAGAAGGCCCTGCACTTCTCGGGGTTAGCTTCGATTCCTCGTTCCATTAGATAGAAGTCGAGGAATTTGCCCGCTCGTACCCCGAACGTGCACTTCTCCTAGTTGAAACGCATCCGGTACTTCTTGGCCTACTCGAAGACTTTCCTCAAATGGGCCGTGTGATCGGATTCCTCGTGGGACTTCACAATCATGTCGTCCATGTATACTTCGAGCATGTCCCCGATTTCTCCCCAGAAGACCTTGTTCATCATTCGCGGGTAGGTAGCGCTAGTATTTTCTAAGCCGAAGGGTATTACCTTGTAGTAATAATGGCCCGATTTGGTCATGAAAGTCGTGTACCTTTTGTCGCTTTTTGCCATGGGTATTTGATTGTAGCCTGAATAGGCGTCCGCGAACGATAACAATTTAAAACCGGCAGAATTATCAACAAGTTTATCTATATTGGGGAGGGGATATGCATCTTTAGGGCAGGCCCTATTGAGATCGGTTAATCAACACACATACGCCATTTTCCATTAGACTTTTTAACGAGTACAACATTGGACAGCCAAGTAGTGTACTTGGCCTCCTAAATAAAGTTTGCCTCGAGGAGGTCTTTTACAGCTTGTTCGGGAGCCTCCATTTTCTCCAGAGACTGCTTTCTCCTACTTTGTGCTACAACCCTAGCGGCGGGGTCAATTGTGAGTTGATGACAGGTGACGGCAGGATCTAGGCCGGGCATTTCCACGGTGCTCCAAGCAACCAAATCTGCATTCTCTCGAAGGCAAGCTTTGAGCTGTTTCCTCGCTAAGTCGGAGAGTCCGATCCCGATCTTCATTCCTCGTTGGGGGTCATCGCCGAGCAGGACGAGTTCGAACTCGCCATCCAGAATTGGGCGCGTCGGATGGGAGCTCTCGCCGGTGCTGGTTGAAGCTAAAAGGCTGCTCGAACAAGTCTGGGTCTCCTTCTGATTGTCTTCAGAGAAGCGACTGTCAAGGTTGATAGAGTCGATACGGGGCAGCGACTTTGCCTCCCCGGAGCTGCTGGGCAAGGCCGGCTTGCTGGAAGTCTTCGACTTGGCGGCAATGGCGTTGAGTCCTTTGGTGGCTGCTTCAAAACATCTCCTTGCTGCCTCGATGTCCTCATGTAGAGTGGCGACCAGACCTTTAGAAGTATAACACTTCATTTTCAGGTTCACGGTCGATGGTACGGTCACTAATTCGGCCAAGGTTGGTCGAAGATGCACTGATAGAGAGAGGAGCAATCGATGACCAGGAATTAGACTTTAATAGACTTGGCCGTCTCTGCAGATCCAAACGTCACGATCAATTCCACATATCCCCAGGACTTTGTGACCGACCCGTTGAAGTCCTGTAGGTCAGAGCCTACATAGGGAGTCTGGTGCGATTCATCTAGCTGGAGGGTGGAAAACAGCTGCGAGTACATGATGTCGACCGATCTGCCTTGGTCGACTAGGATTCAGCGAACGTCAAAGTTAGCCATCTGGGCTCTCACGAGCCGTAGAATGCTTGAGTTGGGAGTCCCACCGAGGAGTTCCTCGCGGTAGAAAGAGATGGGGACAGACTCTCCCTGGACTTTGTCGAGCGTGGTACTCCTGTTGGAGCTCGTACTGAGAAGATACTCAAATTTCCTTTTGACGGAGCCCACAATAACCTTGTTAAAGCCCCCTCAGGAGATAACCATGGTGGAGGGGAAGGTTTCATACAGACTATGTGCTGCGAAGTAGGGGGAACATTGAGTCTCTCGGGGATGTAGAAATCTTCAGGCCTCGATATGCTCACGGCGACCTGAAGGTTTGTCTCTTCGGAGAAAGGCACTTCTTCCTCGACTTTCTTGGACTTCTGGGCGTCCTGCTATGAAGCTTCTCTTTTCTTGGTGAACTATTTCAGGTGCCTGTCCCTGATCAGTATCTCGATGGCATCTTTCATGTGGATGCAGTCGTCGGTTGTATGGGTGTGACTTTTGTGAAAACGGCAATATTTCGACTTGTTAGTATTCGGCTTGGCCGAAATCTATTTAGGGAATCAAACCCCTGCTTGTTTGAACTCTGCGTTGGCGCATTCAGAGAGGATTTTCTCCCTGGATACGGTCAGGGGAGTATACCAATGGAAGCGGCCGGAGGGTCCTTTGTTATCCCAAGACTCCCGGGGTGGTCCTCGCGTCTTCTATCTCCTCGACGAGATGTCAAGGGATCATCATGTTTGGAGGCCCGAGCACTCTCTTGGTGCCGTGAGTCCCGGGCTAAGCTGGCAGCTTCTTTCTCCTTATACTGGATATATGTTTGCGCCTTGAGGAGGAAGGCGTCCAGGGTCCTCAGAGTCTCAATGCCAACTGCTTTGGAAAATTCTGTCCGGGGATGAAGTCCTCGCTCGAGCAAAAACTTCTTCATGTCATCGGTCGTTGAGACCTGTAGTGCTTCTTTATTGAACCTCTCGATGTAGGCTCGGAGAGGCTTGTCTTTCCCTTGAATTATGGCGTCAAGGGAGGCTTCGGTCTTCGGGTAGTGGCGAGATACCGTGAAGTGTCTGGAGAACATTCTTCTCAACTGTCTCCACGAGGTGATGTACTCGTCGGGGAGTTTCTTATACCAGGTCATCGTTCCCTTCCTGAGCGTGGTAAGGAAAAATATACACTTGATGGCTCCCCGAAGGCCATGATAGTCAAGCAGAGCATCGATATTTTCGATGTGCTCGTCAGGATCCGTTGTTCCGTCTTAGGTGCCCAGAGACGGTGGTTTCTCCAGTCCCTTGGGGAGGCGCATAACCATGATCTCCTAAGACAATGGGCCGCGAGGCTCGTCGTCGCTGCTGCTACTGGACCATGACGGGGAGCGGGTGCTTTGCTCAACAATAGGACGGTGATTTCTGCAGGGAGATGGGGTTCGTGCCCGACCTTTGGGTCTGGGAGGAGGCGAACGCTGGTCCCTCCTAGTCCTCTTGGTTCCCGGGGGGTACTGGCTCCATGGGGAGATGCGATCATGCTTCCTGATGGCATGAGACTCTGGCTCAGCTGGTGCCTGACGGTCTCTTTCACGTTGGGGAGATGGGCTTCGGGATCTTCAGTGCTCCTTCCTCAGCGGAGGGGATCTTGGCCGGTTAGACTCCTCTAGGGCTCCAATCCTCGCGTTTTGTTGGAGGATTATGGGGCTGGTTTTATTGAGAGCTTCAAGAATGGCCGTCACACCCGGGCCGGCGTTGGACGAAATAGGAACAGGCTGGTGGTCTAGGGAGGGTTGGTATTCAACATGATCAGCATGAGCAGGGGAGAGAGACGCAGTGACTTCATCTCTTAGATGATGGGCGTCTCCTCAAGGAAGGGTGCAACTTCGTCAGTATCAGTCTTGCTAAAGGGGAGAAAAGTAGAGTTGCGAGCATCATGAACGTGATCTTGGCTTGCCATGATCGGAATCTTGGAAAAAGGCTATTTTGGTCTTGAATCTACGATGGAAGAAATACGGGGATGACAGAGTTCCCACAAGCGGCGCCACTGATCTTGACGGCTGATCAGAACCTGAAGTTGGCCAAAGATGACTGTCGCAACTGAGAAAATTAACCGGCGGAAATAGAACAGAAGATTTACCACCGTACTTTATTTATCCCGACGCAGGGAAAGGAAACGATCAAAGAAACCTCAAAAGGGAGAAGACATGGTCATCGCAACCATAGTCCGGGTTCGGGAGTCGGCTACACAAGGGAAAGGTATTAGCACCCCCACGCGTCCATCGTACTCGATGGGATCCACGCTTGTTGTCTAATCAAAGGGTGAGTTATCTAAAGTCTACTGCTAAACGGAAATGGAAAGGGAAAAACAAGAACGGACTCGTAAGGATTATCGCAATCCTATGCCTAAGTATCTTCGTGGACGAACGAAGAATCAGAGTCGACGTAGTTCGATGGACTACGCACTAATGAGGGGAGGTTGCTCGCCAAGACATCGCCGTCTTGTGCCTACGTATCCTCAATCGTACGAGAGTGAGGAAATCATAGCAGTTGTAGTTCGGCCTACGGGTCGAAAAGGTCTCGATCGCGCTAGGGCGAGAGAAAAGGTTCGATTAACAGGTTGGTCTCAATTGCAAGAGTGCGAGAGAAGAGGGGAAGTTAGTTGTTAGCGTGCTTGCCAAGGATAGGGATCCTCGTGCCTACGTATCCTCATTAGGTAATGAGGAATCAGAGCATCCGTAGTTCACGCAACCACAGGAAAAGTGAAATGGTCTCGATCGCACGGGTGCGAGAGAACAGGCTCGGGATCTGAAGAAACGCTCTTGAAGAAGTGAATTGACTTTGTTTGTGATGCTCATTACACTAAATTCTATAATATAGGAGCGAATGCGTCGCATGGTCGCCCCCAATGAGACGTATGCTAAACACTTTAGAAGAATGAAGGGAGACCCTTCATTCTTCATTTCCCATGTACTTAAGGCTTGTGGCGCACAATGCACATCGCATTTATTAAGTGTTTTTTTGGATTAAGAACGAGATAAGAAATAGAAGGAGGTTAGATGAACAATGTATGAACAAGATAATATCAACAATAATATATGAACATAATATATTGATAGAAAAGTAAAGCAAGATTATATGAACAGAAATTAAAGTTAGTGATTAATGATTAATCGGATGAATCGGGTCCACTTTAGCACTAAGCCATCGTAGCACGATCTATGATGAAGATCATGCTATAGGAGGCCGCACAAGAATGATATTTGTGCTAAAACTCGGTAGAGAAATGATATGGTGAATCATTCTCTAACGAATCGTGACACACAAAAAGAAAATGTGAAGATCTCGTCTTAATCGCAAACTTTCATCAATTAATCGAAGGTAACCTATCACGATCCCAAAGTATAGAAAGTGATCTCAATGATCAATCACTACAGATTTGAGATAATGAAGGTTAAACGCTTCAATAGTTAACATTCGTGAATAGAAAGACTTCATCGATCGAAGAAGCAAAAAATAGAAGAAGAATGTAATGCGAAAAGAGATGGAAATTGAAACGAAATCGAAATAGTCTCGTCTTAATAAAGATTTAAATCGATAAATCGATAAATCGATAATCTTTGATTTTAGACTTTCATTAACCAATAAAAAAGAAAATGGCCTCATATTGATCCAGATTTTAAATCGAGATCTTTTGTTATATCATTGACCCAAAATAGAAAAGAGAATCGAAATGAAGAGAGAAATGGAAATCAAAATGAGATAGAAAAGAAAATGTTCTAATCTTAATCATGGATCTCTATAGACAACCCACAATTCTTCGATATTCATCGACCAAATAGTAGAGGTAGAATTGAAAACCCAACAACAATTATTTGAGAAAACCTTAAAACACTAAAAGAATAATATTATTTATGAAAAGAAATTGAAAGTAAAATAGTAAACAAATCAAATAAGGAGGGGTGCATTTAGGAAATGAGGCAGGTTTACTAGAAAGGAATCGTGTGGGCCGAAAACCCATCATCCTCCAAAAAATACGTTTAAAAAAAAGGTGGCATTTGGAGAAATCAAATGGTATGTAAAAACTGTCACGATCCAATTTAAAAAGAAAAAAACTTAAAGTAAAAAAACCCACGGTTTTCAAAAGATTCATAAATCCCATTAAAACCTAATCAGACAAAAAATAAATAAAAGAAGTGAGAATGAGGAACAGACGGTGTATCATTATCCTCAGGTTTCTCTTTTTTTTTTTTATAAAAAAAAGCAAAGAAACAATACGCTCAGAATCACATCAGATTCATCATCGCGTGGGTAAATTCAAGGCAATGATAGATCACGAAAACAAATCATGGCCTCGATATTCAACCTTATCACGGTGCGAATCGCTTCTCTCTGCAGCTTTTCTGATTCATGTTCCCAGTTTTTTTGATTCGAATCTCTTTGTCACGGCTTCGGCTTTGCTTCGTGTTTGGTCCAGGTTCCTTTCTTCTTCTTTCTTATCCTCTCCTCATCTCTCCATTTTCTGTTCTATTTCTGAGCTTGAATTTGGGTTTGAAAGGTTGTTGTTACGGTTTTGTGAATGGAAGTTTGGGTTTGATGTTGAAGAGTGGGTGTATTGAAAGGTGAAGTGGATTGAAGGGTAAGGTGGGAAGAAATTTGTGCAGAGGTTATTTGGTTATATTGAACTTGTAGAATGAGGGAGGAAGAGTTGAATTTATAGAGTGAAAAGTGAGGGTAGAAGTGGAAAGAGTGGAAAGGATTGTGAAAGCTGCTGAGGTTTGTACGAAATTTGTCGTTAGCGTTGCAATTCGTGGCATGATGCGGGGTCGTTTTATTAATGTTGAGTAATTGGTTGTACGGATTGGTAACGTGGTAAAGTTGTGAAAAAGGTTTGGCAAGGTGGTGCGTGGCGTGTAATGTTTGTGAAGGTACACTGCGAATCACAGTTTTGTGTGCGGCTGTTTATAGCAGGTTTTGTTGGAAAACTGGCAAGTTGTTGAGAAACGTGGGGTGAGTTTGCAGCTTATTTTTTATGCAGGCAAATGCCTTGTTGAATTGTATTGGCATGGTGGTACAGGTCATGAAGTGGTCGGTTTTGTTAGTGGTGGGTCATAGCTGTACGCTGTGTTGTTATGTATTTGTGAAAATTTGATCATGGTTTGGCTACTTGTGATGTTATTTATGCTTGTGCAGGTTATTATGCAGGTCAAAAGCCATCCTCACTTTGGATAGAGGACATCATAGTGACCAGGACGGTATAGCTATAGCAATGTGATGAAGGGATTCTTCTTTTCAGATCTACCACTTAAAATTAGGAGATCAACATCAAATGAAATGAAATCATGATGACTTACAATGACACCGCCAGTATCACATTAGTTGCGGTTGAGGCACACAACACGGATGGGAATGCATCTGAAAGGGTGGTAACGTGGACATGGTCACTCTCTTCCCACATTGGATCAACAACTGATTTGCAAAAATGCTCAACTGTTGTATTGGTTAAGCCCATTATGAAAAGTTCAAAAGAATTCTGAGAGGTTTGCATGATAAAACAATGGACTTGAATTTTGGTCTTTTCTTTCAATTGTGATTATAATGGCCTTTTGTAGGATGGACTTGAAAGCTTGCCATTTCTTGCACCTTTTAATATTCAGAATCACTTTGGATTTTTGTATTTAGAAATTATACCAAATGTATTCTTGTAATTCTTTCAACCTTGCACTTCGTGGTTTTGAATTCTTGTGCTTGGTACTTTGTAATAATTTTGACTCTTTTCAATATGTTCTTATACCAATTCTTGAGTTGCAACTAAATAATGTAACACAAAATCTTTCCTTGAATTGGATAAGACATGGAAATCTTGGACCATGTAATCCTACCAAATTTACTCCTTGAATAATGATGCCACTTGACCTAGCCTTGATGAACTTGAATTCAAAGTTAAAAGACAACCATTCTTAACGACGTTTCACATCCTATCTGCACCTTCCAATTTGTCGTTTGATCAATGCCTAAAAACCTTAACCACGAGAAATCTTGCAATTTGTTCTTGATTAAAAACAATGGCAATTAGACTTGAACTTCCATGCTTAATCCAATCAAACCAAAGTCCAACCTCTTGTGAAATGAACAACAAAAAAACTTGAATTAACCATGAACCAATCTTGAGAAATGAGTCAAACGTGAATCAATCTTGAACCTTGCCAATTGCATATTGAGGAACCAAAATCCTCACTATGGATTTGACTTGAAATCATGACTTGAAATATGAATTGCATTGGTTGAAACCCTGATTGAAAGATGAATTGATGCCTTGAATCAATAAACCCACCTGAATCTTACCACTTGAAAAATGATAAACTCAAGACTTCATTGTGAATTGAGATATAAGCTTCAAAACATCACACAAAACCCTGATTGAACCCTGATGATTCTCAATCATGAAGTACTTGATTTAGCACCACCTGATAAACTGGCCCATACACAAATGGCATGTTCTGGCACACAAAAAACCCTAACTGAAACCTCAAGCACACACCACTTGGATCATACACACCCTGACCTGATTATGAAACACTCTCTTGCCTGACCAAGATTAGGTAAGACCTAACTTGGACTCCAGCCAACACTGAGCACGCATACTCGTACTGATAATCTCAAATGAACCAAAAGGAAACGACACATGCCCATCTTGAACACAAAGAAGTAAGAAAACCTAAACTCCATGCTTCGGGTGCATACTGATGAAGAAATCAACCTGAGATATTGACAGCCATCAAAACCCTAATTCTTCATTCTCAATTAAAACCATGATGAAACCTTCAACACTTGACGCCTCTTGAGAGATCTTTGAACTTGATACTTAACGAATCTTGTCATAAGAAAGCCTTGTAGGTGAGTGAACTTTGGTAGAAATATGCTAATGATGCTGTAAGCTCAAACCTTTGCTTCAAACTAGCATGAAAGAATCTCAAGTCAAATAGGAAACTCTGACTCAGAGAAACGTGGCAATCCCATGTCTTAGAAAACCAATGCAAATGTATGATTATGAACTATGACCTAATGATGATGCAAATGAATGCGAAACAAAAGCCAGTTAAGGTTACAAAAAGAAACGACAAATTTTGAGGTGCTACAGCTGCCCCTATTTAATCGACTTGGACCTAAAAGGATGACAATAAGAGAAAATATAGTTGGAACCCAGTCACACCTCATCAAAGGGATTTGACGGAAAGACAACACCTGGAGAAACACATCGTCAAAGGGATTTGACGGAAAAACAACATACCCGAGAAAGAAAAGTGAACCCCAGAACTGCATCAGAAAGAACACATACCCAACAGACCACATCGTCAAAGGAATTTGACGGGAAGAAAACATGCCCAGAAAAACCACCTCTTCAAAGAATTGACGGAAAGAAAATGAAACCCAAAGAACCACATCGTCAAAGAATTGACGAAAAGAAAAACATGAATCCCAAGAAACACCTCGTCAAAGAATTTACGGAAAGAAAACCTGAAAACCCGACCGAAGGGACACATCGTCAAAGAATTGACGGAAAGAAAAACATGAAACCCATGAAAACACCTTGTCAAAGAATTGACGAAAAGAAAATGAAACCCAAAGAACCACATCGTCAAATAATTGACGAAAATAAAAACATGAAACCCAAGAAAACACCTCGTCAAAGAATTGACGGAAAGAAAATCTGAAAACCCGACCGAAGGGACACATCATCAAAGAATTAACGGAAAGAAAAACATGAAACCCAAGAAAACACCTCGTCAAAGAATTGACAGAAAGAAAACCTGAAAACCCGACCGAAGGGACACATCGTCAAAGAATTGACGGAAAGAAAAAGATGAAACCCAAGAAAACACCTCGTCAAAGAATTGACGGAAAGAAGACATACCCGAAAAAACACCTCGTCAAAGAATTGACGGAAAGAAAACATACCCAGAAAAACAACCTCGTTAAAGAATTGACGAAAAGAAAATGAAACCCAAAGAACCACATCGTCAAAGAATTGACGGAAAGAAAAAATACCCAATGGACCACATCGTCAAAGAATTAACGAAAAGAAAACCCGGACGAAGAAAGCACATCGTAAAAGAATTGACGGAAAGAAGACATAACCCGAAGAAACTTCTGCTGGGGATATATCACGGTCTTGACCAAGGGATGATTTGGGCTTTCACGCAAGGTACCAAATCTGGCTTATGCTTCGCATGCATATGTTTGAATTTTCTTTCTATGGCATAATACTTCATACGAGATGGAAATGCTACGGGTTTGAGGATGAAATACATATGCTCATGATATGCAACAAAACCCCTCCAGCAAAATAAATGCAGAAGAGACGAGGCCAACTCCGATGGGGATGACAAACTGAACAGTCTCCGAGGTCCAAACCCTGCTGAGGAAGTCACAATGAACGACCTTCCTGATATAACCTCTGCTGAAGATGAAACCCAAAGAGAACCTCCACTCAGTTGGGGATTACAAATAACCCTTGAAGATAGAATCCCAGACTGATATTCCCTTACGCTGGAAATCATGAATAACACCTACCGAAGATAAGACTCCAAAATGATCTGATGTGGAGAATCGCCAATAACCATTGGACTTGGAAACTTTCGGGGATGTCAGCCACTGGTGACTAGACCGTTGAGACTACTACCACCAAACTCTGCTTGGGGAATGAGGTCAATAACACCGAACCTGCCAGAGAATATCATTGAACTTGGTGTGCTGTTGGGGAAACAACCTTAACCTGCTGGGGAGAATCAATCACCACCAACTAATCTGCTTGGGGAACGATGATTGACGACATCAACTCTGCTAGGGGACAACATTGAGCGTACTCCTTTGTTGGAGAGTTATCTTCTACCCTTACTCTGTTGGGGAGAGAAACTCTACTGGGGACGTCACTTGTTAGCTATCAACATGAACCCTGCAGATGTGAAATGACCAAAAGGAGGTGCCCTGATGCAGCATAACCCATAAAGAACTTGCCTTGGATGTATCATGAAGATCTGACATATCTTTCCCCGTGACCTTGACTAACCGTTCTCTGGAGAAAATAAACTCTGGTGCTCTCGAAATGTTTTGCCCCTATACAAGCCTCGCAGTAACTTTGCCTCTGACTGACTAATCTCTGAGAGATTTTCTAAATCTCGACTTGATTGCTCCAGATTCTCGACATAATTTCCCCAGACTAAATACTCTCAGAGAAATTCATTGAATCTTGATGTGATTGCCCCAGTTTAACTGAACTTCAGAGAGATTTCTTAACGCGGCTTCCCCAGATTGGTAACTTCTTAACACGACTTACTGGGAAAACCCACATTCAACAGAGTCTTCTGGCAACATGTCCCTTGACATGCCTGCCCCTCGAAGTTTTCAAGCATCTCCTTTTGGTGGTATCAAAATTCTCGACTGATGTTCACTATGTAAGCCTCACAGGCGTCAAATACATGTAAGCAAGAAGAAAAGGTTTATTCAGAGAATGAGAATTCTAATGCAACATACATGTTAATCTTGAAGTTTTTATTGAAAATATATCGCCAAAACCCTTGAACGAGTCACTGGTTAAAGTGCGACACAAATTTTTGAATGGAAGATAGCATGCACATGCAATACCAACAAAAAGTATTTTAGCACAACTCAATGGGAATCAGGAACGCTATCTCGTTGAAGTACACCTTCAGAATAAACCCTGCTTCAATTAGGACTTTTGTGGGTTGTAACGCGACCTAGTTCACAGTTTCAGAAAGAAAGGATATAAGGCTCAAAGTTTTGTTTTAACCCACCCATTCTCCTTGATGTTCTCCAGTCCTACGTTCAGCTAACTCGACGCAAGCGCTCACCTTTCAAAAAGGTTAATGAATGGTAGGAGGATAAAGGGAACCCACACGGTTTTCAGAGTGACAGTCACCCTTTTTGTCTTTGGTGTCGGTGGTCACACGACTTGTTCTTTATTGAGGACTTTTTCCTTTTGCCTTTCTTTTTGCTTTTCAATCTTTTGTTTTCCCTGATTTTGCCTGGATGGATTCTTTTTGAATCTTTCGATTTTGAAGTCCAGCGGGATGCCCTAACTTTTGCCTAAGTCACTTGTTTTCAAGTTTCGACTTAGCAGGCCTGCTTTCTCTTTTTTTTTCTTATATTCTTTTTTTTGAACAAATCGTGTGACACTGGCTTGTCTGACTTGTTTAAAAGGGTTGTGACAGCCTCACTCTTCGGTTGGTGAAGGATAACCATGGATGCAATTGATCCTCGAACGGGACACTCCTTTTAAAATTTGAACGCACGGTCAAATTAACTGACACTTACCCCGCCCTAGGTTAAGATTGAAGGTTTTTCATTTTCAGAAAGAAACTCCTACTTCTAGGCTCTACGGGGTTAACAAGGGATTATCCTCCTTATGTCTCTGGTGTTTGGGGATTTGAAACAATGCCTGTACATCATCAGCAGGGTTTTATCCCAAAAGCATATGATCAAATATTTTGCGTTTTTATTTCATCATCCTTCTTCAAAGAGTTTAAGCAAGAAAGTTGGTATTGCAATGCACAGAAGTATTAAATGAATGAACACAAATGAAATTCTTCAAGAAAAACATACTCGTTGCATTAAAATCATCATTCAAGAACAAACAAGTTTTTACATGCAAAAACATTAACCAGTAAGGAATAATACAAAATAAACAATGCAGTTAAGAAAGTTGATGATTGCCACTATTAATGAGGCTTGGCTTCGACCGGATTGGTTGCTTTTGATGATGTCCTTGCAGTCTCAAGCGCTCTTTTGGGAAGCTTCATTTGAAATGCATACCATCTGCAGTGAAAGTGATGACCCCTGCATCAATCAGATCTTGCACCTTGTGTGGGAGCGCCTTACAATCCTCAGTTGAATGCCCCTGTGCCCCAGCATGATATCCACATCGAGCATTGGCATTAAACCCTGGTGGATATAGAGGAATGATCGAATCTGGTTTCTTTGGCACAATCAACCCTCTTTTAACCAAATATGGCAATATCTGACCGTACAACTTTGGTAGCACCGCAAACTGTCTGTTTCTTGCCTTCCGTCGACCCTATTAGGAACTATTCTGCTGCTGATTCCGATTTAGGTGTTCCTCTGGCTCGGGCACTTTCCTCCTCAGACCTAATCGAGGAGTAGGCAACAGTTGTGGACATGGAGATTCTAATACAAAGGATTGCAAGACATGCCCTTGACTTGATGCAACCTCAGGAGGGAAAGCAGGGATATTCACACCTTTTACAGCAGTTAGAATGAGACCAACTTGTATGCTTACGCCGCCCGACATGAACTCAATTGCCTGTGAATCGATCAGATCCTGGACAACATGCTGAAAGGCCTTACATTTTTCCACATTGTTCCCCGACGCACCAGAGTGGAAATCACAATGGGCTCTTGCATCGTAACCTGGTGGAGGAGTACCAGTAAAAGGAGCCAAAGTCCTTTTTTGTACCATTTGCAACTGAAGAAGATGTTGTAATAGATGAGAATATGGCACTGGTGGAGTCTCGAAGTTCCGGTTCATCTTTGGTCTATCCTGATACCGACGAGGAGCACTACCCTGTTGCGGAGATACAACCGGGATGGTCACAGTGGCAATCTACTCGCTCTTTGGGAGGGATCTTTTAAACATTATAGGAGAGATAATTCCAGCCGCAGTCTCAGGCATGGGAGTATTATCTTTGCTTAGCACACCACTCACGACCTCCATAACCAGGCTCATCTGAGTCTTCAGTTGATTGACCTCTTCCTTCAGCATTTTCTGGTCTTGAATCAACGCTTGCATGTCCATCATAAAGTGCCCCATTTAACTTTGTACTTCCCTCAGCTCTGATTGAATTTGCTCCATGATCAAATGGCTTGAGCAGTTAAGTCTGAAATTCTGAAGAAAACTAAATCAGAATGAGAATAACCAAGCCTCGAACACCTGCTATGCAAATGAGAATGAAAATGCAATGGAAAATGCCATGTTCGAATATTTCCAAGGAATCATTCTGCTTTGATTCAAGTTTTTCACAGAAGAACCACAAGAAATAGATGGAAATGCTCAACAGTGAGTCTCAAAGTTAATATCCTCGGAAATACAAGAACATGTATGTTGGAATGCAAAATGATGATGCAGATGCACACATGGGATCAGGGTATCCATAAAGCTCTAAATAACTGTTGTACTATTGATGGACTAAGTTCATAAGTCTGCTCTGAAGAGAATATCAGAATACCAGAATATCCGAATAGCAGGCTGATAAGTCCACACTGATAAGAAAACCAGAAAACCAGGTTGGTTAAAGGTTAAGGTTACTTGCAAACCTGTAAACACCCAGCCCCTCTCACATGTGGGTTCTAGAAAAGCCGAGGATCCTCAGCTTCAAGGGCTCTTAGGTCGAGAAATGATGATACGGTCACCATTTCTGGTTTGGCATCATCATCAATCGAGGAGGCCTCAACTGATTCCCCTAAAAAAGGTCACCCTATGATAAGTTCCCAGCGTCGGGTCCTCGAATCAAGAAGCATAATGGGTTTGCCATTTCTGGTATGCCATTATTACCTATTGGGAGGAGTACCTCAACTGAGTCCTCAGGGAATGGTCACTAGAGAAGACAACTCTCTAGGTTACATTCTATCGCCTGCCCCAATGCGCAGGATAGAACATCACCAAAGAAAACCTCGTCTGGATGTGGAATTTTCGTGTATACTAAGTCTGGCCAAATGCCACACAAGTCACACTACTTTCCACTCTAATCCTAGGTGTATACTCAAGTCTGGGTATTGGGCTTGTCTCTCATGGAACCAACCCTCCCAACAGCACAACAGTAGCAGAGCAATATGATAACAGTAATCGAAATGCGATACATGTAGTAAAATACAGTAATATACAACAAATAATGCACAAAAATAAACTCCCACTGAAACAGAAATAGACAAGCGCTAGGATTAACTCGCATAGGGAACCAGAGTCCCCAACAGAGTCACCAGCTGTCGCAACTGCGAAAATCAACCGGCGGAAACAAAACAGAAGAGTCACCACCGAATGTTATTTATCCCGACGTAGGGAAAGGAAACGATCGAAGAAACCTCAAAAGGGAGAAGACATGGTCATCGTAACCATAGTCTGGGTTCGGGAGTCGGTTACGCAAGGGAAAGGTATTAGCACACCCCCGTGTCCATCACACTCGATCGGATCCATGCTTGTTGTCTAATCAAAGGGTGGGTTATCTAAAGTCTACTGCTAAACAGAGACGGAAAGGGAAAAACAAGAACGGACTCGCAAGGATTATCGCAATCCTATGTCTATGTATCTTCGTGGACGAATGAAGAATCAGAGTTGACGTAGTTCGACGGACTACGCACTAATGAAGGGAGGCTGCTCTCCAAGACATCACCGTCTTGTGCCTACGTATCCTCAATCAGATGAGAGAGAGAGAAAATAAGAGCAGTCGTAGTTTGACCTACGGGTCGAAAAGGTCTCGATCGCGCTAGGGCGAGAGAACAGGTTCGATTAACACGTTGGTCTCGATCGTAAGGGTGCGAGAGAAGAGGGGAAGTTAGTTGTTAGTGTGCTCGCCTAGGATAGGGATCCTCGTGCCTACGTATCCTTATTAGGGAATGAGGAATCAGAGCATCTATAGTTCACGCAACCACGGGAAAACTGAAACGGTCTCGATCGCACGGGTGCGAGAGAACATGCTCGGGATCTGAAGAAACACTCTTGAAGATGTGAATTGACTTTGTTTGTGATGCTCATTCCACTAAAGTCTATGATATAGGAGCGAATGCGTCGCATGGTCTCCCCCAATGAGATGTATGCTAAACACTCTAGAAGAATGAAGGGAGACCCTTCATTCTTCATTTCCCATGTACTTAAGGCTCGTGGCGCACAATGCACATCGCCTTTATTAAGTGTTTTTTTTGGATTAAGAACGAGATAAGAAACAGAAGGAGGTTAGATGAACAATGTATGAACAAGATAATATCAACAATAATATATGAACATAATATATTGACAGAAAAGTAAAGCAAGAGTATATGAACTGAAATTAAAATTAGTGATTAATGATTAATCGGGCCCAGTTTAGCACTAAGCCATCGTAGCACGATCTATGATGAAGATCATGCTATAGGAGGCCGCACAAGAATGATATTTGTGCTATAACACGGTAGAGAAATGATATGGTGAATCATTCTCTAACGAATCGTGCCACACAAAAAGAAAAAGTGAAGATCTCGTCTTAATCGCAAACTTTCGTCAATTAATCGAAGGTAACCTATCACGATCCCAAAGTATAGAAAGTGATCTCAATGATCACTCACTACAGATTTGAGATAATGAAGGTTAAACGCTTTAACATTTAACATTCATGAATAGAAAGACTTCATCTATCGAAGAAGAGAAAAATATAAGAAGAATGTAATGCGAAAAGAGATGGAAATTGAAACGAAATCGAAATAGTCTCGTCTTAATCAAGATTTAAATCGATAAATCGATAATCTTTGATTTTAGACTTTCATTGACCAAAAAAAAAATGGCCTTATATTGATCCAGATTTTAAATCGAGAATTTTTGTTATATCATTGGCCCAAAATAGAAAAGAGAATCGAAATGAAGAGAGAAATGGAAATCAAAATGAGATAGAAAAGAAAATGATCTAATCTTAATCATGGGTCTCTATCGACAACCCATAATTCTTCGATATTCATCGACCAAATAGTAGGGGTAGAATTGAAAACCCAACAACAATTAATTGAGAAAACCTCAAAACACTAAAAAAAATAATATTATTTATGAAAAGAAATTGAAAGTAAAATAGTAAACAAATCAAATAAGGAGGGGTGTATTTAGGAAATGGGGCAGGTTTACTAGAAAGGAATCATGTGGGCCAAAAACCCATCATCCTCCAAAAAACTCGTTTAAAAAAAAAAGTGGCATTTGGAGAAATCAAATGGTATGTAAAAACTGCCACAATCCAATTTAAAAAGAAAAAAACTTAAAGTAAAAAAACCCATGGTTTCCAAAAGAACCATAAATCCCATTAAAACCTAATCAGACAAAAAATAAATAAAAGAAGTGAGAATGAGGAACAGATGGTGTATCATTATCCTCAGGTTTCTTTTTTTTTTAAATAAAAAAAAGCAAAGAAACAATACGTTCAGAATCACATCAGATTCATCATCGCGTGGGTAAATACAAGGCAACGACAGATCACGAAAACAAATCATGGCCTTGTTCCTCAACCTTATCACGGTGCGAATTACTTCTCTCTGCAGCTTTTCTGATTCTGGTTCCCAGTTTTTTTCGGTTCAAATCTCTTTGTCACGGTTTTAGCTTGCTTCGTGTTTGGTCCAGGTTCCTTTCTTCTTCTTTCTTATCCTCTCCTCATCTCGCCATTTTTTGTTATGTTTCTGAGCTTGATTTTGGGTTTGAAAGGTTGTTGTTACGATTTTGTGAATGGGACTTTGGGTTTGATGTTGAAGAATGGGTGTATTGAAAGGTGAAGCGGATTGAAGGGTAAGGTGGGAAGAAATTTGTGCAGAGGTTATTTGGTTCTATTGAACTTGTAGAATGAGGGAGGAAGAGCTGAATTTATAGAGTGAAAAGTGAGGGTAGAAGTGGAAAGAGTGGAAAGGATTGTGAGAGCTGCTGAGGTTTGTATGGAATTTGTTGTTAGCGTTACAATTTGTGGCATGATGCGGGGTGGTTTTACTTATGTTGAGCAATTGGTTGTACGGATTGGTAACGTGGTAATGTTGTGAAAAAGGTTTGGCAAGGTGGTGCGTGGCGTGTAATGTTTGTGAAGGTACACTACGAATCACGGTTTTGTGTGCGGCTGTTGATAGCAGGTTTTGTTGGAAATGCTGGCAAGTTGTTGAGTAGCGTGGGGTGAGTTTGCAACTTGTTTTTTATGCAGGCAAATGGCATGTTGAATTGTATTGGCATAGTGGTATAGGTCATGAAGTGGCCGATTTTATTAGCGGTGGGTCATAGCTGTACATTGTGTTGTTATGTGTTTGTGAAAATTTGATCATGGTTTGGTTACTTGTGATGTTATTTATGCTTGTGCAGGTTATTATGCAGGTCAAAAGCCATCCTCACTTTGGATAGAGGACATCATAGTGACCAGGACGGTATAACTATAGCAATGTGATGAAGGGCTTCTTCTTTTCAGAGCTACCACTTGAAATTGGGAGATCAACATCAAATGGAATAAAATCATGATGACTTACAATGACACCTCCAGTATCACATGAGCTGCGGTTGAGGTACACAACACAGATGGGAATGCATCTGAAAGGGTGGTAACATGGACATGGTCGCTCTCTTCCCCCATTGGTTCAACAGATGATTTGCAAAAATGCTCAACTGTTGTATTGGTTAAGCCCATTATGAAAAGTTCAAAAGAATTCTGAGCGATTTACATGATAAAACAATGGACTTGAATTTTGGTCTTTTCTTTCAATTGTGATTATAATGGCCTTTTGTAGGATGGACTTGAAAGCTTGCCATTTCTTGCACCTTTTAACATTAAGAATCACTTTGGATTTTTGTATTTAGAATTTATACCAAATGTATTCTTGTAATTTTTTCAACCTTGCACTTCTTGGTTTTGAATTCTTGTGCTTGGTACTTTGTAATAATTTTGACTCTTTTCAATATGTTCTTATATCAATTCTTGAGTTGCAACTAAATCATGTAACACAAAATCTTTTCTTGAATTGGATAAGACATGGAAATCTTGGACCATGTAATCCTACCAAATTTACTCCTTGAACAATGATGCCACTTGACCTAGCCTTGATGAACTTGAATTCAAAGCCAAAAGACAACCATTTTTAACGACATTTCACATCCTATCTGGCCCTTCCAATTTGTCATTTGATCAATGCCTAAAAACCTTAACCACGAGAAATCTTGCAATTCGTTCTTGATTAAAAACAATGGCAATTAGACTTGAACTTCCATGCTTGATCCAATTAAACCAAAGTCCAACCTCTTGTGAAATGAACAACAAAAAAACTTGAATTAACCATGAACCAATCTTGAGAAACGAGTCAAATGTGAATCAATCCCAAAATCAATCTTGAACCTTGCCAATTGCATATTGAGGAACCAAAATCCTCACTATGGATTTGGCTTGAAATCCTGACTTGAAATATGAATTGCATTGGTTGAAACCC
Organism: Lathyrus tuberosus; assembly: GCA_022829125.1. Lineage (NCBI taxonomy): Eukaryota > Viridiplantae > Streptophyta > Magnoliopsida > Fabales > Fabaceae > Lathyrus > Lathyrus tuberosus. The sequence continues at coordinate 11,284,542 of JALAZF010000176.1, read as the reverse complement.
TGATTGAAAGATGAATTGATGCCTTGAATCAATAAACCCACCTGAATCTTACCACTTGAAAACTGATAAACTCAAGACTTCATTGTGAAACCTCTTGACGAAGAATCAAGCCTTGAAATTGGAGGAATTATGAATTGAGATATAAGCTTCAAAACATCGCACAAAATCCTGATTGAACCCTGATGATTCTCAATCATGAAGTCCTTGATTTAGCACCACCTGATAAACTGACCCATACACAACTGGCTTGTTCTGGCACAAAAAAAACCCTAACTGAAACCTCAAGCACACACCACTTGGATCATACAAACCCTGACCTGATTATGAAACACTCTCTTGCCTGACCAAGATTAGGTCACACCTAACTTGGACTTCAGTCAACACTGAGCATGCATACTCGTACTAATAATCTCAAATGAACCTAAAGGAAATGGCACACGTCCATCTTGAACACAAAGATGTAAGAAAACCTAAACTCCATGCTTCGGGTGCATACTGATGAAGAAATCAACCTGAGATGTTGACATCCAACAAAACCCTAATTCTTCATTCTCAATTAAAACCATGATGAAACCTTAAACACTTGATGCCTCTTGAAAGATCTTTGAACCTTATACTCAACGAATCTTGTCATAAGAAAGCCTTGTACCTGAATGAACTTTGATAGAAATATGCTAATGATGCTGTGAGCTTAAACATTTGCTTCAAAATTGCATGAAAGAATCTCAAGGCAAATAGGAAACCCTGACTCAGAGAAACGTTATGTCTTTGAAGACCAATGTAAATGTATGATTATGAACTATGACCTAATGATGATGCAAATGAATGCGAAACAAAAGCCAGTTAAGGTTACAAAAAGAAACGGAAAATTTTGGGGTGCTATGTTGGGTTGTGTATATGTATTTATTATGATCTCATGTATATTTGTCGCCCATGGCGTTGTATAAAATCTGCTTTACAAATCTTTATTGGTGATTGTCTCTGATTTTTGCTTTATGCCCGGAGTTTGTGTTGTGTTAGAGATAAACATTGTGAACTTCGATTAGGGGTGATTATCTGTTAGTTTCTGGATGCTAGAGATAAATTTAGAGCTAACAATCTTCAATAGGCGTCGAAGCTTAATGCCTCCGTGTCTTGAGTCGAGTGCGAGAGTGTTGACGATGGTAGCATGGTTGAGTATGCCAGAGATGGACATGTGTTGTGAGCGATGCTGGGTGATATTGAGGAGTATTGTAGGTTGAGTGTAACTGATCGGTAAGTTTAAGTTTGTGAGGAGTCGATTATGTGCATGCCGGATAAGTTTCTTCTCTCTGAAGAATGAATTCTTTTTATGTTGATATTTACTTTTCTGTTTTCTTATTTGAAACCATTAAAACCCAAACTCATTAACATTGAGATTGTCGAATGACATTCTTTCCCTCGAACCGATCTCTGTGGACACGACATAAATCCCGGAGGGAATTCTTCCGAAAATAAATATTTTGCTTGCCGCTTTACCGCTCCAACAAAATGGCGACGTTGCCGGGGATCGGTTTTGATATTGAATAACATTGCGATAATTTCTTTGTTTTTTAGTTTTGTATATATCGTATATATTGTCTATTTCCATTATGTTTTCTCAAGTGTTGTATATATTTTGTTCCCGTAACGGATGTTTAAGTGTTTGGTTAGGACACTTGGTTTTGGTTTGCGCGGTGAGGCATCACCATGGCATGAAGGAAGGAAGTTACTAGCTAAGCATTGTAAAGGCGTCGAGCTTACGACGTAAAACAAGCATGGTGTATTCTTTTCTTTTGTTGTTGTTTAGCTTAGGTAGTGTGGTGAACATTCATTAAACAAGTTATACTCGGATTTTTCGTAAATTCTCAAATCTTCACTTTACAACTTGTTTAATGAATTTCCTACCGGTTTTTCAGTTTGTTAATATTAATAGTTTTCGTGTTTGTCAATGAACTGATTTGGGTAGCTTGAGGAAATTTGGTGATGTTCCAAGTTTGATCGTTTCAACTTGCGAATGTATGGTAATGATAGTATTAAGTTTTGTACACGTCCAAGGTATGTGTTTATCGCTTTCTATACTTTAGCATATTCATGATACTTAGGCATTTTACAAACTTCTATGCCATTCATTCTTTCGTATACTTGTTCGTATATGAATCACTTTAGTTCCCACCTTTTTTGTGAGGAATCCTTCTATTGTTCATATATGCACGGAGTACCAACATTCTTGTTCTAACTGGATTTTATTATGCTTAATCTTTTGTTTGTGTTGATTATATGAAGCATGAAAAGGATCAAGGCATTTTTGTTTCATTTTGAGCACAACTACCTAGCCGAATAGTCATTCACCTTATGAGCGTGTGATCTTTCGTAACCCCTTTGAGCTTTTTGATCCATGTTTTATTTGAACTTAATGCTTGTCTATGAGTATTTAGTTCACTTATTTTTGAATGGATTTTGTTTTTACTTGAACCCTCAACTTTTTGTGTTGTTGTATGAATTTTTGCCTTGCTTTAGAAAGTAGTGAGTATTCACATGATGATGTGGTTGAATTCAAGTTGGGGAGAGAATGATTGTTTACTCATTGATTGTTTTCTATGAGGATGAAAAAGAAAAGAAAAAAGAGAAAAATATGAAAAAGAAAAGAAAAAAGAGAAAAAGAAAGAAACAGAAAATCCTTGAAAAAGGAAACAAAAAGAGTTCAAATAGTTGTGCTAAATAAGTATTGTGTTTTGTGTAACACTTGGGATTTTGGAAGAAGTTGATTGGAATTTTGTGTTTAAGTCTTTGTGAGTTGATCACTCCCTTAGGTTTAGGCAAGTTTTTGTTTCAATTACCTTTAGAAATTGCCCCTTGTTTATTTACCCGACCACGCAACAACCTTGAAAGTCCTTGTGATTCTTGCTTTTGTATGTTCAATGTGAATTTTTGGATGGTTGCATAATTTAGTCTTTTGTTTGCAAGATTGTTGTGTGAGTGAAAAGTACCTCATTTTGTGTTTTTCATCAACCGATGATTATTTTTGCTAGGTGTTATTCGCGGTTGAACTTGTGTTGTTTTAGAATGTTTAGCATGATTTTTGTATTTTGCATTTGTTTCGTGACTATGTTGTCGTTGTAGTTTAGTAGTAAGTATTTACTTTGTGTGTACCTTTTTTCATTTGAACCATACATTTGTTTCCGTTTTTCAAAACCTGTTGATTCGTGATTCTTTAGTTGTCACTCTGTTTCTTTGAGTTGTTTGATTTTTGTTTGAGGACAAACAATTAGGTAAGTTGAGGAAAAACGCAAAGAAGAACATAAATGAACCAAACATCTCGCGGATTGTCAGAGCCGATCGATGATCAATCCACTCCGGTTCATCCGTGTGCAAGCTTCCAAGTTGTTTTCTAGCTACCTCTACCAAAGAATGAGGTTGATGAAGTTGGGAGAGAAAAAATCACCCCCAAACAACATAACCTAACAAATGAACTAAAAATAAGTTATATACAAAAAGTTGTCACGACGCTACCCGCCCGACGCTGGCTTTAATTACACTCACACCAGCTGTACAAAAGACCAGTCTGGCAACAAATATCTAGTACCGCCCGGCGCTAGAAGTGCCGTCCGGCGCTAGCCAAAATTCCTAGAAAGCTACTGGAATTCTTATTTCAATTCTCTTCCGCCGCCGCACCGTCCGACGCTCAAAACGCACCGCCCGACACTCAAAATGTACCGCCCGGCGCAGCTGAGGCGCAGCTGACAGTAGACAGCAAAAATTCAGCACTATTTTATTCGTAACTTTTGAACCGTAACTCCGTTTTTCGCCCGGTTCGAAGCGCTGGAAAGCTTATTCAATGCTCTATCTAACAATGCTCCAATATCAATGCTCAAATATCTACAAAATGAATGGAAACGTATTATTTGTTACATATATAAACAAAAACACAAGTATACATTAGATACACACTTTTACAACAAAGTGGGGTTTTATTAACAAAAAGAACTGATAAGTGCAACAAAACTTATATGCAAAAATAGCTACAATTTGCACTTATCATGCTACAATGACGTCTGCTATGTTGAGTGTGAGAGATGGAGATGGGGGGTGTACCTGCAAGGCACTCCGATGCTAAAGTAAGAATATGGAGAGAGAGAGAGAGAGAGCAAGTACAAAGTATGTATTTCGTAGGGTGATTTAGAATGTCCGACCCTCTCAAATGAGAGGGTTTTTATAGTGCCCCAAACGCGTGGTCAACGATCCCTATTTTCGGGGCGAAATAACTGTTTCTCGAATAATAGGTAACTGCCAGAAACTAGCCGTTAGGACGGGCAGGGGTGCTCGAAACTAGTCGTTGTCACGGGTAAAGGCGCAGTTGCGGGCACGAGCGTCGTGCCTGTTTCTAGATGGTGGAACCATGTATGACGGGCAAGAACTACCGAGGAGGAGCAGATGACCATTGGGGTCATCCGACAATCTTTGCCCGGTAGAGGGGCAGAGAGGTAAATGCTGCCCCCAAATTAGTTGGACTTAGATAATTGAACCGTTCTGAGAGCAGAAGTAAATTAGACCATGCCTAGCCATTGGTCCAGTCCAGAACACTTGTATTGACATTTCGTTCCTTTATCTATTTATCCTTAGATATTGGAAACAAAAGAGACTTTCTATTTCTAAGAAGAGACCAGGGATAAAAAATGACATTTGACCTCTCCACCGCAACTCTAGTTGTTGAGTAGCACCTTGATCCACTTTTAAATCTAGAACTTTTATCTCTTCTGTTAAGGGATCAATTCTATGAACCATGCTACCTAAGACTTTCTTATTCCAAGCTTTCAACACCCATTTTAAATATTTAAGTTTCTCTTTAATAACAAAAGCCTTACAATCCGCCGAAATAGATTTGGCCTAACTTGAATGAACCACTTCGGAGAGAGTACTATGGTCCAGCCAATGATTATTGAATTAAAAAGGTTTGAGACCCTACATTGATTCGCTTAACAAAAAATAATAGGAAAATTATCGAGAATATCTCTAAAATATTTCCATTAAGTCATAGGGTATCAAACTCACACCATGCATTAGACTAGACACAAGAAACCTATCTTGCCTACTATCATCCCTACCATTTGGTGCAACCAAGTTCCTTCCTAACAGTGGAAGATCAATAATGTCCATTTGATAGATGAAATTAGAAAACCCAATACAATCAGTAAGAAGCGACCACTAACACCAATTCTCTCTGAGGAAAAACAAGCAGAGTTAAAATGCCCAAGAACACAACACATCACCCCTTAGATGCCTTTTGCGCAGTATGATGTCCTCCCACGTCTCTATTTTTTCAAGAAAATATCACTTCGAGTACACATTTACCACAATGCATTAGGTAACGAAGTATGAGATTGGTTGGGGAGTGGTATGCAGAGGACTCAACCACTATGGAGACAAATGCTCTAAATCTTCAAGAGGAAATAAATTTGGATACGGAGATGAAATCTCAAAAAACGTTCCAACATTGAATGAAGAAAGATTCACTGGAAAAGAGGGTGTTAAATTGGCTTGAGTAGATAGCTTTTCTTGTTTGTATCAATCCACTCCCTTTTCAAGAAAAACTATATGATTAATAGAATGTTTGAATTTAAATGTCATTAAATTTAAATTTGTGTTCCATATTTTTTTTGCAACAAGCTATTTTGCTCCTTTTGAAGTGAATATTTTTAATGGAAAATCAATATTTTTTGAATTAGGCTTATTAGACTCTTATATTTAAAGAAAAAAGAAATTCAAAATACAATAATGAAAATTACATACGGTGGTGAAAAGTTATGTTTGCTTCTCATCTCATTAACAGTCAATATGTATTAAACTGTGTACAATGAAATAGTACACTTGTCAAAATGGTGAGCTAGCACCAAAAACAAAATTACAGAAAAATAGAGTTGTGTGGGCCAGTCCATACGGAGCTTGGCTCTGGCTTTAAACGAAGTCTCCGCTAGTGGATGGTGGGATTGGTCCCTCTTGAGTTAGTCGGTCGCAAGGCCGGATACCAAAATTTCCAAAAAAAAAAAAAAAAACAGAAAAATGGAGTAATTAGTCATTAGGCTAAGAAGAGAATGTCAATGTTTCAAGAGGCATGAGCGCAGTTGAGACGTAAGATTGAGAAATGCCTCTTCTTTGCAAGGAATAGTGAGGCCTCCCATTGAATGATTGTATCCAAACTCTTCTTGAGCTATATTTAACAAGTCAAGAAATGAAGGATGGTATAAGTAAGATATTGGAACCACGAATCTTTTCTTTTGAGATTCTCCGACATAGACAGCTACATGTCCTTTTGGAACATTGGAATGGTTTCTACTATGTAGATGTTGTGATGATGACTTGAATATCTTGTTTGCATGATGACCCATAAATGGAAAACGAATACCCATAAGAAGATGATTTTGGAAGTGAATGCTGAATTTGGAGTTGTTGTTGTTGCAGTATATATATTTATTTACTAGTAGTAATGATTGAGACGGAATGGGAGGCCATACATTTCCGGAAGGGATGATACCAAATCATGTCATAATATTAATAATAGACTATACTAGTTATTTGGTTTAATATGCATGGTGTCACAAAGCATTGGGTCCACTTTATGAAATTCACAGAAAGAGCTCACATGGGTGCACTGATAGGAATCTGAATTAAACGTGAATCTATCAACCCATCCCTTTGTAGAAAACTAAGTGCCGTACACTGAAATAAAAAAAGGATCATCACATCAGATAATATCACACGGTTGCATGTGATGAATGGAGCTTTATTAAGGCTAAAAAACATAGCAATGCCAAATGCCGAAGCAATTAATCATATATCCATGCATGCATATACCATAAGTTCGTCGTTTCTTCCTCTATTAGCAAGATAAAATAAGATAGGTCTATTGACATATGTTTAGAGGATAACTCACGGTCGTGGACTAGGTGGTACTATTGGAAAATTAATATTTTGTTACTAGTTCCTATATTATAGCCAATTAGTGTATAAACACCACATTACCACTCTTTTTGTACTTCAGTTTTTCCTTTTACGTAATAGTAATATTCATAGTCAAATGGGCCTTTTTTCTTTCCACCCCAAGATTCAACATATTGTTAAATGGTATTGTCGCGGCGAAAAAAAAATGACTACGAGCGTAACGCTCGAGATAATAAAGTCACCACCAAACTTTATTTATTTTAAAGAAAAAAAAAATTAGTGAGAATGTAATTCATAGTGGCAAAACATGTTGTTGTCGAAACATCTGTTATCAAAGTGTCGAGGAGTTAGCCTAGACATGAACTTGATCTTAAACCTAATTTTTTAGTGTTAATAGAATTAGGTATTTCATGCATTTTGTTTTTAGGCTTTGCTTAGAGAGCAAACAAGGTAAATCTATAAATAGGGAGTAGCCCTATTATTGTAAAGTTATTCACTTGAATAAAAATTACAGTTTTGTGAGCATAGAGTTACTCTGTAGAAATTCTTCTTCTTGCCTTATTTTGTATTGAATCTCTAATTTTTTTCATTCCCAAATTCAATTTTCTTTTCTTGTTTTCATCACCATTGTGCAGCAATACTACCTTGCAACCAAGGTTGGTTGATTCACTCGAGTGAAGAGTGAAAAACAAGAGAGAATTCAATTGATTGATTGAATCTTGTTAATCAAGATTGGTTCGGAATCACTCAAAGTACTGAGTTTAATTCCAACATCTGGTATCTAAAGCACTGACTGAGCGATTTATGGGAAGCAAAACACGATGGCAATGCTAATGAATCATCTGAATGGACATTTTCCGACGAGTCTCCTAATTCTGAAGGGTCAGAATTACGAGAATTGGTGTTAACAGATGAATGTTATTTTCTGTTGTCAAGATCTTTGGGATCTTGTGAAGGAAGGTGTAACACCACTTGCAAAAAACGCGTTGGATCAAGAAAAAGCTGCATACAAAGAATTGAAGAAAGATTATAAAACTCTCTTCATAATTCATCAATGTGTTGATCCAAAAAAATTCGAAAAGGTCAGTGATGTAGAATAAGCGAAAGAATCATGGAAAATCTTGGAGAAATCGTTTGGAGGTGCAAAGAAGGTGAAATAGGTAAACCTACAAACTCACAAAAGGATGTATGAATTGCTTTAGATGGAAGAAAGTGAAAGCATAATTGATTTTTTCACTAGGGTTGCAAATCTGGTGAATCAAATCAATGTATGTGGAAAAGTGTTGATATCAAGATCAGTTGTAGCAAAGATCTTGAGTTCATTGGCTCCAAAGTTCGACCACGTGGTAGTAGGCATAGAAGAGTCGAAAGATTTGTCAACATTGACAAAAGAAGAGCTTCAAGGGACGCTTGAGTCTCATGAACAAAGGATGGCTGAAAGAGTTGCAGGAAAGTCGAAGAGTGATATGACTTTGTAGGCGCAATCAGAAAAAGAAAAGAAAGGCAAAGGAAAGTGGATCGACAGCAAAGATAAAGGAGACTACAATAATTTGACTGACCGAAATCAGCAAGAAGAAGGCTGGTCTAATCAGATAAAGTCCTCATACCAAAGCAACTAAAGAGGTGGTGTTGTAGGTAGAGGAAGAGGTGGTGGTCGAAAACCTGACCAAAGTCACATTTTGTGTTTCAATTGTCAGAAGTATGGTCACTACTCTAGTGATTATTCTGAAAAATGAAAAATCCAAGAAAATGATGCAAAGTTTTCAAAGCACGAAGAGGAAGAGAAATTTATGATGGTCACAACAAGAGGTGAAGAAAGATTCCATGACTAATTGTACTTGGACTCAGGATGCTCATTACACACGACTGGTAGAAATGATTGGTTTGTCAACATAAAACCCTCAATGAAGAACATAACAAAATTTGCAAATGACAATACTCTAGCATCTTAAGGTATTAGTGATATTCTGATTATGAGGAGAGATGGAAAAAGGTCAATAATTTCAAATGTATTGTACATACCAGACATGAAAAGTAATTTGCTCAGCATATAGAAGTTGGTCGAAAAGAACTACAAAGTGCAATCGAAAACAAGTTGATGAGAGTTCTCGACTCAAGAGGAAGGTTAATCTTGAAGGCTCCTATGTCTCAAAATAGAACCTTTAGGATTGAGCTTAATGTGATGAAGCACAAGTTCCTTGCAACTGCAACTAGCAGGGATGAATGAATGTGACACTATAGACTTGGCCATCTCAATTTCAAAGACATCAAAGATCTGAAGATAAGAAATATGGTTTCAGGATTACCATAAATCCACATTCCAAGTGAAGTGTGTGTAGAACGTGTGATGGCGAAGCAACACAAGAACAACTTCAGTAAGGATGCAGGAAGCAGGTCGAAGACAGTTCTTGAAGTCATATACTCTAATGTGTGTGGACCTACCCAGATGGATTCAATTTGAGGTAACATATACTTTGTCACATTCATAGATTATTTCAGTCGAAAATTGTGGACTTACTTGATCAAGAAGAAAAGTGAAGTGATTGAGGTGTTTGCCAAGTTTAAATCTATGGTCGAAAGACAAAGTGGTCGAAAGCTCAAGATTTTGAGGACTGATGGTGGTGGAGAATGTGTGTCAAAAGACTTCGACAAATTATGTGAGAAAGAAAAGATTGTGCATGAGGTGTTCCACCCTACACTCCACAACATAATGGAACTGTAGAAAGGAAGTATAAAACCATCATGAATATGGTGAGAAGTATGTTGAAACACAAACATCTACTTAAAGAATTATGGGGAAAACATGTGTCGACTGTAACATACATACTGAATAGGTGTCCGACGAAAAGGCTAGAAGGAATCAGGCCAGAAGAGTGTTGGTTTAGTGTCAAGCCTGGCTTGATTCATCTAAAAGTATTTGGATCTATAACACATAGAGATGCGCCTGATCAGTTGAGAAGAAAACTTGATGATAAGTCAAGTCAAATGACCCTGATAGGATATCAGTCGATTGGAGGATACAAGTTTTTTAACCTAGTGAACAAGCAAGTAATGATTAGCATGGACGTGATCATAATTGAGCTTAAGAAATGAGATTGGACTATAAATGACAAGAAAGATTAAGTGAGAATCTTATGTAAAGAACTAACAAGTGAAGTCGAAAGAGAAGTTCGACAAGAAGAAGTCAGAGGTCAAGCAAGCACAAGCAGGCCTGAAAGAACAAGACACATGTCTGCAAGGTTGCAAGAATGTGTGATTACATCAGATGATGTGGTCGATGATGAAGGTGAGCTGGTACACTATGGTTTCTATGCAGATGTCGAACCAGTCAATACAACTGAGGCATTGAAGGATAAAGGTGTGAAAAGTACGCAAGAAGGGGGGTTGAATTGTGTTTCGCGCTTTCATTAATTTAGCTTCTGATCAGAGTTTCAGAATCATAATTAGTGTTTAGATTGTGTTTTAATTCATTGGCAGCAGATATAACAGAAGTAAACAAATAACATCAAGAGACACAAAAGATTTATTCTGGTTCCTCCCTTAACTGAGAGTACTCCAGTCCCCTTTGTCGTAACCCGAAATTTAACCTCCCTCTCTTTTCCCTTTGCATAAGCATGTGCACTTGCAATTCTGGCATAAGCATTCGCACTTTTCTCTATGTGTTTCTTGTTGCAGGGTTTTCAGGTTTCTCAATCCCGATTAATTACATCCTGACAAGGGTATCACATCATCAAAACAAGCACAAAATAAGGGTTTCTATGACTATTCATCAAAGCAAGAAGTGGAAAATCGGAACCGTGGCCATAACACCATTTTTCAGGCGAATTGGGAATTTTTGGCCTGGTTAATCGATTAACCATTTGCAGTGCAAATATGTTAATCGATTAACACAGGAAGAATATGCATAATCTGCTGCTTTTTCATGACAACACCTTTGCACACACTTTGGTCATTGATTCTACAGTATTCTAGCAGCATGTGGAATATTCTAGACATCTCTAGACATCTCAAGACTATTCAAGACATTTCAAGTGCATTTATTCTAATGCATCACTCTAAAATAAGTGTACCATGTTCCTTGATTTCCAAGTATGTGGATCGTTGGATGTTGGAGCTCACATTGGGATTGTTACCGAGTTGATCCTAACTAACCGAGTTAACCACTTGACTCGGTGAGTCAAGTGTAACTAACTCCTAGCCTAATTCCAAACCACCCAAAGCTAGCTCCTAGCCTAGTCCCTAACCTCTCACACTCCCAACCAAAACTCTATATAAACAAAGCTTCACTCATTTTTCAAGGATCCCAATCACTCTCAATCATTTCACACAAATCTCTCACATTTCACTCTCAATTCTCTCACATTCTCTCTGAATTTTTTCTGCAACTTCTTCATCTTCATCTACATTTTCTTCCCCAAACAACACTAGAGCTTAATTCCACCATTAAAGAGTAGTAACTTTCACATTGAAATTGCTTTCTCTTGAGCTTAATGATAAATGCAAAATGTACCTATTTTTGTATATAAGTTTTGTTGCACTTATCTATACTTTTTGTTAAATATCATACGAATAAACCCTGCTTTGTTTATAAATACGTTTACTTTACGTTATAGTGTATATATTGCGTATCGTGTAAATATCAATGAGTTTAATTGATTTTCTCTCATTTTTGCAAGTATTCAATCAAGGATATCTTGCCATTGTTGTATAGAGCTTTGAATAACCTTTCCAGCGCTTCTGACCGTCGCGTCAATCCGAGCTACGGTGTAGAAGTTGTGGTCACAATAAGGGGCTGTTTTGCTGTCATGTTCACTTAGCGAGTGTGACAGCGAATGTTCGCTTAGCAAATGGCTGGCGAAGGTCCCAGCGAAGGAGTCCAGGAAGAAACAGAGAAGAAATAGATCAAAGTTCGCTTTGCGAACTTCCTAGCGAGCATTCTCTAGGCGAATAAATCTTTCTCTTAGCGAACTTCTGAAGAAAGCAAGAGGCAGTTTAACTTTTTGTAGGCACTTAAGTGCCATTTTAGTTCATTCGCTTAGCGAATGGAAGGTTTCGCCTAGCGAACCTGCGAAAATCTGATTTGTATATAATAGAATTCTGTAACTTTTTAGAGTATGGTTTTGGGGTTTTGTGATCCCAACTCCATCAAACTTCATTTTTCATAGGATTAGCTTGAAAACAACATGGAAGCTTGCACACGAATGAATCGGGGTGGATTGATCGTCGACTGGCGTTGACAAACCGTGAGATATTTGGTTTATCTTTTTTCTTCTTTGTTTTTTTCTTCTTTGTTGGGTTTTGTATATGTATTGACTATGATCTCATGTATATTTGTCGCCCATGGCGTTGTATAAAACTTGCTTTACAAATCTTTATTGGTGATTGTCTCTGATTTTTGCTTTATGTGCGGGGTTTCAGTTGCGTTAGAGATAATCCTCGCAAACTTCGATTAGGGATGATTATCTGTTAGTTTCTGGATTCTAGAGATAGATTTAAGAGCTAACAATCTTCAATAGGCGTCGAAGCTTAATGCCTCCGTGCCTTGAGTCGCGCGCGAGAGTGTCGGCGAGGGTAACACGATTGTTTGCTCAACTTTGTTTTAGAGATAACCTTTGTTGTGAGCGATGTTGGGTGATACTGAGGAGTATTGTAGGTCGAGTATAACTGGTCGGTAAGTTTAAGTTTGTGAGGAGTCGATTATGTGCATGCCAGACAAGTTTGTGTTCCTGAAGAATGAATTTGTTTTATGTTTTAATATTTACTTTTCTGTTTTCTTGTTTTAAACCATTTAAACCCAAACTCATAAATGCGAGAGACTGTCGAACGACATTCTTTCCCTCGAACCGATCTCTGTGGACACGACATAAATCCCGGAGGGAATTCTTCCGAAAATAAATATTTTTGTTGCTTGCCCTATTTTGCAACAAACGCTTAAGCCTCCATCAATTGGAATTTCTTGATTGGATTTCTGGAATCACATCTAATTCTACTTCAATTCAAGTGTTCATATCAATCAATTCGATGCAAGTTCGATCTCGGTGTATTTTTGCATTTTTGCTCGGTTTCGCTACGGTTTGAAGTGCAAGAGCAGAATTCTCTGGTTTTCTTGGCTTTTTCTCTCTACATTTCACTCACAACAATCACCAAGCCAACTCTCCGGCTTGTAGGTTGGTAGATCTTACTTTACTCACTGTTTCGATCATTTTCGCGCGTTTATGATGTAATTTCGATCGTTTTTTCGGTTTGATTTGCCATGAGATTGTTTGATCTTTGATCTTCATGTTAATACTTTCAATTTGTGTTTAATTGCTCATACATGATGTAATTTTCGTGCACAAATGTAAACCATAGCATGTGGATGTTCAATTAAGTGATTAACTGCTGGAAGCACTTTTGGAAAATTAATTTTTAGCCCCTGCTGCAGTGTTAATCGATTAACACTTTGCAGTGCAAAAGTGTTAATTGATTAACCAATGTAATTTTGCTATTTTTCAAGTGTTAATCGATTAACACTTTGCTGTGCAAAAGTGTTAATCGATTAACACTGAACCAGAAGGCCATTTTCATGCTTTTTCAAGTGTGTTTGACATGCTTTCTTCTTCCAACTTGCATGGATTGATATGCTTGATTATTATGGATGTTTTAAGTGCCATTTAACTTCTGTTTGAAGCATATTCATGAACTTTTGATGCACGATTCCGATTATTCAATTGGTACATAACCTTGGAATTGTATGAACATGAACATTCTTGCACTTTTTTTGATCACATGATACATGATTTGTGTCGTATTTTTAATGTTATGTGGTACTGTTTTGCAATCTCTTTCATTAAGTTTGTTCTTCATGGATAAGCTTAAGCTTGTATAATCAATAATGCACCCTTTGCTTTAATGATTTTTCAATTCATTTTGGAAAATTATTAGCATAATCCTCCCTTTTGATTAAATAATTGAAACTTCGTTTCGATTATTGATCCTCCCTTTGGCACTTCTCTTTAGGCTTCCTTTAGAGCTTTCTTTCTCTCTTCTCTCGCAGAGTCAGAGATTCGCACGACGTATTAGAGCACGACACTGTAGCACTGTACAAATTGGCACTGTTATGTTGTCTGTGTCAATTTCCTCATTATACTTTGAGCGCTAGAGAAGGAATGAGGATGAAGTCTATCCTACCCTCATTCTGACTATTTTTTGGTAAGGGTGTCTTGTCCTTCCACCGAGAATAGTCAACTCTATCCTCAAGCTATAGTGTTTTCTCAATTCCCAATCGATTTTATCCTTGATCACTCTTTTACCTTTCAATCTCTCATTTGATCAATCACCTTTTTTCTTGGTTAAAGATCCTTGTCACCTTGGGTTAGCAAACACTTTTTGTTTCAATACTTTCCTTTTCTGTTGGTCAACCATTGCTTAATGATTCCCCAGAAGAGTATCATTCTTTCTCTGGTTAATCACAGTCATACTGTTAAAACCAATTCTTTATTTCTCATGCAATCACACTCTTTCTTCGGTCAAACACAGTTTTACCTTTTAAATACCGAAACCCTAGCGGAGTTCACAACCTTCTCTTGGTTCTTCTCCCTTTGATTGGTTAACCACTGCCTGTCAGTTAAAACACCAATTTGCACTTCTTCTCTATTAACCACAGTCTATCTGTTAACATACTGAGTTTCTCTTTGGTTAATCACCTTCTCTTGGTTAATCACCCATTCTTTTCAGTTAACCACAACCAGTCTGTTAAAACACTAAATCCTTATGAGTTAATCACCTTCTCTTGGTTAATCACTCATTTCTTTGCAGTTTATCACAGTTTCTTCTGTTAACACCAAATCCTCAGCGGTTAGCAACCTCTTTTAGTTCAATACCCTTTTGTTGGCCAAGTACTGTTTGTTCAGTCAGGATCAACATCCTCTTTGGGTCACGACTTTCTCTTGGTTTCAAACCCGACCTTTGGGTCACAACCTTTGCTTCATCCCACACCCGTTTTTTCGGTTAACCACTGTTTATCAGTTAATATTCCAAAATTCCCTTAGAGTTAAACACCTTGTCTTTGTTCAATACTCTCTCTTTTGGTTCATCACAGTATGTCTGTTGACACCAACTCCTTTTTCCCACAGAGTTTCTACATCTCTCTTTCTCTTCGGTTAACCACTGCTAGCCAGTTAGTATACCGAGTTTCCTTATTCTCTTGGTTTTGACACCATCCCTTTATTTGTTTCCCAGTAGGGTCGCTTACCCTCTGATCCCTAGCAAAATTCTTTGATCTTTTCTTACCTAGTGGAGTCCTTTCTATTCCTTTTACTCCTTTATCTTCTTGGTTTTGACATTACCCTTGCACTTTATCCCCAGCTTAGTCGATATCTTTTCTTTGCACTTCTTTCTTGGTTTTAACACCAATTCTTTTGCATCCCCGACGACTTTTTCTCTACTTCTTTTGCTCTTGGTTTTGACACCACTTTCCTTTTCTTTTTTTGTCTTAGTTCCCTGAACTACGGAAGCTCTGATTCTGCATTCTTTTGAATGTATGATACGTAGGCACAAGATCGTGATGATCTTGGCGAGCACACTTCCACCTTCTTCCATTCCTCTTGTTGAGATCTCGATAATCCACACACATTCTGACTTTCCCATCTTTCTTAGGAATTGGGACGATGTTGGCAATCCATTCAGGATATTCAGAAGTGGCTAGAAATCCAGCGTCAAGTTGTTTCTTTACCTCTTCTCTGATTTTGAACGCCATGTCGGGTCTAGTCTTCCTGAGTTTTTGCTTGACAGGAGGACATCCGGGCTTGAGTGGCAAGTGATGTTCAACGATGTTGGTATCCAACCCAGGCATATCTTGATAAGACTAGGCGAAGATATCAACATAATCTTTCAATAACTTGACCAACTCGGAGTGTACATGCTCTGCGAGGGAGGCGTCAACCTTGACTTCTCTTCTGACCTCATCGGTACCAAGATTGACAACTTCCACTGGCTCTTTGTGTGGCTGAATCTCTTTATGCTCATGCTCAAGGAGCCTTGCTAGTTCAGTCGGTAATTCACAATCTTCCTCACCATCTTCTTCGGCTTGGTTAATTGGAATTCCAGAATTACAACGGATGTTTGCCATGTTGTTATCAATGCTTTTATTATTTCCTTTGCCTCACATTGATGTCTTGGTGGATAACACATCGCAGTTCTCTGTCTTTTCTTTCATGGACGGTTTCTCAGGATACAATCAGATCGAGATGTCCCCAGCCGATATGGAGAAGACTACTTTCATCACACCATGGGGTATATATTGTTACAAAGTCATGCCATTTGGTTTAAAGAATGCAGGGGCAACATATCAACAGGCCATGACAACCCTCTTTCACGATATGATCCATAGGAAGATTGAGGTTTACGTGGACGATATGATTGCCAAGTCCAAAACTGAAGATGATCACCTGATTCATCTGAAGAAACTATTTGACAGACTCCGGAAGTTTAGACTGCGGTTGAATCCTGCGAAGTGTACCTTCGGAGTCCGATCTGGTAAATTGTTGGGCTTTATTGTGAGTCAGAAGGGCATTGAAGTTGATCCCGACAAGGTTAGGGCAATTTAGAACATGCCGCCTCCCAAAATAGAAAAAGAATTTCGTGGCTTTCTGGGTAGACTTAATTACATCTCAAGGTTCATTTCCCACTTGACGGCTACCTGTGGACCGATTTTCAAATTACTAAGGAAAAATCAATCGGCTGAATGGAACAATGATTGTCAAGAAGCATTTGAGAAAATAAAACAATATTTGTAAGAACCACCGATCTTAGTACCGCCAGTTCCTAGTAGACCTCTAATCATGTATCTCATTGTTCTTGACGAATCAATGGGATGTGTATTTGGTCAACATGATGACACTGGCAGAAAAGAACATGCAATTTACTATCTGAGCAAGAAGTTCACTGATTGTGAGACCAGATACTCACTCTTGGAGAAAACTTGCTGTGCTCTGGTCTGGATCCGATAAAGTACATATTCGAAAAGCCTGTTGTCTCTGAAAGGATTGCTCGGTGGCAGATGCTATTAACTGAGTATGATATCCAACATGTTACCCAGAAAGCAATAGAAGGGAGTGTCTTGTCTGACTACCTTGCTCATCAACCTGTAGAGGGTTATCAACAAATGAAATTTGACTTTCCCGATGAAGATGTTCTATTTATCAGAGACTATGAGACTCCAAACCCTGACATAGGACCTGAACCAGGGGCGCGATGGACGCTCGTGGAATTGGGGCTATCCTCATCTCTCCAACAGGTTTTCACCTTCCCTTCACTGCCAGATTATGCTTTGCATGCACCAATAATATGGCTAAATACGAAGCATGTATCTACGGTATTGAAGCGGCAATTGACATGAGAATCAAGATTCTTGAGGTCTATGGAGATTCTGCTTTGGTTATTAGCCAAATCAGAGGGAACTTTGTGACTCGGGATTCCGAGCTGGTTTCGTACCAAAAGCACATCGCAAAATTGATACCCTATTTTGATGAAATCTCTTTTCATCATATCCCCAGAGAGGAAAATCAATTAGCTGATGCACTTGCCTCTATGTTATCCATGTTCAAGGTCAAGTGGAAGAATAAAGCTCCTCATATCTGCATTGATCATTTGAACGAACCAGCTCACTGTTTAGCAATCGAGGACGAGTATGATGACAGGCCTTGGTTCTACGACATCAAGAGATATCTGGAAAAACAGGAATATCTCGAGGGTATTACTATCACTGACAAGAAAGCTCTTAGACGGCTTTGCGTCAAATTCTTCTTAAGTGGTGGTGTATTGTACAAGAGGAATTATGAGTCTGTGTTGCTCAGATGCGTGGATAGACACGAAGCAAACACGATCATAAGCTACATACATGAGCGTTGCAAGGGTGTACATGCTAAAGGTCCTGCTATGGCCAAGAAGATCCTTCGGGCTGGGTATTACTGGACAACAATGGAGGTAGATTGTTACAACTTCGCCAAAAGATGTCACAAGTGCCAAATCTACGGAGACAAGATCCATGTGCCTCCAACTCCATTGAATGTTTTGACTTCACCTTGGCCATTTTCTATGTAGGGTATAGATATGATTGGAATGATCGAACCTAAGGCTTCCAACGGTCACCGATTCATTCTAGTTGCTATCGACTACTTTACTAAGTGGGTTAAAGTTGCTTCTTACGCAAACGTTACACGACAAGTGGTTGCCATATTTATCAAGAAAGAGATAATTTATCGCTATGGCATTTCTAGCAACATTATCACAGACAATGTAACCAACCTAAACAATAAGATGATGAAAAAGTTGTGTTAAGAATTTAAGATCGAGCACCATAACTCTTCACCATATCGGCCCAAAATGAACGGTGTTGTCGAAGCAGCAAACAAAAACATCAAGAGGATTGTCTAGAAAATGGTTAAGACATACAAAGATTGGCATGAAATGCTTCCTTTTGCACTACATGGCTACAGAACTTCAGTTCACACTTCTACTGGGGCAACTCCGTATTCGCTTGTGTATGGTATGGAGGTTGTTCTGCCTATTGAAGTCGAAATTCCTTCGCTCAGAGTCATCATGGAAGCAGAACTTGATGAAGCTGAATGGGTTCAATCCATATACGATCAGTTAAATCTCATAGAAGAGAAGCGCCTTGCAGCCGTTTGTCATGGTCAATTGTATTAGAGACGCCTCAAGCGAGCTTTTGACAAGAAAGTTCTCCCTCGAGAGTTCCATGAAGGCGAACTCATGCTTAAGAGGTATTCACCTGTTCACTCGGATCCACGCGGCAAGTGGACTCCTAATTACGAAGGACTTTTTGTTGTCAAGAAGGCCTTCTCAGGCGGAGCCCTGATCCTCACCACCATGGATAGGGAGGAGTTGCCATCGCCCGTGAACTCCGATACAGTCAAAAAATATTATGCCTGAAAAAAAAATGGATAAAAAGCCCGCTAGATTGATATCCGCAGGGATAATCTAGGCAAAAATGGGCGTCCCGATGGAAAACAATAATAACCCGCTAAGTTGAAAACCCAAAAGGGCGACTTAGGCAAAAATGGGTATCCCGGTGGACGAAAAAAAATATAGAAAAATGTCCAGGCAAAAATTAGGGATAAAGGCATTGATTATGAACACTTGAGCCTCTTTTCATCATAGCTGGACCTCAGACGGTAACAGAGCAGTCGAATCATTATCAACTAGTGCAAGGCGTTGGAACCTAGACTTATGGTGGATGGTAGCCAATGTTGTAATCAATGCAAAACATGATTTCCCTTTGCCATTTACATTTTTTTTTCAATTTTATTGCAAATTTCATCATCAAGGATTTTTGCATCCTTGTACACATCTTATGTACACTCTTTTACATTCAATAAAAATACATCATTTGTTTTCTCAATTGTTTTATTTCCAGTATGTTGTTTGCAAAAATATCAATTATTTGTGATCACATAATACCATAAAACGTTGAGAATAATAAGAAGCTAAATCAATCGAGAAAGCATTATGCATTGCATATTTTATTGGTAAATCATGCAGGATAGTTGGTAATGTCCATTGGCAAGCCCAATGCCCGATTTACACCGTGATAGTTCTTTGAAGAGGCTGTTGTTTCCCCAGCAGAGCCATCATTTCCCCAGCAAGTGCCATTATAGTTCTACGAAAAGGTGGGCTACTTTCCATATCCCTAGCAGATCCATAATATCCCTAGTAGAGTGACCAAATGATGTACCTCAATCGGAGACCTGATTGTTCTTTTCCCTAGCAGGGGTCGCACATCATTCCCAACATGTCTAAATTGTCCCGCACCAGCAATGGTACGTCTTGGTTTTTTATCTTCCCCAAGCAGAGAATATCCTCCGAGCCTTGTGAACTCCCTGCAGCAGAGTCAAGAGCAGCTTAGAAGTCAGAGTTTTCTAATTTAATTCCCCAGGAAGAGCCAATCAGGATGTCCACAGGATAGTCAGGGATAGTTTAGAAATCAAAGTTTTTAGATTTCATTCCCCAGGAAGGGTCAGTCATGGCGTGAATATTAGTCTGATTCTCTTATCCCCGGCAGTGGCAATGGTGATAGTTTAGAAGTTTGAGACTTCTCGATTTCTTCCCCAGCGGAGTTGTCGCCATTCAAGGGCCTTCCCCAGCTGAATCTGTCTGCATCTGCTGGTTCTCTCCCCAGCCAGGGATGTCGAGTTTGTTTTGCTACAATCTTTGCTTAACCGCCGCACATTACCTCGACCTGCACCTTTGTATTGCATGATATCAAGCATCACGTAGGATCACGCATACATGGCATATTCATCAAGCATACTCTCTTTCCTTTGGCCTGATTCATCTCCCCATCAGATATTCAGGCTAACACCAAACAACCTTAAACCTCTTCTTTTGTCACCGTCGGCCAAATTTTCGAGCTACTCTTTTATTTAATCCCCTTTTACCTCGAATCATCGAAAAGATGGCACAATTCGAACATTTAGGTCCAAGTGGATTAAATAGGGGCAGCTATCGTAACCCAAAATTTGACCTCTCTCTCTTTGCCCTTTCCATAAGCATGTGCACTCGCATTGCCGGCATAAGCATTCACACTTTTCTCTATGTGTTTCTTGTTGCAGGGTTATCAGGTTTCTCAATCCCGATTAATCAAATCCTCACAAGGGTATCACATCATCAAAACAAGCACAAAACAAGGGTTTCTATGACTATTCATCAAAGCAAGAAGTGGAAAATCGGAATCGTGGCCACAACACCATTTTTCTGTCAAATTGGACATTTTTTGGCCTGGTTAATCGATTAACCATTTGCAGTGCAAATGTGTTAATTGATTAACACAGGCAGAATATGCATAATGTGCTGCTTTTTCATGACAGCACTGTTATATCCCAAATTTTCACCACCAAGATTTCCCATCATTGTGTAATGCATCATCATAATATGGATATACTTCCATGCCTCATCAATCTCCTCAAAGATGTTTGAGCATTCACCACAATCAAGAATTAGGGTTTTAAGCCCTCTCAGAGCACTTAGACAAAGGATCAATCAAGGAATCACATCATCTTCAACTTGTCTAACCTCTCAAACACCTATAAAGGATCAAGAGGACTCCCACATCAAGAATCAAGCACAAGGTTGCAATATTCCAAGTGGATCAAGCCTCAAGATCGACAGTGTCACCAAATTAGGGTTTTGGTCGACTGAGGACTCCAGATGAAAATTTTCATCTAGGCATGAGCCAATGCTTCAAAGCCTAACCCAAGATACTCCAAGGGACCTCATAGACCCAATCATCAAGTCAATTTAACCTCAGGGGACGCATTTACCAAAAACCAGGAATTAGGGTTTCTTGACCTAATTCACCCCTAAGTTGACTTTTGGGACAAAACCTAAGCCAAGACCTCAAGACATGATTTGAGGGCCTCAAATACACCACATTGATCCATTTGCAACAATGGATTAACCCAAGAAACTTGATTCACAAGTTTCAATTTCATCTGGACCACAATTAGGGTTTCGAGGAAAAAAGTCGACTGTACCTTTGACTTTTGACCAAGACATGCTCCCAAACCATGGGACATGATTCAATACACCCTATAACACCTATGGAATCCATCCATTAGGTTTGATTTAGGTCAAGGACTTGATTTCACAAAGGATCGCACAGTTTGGATTTCATCCGATAAAAAGTCAACTGTGCACAAAATCAAGTTTGACTTTTTGGGATTTTCCACAAATATGGTTCCCTTAAGTCAAAAACAGTGTTAATGTATGATATTGATCATCATCCATCAAGAAAAATCAATAAAAGTGAGGTTTCTTGCAAAAGGGGCAACATTGAGAAACCAACATTTTTCTAAGTTATGGAATAAAAGTGGTTTTGGTATCAACTTCCAAGGACCATAACTTGAGATCCAAGCAACCATTTTGGGTGATCCAAAGCTGGATTTGTTGGTCTTGCTACACTCTACAAAAGCTTCAACTACCTCCAACTCCAATTCCTTATGGATTTTAAGTTATGGAGTGATCAAAATGACAAAAACATGAAAATGACACTTTTTCCAACACTTAGTGAAAATCTGCCTAAGTTACCAGCCTTGAACATCAATGTTCATGAGGATTTTTCAGTTGGATCCAAATAGTTTCAAAATAAACTATGATCACACATTTTTTGTATCATATAAGGGCTTTCTAAAAAACACAAGAGCCTCCCAAAACTCAACCTGAGCAGGGAGATATGAATCCCTCAAAATCACCATTTCCAACTGTCTTGGACAAGGCAGATTTTGGCATTTTGCTCGATTTGGAAAAATTGAACAACTCCAAGCCTTGTCATCTATTTGGACACATCTGAGGATAAAACAAAAGGAGAATGATCTGATCCCCAAGCCTCCAAAGTCCAAGAATCTACACATAGCCATAACAAACCTAAAAAGGCTAAAAAGGTGCCAAGACTCCAATTTTGTTTCAATGCATTTAATGGATACACCAAGGTGGCATGGACTGACACATTCCTAACTGAATGAGTCAAGGATCAGCATTGAATCAAAGATCATAGGCCTGTGCCCAAACCTCAAGTCAATGGCTAGAGGAGACTTGAGATTCCTTTTGCTCAACATTGGCCAAAGGCCTGCTGCAGCTGCCATTCACTATTGCTTGTAAAAAAAAACTTGCTCTACTATAAATAGAGCTCATTTGTGCTCAGTTTGAGTACACCAAAGCACTACAACTGATGCTTTCCTCAAAATCTCTCTCTTTAGGCCAAAATGCCTTCTTTTACAAGTCATCTATGAGTTTTTGAGTTAGAGAGAAATTCCACCACAACTCATGATCCAAACACATCCAATATGTCATATCTAAGCTGTTCAAACACTCACCTGTGACATGAAACACCAAAATAACAAAGTCCACTTCCAAAACCTCAAAATTGGACTTTTATGCATTTTTCAAGCCATGTCTTGATTCAGTCACTTCCAAAACCAAACAAAGCCTCAAACACACTCCAAATATCATCCTCAAACTGTCCCAAATGGTTCCCCTCATCTGGAACACCATTTGAGAGAGTTGCCATATTGGTCACTTTTTCCCCTTTTGCAAGAAAGTGCCACAACTTGTTCCTGAGGATTCCAGCTGGTTCTAATCATTCTAAAAGCTTCTAAGGGATCAATTGAGAGTGTCCAAAGCATCAAACAACTTCTGGCACAAGGAACTTGGCAGATATCACAAAAAGCTCCAAGAGGTAAGTGCATGACAACTTGAACTCTTTGAATTATGCATTCCTTTGATGTCCATTAATCATAAACATCTCATACATGTTGTATATGTTGTGTTTGAACCAATTTGCCATGTAATTCTTGCTTGTACCATGAGATAGCATAGAATATGCAAAAATAGGCCTATTTTAAAACCACTATCGGATTTTGAGGAGGAAACATTTTCTGAAAATTCCATGGGCACAATTGGATTCCTCATGAAATTCTAGGTCAGATGCACCTAAAATTTGCCCCAATCCATGGAGAAATGAGAAAGTTAGAGGCTTCACTTAAATTGCCCAAAAGCTTGCCTTGTCTTGCCTTGCCCAGGCCTAGAAACAAGGCATGCCTTATGAATTAATTGGGTGGTTTTGATACACGGATGTATCACCACCCCAGTGGTAGCGCGCATGTGTGTTTGGCTTGATGGTCGTGGGTTCAAACCCCATCCAGACCATTTTTGCCATTTTCTTCGTTTTGCTATTTTTCCATATTTTCATGTTTTTATTAATTAATTGAAAAATTAATTTCTCTCTCAATTTTAATAATTTTTTATTGATTCTTTTTTTTGAAAATTTACTAAAACATTAAAATATTTTATTACATGAAAACTTCACAAAAATATTATTTATTTCATATATTTAGTATTTTTGTAAAGAATTATATTTTTATTTGTTTTTAAACATTAAAAATATTTCTTTCTCTTGGTTTTTGCAAAATTCAAATGATTTTTAAATCATCCCATGAATGAAACATGATTTTCCAAATATAAATCCAAAATCACAACCTTTTTCTTCACATATTTGATTATTTTAATTGAATTTTTATTCAATTAAAATACATTTTAAAACAAAAAATTAGGGTTTTGATCACTATCACCCTAACAAATCTTTTCAAACATTGTGGGCCTCTAATAGAGTGTAAGACCTAACCCCCTTTGTAAATTTAAATAATTTTGGGCCTAAGTCATTGTATAAGTCCCACTGTGTTTTCAAAAATCTCGGCGCGATCGTCACTTTTCAAAACATTTTCATCTGGGCCTACCCTTGTGTTGTAAGTCCCATTTCTTTTCTTTTTCAAACCTTTGGGCCTCTCCTTGAGTTGTAAGACCCATCCCTCTGTACAGAAAACCTCTTTGGGCCTCAGTCATTGTATAAGCCCCAGTACAGTTTACAAAACAACGATATGATTACTGTTTTTCATCTGGGCTTCTCCTTGAGTATAAGCCCCAACAATCTTTTCTAAAACAACTTCCCTCTTGATTTAGGTTCAAATCCCTAGTTGTTATCAAAACTTTCTTTAATTTCTTGAACAACTAACCATACAGCTGTTACAATGGAAGCTTGCTCGCCTGTAAGTTTTTATCAGCTTTCATTTACTTGCTTTCATATATATATATATATATATATATATATATATATATATATATATATATATATATATATATATATTATCAGCTTTCATTTACTTGCTTTCATATATATATATATATATATATGTGTGTGTGTGTGTGTGTGTGTGTGTGTGTATGTATATAATTGTATTGATGGAAGCTTACTCACCGGTAAGTCCTTCTTTCATATCCTTTTAAATACATGTCATATATCAACTGTATATATACTTGTATATTTGCTTAGATCCCCATAGGATTTCCAGATACAGCCTTGCTTTCTCTTGGGCTTAAACAATATGGAACTAAGAGAAAGGCATTATTCCTGGTGAAACTTTTCTCAGACTGTCACTATTAGAAATTGTCAAAGAAGTTCATTTCCCCATAGATGATTAATTCCCGGTGAAACCTCTCTTGAGAACTGTTCATTAAAGAAAGGATTATTCTCGTTGAAACTTTTCTTGAACTTTTCTTAGGTTAGGGACCCACAGGCTTCCTAAAAGCATCCCCGCCTCCTCTTGGCCTTTGTACAAGGACCCTCCGGCTTCTTAGAAGTTCTCATGCCTTCTCTTGGGCTTAATACAAGGACCCTGAAGACCTCTTAAAGGTATAGGACAGAACTTAGTCATCCTTTGCTAGAGCAGTCTTTCTTGAGTCAAAACCTCATACCAATTTAGGGTTAATTCTCATCCCTTAAACACTTGCCTCCTCTTGGGCATCATACAAAGATAAACTCTTCCATACCAGTAGACTTGGACAGTCTAAAACCTTCTTGGATCTCAAAGACCTTCTCAAGTTCCTTACAAACATAGGAGAAACCCTGGTCATTTAATCAATCTCCAGTAGAGTTAAAACCCATGGGTTCTAAACCTAGTCTTTATCCTAAATTACCCCCCAGCCAGGGTCAGCTAGCTATCAGTATAACACTATCCCAAATCAAAACCTCAAGGCATCTGATATCTCAACCCTTCTGTAAACCCTCAGCAATAGTTGATTCCCCATTTTGACCTACCTCTGGATCTCAATAATCCTCAGCAAAGATAACCTTCTCTTAGGCTTTGTATAATGATTCTTCCTTCCCTCAGCAAAGTCAGCCTCCACTTGGGCTTTGTACAATGATTTTCCCCCAGTTGAGCTAACCTTTTCAGACTCTCTTGTTGAGTCAGTTACTTTTTCAGACTCTCTTGTTGAGTCAATTACTTTTCAGACTCTCTTGTTGAGTCAATCACTTTCCAGACTCTTTTGTTGATTCAATCACCTTTCAATACTCTCTTGTTGAGTCAACCCTTTTAGCCTCAATCTTGGGCTTTGTATAAGACAGATAAAAACACTCCCTTGTTGAGTCAATCTTTTTTCAGCCTCCTCTTAGGCTTGGTATAATGATTTCCCCTAGCAGAAGTTAGCCTCCTCTCAGGCTGTGTATAATGATTTCTCCAGTTTGCACTACGCCAAAAATGATTTTAGGCAGCGCACCTTAGACAATGCTTTTTCCCAAAAGCGCTGCTATAAGTTAAATAAAAAATAAAACATGGAAAGTATGTATGAAATTGTGTAAAAGCGCTGCTAAAAGGCCCATCTTAGACAGCGCTATTCAAAAGCGCTGCTAAAAGGCCTACCTTAGACAACGCTTTAAAAAAGCGTTGCTAAAAGTCCCACCTTAGACAGCGCTTATTAAAAGCGCTGCTAAAGGCCCATGTACGAAGCGCTGCTAAAGGCCCATATTAGAAAGCGCTTTACTCAAAGAGCAGCTAAAGGCCCAACTACAAAGCAAAAGCGCTGCTAAAAGCACTCATTAGA
Organism: Lathyrus tuberosus; assembly: GCA_022829125.1. Taxonomy (NCBI): domain Eukaryota; kingdom Viridiplantae; phylum Streptophyta; class Magnoliopsida; order Fabales; family Fabaceae; genus Lathyrus; species Lathyrus tuberosus. The sequence continues at coordinate 11,258,175 of JALAZF010000176.1, read as the reverse complement.
CAGCGCTTCACAAAAGCCTTGTCTAAAGTCGTTTAAAATTAAAATTAAAAAACAGATTCTATTCATTCTTTCTATTCTCAGAACTGTTTCTCTTCTCTCGCAAAAAACCCTAAACCCAGAAAAAATCTTCTCTCCATCCTCTCACGCACCTTCGTCCTCTCACGCACCTCCGTCCTCTCCGGCGAGGCTCCTGGGTTCCATAATCTTTTAACTAGAGCTTTTTCACGGTATGATTCTGTGTTTCTATGATTCTGTGTTTCTTTGATTGATTCGGTTCTTACTTTCTATGATTAGTTTAGTGTTCATCAATTTAGGAACTCACTCTGTGTATGATTCTGTGTATCAATTTAGGAACTCCCATTTTCTGACTCTATTGATGTTGTTGTTCTGAACTCAATAAGTGAGAACAAAACACATTGCTTTATTATGCGAAGTGATTCTTGCTAAAAGGTCATTGTGGATATAATTCAAATTTTCTGACTCTGTTGATGTAATTTTCTCTTTAATGTTGGCACATGTCTAACATAGATAATAGAATTGTGAGAATATTGTGATATTGCATTATTTTGTAAATGAAATGTAACAAGTATATTTATACACTACATATTACAATCTCTGTTCTGTTCTGTTAATTGTGGAAAGAAAACAAAACGAAATAGTAGAACTCAATAACAGTGTCGGCTAATTCAGTGTTTCAGTAAAAATGTTTATGAGTTTTCGTTGGAATTATAACTATTACAATCTCTTATTACAGGTTAGATGGCTAGTAACGAGGATCACCCACATGATGATTCTATTCATGATGGAGATGAGACCGGTAATGCAGTGGAAAGGGAAATTAGACGAGGAATTACAATTATGAAGTGACTCATTCGTGATAGAGATCGAGGCATAAAACATGATGTGCATTGGAGTCAAGATAACCAACTAATTGAGCCTAACGGTTCAACGTTGACAAGTTATCTTGGTTCAATTGCAAGGAGAGAAGTTCCAATTACTTGTGATGATTGGAGAAACAAAGCGTTGAAAGACGCTAAAGACAAAATATGAATTGAGATACAGGTACCATATGTGATGTTATTTGTTTTTAATGACGATTATGTATTTAAATTACTTATACTAACGCACTATGTGTATGATTTTCGTAGAGGTCTTTCAACATTGATGATACCAGAAAAGATTATATACTCGGATTGGCCGGAAAAATACATAGAGGGTTTAGATCTTTTTTATCAAACAAGTTTCTTAAGGATGCGGATAAAAAATTTATTGATGCTGAGCTTCCACAGAAATATGCATATTTGATTACACCTCATGAATGGGAAACTTTTAAATCCAAACGAAAAACCCCAGAATTTGAGAGTGTAAGTGACATAAATCGGCAACGAGCATCAAGTCCCACGTATCCATACAAAAAAGGGCGTATGAGATATGCACGCTTACAACAATCTATAGTAAGTATCTATAAATTGCAATGATATACTTGTTCATCATGAGTTATTTTTGATCATGTTATTTGGCTTAATCTATAGTTAACAAAGGAGAAAAGTTCTGAAACATCTCTTCCGGACCATGTTTTGTCGAAGGAAGCCCGTGTGGGTAAGGATGGAGTTGTTAAAGAAGATGTTCAACAAATTTTTGAGAAATGTGTAAGTATAACATTATTGCTTGAATTAAATCAAAAGTTTATTAACATATAATTAAGTCAAATTTTCGATATTCATATGAATTTCAGGAGACACTATCTCAGTCTATATCTCCAGATGAAGACAATGATTGCATGAGGCTACTTAGTCGAGCATTAGATGTTCGTGAGTATTCTGGTCGTGTGAGGGGTAGGGGATATGGGATCACTCCAACATCCTTGAAAGAACCAAAGAAAAAAATGGCTAGCAATAAAGAACTGCAGGCAAAGTTAGAAGCATTAGAATCTGAAGTTCGTGAATTGAAAAAGGAAAAAGAAAGAGGTAAAAAAGAAAGAGATCAAGCTTCAGCTTTTAAAGATACTAGTGGAAAGATAGTATCAATTGTAATTTTCAACCAAATATTCCCGAGGTAATTATATATATTATTATGAAATTAAATTAGCTTAATTTATTTAATTGACATATATACACATTAACAATGTCATATTTATTATTGGTTTTAGGGCATTTCCCGTTGTCAACTCTATTTATCGTCACCGACTTATTGGATGGTTGGCAAGGGAAAAGTGCATAACACTTTGGGAGAAATGCTTCACCATAAACCGCTCCCCACTGGATTTTTGAAAGTATCGATTGATATTGTTTTAGAGGGGTATGCCTTATTACCACTACCTGACGATGTTTCGGATGCAACATTGTTGGGAGATGCAATCGGATCATTTGTTGCATGGTCGTCAAGCCTCATTTGCCTAGATGATAAGGTAAGCTTAAAACCATTATGAACCTTTGGGTATTCAAATTTTTTACGGGCATTTTACTAACATTTTTTTTACATGGTAATGTTAGACTCCAACAAAATCCAAATCAAATGATAAGGGGATTATGCGGCAAACCGAGTCAGTTGCATCGAGAAAAGAGGTACAACACAATTATATGATATTTATGCATGGAAAATGTTAATTCGTGATCTTATACTTCACCTAACTAATTATATGATATTTAGATTCAGGCTAAAGAGATTGAACAAGTCAGTAGGGGTAAGATGCCCGAAATTAGCAACATTCCCACACAAACAAAGGGTGTTGCTAAGAAGACCGCGGCTAGAAAAAATCCTACTTCTCAGTATAGGTCGTGCCTTCAGACATGTTTACTTATAACAGATATTCCGGATGGTGGTACTCGGCTTATACCTATGGAGGAAGGTATTTTTGGTTTTGAATATTCGGAAACAATTGGTAGAGAGGATATGGAGCAAGTTTTTAAACATTTGGAAATAGGCATCGGTGTTGTCGATACATACATTAGGTATACTCCAATTAATTTTGTTTAATTAATTGAACAATTTATTTACTCATTTCAAATGAATAGTCTAATATGTTAATGATGTTTTTATTTAAGGTTTCTGTATGACAAATTGATGCGCCCGCGTGGATTGGAACAAAGATTCACTTTCTTATCTCCCATGACTATCAACTCATGGTTAATCGTACAAAAACCAGATGAAGTCATACAGTATGTACTCGGTTTATTTATGTCCAACAAAGATACAGAAAAGTTGTTCTTTTTACCATATAACACTGGCAACGGGTTAGATTTTCATTCTAACTTCATCTATTATAATTTTTTTTTTTTGAAGTTGTGTAGAAAGTTTCCATCTAACCTTTGTTTAATCTTACAGTGGACATTGGTTGTTGGTGGCAATTAATCCGATAAGAGAAATTGTATATTATCTGGATTCTTTACACAATGATCAAGCAACATACCCAGATATGAAGAAGTTGATTGATACGTAAGTGAGATTGTTCTAAATATTCGTGTGTATATTTATTTATTTATGTGACATGTTCTAAATATTTGTTTATATTTTATTAGCGTTATACAAGTTTTTCGATCACAAAGAGATATTCAAGTTCCAAAGAGCAAAGCCAACAACATTACATGGATTAGAGTGGAGGTATATTTTCACAATTTTGATTATATTAGTGATGATACTTGATAAAACTAATTAAGGGGTATATCCTGATATATATCCGTATTTTCTTTCCATGTGTAGTGTCCTCGTCAGCGTAATGGAATAGATTGCGGATATTTCATGTTGAGGTTTATGAAAGAAACTCTTCTTTTGGATCGAATAGATATTCCATCCAAGGTATGCATTTCTAACTTAGGAATTATTTTAATATTTACCACATATGTCTCATATAATTAAATAGTTTTAGCTAAATCATACTATGTTATATTATTATGTAGTACTTTGATGAATTCAAATGTGTTCATTACTCAAAAGATCAATTGGATGAACTTAAGGAGGAATGGTGTCAATTCATTATTGAGCTGAGAGTTTTATAAGGTATATTGTCTTTCTTTAATTGATGAGAATTTTGAGTATATATAAGTTTGAGTTTTGATGAGATAATATGTCGTCATTAGTATATTAAATTGTGTTGCAATGTTGTTGTTGTTTGTTATAGAAGGTTGGAATCATAAATTGTGTTGGTGCTGCCAAATATTGATTGATATCTTGGCCATAGAAGGTTGGAATCATATACTGATTTTCATAGGCACTTGGCAATATTCAATAACTCATGATCATTTGTTGACATTTTTGGCAATGCTTGCAGCTTGAATATCAGATTTGGCAATGCTTGCAGCTTGAATATCAGATAAGAACAATGCCTTCTTTGTTTTCTTCTATATTTTGTCTAATGTTGTTGTTGTTTTGTTTCAGGTTATATGTGCAGATGTAGAAGATAGAGCTAACAAGTTCATTGTTGTTGTTTTTTTAGCTTGAATGTCAGATTTTTTGTAGCTAACAAGATATATGAATTGTTGTTGTTTTTTAGCTTGAATATCATCAATTTTTTGTATATATAAATTATTGGATTAAAGATGTATATATAAATAGACAAATTTGGTGCATATTTATTGGATTGAAGCTCTAATTTATGAAAATTTGGTGCAAATTCTAAATGCATATTCTGGTGCAAAATGTGGTGAAAACCTGGTGCAAAATATGGTGATAATCTGGTAAATATTTATTGTATATATCAGACATCGCTTTTTTTAAGTTTTATATATAAAAAATTAAGTGGACATTAGACAGGGTTTCAAAGAAAAAAGCGTTGCCTGAAGTGGGGATTAGACAACGCTTTAAATAAAAAGCACTGCTTAAAGTAGAGAATAGATAGCGCTTTTAAAGAAAAGCGCCGTCTAAAGCAATGCCTAAAGATAACCAAAAGCGCTGTCTAAAGTCAAAGCGCTGCCTAAAGGGGTTCTTTAGACAACGCTTTTACAGACAAAGCGCTGGCTAAAGTGACAAACAAATTGCGCTTTCAAAGTAAAAGCGATGGCTAAAGCAGACATTTAGCAGCGCTTTCTCATTAACTAAAGCGTTGTCTTTACTTATAGCAGCGGTCGAATAGGCAGTGCTTTTAAGCGCTGTCTAAGCCCAAAAAAAGCGCTGTCTAAGCCCTTCTTTGGCATAGTGTTGGTCAGCCTCAATCTTGGGCTTTGTACAAGACATATATAAGCTTTATACAACAAAGTCAAAATCTTCATAACCTTCTCTTAAGCTCTGGATAAATATCTTCCCCAGCGAAGTCAATCCCTCCCGACCTTCTTTTAGGCTTTGAGAAATAATCTCCCTAAGCAGAGTCAATCCTCTTTTCAACCTCAATCTTGGGCTTTGTATAAGACACCATATAAATTTACCTAAGTAGAGTCAATCCTCTTTCAGCCTCAATCTTGGGCTTTGTACAAGACAAATAATACTCTCCAGCAGAGTTAAAATCTTTTCAGCCTCAATCTTGGGCTTTGTACAAGACACCTAAAATATCCTCAGCCGAGTCAGTAAAGTCTCATATCAGCCTCAATCTTGGGCTTTGTACAAGAGAGATACAAATTTCTTTCCCATGGAGTCAGTATTCTTTTCAGCCTCAATCTTGGGCTTTGTACAAGACACATACAAACCCTCCTCAGCGGATTCAAAATCCCTTTTAGCCTCAATCTTAGGCTTTGTACAAGACAGACAAAATATTTCCCCGGAAAAGTTAAACTTTTAGCCTCCTCTTAGGCTTTGTATAAATATCCCTCAAAGAGTCAGTATCTTTTAGCCTCAATCTTGGGCTTTGTACAAGACATATATAAACACTCTTTTGTTGAGTCAGTCTTTTCCAGCCTCCTCTTAGGATTTGTATAAGGATTTCCCTAATGGAGTAAATCAATCTCTTAGCTTCAACCTTGGGCTTTGATCAAGGTACACAAAAATCAACGTCTCCTCAGAGAAAAATCAAAATCTCTCTGTAGGAAGACATTTCTCTGTGGTATCACATATCAAAACAGATAACTCAAAACAAACCTTAATCCCAGATAACCGCTATAAGTGGCACACTTGTTGATTCAAATATCCAAGTTGTCGTCCATCTTTTATCCTGGAAAATCCTCTCTTTCATCTAATTGCTGTAAGCGGCAAGCCTCTGGATTGTTTACATCCATGTCACTGCCCCTCTGTTAGCATGAAAGATTCCTAAGGAAAATGGCATTGCTCAACACTGAGTTAAAGTTTTCTCCTTCAGGACAAATCCCCTATAAAGGAAATTATGGCATTGCTGGATTCTCATATCCCAGTTAAAGTAATCCTCCTTTATAATCAGTCACCCAACAACTGTGATAAACAAACAAGATGTCTCCCCTTTAGAGATGACAAGTTCTCTCTCAGTCAAACCCTTTAGCTTCAATCTTGGGCTATGAACAAGACACAAATACTCCTTTTAGCTTCAATCTTGGGCATTGAACAAGACACCAAAACATCATTTTCCTCCCGTAGAATAGGAGGAACTACGATTGCTCTGATTTCCCTGTTTCTTTAAACGGGAATACGTAGGCATAAGATTGCAAAATCTTAGCGAGCATACCACTCAAAACAAACTTTAGGTCCAGTACCTTCATACATGCCAATCAAAACTAAGGTCCAGTACCTCACCAAAATTATCAAACTCTCTCTCTCTCTCTCTCTCTCTCTCTCTCTCATATTTCCAAAGAAACTTTCCCAACCCATCAACAGATAAACACCATCAAGTACAAAGCATAACCTAAAACTAACAACCCGTGGATAACCACATATAGGATGGGTAATTGACAACTCCCCATTGTATAACCTGACCCCGAACTCCCCGAATCTCTTTAAGAGTTTGTTCAGTTAAACATTCGCGTGCAAGGTTAGTTTTAGAGAACTTTCCTTTCCCTTCCAGCTTCACGGGATAAATAAGAAATCAGAAAGTAGCACCTCTTCCTCCTACCATTGCGGTGAGGAGGAACCCACAATTCTGCAATAAGGTCGTCGCGTCACCGACAAAAATCGCATGCTACAGGAAAATGGCGACTCTGTTGGGGACGTCTTTGATCTGTCTAGGATTATAGACTAGAATTCCTAAGAGGTCTAGGATGCTAGTTTTAGGAATGAATATATATATATATATATATATATATATATATATATATATATATATATATATATCGCTTTTCCTACTTGATATCCGTGTTTATTTTTCTACTAATGGGAATGCGAGTGATGTTGCATGCGGAAAGTATGAGTGATACCTAAGATAGGTGATGGCAGAGACGGGCGATCTTACAGGGAGTGAATCCCGAATAAGCTGTCCCGGTAGACCATCAAATCAGTGGAGATACCCTTTGCGGATTCAAGGTCTAACGACTTCGGTTTTGAAAGCAGATTATTCGATTGTGGTATCCATGAAACTGAGGATTTAGTATACAGTAACCATGTGGCTATTTAGTAGTGCGGTAGCTATCGAAAATAGTTGACACGCTATACTACACTTAATTGAGATTACCCTAAGATACTACAGCTCGCTCGGGTGAACCAGCTTGCTGTTGTTATCCCAAGGGGGTCAATGATTTTGAGTACAGGTACAAAAATTCACATAGTACAGCCTTTGGGGATGGGTAGAGCCATGACTCCATGCTCGTGTCGCTGAACCTTTGAACCCATGTTTTTTCAATGTTTTTGTGTACTGCATTCATGCATTCATTTAAAAAACTCTTAAACAAAGAAAAATCTTCTTTTCTAGTCTCTCTTTTTCAAATTAAACTAAAACAATGATTGCAAATATCAGAGAAAAAGATTGCGTTATGGGTTTCGGTAGAAGGAAGATGCACAAGTACACCTTCAAGGTTCCAAAACTAGAGGATTTAAGAGGGTTGGCAAGGATGATCCCCAACCCTGATGCTTTCAGAGCTAAGTACGGAGGACTGCTGTCTCTGTTAAGGGTCTATGTAGTTGAAAGAATCCTGTCTATGTTAATTCAGTTTTATGATCCGGTTTATCACTGTTTCACATTCCTGGATTATCAACTAGCACCAACACTGGAGGAGTATTCTCACCTAACTGATTTACCCATCACTGACCAAGCTCTATTTTCTGGACTAGAAGAAATTCCAAAGGATCAAACCATTGCAAGAGTAATCTATTTGGACGAGTTAGAAGTCAGGACTCACATGACCTCTAAGGATGGAATCCAAGGTTTACCGACCAAGTTTTTAATAGAGAAGGCCCTGTACTTTTCCAGTATATGAAACGTTACTGCTTTCGAAGATATATTTGTTCTACTCACATACGGGTTATTCCTCTTTCCCAACATCGATAACTTCGTCGATACCAATGCCATTAAGATATTTCTGATTGGAAACCCCATACCAACCCTGCTTACAGATGCTTATCATTCTGTACACTTAAGGAATTTGTACAGTGGAGGAATGATCACATGTTGTGTACCCCTGCTATACAAATGGTTCACTTCCCATTTACCCAAGTCTGCTGATTTTTGGGATCATAAGAGTACTCTACATTGGTCACAGAGAATCATGTCTCTTACCAACTCTGATATAGATTGGTACAATCGAACCTATGACGGGATAAGAATCATCGACCGTTGTGGAAACTTCCCTAATGTACCCTGTAGCAAGCGATTTTGGACGTGGTTCTTAAGCACTGCCGCTCTGGGGTACTACAGGTCGATTCATTTTTTATCCTATTGAAGCTGGTGAAGGAAGGGAAATAGATGTCTCAAACTAACCCTGCTTGCATACTGAGTTTAAACAGCGGTCTGTTAGGTTACGGATGCTATGTGGAAATGGGACCTCTTTCTGCTTATTTTGTTAAGACTGAAATGAAGGGACTATGCTATTGGTAGGATGTTAGGACTGATGTTTTTCGATTGATGTATGAAGGTACGGGATTTTGGGTTTTTGATTAGTGTGCTCGCTAAGATTTCTCTTTCAATCTTATGCCTACGTATTCCCATTTACTGAAACAGGGAAATCATAGCGATCGTAGTTCCTCCTATTCTATGGGAGGAAATGGTGTTTTGGTGTCTTGTTCAAAGCCCAAGACGTGAAGCTAAAGGTGGTTTGTATCTTGTTCAAAGCCCAAGATGTGAAGCTGAAGGGTCTATTTGTATCTTGTTCGAAGCCCAAGATGTGAAGCTAAAGGGTTTTGACTTTAGAGAGAATTTGTCATCTCTAAAGAGGGTCTGTTTGTCACAACTGTTGGGTGACTGATTATAAAGGAGAATTACTTTAACTGGGATATGTGAATCCAGCAATGCCATAATTTCCTTTATAGGGGATTTTCAACCTGAAGGAGAAAACTTTAACTCAGTTTAGAGCAATGCCATCTTTCCTTAGGAATTTCTCATGCTAAAAGAGGGACAGTGGCGTAGATGTAAATAATCCAGAGGCTTGCCGCTTACAGCAATTAGATGAAGGGGAAAGGAGTTGTTGATGTTTGTATACTGTGAATGAGGCACAACTTTGATGCTAAAAGGTTGATTGACTCAACCGGGGTTTTCTTATACAAAGCCTAAGAGGAGGCTATTGGCCCAACAAGAGGGTGTTTTTATGTGTCTCGTACGAAGCCCGAGAGAGAGGCTAAAAGGGTTGACTCAACAAGAGAGTGCTTTTATATGTGTCTTGTACGAAGCCCGAGACGGAGGCTAAAGGTTGTTTGACTCAACAAGAGAGTCTTTTATACTCAACAAGGGAGTGTTTTTGTATCTTGTATGAAGCCCGAGATGGAGGCTAAGAGGGAAGTGACTCAACAAGAGAGTCTTTTATACTCAATAAGAGAGTGATTTTGTATCTCGTACGAAGCCCGAGATGGAGGCTGAAAAATGTTTGACTCAACAAGAGAGTCTTTTATACTCAATAAGAGAGTGTTTTTGTATCTCGTACAAAGCCCGAGATGAAGGCTAAAGGTTTGCTCCGCTGGGGAGAATCATTTGTACAAAACCCAAGAGAAGGCTAGGGTAACTGTTTCAGTTGAGTAACAAGTCCAGCATGTTGGTTAAAAGAGAAAATCAGTTCTTATATGGGTAATGTTGTACTCATGGATTTGATCTGAGGATTGGGATTATTTCCTGTTTTCTAAGGAGACGGGGAATCCAAAGGAGCTTTAGACTGTTCGAGTCTACGGGTTTTATCTTTTGTACTATGCTTAAGAAAGATCAAGAGACAGTATGTTCGCCGTAGGAAGATCTAGACTCTTTGAAAGATTATTCTATTAAGATGACTAATTTCTGTTCCTATACCTTTAAGAGGTCATCGGGACAATTTGTACGAAGCCCAAGAGGACGCGAGAAAAACTTTTAAGAAGCCGAAGGGACAATTTGTACGAAGCCCAAGAGGAGGCTATCTTCCCGGAGGAAGAATCATTATACGAAGCCTAAGAGGAGGCTGTGAAAACTTCTAATAAGCCGATTGGTCCTTATACAATGCCCAAGAGGAGGCGGGGATGCTTTTAGGAAGCCTGGGGGTCCTTGCACTAAGCCCAAGAGGAGGCTGATGAACAGTTCCAGAAGGGGTTTCACTTGGAACATTGGCCTTCTGTATATGAACTGTTCAAAGGGGAGATTTCTTAAATCTAGTTATCTAAAGTTGTTGTAAAAGAAAATTCCCATGGTTTAGGTTATGTTTGAAATATCCGGGAGAACGTCGGATGTAAGGAGACGAGGTTTTGTCTAGTTCTAGACGTAGTTGCCGGGGAAACTCTAAATATCTATACTAGTATTACACATTTGATATGAGTTTATGAAAGAAGACTTACAGTGAAACAACCCCACAGTACAGTTATATACATATGAAAGCGGTAAATGAAAACGGGTAAACACCTACTCGGTTGTAGAGCTTCCATGCTGTTTTGTTAGTTGTTCAATAAAGAAAGCTTTGATAACAATATTATATTCACAATCAAATGATAAAGTGCTTTTTAAAGGAAAATTGGGGCTTACAGCTCAAGGATAGGCCCAGGGTTTTATCAGCAATTGCACTGTCGTTTTGTACAGGGACTTATACAAGTGACTGAGGCCCAAGAAAGGTTTTCTGTACAAGGGGATGGGTCTTACACTCTCTCAAGAGGCCCAAAAATGATTGAAAGTGAAAAAAAATGGGTCTTATAGCTCAAGGAGAAGCCCAATAGTTAATTTTGAAAAGGGCGACGATCGCGCCGAGGTTTTGAAAACACTGTGGGTCTTATACAACAGCTGAGGCCCAAAATTTATTGGTTTCAAAAGGGGATTGGGTCTTACACTCTATTAGAGGCCCAAAATGGTTTTGAATGGGTCTTATAGCTCTAGGAGAGGCCCATATGGTTTGTTTTAAACGGGCGATGATCACGCCGAACTTTTGATATACAACGGGACTTATACAATAAGTGAGGCCCAAAATAGATTTGTATTTACAAAGGATTGGGTCTTGCACTCTATTAGAGGCCCAAAGAGTTTAAAGAAAAGAAATGGGGCTTATAACACGAGGGTAGGCCCAGATGATTTTTAAAAGAGGCGACGATCACGCCGTTGTTTTTGAAAATACAGTGGGACTTATACAATGACTGAGGCCCAAAAAGTGGTGTACTTACAAAGGGATTGGGTCTTACACGCTATTAAAGGCCCAAAAAGTTTAAAAATGATTTATTTGAGTGAAAATCAAGGAAACCCTAAATTTGTTTTCTTTTAAAAGGAATTATTTAAAGAAAATCAAATAAAATGATAAAAATACCAAATAAGTTTGAATAAACCACTTGTGATTTTTGTTGAAGGTTTGAAAAATGAGGTTTTAATCACAAGATGAATTAAAACTCATCTGGTTTTGATTTTTCAAGGTGAATATTCACTTTTAAAATGTTTAAAACAATTAAAAATGAATTTATTCATAAAAATACCAACTATATTAAATAAATAATATAAATTTGATTTTTTTGTGGAATAAAATATTTCAACATTTTAGTGATTTTTTACAAAAAGAACCAATAAAAAATAATTAAAATTGAAGGAGTTATTAATTTTTCAATTAATTAATAAAACATGAAAATATTGGAAAAAAAATAGCAAAATGTGAGAAAACACAAAATGACATGGGTGGGGTTTGAACCCACGACCTCAAGGTTATAGGGCATGTGCCTTACCACTGGGATGGTGATACATCAGTTGATTAAAACAAACCAACAAATATACAAGGCTTGCCTTGTTTTCTAGGCCTGGCCAAGGCAAGGCAAGACAAGTTTTGGCAAGAAACGGGAAGGTCCATAACTTTCTCATTTCTCCATGGTTGGGGACAAAATTTATATGTATCTGGCCTAGAATTTCACAAGGAATCCAATGGTGGTGGTATTTTTTTTAGATCATGCTCCATCCTTAAAATCCGATGGTGGTTTTGAAATAGGCCTATAATTGCATTTTATATGCTACACTTTGGTACAGGCATGAATTACATGATGAATTGGTTCAAACACAACATATATAACATGTATGAGATGTGCATGATCAGTGGACTTCAAAGCAATGCATATTTTGGAAAGTTCAAGTCGTGATGCCTACCTCTCTTTTGAGCTTTTGGAGTGTTTATGCAATCTGCCAAGTTTCTTGTTCCAGAAATGGTTTGATGCTTTGGACACTCTCAAATGATCCCTTAGAAGCTTTTAGGATGAATGGAATCATCTGGAACCTGCAAAAACACAAACTGGCCCTTTCTTGCAAAAGGGGTTAAAATGGCCAAAATAGCAACTCCCTCAAATGGTGTTCCAGATGGGGGGAACCATTTGGGACAGTTCAAGGATGATATTTGGAGTGTGTTTGAGGTTTTATCTGGTTTGGAAAGTGACTGAATCAAGACATGGCTTGAAAAATGCAAAAAAGCCTATTTTGAGGTTTTGAGAGGTGAATTTGAGATTTAAGGATTACATGTCACTTGTGTGAGTTTGGACAGCTTAGATATGACATATTGGATGTGTTTGGATCATGAGTTGTGATGGAAATGCTCTCTAACTCAAAAACTTAGAGGTTTGGCCAATGTTGATCAATGGGAAGCCAAGTCTCCTCTAGCCATTGACTAGAGGTTAAAGCACAGGCTTTTGGTTCCCTAGTTGTTGGATCATTCTTGAATGAATTCAGTTGTCAATGTGTCAGTACATGCCACCTCTAAGCATCCATTAAATGCTCCAATCCAAAATTGGAGTCTTGTCCCTCTTTTAGGAATTTCTAGGTTTGGCATGCTACTTCTTGTTCCAAAGACTTTGGAGGCTTGGATCAGTGTTTGTCCCCTTTAGATTTGATTCTCATATGTGTCCAAAGTGATGACAAGGCTTGGAATTATCTGATTTTGCCAAATCGAGTAAAAGTGTAAAATTCTGCCTAGCCTTGGCAGTTTTTAGCAAGGCATATTGCCATTGTCATATCTCATGACTCAAGTTGAGTTTGGTGATGTTATTGGCCATTTTGGAAAGCCCTCATATGATACAACAACTATTTGATCATAATTGGTTTTGATACTTTTTGGATCCAAGTGAAAAATGCCCCTACATTTTGTAAAAAGTAAGACAGATTCTGACTTAGTGAAAATTTCACTAAGTCTTAGAAAAAGTGACATTTCATGTTTTCAGCCATTTTGATCATTCCATAACTCAAAATCCATGATGAATTGGAATGAGGTGTAGTTGAAGCTTTTGTAGAGGGCCATGAGGGCTACAAATCCAGCTTTGGATGGGAAAAAATGGCCTTGTGGTTTAGGAGATATGATCCTCCAAAGTTGGTACCCTAGCCACTTTGTTCCATAACTTAGAAAATTTCTAAGTTTTTTATGGTTACCCCTTTTACAAGTTATCCCACTTTTCTTGATTTTTCTTGATGAATGATGATTCCAATCACACATTAACATCATTTTAGGGTTAAAAAACCATAATTGTGAAAATTCTCAAAAAGTCAAAGTTTGACTTTTGTGCACAATTGACTTTTTATCAGATGAATTCCAAACTGTGCGATCCTCTATGAAATCGAGTCCTTGACCTAAATCAAACTTGATGGATTGATTTCATATGTGTCATAGGGTGTATTGAATCATGTCTTAGGGTTTGGGAGCATGTCCTGGTCAAAAGTCAAAGCTACAGTTGACTTTACCCGCGAAACCCTAACTGTGGTTCAGATGAAATTGAAACTTGTTGCTCAAGCTTCTTGGATCAATCCATTGTTGCAAATGGATCAATGTGGTGTTTTAGAGACCCTCAAATCCTCTCTTGAGGTCTTGACTCATGTTTTGTCCCAAAAGTCAACTTAGGGGTGAATTAGGTCAAGAAACCCTAATTCATGATTTTTTATGAATGCATCCCCTGAGGTCAAAATTGACTTGATGGGTCCATGAGGTTCCATGGATCATATTAGAATATGCTTTGAAGCATTGGCTCATGCCCAGAGGAAAAATTCCATCTGGAGGCCCTGGTCGACCAAACCCTAATTTGGTGACACTGACGATCTTGAGGCTTGATCCACTTAGAAGGTTGCAGCCTTGTGCTTGATCCTTGATGTTGGAGTCCTCTTGATCCATTGTGGAGGTTTGAGAGGTTGGACAAGTTGAAGATCATGTCATTTCTGGATTGATCCATTGTCTAAGGCTCAAAGAGGGCTTGAAACCCTAATTTTTGTTTGTAGTGAGTGTTCACCCATCTTTGGGGAGACTAATGAGGCATGATGGTACATCCATATTATGATGATGATTTGCACAGTGATGGGGAATCTTAGTGGTCAAAATTTGGGGTATGACATACCCTCATAGGAACTAAAGGAGGAATCAACTATCATCCAGTTTTGGTTCGTCGTCAACTTGGATACCTGATGAGACATATCCCGCGTAATGTTCATCTGGAGGGTCTTTTCTTCAAGGAAGGAGAAAGTGACAGGGCACTAAAGATAGAAATAGTGCATGCCTGGAAACATGTTCACAAGAAAGGAATAGAGTCTCTAGGAAAACGAGAATGTGTCTCTGTGGAACCTTATCTCCACTGGGTACAAACTAGAGCCCTCAAGTTGAGGATGCCTTACCCTCGTCAAGAAGTTCTTCCGCTAAAGGAATATGTCCTTTATTTTATGTCTGATGTGGAAAAACTCCATCTCACTCTCAACAAAGTTCAACGGGAAAAGAAATCTTGGAAGAACAAGTACCGTATTCTCAATGTGGAGTGTACCAAAATTCAGGAACTGTTAAAAGAAAAGGATGCTCTGATCGAGATTCTAGAACAACATGCTATAGAAGATCAAAGGATCTTGCTCGCTCCTTTCACTTGGCAAAGGACCGACAACCCGACAACGGCTCAAGAGCCCCGGTCAAAGAAAAGGAAAATACCAGAACCAGCACCTGAGCTCTCCTCAGAAAGAACTCAGGATCCATAAGCTTAGACATTTCCTTTAACAGCACTTTGTAAAATACTGTATTTCCATTTCCGCAATCTTTCGAATTCAATAAAACGGGGTCTCCCCACTGTATGATATTTGCAATCTATTTGTTGAAGTTTCTTTTTTATTAAAAAAATAATATAAATATATCATTGCATTCATCATTCTCACATAATGCATTCTTCTTACCTTCGAATCTAACGTCTGTGTCACGATTCTAGAGTTAAACAGTCTCATTCGTACAATACTCGGGCCAATCGACAAAAGAAAATGGATGATCTCGAGGAAGAGAACAGAGAGTTGAGAGAAGAAATCGACGCTCTAAAAGAATATCTGAGGAAACTCTACAGTGACATGCAATCCTTGGCAACAGCTCAGAGACAACAACAACAAAGGACTGTGATCTCGAAGATCATAACTACGCCCATAGTGGAGACGTATGATACCCGGTACAACATGCCTAAAGATTGTCCCTGGGGCATGCCTTTCAATTTTATCCCTGAAGGATATATTCTGCCGGTCACGGAAGACCCGGAAACTGCAGCAGGAACCACTGGACCTGAAGGTTACAAACTTCGGGAAAGCGAGGATGCAAGAGTCATGACAGCAACTCCTGAAGGTTACAAACTTCGGGATATGGAAGCACCAAAGGTCACCGCCGTAATGACTATACCACAAATTGTGGTACACACTGTCCTGGAAGGACAGATTCTACAAGTAATCTCTGGTGGAAACGAAAGCATGTACAAAAGAATGAATGAGTTCCAGGAGAAATTTTTAGAGATGCAGAAGGAACTGCATGCCATTCGCGGTCAGGACTTATTCAGAAAGGACGTCGCAGACCTTTGTCTGGTCCCTAATGTGAAAATACCGCACAAATTCAAGGTGCCGGACTTTGAAAAATACAAGGGCAACTCTTGCCCTCAAAGTCATTTGGTGATGTATGCTCGAAAGATGTCAACTCAGACAGAGAATCAACAACTATTGATCCATTACTTTCAAGATAGTTTAACCGGTGTCGCACTCAAATGGTACATGGGTTTAAACTGCACCAAGATCGTCACTTTCAGAGATCTTGGCACTGCCTTTGTTCAGCAATATAAGTATAACCTGGACATGGCTCCGGACAGAGATAAACTCAGAGCAATGTCGCAGAAGGACAAGGAAACCTTTAAGGAATATGCTAAGAGATGGCGTGAAATTTCCGCCCATATTTATCCCCCTCTTGAGGGGAAAGAGATGACAAAGATTTTTTTGAAAACCTTGAGCTCATTCTATTACGATCGAATGGTCGCCAGTGCGCCCAGTGACTTCACTTAGATGGTGAACTTGGGAGTTCGCCTTGAATAAGCAGTCCGAGAAGGACGTCTGGTCAAAGACACATGACCATCAAGCAGTACCAAAAGATAAGACAGTGCTTTCCCTAAGAAAAAAGAGTAAGATATTGGTAATATCTCTCTCGAAAAGCAAAGGCGAAGGTATCAACCAGTAGCAGCAGTAGCTCCTGCTATCAACCCTGTGCTTGTTCCAACGTATCAACCTCAGGTTGCTCAGAGCCAACCGAATCAACAACAGTTTCAGCAAAGGACACAACAGCCTCTTCAGCAGGCTCGTCCTCAATACAACAATAACAACTGTACAACACGACCACCGGGGTTTGACCATATACCAATGTTGTACGTAGAACTGTTTCCACTACTACTGGTCAAGGGGCACGTCCAAACCAGGTCTCCTCTTACAGTACCGGAAAATCCGCCTTTTTGGTTCAAAGCAGTTCAAACTTGCCCTTACCATCAAGGAGGACCGGGAAATAACATATAAAACTGTCTCAGCTTCAAATCCGATGTACAGAAGCTTGTCAGGAACGGGGTCTTATCTTTTAAAGATACGAATCCAAATGTTTAGACGAACCCGTTGCCTCAACATGAGAAAACTGTCGTAAATTTAATAGAGGAAGAATCTAACCACAGCTATCAAATTCACGATGTACTCCTATTGGGTACCAATCTGGTCAAGATGCATTGCAGACAGAGTGGATACGGTCATGTACCATCTCATAATTATCACCAGTGTGATATATTCTCAAAGAATAATCAAGGATGTTCCGTAGTGCAATCAACTCTACAAGAACAGATGGATCTCGGATGGATCCAAGATCGCCGAATCTGGGAAGTCAGCATGACTTATACAAATTCAAACATCATTCAGAACCACAAAATTCTGGCAATAAATGTCAACTTGGTGGCAATGCACTCAAGGCAAAGCCAACATCATGATCTGCCACGTCACGATTATAATTCCTGTCCAATATGCTCAATAAACAATCAGGGATATTCTATTATACAAGAGGCCCTCCAGCGTCAGATTGATCTCTGATGAATTCAGGACTACCGTGATAGAATTCATTATCAAGTTAATATGATTCAAATCTTTGATATTCGCCTGATGAATACCAGCTTGGTAGAATTACATGCTAAGCAAGTCCGGCTCGGTTTTCTGGCTTCTCGTGATTATCAAAACTGCAAAGTGTGTCGTAAGGACAACCAAGGATGTGCACTTGTCCAAAGAACGCTTCAACACTTGTTGAACCACTGGTGGCTTTCGATCTATCTAGATGAAGACACACAACAGGTCAGTATGACTGACGGGAATCCTACTAGGCATCAAAGTCAGGATGTTCGATCAATCGAAACAGACCTAGTGAAGTTGCACTGCATACAAAGCGGACGTGGCTGGATGCCACCACACAACTATGAGTGTTATAGAGTTTACTCAGAGAACAACCAAGAAAGCTACCTTGTGCGAGCCGATCTTCAAAATCAGTTGGACCGAAAGGAGATCCGACTATGTTCAAGCTCTGGTTTAATCAACGTAATGCAAGACTATCTTCTTGATCAAAGCAAAGACGTTGCCTTAATCCCTAAACAGGAAATGGCCAAGGACATATGCGCCATAATCCCTCTACTCCATGAATCAAGAGTTCCTCTTGATAGTAGAAGGATTCTCAACCTCGAACCAATTGAGGCTGCCTATGATGGTCAGAAAAATCAAAAGGCTCCTGTGGTTATCTATCTGCCAGGACCGATACCGTACAAATCCGATAAGGTTATCCCTTACAAGTACGGTGCAACAACAATTGAGAATGGAAAGGAAACTCCATTACCCTCCGTCGTAAACATTACCGACATCAGTCGAGTCACACGGAGCGGCCGGATCTTCAACAGAGGAGTTAGAGAACCCACTAGACAAAAGGAACCTCAAACAGAAGTTCCAAATCAACCAGTCAGTCAATCCAGTAATCCCGACCTTTCAAAGAACAATGATGAGATGTTGAAGCTCATCCAGAAGAGCGAGTACAACATTGTAGACCAACTGCTGCAAACTCCGTCTCGAATCTCTGTGATATCTCTCTTGCTTAGTTCCGAAGCTCACAGGGAAGCTTTACAGAAAGTCCTAGACCAAACTTTTGTGGAACAAGACGTGACGATAAGACAATTCGACAGCATTATTTCCAACATCACTTCCTGCAACAATTTAGGATTCAGTGATGAAGAACTGTCGGAAGGAGGCAAAAATCACAACATGGCGCTTAACATTACAGTTAACTGCCAGGACGATGCTCTAGCCAGCGTACTGGTAGACACATGATCAACTCTGAATGTTATGCCAAAATCTACTCTGATGCGACTATCATTTCAAAGATCCCCGATGAGAGGCAGTGAGGTCATCGTCAAAGCATTTGACGGATCCAGAAAAATAGTTTTCGGTGAAGTCGACCTTCCCATAACTATCGGTCCTCACACTTTCCAAGTCACTTTCCAGATCATGGACATCCGGGCAGCATACATCTGTTCATTAGGAAGACCTTCGATACACGAGGCTAGGGAAGTCACTTCGACACTTCACCAAAAGCTGAAGTTTGTCAAGAATGACAAGTTAGTCACAGTCTGTGGAGAGCAGGCCTTAATCATAAGCAACTTATCATTCACCTGTGTAGAACCATAGGAGGTTGTTGGAACCCAGTTCCAAGCACTTTCAGTGAGCAAATAGAATCGATTAGAAAAAGGATCATTGATTTCCTCGTACAAAGATGCTCTCAAAGTGATCGAGGGTAACAACGCAAAAGGATGGGGACAACTTGTCATTCCTACAGATAACAAGACAAAGAAAGGTCTTGGTTTTTCTTCAACCTGTACCCAGACTGCTTCCAACGATGAAAGTTTTCATCCCATTCAGAACTTATTCCACAGTGAAGGTTTCCTTCACCCAGTGTCTCAAGAAGTACATACCATCAATGAGGGTGACTCCTCTGATACAGATGAAGAATAGAAGTCCTATCTCAACGAGGACAGTTATATGTCTCCAGAAGAAACGTATACGCCATTTTGCTATCCCACGTAAAGTCTGAGATATATACCGAGATCAGATGTCAAGATGATGTACAGAGATTGTGATCCGGAAGGATGTCGTGCTCTGCCTAACTCATTAGAGGAGGACACTCTGATGAAAGACTACTTCGACTATGACCCAATGGATGACTTGCCTATCTGGAAGTCGTACCCAAAAGACTTGGGGCAAAAGAGTCAGCCAAACGATACATATCAACTGAGCATCATTGAAAAGAATACTTGCGTCCCCACCAAATCATGGGATCATTACTCAGGGCATTCAGAAAATATCCAGCACAAAGATGAATCTGCAAAGATTACAAGACAAGAGTTCATCAACTATGTTTTTCCTGAGGTCAACGTCATCGAGAAGGATGACTCATCTAGTTCCACGGAAGTATGGGACACTTTAGGACAACCGAGTGGCAAATACGACTTCTTGGTCAAGTACACCACTCCTGAAAGCTCTCATATCAAGCTCGAAGACATCCAGCCAACTAGATGGGAAGATCCGCCTGAGAGTGAAAACACTGTGCAAGATACAATAGTAGAGTTCGTCTATGACAACTCTGCCTGGGAGGAAGACTCCAACGATCCTGCTCCGCTAGAAATCAGCGTCATTTCTGAAGATAAGCCAAGAAATAAGGTACCAGACTTTGTGATTCACCGAGGAGTTCGCCGCCAATGGGTTGCTGTCGATGTCTCGAAAGTCGTCCATAAGTCTAAGTAATTGTCGTCTTTGTTTTGACCTTTCACCCTGCCTAGGTGAAACAGATGTTTTGATAGGCTCACTTTCTGTAAATGTCCCTCTTCACTTCGTCCAAAGCGACAAAGTTTTGTTTTATAGGGCTGTAGTTTTAAGAATCGACTAGATCATCAATAAATAAACGTCGTTCTGTAATTTCCGCATTCTATTGCTATTTTCACTATTTGCTTTTTCAGAAAATGGTAATCCTAAAACAAAATAAAAATAAAAACAAGCATTTTTTAGAATATACACTGCACACACTCTTGCATTTCTCTCTATCTCTTCTAAAAAACGAATCATCACGTCATGCAGATTGCTTGTTTTAAACCCCATTGAAACATACGATCCAATGCCTTCTCCCAACTTTGAATTCCTGATATTTGAAGCTGAAGAAGAAGAGGACGAAGAAATTCCAGAAGATATCTCCCAATTACTCAGACAGGAGGAAAGGTCCATTGAACCACACAAAGAGCCGTTGGAAACAGTCAACTTGGGTTCAGAGGAAGAGAGAAAAGAAGTCAAGATTGGGGCACTACTCAGTCTGGCTGTCAAAGAAGACTTGATAAAACTTCTCAAAGGTTTTCTCGATGTATTTGCTTGGTCCTATCAGGACATGCCAGGGTTGGATACCAGCATCGTGGAACATCATCTACCGTTAAGATCAGAATGTCCGCCAGTAAAACAAAGGTTGAGAAGGACTCATCCAGACATGGCCATCAAAATCAAAGAGGAAGTACAGAAACAGATTGACACAGGTTTCCTCGCCACCTCAGAATATCCTTAATGGTTGCCCAACATAGTGCCAGTTCCGAAAAAGGACGGAAAAGTCAGAATGTGTGTAGACTACAGGGATCTGAACAAAGCCAGTCCAAAGGATAACTTTCCCTTACCGCACATAGACATGCTGGTAGACAGTACAACAAAGTTTAAAGTATTCTCCTTCATGGATGGATGCTCGGGCTATAATCAAATCAAAATGGCGCCGAAAGATATGGAGAAAACTTCATTCATCACCCCATGGGGCACCTTTTGTTACAAGGTAATGCCCTTCGGTTTGAAGAACGTCGGGGCAGCCCCTTTCTCTCTAGTATATGGCATGGAGGCAGTGCTTCCCATAGAAGTAGAAATCCCATCAATCAGGGTATTGATGGAAGCTAAGCTAACAGAGGCTGAATGGTGTCAAAGTCGACACGATGAACTGAATCTGATCGAAGAAAGTCGACTCGCAACCATGGATGGAGAAGAATTTGCCTACCCCACAAATGTTGACGTAGTCAAGAAATACTTCGCCTAAACTAAAAAAAAACGTCTCGGTGGATTGAAAACCCAAAACGGCGGTCCAGGATAAATTTAGAGACATAAGCAAAAATCATCCCGGTGGATCGGAAGTCTCAAAGTACAATCCAGGCAAAAGTTAGGGATTAATGGCAAGTAGCTACGTCTGACGAGGTTAAATCCCCAGCAGTAATGCCATCCATCAGGAAAACTCCAATCAAGGTCATCTTTGACAGAAGATTAGGATGTCCAGAATTCAAAGTTGGTAGAAGGATAACGGTCGTTATGTTTCACTGTAGCCCTTTTCCCTTAAATTACCATTTTCTAACTTTGTAAATACTATATGGGATCACGCGCTCGACTGATTTCCATCCTATCAATAAAATTTGAGCCCTAGTGCTTTTGTTTACAATTCTTATTTGTTTTAGCTTTAGAGAATAATTTTTTTTAACATGATCAACGATTCTTGAAATAAAACAAAAATGAATTTACTTGTTAAAATTTTTCTGCTTTTAAAATAAAGATGGCAATTCTTTTGACTATTGAACATCGAAAGATCATCGATCGCTTCTCCGAAGGTGGTTGAACCTCAAAGTGCAGAATCGAAGTACTCCTTCTAAACCAGTATACCTGAATGAAGGATCAACTGTGTCAGAGACCATGTTTCATCTGACATCCCCGACAGAGTACGTATCTCTTAAGACCGATTGAACAATTCTTTCTCCCCACAAGGACCGTCTCTCCTATGCAAGGTAGGATTACTATTTTGGACCAGTGATACTTTTTATTCCCCGCAGTGGCCGAGTATCCAGTCGTATTCATCTATTGGTCTGTATGTCGCACCAGCTTTGTCAGCATATACATCCATACATCATGCATTATTGATTCATACTCATGTTCATATTGCATCACTATCACTCTGGTCAGTCTTATCCCCAAGTGATAAAAGTCCTCTCAATCGAGTTATCAGTTTTTTCCTCGTCATAAATGTTTTGTCTGAACAATCTCTCCCCAGTTTATTTCTGGATTGGAGACGGTCCTCGACCACTTTGGTAACTTGAACCTCTGAAAGGCAAGAAGACATTTAACAAACGTCACTCGTCACCATTGAAGATGATGTTCTCGCTTTTCCGGATTAAGGAAAATTCCTAGAGAAAGCCTCGCAACCAAAGACTCTCGGCAACACATTGGTTTTTCTCCCATGAAAGTCGATGTTAACGAAGTCATCAGCACCTCAAAATTGGATTACGTCACATGGCATTTCTTCGAAAAGATCTCGAAGAAAAGTATGTTGTAACATCCCCAAACAGAAAGCAGTCTTTCAAGAGACTCGTTTTTCCCCAGTAGAGTCAACAAATGGCGTCTCCAACAGAGAAGTTTGAACACCTCTACAACTCAGACGAATGGGTTCCCCAGCAAGTCTGACATCAAACTATTTCCCATCAAATGGCATCTCCCCAAGAATATTTGGCGAGAAGTTTGAGGAAAACCACTATACATAGCGTCCCTTGTCAAGAAAGGAACATGAAAAAAACTGAGACCAGTTCCATGGCTGAAGACCAGGATCGAGGGGAAGTTTATTGACAAAAGAAACTAAGACCAGTTCCGTGGTTGAAAACCCAGATCAAGGGGAAGTTTATTTTTCAAGAAACTGAGACCAGTTCCTTGGCGGAAGACCATGATCGAGGGGAAGTTTTACCCTTTTCTAAGTAATACTGCTTAGCTAAAGAAGATGGATGAGCAAACTGCCATTCATAACCACCATCAAAATTTTGGGTATTCCGATATTTAATTCTCTTGCATCCCAAATGCCCGAATACCTTCACCATTCACACCTTCGGGTCCAAAAAGATTAAATAGGGGCATCTGTCATACCCCAAATTTTGACCACCAAGATTTCCCATCATTGTGTAAGACATCATCACAATATGGATATACTTCCATGCCTCATCAATCTCCTCAAAGATGTTTGAGCATTCACCACAATCAAGAATTAGGGTTTTAAGCCCTATCAGAGCACTTAGACAAAGGATCAATCAAGGAATGACATGATATTCAACTTGTCTAACCTCTCAAACACATATAAAGGATCAAGAGGACTCCCACATCAAGAATCAAGCACAAGGTTGCAACATTCCAAGTGGATCAAGCCTCAAGATCGACAGTGTCACCAAAATAGGGTTTTGGTCGACTGAGACCTCCATATGAGAATTTTCATCTAGGCATGATCCAATGCTTCAATGCACAACCCAATATACTCCAAGGGACCTCATGGACCCAATCATCAAGTCAATTTAACCTCAGGGGATGCATTTACAAAAAATCAGGAATTAGGGTTTCTTGACCTAATTCACCCCTAAGTTGACTTTTAGGACAAAACCTGAGCCAAGACCTCAAGACATGATTTAAGGGCCTCAAATACACCACATTGATCCATTTGCAACAATGGATTGACCCAAGAAACTTGATTCACAAGTTTCAATTTCATCTGGACCACAATTAGGGTTTCGAGGTAAAAAGTCAATTGTACCTTTGAATTTTGACCAAGATATGCTCCCAAACCATGGGACATGATTCAATACACCCTATAACACCTATGGAATCCATCCATTAGGTTTGATTTAGGTCAATGACTTGATTTCACAAAGGATCGCACAATTTGGATTTCATCCGATAAAAAGTCAACTGTGCACAAAATCAAGTTTGACTTTTTGGGATTTTCCACAAATATGGTTCCCTTAAGTAAAAAACAATGTTAATGTATGATATTGATCATCATACATCAAGAAAAATCAAGAAAAGTGAGGTTTCTTGCAAAAGGGGCAACATTGAGAAACCAAATTTTTTCTAAGTTAAGGAATAAAAGTGGTTTTGGTACCAACTTCCAAGGACCATAACTTGAGACCCAAGCAACCATTTTGGGTGATCCAAAGATGGATTTGTAGGTCTTGCTACACTCTACAAAAGCTTCAACTACCTCCAACTCCAATTCCTTATGGATTTTAAGTTATGGAGTGATCAAAATGACAAAAACATGAAAATGCACTTTTTCCAACACTTAGTGAAAATCTGCCTAAGTTTCCAGCCTTGAACATCAATGTTCATGAGGATTTTTCAGTTGGATCAAAATAGTTTCAAAACAAACTATGATCACACATGTTTTGTATCATATGAGGGCTTTCTAAAAAGCACAAGAGCCTCCCATAACCCAACCTGAGTAGGGAGATATGAATCCCTCAAAATCACCATTTCCAACTGTCTTGGACAAGGCAGATTTTGACATTTTGCTCAATTTGGAAAAATTGAACAACTCCAAGCCTTGTCATCCATTTGGACACATGTGAGGATAAAACAAAAGGAGAATGATCTGATCCTGAAGCCTCCAAAGTCCAAGAATCTACACTTAGCCATACCAAACCTAAAAAGGCTAAAAAGGTGCCAAGACTCCAATTTTGTTTCAATGCATTTATGGATACACCAAAGTGGCATGGACTGACACATTCCTAATTGAATGAGTCAATGATCAGCACCGAATCAAAGGATCATAGGCCTGTGCCCTAACCTCAAGTCAATGGCTAGAGGAGACTTCAGATTCATTTTGCTCAACATTGGCCAAAGGCCTGCTGCAGCTGCCATTCACTATTGCTTGCAAAACAAACTTGATCTACTATAAATAGAGCTCATTTGTGCTCAGTTTGAGTACACCAAAGCACTAAAACTGATGCTTTCCTTAAAATCTCTCTCTTTAGGCCAAAATGCCTTCTTTTGCAAGTCATCTCTGAGTTTTTGAGTTAGAGAGCAATTCCACCACAACTCATGATCCAAACACATCCAATATGTCATATCTAAGCTGTTCAAACACTCACTTGTGACCTGAAACACCAAAATCACAAAGTCCACTTCCAAAACCTCAAAATTGGACTTTTCTGCATTTTTCAAGCCATGTCTTGATTCAGTCACTTCTAAAACCAAACAAAGCCTCAAACACCATTTGAGAGAGTTGTCATATTGGTCACTTTTGCCCCTTTTGCAAGAAAGTGCCACAACTTGTTCCTAAGGATCCCAGCTGGTTCTAATCATTCTAAAAGCTTCTAAGGGATCAATTGAGAGTGTCCAAAGCATCAAACAACTTCTGGCACAAGGAACTTGGCAGATATCACAAAAAACTCCAAGAGGTAAGTGCATGACAACATGAAGTCTTTGAATTATGCATTCCTTTGATGTTCACTGATCATAAACATCTCATACATGTTGTATATGTTGTGTTTGAACCAATTTGCCATGTAATTCTTGCTTGTACCATGAGATAGCATAGAACATGCAAAAATAGGCCTATTTCAAAACCACTATCGGATTTTGAGGAGGAAACATTTTCTGAAAATTCCAAGGGCACCATTGGATTCCTCATGAAATTCTAGGTCAGAGGCACCTAAATTTTGCCCTAATCCATGGAGAAATGAGAAAGTTAGAGGCTTCACATAAATTGCCCAAAAGCTTGTCTTGCCTTGCCTTGCCCAGGCCTAGAAACAAGGCATGTGTTATGAATTAATATGGTGGTTTTGATACACGGATGTATCACCACCCCAGTGGTAGCGCGCATGTGTGTTTGGCTTGATGGTCGTGGGTTCAAACCCCACCCAGACCATTTTTGCCATTTTCTTCGTTTTTTCTATTTTTCCATATTTTCATGTTTTTATTAATTAATTGAAAAATTAATTTCTCTCTCAATTTTAATTATTTTTTATTGATTCTTTTTTTGAAAATTTACAAAAACATTAAAATATTTTATTACATGAAAATTTCACAAAAATATTATTTATTTCATATATTTGGTATTTTTGTAAAGAATTATATTTTTATTTGTTTTTAAACATTAAAAATATTTCTTTCTCTTGGTTTTTGCAAAATTCAAATGAATTTTAAATCATCCCATGAATGAAACATGATATTCCAAATATAAATAAAAAATCACAATCTTTTTCTTCACATATTTGATTATTTTAATTGAATTTTTATTCAATTAAAATACATTTTAAAACCAAAAATTAGGGTTTTGATCACTATCACCCTAACAAATATTTTCAATCATTGTGGGCCTCTAATAAAGTGTAAGACCCAACCTCCTTTGTAAATATAAATAATTTTGGGACTCAGTCATTGTATAAGTCCCACTGTGTTTTCAAAAATCTCGGCGCGATCGTTGCTTTTCAAAACAGTTTCATCTGGGCCTACCCTTGTGTTGTAAGTCTCATTTCTTTTCTTTTTCAAACCTTTGGGTCTCTCCTTGAGTTGTAAGACCCATCCCTCTGTACAGAAAACCTCTTTGGGCCTCAGTCATTATATAAGCCCCAATACAGTTTACAAAACAACGGTACGATTACTGTTTTTCATCTGGTTCTCTCCTTGAGTATAAGCCTCAACAATCTTTTCAAAAACAACTTCCCTCTTGATTTAGGTTCAAATCCCTAGTTGTTATCAAAACTTTCTTTAATTTCTTGAACAACTAACCATACAGCTGTTACAATGGAAGCTTGCTCGCCTGTAAGTTTTTATCAGCTTTCATTTACTTGCTTTCATATATATATATATATATATATATATATATAACTGTATTACTGGAAGCTTGCTCACCTGTAAGTCCTTCTTTCATATCCTTTTAAATACATGTCATATATCAACTATATATATACTTGTATATTTGCTTAGAGGTTTCCCCGTCAACTAGGTCTAGAACTAGGTAAAGCCACTTGGTCATTCTTTAATACAGTCAAAACTAGATCCCCATAGGATTTCCAGATACAGTCTTGCCTTCTCTTGGGCTTAAACAATATGGAACAATAAGAAAGGCATTATTTCCGGTGAAACTTTTCTCAGACTGTCACTATTAGAAATTGTCAAAGAAGTTCATTTCCCCAGAGAGGATTAATTCCCGGTGAAACCTCTCTTGAATTTCTTCAAACCCTAGAACTGTTCATTAAAGAAAGGATTATTCTCGGTGAAACTTTTCTTGAAATTTTCTTAGGTTTGGGACCCACAGGCTTCCTAAAAGCATCCCCGCCTCCTCTTGGGCTTTGTACAAGGACCCTCCGTCTTCTTAGAAGTTCTCATGCCTCCTCTTGGGCTTAATACAAGGACCATGAAGACCTCTTAAAGGTATAGGATAGAACTTAGTCATCCTTTACTAGAGCAGTCTTTCTTGAGTCAAAACCTCAAACTAATTTAGGGATGATTCTCATCCCTTAAACACCTGCCTCCTCTTGGGAAATATACAAAGATAAACTCTTCCATACCAGTAGACTTGGACAGTCTAAAACCTTCTTGGATCTCAAAGACCTTCTCAAGTTCCTTACAACCATAGGAGAAACTTTGGTCATTTAATCAATATCCAGTAGAGTTAAAACCCATGGGTTCTAAACCCAGTCTTTATCCTAAATTACCCCCAGCCAGGGTCAGCTTGCTATCGGTATAACACTATCCCAAATCAGAACCTCAAGGCATCTGATATCTCGACCCTTCTATAAACCCTCAGCAACAGGTGATTCCCCATTTGAACCTGTCTCTAGATCTCAATAATCCTCATCAAAGATAGCCTCCTCTTAGGCTTTGTATAATGATTCTTCCTTCCCTCAGCAAAGTCATCCTCCTATTGGGCTTTGTACAATGATTTTCCTCCAGATGAGCTAACCTTTTCAGACTCTCTTCTTGAGTCAATTACTTTTTAAACTCTCTTGTTGAGTCAATTACTTTTCAGACTCTCTTGTTGATTCAATCACTTTTCAGACTCTCTTGTTGAGTAAATCACCTTTCAATACTCTCTTGTTGAGTCAACCCTTTTAGCCTCAATCTTGGGCTTTGTACAAGACAAATAAAAACACTCCCTTGTTGAGTCAATATTTTTTCAGCCTCCTCTTAGGTTTGGTATAATGATTTCCCCTAGCAGAAGTTAGCCTCCTCTCAGGCTGTGTATAATGATTTCTCCAGTTTGGTCAGCCTCAATCTTGGGCTTTGTACAAGACATATATAAGCTTTTTACAACAAAGTCAAAATCTTCATAACCTTCTCTTAAGCTCTGGATAAATATTTTCCCCAGCGAAGTCAATCTCTCCCGCCCTTCTTTTAGGCTTTGAGAAATAATATCCCTAAGCAGAGTCAATCCTCTTTTCAGCCTCAATCTTGGGCTTTGTACAAGACACCATATAAATTTCCCTAAGCAGAGTCAATCCACTTTCAGCCTCAATCTTGGGCTTTGTACAAGACAGATAATACTCTCTAGCAGAGTTAAAATCTTTTCAGCCTCAATCTTGGGCTTTGTACAAGACACCTAAAATATCCTCAGCCGAGTCAGTAAAGTCTCATATCTGCCTCAATCTTGGGCTTTGTATAAGACCGATAAAAATTTCTTTTCCACAGTCAGTATTCTTTTCAGCCTCAATTTTAGGCTTTGTACAAGACGCATACAAACCCTCCTCAGCGGAGTCAAAATCCCTTTTAGCCTCAATCTTGGGCTTTGTACAAGACAGACACAATATTTCCCTAGAAAAGTTAAACTTTTAGTCTCCTCTTAGGCTTTGTAAAAATATCCCCCAAAGAGTCAGTCTCTTTTAGCCTCAATCCTGGGCTTTGTACAAGACATATATAAACACTCTCTTGTTGAGTCAGTCTTTTCCAACTTCCTCTTAGGCTTTGTATAAGGACTTCCCCAGTGGAGTCAATCAATCTCTTAGCTTCAACCTTGGGCTTTGATCAAGGCACACAAAAATCAACGTCCTCTCAGAGAAAAATCAAAATCTCTCTGTAGGAAGACATTTCTCTGTGGTATCACATATCAAAACAGATAACTCAAAACAAACCCTAATCCCAGATAACCGTTGTAAGTGGCACACTTGTTGATTCAAATATCCAAGTTTTTGTCCATCTTTTATCCTGGTAAATCCTCTCTTTCATCTAATTGCTGTAAGCGGCAAGCCTCTGGATTATTTACATCCATGCCACTGTCCCTCTCTTAGCATGAAAGATTCCTAAGGAAAATGGCATTGCTCAACATTGAGTTAAAGTTTTCTCCTTCAGGACAAATCCCCTATAAAGGAAACTATGGCATTGCTGGATTCTCATATCCCAGTTAAAGTAATCCTCCTTTATAATCTGTCACCCAACAACTGTGATAAACAGACAAGATGTCTCCCCTTTAGAGATGACAAGTTCTCTCTCAGTCAAACCCTTTAGCTTCAATCTTGGGCTTTGAACAAGACACAAATACTTCTTTTAGCTTCAATCTTGGGCTTTGAACAAGACACCAAAACATCATTTTCCTCCCTTAAAATAGGAGGAACTATGATTGCTCTGATTTCCCTATTTCTTTAAACGGGAATACGTAGGCATAAGATTGCGAAATCTTAGCGAGCATACCACTCAAAAAAAAATTTAGGTCCAGTACCTTCATACATGCCAATCAAAACTAAGGTCCAGTACCTCACTAAAATTATCACAAACTCTCTCTCTCTCTCTCTTTCTCTCTCATATTTCCCAAGAAACTTTCTCAACCCATCAACAGATAAACACCATCAAGTACAAAGCAGAACCTAAAACTAACAACCTGTGGATAACCACATATAGGATAGGTAACTGACAACTCCCTATTGTATAACCTGACCCCGAACTCCCCGAATCTCTTTAAGCGTTTGTTCAGTTAAACATTCGCGTGCAAGGTTAGTTTTAGATAGCTTCCCTTTTCCTTCCAGCTTCACGGGATAAATAAGAAATCAGAAAGTAGCACCTCTTCCTCCTACCATTGCGGTGAGGAGGAACCCACAATTCTGCGATAAGGTGGTCGCGTCACTGACAAAAATCGCACGCTACAAGCACCTTTGCACACACTTTGGTCATGGATTCTACAGTATTCTAGCAGCGTGTGGAATATTCTAGACATCTCTAGACATCTCAAGACTATTCAAGACATTTCAAGTGCATTTATTCTAATGCATCACTCTAAAGTAAGTGCACCATGTTCCTTGATTTCCAAGTATGTGGACCGTTGGATGTTGGAGCTCACATTAGGATTGTTACCGAGTTGATCCTAACTAATCGAGTTAACCACTTGACTCGGTGAGTCAAGTGTAACTAACTCCTAGTCTAATTCCAAACCACCCAAAGCTAGCTCATAGCCTAGTCCCTAACCTCTCACACTCCCAACCAAAACTCTATATAAACAAAGCTTCACTCATTTTTCAAGGATCCCAATCACTCTCAATCATTTCACACAAATCTCTCACATTTCACTCTCAATTCTCTCACATTCTCTCTGAATTTTTTCTGCAACTTCTTCATCTTCATCTACATTTTCTTCCCTAAACCACACTAGAGCTCAATTCCACCATTAAAGAGTAGCAACTTTCACATTGAAATTGCTTTATCTTGAGCTTAAGCCTCCACCAATTGGCATTTCTTGATTGGATTTCTGGAATCACATCTAATTCTACTTCAATTCAAGTGTTCATATCAATCAATTCTGTGCAAATT
The DNA here is from genome assembly GCA_022829125.1 of Lathyrus tuberosus. Taxonomy (NCBI): domain Eukaryota; kingdom Viridiplantae; phylum Streptophyta; class Magnoliopsida; order Fabales; family Fabaceae; genus Lathyrus; species Lathyrus tuberosus. Next base: position 11,226,869 of record JALAZF010000176.1, on the reverse strand, counting down.
TGATCTTAGTGTATTTTCGAGTTTTTGCTCGGTTTCATTACGGTTTGAATTGCAACAGCACAATTCTCTGGTTTTCTTGGCTTCTTCTCTCTACATTTCACTCACAACAATCACCAAGCCAATTCTCCAGCTTGTAGGTTAGTAGATCTTACTTTACTCATTGTTTCAATCATTTTCGCGCTTTTACGATGTAATTTCGATCGTTTTTTCGGTTTGATTTGCCATGAGATTGTTTGATCTTTGATCTTCATGTTAATACTTTCAATTTGTGTTTAATTTCTCATACATGATGTGATTTTCGTGCACAAATGTAAACCATAGCATGTGGATGTTCAATTAAGTGATTAACTGCTGGAAGCACTTTTGGAAAATTGATTTTTAGCCCCTGCTGCAGTGTTAATCGATTAACACTTTGCAATGCAAAAGTGTTAATCAATTAACAAATGTAATTTTGTTGTTTTCAAGTGTTAATCGATTAACACTTTGCAGTGCAAAAGTGTTAATCCATTAACACTGAACCAGAAGGCCATTTTCATGCTTTTTCAAGTGTGTTTGCCATGCTTTATTCTTCCAACTTCCATGGATTGATATGCTTGATTATTATGGATGTTTTAAGTGTCATTTAACTTCTGTTTGAAGCATATTCATGAACTTTTGATGCATTATTCCGATTATTCAATTGGTATATATTCTTGGCATTGTATGAACATGAACATTCTTGCGCTTTCTTTGATTACATGATACATGATTTGTGTCACATTTTTAATGTCATGTGGTACTGTTTTGCAATCTCTTTCATTAAGTTTGTTCTTCATGGATAAGCTTAAGCTTGTATAATCAATAATGCATCCTTTGCTTTAATGATTTTTCAATTCATTTTCGAAAATTATTAGCATAATCCTCCCTTTTGATTAAATAATTGAAACTTCGTTTCGATTATTGATCCTCCCTTTGGCGCTTCTCTTTAGGCTTCCTTTAGAGCTTTCTTTCTCTCTTCTCCCATGGAGTGAGAGATTTGCACGATGTACTAGAGCACGGCACTGGAGCAGTGTACAAATTGGCGTTGTTATATTGTCTGTGTCAATTTCCACATTATACTTTGAGCGCTAGAGAAGGAATGAGGATGGAGTCTATCCTACCCTCATTCTGACTATTTTTTGGTAAGGGCGTCTTGTCCTTCCACCGAGAATAGTCAACTCTATCCTCAAACTATAGTGTTTTCTCAATTCCCAATCGAGTCGATCCTTGATCACTCTTGCATCTTTCAATCTCTCATTTGATCAATCATATTTTTTCTTGGTTAAATATCATTGTCACCTTGGGTTAGCAAACACTTTTTGTTTCAATTATTTCCTTTTCTGTTGGTCAATTATTGCTTAATGATTCCCCAGAAGAGTATCATTCTTTCTTTGGTTGATCATAGTCATACTGTTAAAACCAATTCTCTATTTCTCCTGTAATCGCACTCTTTCTTCGGTCAAACACAGTTTTACCTGTTAAATACCGAAACCCTAGCGGAGTTTGCAACCTTCTCTTGGTTCTTCTCCCTTTGATTGGTTAACCACTGTCTGTCAGTTAAAACACCAATTTTCACTTCTTCTCAGTTAACCACAGTCTATCTGTTAACATACTGAGTTTCTCTTGGGTTAATCACCTTCTCTTGGTTAATAACCCATTCTTTTCAGTTGACCACAGCCAGTCTGTTAAAACACCGAATCCTTTTGAGTTAATCACCTTCTCTTGGTTAATCACTCATTTCTTGGCGGTTAATCACAGTTTCTTCTGTTAACACCAAATCCTCGGCGGTTAGCAACCTCTTTTGGTTCAATACCCTATTGTTGGTCAAGTAATATTTGTTCAGTTAGGATCAACATCCTCTTTGGGTGACGACTTTCGCTTGGTTTCACACCCGACCTTTGGGTCACAACCTTTGCTTCATCCCACACCCGTTTTTTCGGTTAACCACTGTTTATCAGTTAATATATCAAAATTCCCTCAGAGTTAAACACCTTCTCTTGGTTCATTACTCTTTTTTGGTTCATCACAGTCTGTCTGTTGACACCAACTCCTTTTTCCCACAGAGTTTCTAAATCTCTCTTTCTCTTTGGTTAACCACTGCCAGCCAGTTAATATACCGAGTTTCCTTATTCTCTTGGTTTTTACACCATCCCTTTATTTGTTTCCCAATAGGGTCGCTTACCCTCTGATCCCTAGCAAAATTCTTTGATCTTTTCTTCCCCAGTGGAGTCCTTTCTATTCCTTTTACTCCTTTATCTTCTTTGTTTTGACACCACCCTTTCACTTTATCCCCAGCTCAGTCGCTATCTTTTCTTTGCACTTCTTTCATGGTTTTGACACCAATTCTTTTCCATCCCCAACGGCTTTTTCTCTACTTCTTTTGCTCTTGGTTTTGACACCACTTTCCTTTTCTTTTTTCGTCTTAGTTCCCCGAACTATGGAAGCTCTGATTCTACATTCTTTCGAATGTATGATACGTAGGCACGAGATCGCGATGATCTTGGCGAGCACACTTCCACCTTCTTCCATTCCTCTTTTTTATCCCTGGTTCCATGAACTACGGAGCTCTAATTTCCTTATTGCACTATGAGGGTACGTAGGCACGAGGGCCCTAATCCTCCGCGAGCACTTTCTTTCTTTCCTTTATTTCTCTTCTCCCTCCTCTTCTTTTAGCTAGAAGCCTTTAGATAGATAACCCATCCAAGCCTAGAAGCAAGCGAAATGGTTCTCGTCGAGTATGACGGATGCGTAAGGTGCTAATGCCTTCCTTTCGAATAACCGACCCCCGTTCCCGTTTCTCTTCCCCTTGGGTTTTATCGATATTTTCCCTGTCCTTTGGGACTAAATAAAATTTGGTGGCGACTCTGTGTTATCTTTGAGTGTGCGATTCACTCAGGTATAAACCAACCATCTTCACCCTTGCCTCACGAGAGATTTTCATTATAACCACTTCATGATTACAATCTCTTATGCTTCTGCAAAGTCTTTTACACTTGCTCAGACCAACTGTCTGAGACTTTCTTGCTTAGAGCACATGTCTAAGACTTTCCTTGCTCACACCCTCTGACCGAGCCAACTACTCTAAAGGTCCTCTGGTTGAGACTTACCCTTGCTTAGAGCACATGTCTAAGACTTTCCTACTCACGCGCTCTGACCGAGCCGTCTGCTCTTCTGGCCATCCAGACTGAGACTTCCTTACTCAAGCAACACTTGAGACTTCATACTCACCCCCTCAGACGAAGTCTTTCACTTGCTCAATCATACTAGCTGAATAAGACTTTCATAGCTCAAGCACTTAAGCAATGAGACTTACATGGCTTAAGCATCTTGGCTCAAGACTTGTTGCTTGAATCCCAATAAGACAAGACTTATGCTGAAGCACATAGCAAGATACTTTGATCTAAACTACTCAAGGCTCAGCAGAATAGAGAACAAGGTGTACATGATACAAGTATCAGAGGTACGGGAAATCACCATAACAAAGACCTAAAGCTCTTAAGATTTCTAAGATATTCAATGGTAAGAAATCTTAAGGCTTTTACAATTACAACCTACAATAGAAACTCAGCATATTACAATAGAGTTGATAATTGCTTGATCTTGCTACTCCTTCGTCTGAAGAATCTTTATTAAAATTCAAAATTGAATCTTCAGCCATATTTATAGCCTTTGTTGAAACTATCCGTTGAGGAAGTAATTTGATCAAGTGTTTTTCCCTTTGCCCCATAATACAAGAGATGTTGAAGATGGATGCACAGCAAATTGTGAATCCAGTGTGTAACACGTTTAACCTTTGAGTCTTAAAGAGGTTCTGTACTGATAGATCCATTGAGAGCAGATATCTGTAGATCATGCCAACCTTTCTTGAGCCTTGCAATCTTGTAGACTCTAACTGACAAACTGATAAGACAATACAACTTGCTTTCTGCAGTACGGACAACCACAACTTTATCACCAACTCTGAATGGTTCCAGATGTTGATATACAATTACCAAGTGTAGTAACTCGTCTGAATGCTGAGGTCATCGACTCAGAGTCTGCGTCAATCCACACTAGCAATTGTTCTCCAGACTCTGCCACCAGAAGCTAACAATGAAGCAACTCTCAAGCGTGTATAAGTAAAACAGATTCTGGTTATTTATATACAAGAACAAGAACCTTCACAAATAAAACACACATCAAATAAACCATTGTTATTTCAATACTTTTGTTATCATTAAAACTAAAAGAGAATATGTCATGAACAAATCTTGTTCTAACAATCTCCCCCTTTTTTATGATGACAAACACAAGTAATTAAAAGATTATGTTGGGCATTTAATTTTCTCTACAATAAAAGGGTATGAGGTTTGTAATCTCCCCCTGAGTCTGTGATAAGTGCAAATTATAGCTATTTTTGTATATAAGTTTTGTTGCATTTATCGATACTTTTTGTTAATATCGTTTGAATAAACCCCGCTTTGTTTGTAAATATGTTTAGTTTAGGTTATAGAGTATATTTTGCGTATCATGTAAATATCATTGAGTTTAATTGATTTTCTCTCATTTTTGTATGTATTCAAGCAATGATATTTTGCCATTGTTGTATAGAGCATTGAATAAGCTTTCCAGCGCTTCCGGCCGTGCGTCAATCTGAGTTACGGTTCAGAAGTTGTGGTCAAAATAAGGGTTGGTTTGCTGTCAAGTTCGCTTTGCGAACTTTCCAGCGAATTTTCGCTTTGCGAACTTCCCAGCGAATGTCCCAGAATTATGGCAGTAGAAAAAGGGACCAAAGTTAGCATTGCGAACTTTCTAGCGAGTATTCGCTTTACGAATAAAAGTTCGCACTGCGAACTTCTGCAGAAACGCAGAGGCGGTTTAGCTGTTCTGAGGCACTTAAGTGCCAATTTTTGGAGTTTCCTTTGCGAATAAAAGTTCTCTTTGCAAACTTGACGGATTTTTAAATACTATTTAAGTCATTTCGTTCAATTTTTAGGTTATGGTTTTGGGGTGTTTTGCTCCCAACTCCATCAAACACATTCTTGAGTAGATTTAGCTTAGAAACAACACTTGGAGTGTATATCTTGACGATCCGGAGTCGAATCCACTTCAATCGGAGTTGACAAACCGTGAGATTTGTGTTCTTCTTCCTCCCTCTCTATGTATTTTTCATTTTTTGGGGTTTTGTATGTAAGTTTATCTTGATTGTATGTATATTTATGGATCTTTGTATAAAATCTCTTTTACAACTCTTAATCGATGTCATCTTTGATTTAATCTTTATCTTAATGGGTTTGATTCTCTATAGACATATACTTTTCGAACTCGACCTAAGATGTATGTCTATTGGCTGGGGAAGCGGTCAAATATTCACGTGTGTGTATCGACTCTTAATGCTCCGCGTTGTTGAGTTGCATGAGACATCACCTCTGAGAGAATGCGGTTGATCTCTTAACTTTTGCATTAGGTATAACCTCTTGTTATGAGCGATACATGGGGATTTTGACGAGTGATTTAGGTAGCGTGCATTTGATCCATATATTTTTTAGTGCTTGATGGGTAGAACGAAATACAACTCCTGACGAGTTTTCTCGTGTCTTAAGAATGTATTTATTTTCATGGATTGTGTTTTTTTTCCTTTTGGATCTTTTATCCCAAACAATTTAAACCCAAGCTTTGAGACATAGAGATTGTCTAACGACATTTTTTCCCTCGAACTGATCTCTGTGGACACGACATAAATCCCGGAGGGAATTCTTCCGAAAATAAATATTTTTACTTGCCGCTTTACCGCTCCAACAAAATTGCACCATTGCTGGGGATTGGTTTTGATATTGAGTTGCATTGCGATAGTTTTGATATTTTGGAGCTTTGTACATAATTGTTTATATTGTATATATGCTTGTATAGATACTTGTTTTGCTTTTATTTTCCATTATGTTTGTTCAAGTGTTGTATACATTTTGTTCCCGTAACATTTGTTCAAGTGTTTGGTTAGGACACTTGCTTTTGGTTTGCGCGGTGAGGGATCACCATGGCATGAAGGAAGGAAGTTACTAGCTAAGCATTGTAAAGGCGTCGAGCTTACGACGTAAAACAAGCATGTTTTATCGTTTTTTGTTTCGTTACTACTTTTTCATTCTAGCTTAGGTAGTGTGGTGAATATTCATTAAACAAGTTGTACTCGGATTTTTCGTAGATTCTCAAATCTTCACTTTACAACTTGTTTAATCCAATTTCACCCGGTCTTTTAGTTTGTTTATATTAATAGTTTTTGTGTTTGTCTAACAGCTTGTTTTGAGTAGCTTGAGGAAATTTAAGGTGATGTTCCAAGTTTGATCGTTTCAACTTGCGGATGTATGTTAATGATATTGTTAAGTATTGTACACGTCCAAGGTATATGTTTATCATTTTCTAGACTTTAGCATATTCATGATACTTAGCCATCTTACAAACTTCCATGCCATTCCTTCTTTTGTATACTTGTTCTTGTTGTGAATCACTTTAGTTCCCACCCTTTTTGTGAGGTAGCTTTCCATTGTTCATATATGCATGGAGTACCAACATTCTTGTTCTAACTGGATTTTATTATGCTTAATCTGTTGTTTGTGTTGATTACGTGAAAGCATGAAAAGGATCAAGGCATTTTATTTCATTTTGAGCACAACTACCTAGCCAAATAGTCATTCACCTTGTGAGCGTGTGATCATTCGTAACCCCTTTGTACCTTTCTATCTTTATCCATGTTGTTTGAACATAATGCTTGTCTATGAGTATTGAATTCTCTTTTTGTATGGATTTTGATTGATTGTTTTTTTTCTTGAACCCTCAACTTTGTGTTGTTGTATGAATTTTTACCTTGCCTTAGAAAGTAGGGAGTATTCACATGATAATGTGGTTGAATTCAAGTTGGGGAGAGAATGATTGTTTACTCATTGGTTGGTTTCTATAAGGTTGAAAAAGAAAAGAAAAAAGAGAAAAATATGAAAAAGAAAAGAAAAGAAAAGAAAGAAAAAGAAAATCCTTGAGAAAGGAAACAAAAAGAGTTCAAATAATTTTGCTAAATAAGTATTGTGTTTTGTGTAACACTTGGGATTTTGGAAGAAGTTGATTGGAAGTTTGTGTTTGCGTCTTTGTGAGTTGATCACTCCCTTAGGTTTAGGCAAGTTTTTGTGTCAATTACCTTTAGAAATTTCCCCTTGTTTGTTTACCCGACCACGCTATAACCTTAAAAGCCCTTGTGATTCTTGCCTTTGTATGTTCAATGTGAATTTTTGGATGAGTGCATAATTTAGTCTTTTGTTTGCAAGATTGTTGTGTGAGTGAAAAGTACCTCATTTTGTGTTTTTCATCTACCGGTGATTATTTTTTGCTAGGTGTGATTCACGTTTGAACTTGTGTTGTTTTAGGATGTCTGGCATGATTTTTGTATTTTTCATTTGTTTCGTGACTATGTTACCGTCTTAGTTTAGTGGTAAGTATTTACTTTGTGTGTACCGTTTTTCATTTGAACCATTCATTTGTTTCTGTTTTTCAAAACCTGTTGATTCGTGATTCTTTGGTTATCACTCGGTTTCTTTGAGTTGTTTAATTCTTGTTTGAGGACAAACAAGTTTAAGTTGGGGAGAGTTTGATAAGTGTAAATTGTAGCTATTTTTGTATATAAGTTTTGTTGCATTTATCGATACTTTTTGTTAATATCGTTCAAATAAACCCCGCTTTGTTTGTAAATACGTTTAGTTTACGTTATAGAGTATATTTTGCGTATCATGTTAATATCATTGAGTTTAATTGATTTTCTCTCAAATGCCTTCTACAGGTATAGGACAGAACTTAGTCATCTCTACTAGTTCAATCCTCTGGAGAGTCAGAATTCCAAAACATCTAACCATTCAAGGGTTGTTTCTCATCCCTTAAAACCTCAGCCACCTCTTGGGCATCATACAAAGATCATTCTCCGACTAAGAGTCAACCTCTTCATACCAGTAGACTTGGAAAGTCTCATCTCCTCTTAGACCTCACAGAGACCCTCAAGTTTTCTTAAAAACCACAGAAAAAACCCTGATCATTTCATCAACATACCAATCTCCAACAGAGTTAAAACCTCCATAGGTTTTCAAACTCAGTCTTTAAGCTTTCATTTTTAATAAATTCCCCAGCCAGGGTCAAATTACCACCAACAAATCCTCAGTAGAATCAGAGCCTTATGGTCTCTGATATTTCAACTCTTCTTCAAATCCCTAGAAAGAGTAAAACCTTTGGATTCCCCAATACATATGGGACCTGCCTCTGGATTTCAACAGTCCTCAGCAGAAGTTAGACTCCTCTTAGACTTCATATAATATTTTCCTCAACCAGCCTCCTTTTAGGCTTTGTATAATGAGTTTTTTCAGTACAGTCAGCCTCAATCTTGGGCTTTGTACAAGACAGATAAAACCTCCCTAGTCGAGTCTATCTCTTTTTAGCCTCAATCTTGGGCTTTGTACAAGACAAATTACACTCTCCAGTGGAGTCAATCCCTTTTCAGCCTCAATCTTGGGCTTTGTACAAGAGGAATTTCCTATGGGGAACTAGTTTTGACTGTGTTGAAAGAGTGACCACTGGTTTGATCTATTCCTAGACCTAATTACCGGGGAAAACTCTAAGCAGATAATTTACAGGTACAGATGAAATATATACAAGTATGTAAAGGAGGATAAGGGGACTTACAGGTGAGCAAGCTTCCAGCATTACAAACAAATATATATATATAAGTATGTAAAAGAAAGTTGTTTTAAAACTTACAGGTGAGCAAGCTTCCATTGTAACAGCTGTATGGTTAGTTGTTCAAGAAATTAAAGAAAAGTTTTGATAACAACTATGAATTTGAATCTAAATCAAAAGGTAAAGTTGTTTTGAAGAGAAGATTGGGGCTTACACTCAAGTAGAGGCCGAGATATAACAGTGATCGCACCGTTGTTTTGAAAACTGTACCGGGACTTATACAATGACTGAGGCCCAAATTATTGTTTATTTACAAGTGGGTTGGGTCTTACACTCTATTAGAGGCCCAAAGTGATTTAAAAAGAAAAGAGAATGGGGCTTACAACTCAGGGAGAGGCCCATATGAAAATGTTTTGAGAACGACGATAGCGTCGAGATTTTTTTTAACGTACTGGGACTTATACAATGACTGAGGCCCAAAAAGGTTTTATTTATAAGGGATGGGTCTTACACTCTATCAAGAGGCCCAAAAGTTTACTTTTGTACAAAAGATGGGGCTTATAACTCAAGAAGAGGCCCAATGAAAGACAGTGATTGCACTGTCGTTTTTAAGAATCGCAGAGGGACTTATACAATGACTGAGGCCCAAATGGTTTTTATGTGATAAGTGGTGGGTCTTACACTCTATTAGAGGCCCAAAAGTGTTTTTGTGAAGTTTGAAAAATCAAGAATTAGAGAAACCCCTAATTTTTGCATTTTTAATAGGAAATTAGATAATAAATGATATAAAATACCAAATATATTCAAAAACAAGTTGTATACTTTGAAAAATATTTTGAAAAATCATGTTTAATCACATGAAAGTTTGAAATTCATTTGAAGTTGAAAAATCAAGAGAAAGAAATATTTTTAAATATTTAAAAACAAATAAAAACATAATTCTTTACAAAAATACCAAATATGTGAAATAAATAATATTTTTGTGAATTTTTTGTAGAATAAAATATTTTAATATTTTTTTGAATTTTCAAAAAAAGAACCAATAAAAAATAATTAAAATTGAGAGAAATTAATTAATAAAAACCATAAAAAATGTGAAAATAACAAAATAGGGAAAATGGCAAAATGGTCTGGGTGGGTCTCGAACCCACGACCTCCCAACCAGACACACATGCGCGCTACCACTGGGGTGGTGATACACCCGTGTATCAAAACCACCCTATAAACATATATGGGTGGCAAGGGTTTAGGCATGGCCTTGGCTCCATGGCCTGACCCTTGATAACTCGAATTCGTATCGTATTTTCTGACTCATTACGCGCACTTTTAGTACTGTTTTATCGAGTCTTTCATACTATTTGCTTTGATTTATTATGTTTTCCTTTGTTTTTATGTCGACAGGTGTTTAATCGGCAAGTATGGAAAAAAGAGCGAAAACAGAGCTGAACATGGAAGAAAAACCAGCAAAAAGTCAAGTTCTGGCCTCCTCAGAGCAATGGCGCTAGCCATGGCCTGAGGAAGGCGCTCGCCGTGCCCAAAAAGGAGGAAAATCACCTTTTGAACTAATGACGGTCGCCATTATGCGCGGGAGCAGTTTTATCAGCAGCAGTTTGGCAGTTTCCTCTATTCAAATTCAAACTCGAACCTGAAGTTTTGGAGCCAAGATTCTTCTATAAATAGACTCCTCTGGTGTGTGTTTTAGGGGGATCCGAGTTGCGCGGAAGCGCTACCGAATTCTTTAGACTAACTACAGATTTACTTTCCAAAGCAGCAATTGCTCACACAGAGTAGTTGTTGCAATGTTGTAATCTTTTACATTATTGCCGATTGTACGCTTGGATCGATTTGTCATTCAATATAAGTTGTTTTCATTCCAGTTTATTTCAGGTTATTTACTTTCCCGTCTTTACTGCATTGTTTAGTTTACTTGCTTGCAACATAACTTGATTTCAAGATAAAAACTTAAATTTGCGTTCCTGTTAAAATCAATCAGTATGTATGATTTAATTTCCAGCATTGTTAATATGTTAGTTTTAGGAGTTAATATGTTAAGCTAATTGTCATACCCTAATTTTTGACCTTAAGATCCCACCATCTTTTTGCATCATCTGCATAATCATCTCGCATATCTGCATGCTTTATCACTAACGGGTTTGTGTAGGAACTTCTGCTTTCAAGAGGAGTTGGTTTTTGTTTTCTCAGTCATACTTCAAGATGTGACCGTTGGATTCTGATTCAAAAGTCCTATAATTTCTACTGGTCATTTCCCTCAAGATTTCTTCAGTGTATGCCCAAGAGATTTAGGGTTTTCCTGCTATTGGTATTGATCATGGTCATTTAAGGACTGGTTATGGCTTTCGTGGCAAGTGATATTACAGGTTATATCTTCATGGTTTGTGTACCGGGTTCATCATCATCCAAATCTTTCTTTGGTTGTGCGAGCTACGAAAGTCTAGTTTAATGCAAGAAGGTTTTCTTGGTAGAACCATGATTTGCTCTTTGAATTTCAAGGGAAAGAGTTGGATTTGTGATTTGTGAGAAATATGCTTTGAAATAATAAAGTTAAAAAAAAAAAATCTTGAATCAAGTGTCGGCAAGAAGTTGTCAAAGTGAAGTTCATGTTCTTTACGAAAGTTCGAATCAATTCATTATTTTTACAAACTTCAAGTTCAAATGCGAGTTATTCGTTCGAGTTGCAATATTTTCTCACTTTTAAAATTCAAAGATGCAAGGATGCTTTGGTCTCATAGTGTTTCACATGGTGTTTCATATTTATTTCAAGATTTGTGATTCTTAATGCGAAGCATGCAATCATGTTGAAGTCGGATGCTTTGGTTTTTAACTTTGTTGACGATGCTTGTATGAGGTTTAAATAGGCTTTGAAAGAATTATATATGATTAAGTTGATGCCTATGATTGGGATAGTGGCTGATGCACGTTCAATTGTGATAATTCCACAGATTTTTTTTTAGAGATGAAATGATGGAATTGAAATGTCATAATTGGCGGAGTTACGGCTGCTTATGTTCAGTACTATCGTCAATTCTATGATGTGAGTCTTATGAAGCAGTCACAGTGCTTTAGTATTTTCGTGAGGTGAAGTGTGCTTCTAGCCCACTGACTTGTGTGGTATGTATAATATGTTAAGTTGCTGTGCAAAAGTCTACTGTTAGTTCTGCCCAACAAGAAGAACAACACTCATTAATCCAAACCAAAATTTCATAACAATCCAAGAGATAAACCAGTCACTGAAAAGTTACATGATTTGCCGAGTAACAAATGGAGAAGACATAAACGCCCTACCATCATCGTATCTCCACTGTTGTTGGACTTTTGGAGAGAACTATTCATAGTTCCAGTTTGATATTGTCTTCAATTGGACCATGTGGAACTACCACCCGCTTCCCCGCGATAATGATTTTGCTGCCGAACCAAATTCTGGATTGCCAATAATTTCTGGAAATGCTGAGACGGTAGACACGTTGGATTGGCTTCAACTATTTTCAACTATGGCAGACCCTGCTCATGATGATCATTGTTAACAAGAAATGAAAATAACTATGCAATGACAATGGCCTAACAGCAGATATGCAAATGAGAATAGAAAGACATTACCACAGTTGATGACACTGAATTTCACCGTATTTTTGACTACGATTTCGCATGCATTCTTAGTCTTTTAATGTCATTTTATTATGTTATTATTATGTTTTTCTTTGTTTTCAGGTTTTTAGTCTAATCGGAGCCCCGAGCGAGAAAAGGAGCGAAAAAGGAGCCGAAATGAGCTAAAATAGAGAAAATCAGCATTTTGCACTTATGGCATCCACTCTGGCGGCCGCCACAGGGTCTTCCATGACGTGGCCATGTCTCAAAATCCTCCCAACTGTTTTTCCCCACGATCTCCAACTGCCCAAGCAATTTTACACTCATGGCGGGCGCCATGGTGTTGTGGCGGGCGTCACAAGAGCAAAACAAGTTCCCGCCCAAATTCAAATGCTAGGGGCATCCTTATCTTTTCCACATGTTTCCTTGCCTATAAATAGGACTTTAGATTTTCGTTTTTCTTCATCCAAGTTTAGTTGTTCATAAGCATATATCAGTGTAATAGTGGTAATCGCTTCACATCGAGGTGTTACTACATTCGAGAGATCAAGACTGTAAGAGCCTGTGAGATTGAGTCTTGGAGCACTCTGGAAGGAAGTTAATCCTGCCGCCATTTTACTTTCAGTTCGCATTTTATTCAACCACTCCGATTGGAGCAGGTTTTTATTACTTTACCTTTTGTCAACTTTATTTCTTGCACTGTCTTTTAATTTCATTTATTTTCCGCACTGCTTTACTTTCATTTACTTTCCGCACTCGCACTACTTTCATTTACTTTCCGCACTCGCACTTAAATACCTTTTTTTATGAAAAATCTAAAAATGAACTTTTACTTTACCATGTCTGGCTAATTTTATAAAGGTTAGAGTGTAAAGATCATAACTGAACCGATAATCTGTACAATTGTTAGTGGAAACACTTAAGGGCTATTTTAACTTTAAATATAAGTTTTCCTGTTCTTAAATTCCGTTGGGTAAGATCGAAAGCCGTCCAACGCCTATCTAAACTTAATTGTTTTTAAACTATTTCAAAAACAGCGAAAGCGCTTTGTTTAGTTTATTAGGAGTTTTTAATTTAAAAGGAAAAGAGATTTTAAAACCATTTTCGGACGCGTTAAGAAGTTTAAAGTCTGGTTCGTAAGAACCTCTTTTTTTTAGAAAATCCAGGTTAAAATACTTTTCAACTTGGTCAAGATACTATATTTCTTAAAAATAGGTTTACTACTCTAACGCAATGCGCGCCTTTTTATCCGTGACAATAAGAGGGTTTGATTAGGGGGTACAACTCGGTTCTGAGTACGCGAAAGCGACAGTTCCTGTCAAATTAGTTCTTTTCAAAGTAGAAGATATTGCCCGTAAGTAGTTCTATTAGCAAGTACTTGGATTATCAATTGGTTGTGTGAATTGCATTCGAACCTGTCTTTATCAATTAATTTTAATTACTTTATTTACTACTGTGCACTCTTCAAAACTACTATTTTCAATCACCTTAGATACACACCTTAACAATAGATAGCGATAGATTGACACTTGGTCTCTGTGGATACGATAATCTTTTATATTACTCTGACGCGTTCGTACACTTGCGAAAAAAATACGCATCAAGTTTTTGGCGCCGTTGCCGGGGACCAATTTCGTCAAATTTCGTACCCTGTTGTTATACCGTTTAGACTAAGGAAGTTACCCGCCGGTCAATGCAAAAAACTCGTAGTACCGGAAGTTTAGTAGACCCTCTAGCTGAACCAGAACGTTACGCTCGTGCACGTTTATATTTCTGTAAACTTAGGAAAGCTATGGTCGAAGATCAAAATCAAAGACCTCTTAAGGATTTCGCCCAACCATCCAACGAGGAACCTAGTTCTAGTATAGTAAATCCAGCCATACCAGCTAACAATTTTGAACTTAAACCATCCCTGCTGCAGTTAGTACAGCAGAGACAATTCGCAGGTCTTGCTACAGAGAACCCAAACCAACATTTGAAAAACTTTCTCCAACTAGCAGACACCTTTAAAACCAATGGAGCCCCTCCTGAGGCGATTCGCTTAAGATTATTTCCTTTTTCCCTCAGAGATAAGGCCCTATCTTGGTTAGATTCCCTTCCACCAAATTCCATAACAAGTTGGGAAGACCTTAGAAAAGTATTCCTTGCCAGATATTTTCCCCCGAGTAAGACCGCTGTTCTTCGAAACCAAATAACTAGATTTACCCAAAACCAAGGAGAATCGTTGTTCGAAGCCTGGGAGAGATATAAAGAGCTGTTAAGAGCATGCCCACATCATGGTTTAGAAAATTGGTTAATCATTCAAACCTTCTATAATGGACTTCATTATAACACTAAGATGACCATCGACGCCGCCGCAGGTGGCGCACTGATGAACAAACCTTACCCTGAAGCTAGTGCCCTTATCGAAGATATGGCCCAAAACCATCAATCATGGGGAGTAGAACGAGCGATAGTGGAAAAGAAGGAAGCCCAAGGAGGAATACATGAGTTAAGCTCTATAGACATGATGCAAGCTAAAATGGACGCATTAGCCCTAAGAGTTGAGCATATGTGTACAACCCCGAATACTGCAGCTGCAGTTTCGTCAGATTGTGAGATATGTGGGACGAAAGGACACCAATCCGCAGAATGCAGTCTGTTAAACGAGACCATCTCTGAACAAGTGAACTACACCCAAGGGAACCCATTTTCAAATACCTATAACCCTGGATGGAGGAATCGCCCAAACTTTTCCTATAAGAATAATAACCCTATCCAAAATACTGCCCCTCCGAGACAATCAAGTTATCAAGCCCCAAGATCAAATCAACCTATGCAACCTGTACCACCAAAACAGAGCCTTGAGAAAATCGTGGATAATTTTGTCGCTGCTCAGATCCAACAAAACAAGGAGTTCATGAACCAAAACGTTCATGTTAACGAACTAATTACCCAGTTAGGAACCAAGGTTGACCAAATAATCACTCACAATAAGATGCTTGAAACCCAAATCTCGCAGGTAGCTTTAAACCAAGCCCCTCAGACCACACCTGGAGGACAATTCCCTGGACAACCTCAACAAAACCCGAAAGGACAAGCAAATGCCATTACCCTACGAAGTGGGACCGCTTATGATGAACCTTGTAACCCAAGGTTGAGTGATCCCAAAACTTCTAAGGAAGATGACAACATCCCAGATAAAAAGAAGAAACCAGAGGAATCTGTAAACTAGGAAAGTCAAGAAAAAGGAGAAGAACCCAAAGACAAAACCTATATACCACCCCCGCCATACAAACCACCAATACCATATCCGCAAAGACTTAAACAAACCCAGATCAATAATCAGTATCAGAAATTCATTAAAGTTATAGAAAAACTTCACGTAGAAATCCCGTTCACAGAAGCCATTACCCAAATACCATCCTACGCAAAGTTTCTCAAAGACATCCTTACCAATAAACGTAGACTTGATGATCCGAAACCCTTGGAATGTAATTCTATTGCCGAAAATAAATTAGCAAAAAAGGATAAAGATCCTGGAAACTTTTCCATTCCTTGTATTTTGGGGAGTCATGTCATCGAAAAAGCTTTTCTAGACTTAGGAGCTAGTGAGAGCTTAATGCCCTTAGCGGTTTGCGAAAGGTTAAACTTAGGAGAGTTGCAACCTACCAAGATGTCACTTTAATTAGCCGATAGATCTGTTAAATATCCGATAGGCATACTTGAAGACGTCCCTGTTAGGATAGGTCAGTTGTTTATCCCTACTGATTTTGTTGTCATGGACATTAAAGAAGATGATGACATACCAATTCTTCTAGGTAGACCATTCTTATCGACTGCTGGAGCCATAATAGATGTCAAAAAGGGGAAGTTAACCTTTGAGGTAGGGAACGAGAAGATAGAATTTATACTTTCAAAATTTCTTATGGCACGTGTGATAGGAGACGCGTGTTATGCGATAGATATCATTGATGAATGTGTTAGGGAGTTAGAGCAAGAAGAAGTCATTGAAACAATTAAGCTGCCATCAACTCTTATTTTGGAAGATGACAATTATAAGAAACCCTACATCGATGATAACCTTTACGAATGTTTATCCCTTACCCCAGATCCTATGCCTTGCCCTATTAAACCAGCCTTGGAACTTAAGGAACTGCCTAAGAACCTGAGATATGAGTTTCTTGATGAAGAAATGAATCGTCTGGTTATAGTTAGTGCTGCCTTGAGACAAAAAGAAACAGATCAACTCTTGGACGTTTTACGAAGATATCCCTCAGCCTTAGGATATAATATCTCTGATCTGAAAGGTATAAGTCCATCCGTATGCATGCATCGGATTTCGCTCGAAGTAGATTCAAAACCTTCCAGAGAACACCAGAGAAGGATAAACCCTATACTGAGTGATGTTGTCAAGAAGGAAGTTCTGAAGTTGCTAGAAGCAGGTATAATATATCAGATCTCGGACAGTAAGTGGGTGAGCCCTGTGCATGTGGTACCCAAGAAGGGAGGCGTCACAGTTGTGCAAAATGAGAAAGGTGAATAAATAGCAAAGCGGATAGAAGGAGGTTGGCGTATGTGCATAGACTATAGAAAGTTAAATAAAGCAACTAGGAAGGATCATTTCCCTTTACCGTTCATAGACCAGATGTTAGAACGTCTTGCCAGACATTCTTACTTCTGCTATCTAGATGGGTATTCGGGATTCTTCCAAATACCTATACATCCAGAAGATCAAGAAAAAACTACCTTTACATGCCCTTTTGGAACTTTTTCCTACAGACGAATGCCTTTTGGACTCTGTAATGCCCCTGCTACTTTCCAACGTTGCATGATGTCAATCTTTGTAGATTATCTAGATGGAATCATGGAAGTATTTATGGATGATTTCTCGGTTTGCGGTTTTGATTTCCAAAATTGTCTTATCAACCTTGAGAAAATCCTGGAAAGATGTGTGGAGGTGAACCTTGTGCTGAATTGGGAAAAATGCCATTTCATGGTGACTGAAGGAATTGTTTTAGGACATATAATCTCCGAAAGAGGTATAGAGGTAGATAAAGCAAAAATAGAAGTTATAGAGAACCTAAAACCACCCAAGACTATCAGGGAAGTTAGAAGTTTCCTTGGACACGCTGGATTCTACCGCCGTTTCATCAAGGACTTCTCCAAAATAACAAAACCTTTAACTGGCCTATTAATGAAAGATGTTGAATTCATCTTTGATGAAAGATGCAATAAAGCATTCAACCTTTTGAAGCAAGCATTGATTTCAGCACCCATTATGAAACCCCCTGATTGGTCTGAACCGTTTGAGATAATGTGTGACGCCAGTGATTATGCTGTAGGAGCCGTTCTAGGTCAGAGAAAAGATAAAAGATTACATGTAATATATTATGCCAGTAGAACCCTAGACGCCGCCCAGCTCAATTACGCAACAACCGAGAAAGAACTCCTAGCGGTAGTTTTTGCTATAGACAAATTTAGATCATATCTAGTAGGAGCCAAAATTATAGTTTACACCGATCATGCTGCCATCCGTTACCTACTAAGTAAAAAAGATGCTAAACCCAGGTTACTTCGATGGATTTTTTTGCTACAAGAGTTCGACTTAGATATCCGAGATAAAAAAGGCACAGAAAATGTAGTAGCCGATCACCTATCTAGGCTAGAATACCTGAATCCTGAATTAGTACCCATAAATGATGATTTTGCCTATGATAGACTGATAGCCCAGTTGGAAACCATTGAAGATAAAAAACCAGACCCTCATGAGCACTTTCAAAAATCCTTAGCTGTAAGTAACGTGCCCTGGTACGCTGATTTTGTTAATTACCTAGCTGCTGATATCATACCCCCTGATCTCGATTACCACAAGAAGAAGAAGTTCTTAAGTGATGTTAGAAACTTCTATTGGGACGAGCCACTTCTTTTCAAGAGAGGTAAAGATGGCATTTTCCGCCGTTGCGTTCCAGAAGATAAGGTAGAAAGTATAGTTCAGCATTGTCACTCTGCGCCTTATGGTGGACATGCAAGCACCTCTAAGACCTACGCCAAGATTCTTCAAGCTGGCCTATTCTGGCCTACCATGTGGCGTAATGTCCATGCTTACATTGTCAAATGTGATAGATGCCAACGCACAGGAAATATTTCAAGACGCGACGAAATGCCTTTAAGAAACATCCAAGAAGTAGAACTCTTCGACGTATGGGGTATAGATTTCATAGGACCATTCCCACCATCTTTAGGAAACAAGTATATCTTAGTTGCAGTAGACTACGTGTCTAAATGGATTGAAGCGATAGCTGCACCCACAAACGACACTAGAGTAGTGATTAAATTATTTAAAAATTATATATTCCCCAGATTTGGAACACCCCGTTTAGTTATAAGTGATGGAGGATCTCACTTCATATCAAGAATATTTGATAAGCTTTTAAGCAAGTATGGAGTTAAGCATAGAGTAGCAACACCATATCACCCACAGACTAGTGGCCAAGTGGAAGTATCTAATAGGGAGATTAAACAAATTTTAGAAAAAACTGTCTCTGTATCCATAAAAGATTGGTCGCAAAAGCTTCAAGAGGCTTTATGGGCCTACAGAACCGCTTTCAAAACCCCTATAGGAACAACCCCCTACCAACTAGTCTATGGAAAATCTTGTCATTTACCTTTTGAGTTAGAGCATAAGGCCTATTGGGCCATTAAAACTTTGAATTTGGATTACCTAACTGCTGGTGAGAAACGTATCCTTGACATCCACAAATTAGAAGAACTCAGTCAGCAAGCCTACGAGAATGCCATAATATACAAAGAAAGAACAAAAGCTGGGCACGACAAAAGAATCGTAAAAAAAGACTTCAACTTAGGCGACCCTGTTCTCCTGTTCAATTCTAGGCTACGGCTCTTCCCAGGAAAGCTCCGTTCAAGATGGACTGGCCCCTTCAAAGTATCAAAAATTATGAGGTCTGGAGCTGTTGAAATAAAAAACGAGACATGTAAACCATTCATCGTCAATGGACAAAGACTGAAGCTCTACGAAGGAGGAGACATTCCAACAACCTACTCCAACCACACTCTAAGCAATCCACCAATCCCGACAAGAGATGTATAAGTTCCAGTCGTCAAGCTAACGACGTTAAACAAGCGCTGCATGGGAGGCAACCCACGATTTTCTTACCTTATTTACTTTTTCTACATTTTGTTTTATTTTATTTCTTGTTATATTTTGTCAGGACTAATGTTTGAAATGTTTGTGTTTTACAGGACCTTCTTCCTAACTCTGTGCAGAATGCAGAATTTTGACGACATGCATGTGACTTTCAGGAATGACGCCCAGAGAGAGCGTTACTTTGTCCACTTCAGGCGTCCTATGGCACCTACGAGGTACCCAGATCAGGCTTGTATGGAGGCTTTAGGCATTGAGCCTAGTGTCAGATTCTTATGCCACCAGCTTCAATGGGACCAGTTCGACAACATGAACAACACCTATAGGAACCTCACTTTGGAGTTCCTCAACTCATTTTCTTATGACCCCTGGGCCGGACCAGATGGATGTGCTATTTTCAGGTTATTTGGGACTGAGTACTCCTTCACTCATAAGGAGTTTGGTGATTTATTAGGTTTTCAGATGACCCCTGATGCTATTCCTGAGACACCTATGGGATACTTTCTGAGTAGGGAAGTGGAGAAGTTCTGGAGTGATATCTCTGGTGGAGGGAGTCAGGATCCTTCCACCCAGTTCTCACATGTTATGCACAACCCTGCATTGAGGTATTTTCAGATGATCATAGCACACTCTTTCTTTGGATTGCCAGATACTGAGACCTTGCTTAGTGAGGAGGAGATCTTTCTACTGTTTTGTACGACCCAGTCACGTCCTGTGGCATGTGGGAACTTTCTGCTGAAAGGTCTTAGCAGTGTTGCCAGGTCATCAGTAGGTATTATTCATGTGGGAGGTATTGTTACCCAGATTGCTGCTGCTTTAGGCCTATCGCGTAAGTTGTTACATCTCAGGGTTTTCAGTGAATACACCACCATGGACGTTGATTTCTGCCTAGACAGAGGGTTGATGAGGAGAGCCTCTGCAAACCCCAACCAGTTCAGATTGTTGATCGACAACGAGGCTGTTCATTACTTTTTGCTGCCTGATCCGATGATGACCAGTGTTCATGACCCAGCTAATTGGAGATATGCTTTGGAGGGTTATGGAGAGACTATTGAGGAGCCTAGATCGCCTCCTATTGCTGAGTACACCCCTACACATCCGTCTCCCAAAATCACTGTATTATCTAATAATTTGTCTTTGCAGCCACCCGATTTATACACCCAGGTTGTTGAGCTCCGCAGAGAGACTGCCAAGCTCAAACAGGAGGTAGCTGATCTTGCTTTGCAGATTGAGGTATCTGATCTCACTCATGCTACTGAGGCAGACTCTTTATACCAGGAGATCGGAGAGCTTCGTCGCGAGATCGCTGAGCTTCGTGGATCCAGCCAGGCAGAGGAGCCAGCTGATTGATCATATTGCCCTGACTTACTACTCTATTATTTAGTATTCAGTATTTCTGCGTTTTCTTTACTTTTTAGCATATCTGGACACATTTCGTATTTTCGCATTTCCTATATTTCCTATGTACTTTGATTTTATATATATATATATATATATATATATATATATATATATATTATGTGTGTTTTTATTTTTCCTTTTATATATATATATATATATATATATATATATATATATCCAATAATAATGTTATTTTTCTTGATATTTGATTTTTTATTTCCACAAAAATTGTGCAAGTCCCGTGTTGAAGAAGAAAACAAATGAGAACGCTATCGGGACCCCCAAGACGCAAAAGGTAAGAGAGGCCCATTCCAAAATTCAAAATTTTGGCCCAGGTCCGAAAATGACCTTATGGCGCCCGCCATAGCCTTATGGCGCCCGCCACGGCGTCCTGGTAAATACGGGGGAAAACTTCATCTTCCACCATTTTTGAACCTCTAAACTCCCAAAACCCATTTTTGTCCTCTTCCAAAACTCCATTAAAACCCATAAAAGCTCCCACCTTTATTTAATACCCACTATCCATTAACCCTTTCAAACTTCCATTTGAAATTCCACCAATTAAATTCCATAAAAATCTCACCTTTACCAACTTATATTTAAACCCATCTTCACTATCTTCAAATCAATTCAAGGAGCAAGCTATGGTGTTCGAAGGATATATTTTGTGAGAAGGAACACTCGGGGATAGGCAGAGGAGGAATATTCAAAGGCTTCAAGGTCGAGAAATTCTCTCGACAAGGTACGTGGACGACAACTGTCTCTATACTTTGGGTATCTATCATAGTGTTTATCATTTGCTTGATTTTTTGGGACTGCACTCTATTTTTGAAAACCGAGAACCAACCTTTGAGAAACTGACAGTTGAGTTTTTAAGTTCTTTGATCTACACTGTCCACCCTAACACTGCTAGCACAGTCGGTACTGTCCAATTTAGAATGTTTGGAATAGATTATGAGTACAGTACCGACGAACTAACAAGTCTGTTAGGGATTCCTCTTTGGGAAGGTGCTATTTGTGAGACCCCTTTGGATGACGGATGGTCGGTCGATGCATTTCCTTTTTGGCAGAGATTGTCAAATAATTTAATAAATTCTTTTGAAGGAATTCTCGCATCGACCATCCACAACCCGGCCATCAGAGTTTTTAGATACCTGTAGGCATGTACTATTTTTGGTCGGGATAATCCAAATAAGGTTAATGCTAAAGAGCTTCTGTTTTTACAGGGAAGTCTCACAAATAGAAGAATTAATCCGGTCCCGTTTATGCTTTCTCACATGTCTGTTACTATTAATAAAGCAGGACCGATTGTTTTTGGAGGACTGATTACGTCTATTGCTCGGGCCCTTAACCTGAACGATGAGATAGCCACACTAGAGCCCTTAACTCCTCGCACAATCAACCTAAAATTTCTAAAAGATATGAAATTGTGCCGAGCGAGAAGAGAGGGTGGTTTTGTATTGATGACCCATGGTGTAGCTATCCCATCTGTTGCCTTGCCCTGCAGTAGACGTACCGATGTACGTAATGAAAGGAACTGGACCTATGATTTAAATGCTCCACCTGTTCTAGGTCCATTTCCTCCTAATATTCCTGATACGGAGGGACACGACACTGACGAAGAATTTGAGCGGAGAGATCAGTCTCCCATACCTCATGTGTCCCCCCATCATCCTTCACCACCACACACCGCACCCTCTTCCTCTAACCCTTTTGCAGGTTCAGTCCCTGGATCCTATGTCACTGAGGAGATGTGCCGTGACCACATGGCTAGAGAAGAAAGGCGAGATGACCTTCTCTCTACCATTCAGCAACAACTGACGGATAATATGAGCTTCATGGAAGAATCAAGACGGAGGACAGATCGATCCTTCGAGTCCGTTTCTCGCACCTTGCTTGCGATCACAGACGAGCAATCCCGTCAGCAAGACTTCAACCGCCGGCATTACCAGCTTATGGAGGCTACTCAAGGTTCCGTTCTAGGTAACCTTCGACAGGTCAGAGATGCCCAGGCGGCCTTATCAGCCCGATTGGACCGGAGAGACCAGCATCGTAGCAGATCCCGTCGTCCCAGGCATTCCCAGCAGGACGACGAGGGCACCAGTGGTCCACATCAGTAGTTTTACAGGTTACTCTCCTTATCTTATTTCGAAACATTGGGGACAATGTTCGATTTAAGTGTGGGAGGGGATTTTATTGCTTTCTATTTCCATTTTTAGTTAGTTGTTTATTTCTTGTTTTTGTCTATGTCTTTTTTCTAGAAAATGCATGAGTCTGACGAGTCACCAGTACAGTGTATCCCTAGTGCACCCTCATTTTTCCCCATTTCTTTAGCCCTACAAAAAATTTTTTGCAAAAAGAAAACATTGTTGTTCTGCACGTTTTTTTGGGCTTTAAGACAGGTTTGGATTAGGATGTGGTGACTTAGGTGAACTTTTTGAAACGTTAGTATCGTTTTAGCACCGTAGACTTCACGAATATAGGAATCATTCCAAAACCCCATGTACCATGGCCTTAATTATCATTTCCAAATTTGTCCTAAGTAGTTTATTTCAGCAGTCAGTTCCGGCCTAAGCATGTTCTACGTAGGGGACTGATGAACATAAGTGAATGATCCAGTAAAATAAATAAAGAAAAAGGCAAACTCCGGATAGATGACCCTCACAAGGTCGTTTAAACCAAAAAGTTGAATTGTTGCCACAAAAAAAAAAAAAAAAAAAAAAAATATATATATATATATATATATATATATATATATATATATATAATTTTAGCTTACCCATTGTTAGTTGGTTCAGAGGTATCTGGCGCTGAACTCGGTAGGGCGGATTACGATCCGATCCCCCACAACTGCATTTGGGTTAAATAAAAGGGTTTACACAGTCTTATGTGCCAGAAACCCTATGTTTTGGATCAGAATCACTAACAGGTCACTCTACTATGAAACTTGTACGGATAACGGGCTTAATGTGATTGCGCCTGAATGAAAAGGACCCAAAAAGAGATGAAGAGATAACAGGTCACTCTACTATGAAACTTGTACGGTTGATTAATATAAGAATGAAGTTTATGTCCGCCTCTGCGGATAAGTGTCATTACGATACCCTTGGTTCACTTAGTACCTGTCACTACATCCTGACTTGAACTTAGAAGCCCTTTTTGCCCGAATCACGTGTCAGCACTAGTTTTCTTGCTTCGAGCTTTAAATGTTTTGCTTGAGGACAAGCAAAGGTCTAAGTGTGGGAGAATTTGATGACACTGAATTTCACCGTATTTTTTACTCCGATTTCGCATGCATTCTTAGTCTTTTAATGTCATTTTATTATGTTATTATTATGTTTTTCTTTGTTTTCAGGTTTTTAGTCTAATCGGAGCCCCGAGCGAGAAAAGGAGCGAAAAAGGAGCCGAAATGAGCTAAAATATAGAAAATCACCATTTTGCACTTATGGCATCCACTCTGGCGGCCGCCACAGGGTCTTCCATGACGTGGCCATGTCTCAAACTCCTCCAAACTGTTTTTCCCCACGATCTCCAACTGCCCAAGCAATTTTACACTCATGGCGGGCGCCACAAGAGCAAAACAAGTTCCCGCCCAAATTCAAATGCTAGGGGCATCCTTGTCTTTTCCACATGTTTCCTTGCCTATAAATAGGACTTTAGATTTTCGTTTTTCTTCATCCAAGTTTAGTTGTTCATAAGCATATATCAGTGTAATAGTGGTAATCGCTTTGCATCGAGGTGTTACTACATTCGAGAGATTGAGACTGTAAGAGCCTGTGAGATTGAGTCTTGGAGCACTCTGGAAGGAAGTTAATCCTGCCGCCATTTTACTTTCAGTTCGCATTTTATTCAACCACTCCGATTGGAGCAGGTTTTTATTACTTTACCTTTTGTCAACTTTATTTCTTGCACTGTCTTTTAATTTCATTTATTTTCCGCACTGCTTTACTTTCATTTACTTTCCGCACTCGCACTACTTTCATTTACTTTCCGCACTCGCACTTAAATACCTTTTTTTATGAAAAATCTAAAAATGAACTTTTACTTTACCATGTCTGGCTAATTTTATAAAGGTTAGAGTGTGAAGATCATAACTGAACCGATAATCTGTACAATTGTTAGTGGAAACACTTAAGGGCTATTTTAACTTTAAATATAAGTTTTCCTGTTCTTAAATTCCGTTGGGTAAGATCGAAAGCCGTCCAACGGCTATCTAAACTTAATTGTTTTTAAACTATTTCAAAAACAGCGAAAACGCTTTGTTTAGTTTATTAGGAGTTTTTAATTTAAAAGGAAAAGAGATTTTAAAACCATTTTCGGACGCGTTAAGAAGTTTAAAGTCTGGTTCGTAAGAACCTCTTTTTTTTTAGAAAATCCAGGTTAAAATACTTTTCAATTTGGTCAAGATACTATATTTCTTAAAAATAGGTTTACTACTCTAACGCAATGCGCGCCTTTTTATCCGTGACAATAAGAGGGTTTGATTAGGGGGTACAACTCGGTTCTGAGTACGCGAAAGCGACAGTTCCTGTCAAATTAGTTCTTTTCAAAGTAGAAGATATTGCCCGTAAGTAGTTCTATTAGCAAGTACTTGGATTATTAATTGGTTGTGTGAATTGCATTCGAACATGTCTTTATCAATTAATTTTAATTACTTTATTTACTACCGTGCACTCTTCAAAACTACTATTTTCAATCACCTTAGATACACACCTTAACAATAGATAGCGATAGATTAACACTTGGTCTTTGTGGATACGATAATCTTTTATATTACTCTGACGCGTTCGTACACTTGCGAAAAAAATACGCATCAACAGTGATACAATTATTGACAGAACAAAAGTCATGACTCAGAGCCTCATCATCATTAACACCCGTTTGATTATCATTTCCAAAACAAACCTAAACGTGTTCAAAACAAGATTTTCTCCTTTCCAAAACAATATGCAAACAGATCATTACGAAAACGGAAAGTTTTCAAATTGCATTTAGACATAATCAGACAACATTCGAAGCAGGGAATCAATAAGCATTCATCATCATTAAACCAAACAAATCAAGGAGAATTAAACGTGTCTAGGCATGTCTAAACTGAAAAGGAAAATCAAGAACATGTTTTGTTGAGTTTAGAAAGGTTTTCAATCAATAGTATATTATGCTTTCATTGCAAATATTAGGATTCAAATTTCTCAGGCCTATAAAAAGGACAAACATTTCACAAGAGAAGGATAACAAAAACTTTCATTCCAATTCCATAGAATCACAACATACACGCACTGCAGAAGCATATCGTTTCATACTAAGAAAAATTCGCGGAAAGAAACAACACACAGTGCAGGGCGCGTTCAAAAACACATACACTGATGGAGAGGAAAATTTAGCAGTAAGAAAACATCGTATACACGTTTCAGAAAGAAAAAAGAAGCCTACTCAGTTTCACATTGAGTTCACGCGATTTGCAGAGACAACCAGAACCAAACTCCACGCATACATTCCTCAGAAAAATCTCACCTCGCAAACACACTATTTCACATAGAAGATTCAAAGCTGAAAAAACATTCACACGCAGGATCAAGCAATTGGGGAATACACAAATTCACGTCATCAGGGGGATGCAATAAAGCAACATACAGCAGCAGCAAATCTAAAAGAGAACCGGAGAAGAGAGAAGACTTAACTTCGAATTTGTCGAAATTGTCGAAGCCGCCGTGCCGATTTCGTTGTCGAAGACGCGTCGGACGAACTCCGACAGGTAAATTCATTTGACTCTGACCCTATATTGCATATGTAATTGTCGATTACCGCTGAATCGTTCGAACTCCCTTTAATTGTGCTGTTTGTATCGCCGGTAACGATTCGCATACGAACTTGTGAGGAGGCGAACGAATGATCGAGCGAGAGAGATAGGGGTGGGGTGAGACGAAGAGAGTGGGAGGAGAACACGACCTCGCGCTCGCCCTCGCCGGCCAGTGGCCTTGGCGCGACGAGCCTTTTTCTTTACGGACGGTGATGTTTGATGCGAGAGAGAGAGAGAGAGATATGGATAATACAGACGAAGGAAAAGGAAATGAATCAGAGAGGGCGAGGTTCGGAGAATGGTGATTCCGGTTGAAAAAATACGAATAGAGAAAGTGAGAAAGCTGCGGAAGGTGAGAAAAGGAAAGGAAGTAGCGAGCAGAAGAATGAGACACAGGGTTGTGTTTTGTTTAGAGATGAGGACAAGATATTTTGAAGCTTGATTGAATCCCTTGTGCCTTCATGTTGGGACTCGGTTGGGCCATTCCTCATGGGCCCAACATATGATTTTTATGCATACAAACCCTAAATCACCGGCCCCTCCTCCTTTGTAATTTAATTAGATTTTTGTATTTTTTTTAATTGATTTAGTTTTAAGTAATTTAAGTAGTTTTTTTAATTAGTTTTATTTAGAAATTAATTTAATTTAGGTTTTATTAGAACTTAGTTATTAGTTTTTTTAATTTAATTAGTTAATTAGTTCTTTCTTAGAATTAGTTAATTTAGTTTTTAATTAATTTTAGTTTAAATAGGTTTATCTTAGATCTTAAGTTAATCTTTAATTCGTATTTTCCATTTTTAGTTAATTCCTGATGTTCATGTTAAATTTAATTTCTGATACTTTTAACTGTGATTAAGTCCCGTTACTGATGTATGTTCTCTTGTGGCTTTTGATTTGCCTGTTTACTTCATTTCCAAAGGAAATGGTTCCCTCATGTTGACCACCGCGTCATACTTAGGAAACCTTAGGCTCTTCCCTTCTTATCCTAACCTTAGGATCGGAGTCACCGCGCTCTATTCATGTGTTCTATCACGGACATTTAATCTACCCTCCATTTCAACTTAACTTTAACTTTGGAGTCACCGCACTCCATGTTGGTATCTTGCCATGGACACCTACCTCCCCCTGGAACCTTGACCACCGTCAAGAGTTCCTCACCCTCTTTGAGGGGAACTACGAATACTCTGATTCCACTCCCGTCAGGATACGTAGGCACAAGATGCGATGTCTTGGCGAGTATACTTAGATACTAACCCCTAGGTCCTTACCTTAGCACATACCCTTAGCAAGCAAGTAATAGATAACATAAATACTAACAAGAGGTTCCCGTAGAGTACTACAGACGTTTAGGATGCTAATACCTTCCCTAGGCGTAACCAACCCCCGAACCTTAGATCTCTTAGGTTTTTCGATCTTTAAACCTTTCCTTTGGATAAAATAAAGACCGGTGGTGAATTTCAAAAATTGTGATTCAAGTTTACTCAATAGCTTGGTATCCGATTCTCACCGCGACAGAAATGGCGACTTCACTAGGGATCTTAACTTAGAGGGTTAGGCCTGACTTGTTTAGTATTTTTGTTTTTCTTGCTTATTTATTATTTTGCTTGTTTATATCTGTTGTGCCTGGTTTTGCTGTGTGCAGGGGTTCTTGAGTGGTGAGGAGTCCTAGACCCGGACTTGAGTGCAATTATGATAGGAGATGATATGGTCAAGGATACTTTGACGGAGTCGATTCCTGAAAAGTTGAATTGAGAAAATCATCGCTCAGTTTAGGTTCTTTTGAAATTAATTTTGTTTGAACGAGTCCATTTGTGAAAACGATATTAATTTCGACCAAGAACCAGTGAGACTGAGGACCGTAGTACCTTTAACCCCACTTGGCCTTTTAAAATGTAGTGCGGTGACTATGCGGGAGTCTATTTCCAAATAGTTGTCACGCGATACTACACTCGGACGAGATTCTCTTGAGAATATTATTGACTAACCGAGTAATTTGGGAAGTCGATAATATCTGAAAGATGGATTGTAGACTCCAGGAACTTTGTAGAACCCGTTCGGCAGGTACAAATAAATCCCTAGTACATACCCTGTGGTTGGTTTGTCACCCAGACTCCATGTTGTGATCTCGAACCTTTGATCCTACTATGTGTGATTTGCATCCTATCTTGCATTGCATTGCATATCATTTGCATCTTCGCATGATTCATTGCCTACATCCGTTGTCCAGCAACTCATTTCCAGCTGTCTCTATCTTCCAGTGTTACTTGTGAGTTGTCAAGCTGATTCCTCCACACAGATATCAGACTAGAGCTAACTACAGACGCATAATGGCAGAGCAAGAAGCACACAATGCTGAGATGCGAATGGAGATTGACGACCTTAAGTCAAGCATGGCAAAGCTCACTAAGATGCTCCAAGTTTTGATTGCTAGAGGAGAACCACCTCAAAGGACTGTCATTCAAGAAGTCTCAACTGCTGATCCTCAACATGTTCAGGTGCCACCTTCAACTTGGCCAGAGTTTGGTTTGCCTCCCAACTACTCACCACCTCTTGCGTCTACTGCTATGATTGGTCAGACTTCGAGACCAGTGTTTCAAGCTCCAGTTTTCTCCGAGCCTAGACCCGTGGTTCATGCTGTTGCCCAGACCACTCGACCTCCATTTGAGAACCCTCTTTATGAGTACAATGCTGACATTTCTCAGGGTGAAGACCATGAAGATTTTGTTGAATCCGCGATTGTCCGTGAACATTTTCAAACTATAGACAAGAGACTTAAAGCCGTAGAGGGTACTGATTTCTTCAACCTAGATGCAGAAAACATGGGTTTGGTTTCTGACCTTGTTATGCCTGCTAAGTTCAAGGCTATCGATTTTGTGAAGTACAAAGGTGATTATTGTCCAAGAGCTCATTTGGTCATGTATACCCGAAAGATGGTTGCTCATGCCAAGAATCAGAAGTTGCTTATCCATTGTTTTCAAGACAGTCTGAGTGGAGCTTCTCTCAAATGGTATATGAATCTTGAATAGAACAACATTCAATGTTTCCAGGATCTTATTAATGCCTTCATGAAGCAATACAAGTACAACCTCGACATGCCTCCTGACCGCCGTCAGCTGCAAAACATGTCTCAAAAGGATAAAGAGTCTTTCAAGGAATATGCTCAGCGCTGGAGAGAGTTGGCTTCTCAAGTTGAACCTCCTTTGGCAGAGAAAGAATTAACTGGATTGTTTATGGACACCTTGTCTCCATTCTACTGGGAGAAGATGATTGGTAGCGTTTCATCCAGCTTCACTGATTTGGTTACTATTGGTCAGAGACTAGAGGAAGGACTTAAGAATGGTAAAGTATCTAAGGCTGCTGAATCTTCTAATGGAGCGAAGAAATCCTATGGGAACTTCCAGAAGAAGAGAGAAGACCATACCAATGCTGTTATGTTTGAAACCAGAAGGCCTCGTGCTCAACCCCGGTATGTTGATCACTTTGCTGTTGCTGCTGTTACTCCTATGGTTACTGCTCCACGACCAGCTCAAGCTCCTCAACGTCCAGCTGTTGGACAGAATCAGTACCGTAATAGGAATAATTTTGATCCTATCCCAATGACATACACTGAACTTTATCCTGGGCTGGTTCAGAAAGGTTTGATTACTACAAGGCCTATGCCTCCTCCTCCAGATCCACTTCCACGTGGATTCAGATCTGATCTCCATTGTGCATTCCATGAAGGTGCCGCAGGCCACGACTTGGAACATTGCTTTGCATTGAAGGCTAGAGTACAAGAGCTGATCAGAATTGGTATTCTCTCCTTTCGTGACACCAATCCGAGTGTCAAGAACAATCCTTTGCCAGAGCACGCTAAGTGAGGCTTCAGCTAACTTCAGTAGGCTTCAGTGTTTCAGACAGGACAGCTCATTCTTGTTTCTGATTAGTCACTAGACTTATGTTTCTTGTTGTTTGCATTTTCCTTATTTGTATTAGCTGTTTGCTTTCGATTTATGTTTATACTTTCATAATTAATAAAATGAGCATTGCAACTTTTGGATTCAATTTCATTTGCTTTTGTTATTTACATCTTTACGCTTTATCCTTCGACAAAAAAAAACAAAAAAAACAAAAAAAAACAAAAAAAAAACAAAAAAAAACAAAAACAAAAAAGAAAAACAAAACAAAACAAAAAACAAAAAATATTTTATTTCTTTTCCGCTTTCTTTCCGATTATGCAAAGATTGGAGGGAGGATGATGAAAACATTATACTCATAATTGTTGTCGGTATGCTTTCAAATCAAAACTTTGCTGAGGATGTAAGGCATTGTTTCAATTCCCAAACACTGGAGAAATAAGGAAGATAACCCCTCGTCAACCCCTTTGAGCCTTGAAGTAGGAGTTTCTTTTCTTTACAAATAAAAACCTGCAATCTTAACCTGGGGCAGGGTAGTTCTCAGTTAACTGGATTGTGCATTCAAATACAAGAGTTTCATGCATGACATCTTTCAACAAAAGGGTTGCATTCTCAATTCTTCCTTCGCACGCAACAAGCAAGTGTCGAAGATGTCCTTCAAGTCAAAAGCCGATGATGGTTCGTCGTAATCATTAAGCCAAGCAGTCACTTTCTTTCAAAAAAAAAGAGAAGAAAAAAAATCAAAAAAAGAAAAAGCCCGCTAAGTCGAAACCTGTGAAGGAGACTTAGGCAGACAAAAAACTGGGGCATCCCGCTGACTGTAAGATTCACGAGAAATAGTTCAGGCAAAAGTTAGGGATAATAAAAAGGAGAAATCTTTAAATCCTTACCATGAAATCCTCAATGAAAAAAACAACCAAGAGTTATAAGGAAGTAGTGTCTGTCACCTCAAAAGTCCCTTAACTTCTGAACCATCATCGCTATCATCAATACAATTCCTAACCTATGGGAATTTGAGCGTATAGTCTGAGTTAACTGAGCGTAGGACTGAAGATCCTCACGAAGATTGGGTGGGCACCAAATGAACTTTGAGCCTTTATCTTTGTTTCTTAAACCGTGAACCAGGCCACGTTATAACCCTCAAAAGACCTAATTGAAGCAAGGTTATTTTGAAAGCATACTACAGCAAGGTTGCGTAAACTGACTCCTAAAGATCTTTGCAAATCATTTTTGGCATCACGCCTTTTTGCTTTATCTTTCACTTTTAAACGTCTTGAACCACCGTGTTCTGACCAGTGACCCTATTGTTTTACCTCTTTCCAAAAATGATTTTGATTTCAAAAGTTGCATGAACTTTGCATTTACTATGTTTGTATGAATACTTTTGCTTGCAAACTTGCTTTCCTCTTAAGGAATTTTCAAACATTTGAGAAACTTGGTCAGTGATCCAATCAGGGGCAAGTTCCTTCCAGATCCTATTGAGAATCAGTTCAAGATTTATTCAGGGGCAAGTCCTTCTCAGAACTGGTTTATACAGAAGATTTCAAGACTCAGACTGGGGCAAGCTTTCCAAGCGCACATTAATTCAGTCATTTCAAAATCATTCCAGCTGAAGCAATAATCAGTTCATCTACAACAGATAGCCAATCTAGGGCAGTTTACTTGAAGAATCCCCAAGCAGCTATCCATCCTTCCTATAAGGATCATCAATTTGATACAGTTTACCAGTGTGGCAGATGTGTGCTCAGTAGCAGCGTCTTTAGTCCCAAGAAGAATGGCAGTGATCATCCGTGTTGAGGAATCAGTCTTCCAGTCTTGTCTTCTTCATAAAAGTGTTGAGCCGTGTGTCGTCAACATCTGCATTTACATTTACATTTGATCATATATCATCTGCATAATTCATATACATATGCATAAAAAAAGTGTTTGCACTCATTTGCATTCTCCATAGGTCGTGTCGTTATCAACGTCTCACCTTGTCATCTAAGTCCAACTCACTTGGCACCTACCAAACATATATTGTCGTGTGTATCCAATGCCTTCTTGGGTATCACCTTGTTCACATTCATCCAATGCTTTCTTGGATATTGTGATTCCTTCTATCCAATGCTTTCTTGGGTATCTCTTTGTTCATATTCGTTCAATGCTTTCTTGGACATTATGATTTCTTTACATCCAATGCCTTCTTGGATTGCGCTTTTATCTTATTTGCCTGTGATGCCTTCTCAGATATTATGAGTCATACCTTTCATTCAAAGCTATTATTGGATGTCTGGTTTCTTTACCATCTGATGTTCTTCCGGATGGGTCCCTCTTTCTGGTGTTCTTCCAGATCGAGTCTTTGTTCACATTCATCTAAAGCCATTATTAGATATTGTGAGTTTACCTTTCATTCAAAGCCATTATTGGATGACTGGTTTCTTTGCATTCAATGCCATTCTTGAATGTAGTCTTTGTTCACTTTGTCTAAAGCCATTATTAGATATTGTGAGTTTACCTTTCATTCAAAGCCATTATTGGATGTCTGGTTTCTTTACCTTGTTCACTTTCATCTAAAGCCATTATTAGATATTGTGATTTCGCCTTTCATTCAAAGCCATTATTGGATGACTGGTTCCTTTTGCATGTAGTCTTTACTCACAGTCATCTAAAGCCATTATTAGATATTGTGATTTTACCTTTCATTCAAAGCTATTATTGGATGTCTGGTTTCTTTACCATCTGATGCTTTTCCGGATGTGTCCCTCTTTCTGATGTTCTTCCAGATTGAGTCTTTGTTCACTTTATCTAAAGCCATTATTAGATATTGTGATTTTACCTTTCATTCAAAGCCATTATCGGATGGCTGTTTTCTTTGTCCAATGCTTTCTTGGATCTCTACCATTGTTCACTTTGTCTAAAGCCATTATTAGATATTGTGACTATACCTTTCATTCAAAGCCATTATTGGATGTCGGGTTTCTTTACCTTGTTCACTTTCATCTGAAGCCATTATCAGATATAGTGATTGTACCTTTCGTTCAAAGCCATTATTGGACGACTGGTTTCTTTGTGTCCGATGCCTTCTCGGATTGCATTATCTTGTCTTATTCTCATATGTTGCCTTCTTAGATATTGTGAGTTTATCTTTCATCCAAAGCCATTATTGGATGTTTGGTGCTTTTTTCATCCAATGCCATTCTTGGATGATGTTTTCCAGATACTTTGGTTTGTTTCATTTCGTTTCTGACACAACTGTAACACCTCTTCCCCCTGTGGCACCATCCCCCATATGATTCTCCTTGTCTTTGCATTCATTCCATATCATATCATTCCATGCCATATCATATGCATTTGTGGCATCTTATGGCCAAAAATTGTGCATGTTTGTATTTAAGTCTCTCCTATCTTGTCGAGACGAAAATTTCAATCTCCATATCTCCAGATAGAAGAAACTTAAATAGGGGCATCTGTCATACCCTAATTTTTGACCTTAAGATCCCACCATCTTTTTGCATCATCTGCATAATCATCTCGCATATCTGCATGCTTTATCACTAACGGGTTTGTGTAGGAACTTCTGCTTTCAAGAGGAGTTGGTTTTCGTTTTCTCAGTCATACTTCAAGATGTGACCGTTGGATTCTGATTCAAAAGTCCTATAATTTCTACTGGTAATTTCCCTCAAGATTTCTTCAGTGTATGCCCCAGAGATTTAGGGTTTTCCTGCTATTGGTATTGATCATGGTCATTTAAGGACTGGTTATGGCTTTCGTGGCAAGTGATATTACAGGTTATATCTTCATGGTTTGTGTACCGGGTTCATCATCATCCAAATCTTTCTTTGGTTGTGCGAGCTACGAAAGTCAAGTTTAATGCAAGAAGGTTTTCTTGGTAGAACCATGATTTGCTCTTTGAATTTCAAGGGAAAGAGTTGGATTTGTGATTTGTGAGAAATATGCTTTGAAATAATAAAGTTTAAAAAAAAAAATCTTGAATCAAGTGTCGGCAAGAAGCTGTCAAAGTGAAGTTCATGTTCTTTACGAAAGTTCGAATCAATTCATTATTTTTACAAACTTCAAGTTCAAATGCGAGTTATTCGTTCGAGTTGCAATATTTTCTCACTTTTAAAATTCAAAGATGCAAGGATGCTTTGGTCTCATAGTGTTTCACATGGTGTTTCATATTTATTTCAAGATTTGTGATTCTTAATACGAAGCATGCAATCATGTTGAAGTCGGATGCTTTGGTTTTTAACTTTGTTGACGATGCTTGTATGAGGTTTAAATAGGCTTTGAAAGAATTATATATGATTAAGTTGATGCCTATGATTGGGATAGTGGCTGGTGCACGTTCAATTGTGATAATTCCACAGTTTTTTTTTAGAGATGAAATGATGGAATTGAAATGTCATAATTGGCGGAGTTACGGCTGCTTATGTTCAGTACTATCGTCAATTCTATGATGTGAGTCTTATGAAGCAGTCACAGTGCTTTAGTATTTTCGTGAGGTGAAGTGTGCTTCTAGCCCACTGACTTGTGTGGTATGTATAATATGTTAAGTTGCTGTGCAAAAGTCTACTGTTAGTTCTGCCCAACAAGAAGAACAACACTCATAAATTCAAACCAAAATTTCATAACAATCCAAGAGATAAACCAGTCACTGAAAAGTTACATGATTTGCCGAGTAACAAATGGAGAAGACATAAACGCCCTACCATCATCGTATCTCCACTGTTGTTGGACTTTTGGAGAGAACTATTCATAGTTCCAGTTTGATATTGTCTTCAATTGGACCATGTGGAACTACCACCCGCTTCCCCGCGATAATGATTTTGCTGCCGAACCAAATTCTGGATTGCCAATAATTTCGGGAAATGCTGAGACGGTAGACACGTTGGATTGGCTTCAACTATTTTCAACTATGGCAGACCCTGCTCATGATGATCATTGTTAACAAGAAATGAAAATAACTATGCAATGACAATGGCCTAACAGCAGATACGCAAATGAGAATAGAAAGACATTACCACAGTGATACAATTATTGACAGAACAAAAGTCATGACTCAGAGCCTCATCATCATTAACACCCGTTTGATTATCATTTCCAAAACAAACCTAAACGTGTTCAAAACAAGATTTTCTCCTTTCCAAAACAATATGCAAACAGATCATTACGAAAACGGAAAGTTTTCAAATTGCATTTAGACGTAATCAGACAACATTCGAAGCAGGGAATCAATAAGCATTCATCATCATTAAACCAAACAAATCAAGGAGAATTAAACGTGTCCAGGCATGTCTGAACTGAAAAGGAAAATCAAGAACATGTTTTGTTGAGTTTAGAAAGGTTTTCAATCAATAGTATATTCTGCTTTCATTGCAAATATTAGGATTCAAATTTCTCAGGCCTATAAAAAGGACAAACATTTCACAAGAGAAGGATAACAAAAACTTTCATTCCAATTCCATAGAATCACAACATACACACACTGCAGAAGCATATCGTTTCATACTAAGAAAAATTCGCGGAAACAAACAACACACAGTGCAGGGCGCGTTCAAAAACACATACACTGATGGAGAGGAAAATTTAGCAGTAAGAAAACATCGTATACACGTTTCAGAAAGAAAAAAGAAGCCTACTCAGTTTCACATTGAGTTCACGCGATTTGCAGAGAAAACCAGAACCAAACTCCACGCATACATTCCTCAGAAAAATCTCACCTCGCAAACACACTATTTCACATAGAAGATTCAGAGCTGAAAAAACATTCACATGCAGGATCAAGCAATTGGGGAATACACAAATTCACGTCATCAGGGGGATGCAATAAAGCAACATACAGCAGCAGTAAATCTAAAAGAGAACCGGAGAAGAGAGAAGACTTAACTTCGAATTTGTCGAAATTGTCGAAGCCGCCGTGCCGATTTCGTTGTCGAAGACGCGTCGGACGAACTCCGACAGGTAAATTCATTTGACTCTGACCCTATATTGCATATGTAATTGTCGTTTACCGCTGAATCGTTCGAACTCCCTTTAATTGTGATGTTTGTATCGCCGGTAACGATTCGCATACGAACTTGTAAGGAGGTGAACGAACGATCGAGCGAGAGAGATAGGGGTGGGGGTGAGACGAAGAGAGTGGGAGGAGAACACGACCTCGCGCTCGCCCTCGCCGGCCAGTGGCCTTGGCGCGACGAGCCTTTTTCTTTACGGACGGTGATGTTTGATGCGAGAGAGAGAGAGAGAGAGAGAGATATGGAGAATACAGACGAAGGAAAAGGAAATGAATCAGAGAGGGTGAGGTTCGGAAAATGGTGATTCCGATTGAAAAAATACGAATAGCAAAAGTGAGAAAGCTGCGGAAGGTGAGAAGAGGAAAGGAAGTAGCGAGCAGAAGAATGAGACACAGGGTTGTGTTTTGTTTAGAGATGAGGACAAGATATTTTGAAGCTTGATTGAATCCCTTGTGCCTTCATGTTGGGACTCGGTTGGGTCATTCCTCATGGGCCCAACATATGATTTTTATGCATACACACCCTAAATCACCGGCCCCTCCTCCTTTGTAATTTAATTAGATTTTTGTATTTTTTTTAATTGATTTAGTTTTAAGTAATTTAAGTAGTTTTTTTTATTAGTTTTATTTAGAAATTAATTTAATTTAGGTTTTATAGAACTTAGTTATTAGTTTTTTAATTTAATTAGTTAATTAGTTCTTTCTTAAAATTAGTTAATTTAGTTTTTAATTCATTTTAGTTTAAATAGGTTTATCTTAGATCTTAAGTTAATCTTTAATTCGTATTTTCCATTTTTAGTTAATTCCTGATGTTCATGTTAAATTTAATTTCTGATACTTTTAACTGTGATTAAGTCCCGTTACTGATGTATGTTCTCTTGTGGCTTTTGATTTGCCTGTTTACTTCATTTCCAAAGGAAATGGTTCCCTCATGTTGACCACCGCGTCATACTTAGGAAACCTTAGGCTCTTCTCTTCTTATCCTAACCTTAGGATCGGAGTCACCGCGCTCTATTCATGTGTTCTATCACGGACATTTAATCTACTCTCCATTTCAACTTAACTTTAACTTTGGAGGCACCGCACTCCATGTAGGTATCTTGCCATGGACACCTACCTCCCCCTGGAACCTTGACCACCGTCAAGAGTTCCTCACCCTCTTTGAGGGGAACTACGAATACTCTGATTCCACTTCCGTCAGGATACGTAGGCACAAGATGCGATGTCTTGGCGAGTATACTTAGATACTAACCCCTAGGTCCTTACCTTAGCACATACCCTTAGCAAGCAAATAATAGATAACATAAATACTAACAAGAGGTTCCCGTAGAGTACTACGGACGTTTAGGATGCTAATACCTTCCCTAGGCGTAACCAACCCCCGAACCTTAGATCTCTTAGGTTTTTCGATCTTTAAACTTTTCCTTTGGATAAAATAAAGACCGGTGGTGAATTTCAAAAATTGTGATTCAAGTTTACTCAATAGCTTGGTATCCGATTCTCACCGCGACACTAATTCTGTCTGAGTCCGACGTATGAGAACTGTCGTTACCGACGGGACTCCGTAGATGTATTAAGTACGAAATCGCGATTGTATGTCATTTTGGTTATAATTCCTATGCATAATTTAAGTAGCTTTGTCATGAGAGTGAGAAGTTATTTAACATTGCTTTGTCATGAAAGTGATAAGCATATAAAGGTTTGAGCCGAGATTCGCGAGAGCGTGAGGAACGAACCGGATAGTAGAAATTAGGCATCATATCTAAATACAGCGAGAGCGCTTTAGATGTTGATTAGGATATTGTTGGCTTTCAAATAGTGTTTCTTAGTTACCGGGCGAGCGAGAGCAAAATCTTGGGATTAAGAGATATGGCTTTAGTTAAGACTGCGAGAGCGTGAGGCGGAGCCTTTAAGTCGGTATATTCTACAGAATATGCATATAGTCATAATTAGTACCCGTATTCTACAAGTCTCTTAGGAACACGGAATCCATATTTCAGGCTCGTTTTAGTATTATTTTCAAACCTTTAGTAATTAGCATTTATATTTCCGTTCATGCCATTTTAATCATAGCCTTAGCTTTACATTGCAAAAATAGATAATGGTAGGTTAACATTGGTCTCTGTGGGTTCAACAATCTTTTATATTACTTCGATAAATCCGTGCACTTGTGGAGCACCAAGTTTTTTGGCGCCGTTGCCGGGGACCAACGGTCAATATTGTGATTCCGTTGTTGCATCGTATAGACTAAGGCACTCTTGTTTGAAAAAAAAATTATGTATCACCCAGATTTCCTTTACAATTACCAGTCCCAATATTTTGAGGAACCACAAGAATCCTATAATCCCGGCCTTGAATTATTGATGGAGGATTTTAATGCGACGCTCAATCAATCTCAACCAAATTTCCTCTATGATTACCACTCCCATTACTTTGAGGAATCGCAAGAATCCCATAATTCCAACCTCGAAAAATTAATGGAGGATTTCATTGAAACAACAACTAATTCTAGGCTAGAATCTATGATGGAGCGCTTTGTGGGGACACAAACTCTCCAGAATGAAGAGTTTAGAAAACAACATCTCGATACTTATGAAACCTTTAGGCAGATGAACATTGTGGTCGAGTCCCTCACGACTCACACTGAGGCATTGGAGACTCAAATCTCTCTGGTTGCCCAGACACCTATAGGACCCTCTCTTGAGAGACATGTGGATATTGTAACAACCAGTAGTGAAGAACCAATAGAAAATCCTAAGGAGAGTGATAATGAATTTGAGGAAAATTATGGTGAGAAAAGCGCAGAGATTGAGAAAAATCCACCGACGCCACCCGAAAGGGAGGTTGTCGAAGAGGTAGAGAAGGAAGCATCTATTATTGTTCCATATCCCTATACCCTACCAATTCCTTTCCCGCAAAGGTTTGTAGAAGTTAAGGTAGACTCCAAATCTAAAACATATGTGGAGGTATTGGAAAATATCCACACCGATACACCTTTGTCTGAGGTCCTGCATAAAAACAGAAAATTTGAGGACCATGAAACTAGGGATATCATTACTGTTAAGTGGGTAAGGTTAGATTTTGAGGTAGTGGATGAAATAACTAAGCCCAAACTAGAAAAGTTGATACTCAGGATAGATCCAGAACCACCACCACAAGTTCAAAAGAATGAACCACCCCACAGAAGGAAGAAAAGAAAAGGTGAGGAATATGTGAGATGGCTTGATAAGTGGCCATGGAAATCGAAGATTATTAGCCGTCGAGATATCGACGTTAAACAAAGCGCTGCGTGGGAGGCAACCCACGATATTTTAATTTAATATTTTCCTTTTATTGTTTGTGTTTGCAGAAAATAAAGAGATGTATTGCTTGTCACGTCTTAGCTTCATCTAGGTGAAAATTCACAAGATGACGATCCTGGAGATGAGCTGGTGCCCACGGACATTCCTACGAATGTCGCTGCTGGTGGTGACACCGATGATGAGTATGATAGGAGAGAGCATGTCTCTCCCGTTAGTAAATCACCTCTTCCTCGTTCTTCTCTTAGTCATGTTTCACCTGCACACATTGCACCATATCTTTCTAACATTTTTGCAGGTACTTCCTCCGGAAGCGGGCGAATATGATGAGCTGATTCAAGAATTGCGTAATTGAAGATATCATAAAATGCCAGACGCCAAAGTAGAAGTGATTAGTGAAGGCAGGGACAACAAAGCAAGGATCAGCGAGGATTTGTCAAGCAGTAGCATTCATACAGGTTCTATCTTTCCTTTCTCCACCTTTTATCAAAACATTGAGGACAATGTTTGGTTTAAGTGTGGGGGAGGAACTCTACCGTTTTAACTTTACTGCTTTCTAGTTAGGCTTATCATTTTCTAGTTTATTTCATGCTTTTAGGAATTCTATCTGTTTTTAATGTTTTGTTAAGTCTTTGCATGTGATGTCGAGTCTTTATGCGTGGTTTTCAATTGTTATTCAATTTCCCCGAAATTTTTAAAAAATTTAACCTCCAACTATTTTTGTTTCGATTCATGGCACGACACTCTGAAAGTATATAGGTTGTTTAGGCTGTGTTAGGTAGACTTGGGAAATTTTTGTAAATATCGGTACCGTTCCTACACCTTAGATTCCCTAAGTATGTGATATTTATTTAAATAGACATTATGCTAAGACCTTATGCCTAGTTTCTTAGACGTAGCCTCTTGATTATTTTATACTAGCAGTTAGCACCATCCTTATGTACAAACTAAGTAACGAACCGATGTAAATATGTGTTGATCTCAAAAATTTGAATAATGTGATTTTTATAGAAAAAATGAATGAAAGACATGTTACCGCTAAGTTAGGTGGTCCTCACCCGGCCATTTAAGACTAAAGGTTCGGACTCTTGAAATTCGTAAGCAAAAGAAAACATAATGTACGAAAAAGAAAAAAAAATGAATGTCGAGATCATATAACACAAACAGGTTTGCTTACCATGTAAGTACAAAGGATAACGGGCTTAATGTGATTGCGCGAGAATGAAAAAGAGGTGAAATAGAATGAAGCATATAGGTCGAGTTATAATGTCATGATTTGAATTGGTATTGCATAGGAATGGAGTCTTTGTCCGCAAATGTGGAAATGTGTCATTACAATATCCTTGTTTTCACTATTTAGTACATATCGATCAAACATTAGCCTAGTAGCCACGTATGATTAGAGTCTCGTTGTGCCTATGTTTCGAACCATGCTTATTTTCTTTTTACCGTGTTGGT
Source organism: Lathyrus tuberosus (assembly GCA_022829125.1). Taxonomy (NCBI): domain Eukaryota; kingdom Viridiplantae; phylum Streptophyta; class Magnoliopsida; order Fabales; family Fabaceae; genus Lathyrus; species Lathyrus tuberosus. The sequence continues at coordinate 11,185,570 of JALAZF010000176.1, read as the reverse complement.
TAATTGCTTGAGGACAAGCAATGGTTTAAGTGTGGGGGTGTTGATAACTCGAATTCGTATCATATTTTTTGACTCATTACGCGAACTTTTAGTACCGTTTTATCGAGTCTTTCATACTATTTGCTTTGATTTATTATGTTTTCCTTTGTTTTTATGTCGACAGGTGTTTAATCGGCAAGTATGGAAAAAAAGAGCGAAAATAGAGCTGAACATGGAAGAAAAACCAGCAAAAAGTCAAGTTCTGGCCTCCTCAATGCAATGACGCTCGCCATGGCCTGAGGAAGGCGCTCGCCGTGCTAAAAAAGGAGAGAAATCACCTTTTGAACTAATGACGGTCGCCATTAGGCATACGGCGGTCGCCATTATGCGCGGGAGCAATTTTATCAGCAGCAGTTTGGCAGTTTCCTTTATTCAAATTCAAACTTGAACCTGAAGTTTTGGAGCCAAGATTCTTCTATAAATAGACTCCTCTGGTGTGTGTTTTAGGGGGATCTGAGTTGCACGGAAGCGCTGCTGAATTCTTTAGCCTAACTACAGATTTACTTTCCAAAGCAGCAATTGCTCACACTGAGTAGTTATTGTACTGTTGTAATCTTTTACATTATTGTTGATTGTACGCTTGGATCGATTTGTCATTCAATAGAAGTTGTTTTCATTCCAGTTTATTTCAGGTTATTTACTTTCCCGTCTTTACTGCATTGTTTAGTTTACTTGCTTGCAACATAACTTGATTTCAAGATAAAAACTTAAATCTGTGTTCCTGTTAAAATCAATCAGTATGTATGATTTAATTTCTAGCATTGTTAATATGTTAGTTTTAGGAGTTAATATGTTAGGCTAATTCTGTCTGAGTCCGACATATGAGAACCGTCGTTACCGACGGGACTCCGTAGATGTATTAAGTACGAAATCGCGATTGTATGTCGTTTTGGTTATAATTTCTATGCATAATTTAAGTAGCTTTGTCATGAGAGTGAGAAGTTATTTAACATTGCTTTGTCATGAGAGTGAGAAGCATATAAAGGTTTGAGCCGAGATTCGCGAGAGCGTGAGGAGCGAACCGGATAGTAGAAATTAGGCATCATATCTAAATACAACGAGAGCGCTTTAGATGTTGATTAGGATATTGTTGGCTTTCAAATTGTGTTTCTTAGTTACCAGGAGAGCGAGAGCAAAATCTTGGGATTAAGAGATATGGCTTTAGTTAAGACCGCGAGAGCGTGAGGCGGAGCCTTTAAGTCGGTATATTCTACAGAATAGGCATATAGTCATAATTAGTAGTCGTATTCTACAAGTCCCTTAGGAACACGGAATCCATATTTCGGGCTCATTTTAGTATTATTTTCAAACCTTTAGTAATTAGCATTTATATTTCCGTTCGTGCCATTTTAATCATAGCCTTAGCTTTACATCGCAACAATAGATAATGGTAGGTTGATATTGGTCTCTGTGGGTTCGACAATATTTTATATTACTTCGATAAATCCGTGCACTTGCGGAGCATCAGCCCTTCCCCAAGGCATGGCCTGATTTTTGTCTCTTGCATGAAGGCTCTAACTCCCTCAATTCTTCATGGATTTTGACAAAATTTAGATGGATCCTACCTAGAATTTCATGAGGAATCCAATGGTGCTTTTAGATTTTTCTAAAGACGTCCCTATTTTAAAACCCGGTAGTGGTTTCAAAATAGGCCTAGATTTGCATGTTTTATGCTATCTCATCATACAGGCGACAATAGCATGGCAAATTAGTTCAAACACAACATATATGATATGTATGAGATGTCCATGATCAATGGAAATCAAAGCAATGCCTGATTTAAAGAGTTCAAGTTGTGATGCACTTACCTCTTGAAGATCCTTGTGTTATCTTTCAAGATGCTTGTGTCAGAAGTGATCCAATGCTTTAGACACCTTTGATTGATCCCTTAGAAGCTTTTAAAATGATCAAAACCAGCTGGAATCCTCAGGAACAAGAATTGGCTCTTTCTTGCAAAAGTGGCAAAAGTGACCAAAATGGTAACTCACTCAAATGATGTTACAGTTGAGGGAAACTTGTTGGGACAGTTTGAGGATGATATTTGGAGTGTGTTTGAGGCTTTTTTTAGTTTTGAAAGTGGCTGAATCAAGACATGGCTTGGAAAATGCAAAAAAGTCAAAATTTGAGGTTTTGGAGATTTACTTTCTGATTTTGGTGTTTCAGATCAAGGATTAGTGTTTGAACATCTTATATATGATACATTGGATGTGTTTTGATCATGATCTGTGGTGGAATTGCTCTCTAACTTGAAAACTCAGTGGTGACTTGCAAAAGAAGGCATTTTTGCAGAATGAGAGACATTTTGAGGAAAGCATCAGTTTGGGTGCTTTGGTGTACTCAAACCGATCACAATTGATGTCTATTTATAGTGCAACAAGTTTGTTTTGGCATAAATAGTGAATGGAGGCTTGGACAGTCCCTTAGCCAATGTTGATCAAAAGGAATCTTAAGTCTCCTCTAGCCATTGACTTGAGGTTAGGGCACAGGCTATGAGTCCTTTGGTTCAGAGCTGAATCTAGACTCAATTCAGTTAGCAATGTCTTGATGCTTTCCACCTTGTGCATCCATTGAATGCATTGAAACAAAATTGGAGTCTTTGAACTTTTTAGCCCTTTTAGGGCATTGATGGCTACATGTAGATCCTTGGACTTGGGAGGCTTATGGATCAGATCATTTCTCTTTAATTTTATCCCCTGAGGTGTCCAAATGGATGACAAGGCTTGTACTTGTCTGAGTTTTCCAAATCGAGCAAAAATGCAAAATTATGTCTTGTACAAGACAGTTGGAAATGGTGATTTTGAGGGGTCCATATCTCTCTGCTCAAATGGAGTTATGAAAAGCTCTTGTGCTTTTTAGAAAGCCCACATATGGTACAATTTATGTGTGATCATAATTGGTCTTGAAAATATTTGAATCCAATTGAAAAAACCTCATGAACTTTGATTCCCAAAGCTGTCACTTAGACAGTTTTGCACTAAGTGTTATGTTCTTGATTTTTCACCATTTTGATCCATTCATAACTAAAAATCCATGAAGAATCAGAGTTTCACATAGTTGAAGCTTTTGTAGAATGTAGGAAGACCTACAAATTAATCTTTAGATCACTCAAAATGGCTGCTTGGATCAAAAGTTATGGCCCTTGGAAGTTGGCACAAAAACAATCAAATTTAGTAACTTAGAATAAATTTCAATTTTTTCAAGATTACCCCTTTTACAAGTTATCTTGGTTTCTTGATCAATTCTTGTTCAAATGACATTATAAGTAATATTTTATGAAAATATGAGTCATAAGGATCATTTTTGCCAAAAAAGTCATGTTTTGACTTTTGGCTCCGGAGCGGTTCGGCGTGTAAAAACCCTAATTCTTGACTTTTGAGGAATGCATCCTCTGAGGGTATTTTAACTTTGAAAATGGATTCCTAGGGTTATTTTGAGCATATTGAGTCATGTTTGAAGTCTTGGCTCATGCTTTGCTCCAAAAGTCAACTTAGGGGTGAATTAGGTCAAGAAACCCTAATTCATGATTTTTGGTAAATGCATCCCCTGAGGTTAAATTGACTTGATGATTGGGTCCATGAGGTCCCTTGGAGTATCTTGGGTTGTGATTTGAAGCATTGGCTCATGTCTAGAGGAAAAATTTCCATCTGGAGGCCTTGATCGACCAAAACCCTAGTTTGGTGACACTGGCGATCTCGAGGCTTGATCCACTTGGAATGCTGCAATCTTGTGCTTGATTCTTTATATGGGAGACCTCTTGATCCTTTATGGGTATTTAAGAAGTTAGACAAGTTTAAGATCATGTCATTTCTTGATTGATCCTTTGTCTAAGTGCTCTGGGAGGGCTCAAAACCCTTATTCTTGGTTGTAGTGAAAGCTCAACAATTCTTGAAGAGATTAAAGAAGCATGAAGGTACATCCATATTGTGGTGATGATTTGCACAATGACGGGAAATCTTGGTGGTCAAAATTTGGGGTATGACACAGCATACCCAGCATCACACCATGCGGTGTCTGTTCGTAAACCAAACTCATATCTCTGAACTGTTCAATTAATTCTAACTCTTTAACCATCATAGCAGACATATGTAATGTCTTCCGACTCAAAGCATCAGCCACGACATTAGCTTTACCGAGATGATAGTTCAAGCCGAAATCATAATCCTTTAAGAACTCTAACCACCTTCTTTGTCTCATATTCAACTCCTTCTGATCAAACAGATACCTCAAGCTCTTAAGATCACTATACACTTCAAATCTGGAACCATAAAGATAGTGCCTCCAAATCTTCAATACGAATACCACTACAATTAATTCCAAATCATGAGTTGGACAATTCCTCTCATGGACCCTTAACTGTTTTTGAAACATAAGCCACAACCTTACCATCCTGCATTAATACACCTCCTAAACCCATCAAAGAAGCATCGCAATACACCATAAACGGTTCATTTGGTTCAGGTAAAATCAAAACTGGAGTTGTAGTCAATCTCTTCTTCAGCTCGATGAAACTCTTCTCACAGTGAGCATCCCACACAAACGCTTTACTCTTGCACGTCAACTGAGTCAACGGAAGTGCCAACTTCGAAAAGCCTTCGATAAACCTACGGTAATAACCAGCCAACCCCAAAAAGCTTCTAATCTCAGTTACCGACTTCGGAGCCTCCCATTTTAGATTTGCATTTACCTTGGATGGATCCACAGCAATACCATCACCGGAAATAAAATGCCCAAGAAAACTTACCTCTCTCAACCAGAATTCGCACTTAGACAACTTAGCATAGAGCTTCTTCTTTTTCAACATCTGCAGCACGATCCGTAAATGTTCAGCGTGTTCCTCTTCTGACTTAGAATAGATTAGAATATCATCAATAAATACAACCACAAATTGATCCAAGTAAGCATGAAAAATTCGATTCATATACTCCATGAATACACCAGGTGCATTAGTAACTCCGAACGACATCACCACATACTCGTAATGCCCATATCGAGTTCTGAAGGTCGTCTTCTGAATATCTTCATCCTTTACCCGTATCTGATGATAACTTGACCTCATGTCAATCTTTCTAAACACGCGTGCATCGACTAACTGATCCATCAAGTCATCTATCCTTGGAAGCGGATACTTGTTCTTAATCGTTACCTTATTCAGCTGTCTGTAATCGATACATAATCTCATACTGCCATCCTTTTTCTTCACCAACAATACTAGAGCTCCCCAAGGCGATACACTTGGTCTCACGAATTTCTTTTCTAACAACTCTTCTAGTTGCTTCTTCAGCTCTGTTAATTCTGATGCCGACATCCGGTATGGTGCCATAGAAATAGGTCTGGTACCAGGGACAAGATCAATACCAAACTCCACTTCTCCCTTCGGCGGCACATCAGCAATATCATCCAAAAACACTTCGGGAAATTCACGCACTACTTGTAATTCATTAATCACCGACTCACTCTCCACTGCAAGGATGCAAACAATGCAAGCACTTGAGCTTCTTCTTCTAAGAGTTTTTTCAACTCTCTAGCAGATAGAAAACCATCTTCTTCTCTTTCTTCCCTCGAACATCTTCAGGAAAATATTTCCTCAAGAACTCTCTACTGAACACAACTCAAGTTATTGCCTCTCCTGTTGCTCCCAATAGTTGACGAGTGTTAACCCACCAATCATCGGCCTCCTCAGCCAGCATGTGAGTACCTAACCGCACCTTCTGTGCTTCAGGATATTCCATAACCCGGAAGATTCTCTCGATCTCCTTGAGCCAAGCCTGCGCTCCATCCGGATCATATCTACCCTTGAAGGTAGGTGGTCTATTCTTCTGAAACTCGTCATTCTCACCAGCATGAGGCGGGTTCTGTACCGCCCGAGCAACAGCCTGCAAAGCAGCAGCAATATCAACATCGTTCCTTCTAGCCATTCTAAATCTGTTACACACTAACAACAGAACATAATGGTTAAGGAAATGACATTGACAGTAATCAACTATCACGCGACAACGACTCGGCAATTTGGTCGGACGGACCGACCTGCTCTGATACCACTATGTAACACCCTAAACCCCCGAGACAATTAATAATATAATATCAGAGTAAAATAAAACTTGAAGCATTTAGGATGCTACAATCAACAAACACCTGCTCATGCATACGATATGTAATACATAAATATCACAAATAAAACATACTTAATTAATCTTCTCTACGGCAGCGGAAATTCAACGAAAATATAATATGTTTAATACCACATAATCATCATCAAGTAAATAGAGGGATAACAAATAATAAAACAAATAACAACAAGCGTTCCAAGTCTCTGGTGTTACACATCAGAGCAGACGCCGACACAAAGAAATAAAAGAGAAGACTCTGTCTTCACTACCTCCAACTTTGCACTAATCTTGATTATCTGCACGTTACCCACTTAGAGGTAACATTCAAATAGAAGGGGTGAGATTCTCAAATCAACATAAGAAATGCATAAGATAAGTATGAAAGAACATAATCCATATACAGTTCATCCTGTCATCACAACATCAACAAAACTACCATTTCCCACACACAACAGATAATCTTATGATTCACAATACAATACAATATGATGCAATGCAATGAGACTCACAACTCGACTCAATGCATGTGGTACCAATTCGATCCCTTTTTCATGATCCTAATTTCCTTCGGAATTTCCATATAAGTCGCTCACACCCCACATGGGTGTTAGGTGCTAAATTGTGTTAATATTTAGTTTAGGTTTTAGCACCTTTTTGTGATCTTTATTTGATAATCGATGCTTTTTCCCATTGTTTCCGGTTAATAACCGTAGTATAGTTAATTGCATTAGTAGACTTATTTATTTAACTTATGTGTTTTTAATTGTAGGTTTTTACATTGAAATGTCAAGCTTGGAGCAAGGAAGACTCCTTAGAAGCAGTTTTTGAAGAAAACAATTTTTGGAGCATGCTTATAGCGCGCTAAGCGCGCTCCTAGGGCGAGGATGAAGTGAATTCCAGTGGGTAGCCCGTTAAGCGGGGTTCTAAGGCGGTTTAGCAATAAATGAGACCACGCTTAGCGCGGTGCAGCGCGCTTAGCGCGCTCTGCGATTCTCAGCCCCTTATAAATAGAATTGATCAGATTTTTTGTGGATCACTATTCATTTCCTTAGAGCAAAAACATTGTAAACACTGTAGCATCCTATTTTGGAAGATTGGAAGCATCATTCGTCGAGAGATCTTCATTGATGCTTGTTTCTCTTCTTCATCTTCTTATTTGTGAAGCTTCCATGTCAATGTCAATGGAGAGCTAATTTTTCTTTTGTGTCAAGGTTAGAAGGTAGACAAACCTTTCTTTTGTATGTATAGGTATTGATTCTAGCTTATGAACTCTTGAATGATGAATGTGTGGTGAAAAACTTTGTTTCTATGGTTTATTCTTTGTGTTGGTTCATGATTGAGAAATGTGCTCTTACACTTTACCTAGGTTTTTCATCCATCAATGCACATTGGCTAGAGATAGTTATGAGTGTTGATGTTCATAAATATTGAACTTGAATGTTGTCATTTTGATAGTTTGAGTGAGAGATCATCAAAGGATCAAAATGGTCAAACTCACAATATATGTTAGAGATAAACATATTGGGAGGATATGTGATTACATTTATCGTCTAAACGAGTTCATTAGCTTTATCGATTCTATCCATGCAAAATGGTTTGTCGAACCCTAATCTTGGCATGTTTCTACAAATCATTAAAACCAATCTTTTTACCGTTCATTACTTAACTTTGAATGCAAACGTTCCGACTAAAAAACAACCAAACCCCTTTGTTAATTTAAAGTTTAAAACGAATTCAACTATAGAACGGCGGTGATATCTCTAAAAAAATATCTGTGGAACGATAACAAAAACCCTACTCTATTTGTATTTCAACAAATTGGCGCCGTTGTCGGGGATTGTTAATTGATATTGCAAGCATTGTAATAGTTGTGAAGTTTTAGACTTGTTAAAAAAATTTCTTGTGCTTGTTGATTTGTTTTGGTTAGTGTGCAGACTTTGTTTATGCGAGGGAAACTACCGGTGGACCAACTTCTATTCGATCCCGAGATTGAAATAACCGCTCGTACAATAGCAAAACTAGACGGAGGAGGCAACTAGCTAGACAAAGGCAAGAACAAGTAGAAGGTTCGACTTCTACACCACCACCAATTCCACAGTTCACGCCAATCATGGAGCATCCACCACCACCACCACCCGCTTCCACACCATGTGTAAATAGTCTACGTCACACCGCTCAGTTTGCTCACAATGCAAATAATGGAAGGCAAGCTGAGATGAAAACGGGAACTCTAAATTTGTTATATGGAAGCCCGTTCACTGGAATGGATCATGAAGACCCTTTCGCTTTTCTCACCAAATTTTACGAGATAGCGTTAGCGGCCGGAGTGGATCAAGCGCAAGAGTTACCTTTATTTAAGAGACTATTTCCTCATGCTTTGATAGGCAAAGCTAAGGATTGGTATCTTGATTGACCAAACTCCTGCTGTGATGACCGATTGGAATGTTCTGGAGGAGAAATTTATAGAAAGGTTCTTTTCTCACAATCATTTTATGGAATCAAAAACTGCTTCTAAGGAGTCTTCCTTGCTCCAAGCTTCACATTTCAATGTAAAAACCTACAATTAAAAACACAAAAGTTAAATAAATAAGTCTACTAATGCAATTAACTATACTACGGTTATTAACCGGAAACAATGGGAAAAAGCATCGATTATCAAATAAAGATCACAAAAATGTGCTAAAAACTAAACTAAATATTAACACAATTTAGCACCTAACAACTCTCCCCAACTTGTTTCTTTGTTTGTCCTCAAACAAAGGTAAAATAGAATAGAAGCAAGAGGAATATCGGATAAGCAAACACAAACAAAAATCAATGGTTCAAACTAAATTGATACGCCTGCAAGTAATGCTCAGCTCCGACAGAATCAAAATATGTCTATGAACTAACTTCTAAACATAAATAACAAGCACTCATCATACGCAAACAAATGTTCAAACGAGAATCACCTAATTTATTCAAATAAGCCAAGCTCAATATTTACAAGGGACAAAACACACTCATAAGCAATTGTGCCACATCCAAAACAATTTATGCAATCATTTCACAATTAATGAAAACAATGGAAACAAAGATCACAAAAGGACTTTTATCGGTTGTAACTTGGTCAGGGTTAAGAAACAAGGGTCATATGTACACGGCCATTGAACAAGAAAGGGTAAATTTCATGAAGAGCATTTTCTTTTCTAAACAACCATTCTTGCTCAAACTTCCAAATTATTCTCACAATGCACTCTATTTCTTTCTCTTTTGATTTCCACAATTTTTTCTTTTTCTTTCTCTTTTGATTTTTCATTTATTTTTCCTTTTTAATTCTATTTTCGATTTCATTTGAGAATGCATTGCCCACAATTCCTTCTTCTGTTTTCACAATGAACCAATCTCCGCAACTTCAACAATACTACAACTTAAATCAAAATGCTCTTCAAAATGGCTAAAGTTCAGGTTCATGCTTCAATGATTCAAAAAATTTCATTTTAGGCTCAAGAGAGGTTTCTAATGTTCACACACTCACAAGGTGACTTGAAGTGATATTTAGGAAAGTGGTTCTACTCAAAGTACTCAAAAAATTTGCCTTGATCATTTCTAAGTTTCCAAAATTTCAAAACAAAAAGTAAGATTAAACATAAAAAAATTTGAGTAAGCAACAACTACTTGAATCCCTCAATAATTTGTGAACAATGGAGGAAACTCACATTTGTGGTTATGTCCTAATTGATTCCAATATGAACAAATATGCAAAATGAAGCAAAACTTGAAATTTATGTAAAGCAAAAAGTTCATAAACATATTAACATTCTACAAAACACAAACAGGGTACCTTTTTGTGCACCAATTCTGAATTTTATCATCACCATCAATGAATGGTGAAGCACATCACTTTTGATCAAAGAAACTAAAACTTGCTTCATCAATCGATTACCTTAGGTTAAGAACAAACACAAAAATTTTTGTACCAATAAATATAAACATCAAACATCATCCGCCCGGATGGAAAATTCACTAATAATAAGAAAATGTTAACAACAATATCCAAAAATCAACATCCGCCCGGATGGAACTACAACAATCCTAAACAAAAGTTAATAATAATAGAAACATAGTAAACATAACAAAATACAATATACAAAGATGGACACATCAAACCCATCAATAAGAACTTGAGCTCGACACTCCATCACCAGCACCATCATCACCATCATCACCAATGGGCACACGACACCCGTAATCGCTAACACCCCACATGGGCACACGATTACCCGTAATCGCTCACACCCCACATGGGCACACGATTACCTCAACAACAGCAACAACAACAATACGATTCCATCTCAAGGAATCCGGATAAGACGGTTACACCCCACATGGGCACACGACTTATCACACAACTTATGCAACATAGCATGCATACAACGACAATATACAACCACAATTAAATGCATATGACTAATAATCAGTCAATACATCATGCCTCAACTATCCAACACGCAACATGTACCTGCCAACACATACAACAATAGCAATCCACAACTACAATACGTATACACACAACCGAATTCACCATTTCAACGTGCAACACATAAAAATATACACGAATACCCAATTAACACGTCAAATGGTTAGAATTCTAGCATTGAAATTAATTTTAACAAAAATTATATGAAACAAGCTTTTCAACGCTTCGAACGACGACTGAAATGGACCTACGGATCAAAAGATACGAATTTTTAAAGTTTTAGAAAGTTCGATTCGTCTCAGCTCTGCTCGCCTGATGCTCGCCCAGCGAGGCACCAGCGAATCCACTTTTGACTGGCGAAATCCCCTTTCGCCTGGCGAATTCCCCTTTCGTCTCATGCTCGCCTGGCGGAGTAGAGGCGAATCTCTTTCCCCCATACAAATTCCAGCAACCCCTATTTTCACCCCTCGCTCGCCTCTCAGTTCGCCTGGCGACCTTCCAGCGAAGTCATATTCGCCTGGCGAAGCACCCAATTCGCCTGGCAAATCTGCGTGAATCAGCAATCCTGCGATTGGGATTCTGCATGATTTATACCCCAAATCCTTCTCCAATTTCATTCACAAACTGTCCGAAAATACACATGCAATCACAGATTATTACATAAACAAACAGGAATACATACACTACGATTCAACCGGTCAATTTATGCATTTTTCCTCTTATCAAAACTTTCGAAACGCAAAAACCCCAATCCCAAATCAACACAAACAACATACAGGGATGGTCCTAATGGTTTATCTACCCGTATATAGACATTATACAACCCTTAAGAGATTAAAGAACCTCACCCTTACCTCAGAGTTCTTGACGAAAACCTCGACCTCAACAATGGCTTTCTCCTCCCTTCTTCCCTAGCTCTCTTTTTTTCCTTTCTCAACTTTTCACGTACCGAATGAATTCTCTCCCGAATTCCCCTCTCTATTTTCTTTTCTAATATTCTTTTTATTATTAATATTATTATTATTGTCATTACTATTTCAATATTATTATTATTTTATTAATTAAATAATAATAATAATAATATCCCTTAATAATTTAAAATAATAATATTAATCAAATAACCATTCTCACCACATCACCAAGTTCTACCTAATTGGTCATGCACCCCCAACATCTTAACCCCTATAATACTAAGGCCACTACCCCATGCTAAGGGCAACCCCAAACACAACCACACACAAAAGCACAACAACATATAGTTCCAATTACGAAAAACAATAAAATAAATCGGGGTGTTACAAAAACCATCAGGCATTGGACTTTTATTCCCATCAATGAGGCCACTTCCCTGACAACTTTAGAAAGCAAGAAATGAGATCTAAAAGAACCACTCATCTCTATGGAGAGGGATTATAATCTAACCCCATCCAAGTGCGAGCGATCTTCCAAATGTTCCATAAATATATTAAGGGAGAAATTAACCACCTTTTGGCAGATCTCAGTAATCCCCTCAACCTAACTCTCTCCCATCTTAAGGGCAAGAATTTCATTATTCCTACTCATACTCTTTACACAAGCATGAAAGAAACCAAAATTTATATCACCCTCCCTAAGCCACTTGGCTTTATACCTTTGGAACTATTGAGAATATCTAATCCTAAGTAGGGACTAGAGATCCACAATAGCTTTCGACCTACACATAACCTCATCCACATACATAACATCTGGATCAAATATAAAATCAAGAGAACTCACATCCTTTCTTAGGAGTCAATTTGGGAGAGAAGATTCTCAAATAAATTTTTATTCCGACCCTTTAAAATATTTGAGTTTCTCTTTTAAGGAAAAAATTTTCCAACCAGAGGATTTAGAAGTATTCCAACTAGAGAACTAACTCTGAACAGACACCGTGAGCAAGCTAGTGATTATTGAATGTAAAAGACTTAGGTCTATATAATTGATTGAAATACTTAAGGGTGATCATATAATGATCTGATACATCTTTAGGAAAATTCCACTAAGAAGCCACACCCTAAAAATCCCATCATCCATCGGACATAAGAATCTTATTAAACCTACTAGCAATTACTCGATTGGGCTGGAACTAGGAGCGGGAATAAGCTGTGCCGAGTTATGGTTTGCGTAGCCTGAGCGTGGTCTGCTACAAAATTTAAAGCTTGAGTCTGATCTGTAGCCTATCATCAGCTTATTTTTAGGCCTGAGTCTATCATTGGCTTATTTTTAGGCTTGAGTCTGGCCTTTTCCAATGCCTGATTAGCCTACCAGCCTACATAAAAGCCTATTTTATTTAAACATTTGTAAATAAGTAATTCAACAAATGTTTAAATGTACTAACAAATTAAAAAATCAATGAGATTAAATGTTTGTTTTCATTGACTTATTCGAATTTCTCTAATAACATAAGTTTTGTGATTCTTTATTTTAAGTGAACTTATAAAAGTAGCTTTTAACATTGTTCATAAGATTTTTCAGCTTATTTTCATAAGTTATTCAAGACATCTAAGCTTTATTTTTGTATTTTAATTAAAATCACAAAATACAAAAATGAAAAAATAATAAAGTTATTCATATCTTTTTAAATAGGTCGAGCTAATAGGCTTAAATGGGATTTTATAGCTCGTGGCTTAGCCTTTTTTAACTAAATAGGCTTATAAAAAAGTCTAACCCTTTTCTATTTACAAAAAAATCCTGGTCTGGCTTGAGCCTGTGTAGACTAGGTCGTAGTCCCCTGTTAGTTGGCCTAGCGTATTCTCACCACTAACTGAAACCAAGTAATTTTCCTTCCTAATAGAGAAATGTCAACCAACTTCATCTGTGGAATGAAATTATTGAAGGAATTACAATTCATCCTACTAGCATTACTAGAGGAACCAAACATCTTCCTCTCTCACTAGGGCACTGACAGAATTAAAATCTACTAAGGCAGACCACATCGCACCCCTAGGGGAAGATCTCCTAGTTATCGGGTCCTCCCACATGGCCATCTTGTCAAACAAAGAACACTTATAATATAAATTTAGAACAAAACAGACAAGTCTAGAAGCTCCCCTCAACAAACAAACACGAAGGTACTCAAACCCACCGAATGAGAAAAGAGAAGAACCTTAGAGCCACGCCTGATTGAGAGAGACCCCCCACTACTCCCGATAGACAGATAAAAGTTCTATTCACATAATGAATTACTCCATAAAGAATGAACAAGAGAGGTCAAAATAACTCTTAACTTAGTCTCCTGAATAGCCAAGAAGTCTAGTGATTTTGAAATCATAAGCTCTTTCACTTTTTGTCTCAGACTCCCACCCCAACTCGAGGACATTAAAAGAGCTAACTAACATCAAGTAAATGTCTTATACCTCTTAGAAGGCTTGAAGTGTCGATCTCTTTTTTCTAAACCTCATAATCTAGTAGCTCCAAATTCATCACTTCACGTAAAATGACACTATCTTTTTTTCTAAATTTCCTAATCTAGCAACTTCAAACTCACCACTTCCCTTAAAAGAACACTCTAATTATTCGGTAAGACGAAAAACCTTAATTGCTACTCGCTCATTGAGATATGCATAACTCACGTTCTCTTTATTTATATTGTTGGACCTACTTATTCCTGTTAAAATGAATCTCCTTAGACTTATTAGGTCCATATCATTAAAAAAAAAATTAGAAAATTATAGTTAAATTTTTTTTTATATTAAAGATAGTGCACTGATAGTGTAAAATAGTTTTACGCGATCATCTAATAGGAATTTATTATTCAGACATGTCACACAACTAACTTAAAAATATTAAGGATCCTTTCACCAAGTGTAGTACTTTCAAGGTTGGAAAAGGTTTCACCACTCCATTTTGAGAAGCTAAATGGATGGAGAATAAAATTTTGAGGGAGATATTTTCGAATTTATATAATGCCTCTTATTTGAAGAAAGTGTCTATTGCGGGAATGGGGGGTGGAGTGGTGGGGCGTGGATTTGGGGAGATTTTGGCATTCCAACGGAGATTCATAATGAAGTTTCAATTCGAAGGGAGGTTGCTTCTTTGAAGTCTTTGCTTGGTAACCATGTTTTAATGGAGGAAGGGATTGATGACATCCTTTGGGATCTTGATCCCGGAGCCAAATTCTCGGTTAGTTCTTGTTATTATTTTTTGGCTAATTTCCGTATTCCTTACGGTCCTTCTAACAGGTGTGACATGGCTTTTTGTTTGATACGGAATTTGTCGGTTCCTTTTAAAATCAAGGCTTTTGGTTGAAGACTTTTTTTTAATAGACTTCCAACCAAAGATTTATTGGCTCTTAGAGGTGTGAATTTTTTGTTGGATTCTTTAAAGTGCTCTTTTTGTGGGATAGAGTTAGAAAATAGGAATCATTTCTTTTTTTCTTGTTTGGTGGTTAAAAAGATTTGGAAAGAGGTGGCCATTTGGATTGGTAAATCGGATGAGATGGAGGAAGAGTGTTTATCGAGTTTTATGGAGTGGCACTCGTTTTGCCGTGTAAAAAAGGTTAAAGAGGACAATTTGGGTTTGGTTTGGCTAGCTACTACTTGGAGCATTTGGTTAGGAAGGAATGGAATTTGCTTTAGGTCGGAGGTTTGGAATTTAAACAATATGGTGTGGGGTATAAAATATTTAGTTTGGAAGTGGTCTTTTGGTGGTGAAATTACACACTCCAATTTCACTTTTTACGAGTTTAGTAAAGAGCCTTTACTTTTTCTCTCGTAACTCAATTGGTTTGTAATTTCATCTTTTGTCGAATTTTTTCCCGTTTCTGTTGTAAACAGGTTGGAGAACCCTTAGTTCTCCCGTTATTGAATTCTTGTTTACAAAAAAAAAAAAAAATAGTGTGACTTGGCAGAATACATGGTGGCGATTGGTTTGGGAGGTTATCCTTTTTTTTATCAATTTTCTTTGATGTTTTTCTTCATAAATTTGATCTTAATAATAAATTTCATTATTAAATTTAAATATTAAAATATAGAATATTAAACTTAAAATTTTGCTAACTTATATTATAATTAATTTTTATGTTATAATATTTATTTATTTTAAATATAATAAATTAATCTTTATTTTAATAGATATAAATAATCCTTACATTTTTTTTTTCACACAAAAATTATTCTTACTAGTCTAGTTATCTAGACTCAAAATGATAGGAACTAAGTGTGGAAGTTGAGTGAAGGTGCATAATTACATATTGTGGTGCATAATATATAATGAAATAGTACATTAACTCCTAATATTTTTCAAAAATGCTAAGCTAGCAGAAAAATGGAGTCATTAATCATAAACTAAGACCTCTGCATAATATAGGTAAATACTTCTGGAAATATTCTTTTAGCATTGAGGTTTTCTCTAACTATGAATAAAAGAATGTCAATTTTTCAAGAGGCATGGGCGTAGTTGAGATGTAAGATTGAGAAATGCCTCTTCTTTGCAAGGAATAGTGAGACCTCCCATTGAATGATTGTATCCAAACTCTTCCTGAGCTATGTTTAACAAGTCAAGAAATGAAGGATGGTATAAGTAAGATATTGGAACCACAAATCTTTTCTTTTGAGATTCTCCAACATAGACAGCTACATGTCCTTTGGGAACATTGGAATGATTTCTAGATTGGAAATGCTGTGATGATGACTTGAATATCTTGTTTGCATGATGACCCATAAATGGAAGACGAAAACCCATAAGAAGATGATTTTGGAAGTGAATGCTGAATTTGGAGTTGTTGTTGTTGCAGTATTTATTTACTAGTAGTAATGATTGAGACGGAATGGGAAGCCATACATTTCCTGAAGGGATGATATCAAATCATGTCATAATATTAATAATAGACTATACTAGTTATTTGGTTTAATATGCATGGTGTCACAAAGCATTGGGTCCACTTTATGAAATTCACAGAAAGAGCTCACATGGGTGCACTGATAGGAATCTGAATTAAACTTGAATCTATCAACCCATCCCTTTGTAGAAAACTAAGTGCCGTACACTGAAATAAAAAAAGGATCATCACATCAGATAATATCACACGGTTGCATGTGATGAATGGAGCTTTATTAAGGCTAAAAAACATAGCAATGCCAAATGCCGAAGCAATTAATCATATATCCATGCATGCATATACCATAAGTTCGTCGTTTCTTCCTCTATTAGCAAGATAAAATAAGATAGGTCTATTGACATATGTTTAGAGGATAACTCACGGTCGTGGACTAGGTGGTACTATTGGAAAATTAATATTTTGTTACTAGTTCCTATATTATAGCCAATTAGTGTATAAACACCACATTACCACTCTTTTTGTACTTCAGTTTTTCCTTTTACGTAATAGTAATATTCATAGTCAAATGGGCCTTTTTTCTTTCCACCCCAAGATTCAACATATTGTTAAATGGTATTGTCGCGGCGAAAAAAAAATGACTACGAGCGTAACGCTCGAGATAATAAAGTCACCACCAAACTTTATTTATTTTAAAGAAAAAAAAAATTAGTGAGAATGTAATTCATAGTGGCAAAACATGTTGTTGTCGAAACATCTGTTATCAAAGTGTCGAGGAGTTAGCCTAGACATGAACTTGATCTTAAACCTAATTTTTTAGTGTTAATAGAATTAGGTATTTCATGCATTTTGTTTTTAGGCTTTGCTTAGAGAGCAAACAAGCTAAATCTATAAATAGGGAGTAGCCCTATTATTGTAAAGTTATTCACTTGAATAAAAATTACAGTTTTGTGAGCATAGAGTTACTCTGTAGAAATTCTTCTTCTTGCCTTATTTTGTATTGAATCTCTAATTTTTTTCATTCCCAAATTCAATTTTCTTTTCTTGTTTTCATCACCATTGTGCAGCAATACTACCTTGCAACCAAGGTTGGTTGATTCACTCGAGTGAAGAGTGAAAAACAAGAGAGAATTCAATTGATTGATTGAATCTTGTTAATCAAGATTGGTTCGGAATCACTCAAAGTACTGAGTTTAATTCCAACATCTGGTATCTAAAGCACTGACTGAGCGATTTATGGGAAGCAAAACACGATGGCAATGCTAATGAATCATCTGAATGGACATTTTCCGACGAGTCTCCTAATTCTGAAGGGTCAGAATTACGAGAATTGGTGTTAACAGATGAATGTTGTTTTCTGTTGTCAAGATCTTTGGGATCTTGTGAAGGAAGGTGTAACACCACTTGCAAAAAACGCGTTGGATCAAGAAAAAGCTGCATACAAAGAATTGAAGAAAGATTATAAAACTCTCTTCATAATTCATCAATGTGTTGATCCAAAAAAATTCGAAAAGGTCAGTGATGTAGAATAAGCGAAAGAATCATGGAAAATCTTGGAGAAATCGTTTGGAGGTGCAAAGAAGGTGAAATAGGTAAACCTACAAACTCACAAAAGGATGTATGAATTGCTTTAGATGGAAGAAAGTGAAAGCATAATTGATTTTTTCACTAGGGTTGCAAATCTGGTGAATCAAATCAATGTATGTGGAAAAGTGTTGATATCAAGATCAGTTGTAGCAAAGATCTTGAGTTCATTGGCTCCAAAGTTCGACCACGTGGTAGTAGGCATAGAAGAGTCGAAAGATTTGTCAACATTGACAAAAGAAGAGCTTCAAGGGACGCTTGAGTCTCATGAACAAAGGATGGCTGAAAGAGTTGCAGGAAAGTCGAAGAGTGATATGACTTTGTAGGCGCAATCAGAAAAAGAAAAGAAAGGCAAAGGAAAGTGGATCGACAGCAAAGATAAAGGAGACTACAATAATTTGACTGATCGAAATCAGCAAGAAGAAGGTTGGTCTAATCAGATAAAGTCCTCATACCAAAGCAACTAAAGAGGTGGTGTTGTAGGTAGAGGAAGAGGTGGTGGTCGAAAACCTGACCAAAGTCACATTTTGTGTTTCAATTGTCAGAAGTATGGTCACTACTCTAGTGATTATTCTGAAAAATGAAAAATCCAAGAAAATGATGCAAAGTTTTCAAAGCACGAAGAGGAAGAGAAATTTATGATGGTCACAACAAGAGGTGAAGAAAGATTCCATGACTAATTGTACTTGGACTCAGGATGCTCATTACACACGACTGGTAGAAATGATTGGTTTGTCAACATAAAACCCTCAATGAAGAACATAACAAAATTTGCAAATGACAATACTCTAGCATCTTAAGGTATTAGTGATATTCTGATTATGAGGAGAGATGGAAAAAGGTCAATAATTTCAAATGTATTGTACATACCAGACATGAAAAGTAATTTGCTCAGCATATAGAAGTTGGTCGAAAAGAACTACAAAGTGCAATCGAAAACAAGTTGATGAGAGTTCTCGACTCAAGAGGAAGGTTAATCTTGAAGGCTCCTATGTCTCAAAATAGAACCTTTAGGATTGAGCTTAATGTGATGAAGCACAAGTTCCTTGCAACTGCAACTAGCAGGGATGAATGAATGTGACACTATAGACTTGGCCATCTCAACTTCAAAGACATCAAAGATCTGAAGATAAGAAATATGGTTTCAGGATTACCATAAATCCACATTCCAAGTGAAGTGTGTGTAGAACGTGTGATGGCGAAGCAACACAAGAACAACTTCAGTAAGGATGCAGGAAGCAGGTCGAAGACAGTTCTTGAAGTCA
Source organism: Lathyrus tuberosus (assembly GCA_022829125.1). Lineage (NCBI taxonomy): Eukaryota > Viridiplantae > Streptophyta > Magnoliopsida > Fabales > Fabaceae > Lathyrus > Lathyrus tuberosus. The sequence goes on along the minus strand of JALAZF010000176.1, from coordinate 11,166,322 downwards.
TATACTCTAATGTGTGTGGACCTACCCAGATGGATTCAATTTGAGGTAACATATACTTTGTCACATTCATAGATTATTTCAGTGGAAAATTGTGGACTTACTTGATCAAGAAGAAAAGTGAAGTGATTGAGGTGTTTGCCAAGTTTAAATCTATGGTCGAAAGACAAAGTGGTCGAAAGCTCAAGATTTTGAGGACTGATGGTGGTGGAGAATGTGTGTCAAAAGACTTCGACAAATTATGTGAGAAAGAAGAGATTGTGCATGAGGTGTTCCACCCTACACTCCACAGCATAATAGAACTGTAGAAAGGAAGTATAAAACCATCATGAATATGGTGAGAAGTATGTTGAAACACAAACATCTACTTAAAGAATTATGGGGAAAACATGTGTCGACTGTAACATACATACTGAATAGGTGTCCGACGAAAAGGCTAGAAGGAATCAGGCCAGAAGAGTGTTGGTTTAGTGTCAAGCCTGGCTTGATTCATCTAAAAGTATTTGGATCTATAACACATAGAGATGCGCCTGATCAGTTGAGAAGAAAACTTGATGATAAGTCAAGTCAAATGACCCTGATAGGATATCAGTCGATTGGAGGATACAAGTTTTTTAACCTAGTGAACAAGCAAGTAATGATTAGCATGGACGTGATCATAATTGAGCTTAAGAAATGAGATTGGACTATAAATGACAAGAAAGATTAAGTGAGAATCTTATGTAAAGAACTAACAAGTGAAGTCGAAAGAGAAGTTCGACAAGAAGAAGTCAGAGGTCAAGCAAGCACAAGCAGGCCTGAAAGAACAAGACACATGTCTGCAAGGTTGCAAGAATGTGTGATTACATCAGATGATGTGGTCGATGATGAAGGTGAGCTGGTACACTATGGTTTCTATGCAGATGTCGAACCAGTCAATACAACTGAGGCATTGAAGGATAAAGGTGTGAAAAGTACGCAAGAAGGGGGGTTGAATTGTGTTTCGCGCTTTCATTAATTTAGCTTCTGATCAGAGTTTCAGAATCATAATTAGTGTTTAGATTGTGTTTTAATTCATTGGCAGCAGATATAACAGAAGTAAACAAATAACATCAAGAGACACAAAAGATTTATTCTGGTTCCTCCCTTAACTGAGAGTACTCCAGTCCCCTTTGTCGTAACCCGAAATTTAACCTCCCTCTCTTTGCCCTTTGCATAAGCATGTGCACTCGCAATTCTGGCATAAGCATTCGCACTTTTCTCTATGTGTTTCTTGTTGCAGGGTTTTCAGGTTTCTCAATCCTGATTAATCACATCCTGACAAGGGTATCACATCATCAAAACAAGCACAAAATAAGGGTTTCTATGACTATTCATCAAAGCAAGAAGTGGAAAATCGGAACCGTGGCCATAACACCATTTTTCAGGCGAATTGGGAATTTTTGGCCTGGTTAATCGATTAACCATTTGCAGTGCAAATATGTTAATCGATTAACACAGGAAGAATATGCATAATCTGCTGTTTTTTCATGACAACACCTTTGCACACACTTTGGTCATTGATTCTACAGTATTCTAGCAGCATGTGGAATATTCTAGACATCTCTAGACATCTCAAGACTATTCAAGACATTTCAAGTGCATTTATTCTAATGCATCACTCTAAAATAAGTGTACCATGTTCCTTGATTTCCAAGTATGTGGATCGTTGGATGTTGGAGCTCACATTGGGATTGTTACCGAGTTGATCCTAACTAACCGAGTTAACCGCTTGACTCGGTGAGTCAAGTGTAACTAACTCCTAGCCTAATTCCAAACCACCCAAAGCTAGCTCCTAGCCTAGTCCCTAACCTCTCACACTCCCAACCAAAACTCTATATAAACAAAGCTTCACTCATTTTTCAAGGATCCCAATCACTCTCAATCATTTCACACAAATCTCTCACATTTCACTCTCAATTCTCTCACATTCTCTCTGAATTTTTTCTGCAACTTCTTCATCTTCATCTACATTTTCTTCCCCAAACAACACTAGAGCTTAATTCCACCATTAAAGAGTAGTAACTTTCACATTGAAATTGCTTTCTCTTGAGCTTAATGATAAGTGCAAAATGTACCTATTTTTGTATATAAGTTTTGTTGCACTTATCTATACTTTTTGTTAAATATCATACGAATAAACCCTGCTTTGTTTATAAATACGTTTACTTTACGTTATAGTGTATATATTGCGTATCATGTAAATATCAATGAGTTTAATTGATTTTCTCTCATTTTTGCAAGTATTCAATCAAGGATATCTTGCCATTGTTGTATAGAGCTTTGAATAACCTTTCCAGCGCTTCTGACCGTGCGTCAATCCGAGCTACGGTGTAGAAGTTGTGGTCACAATAAGGGGCTGTTTTGCTGTCATGTTCACTTAGCGAGTGTGACAGCGAATGTTCGCTTAGCAAATGGCTGGCGAAGGTCCCAGCGAAGGAGTCCAGAAAGAAACAGAGAAGAAATAGATCAAAGTTCGTTTTGCGAACTTCCTAGCGAGCATTCTCTAGGCGAATAAATCTTTCTCTTAGCGAACTTCTGAAGAAAGCAAGAGGCAGTTTAACTTTTTGTAGGCACTTAAGTGCCATTTTAGTTCATTCGCTTAGCGAATGGAAGGTTTCGCCTAGCGAACCTGCGAAAATCTGATTTGTATATAATAGAATTCTGTAACTTTTTAGAGTATGGTTTTGGGGTTTTGTGATCCCAACTCCATCAAACTTCATTTTTCATAGGATTAGCTTGAAAACAACATGGAAGTTTGCACACGGATGAATCGGGGTGGATTGATCGTCGACTGGCGTTGACAAACCGTGAGATATTTGGTTTATCTTTTTTCTTCTTTGTTTTTTTCTTCTTTGTTGGGTTTTGTATATGTATTGACTATGATCTCATGTATATTTGTCGCCCATGGCGTTGTATAAAACTTGCTTTACAAATCTTTATTGGTGATTGTCTCTGATTTTTGCTTTATGTGCGGGGTTTCAGTTGCGTTAGAGATAATCCTCGTAAACTTCGATTAGGGATGATTATCTGTTAGTTTCTGGATTCTAGAGATAGATTTAAGAGCTAACAATCTTCAATAGGCGTCGAAGCTTAATGCCTCCGTGCCTTGAGTCGCGCGCGAGAGTGTCGGCGAGGGTAACACGGTTGTTTGCTCAACTTTGTTTTAGAGATAACCTTTGTTGTGAGCGATGTTGGGTGATACTGAGGAGTATTGTAGGTCGAGTATAACTGGTCGGTAAGTTTAAGTTTGTGAGGAGTCGATTATGTGCATGCCAGACAAGTTTGTGTTCCTGAAGAATGAATTTGTTTTATGTTTTAATATTTACTTTTCTGTTTTCTTGTTTTAAACCATTTAAACCCAAACTCATAAATGCGAGAGACTGTCGAACGACATTCTTTCCCTCGAACCGATCTCTGTGGACACGACATAAATCCCGGAGGGAATTCTTCCGAAAATAAATATTTTTGTTGCTTGCCCTATTTTGCAACAAACGCTTAAGCCTCCATCAATTGGCATTTCTTGATTGGATTTCTGGAATCACATCTAATTCTACTTCAATTCAAGTGTTCATATCAATCAATTCGATGCAAGTTCGATCTCGGTGTATTTTTGCATTTTTGCTCGGTTTCGCTACGGTTTGAAGTGCAAGAGCAGAATTCTCTGGTTTTCTTGGCTTTTTCTCTCTACATTTCACTCACAACAATCACCAAGCCAACTCTCCGGCTTGTAGGTTGGTAGATCTTACTTTACTCACTGTTTCGATCATTTTCGCGCGTTTATGATGTAATTTCGATCGTTTTTTCGGTTTGATTTGCCATGAGATTGTTTGATCTTTGATCTTCATGTTAATACTTTCAATTTGTGTTTAATTGCTCATACATGATGTAATTTTCGTGCACAAATGTAAACCATAGCATGTGGATGTTCAATTAAGTGATTAACTGCTGGAAGCACTTTTGGAAAATTAATTTTTAGCCCCTGCTGCAGTGTTAATCGATTAACACTTTGCAGTGCAAAAGTGTTAATTGATTAACCAATGTAATTTTGCTATTTTTCAAGTGTTAATCGATTAACACTTTGCAGTGCAAAAGTGTTAATCGATTAACACTGAACCAGAAGGCCATTTCATGCTTTTTCAAGTGTGTTTGACATGCTTTCTTCTTCCAACTTGCATGGATTGATATGCTTGATTATTATGGATGTTTTAAGTGCCATTTAACTTCTGTTTGAAGCATATTCATGAACTTTTGATGCACGATTCCGATTATTCAATTGGTACATAACCTTGGAATTGTATGAACATGAACATTCTTGCACTTTCTTTGATCACATGATACATGATTTGTGTCGCATTTTTAATGTTATGTGGTACTGTTTTGCAATCTCTTTCATTAAGTTTGTTCTTCATGGATAAGCTTAAGCTTGTATAATCAATAATGCACCCTTTGCTTTAATGATTTTTCAATTCATTTTGGAAAATTATTAGCATAATCCTCCCTTTTGATTAAATAATTGAAACTTCGTTTCGATTATTGATCCTCCCTTTGGCACTTCTCTTTAGGCTTCCTTTAGAGCTTTCTTTCTCTCTTCTCTCGCAGAGTCAGAGATTCGCACGACGTATTAGAGCACGACACTGTAGCACTGTACAAATTGGCACTGTTATGTTGTTTGTGTCAATTTCCTCATTATACTTTGAGCGCTAGAGAAGGAATGAGGATGAAGTCTATCCTACCCTCATTCTGACTATTTTTTGGTAAGGGTGTCTTGTCCTTCCACCGAGAATAGTCAACTCTATCCTCAAGCTATAGTGTTTTCTCAATTCCCAATCGATTTTATCCTTGATCACTCTTTTACCTTTCAATCTCTCATTTGATCAATCACCTTTTTTCTTGGTTAAAGATCCTTGTCACCTTGGGTTAGCAAACACTTTTTGTTTCAATACTTTCCTTTTCTGTTGGTCAACCATTGCTTAATGATTCCCCAGAAGAGTATCATTCTTTCTCTGGTTAATCACAGTCATACTGTTAAAACCAATTCTTTATTTCTCATGCAATCGCACTCTTTCTTCGGTCAAACACAGTTTTACCTTTTAAATACCGAAACCCTAGCGGAGTTCACAACCTTCTCTTGGTTCTTCTCCCTTTGATTGGTTAACCACTGCCTGTCAGTTAAAACACCAATTTGCACTTCTTCTCTGTTAACCACAGTCTATCTGTTAACATACTGAGTTTCTCTTTGGTTAATCACCTTCTCTTGGTTAATCACCCATTCTTTTCAGTTAACCACAACCAGTCTGTTAAAACACTAAATCCTTATGAGTTAATCACCTTCTCTTGGTTAATCACTCATTTCTTTGCGGTTTATCACAGTTTCTTCTGTTAACACCAAATCCTCAGCGGTTAGCAACCTCTTTTAGTTCAATACCCTTTTGTTGGCCAAGTACTGTTTGTTCAGTCAGGATCAACATCCTCTTTGGGTCACGACTTTCTCTTGGTTTCAAACCCGACCTTTGGGTCACAACCTTTGCTTCATCCCACACCCGTTTTTTCGGTTAACCACTGTTTATCAGTTAATATACCAAAATTCCCTTAGAGTTAAACACCTTGTCTTGGTTCAATACTCTCTCTTTTGGTTCATCACAGTATGTCTGTTGACACCAACTCCTTTTTCCCACAGAGTTTCTACATCTCTCTTTCTCTTCGGTTAACCACTGCTAGCCAGTTAGTATACCGAGTTTCCTTATTCTCTTGGTTTTGACACCATCCCTTTATTTGTTTCCTAGTAGGGTTGCTTACCCTCTGATCCCTAGCAAAATTCTTTGATCTTTTCTTACCTAGTGGAGTCCTTTCTATTCCTTTTACTCCTTTATCTTCTTGGTTTTGACATTACCCGTGCACTTTATCCCCAACTTAGTCGATATCTTTTCTTTGCACTTCTTTCTTGGTTTTAACACCAATTCTTTTGCATCCCCGACGGCTTTTTCTCTACTTCTTTTGCTCTTGGTTTTGACACCACTTTCCTTTTCTTTTTTCGTCTTAGTTCCCTGAACTACGGAAGCTCTGATTCTGCATTCTTTCGAATGTATGATACGTAGGCACAAGATCGCGATGATCTTGGCGAGCACACTTCCACCTTCTTCCATTCCTCTTGTTGAGATCTCGATAATCCACACACATTCTGACTTTCCCATCTTTCTTAGGAATTGGGACGATGTTGGCAATCCATTCAGGATATTCAGAAGTGGCTAGAAATCCAGCGTCAAGTTGTTTCTTTACCTCTTCTCTGATTTTGAACGCCATGTCGGGTCTAGTCTTCCTGAGTTTTTGCTTGACAGGAGGACATCCGGGCTTGAGTGGCAAGTGATGTTCAACGATGTTGGTATCCAACCCAGGCATATCTTGATAAGACTAGGCGAAGATATCAACATAATCTTTCACTAACTTGACCAACTCGGAGTGTACATGCTCTGCGAGGGAGGCGTCAACCTTGACTTCTCTTCTGACCTCATCGGTACCAAGATTGACAACTTCCACTGGCTCTTTGTGTGGCTGAATCTCTTTATGCTCATGCTCAAGGAGCCTTGCTAGTTCAGTCGGTAATTCACAATCTTCCTCACCATCTTCTTCGGCTTGGTTAATTGGAATTCCAGAATTACAACGGATGTTTGCCATGTTGTTATCAATGCTTTTATTATTTCCTTTGCCTCACATTGATGTCTTGGTGGATAACACATCGCATTTCTCTGTCTTTTCTTTCATGGACGGTTTCTCAGGATACAATCAGATCGAGATGTCCCCAGCCGATATGGAGAAGACTACTTTCATCACACCATGGGGTATATATTGTTACAAAGTCATGCCATTTGGTTTAAAGAATGCAGGGGCAACATATCAACAGGCCATGACAACCCTCTTTCACGATATGATCCATAGGGAGATTGAGGTTTACGTGGACGATATGATTGCCAAGTCCAAAACTGAAGATGATTACCTGATTCATCTGAAGAAACTATTTGACAGACTCCGGAAGTTTAGACTGCGGTTGAATCCTGCGAAGTGTACCTTCGGAGTCCGATCTGGTAAATTATTGGGCTTTATTGTGAGTCAGAAGGGCATTGAAGTTGATCCCGACAAGGTTAGGGCAATTTAGAACATGCCGCCTCCCAAAATAGAAAAAGAAGTTCGTGGCTTTCTGGGTAGACTTAATTACATCTCAAGGTTCATTTCCCACTTGACGGCTACCTGTGGACCGATTTTCAAATTACTAAGGAAAAATCAATCGGCTGAATGGAACAATGATTGTCAAGAAGCATTTGAGAAAATAAAACAATATTTGCAAGAACCACCGATCTTAGTACCGCCGGTTCCTAGTAGACCTCTAATCATGTATCTCATTGTTCTTGACGAATCAATGGGATGTGTATTTGGTCAACATGATGACACTGGCAGAAAAGAACATGCAATTTACTATCTGAGCAAGAAGTTCACTGATTGTGAGACCAGATACTCACTCTTGGAGAAAACTTGCTGTGCTCTGGTCTGGATCCGATAAAGTACATATTCGAAAAGCCTGTCGTCTCTGAAAGGATTGCTCGGTGGCAGATGCTGTTAACTGAGTATGATATCCAACATGTTACCCAGAAAGCAATAGAAGGGAGTGTCTTGTCTGACTACCTTGCTCATCAACCTGTAGAGGGTTATCAACAAATGAAATTTGACTTTCCCGATGAAGATGTTCTATTTATCAGAGACTATGAGACTCCAAACCCTGACATAGGACCTGAACCAGGGGCGCGATGGACGCTCGTGGAATTGGGGCTATCCTCATCTCTCCAACAGGTTTTCACCTTCCCTTCACTGCCAGATTATGCTTTGCATGCACCAATAATATGGCTAAATACGAAGCATGTATCTACGGTATTGAAGCGGCAATTGACATGAGAATCAAGATTCTTGAGGTCTATGGAGATTCTGCTTTGGTTATTAGCCAAATCAGAGGGAACTTTGTGACTCGGGATTCCGAGCTGGTTTCGTACCAAAAGCACATCGCAAAATTGATACCCTATTTTGATGAAATCTCTTTTCATCATATCCCCAGAGAGGAAAATCAATTAGCTGATGCACTTGCCTCTCTGTTATCCATGTTCAAGGTCAAGTGGAAGAATAAAGCTCCTCATATCTGCATTGATCATTTGAACGAACCAGCTCACTGTTTAGCAATCGAGGACGAGTATGATGACAGGCCTTGGTTCTACGACATCAAGAGATATCTGGAAAAACAGGAATATCTCGAGGGTATTACTATCACTGACAAGAAAGCTCTTAGACGGCTTTGCGTCAAATTCTTCTTAAGTGGTGGTGTATTATACAAGAGGAATTATGAGTCTGTGTTGCTCAGATGCGTGGATAGACACGAAGCAAACACGATCATAAGCTACATACATGAGCGTTGCGAGGGTGTACATGCTAACGGTCCTGCTATGGCCAAGAAGATCCTTCGGGCTGGGTATTACTGGACAACAATGGAGGTAGATTGTTACAACTTCGCCAAAAGATGTCACAAGTGCCAAATCTACGGAGACAAGATCCATGTGCCTCCAACTCCATTGAATGTTTTGACTTCACCTTGGCCATTTTCTATGTGGGGTATAGATATGATTGGAATGATCGAACCTAAGGCTTCCAACGGTCACCGATTCATTCTAGTTGCTATCGACTACTTTACTAAGTGGGTTAAAGTTGCTTCTTACGCAAACGTTACACGACAAGTGGTTGCCATATTTATCAAGAAAGAGATAATTTATCGCTATGGCATTTCTAGCAACATTATCATAGACAATGTAAGCAACCTAAACAATAAGATGATGAAAAAGTTGTGTCAAGAATTTAAGATCGAGCACCATAACTCTTCACCATATCGGCCCAAAATGAACGGTGTTGTCGAAGCAGCAAACAAAAACATCAAGAGGATTGTCTAGAAAATGGTTAAGACATACAAAGATTGGCATGAAATGCTTCCTTTTGCACTACATGGCTACAGAACTTCAGTTCACACTTCTACTGGGGCAACTCCGTATTCGCTTGTGTATGGTATGGAGGTTGTTCTGCCTATTGAAGTCGAAATTCCTTCGCTCAGAGTCATCATGGAAGCAGAACTTGATGAAGCTGAATGGGTTCAATCCATATACGATCAGTTAAATCTCATAGAAGAGAAGCGCCTTGCAGCCGTTTGTCATGGTCAATTGTATTAGAGACGCCTCAAGCGAGCTTTTGACAAGAAAGTTCTCCCTCGAGAGTTCCATGAAGGCGAACTCATGCTTAAGAGGTATTCACCTGTTCACTCGGATCCACGCGGCAAGTGGACTCCTAATTACGAAGGACTTTTTGTTGTCAAGAAGGCCTTCTCAGGCGGAGCCCTGATCCTCACCACCATGGATAGGGAGGAGTTGCCATCGCCCGTGAACTCCGATACAGTCAAAAAATATTATGCCTGAAAAAAAAATGGATAAAAAGCCCGCTAGATTGATATCCGCAGGGACAATCTAGGCAAAAATGGGCGTCCCGATGGAAAACAATAATAACCCGCTAAGTTGAAAACCCAAAAGGGCGACTTAGGCAAAAATGGGTATCCCGGTGGACGAAAAAAAATATAGAAAAATGTCCAGGCAAAAATTAGGGATAAAGGCATTGATTATGAACACTTGAGCCTCTTTTCATCATAGCTGGACCTCAGACGGTAACAGAGCAGTCGAATCATTATCAACTAGTGCAAGGCGTTGGAACCTAGACTTATGGTGGATGGTAGCCAATGTTGTAATCAATGCAAAACATGATTTCCCTTTGCCATTTACATTTTTTTTTCAATTTTATTGCAAATTTCATCATCAAGGATTTTTGCATCCTTGTACACATCTTATGTACACTCTTTTACATTCAATAAAAATACATCATTTGTTTTCTCAATTGTTTTATTTCCAGTATGTTGTTTGCAAAAATATCAATTATTTGTGATCACATAATACCATAAAACATTGAGAATAATAAGAAGCTAAATCAATCGAGAAAGCATTATTCATTGCATATTTTATTGGTAAATCATGCAGGATAGTTGGTAATGTCCATTGGCAAGCCCAATGCCCGATTTACACCGTGATAGTTCTTTGAAGAGGTTGTTGTTTCCCCAGCAGAGCCATCATTTCCCCAGCAAGTGCCATTATAGTTCTCCGAAAAGGTGGGCTACTTTCCATATCCCTAGCAGATCCATAATATCCCTAGTAGAGTGACCAAATGATGTACCTCAATCGGAGACCTGATTGTTCTTTTCCCTAGCAGGGGTCGCACATCATTCCCAACATGTCTAAATTGTCCCGCACCAGCAATGGTACGTCTTGGTTTTTTATCTTCCCCAAGCAGAGAATATCCTCCGAGCCTTGTGAACTCCCTGCAGCAGAGTCAAGAGCAGCTTAGAAGTCAGAGTTTTCTAATTTAATTCCCCAGGAAGAGCCAGTCAGGATGTCCACAGGATAGTCAGGGATAGTTTAGAAATCAAAGTTTTTAGATTTCATTCCCCAGGAAGGGCCATTCATGGCATGAATATTAGTCTGATTCTCTTATCCCCGGCAGTGGCAATGGTGATAGTTTAGAAGTTTGAGACTTCTCGATTTCTTCCCCAGCGGAGTTGTCGCCATTCAAGGGCCTTCCCCAGCTGAATCTGTCTGCATCTGCTGGTTCTCTCCCCAGCCAGGGATGTCGAGTTTGTTTTGCTACAATCTTTGCTTAACCGCCGCACATTACCTCGACCTGCACCTTTGTATTGCATGATATCAAGCATCACGTAGGATCACGCATACATGGCATATGCATCAAGCATACTCTCTTTCCTTTGGCCTGATTCATCTCCCCATCAGATATTCAGGCTAACACCAGACAACCTTAAACCTCTTCTTTTGTCACCGTCGGCCAAATTTTCGAGCTACTCTTTTATTTAATCCCCTTTTACCTCGAATCATCGAAAAGATGGCACAATTCGAACATTTAGGTCCAAGTGGATTAAATAGGGGCAGCTATCGTAACCCAAAATTTGACCTCTCTCTCTTTGCCCTTTCCATAAGCATGTGCACTCGCATTGCCGGCATAAGCATTCACACTTTTCTCTATGTGTTTCTTGTTGCAGGGTTATCAGGTTTCTCAATCCCGATTAATCAAATCCTCACAAGGGTATCACATCATCAAAACAAGCACAAAACAAGGGTTTCTATGACTATTCATCAAAGCAAGAAGTGGAAAATCGGAATCGTGGCCACAACACCATTTTTCTGTCAAATTGGACATTTTTTGGCCTGGTTAATCGATTAACCATTTGCAGTGCAAATGTGTTAATTGATTAACACAGGCAGAATATGCATAATGTGCTGCTTTTTCATGACAGCACTGTTATATCCCAAATTTTTACCACCAAGATTTCCCATCATTGTGTAATGCATCATCACAATATGGATATACTTCCATGCCTCATCAATCTCCTCAAAGATGTTTGAGCATTCACCACAATCAAGAATTAGGGTTTTAAGCCCTCTCAGAGCACTTAGACAAAGGATCAATCAAGGAATCACATCATCTTCAACTTGTCTAACCTCTCAAACACCTATAAAGGATCAAGAGGACTCCCACATCAAGAATCAAGCACAAGGTTGCAATATTCCAAGTGGATCAAGCCTCAAGATCGACAGTGTCACCAAATTAGGGTTTTGGTCGACTGAGGACTCCAGATGAAAATTTTCATCTAGGCATGAGCCAATGCTTCAAAGCCTAACCCAAGATACTCTAAGGGACCTCATAGACCCAATCATCAAGTCAATTTAACCTCAGGGGATGCATTTACCAAAAACCAGGAATTAGGGTTTCTTGACCTAATTCACCCCTAAGTTGACTTTTGGGACAAAACCTAAGCCAAGACCTCAAGACATGATTTGAGGGCCTCAAATACACCACATTGATCCATTTGCAACAATGGATTAACCCAAGAAACTTGATTCACAAGTTTCAATTTCATCTGGACCACAATTAGGGTTTCGAGGAAAAAAGTCGACTGTACCTTTGACTTTTGACCAAGACATGCTCCCAAACCATGGGACATGATTCAATACACCCTATAACACCTATGGAATCCATCCATTAGGTTTGATTTAGGTCAAGGACTTGATTTCACAAAGGATCGCACAGTTTGGATTTCATCCGATAAAAAGTCAACTGTGCACAAAATCAAGTTTGACTTTTTGGGATTTTCCACAAATATGGTTCCCTTAAGTCAAAAACAGTGTTAATGTATGATATTGATCATCATCCATCAAGAAAAATCAATAAAAGTGAGGTTTCTTGCAAAAGGGGCAACATTGAGAAACCAACATTTTTCTAAGTTATGGAATAAAAGTGGTTTTGGTATCAACTTCCAAGGACCATAACTTGAGATCCAAGCAACCATTTTGGGTGATCCAAAGCTGGATTTGTTGGTCTTGCTACACTCTACAAAAGCTTCAACTACCTCCAACTCCAATTCCTTATGGATTTTAAGTTATGGAGTGATCAAAATGACAAAAACATGAAAATGACACTTTTTCCAACACTTAGTGAAAATCTGCCTAAGTTACCAGCCTTGAACATCAATGTTCATGAGGGTTTTTCAGTTGGATCCAAATAGTTTCAAAACAAACTATGATCACACATTTTTTGTATCATATAAGGGCTTTCTAAGAAACACAAGAGCCTCCCAAAACTCAACCTGAGCAGGGAGATATGAATCCCTCAAAATCACCATTTCCAACTGTCTTGGACAAGGCAGATTTTGGCATTTTGCTCGATTTGGAAAAATTGAACAACTCCAAGCCTTGTCATCTATTTGGACACATCTGAGGATAAAACAAAAGGAGAATGATCTGATCCCCAAGCCTCCAAAGTCCAAGAATCTACACATAGCCATAACAAACCTAAAAAGGCTAAAAAGGTGCCAAGACTCCAATTTTGTTTCAATGCATTTAATGGATACACCAAGGTGGCATGGACTGACACATTCCTAACTGAATGAGTCAAGGATCAGCATTGAATCAAAGATCATAGGCATGTGCCCAAACCTCAAGTCAATGGCTAGAGGCGACTTGAGATTCCTTTTGCTCAACATTGGCCAAAGGCCTGCTGCAGCTACCATTCACTATTGCTTGTAAAAAAAAACTTGCTCTACTATAAATAGAGCTCATTTGTGCTCAGTTTGAGTACACCAAAGCACTACAACTGATGCTTTCCTCAAAATCTCTCTCTTTAGGCCAAAATGCCTTCTTTTACAAGTCATCTCTGAGTTTTTGAGTTAGAGAGAAATTCCACCACAACTCATGATCCAAACACATCCAATATGTCATATCTAAGCTGTTCAAACACTCACTTGTGACCTGAAACACCAAAATAACAAAGTCCACTTCCAAAACCTCAAAATTGGACTTTTCTGCATTTTTCAAGCCATGTCTTGATTCAGTCACTTCCAAAACCAAACAAAGCCTCAAACACACTCCAAATATCATCCTCAAACTGTCCCAAATGGTTCCCCTCATCTGGAACACCATTTGAGAGAGTTGCCATATTGGTCACTTTTTCCCCTTTTGCAAGAAAGTGCCACAACTTGTTCCTGAGGATTCCAGCTGGTTCTAATCATTCTAAAAGCTTCTAAGGGATCAATTGAGAGTGTCCAAAGCATCAAACAACTTCTGGCACAAGGAACTTGGCAGATATCACAAAAAGCTCCAAGAGGTAAGTGCATGACAACTTGAACTCTTTGAATTATGCATTCCTTTGATGTCCATTAATCATAAACATCTCATACATGTTGTATATGTTGTGTTTGAACCAATTTGCCATGTAATTCTTGCTTGTACCATGAGATAGCATAGAATATGCAAAAATATGCCTATTTTAAAACCACTATCGGATTTTGAGGAGGAAACATTTTCTGAAAATTCCATGGGCACAATTGGATTCCTCATGAAATTCTAGGTCAGATGCACCTAAAATTTGCCCCAATCCATGGAGAAATGAGAAAGTTAGAGGCTTCACGTAAATTGCCCAAAAGCTTGCCTTGTCTTGCCTTGCCCAGGCCTAGAAACAAGGCATGCCTTATGAATTAATTGGGTGGTTTTGATACACGGATGTATCACCACCCCAGTGGTAGCGCGCATGTGTGTTTGGCTTGATGGTCGTGGGTTCAAACCCCATCCAGACCATTTTTGCCATTTTCTTCGTTTTGCTATTTTTCCATATTTTCATGTTTTTATTAATTAATTGAAAAATTAATTTCTCTCTCAATTTTAATAATTTTTTATTGATTCTTTTTTTTGAAAATTTACTAAAACATTAAAATATTTTATTACATGAAAACTTCACAAAAATATTATTTATTTCATATATTTAGTATTTTTGTAAAGAATTATATTTTTATTTGTTTTTAAACATTAAAAATATTTCTTTCTCTTGGTTTTTGCAAAATTCAAATGATTTTTAAATCATCCCATGAATGAAACATGATTTTCCAAATATAAATCCAAAATCACAACCTTTTTCTTCACATATTTGATTATTTTAATTGAATTTTTATTCAATTAAAATACATTTTAAAACAAAAAATTAGGGTTTTGATCACTATCACCCTAACAAATCTTTTCAAACATTGTGGGCCTCTAATAGAGTGTAAGACCTAACCCCCTTTGTAAATTTAAATAATTTTGGGCCTAAGTCATTGTATAAGTCCCACTGTGTTTTCAAAAATCTCGGCGCGATCGTCACTTTTCAAAACATTTTCATCTGGGCCTACCCTTGTGTTGTAAGTCCCATTTCTTTTCTTTTTCAAACCTTTAGGCCTCTCCTTGAGTTGTAAGACCCATCCCTCTGTACAGAAAACCTCTTTGGGCCTCAGTCATTGTATAAGCCCCAGTACAGTTTACAAAACAACGATATGATTACTGTTTTTCATCTGGGCTTCTCCTTGAGTATAAGCCCCAACAATCTTTTCAAAAACAACTCCCCTCTTGATTTAGGTTCAAATCCCTAGTTGTTATCAAAACTTTCTTTAATTTCTTGAACAACTAACCATACAGCTGTTACAATGGAAGCTTGCTCGCCTGTAAGTTTTTATCAGCTTTCATTTACTTGCTTTCATATATATATATATATATATATATATATAGATATATATATTATCAGCTTTCATTTACTTGCTTTCATATATATATATATATATATATATATATATATATATATATATATATATATATATATATATATATATATGTGTGTGTGTGTGTGTGTGTGTGTGTGTGTGTGTAACTGTATTGATGGAAGCTTACTCACCGGTAAGTCCTTCTTTCATATCCTTTTAAATACATGTCATATATCAACTGTATATATACTTGTATATTTGCTTAGATCCCCATAGGATTTCCAGATACAGCCTTGCTTTCTCTTGGGCTTAAACAATATGGAACTAAGAGAAAGGCATTATTCCTGGTGAAACTTTTCTCAGACTGTCACTATTAGAAATTGTCAAAGAAGTTCATTTCCCCATAGATGATTAATTCCCGGTGAAACCTCTCTTGAGAACTGTTCATTAAAGAAAGGATTATTCTCGTTGAAACTTTTCTTGAACTTTTCTTAGGTTAGGGACCCACAGGCTTCCTAAAAGCATCCCCGCCTCCTCTTGGCCTTTGTACAAGGACCCTCCGGCTTCTTAGAAGTTCTCATGCCTTCTCTTGGGCTTAATACAAGGACCCTGAAGACCTCTTAAAGGTATAGGATAGAACTTAGTCATCCTTTGCTAGAGCAGTCTTTCTTGAGTTAAAACCTCAGACCAATTTAGGGTTGATTCTCATCCCTTAAACACTTGCCTCCTCTTGGGCATCATACAAAGATAAACTCTTCCATACCAGTAGACTTGGACAGTCTAAAACCTTCTTGGATCTCAAAGACCTTCTCAAGTTCCTTACAAACATAGGAGAAACCCTGGTCATTTAATCAATCTCCAGTAGAGTTAAAACCCATGGGTTCTAAACCTAGTCTTTATCCTAAATTACCCCCCAGCCAGGGTCAGCTAGCTATCAGTATAACACTATCCCAAATCAAAAACTCAAGGCATCTGATATCTCAACCCTTCTGTAAACCCTCAGCAAGAGTTGATTCCCCATTTTGACCTACCTCTGGATCTCAATAATCCTCAGCAAAGATAACCTTCTCTTAGGCTTTGTATAATGATTCTTCCTTCCCTCAGCAAAGTCAGCCTCCACTTGGGCTTTGTATAATGATTTTCCCCCAGTTGAGCTAACCTTTTCAGACTCTCTTGTTGAGTCAGTTACTTTTTCAGACTCTCTTGTTGAGTCAATTACTTTTCAGACTCTCTTGTTGAGTCAATCACTTTCCAGACTCTTTTGTTGATTCAATCACCTTTCAATACTCTCTTGTTGAGTCAACCCTTTTAGCCTCAATCTTGGGCTTTGTATAAGACAGATAAAAACACTCCCTTGTTGAGTCAATCTTTTTTCAGCCTCCTCTTAGGCTTGGTATAATGATTTCCCCTAGCAGAAGTTAGCCTCCTCTCAGGCTGTGTATAATGATTTCTCCAGTTTGCACTACGCCAAAAATGATTTTAGGCAGCGCACCTTAGACAACGCTTTTTCCCAAAAGCGCTGCTATAAGTTAAATAAAAAATAAAACACGGAAAGTATGTATGAAATTGTGTAAAAGCGCTGCTAAAAGGCCCATCTTAGACAGCGCTATTCAAAAGCGCTGCTAAAAGGCCTACCTTAGACAACGCTTTAAAAAAGCGTTGCTAAAAGTCCCACCTTAGACAGCGCTTATTAAAAGCGCTGCTAAAGGCCCATGTACGAAGCGCTGCTAAAGGCCCATATTAGAAAGCGCTTTACTCAAAGAGCAGCTAAAGGCCCAACTACAAAGCAAAAGCGCTGCTAAAAGCACTCATTAGACAGCGCTTCACAAAAGCCTTGTCTAAAGTCGTTTAAAATTAAAATTAAAAAACAGATTCTATTCATTCTTTCTATTCTCAGAACTGTTTCTCTTCTCTCGCAAAAAACCCTAAACCCAGAAAAAATCTTCTCTCCATCCTCTCACGCACCTTCGTCCTCTCACGCACCTCCGTCCTCTCCGGCGAGGCTCCTGGGATCCATAATCTTTTAACTAGAGCTTTTTCACGGTATGATTCTGTGTTTCTATGATTCTGTGTTTCTTTGATTGATTCGGTTCTTACTTTCTATGCTTAGTTTAGTGTTCATCAATTTAGGAACTCACTCTGTGTATGATTCTGTGTATCAATTTAGGAACTCCCATTTTCTGACTCTATTGATGTTGTTGTTCTGAACTCAATAAGTGAGAACAAAACACATTGCTTTATTATGCGAAGTGATTCTTGCTAAAAGGTCATTGTGGATATAATTCAAATTTTCTGACTCTGTTGATGTAATTTTCTCTTTAATGTTGGCACATGTCTAACATAGATAATAGAATTGTGAGAATATTGTGATATTGCATTATTTTGTAAATGAAATGTAACAAGTATATTTATACACTACATATTACAATCTCTGTTCTGTTCTGTTGATTGTGGAAAGAAAACAAAACGAAATAGTAGAACTCAATAACAGTGTCGGCTAATTCAGTGTTTCAGTAAAAATGTTTATGAGTTTTCGTTGGAATTATAACTATTACAATCTCTTATTACAGGTTAGATGGCTAGTAACAAGGATCACCCACATGATGATTCTATTCATGATGGAGATGAGACCGGTAATGCAGTGGAAAGGGAAATTAGACGAGGAATTACAATTATGAAGTGACTCATTCGTGATAGAGATCGAGGCATAAAACATGATGTGCATTGGAGTCAAGATAACCAACTAATTGAGCCTAACGGTTCAACGTTGACAAGTTATCTTGGTTCAATTGCAAGGAGAGAAGTTCCAATTACTTGTGATGATTGGAGAAACAAAGCGTTGAAAGACGCTAAAGACAAAACATGAATTGAGATACAGGTACCATATGTGATGTTATTTGTTTTTAATGACGATTATGTATTTAAATTACTTATACTAACGCACTATGTGTATGATTTTCGTAGAGGTCTTTCAACATTGATGATACCAGAAAAGATTATATACTCGGATTGGCCGGAAAAATACATAGAGGGTTTAGATCTTTTTTATCAAACAAGTTTCTTAAGGATGCGGATAAAAAATTTATTGATGCTGAGCTTCCACAGAAATATGCATATTTGATTACACCTCATGAATGGGAAACTTTTAAATCCAAACGAAAAACCCCAGAATTTGAGAGTGTAAGTGACATAAATCGGCAACGAGCATCAAGTCCCACGTATCCATACAAAAAAGGGCGTATGAGATATGCACGCTTACAACAATCTATAGTAAGTATCTATAAATTGCAATGATATACTTGTTCATCATGAGTTATTTTTGATCATGTTATTTGGCTTAATCTATAGTTAACAAAGGAGAAAAGTTCTGAAACATCTCTTCCGGACCATGTTTTGTGGAAGGAAGCCCGTGTGGGTAAGGATGGAGTTGTTAAAGAAGATGGTCAACAAATTTTTGAGAAATGTGTAAGTATAACATTATTGCTTGAATTAAATCAAAAGTTTATTAACATATAATTAAGTCAAATTTTCGATATTCATATGAATTTCAGGAGACACTATCTCAGTCTATATCTCCAGATGAAGACAATGATTGCAGGAGGCTACTTAGTCGAGCATTAGATGTTCGTGAGTATTCTGGTCGTGTGAGGGGTAGGGGATATGGGATCACTCCAACATCCTTGAAAGAACCAAAGAAAAAAATGGCTAGCAATAAAGAACTGCAGGCAAAGTTAGAAGCATTAGAATCTGAAGTTCGTGAATTGAAAAAGGAAAAAGAAAGAGGTAAAAAAGAAAGAGATCAAGCTTCAGCTTTTAAAGATACTAGTGGAAAGATAGTATCAATTGTAATTTTCAACCAAATATTCCCGAGGTAATTATATATATTATTATGAAATTAAATTAGCTTAATTTATTTAATTGACATATATACACATTAACAATGTCATATTTATTATTGGTTTTAGGGCATTTCCCGTTGTCAACTCTATTTATCGTCACCGACTTATTGGATGGTTGGCAAGGGAAAAGTGCATAACACTTTGGGAGAAATGCTTCACCATAAACCGCTCCCCATTGGATTTTTGAAAGTATCGATTGATATTGTTTTAGAGGGGTATGCCTTATTACCACTACCTGACGATGTTTCGGATGCAACATTGTTGGGAGATGCAATCGGATCATTTGTTGCATGGTCGTCAAGCCTCATTTGCCTAGATGATAAGGTAAGCTTAAAACCATTATGAACCTTTGGGTATTCAAATTTTTTACGGGCATTTTACTAACATTTTTTTTACATGGTAATGTTAGACTCCAACAAAATCCAAATCAAATGATAAGGGGATTATGCGGCAAACCGAGTCAGTTGCATCGAGAAAAGAGGTACAACACAATTATATGATATTTATGCATGGAAAATGTTAATTCGTGATCTTATACTTCACCTAACTAATTATATGATATTTAGATTCAGGCTAAAGAGATTGAACAAGTCAGTAGGGGTAAGATGCCCGAAATTAGCAACATTCCCACACAAACAAAGGGTGTTGCTAAGAAGACCGCGGCTAGAAAAAAACCTACTTCTCAGTATAGGTCGTGCCTTCAGACATGTTTACTTATAACAGATATTCCGGATGGTGGTACTCGGCTTATACCTATGGAGGAAGGTATTTTTGGTTTTGAATATTCGGAAACAATTGGTAGAGAGGATATGGAGCAAGTTTTTAAACATTTGGAAATAGGCATCGGTGTTGTCGATACATACATTAGGTATACTCCAATCAATTTTGTTTAATTAATTGAACAATTTATTTACTCATTTCAAATGAATAGTCTAATATGTTAATGATGTTTTTATTTAAGGTTTCTGTATGACAAATTGATGCGCCCGCGTGGATTGGAACAAAGATTCACTTTCTTATCTCCCATGACTATCAACTCATGGTTAATCGTACAAAAACCAGATGAAGTCATACAGTATGTACTCGGTTTATTTATGTCCAACAAAGATACATAAAAGTTGTTCTTTTTACCATATAACACTGGCAACGGGTTAGATTTTCATTCTAACTTCATCTATTATAATTTTTTGTTTTTTGAAGTTGTGTAGAAAGTTTCCATCTAACCTTTGTTTAATCTTACAGTGGACATTGGTTGTTGGTGGCAATTAATCTGATAAGAGAAATTGTATATTATCTGGATTCTTTACACAATGATCAAGCAACATACCCAGATATGAAGAAGTTGATTGATACGTAAGTGAGATTGTTCTAAATATTCGTGTGTATATTTATTTATTTATGTGACATGTTCTAAATATTTGTTTATATTTTATTAGCGTTATACAAGTTTTTCGATCACAAAGAGATATTCAAGTTCCAAAGAGCAAAGCCAACAACATTACATGGATTAGAGTGGAGGTATATTTTCACAATTTTGATTATATTAGTGATGATACTTGATAAAACTAATTAAGGGGTATATCCTGATATATATATCCGTATTTTCTTTCCATGTGTAGTGTCCTCGTCAGCGTAATGGAATAGATTGCGGATATTTCATGTTGAGGTTTATGAAAGAAACTCTTCTTTTGGATCGAATAGATATTCCATCCAAGGTATGCATTTCTAACTTAGGAATTATTTTAATATTTACCACATATGTCTCATATAATTAAATAGTTTTAGCTAAATCATACTATGTTATATTATTATGTAGTACTTTGATGAATTCAAATGTGTTCATTACTCAAAAGATCAATTGGATGAACTTAAGGAGGAATGGTGTCAATTCATTATTGAGCTGAGAGTTTTATAAGGTATATTGTCTTTCTTTAATTGATGAGAATTTTGAGTATATATAAGTTTGAGTTTTGATGAGATAATATGTCGTCATTAGTATATTAAATTGTGTTGCAATGTTGTTGTTGTTTGTTATAGAAGGTTGGAATCATAAATTGTGTTGGTGCTGCCAAATATTGATTGATATCTTGGCCATAGAAGGTTGGAATCATATACTGATTTTCATAGGCACTTGGCAATATTCAATAACGCATGATCATTTGTTGACATTTTTGGCAATGCTTGCAGCTTGAATATCAGATTTGGCAATGCTTGCAGCTTGAATATCAGATAAGAACAATGCCTTCTTTGTTTTCTTCTATATTTTGTCTAATGTTGTTGTTGTTTTGTTTCAGGTTATATGTGCAGATGTAGAAGATAGAGCTAACAAGTTCATTGTTGTTGTTTTTTTAGCTTGAATGTCAGATTTTTTGTAGCTAACAAGATATATGAATTGTTGTTGTTTTTTAGCTTGAATATCATCAATTTTTTGTATATATAAATTATTGGATTAAAGATGTATATATAAATAGACAAATTTGGTGCATATTTATTGGATTGAAGCTCTAATTTATGAAAATTTGGTGCAAATTCTAAATGCATATTCTGGTGCAAAATGTGGTGAAAACCTGGTGCAAAATATGGTGATAATCTGGTAAATATTTATTGTATATATCAGACATCGCTTTTTTTAAGTTTTATATATAAAAAATTAAGTGGACATTAGACAGGGTTTCAAAGAAAAAAGCGTTGCCTGAAGTGGGGATTAGACAACGCTTTAAATAAAAAGCACTGCTTAAATTAGAGAATAGATAGCGCTTTTAAAGAAAAGCGCCGTCTAAAGCAATGCCTAAAGATAACCAAAAGCGCTGTCTAAAGTCAAAGCGCTGCCTAAAGGGGTTCTTTAGACAACGCTTTTACAGACAAAGCGCTGGCTAAAGTGACAAACAAATTGCGCTTTCAAAGTAAAAGCGATGGCTAAAGCAGACATTTAGCAGCGCTTTCTCATTAACTAAAGCGTTGTCTTTACTTATAGCAGCGGTCGAATAGGCAGTGCTTTTAAGCGCTGTCTAAGCCCAAAAAAAGCGCTGTCTAAGCCCTTCTTTGGCATAGTGTTGGTCAGCCTCAATCTTGGGCTTTGTACAAGACATATATAAGCTTTATACAACAAAGTCAAAATCTTCATAACCTTCTCTTAAGCTCTGGATAAATATCTTCCCCAACGAAGTCAATCCCTCCCGGCCTTCTTATAGGCTTTGAGAAATAATCTCCCTAAGCAGAGTCAATCCTCTTTTCAACCTCAATCTTGGGCTTTGTATAAGACACCATATAAATTTACCTAAGTAGAGTCAATCCTCTTTCAGCCTCAATCTTGGGCTTCGTACAAGACAAATAATACTCTCCAGCAGAGTTAAAATCTTTTCAGCCTCAATCTTGGGCTTTGTACAAGACACCTAAAATATCCTCAGCCGAGTCAGTAAAGTCTCATATCAGCCTCAATCTTGGGCTTTGTACAAGAGAGATACAAATTTCTTTCCCATGGAGTCAGTATTCTTTTCAGCCTCAATCTTGGGCTTTGTACAAGACACATACAAACCCTCCTCAGCGGATTCAAAATCCCTTTTAGCCTCAATCTTAGGCTTTGTACAAGACAGACAAAATATTTCCCCGGAAAAGTTAAACTTTTAGCCTCCTCTTAGGCTTTGTATAAATATCCCTCAAAGAGTCAGTATCTTTTAGCCTCAATCTTGGGCTTTGTACAAGACATATATAAACACTCTTTTGTTGAGTCAGTCTTTTCCAGCCTCCTCTTAGGATTTGTATAAGGATTTCCCTAATGGAGTAAATCAATCTCATAGCTTCAACCTTGGGCTTTGATCAAGGTACACAAAAATCAACGTCTCCTCAGAGAAAAATCAAAATCTCTCTGTAGGAAGACATTTCTCTGTGGTATCACATATCAAAACAGATAACTCAAAACAAACCTTAATCCCAGATAACCGCTATAAGTGGCACACTTGTTAATTCAAATATCCAAGTTGTCGTCCATCTTTTATCCTGGAAAATCCTCTCTTTCATCTAATTGCTGTAAGCGGCAAGCCTCTGGATTGTTTACATCCATGTCACTGCCCCTCTGTTAGCATGAAAGATTCCTAAGGAAAATGGCATTGCTCAACACTGAGTTAAAGTTTTCTCCTTCAGGACAAATCCCCTATAAAGGAAATTATGGCATTGCTGGATTCTCATATCCCAGTTAAAGTAATCCTCCTTTATAATCAGTCACCCAACAACTGTGATAAACAAACAAGATGTCTCCCCTTTAGAGATGACAAGTTCTCTCTCAGTCAAACCCTTTAGCTTCAATCTTGGGCTATGAACAAGACACAAATACTCCTTTTAGCTTCAATCTTGGGCATTGAACAAGACACCAAAACATCATTTTCCTCCCGTAGAATAGGAGGAACTACGATTGCTCTGATTTCCCTGTTTCTTTAAACGGGAATACGTAGGCATAAGATTGCAAAATCTTAGCGAGCATACCACTCAAAACAAACTTTAGGTCCAGTACCTTCATACATGCCAATCAAAACTAAGGTCCAGTACCTCACCAAAATTATCAAACTCTCTCTCTCTCTCTCTCTCTCATATTTCCAAAGAAACTTTCCCAACCCATCAACAGATAAACACCATCAAGTACAAAGCATAACCTAAAACTAACAACCCGTGGATAACCACATATAGGATGGGTAATTGACAACTCCCCATTGTATAACCTGACCCCGAACTCCTCGAATCTCTTTAAGAGTTTGTTCAGTTAAACATTCGCGTGCAAGGTTAGTTTTAGAGAACTTCCCTTTCCCTTCCAGCTTCACGGGATAAATAAGAAATCAGAAAGTAGCACCTCTTCCTCCTACCATTGCGGTGAGGAGGAACCCACAATTCTGCAATAAGGTCGTCGTGTCACCGACAAAAATCGCATGCTACAGGAAAATGACGACTCTGTTGGGGACGTCTTTGATCTGTCTAGGATTATAGACTAGAATTCCTAAGAGGTCTAGGATGCTAGTTTTAGGAATGAATATATATATATATATATATATCGCTTTTCCTACTTGATATCCGTGTTTATTTTTCTACTAATGGGAATGCGAGTGATGTTGCATGCGGAAAGTATGAGTGATACCTAAGATAGGTGATGGCAGAGACGGGCGATCTTACAGGGAGTGAATCCCGAATAAGCTGTCCCGGTAGACCATCAAATCAGTGGAGATACCCTTTGCGGATTCAAGGTCTAACGACTTCGGTTTTGAAAGCAGATTATTCGATTGTGGTATCCATGAAACTAAGGATTTAGTATACAGTAACCATGTGGCTATTTAGTAGTGCGGTAGCTATCGAAAATAGTTGACACGCTATACTACACTTAATTGAGATTACCCTAAGATACTACAGCTCGCTCGGGTGAACCAGCTTGCTGTTGTTATCCCAAGGGGGTCAATGATTTTGAGTACAGGTACAAAAATTCACATAGTACAGCCTTTGGGGATGGGTAAAGCCATGACTCCATGCTCGTGTCGCTGAACCTTTGAACCCATGTTTTTTCAATGTTTTTGTGTACTGCATTCATGCATTCATTTAAAAAACTCTTAAACAAAGAAAAATCTTCTTTTCTAGTCTCTCTTTTTCAAATTAAACTAAAACAATGATTGCAAATATCAGAGAAAAAGATTGCGTTATGGGTTTCGGTAGAAGGAAGATGCACAAGTACACCTTCAAGGTTCCAAAACTAGAGGATTTAAGAGGGTTGGCAAGGATGATCCCCAACCCTGATGCTTTCAGAGCTAAGTACGGAGGACTGCTGTCTCTGTTAAGGGTCTATGTAGTTGAAAGAATCCTGTCTATGCTAATTCAGTTTTATGATCCGGTTTATCACTGTTTCACATTCCTGGATTATCAACTAGCACCAACACTGGAGGAGTATTCTCACCTAACTAATTTACCCATCACTGACCAAGCTCTATTTTCTGGACTAGAAGAAATTCCAAAGGATCAAACCATTGCAAGAGTAATCTATTTGGACGAGTCAGAAGTCAGGACTCACATGACCTCTAAGGATGGAATCCAAGGTTTACCGACCAAGTTTTTAATAGAGAAGGCCATGTACTTTGCCAGTATATGAAACGTTACTGCTTTCGAAGATATATTTGTTCTACTCACATACGGGTTATTCCTCTTTCCCAACATCGATAACTTCGTCGATACCAATGCCATTAAGATATTTCTGATTGGAAACCCCATACCAACCCTGCTTACAGATGCTTATCATTCTGTACACTTAAGGAATTTGTACAGTGGAGGAATGATCACATGTTGTGTACCCCTGCTATACAAATGGTTCACTTCCCATTTACCCAAGTCTGCTGATTTTTGGGATCATAAGAGTACTCTACATTGGTCACAGAGAATCATGTCTCTTACCAACTCTGATATAGATTGGTACAATCGAACCTATGACGGGATAAGAATCATCGACCGTTGTGGAAACTTCCCTAATGTACCCTGTAGCAAGCGATTTTGGACGTGGTTCTTAAGCACTGCCGCTCTGGGGTACTACAGGTCGATTCATTTTTTATCCTATTGAAGCTGGTGAAGGAAGGGAAATAGATGTCTCAAACTAACCCTGCTTGCATACTGAGTTTAAACAG
Organism: Lathyrus tuberosus; assembly: GCA_022829125.1. Taxonomy (NCBI): domain Eukaryota; kingdom Viridiplantae; phylum Streptophyta; class Magnoliopsida; order Fabales; family Fabaceae; genus Lathyrus; species Lathyrus tuberosus. The sequence continues at coordinate 11,140,565 of JALAZF010000176.1, read as the reverse complement.
CGGTCTGTTAGGTTACGGATGCTATGTGGAAATGGGACCTCTTTCTGCTTATTTTGTTAAGACTGAAATGAAGGGACTATGCTATTGGTAGGATGTTAGGACTGATGTTTTTCGATTGATGTATGAAGGTACGGGATTTTGGGTTTTTGATTAGTGTGCTCGCTAAGATTTCTCTTTCAATCTTATGCCTACGTATTCCCGTTTACTGAAACAGGGAAATCATAGCGATCGTAGTTCCTCCTATTCTATGGGAGGAAATGGTGTTTTGGTGTCTTGTTCAAAGCCCAAGACGTGAAGCTAAAGGTGGTTTGTATCTTGTTCAAAGCCCAAGATGTGAAGCTGAAGGGTCTATTTGTATCTTGTTCAAAGCCCAAGATGTGAAGCTAAAGGGTTTTGACTTTAGAGAGAATTTGTCATCTCTAAAGAGGGTCTGTTTGTCACAACTGTTGGGTGACTGATTATAAAGGAGAATTACTTTAACTGGGATATGTGAATCCAGCAATGCCATAATTTCCTTTATAGGGGATTTTCAACCTGAAGGAGAAAACTTTAACTCAGTTTAGAGCAATGCCATCTTTCCTTAGGAATTTCTCATGCTAAAAGAGGGACAGTGGCGTAGATGTAAATAATCCAGAGGCTTGCCGCTTACAGCAATTAGATGAAGGGGAAAGGAGTTGTTGATGTTTGTATACTGTGAATGAGGCACAACTTTGATGCTAAAAGGTTGATTGACTCAACCGGGGTTTTCTTATACAAAGCCTAAGAGGAGGCTATTGGCCCAACAAGAGGGTGTTTTTATGTGTCTCGTACGAAGCCCGAGAGAGAGGCTAAAAGGGTTGACTCAACAAGAGAGTGCTTTTATATGTGTCTTGTACGAAGCCCGAGACGGAGGCTAAAGGTTGTTTGACTCAACAAGAGAGTCTTTTATACTCAACAAGGGAGTGTTTTTGTATCTTGTATGAAGCCCGAGATGGAGGCTAAGAGGGAAGTGACTCAACAAGAGAGTCTTTTATACTCAATAAGAGAGTGATTTTGTATCTCGTACGAAGCCCGAGATGGAGGCTGAAAAATGTTTGACTCAACAAGAGAGTCTTTTATACTCAACAAGAGAGTGTTTTTGTATCTCGTACAAAGCCCGAGATGAAGGCTAAAGGTTTGCTCCGCTGGGGAGAATCATTTGTACAAAACCCAAGAGAAGGCTAGGGTAACTGTTTCAGTTGAGTAACAAGTCCAGCATGTTGGTTAAAAGAGAAAATCAGTTCTTATATGGGTAATGTTGTACTCATGGATTTGATCTGAGGATTGGGATTATTTCCTGTTTTCTAAGGACACGGGGAATCCAAAGGAGCTTTAGACTGTTCGAGTCTACGGGTTTTATCTTTTGTACTATGCTTAAGAAAGATCAAGAGACAGTATGTTCGCCGTAGGAAGATCTAGACTCTTTGAAAGATTGTTCTATTAAGATGACTAATTTCTGTTCCTATACCTTTAAGAGGTCGTCGGGACAATTTGTACGAAGCCCAAGAGGAGGCGAGAAAAACTTTTAAGAAGCCGAAGGGACAATTTGTACGAAGCCCAAGAGGAGGCTATCTTCCCGGAGGAAGAATCATTATACGAAGCCTAAGAGGAGGCTGTGAAAACTTCTAATAAGCCGATGGGTCCTTATACAATGCCCAAGAGGAGGCGGGGATGCTTTTAGGAAGCCTGGGGGTCCTTGCACTAAGCCCAAGAGGAGGCTGATGAACAGTTCCAGAAGGGGTTTCACTTGGAACATTGGCCTTCTGTATATGAACTGTTCAAGGGGGAGATTTCTTAAATCTAGTTATCTAAAGTTGTTGTAAAAGAAAATTCTCATGGTTTAGGTTATGTTTGAAATATCCGGGAGAACGTCGGATGTAAGGAGACGAGGTTTTGTCTAGTTCTAGACGTAGTTGCCGGGGAAACTCTAAATATCTATACTAGTATTACACATTTGATATGAGTTTATGAAAGAAGACTTACAGTGAAACAGCCCCACAGTACAGTTATATACATATGAAAGCGGTAAATGAAAACGGGTAAACACCTACTCGGTTGTAGAGCTTCCATGCTGTTTTGTTAGTTGTTCAACAAAGAAAGCTTTGATAACAATATTATATTCACAATCAAATGATAAAGTACTTTTTAAAGGAAAATTGGGGCTTACAGCTCAAGGATAGGCCCAGGGTTTTATCAGCAATTGCACTGTCGTTTTGTACAGGGACTTATACAAGTGACTGAGGCCCAAGAAAGGTTTTCTGTACAAGGGGATGGGTCTTACACTCTCTCAAGAGGCCCAAAAATGATTGAAAGTGAAAAAAAATGGGTCTTATAGCTCAAGGAGAAGCCCAATAATTAATTTTGAAAAGGGCGACGATCGCGCCGAGGTTTTGAAAACACTGTGGGTCTTATACAACAGCTGAGGCCCAAAAGTTATTGGTTTCAAAAGGGGATTGGGTCTTACACTCTATTAGAGGCCCAAAATGGTTTTGAATGGGTCTTATAGCTCTAGGAGAGGCCCATATGGTTTGTTTTAAACGGGCGATGATCATGCCGAACTTTTGATATACAACGGGACTTATACAATAAGTGAGGCCCAAAATAGATTTGTATTTACAAAGGATTGGGTCTTGCACTCTATTAGAGGCCTAAAGAGTTTAAAGAAAAGAAATGGGGCTTATAACACGAGGGTAGGCCCAGATGATTTTTAAAAGAGGCGACGATCGCGCCGTTGTTTTTGAAAATACAGTGGGACTTATACAATGACTGAGGCCCAAAAAGTGGTGTACTTACAAAGGGATTGGGTCTTACACGCTATTAGAGGCCCAAAAAGTTTAAAAATGATTTATTTGAGTGAAAATCAAGGAAACCCTAAATTTGTTTTCTTTTAAAAGGAATTATTTAAAGAAAATCAAATAAAATGATAAAAATACCAAATAAGTTTGAATAAACCACTTGTGATTTTTGTTGAAGGTTTGAAAAATGAGGTTTTAATCACAAGATGAATTAAAACTCATCTGGTTTTGATTTTTCAAGGTGAATATTCACTTTTAAAATGTTTAAAACAATTAAAAATGAATTTATTCATAAAAATACCAACTATATTAAATAAATAATATAAATTTGATTTTTTTGTGGAATAAAATATTTCAACATTTTAGTGATTTTTTACAAAAAGAACCAATAAAAAATAATTAAAATTGAAGGAGTTATTAATTTTTCAATTAATTAATAAAACATGAAAATATTGGAAAAAAAATAGCAAAATGTGAGAAAACACAAAATGACATGGGTGGGGTTTGAACCCACGACCTCAAGGTTATAGGGCATGTGCCTTACCACTGGGATGGTGATACATCAGTTGATTAAAACAAACCAACAAATATACAAGGCTTGCCTTGTTTTCTAGGCCTGGCCAAGGCAAGGCAAGACAAGTTTTGGCAAGAAACGGGAAGGTCCATAACTTTCTCATTTCTCCATGGTTGGGGACAAAATTTATATGTATCTGGCCTAGAATTTCACAAGGAATCCAATGGTGGTGGTATTTTTTTCAGATCATGCTCCATCCTTAAAATCCGATGGTGGTTTTGAAATAGGCCTATAATTGCATTTTATATGCTACACTTTGGTACAGGCATGAATTACATGATGAATTGGTTCAAACACAACATATATAACATGTATGAGATGTGCATGATCAGTGGACTTCAAAGCAATGCATATTTTGGAAAGTTCAAGTCGTGATGCCTACCTCTCTTTTGAGCTTTTGGAGTGTTTATGCAATCTGCCAAGTTTCTTGTTCCAGAAATGGTTTGATGCTTTGGACACTCTCAAATGATCCCTTAGAAGCTTTTAGGATGAATGGAATCATCTGGAACCTGCAAAAACACAAACTGGCCCTTTCTTGCAAAAGGGGTTAAAATGGCCAAAATAACAACTCCCTCAAATGGTGTTCCAGATGGGGGGAACCATTTGGGACAGTTCAAGGATGATATTTGGAGTGTGTTTGAGGTTTTATCTGGTTTGGAAAGTGACTGAATCAAGACATGGCTTGAAAAATGCAAAAAAGCCTATTTTGAGGTTTTGAGAGGTGAATTTGAGATTTAAGGATTACATGTCACTTGTGTGAGTTTGGACAGCTTAGATATGACATATTGGATGTGTTTGGATCATGAGTTGTGATGGAAATGCTCTCTAACTCAAAAACTCAGAGGTTTGGCCAATGTTGATCAATGGGAAGCCAAGTCTCCTCTAGCCATTGACTAGAGGTTAAAGCACAGGCTTTTGGTTCCCTAGTTGTTGGATCATTCTTGAATGAATTCAGTTGTCAATGTGTCAGTACATGCCACCTCTAAGCATCCATTAAATGCTCCAATCCAAAATTGGAGTCATGTCCCTCTTTTAGGGATTTCTAGGTTTGGCATGCTACTTCTTGTTCCAAAGACTTTGGAGGCTTGGATCAGTGTTTGTCCCCTTTAGATTTGATTCTCATATGTGTCCAAAGTGATGACAAGGCTTGGAATTATCTGATTTTTCCAAATCGAGTAAAAGTGTAAAATTCTGCCTAGCCTTGGCAGTTTTTAGCAAGGCATATTGCCATTGTCATATCTCATGACTCAAGTTGAGTTTGGTGATGTTATTGGCCATTTTGGAAAGCCCTCATATGATACAACAACTGTTTGATCATAATTGGTTTTGATACTTTTTGGATCCAAGTGAAAAATGCCCCTACATTTTGTAAAAAGTAAGACAGATTCTGACTTAGTGAAAATTTCACTAAGTCTTAGAAAAAGTGACATTTCATGTTTTCAGCCATTTTGATCATTCCATAACTCAAAATCCATGATGAATTGGAATGAGGTGTAGTTGAAGCTTTTGTAGAGGGCCATGAGGGCTACAAATCCAGCTTTGGATGGGAAAAAATGGCCTTGTGGTTTAGGAGATATGATCCTCCAAAGTTGGTACCCTAGCCACTTTGTTCCATAACTTAGAAAATTTCTAAGTTTTTTATGGTTACCCCTTTTACAAGTTATCCCACTTTTCTTGATTTTTCTTGATGAATGATGATTCCAATCACACATTAACATCATTTTAGGGTTAAAAAACCATAATTGTGAAAAATCTCAAAAAGTCAAAGTTTGACTTTTGTGCACAATTGACTTTTTATCAGATGAATTCCAAACTGTGCGATCCTCTATGAAATCGAGTCCTTGACCTAAATCAAACTTGATGGATTGATTTCATATGTGTCATAGGGTGTATTGAATCATGTCTTAGGGTTTGGGAGCATGTCCTGGTCAAAAGTCAAAGCTACAGTTGACTTTACCCGCGAAACCCTAACTGTGGTTCAGATGAAATTGAAACTTGTTGCTCAAGCTTCTTGGATCAATCCATTGTTGCAAATGGATCAATGTGGTGTTTTAGAGACCCTCAAATCCTCTCTTGAGGTCTTGACTCATGTTTTGTCCCAAAAGTCAACTTAGGGGTGAATTAGGTCAAGAAACCCTAATTCATGATTTTTGATGAATGCATCCCCTGAGGTCAAAATTGACTTGATGGGTCCATGAGGTTCCATGGATCATATTAGAATATGCTTTGAAGCATTGGCTCATGCCCAGAGGAAAAATTCCATCTGGAGGCCCTGGTCGACCAAACCCTAATTTGGTGACACTGACGATCTTGAGGCTTGATCCACTTAGAAGGTTGCAGCCTTGTGCTTGATCCTTGATGTTGGAGTCCTCTTGATCCATTGTGGAGGTTTGAGAGGTTGGACAAGTTGAAGATCATGTCATTTCTGGATTGATCCATTGTCTAAGGCTCAAAGAGGGCTTGAAACCCTAATTTTTGTTTGTAGTGAGTGTTCACCCATCTTTGGGGAGACTAATGAGGCATGATGGTACATCCATATTATGATGATGATTTGCACAGTGATGGGGAATCTTAGTGGTCAAAATTTGGGGTATGACATACCCTCATAGGAACTAAAGGAGGAATCAACTGTCATCCAGTTTTGGTTCGTCGTCAACTTGGATACCTGATGAGACATATCCCGCGTAATGTTCATCTGGAGGGTATTTTCTTCAAGGAAGGAGAAAGTGACAGGGCACTAAAGATAGAAATAGTGCATGCCTGGAAACATGTTCACAAGAAAGGAATAGAGTCTCTAGGAAAACGAGAATGTGTCTCTGTGGAACCTTATCTCCACTGGGTACAAACTAGAGCCCTCAAGTTGAGGATGCCTTACCCTCGTCAAGAAGTTCTTCCGCTAAAGGAATATGTCCTTTATTTTATGTCTGATGTGGAAAAACTCCATCTCACTCTCAACAAAGTTCAACGGGAAAAGAAATCTTGGAAGAACAAGTACCGTATTCTCAATGTGGAGTGTACCAAAATTCAGGAACTGTTAAAAGAAAAGGATGCTCTGATCGAGATTCTAGAACAACATGCTATAGAAGATCAAAGGATCTTGCTCGCTCCTTTCACTTGGCAAAGGACCGACAACCCGACAACGGCTCAAGAGCCCCGGTCAAAGAAAAGGAAAATACCAGAACCAGCACCTGAGCTCTCCTCAGAGAGAACTCAGGATCCATAAGCTTAGACATTTCCTTTAACAGCACTTTGTAAAATACTGTATTTCCATTTCCACAATCTTTCGAATTCAATAAAACGGGGTCTCCCCACTGTATGATATTTGCAATCTATTTGTTGAAGTTTCTTTTTTATTAAAAAAATAATATAAATATATCATTGCATTCATCATTCTCACATAATGCATTCTTCTTACCTTCGAATCTAACGTCTGTGTCACGATTCTAGAGTTAAACAGTCTCATTCGTACAATACTCGGGCCAATCGACAAAAGAAAATGGATGATCTCGAGGAAGAGAACAGAGAGTTGAGAGAAGAAATCGACGCTCTAAAAGAATATCTGAGGAAACTCTACAGTGACATGCAATCCTTGGCAACAGCTCAGAGACAACAACAACAAAGGACTGTGATCTCGAAGATCATATCTACGCCCATAGTGGAGGCGTATGATACCCGGTACAACATGCCTAAAGATTGTCCCTGGGGCATGCCTTTCAATTTTATCCCTGAAGGATATATTCTGCCGGTCACGGAAGACCCGGAAACTGCAGCAGGAACCACTGGACCTGAAGGTTACAAACTTCGGGAAAGCGAGGATGCAAGAGTCATGACAGCAACTCCTGAAGGTTACAAACATCGGGATATGGAAGCACCAAAGGTCACCGCCGTAATGACTATACCACAAATTGTGGTACACACTGTCCTGGAAGGACAGATTCTACAAGTAATCTCTGGTGGAAACGAAAGCATGTACAAAAGAATGAATGAGTTCCAGGAGAAATTTTTAGAGATGCAGAAGGAACTGCATGCCATTCGCGGTCAGGACTTATTCAGAAAGGACGTCGCAGACCTTTGTCTGGTCCCTAATGTGAAAATACCGCACAAATTCAAGGTGCCGGACTTTGAAAAATACAAGGGCAACTCTTGCCCTCAAAGTCATTTGGTGATGTATGCTCGAAAGATGTCAACTCAGACAGAGAATCAACAACTACTGATCCATTACTTTCAAGATAGTTTAACCGGTGTCGCACTCAAATGGTACATGGGTTTAAACTGCACCAAGATCGTCACTTTCAGAGATCTTGGCACTGCCTTCGTTCAGCAATATAAGTATAACCTGGACATGGCTCCGGACAGAGATAAACTCAGAGCAATGTCGCAGAAGGACAAGGAAACCTTTAAGGAATATGCTAAGAGATGGCGTGAAATTTCCGCCCATATTTATCCCCCTCTTGAGGGGAAAGAGATGACAAAGATTTTTTTGAAAACCTTGAGCTCATTCTATTACGATCGAATGGTCGCCAGTGCGCCCAGTGACTTCACTTAGATGGTGAACTTGGGAGTTCGCCTTGAATAAGCAGTCCGAGAAGGACGTCTGGTCAAAGACACATGACCATCAAGCAGTACCAAAAGATAAGACAGTGCTTTCCCTAAGAAAAAAGAGCAATATATTGGTAATATCTCTCTCGAAAAGCAAAGGCGAAGGTATCAACCAGTAGCAGCAGTAGCTCCTGCTATCAACCCTGTGCTTGTTCCAACGTATCAACCTCAGGTTGCTCAGAGCCAACCGAATCAACAACAGTTTCAGCAAAGGACACAACAGCCTCTTCAGCAGGCTCGTCCTCAATACAACAATAACAACTGTACAACACGACCACCGGGGTTTGACCATATACCAATGTTGTACGTAGAACTGTTTCCACTACTACTGGTCAAGGGGCACGTCCAAACCAGGTCTCCTCTTACAGTACCGGAAAATCCGCCTTTTTGGTTCAAAGCAGTTCAAACTTGCCCTTACCATCAAGGAGGACCGGGAAATAACATATAAAACTGTCTCAGCTTCAAATCCGATGTACAGAAGCTTGTCAGGAATGGGGTCTTATCTTTTAAAGATACGAATCCAAATGTTTAGACGAACCCGTTGCCTCCACATGAGAAAACTGTCGTAAATTTAATAGAGGAAGAATCTAACCACAGCTATCAAATTCACGATGTACTCCATTGGGTACCAATCTGGTCAAGATGCATTGCAGACAGAGCGGATACGGTCATGTACCGTCTCATAATTATCACCAGTGTGATATATTCTCAAAGAATAATCAAGGATGTTCCGTAGTGCAATCAACTCTACAAGAACAGATGGATCTCGGATGGATCCAAGATCGCCGAATCTGGGAAGTCAGCATGACTTATACAAATTCAAACATCATTCAGAACCACAAAATTCTGGCAATAAATGTCAACTTGGTGGCAATGCACTCAAGGCAAAGCCAACATCATGATCTGCCACGTCACGATTATAATTCCTGTCCAATATGCTCAATAAACAATCAGGGATATTCTTTTATACAAGAGGCCCTCAAGCGTCAGATTGATCTCTGATGGATTCAGGACTACCGTGATAGAATTCATTATCAAGTTAATATGATTCAAATCTTTGATATTCGCCTGATGAATACCAGCTTGGTAGAATTACATGCTAAGCAAGTCCGGCTCGGTTTTCTGGCTTCTCGTGATTATCAAAACTGCAAAGTGTGTCGTAAGGACAACCAAGGATGTGCACTTGTCCAAAGAACGCTTCAACACTTGTTGAACCACTGGTGGCTTTCGATCTATCTAGATGAAGACACACAACAGGTCAGTATGACTGACGGGAATCCTACTAGGCATTAAAGTCAGGATGTTCGATCAATCGAAACAGACCTAGTGAAGTTGCACTGCATACAAAGCGGACGTGGCTGGATGCCACCACACAACTACGAGTGTTATAGAGTTTACTCAGAGAACAACCAAGAAAGCTACCTTGTGCGAGCCGATCTTCAAAATCAGTTGGACCGAAAGGAGATCTGACTATGTTCAAGCTCTGGTTTAATCAACGTAATGCAAGACTATCTTCCTGATCAAAGCAAAGACGTTGCCTTAATCCCTAAACAGGAAATGGCCAAGGACGTATGCGCCATAATCCCTCTACTCCATGAATCAAGAGTTCCTCTTGATAGTAGAAGGATTCTCAACCTCGAACCAATTGAGGCTGCCTATGATGGTCAGAAAAATCAAAAGGCTCCTGTGGTTATCTATCTGCCAGGACCGATACCGTACAAATCCGATAAGGCTATCCCTTACAAGTACGGTGCAACAACAATTGAGAATGGAAAGGAAACTCCATTACCCTCCGTCGTAAACATTACCGACATCAGTCGAGTCACACGGAGCGGCCGGATCTTCAACAGAGGAGTTAGAGAACCCACTAGACAAAAGGAACCTCAAACAGAAGTTCCAAATCAACCAGTCAGTCAATCCAGTAATCCCGACCTTTCAAAGAACAATGATGAGATGTTGAAGCTCATCCAGAAGAGCGAGTACAACATTGTAGACCAACTGCTGCAAACTCCGTCTCGAATCTCTGTGATATCTCTCTTGCTTAGTTCCGAAGCTCACAGGGAAGCTTTACAGAAAGTCCTAGAGCAAACTTTTGTGGAACAAGACGTGACGATAAGACAATTCGACAGCATTATTTCCAACATCACTTCCTGCAACAATTTAGGATTCAGTGATGAAGAACTGCCGGAAGGAGGCAAAAATCACAACATGGCGCTTAACATTACAGTTAACTGACAGGACGATGCTCTAGCCAGCGTACTGGTAGACACATGATCAACTCTGAATGTTATGCCAAAATCTACTCTGATGCGACTATCATTTCAAGGATCCCCGATGAGAGGCAGTGAGGTCATCGTCAAAGCATTTGACGGATCCAGAAAAATAGTTTTCGGTGAAGTCGACCTTCCCATAACTATCGGTCCTCACACTTTCCAAGTCACTTTCCAGATCATGGACATCCGGGCAGCATACAGCTGTTCATTAGGAAGACCTTCGATACACGAGGCTAGGGAAGTCACTTCGACACTTCACCAAAAGCTGAAGTTTGTCAAGAATGACAAGTTAGTCACAGTCTGTGGAGAGCAGGCGTTAATCATAAGCAACTTATCATTCACCTGTGTAGAACCATAGGAGGTTGTTGGAACCCAGTTCCAAGCACTTTCAGTGAGCAAATAGAATCGATTAGAAAAAGGATCATTGATTTCCTCGTACAAAGATGCTCTCAAAGTGATCGAGGGTAACAACGCAAAAGGATGGGGACAACTTGTCATTCCTACGGATAACAAGACAAAGAAAGGTCTTGGTTTTTCTTCAACCTGTACCCAGACTGCTTCCAACGATGAAAGTTTTCATCCCATTCAGAACTTATTCCACAGTGAAGGTTTCCTTCACCCAGTGTCTCAAGAAGTACATACCATCAATGAGGGTGACTCCTCTGATACAGATGAAGAATAGAAGTCCTATCTCAACGAGGACAGTTATATGTCTCCAGAAGAAACGTATACGCCATTTTGCTATCCCACGTAAAGTCTGAGATATATACCGAGATCAGATGTCAAGATGATGTACAGAGATTGTGATCCGGAAGGATGTCGTGCTCTGCCTAACTCATTAGAGGAGGACACTCTGATGAAAGACTACTTCGACTATGACCCAATGGATGACTTGCCTATCTGGAAGTCGTACCCAAAAGACTTGGGGCAAAAGAGTCAGCCAAACGATACATATCAACTGAGCATCATTGAAAAGAATACTTGCGTCCCCACCAAATCATGGGATCATTACTCAGGGCATTCAGAAAATATCCAACACAAAGATGAATCTGCAAAGATTACAAGACAAGAGTTCATCAACTATGTTTTTCCTGAGGTCAACGTCATCGAGAAGGATGACTCCTCTAGTTCCACGGAAGTATGGGACACTTTAGGACAACCGAGTGGCAAATACGACTTCTTGGTCAAGTACACCACTCCTGAAAGCTCTCATATCAAGCTCGAAGACATCCAGCCAACTAGATGGGAAGATCCGCCTGAGAGTGAAAACACTGTGCAAGATACAATAGTAGAGTTCGTCTATGACAACTCTGCCTGGGAGGAAGACTCCAACGATCCTGCTCCGCTAGAAATCAGCGTCATTTCTGAAGATAAGCCAAGAAATAAGGTACCAGACTTTGTGATTCACCGAGGAGTTCGCCGCCAATGGGTTGCTGTCGATGTCTCGAAAGTCGTCCATAAGTCTAAGTAATTGTCGTCTTTGTTTTGACCTTTCACCCTGCCTAGGTGAAACAGATGTTTTGATAGGCTCACTTTCTGTAAATGTCCCTCTTCACTTCGTCCAAAGCGACAAAGTTTTGTTTTATAGGGCTGTAGTTTTAAGAATCGACTAGATCATCAATAAATAAACGTCGTTATGTAATTTCCGCATTCTATTGCTATTTTCACTATTTGCTTTTTCAGAAAATGGTAATCCTAAAACAAAATAAAAATAAAAACAAGCATTTTTTAGAATATACACTGCACACACTCTTGCATTTCTCTCTATCTCTTCTAAAAAACGAATCATCACGTCATGCAGATTGCTTGTTTTAAACCCCATTGAAACATACGATCCAATGCCTTCTCCCAACTTTGAATTCCTGATATTTGAAGCTGAAGAAGAAGAGGACGAAGAAATTCCAGAAGATATCTCCCAATTACTCAGACAGGAGGAAAGGTCCATTGAACCACACAAAGAGCCGTTGGAAACAGTCAACTTGGGTTCAGAGGAAGAGAGAAAAGAAGTCAAGATTGGGGCACTACTCAGTCTGGCTGTCAAAGAAGACTTGATAAAACTTCTTAAAGGTTTTCTCGATGTATTTACTTGGTCCTATCAGGACATGCCAGGGTTGGATACCAGCATCGTGGAACATCATCTACCGTTAAGATCAGAATGTCCGCCAGTAAAACAAAGGTTGAGAAGGACTCATCCAGACATGGCCATCAAAATCAAAGAGGAAGTACAGAAACAGATTGACACAGGTTTCCTCGCCACCTCAGAATATCCTTAATGGTTGCCCAACATAGTGCCAGTTCCGAAAAAGGACGGAAAAGTCAGAATGTGTGTAGACTACAGGGATCTGAACAAAGCCAATCCAAAGGATAACTTTCCCTTACCGCACATAGACATGCTGGTAGACAGTACAACAAAGTTTAAAGTATTCTCCTTCATGGATGGATGCTCGGGCTATAATCAAATCAAAATGGCGCCGAAAGATATGGAGAAAACTTCATTCATCACCCCATGGGGCACCTTTTGTTACAAGGTAATGCCCTTCGGTTTGAAGAACGTCGGGGCAGCCCCTTTCTCTCTAGTATATGGCATGGAGGCAGTGCTTCCCATAGAAGTAGAAATCCCATCAATCAGGGTATTGATGGAAGCTAAGCTAACAGAGGCTGAATGGTGTCAAAGTCGACATGATGAACTGAATCTGATCGAAGAAAAGCGAATAATGGCTCTATGCCATGGTCAGTTGTATCAGCAAAGAATGAAGAAAGCATTTGACAAAAAGGTCCGACCCCGTGTCTTCAGAAAAGGAGACCTTGTGCTCAAGAAAATACAATCATTTCTCACTAATTCCCGAGGAAAATGGACTCCAAATTACGATGGCCCCTATGTGGTCAAGAAAGCTTTCTCAGGCGGTGCCTTAAGACTCGCAACCATGGATGGAGAAGAATTTGCCTACCCCACAAATGTTGACGTAGTCAAGAAATACTTCGCCTAAACTAAAAAAAAAACGTCTCGGTGGATTGAAAACCCAAAACGGCGGTCCAGGATAAATTTAGAGACATAAGCAAAAATCATCCCGGTGGATCGGAAGTCTCAAAGTACAATCCAAGCAAAAGTTAGGGATTAATGGCAAGTAGCTACGTCTGACGAGGTTAAATCCCCAGCAGTAATGCCATCCATCAGGAAAACTCCAATCAAGGTCATCTTCGACAGAAGATTAGGATGTCCAGAATTCAAAGTTGGTAGAAGGATAACGGTCGTTATGTTTCACTGTAGCCCTTTTCCCTTAAATTACCATTTTCTAACTTTGTAAATACTATATGGGATCACGCGCTCGACTGATTTCCATCCTATCAATAAAATTTGAGCCCTAGTGCTTTTGTTTACAATTCTTATTTGTTTTAGCTTTAGAGAATAATTTTTTTTAACATGATCAACGATTCTTGAAATAAAACAAAAATGAATTTACTTGTTAAAATTTTTCTGCTTTTAAAATAAAGATGGCAATTCTTTTGACTGTTGAACATCGAAAGATCATCGATCGCTTCTCCGAAGGTGGTTGAACCTCAAAGTGCAGAATCGAAGTACTCCTTCTAAACCAGTATACCTGAATGAAGGATCAACTGTGTCAGAGACCATGTTTCATCTGACATCCCCGACAGAGTACGTATCTCTTAAGACCGATTGAACAATTCTTTCTCCCCACAAGGACCGTCTCTCCTATGCAAGGTAGGATTGCTATTTTGGACCAGTGATACTTTTTATTCCCCGCAGTGGCCGAGTATCCAGTCGTATTCATCTATTGGTCTGTATGTCGCACCAGCTTTGTCAGCATATACATCCATACATCATGCATTATTGATTCATACTCATGTTCATATTGCATCACTATCACTCTGGTCAGTCTTATCCCCAAGTGATAAAAGTCCTCTCAATCGAGTTATCAGTTTTTTCCTCGTCATAAATGTTTTGTCTGAACAATCTCTCCCCAGTTTATTTCTGGATTGGAGACGGTCCTCGACCACTTTGGTAACTTGAACCTCTGAAAGGCAAGAAGACATTTAACAAACGTCACTCGTCACCATTGAAGATGATGTTCTCGCTTTTCCGGATTAAGGAAAATTCCTAGAGAAAGCCTCGCAACCAAAGACTCTCGGCAACACATTGGTTTTTCTCCCATGAAAGTCGATGTTAACGAAGTCATCAGCACCTCAAAATTGGATTACGTCACATGGCATTTCTTCGAAAAGATCTCGAAGAAAAGTATGTTGTAACATCCCCAAACAGAAAGCAGTCTTTCAAGAGACTCGTTTTTCCCCAGTAGAGTCAACAAATGGCGTCTCCAACAGAGAAGTTTGAACACCTCTACAACTCAGACGAATGGGTTCCCCAGCAAGTCTGACATCAAACTATTTCCCATCAAATGGCATCTCCCCAAGAATATTTGGCGAGAAGTTTGAGGAAAACCACTATACATAGCGTCCCTTGTCAAGAAAGGAACATGAAAAAAACTGAGACCAGTTCCATGGCTGAAGACCAGGATCGAGGGGAAGTTTATTGACAAAAGAAACTAAGACCAGTTCCGTGGTTGAAAACCCAGATCAAGGGGAAGTTTATTTTTCAAGAAACTGAGACCAGTTCCTTGGCGGAAGACCATGATCGAGGGGAAGTTTTACCCTTTTCTAAGTAATACTGCTTAGCTAAAGAAGATGGATGAGCAAACTGCCATTCATAACCACCATCAAAATTTTGGGTATTTCGATATTTAATTCTCTTGCATCCCAAATGCCCGAATACCTTCGCCATTCACACCTTCGGGTCCAAAAAGATTAAATAGGGGCATCTGTCATACCCCAAATTTTGACCACCAAGATTTCCCATCATTGTGTAAGACATCATCACAATATGGATATACTTCCATGCCTCATCAATCTCCTCAAAGATGTTTGAGCATTCACCACAATCAAGAATTAGGGTTTTAAGCCCTATCAGAGCACTTAGACAAAGGATCAATCAAGGAATGACATGATATTCAACTTGTCTAACCTCTCAAACACATATAAAGGATCAAGAGGACTCCCACATCAAGAATCAAGCACAAGGTTGCAACATTCCAAGTGGATCAAGCCTCAAGATCGACAGTGTCACCAAATTAGGGTTTTGGTCGACTGAGACCTCCATATGAGAATTTTCATCTAGGCATGATCCAATGCTTCAATGCACAACCCAATATACTCCAAGGGACCTCATGGACCCAATCATCAAGTCAATTTAACCTCAGGGGATGCATTTACAAAAAATCAGGAATTAGGGTTTCTTGACCTAATTCACCCCTAAGTTGACTTTTAGGACAAAACCTGAGCCAAGACCTCAAGACATGATTTAAGGGCCTCAAATACACCACATTGATCCATTTGCAACAATGGATTGACCCAAGAAACTTGATTCACAAGTTTCAATTTCATCTGGACCACAATTAGGGTTTCGAGGTAAAAAGTCAATTGTACCTTTGAATTTTGACCAAGATATGCTCCCAAACCATGGGACATGATTCAATACACCCTATAACACCTATGGAATCCATCCTTTAGGTTTGATTTAGGTCAATGACTTGATTTCACAACGGATCGCACAATTTGGATTTCATCCGATAAAAAGTCAACTGTGCACAAAATCAAGTTTGACTTTTTGGGATTTTCCACAAATATGGTTCCCTTAAGTAAAAAACAATGTTAATGTATGATATTGATCATCATACATCAAGAAAAATCAAGAAAAGTGAGGTTTCTTGCAAAAGGGGCAACATTGAGAAACCAAATTTTTTCTAAGTTAAGGAATAAAAGTGGTTTTGGTACCAACTTCCAAGAACCATAACTTGAGACCCAAGCAACCATTTTGGGTGATCCAAAGATGGATTTGTAGGTCTTGCTACACTCTACAAAAGCTTCAACTACCTCCAACTCCAATTCCTTATGGATTTTAAGTTATGGAGTGATCAAAATGACAAAAACATGAAAATGCACTTTTTCCAACACTTAGTGAAAATCTGCCTAAGTTACCAGCCTTGAACATCAATGTTCATGAGGATTTTTCAGTTGGATCAAAATAGTTTCAAAACAAACTATGATCACACATGTTTTGTATCATATGAGGGCTTTCTAAAAAGCACAAGAGCCTCCCATAACCCAACCTGAGTAGGGAGATATGAATCCCTCAAAATCACCATTTCCAACTGTCTTGGACAAGGCAGATTTTGGCATTTTGCTCAATTTGGAAAAATTGAACAACTCCAAGCCTTGTCATCCATTTGGACACATGTGAGGATAAAACAAAAGGAGAATGATCTGATCCTGAAGCCTCCAAAGTCCAAGAATCTACACTTAGCCATACCAAACCTAAAAAGGCTAAAAAGGTGCCAAGACTCCAATTTTGTTTCAATGCATTTATGGATACACCAAAGTGGCATGGACTGACACATTCCTAATTGAATGAGTCAATGATCAGCACCGAATCAAAGGATCATAGGCCTGTGCCCTAACCTCAAGTCAATGGCTAGAGGAGACTTCAGATTCATTTTGCTCAACATTGGCCAAAGGCCTGCTGCAGCTGCCATTCACTATTGCTTGCAAAACAAACTTGATCTACTATAAATAGAGCTCATTTGTGCTCAGTTTGAGTACACCAAAGCACTAAAACTGATGCTTTCCTTAAAATCTCTCTCTTTAGGACAAAATGCCTTCTTTTGCAAGTCATCTCTGAGTTTTTGAGTTAGAGAGCAATTCCACCACAACTCATGATCCAAACACATCCAATATGTCATATCTAAGCTGTTCAAACACTCACTTGTGACCTGAAACACCAAAATCACAAAGTCCACTTCCAAAACCTCAAAATTGGACTTTTCTGCATTTTTCAAGCCATGTCTTGATTCAGTCACTTCTAAAACCAAACAAAGCCTCAAACACCATTTGAGAGAGTTGTCATATTGGTCACTTTTGCCCCTTTTGCAAGAAAGTGCCACAACTTGTTCCTAAGGATCCCAGCTGGTTCTAATCATTCTAAAAGCTTCTAAGGGATCAATTGAGAGTGTCCAAAGCATCAAACAACTTCTGGCACAAGGAACTTGGCAGATATCACAAAAAACTCCAAGAGGTAAGTGCATGACAACATGAAGTCTTTGAATTATGCATTCCTTTGATGTTCACTGATCATAAACAACTCATACATGTTGTATATGTTGTGTTTGAACCAATTTGCCATGTAATTCTTGCTTGTACCATGAGATAGCATAGAACATGCAAAAATAGGCCTATTTCAAAACCACTATCGGATTTTGAGGAGGAAACATTTTCTGAAAATTCCAAGGGCACCATTGGATTCCTCATGAAATTCTAGGTCAGATGCACCTAAATTTTGCCCTAATCCATGGAGAAATGAGAAAGTTAGAGGCTTCACATAAATTGCCCAAAAGCTTGTCGTGCCTTGCCTTGCCCAGGCCTAGAAACAAGGCATGTGTTATGAATTAATATGGTGGTTTTGATACACGGATGTATCACCACCCCAGTGGTAGCGCGCATGTGTGTTTGGCTTGATGGTCGTGGGTTCAAACCCCACCCAGACCATTTTTGCCATTTTCTTCGTTTTTTCTATTTTTCCATATTTTCATGTTTTTATTAATTAATTGAAAAATTAATTTCTCTCTCAATTTTAATTATTTTTTATTGATTCTTTTTTTGAAAATTTACAAAAACATTAAAATATTTTATTACATGAAAATTTCACAAAAATATTATTTATTTCATATATTTGGTATTTTTGTAAAGAATTATATTTTTATTTGTTTTTAAACATTAAAAATATTTCTTTCTCTTGGTTTTTGCAAAATTCAAATGAATTTTAAATCATCCCATGAATGAAACATGATATTCCAAATATAAATAAAAAATCACAATCTTTTTCTTCACATATTTGATTATTTTAATTGAATTTTTATTCAATTAAAATACATTTTAAAACCAAAAATTAGGGTTTTGATCACTATCACCCTAACAAATATTTTCAATCATTGTGGGCCTCTAATAAAGTGTAAGACCCAACCTCCTTTGTAAATATAAATAATTTTGGGACTCAGTCATTGTATAAGTCCCACTGTGTTTTCAAAAATCTCGGCGCGATCGTTGCTTTTCAAAACAGTTTCATCTGGGCCTACCCTTGTGTTGTAAGTCTCATTTCTTTTCTTTTTCAAACCTTTGGGTCTCTCCTTGAGTTGTAAGACCCATCCTTCTGTACAGAAAACCTCTTTGGGCCTCAGTCATTATATAAGCCCCAATACAGTTTACAAAACAACGGTACGATTACTGTTTTTCATCTGGTTCTCTCCTTGAGTATAAGCCTCAACAATCTTTTCAAAAACAACTTCCCTCTTGATTTAGGTTCAAATCCCTAGTTGTTATCAAAACTTTCTTAAATTTCTTGAACAACTAACCATACAGCTGTTACAATGGAAGCTTGCTCGCCTGTAAGTTTTTATCAGCTTTCATTTACATGCTTTCATATATATATATATATATATATATATATATATATAACTGTATTACTGGAAGCTTGCTCACCTGTAAGTCCTTCTTTCATATCCTTTTAAATACATGTCATATATCAACTATATATATACTTGTATATTTGCTTAGAGGTTTCCCCGTCAACTAGGTCTAGAACTAGGTAAAGCCACTTGGTCATTCTTTAATACAGTCAAAACTAGATCCCCATAGGATTTCCAGATACAGTCTTGCCTTCTCTTGGGCTTAAACAATATGGAACAATGAGAAAGGCATTATTTCCGGTGAAACTTTTCTCAGACTGTCACTATTAGAAATTGTCAAAGAAGTTCATTTCCCCAGAGAGGATTAATTCCCGGTGAAACCTCTCTTGAATTTCTTCAAACCCTAGAACTGTTCATTAAAGAAAGGATTATTCTCGGTGAAACTTTTCTTGAAATTTTCTTAGGTTTGGGACCCACAGGCTTCCTAAAAGCATCCCCGCCTCCTCTTGGGCTTTGTACAAGGACCCTCGGTCTTCTTAGAAGTTCTCATGCCTCCTCTTGGGCTTAATACAAGGACCATGAAGACCTCTTAAAGGTATAGGATAGAACTTAGTCATCCTTTACTAGAGCAGTCTTTCTTGAGTCAAAACCTCAAACTAATTTAGGGATGATTCTCATCCCTTAAACACCTGCTTCCTCTTGGGAAATATACAAAGATAAACTCTTCCATACCAGTAGACTTGGACAGTCTAAAACCTTCTTGGATCTCAAAGACCTTCTCAAGTTCCTTACAACCATAGGAGAAACTCTGGTCATTTAATCAATATCCAGTAGAGTTAAAACCCATGGGTTCTAAACCCAGTCTTTATCCTAAATTACCCCCAGCCAGGGTCAGCTTGCTATCGGTATAACACTATCCCAAATCAGAACCTCAAGGCATCTGATATCTCGACCCTTCTATAAACCCTCAGCAACAGGTGATTCCCCATTTGGACCTGTCTCTAGATCTCAATAATCCTCATCAAAGATAGCCTCCTCTTAGGCTTTGTATAATGATTCTTCCTTCCCTCAGCAAAGTCATCCTCCTATTGGGCTTTGTACAATGATTTTCCTCCAGATGAGCTAACCTTTTCAGACTCTCTTCTTGAGTCAATTACTTTTTAAACTCTCTTGTTGAGTCAATTACTTTTCAGACTCTCTTGTTGATTCAATCACTTTTCAGACTCTCTTGTTGAGTAAATCACCTTTCAATACTCTCTTGTTGAGTCAACCCTTTTAGCCTCAATCTTGGGCTTTGTACAAGACAAATAAAAACACTCCCTTGTTGAGTCAATATTTTTTCAGCCTCCTCTTAGGTTTGGTATAATGATTTCCCCTAGCAGAAGTTAGCCTCCTCTCAGGCTGTGTATAATGATTTCTCCAGTTTGGTCAGCCTCAATCTTGGGCTTTGTACAAGACATATATAAGCTTTTTACAACAAAGTCAAAATCTTCATAACCTTCTCTTAAGCTCTGGATAAATATTTTCCCCAGCGAAGTCAATCTCTCCCGCCCTTCTTTTAGGCTTTGAGAAATAATATCCCTAAGCAGAGTCAATCCTCTTTTCAGCCTCAATCTTGGGCTTTGTACAAGACACCATATAAATTTCCCTAAGCAGAGTCAATCCACTTTCAGCCTCAATCTTGGGCTTTGTACAAGACAGATAATACTCTCTAGCAGAGTTAAAATCTTTTCAGCCTCAATCTTGGGCTTTGTACAAGACACCTAAAATATCCTCAGCCGAGTCAGTAAAGTCTCATATCTGCCTCAATCTTGGGCTTTGTACAAGACAGATAAAAATTTCTTTTCCACAGTCAGTATTCTTTTCAGCCTCAATTTTAGGCTTTGTACAAGACGCATACAAACCCTCCTCAGCGGAGTCAAAATCCCTTTTAGCCTCAATCTTGGGCTTTGTACAAGACAAACACAATATTTCCCCAGAAAAGTTAAACTTTTAGTCTCCTCTTAGGCTTTGTAAAAATATCCCCCAAAGAGTCAGTCTCTTTTAGCCTCAATCCTGGGCTTTGTACAAGACATATATAAACACTCTCTTGTTGAGTCAGTCTTTTCCAACTTCCTCTTAGGCTTTGTATAAGGACTTCCCCAGTGGAGTCAATCAATCTCTTAGCTTCAACCTTGGGCTTTGATCAAGGCACACAAAAATCAACGTCCTCTTAGAGAAAAATCAAAATCTCTCTGTAGGAAGACATTTCTCTGTGGTATCACATATCAAAACAGATAACTCAAAACAAACCCTAATCCCAGATAACCGTTGTAAGTGGCACACTTGTTGATTCAAATATCCAAGTTTTTTTCCATCTTTTATCCTGGTAAATCCTCTCTTTCATCTAATTGCTGTAAGCGGCAAGCCTCTGGATTATTTACATCCATGCCACTGTCCCTCTCTTAGCATGAAAGATTCCTAAGGAAAATGGCATTGCTCAACATTGAGTTAAAGTTTTCTCCTTCAGGACAAATCCCCTATAAAGGAAACTATGGCATTGCTGGATTCTCATATCCCAGTTAAAGTAATCCTCCTTTATAATCTGTCACCCAACAACTGTGATAAACAGACAAGATGTCTCCCCTTTAGAGATGACAAGTTCTCTCTCAGTCAAACCCTTTAGCTTCAATCTTGGGCTTTGAACAAGACACAAATACTTCTTTTAGCTTCAATCTTGGGCTTTGAACAAGACACCAAAACATCATTTTCCTCCCTTAAAATAGGAGGAACTATGATTGCTCTGATTTCCCTATTTCTTTAAACGGGAATACGTAGGCATAAGATTGCGAAATCTTAGCGAGCATACCACTCAAAAAAAACTTTAGGTCCAGTACCTTCATACATGCCAATCAAAACTAAGGTCCAGTACCTCACTAAAATTATCACAAACTCTCTCTCTCTCTCTCTCTTTCTCTCTCATATTTCCCAAGAAACTTTCCCAACCCATCAACAGATAAACACCATCAAGTACAAAGCAGAACCTAAAACTAACAACCTGTGGATAACCACATATAGGATGGGTAACTGACAACTCCCCATTGTATAACCTGACCCCGAACTCCCCGAATCTCTTTAAGCGTTTGTTCAGTTAAACATTCGCGTGCAAGGTTAGTTTTAGATAGCTTCCCTTTTCCTTCCAGCTTCACGGGATAAGTAAGAAATCAGAAAGTAGCACCTCTTCCTCCTACCATTGCGGTGAGGAGGAACCCACAATTCTGCGATAAGGTGGTCGCGTCACTGACAAAAATCGCACGCTACAAGCACCTTTGCACACACTTTGGTCATGGATTCTACAGTATTCTAGCAGCGTGTGGAATATTCTAGACATCTCTAGACATCTCAAGACTATTCAAGATATTTCAAGTGCATTTATTCTAATGCATCACTCTAAAGTAAGTGCACCATGTTCCTTGATTTCCAAGTATGTGGACCGTTGGATGTTGGAGCTCACATTAGGATTGTTACCGAGTTGATCCTAACTAATCGAGTTAACCACTTGACTCGGTGAGTCAAGTGTAACTAACTCCTAGTCTAATTCCAAACCACCCAAAGCTAGCTCATAGCCTAGTCCCTAACCTCTCACACTCCCAACCAAAACTCTATATAAACAAAGCTTCACTCATTTTTCAAGGATCCCAATCACTCTCAATCATTTCACACAAATCTCTCACATTTCACTCTCAATTCTCTCACATTCTCTCTGAATTTTTTCTGCAACTTCTTCATCTTCATCTACATTTTCTTCCCTAAACCACACTAGAGCTCAATTCCACCATTAAAGAGTAGCAACTTTCACATTGAAATTGCTTTATCTTGAGCTTAAGCCTCCACCAATTGGCATTTCTTGATTGGATTTCTGGAATCACATCTAATTCTACTTCAATTCAAGTGTTCATATCAATCAATTCTGTGCAAATTCGATCTTAGTGTATTTTCGAGTTTTTGCTCGGTTTCACTACGGTTTGAATTGCAACAGCACAATTCTCTGGTTTTCTTGGCTTCTTCTCTCTACATTTCACTCACAACAATCACCAAGCCAATTCTCCGGCTTGTAGGTTGGTAGATCTTACTTTACTCATTGTTTCAATCATTTTCGCGCTTTTACGATGTAATTTCGATCGTTTTTTCGGTTTGATTTGCCATGAGATTGTTTGATCTTTGATCTTCATGTTAATACTTTCAATTTGTGTTTAATTTCTCATACATGATGTAATTTTCGTGCACAAATGTAAACCATAGCATGTGGATGTTCAATTAAGTGATTAACTGCTGGAAGCACTTTTGGAAAATTGATTTTTAGCCCCTGCTGCAGTGTTAATCGATTAACACTTTGCAATGCAAAAGTGTTAATCAATTAACAAATGTAATTTTGTTGTTTTCAAGTGTTAATCGATTAACACTTTGCAGTGCAAAAGTGTTAATCCATTAACACTGAACCAGAAGGCCATTTTCATGCTTTTTCAAGTGTGTTTGCCATGCTTTATTCTTCCAACTTCCATGGATTGATATGCTTGATTATTATGGATGTTTTAAGTGTCATTTAACTTCTGTTTGAAGCATATTCATGAACTTTTGATGCACTATTCCGATTATTCAATTGGTATATATTCTTGGCATTGTATGAACATGAACATTCTTGCGCTTTCTTTGATTACATGATACATGATTTGTGTCACATTTTTAATGTCATGTGGTACTGTTTTGCAATCTCTTTCATTAAGTTTGTTCTTCATGGATAAGCTTAAGCTTGTATAATCAATAATGCACCCTTTGCTTTAATGATTTTTCAATTCATTTTCGAAAATTATTAGCATAATCCTCCCTTTTGATTAAATAATTGAAACTTCATTTCGATTATTGATCCTCCCTTTGGCGCTTCTCTTTAGGCTTCCTTTAGAGCTTTCTTTCTCTCTTCTCCCATGGAGTGAGAGATTCGCACGATGTACTAGAGCACGGCACTGGAGCAGTGTACAAATTGGCGTTGTTATATTGTCTGTGTCAATTTCCACATTATACTTTGAGCGCTAGAGAAGGAATGAGGATGGAGTCTATCCTACCCTCATTCTGACTATTTTTTGGTAAGGGCGTCTTGTCCTTCCACCGAGAATAGTCAACTCTATCCTCAAACTATAGTGTTTTCTTAATTCCCAATCGAGTCGATCCTTGATCACTCTTGCATCTTTCAATCTCTCATTTGATCAATCATCTTTTTTCTTGGTTAAATATCATTGTCACCTTGGGTTAGCAAACACTTTTTGTTTCAATTATTTCCTTTTCTGTTGGTCAATTATTGCTTAATGATTCCCCAGAAGAGTATCATTCTTTCTTTGGTTAATCATAGTCATACTGTTAAAACCAATTCTCTATTTCTCCTGTAATCGCACTCTTTCTTCGGTCAAACACAGTTTTACCTGTTAAATACCGAAACCCTAGCGGAGTTTGCAACCTTCTCTTGGTTCTTCTCCCTTTGATTGGTTAACCACTGTCTGTCAGTTAAAACACCAATTTTCACTTCTTCTCAGTTAACCACAGTCTATCTGTTAACATACTGAGTTTCTCTTGGGTTAATCACCTTCTCTTGGTTAATAACCCATTCTTTTCAGTTGACCACAGCCAGTCTGTTAAAACACCGAATCCTTTTGAGTTAATCACCTTCTCTTGGTTAATCACTCATTTCTTGGCGGTTAATCACAATTTCTTCTGTTAACACCAAATCCTCGGCGGTTAGCAACCTCTTTTGGTTCAATACCCTATTGTTGGTCAAGTACTATTTGTTCAGTTAGGATCAACATCCTCTTTGGGTGACGACTTTCGCTTGGTTTCACACCCGACCTTTGGGTCACAACCTTTGCTTCGTCCCACACCCGTTTTTTTGGTTAACCACTGTTTATCAGTTAATATATCAAAATTCCCTCAGAGTTAAACACCTTCTCTTGGTTCATTACTCTTTTTTGGTTCATCACAGTCTGTCTGTTGACACCAACTCCTTTTTCCCACAGAGTTTCTAAATCTCTCTTTCTCTTTGGTTAACCACTGCCAGCCAGTTAATATACCGAGTTTCCTTATTCTCTTGGTTTTTACACCATCCCTTTATTTGTTTCCCAGTAGGGTCGCTTACCCTCTGATCCCTAGCAAAATTCTTTGATCTTTTCTTCCCCAGTGGAGTCCTTTCTATTCCTTTTACTCCTTTATCTTCTTTGTTTTGACACCACCCTTTCACTTTATCCCCAGCTCAGTCGCTATCTTTTCTTTGCACTTTTTTCATGGTTTTGACACCAATTCTTTTCCATCCCCAACGGCTTTTTCTCTACTTCTTTTGCTCTTGGTTTTGACACCACTTTCCTTTTCTTTTTTCGTCTTAGTTCCCCGAACTATGGAAGCTCTGATTCTACATTCTTTCGAATGTATGATACGTAGGCACGAGATCGTGATGATCTTGGCGAGCACACTTCCACCTTCTTCCATTCCTCTTTTTTATCCCTGGTTCCATGAACTACGGAGCTCTAATTTCCTTATTGCACTATGAGGGTACGTAGGCACGAGGGCCCTAATCCTCCACGAGCACTTTCTTTCTTTCCTTTATTTCTCTTCTCCCTCCTCTTCTTTTAGCTAGAAGCCTTTAGATAGATAACCCATCCAAGCCTAGAAGCAAGCGAAATGGTTCTCGTCGAGTATGACGGATGCGTAAGGTGCTAATGCCTTCCTTTCGAATAACCAACCCCCGTTCCCGTTTCTCTTCCCCTTGGGTTTTATCGATATTTTCCCTATCCTTTGGGACTGAATAAAATTCGGTGGCGACTCTGTGTTATATTTGAGTGTGCGATTCACTCAGGTATAAACCAACCATCTTCACCCTTGCCTCACGAGAGATTTTCATTATAACCACTTCATGATTACAATCTCTTATGCTTCTGCAAAGTCTTTTACACTTGCTCAGACCAACTGTCTGAGACTTTCTTGCTTAGAGCACATGTCTAAGACTTTCCTTGCTCACACCCTCTGACCGAGCCAACTGCTCTAAAGGTCCTCTGGTTGAGACTTACCCTTGCTTAGAGCACATGTCTAAGACTTTCCTACTCACGCGCTCTGACCGAGCCGTCTGCTCTTCTGGCCATCCAGACTGAGACTTCCTTACTCAAGCAACACTTGAGACTTCATACTCACCCCCTCAGACGAAGTCTTTCACTTGCTCAATCATACTAGCTGAATAAGACTTTCATAGCTCAAGCACTTAAGCAATGAGACTTACATGGCTTAAGCATCTTGGCTCAAGACTTGTTGCTTGAATCCCAATAAGACAAGACTTATGCTGAAGCACATAGCAAGATACTTTGATCTAAACTACTCAAGGCTCAGCAGAATAGAGAACAAGGTGTACATGATACAAGTATCAGAGGTACGGGAAATCACCATAACAAAGACCTAAAGCTCTTAAGATTTCTAAGATATTCAATGGTAAGAAATCTTAAGGCTTTTACAATTACAACCTACAATAGAAACTCAGCATATTACAATAGAGTTGATAATTGCTTGATCTTGCTACTCCTTCGTCTGAAGAATCTTTATTAAAATTCAAAATTGAATCTTCAGCCATATTTATAGCCTTTGTAGAAACTATCCGTTGAGGAAGTAATTTGATCAAGTGTTTTTTCCCTTTGCCCCATAATACAAGAGATGTTGAAGATGGATGCACAGCAAATTGTGAATCCAGTGTGTAACACGTTTAACCTTTGAGTCTTAAAGAGGTTCTGTACTGATAGATCCATTGAGAGAAGATATCTGTAGATCATGCCAACCTTTCTTGAGCCTTGCAATCTTGTAGACTCTAACTGACAAACTGATAAGACAATACAACTTGCTTTCTGCAGTACGGACAACCACAACTTTATCACCAACTCTGAATGGTTCCAGATGTTGATATACAATTACCAAGTGTAGTAACTCGTCTGAATGCTGAGGTCATCGACTCAGAGTCTGCGTCAATCCACACTAGCAATTGTTCTCCAGACTCTGCCACCAGAAGCTAACAATGAAGCAACTCCCAAGCGTGTATAAGTAAAACAGATTCTGGTTATTTATATACAAGAACAAGAACCTTCATAAATAAAACACACATCAAATAAACCATTGTTCTTTCAATACTTTTGTTATCATTAAAACTAAAAGAGAATATGTCATGAACAAATCTTGTTCTAACAATCTCCCCCTTTTTTATGATGACAAACACAAGTAATTAAAAGATTATGTTGGGCATTTAATTTTCTCTACAACAAAAGGGTATGAGGTTTGTAATCTCCCCCTGAGTCTGTGATAAGTGCAAATTATAGCTATTTTTGTATATAAGTTTTGTTGCATTTATCGATACTTTTTGTTAATATCGTTTGAATAAACCCCGCTTTGTTTGTAAATATGTTTAGTTTAGGTTATAGAGTATATTTTGCGTATCATGTAAATATCATTGAGTTTAATTGATTTTATCTCATTTTTGTATGTATTCAAGCAATGATATTTTGCCATTGTTGTATAGAGCATTGAATAAGCTTTCCAGCGCTTCCGGCCGTGCGTCAATCTGAGTTACGGTTCAGAAGTTGTGGTCAAAATAAGGGTTGGTTTGCTGTCAAGTTCGCTTTGCGAACTTTCCAGCGAATGTTCGCTTTGCGAACTTCCCAGCGAATGTCCCAGAATTATGGCAGTAGAAAAAGGGACCAAAGTTAGCATTGCGAACTTTCTAGCGAGTATTCTCTTTACGAATAAAAGTTCGCACTGCGAACTTCTGCAGAAACGCAGAGGCGGTTTAGCTGTTCTGAGGCACTTAAGTGCCAATTTTTGGAGTTTGCTTTGCGAATAAAAGTTCTCTTTGCAAACTTGACGGATTTTTAAATACTATTTAAGTCATTTCATTCAATTTTTAGGTTATGGTTTTGGGGTGTTTTGCTCCCAACTCCATCAAACACATTCTTGAGTAGATTTAGCTTAGAAACAACACTTGGAGTGTATATCTTGACGATCCGGAGTCGAATCCACTTCAATCGGAGTTGACAAACCGTGAGATTTGTGTTCTTCTTCCTCCCTCTCTATGTATTTTTCATTTTTTGGGGTTTTGTATGTAAGTTTATCTTGATTGTATGTATATTTATGGATCTTTGTATAAAATCTCTTTTACAACTCTTAATCGATGTCATCTTTGATTTAATCTTTATCTTAATGGGTTTGATTCTCTATAGACATATACTTTTTGAACTCGACCTAAGATGTATGTCTATTGGCTGGGGAAGCGGTCAAATATTCACGTGTGTGTATCGACTCTTAATGCTCCGCGTTGTTGAGTTGCATGAGACATCACCTCTGAGAGAATGCGGTTGATCTCTTAACTTTTGCATTAGGTATAACCTCTTGTTATGAGCGATACATGGGGATTTTGACGAGTGATTTAGGTAGCGTGCATTTGATCCATATATTTTTTAGTGCTTGATGGGTAGAACGAAATACAACTCCTGACGAGTTTTCTCGTGTCTTAAGAATGTATTTATTTTCATGGATTGTGTTTTTTTTCCTTTTGGATCTTTTATCCCAAACAATTTAAACCCAAGCTTTGAGACATAGAGATTGTCTAACGACATTTTTTCCCTCGAACTGATCTCTGTGGACACGACATAAATCCCGGAGGGAATTCTTCCGAAAATAAATATTTTTACTTGCCGCTTTACCGCTCCAACAAAATTGCACCATTGCTGGGGATTGGTTTTGATATTGAGTTGCATTGCGATAGTTTTGATATTTTGGAGCTTTGTACATAATTGTTTATATTGTATATATGCTTGTATAGATACTTGTTTTGCTTTTATTTTCCATTATGTTTGTTCAAGTGTTGTATACATTTTGTTCCCGTAACATTTGTTCAAGTGTTTGGTTAGGACACTTGCTTTTGGTTTGCGCGGTGAGGGATCACCATGGCATGAAGGAAGGAAGTTACTAGCTAAGCATTGTAAAGGCGTCGAGCTTACGACGTAAAACAAGCATGTTTTATCGTTTTTTGTTTCGTTACTACTTTTTCATTCTAGCTTAGGTAGTGTGGTGAATATTCATTAAACAAGTTGTACTCGGATTTTTCGTAGATTCTCAAATCTTCACTTTACAACTTGTTTAATCCAATTTCACCCGGTCTTTTAGTTTGTTTATATTAATAGTTTTTGTGTTTATCTAACAGCTTGTTTTGAGTAGCTTGAGGAAATTTAAGGTGATGTTCCAAGTTTGATCGTTTCAACTTGCGGATGTATGTTAATGATATTGTTAAGTTTTGTACACGTCCAAGGTATATGTTTATCGTTTTCTAGACTTTAGCATATTCATGATACTTAGCCATCTTACAAACTTCCATGCCATTCCTTCTTTTGTATACTTGTTCTTGTTGTGAATCACTTTAGTTCCCACCCTTTTTGTGAGGTAGCTTTCCATTGTTCATATATGCACGGAGTACCAACATTCTTGTTCTAACTGGATTTTATTATGCTTAATCTGTTGTTTGTGTTGATTACGTGAAAGCATGAAAAGGATCAAGGCATTTTATTTCATTTTGAGCACAACTACCTAGCCAAATAGTCATTCACCTTGTGAGCGTGTGATCATTCGTAACCCCTTTGTACCTTTCTATCTTTATCCATGTTGTTTGAACATAATGCTTGTCTATGAGTATTGAATTCTCTTTTTGTATGGATTTTGATTGATTGTTTTTTTTCTTGAACCCTCAACTTTGTGTTGTTGTATGAATTTTTACCTTGCCTTAGAAAGTAGGGAGTATTCACATGATAATGTGGTTGAATTCAAGTTGGGGAGAGAATGATTGTTTACTCATTGGTTGGTTTCTATAAGGTTGAAAAAGAAAAGAAAAAAGAGAAAAATATGAAAAAGAAAAGAAAAGAAAAGAAAGAAAAAGAAAATCCTTGAGAAAGGAAACAAAAAGAGTTCAAATAATTTTGCTAAATAAGTATTGTGTTTTGTGTAACACTTGGGATTTTGGAAGAAGTTGATTGGAAGTTTGTGTTTGCGTCTTTGTGAGTTGATCACTCCCTTAGGTTTAGGCAAGTTTTTGTGTCAATTACCTTTAGAAATTTCCCCTTGTTTGTTTACCCGACCACGCTATAACCTTAAAAGCCCTTGTGATTCTTGCCTTTGTATGTTCAATGTGAATTTTTGGATGAGTGCATAATTTAGTCTTTTGTTTGCAAGATTGTTGTGTGAGTGAAAAGTACCTCATTTTGTGTTTTTCATCTACCGGTGAATATTTTTTGCTAGGTGTGATTCACGTTTGAACTTTTGTTGTTTTAGGATGTCTGGCATGATTTTTGTATTTTTCATTTGTTTCGTGACTATGTTACCGTCTTAGTTTAGTGGTAAGTATTTACTTTGTGTGTACCGTTTTTCATTTGAACCATTCATTTGTTTCTGTTTTTCAAAACCTGTTGATTCGTGATTCTTTGGTTATCACTCGGTTTCTTTGAGTTGTTTAATTCTTGTTTGAGGACAAACAAGTTTAAGTTGGGGAGAGTTTGATAAGTGTAAATTGTAGCTATTTTTGTATATAAGTTTTGTTGCATTTATCGATACTTTTTGTTAATATCGTTCAAATAAACCCCGCTTTGTTTGTAAATACGTTTAGTTTACGTTATAGAGTATATTTTGCGTATCATGTTAATATCATTGAGTTTAATTGATTTTCTCTCAAATGCCTTCTACAGGTATAGGACAGAACTTAGTCATCTCTACTAGTTCAATCCTCTGGAGAGTCAGAATTCCAAAACATCTAACCATTCAAGGGTTGTTTCTCATCCCTTAAAACCTCAGCCACCTCTTGGGCATCATACAAAGATCATTCTCCGACTAAGAGTCAACCTCTTCATACCAGTAGACTTGGAAAGTCTCATCTCCTCTTAGACCTCACAGAGACCCTCAAGTTTTCTTAAAAACCACAGAAAAAACCCTGATCATTTCATCAACATACCAATCTCCAACAGACTTAAAACCTCCATAGGTTTTCAAACTCAGTCTTTAAGCTTTCATTTTTAATAAATTCCCCAGCCAGGGTCAAATTACCACCAACAAATCCTCAGTAGAATCAGAGCCTTATGGTCTCTGATATTTCAACTCTTCTTCAAATCCCTAGAAAGAGTAAAACCTTTGGATTCCCCAATACATATGGGACCTGCCTCTGGATTTCAACAGTCCTCAGCAGAAGTTAGACTCCTCTTAGACTTCATATAATATTTTCCTCAACCAGCCTCCTTTTAGGCTTTGTATAATGAGTTTTTTCAGTACAGTCAGCCTCAATCTTGGGCTTTGTACAAGACAGATAAAACCTCCCTAGTCGAGTCTATCTCTTTTTAGCCTCAATCTTGGGCTTTGTACAAGACAAATTACACTCTCCAGTGGAGTCAATCCCTTTTCAGCCTCAATCTTGGGCTTTGTACAAGAGGAATTTCCTACGGGGAACTAGTTTTGACTGTGTTGAAAGAGTGACCACTGGTTTGATCTATTCCTAGACCTAATTACCGGGGAAAACTCTAAGCAGATAATTTACAGGTACAGATGAAATATATACAAGTATGTAAAGGAGGATAAGGGGACTTACAGGTGAGCAAGCTTCCAGCATTACAAACAAATATATATATATAAGTATGTAAAAGAAAGCTGTTTTAAAACTTACAGGTGAGCAAGCTTCCATTGTAACAGCTGTATGGTTAGTTGTTCAAGAAATTAAAGAAAAGTTTTGATAACAACTATGAATTTGAATCTAAATCAAAAGGTAAAGTTGTTTTGAAGAGAAGATTGGGGCTTACACTCAAGTAGAGGCCGAGATATAACAGTGATCGCACCGTTGTTTTGAAAACTGTACCGGGACTTATACAATGACTGAGGCCCAAATTATTGTTTATTTACAAGTGGGTTGGGTCTTACACTCTATTAGAGGCCCAAAGTGATTTAAAAAGAAAAGAGAATGGGGTTTACAACTCAGGGAGAGGCCCATATGAAAATGTTTTGAGAACGACGATAGCGTCGAGATTTTTTTTAACGTACTGGGACTTATACAATGACTGAGGCCCAAAAAGGTTTTATTTATAAGGGATGGATCTTACACTCTATCAAGAGGCCCAAAAGTTTACTTTTGTACAAAAGATGGGGCTTATAACTCAAGAAGAGGCCCAATGAAAGAGAGTGATTGCACTGTCGTTTTTAAGAATCGCAGAGGGACTTATACAATGACTGAGGCCCAAATGGTTTTTATGTGATAAGTGGTGGGTCTTACACTCTATTAGAGGCCCAAAAGTGTTTTTGTGAAGTTTGAAAAATCAAGAATTAGAGAAAACCCTAATTTTTGCATTTTTAATAGGAAATTAGATAATAAATGATATAAAATACCAAATATATTCAAAAACAAGTTGTATACTTTGAAAAATATTTTGAAAAATCATGTTTAATCACATGAAAGTTTGAAATTCATTTGAAGTTGAAAAATCAAGAGAAAGAAATATTTTTAAATATTTAAAAACAAATAAAAACATAATTCTTTACAAAAATACCAAATATGTGAAATAAATAATATTTTTGTGAATTTTTTGTAGAATAAAATATTTTAATATTTTTTTGAATTTTCAAAAAAAGAACCAATAAAAAATAATTAAAATTGAGAGAAATTAATTAATAAAAACCATAAAAAATGTGAAAATAACAAAATAGGGAAAATGGCAAAATGGTCTGGGTGGGTCTCGAACCCACGACCTCCCAACCAGACACACATGCGCGCTACCACTGGGGTGGTGATACACCCGTGTATCAAAACCACCCTATAAACATATATGGGTGGCAAGGTTTTAGGCATGGCCTTGGCTCCATGGCCTGACCCTTGATAACTCGAATTCGTATCGTATTTTCTGACTCATTACGCGCACTTTTAGTACTGTTTTATCGAGTCTTTCATACTATTTGCTTTGATTTATTATGTTTTCCTTTGTTTTTATGTCGACAGGTGTTTAATCGGCAAGTATGGAAAAAAGAGCGAAAACAGAGCTGAACATGGAAGAAAAACCAGCAAAAAGTCAAGTTCTGGCCTCCTCAGAGCAATGGCGCTAGCCATGGCCTGAGGAAGGCGCTCGCCGTGCCCAAAAAGGAGGAAAATCACCTTTTGAACTAATGACGGTCGCCATTATGCGCGGGAGCAGTTTTATCAGCAGCAGTTTGGCAGTTTCCTCTATTCAAATTCAAACTCGAACCTGAAGTTTTGGAGCCAAGATTCTTCTATAAATAGACTCCTCTGGTGTGTGTTTTAGGGGAATCCGAGTTGCGCGGAAGCGCTACCGAATTCTTTAGACTAACTACAGATTGACTTTCCAAAGCAGCAATTGCTCACACTGAGTAGTTGTTGCAATGTTGTAATCTTTTACATTATTGCCGATTGTACGCTTGGATCGATTTGTCATTCAATATAAGTTGTTTTCATTCCAGTTTATTTCAGGTTATTTACTTTCCCGTCTTTACTGCATTGTTTAGTTTACTTGCTTGCAACATAACTTGATTTCAAGATAAAAACTTAAATTTGTGTTCCTGTTAAAATCAATCAGTATGTATGATTTAATTTCCAGCATTGTTAATATGTTAGTTTTAGGAGTTAATATGTTAGGCTAATTGTCATACCCTAATTTTTGACCTTAAGATCCCACCATCTTTTTGCATCATCTGCATAATCATCTCGCATATCTGCATGCTTTATCACTAACGGGTTTGTGTAGGAACTTCTGCTTTCAAGAGGAGTTGGTTTTCGTTTTCTCAGTCATACTTCAAGATGTGACCGTTGGATTCTGATTCAAAAGTCCTATAATTTCTACTGGTCATTTCCCTCAAGATTTCTTCAGTGTATGCCCAAGAGATTTAGGGTTTTCCTGCTATTGGTATTGATCATGGTCATTTAAGGACTGGTTATGGCTTTCGTGGCAAGTGATATTACAGGTTATATCTTCATGGTTTGTGTACCGGGTTCATCATCATCCAAATCTTTCTTTGGTTGTGCGAGCTACGAAAGTCAAGTTTAATGCAAGAAGGTTTTCTTGGTAGAACCATGATTTGCTCTTTGAATTTCAAGGGAAAGAGTTGGATTTGTGATTTGTGAGAAATATGCTTTGAAATAATAAAGTTAAAAAAAAAAATCTTGAATCAAGTGTCGGCAAGAATTTGTCAAAGTGAAGTTCATGTTCTTTACGAAAGTTCGAATCAATTCATTATTTTTACAAACTTCAAGTTCAAATGCGAGTTATTCGTTCGAGTTGCAATATTTTCTGACTTTTAAAATTCAAAGATGCAAGGATGCTTTGGTCTCATAGTGTTTCACATGGTGTTTCATATTTATTTCAAGATTTGTGATTCTTAATGCGAAGCATGCAATCATGTTGAAGTCGGATGCTTTGGTTTTTAACTTTGTTGACGATGCTTGTATGAGGTTTAAATAGGCTTTGAAAGAATTATATATGATTAAGTTGATGCCTATGATTGGGATAGTGGCTGATGCACGTTCAATTGTGATAATTCCACAAATTTTTTTTGAGAGATGAAATGATGGAATTGAAATGTCATAATTGGCGGAGTTACGGCTGCTTATGTTCAGTACTATCGTCAATTCTATGATGTGAGTCTTATGAAGCAGTCACAGTGCTTTAGTATTTTCGTGAGGTGAAGTGTGCTTCTAGCCCACTGACTTGTGTGGTATGTATAATATGTTAAGTTGTTGTGCAAAAGTCTACTGTTAGTTCTGCCCAACAAGAAGAACAACACTCATTAATCCAAACCAAAATTTCATAACAATCCAAGAGATAAACCAGTCACTGAAAAGTTACATGATTTGCCGAGTAACAAATGGAGAAGACATAAACGCCCTACCATAATCGTATCTCCACTGTTGTTGGACTTTTGGAGAGAACTATTCATAGTTCCAGTTTGATATTGTCTTCAATTGGACCATGTGGAACTACCACCCGCTTCCCCGCGATAATGATTTTGCTGCCGAACCAAATTCTGGATTGCCAATAATTTCTGGAAATGCTGAGACGGTAGACACGTTGGATTGGCTTCAACTATTTTCAACTATGGCAGACCCTGCTCATGATGATCATTGTTAACAAGAAATGAAAATAACTATGCAATGACAATGGCCTAACAGCAGATACGCAAATGAGAATAGAAAGACATTACCACAGTTGATGACACTGAATTTCACCGTATTTTTTACTCCGATTTCGCATGCATTCTTAGTCTTTTAATGTCATTTTATTATGTTATTATTATGTTTTTCTTTGTTTTCAGGTTTTTAGTCTAATCGGAGCCCCGAGCGAGAAAAGGAGCGAAAAAGGAGCCGAAATGAGCTAAAATAGAGAAAATCAGCATTTTGCACTTATGGCATCCACTCTGGCGGCCGCCACAGGGTCTTCCATGACGTGGCCATGTCTCAAACTCCTCCCAACTGTTTTTCCCCACGATCTCCAACTGCCCAAGCAATTTTACACTCATGGCGGGCGCCATGGTGTTGTGGCGGGCGTCACAAGAGCAAAACAAGTTCCCGCCCAAATTCAAATGCTAGGGGCATCCTTATCTTTTCCACATGTTTCCTTGCCTATAAATAGGACTTTAGATTTTCGTTTTTCTTCATCCAAGTTTAGTTGTTCATAAGCATATATCAGTGTAATAGTGGAAATCGCTTCACATCGAGGTGTTACTACATTCGAGAGATCAAGACTGTAAGAGCCTGTGAGATTGAGTCTTGGAGCACTCTGGAAGGAAGTTAATCCTGCCGCCATTTTACTTTCAGTTCGCATTTTATTCAACCACTCCGATTGGAGCAGGTTTTTATTACTTTACCTTTTGTCAACTTTATTTCTTGCACTGTCTTTTAATTTCATTTATTTTCCGCACTGCTTTACTTTCATTTACTTTCCGCACTCGCACTACTTTCATTTACTTTCCGCACTCGCACTTAAATACCTTTTTTTATGAAAAATCTAAAAATGAACTTTTACTTTACCATGTCTGGCTAATTTTATAAAGGTTAGAGTGTAAAGATCATAACTGAACCGATAATCTGTACAATTGTTAGTGGAAACACTTAAGGGCTATTTTAACTTTAAATATAAGTTTTCCTGTTCTTAAATTCCGTTGGGTAAGATCGAAAGCCGTCCAACGCCTATCTAAACTTAATTGTTTTTAAACTATTTCAAAAACAGCGAAAGCGCTTTGTTTAGTTTATTAGGAGTTTTTAATTTAAAAGGAAAAGAGATTTTAAAACCATTTTCGGACGCGTTAAGAAGTTTAAAGTCTGGTTCGTAAGAACCTCTTTTTTTTAGAAAATCCAGGTTAAAATACTTTTCAACTTGGTCAAGATACTATATTTCTTAAAAATAGGTTTACTACTCTAACGCAATGCGCGCCTTTTTATCTGTGACAATAAGAGGGTTTGATTAGGGGGTACAACTCGGTTCTGAGTACGCGAAAGCGACAGTTCCTGTCAAATTAGTTCTTTTCAAAGTAGAAGATATTGCCCGTAAGTAGTTCTATTAGCAAGTACTTGGATTATCAATTGGTTGTGTGAATTGCATTCGAACCTGTCTTTATCAATTAATTTTAATTACTTTATTTACTACCGTGCACTCTTCAAAACTACTATTTTCAATCACCTTAGATACACACCTTAACAATAGATAGCGATAGATTGACACTTGGTCTCTGTGGATACGATAATATTTTATATTACTCTGACGCGTTCGTACACTTGCGAAAAAAATACGCATCAAGTTTTTGGCGCCGTTGCCGGGGACCAATTTCGTCAAATTTCGTACCCTGTTGTTATACCGTTTAGACTAAGGAAGTTACCCGCCGGTCAATGCAAAAAACTCGTAGTACCGGAAGTTTAGTAGACCCTCTAGCTGAACCAGAACGTTACGCTCGTGCACGTTTATATTTCTGTAAACTTAGGAAAGCTATGGCCGAAGATCAAAATCAAAGACCTCTTAAGGATTTCGCCCAACCATCCAACGAGGAACCTAGTTCTAGTATAGTAAATCCAGCCATACCAGCTAACAATTTTGAACTTAAACCATCCCTGCTGCAGTTAGTACAGCAGAGACAATTCGCAGGTCTTGCTACAGAGAACCCAAACCAATATTTGAAAAACTTTCTCCAACTAGCAGACACCTTTAAAACCAATGGAGCCCCTCCTGAGGCGATTCGCTTAAGATTATTTCCTTTTTCCCTCAGAGATAAGGCCCTATCTTGGTTAGATTCCCTTCCACCAAATTCCATAACAAGTTGGGAAGACCTTAGAAAAGTATTCCTTGCCAGATATTTTCCCCCGAGTAAGACCGCTGTTCTTCGAAACCAAATAACTAGATTTACCCAAAACTAAGGAGAATCGTTGTTCGAAGCCTGGGAGAGATATAAAGAGCTGTTAAGAGCATGCCCACATCATGGTTTAGAAAATTGGTTAATCATTCAAACCTTCTATAATGGACTTCATTATAACACTAAGATGACCATCGACGCCGCCGCAGGTGGCGCACTGATGAACAAACCTTACCCTGAAGCTAGTGCCCTTATCGAAGATATGGCCCAAAACCATCAATCATGGGGAGTAGAACGAGCGACAGTGGAAAAGAAGGAAGCCCAAGGAGGAATACATGAGTTAAGCTCTATAGACATGATGCAAGCTAAAATGGACGCATTAGCCCTAAGAGTTGAGCATATGTGTACAACCCCGAATACTGCAGCTGCAGTTTCGTCAGATTGTGAGATATGTGGGACGAAAGGACACCAATCCGCAGAATGCAGCCTGTTAAACGAGACCAGCTCTGAACAAGTGAACTACACCCAAGGGAACCCATTTTCAAATACCTATAACCCTGGATGGAGGAATCACCCAAACTTTTCCTATAAGAATAATAACCCTATCCAAAATACTGCCCCTCCGAGACAATCAAGTTATCAAGCCCCAAGATCAAATCAACCTATGCAACCTGTACCACCAAAACAGAGCCTTGAGAAAATCGTGGATAATTTTGTCGCTGCTCAGATCCAACAAAACAAGGAGTTCATGAACCAAAACGTTCATGTTAACGAACTAATTACCCAGTTAGGAACCAAGGTTGACCAAATAATCACTCACAATAAGATGCTTGAAACCCAAATCTCGCAGGTAGCTTTAAACCAAGCCCCTCAGACCACACCTGGAGGACAATTCCCTGGACAACCTCAACAAAACCCGAAAGGACAAGCAAATGCCATTACCCTACGAAGTGGGACCGCTTATGATGAACCTTGTAACCCAAGGTTGAGTGATCCCAAAACTTCTAAGGAAGATGACAACATCCCAGATAAAAAGAAGAAACCAGAGGAATCTGTAAACTAGGAAAGTCAAGAAAAAGGAGAAGAACCCAAAGACAAAACCTATATACCACCCCCGCCATACAAACCACCAATACCATATCTGCAAAGACTTAAACAAACCCAGATCAATAATCAGTATCAGAAATTCATTAAAGTTATAGAAAAACTTCACGTAGAAATCCCGTTCGCAGAAGCCATTACCCAAATACCATCCTACGCAAAGTTTCTCAAAGACATCCTTACCAATAAACGTAGACTTGATGATCCGAAACCCTTGGAATGTAATTCTATTGCCGAAAATAAATTAGCAAAAAAGGATAAAGATCCTGGAAACTTTTCCATTCCTTGTATTTTGGGGAGTCATGTCATCGAAAAAGCTTTTCTAGACTTAGGAGCTAGTGTGAGCTTAATGCCCTTAGCGGTTTGCGAAAGGTTAAACTTAGGAGAGTTGCAACCTACCAAGATGTCACTTTAATTAGCCGATAGATCTATTAAATATCCGATAGGCATACTTGAAGACGTCCCTGTTAGGATAGGTCAGCTGTTTATCCCTACTGATTTTGTTGTCATGGACATTAAAGAAGATGATGACATACCAATTCTTCTAGGTAGACCATTCTTATCGACTGCTGGAGCCATAATAGATGTCAAAAAGGGGAAGCTAACCTTTGAGGTAGGGAACGAGAAGATAGAATTTATACTTTCAAAATTTCTTATGGCACGTGTGATAAGAGACGCGTGTTATGCGATAGATATCATTGATGAATGTGTTAGGGAGTTAGAGCAAGAAGAAGTCATTGAAACAATTAAGCTGCCATCAACTCTTATTTTGGAAGATGACAATTATAAGAAACCCTACATCGATGATAACCTTTACGAATGTTTATCCCTTACCCCAGATCCTATGCCTTGCCCTATTAAACCAGCCTTGGAACTTAAGGAACTGCCTAAGAACCTGAGATATGAGTTTCTTGATGAAGAAATGAATCGTCTGGTTATAGTTAGTGCTGCCTTGAGACAAAAAGAAACAGATCAACTCTTGGACGTTTTACGAAGATATCCCTCAGCCTTAGGATATAATATCTCTGATCTGAAAGGTATAAGTCCATCCGTATGCATGCATCAGATTTCGCTCGAAGTAGATTCAAAACCTTCCAGAGAACACCAGAGAAGGATAAACCCTATACTGAGTGATGTTGTCAAGAAGGAAGTTCTGAAGTTGCTAGAAGCAGGTATAATATATCAGATCTCGGACAGTAAGTGGGTGAGCCCTGTGCATGTGGTACCCAAGAAGGGAGGCGTCACAGTTGTGCAAAATGAGAAAGGTGAACAAATAGCAAAGCGGATAGAAGGAGGTTGGCGTATGTGCATAGACTATAGAAAGTTAAATAAAGCAACTAGGAAGGATCATTTCCCTTTACCGTTCATAGAGCAGATGTTAGAACGTCTTGCCAGACATTCTTACTTCTGCTATCTAGATGGGTATTCGGGATTCTTCCAAATACCTATACATCCAGAAGATCAAGAAAAAACTACCTTTACATGCCCTTTTGGAACTTTTTCCTACAGACGAATGCCTTTTGGACTCTGTAATGCCCCTGCTACTTTCCAACGTTGCATGATGTCAATCTTTGTAGATTATCTAGATGGAATCATGGAAGTATTTATGGATGATTTCTCGGTTTGCGGTTTTGATTTCCAAAATTGTCTTATCAACCTTGAGAAAATCCTGGAAAGATGTGTGGAGGTGAACCTTGTGCTGAATTGGGAAAAATGCCATTTCATGGTAACTGAAGGAATTGTTTTAGGACATATAATCTCCGAAAGAGGTATAGAGGTAGATAAAGCAAAAATAGAAGTTATAGAGAACCTAAAACCACCCAAGACTATCAGGGAAGTTAGAAGTTTCCTTGGACACGCTGGATTCTACCGCCGTTTCATCAAGGACTTCTCCAAAATAACAAAACCTTTAACTGGCCTGTTAATGAAAGATGTTGAATTCATCTTTGATGAAAGATGCAATAAAGCATTCAACCTTTTGAAGCAAGCATTGATTTCAGCACCCATTATGAAACCCCCTGATTGGTCTGAACTGTTTGAGATAATGTGTGACGCCAGTGATTATGCTGTAGGAGCCGTTCTAGGTCAGAGAAAAGATAAAAGATTACATGTAATATATTATGCCAGTAGAACCCTAGACGCCGCCCAGCTCAATTACGCAACAACCGAGAAAGAACGCCTAGCGGTAGTTTTTGCTATAGACAAATTTAGATCATATCTAGTAGGAGCCAAAATTATAGTTTACACCGATCATGCTGCCATCCGTTACCTACTAAGTAAAAAAGATGCTAAACCCAGGTTACTTCGATGGATTTTTTTGCTACAAGAGTTCGACTTAGATATCCGAGATAAAAAAGGCACAGAAAATGTAGTAGCCGATCACCTATCTAGGCTAGAATACCTGAATCCTGAATTAGTACCCATAAATGATGATTTTGCCTATGATAGACTGATAGCCCAGTTGGAAACCATTGAAGATAAAAAACCAGACCCTCATGAGCACTTTCAAAAATCCTTAGCTGTAAGTAACGTGCCCTGGTACGCTGATTTTGTTAATTACCTAGCTGCTGATATCATACCCCCTGATCTCGATTACCACAAGAAGAAGAAGTTCTTAAGTGATGTTAGAAACTTCTATTGGGACGAGCCACTTCTTTTCAAGAGAGGTAAAGATGGCATTTTCCGCCGTTGCGTTCCAGAAGACAAGGTAGAAAGTATAGTTCAGCATTGTCACTCTGCGCCTTATGGTGGACATGCAAGCACCTCTAAGACCTACGCCAAGATTCTTCAAGCTGGCCTATTCCGGCCTACCATGTGGCGTGATGTCCATGCTTACATTGTCAAATGTGATAGATGCCAACGCACAGGAAATATTTCAAGACGCGACGAAATGCCTTTAAGAAACATCCAAGAAGTAGAACTCTTCGACGTATGGGGTATAGATTTCATGGGACCATTCCCACCATCTTTAGGAAACAAGTATATCTTAGTTGCAGTAGACTACGTGTCTAAATAGATTGAAGCGATAGCTGCACCCACAAACGACACTAGAGTAGTGATTAAATTATTTAAAAATTATATATTCCCCTGATTTGGAACACCCCGTTTAGTTATAAGTGATGGAGGATCTCACTTCATATCAAGAATATTTGATAAGCTTTTAAGCAAGTATGGAGTTAAGCATAGAGCAACAACACCATATCACCCACAGACTAGTGGCCAAGTGGAAGTATCTAATAGGGAGATTAAACAAATTTTAGAAAAAACTGTCTCTGTATCCATAAAAGATTGGTCGCAAAAGCTTCAAGAGGCTTTATGGGCCTACAGAACCGCTTTCAAAACCCCTATAGGAACAACCCCCTACCAACTAGTCTATGGAAAATCTTGTCATTTACCTTTTGAGTTAGAGCATAAGGCCTATTGGGCCATTAAAACTTTGAATTTGGATTACCTAACTGCTGGTGAGAAACGTATCCTTGACATCCACAAATTAGAAGAACTCAGTCAGCAAGCCTACGAGAATGCCATAATATACAAAGAAAGAACAAAAGCTGGGCACGACAAAAGAATCGTAAAAAAAGACTTCAACTTAGGCGACCCTATTCTCCTGTTCAATTCTAGGCTACGGCTCTTCCCAGGAAAGCTCCGTTCAAGATGGACTGGCCCCTTCAAAGTATCAAAAATTATGAGGTCTGGAGCTGTTGAAATAAAAAACGAGACATGTAAACCATTCATCGTCAATGGACAAAGACTGAAGCTCTACGAAGGAGGAGACATTCCAACAACCTACTCCAACCACACTCTAAGCAATCCACCAATCCCGACAAGAGATGTATAAGTTCCAGTCGTCAAGCTAACGACGTTAAACAAGCGCTGCATGGGAGGCAACCCACGATTTTCTTACCTTATTTACTTTTTCTACATTTTGTTTTATTTTATTTCTTGTTATATTTTGTCAGGACTAATGTTTGAAATGTTTGTGTTTTACAGGACCTTCTTCCTAACTCTGTGCAGAATGCAGAATTTTGACGACATGCATGTGACTTTTAGGAATGACGCCCAGAGAGAGCGTTACTTTGTCCACTTCAGGCGTCTTATGGCACCTACGAGGTACCCAGATCAGGCTTGCATGGAGGCTTTAGGCATTGAGCCTAGTGTCAGATTCTTATGCCACCAGCTTCAATGGGACCAGTTCGACAACATGAACAACACCTATAGGAACCTCACTTTGGAGTTCCTCAGCTCGTTTTCTTATGACCCCTGGGCCGGACCAGATGGATGTGCTATTTTTCAGGTTATTTGGGACTGAGTACTCCTTCACTCATAAGGAGTTTGGTGATTTATTAGGTTTTCAGACGACCCCTGATGCTATTCCTGAGACACCTATGGGATACTTTCTGAGTAGGGAAGTGGAGAAGTTCTGGAGTGATATCTCTGGTGGAGGGAGTCAGGATCCTTCCACCCAGTTCTCACATGTTATGCACAACCCTGCATTGAGGTATTTTCAGATGATCATAGCACACTCTTTCTTTGGATTGCCAGATACTGAGACCTTGCTTAGTGAGGAGGAGATCTTTCTACTGTTTTGTACGACCCAGTCACGTCCTGTGGCATGTGGGAACTTTCTGCTGAAAGGTCTTAGCAGTGTTGCCAGGTCATCAGTAGGTATTATTCATGTGGGAGGTATTGTTACCCAGATTGCTGCTGCTTTAGGCCTATCGCGTAAGTTGTTACATCTCAGGGTTTTCAGTGAATACACCACCATGGACGTTGATTTCTGCCTAGACAGAAGGTTGATGAGGAGAGCCTCTGCAAACCCCAACCAGTTCAGATTGTTGATCGACAACGAGGTTGTTCATTACTTTTTGCTGCCTGATCCGATGATGACCAGTGTTCATGACCCAGCTAATTGGAGATATGCTTTGGAGGGTTATGGAGAGACTATTGAGGAGCCTAGATCGCCTCCTATTGCTGAGTACACCCCTACACATCCGTCTCCCAAAATCACTATATTATCTAATAATTTGTCTTTGCAGCCACCCGATTTATACACCCAGGTTGTTGAGCTCCGCAGAGAGACTGCCAAGCTCAAACAGGAGGTAGCTGATCTTG
Organism: Lathyrus tuberosus; assembly: GCA_022829125.1. Taxonomy (NCBI): domain Eukaryota; kingdom Viridiplantae; phylum Streptophyta; class Magnoliopsida; order Fabales; family Fabaceae; genus Lathyrus; species Lathyrus tuberosus. The sequence continues at coordinate 11,097,148 of JALAZF010000176.1, read as the reverse complement.
CTTTGCAGATTGAGGTATCTGATCTCACTCATGCTACTGAGGCAGACTCTTTATACCAGGAGATCGGAGAGCTTCGTCGCGAGATCGCTGAGCTTCGTGGATCCAGCCAGGCAAAGGAGCCAGCTGATTGATCATATTGCCCTGACTTACTACTCTATTATTTAGTATTCAGTATTTCTGCGTTTTCTTTACTTTTTAGCATATCTGGACACATTTCGTATTTTCGCATTTCCTATATTTCCTATGTACTTTGATTTTATATATATATATATATATATATTATGTGTGTTTTTATTTTTCCTTTTATATATATATATATATATCCAATAATAATGTTATTTTTCTTGATATTTGATTTTTTATTTCCACAAAAATTGTGCAAGTCCCGTGTTGAAGAAGAAAACAAATGAGAACGCTATCAGGACCCCCAAGACGCAAAAGGTAAGAGAGGCCCATTCCAAAATTCAAAATTTTGGCCCAGGTCCGAAAATGACCTTATGGCGCCCGCCATAGCCTTATGGCGCCCGCCACGGCGTCCTGGTAAATACGGGGGAAAACTTCATCTTCCACCATTTTTGAACCTCTAAACTCCCAAAACCCATTTTTGTCCTCTTCCAAAACTCCATTAAAACCCATAAAAGCTCCCACCTTTATTTAATACCCACTATCCATTAACCCTTTCAAACTTCCATTTGAAATTCCACCAATTAAATTCCATAAAAATCTCACCTTTACCAACTTATATTTAAACCCATCTTCACTATCTTCAAATCAATTCAAGGAGCAAGCTATGGTGTTCGAAGGATATATTTTGTGAGAAGGAACACCCGGGGATAGGCAGAGGAGGAATATTCAAAGGCTTCAAGGTCGAGAAATTCTCTCGACAAGGTACGTGGACGATAACTGTCTCTATACTTTGGGTATCTATCATAGTGTTTATCATTTGCTTGATTTTTTGGGACTGCACTCTATTTTTGAAAACCGAGAACCAACATTTGAGAAACTGACAGTTGAGTTTTTAAGTTCTTTGATCTACACTGTCCACCCTAACACTGCTAGCACAGTCGGTACTGTCCAATTTAGAATGTTTGGAATAGATTATGAGTACAGTACCGACGAACTAACAAGTCTGTTAGGGATTCCTCTTTGGGAAGGTGCTATTTGTGAGACCCCTTTGGATGACGGATGGTCGGTCGATGCATTTCCTTTTTGGCAGAGATTGTCAAATAATTTAATAACTTCTTTTGAAGGAATTCTCGCATCGACCATCCACAACCCGGCCATCAGAGTTTTTAGATACCTGTAGGCATGTACTATTTTTGGTCGGGATAATCCAAATAAGGTTAATGCTAAAGAGCTTCTGTTTTTACAGGGAAGTCTCACAAATAGAAGAATTAATCCGGTCCCGTTTATGCTTTCTCACATGTCTGTTACTATTAATAAAGCAGGACCGATTGTTTTTGGAGGACTGATTACGTCTATTGCTCGGGCCCTTAACCTGAACGATGAGATAGCCACACTAGAGCCCTTAACTCCTCGCACAATCAACCTAAAATTTCTAAAAGATATGAAATTGTGCCGAGCGAGAAGAGAGGGTGGTTTTGTATTGATGACCCATGGTGTAGCTATCCCATCTGTTGCCTTGCCCTGCAGTAGACGTACCGATGTACGTAATGAAAGGAACTGGACCTATGATTTAAATGCTCCACCTGTTCTAGGTCCACTTCCTCCTAATATTCCTGATACGGAGGGACACGACACTGACGAAGAATTTGAGCGGAGAGATCAGTCTCCCATACCTCATGTGTCCCCCCATCATCCTTCACCACCACACACCGCACCCTCTTCCTCTAACCCTTTTGCAGGTTCAGTCCCTGGATCCTATGTCACTGAGGAGATGTGGCGTGACCACATGGCTAGAGAAGAAAGGCGAGATGACCTTCTCTCTACCATTCAGCAACAACTGACGGATAATATGAGCTTCATGGAAGAATCAAGACGGAGGACAGATCGATCCTTCGAGTCCGTTTCTCGCACCTTGCTTGCGATCACAGACGAGCAATCCCGTCAGCAAGACTTCAACCGCCGGCATTGCCAGCTTATGGAGGCTACTCAAGGTTCCGTTCTAGGTAACCTTCGACAGGTCAGAGATGCCCAGGCGGCCTTATCAACCCGATTGGACCGGAGAGACCAGCATCGTAGCAGATCCCGTCGTCCCAGGCATTCCCAGCAGGACGACGAGGGCACTAGTGGTCCACATCAGTAGTTTTACAGGTTACTCTCCTTATCTTATTTCGAAACATTGGGGACAATGTTCGATTTAAGTGTGGGAGGGGATTTTATTGCTTTCTATTTCCATTTTTAGTTAGTTGTTTATTTCTTGTTTTTGTCTATGTCTTTTTTCTAGAAAATGCATGAGTCTGACGAGTCACCAGTACAGTGTATCCCTAGTGCACCCTCATTTTTCCCCATTTCTTTAGCCCTACAAAAAATTTTTTGCAAAAAGAAAACATTGTTGTTCTACACGTTTTTTTGGGCTTTAAGACAGGTTTGGATTAGGATGTGGTGACTTAGGTGAACTTTTTGAAACATTAGTATCGTTTTAGCACCGTAGACTTCACGAATATAGGAATCATTCCAAAACCCCATGTACCATGGCCTTAATTATCATTTCCAAATTTGTCCTAAGTAGTTTATTTCAGCAGTCAGCTCCGGCCTAAGCATGTTCTACGTAGGGGACTGATGAACATAAGTGAATGATCCAGTAAAATAAATAAAGAAAAAGGCAAACTCCGGATAGATGACCCTCACAAGGTCGTTTAAACCAAAAAGTTGAATTGTTGCCACAAAAAAAAAAAAAAAAAAAATATATATATATATATATATATATATATATATATATATAATTTTAGCTCACCCATTGTTAGTTGGTTCAGAGGTATCTGGCGCTGAACTCGGTAGGGCGGATTACGATCCGATCCCCCACAACTGCATTTGGGTTAAATAAAAGGGTTTACACAGTCTTATGTGCCAGAAACCCTATGTTTTGGATCAGAATCACTAACAGGTCACTCTACTATGAAACTTGTACGGATAACGGGCTTAATGTGATTGCGCCTGAATGAAAAGGACCCAAGAAGAGATGAAGAGATAACAGGTCACTCTACTATGAAACTTGTACGGTTGATTAATATAAGAATGAAGTTTATGTCCGCCTCTGCGGATAAGTGTCATTACGATACCCTTGGTTCACTTAGTACCTGTCACTACATCCTGACTTGAACTTAGAAGCCCTTTTTGCCCGAATCACGTGTCAGCACTAGTTTTCTTGCTTCGAGCTTTAAATGTTTTGCTTGAGGACAAGCAAAGGTCTAAGTGTGGGAGAATTTGATGACACTGAATTTCACCGTATTTTTGACTCCGATTTCGCATGCATTCTTAGTCTTTTAATGTCATTTTATTATGTTATTATTATGTTTTTCTTTGTTTTCAGGTTTTTAGTCTAATCGGAGCCCCGAGCGAGAAAAGGAGCGAAAAAGGAGCCGAAATGAGCTAAAATAGAGAAAATCACCATTTTGCACTTATGGCATCCACTCTGGCGGCCGCCACAGGGTCTTCCATGACGTGGCCATGTCTCAAACTCCTCCCAACTATTTTTCCCCACGATCTCCAACTGCCCAAGCAATTTTACACTCATGGCGGGCGCCATGATGTTATGGCGGGTGCCACAAGAGCAAAACAAGTTCCCGCCCAAATTCAAATGCTAGGGGCATCCTTGTCTTTTCCACATGTTTCCTTGCCTATAAATAGGACTTTAGATTTTCGTTTTTCTTCATCCAAGTTTAGTTGTTCATAAGCATATATCAGTGTAATAGTGGTAATCGCTTCGCATCGAGGTGTTACTACATTCGAGAGATCGAGACTGTAAGAGCCTGTGAGATTGAGTCTTGGAGCACTCTGGAAGGAAGTTAATCCTGCCGCTATTTTACTTTCAGTTCGCATTTTATTCAACCACTTCGATTGAAGCAGGTTTTTATTACTTTACCTTTTGTCAACTTTATTTCTTGCACTGTCTTTTAATTTCATTTATTTTCCGCACTGCTTTACTTTCATTTACTTTCCGCACTCGCACTACTTTCATTTACTTTCCGCACTCGCACTTAAATACCTTTTTTTATGAAAAATCTAAAAATGAACTTTTACTTTACCATGTCTGGCTAATTTTATAAAGGTTAGAGTGTGAAGATCATAACTGAACCGATAATCTGTACAATTGTTAGTGGAAACACTTAAGGGCTATTTTAACTTTAAATATAAGTTTTCCTGTTCTTAAATTCCGTTGGGTAAGATCGAAAGCCGTCCAACGGCTATCTAAACTTAATTGTTTTTAAACTATTTCAAAAACAGTGAAAACGCTTTGTTTAGTTTATTAGGAGTTTTTAATTTAAAAGGAAAAGAGATTTTAAAACCATTTTCGGACGCGTTAAGAAGTTTAAAGTCTGGTTCGTAAGAACCTCTTTTTTTTTAGAAAATCCAGGTTAAAATACTTTTCAATTTGGTCAAGATACTATATTTCTTAAAAATAGGTTTACTACTCAAACGCAATGCGCGCCTTTTTATCCGTGACAATAAGAGGGTTTGATTAGGGGGTACAACTCGGTTCTGAGTACGCGAAAGCGACAGTTCCTGTCAAATTAGTTCTTTTCAAAGTAGAAGATATTGCCCGTAAGTAGTTCTATTAGCAAGTACTTGGATTATTAATTGGTTGTGTGAATTGCATTCGAACCTGTCTTTATCAATTAATTTTAATTACTTTATTTACTACCGTGCACTCTTCAAAACTACTATTTTCAATCACCTTAGATACACACCTTAACAATAGATAGCGATAGATTAACACTTGGTCTTTGTGGATACGATAATCTTTTATATTACTCTGACGCGTTCGTACACTTGCGAAAAAAATACGCATCAACAGTGATACAATTATTGACAGAACAAAAGTCATGACTCAGAGCCTCATCATCATTAACACCCGTTTGATTATCATTTCCAAAACAAACCTAAACGTGTTCAAAACAAGATTTTCTCCTTTCCAAAACAATATGCAAACAGATCATTACGAAAACGGAAAGTTTTCAAATTGCATTTAGACATAATCAGACAACATTCGAAGCAGGGAATCAATAAGCATTCATCATCATTAAACCAAACAAATCAAGGAGAATTAAACGTGTCCAGGCATGTCTGAACTGAAAAGGAAAATCAAGAACATGTTTTGTTGAGTTTAGAAAGGTTTTCAATCAATAGTATATTCTGCTTTCATTGCAAATATTAGGATTCAAATTTCTCAGGCCTATAAAAAGGACAAACATTTCACAAGAGAAGGATAACAAAAACTTTCATTCCAATTCCATAGAATCACAACATACACGCACTGCAGAAGCATATCGTTTCATACTAAGAAAAATTCGGGGAAACAAACAACACACAGTGCAGGGCGCGTTCAAAAACACATACACTGATGGAGAGGAAAATTTAGCAGTAAGAAACATCGTATACACGTTTCAGAAAGAAAAAAGAAGCCTACTCAGTTTCACATTGAGTTCACGCGATTTGCAGAGACAACCAGAACCAAACTCCACGCATACATTCCTCAGAAAAATCTCACCTCGCAAACACACTATTTCACATAGAAGATTCAGAGCTGAAAAAACATTCACACGCAGGATCAAGCAATTGGGGAATACACAAATTCACGTCATCAGGGGGATGCAATAAAGCAACATACAGCAGCAGCAAATCTAAAAGAGAACCGGAGAAGAGAGAAGACTTAACTTCGAATTTGTCGAAATTGTCGAAGCCGCCGTGCCGATTTCGTTGTCGAAGACGCGTCGGACGAACTCCGACAGGTAAATTCATTTGACTCTGACCCTATATTGCATATGTAATTGTCGTTTACCGCTTAATCGTTCGAACTCCCTTTAATTGTGCTGTTTGTATCGCCGGTAACGATTCGCATACGAACTTGTGAGGAGGCGAACGAATGATCGAGCGAGAGAGATAGGGGTGGGGTGAGACGAAGAGAGTGGGAGGAGAACACGACCTCGCGCTCGCCCTCGCCGGCCAGTGGCCTTGGCGCGACGAGCCTTTTTCTTTACGGACGGTGATGTTTGATGCGAGAGAGAGAGAGAGAGAGAGATATGGATAATACAGACGAAGGAAAAGGAAATGAATCAGAGAGGGCGAGGTTCGGAGAATAGTGATTCCGGTTGAAAAAATACGAATAGAGAAAGTGAGAAAGCTGCGGAAGGTGAGAAAAGGAAAGGAAGTAGCGAGCAGAAGAATGAGACACAGGGTTGTGTTTTGTTTAGAGATGAGGACAAGATATTTTGAAGCTTGATTGAATCCCTTGTGCCTTCATGTTGGGACTCGGTTGGGCCATTCCTCATGGGCCCAACATATGATTTTTATGCATACACACCCTAAATCACCGGCCCCTCCTCCTTTGTAATTTAATTAGATTTTTGTATTTTTTTAATTGATTTAGTTTTAAGTAATTTAAGTAGTTTTTTTAATTAGTTTTATTTAGAAATTAATTTAATTTAGGTTTTATTAGAACTTAGTTATTAGTTTTTTTAATTTAATTAGTTAATTAGTTCTTTCTTAGAATTAGTTAATTTAGTTTTTAATTAATTTTAGTTTAAATAGGTTTATCTTAGATCTTAAGTTAATCTTTAATTCGTATTTTCCATTTTTAGTTAATTCCTGATGTTCATGTTAAATTTAATTTCTGATACTTTTAACTGTGATTAAGTCCCGTTACTGATGTATGTTCTCTTGTGGCTTTTGATTTGCCTGTTTACTTCATTTCCAAAGAAAATGGTTCCCTCATGTTGACCACCGCGTCATACTTAGGAAACCTTAGGCTCTTCCCTTCTTATCCTAACCTTAGGATCGGAGTCACCGCGCTTTATTCATGTGTTCTATCACGGACATTTAATCTACCCTCCATTTCAACTTAACTTTAACTTTGGAGTCACCGCACTCCATGTTGGTATCTTGCCATGGACACCTACCTCCCCCTGGAACCTTGACCACCGTCAAGAGTTCCTCACCCTCTTTGAGGGGAACTACGAATACTCTGATTCCACTCCCATCAGGATACGTAGGCACAAGATGCGATGTCTTGGCGAGTATACTTAGATACTAACCCCTAGGTCCTTACCTTAGCACATACCCTTAGCAAGCAAGTAATAGATAACATAAATACTAACAAGAGGTTCCCGTAGAGTACTACGGACGTTTAAGATGCTAATACCTTCCCTAGGCGTAACCAACCCCCGAACCTTAGATCTCTTAGGTTTTTCGATCTTTAAACCTTTCCTTTGGATAAAATAAAGACCGGTGGTGAATTTCAAAAATTGTGATTCAAGTTTACTCAATAGCTTGGTATCCGATTCTCACCGCGACAGAAATGGCGACTTCACTGGGGATCTTAACTTAGAGGGTTAGGCCTGACTTGTTTAGTATTTTTGTTTTTCTTGCTTATTTATTATTTTGCTTGTTTATATCTGTTGTGCCTGGTTTTGCTGTGTGCAGGGGTTCTTGAGTGGTGAGGAGTCCTAGACCCAGACTTGAGTGCAATTATGATAGGAGATGATATGGTCAAGGATACTTTGACGGAGTCGATTCCTGAAAAGTTGAATTGAGAAAATCATCGCTCAGTTTAGGTTCTTTTGAAATTAATTTTGTTTGAACGAGTCCATTTGTGAAAACGATATTAATTTCGACCAAGAACCAGTGAGACTGAGGACCGTAGTACCTTTAACCCCACTTGGCCTTTTAGAATGTAGTGCGGTGACTATGCGGGAGTCTATTTCCAAATAGTTGTCACGCGATACTACACTCGGACGAGATTCTCTTGAGAATATTATTGACTAACCGAGTAATTTGGGAAGTCGATAATATCTGAAAGATGGATTGTAGACTCCGGGAACTTTGTAGAACCCGTTCGGCAGGTACAAATAAATCCCTAGTACATACCCTGTGGTTGGTTTGTCACCCAGACTCCATGCTGTGATCTCGAACCTTTGATCCTACTATGTGTGATTTGCATCCTATCTTGCATTGCATTGCATATCATTTGCATCTTCGCATGATTCATTGCCTACATCCGTTGTCCAGCAACTCATTTCCAGCTGTCTCTATCTTCCAGTGTTACTTGTGAGTTGTCAAGCTGATTCCTCCACACAGATATCAGACTAGAGCTAACTACAGACGCATAATGGCAGAGCAAGAAGCACACAATGCTGAGATGCGAATGGAGATTGACGACCTTAAGTCAAGCATGGCAAAGCTCACTGAGATGCTCCAAGTTTTGATTGCTAGAGGAGAACCACCTCAAAGGACTGTCATTCAAGAAGTCTCAACTGCTGATCCTCAACATGTTCAGGTGCCACCTTCAACTTGGCCAGAGTTTGGTTTGCCTCCCAACTACTCACCACCTCTTGCGTCTACTGCTATGATTGGTCAGACTTCGAGACCAGTGTTTCAAGCTCCAGTTTTCTCCGAGCCTAGACCCGTGGTTCATGCTGTTGCCCAGACCACTCGACCTCCATTTGAGAACCCTCTTTATGAGTACAATGCTGACATTGCTCAGGGTGAAGACCATGAAGATTTTGTTGAATCCGCGATTGTCCGTGAACATTTTCGAACTATAGACAAGAGACTTAAAGCCGTAGAGGGTACTGATTTCTTCAACCTAGATGCAGAAAACATGGGTTTGGTTTCTGACCTTGTTATGCCTGCTAAGTTCAAGGCTATCGATTTTGTGAAGTACAAAGGTGATTATTGTCCAAGAGCTCATTTGGTCATGTATACCCGAAAGATGGTTGCTCATGCCAAGAATCAGAAGTTGCTTATCCATTGTTTTCAAGACAGTCTGAGTGGAGCTTGTCTCAAATGGTATATGAATCTTGAATAGAACAACATTCACTGTTTCCAGGATCTTATTAATGCCTTCATGAAGCAATACAAGTACAACCTCGACATGCCTCCTGACCGCCGTCAGCTGCAAAACATGTCTCAAAAGGATAAAGAGTCTTTCAAGGAATATGCTCAGCGCTGGAGAGAGTTGGCTTCTCAAGTTGAACCTCCTTTGGCAGAGAAAGAATTAACTGGATTGTTTATGGACACCTTGTCTCCATTCTACTGGGAGAAGATGATTGGTAGCGTTTCATCCAGCTTCACTGATTTGGTTACTATTGGTCAGAGACTAGAGGAAGGACTTAAGAATGGTAAAGTATCTAAGGCTGCTGAATCTTCTAATGGAGCGAAGAAATCCTATGGGAACTTCCAGAAGAAGAGAGAAGACCATACCAATGCTGTTATGTTTGAAACTAGAAGGCCTCGTGCTCAACCCCGGTATGTTGATCACTTTGCTGTTGCTGCTGTTACTCCTATGGTTACTGCTCCACGACCAGCTCAAGCTCCTCAACGTCCAGCTGTTGGACAGAATCAGTACCGTAATAGGAATAATTTTGATCCTATCCCAATGACATACACTGAACTTTATCCTGGGCTGGTTCAGAAAGGTTTGATTACTACAAGGCCTATGCCTCCTCCTCCAGATCCACTTCCACGTGGATTCAGATCTGATCTCCATTGTGCATTCCATGAAGGTGCCGCAGGCCACGACTTGGAACATTGCTTTGCATTGAAGGCTAGAGTACAAGAGCTGATCAGAATTGGTATTCTCTCCTTTCGTGACACCAATCCGAGTGTCAAGAACAATCCTTTGCCAGAGCACGCTAAGTGAGGCTTCAGCTAACTTCAGTAGGCTTCAGTGTTTCAGACAGGACAGCTCATTCTTGTTTCTGATTAGTCACTAGACTTATGTTTCTTGTTGTTTGCATTTTCCTTATTTGTATTAGCTGTTTGCTTTCGATTTATGTTTGTACTTTCATAATTAATAAAATGAGCATTGCAACTTTTGGATTCAATTTCATTTGCTTTTGTTATTTACATCTTTACGCTTTATCCTTCGACAAAAAAAAAACAAAAAAAACAAAAAAACAAAAAAAACAAAAAAGAAAAACAAAACAAAACAAAAAACAAAAAATATTTTATTTCTTTTCCGCTTTCTTTCCGATTATGCAAAGATTGGAGGGAGGATGATGAAAACATTATACTCATAATTGCTGTCGGTATGCTTTCAAATCAAAACTTTGCTGAGGATGTAAGGCATTGTTTCAATTCCCAAACACTGGAGAAATAAGGAAGATAACCCCTCGTCAACCCCTTTGAGCCTTGAAGTAGGAGTTTCTTTTCTTTACAAATAAAAACCTGCAATCTTAACCTGGGGCAGGGTAGTTCTCAGTTAACTGGATTGTGCATTCAAATACAAGAGTTTCATGCATGACATCTTTCAACAAAAGGGTTGCATTCTCAATTCTTCCTTCGCACGCAACAAGCAAGTGTCGAAGATGTCCTTCAAGTCAAAAGCCGATGATGGTTCGTCGTAATCATTAAGCCAAGCAGTCACTTTCTTTCAAAAAAAAAAGAGAAGAAAAAAAATCAAAAAAAGAAAAAGCCCGCTAAGTCGAAACCTGTGAAGGAGACTTAGGCAGACAAAAAACTGGGGCATCCCGCTGACTGTAAGATTCACGAGAAATAGTTCAGGCAAAAGTTAGGGATAATAAAAAGGAGAAATCTTTAAATCCTTACCATGAAATCCTCAATGAAAAAAACAACCAAGAGTTATAAGGAAGTAGTGTCTGTCACCTCAAAAGTCCCTTAACTTCTGAACCATCATCGCTATCATCAATACAATTCCTAACCTATGGGAATTTGAGCGTATAGTCTGAGTTAACTGAGCGTAGGACTGAAGATCCTCACGAAGATTGGGTGGGCACCAAATGAACTTTGAGCCTTTATCTTTGTTTCTTAAACCGTGAACCAGGCCACGTTATAACCCTCAAAAGACCTAATTGAAGCAAGGTTATTTTGAAAGCATACTACAGCAAGGTTGCGTAAACTGACTCCTAAAGATCTTTGCAAATCATTTTTGGCATCACGCCTTTTTGCTTTATCTTTCACTTTTAAACGTCTTGAACCACCGTGTTCTGACCAGTGACCCTATTGTTTTACCTCTTTCCAAAAATGATTTTGATTTCAAAAGTTGCATGAACTTTGCATTTACTATGTTTGTATGAATACTTTTGCTTGCAAACTTGCTTTCCTCTTAAGGAATTTTCAAACATTTGAGAAACTTGGTCAGTGATCCAATCAGGGGCAAGTTCCTTCCAGATCCTATTGATAATCAGTTCAAGATTTATTCAGGGGCAAGTCCTTCTCAGAACTGGTTTATACAGAAGATTTCAAGACTCAGACTGGGGCAAGCTTTCCAAGCGCACATTAATTCAGTCATTTCAAAATCATTCCAACTGAAGCAATAATCAGTTCATCTACAACAGATAGCCAATCTAGGGCAGTTTACTTGAAGAATCCCCAAGCAGCTATCCATCCTTCCTATAAGGATCATCAATTTGATACAGTTTACCAGTGTGGCAGATGTGTGCTCAGTAGCAGCGTCTTTAGTCCCAAGAAGAATGGCAGTGATCATCCGTGTTGAGGAATCAGTCTTCCAGTCTTGTCTTCTTCATAAAAGTGTTGAGCCGTGTGTCGTCAACATCTGCATTTACATTTACATTTGATCATATATCATCTGCATAATTCATATACATATGCATAGAAAAAGTGTTTGCACTCATTTGCATTCTCCATAGGTTGTGTCGTTATCAACGTCTCACCTTGTCATCTAAGTCCAACTCACTTGGCACCTACCAAACATATATTGTCGTGTGTATCCAATGCCTTCTTGGGTATCACCTTGTTCACATTCATCCAATGCTTTCTTGGATATTGTGATTCTTTCTATCCAATGCTTTCTTGGGTATCTCCTTGTTCATATTCGTTCAATGCTTTCTTGGACGTTATGATTTCTTTACATCCAATGCCTTCTTGGATTGCGCTTTTATTTTATTTGCCTCTGATGCCTTCTCAGATATTATGAGTCATACCTTTCATTCAAAGCTATTATTGGATGTCTGGTTTCTTTACCATCTGATGTTCTTCCGGATGGGTCCCTCTTTCTGGTGTTCTTCCAGATCGAGTCTTTGTTCACATTCATCTAAAGCCATTATTAGATATTGTGAGTTTACCTTTCATTCAAAGCCATTATTGGATGACTGGTTTCTTTGCATTCAATGCCATTCTTGAATGTAGTCTTTGTTCACTTTGTCTAAAGCCATTATTAGATATTGTGAGTTTACCTTTCATTCAAAGCCATTATTGGATGTCTGGTTTCTTTACCTTGTTCACTTTCATCTAAAGCCATTATTAGATATTGTGATTTCGCCTTTCATTCAAAGCCATTATTGGATGACTGGTTCCTTTTGCATGTAGTCTTTACTCACAGTCATCTAAAGCCATTATTAGATATTGTGATTTTACCTTTCATTCAAAGCTATTATTGGATGTCTGGTTTCTTTACCATCTGATGCTTTTCCGGATGTGTCCCTCTTTCTGATGTTCTTCCAGATTGAGTCTTTGTTCACTTTATCTAAAGCCATTATTAGATATTGTGATTTTACCTTTCATTCAAAGCCATTATCGGATGGCTGGTTTCTTTGTCCAATGCTTTCTTGGATCCCTACCATTGTTCACTTTGTCTAAAGCCATTATTAGATATTGTGACTATACCTTTCATTCAAAGCCATTATTGGATGTCGGGTTTCTTTACCTTGTTCACTTTCATCTGAAGCCATTATCAGATATAGTGATTGTACCTTTCATTCAAAGCCATTATTGGACGACTGGTTTCTTTGTGTCCGATGCCTTCTCGGATTGCATTATCTTGTCTTATTCTCATATGTTGCCTTCTTAGATATTGTGAGTTTATCTTTCATCCAAAGCCATTATTGGATGTTTGGTGCTTTTTTCATCCAATGCCATTCTTGGATGATGTTTTCCAGATACTTTGGTTTGTTTCATTTCGTTTCTGACACAACTGTAACACCTCTTCCCCCTGTGGCACCATCCCCCATAGGATTCTCCTTGTCTTTGCATTCATTCCATATCATATCATTCCATGCCATATCATATGCATTTGTGGCATCTTATGGCCAAAAATTGTGCATGTTTGTATTTAAGTCTCTCCTATCTTGTCGAGACGAAAATTTCAATCTCCATATCTCCAGATAGAAGAAACTTAAATAGGGGCATCTGTCATACCCTAATTTTTGACCTTAAGATCCCACCATCTTTTTGCATCATCTGCATAATCATCTCGCATATCTGCATGCTTTATCACTAACGGGTTTGTGTAGGAACTTCTGCTTTCAAGAGGAGTTGGTTTTCGTTTTCTCAGTCATACTTCAAGATGTGACCGTTGGATTCTGATTCAAAAGTCCTATAATTTCTACTGGTCATTTCCCTCAAGATTTCTTCAGTGTATGCCCCAGAGATTTAGGGTTTTCCTGCTATTGGTATTGATCATGGTCATTTAAGGACTGGTTATGGCTTTCGTGGCAAGTGATATTACAGGTTATATCTTCATGGTTTGTGTACCGGGTTCATCATCATCCAAATCTTTCTTTGGTTGTGCGAGCTAGGAAAGTCAAGTTTAATGCAAGAAGGTTTTCTTGGTAGAACCATGATTTGCTCTTTGAATTTCAAGGGAAAGAGTTGGATTTGTGATTTGTGAGAAATATGCTTTGAAATAATAAAGTTTAAAAAAAAAAATCTTGAATCAAGTGTCGGCAAGAAGCTGTCAAAGTGAAGTTCATGTTCTTTACGAAAGTTCGAATCAATTCATTATTTTTACAAACTTCAAGTTCAAATGCGAGTTATTCGTTCGAGTTGCAATATTTTCTCACTTTTAAAATTCAAAGATGCAAGGATGCTTTGGTCTCATAGTGTTTCACATGGTGTTTCATATTTATTTCAAGATTTGTGATTCTTAATGCGAAGCATGCAATCATGTTGAAGTCGGATGCTTTGGTTTTTAACTTTGTTGACGATGCTTGTATGAGGTTTAAATAGGCTTTGAAAGAATTATATATGATTAAGTTGATGCCTATGATTGGGATAGTGGTTGGTGCACGTTCAATTGTGATAATTCCACAGTTTTTTTTTAGAGATGAAATGATGGAATTGAAATGTCATAATTGGCGGAGTTACGGCTGCTTATGTTCAGTACTATCGTCAATTCTATGATGTGAGTCTTATGAAGCAGTCACAGTGCTTTAGTATTTTCGTGAGGTGAAGTGTGCTTCTAGCCCACTGACTTGTGTGGTATGTATAATATGTTAAGTTGCTGTGCAAAAGTCTACTGTTAGTTCTGCCCAACAAGAAGAACAACACTCATAAATCCAAACCAAAATTTCATAACAATCCAAGAGATAAACCAGTCACTGAAAAGTTACATGATTTGCCGAGTAACAAATGGAGAAGACATAAACGCCCTACCATCATCGTATCTCCACTGTTGTTGGACTTTTGGAGAGAACTATTCATAGTTCCAGTTTGATATTGTCTTCAATTGGACCATGTGGAACTACCACCCGCTTCCCCGCGATAATGATTTTGCTGCCGAACCAAATTCTGGATTGCCAATAATTTCTGGAAATGCTGAGACGGTAGACACGTTGGATTGGCTTCAACTATTTTCAACTATGGCAGACCCTGCTCATGATGATCATTGTTAACAAGAAATGAAAATAACTATGCAATGACAATGGCCTAACAGCAGATACGCAAATGAGAATAGAAAGACATTACCACAGTGATACAATTATTGACAGAACAAAAGTCATGACTCAGAGCCTCATCATCATTAACACCTGTTTGATTATCATTTCCAAAACAAACCTAAACGTGTTCAAAACAAGATTTTCTCCTTTCCAAAACAATATGCAAACAGATCATTACGAAAACGGAAAGTTTTCAAATTGCATTTAGACGTAATCAGACAACATTCGAAGCAGGGAATCAATAAGCATTCATCATCATTAAACCAAACAAATCAAGGAGAATTAAACGTGTCCAGGCATGTCTGAACTGAAAAGGAAAATCAAGAACATGTTTTGTTGAGTTTAGAAAGGTTTTCAATCAATAGTATATTCTGCTTTCATTGCAAATATTAGGATTCAAATTTCTCAGGCCTATAAAAAGGACAAACATTTCACAAGAGAAGGATAACAAAAACTTTCATTCCAATTCCATAGAATCACAACATACACACACTGCAGAAGCATATCGTTTCATACTAAGAAAAATTCGCGGAAACAAACAACACACAGTGCAGGGCGCGTTCAAAAACACATACACTGATGGAGAGGAAAATTTAGCAGTAAGAAAACATCGTATACACGTTTCAGAAAGAAAAAAGAAGCCTACTCAGTTTCACATTGAGTTCACGCGATTTGCAGAGAAAACCAGAACCAAACTCCACGCATACATTCCTCAGAAAAATATCACCTCGCAAACACACTATTTCACATAGAAGATTCAGAGCTGAAAAAACATTCACATGCAGGATCAAGCAATTGGGGAATACACAAATTCACGTCATCAGGGGGATGCAATAAAGCAACATACAACAGCAGTAAATCTAAAAGAGAACCGAAGAAGAGAGAAGACTTAACTTCGAATTTGTCGAAATTGTCGAAGCCGCCGTGCCGATTTCGTTGTCGAAGACGCGTCAGACGAACTCCGACAGGTAAATTCATTTGACTCTGACCCTATATTGCATATGTAATTGTCGTTTACCGCTGAATCGTTCGAACTCCCTTTAATTGTGATGTTTGTATCGCCGGTAACGATTCGCATACGAACTTGTGAGGAGGTGAACGAACGATCGAGCGAGAGAGATAGGGGTGGGGTGAGACGAAGAGAGTGGGAGGAGAACACGACTTCGCGCTCGCGCTCGCCGGCCAGTGGCCTTGGCGCGACGAGCCTTTTTCTTTACGGACGGTGATGTTTGATGCGAGAGAGAGAGAGAGAGAGAGAGAGAGAGATATGGAGAATACAGACGAAGGAAAAGGAAATGAATCAGAGAGGGTGAGGTTCGGAGAATGGTGATTCCGATTGAAAAAATACGAATAACGAAAGTGAGAAAGCTGCGGAAGGTGAGAAGAGGAAAGGAAGTAGCGAGCAGAAGAATGAGACACAGGGTTGTGTTTTGTTTAGAGATGAGGACAAGATATTTTGAAGCTTGATTGAATCCCTTGTGCCTTCATGTTGGGACTCGGTTGGGCCATTCCTCATGGGCCCAACATATGATTTTTATGCATACACACCCTAAATCACCGGCCCCTCCTCCTTTGTAATTTAATTAGATTTTTGTATTTTTTTTAATTGATTTAGTTTTAAGTAATTTAAGTAGTTTTTTTTATTAGTTTTATTTAGAAATTAATTTAATTTAGGTTTTATAGAACTTAGTTATTAGTTTTTTAATTTAATTAGTTAATTAGTTCTTTCTTAGAATTAGTTAATTTAGTTTTTAATTAATTTTAGTTTAAATAGGTTTATCTTAGATCTTAAGTTAATCTTTAATTCGTATTTTCCATTTTTAGTTAATTCCTGATGTTCATGTTAAATTTAATTTCTGATACTTTTAACTGTGATTAAGTCCCGTTAGTGATGTATGTTCTCTTGTGGCTTTTGATTTGCCTGTTTACTTCATTTCCAAAGGAAATGGTTCCCTCATGTTGACCACTGCGTCATACTTAGGAAACCTTAGGCTCTTCTCTTCTTATCCTAACCTTAGGATCGGAGTCACCGCGCTCTATTCATGTGTTCTATCACGGACATTTAATCTACTCTCCATTTCAACTTAACTTTAACTTTGGAGGCACCGCACTCCATGTAGGTATCTTGCCATGGACACCTACCTCCCCCTGGAACCTTGACCACCGTCAAGAGTTCCTCACCCTCTTTGAGGGGAACTACGAATACTCTGATTCCACTTCCGTCAGGATACGTAGGCACAAGATGCGATGTCTTGGCGAGTATACTTAGATACTAACCCCTAGGTCCTTACCTTAGCACATACCCTTAGCAAGCAAATAATAGATAACATAAATACTAACAAGAGGTTCCCGTAGAGTACTACGGACGTTTAGGATGCTAATACCTTCCCTAGGCGTAACCAACCCCCGAACCTTAGATCTCTTAGGTTTTTCGATCTTTAAACCTTTCCTTTGGATAAAATAAAGACCGGTGGTGAATTTCAAAGATTGTGATTCAAGTTTACTCAATAGCTTGGTATCCGATTCTCACCGCGACACTAATTCTGTCTGAGTCCGGCGTATGAGAACCGTCGTTACCGACGGGACTCCGTAGATGTATTAAGTACGAAATCGCGATTGTATGTCATTTTGGTTATAATTCCTATGCATAATTTAAGTAGCTTTGTCATGAGAGTGAGAAGTTATTTAACATTGCTTTGTCATGAAAGTGATAAGCATATAAAGGTTTGAGCCGAGATTCGCGAGAGCGTGAGGAGCGAACCGGATAGTAGAAATTAGGCATCATATCTAAATACAGCGAGAGCGCTTTAGATGTTGATTAGGATATTGTTGGCTTTCAAATAGTGTTTCTTAGTTACCGGGCGAGCGAGAGCAAAATCTTGGGATTAAGAGATATGGCTTTAGTTAAGACTGTGAGAGCGTGAGGCGGAGCCTTTAAGTCGGTATATTCTACAGAATATGCATATAGTCATAATTAGTACCCGTATTCTACAAGTCTCTTAGGAACACGGAATCCATATTTCAGGCTCGTTTTAGTATTATTTTCAAACCTTTAGTAATTAGCATTTATATTTCCGTTCATGCCATTTTAATCATAGCCTTAGCTTTACATCGCAAAAATAGATAATGGTAGGTTAACATTGGTCTCTGTGGGTTCAACAATCTTTTATATTACTTCGATAAATCCGTACACTTGTGGAGCACCAAGTTTTTTGGCGCCGTTGCCGGGGACCAACGGTCAATATTGTGATTCCGTTGTTGCATCGTATAGACTAAGGCACTCTTGTTTGAAAAAAAAATTATGTATCACCCAGATTTCCTTTACAATTACCAGTCCCAATATTTTGAGGAACCACAAGAATCCTATAATCCCGACCTTGAATTATTGATGGAGGATTTTAATGCGACGCTCAATCAATCTCAACCAAATTTCCTCTATGATTACCACTCCCATTACTTTGAGGAATCGCAAGAATCCCATAATTCCAACCTCGAAAAATTAATGGAGGATTTCATTGAAACAACAACTAATTCTAGGCTAGAATCTATGATGGAGCGCTTTGTGGGGACACAAACTCTCCAGAATGAAGAGTTTAGAAAACAACATCTCGATACTTATGAAACCTTTAGGCAGATGAACATTGTGGTCGAGTCCCTCACGACTCACACTGAGGCATTGGAGACTCAAATCTCTCTGCTTGCCCAGACACCTATAGGACCCTCTCTTGAGAGACATGTGGATATTGTAACAACCAGTAGTGAAGAACCAATAGAAAATCCTAAGGAGAGTGATAATGAATTTGAGGAGAATTATGGTGAGAAAAGCGCAGAGATTGAGAAAAATCCACCGACGCCACCCGAAAGGGAGGTTGTCGAAGAGGTAGAGAAGGAAGCATCTATTATTGTTCCATATCCCTATACCCCACATCTCTCTCAACAACAACAACGGAGGAGGAGGAAAAGAGAGCTCTCAACAACAACAACGGAGGAGGAGGAAAAGAGAGAGAATCTCTCTCTTTTCCTCCTCCTCCGTTGTTGTTGTTGAGAGAGATTCTCTCTCTTTTCCTCCTCCTCCGTTGTTGTTGTTGAGAGGGGATATCATTACTGTTAAGTGGGTAAGGTTAGATTTTGAGGTAGTGGATGAAATAACTAAGCCCAAACTAGAAAAGTTGATACTCAGGATAGATCCAGAACCACCACCACAAGTTCAAAAGAATGAACCACCCCACAGAAGGAAGAAAAAGAAAAGGTGAGGAATATGTGAGATGGCTTGATAAGTGGCCATGGAAATCGAAGATTATTAGCCGTCGAGCTATCGACGTTAAACAAAGCGCTGCGTGGGAGGCAACCCACGATATTTTAATTTAATATTTTCCTTTTATTGTTTGTGTTTGCAGAAAATAAAGAGATGTATTGCTTGTCACGTCTTAGCTTCATCTAGGTGAAAATTCACAAGATGACGATCCTGGAGATGAGCTGGTGCCCACGGACATTCCTACGAATGTCGCTGCTGGTGGTGACACCGATGATGAGTATGATAGGAGAGAGCATGTCTCTCCCGTCAGTAAATCACCTCTTCCTCGTTCTTCTCTTAGTCATGTTTCACCTGCACACATTGCACCATATCTTTCTAACATTTTTGCAGGTACTTCCTCCGGAAGCGGGCGAATATGATGAGCTGATTCAAGAATTGCGTAATTGAAGATATCATAAAATGCCAGACGCCAAAGTAGAAGTGATTAGTGAAGGCAGGGACAACAAAGCAAGGATCAGCGAGGATTTGTCAAGCAGTAGCATTCATACAGGTTCTATCTTTCCTTTCTCCACCTTTTATCAAAACATTGAGGACAATGTTTGGTTTAAGTGTGGGGGAGGAACTCTACCGTTTTAACTTTACTGCTTTCTAGTTAGGCTTATCATTTTCTAGTTTATTTCATGCTTTTAGGAATTCTATCTATTTTTAATGTTTTGTTAAGTCTTTGCATGTGATGTCGAGTCTTTATGCGTGGTTTCCAATTGTTATTCAATTTCCCCGAAATTTTTAAAAAATTTAACCTCCAACTATTTTTGTTTCGATTCATGGCACGACACTCTGAAAGTATATAGGTTGTTTAGGCTGTGTTAGGTAGACTTGGGAAATTTTTGTAAATATCGGTACCGTTCCTACACCTTAGATTCCCTAAGTATGTGATATTTATTTAAATAGACATTATGCTAAGACCTTATGCCTAGTTTCTTAGACGTAGCCTCTTGATTATTTTATACTAGCAGTCAGCACCATCCTTATGTACAAACTAAGTAACGAACCGATGTAAATATGTGTTGATCTCAAAAATTTGAATAATGTGATTTTTATAGAAAAAATGAATGAAAGACATGTTACCGCTAAGTTAGGTGGTCCTCACCCGGCCATTTAAGACTAAAGGGTTCGGACTCTTGAAATTCGTAAGCAAAAGAAAACATAATGTACGAAAAAGAAAAAAAAATGAATGTCGAGATCATATAACACAAACAGGTTTGCTTACCATGTAAGTACAAAGGATAACGGGCTTAATGTGATTGCGCGAGAATGAAAAAGAGGTGAAATAGAATGAAGCATATAGGTCGAGTTATAATGTCATGATTTGAATTGGTATTGCATAGGAATGGAGTCTTTGTCCGCAAATGTGGAAATGTGTCATTACAATATCCTTGTTTTCACTATTTAGTACATATCGATCAAACATTAGCCTAGTAGCCACGTATGATTAGAGTCTCGTTGTGCCTATGTTTCGAACCATGCTTATTTTCTTTTTACCGTGTTGGTTAATTGCTTGAGGACAAGCAATGGTTTAAGTGTGGGGGGTGTTGATAACTCGAATTCGTATCATATTTTTTGACTCATTACGCGAACTTTTAGTACCGTTTTATCGAGTCTTTCATACTATTTGCTTTGATTTATTATGTTTTCCTTTGTTTTTATGTCGACAGGTGTTTAATCGGCAAGTATGGAAAAAAAAGAAAAACCAGCAAAAAGTCAAGTTCTGGCCTCCTCAGTACAATGACGCTCGCCATGGCCTGAGGAAGGCGCTCGCCGTGCTAAAAAAGGAGAGAAATCACCTTTTGAACTAATGACGGTCGCCATTAGGCATACGGCGGTCGCCATTATGCGCGGGAGCAGTTTTATCAGCAGCAGTTTGGCAGTTTCCTTTATTCAAATTCAAACTTGAACCTGAAGTTTTGGAGCCAAGATTCTTCTATAAATAGACTCCTCTGGTGTGTGTTTTAGGGGGATCTGAGTTGCACGGAAGCGCTGCTGAATTCTTTAGCCTAACTACAGATTTACTTTCCAAAGCAGCAATTGCTCACACTGAGTAGTTATTGTACTGTTGTAATCTTTTACATTATTGCTGATTGTACGCTTGGATCGATTTGTCATTCAATAGAAGTTGTTTTCATTCCAGTTTATTTCAGGTTATTTACTTTCCCGTCTTTACTGCATTGTTTAGTTTACTTGCTTGCAACATAACTTGATTTCAAGATAAAAACTTAAATCTGTGTTCCTGTTAAAATCAATCAGTATGTATGATTTAATTTCTAGCATTGTTAATATGTTAGTTTTAGGAGTTAATATGTTAGGCTAATTCTGTCTGAGTCCGACATATGAGAACCGTCGTTACCGACGGGACTCCGTAGATGTATTAAGTACGAAATCGCGATTGTATGTCGTTTTGGTTATAATTTCTATGCATAATTTAAGTATCTTTGTCATGAGAGTGAGAAGTTATTTAACATTGCTTTGTCATGAGAGTGAGAAGCATATAAAGGTTTGAGCCGAGATTCGCGAGAGCGTGAGGAGCGAACCGGATAGTAGAAATTAGGCATCATATCTAAATACAACGAGAGCGCTTTAGATGTTGATTAGGATATTGTTGGCTTTCAAATAGTGTTTCTTAGTTACCAGGAGAGCGAGAGTAAAATCTTGGGATTAAGAGATATGGCTTTAGTTAAGACCGCGAGAGCGTGAGGCGGAGCCTTTAAGTCGGCATATTCTACAGAATAGGCATATAGTCATAATTAGTACCCGTATTCTACAAGTCCCTTAGGAACACGGAATCCATATTTCGGGCTCATTTTAGTATTATTTTCAAACCTTTAGTAATTAGCATTTATATTTCCGTTCGTGCCATTTTAATCATAGCCTTAGCTTTACATCGCAACAATAGATAATGGTAGGTTGATATTGGTCTCTGTGGGTTCGACAATATTTTATATTACTTCGATAAATCCGTGCACTTGCGGAGCATCAGCCCTTGCCCAAGGCATGGCCTGATTTTTGTCTCTTGCATGAAGGCTCTAACTCCCTCAATTCTTCATGGATTTTGACAAAATTTAGATGGATCCTACCTAGAATTTCATGAGGAATCCAATGGTGCTTTTAGATTTTTCTAAAGACGTCCCTATTTTAAAACCCGGTAGTGGTTTCAAAATAGGCCTAGATTTGCATGTTTTATGCTATCTCATCATACAGGCGACAATAGCATGGAAAATTAGTTCAAACACAACATATATGATATGTATGAGATGTCCATGATCAATGGAAATCAAAGCAATGCCTGATTTAAAGAGTTCAAGTTGTGATGCACTTACCTCTTGAAGATCCTTGTGTTATCTTTCAAGATGCTTGTGTCAGAAGTGATCCAATGCTTTAGACACCTTTGATTGATCCCTTAGAAGCTTTTAAAATGATCAAAACCAGCTGGAATCCTCAGGAACAAGAATTGGCTCTTTCTTGCAAAAGTGGCAAAAGTGACCAAAATGGTAACTCACTCAAATGATGTTACAGTTGAGGGAAACTTGTTGGGACAGTTTGAGGATGACATTTGGAGTGTGTTTGAGGCTTTGTTTAGTTTTGAAAGTGGCTGAATCAAGACATGGCTTGGAAAATGCAAAAAAGTCAAAATTTGAGGTTTTGGAGATTTACTTTCTGATTTTGGTGTTTCAGATCAAGGATTAGTGTTTGAACATCTTATATATGATACATTGGATGTGTTTTGATCATGATCTGTGGTGGAATTGCTCTCTAACTTGAAAACTCAGTGGTGACTTGCAAAAGAAGGCATTTTTGCAGAATGAGAGACATTTTGAGGAAAGCATCAGTTTGGGTGCTTTGGTGTACTCAAACTGATCACAATTGATGTCTATTTATAGTGCAACAAGTTTATTTTGGCATAAATAGTGAATGGAGGCTTGGACAGTCCCTTAGCCAATGTTGATCAAAAGGAATCTTAAGTCCCCTCTAGCCATTGACTTGAGGTTAGGGCACAGGCTATGAGTCCTTTGGTTCAGAGCTGAATCTTGACTCAATTCAGTTAGCAATGTCTTGATGCTTTCCACCTTGTGCATCCAATGAATGCATTGAAACAAAATTGGAGTCTTTGAACTTTTTAGCCCTTTTAGGGCATTGATGGCTACATGTAGATCCTTGGACTTGGGAGGCTTATGGATCAGATCATTTCTCTTTAATTTTATCCCCTGAGGTGTCCAAATGGATGACAAGGCTTGTACTTGTCTGAGTTTTCCAAATCGAGCAAAAATGCAAAATTATGTCTTGTACTAGACAGTTGGAAATGGTGATTTTGAGGGGGTCATATCTCTCTGCTCAAATGGAGTTATGAAAAGCTCTTGTGCTTTTTAGAAAGCCCACATATGGTACAATTCATGTGTGATCATAATTGGTCTTGAAAATATTTGAATCCAATTGAAAAAACCTCATGAACTTTGATGCCCAAAGCTGTCACTTAGACAGTTTTGCACTAAGTGTTATGTTCTTGATTTTTCACCATTTTGATCCATTCATAACTAAAAATCCATGAAGAATCAGAGTTTCACATAGTTGAAGCTTTTGTAGAATGTAGGAAGACCTACAAATTAATCTTTAGATCACTCAAAATGGCTGCTTGGATCAAAAGTTATGGCCCTTGGAAGTTGGCACAAAAACAATCAAATTTAGTAACTTAGAATAAATTTCAATTTTTTCAAGATTACCCCTTTTACAAGTTATCTTGGTTTCTTGATCAATTCTTATTCAAATGGCATTATAAGTAATATTTTATGAAAATATGAGTCATAAGGATCATTTTTGCCAAAAAAGTCATGTTTTGACTTTTGGCTCCGGAGCGGTTCGGCGTGTAAAAACCCTAATTCTTGACTTTTGAGGAATGCATCCTCTGAGGGTATTTTAACTTTGAAAATGGATTCCTAGGGTTATTTTGAGCATATTGAGTCATGTTTGAAGTCTTGGCTCATGCTTTGCTCCAAAAGTCAACTTAGGGGTGAATTAGGTCAAGAAACCCTAATTCATGATTTTTGGTAAATGCATCCCCTGAGGTTAAATTGACTTGATGATTGGGTCCATGAGGTCCCTTGGAGTATCTTGGGTTGTGATTTGAAGCATTGGCTCATGTCTAGAGGAAAAATTTCCATCTGGAGGCCTTGATCGACCAAAACCCTAGTTTGGTGACACTGGCGATCTCGAGACTTGATCCACTTGGAATGCTGCAATCTTGTGCTTGATTCTTTATATGGGAGACCTCTTGATCCTTTATGGGTGTTTAAGAAGTTAGACAAGTTGAAGATCATGTCATTTTTTGATTGATCCTTTGTCTAAGTGCTCTGGGAGGGCTCAAAACCCTTATTCTTGGTTGTAGTGAAAGCTCAACAATTCTTGAAGAGATTGAAGAAGCATGAAGGTACATCCATATTGTGGTGATGATTTGCACAATGACGGGAAATCTTGGTGGTCAAAATTTGGGGTATGACACAGCATACCCAGCATCACACCATGCGGTGTCTGTTCGTAAACCAAACTCATATCTCTGAACTGTTCAATTAATTCTAACTCTTTAACCATCATAGCAGACATATGTAATGTCTTCTGACTCAAAGCACCAGCCACGACATTAGCTTTACCGAGATGATAGTTCAATCCGAAATCATAATCCTTTAAGAACTCTAACCACCTTCTTTGTCTCATATTCAACTCCTTCTGATCAAACAGATACCTCAAGCTCTTAAGATCACTATACACTTCAAATCTGGAACCATAAAGATAGTGCCTCCAAATCTTCAATACGAATACCACTACAATTAATTCCAAATCATGAGTTGGATAATTCCTCTCATGGACCCTTAACTGTTTTTGAAACATAAGCCACAACCTTACCATCCTGCATTAACACACCTCCTAAACCCATCAAAGAAGCATCGCAATACACCATAAACGGTTCATTTGGTTCAGGTAAAATCAAAACTGGAGTTGTAGTCAATCTCTTCTTCAGCTCGATGAAACTCTTTTCACAGTGAGCATCCCACACAAACGCTTTACTCTTGCACGTCAACTGAGTCAACGGAAGTGCCAACTTCGAAAAGCCTTCGATAAACCTACGGTAATAACCAGCCAACCCCAAAAAGCTTCTAATCTTAGTTACCGACTTCGGAGCCTCCCATTTTAGATTTGCATTTACCTTGGATGGATCCACAGCAATACCATCACCGGAAATAAAATGCCCAAGAAAACTTACCTCTCTCAACCAGAATTCGCACTTAGACAACTTAGCATAGAGCTTCTTCTTTTTCAACATCTGCAGCATGATCCGTAAATGTTCAGCGTGTTCCTCTTCTGACTTAGAATAGATTAGAATATCATCAATAAATACAACCACAAATTGATCCAAGTAAGCATGAAAAATTCGATTCATATACTCCATGAATACACCAGGTGCATTAGTAACTCCGAACGACATCACCACATACTCGTAATGCCCATATCGAGTTCTGAAGGCCGTCTTCTGAATATCTTCATCCTTTACCCGTATCTGATGATAACTTGACCTCATGTCAATCTTTCTAAACACACGTGCATCGACTAACTGATCCATCAAGTTATCTATCCTTGGAAGCGGATACTTGTTCTTAATCGTTACCTTATTCAGCTGTCTATAATCGATACATAACCTCATACTGCCATCCTTTTTCTTCACCAACAATACTAGAGCTCCCCAAGGCGATACACTTGGTCTCACGAATTTCTTTTCTAACAACTCTTCTAGTTGCTTCTTCAGCTCTGTTAATTCTGATGCCGACATCTGGTATGGTGCCATAGAAATAGGTCTGGTACCAGGGACAAGATCAATACCAAACTCCACTTCTCCCTTCGGCGGCACATCAGCAATATCATCCAAAAACACTTCGGGAAATTCACGCACTACTTGCAATTCATTAATCACCGACTCACTCTCCACTGCAAGGATGCAAACAATGCAAGCACTTGAGCTTCTTCTTCTAAGAGTTTTTTCAACTCTCTAGCAGATAGAAAACCATCTTCTTCTCTTTCTTCCCTCGAACATCTTCAGGAAAATATTTCCTCAAGAACTCTCTACTGAACACAACTCAAGTTATTGCCTCTCCTGTTGCTCCCAATAGTTGACGAGTGTTAACCCACCAATCATCGGCCTCCTCAGCCAGCATGTGAGTACCTAACCGCACCTTCTGTGCTTCAGGATATTCCATAACCCAGAAGATTCTCTCGATCTCCTTGAGCCAAGCCTGCGCTCCATCCGGATCATATCTACCCTTGAAGGTAGGTGGTCTATTCTTCTGAAACTCGTCATTCTCACCAGCATGAGGCGGGTTCTGTACCGCCCGAGCAACAGCCTGCAAAGCAGTAGCAATATCAACATCGTTCCTTCCAGCCATTCTTTACACACTAACAACAGAACATAATGGTTAAGGAAATGACATTGACAGTAATCAACTATCACGCGACAACGACTCGGCAATTTGGTCGGACGGACCGACCTGCTCTGATACCACTATGTAACACCCTAAACCCCCGAGACAATTAATAATATAATATCAGAGTAAAATAAAACATGAAGCATTTAGGATGCTACAATCAACAAACACCTGCTCATGCATACGATATGTAACACATAAATATCACAAATAAAACATACTTAATTAATCTTCTCTACGGCAGCGGAAATTCAACGAAAATATAATATGTTTAATACCACATAATCATCATCAAGTAAATAGAGGGATAACAAATAATAAAACAAATAACAACAAGCGTTCCAAGTCTCTGGTGTTACACATCAGAGCAGACGCCGACACAAAGAAATAAAAGAGAAGACTCTGTCTTCACTACCTCCAACTTTGCACTAATCTTGATTATCTGCACGTTACCCACTTAGAGGTAACATTCAAATAGAAGGGGTGAGATTCTCAAATCAACATAAGAAATGCATAAGATAAGTATGAAAGAACATAATCCATATACAGTTCATCATATCATCACAACATCAACAAAACTACCATTTCCCACACACAACAGATAATCTTATGATTCACAATACAATACAATATGATGCAATGCAATGAGACTCACAACTCGACTCAATGTATGTGGTACCAATTCGATCCCTTTTTCATGATCCTAATTTCCTTCGGAATTTCCATATAAGTCGCTCACACCCCACATGGGTGTTAGGTGCTAAATTGTGTTAATATTTAGTTTAGTTTTTAGCACCTTTTTGTGATCTTTATTTGATAATCGATGCTTTTTCCCATTGTTTCCAGTTAATAACCGTAGTATAGTTAATTGCATTAGTAGACTTATTTATTTAACTTATGTGTTTTTAATTGTAGGTTTTTACATTGAAATGTCAAGCTTGGAGCAAGGAAGACTCCTTAGAAGCAGTTTTTGAAGAAAACAATTTTTGGAGCATGCTTATAGCGCGCTAAGCGCGCTCCTAGGGCGAGGATGAAGTGAATTCTAGTGGGTAGCCCGTTAAGCGGGGTTCTAAGGCGGTTTAGCAATAAATGAGACCACGCTTAGCGCGGTGCAGCGCGCTTAGCGCGCTCTGCGATTCTCAGCCCCTTATAAATAGAATTGATCAGATTTTTTGTGGATCACTATTCATTTCCTTAGAGCAAAAACATTGTAAACACTGTAGCATCCTATTTTGGAAGATTGGAAGCATCATTCGTCGAGAGATCTTCATTGATGCTTGTTTCTCTTCTTCATCTTCTTATTTGTGAAGCTTCCATGTCAATGTCAATGGAGAGCTAATTTTTCTTTTGTGTCAAGGTTAGAAGGTAGACAAACCTTTCTTTTGTATGTATAGGTATTGATTCTAGCTTATGAACTCTTGAATGATGAATGTGTGGTGAAAAACTTTGTTTCTATGGTTTATTCTTTGTGTTGGTTCATGATTGAGAAATGTGCTCTTACACTTTACCTAGGTTTTTCATCCATCAATGCACATTGGCTAGAGATAGTTATGAGTGTTGATGTTCATAAATATTGAACTTGAATGTTGTCATTTTGATAGTTTGAGTGAGAGATCATCAAAGGATCAAAATGGTCAAACTCACAATATATGTTAGAGATAAACATATTGGGAGGATATGTGATTACATTTATCGTCTAAATGAGTTCATTAGCTTTATCGATTCTATCCATGCAAAATGGTTTGTCGAACCCTAATCTTGGCATGTTTCTACAAATCATTAAAACCAATCTTTTTACCGTTCATTACTTAACTTTGAATGCAAACGTTCCGACTAAAAAACAACCAAAACCCTTTGTTAATTTAAAGTTTAAAACGAATTCAACTATAGAACTGCGGTGATATCTCTAAAAAAATCTCTGTGGAACGATAACAAAAACCCTACTTTATTTGTATTTCAACAAATTGGCGCCGTTGTCGGGGATTGTTAATTGATATTGCAAGCATTGTAATAGTTGTGAAGTTTTAGACTTGTTAAAAAATTTTCTTGTGCTTGTTGATTTGTTTTGGTTAGTGTGCAGACTTTGTTTATGCGAGGGAAACTACCGGTGGACCAACTTCTATTCGATCCCGAGATTGAAATAACCGCTCGTACAATAGCAAAACTAGACGGAGGAGGCAACTAGCTAGACAAAGGCAAGAACAAGTAGAAGGTTCGACTTCTACACCACCACCAATTCCACAGTTCACGCCAATCATGGAGCATCCACCACCATCACCACCCGCTTCCACACCATATGTAAATAGTCTACGTCACACCGCTCAGTTTGCTCACAATGCAAATAATGGAAGGCAAGCTGAGATGAAAACGGGAACTCTAAATTTGTTATATGGAAGCCCGTTCACTGGAATGGATCATGAAGACCCTTTCGCTTTTCTCACCAAATTTTACGAGATAGCGTTAGCGGCCGGAGTGGATCAAGCGCAAGAGTTACCTTTATTTAAGAGACTATTTCCTCATGCTTTGATAGGCAAAGCTAAGGATTGGTATCTTGATTGACCAAACTCCTGCTGTGATGACCGATTGGAATGTTCTGGAGGAGAAATTTATAGAAAGGTTCTTTTCTCACAATCGTTTTATGGAATCAAAAACTACTTCTAAGGAGTCTTCCTTGCTCCAAGCTTCACATTTCAATGTAAAAACCTACAATTAAAAACACAAAAGTTAAATAAATAAGTCTACTAATGCAATTAACTATACTACGGTTATTAACCGGAAACAATGGGAAAAAGCATCGATTATCAAATAAAGATCACAAAAATGTGCTAAAAACTAAACTAAATATTAACACAATTTAGCACCTAACAACTCTCCCCAACTTGTTTCTTTGTTTGTCCTCAAACAAAGGTAAAATAGAATAGAAGCAAGAGGAATATCGGATAAGCAAACACAAACAAAAATCAATGGTTCAAACTAAATTGATACGCCTGCAAGTAATGCTCAGCTCCGACAGAATCAAAATATGTCTATGAACTAACTTCTAAACATAAATAACAAGCACTCATCATACGCAAACAAATGTTCAAACGAGAATCACCTAATTTATTCAAATAAGCCAAGCTCAATATTTACAAGG
The DNA here is from genome assembly GCA_022829125.1 of Lathyrus tuberosus. Lineage (NCBI taxonomy): Eukaryota > Viridiplantae > Streptophyta > Magnoliopsida > Fabales > Fabaceae > Lathyrus > Lathyrus tuberosus. The sequence continues at coordinate 11,067,421 of JALAZF010000176.1, read as the reverse complement.
GACAAAACACACTCATAAGCAATTGTGCCACATCCAAAACAATTTATGCAATCATTTCACAATTAATGAAAACAATGGAAACAAAGATCACAAAAGGACTTTTATCGGTTGTAACTTGGTCAAGGTTAAGAAACAAGGGTCATATGTACACGGCCATTGAACAAGAAAGGGTAAATTTCATGAAGAGCATTTTCTTTTCTAAACAACCATTCTTGCTCAAACTTCCAAATTATTCTCACAATGCACTCTATTTCTTTCTCTTTTGATTTCCACAATTTTTTCTTTTTCTTTCTCTTTTGATTTTTCATTTATTTTTCCTTTTTAATTCTATTTTCGATTTCATTTGAGAATGCATTGCCCACAATTCCTTCTTCTGTTTTCACAATGAACCAATCTCCGCAACTTCAACAATACTACAACTTAAATCAAAATGCTCTTCAAAATGGCTAAAGTTCGGGTTCATGCTTCAATGATTCAAAAATTTTCATTTTAGGCTCAAGAGAGGTTTCTAATGTTCACACACTCACAAGGTGACTTGAAGTGATATTTGGGAAAGTGGTTCTACTCAAAGTACTCAAAAAATTTGCCTTGATCATTTCTAAGTTTCCAAAATTTCAAAACAAAAAGTAAGATTAAACATAAAAAAATTTGAGTAAGCAACAACTACTTGAATCCCTCAATAATTTGTGAACAATGGAGGAAACTCACATTTGTGGTTATGTCCTAATTGATTCCAATATGAACAAATATGAAAAATGAAGCAAAACTTGAAATTTATGTAAAGCAAAAAGTTCATAAACATATTAACATTCTACAAAGCACAAACAGGGTACCTTTTTGTGCACCAATTCTGAATTTTATCATCACCATCAATGAATGGTGAAGCACATCACTTTTGATCAAAGAAACTAAAACTTGCTTCATCAATCGATTACCTTAGGTTAAGAACAAACACAAAAAATTTTGTACCAATAAATATAAACATCAAACATCATCCGCCCGGATGGAAAATTCACTAATAATAAGAAAATGTTAACAACAATATCCAAAAATCAACATCCGCCCGGATGGAACTACAACAATCCTAAACAAAAGTTAATAATAATAGAAACATAGTAAACATAACAAAATACAATATACAAAGATGGACACATCAAACCCATCAATAAGAACTTGAGCTCGACACTCCATCACCAGCACCATCATCACCATCATCACCAATGGGCACACGACACCTGTAATCGTTAACACCCCACATGGGCACACGATTACCCGTAATCGCTCACACCCCACATGGGCACACGATTACCTCAGCAACAGCAACAACAACAATACGATTCCATCTCAAGGAACCGGATAAGACGCTTACACCCCACATGGGCACACGACTTATCACACAACTTATGCAACATAGCATGCATACAACGATAATATACAACCACAATTAAATGCATATGACTAATAATCAGTCAATACATCATGCCTCAACTATCCAACACGCAACATGTACCTGCCAACACATACAACAATAGCAATCCACAACTACAATACGTATACACACAACCGAATTCACCATTTCAACGTGCAACACATAAAAATATACACGAATACCCAATTAACACGTCAAATGGTTAGAATTCTAGCATTGAAATTAATTTTAACAAAAATTATATGAAACAAGCTTTTCAACGCTTCGAACGACGACTGAAATGGACCTACGGATCAAAAGATACGAATTTTTAAAGTTTTAGAAAGTTCGATTCGTCTCAGCTCTGCTCGCCTGATGCTCGCCCAGCGAGGCACCAGCGAATCCACTTTTGACTGGCGAAATCCCCTTTCGCCTGGCGAATTCCCCTTTCGTCTCATGCTCGCCTGGCGGAGTAGAGGCGAATCTCTTTCCCCCATACAAATTCCAGCAACCCCTATTTTCACCCCTCGCTCGCCTCTCAGTTCGCCTGGCGACCTTCCAGCGAAGTCATATTCGCCTGGCGAAGCACCCAATTCGCCTGGCAAATCTGCGTGAATCAGCAATCCTGCGATTGGGATTCTGCATGATTTATACCCCAAATCCTTCTCCAATTTCATTCACAAACTGTCCGAAAATACACATGCAATCACAGATTATTACATAAACAAACAGGAATACATACACTACGATTCAACCGGTCAATTTATGCATTTTTCCTCTTATCAAAACTTTCGAAACGCAAAAACCCCAATCCCAAATCAACACAAACAACATACAGGGATGGTCCTAATGGTTTATCTACCCGTATATAGACATTATACAACCCTTAAGAGATTAAAGAACCTCACCCTTACCTCAGAGTTCTTGACGAAAACCTCGACCTCAACAATGGCTTTCTCCTCCCTTCTGCCCTAGCTCTCTTTTTTTCCTTTCTCAACTTTTCACGTACCGAATGAATTCTCTCCCGAATTCCCCTCTCTATTTTCTTTTCTAATATTCTTTTTATTATTAATATTATTATTATTGTCATTACTATTTCAATATTATTATTATTTTATTAATTAAATAATAATAATAATAATATCCCTTAATAATTTAAAATAATAATATTAATCAAATAACCATTCTCACCACATCACCAAGTTCTACCTAATTGGTCATGCACCCCCAACATCTTAACCCCTATAATACTAAGGCCACTACCCCATGCTAAGGGCAACCCCAAACACAACCACACACAAAAGCACAACAACATATAGTTCCAATTACGAAAAACAATAAAATAAATCGGGGTGTTACAAAAACCATCAGGCATTGGACTTTTATTCCCATCAATGAGGCCACTTCCCTGACAACTTTAGAAAGCAAGAAATGAGATCTAAAAGAACCACTCATCTCTATGGAGAGGGATTATAATCTAACCCCATCCAAGTGCGAGCGATCTTCCAAATGTTCCATAAATATATTAAGGGAGAAATTAACCACCTTTTGGCAGATCTCAGTAATCCCCTCAACCTAACTCTCTCCCATCTTAAGGGCAAGAATTTCATTATTCCTACTCTTACTCTTTACACAAGCATGAAAGAAACCAAAATTTATATCACCCTCCCTAAGCCACTTGGCTTTATACCTTTGGAACTATTGAGAATATCTAATCCTAAGTAGGGACTAGAGATCCACAATAGCTTTCGACCTACACATAACCTCATCCACATACATAACATCTGGATCAAATATAAAATCAAGAGAACTCACATCCTTTCTTAGGAGTCAATTTGGGAGAGAAGATTCTCAAATAAATTTTTATTCCGACCCTTTAAAATATTTGAGTTTCTCTTTTAAGGAAAAATTTTTCCAACCAGAGGATTTAGAATTATTCCAACTAGAGAACTAACTCTGAACAGACACCGTGAGCAAGCTAGTGATTATTGAATGTAAAAGACTTAGGTCTATATAATTGATTGAAATACTTAAGGGTGATCATATAATGATCTGATACATCTTTAGGAAAATTCCACTAAGAAGCCACACCCTAAAAATCCCATCATCCATCAGACATAAGAATCTTATTAAACCTACTAGCAATTACTCGATTGGGCTGGAACTAGGAGCGGGAATAAGCTGTGCCGAGTTATGGTTTGCGTAGCCTGAGCGTGGTCTGCTACAAAATTTAAAGCTTGAGTCTGATCTGTAGCCTATCATCAGCTTATTTTTAGGCCTGAGTCTATCATTGGCTTATTTTTAGGCTCGAGTCTGGCCTTTTCCAATGCCTGATTAGCCTACCAGCCTACATAAAAGCCTATTTTATTTAAACATTTGTAAATAAGTAATTCAACAAATGTTTAAATGTACTAACAAATTAAAAAATCAATGAGATTAAATGTTTGTTTTCATTGACTTATTCGAATTTCTCTAATAACATAAGTTTTGTGATTCTTTATTTTAAGTGAACTTATAAAAGTAGCTTTTAACATTGTTCATAAGATTTTTCAGCTTATTTTCATAAGTTATTCAAGACATCTAAGCTTTATTTTTGTATTTTAATTAAAATCACAAAATACAAAAATGAAAAAATAATAAAGTTATTCATATCTTTTTAAATAGGTCGAGCTAATAGGCTTAAATGGGATTTTATAGCTCGTGGCTTAGCCTTTTTTAACTAAATAGGCTTATAAAAAAGTCTAACCCTTTTCTATTTACAAAAAAATCCTGGTCTGGCTTGAGCCTGTGTAGACTAGGTCGTAGTCCCCTGTTAGTTGGCCTAGCGTATTCTCACCACTAACTGAAACCAAGTAATTTTCCTTCCTAATAGAGAAATGTCAACCAACTCCATCTGTGGAATGAAATTATTGAAGGAATTACAATTCATCCTACTAGCATTACTAGAGGAACCAAACATCTTCCTCTCTCACTAGGGCACTGACAGAATTAAAATCTACTAAGGCAGACCACATCGCACCCCTAGGGGAAGATCTCCTAGTTATCGGGTCCTCCCACATGGCCATCTTGTCAAACAAAGAACACTTATAATATAAATTTAGAACAAAACAGACAAGTCTAGAAGCTCCCCTCAACAAACAAACACGAAGGTACTCAAACCCACCGAATGAGAAAAGAGAAGAACCTTAGAGCCACGCCTGATTGAGAGACACCCCCCACTACTCCCGATAGACAGATAAAAGTTCTATTCACATAATGAATTACTCCATAAAGAATGAACAAGAGAGGTCAAAATAACTCTTAACTTAGTCTCCTGAATAGCCAAGAAGTCTAGTGATTTTGAAATCATAAGCTCTTTCATTTTTTGTCTCAGACTCCCACCCCAACTCGAGGACATTAAAAGAGCTAACTAACATCAAGTAAATGTCTTATACCTCTTAGAAGGCTTGAAGTGCCGATCTCTTTTTTCTAAACCTCATAATCTAGTAGCTCCAAATTCATCACTTCACGTAAAATGACACTATCTTTTTTTCTAAATTTCCTAATCTAGCAACTTCAAACTCACCACTTCCCTTAAAAGAACACTCTAATTATTCGGTAAGACGAAAAACCTTAATTGCTACTCGCTCATTGAGATATGCATAACTCACGTTCTCTTTATTTATATTGTTGGACCTACTTATTCCTGTTAAAATGAATCTCCTTAGACTTATTAGGTCCATATCATTAAAAAAAAAAATTAGAAAATTATAGTTAAATTTTTTTTTATATTAAAGATAGTGCACTGATAGTGTAAAATAGTTTTACGCGATCATCTAATAGGAATTTATTATTCAGACATGTCACACAACTAACTTAAAAATATTAAGGATCCTTTCACCAAGTGTAGTACTTTCAAGGTTGGAAAAGGTTTCACCACTCCATTTTGAGAAGCTAAATGGATGGAGAATAAAATTTTGAGGGAGATATTTTCGAATTTATATAATGCCTCTTATTTGAAGAAAGTGTCTATTGCGGGAATGGGGGGTGGAGTGGTGGGGCGTGGATTTGGGAAGATTTTGGCATTCCAACGGAGATTCATAATGAAGTTTCAATTCAAAGGGAGGTTGCTTCTTTGAAGTCTTTGCTTGGTAACCATGTTTTAATGGAGGAAGGGATTGATGACATCCTTTGGGATCTTGATCCCGGAGCCAAATTCTCGGTTAGTTCTTGTTATTATTTTTTGGCTAATTTCCGTATTCCTTACGGTCCTTCTAACAGGTGTGACATGGCTTTTTGTTTGATACGGAATTTGTCGGTTCCTTTTAAAATCAAGGCTTTTGGTTGAAGACTTTTTTTGAATAGACTTCCAACCAAAGATTTATTGGCTCTTAGAGGTGTGAATTTTTTGTTGGCTTCTTTAAAGTGCTCTTTTTGTGGGATAGAGTTAGAAAATAGGAATCATTTCTTTTTTTCTTGTTTGGTGGTTAAAAAGATTTGGAAAGAGGTGGCCATTTGGATTGGTAAATCGGATGAGATGGAGGAAGAGTGTTTATCGAGTTTTATGGAGTGGCACTCGTTTTGCCGTGTAAAAAAGGTTAAAGAGGACAATTTGGGTTTGGTTTGGCTAGCTACTACTTGGAGCATTTGGTTAGGAAGGAATGGAATTTGCTTTAGGTCGGAGGTTTGGAATTTAAACAATATGGTGTGGGGTATAAAATATTTAGTTTGGAAGTGGTCTTTTGGTGGTGAAATTACACACTCCAATTTCACTTTTTACGAGTTTAGTAAAGAGCCTTTACTTTTTCTCTCGTAACTCAATTGGTTTGTAATTTCATCTTTTGTCGAATTTTTTCCCGTTTCCGTTGTAAACAGGTTGGAGAACCCTTAGTTCTCCCGTTATTGAATTCTTGTTTACAAAAAAAAAAAAAAAATAGTGTGACTTGGCAGAATACATGGTGGCGATTGGTTTGGGAGGTTATCCTTTTTTTTATCAATTTTCTTTGATGTTTTTCTTCATAAATTTGATCTTAATAATAAATTTCATTATTAAATTTAAATATTAAAATATAGAATATTAAACTTAAAATTTTGCTAACTTATATTATAATTAATTTTTATGTTATAATATTTATTTATTTTAAATATAATAAATTAATCTTTATTTTAATAGATATAAATAATCCTTACATTTTTTTTTTCACACAAAAATTATTCTTACTAGTCTAGTTATCTAGACTCAAAATGATAGGAACTAAGTGTGGAAGTTGAGTGAAGGTGCATAATTACATATTGTGGTGCATAATATATAATGAAATAGTACATTAACTCCTAATATTTTTCAAAAATGCTAAGCTAGCAGAAAAATGGAGTCATTAATCATAAACTAAGACCTCTGCATAATATAGGTAAATACTTCTGGAAATATTCTTTTAGCATTGAGGTTTTCTCTAACTATGAATAAAAGAATGTCAATTTTTCAAGAGGCATGGGCGTAGTTGAGATGTAAGATTGAGAAATGCCTCTTCTTTGCAAGGAATAGTGAGACCTCCCATTGAATGATTGTATCCAAACTCTTCCTGAGCTATGTTTAACAAGTCAAGAAATGAAGGATGGTATAAGTAAGATATTGGAACCACAAATCTTTTCTTTTGAGATTCTCCAACATAGACAGCTACATGTCCTTTGGGAACATTGGAATGATTTCTAGATTGGAAATGCTGTGATGATGACTTGAATATCTTGTTTGCATGATGACCCATAAATGGAAGACGAAAACCCATAAGAAGATGATTTTGGAAGTGAATGCTGAATTTGGAGTTGTTGTTGTTGCAGTATTTATTTACTAGTAGTAATGATTGAGACGGAATGGGAAGCCATACATTTCCTGAAGGGATGATATCAAATCATGTCATAATATTAATAATAGACTATACTAGTTATTTGGTTTAATATGCATGGTGTCAAAAAGCATTGGGTCCACTTTATGAAATTCACAGAAAGAGCTCACATGGTTGCACTGATAGGAATCTGAATTAAACTTGAATCTATCAACCCATCCCTTTGTAGAAAACTAAGTGCCGTACACTGAAATAAAAAAGGATCAGAGCATCACATCAGATAACATCACACGGTTGCATGTGATGAATGGAGCTATATGTTAAGGCTAAAAAACTTAGTAATGCCAAATGTGTCTTATTTTTAACCAATGTGGGACTTGGGTTTTTTCCAATACACTGTATGAAATTTCTATTTTTAGCCAATGTGAAAAGTTGGGTGGTAGAGGTTCTTCCAATTCTTTTAGGGATGTTGGTTGATTGGTTTTCTCTAATTTTATTTTTAAGATGGACTTTTTTGATATTCCTCTCTTAGTGGACCCTTATTAGGGATGTGTCTGATCATTTCACTTCCATTTTATTCTAATCAATTGTGAGGGTCGAAACCTTTTCGGTTTAATAACCATTGGTTAGCTCATTCTACTTTTTGTGAGGTTGTTCTATCTTATTGGTCTAATTTTATAGTTTAAGGTTGAAAGACTTTTGTTTTGTTGGAGAATTTCAAATCTCTTAAGTTAGTGCTGAAATGATGGAACAAGCAGACTTTTGACAAAAGTTTTAGATTGATTCTTTTAGGGTGGTCGTTAGGAATTTGGATGCTTTGAATGATCAGAGACAATTATCATAGGAGGAAATCCATACCCGGTCTAGCAACAATGCAGACCTTTGGTCTTTATCAAGGATTAACGATTCTCAAATGTTCCAAAGATCCAAGTCTAAGTGGCTTAAGGAAGCCAGTTCTAACTCTGGTTTTTTTCGCGCTTATGTCAATAGTAAGAGTAGGAGAACATTATTTTATCCTTGAAGGTTGGTGAAGTTTGGATGGAAGGGGTGTCTGAGACTAGGCAAGAAATGATTAATTATTTTTCAGAGATCTCCAAGGAGCTAAATTTTGACAGACCTTCTCTCTCTCTCTCTCTCTCTCTCTCTCTCTCTCTCTCTCTCTCTCTCTCTCTCTCTCTCTCTCTCTCTCTGTTGAGGATAACATTGCCTTAACTCGTATTTTTACTCTTCAAGAGCTTGTTGGTTCTATTACCTTGTGTGATGGTAACAAGATTCCTGGACCTAGTGGTTTTTCATTCTCCTTTTTAAGAAGGTTCAGGAAACTTTTCAGGGAATAAGTTAGGGTTATGTTTGATCAGTTTCACCAATTTTCCTCATTACCTCATTCTTTTTATTCTTAATTTGTCACTTTTATTCCTAAGATTAATTCTCATGTTCGGTTAAGTGATTTCAGACCCATTTCTTTGGCTAGTTCTTTATATAAGTTGGTGGCTAAACTGTAAGTTGCTAGTCTTGGGGAGGTCATGGAACAACTTGTTTCCCCAAATCAATTTTCCTTTCTAAAAGAAAGAATGTTGGCAGATGTTGTGAAGGTTGAAAATGAAGTGATTACCTGGCTAAGAAAACTAGTAAGCATTGTCTCATTTTTAAAGTGAATTTTGAGAAAGCATATGACTTTGTGAGTTGGGAGTTTATGGAGTATATGTTGGTTAAATTTGGTTTTAATGATAAATTGAGGTATTGTATTAGAGTTTGTGTTTTTTCTAGGAATATTGTGGTGTTTTTCAATGGTTTCCCAACTCAAGATATTAGTATTTAAAAGGGTATGAAGTAAGGGGATCCCCTAGCTCCATTCCTTTTTCTGCTTGGGAATATAGGGTTAAGTGGTTCAATTAGTAGGGCCATTGAGCTTGGTCTTCTCGTAGGTTTTAGGATAGGTGCCTCAGGTTTGGTAGTATTCTATCTTCAATGCATAGACAATACTCTTATATTAGAGGGTCCATTTGTTGAGGACCTTTGGACTGTAAAAGTTATCCTTAAAGGCTTTAAGCTAGCTTACAGCCTCTAGGTGAATATTTTTAAAATTAGTCTGGTAGGGGTCAATATGGACCCTATATTTTTAGATTCTACTAGTGATTTCCTTCATTGTAAAATTGAGTTTCTTCCTCAGTTTCACTTAAGAACTATTTCTTTTTTGCAAATAAATTTTGGGATAAAAATGGGATACATTTTGGGATAAAACTTTTAGGGTTTAAAGGGGGATAAAATCAAGATAAGGGATCAAAGGATAAAAACATAGGGTTCTATAATATTTTAATATATATTATCATTATCAATTTATTTTCTATAATCAAATTAATGGGAGATTTTTTCAATCAAACAAAAGGGATAAAATCATTCTAACACACCTCAAATTGTATGTCCTCTGCCCTTGAGCAATAAGGCATTTTTTTAAAAATTTAATATTTCTCTGCCCCCGATGCGTGAGAATTTTTCAAGGAATAAAAACAACCAACACACCAACTTTTTTTCGATAAGAACTACGGTACTCTGATCCTTCATTTAATATGAGGGTACATAGGTATATAGTTGTAAACTCTAACGAGTACAATTATAAAAAACATTTTTAGGTTATTTTCTTTGTAAATATCAAACTAATTTTCTGTAAATATATATTTAATTGATAATCAAACACCTTAAGAACACGCTAACCCTAGAATTATAGGAGAATCTCATTGAGTACAATGAAGAGGAGGGTGTATAGTACCTTCCTCTCGCTTAACCTACTCCCGAACCTAGTCTCAGGTTTTATCATTGTTTCCCTGTTCCTTAAGAACGAATAAAGGATGATGGTGACTCTTTCATTTTGTCGACTGTGACAATTGCATATTATATAGGAAAAAGTATGAAAATTTGGATCAATGTCCAGAATGTGGTGAGTCGCGCTACAATTTGAAGAACAACAATGGTGATGACAATGATAGTGTTAGTAAGAAGCATCCTCCTACTAAAATGTTATGGTACTTGCCAATAATTCCGAGGTTAAAGAGACTTTTGCTAATGTGAATGATGCAAAGAATATTATATGGCATGCAGATGAAAGAAAATGTGTTTGAAACATTCGCCATGTAGTTGATTCTTTGCAATGGAAGAAAATTGATTCATTGTTTTCGGATTTTGACCTTGAGCCAAGAAACCTTATGCTTGGGCTTGCCACAAATGGAATGAACCCCTTTGGTAATCTGAGCCCTAACCATTCTTCATGGCATGTTCCTCTCACGATTTACAACCTATCTCATTGGTTGTGCATAAAGCACAAGTATATGATATTAAGTCTGGTGATTTATGGACCAAGACAACCTGGAAACAATATAGATGTTTATCTAAGTCCATTAATTGAGGATTTAAAACTTTTTTGGGATAGAGGTGTTGACGTTGATGATGCATATTCTGGTGAAAAGTTTAAGATGTGTGCAATGTTATTTTTCATAATCAACGACTTTCCTACATGTGGTTATTTGGCTGGATATAGTGTCAAAGGACATAAATCATGTCCTATATGTGAATCTGATACTTGTTTTCACCAACTTGAGTTTGGAAAAAAGACTATTTACCTCGTGCATCAAAAATTTATAAAACTCAATCATCCTTATTGTAGATTGCAGAAGGCTTTTAAAGGAGAACATGAGTTTGAAAGCGCTTTTAAACCTTTAATTGGTGATGAAGTTTATCAGCGACAAGAACACCTTAATGTTGTATTTGGAAAGAAAAAAGACGGTCTGGTTGATAGAAATATTTGGAAAAAGAGATTGGTGTTCTTTGATCTTCCATATTGGTCTAGACTCGATGTAAGACATTGTCTTTATGTGATGCATGTGGAGAAAAATATGTGTGATAGTTTAATAGGAACACTTTTAAACATTCTAGACAAGACTAAAGATAATATGAATTATAGTTTAGATATGGTGGAAATGGGTATACGACAACAATTGGCTCCAGAAGATAGAGGAAAAAGATCTTATTTGCCTTTGGCATGTCACACTCTATCTAAAAAACAAAAGAAAAGTTTTTACGAGTGTTTGCATGAGATCAAAGTTCCCCAAAGTTACTCTGCAAAAATCAATAAACTTTTATCAACGAAATATCTCAAGTTAGTTGGCTTAAAATATCATGATTGTCATGTCTTGACACAACAACTTCTACTTGTGGCTATCTGTGGCATCCTTCCAAAAAATGTAAGAGTAACTATAACATGATTGTGCTTGTTCTTCAATGTTATAAGTATAAAAGTTCTTCATTTAAAAAAAGTAGATGAATTAGAAGATGAGGCTACAATAATATTGTGTAAATTGGAGATGTATTTTCCTCCATTATTTTTTGACTTTATGGTTCACTTATTTGTTCATCTAGGCAAAGAAATCAAATATTGTGGTCCAGTTTATTTAAGGTGTATGTATCCTATTGAGCAATATATAAAGCTATTTAAAGGATATATGAAGAATCATCATCGGCCAAAAGCTTAGATCGTTGAAAGGTACATCACAGAAGAAGCTCTTGAGTTTGGTTCAAACTATTTGTCGGAACTGAGTCTATTGGAATTCCAAAGTCTCGTCATGCTGACAGATTTGAAGGTAGCGGTACTAAAGGTTTAAATGTTAAATCAATGGACGTGATGTAGTACTTCAAGCACATTTCTATATGTTGAATAATCTTAGTGTAGTTGAACCTTACATAGTTACTCACAAAATAAAGAAAAAATATCCCTGAATGAATGAAAAGTTGTTGTTGACACGACATAACAAGGAATTCATAAGTTGGTTTAATATGAGGATTTATAATGATGATTGTGCATCCGAGAAAAATAAATGGTTATCGTACATGCCGAAATTTAATGTGATAACTTGGACGGCATACGACATTTCTAATTAATCCTTTTATACAATATCAAAATATGATCGTAGTACAATGCAAAATAGTTGAGTTATGGTTGAGGCTGAATCATAGTATTTCTCTAGTTCGAAAGATAAGAATCATATTTTGGCAACCACCACATTCTATGGTGTCATTCATGAGATTTTGGAGATTGATTATGTTATTTTCAAAGTGTCTTTATTTAAATGCAAGTGGGTTCCTAATAATAATGGTGTACAAACTGATGAGTTGGGATTCACATGGGTTGACCTTGGTAAGCCAACTTATAACACTTAATCATTCATCATGGCTACTCAAGCAAAACAAATTTTTTATGTGACAGACCCTATGAACTTTTCAAGGAGATGGTCAACTGTTCTCAAAGGAAAACGCATTCCTCCTAGTGATAATGAAAGTTTTATATTCCTTCAACTCCTTCGTATGCAATGCAAATGCCTAATTCGTATGAAGAAGTTGATAAAGATGGTGTACATGTTATTTGTAACGATCATCAAGAAGACATATGAAAAAATTAAAAAGTAAGTATTTTATACTCCTAATTCATAATTTATTGTATATTATAATTACTAATGATGTTATTTTCTAACAACTATTATTATTTGAAATTATAGGTATTTAAAGTCAAGACACCAAGACAAAAACATAGTATTATTTGTTGTAATGATATGTACTAGGGGTGGCAAAACGGGCCGTGGCCCGCCGGGCTGGCCCACGCACCCGCCAAAAAATGGCGGGTTGGGTTGGGATTTTGGGCCCGCCGCCCACCAAAGCCCGCCCTGCCAAAACCCGTCACCCGCAAAATCCCGCCGCATCTATTCGTTTAGCATGTCCCACCTTAAATCCGTCATTTTTTAGTTAATTCTAATAATTATAATTCTTGATGGTTTTATTATGTACATTTATTTGAGAATATATGCAATATTTTTTTGAAGTAAAATTTGTTTAAAAGATGCTTTGTAAAAATTGTTCTAAAAAATAAGTGAAAAATCTATTTAAAATGTAAAAACAAGCCTATTAATCTATTAAAAAATGAAAAAATAAATAAATAAAAAAGTTGGCGGGCAAGCCCGCCGCCCGCCACCTTGGCGGGGCGAGCTAGATTTTTAAGCCCATTTCCATTAGGCGGGCTTAAAGCGGGGAGGGGCGGGCGACCCGTTTTGCCACCCCTTGTGTCATTTTGGTTTTGATGTAATATACCATTTTTTGTTCCTAATGGAATTGTGTCATTGATGTAATACAATTTTTGGTCTAATTCAATTCAAAAATGTTGTATTGTTGTTTCTAGTCTGATATGATTCAGAAATATTCAGGTTTAAAATTTGAGAATACTGTAAAATTAAAAAGTATATCACAATGGTTTTTAACTCAATCGTTGTTATAAGTAGATCGCGCTATCCAAACTAATAAAAGGCAAGAATAGCGAGGCTGAGATTCAAACAAAGCACCTATAAATTATTTCACAACGGTTGTTTGAATAAACCGTTGTTATAAGTAGCGTTCTAACTAACTTATAACCACGGTCTCTCGCCCGTTGTGGAAACCACCATACATACAATCCCACGCTACCTAACAACGAACGTGCAACCTTCATTATATGTGTTTCGCAACCGTCGTTATGTTTTCCGTAGTAGTGTATTGACACGCATGTTAAGATGGAATGGAAAGCGATAAAGTCTTATGGACAAGGAGATGACCAATTTATAGATGGTGTCATTTAATCAGAGATGTCCATTGTAATACCCCATATTCTCTAAACGCTCAATTGGAAATCAGATGAGATCGGATGAGTGTCTATGTGCTCTATCTTTGGTTAATTGGATTAATGGAATCCTCTAAGTGCTTTAAGTATTGTCAATTGGGATCAACAGAGCAATTGGTAAGCTCTGAAGAGATCGATTAATTATTAGAAGAGACAGATCAATGTTATTAGTTCAAGAAAGGATTTTAAGGGTATCTCTAATAATTGATCCACTGGTGTGAGACGATAAAATATGAATTGGAGATATTTTACTCTATTGGATTATATTATATAATATTGGTATTTTATATATATATATATATATATATATATATATATATATATATATATATTAGAAAGAAGAGAAGAGAAGAAGTTAGTAAGAAGGAGAGGAAAAGGAAGAGAAATGAGAAAGGAAGAACATGGAAAAAGAAGGAAAAGTTTGGGAAGAAGAAGAAGCTTGGATCACCATTATTCATCATCTTCTTCAACCTCCTCTTCGATTTCCAGGTGGGTTCTAGGTAGAACTATAAGTGTAGAAATAGAGTTTTGGAACCTAGAGTAGAAATTCTAGGTTAGGAGTATTTTGTGCGGATTTGATGTTTTAACGGTTCAAGTGTGGAGTAGAAATTCTAGGTTAGGAGTATTTTGTGTGGATTTGATGTTTTAACGGTTCAAGTGTGGAATTGATTGCGTAGTATAATCGGGTTATGCATGAATTTAATCGGTGATACTTGTTGTTGTGTTCCAATATGTTGTGATGAGGTTTGGTTGGGTTTAGTATCCATAAAAACAGAGTTTTTGGTTTCTGCAACAGGGTTAACCGGTTAACGGTATGGGGTTAACCGATTAACCCATGGAAAAATGGTGTTTTACGTGAAAATTGAGTTGGTTAACCGGTTACCAGAATATGGATAACCAATTAACCAATTGTGTCTCTAACTCTGTTTTACTACTGGAAGTAGCCCGTTAACCGATTAACTATATCCTGTTAACTGGTTAACACTGTGTTGAATTATGAAAACCTTTTAAAATCCATAACTTTTGATCCGTGTGTCCGATCGAAGTGTTCTTGGTATCGTTGGAAAGCTATGACGATCCTCTACCCAATAAAAAGTGAAAATATTGAGTATGATGTGGGATTAATTATTTGGTGTTAATTGAATGAAAATAATGTTTATGTGATATATTGTGATAAATGTTTTACTTATGCAAATTGTGTTATGCCATATCTATCTAATTGTTGTTAGGTATGATTGAGAGAAAATGCATGCTTAAAATGAATTAGGAAGAGTGAAGAAACCTTACCCCAAAACCAAATGATATGATTCTAGGTTGTGACTAGGATTGTGATAGAGAACCCAGATGGCGATGTTCGTGCGTCGATGCCTAGGTGTGCATCCTTGACAAGTAATGGTCTAGAGGAGAGTGAGACACTGGTATGGAATATGTGTGTGAACCTTGTGTTCTTTGTGAAAAGGAAAATGTGGCCTTAAGGCAAATGTGGCCTTGTGATTGTCGAATACAATCACGTTTGTGTGTGATATCACGTAATCGGAACCGTTTCCCTGAGTTGTCGTTTCGCGAGTTAAGGCTTATATAGAGAGCTCCTCCAGAATGTATGCATGTTTTATTACTTGGCAGGTTTGATTCCAGCGTACAGTGCGAATGGCGCCCGTTGGGCATATGCTTATGATGGTTAATGGCCCATGTGAAGTAACGGTTCATAACGGTTAATGGCCCGTAGAACCCGAATACATTCGTATGTCAAGTAAGTGCAATGATACATGACTCGAGCCGACTTCTAGACGTAGTAGAGGATGGGAAAAGGGGATGCCTTGATGAGGTTACCGATTAGTGATATTTGAGTTGTTGAACTCATGAACATATTTCCATATAGTGTGAGATTGTGAACTCAAGGTCATTTCCCTTCCCCTTGACTTGAGTTAGGATTGGCTAGAACCCTATAAAGCCGAGAGAATCCATAAGATAGGGAACTCATTGAGATTAATATCTCACCCTATTATTGTTGTTATTTTTCAGGCGTTGTTTGCAGGTTTGATTTACAAGTGGACCTATACTTGGATGTTTCAAGAGAAGCTTAGCTTTAGTTTTCCACTGTGTAATTTGTTATATACAATTGAGGATATTGTATATTGATCTTAGTTTTTTTTTTGCTAGTTTCCATATCTTGTGCCATAGATTGTATTATGTTTTTAGAATGGTCAAGTATGTGAATTACGCCATTAGACACTTATGATAGTGTCAGTACCAAATAAACGCTTGTATAGTATTATTCTAGGTATATATTATACAGGGCGTTACATCCATCATATCTCAGTATCAACGGATGAGATCGGTTGCTTGTAGTGGCCGCTAAACAATTAATTTCTTGATAATTGTCATTTACTCTAATTTACTTAATTCCATAAATTTAGAGTTTACAAAATCAATGACAATAATTGTCATTACTCTATTTTATTTTAGGCCATCAATTAGAGTATCACAACATTATTTGGGCCATTAATTAAAAGATTACGAAATTATATGTAATTTCTTACATTCTCCTACTTGGCCGAAATTTGATAGAACCACCAAACAACTTATGATATATAAAAATTAATGTATTAAATCTCATCCCTGTGAATACATAATTGCCAGAGTATAATAGAATACTAAATATGGGTTATGGTTGTCATGTATTATTTTCTAAACAGAATTCCTTCTATATACCACAAACACGAATATCCTATTGTACAAGGTGCTTAACCACCACATAAAATCTCATTATGGTCTCGTAAGTGTTTCTAGAACATTCATGTTATAACTCATTAGACAAAAAAATTATGTGCACAATAACTAGAAACATTTATTAAGGTTCAAAAATACATAATCATAAAGAGCTCAGAGTATCAACATTATCAAATAGATCATTCAAGAGGATAACCAAGACCCATTCTATGTACATGTTTACTTAAATGTCTTTGGTTGTAACCCTTTAGTTAATGGATCAACAATCATAAGGTCTGTTCTGATATGCTCTATAGATACTTTTTGTTTCTGAACTTCTTCCTTAACGGAGTAATACTTTAGCTCCATATGTTTTTCACCCTTTGAGTATTTAACATTCTCAGAAAAAAATACTGCTGCAGAATTGTCACAGTAAATTTTCAATGGCTTGGTAATGGTGTCAACTACCCCAAGCCTTGAAACAAAACTCTGTGACCATAATGTCTGAACTGTAGCTTCTAAACATGCTATAAATTTAGCTTCCATGGTGGAAGACGCAACACCTGTTTGCTAAGCACTTTTCTATGATATAGCTCCTTCTCCAAGATGAAATATGTAGCAAAATGTAGACTTTCTAATGTCAATACATCCACCAAAATCTGAGTCTGAATATCCAACTACTTCTAATTAATTGGATCTTTTGTACATGAGCATGTAATCCTTAGTACCTTTTAGATACCTTAAAACTTTCTTTGCAACTTTCCAATGATCAATTCCAGGATAACTTTGATACCTGTCTAACATTCCAACTACGAAACTAATATCCAGTCTCGTGCAGGTTTGCACATACATCAGACTACCCACTATAGAACCATGCATAATTGATTCCACTGGTTTCCGCTCTATGTTATTATTTGGACATTGCACAAGACTAAATTTATCTCCTTTCTAAATTGGTACAATTCCAGGAGAACAATTTTCCATGTTAAATCTCCCTATAATTTTTTTGATATAGTCCTTTTGAGACAATCCCAACAGTCCTTGTGATTTATGACAGAATATTTCAATTTCTATCACATAGGATGCCTTTCCTAAATCTTTCATTTCAAAATTCTTAGAAAGATATTCTTTGGTCTCATGCAACATACTTAAACTATTAGTTGCAAGCAAGATATCATCAACATATAGAACCAAAAACATAAACTTGCTCCAACTGATCTTCCGGTATATGCATTTATCAACTAGATTTTCTTCAAAATCGAAAGAGGTAATGGTATCATTGAACTTGATGTACCATTGCCTTGAGGATTATTTTAGTCCATATATTGATTTCTTCAGTTTATACACCATATGACTTTTTCCTTCAATTGGGAAACCTCTCATATAAACTTCATCTTCAAGACTACCATTCACAAAGGTTGTTTTCACATCTATCTGGTGTAACTCTAAATCATAATAAGCCACCAGTGCCATGATAATACGCAACGAGTCTTTCTTTGACATAGGAGAAAATTTTTATTTATAATCAACACCATCTTTTTGAGTATACCCTTTAGCAACAATTTGGGCTTTATATCGTTCGATATTGCCATCTGAGTCTCGCTTGGTCTTTAAGACCCACTTACAGCCAACTCGTTTAGCATCCTTAGGAAACTCGACTATTTTCCAAACTATATTTTCTTACATGGATTTTAGCTCTTCTTTAATGGCATCAATCCATTTCTCTGACTCAACACTATTCATGGCTTCTAAGAAAGGAACTAGATCTTTATTTATTCCAATCTCTGACTCTAACAAACAAGTCTCCTAAATACTTGGAATAGCTGATTTTTTTTCTCTTTGAGATCTTCTTAAAGGTATTTCTCTAGGATCATTTAGTTCAGAGACTTGTGAGTTAGTATCTTCATTTGGAGTGTTAGAATGTTTTTGAACAACAGGAACAACACTTGGAACAATTGTTGACAAAGGAATACTTATAGGTAAAGTGACTTTTACCTTAACTTCCTTTATGTCAACATTTTGTTGTTCCTCACTCCCACTAACTTCACTATTTTCAAGGAATTTTGCATTGCTAGTTTCTATAATTCTTTGACTATGATTAGGACAGTAAAAGATTTACCCTTTAGACTTCTTTGGGTAACCAATAAAGTAACCATTTATTGTTCGAGAGTCTAACTTATTTTCATGTGGATTATATACTTTTGCTTCTGTTGCGCAACCCCAAACGTGCAGGTGCCTTAAACTCAGTTTCCTACTTGTCCATAACTCAAAAGGATTTTTAGGAACATCCTTGCTAGGAACTCTGTTTAATAAATACATAGCATTCTTTAACGCATACATCCATAAAATTTTGGGCAATGATGAATTGCTCAACATACTCCTAACCATATCCATTAGTGTTCAATTACGCCTTTCTACCACACCATTTTGTTGTGGTGTGTATGTCATCGTGTATTGTGCACGAATACCATGACTTTTAAGAAGTTTTGCAAATGGACCTGGACATTGTCTCGTTTCACTATGTTTTCCATAGTATTCACCATCCTTATCAGATCTTACGATTTTCACTTTCTTATCTAATTGTCTTTCAACTTCTTTAATGAAAATATCAAAAGCATCAACTGCTTGAGACTTTTCCTTAAGCAACTAGATATATCCATAACATGAAAAGTCATCAATAAAGGTGATGAAATATTTTTCTTCGCCAATAGATGGAGTGTCAGGTCCACATATATCATTGTGTATGATTTCAAGAAGTTAGCTGCTTCTTGTGGCACCTTTCTTGTTATGTCTGGTTTGCTTTCCCTTAATGCAATCCACACATAAGCCAAGATCGGTAAAATCTATTAAATTCAAAACCACAATTGTATAACTTTGAAAGAGAAACTAAACTCCTAGACATTAAAGGTACATAAAGAGTCTTTATTAGATCAAATGATATCCAATATCAAAGATCAAGAGATAAGTCCATATGCCTTCAATTGGAGATTTCATATGATTTCAAGTGTAGAGAAACATCTTTGACTTGTGGTTTGGATCGTAACGAGTCCACGCATCATGTTAGATACATGAGTAGTAGCACCAGAGTCATGTCACCAAGAATTATGAGGAACATCAATTAAGTTTGATTCAAAAGTACATACATATGTTTTATACATACCTTTCTTTTAAAACCAAGCCTTACGTTTAGGACAATCTTTCTGGAAGTGGCCTTTCGAATAGAAATAGCACGTATTATGTTTCTTAGTAGGTTTCTTTTTCTTAAAGTTCTTAACCTTTGACTTCAATGTTTTTCCATCTCCATGAACTAGGTTGACAGAATGACTCTTAAAATTCTTTAGTCGATTCTCCTCCTGAATTAGCTTTCTAACTAATTCATTAACATCCCACTTATCTTTCATAATGTTATAGTTAATCTGGAAAGCACATACTAATAAGGCAATGAGTACAGAATAAACTAAACCATAAAAGAGTCATCTACTGCTATGCCCAAAGACTTAAGCCTTGTTGTAGTATTTGTCATCTCAATGGTGTGCTCTTGCATACTTCGTGACCCATCAAACTTCATGGTCATAAGTTGAGCCATAAATATACCAGCGAGTGCCTTATCAGCAGAGCGAAAACGTTCTTCCACAAAATTAAGGTATTCCTTAGGACTTTCTGTTTGTGCAATCTTTCATCCTCAAACTTAATGTTGTTCGCAATAGTCATCCGCATAAACATAAGGCTCAATCTGTTGGACCGCTCTCATGCCTTAAGTTCAAACCTTTCATCCTCAGCGTTATCATCAGTGACAACATGTTTTCTGTGGGGTCCAGCCATTTGGTGTTTTGCATGAAAGGAAAATAACACTTGGTGTTTTGCATGAAAGGCAAAGGACACTTGGTGTCTTGCATGAAAGGCAAAGAACAAGTGTCTTCATGCATGTAAGACCTTTTGGCTTGCTTCTCCTATAAATAGGACCAAGAGCAAGCATTCAAAATACAACCACAAGAGAAACAAGAAGCAAGAGAAATAGAGCCTTGCTCAAGAGAGAAAATTGTTTTAGAGAGTTTTTCCTTGTGAGAGAAATAGTGAGCCAATTTGTGAGAGTGTTCCTTACAAATTGAAAGATACTTTGTAGAGAGTTTCACTTAAGGGTGAAGTTGTTGTATTCCCATTTTTATTATAGTGGATGTTTTAAGAGGCCTAAGGGTCCCGTGATTTTTCCCTTTCTCACATTGAGAAGGTTTTCCATGCTAAAATCTTTTTGTGTCATTTTTGCTTAATTTTTCACGTTTCCGCAAGTGTCTATTTTTGAGTTCACGGAGGAGGGAAATTATGGAAGGTTATTTCCCAACAGTGGTATCAGAGCCTGGTTGAGTTCTGGGTAACTACGGTGTTGTACTCGTAAGAAAGTTCTTAGTATGCTCTGTGGTTGCAACATTGTTTGATCTTCCACATCAGAAAAGAAATATTCTTGTTGGAATTAAATCGTAGTATTGTGAAAGTGTGTCTTTGTAAGTTCTGGCTAAGGAAAGACTTGGTATTTAAGCGCGTCAATATTGACCCACCTCTCTTTCCTGGGAACTTCCTAGTTGCACTATTCATAAACCACGGTAACTTTTCCCGTGTACGACACTATTTACAAAATCTCCTAGCTAAAAGAACTACTTTCCCGTGTTCTCAAAAATGGATGGTTCTATCAGTTATGAAGGAGATATGTTCAAGTTGACCGCTGATAATTATACCTATTGGAAGCCGATGATGGAAGACCACCTATATTGCAAAGATTTGCATGAGCCAATCTCTCAAAAGGATAAGCCAACGGAGAAGAAAGATAACGAGTGGGAGCTCCAAAATCGGAAGGCAGTTGCCATGATCAGAAAATACATAGATAGGAGTCTATTCGAGCATGTGTCAACTTATACAAATGCGTATGAGTTGTGGACCAAACTTGAATCCTTGATTTAAAAGAAGACACCGAGAAATAAAGCACACCTTGTCAGACGACTGGTGAAATTGGAGTACTCAGATGGCCAAAATATGATCGAGCACTTGAATACCTTCAAAGGTATCGTGAACCAGCTGACGAAAGCTGACATGAAGATAGATGATGAGTTGCAAACTCTTCTGCTCCTAAGTTCTCTACCTGAGAGTTGGGACACTCTAGTTGTCACTCTTAGTAACTCTGCTCCAGACGGAAAACTTGTCTTGGATTCTGTCACAGATTCCTTGCTAAATGAAGAATCAAGACGGAGGGAAAGAGGCTTCAACAACCAGTTCGAAGCCAACATTGTTGATAACAGAGGAAGGAGTAAGAATCATGAAAGAGGAGGTCGTGGGAGATCACAAGCTAGATCCAAGTCTCGCACAAGAGTAAGCTGTTATTATTGTGGCAAATCGGGCCATAGAAGACCTGGGTGCAGATTCTTGAAGAGAGATCAACAGGCTGGAAAAGTCCGTCCAGATTTAATAAATCCAAAGAAGAATAAGGAAGAAGGAGCCACAACTGCAGTAGCCTCGAACAACGAGGATATTTTCCTTTTTGGAGATGTCAACTATCTAAATGTTGCATTCGATAATTGCACTTGGATAATTGACACCGGAGCATCTTTCCACGTTACACCTCATGAAGAATTATTCTCATCATACCAAAGAGGAGATTTTGGTATGGTGAAGATGGGAAACCACGTCACAAGCAAGATTGTTGGTATTGGTGAAGTGACTATGATCACAGACAATGGAAATAAGCTTGTGTTGAAGGAAGTAAGACATGTACCAGAGATGCGTCTAAACCTTATATCAGCAGGAAAGTTGGATAACCTAGGGATGATAAACCAGTTCGGCGATGGTAGATGGAAGCTTAGCAAAGGGAGCATGACACTTGCTCGTGGCAAAAAGGAAGGCTCCCTGTACATCATGCAGGGAAAGATAAACAAGGGAGAGACTAATGTTTCTCAAGATGCAACCAAAGAATTGTGGCATAAACGACTTGGCCACATGAGTGATAAAAGCTTAGAGATTCTTGCTAAAGATCATCTTTCAAATATCAAGGGACAACCACTTGAATCATGTGAAGACTGTCTAGCAGGCAAACAACACAGAGTATCTTTTCAAAGATCAGATGATGCAAGAAGACGAAAGAAAATCCTAGATCTTGTTCACTCAGATGTCTGCTCCACATCTGAAAGGTCTCTTGGTGGCGCACAATACTTTGTTACCTTCATTGATGATCACTCTAGAAAGGTGTGGGTGTATCCATTGAAGAAGAAAGATCAAGTTCTACAAGCTTTCAAGGAGTTTCACGCCTCTGTAGAGCGAGCATCTGGAAGAAAGTTGAAATGCTTAAGAAGTGACAATGGAGGTGAATACCTAGGTCCATTTGAAGCATATTGTAAAGCTCATGGGATAAGACATGAGAGGACACCTCCGAAGACTCCCCAAATGAATGGAGTAGCTGAAAGAATGAACAGAACGATTGCAGAGAAAGTCAGAAGCATGCTTTCTCATGCAAAACTTCCCAAATCATTTTGGGGTGAAGCAGTGAGAACTGCCATTGATCTAATAAACTTGTCTCCTTCAAGACTGTTAAATGGAGAGATACCGAATGAAGTATGGTATGGAAAAAAAGCCTCTTACGGTCAATTGAAAGTATTCGGGTGTAAGGCATTTGTTCATATTCCTAAAGATGAAAGAGCAAAACTCGATGCCAAGACGAAGGAGTGTATATACCTTGGTTCTCCAAGAGATGAACTTGGCTTTAGACTGTGGGATCCTGCAAACAAGAAGATTGTTCGAAGCAGAGATGTGGTATTTTATGAAGATCAAACAATCAATGATATTCAATCTAAGAAGTCAAAGACCATTGTGGTACAAAACTCAGGGGGAGAGATTCCTCAACGAGATATTGAACCTGATCAGACAGCACAACCCCATCATATGGAGCAACCTGACCAAACAGAAGAAGATCAGGAAATGCAGGAAGAACAAATTATAGATACTGATCAGAGAGACCAAGAACCTCAAGTGAGAAGATCCGTGCGAGTAAGACAACCATCAAGAAGATATTCCCCAGATGAGTATGTCACTCTCACCGATGAAGGAGAACCTCAAAACTTCATAGAAGCCATTGAGACGGATGACAAAGACAAATGGATGCAAGCCATGCAAGAAGAATTACAGTCACTGAATGAGAACCAGACATATGACTTGGTGAAATTACCAAAGGGAAGAAGGGCTTTGAAAAATAAGTGGGTGTTCAAACTCAAGTCTGAAGAGAACAACCCAAACCCCAGATACAAAGCACGAATTGTCGTGAAGGGGTGCCATCAGAAGAAAGGCATAGACTTCGAAGAGATATTCTCACCAGTGGTGAAGATGACATCCATAAGAGCAATCCTTGGTCTAGCTGCAACACTAGACTTGGAGATAGAGCAACTTGATGTTAAAACAGCATTCTTACATGGAGACTTGGAGGAAGAGATATACATGGAGCAACCCGAAGGATTTGCAGAACCAGGCAAAGAACATCTTGTGTGTCGCTTGAAGAAAAGTCTATATGGGTTGAAGCAAGCTCCAAGGCAATGGTACAAAAAGTTTGAACTCTTCATGACCCAACATAAATTTGAAAAGACTTCTGCAGACCACTGTGTGTTTGTGAAGAAATATGATAATGGTGAATCCATCATACTTTTGTTGTATGTTGATGATATGCTTATTGTTGGGAAAGACAAGACAAAGATAGATGCTCTAAAGAATGCACTGAGCAAATCTTTTGCCATGAAAGATTTGGGTGCAGTAAAGAAGATTCTTGGAATGAAAATCATTCGAGATCGTCCCAAAAGAATGTTGTGGATGTCACAAGAAGATTATATCAAGAAAGTCCTTGAGAGGTTCAACATGCATAATGCTAAACCTGTACATGTCCCACTACCTGGTCATCTGAAACTCAGTAAGACACAGTGTCCAAGCAATGAAGAAGAAAAAGAAGAAATGAGCAAGGTGCCCTATTCTTCAGCTGTGGGTAGCCTTATGTATGCAATGGTTTTCACAAGACCAGACATTGCTTATGCTGTTGGAGTAGTAAGTAGATTCCTGTCAAATCCAGGAAAGGAGCATTGGAATGCTGTGAAATGGATACTGAGGTATCTAAGAGGAACTGCCAAACAGTGTTTGTGCTTTGGCAATGAAAAGCAATTACTCACTGGGTATGTAGATGCAGACATGGCAGGGGATGTAGATTCAAGAAAATCTATTTCCGGGTATTTGATTACTTTTGCAGGGGGAGCTATCTCATGGCAATCACGATTACAAAAGTGCATTGCTTTGAGTACCACAGAAGCTGAATACATAGCAATTACTGAAGGCTGTAAGGAGATCATGTGGATGAAGAAGTTCATGCAAGAGTTAGGTCAGAATCAAGAAACTTATGTTCTCTATTGTGACAATCAGAGCACAATCCATCTCAGCAAGAACTCGACATACCATTCAAGGTCAAAACACATTGACGTAAGGTATCACTGGATCCGCGATGTGTTGGAGAGTAAATTGTTGAAAGTAGAGAAAATTCATACCAATGAGAATGGGGCAGACATAATGACAAAACCTCTTCCAAAAGAGAAGATAGAGCTCTGCAAACAAGTTGCTGGATTAGCAGCAACTCCAAACTAACCCAGAACATTCCCCTATGGCTGGAGGGGGAGAAATGTGGGGTCCAGCCATTTGGTGTTTTGCATGAAAGGAAAATAACACTTGGTGTTTTGCATGAAAGGCAAAGGACACTTGGTGTCTTGCATGAAAGGCAAAGAACAAGTGTCTTCATGCATGTAAGACCTTTTGGCTTGCTTCTCCTATAAATAGGACCAAGAGCAAGCATTCAAAATACAACCACAAGAGAAACAAGAAGCAAGAGAAATAGAGCCTTGCTCAAGAGAGAAAATTATTTTAGAGAGTTTTTCCTTGTGAGAGAAATAGTGAGCCAATTTGTGAGAGTGTTCCTTACAAATTGAGAGATACTTTGTAGAGAGTTCCACTTAAGGGTGAAGTTGTTGTATTCCCATTTTTATTATAGTGGATGTTTTAATAGGCCTAAGGGTCCCGTGGTTTTTCCCTTTCTCACATTGAGAAGGTTTTCCACGCTAAAATCTTTTTGTGTCATTTTTGCTTAATTTTTCACGTTTCCGCAAGTGCCTATTTTTGAGTTCACGGAGGAGGAAAATTATGGAAGGTTATTTCCCAACATTTTCTTCCACAAGTGACAAGTCAAGGTCCAAAACACCTGTGTGGAATTTGACTTGTTCATTCCATTCAGAAAAGTTCAAACCATTGAAAACGGTAACAGATGCAGCTTGCTAATGAAGAGAAATTGTTGCAAAAATAAATCATAAAAAATGCTCATATTAATTTATGATATACCCAGATAAACATCAAAGCATATTATAGTTCTCTTTTGGGTAGTCACTACAACATGCTATCATATATAAATGCCATTTTTTTAATTTATCATAATTGAAAATTAAAAAATTTGCAACCAAACACATAATTCATCTTTGGACAATATATATATATATATATATATATATATATATATATATATATATATATATATATATATATATATTATATTTGATTCAAGAATTTAAATTTTCACATTCAAGTTATAAAATTTTCCTTTGGGCAAATCTAATCTGATGATTAATTAACGGTTATATTTCATGGCATTTCATTCATTCTAAATTGGCCATTTTAGTGTATACAAGGGTTTAAAATAACATTTTGAAGTCACATTTTTTTCATTCATCCATAGATATAACAATAATAATTGCATCATCGAAATTAAATAAATAAAATTAAAAGTGAATATTCATGTATAGCAATGTCACTGTTATATCACGTTATCACACATACTTTGTTATATCTTGCTTATATATACATGAATCTTGGAAACAATAATAATAAAAAATAAAGCATGTCTAAGTATACATGTATATAATAATAATTTAGTAATACAATAACATTGATTGAAAACCATTTTTGGTTTTACGAACAAAATTCCATCATACAAGTAACAAAAAAAGCAATCATATCAAAATCAATATATGCAAATTGACGCATATAGCTAATCAACTATGTCGTAGTGGTATTGTATTCTTTCAATTACCCATGTTTCAGTATATATTGAAAACGTTTACAAATCTACGACATACAATGACCGCAGGCAAAAGAAATTGAATATATTCAAAAGAATACTTCATCATATCATATTTTAAGGGAGATAAATAGCGTAAGTGGAAAATCATAAATTTCATAACAAAACTTTGATACTACGTGTAATACTTAATCGATAAATAAATAAACATTAAGCGGAAACATTCAAACATTCAACATATGGATCTTGAAAGTTTATGATTGTCACATACCTAGATTCAATGACGAAGTCATAATAGCAAACACACAAATCGATTTCTCTCCCCTTCTCCCCTTACTGACACTCACGTTAAGATGGAATATAAAGTAATGGAGACTTATATACAGGGAGAGAATCAATTTATAGATGGTGTCACTTTAATCTGAGATGTCCATCATATCTCAATATCAACAAATGAGATTGATTACTTGTAGTGGTTATTAAACAATTAATTTATTGACAATTGTCATTTACTCTAATTTACTTAATACCATAAATCTAAAGGTTACAAAACGATAATAATCATTATTCTATTTTATTTTAGGTCATAAATTAGAGTATGACAAATTATTTAAACAGTTAATTAAGAGATTACAAAACCATATGTAATTTCTTACCCCACCTTCAATTATACACCTCTACAATGAAACCAAACATTATATTTCAAGAGAGATAAAAATAATTCTTGAAGTAGATAAATTATTTTAATATGTTTGGTCTTTCTAAAATACAAATGATCTAGTCTTTTATATTTGATTATACTTAAATATATGATTTGTAACATTTGATTACAAATGTAATTTTCACATTAAAATTTACTATTCATTTCACTTTTTATATAAATCTATTTAAACATAATCATGTAATTTCAACTCATATTTTACCATACTCAATTTAAAATGATAAATTCACACAAATTAAAAATGATAAATACACAAAATTAATTTATGTCATCACATATCCAAACGACACACAAAGTATCACACAAACGGTTCATCTTTTTAACCACATATGCAAATAACAGATAGAACAGAGATTATGCAGAACTTCATCCAGGTAAGTTATTAACCAGAAATAGGCTTAAATCACCATTGTTTTCGGCTTAAACTCCTAGCCTTAGGGCTAGGGGCCTTGGCATTGTGCTGGTTTGTGGTCCTAGGTCTGTGTTGGTGATTTATCTGTTGAATAAGCTTGGTTGAATGTCGGGTGGAAATTGGAATAAAGTACTGAAAAAACCTAGAAGGGAGGTTTCACGGAGATCGATTTGGACGGTATGATTGGGGAAAGCATGCGAGGAGGGGGAAAGGGTTTCGTCTTACTTTTTCACCGAATTTCCCAATGACTTTGAAGCCAAAGACATGGCTGGAATATTCAAGGATTATGGTCTCGTTTCTGAGGTTTTCATTCCGGCTAAAAGAGATAAACTGGGAAAAAGATATGGTTTCGCGAGATTTCGAAAAGTACAAGATGAAAGGCTTCTTGCGGTGGAGTTAGATAGCATTATGATTCAGGGGTGAAAACTGTTTGCCAACATCCCCAAATTCCAAAGGGTTGAAGAAGTTAATAGAAGGAATGCTGGAAACCTGGAGAGGAATGTGGGTAAAAGTAGACAAGTACATACGGGACAAAGCTGGAGGAATAAGGAACAAGGGAAATCCTATGCTGAAGTTGTGGGGGTTAAAAAAAACAACAGGCTAATAGATTTTCTTGGAGAGTGGAGAGGAAGGTAACGACTGGTAATCCAAAACCTTTTGCTCATTTGAAGTTAGATGCTACGGAAGAGGAAATGGCCAGATTCCAAAACGCATATGTGGGAGTGGTTGGCAAATCTGGGTCAACCTATGGGATACAGGCGTGCTTCAATGCAGAAGGCTTATTTAATATTAAGGTGACGGCCCTTGGAGCTAACATGTGCCTGATGGAGGAAAATGAATCAAGAGACTTAAAGAGCCTAGTAGAAGAGGAAAGACCATGGTTAGAAAGCATGTTTGAAGAGATTCATCCATGGTCCGTTAGGGATGTTGATAACGAAAGGCTGACGTGGATGAAATGCTTTGGTATCCCGTGCCACGTTTGGGGAATTCGATTTTTCATATTTGTTTCAGGTTGTGTTGGGGAATTTGTTTGTTGTGATTATGAGACTGAGAATCTTGTTAATCTTGACGTTGCTCGCTTTCTTGTCAAAACAAAGTCTGCAACGGATCTAAACGAAGTGTTTAACGTGGAGATCAACAGGGAAACTTTCAGGATTAAGATAGTTGAGGATCACCATCGCCCAAAGAGGATTGTAATGAAGAAACAGGGATTATATGAAAGAGAAGACGATATATCGTTATCGGATTCTGAAGGTGGTGAGGAGGATGAAAGTGAAGAGGATAAGGGCGCGTGGTACCCAAATTCAAAAAATAAAAGTGGGGCAGATAGGAAACAGGAGGAGGCTAGCGCAGGGACAAGTGATATGACAAAAGATGCAGCATTAGGGGTTGGTAGGTCTGCGTACATAGTTGTGAAGGACACGGGGAACAAGGAAACTTCATGGGAGGGTCACGAGTCCCATGATACATGCGTTGGAGAAAGTGAAATTGGTGGAAAGGAGGTTTCAAAAGGAATGGATTCTGACAAAAGAAAGGACTTGTGGCTTGATTCTGCAACTGGTCAGGGGATAAGTGTGTTGGGAAGGTTTGGTGTGGGGGAATACCAGAAGCAGGTTGGGGGAGGTTTGGTGGGCCAGGATAGTCATCACTTGTTGGGCTGCAACTTCTCAAGCTCTGACCCAATTTCATGCACGGATAGAGGGTTAGTTGGGCCTTTGAAGAGGTTTGGGCCTAAAAAATCCAAACTCATAACAGACATTTACCAACATATCCAAATCCCGTATTCTTCATCTTTCTACTCTGCCCTGATTCAACAACCTGTGAAATTTAATAATCAAGTGCAGGAGCAAGTTCAAGGTGTGAATAAGGTTATTGAGGATGTTCAGGAAGGGGAAAAACCAAGTCATTCGTATGGAGAGAGGGAGTCAATTGGTGACTCTGATGTTAATCATGGAAATAGTCATTTCAAAAGAGAGTATAATAATATCTCCACAAAAGTAAGGAACCTAATCAAGGCAATGGGTGTTGAAGGGGAGGAAGACGATGAAGTGGTGGAGCTTGCGATTAGAGAACTGGAAAGCCGTGATCGAAAGGTTTTTGAAGAGAAGTTGGGGCAGCATTAAGGATTCCATGAATTGTGTGTCATTCAACATAAAGGGGTGTGCATCTTCTCTAAAAAGACGAAGGATGCAAAAAATCATAGCTAACGGGAGAGCGGATATGTGCTTTTTGCAAGAAACTAAGATCCAGGAAGTAACAGGTAGTGTGATTCAGAATATGTGGAATATGGAGGTTGTTTGTTGGTCTGCGGTTTCATCGGTAAGTTATTCTGGTGGGTTAATTTCGATGTGGAACTCTGACTTATTCAATGTTGAGTTTTCTTTCAAGGCTGTGGGAATGTTAGGTGTGGGAGGTTGGTGGCGTGGGATCAAATGTTATGTAGTTAATATATATTCACCCTGTATTTTGTCAGAAAAGAGGATTCTTTGGAAGGCCCTATTCCAATTCAAGGCGAAATTTCCTCCTAGAGAATGGTTATTAGCAGGGGATTTCAACGCAATAAAGTGTAGAGAGGAACAGAAAGGGCAGAAGAGCAAGAGGGAAAGGGAGATGGCTGAGTTTTCTTCATTCATAGATGCAATGGATCTAATTGATATCCCGGTGGTGGGTAATAAATTTACTTGGTTTAGGCCAAATGGATCGTGTAAAAGTAGACTTGACAGGTTCCTAATTTTGGAAAGGCTTCTGGAGGCGTGGGGCATGGTGTCTCAATCAGTGGGAATTCGAGATATCTCGGATCACCGACCAATCTGGGTGAATACAAAGGTGGCCAACTAGGGAGCCAAGCCATTCAAGATCTTCACTTGCTGGTATGAGGACCCGGGATTTCTGGAATTCGTAAATAATTCTTGGAATTCTATTCAGGTGGAAGGAAGTCCGTCATTTGTGCTGGTGATGAAGCTGAAAAACCTTCGAGAAAAATTAAAATGGTGGAATCGTCACATATTTAGTTGGGTGGACTTGAATGTTGAAGAGGGTGTAAAGTCGTTAAAAGAGATTGAGGATGCTATGGTGTGCGACGAAGGTGAGCAACACGACGAACTCCTAAAACAGAGAAGTGTGGAGATAGATAAAATTTGGAGTAATTTAAATCGTAAGGAGAGCATAATCATACAGAAGTCTAAGTCTAAGTGGAGAATGGAAGGGGACACTAATTCTCGTTTCTTCCACGCGGTACTGAATAATAGGAAAAGGAAGAACGGTATTTCGGCCATCAGGTCAGGTGAGGGACTGGTGGAAGGGGTGGAAGGTGTAAAATCTCTATTGCATCAACATTTTAAAAGTCAATTTGGCAGCAGGCAGAGATTGAGGCTAAAACTTAACATGGAAGGAATGCAACAGCTAAATGCTACTGAGAATGCCAAGCTGGTGGAACCTTTCTTGCAGGAAGAAATTTGGGAGGCGGTTTCCGGGGAGCCTAGCAACACGAGCCCAGGTCCAGACGGGTTTAGTCTGGAGTTTTTTAAGAAAAATTGGCCTACTGTTGGGAAGGAGATAACAAGGGTTATAGAACATTTTCACTCTCATGCGTTTCTACCAAAGGCTTTGTCTTCTTCTTTCATAGCCCTTATTCCGAAAATTGAAAATCCGTAAAAGGTGCATGATTTTAGACCAATAAGCTTGGTGAATAGTATCTACAAGATTATTGCTAAAATCGACTGCAAGGTTGAGACAAGTAATGGATAAACTAATTTCAAAAACTCAAACTGCGTTTATCCCGGGGAGACAATTGTTAGATGGTGTGTTATTGGTTAATGAGATTTTGGATAGGGCTAAGAGGAGTAAAAAGAATTGTATGGCATTCAAAGTGGATTTTTAGCAGGCATACGATTGCGTAGATTGGTCGTTCCTCATAGAAATTCTGTCGGCAATGAATTTCTCTCCTAAATGGATTAGCTGGATTAAGGGTGGTCCTCTCAATTGTTATTTATCAGTTTTGGTTAATGGGGGAACAACGTCGAATTTCAAGGCGTCCAGTGGTCTCAGGCAGGGGGATCCATTATCCCCATTCCTGTTTTCGTTGGTAGCAGAAGGACTTGCGCAGATGATGAGGCATGCTAATTCCAATCTTTTACTGCGTGGTTTCTCTGTGGATGACAACCTTCGGGTTAATCTGGTCCAATTCGCAGATGATACAATTTTGCTATGTGACGGAACAGTCGAAGATATATGGGCGTTAAAGTCGTTGTTGCGTGGATTTGAACTACTTTCCGGACTCAGGATTAATTTTATGAAAAGTTGTTTGTTCGGTATTGGTTTTCCACCTGGTTATTTAACTGCTGTAGTGAATTTTTTGGCTTGTAAAGCAGGGCATTTGCCGTTCCTCTATCTTGGTATTCAAGTGGGTGGAAATCATCGAAGAATGGCGTTTTGGAAACCGGTATTGCAGTGTGTGCGAAGGAGACTGTCTTTGTCGCGTGGACATTGTCTGTCAATAGGGGGAGGATTATACTCATAAATTCTGTGCTGTCAAATTTGCCTATCCATCATCTTGCTTTCTTTAAGCTTTCGGTGGCGGTGTTGCAAGAGTTGATTGCTATTCAACGAAGGTTTTTAAGGTCCTGTGCAAAAGAAAAAAAGGGTATGGTCTGGATTGGCTGGGATACGGTGTGTCTGCCTAAGGACAAAGGGGGA
The DNA here is from genome assembly GCA_022829125.1 of Lathyrus tuberosus. Taxonomy (NCBI): domain Eukaryota; kingdom Viridiplantae; phylum Streptophyta; class Magnoliopsida; order Fabales; family Fabaceae; genus Lathyrus; species Lathyrus tuberosus. The sequence goes on along the minus strand of JALAZF010000176.1, from coordinate 11,034,837 downwards.
CTTGGCATAAGGGATCTCGACTTGTTTAACAGATCGCTCCTCACAAAATGGTTGTGGCGAATGTTAACGGAACCGGAGGCGATTTGGCAACCACTCCTGCAACGTAGGTATGGCTGTTTATTCACTAGAATTTTGCGAAAAGAAGCAGCACCAGGCAGAATGGAAACATCGCTCTGGTGGCGAGATTTGATGACCATTGCGGATTCAAATGACGCAGGCGGGTTCATGGAACAATTGTCATGCCGTATTGGTGATGGGATGCGCATTTCTTTCTGGAGGAACTGTTGGAATGGACAGCTCCCGTTCCAAACATTATTCCCTAATCTTTTTGCTTGTTCAGTCAATAAAAATGCAGCAGTAGCAGACATGGGGTGGTGGATCAATAATACATGGTTCTGGGCCTTTGAATCATTTCGCCTAGGATTGCATTTGGACTTTATGCAGGAATTTCAGGAACTTAAACAGGTGCTGCTAGATGTGATGCTTCACAGGGGTGAGAATGACACGTTTGTGTGGAAGAGCGGGAGTACGCGACAGTTTACGATTAAAGCTTGCTATACTGTTTTATCTCGTAAGGCTGCTGAGTTTTTTCCTGAGATTATTCCCAAGGCTGTTTTGGATGTCCTGTGGAACACGGTTGTTCCTTTGAAGGCACAGGTACTTTGCTGGCGCGTATTCTTGAACAGACTTCCCACGAGGGCGAAGTTGGCGGCCAGGGGAATAATCTCCGATCCACATGAAACTGTCTGTGTTCTATGCTTCCAAGACATAGAGGATATTCATCATATTTTATGTTCGTGACTTGTGGTTAATGAAGTCTGGAGGAAGGTTTTCACTTGGGTAGGAATTTCGAATGTGGATCAGTCATTTGTCGGAGATCACTTTCTCGAATGGTTCTTAAAGTCGGTCAAACACACGACAAAATCTTCAGCATGTTTGATTTGGATTGCAACATGTTGGATGCTCTGGAGGATAAGAAACAAAATTATTTTTGAAGACGGGATCGGTAGGAACGAAGATATAGTATTAAGTGTAAAACTAACTTCTTGGTTTTGGTTGGGTACTAATCTTAGATACAAACACAATTGTAGCTTTTACGAATGGTATAAAACTCCTTTTATTTTTTGGGATAGGCGATGGTAGTTGTACTCTTCTTCCTTCTTTTTGTAGGTTTGGAGTTTGGAGTACTTTTGCCCTGATGATTTTTTGTATTGTGTTGGTATACCCTTAATATACCTCTACTGATATTATTGCTTATAAAAATAAAAATAAAAACATATCCAAACGCACGCTAAAATCTTTATGTTTTACTTGGGTTTATTGTTAAGAATTGTTTGATATTCATATAAAACGGCTGAGTATCAATTTCCAGAAGAGAAATTAACCAAACAAATTAAATTGAATTAAAAATAAGATAAAGTAATGTGGCGTAAAGTGAATTTCATTTTAAATTCCACAAGTCAATGAATAAAGTAGCAAAAGAAGCAGAAATCGTCGACAGCAGGGTTCGAACCTGCGCGGGCGAAGCCCAATAGATTTCAAGTCTATCTCCTTAACCACTCGGACATATCGACGCTGATTAGGACAGTAAAAGATTTACCCTTTAGACTTCTTTGGGTAACCAATAAAGTAACCATTTATTGTTCGAGAGTCTAACTTATTTTCATGTGGATTATATACTTTTGCTTCTGTTGCGCAACCCCAAACGTGCAGGTGCCTTAAACTCAGTTTCCTACTTGTCCATAACTCAAAAGGATTTTTAGGAACATCCTTGCTAGGAACTCTGTTTAATAAATACATAGCATTCTTTAACGCATACATCCATAAAATTTTGGGCAATGATGAATTGCTCAACATACTCCTAACCATATCCATTAGTGTTCAATTACGCCTTTCTACCACACCATTTTGTTGTGGTGTGTATGTCATCGTGTATTGTGCACGAATACCATGACTTTTAAGAAGTTTTGCAAATGGACCTGGACATTGTCTCATTTCACTATGTTTTCCATAGTATTCACCATCCTTATCAGATCTTACGATTTTCACTTTCTTATCTAATTGTCTTTCAACTTCTTTAATGAAAATATCAAAAGCATCAACTGCTTGAGACTTTTCCTTAAGCAACTAGATATATCCATAACATGAAAAGTCATCAATAAAGGTGATGAAATATTTTTCTTCGCCAATAGATGGAGTGTCAGGTCCACATATATCATTGTGTATGATTTCAAGAAGTTAGCTGCTTCTTGTGGCACCTTTCTTGTTATGTCTGGTTTGCTTTCCCTTAATGCAATCCACACATAAGCCAAGATCGGTAAAATCTATTAAATTCAAAACCACAATTGTATAACTTTGAAAGAGAAACTAAACTCCTAGACATTAAAGGTACATAAAGAGTCTTTATTAGATCAAATGATATCCAATATCAAAGATCAAGAGATAAGTCCATATGCCTTCAATTGGAGATTTCATATGATTTCAAGTGTAGAGAAACATCTTTGACTTGTGGTTTGGATCGTAACGAGTCCACGCATCATGTTAGATACATGAGTAGTAGCACCAGAGTCATGTCACCAAGAATTATGAGGAACATCAATTAAGTTTGATTCAAAAGTACATACATATGTTTTATACATACCTTTCTTTTAAAACCAAGCCTTACGTTTAGGACAATCTTTCTGGAAGTGGCCTTTCGAATAGAAATAGCACGTATTATGTTTCTTAGTAGGTTTCTTTTTCTTAAAGTTCTTAACCTTTGACTTCAATGTTTTTCCATCTCCATGAACTAGGTTGACAGAATGACTCTTAAAATTCTTTAGTCGATTCTCCTCCTGAATTAGCTTTCTAACTAATTCATTAACATCCCACTTATCTTTCATAATGTTATAGTTAATCTGGAAAGCACATACTAATAAGGCAATGAGTACAGAATAAACTAAACCATAAAAGAGTCATCTACTGCTATGCCCAAAGACTTAAGCCTTGTTGTAGTATTTGTCATCTCAATGGTGTGCTCTTGCATACTTCGTGACCCATCAAACTTCATGGTCATAAGTTGAGCCATAAATATACCAGCGAGTGCCTTATCAGCAGAGCGAAAACGTTCTTCCACAAAATTAAGGTATTCCTTAGGACTTTCTGTTTGTGCAATCTTTCATCCTCAAACTTAATGTTGTTCGCAATAGTCATCCGCATAAACATAAGGCTCAATCTGTTGGACCGCTCTCATGCCTTAAATTCAAACCTTTCATCCTCAGCGTTATCATCAGTGACAACATGTTTTCTGTGGGGTCCAGCCATTTGGTGTTTTGCATGAAAGGAAAATAACACTTGGTGTTTTGCATGAAAGGCAAAGGACACTTGGTGTCTTGCATGAAAGGCAAAGAACAAGTGTCTTCATGCATGTAAGACCTTTTGGCTTGCTTCTCCTATAAATAGGACCAAGAGCAAGCATTCAAAATACAACCACAAGAGAAACAAGAAGCAAGAGAAATAGAGCCTTGCTCAAGAGAGAAAATTGTTTTAGAGAGTTTTTCCTTGTGAGAGAAATAGTGAGCCAATTTGTGAGAGTGTTCCTTACAAATTGAAAGATACTTTGTAGAGAGTTTCACTTAAGGGTGAAGTTGTTGTATTCCCATTTTTATTATAGTGGATGTTTTAAGAGGCCTAAGGGTCCCGTGATTTTTCCCTTTCTCACATTGAGAAGGTTTTCCATGCTAAAATCTTTTTGTGTCATTTTTGCTTAATTTTTCACGTTTCCGCAAGTGTCTATTTTTGAGTTCACGGAGGAGGGAAATTATGGAAGGTTATTTCCCAACAGTGGTATCAGAGCCTGGTTGAGTTCTGGGTAACTACGGTGTTGTACTCGTAAGAAAGTTCTTAGTATGCTCTGTGGTTGCAACATTGTTTGATCTTCCACATCAGAAAAGAAATATTCTTGTTGGAATTAAATCGTAGTATTGTGAAAGTGTGTCTTTGTAAGTTCTGGCTAAGGAAAGACTTGGTATTTAAGCGCGTCAATATTGACCCACCTCTCTTTCCTGGGAACTTCCTAGTTGCACTATTCATAAACCACGGTAACTTTTCCCGTGTACGACACTATTTACAAAATCTCCTAGCTAAAAGAACTACTTTCCCGTGTTCTCAAAAATGGATGGTTCTATCAGTTATGAAGGAGATATGTTCAAGTTGACCGCTGATAATTATACCTATTGGAAGCCGATGATGGAAGACCACCTATATTGCAAAGATTTGCATGAGCCAATCTCTCAAAAGGATAAGCCAACGGAGAAGAAAGATAACGAGTGGGAGCTCCAAAATCGGAAGGCAGTTGCCATGATCAGAAAATACATAGATATGAGTCTATTCGAGCATGTGTCAACTTATACAAATGCGTATGAGTTGTGGACCAAACTTGAATCCTTGATTTAAAAGAAGACACCGAGAAATAAAGCACACCTTGTCAGACGACTGGTGAAATTGGAGTACTCAGATGGCCAAAATATGATCGAGCACTTGAATACCTTCAAAGGTATCGTGAACCAGCTGACGAAAGCTGACATGAAGATAGATGATGAGTTGCAAACTCTTCTGCTCCTAAGTTCTCTACCTGAGAGTTGGGACACTCTAGTTGTCACTCTTAGTAACTCTGCTCCAGACGGAAAACTTGTCTTGGATTCTGTCACAGATTCCTTGCTAAATGAAGAATCAAGACGGAGGGAAAGAGGCTTCAACAACCAGTTCGAAGCCAACATTGTTGATAACAGAGGAAGGAGTAAGAATCATGAAAGAGGAGGTCGTGGGAGATCACAAGCTAGATCCAAGTCTCGCACAAGAGTAAGCTGTTATTATTGTGGCAAATCGGGCCATAGAAGACCTGAGTGCAGATTCTTGAAGAGAGATCAACAGGCTGGAAAAGTCCGTCCAGATTTAATAAATCCAAAGAAGAATAAGGAAGAAGGAGCCACAACTGCAGTAGCCTCGAACAACGAGGATATTTTCCTTTTTGGAGATGTCAACTATCTAAATGTTGCATTCGATAATTGCACTTGGATAATTGACACCGGAGCATCTTTCCACGTTACACCTCATGAAGAATTATTCTCATCATACCAAAGAGGAGATTTTGGTATGGTGAAGATGGGAAACCACGTCACAAGCAAGATTGTTGGTATTGGTGAAGTGACTATGATCACAGACAATGGAAATAAGCTTGTGTTGAAGGAAGTAAGACATGTACCAGAGATGCGTCTAAACCTTATATCAGCAGGAAAGTTGGATAACCTAGGGATGATAAACCAGTTCGGCGATGGTAGATGGAAGCTTAGCAAAGGGAGCATGACACTTGCTCGTGGCAAAAAGGAAGGCTCCCTGTACATCATGCAGGGAAAGATAAACAAGGGAGAGACTAATGTTTCTCAAGATGCAACCAAAGAATTGTGGCATAAACGACTTGGCCACATGAGTGATAAAAGCTTAGAGATTCTTGCTAAAGATCATCTTTCAAATATCAAGGGACAACCACTTGAATCATGTGAAGACTGTCTAGCAGGCAAACAACACAGAGTATCTTTTCAAAGATCAGATGATGCAAGAAGACGAAAGAAAATCCTAGATCTTGTTCACTCAGATGTCTGCTCCACATCTGAAAGGTCTCTTGGTGGCGCACAATACTTTGTTACCTTCATTGATGATCACTCTAGAAAGGTGTGGGTGTATCCATTGAAGAAGAAAGATCAAGTTCTACAAGCTTTCAAGGAGTTTCACGCCTCTGTAGAGCGAGCATCTGGAAGAAAGTTGAAATGCTTAAGAAGTGACAATGGAGGTGAATACCTAGGTCCATTTGAAGCATATTGTAAAGCTCATGGGATAAGACATGAGAGGACACCTCCGAAGACTCCCCAAATGAATGGAGTAGCTGAAAGAATGAACAGAACGATTGCAGAGAAAGTCAGAAGCATGCTTTCTCATGCAAAACTTCCCAAATCATTTTGGGGTGAAGCAGTGAGAACTGCCATTGATCTAATAAACTTGTCTCCTTCAAGACTGTTAAATGGAGAGATACCGAATGAAGTATGGTATGGAAAAAAAGCCTCTTACGGTCAATTGAAAGTATTCGGGTGTAAGGCATTTGTTCATATTCCTAAAGATGAAAGAGCAAAACTCGATGCCAAGACGAAGGAGTGTATATACCTTGGTTCTCCAAGAGATGAACTTGGCTTTAGACTGTGGGATCCTGCAAACAAGAAGATTGTTCGAAGCAGAGATGTGGTATTTTATGAAGATCAAACAATCAATGATATTCAATCTAAGAAGTCAAAGACCATTGTGGTACAAAACTCAGGGGGAGAGATTCCTCAACGAGATATTGAACCTGATCAGACAGCACAACCCCATCATATGGAGCAACCTGACCAAACAGAAGAAGATCAGGAAATGCAGGAAGAACAAATGATAGATACTGATCAGAGAGACCAAGAACCTCAAGTGAGAAGATCCGTGCGAGTAAGACAACCATCAAGAAGATATTCCCCAGATGAGTATGTCACTCTCACCGATGAAGGAGAACCTCAAAACTTCATAGAAGCCATTGAGACGGATGACAAAGACAAATGGATGCAAGCCATGCAAGAAGAATTACAGTCACTGAATGAGAACCAGACATATGACTTGGTGAAATTACCAAAGGGAAGAAGGGCTTTGAAAAATAAGTGGGTGTTCAAACTCAAGTCTGAAGAGAACAACCCAAACCCCAGATACAAAGCACGAATTGTCGTGAAGGGGTGCCATCAGAAGAAAGGCATAGACTTCGAAGAGATATTCTCACCAGTGGTGAAGATGACATCCATAAGAGCAATCCTTGGTCTAGCTGCAACACTAGACTTGGAGATAGAGCAACTTGATGTTAAAACAGCATTCTTACATGGAGACTTGGAGGAAGAGATATACATGGAGCAACCCGAAGGATTTGCAGAACCAGGCAAAGAACATCTTGTGTGTCGCTTGAAGAAAAGTCTATATGGGTTGAAGCAAGCTCCAAGGCAATGGTACAAAAAGTTTGAACTCTTCATGACCCAACATAAATTTGAAAAGACTTCTGCAGACCACTGTGTGTTTGTGAAGAAATATGATAATGGTGAATCCATCATACTTTTGTTGTATGTTGATGATATGCTTATTGTTGGGAAAGACAAGACAAAGATAGATGCTCTAAAGAATGCACTGAGCAAATCTTTTGCCATGAAAGATTTGGGTGCAGTAAAGAAGATTCTTGGAATGAAAATCATTCGAGATCGTCCCAAAAGAATGTTGTGGATGTCACAAGAAGATTATATCAAGAAAGTCCTTGAGAGGTTCAACATGCATAATGCTAAACCTGTACATGTCCCACTACCTGGTCATCTGAAACTCAGTAAGACACAGTGTCCAAGCAATGAAGAAGAAAAAGAAGAAATGAGCAAGGTGCCCTATTCTTCAGCTGTGGGTAGCCTTATGTATGCAATGGTTTTCACAAGACCAGACATTGCTTATGCTGTTGGAGTAGTAAGTAGATTCCTGTCAAATCCAGGAAAGGAGCATTGGAATGCTGTGAAATGGATACTGAGGTATCTAAGAGGAACTGCCAAACAGTGTTTGTGCTTTGGCAATGAAAAGCAATTACTCACTGGGTATGTAGATGCAGACATGGCAGGGGATGTAGATTCAAGAAAATCTATTTCCGGGTATTTGATTACTTTTGCAGGGGGAGCTATCTCATGGCAATCACGATTACAAAAGTGCATTGCTTTGAGTACCACAGAAGCTGAATACATAGCAATTACTGAAGGCTGTAAGGAGATCATGTGGATGAAGAAGTTCATGCAAGAGTTAGGTCAGAATCAAGAAACTTATGTTCTCTATTGTGACAATCAGAGCACAATCCATCTCAGCAAGAACTCGACATACCATTCAAGGTCAAAACACATTGACGTAAGGTATCACTGGATCCGCGATGTGTTGGAGAGTAAATTGTTGAAAGTAGAGAAAATTCATACCAATGAGAATGGGGCAGACATAATGACAAAACCTCTTCCAAAAGAGAAGATAGAGCTCTGCAAACAAGTTGCTGGATTAGCAGCAACTCCAAACTAACCCAGAACATTCCCCTATGGCTGGAGGGGGAGAAATGTGGGGTCCAGCCATTTGGTGTTTTGCATGAAAGGAAAATAACACTTGGTGTTTTGCATGAAAGGCAAAGGACACTTGGTGTCTTGCATGAAAGGCAAAGAACAAGTGTCTTCATGCATGTAAGACCTTTTGGCTTGCTTCTCCTATAAATAGGACCAAGAGCAAGCATTCAAAATACAACCACAAGAGAAACAAGAAGCAAGAGAAATAGAGCCTTGCTCAAGAGAGAAAATTATTTTAGAGAGTTTTTCCTTGTGAGAGAAATAGTGAGCCAATTTGTGAGAGTGTTCCTTACAAATTGAGAGATACTTTGTAGAGAGTTCCACTTAAGGGTGAAGTTGTTGTATTCCCATTTTTATTATAGTGGATGTTTTAAGAGGCCTAAGGGTCCCGTGGTTTTTCCCTTTCTCACATTGAGAAGGTTTTCCACGCTAAAATCTTTTTGTGTCATTTTTGCTTAATTTTTCACGTTTCCGCAAGTGCCTATTTTTGAGTTCACGGAGGAGGAAAATTATGGAAGGTTATTTCCCAACATTTTCTTCCACAAGTGACAAGTCAAGGTCCAAAACACCTGTGTGGAATTTGACTTGTTCATTCCATTCAGAAAAGTTCAAACCATTGAAAACGGTAACAGATGCAGCTTGCTAATGAAGAGAAATTGTTGCAAAAATAAATCATAAAAAATGCTCATATTAATTTATGATATACCCAGATAAACATCAAAGCATATTATAGTTCTCTTTTGGGTAGTCACTACAACATGCTATCATATATAAATGCCATTTTTTTAATTTATCATAATTGAAAATTAAAAAATTTGCAACCAAACACATAATTCATCTTTGGACAATATATATATATATATATATATATATATATATATATATATATATATATATATATATATATATATATATATATATATATATATATATATATATATATATATTATATTTGATTCAAGAATTTAAATTTTCACATTCAAGTTATAAAATTTTCCTTTGGGCAAATCTAATCTGATGATTAATTAACGGTTATATTTCATGGCATTTCATTCATTCTAAATTGGCCATTTTAGTGTATACAAGGGTTTAAAATAACATTTTGAAGTCACATTTTTTTCATTCATCCATAGATATAACAATAATAATTGCATCATCGAAATTAAATAAATAAAATTAAAAGTGAATATTCATGTATAGCAATGTCACTGTTATATCACGTTATCACACATACTTTGTTATATCTTGCTTATATATACATGAATCTTGGAAACAATAATAATAAAAAATAAAGCATGTCTAAGTATACATGTATATAATAATAATTTAGTAATACAATAACATTGATTGAAAACCATTTTTGGTTTTACGAACAAAATTCCATCATACAAGTAACAAAAAAAAGCAATCATATCAAAATCAATATATGCAAATTGACGCATATAGCTAATCAACTATGTCGTAGTGGTATTGTATTCTTTCAATTACCCATGTTTCAGTATATATTGAAAACGTTTACAAATCTACGACATACAATGACCGCAGGCAAAAGAAATTGAATATATTCAAAAGAATACTTCATCATATCATATTTTAAGGGAGATAAATAGCGTAAGTGGAAAATCATAAATTTCATAACAAAACTTTGATACTACGTGTAATACTTAATCGATAAATAAATAAACATTAAGCGGAAACATTCAAACATTCAACATATGGATCTTGAAAGTTTATGATTGTCACATACCTAGATTCAATGACGAAGTCATAATAGCAAACACACAAATCGATTTCTCTCCCCTTCTCCCCTTACTGACACTCACGTTAAGATGGAATATAAAGTAATGGAGACTTATATACAGGGAGAGAATCAATTTATAGATGGTGTCACTTTAATCTGAGATGTCCATCATATCTCAATATCAACAAATGAGATTGATTACTTGTAGTGGTTATTAAACAATTAATTTATTGACAATTGTCATTTACTCTAATTTACTTAATACCATAAATCTAAAGGTTACAAAACGATAATAATCATTATTCTATTTTATTTTAGGTCATAAATTAGAGTATGACAAATTATTTAAACAGTTAATTAAGAGATTACAAAACCATATGTAATTTCTTACCCCACCTTCAATTATACACCTCTACAATGAAACCAAACATTATATTTCAAGAGAGATAAAAATAATTCTTGAAGTAGATAAATTATTTTAATATGTTTGGTCTTTCTAAAATACAAATGATCTAGTCTTTTATATTTGATTATACTTAAATATATGATTTGTAACATTTGATTACAAATGTAATTTTCACATTAAAATTTACTATTCATTTCACTTTTTATATAAATCTATTTAAACATAATCATGTAATTTCAACTCATATTTTACCATACTCAATTTAAAATGATAAATTCACACAAATTAAAAATGATAAATACACAAAATTAATTTATGTCATCACATATCCAAACGACACACAAAGTATCACACAAACGGTTCATCTTTTTAACCACATATGCAAATAACAGATAGAACAGAGATTATGCAGAACTTCATCCAGGTAAGTTATTAACCAGAAATAGGCTTAAATCACCATTGTTTTCGGCTTAAACTCCTAGCCTTAGGGCTAGGGGCCTTGGCATTGTGCTGGTTTGTGGTCCTAGGTCTGTGTTGGTGATTTATCTGTTGAATAAGCTTGGTTGAATGTCGGGTGGAAATTGGAATAAAGTACTGAAAAAACCTAGAAGGGAGGTTTCACGGAGATCGATTTGGACGGTAAGATTGGGGAAAGCATGCGAGGAGGGGGAAAGGGTTTCGTCTTACTTTTTCACCGAATTTCCCAATGACTTTGAAGCCAAAGACATGGCTGGAATATTCAAGGATTATGGTCTCGTTTCTGAGGTTTTCATTCCGGCTAAAAGAGATAAACTGGGAAAAAGATATGGTTTCGCGAGATTTCGAAAAGTACAAGATGAAAGGCTTCTTGCGGTGGAGTTAGATAGCATTATGATTCAGGGGTGAAAACTGTTTGCCAACATCCCCAAATTCCAAAGGGTTGAAGAAGTTAATAGAAGGAATGCTGGAAACCTGGAGAGGAATGTGGGTAAAAGTAGACAAGTACATACGGGACAAAGCTGGAGGAATAAGGAACAAGGGAAATCCTATGCTGAAGTTGTGGGGGTTAAAAAAAACAACAGGCTAATAGATTTTCTTGGAGAGTGGAGAGGAAGGTAACGACTGGTAATCCAAAACCTTTTGCTCATTTGAAGTTAGATGCTACGGAAGAGGAAATGGCCAGATTCCAAAACGCATATGTGGGAGTGGTTGGCAAATCTGGGTCAACCTATGGGATACAGGCGTGCTTCAATGCAGAAGGCTTATTTAATATTAAGGTGACGGCCCTTGGAGCTAACATGTGCCTGATGGAGGAAAATGAATCAAGAGACTTAAAGAGCCTAGTAGAAGAGGAAAGACCATGGTTAGAAAGCATGTTTGAAGAGATTCATCCATGGTCCGTTAGGGATGTTGATAACGAAAGGCTGACGTGGATGAAATGCTTTGGTATCCCGTGCCACGTTTGGGGAATTCGATTTTTCATATTTGTTTCAGGTTGTGTTGGGGAATTTGTTTGTTGTGATTATGAGACTGAGAATCTTGTTAATCTTGACGTTGCTCGCTTTCTTGTCAAAACAAAGTCTGCAACGGATCTAAACGAAGTGTTTAACGTGGAGATCAACAGGGAAACTTTCAGGATTAAGATAGTTGAGGATCACCATCGCCCAAAGAGGATTGTAATGAAGAAACAGGGATTATATGAAAGAGAAGACGATATATCGTTATCGGATTCTGAAGGTGGTGAGGAGGATGAAAGTGAAGAGGATAAGGGCGCGTGGTACCCAAATTCAAAAAACAAAAGTGGGGCAGATAGGAAACAGGAGGAGGCTAGCGCAGGGACAAGTGATATGACAAAAGATGCAGCATTAGGGGTTGGTAGGTCTGCGTACATAGTTGTGAAGGACACGGGGAACAAGGAAACTTCATGGGAGGGTCACGAGTCCCATGATACATGCGTTGGAGAAAGTGAAATTGGTGGAAAGGAGGTTTCAAAAGGAATGGATTCTGACAAAAGAAAGGACTTGTGCCTTGATTCTGCAACTGGTCAGGGGATAAGTGTGTTGGGAAGGTTTGGTGTGGGGGAATACCAGAAGCAGGTTGGGGGAGGTTTGGTGGGCCAGGATAGTCATCACTTGTTGGGCTGCAACTTCTCAAGCTCTGACCCAATTTCATGCACGGATAGAGGGTTAGTTGGGCCTTTGAAGAGGTTTGGGCCTAAAAAATCCAAACTCATAACAGACATTTACCAACATATCCAAATCCCGTATTCTTCATCTTTCTACTCTGCCCTGATTCAACAACCTGTGAAATTTAATAATCAAGTGCAGGAGCAAGTTCAAGGTGTGAATAAGGTTATTGAGGATGTTCAGGAAGGGGAAAAACCAAGTCATTCGTATGGAGAGAGGGAGTCAATTGGTGACTCTGATGTTAATCATGGAAATAGTCATTTCAAAAGAGAGTATAATAATATCTCCACAAAAGTAAGGAACCTAATCAAGGCAATGGGTGTTGAAGGGGAGGAAGACGATGAAGTGGTGGAGCTTGCGATTAGAGAACTGGAAAGCCGTGATTGAAAGGTTTTTGAAGAGAAGTTGGGGGCAGCATTAAGGATTCCATGAATTGTGTGTCATTCAACATAAAGGGGTGTGCATCTTCTCTAAAAAGACGAAGGATGCAAAAAATCATAGCTAACGGGAGAGCGGATATGTGCTTTTTGCAAGAAACTAAGATCCAGGAAGTAACAGGTAGTGTGATTCAGAATATGTGGAATATGGAGGTTGTTTGTTGGTCTGCGGTTTCATCGGTAAGTTATTCTGGTGGGTTAATTTCGATGTGGAACTCTGACTTATTCAATGTTGAGTTTTCTTTCAAGGCTGTGGGAATGTTAGGTGTGGGAGGTTGGTGGCGTGGGATCAAATGTTATGTAGTTAATATATATTCACCCTGTATTTTGTCAGAAAAGAGGATTCTTTGGAAGGCCCTATTCCAATTCAAGGCGAAATTTCCTCCTAGAGAATGGTTATTAGCAGGGGATTTCAACGCAATAAAGTGTAGAGAGGAACAGAAAGGGCAGAAGAGCAAGAGGGAAAGGGAGATGGCTGAGTTTTCTTCATTCATAGATGCAATGGATCTAATTGATATCCCGGTGGTGGGTAATAAATTTACTTGGTTTAGGCCAAATGGATCGTGTAAAAGTAGACTTGACAGGTTCCTAATTTTGGAAAGGCTTCTGGAGGCGTGGGGCATGGTGTCTCAATCAGTGGGAATTCGAGATATCTCGGATCACCGACCAATCTGGGTGAATACAAAGGTGGCCAACTAGGGAGCCAAGCCATTCAAGATCTTCACTTGCTGGTATGAGGACCCGGGATTTCTGGAATTCGTAAATAATTCTTGGAATTCTATTCAGGTGGAAGGAAGTCCGTCATTTGTGCTGGTGATGAAGCTGAAAAACCTTCGAGAAAAATTAAAATGGTGGAATCGTCACATATTTAGTTGGGTGGACTTGAATGTTGAAGAGGGTGTAAAGTCGTTAAAAGAGATTGAGGATGCTATGGTGTGCGACGAAGGTGAGCAACACGACGAACTCCTAAAACAGAGAAGTGTGGAGATAGATAAAATTTGGAGTAATTTAAATCGTAAGGAGAGCATAATCATACAGAAGTCTAAGTCTAAGTGGAGAATGGAAGGGGACACTAATTCTCGTTTCTTCCACGCGGTACTGAATAATAGGAAAAGGAAGAACGGTATTTCGGCCATCAGGTCAGGTGAGGGACTGGTGGAAGGGGTGGAAGGTGTAAAATCTCTATTGCATCAACATTTTAAAAGTCAATTTGGCAGCAGGCAGAGATTGAGGCTAAAACTTAACATGGAAGGAATGCAACAGCTAAATGCTACTGAGAATGCCAAGCTGGTGGAACCTTTCTTGCAGGAAGAAATTTGGGAGGCGGTTTCCGGGGAGCCTAGCAACACGAGCCCAGGTCCAGACGGGTTTAGTCTGGAGTTTTTTAAGAAAAATTGGCCTACTGTTGGGAAGGAGATAACAAGGGTTATAGAACATTTTCACTCTCATGCGTTTCTACCAAAGGCTTTGTCTTCTTCTTTCATAGCCCTTATTCCGAAAATTGAAAATCCGTAAAAGGTGCATGATTTTAGACCAATAAGCTTGGTGAATAGTATCTACAAGATTATTGCTAAAATCGACTGCAAGGTTGAGACAAGTAATGGATAAACTAATTTCAAAAACTCAAACTGCGTTTATCCCGGGGAGACAATTGTTAGATGGTGTGTTATTGGTTAATGAGATTTTGGATAGGGCTAAGAGGAGTAAAAAGAATTGTATGGCATTCAAAGTGGATTTTTAGCAGGCATACGATTGCGTAGATTGGTCGTTCCTCATAGAAATTCTGTCGGCAATGAATTTCTCTCCTAAATGGATTAGCTGGATTAAGGGTGGTCCTCTCAATTGTTATTTATCAGTTTTGGTTAATGGGGGAACAACGTCGAATTTCAAGGCGTCCAGTGGTCTCAGGCAGGGGGATCCATTATCCCCATTCCTGTTTTCGTTGGTAGCAGAAGGACTTGCGCAGATGATGAGGCATGCTAATTCCAATCTTTTACTGCGTGGTTTCTCTGTGGATGACAACCTTCGGGTTAATCTGGTCCAATTCGCAGATGATACAATTTTGCTATGTGACGGAACAGTCGAAGATATATGGGCGTTAAAGTCGTTGTTGCGTGGATTTGAACTACTTTCCAGACTCAGGATTAATTTTATGAAAAGTTGTTTGTTCGGTATTGGTTTTCCACCTGGTTATTTAACTGCTGTAGTGAATTTTTTGGCTTGTAAAGCAGGGCATTTGCCGTTCCTCTATCTTGGTATTCAAGTGGGTGGAAATCATCGAAGAATGGCGTTTTGGAAACCGGTATTGCAGTGTGTGCGAAGGAGACTGTCTTTGTCGCGTGGACATTGTCTGTCAATAGGGGGAGGATTATACTCATAAATTCTGTGCTGTCAAATTTGCCTATCCATCATCTTGCTTTCTTTAAGCTTTCGGTGGCGGTGTTGCAAGAGTTGATTGCTATTCAACGAAGGTTTTTAAGGTCCTGTGCAAAAGAAAAAAAGGGTATGGTCTGGATTGGCTGGGATACGGTGTGTCTGCCTAAGGACAAAGGGGGACTTGGCATAAGGGATCTCGACTTGTTTAACAGATCGCTCCTCACAAAATGGTTGTGGCGAATGTTAACGGAACCGGAGGCGATTTGGCAACCACTCCTGCAACGTAGGTATGGCTGTTTATTCACTAGAATTTTGCGAAAAGAAGCAGCACCAGGCAGAATGGAAACATCGCTCTGGTGGCGAGATTTGATGACCATTGCGGATTCAAATGACGCAGGCGGGTTCATGGAACAATTGTCATGCCGTATTGGTGATGGGATGCGCATTTCTTTCTGGAGGAACTGTTGGAATGGACAGCTCCCGTTCCAAACATTATTCCCTAATCTTTTTGCTTGTTCAGTCAATAAAAATGCAGCAGTAGCAGACATGGGGTGGTGGATCAATAATACATGGTTCTGGGCCTTTGAATCATTTCGCCTAGGATTGCATTTGGACTTTATGCAGGAATTTCAGGAACTTAAACAGGTGCTGCTAGATGTGATGCTTCACAGGGGTGAGAATGACACGTTTGTGTGGAAGAGCGGGAGTACGCGACAGTTTACGATTAAAGCTTGCTATACTGTTTTATCTCGTAAGGCTGCTGAGTTTTTTCCTGAGATTATTCCCAAGGCTGTTTTGGATGTCCTGTGGAACACGGTTGTTCCTTTGAAGGCACAGGTACTTTGCTGGCGCGTATTCTTGAACAGACTTCCCACGAGGGCGAAGTTGGCGGCCAGGGGAATAATCTCCGATCCACATGAAACTGTCTGTGTTCTATGCTTCCAAGACATAGAGGATATTCATCATATTTTATGTTCGTGACTTGTGGTTAATGAAGTCTGGAGGAAGGTTTTCACTTGGGTAGGAATTTCGAATGTGGATCAGTCATTTGTCGGAGATCACTTTCTCGAATGGTTCTTAAAGTCGGTCAAACACACGACAAAATCTTCAGCATGTTTGATTTGGATTGCAACATGTTGGATGCTCTGGAGGATAAGAAACAAAATTATTTTTGAAGACGGGATCGGTAGGAACGAAGATATAGTATTAAGTGTAAAACTAACTTCTTGGTTTTGGTTGGGTACTAATCTTAGATACAAACACAATTGTAGCTTTTACGAATGGTATAAAACTCCTTTTATTTTTTGGGATAGGCGATGGTAGTTGTACTCTTCTTCCTTCTTTTTGTAGGTTTGGAGTTTGGAGTACTTTTGCCCTGATGATTTTTTGTATTGTGTTGGTATACCCTTAATATACCTCTACTGATATTATTGCTTATAAAAATAAAAATAAAAACATATCCAAACGCACGCTAAAATCTTTATGTTTTACTTGGGTTTATTGTTAAGAATTGTTTGATATTCATATAAAACGGCTGAGTATCAATTTCCAGAAGAGAAATTAACCAAACAAATTAAATTGAATTAAAAATAAGATAAAGTAATGTGGCGTAAAGTGAATTTCATTTTAAATTCCACAAGTCAATGAATAAAGTAGCAAAAGAAGCAGAAATCGTCGACAGCAGGGTTCGAACCTGCGCGGGCGAAGCCCAATAGATTTCAAGTCTATCTCCTTAACCACTCGGACATATCGACACTGTTGCAAAAAAATTGGGAGTTACATTTATATTTACATTACTTTATGTTTTCTGCGCTAAAAGCTCTTCTTTTATTATGAGTATTCTTTTGAACATCATAAAGTGAATCAGAGTTGGGATTTTCTGTGTATCTGCGGTATACTAAAACAAATGTACGTAATTTAGATAACACTTGCACTTAGATTAATTGCATTTTATTTTAACATTAATTAATTAATAAGTCATAATTTATGATACTACATTTACGAATAGTAAAATGAATTTTACATAATTAAATACAATACTCACTAAAAAAAAGTAGAGAAAAAAAAATCATATAAAATATATTTATATTGTCAATCAATGAAAGACATATATTTCGTCACGTTGCATTTTTATTTTTAAAATATGATATGATATGATTGAATGATAAAAGTGTTGAATAGAATTCAACATTCAAGTTAGTTTAATTTTGAATTTCATTTGTATTTAAATTTACAATTGCATTTGAATTTGAGTTTGCATTTAATGTGCATTTGAGTTTGGGTGAATCTATCTAAGCTCAAATGAAATTGAATTTGTAATAGATTTCAATAGAGAAAGTTAGGGGTGTACATGACCGGTTTGGGTTGGGTTTGGCAAAACCCAATACCCAATCTATATAGGACACTTCGGTTTGCGTGAGGTAAAATAACCATCCGCAATACCAATGGGCCGGTTTGGGCGAACCCACTAATTTTTGGGTTGGGTTGGGTTGGGCAGTGGGTTGCCTAAATAAGTTTTTTGTTTTATTAATATTAAATAACTGAATGATGAGTCATCATATTTTTTCATAAAAATTATATAACATTTTTAACTTCTTAAAAAAATTCGAAAACCTATTTTTACTATTTTTTAGCATCATAAAATAATAAATGATAACATTAATTGATAAAATTATCATAAAATACTAGTAACAAACTAAAATTGCATGACATAAAATTGTATTAGCATCAAAATAATCAAAGAGAGAAATATCCAAAATTAGTTAAAGTCATGGTTCAATAAAATAATAAATTTCAAGACACTAAAATTGCAACAACTAAGTTAATATTCATCAAAATCATTAAATTTATAATAATAAATATTTGATTAGTGGGTATGTGGATTTTTTGGGTTTGAGTCCGGTTTTACCTGAAACCCGATTTTTTAATGGGTTTTTTAGTCTTTAAATCCATATCCACCCAATTACCCGACCCAACCCACTTTTCTAGATTTTTTTAGATGGATTTGACCGGGTTTAGTGGGTTAACCCAACCCATGTACACCCCTAGAGAAAGTTAATTAGAAAATCTCTCTATCTCTCTCTCTCTCTCTCATCTTCATCTTCTCCAATTTTTGTGCATTGTTAATGGAGGTTCATTGTTGAACTCGAACCATTGGTATCCAAAGCTTCAATTCGATTCACAGGGAAACACGAGTGTCGTGAGGTGTGTGATTGATTTCGATTATGAAATTAGTGTTGAATTGAAGTTTAAAAATGGAGAGAATCACAGATCTTGATTCTCAGAGTTTGGGAAACACGAGTTTTGGTTATAACTGAGTGATTTGATTTGAACAAGAACGAAAATAAATGGCGGAAACGGTAGTTTGAATACTAAGCTTCCAGTATTCGACGAAAAGAACTGGAATCGGTGGTCGATTTAGATGTGTGTGTTGTTTGGAGCTCAAGATGTTCTTGATCTCGTCAATGACGGTTACACGCTGGTTGTAGAAATGCAACATAAGCGCAAAGAAATGTGCAACGTGAAACGAGGAAGAAGGATCAAGAGGCGTTGTTCTATATCCATCAGTGTATGGATACGGATGTGTTTGAGAAAATTACTGATTCGACGACGGCGAAGAGGGCGTGGGATACACTAGTGTGGTGCTATAGTGGTGAGGCATCAGTGAAGAAGATCAAATTTCAGTCCCTACGCAAGCAATATGAAAATATCAGCATGA
Organism: Lathyrus tuberosus; assembly: GCA_022829125.1. NCBI lineage: Eukaryota > Viridiplantae > Streptophyta > Magnoliopsida > Fabales > Fabaceae > Lathyrus > Lathyrus tuberosus. The sequence continues at coordinate 11,015,823 of JALAZF010000176.1, read as the reverse complement.
AGAACAATGATAAGGTGCCTAATTACATCTCCAGAATGATTGTGGTCACTAATAAGATGAAGTCTTGTGAAGAAACGCTTTTTGAACAAGTAATCATTGAAAAGGTACTGAAATCACTTACTCCTCAGTTTGATTACATAGTTGCAGACATATATGTTGTACCCCAAATTTTACCCTCCGATATTCTGATCGTTTGCATATCCTTTTCATTGGTCTCTGTTTTCGCATTTTAGTAAACATATCAATAATCATGCATTTTTTGTTAGAATTTAATTTGTTTTATTTCTTTTTTTCACTAACTATTTTCAATTATCTTTTTTATTATTTTTAGTTTTATTATTATTATTATTATTTTTATTATTATTAGTTTTATTATCATTATTAGTTTTATTATTATTAGTTTTATTATTACTAAGCTTTATTATTATAATTATTATTACTTTTATTTTGTTTATCTTCATGGTAAGTGGGGACCACTCAATCATTCTAACACTTCACATGGATTGCCAACTTGGATTTATCAATGACCAAAAATCATTCTCACACTTCACTCATCAATGGCCAAGAATCATTCTCATAAAGTCACATGGATTGCCACATCAACACTCCCACTTTATTCACACTATAAATAAGATCTCTCTTTCTCTCATTTGACACACCAGATTCACCCCACACTTAAGGCTGAATACTCTTTTAATTTTCTCCCTCAATTATTCTTGCAAATTTCTGGAGAGAAGGCTCGTCTTCATTTTTCCATAACTCGTGTCATTGAAGAGACAGTGGACCGTCTCCACTAGGTAACATTCACCTCTTTTATTTCTCCGTTTTCAAAGTACCATGATCATTTATCTATGTTGTTATCAAGTTCATTAGCGTGATAATATTTTTCTGGAAAAAGTATTGTAATATCCTATAATTTTTGTTTGGTTTTATTATGAATGATGTTTAAAAGATAAGATAAAAAATCAAAAAGACAAAAAACATGCTTCATCACCACCCTTTTATTATTTCATACTATTTTTATTTTATTTTCCATTTATTTCTTAATTTTGTTTTTCTAGGTTTTATTTTAGGAGCACTTTGAATTTTTTAGTTTCAATTTATCATGTTATTTTTTGAATTCATAACTTTTTCTTTCGAATTTTGTTTTGATTTTTATTTTTTGCTTACGATCTTTATTTCGATTTTTAGGGCCAATGATATTACAAAATCATGACTTAGTTGATTTATGCAAAATGACTAAAAAGTCTTGATATGTATGAGGCTCATTTCTTTATTTTTGTTGGTCAATGAAAGTCGAATATTAAAAGATTATCGATCCTCCGATTAAATCTTGATCAAGACGAGACTAACTTTATTCTTCATTTCAAGTCCATTTTCTTTACTTTAGGCCGATGACATTGCACAAATCTTGACTTTGATTATTTCAAATCAATAAAGTCTTGATAAATATGAGGCCACTTTTTACTTATTTTTATTGGTCAATGAAAGTCAAAAATCTAAGATTATCGATTTATCGATTTAAATCTTGATTAAGACGAGACCAACCTTATTTTTTTCATTCCGGTTTCATTATCTTTATTTTGGTCGATGACATAACAAACTTCATGGTTTGGTTGACTTCATTAAATCAACAAAACTTTGATCAATATGAGACCGCTTTCTCTTTATTTCAGTTTCATTTACTTTTTAGTCGATGAAAGTCAAGAATCATTGATTATCGATTTCTCGATTAAATCATGACTAAGACGAGACTATTTCTACTTCATTTTAATTTTAAGTTATTTGAATACTAACTTTTTCATTTCTCTCTTTAATGAGACTTGTAAATATTTTCTGATAAAGTCTTGTGGACTACTATTCTGGTTGCCTGTTTCATTTGACACATCCTCGATACTATTCCAAAGGAAAGTTCTCCTCAGTTGAATCATAAGTCAATAAACCAATCATACCACCTTGGCCTCATAAGAGCTTTTCCCTTTTCCTGGCCTCATAAGAGCCATGGAATCATAACTTAGCAGTAGGTTAGAGTTTTGAATTCTATGTGATTCTCATCATCATGAGAACTCACTTTTCCCATCATAACTTAGATTTAGAGAGTTTCTTAAAACTCTAAATGAGCTCATACTCATTTCCCCTTGGAACTTTGGCCATAGTCAATGGTTCCTCTTTCACCCTTAGTTAGGTGAACTACGGTTGCTCTGATTCTTTAGTCAGATACGTAGGTACAAGATGCGACGTCTTGGCGAGCAAACTTAGTGTACATACCCTTAGGTCTTTACCTTAGCATAGATATTTCTTAGCAAGCAAACATAACATAAAACAAACTTAAACAAGAGGTTCCCGTAGAGTACTACGGACGTTTAGGATGCTAATACCTTTCCTAGGCGTAACCAACCCCCGAACTTTAGATCTCCCCCCCCCCTTTTAGGTTTTTCTCGATCTTGAACCTTTCCTTTGGATAAATCAAAGTCGGTTGTGAATTCCAAGAAATGTGATGCAAGTTAATTAATAGCTTGTTATCTGATTCTCACCGCAACAGAAATGGCGACTTCACTGGGGAAATCAGTTAGACCTATTGTTGGTCCTTTCCTAAGAGGGTTAAGCCAATCTTGTTTTTATGTTATTCATGTTTGCTTATTTACTTGTATATGCTTATGTATGTCATATTTGCTTATATACTTATATCTTTGTTCTTGCTTTATTATCCTGTTTATTTTGGGTTATCATGGTATCTATGAGTGAGATAAGTCCTAACCCGGACTTGAGAGAACACATATGTTTAAGAACCGTGGACATAGTCAAGGGAACTTCGAGGGAGAAATCCCAAAGGAGGGAACTTGAAGTCCACACTCAGTTGAGGCCCTCTTGGAGGTGGTAAATGTTGAACGAGCAATCGTGAATGCGTTACTACTTTCGACCTAGGAGCCAGAGATACTGATGACCTTTAGTTATCCCTTTTCCCCACCTGGCCTATTTAGGATGTAGTGCGATGATTATGAGGGAGTAATCCTAAATGATTGCTACGTGATACTACGCTCAGACGAGACTCTCTTGAGGATTTTATTGATCACCGAGCAATTGGGAAGTTGATAAAATCCGAAAGATGGGTTGTTGACTCTGGGAACTCTTTAGAACCTTGCTCTGCAAATACAAGAACCCTAGTACACACCCTGTGGTTGGTTCTTTACCCAAACTTAATGTTGTGATCTCGAACCCTTGATCCTGTCGCATGTGTTTTTGCATCCTGTTTGCATTGCATTGCATTTGATTTGCATCTTTGCATGTCTTATTGCATACGTTTGTCTGCCCAGCTACTCATTTCCAGTGGTCTCTATCTTCCAGTGTCATCTGTGAGTCGTCAAGCTGATTCCTCGACACCGATACCGGACTAGAGCTAATTACAGACGCAAGATGTCAGAGCAAGAGGCGCACAATGCTGAGGTCCGAATGGAGATCGATGACCTTAAGTCGAGCATGACTAAACTCACTGAGATGCTCTAAGTTTTGATTGCTAGGGGAGAGCAACCCCAAAGGACTGTCATCCAGGAAGTTTCAAGCGCTGATCCTCCACCAGTTCAGATGCCACCTTCAACTTGGCCAGAGTTTGGTTTGCCACGCAACTACTCTCCACCGATTGCATCTACTGCTATGGTTGGTCAGACTGCTATGCCTGTCTTTCAAGCTCCTGTTTTCACCGAGCCCAGACCTGTGGTCCATGCTGTTCCACAGACTGTTCGAGCTCCTTTCGAGAATCCCCTCTATGAGTACAATGTTGCCAGTGTTCAAGGTGAAGACCGTGAAGACTTTGTTGAACCTGAAGTTGTCCGAGAGCAGTTTTAGAGCATAGAGAAGAGACTCAAAGCCGTTGAGGGTACTGATTTCTTTAATGTGGATGCAGACAATATGTGCTTAGTATCAGACCTTGTTATACCTACTAAGTTCGTAACTCCAGATTTTGTGAAGTACAAGGGTCACTCTTGGCCAAGAGCTCATTTGGTCATGTATCTTCGCAGGATGACTGCTCATGCCAAGAATCAGAAGTTGCTTATCCACTGTTTTCAAGACAGCTTGAGTGGAGCATCACTCAAATGGTACATGGGTCTCGAGCAAAACTCTATCCATAGCTTTCAAGACCTCACAAATGCCTTCATGAAGCAGTATAAGTATAACCTCGACATAGCTCCTGATCGCCGTCAACTGCAAAACATGTCTCAGAATGATAAAGAGTCTTTCAAGGAGTATGCTCAGCGCTGGAGAGAGTTGGCTTCCCAGGTTGAACCTCCTTTGGCTGAGAAAGAGCTAACCAGAATGTTCATGGATACCCTGTCCCCATTCTATTGGGAGAAGATGGTTGGAAGTGTTTCCTCCAATTTCACTGATTTGGTTACTATTGGCCAAAGATTAGAGGAAGGTCTTAAGAAGGGAAAAATATCCAAGGTTGTTGAATCTTCCAATGCTGTGAAGAAATCCTATGGTAACTTTCAGAAGAAAAAGGAAGATCATACTAACGCTGTCATGGTTGAAACAAGAAGGCCTTGTCCCCGACCTCAGTATGTTGTTCACCCTACCGTTGCTGTTGTTACTCCTGTGGTTACTGCACCACGACCAACTCAAGCTTTCCAACGTCTGGCTGCAGGACAGAGCCAGGATCGTAATAGGGGTCAATTTGATCCTATTCCCATGACTTACACTGAACTTTATCCTGGTTTGGTTTAACAAGGTTTGATTACCACAAGGCCTCTGGCTCTTCCTCCAAATCCACTTCCAGCCGGCTATAGGGCTGATCTTCATTGTGAATACCATCAAGGTGGTGCAGGCCATAACTTGGAAAGTTGCTTTGCATTGAAGGCTAGAGTACAAGAGCTGATGAGGAACAAAATCCTCTCCTTTAAGGACAATCCCAATGTTCAGAGGAATCCTCTGCCAGGGCACGCCAAGTGAAGCCTCAGTCGACTTCGGCTCAGCTACTTCTTAAAGACAGGACAACTCATCCTTGTGTTTGATTAGCCACTAGGCCTTGTTTCTTGTTGTTTGCATTTCCCTCATTTTGTAATAGCTGTTTGTTTTCAAATTATGTTTGTACTTTCACAATTAATGAAATGAGCACTGCAACTTTTGATTCAATTCATTTGTGTTTGCTATTTACTTCTTATTGCTTCCTCTTTCATGAAAAATAAAATAAAAAATTCTCTTGTCCACTTTCTTCTGATTATGCAAAGATTGGAGGGAGGATGATGAAAACAAAATACTCATAATTGCTGTTAGTATGCTTTCAAAGAAACTTTGCTGACGATGTAAGGCATTGTTTCAATCCCCAAACACTGGAGAAATAAGCAAGTTAACCCCTCTTTAACCCCTTCGAGCCTTGAAGTAGGAGTTTCCTTTCTTTACAAATAAAAACCCGCAATCTTAACCTGGGGCAGGGTAGTTCTCAGTTAACTTGATTGTGCATTCAAATATAAGAGTTGCATTCAAGACGCCTTTCAACAAAAGGTTGCATTCACAAATTCTCCTTCGCACACAACAAACAAGTGTCGAAGATGTCTTTCAAGTCAAACGCCAATTCACTGTAATCCTTAAGCCAGACAGTCACTAGAAAAAAAAAAAAAAAAAGAACAAGCTTGTATGACAACCAAAAGTTGTAAGGAAGCAATGACTGCCATTTCAAAGTCCCTTTTACTTCTGAATCATCAGTGCAATTTCCTAACCTATGGGAACCTGAGTGCATAGTTTTAGTTAACTGAGCATAGGACTGGAGATCATCATGTAGATTGGGTGGGTCACAAATAAACTTAGAGCCTTTATCCTTTGTTTCTTAAACCGTGAACCAGGCCACGTTATAACCCTCAAAAGACCTAATTGAAGCGAGGTTATTTTGAAAGCATATTACAGCAAGGTTGCGTAAACTGACTCCAAAAGATCTTTGCAGGTCACCTATTTTGGGTATTACACCCTTTGCTTAAACGTTTCACTTTAATGTCTTGAACCACCATGTTCTGACCAGTATCCCATATACTTTGCACCTCTTTCAAAATGATTTTGATTTCAAAAGTTGCATGAACTTTGCATTTACCATGTTTGTACAAATACTTTTGTTTGCAAACTAGCTTTCTTCTTAAGGAATTTTCAAACAATTGAGAAACTTGGTCGGTGATCCAATTAGGGGCAATTTCCTTCCGTATCCTGTTGAGAATCAGTTCAAGATTTGAGGTTTAATGGCGACTTCTCAAAATCGGTTTATACATAAGATTTTTCAAGACTCGTATTGGGGCAAGCTTTCCCAGTGTACAGTAAAACAATCATTTTCAAGACCCAGACTGCGGCAAGCTTTCCAAGAGCACCATGAAACAGTCATTTCCACAATCAATCAAGCCGAAGCAATGATCAGCTCATCTACAATAATCAGCTAATCTGGGGCAGTTTACTTGAAGAATCCCCAAGCAGCTCTCCATACTTCTTTACAAGGATCATCACTAGATACAGTTTATTAGTGTGGCAAAGATGTGTTCAGCAGAAGCATCTCTAGTCCCAAGCAGAATGGCAGTGACCTCTGTGTAGAGGAATCAGTCTTCCAGTCTTGTCTTCCCAGAGAGTCGAGCCATGTCGTCGACATCTGCATTCGCATTTGATCATATATCATCTGCATAATTTATACCATATGCATAACATGAGTGTTTTATCCTCATTTGCATTTCTCCCGAGGTCGTGTTGTTATCCACGTCTTACCAAAACGTTACATGTCCTTTTCATTCAGTGTCATTCCTGAATGTTGTCATTCTCTTACGCATCTAATTTTGTTGATAGATGTTGGTCTTCTCTCATTCCAATGTTATTCCTGGATCTTTATATTCTCTCACTCCAATGCCATTCCTGGATGTCTGTCTCTTGTGATCTCCAGTGCCATTCCTGGATGTCTGTCTCTTGTGATCTCTAGTGCCATTCCTGGATATCTTGTTCCCCTTGTTTCTCCCAGTGCTATTCCTGTAAGTTTTGCCTCTCTTTTGTAATCCTCATCAAATTTGCTTGGATATCTTTCAGTGTCATTTCTGAAAGTCTTTTTTGTCCATTCAGTGCCATTCCTGGATGAGTTTTCTCCTTTGCATTCAGTGTCATTCCTGGATGTCTTTCTCACTATCATTCGATACCATTCCTGAATATAGTGATTTATCTTTACTTTCGGTGCCATTCCTGAAAGTTCACAGTCATTTAATGTTGTCTTGGATACTATGATCCCTTTTATCCAATGCCTTCTTAGATTTCACCTTTTGTCTCATTCGTATTAGATGCCTTCTCAGATATTATGAGTTATACCTTTCATCTAAAGCCATTATTGGATGACTGGTGTTTTTTTACATTCAATGCCATTCTTGAATGTAGTCTTTGTTCACACTCATCTAAAGCCATTATTAGATATTGCGAGTTATACCTTTCATCTAAAGCCAGTATTGAATGTCCGGTTTCTCTACCATCTGATGCCTATCCGGATGTATCTCTCTTTCTGATGTTTTTCAGATCGAGTCTTTGTTCACATTCGTCTAAAGCCATTATTAGATGTTGTGATTTATACCTTTCATCCAAAGCCATTATTGGGTGATTGGTTCCTTTGCATTCAATGTCATTCTTGAATGTAGTCTTTGTTCACATTCATCTAAAGCCATTATTAGATATTATGATTTGTACCCTTCATTCACAGCCATTATTGAATTACTGGTTTTTTTTGCCATCTGATGTTTTTTCGGATGTGTCTTTCTCTGTCTTTTCTGGTTTTTCTTGAAGATCCCGTTTGAACTCTTCAGTATAAGAAAATCCCAGAAAATCTTTTGATGGTGTCTATCCTTTTATTCCAAATTGATCCCCAGGGGAGATCATGTCTTCTTTCTGGTTCCATGCCCAGTAAAGAGTGTACTTTCATTTCCCCAGTGTCGTCCGGTCACCTATAAACCTGTCGTCCATCTCCTTGGACTTTTCCCTAGTGGAGAACCCCTCTCTGGCTCCCATCCCCAGTGAGGGCCTGTAGGATTTCCTCTTTATTTTTCTATCCCCGGTGCATCCTTAGAGTCTCCCCAGTGAGTCTATCGTTGGACAGTCTGTATCCCCAGTGAGTCTTTCTCGTGAATGCTAACCTTATCCTTCCCCAGTAAGCTCACCTGTGGTGGATTGCCCTTCATCCTTGGTGTTTTGTTTGTCTGCCCCTTTGCATTTAGCATTCCATCATTTTCATCATATTAGAGTTCATTGCATGTCAGCATTTTTGTCCATAGCATTGCATGTCAGTGCGTCTGAGGGAAAAATTTTCGGTTATCTATATTTAAATACCTTCCACCATGATTTCATGAAGACTATCATCACTCATGTCATCCGGTGAAGATATTTAAATAGGAGCAACTGTTGTACCCCAAATTTTCCCCTCCGATATTCTGATCGTTTGCATATCCTTTTCATTGGTCTATGTTTTCGCATTTTAGTAAACATATCAATAATCATGCATTTTTTGTTAGAATTTAAATTGTTTTATTTCTTTTTTTCACTAACTATTTTCAATTATCTTTTTTATTATTTTTAGTTTTATTATTATTATTATTTCTTTTTTATTATTATTATTATTATTATTAGTTTTATTATCATTATTAGTTTTATTATTATTAGTTTTATTATTACTAAGCTTTAATTTTATTATTATTATTACTTTTATTTTGTTTATCTTCATGGTAAGTGGGGACCACTCAATCATTCTAACACTTCACATGGATTGCCAACTTGGATTTATCAATGACCAAAAATCATTCTCACACTTCACTCATCAATGGCCAAGAATCATTCTCATAAAGTCACATGGATTGCCACATCAACACTCCCACTTTATTCACACTATAAATAAGATCTCTCTTTCTCTCATTTGACACACCAGATTCACCCCACACAAAGGCTGAATACTCTCTTAATTTTCTCCCTCAATTATTCTTGCAAATTTTCTGGAGAGAAGGCTCGTCTTCATTTTTCCATAACTCGTGTCATTGAAGAGGCAGTGGACCGTCTCCACTAGGTAACATTCATCTCTTTTATTTCTCCGTTTTCAAAGTACCATGATCATTTATCTATGCTGTTATCAAGTTCATTAACATGTTAATATTTTTCTGGAAAAAATATTGTAATATCCTATAATTTTTGTTTGGTTTTATTATGAATGATGTTTAAAAGATAAGATAAAAATTCAAAAAGACAAAAAACATGCTTCATCACCACCCTTTTATTATTTCATACTATTTTTATTTTATTTTTCATTTATTCCTTAATTTTTTTCTCTAGTTTTTATTTTAGGAGCACTTTGAATTTTTAGTTTCAATTTATCATGTTATTTCTTGAATTCATAATCTTTTCTTTCAAATTTTGTTTTGATTTTTATTTTTCGCTTACGATCTTTATTTCGTTTTTTAGGGCCAATGATATTACAAAATCATGACTTAGTTGATTTATGCAAAATGACTAAAAAGTCTTGATATGTATGAGGCTCATTTCTTTATTTTTGTTAGTCAATGAAAGTCGAATATTAAAATATTATCGATCCTCCGATTAAATCTTGATCAAGACGAGACTAACTTTATTCTTCATTTCGAGTCCATTTTCTTTACTTTAGGCCGATGACATTGCACAAATCTTGACTTTGATTATTTCAAATCAATAAAGTCTTGATAAATATGAGGCCACTTTTTACTTATTTTTATTGGTCGATGAAAGTCAAAAATCTAAGATTATCGATTTATCGATTTAAATCTTGATTAAGACGAGACCAACCTTATTTTTTTCATTCCGGTTTCATTATCTTTATTTTGGTCGATGACATAACAAACTTCATGGTTTGGTTGACTTCATTGAATTAACAAAACTTTGATCAATATGAGACCGCTTTCTCTTTATTTCAGTTTCATTTACTTTTTAGTCGATGAAAGTCAAGAATCATTGATTATCGATTTCTCGATTAAATCATGACTAAGACGAGACTATTTCTACTTCATTTTAATTTTAAGTAATTTAAATACTAACTTTTTCATTTCTCTCTTTAATGAGACTTGTAAATATTTTCTGATAAAGTCTTGTGGACTACTATTATGGTTGCCTGTTTCATTTGACACATCCTCGATACTATTCCAAAGGAAAGTTCTCCTCAGTTGACTCATAAGTCAATAAACCAATCATACCACCTTGGCCTCATAAGAGCCTTTCCCTTTTCCTGGCCTCATAAGAGCCATGGAATCATAACTTAGCAGTAGGTTAGAGTTTTGAATTCTATGTGATTCTCATCATTATGAGAACTCACTTTTCCCATCATAACTTAGATTTAGAGAGTTTCTTAAAACTCTAAATGAGCTCATACTCATTTCCCCTTGGAACTTTGGCCATAGTCAATGGTTCCTCTTTCACCCTTAGTTAGGTGAACTACGGTTGCTCTGATTCTTTAGTCAGATACGTAGGCACAAGATGCGACATCTTGGCGAGCAAACTTAGTGTACATACCCTTAGGTCTTTACCTTAGCATAGATATTTCTTAGCAAGAAAACATAACATAACACAAACTTAAACAAGAGGTTCCCGTAGAGTACTACGGACGTTTAGGATGCTAATATCTTCCCTAGGCGTAACCAACCCCCGAACTTTAGATCTCCCCCCTTTAGGTTTTTCTCGATCTTGAACCTTTCCTTTGGATAAATCAAAGTCGGTTGTGAATTCAAAGAAATGTGATGCAAGTTAATTAATAGCTTGTTATCCGATTCTCACCGCAACAATATAACACTTTAAAGACACTAGCACCATGAGAATTGAAGAGCTTCAAAGTAGTTTAGAGGCACAAAAGTTACGTCTGACTGAAGAAAAAAAACTCTGAAAAGGAGATAGAACGGGCTCTGAAAGCTCAGACTCTAAAAGCTTCTTCTGGTAAGAAAAACAAGAAGCAAGCAAAAGAATAAGAAAAGGTATGATGGTGGTGTTCAAAAGTCAGAAATCTCCAATTCTGATAAGAAACGTCATAATGTTCAAAAAGGAAAGAAGAAGTTTGACAAGAGAAAAGTTCAGTGTTATAGTTGCAACAAGTTTGGCCATTTTGCTGCTGATTACTGGTCAAACAAGGTTAGCAAGGGTGAAGAAGCCAACATAGTCACAAGATATTTTGATGATGAACTTGTGCTATTGATGGCATTTAAGAATGTAGGTGGATCGATGGTGGAATGGTGGTATATGGACATTGGCTGCTCAAATTACCTAACTGGAAACAAGCAATGGCTAGTTGATTTTTGTTAGAATAAGATTTGTTCATGACATATTTTCTTTTAGATTTGATGATAATAAAGTATTGAAAGAACAATGGTGTATTTGATGTGTGTTACATGTGTGCAGGTTCTAATACTTGTAAATATTATTGTTAGAATATGTTCTACATTAAGCACACTTTGAGAGTTGCTGAATTGATAGCTTCTGGTGGCAGAATCTGAAGAACACTTGTTAAGTGATGTCTGGCGTAGACTCTGAAGTTGAAGGTCTCAGCATCAAAAGAAGCAACATAATTGTATCTACACTTAGTGAATGAAAATTGGCTTATGGTATCATTCAGAGTTGGTGATAAAGTTGAAGTTGTCTGTACTGCAGAAAGCAAGTTGTATTGTCAAATTAGTTTGTCAGCTAGAGTCTACAGATTGCAAGGCTCAAGAAAGGCTGAGATGCTTTATAGATATCTACTCTCAAAAACTCTAATAGTACAAAATCTCTTGAAGACTCAAAGGTTAAACATGTTACACATTGGATCAAGATCTTCTGGTGTATCTATCTTCAACGGCTCTTGTACTATGGAGTAATAACAAAGACTCTTGATCAAGTTACCTATTCAACGGCTAGTTTATGAAAAGGCTATAAATATGGCTGAGGTTCAAATTGAATCTTTAACAAGGATCAACCAGAAGAATGAGTAACAAGATCAGCAATTATCAACTCATTGTAAATGCAGATTTTTCTGATGTATGTTGTAATTGTAAAATCCTTAAGATTTCTTACACATTGAATATCTTAGAAATCTTAAGTGCTTTAGGTCTTTGCTATGGTGATTCCCTATACCTCTGATACTTATATCATGTGCAACTTGTTCTCTATTCTGCTGAGCTTGTTCAGTAGTTTAGATAAAAGTCTTGTGTCATTGGGATACAAGCAGGAAAGTCCCGAGCCAGGATGCTTGAGCCACGTAAGTCTCTTGCTATGTGTTTGAGCTGTGAAAGTCTTAATCAAGTGGATTGATTGAGCAAAAGTATTGTATCATTGGGATATAAGTAAGGAAGTCTCGAGCCAAGATGCTTAAGCCACGTAAGTCTCTTGCTATGTGCTTGAGTAGTGAAAGTCTTAATTAAGTAGATTGATTGAGCAGGAAAGTCTTGAGCCAGTGTGGCTTGAGTAGGATAGCTCAATACATGAAATTTGGAGTAGTAAGTCTTGACCGGTGGGATGCAAGCATAAAGGCTCGTTTCATGGGACTTGGAGCAGAAGTCTTGAGCCTGAGGGGCTTGAGCAGGATAGCTCAGTACATTGAAACGGAGCAGTAAGTCTTGACCAGAGGAGTGCAAGTAGAGAGGCTCGTTTAATGGGTCTTGGAGCGGAAGTCTTGGGATGAGGTTCTGAGCAGGAAAGTCTTGGGTTCGTGGAACCTAAGCAAGAAGTCTCGAGTGAAGAACTTGAGCAGAAGTCTTGGACCTTGCGTATGAGCAAGTGTAAAAGACTTATGCAGAATGCATAAGCGATTGTAATCATGTTTTGATTATAGTGAAAATATCTTGTGAAGCAAGGGGACTAGACTACTCTCAGTTAGAAGAGGAACCAATATAAATCTTTGTGTCTTCTGCTATTATTTATTTTCTTCTGTTAACATATCGCTGCTAAGAATTAACCATAATCTGAACACCAGTTTAGATTCTGAACTCTGATCAGATGCAAACTAAGAAAACGGAAAACACAATCCAACCCTCCCCCCCCCCCCCTTCTTGTGTATTTTTCTCACCTTCAACTTTGACTCTGGTAAAAGAACCAAGATTAGATGTGTTGATGATGAGTATCTGAATGCTAAATGAATGGAAAATGGCATAGTTAAGTTAAACAGTGGCAAAATTGTACTCCCTCCGTTCCTTTATAAGTGTCACTTTTTATAAAAAAATTTGTTTCTTTTTAAGTGTCATTTCAAAATTCAAGAGAATATTAATTGTAGTTTTGCCAAAACTATCCCTAGTTATTTATTAGGGAGAGAGAAAAAAGTTAAATAAATTAATAAAAAGTTAAGGGTAAAATAGGAAAAAAATAATCATTATTTAAAAAGTAACAATAATTATTAGTTTTTTTGGTATGTGTAAAAAGTCAAAACACGACAATTAAAAAGGAACTGAGGGAGTACTGATCAAGGATGTATGGTATGTTCTGGCATGAATAGCAATCTGATGAGTATAGGTCAGCTGATTAAAAAAGGCTTTTCAATTACCATGAAGGACAATCTCTTGAAGTTGTATGACTGTAATCATAAGCTGATAATGTAGTCTGACTGGAGAAGAACAATAACATTGAAGGTGAATGTTGCAACAGCAGACACTTAATGCCTTAGTGCAAGAAGTAATTAAGGGGAAAGTGAGTTGTGGTACAAGAGATTGGGCCATCTGAACTATAGAAGCTTAGGCGTTTGAGTTTAAAGAATCTGGTACATGGTGTAACACCCTTCTACCCCACAAACAATTTTAGAAAAATAATCCATATTATCAGAGTAACATCAATGAGAAAGGTGCCACATATATTCAAAACATCATTAAGTAATCATTATCCTGTCCCGTAACACAGGTTATTCAATAATCATTAACATAAATTGACAACTACGCAGCGGAATCAAACTTTTAAATTCAAATCGATAAAATGCTTCATAAAGAAATATATCCAATCAAAATAACATCAATAATATGAAACTTCAAACATCAACCAAAAGAACACGAGGTTCACGAACAATTCCCAACCCGATGTTACATGACACAGAACAGGACACCTCTAAACACTACTAAGAACAACGATAAGCGAAAACACTCCAAGGCTACATCCTCCAGCATCGCGAATCTACTCTTGGTTATCTGCAAGTTACCCACATAAGAGGCAACATTTCCAAGCAGGCAGGGTGAGAAACCATAATTCATTATAGTAATATAAAGACTTGGAAAAATAACAGAATAAGTAACAACAACACCGTATCATCATCAAATCCTCCGCAACACAATCACAAATACCTCATAAAATACAATGTCAATTATAATGAAATGCAACGGATGCATGTGGTACCGATTTTTCTCCATGTGATGGACACTGGCCATCAACCCTCCACAAGGGAGCACAACATAACAACATATCACTTCAATCCGCACAATGGGATTGAAGCTACCAATAGGCCGAAGCCCCAACATAATAAAATGCCATGAAATGCAATGATGCTAATTCTCCTCATTTCATCCAAATATCAACATGTGCATCATTCATTTCATTTTTCAACAAGTGATCATCATATAATCATGTTTTATCATCCATACAGCGACAAAGCAACGAGACAGCAAAGATCATCACGAAAAAATGTCAAAAACCTCATGAAAGAAACGACAAAACGACAAGACAGTAGCCTGACACGGTCACCCGTGTCCTGTGACACGGCCCGTGTCAGCAGCACTGAACAACAATTAAAAAAAACAGAAAACGCAACAATGACAATAGTCTGACACGGCCGCCCGTGTCCTATGACACGGCCCGTGTCAGGCAACCTGTTAACACAAAATTCCAACTTTTCGACCAGAAACCTGACACGGGTGCCTGTGTTGTGTGACACGGCCCGTGTCAGAGTACGACAAAAACCCATTTTTCCCAAAACGTGATTTTTTTGCATTTTTGATTCCCATTACCCCAAAATCAGTGTTCCACACGAAATTTGATCAAAAATACTCACAAAACACACATATAGCAATACATATCAATCAAATTCATCATACTTTCATCAAATTACTCATTCTACATCAACAATCATCAAAATCAACACAATTCATACAATCCTTAATCTATTCATCTCCAATTCCTATAAAACTATAAGAAATTATGAACTCTCCCCATACCTTAGAGTAATCCGAAGCTTTTTCCTTCTTTCTCCAAGGTTCTCCTAACAATCCTTCCAAACCCTTAGTTCTCTCTTCCTCTTCTCTCCTTCAGTGCTCTTCACAAAAATACGATCGGTTAGGAAATGATCGCTCCTTTCTTCTTTAGTTAAATATCCCAGTTTATGAACTTCCAACTCTACCCTTACTCTTTTCCCTTTATGACCACCTTGTCCTTTTTCTTATTATTCTTTATAATAATAATAATCCAAATAATACATGATTATTCATCCTATTAAAATTATTTAAAAATACTCTTTTAATCCATAATTCTCAAATATTACCAAAAACCTCTTAATTCCTTCTAAATTAATTAAATAAATAAATAAGTGATTAATTTAGATTTTCGGGTCGTTACAACTCTCCCCTACTTTAAGGATTTTCGTCCTTGAAAATTACCTGAAGTAAACAGAGGCGGATACGACTCTTTCATCTGATCTTCACGCTCCCAAGTCCAACTATCACCAGCTGGTCCGCCCCACAATACTTTCACTAAAGCCATCTCTTTACCTCGTAGTTGCTTCAATTCTCGACCATCAATCCTCACAGGCAAAGCTTCTACCGTCAGGTTATCTCTCACCTGAACATCATCCATTTGAATCACATGCGACGGATCCGGAATATACTTCCTCAACTGCGACACATGAAACACATCATGCAAATTCGCAAGTGACAGTGGTAAAGCCACCCGATAGGCAACCTCTCATATCCTCTGCATAATCTGATACGGACCAACAAAGCGCGGAGTGAGCTTTCTAGACTTCAAAGCTCGTCCCACACCAGTCATCGGAGTAACTCTTAAGAACACGTGGTCTCTCTCCTGGAATTCAAGTGATTTTCTTCTCTTATCATGGTAACTCTTCTGACGACTCTGCGACGTCTTCATTTTATCTCGAATCATTTTAATCTTCTCTGTTGTCTCTTGAACAATCTCAGGTCCAAGTACAAAACTCTCTCCCGACTCATACCAACACAATGGAGTTCAACAACGTCTACCATACAACGCCTCATATGGAGCCATCCCAATACTAGCATGAAAACTGTTGTTGTATGTAAACTCGATCAACGGCAAGTGACTATCCCAAGATCCTCCTTGATCCAGCACACAAGCTCTCAACAAATCTTCTAAAGATTGGATTGTTCTTTCCGTCTGACCATCTGTCTGCGGGTGATAAGCAGAGCTCATCCTCAACTTAGTACCCAAAGCATTCTGTAGACTCTTCCAAAACCTTGACGTAAACCGCGGATCTCTATCCGATACAATACTCGAAGGTGTTTCATGCAACTTCACAATCTCATCAATATAAATCCCAGCTAACTTCTGCATAGAATAATTAATTCTCATCGGCAAGAAATGCGCCGACTTAGTTAACCTATCCACTATTACCCATATCGAGTCATTACCTCTTGCAGTCTTCGGTAACCCAGTCACAAAATCCATGGAAATGCTATCCCATTTCCATTCAGGAACATTCAACGGCTGCATCATACCTGAAGGTTGCTGATGTTCAATCTTGGACTTCTGGCAAGTCAAACATGCATACACAAATTCAGCAATATCCCTTTTCATACCTGGCCACCAAAACAATCTACGTAGGTCTTGATACATCTTCTTAGCACCAGGATGAATACTCAATCGACTTCTATGCCCTTCCTCCAAAATACTCTTTTTTATTCCAGAAATATCCGGAATACATACTCTATCTCGAAATCTCAAAACTCCATCTTCATCAATTCGGAACTCACCTCCATTACCTTGATTAATCTTCATTAACTGGTCAACTAATTTTAAATCAGATTTCTGACCTTCCCGAATTTCCTCCAAAATTCCACTAGTCAGCTTTAGCATGCCCAATTTCACACTATCAGCGGTCGTCTCACACAACAAACTCATGTCTATGAATTTCTCAATCATTTCAAGTTCTCTCACCATAAGCATCGAAATATGTAATGACTTTCTACTCAAAGCTGCCACTACATTTGCTTTACCGGGATGATAATTCAAATCGAACTCAAAATCCTTTAACAATTCTAGCCACCTTCTCTAGTTCGTGTTTAACTCTTTCTGATCGAACAAGTATTTCAAACTTTTATGATCACTGAATACCTCAAATTTCGAACCAAAAAGATAATGCCTCCAAATCTTCAGCACAAATACTACAACAGCCAACTCTAAGTCATGTGTAGGTAATTCCTCTCATGGACTCTTAACTGCCTAGAAGCATAAGCGACCACTTTACCATTTTGCATCAAAACTCCACCAAGGCCCATCTTTGAAGCATCACAATAAACCACAAAGGACTCATTCGGGTCTGGCAAAACCAACACCGGAGCAGTTGTCAACTTTTTCTTTAGTTCCACAAAACTTTCTTCACAAGCGACATCCCATACATACGCTTGTCCCTTTCGAGTCAATTGCGTCAAAGGCAAAGCCAACTTAGAAAAACCTTCAATGAATTTACGATAATAACCAGCCAATCCAAGAAAACTACGAATCTCCGTAGCAGACTTCGGGGTCTCCCACTGCAAAACCGCATCAATCTTTGAGGGATCCACAGAAATTCCACCACTTGAAATCACATGGCCTAGGAAACTCACTTCCTTCAACCAGAACTCACACTTTGACAACTTAGCATACAATTTCTTTTCCCTCAACACTTGTAACACAATCTTCAAATGTTCCGCATGCTCTTCTTCTGATTTAGAATATACCAAGATGTCATCTATGAAAACCACCACAAACTTATCAAGATATTCATGAAAGATCCTGGTCATATACTCCATGAACACACCAGGCGCGTTAGAAACTCCAAATGGCATCACCGTATATTCATAATGACCATACCTCGTTCTGAAAGCTGTTTTCGGAATATCATCAGCTTTAACTTTAATCTGATGATAACCAGACCTCAGATCAATCGTACTGAACACACAAGCACCTACGAGTTGATCCATTAAATCGTCGATTCTCAGAAGCGGATACTTATTCTTGATGGTCACCTTATTCAACTGCCGATAATCGACACACAATCTCATACTACCATCTTTCTTCTTAACGAGCAACACCGGGGCACCCCACGGAGAAACACTAGGTCGAATGAACTTCCTTTCTAACAATTCTTCTAGTTGTTTCTTCAGCTCACTCAACTCCGAAGCATACATCCGATAAGGAGCCATCAACATTGGACTCGTACCTGGTATTAAATCCACAGCAAACTCAATTTCACGTTCCGGAGGTAAATCACTTATATCCTCAGGAAACACATCTTGAAATTCACAAACCATGGGAAACTCAACACTGACGGCTTCACCATCAACTTGCAACGATGCAAACACTGCGAACATCAATGCTTCATCTAATAAAAGTCCATCCACTTGTTTAGCAGATAAGAACATCAGTTCACCATCCTCACCTAACTCTGGAAACCTCATAGTCTCACTATAATAATTAATATGAACGTATTTAAACTCCAACCAGTTCATACCAAGGATAACATCGATTTGGTGCAAAGGTAAACACACCAAATCCATCACAAAATTCTTCTCAAAGATTGTCAAAGGACACTTCAAACAAACAAGCATAGTAGTCACCGAACCATTAGCCGGAGTCTCTATTATCATACTACCATTCATGTTAGACAAATTCAAACCCAATCTAGTAGCACACTCAAGAGAGATAAATGAATGCGTAGCTCCAGTATCAATAATAGCAATCAACTCAACATTGTTAATAAAGCAAGTACCTCGAATCAAGTTGTCCTTCTTGGGAACTTCTGAGCCAGCCAAAGTAAACACTCTTCCAGTAGTCTGGGCAGCAGTAGTAGTCTTCTTTGGTTTCTGGCATTAAGTACTGATATGCCCCTGTTCACCACAGTTGAAACAGGTCGGACCCTCATTCGGACAATCACCAATTATATGCCCAGTCTTACCACAACGGTAACATCTCAGAACTTTGTTAGTACACCCATCAGCTTTGTGACCTGACTCTCCAAACTTATAGCACTTAGTAGGTGCATTAACGGCTCCCCTACTTGACTTCTTCTCATCTTATACCCTCTGTTTCCCTTTATCACCTGGGGTCGCATAAGGTTTTCCTCTAAACTGACCCTTATCTTTCTTTTCACTTAGCTGTTTGTAGCGAGCAGATCGAGCTCGGCTATCTTCATCATAGATCCTACTCTTATCCACCAGTTCCGCATACCTGCGAATCTGTTGGCATCCAATTCCCTGCTTAATCTCTGGTCTCAGCCCATTCTCAAACTTGAGACACTTAGAAAGTTCAGCATCTGCACGGTTGTAATGAGGACAAAACTTCACAAGCCTCTCAAATTTGGCAGCATACTCCGCCACAGTCATATTTCCTTGTTTCAATTCAATGAATTCCACTTCCATCTTACCACGAGCATCTTCAGGAAAATACTTGCCCAGAAATTCTTGCTTGAACACATTCTAAGTCACCACAGTGCCAACATCTTCCAGCCTCTGACGGGTGTTATCCCACCAGTCCTTGGCCTCTTCTTCCAGCATATGCGTTCCGAACTGCACTTGTTGTGCATCAGAGCACCCCATCACTCTAAAAATCTTCTTTATCGCCTTGAGCCACTTTTGTACGTTCGCCGGGTCATGAGTTCCTTCAAACTTCGGTGGGTTGTTCCTCTGAAACTTCTCCAACGCACGAAACTCATCAGGAGCATGGTTCCGAGCAAGAGCTGCAATAGCATCAGCAAGAGCGCGCGTGTTGTTTCCAGCCATTCTGTACAACACTCACCACGTCAGAAAAAAATAATTAATCGTTAACAAGTAACGACTGACAACAGACTGACAACACAAAACTTGTCCGGACAGACCGACCTGCTCTGATACCACTAATGTAACACCCTTCTACCCCACAAACAATTCTAGAAAAATAATCCATATTATCAGAGTAACATCAATGAGAAAGGTGCCACATATATTCAAAACATCATTAAGTAATCATTATCCTGTCCCGTAACACGGGTTATTCAATCATCATTAACATAAATTGACAACTACGCAGCGGAATCAAACTTTTAAATTCAAATCGATAAAATGCTTCATAAAGAAATGTATCCAATCAAAATAACATCAACAATATGAAACTTCAAACATAAACTAAAAGAACACGAGGTTCACGAACAATTCCCAACCCGATGTTACATGACACAGAGCAGGACACCTCTAAACACTACTACGAACAACGATAAGCGAAAACACTCCAAGGCTACATCCTCCAGCATCGCGAATCTACTCTTGGTTATCTGCAAGTTACCCACATAAGAGGCAACATTTCCAAACAGGCAGGGTGAGAAACCATAATTCATTATAGTAATATAAAGACTTGGAAAAATAACAGAATAAGTAACAACAACACCGTATCATCATCAAATCCTCCGCAACACAATCACAAATACCTCATAAAATACAATGTCAATTATAATGAAATGCAACGGATGCATGTGGTACCGATTTTTCTCCATGTGATGGACACTGGCCATCAACCCTCCACAAGGGAGCACAACATAACAACATATCACTTCAATCCGCACAATGGGATTGAAGCTACCAATAGGACGAAGCCCCAACATAATAAAATGCCATGAAATGCAATGATGCTAATTCTCCTCATTTCATCCAAATATCAACATGTGCATCATTCATTTCATTTTTCAACAAGTGATCATCATACAATCATGTTTTATCATCCATACAGCGGCAAAGCAACGAGACAGCAAAGATCATCACGAAAAAACGTCAAAAACCTCATGAAAGAAACGACAAAACGAAAAGACAGTAGCCTGACACGGTCGCCCGTGTCCTGTGACACGGCCCGTGTCAGCAGCACTGAACAACAATTCAAAAAAAAAACAGAAAACACAACAATGACAGTAGTCTGACACGGCCGCCCGTGTCCTGTGACACGGCCCGTGTCAGGCAACCTGTTAACACAAAATTCCAACTTTTCAACCAGAAAGCTGACACGGGTGCCCGTGTCAGGGTACGACAAAAACCTACTTTTCCCAAAACGTGTTTTTTCTGCATTTTTTATTCCCATTACCCCAAAATCAGTGTTCCACACGAAATTTGATAAAAAATACTCACAAAACACACATAGCAATACATATCAATCAAATTCATCATACTTTCATCAAATTACTCATTCTACATCAACAATCATCAAAATCAACACAATTCATACAATCCTTAATCTATTCATCTCCAATTCCTATAAAACTATAAGAAATTATGAACTCTCCCCATACCTTAGAGTAATCCGAAGCTTTTTCCTTCTTTCTCCAAGGTTCTCCTAGCAATCCTTCCAAACCCTTGGTTCTCTCTTCCTCTTCTCTCCTCCAGTGCTCTTCACAAACATACGATCGGTTAGGAAATGATCGCTCCTTTCTTCTTTAGTTAAATATCCCAGTTTATGAACTTCCAACCCTACCCTTACTCTTTTCCCTTTATGACCACCTTGTCCTTTTTCATATTATTCTTTATAATAATAATAATCCAAATAATACATGATTATTCATCCTATTAAAATTATTTAAAAATACTTTTTTTATCCATAATTCTCCAAAATTACCAAAAACCTCTTAATTCCTTCTAAATTAATTAAATAAATAAATAAGTGATTAATTTAGATTTTCGGGTCGTTACACATGGAATTCCTAAGATTGTGGCACCAGAGAAATCATGTGATGTAGTTGTTACCCATCATTAAGATGATGTCTTAATCGATAAGGGCAGGTTTTTTCAATCTCTTAATCAATTGGGACAAGGTTCCAATAGATTGACTTCAAGACATTTTTTAAAATATTTATTTGAGAAAAATCAGTTTAAAAATTATTTTCGTATGTGTGTGTGATTTAGCCATGTACTTTTACAAAAACGCCCTTATGCATTACATAGTTTTCACTCAGACTAATAAAGGTAGAGTTTTCCTATAATTCAAGATTTTGTCAGATTATTTCCTTTTTCAGACACTTGATTGAGTTTACTTGATATGAGGCTTGAGTAAAATTCCATTTGGTTTCCATCATCAGATAGTCAAGTCCAACAAACCCTAATTCTTTGGTTTGCATATTTAACCGCTTAATCTCTTATGCTTGATTTTTCATAATCAGCTGGCATCATTAAACAATAGTTCTCATCATCAAAAGTACAATAATTGCCATTGTTTAAAGCATATAACCTACAAAACATGGTTCCACATGTCTGGTGTTTTCCTATATTAGGATGTGCAATATATATGATGTCTTGAACTTTTCTAACTTCTCCTTAACTAGAATGACATATCGTTGTAATAATGGATCTTTGGTATGGGCTTCTCCCTTGACTTGTGAGACCACAAGTTGGGAAATTATCCCCAACCTAACTCTTCCAGGTCCCATATTAGCGGCCAATGTGAGATCGGCGATAAATGCTTCATTTTTCACTTAATTATTGGTGGTAGAGAACTTAAAAAGCAAGGATACTTTAATTATCAAGCCAACTTTGTTCTCTAGGTTGAGTTTGATTTTGGTTCACTAGGGGTTATTTCCACTACAAAGTTTGCAAACGGTTGTGCCTTTAGAGCTTTCTTAGACTCGTATAAAATTATCAAACTATGATATCACGATAGACCATTTCGTCTTCCATCTGGCTAAATCCGAGCAGTGGAACACCTACTTCAATGGTAAGTCGGTCTGATCGATTATGGCGTGGGCCAAGAAATAACGTCTCAATTTTATAAATGTCGTCACTAAAGCTAGCAAATTTTTGTCTATCATTTGATATCGGGTGTATGGCTTGTTCAAGGCTTTGGAAATGAAATTGACAGGAATTCGGTGGCCGTTCGAATCTCTTGCGATAGACGTTGATGGATTCCTTGGACACATCCAGATAAAGCAACAAATATTCTCTGATTGCTCATTGAGATAGTACTAGTGGAGTTAATTAGGTCATATTTAAGGATTCAAATGCTTGTTGTCATTTTATGGTCCATTCAAAAAGTGCTTATTTCTTTAATATCTTATAAAATGCTCAGGCGTGTTGTGCTGATTTCAAAATGAACCTATTCAATGCAATCAACATTCCGTTCAATTTCATGACCACCTCGCATTTATTTGGGTTCACTTCTATGCCTCTCCCTGTCAAATAAAAACCAAAATCCTAGCAACTCTCACCCTAAATGTGCAATTTTTTTATTAAGCCTCATATTGTGATGTTAGAATCTACAGAATACATGAGCAAAGTGTTGGTCGTGTAGCCTCTCTTTGATGGACTTAACGATCATGTCATCCATGTATACCTCAAATTTTTTGTTTATTTTCTCTTTGAAGATTGTGTTCATCATCTTCTAGTATGTTGCTTTCACATTCTTCAAACCAAAAGGCATCACATTATACCCGTATTTGGTAGGGATGTACGTGAGCCAGTTTAGGTTTGGGTTTGGACAAATCCAATACCCAATCCATATAGAACACTCCAGTTTGGGTGAGGTAAAATAACCGCATATTACACCAATTGGTCGGTTTGGACAAACCCACTAATTTTCGGGTTGGGTTCTATTAGGTATTGTATTGATCGGTTTGGGCAAACCCACTAATTTTTGGGTTGGGTTCGATTGGTCGGTTTTGGCAAACCCACATGTTACACCACATGGTTGTGATGTCAGACTCTACCGAAAATCAAATTTTTAATGGGTTTTTAAAATTTTTAAACCCATATCCACCGAACCCATTTTTTTGGATTTTTTGTGGGTTTTACCGGGTTTTGTGGGTTTACCCAACCCATGTACACCTCTAGTATTTTGCTTGCTCGGTACTGAAAGATGTCTTTTCTCTTTCCGATTCGTATATGGGTATTTGATTCTATCCAGAATACGCATCCATAAATGACAAAAGTTTGTGATCGGCCTAATTATCGACGAACTTGTCTATTCTCGGGAGTTGGTACGAATCTTTGGTGAATTATTATTGAGGTCTGTATAATCGACACCCATTCTCCATTCCTAGAATATTTATTGACTAGCACTACATTTGATAGCCATCAGGTGTACTTTATTTCGAAAAATAAAGTTGGCATCTAGTAAATCTTGGACTGTCTTTCTGCTCCTAAGAAAACCAGTAAGTATATCTGTAAACACTGATGAATATAAGAATCATTGAATACTGGGAGGCTCTATCATTTGCACGGCCATAGATCTTATTTTCTCAAACATGGCTTCGCAAAAATTATGAAGTATATCTGGTTGAAGGAACTTCCATCATCTACGAGGATTGATGAGACGGAGTGATTAGCGATAATTGCATTAATGATCAACATAAGTGTCACATTTAGAGTCTCGTCCACCTTATCATGGTCTTGAAACCCTATGGTTAGTCTATCATTTTTCTGCTTCTCATTTAGAAAGTTTGATTTAATATATCCTTGCGATGAATATGCTTTTTGCCTAAACAAATCTCCATTGATTGTATCTATGACGAAGCTTAATGATGAGCTTGACTTGGAGGATTTTAAAGAATCTTTAGGAAGGAGATTCAAAGTTGCTTTCATCTTGGCGTATCATCAAAGAGAAAAAGGTTTGAATTGGAGGAGATGTGATTTAATTAGGAGAAATATGATTCTGGAAATTTGTAGGAATCAGAAGTAAATTATCACAGATGGCACCATTATTATGTTCAAGAACCAGAATTGCTAGTGCAGATTCTTGATGCGGTGGTTCAGACTACTCTAGTGTGGTTGTGCAAGGTGGACCTGCAAGATTATCACTCCAACGTCTAAGTCAATCGGTGAAAAAATGGGGTTAAGTGAATTATAAATAGAATTATACCATTTTCCTTGCTTTTGTGATGGTATATATACAATGGGTGACTATTGGGTCTATGTGGTGTTGGGCATGTGGTTGATCCATAACAATTCTCAACGTGTTTACTATTATCACACGAAGGCCAAAATATCTTAGTCTTACGATTATTCAATTCATGTCTCAATTCTAGACCCGTCTCTTAGATGATGTCAAGAGTTTTAATCACCTCCTATGAATTTTTTATGATGGTTTCGTCATTAAGATACCAAGTTTGAAGAAAAAGCTTGCAACTGTCTTTGATCTTATAAATAAGAATGTGTAACACAAAAGCAAAAAAGAGTGGTTCCGAGAGATCGGCTTGTTGCACTCTATTGACTGACATAATATACATATCCCCAAGATAAAATCTTGATATCTAACCATAAAGAGACTTAACATACAAGAAAATAAATATGCATCTCGCCCTCGCCTCTTTGTAATAGTGTGGATAGGTCTCCCAAATTAAAATCCTTGAAAATTTTGAAATAAATTGAGAATTATAGTTGAAAGTTAAAAATCAATACCCAAGTACTATTGTTTCAACCTTTTGATTATTTGAAATGGTGCCTTCAAAATCAACATCTCCCTACTTTTATTTATGAAAAACCTAGTAAGTCTACTATATTAAATATTTGACTCAAGGAAATGGAACAACCTTAGAACTAAGAAATTGCCTTAAAAGAGGCATGTCACTTGTAAATGAATTTTCTTGTTTATTCAAAAAAAATTGGGTATAGTTTGTTGTTTTTGGTACAAATTATTTAATACAAGACATACAACAAGTAAATAAAGATTTTAATGATTGAAAATATATTTATGAAAGATACATTGAAAAAAGTATAGGAATTGATAAACATCTTCAAGAACTTACAAGAAATAAAAAAAAAATATTAAAAAAAAAATTCAACTCTGAAAATGCATCTATAATAGAATTGAGGAATTAAAACACTACAAACTATGTAATGTCAAAAACCAAAACCAAAAGAGTACTATACCTTTACAACTATAGTACTAATAGGACAAGTAACAAAGAAATTAATGAAAAAATAAAAGGTCTAAAAATGTAACTACCATTTGGTAACATAGGAAATGTGTCTGGTAAAGGCATGCCACAGTTTTCACCATTGAAATATATTCTTCTTGGAAATGCCCATCCATTTTGCAATGTGAAGGAATTCTGATCTTTTTCCAATAGTATCTCTGTTGTCACAGAACCTACACCATCCTTATCAGAATGCATTAATTCATTGTTGAAATAATCTATTCCCCAAAAAAGTGCAACTCCATCTGCCACAAGAGTGGGAAGTTTAGTGCTATTGAAGCTGTAAGTTGTTGTTTTTTGGCTGAAACCAGGATGTTGAACAAGGACGTTCCAATTCGAGTAGTTTCTATTGAAATTGTAGTTAGAAATCGTAAGCTGTACCCTCCATTGATTCATATAGTTGTTCTTGAAATGCCAATGGACTCGAATTGGACACATGTGGTCCGTGCATCGGATTATGTTTTTCTCATCATTCGACCCTCCCAAAGAATCACTTGGCCTAGTTACAAAATTTAGTAGCAGAAAATAAGCACGCGACAAAATTAATAACATGAATGGATGTTGGAGCAAATGAAATAACGCGCACCTTATGCAAGATAGTGTGTTTTTATCGGCTTCCCTGCATCCGCCACAAGTGCAATTACGACACGGCGTGATGATAGGATTGTAAAATGTTGAGAAGGAAACACAACATACTGGTGACTTGTTGGCCAAGAAACTTGAATATGTACATATTGACTTCCAAGTTCCTGGAGTGTAAATGTACATATATACTAGTATTGAGAAAAATCGTCGAAAAATATACATTAGTTATGATTTATAATTCGTCGAGTAACTTACTTATAACTGGAACTTGTCTTACTCCTCCTAAATCTAAGGACACAGAGGGATCGGTAACCATAAAAGGGCTACAAGTGTAACCAGGACCGGGCGCCATGAATGTAACATTCTTAGGTGCTTGTCCAATTGAATTTTCTTTTTGGTCCACGTTTCTTACTTCGAGTTCAAATGAAGTTAATGAACTGAGAGAATCGATAGCTCGGGCAGAGAGGCGGCCACCGCGACAGCAATGGTTCGACCTGTTTTGTGTGACGTCCGGAGATATATCAACTATGATAGGATCTTTCTTACATGAATGTGGCATCTGAGAACCACTGTACGATGAACAATCACCTCTATCAGTTGCAATTGCCCCACTCATTGACCATATCACCTCATTGTTAGCCCATGTCCATCCTAGTTTCCACCCTGGTTTGTCTACGTGCCGATACTGATGATAATTTTGAAGTGTCACCGTTGCCTGTAGAATCGGAAAACACACTCAAATTCAATCTAGTAGATTCTACATAGTTGCGCGCTTCAATATAAATGAATCAAAATTATAATATTATTCATATAATTGTTACAGTTTAGTCTGAATCAATTTTACATAATCGGTTTTTGATCACTATAGATCGAAACATGTGATTGTGACGAGTCGTGACTACTGACCAGATATCCGTTGTCCAAACGGTTGTTAATGTCAAAAGTTATAGAAAAGTTCCCATTTGGATCCAAAGGGTCATAGCAATCTGCATACAAGTGCGAGGATTAAGAAACGAGAAAAGAAAAATAAAAGTCAAATAATCAAGAACAGAAGAGAAGTACATGCAGAAACCTGATAAAGTGTAGAGAGTAGAAAGTAACAAAATCAACTTGAGAGTGTTTACATGAAGAACAATGAGCACCATTTTTTGACAGAGAGAATGGATTTTATGAATAAGTTAAGGTAAGTGTTAAGTGAAGTCTAATAATATAGAGAAGCTTGTTATCTGGTGGTAATTAGGATTAGGACTTAGGAGTATGAATATTATATTACTCGGATCAAACAAGGGATCATTGGAAATGTCACCTATTTGTCATTACAAGACAAATTCTCGTATTATTATAGTTAGTATGTATATTATACAAAAGATTCTACTCTAAATGCATGCTAACAAGCTATAAAACGGAAAAGTCCACGATACCGTTGAGGGAAGTTTTTACGGTTTTATCTTTTATGAAATGTGTAAGATTCTCCGACAGTAGGTGTTACTGATGAAATTAGATGATTTATGATTTGAAAATGAGTTTATAATTGAAGTTGCTGCTCAGTGTACAGTAGTCTCATAACAGTTATCACACTTCAATGCAACCAAGAGAAGTTGTAGAGATTACCAAGGGCATATGTTCCCTTGTTTGTGTCCAAAACTTATCTATGTCCTAGATTTATACAAAGCTACTATATATCCAAGAATTCCAACTGTTAGCATCTCATGAAACACTGTGCCAAATCACTTTTCAGTTTCCAACTTTTTTTATTAAGGTAGGACATCTCATGAATGAAAATGCGTAATAAAATCAATAATTCATATTTAAAAATGATAATATAAGTAACACTAGAAAAATAAATATTTCAAATGTAACACTTAATATAAGACAGATAAAATATGATGGACATAGTTTCATTAAACCAGCTCAGATGGTAGCCGTGCAGAAACATCTGACTGTAGATGCGCACATGATGAACGTAACAATTTGCATAAGTAAATAAATGTTGTACTTAGTTTTTAACCGGTTACGCATATTTTTGTTTGACTAGAACTAGAATTAAGATGGGTGCAAAAGTGTAGAAGATGAGCTTAAAGGTTCATGCACAACTGAATTTGAAGAAACAGCAATAGGAATTTCTTCTAACTGCAACATGATATTCTCCAGTATGTCAGTTAAAATTTTCTTGAATTCTTCTTCTTTAACCGTCATACTCGTGTCTTCTGCGTTATTCACCGTCTTAAAAGCTTCACTAATAACCTTATCCATCTAAAAATCAAACACATTGAGAGTCTTAGGTGAGTTTTTAGATTTACTTAGTACTAGTATGCATATTGGCAACAATAACATACCTCTTCAATTGCACCGACCGGAGGTAAACCAGCAGACGGAGACACCACGTCTAGTGCCACGCGCAAATATTTCTTTGAGATTTTTCCGTTTCGGTCTTTCGGAAGATTGTCTATAGTCGTGTTCATCGTCTGCATACAAGAGAATGTAAAATTACAAATAAAGAGAAATTGGATAGCTCAACTGGTTTGAACTAAGAGTTCGTGTCGGAGTAAATAAAAAACCTTGTCTAATTGATACTTGTTCGATAAGAGTCTCTTGACGCCACTTCCATCAAAGTTATTTTCACTGTGAGCTACAATGACAGGTTTCTCTTTAAGATAATCAACCACATTCAATGCCACTTTCTTGAATTCTTCTATAAAAGTCTCTTGATCGGTAACAGGTCTATCCAAAGCTCGAGACAACAATGCCGGATCCACAATGTTGTTAAAAACCTAAGTAAAAATAAACACAATAGGTTATTTATTTTAATTATATTAGTATGTTAGTGTAAACCAATTATCGTCTGTGCGTAATTGCAGAGACTAATTCCTCAAATTAAAAACAGCATCTTTTTATACAAGGACAAGAATAGTTGCATTGCATTAGTGTATTAGTATTTAGTATTACCCAAGAATCTGATGTAGGGGGAATTCCTCGATCAACGTCGAGTCTTCCAAAAGCTTCAATCACATGTTCCCGAAGTGATGTACTAGAGTTTTCAATCTGAGAGAATATGGATGTCATTTCTGCATCATAACCCGGACCATTAAGAAACTCGAAGAGATCTTTCCCGTCCATCCGTAGTATAACAATCGGATCTCGCTTCAGTCCAGCAGCCATGCCTAGTAGAATGTCTGATAAAACTTCTTTGAACTCACTCTTGCTCACTTTTTCTTGCTTTCCATGAGTGAATTCATTCAACACCTATACAAAAAAAAAAAATCAACTCGGAGTGTTTCGATTAAGATTATACGGTTCATATTTCAAATTCGATGAACTCAAAATCCGAGTTGTCTAGTTTTGATCAAATGGTCCTGACTTTGTGATTGTATGGTTGCATAGGTTCATGAATCATGATGACAGAAAATTTTGGGTCCATTTAGTACATTATTGATACATAATCATATAGCCTCTATTTTCTTCTTCCTGTGACTAAGGTATCTTTTATTCTTGTTTGTCCATTTTTAGGTAAGAAAATAGCTTTTTCCCAAAGGATTCCATTTAAAGATCACCTTTGCTTTTTCACACAAGCACTATCTTTAGATAGCAGTTAGCACTAGCAATTTCGGTCCCGAAAGTTCATCATCAACTATGATACCAAATCAAATTTATATCACTCTAGTTAAGTTAAAACTCTACTCTAAACTACAATTTGCAAGTTCAAAGACTAAGTACTTGTTTGGTTAAACAGATTATTAAGTCTCCTAAACAACGTCACAAAACTTATGACAGTAGATAAGCTCGAATAAATCCATCTAAACAGACCCTAAATGGCATGAACCATAACATAAGATATGTTTGGTTTAGCGTCCAACATATTTCTCGCGCGTTCCAAATTAGTCCTTCCGCGAAGAAACAGAAGATAGAGACAGACACTTCAAGATAGACTGCGCGCGTATAATGCAATTTTACTGATAATACAAACATAGGCTTAAACACACACGTCGTGGTAGGCAGTCCAACCCCAACCCCGAGAAAAAATTTGGATTTTCTTCGCCCGATTTGAGGATTAGTCTCATAACAGACCCAAAGATTGTAATTACGGTATACTTCACCCGATTCCGTCTCATAGGAGATTGACAGAAAATGGCAATGAAAAGCAAAATTGAGCATGGCAAGTAATTTCTTTCTTAAACCAAACGCCAACACTTCATTCAACACACACCTTACATAATTCTTGATAGAGCAAGCCAATTCAACACATTTTGCAGCACACAGACGCGCGCGCAAACACATCACATTACACGAAATCAAAAAGAAAGAACTAAGAAAAAACCATACCTGATAATAGATATGATCAGAGTCAGGAGTAGTTCCCTGAGCAGGCAAACCAAGAGCAGCCCCGATATCGGCCACAGCCGGCTCGAGTTCCTTCAAAGAAAGCTTCCCATCTCTGTCCTTATCCAGTTGATGAAACTTACTGTCCACATACTTACTAAATCCCTGCTCATTCCCAACCAACTCCATAATGTTGGACCCATCAAGAACTTCCCCTCCATTCCTCTTCTGGCTCTTCTCCATCTATCTATCTCCTGATGATTCTTGTTTCAAGGTTTGAGAGATGAAAAATGAAATTAATATTAAGGAGTGTTGTGAATTGTGAAGAGTGTGTGTCCCCACAAGAAGGTCTTAAAAGAAAGTCATGGAATATAAATGTGAATTATAGGATTCAAGAGTTAAAGCAAAAGGGTAACATAACATGTGCTACAAAAACATAAGTGCTGTTTGTTTTACCTCATGTCAAGTTTCTGTTCCATTACCAAACAACCATCCCTTTCTATTCATTCATTGTATTTTGGTTTTACTTTTTTATTTCGTGTTATTTTTAGTATCAACCAAACTTGTGCGTTAAGGACTTGTGTGTTAAAGATTACACATGTGCTAATTATATTTTTTAGTTCTTATAAATATTTTAATTTTCGTTTTTAAATTTTCTAAAAAGTTTCCGGAAATATAATTTTTGTTTTTAAATATATTTTTTATTTCTACAAATATTTTAATTTGTATTTGTATTTTTAATAATTCTAAATTTTTTAAAATAAGTTTTATAGTCTAATCGCCAATGGTCTTTGAATTTAGGTGACCGGACAACAAGAGGATAATGCTTTTATAAATAAAATAGACTAGATTTTTACATTTTTGTAAATATTATTCGTTTTGTATTTTTCTTTTAAAATTATTAATAATTTGTTTATAATAAAGTTTAAAGAAAAAACTTTATTGAAATCAACACAAAATTATTTAATTTGCCGATGACATAATAGATCTCAAATAAAATTTTAACATTTTAATTTAAAAAAGATACAATAATAAAAATAATAGAAATAGTTAGTAACTAAATTTCAAAAGTTAAGTGAACTTTTTTAAACTTAATCTCACGCAACTCATTTTGAGTCGTTTTTAAACATGGGCTTCTCAAGCAACTCAAGGACTTCTCAAGCTCTCCTACTGTCTTATGGGAAAATCTAAAGTCCCGTTTATATTGATTAAAGTAGTTTATTTGTCGAACGACGCCTTCTGGGCCGAAGTCAAGGTTGTATCCCTCTCCTTTATTCTCAGAGTCAACATTTTCACTTTCTCAGCCTTCTCAGCCAATAATGAGGGGTACCTAAATAATCACATCTTTTCAACTATTTCCTTCAAGAGAGTAGCCGACCATGCAGTTTCACAAAGAAGATTATCCATTTCGATGACGAGCATGCCAATGAGCTCTTCGAACTTTTTTTTTTCTTTTTTGAGGCACTTTGACGTCAGAACCTCACCCTTTTATGCGACTCTAAAAGCTAAGACAACAACAACCTTGTGCATTTGGTACAACATTTTTAACATATCTTATTGATGAGTCAGTTCAAATTTACCTATTAAGTACATGCATTCTTCTTCATAAACATAAGATCAAAGCTCCTTAGTCGTTTTAGGACCAAGACGGGCAAGAAGCAAGAGAGACAAAGTCGTTGGGGGTTAGATATGGACTCTCATTGTGGCCTAATCTTCTTGATTCTGACACTTCATTTCAAGGTTTCTTAAATACAAATTCACCGGGGAAGGGTGAAATTCGCACCTCAGGTCGCTTTAGCTAGTGAAGAACTGAAGAGATAACAGTAGCATAATTGTCTTCAAGAGAGGCTTCCTCCTCGGTTGACACAATCGTGACATCAGATAATGAGGGTATATTTCTCTACATTCTTCTTATCTAAAGCATTGTTTTAAAATAGTTAATCTTATATACAAGAAGAATCAAAGGAAAATTAATATGAGCACTGAATACATAATGATTAAATGGATAGGGAAGGTTCATGTTCCAACCAAAAATGTTAGGTGGTCGTTTCCACCAAGCAGATGAGTCTTAATATACACTTTATTCCCGTTCTCAGGCCCAACACCAAATTGTCTGGCACCGTCACTAAAGCCAAGACTTTCCCATAAAATCATAAGATTATTCTTCAAATATGTCTCCTCGTGAGACAAGTCACTGAGCAGATAAATGTATGTCTCTGACTCTACATAGAAATTATTTTGACGCCAGGAATGATGGGATTTGCCAATACGCCTCGAGGGAACATCAGGACAGATCTCACAAATACTCTCATGAGCAGCCTCAATGAGAGGCATGACCAGATAATATCGACCCTTGAAGTTTTTCATGATATCAACGTATACCTCAAACATCTTTCGGCCTTGCATGAGAGAGAGAGAGAGAGAGAGAGAGAGAGATCAAACCTTGACCCTGTTCTGAATCGATTAAGGTACGTTGGATTTTGAAAAGATGAAATAAGAGTATAAGTACCGTCATTGTATTCGCACAAATATTGAAAGACTTTACCATAAGCCGACCTCAGTATATGTAGTTGTGAAGGGGAAATTCATATATGGTTAAGGAACCTAACCTCGAAGTCATTAAAATGAAGTTGGAACCTTATTCAAGAAAATAGACATTTATGGAATGGAAGAACGCACCCTTATATTTACCACACAACCTTTTATCACCCTTCGAGAGAAAAAAAAACACCTTGTCAGAGGATGGATCCCATCTCGGTGAAAGAATTATATAAACCTCTTTTACGGACGAAGACGGAAACTGTGTCCAACGTCTCATGGTCCACCCTTGATGATCGTTCTTCCCCTTTAGACACTATGTCATTCTACTAGTTACCTTAATCTATTCTCATTTCACTATTAATAAATAAAAAAGACTGAATGTATAAACATAGGATTGAGATTATATCCACCACATAACTTAATTATCAGTTGGGTCATAGTCAAAAGCATGTTGGTATTCCCTAATATATGTTTGATCCTTTTGTTCTCACTTCAAGTTGTCTCTGGGTTGGTGAAAAGTAGGGAAAGAGAAATCCATAGCGACTACCTTAAGACAAATGCCACCAAAAGTACCTTCCCCTTGAACAATAATGTCATCCTTTAGGCTTTCCATGACAATCACGCAAATAATCCTAACGAACGACAAGTAAAGGAGTGAAAAAGAGAATTGGAATTATTACCTTTAGGAACCCCATCGTTTGATATACGAGGAAATTGAATAACCTAAACTCTAAGAATGTCATCAGAATAAAGAAAGAAAAACTAGGTAAAATGAAAACAAAAACACGTTGGGGTGAGCACATCAGTGGGGAAGCAAAAATATTGAGGGTTTAACAAATGAGGAATGTTAAAAGAGGATTAGGTTTGCTCTTTTGGCGTTAAAATACTACCAGCGGGCAACCCCACGATCTGCGAACGAAGTTCGGGGATAGCGTACAAGAGCAACTACCGATACAAATTTGACCTAAATCTTATCACAACACTTGAGTGCTCTAAATGCATCACATCTCTCCCATGAAGCCAAAGGCTACATGGAGAAGTTAAATTGCAAAATATTTCAATTACAAGGTAGACATTTAATGTGCCTTTTCTCGAGGCTGCCTATTCCCACTCAACACGTCTTTGGCCTCATCTCCAAGATAGGAGTCTGTCTGGGAAATCTGGGACGACGAAGAAGATCGGTCTAGAGGTCGGTCTTAAAGCTTCCATCACAATCCTAACTTCATACATGATAGCAAGTACTTTGTGACAATTGTTCTTTGTCGGCCAAACAACCTAACAATAAGATCGATCCAACACCAAATATCCAACCTAGAATGCCCTTCCAGGATAATGATGAACATGTAGACCTTTGCTAAAGAAGCGCACACCGGATCCAGATTACTCGCTTTCATCAGCCACAGGATCAAATTCGATTGTCTCCTGCATTCCACGCCAGACCAATTGGAAGCAATTTTAACCTCTTGTCATATATAAGTGCGTCTACACGCCATAATGAATAATATTTCATTCAATCTTACAAATTACATCTCTCTAACTTCATTTATTCAAACGCTGGAGTGTTATCCCTACAAACACATTCCCGCTCTATCTTATCGGAAACTTGCTCCACCTACACCACCGGAATAAAGATAATTATAACAAATTTAATTAATCTTAATGTAATGCAATTGTGTTTGCACAATAGAATCTCATTCAACAATAATTTAAATGTTTCATCGTTTTTCATATTAATCTTCTCTTAATTGTGTGAAAGTATTTAAAGTCTAGTGTTTAGGGTATGCAAATTTTCGTTTAACTATGATAAAAACAATATTGTTTAACTATTACATAAGAAAATTGTAGCACATAAATTTATAATCAATAATAAAAGAAAAATGAAAAGTATATCAAAAGCATGAGTGGTAAATGTCAACAATACACATGATTTTACACTAAAATACAAATGAAAAATGACATTAACAAAAGAAAGATAGCAAATTCCCTACACACTGTATGCGAAAAAGTCAAATAGTTTACCAAAAAGTACCTCAATTAACAATGGGATATGCACCCTTTGTTTAACTATGATAAAGTCAAATAAATAAAGAGAACATGGGCCCATGCACCAACCATACTTTCCTCAAAAGAAAAATAAATAAATAAAAAACGGACATCTAAGAAGTGTTTGTATTAACTAATTATAAATGTATCTTCAAACAAATTAGCATCAACGTCGATATGTCCGAGTGGTTAAGGAGATAGACTTGAAATCTATTGGGCTTCGCCCGCGCAGGTTCGAACCCTGCTGTCGACGATTGCTTTTTGTTATATTGAGTGGAGGGTTAAAATGTAATTTATGCTTTACCTACGGAGCTTTGTGACAACTTCACCATCTTATTATTTAATGCTTAATCATTTTACGCAACATTCTGCAATTTATATTTAATTAATTTTTAAGTCAATTTAATTTGTTTAGTTTATTTTGTCTTAGTGATATTAGTACTCCACCTTTTTCATTTGACAAATTCAACTATTTTTCATGAATACCAAACAATTCTTCAAACAATAACACTGAGTATAAACTAAGAGACTTTAATGTAAGATTGGTTTTGTTATGATGAAACTTAATTTTGAGTGAATTGGTTAGAACAAAAGTAAGTTGAATGACGTGGAGGATTTATTTTTTTAATGAAATTCACTTATGTACGCTGAGCTTTTATTTATCATGACTCTTGATGATCACTATATAAAAATAAGGGTTAATATCTATTTTTTCCCTGTCATATGGGCGTATTTTGAAAAATCCCCCTGCAAAAAAAAAAAGTTGCAAGACTGACCTTAACAAATTTTAAAAATTTTAATTTAAACTTTTATCAGGCCACATCATCAAAAATAATGATGTGACAGTCATTTTTTTTAATTTTTTAATGAAAAGAAATTCCACATCATTAATAGGCTTTGTGAAATGACTTTTATACTTCCACTTTTTAATTTTTTTTTATTTAGTTTTTTTTTTAGTTTTTCTTTTATTTAATTTATAATTTTTTTATTTATTTAATTTTTTCTTTAATTATTTTTCATATTATTTTTATTTATTTAAATTGTTATTTTAAATTATCAAAATACTAATCTTGGGCCTAAGCCCATTATAATTTCAAGACAAACACACATATTGCAAGGCCATTTTCAATTCATTAATGTATATGATTGATTGGTATATATACATTTGTTTTTCTTTAATACCAACCGATGTGGGACACCCTATTTTTTCCTCTCTCCACTGATACAACTCTCCTTGCATACTGTGATGGCCTCTCAATAAGAATATCAACAAGCTCCAAAATGTGTAGTTGCAATTCTCCATTAAGTGACCTCAGCTCCTTCTTGAAATCAATATTAGGTCCCTTGGAATAGAGTTGACGCACACCTTGTTCTTCCAAGCTTGGTAGAACATCAATAGTAGTGTAACTGCCTCCGAAACAAATGTAAGTTCCTTTAATTGGTGGTGGAGGCTTTGGAGTATACTGAGGGTCTCGCAAGTAATTTTTGTAAAGCCTGTAATAAGGTGGTGGTAAAAGTATTAAGGTGACCTGAAGAGGATTTGTTTTGATTATCTTCCTCCTTTTTCTTATCACAGAGAGAGAGAGAGATGTATATAAAAATGAGGTGGAGTGATGTTAAGGTGATGATGGAAACCAAGTGAGGTGAGTATGTCAGCTTGTAATATGGTTCTTTGATGGTGATGGTAGTAAGGGAGATGTCGTGTGTGTACGTCGAAAGTTCGAAGGGAAACTAAAGGTGTTACCGCGGTAGATGGTTGGAAGTGTGAGATACGACTTTGTGGTCGTCGCAACTGAGTTGTTGTTGTTAAATCACAGCGGCTGTTGAGGTATGACGTGGTGGAAACATGGACGAACTCTGCAGTTCCTTCGCAGAAACTTCCAACA
Source organism: Lathyrus tuberosus (assembly GCA_022829125.1). Lineage (NCBI taxonomy): Eukaryota > Viridiplantae > Streptophyta > Magnoliopsida > Fabales > Fabaceae > Lathyrus > Lathyrus tuberosus. The sequence goes on along the minus strand of JALAZF010000176.1, from coordinate 10,978,365 downwards.
TGATATTGTGGTGGTAGATCTAACATAAGTGAAATTCATTGTTTTAGCATTAACAGTAATTATGTAGTAACAAAGGTGATGAAGAGCAGGAATGGTGATGAAGAGCAGGAATTTTTTTTAGTTTAACGTGAGAGGGCGTCTATTATGGTATGCATGTTGCTGGTTTGTGAAGTGTGTATGGTACTTCATAAGTTGTGACTACAATGGTTGAATCAGTATAGGAACACTCCACACGCTTCTTCACATTACATGAATCAGTTGTTCTTCATCTTCATCTTCTTGGACTTGGTCAACAAGAGTGTTATTATGTTTTTCATCATTAACTACTTCACTAGATGCTGATGAAATCGAGCAAGAGTTAGGAGTTTGAGGAAGTCAAACACGCTTGAAAACTGAAAACTGTTTAGCAAAGATGAAGAACCACCACCACCAACATCAACACCAACAACAACAACAACAACAACATCTTTTTCACTCTTCACACTTATAGCCATATCTTTCTTCTCCATATATCTGGATGAATATCTCAAATGCAGAAATCCAAATCCTTCATTTGTAGACAACAACACACTCTTTGAGATGATAGTAACAGTTTCAGAGAGAGAGATGTGTGTATCAGAAATATGCAGGTTTTTTAGGATGGAAACATTGTATCAGAAAGGGCCCTTTTTTATTGTATCAGTGGAGAAAGGAAAAAATAGGGTGTCCCACATCGGTTGGTATTAAAGAAAAACAAGTGTATATATACCAATCAATCATATACATTAATGAATTGAAAATGGCATTGCAATATGTGTGTTTGTCTTGAAATTAAAATGGGCTTAGGCCCAAGATTAGTATTTTGATAATTTAAAATAACAATTTAAATAAATAAAATTAATACGAAAAATAATTAAAGAAAAAAATTAAATAAAAAAAATTATAAATTAAATAAAATCTAAAAAAATTAAATAAAAGAAAAACTAAAAAAAAATTAAATAAAAAAAATTAAAAAGTGGGGGTATAAAAGTCATTTCACAAAGCCTATTAATGATGTGGAATTTCTTTTCATTAAAAAATTAAAAAAATGACTGCCACATCATTATTTTTGATGATGTGGCCTGATAAAGGTTTAAATCAAAACTTTTAAAATTTGTTAAGGTCAGTCTTGCAATTTTTTTTTCCGCAGAGGGGTTTTTCAAAACACGCCCATATGGCAGGGGGGAAAATAGGTATTAACCCTAAAAATAATATTGTGTTAACTTCTCCATCTTATTATTTAATTAAAAAATTCAATACTCAATCATTTTACACCGCATTACTTTATTTTATATTTTGTTAATTTTTAAGTCAATTTTGTTGGAATATTTTTATTTATATATTATTTAATTATTATATTTCAATAATATATATATATATTAGTTATGTGATTTTGGATTGACACTACAACAGATAAGACCTTAGACAGCGCTTTTTTTGCCCTTAGACAGCGCTTTTAAGCACTGTCTAAACCTGCGCTGCTATAGGTTTAGACAGCGCTTTGGGTAATACCAAAAGCGCTGTCTAAAGGGGGGTATATTTAATGAAAAGCGTTGTCTATGGTACCTTTAGACAGCGCTTTTTGACATTATAAGGTATACCTTAGACAGCGCTTTTGGGAAAAGCGCTTTCTAAGCCTTACCTTTTTTGACATTTTTTTGGTATACCTTAGACAGCGCTTTCAGCAAAAGCGCTGTCTAAGCCCTACCTTTTTTGACATTTTTTTGGTATACCTTAGACAGCGCTTTCTCCAAAAGCGCTGTCTAAGGTCAACCTTTTTGAACTTTTTTTGGTATACCTTAGACAGCGCTTTTGGTAAAAGCGCTTTCTAAGGTCCACATTAGACAGCGCTTTTGTCAAAAGCGCTTTCTAATCTCCACCTTAGACAGCGCTTTCACCAAAAGCGCTGTCTAAGGTATACGAAAAATTTTATATAAATTTTTTTAAACCACAATTTTTACCAGGTTTTTTCAACCAGAATTTGACCTGTTTTTCAACCAGCAATTTTTTCAAGAAAAATACCACAATTTGGAGATTCAAATCAATCCAATTTATCCTATTTAAATGTACCAATTTACACCAAAATTATATATCCAAAACAATTGGCAATTCAAACCAATATATATATTTAAAATTACAAACCAAAATTATATATACACTTATTTATAATTACAAATCATTACATTTTTTCTACAAATGCACATATTACTTATACTAGTACTTTTGCATCCAACCAAAGCATTGCTTCAAATCTACATTATAGGTCCTGAAAACACAAAGATTGTAATTCAATTAAAAGAATACATAAACAAAGTTACACATATTTAAATTCTCATCAATTAAAGTAAGAGTACAATATTATACCTTGTAAAATTCCGAGCTCCATAATGTATTGACACCAATCCTCTTTAATTTCATCCAATTGAGAAATTGAGTAATGAGCACACTTGCATTCTTCAAAGTACTACATAATAATATAACATAGTTTGATTTAGTTTTAACTATTTCATTAGACATGAGAGATATGTGTTAATATTAAAATAACTCATAAGTTAGAAATACATACATCGGATGGAATCTCTATTCGATCCAACAAAATAGTGTCTCTCATAAACCTCAACATGAAATAGCCGCAATCTATTTGATTGCGTTGCCGAGGACACTACAAATGAAAAGAAAATATGGATAAATCCTAAGTTTTATCAAGTAGCATCACTAATATAATAAAACATGTGATAATTAATATACCTTCACATAATTCCATGTAATAATGGGGTTGACTCTCCGCTGTGGTAGATGGCTATCTCGTAGTGCTAGGAAAGCTTGTATAGCGCTAATAAAATATAAGTGAATATTTAGAACAATTCACATAAATAAATAAACAAACAAATAAATATACACATTCATATTTAGAACAATCTCACTTACGTGTCAATACACTTCTTCAAATCCGGGTATGTTGTCCAATCATTTCCTAACGAATCCAGATAATACACCATTGCTCTGCTAGGATTAATTGCGACCAACAACCAATGTCCACTGTAAGATTAAACAAGTGTTAGATGGAAACTTTCTACACGACGTCAAAATACAAAAAAACTATAATAGATGAATTTAGAATGAAAATCTAACCCAGTATTAAACGGTAAAAAGAACAACTTTTCCGTTTCTTGGTTGTCCATAAAGACGTCGCGTATATACGCCAGGATCTCATCTGGTTTATTGATTATTAAGGTTAAGTTGACAGACGTCGGGCATAGGAATGCAAATCTTTGCTGCAATCCGTGTGGGCGCATAACTCTGTCATACAGAAACCTTAAATAAAAACATCATTAACATTAGACTATTCATTTGAAACATAAAGTAAATAAGTTGTTCAATTAATATACCAAAGTAGATCGGATATATACCTCACGTATGTATTGACAACAGTGACGCCCAATTCTTCATGATGTATCCAACACTTATAACTTCGATCAATTCCATTCATCAGTAAATGCGATTTCAATCCATCTCGTCAACCCTACCCACATAACAACAACCCAAGCAAGGACATTTTATTCGATTGAGCTCTTCAGCGTCAGCGTGTTGAACAGCAAACTTAACGAAATCCAATACCCCATTCTCGTACTCTTTGGACAATCGATCGGCATCCATCCATTTTTTATCCATGGTTTTCCTACTTATTAAGGTCAACAAAATAACATTAATTCAACCATATTAATCAAGAAATGAACAAGTTTGATAGTGTTTGATATGTAACTGGTTGAATTTCTTATGTTTTAGTGAAATGTTTATGTTCATTATATTTGTTTATTAACTCAACCATCTCAAATTCTAGAATTTTGAGGCTTCAAAAACAAGCTTTTAATTCTAAAATTCAGAGGACATTTCCATCAATTTTAAGAGTTTTTTAGAAGATTTAAGAGGTGGAAAAAATAAAACTAAACTAAACTATTTATAAAAATAAAAATAAAGCTATTAATATAAAATATGTTTTAAAATAGACCTTAAAGTTGTAGGACTAGTTTCAATATTTGGTTACACGTTGTTCCTATTCTACATTGGAGTAAAAACAAATATGAGTGTAGTCCATAAAACTAGGAGTGGTGCCACCAACATTGGTTCTTTAGCTATAATGGCTCCCTTTCTATGTGGCATGGCTACTCTTAGTTATTTCTCATCAAAACACCTTGAATCTTACCAAACAAAAATACTTGGAGTTAGCTCACTAAAACTAACCTAAACTAGCATGTTAACAATTCAAATTCCAACAACAGTCCAACTAATTTCGACCTAAACAATAACTTCATTAACAAAACTCATCAAACATACTCATCAAACATACACATTCACTACAAAACTTCATTAACAAAACTTCATTAACAAAACTCATTAACAAACTCATCAAACATACTCATCAAACATACACATTCACTACAAAACTTCATTAACAAAACTTCATTAACAAACTCATCAAACATACTCATTCACTACAAAACTTCATTAACAAAACTTCAAACATACTCATTCACTACAAAACTTCATTAATAAAACAGTCCAACATAACTTCATTAACAAAACTCATCAAACATACTCATTCACTACAACATTGTAAAGCAACAAAACCCTACAACAACAATGTAAAGCAACAAAACCCTATTCTTCACAACAACGACGTACCTTTAACGACGGTAACAACGGCAATGCAAGAACGAAATGTATCAGTTACAAAGAGCAGAAACGAACAATGGCAATGAGTTCGCAACGGACGGCAATACAACGACGGCAACGGACGGACGGCAATGCAACAACGGCAACAACGAACGACGGCACGGTGGAGGACGATTGACGGTGAAGGTTTGAGTTCGCAAGGGTTTTGAGCTCAGTTCGCATGCAGGGGAGAAGAAAGAGCGGAAATATGAAAATGAATACTGACTATTCATATATTTTAATTTAATTAGACCTTAGACAGCGCTTTTCATAAAAGCGCTTTCTAAGGTGGACCTTAGACAGCGCTTTCTAAGGTTGGCCTTAGACAGCGCTTTTGATTTTTTTTTTTAATTTTTAAGACCTTAGAAAGCGCTTTTAAGGAAAGCGCTGTCTAATATTTTCCTTTAATTTTTTTTTTAAAATTAATAAAACTTTAGAAAGCGCTTTTGACCGAAGCGCTGTCTAAGGTCTTATATTTTTTTTAAATTTATAAGACCTTAGAAAGCGCTTTTAACTAAAGCGCTGTCTAATATTTTCCATTAAATTTTTTTTAAAAATTTATAAGACCTTATAAAGCGCTTTTGACCAAAGCGCTGTCTAAGGTCTTATATTTTTTTGCGCTTTTATTTTTTTAAATGAATAGTTTCCTTGTTTTTAACTTATAGCAGCGCTTTTGTATTAAAGCGCTGTCTAAGGTGCGATGTTATAACTTACTTTTGTTGTAGTGTGACAACATTTTGGTAAAACAAATTGTCAGCAAGATGTTAAGCCAAATGTTCCGTTATGAGAGTTAGATATCATGTTCAGCATGATGTTGTGACATGTGTCAGGACATGTTATACCAGAAAGTTAGGGCATGACTGTTTTGGTATTTTAAGTGTGAGTTTTGAGTGTGTTTTAATTCACACATTATTGTTATCCAAGGGAGGATATTTTGGAAACTTCTGTTGTGACCGATTTGATTGTATTTCTTAAAAAGGATCGTTAAGCATTTTTAGGAAACTTTATGTTATTGTTCCTATTATTGTGCGGGATAGTATGTGATCGTGAAGGCTGGATCAGATCCTGTTGAAGTGGGTCACCATGTACATCTGAGATGTTGGGCGTGAGATGAGGAGGGAGTGTACTTGCAAGGCACTCCAACGCTCAAGTAAGTAAAGTTCAGAGAAAAGGGGCAAGTAAGTAGCAGGGTGCCCAAAGCTAGCCGTTATGTCGGGCATAGGTATAATTTCGGGCACATGCCCTTAGCTATTCGGGGACAGAAGGAGCCGTGCGGAACGGGCTGCGTTTCCAGGGAGGAATGGTACAGTCCTTGCCCGGTTGGAGGGGCAGAAAAGTAACTTTTACCCCATTGTGGATTGGACTTAGGCAATTGGGCCGTTCTGGGAGCAGAAGTGGATTGGGTCATGCCTAGCCTTTGGTCCAGTCCAGAACAGGAGCACCCCGAAGTCGTTGCTCCTGAGCATGGGAGTGATGACTTAAGGACAACCCGTGATTCCGGGGAACTAGCGTGGAGTCGTCATTTGGTGACGGAGGGAGTTGTCTTGTGGTGCCCGTGACCCTTGGTGTTCGCGAGATCCATGTCCGTCTCTGGATTTCCCGTCATACGGGGAGACCTAGGCCTGTTATAGGTTCTCTAGAACCGAGAACCGGTCCGAAAACCGGACCCGAAGAACCGGTTCATTGGACCGGTCTGCTAGAAGTTGGATCTAGTAATGGATAAATTTTTTATCCGTATCCAGAAAGAAGATCCGGACCAAGTATCCAATGAGTAACCGGTTGGTCTTAATATAAAAACCAAAAACTAAAGTTTTATTCATTTTTTCTCTTTTCATCTTTTCAAACACTCAGTCACTCTCTCTTTGTCTCTCGCCTCCGTCTCTTTCGTCTCACCTCACTCTCACCCACACAACTCAGTCACTCACTTTGTTCTTCTCTTCCAATCGTCTCCCTCGGTCGCTCAAGCATCATCTCTGATCATCTCATCTCTATCTTGTTGCTTCTTTGAACCGTGGAAGGAAACCCTAGAAAGAAAGAACTATTTTGCTAGTGACAGTGTAATGTTTCCAAACTTTTCAAGTATTTTTTTCTATTATGATATGTTGTATATTCTTGTTTGCATGTTTGAGGTAGTATCTTGTTTGCTGAGGTTACGTTTTGGCGTTTGAATAAATTTTTTTGATGAGGTTCTACTTAGGGTTCGACCTATAATTTTGATTTGAGGATATATAGCATGTAAATTTTGTTCTTGAGGTTCTGATAATAAGTTGTGTTGCTTGCTTGCTGAGGTTGTGTTAATTTGGTTGGTATTGTTTTTGTTACAGTCAATTATTGTTTGATTGATATTTAATTTGTATCATGTCTTTTCAAGGTTCATCACTGACTCCACCAACTATGGATGACCTTATTGACATTAATATGTTACTTGATGGAGATCATCCTGCTGGCTATGATGAGGAGACATTGGATGGAGGGAATATTGAGATTGGTGAGATGATTGATATGGAACTTCCAGTTCCAACTGACACTCCCACTACTACACAAAACACTGCTACTACACAAAACACTCCCACTATTGCTTCTGCTGATGAGCCAACACCTCCAGTTGCCCCAGGCCCAAGTCAGAGTTCACAAAGCCAGGCTAATGCTATTGGTAAAGCTCCTCGTCCAAAGAAGTCTGCTGTTCATAATGAGATGGATGTTATTGAGACGCCAGAAGGTGCAATGAAATGGAAATGTAGATGGTGTGGTAAGCTGTATACTTATGATTCCAAATATAAGAGCACTTCTAATGCTAAAAAACACTTAGGGAATTGCATCCAGAGGAAACTTAGGGTGAGAGGTAACACTGATAAAGAAGTTGTACAATCTAGGCTAAATGTATGTGATGCTAATACTCCTAATATTGCAACTTGGACATATAATCATGGTAGGGTTAGAGAAGTTGCTGCTCATATGGTTTTAGGTCATGAGTATCCATTTTCTGTTATGGATCATGTTATCTTTAATGAGTTCCTTAAAACAATTTATCCTTGGTATAAAAAGATTACTAGACAACAAGTTAAAGCTGACTGTGAGGTGTTCTATGAGGCTGAGAGGGTTAATATGAAAAAGAGTATGTCTTTGATTAATAGGATCTCTCTTACAACAGACCTTTGGTGGTCTGGTGAACAGAGAATTGGCTATATGACTGTGACTGGTCATTTCATTGATTCCAAATGGCAGCTTCATAAAAGGGTTCTATCTTTTAAGAATGCCCCCCACCACATTCTGGTGAGGTATTGTGTAGGGAGTTGATTAAGGTGATGGATGATTGGGGAATTAGGGATAAGGTGGCTTCAATTTCAGTGGATAATGCTAGTGCAAATGATAATTGTATTACTAGGTTGAAAAGAGATTATTCTGGAAGGAGGAATCTACCATTGGATGGTAAACTATTTCATGTGAGGTGTTGTGCACACATTTTAAACTTATTGGTTCAGGATGGGCTTGACATGATTAAGGAGACTGTTGATAAGATTAGGAATGGGGTGAAGTACTTGCTGAATTCTGAAACTAGATGCAAGGCATTTAAGAAATTTGTGGATGAATTGCAACTTGAAGGCAGAATGCAAGTGTTGGATACTAAGACTAGGTGGAACTCAACTTGGTTGATGTTGTCCACTGCATACCATTATAGAGAAGTGTGGCCAAGATATGCTGAAGAAAATGGTGCATTTCTCCATTTTTTACCTGATGCGAATGATTGGGAAGATGTCCATGATATTTGCAAGTTTTTGGAGGTTTTTGCTGATGTTACTTCCATTATTAGTGGCACCTCTTACCCTACTGCTAACTTGTTTTTGGCTGAGCTTTACAGGGTGAAGGTTTTACTTGATAACCCTTCAGACATCTCAAATAATCCTCAACTGCAGTATCTTGCTAATCAGATGAAATTGAAGTATGACAAGTATTGGGCAGAGTCCAACACATTGATATCAATTGGTGCAGTCCTTGATCCAAGGTATGCACATCTTACAAGTAGATAGTTAGTTGCCATTGGCCAATGATTATTTATGTTAACTGAGGCCTGCTTTTATGAATGAATTCTTTCTTGGTAGTTGCAACTTGCAATGACATAGGTAGCAACTATCTGCTTGGTTTGTATGTTGCCTTGTATTGACATCTGCCAATGATGATTAATGATGTGAACTGAGGCCTTTGTTTATGAATGGATTCTTTCTTCTATTTGCCTTGTATTGACATCTGCCAATGATGATTAATGATGTGAACTGAGGCCTTTGTTTATGAATGGATTCTTTCTTCTATGTACCTTGTTCTGCCATCTGCCAATGATGATTAATGATGTAAACTGAGGCTTTTATTTTACCATGATGCCTTGTATTGCCACTTGCCAATGATGATTATTTTTCTGAGTTGTGACTTAATTGAGCCTAGAATTTAATTAGGTTGCCTGCTCCTGAGTTGTGACTTAATTGAGACTAGAATTACTTTTAAGTTGCCTCTTGAGTTGTGACTTAATTGAGCCTTGGATTTAATTATGTTGCCTTCAATATATTCTGAGGCCACTATCCCTTCAATATATTTTATGCAAATATAGAATAGGTGAATTTAAGTTGGTTGACAACTCTACTTGTTCAAATAGGTATAAAATGATCTTCATCAAATGGGTATATCCCTTCTTGTATCCAAATTCTACTCAAGCCACCACCTATGAACAAGAGTTGGCAGCCAACCTAAAATCCCTCTTCCAATTGTATCAAGATACCTATGGAACCAATGCTGACAGTGGCACTGCACCTGTATCTGAAGTAGGGTCTAGTTCTGGTTTGGGAAGGAGGAGTTTTGAAATGTATTTAGAAACTGTAGTTGGTAATAGTAATGCAAAATCTGATCTTGATTTATATATTGAGGAGCCTCCCTTGAAAGTTCCTCCTACATCTAAGTTTGATGTTTTAACTTGGTGGATGGGGAATGAAGCTAAATATCCTGTTCTTAGTAAGCTAGCAAAGGATGTCTTAACTGTTCCGGTTACAACTGTTGCTTCAGAAGCAACCTTTAGTGCCGGTAAAAGGATTATTGATCCTAAACGAGCTGCGATGAAAACCAAGACAGTTGAAATGGTACTTTGTGGGGGTGATTGGGTGAAGGAAAAGTATGGAATAAAAAAGGGATGCACTGCTAGCTTAGTAAGTATTTTTTGCTTATGTTATGATCTATTTTAGTTCACTTATTATAGAGTTTATGTCCCATATTACTTATGCTTTAATTGGTGTAGCTTGAAGAATCACATGAAGAACCTTTGGCATATCATTTTGGTGAGGATCCGGGTGCCGCTTCTTCTACAAGAACAACATTACAAAGCCAATGATGAAAATGTTTCTGAGGCATATTATTATTTATGTAATTTGAACAATCATTTTGGTGTAATTTGAATATATTTTGATGTAACTTTTATGTAATTTGAACAATTTTGAACAACATTACAAAGCCAATGATGAAAATGTTTCTGAGGCATATTATTAATTATGTAATTTGAACAATCATTTTGGTGTAATTTGAATATATTTTGATGTAACTTTTATGTAATTTGGTGTAATTTGAACAATTTTGAACAACATTTTGGTGTAATTTGAATATATTTTGATGTAATTTTAAAGTAATGTAAAATTTAGTATTTTTAACAATTTATTTTGAATTTAAAAAATTAAAAAAAAAAAAAATTCTGGACCGGTTCGGTTCCGGTTCGGTTCCGGATCTGCAACATTAAAAAAAATATCCGGTCCGATTTACCCGAATTAGCCGGTCCGGTTTCGGTTAAAAATAAAAACCATCACTGTGTCGGTCCGGTTCCTGGGTACCTGGTAGCATGGCCGGTCCATTTTTCGGGTCCCTCAATATCCGGTCCGAACCGGACCGGTAACAGGCCTAGGGAGACCAACGGTTAGGAGGAATTAAAATGTTAGGGTGCCACGAGTGCCTCGAGCCTTGTGCCGCAGTTATTAGGCAATGATGGCTAGTCGATAGCCATTATAACCTACGAGGGCGTGCCACCGCACGTGCCCCTCAGTATAAAAGGAGAAGACTCATTTCATTTAGAACTTTTCGCTTTTCTCTTCTCTTCGTCTTCCTCCGAGCATCTGTCTGTTACCTCCGTTCGCTGTTCCGGCCGCCGTACCTAGCTTTGAGCAACATTTTTCGTCTTTTTAACCAAGTAAGTTTGATGATTTTGTGCTCCTTTGTTTCTTCTATGGTTATTTCTAGATTGCACGTGGTTAGGTTTAGGTTTAGAGGATGAATTGCTTTATTTCCTGCGGTTGTTGGTGGTGGACGGTGGTTTAGGCCAACCTCCGCCGCCGATGAGGCCGCTGGGGCTTTTAGGATATCTCTTGAGCAGGGCGGTTTCTGGTGTCGTCGCGATGATGATGCATGCATAACCGTCGCGGTTGCTCAGATTTCGGCGTAATGATGAAGTTTTCGGTTGAGCGTTTGCTGTTTCCGGTGAAGCTTTGCAGTTTCTGGTGAAGCTTCAAACGGAAACTGGGAAGTGGCTCAAGGAATTTCCTCGTACGGAAGCGGTTCGTTCCGAGCGTCTCCTCGTGGGAGACTCTTGAGTTTTCGTTTGATGTTAGGGCTTAGGCCGGGGACGTCGTCCTCAGCCCTTTGCGCCTTTTCACTTGACTAGTGGTGGAAGGGTGGATTTGATTCTTCGTCGAATTCACTTTTTTCTCTGCTTTTCAGGTGATCGATATAGCGATGAGGCCTGACGAGGAGATCGTGATAGACTCATCTGAGGAGAGCTCCTTGGAGAACAGTAGTACAAAGGCCTCAATTGTCCCTGGTGAAGTCGGGGAGGAAGAGGTTGTTGAGGAATCAACGGAGGAGTGGCCGGTGGCTGAGCCTGCCGAGCATGTGTCCACCTTCGCGACATATCTGGGGGATGTCTTCACGGTCGTCGGGCCAGATGGGGAGTGGAATGAGCACTTTCCCTCCGAGAATGATAGGGTCTGCACTAATTTCGGGGAGCGTTCCGCCATGTACTAGTACGCGTTCAAAGAGCTGGGATTGAGGTTGCTGTTCACCGATTTCCAGCAGTCAGTGTTCGTGCATCTGGATCTGGCTCCAACACAGCTGCACCCGAACTCGCTGGTGTTCATCCGGGAATTTGAGTTTACGTGCGAGTATTTGGAGATATGGGCTACTCTTCCTTTGTTTTTCACTGTCTTTCATCTTCAACGACAGTTGACGGGGAGGAGGTATGGTTGGGTCTCGTTGAAACAACCCCGCAAGTTGTTCAAGCCCTTTTCGGAGTCAATTCGGACGTTTAAAGAAAGGTTCTATATCATAGAGCCTGTGTCGAAGAGGGCCCAGAATAGTACGTACATCTGGGCGGTGTCCGTTGATGAGGACGGCAATGACCTGCACGACGAGGAAGGGAAGGTGGTTGCAGTACATGAGTTCAAGTTTCCCTTTCACTAGGGACCTGGCCACTTCTCCAAGGAGCCCAACGAATATGTTGCTTAACCGTACATGCTGGACGGGCAGGATGCGGTTGGCTATGAGAAACTGGTGAAGTACGTTAACTTTTTCCGGCTCGCTGAATGCTGGACGAAGAAGGGGTCCCCGATCTTCAAGGAGGATGGTAGCCAGAGGGTGGAGTATAGTTTTATTAATACCAAGGCGCTTTTGGAGTGCAAGACTTTTGCGGAAGTTCATAAGCTGCTCGGTAGTTTTAGTCATTTTAACTTGCCCAAATTATGCTTCCTTCTTCGTCTAATATGTTTGTTTTGTTTTTGCAGGTGAGATGCCTTCCGCTCATGAAAGAATGGTAAAGAATGTTATCGCGAGGAACAAGCCCGGTGCTGCTGCTCCCAAGACTCGATTCGCCCAGCGTGCTCCTACTCCTCCCCTACCTGATGTAGGGACCTCCTCGCCTACTCCTTCCCAGGGGTCTCCCTTGCCTCTGGCCTTGCGGTCCAAGCGGTTCAGGGCCACTGAAGGGGTAGATCTCACCCGGGCGCCAGAAAAGGGGAAGTTCGAACTTCCTCCATGCATTCTTGACAGACGGTTGTTCGAGGGGACGTCGTTGGTCATGCCGCAGGCAGAGTCTCTCCAGCTGGAGGGCATGGACCGCCCGAGCAAAAGGGCGCTGGTGGCCCAAGATGCCTCTGCACTGGTCAGAGTTTTGGAGATGGCGGCCATTTATGCTGAAGGGGACTCTGCAACTAAGTCTGAACTCAGAGCTGCTCGGGCTGCCATGGCATCTCTTGAAGAGACGACGAGGAAAGCTAAGGAAGAGGCTAAGAGTGTTGATGATGCCCGAAAAAAGGCGGACGAGGAGGTGACCAGGCTAAAGGGGGAGAACTCTACGCTGGCCACGGAGAAGAAGGAAGCTGAGGAGCTGGTCGAGCAGCTGAGGTTGGCATGTGCTCCGGGCGAGGATGAACCTGAGGATGTCCGGGAAATGAAGACTAGGTCCGAGCTGGTTACTCGTCTGCTGAAGGTCGGGGATGACAACATTGTCATTGGGGATGAGTCTTTTAAGAATGTCGTGGCCCAACTGCGGGTTGTCAACCCCGGGGTTGAGTTCTCCACCGAAGGTATCCACTACCTGGCTCATGTCGAGGATGGCAGGATAGTCAGTCTGAAATCCCTCCTTGGTGGTGACGAGCATGCCAAAGTTTTGAACGAGGAGATCCAGGGGCCTGAGCCCAACCTCGAGCAGCCCAAGCGAATGGAGGAGGAGTGATGGGATTTTTACTCTTGTTGTAATTTGTCCGGCCTGCGTATCGTGTATCTTTGTAACTTATTTTGAATGGGGGCATGGCCCCCGATTTATGTAACAAGCACAATTGTGGTCCTTGTGGCCACTTATTACTTTTAATTATGTATGTGTCCAGTCCTCGTGGCCGATTTTGTGATTTGGATGGTTTTATCTGCTTTAATTTTTGCTAAGCGTTGTACTTTATGCTCGTTATGCATGTATGCTCGTAATGGGGATTACTTTGATTTACTTCAAGTTTCAGGGGATTGCTCGTTGTAGACGTGTTCGGCAGTGAGGGGTACTGGTCGAACGGTCGGGGAATGTCCGGGCGAGGATGCGGATCTCAGGTCGCGTTTGAGGCCCGAGTTCGCGGCGTGAACCTCCCATCGCGAGCTGGGTGTTCTGCCTGTCTTGGTACTTTGACGACGACGGTGCTCGATTGAGGGACCGCTATCGAGTAGAGACCTGGCTCGTTCCTGAGCGGGGTTCTGCTTTACTGGCATGCGACGCTTATACCTAGGCGTGCATCGTGGTCGGTAGGTGATGCTCGTCGTTGTGACGGATCAAACCGACACTTAAGGTCTTAGCTGTAGTATTGTTTCAAATTTTCGGTGTTCCATGGTCGAGCAAGTTCTTCCCCGTTGAGATGTTCAAGGTAATAGGCCCCATTTTCTTTTTTCGCCCGGCCACGATAGGGACCTTCCCAGTTGGCTGCTAGTTTTCCTTCGCAAGAGTCTTTATGGTTTCTTCTTAGGACGAGGCTGCCCACGTCGAACTCTCGTCGTATAACTTTGGCATTGTGCCTGATGGCAATTTTTTGTTTTAACGAGGCTTCGCGAAGAGTTGCCCCTGTTCGGATTTCCTCGACTAGATCGAGTTCCTCCCTTAGTGCCTCGTCGTTCATTTCCTCATCCAGGGGTGATTCTGTCCGCCTGGAGGGTACGTAAACTTCGATGGGGATCACGACCTCGGTCCCATAGGCTAGACGAAAGGGTGTTTCCTCGTTTGAAGAGTGTGGAGTTGTACGGTATGCCCATAGGACGCTGTGCAACTCCTCGACCCAAGCCTTCTTTGTTTCGTCTAGCCTTCGTTTGAGGCCTCGAAGGATGAATCGGTTCGTCGCTTCAGCTTGCCCATTTGTTTGAGGATGCTCGACGGACACGAAGTGTTGCTTCATGCCCAGCTGGGCGACGAAGTCCTAGAACTTCCTGTCCGTGAACTACGTCCCATTGTCCGTGACTATCACCTGGGGGATGCCAAAACGTGCGAGGATGTTTCGCTTGTAGAAACGTAGTATGTTAAAGGAAGTTATCTTGGCAAGAGCCTCCACTTCTATCCATTTTGTGAAGTAATCCACGCCTACTATTAAGTATTTGTTCTGGTTCAATCCCATTACGAATGGTCCCAGGATGTCCAGGTCCCACCAGGCAAATGGCCATGGGGAGGATATTGCCTTGAGCTCGTTAGGTGGAGCTAGGTGCATGTCCCCGTGTCGTTGGCATTTATTGCATTTTTTCACGTGTTCTTTAGCATCATGCTGCATGGTCGGCCAGTAGTACCCTGCTCGGAGGGTCTTTCGTGCAAGGGACCTTTCTTCGAGATGTTGGGCGTTGATTCCTTCGTGGATTTCGCGCAAGATATGGGCGACCATTTCTTCCTCGACACATTTGAGTAGCGGGATGGAGAATCCTCGCATGTAGAGTTTATCTTCGACCAGGACGTAGGAGCAGGCCCTTCGCCTAACTACGCTGGCCTCTTTGGGGTCGGACGGAAGTTCGTCTTTAGCGAGGTAGTTGTAAACGGGGGTCATCCAGCAATTGTTGTCACCGATCACTTGCACGTCGAGTGTCGGGGAAGCCTTCTCGATGCTGGGTCGAGGAAGTACTTCCTGTATGACAGACTTGTTTCCGTCTTTCTTCTTCGTGCTGGCTAGTTTGGACAAAACGTCTGCCCAGACATTGTGTTTGCGGGGAACATGTTTTACCTCTACCGCTGCGAACTTCGTCATCTTCTTCTTGACCAGGGCTAAGTATTCGGTTAGGTTGTCGTTTTTGGCTTGATATTCTCCTCGGACTTCGGCCAAGCGTAACCCGGCGAGGAAGGCTTCGTACTCAGCCTGGTTGTTAGAGGCGGGGAAGAACAGGGTGAGTGATACTTCAACGATGATTCCCTCGTCGCTTTCCAGTATGATGTCTGCCCCGCTTCCCGCCGAACTAGAGGCCCCGTCTATGAAAATGGTCCATTTGCGTGCTCAGCAAGTGGGGGAGTCTGCGAACGTCATCTCTGCGACAAAGTCGACCAAAGCTTGTGCCTTGAGGGCTTTTCTGCTTTCATACTGGATGTCAAATTCGGACAGCTCTAGCGACCATTTGAGCATTCTACCAGCCATGTCCGGTCGTCCTAACAGCTGCTTCACGGGTTGATCTATTCGAACCACAATTATGTGGGCTAGGAAGTAGTGTCTCAGTCTTCTGGCTGCGTTGATGAGGGCAAGTACCACCTTTTCTATCTGCTGGTACCTCAGCTCCGGGCCCTGCAATGCTTTGCTCGTGAAATATATGGGCTTCTGCCCGTCAAGTGTCTCGCGGATAAGAGCGGCGCTCACTGCCTCGGTTGCTACGGCGAGATACAGGTACAAAATTTCGCCGTTGTCCGGGCGAGAGAAAATGGGTGGTTCTGAGAGTGCTCGTTTCAGATGGAGGAGAGCCTGGTCATATTCCTTGGTCCATTCGAACGCTGCCTCCTTGCGGAGGAGTTTGAAGAATGGTAGGGCGTGTTGGGCAGATTTGGCCACGAAATAGGACAATGACGCGAGCATCCCGTTGAGGGACTGGATGGATTTCTTCGACTTGGGCGTTGGAAACTCGGAGAATGCCCGGGTACTTGTCAGGGTTGGCTTCTATTCCCTGCTCAGTTAGGTAGAAACCGAGGAATTTGCCTGCCCGGACACCGAACGTGCACTTCTCCGGGTTGAAACGCATTTGGTATTTCCTGGCCTATTCGAAAACCTTCCTCAGATGGGCAGTATGATCAGTTTCCTCGTGGGATTTAACAATTATGTCGTCTATATAGACTTCGAGCATGTCGCCTATCTCTCCCCGGAAGACCTTGTTCATGAACCTTTGATAGGCAGCGTCGACGTTTTTCAGGCCGAAAGGCATTAAGTTGTAGTAATAGTTTCCCGATTCGGTCATGAAGGTCGTGTATTTTTTATCGCTCATTGCCATTGGTATTTGATTATAGCCTGAGTAGGCGTCCATGAATGATAAAAGTTTAAAACCGACAGAATTATCAACAAGTTTATCAATATTGGGGAGGGCGTAGGCATCCTTCGGGCATGCCTTATTAAGATCGGTATAGTTAATGCACATTCGCCATTTGCCATTAGATTTTTTCACAAGTACAATGTTGGACAGCCAAGTGGTGTACTTGGCTTCCGAGATAAATTTGGCCTCGAGGAGGTCCTTTACAGCTTTTTCTGCAGCCTCTGTTTTCTCCGGAGATTGCTTTCTCCTACATTGTGCTTCTGCTTTGACGGCTGGGTCAATCGTGAGCTGATGGCAAGCGACGGATGGGTCCAGGCCAGGCATCTCGGCGACACTCCAGGAGAACAGATTAGTGTTCTCGCGGAGGCAGGCTTTGAGTTGCTTCCTTGCGATGTCGGGGAGATCCGCTCTAATCTTTACTCCCCGCTGGGGGTCGTCGCCGAACAAGACGAACTCGAAGTCGCCATCCGGGATGGGACGCGTCGGATGGGAGTTGCCACTGGTCGGGGCAGATGAGCTGCTCGAGGCTGCATGGTCCTCATTCTGGTCCTCTTCAGGGAAGCGGCTGTCGAGGTCGATGGCGTCGACCTGAGGCAGCGGCTTGGCTTTCTCAGAGCTGCTGGGCAAGGTTGGCTTGTTAGATACTTTTGGCTTGGACGCGATGGCGTTGAGTCTCTTCGTGGCTGCTCTGAAGCATCGTCGTGCGGCTTCGATGTCGCCGTGGAGTGTGGCGACCATCCCCTTTAAAGTGTAGTACTTCATCTTGAGGTGGACGGTTGAAGGCACATTTACCAACTCGGCCAAGGTTGGTCTTCCGAAGATGCACTGGTACAGAGACGGGCAATCGATTACCAGAAACTGTACCTTAACGGACATAGCCGTCTCTGCTGACCCAAAAGTTACGATTAGTTCGACGTATCCCCAGGGTTTGGTCACTGATCCATTGAATCCTTGCAAGTCAGAACCCACATAGGGAGTGAGGCGTGATTCGTCCAGCTGGAGCGTTGAAAATAGCTGGGAGTACATAATGTCGACCGAGCTGGCTTGGTCGACGAGAAACCTGCGAACGTCGAAGTTCGCCATCCGAGCTCTGACGAGCAGGGGAATGCTCGAGTTTGGAGATCCCCCGAGGAGTTATTCCCTGTAGAAGGAGATGGGGATGGAGCCCTTCTGGGCTTGGTCGAGCGTGGTTACCTTGCTGGAGCTTGTGCTGATTAGGTGCTCGAATTTCCTTTTTACGGAGCCTACCGTGACTTTATTGAAGCCTCCGCCCGAGATGACCATGGCGGAGGGGAACGTTTCCCACGTGCTGTGGGCCGCGAAGTAGGCAGGAACGCTGAGCTCATCTGGGACGTAGAACTCCTCTGGTCGTGATACGGACATGGCGACCTGGATGTTGGCCTCTTCTGAGGAAGACACCTCTTCCTCTACCTTCTTGGACTCCTGGGCGTCTTGCCGGGGAACGTCTTTCTTTTTCGTGAACTGTTTCAGGTGGCCATCCCTGATTAGTATCTCGATAGCATCCTTCAAATGGATGCAGTCTTTGGTAGTGTGGTCGTGACTCTTATGGAAACAGCAGTACTTCGATTTGTCGGTGTTGGGTTTGGCCGGTATTTGTTTGGGGAAGCGGACCCCTGCTTGCTTGAATTCTGAATTGGCGCATTCGCACAGTATCTTCTCCCTGGAGACGGTCAGGGGGGTGTAGTCGTGGAACCGTCCGGAGGGTCCCTTGCTGTCGCGGGAGTCCCGAGGACAGTCTTCGCGCTTCCTTTCTCGTCGACGGGATGTCGAGGCTTCTTCACCTCTGGTGGCCTGAGCGTTCTCCTAGTGGCAGGAGGATCGGACAGAGTTGGCCGCTTCCTTCTCCTCGTACTCAATGTGCGACTGTGCCTTGAGGAGGAGGGCATCCAGGTTCCTCGGAGGTGCGAGGCCAACAGCTTTAGAAAACTCTAAGCCCGGGCGGAGTCCCTGCTCGAGCAGAAATTTTTTCATCTCGTCCGTTGTAGGGACCTGTACCGCTTCTTTGTTGAACCTCTCGATGTACTCCCGGAGAGGTTCGTCCTTTCCTTGGATTATGGCCCCAAGGGAGGCTTCAGTCTTGGGGTGGCGGCGCGACGCCGTGAAATGCTGGGAAAACATTCTGCCTAGTTGCTTCCACGAAGTGATAGACTCTTCGGGCAGCTGCTTGTACCAGGTCATCGCTCCTTTTCGGAGCGTGGTCGAAAATAGCCGGCACTTGATGGCGCCCCGGACACCACGGTAATCTAGCAGCGCATCGATGTTCTTGATGTGCTCGTCGGGGTCAGTTGTACCGCTGTACCTGCCCAATGCTGGGGGCTTCTCCATGCCCTTGGGGAGACGTGTTGCCAAGATCTCTTGGGATAATGGGTCGTGAGGCTCATCATCGCTGCTGGAACTGGTTAGAGACGGGGACCGGACGACTCGCTCATGGCGGCGAATTCTTCGGGGGGAAGGTGTACGGGCCCGACCCTTTGACCTGACCGTGGGTGACTGTTTTTCCCTTCGGGTTCTTTTGTGACCGGGAGAGTGCTGGTTTCACGGGGAAACTTGGTCGCGTTTTCGGACAGCATGAGATTCCGGTTCTTGGCACAACCTTCGGTCGATTTCTCGCCGGGGGTTGCAGGCTCTTGGATCGCCGATGACCTTTCCTCGGAGGGGGGGGATCTTGGACGGGCAGATTCTTCCAGTGCCCCGACCCTCTCATTCTGCTGAAGGATCAGGAGGTTGGTTTTGTTGATCGCCTCAAGAAGGGCCACCACGGCCAGATCGGCGTTGGGTGGAGCAGGAACGGGCTGGATGGCCAGCGAGGGCTGGTCGTCTTCGCGATCGGCTGGAGTAGGGGAAGGAGAGGTTGTGGCTCCGTCTCTCAGAAAACGGGGATCTCCGAGGAGAGAAGATGGACTGTCAACATCAGTCTTGTTAACGGGGAGGACAGCGGATTGGAGAGCACTTTTGGCGTGATCTTGGGAGGCCATGATGATGATCTTTGAAATTTGCTTTAATCTTTGGTTTCCGGGGAAAGAAAGATGGGGAGAACAAAGTTCCCACAGACGGCGCCACTGATCGTGAAGGCCGGATCAGATCCTGTTGAAGTGGGCCACCAAGTCCGTCTGAGATGCTGGGCGTGAGATGAGGAGGGGGGTGTACCTGCAAGGCACTCCGACGCTCAAGTAAGTAAAGGTCAGAGAAAATGGGCAAGTACAAAGAGTGAGTTTTAGGATGATTATTCGATACCTGACCCTCTTAAACGAGAGGGTTTATATAGTGCCCCCAACGCGTGGTCAACGATCCTATTTTCGGGGCGAAATAACCGTTTTCCCGAAGAATAGGTAAGTGCCCAAAATTAGCCGTTATGTCGAGCAGGGTGCCCAAAACTGGCCGTTATGTCGGGCATAGGCATAATTTCGGGCACATGCCCTTAGCTGCTCGGGGACAGAAGGAGCCGTGCGGAATGGGTAGCGGTTCTGAGGAGGAGTGGTACAGTCCTTGCCCGGTTGGAGGGGCTGAAAGGTAACTTTTGCCCCTTTGTGGATTGGACTTAGGCAATTGGGCCGTTCTGGGAGCAGAAGTGGATTGGGCCATGCCTAGCCATTGGTCTAGTCCAGAACAGTATGCAATTGATTTAAAACTGATTCCTAGTGGTTTGCGTTTTATTTTGAGAGCCCAAGCCCATGCAGTTGTGATGCTTATTTAAAGGGGTTACTAAACCTAAAGAAGACGTGGATTTGAAGAATTAGGATTGGCCATGTCTTGGTAGTTCTTTAGGGCTTAGTGTGTTTTCTTTGTATGTCACTCTTGTATCGTTTTTTATGCATTAAGTTGACTGATTGTTAATAGTTAATTGTTCACTCATAAACTTTTAAGCAATAATGTATTGTTCTTTGTTAAAGATTTTAAGCAAAATTAAGTATTGTACTTGGAAGGGTTACTACTTCTAGTTTGGGTTGTTGTTGAATTGTCACTGGTTTGTGATTGATAGGAAATGAGAGGGGGATCTAATACTAGAGGGTGTCTAGGTAGAAGTTGCACAAGGTAGTAATTAGGTGATAAGTTGTAAACGAGAGAGTTTAACTTTGAACTAATACTGTCATAGTGAATTTCCTTCCTGGCTTGGTAGCCCCCAGATGTAGGTGGCGTTGCACCGAACTGGGTTAACAACTACTGGTGTTATTTATCTTTCTGTCATTTATTTTCTGCATATTTGTGAGTGTTCAAACTGTCTTGATCCCAGTGTTGTGACATCTGTCTCAACATCTGATATCTGCGTGCCAGAATTTCAATATATATATATATATATATATATATTAAGAGCTTAAGTTATCAAATAAAGTTAAAAAAGTTAATTAGATTTTTATTTATAAATTAATTAATTAATTAATAAGTTGGATATGTGCTCAAATATGAGTGGATGTCAGGATGCTCCATTTCGAAATAATGGGAACCCTAATTGGTCATCACCCTGTTGTGAAAGTGATGCCTAAAAACATGGTATGATCGATTTCTTGTTCAATAAGAAAACCATAAGGTAAAAGAAGAGAAGAAAGAGAAAGACAATTCAAAGTGGTTTAAAATCATGGATTCTTGATTCAATTACACATTAGGGAACAATGTTTACAATTGAATCTTAACCATGTCATTTTTCCCTCTAATTAAGATTATCGGGGATTGATTAGAGAAATGAAGACTAGTATATTATTTATAAGAAAACTAAACCATAACTTTCAACTAACATACTAAACAATTGGTCCAACAGACTGGCCCAACTCGACATGCTAACAACCTAACATATTTCGACAGCTACACTAGCTCTTCGACTTCGACATAGTTTGCTACAACACTAACTTATAACCCATAAGCTACAAATCTCCACCTTGGAACAAACTCTGAACCACGAAATTAACTAGTTGTCATAATGCAGTCCTATCAGTTGCATACAATGGAAAAACTTGCAACCTGACAATGTCGGTGATCATATCAACAACATTGTCATCAGTCGAAACCTTCAGCACTTGGACTTCTTCACGCATGATTATCTCTCTGATAAAATGCAGCCTCACATCAATGTGTTTGGTTCACTCATGATAGGCTGAATTCTTTGACAGGTGTATTGCACTTTGACTATCACATTTAATAGTGATTGCTTGATTTTGAAGTTTTAACTCCTTGGCAAAAACCTTCAAGCCACAATGCTTATTTCACAGCTTTAGTGAGGGCAATATACTGGGCTTTATTGGTTAATAAGGCAACAACCTTCTGAACTGTTGCTTTCCAACTGATTAATATGTTAAACATAGTGAACACATATCCAAAAATAGATTTTATAGAATCTATACATCTTGCATTATCAGAGTTGACAAATCCTTCGATTTCTACTTTGCTATCCGTCATACTCCAAATTTGTCCTACTTGTATAACACCTTCATTTGTATATCTGCCTACTAACCGTTATTCATAAAAATCCAAAAAATATGTTGCTTATGCTCATGGTCCAAACTCAGGATATCACAGGATTGAGATGAATTGAATTGAGGTTCATTTGAAGGTTATCAGTATGAATATATGGGCTTTGTGATGGTTGAAGACCAGTTAGGTCTGACCTAATCTTGGTCAGACAAGTTTTGTTTTAAGATCAAGGTCTGGGAATGATTGATTTAAGTGGTGTGGGTTTGAGCTTTCAATTAGGGTTTATACCTATTTAAGTTGTCTGTGTGTGAGTCAGGCCATCTGGTTGTGATAAATGCATATGTTTCATCACTGATGATCATCAAAGATCAGTATATTTGCAGTCAGGGTTTTAGGCAGTCCAGTTCATAATTTCAAGTCATGTTCCACTGATTTCAAGAAATTTTTCTAATCATCTAGTTTATAGTAGAGGCTTTGGTATTCAAACGGCTAGATTCAGATGGATTTATTGAGTCAAGGCACTAATTCATTCCCAATTGAGGATTAATTCAAGATCAATTTATTGATTAGGAATTTTTAATCTAATACATTCCATGTTCAGGATGAATTTAGGATTTATCTGTGGTCCCAGGCTCTAACTCATTTAAAATTCAAGGTTGATCGATTCATGATGGATTTTATTTTCTAGGATCAATTCAAATTTTATTTCAATTCAAGTGGAAATTCTAGAAAAGTAGAATTTGAGTGGTTCAAGAATTCAAGAGTAAAAAATAGAGATGAGAACAAATTTTCAAGGTCCATTTGCATTTTATTGCAAAACACTACAAAAATAAGGAAAGAGCTTAAATACTAAATTCAATTACAATTCCAAAAAAGTCCACAAAGCCCATTGCCATTATTACAACAAAAATAACAAAAAAGAAGGACTCCAAGCCACTTGATACAAGACTTCACCAAGCTACCAAAAGCCTTACAATAAACAAGCCAAATGAATCAAAATATGTGCTGCAAGCCATAGCCACATATATCACAATTACCTCAAAAACTATTCCAAAACAAGTCATGAGCATGACTATAAAATGACTTGCATCCAAACTTCACAAAGCCTCTTGCAAGTTGACCCCACACAAGCAAATGCTACAAGCTACACCACCTCAAATTACAAGCTTCGTGTCACATAACGTCTCAACCGTTACGCAGCAAAAAGACCGTCATATGGTTCACAAAGCTATTCCTGCAGCAAGACGCAAGCTACCATAACCAAATTGCCAAGCCGTACCGCACATCAAACCAATCCCCAAACTTTCGTCAGCATGCCATTTCAGCTCCAAGCCAATACACCCCGCACAACATACAAATCAAAAGCTACAACACACCTTCACTTCACCAACTCATAGCCATTTATTCTACACAACCACATCCTGCACAATAGCCACGATTCATGGAACTCAAGTGCCTTCCACCTCTTATCATGGTAACTCTTCTGGAGATTCTGTGAAGCTTTCATATTCTCTTGGATCATCTTTATCTTTTCAAAAGTTTGTTGCACAATCTCAAGTCCAATCACCGCATTCTCACCAGATTCATACCAACACGGAGGTGTCCTACACTTCCTACCATACAACGCCTTAAACAGGGCCATCCCAATACTCGAATGGAAATTATTATCATAAGTAAACTCAATTAATGGTAAGAAGCTATCCCAAACACCCCATTGTTCTAGCACCAAGCCCTCAACAGATCCTCCAAGGATTGGATAGTCCTCTCTATGTGACCATCAATCTACGAATGATAAGCGGAACTCAACTTTAGCTTAGTACCCAATGTCTCTTGCAAACTCTGCCAAAACCTCAATGTGAACCTCAGGTCTCTATCCGACACGATGCTTGACGGAATACCACGCAGACTAACAATCCTCTCAATATACAACTCAACCAATTTCTGTAAAGGATAACTAATCTTAATCAGTATGAAATGAGCCGATTTAGTGAGCTTGTCAACACTCACCCAAATAGAATCACATCCCCTCGCTGTCTTTGGAAAACTCGTTAGAAAATCCATGGAAATGCCATCCCTCTTCCACTCTGGAATACTCAACAGTTGAATCATACCCAACGACATCTGATGTTCATCAATATTCGACTTCTAACAAGTCAAACAAGCATAGACAAACTAAATTACTTCATTCTTCATTCCTGGCCACCAAAACAATTTCTTCAAGTCTTGATACATCTTAGTGGCACCGAGATGAATACTTAACCCACTTCAGTGACCCTCCTCAAGAATACTCTTCTTAAGCTCGGGTACAATTGGTACACAAACCCTATCTCTGAAACTCATCACATCATTCTCATCAATTCTGAAGTCACCACCCTTACCTTGATTGATTAACACAAGTTGGTCCACAAATCCCACATTGATCTTCTAAACTCCTCTTATCTTTTCAAGGATACCACTGGTCAGCTTTAACATACCCAACTTCACACTATTAAGAGTCTCTTCACATACCAAACTCATGTTTCTAATTTGTTCAATCAGTTCTAACTCTCTAACCATCAACATCAACATAAGCAATGACTTTTTAATCAATGTATCAACTACAAATTTAGCTTTACCCAGATGGTAACTCAATCCAAAATCATAATCTTTCAAAAACTCGAGCCATCTCCTCTGACTCATATCCAACTCCTTCTGACCGAATAGGTACTTCAAACTCTTGTGATCACTGAGCACCTAAAATCTAGATCCAAATAGATAATGCCTCCAAATCTTCAACACGAATACCACTACTCCCAATTATAGGTCATGCGTAGAATAATCCCTTTCATGAACCCTCAACTATCTAAGCCACAACCTGACCATTTTGCATCAACGCACCTCCTATACCCATCATAGAAGCTCACAATTCACCACAAATGACTCACTTGGATTCAGAAAAATCAAAACTGGAGCAGACGTCAACTTTTTCTTGAGTTCTTGAAAACTCTCTTTGTAATGCACATCCCAAACATAGGCTTGACCCTTTTGAGTCAACAGATTCAAAGGAAACACTAGCTTCGAAAAACCTTCAATGAACTTCCTGTAGTAACCAGCCAACCCAAGAAAGCATCTAATCTCAGTAACAAACTTTGGAGTCTCCCATTGCAACCCAACATCTATCTTCGATGGATCCACAACTATACAACCACTAGAAATCACATGATCAAGGAAACACACTTCTCACAGCTCGATCGACCCTTCATCATTGCTTTGTCGACGACTTACCATTAATGCTTTTTTAAAGACACTTCATTAATGTTTTTACACAGTAAACGTCTTCTCGTTGACATTCTTTGTTGACTTTCTAGTAGCTGAAAATCCACGTGTTAACAGGGGTATATGGTGACTTTTACCGGGGGAGCCATGGTTTGACAATCAAAGTTACAAAAGTGTGTTACACTCTCTACTACTGAAGTCGTGATTATATCCGCCATGGAAGCGTCAAAAGATTTGTTATGGTTGAGGAAATTTGAAATAGAACTTGGTGTGAAACAATAAAAGTATGCCTTATTTTGTGATAATAAAAGTGTCGTTCACTTGTCGAAGAATTCCTCCATTCACTCAAGGTCGAAGCATATTGATGTTCATTATCATTGGATTCATGATGCATTAGATTCTAAGTTGATGGAGCTTGATAAGATTCACACTGATGAAAATGGTTCAAATATGTTGACGAAGGTATTTCCTAGTGGAAACTTTGAGTTTTGTCGCACAGTAGCCGAATTGGTGTTGCCTTCTAACTAGTCAGTCGGGGGAGTTTATTGGATTATCCCTCCTATTTGGACCGGTCCAAATGAATGTGGGTTAGTAGGTCATGTGTGTGTAAGCCTTTGTTATTATTTAACAAAGAGAATTAGGTCAATAATTCATAAGGTGAAAAACAACAGAAGAAAAATTGAGAGAGGAATGAAATTTTGCAGCCTTAATTCAGCACAAATCAGTCCCATGAGATAGAAATTTTCTCACAATCCAACTGTCAGATCATCCTGATTTTGGGTGACAATATTCAACACTCATAGAGGTACATTCTGAATGGTGGAGATCGGATTTTGTGCATTTTAAGTCTATCTGACGAGTCCTTTTCTGAGGTGTAGTTTTTATGGTTGTTTTGGTTGATTGTATTTCTTGTTTCTTATTGTGTTCCAAGATTGATTATAGATCTTGATGATGTTGATGTATGCCTCTAACTAGTGTTAGAGAGAACCTTTATTGTACCCATTGTTTGATTATAGTGGAGATTTAAGTGGCATACGGGTCTCGTGGTCTTTACTCTTAGTTAACAGAGGTTTTTTCCACAACAAAATTGTGTTGGATTGTTTATTATACTTTTGTTTATTGTCGCATTTAGTATTTTAGAGAGATTGTGTTGTTGACTTATTCTGCTGCGTTGTGTATTTCCTACCAACACATTTTATGACATATTTCTACTTTTTATTGTTTTGATTTTGGAGTAAGACTTTGTTTGGATTTACCCTTATGAATGAGGCTCAACAAAAAGCAGCAAAAATATATTTCTGGTTTGATATGAATGCTTGACTTAGTAATTCAAATATTGCATGCAATGAATAAACAAAGGTAACTCCATTAGAGGAATAAGAAGAAGCTCTGGAGCAAGCATTGATTTGTGCATTAAACTATGTATCTCAAAATCTTTCTCTTCCTCGAGAACTCTTCAACATCGTTTCTTCTATCTGCTATGGATCTGAACCCAAACCCCCACGTCTCTAATCCTCAGTATGCACCACTCCTAAATTCTCTGATTTGTTTATGGATTAATCACGATTTTCTTATGCATTGTTTTGTGTGTGCTTATTTTTTATGTTCTTCAGGATGATGTGTGCAATTCTACACCGCTTAATTGTAGTTCTAGTTCCAAATTAAACAAAACAATCAAAATTCGTTATCTAATTTTGGTATAATTATAATTATAACGATAATTTATGTTAATGATGCACGACTTGTTATATTTATCATTTTCAGTATAAATGTTGTTTTGTTTTGTAATTCTAAATTTCTTATAATTTTTTTTTGGTGAAAAAGATAGTTATATGCCCAAAGAAAGAAAGAACTACAAGAACACCTCCCTGGAGAAGAAACCCCCTTAATATCTTTGGCTAACAACTTCTTAATGAAGCTAGGGGCAATAGGATAACATTGTAAATTCCTATTTAATCTACATCCAGATTTAGCAAGAGTATTCGCACACCTGTTGGATTCTCTAAACACGCGCTTCACATAGGTTTCCTTAAACCTACTCAACAAACTCCTAATTTTCTTGAGCATTTCCAAACCTTCACTTCTCCTAGATCTCCCCTGATTAATCTCCAACACAATTTTAGACGAATCCACATTCACTTCTACCTTTCTGATCCCAAGGTCAAGAACTAGGATCAATCCTTCATGCAACCCCCATAACTCAACCATGTAACTGCTGCAAATATCTACATTCTTATCAAAACCTCCCAACCAACAACCTTTAGCATCCCTAACAATTCCCGCACATCCCGCCGCAACTCCCTCTATGTAAGCACCATCCACATTTAATTTCACCATACTTAGCTTCATAGGAATCCACTAAATGAACATAACCTCCTTGTTCCTTCCAGCAACCTTCTTGTTCATTATCAATGCATCCTCGTACTCCTTCAAACGCACATGCACATGCAAGGTGGGGTTAAAAGGCCTTAGGAACTCCTCGTTATGTTCCTCTTGATTACGCCAAAACGAAAGAGTATGGCAAGCCATCGTCCAATACGCAATCCATCCCGCCTCCTCCTTAAAGATATGATTAATGTTCAAGCTGAACCATTCTTCCAACTCCACATTAAAAAACTTATAATTTATGCTCAATGGCACATTATTCACCCAAATTTCCCACACACACGGGCAATCATGAAAAACATGCAACGTAGATTCATTTTCATGACCACACAAGTTACACGCAGCTGCGCCAAGACCCTTACGACTCTTACTATGATTTGTTAACAACATATCATGCTCTAACAACCAAACCAAGGTCCTAATCCTCTCAGGAACTCTTAACCTCCAAATTCTCTTCCATTCATGATCTACACTATTATTATCAACATGCATCATTAGGCCTTAGAACTGCTTAACCGAACCAAACTCTTGCTTCATTCCTTCCAGAACGAATTTATCCGGTTTGAGACATCCATTAGGAGGTTGAAAGTTTCTCATCTTGTCCAGAATACCAGGAGGAATCCAAGGCGGCAGAAGCTGCCAATTCCAATCCCCCATTTCTGTCACTAAATCACACACCTTTGCTCCTCGAAAAATAACTGGAATCGATTGCACTTGTTTACTAATACAATTCCTAACCTCTAACCAACTATCTTCCCATGCGTCCACACTACTACCATTGCCTATAAGCCACTTACCATGTTTCAATAAATGAGGAATAGACTTATTAAGAGCCTCCATAAATCAAAACCTGAATTCTTCATGGTATCGTTGTTGCTCAACTGCACATCTTTGTAAATTTCTTATAATTTGATAAGCTTATGAAAGCTAAGTTTTCAGTCGGGAGATTATTGTCATTATTATTAATTAATTGTGAACGATTCTTAGTAGTGTTGTTCATTACTGTTTATGGTCGGTATAATTGGAGAAGATTATAATTTTTTAGAAGAATTGTTGTTATTCTTTTATACATAATTAACATTTTGCGGGAGTTTTTAACCTCCGAAAACAAAATTTCTCATGTTTAAACAAAATACAAAATTTTAATACATATGCTGACTTAGTTTAATAACCAATGTCTATCTATCACTGCCACGAACCTAAAGTTAACGTTTTTTTCAAAATTTTAATGGCAAAGACCTTTTCGAATAACATAAAAATTCTTAAAAAATAATAAAGTTTTTTAATTAAGAGATTAAAGTGAAAGATTAAATTAAATTAAAAGATTCTAGAACTAATTAAACCTTTTTAATTTAATTCTTCTATTTTAAAGAAAAAATGAATTAAATTTGTAATTCAACAACACATGGGTAATACGATATGCTAGAATAATTAAAATTTGAATGTTGAAAAATGTTTCTGTTTTTCATCAAAGATATCCAATGTGATGGATTTGATTGTTGACTAGTGCTTATGAAAATTCAATCAACTCTTAGGTGAGGTAGATTTTTAACCACAATATTCCATCATCATTTTTTATATAATTTTTAACACTAAATAAGTTGAGAAAGAAAACCCACTCTCTTCATATTCATACCTTCTATTTTTATATAATTTATATTTTATATATACACTATTCATTTATTTTGACATAGCCAATCCTTTATTTTCTCTATATAAAAATGTACTCATCATAGAAATTAAAAAAAAAAAAAAGAAAAAAAAAGAAAAGAGAAATAGATGAACAAGAAGTCATAAAAGGCATAGAGGAAAGAATCTGCAAGAAACGAAACTACTCTGCAATGGCTACTCCGCAATCAGATGCTCCAATTTCCAACATCGTCATCGTCATTGGTGCGTACTTCTATTCCTTTCGTTTCTGTTTTTCTTCCTTTTTCATTTGATTTTGTGTTCTTTAATTCACGTTGATTTGATTTTCAATATAATATCAGCTATGCAGACGGAGGCTCAACCTGTTGTCAATAAATTCCAGCTCATCGAAGATCCTCACTCCCCGTGAGTACAATTTTATTAGGGTTTATCATCATTTGTAATTTATGATTTTAATATAATTTACCCTCACTGTACTGGTAACCCTAGTAAGCACGTACTTCGACATGAACACTGTTGATAATTCTATCGTCAAAATCATAGGACACTAACACCACCGATGTATGATCGTCTTTTTTTATCTGAATTGTCCGGCACGCGTTTTACTGGTGTAGGACACCGGTATATGAGTATTTTTTTATCTGAAATGTCCGGCACGCGTTATACTGGTGTAGGACGCCGGTATATGAGTATTTTTTTATCTGAATTGTCGGACACATGTGGTGTTTTACTGGTGCAGGACACCGATAAATGAGTCTTTTTTTTATCTGAATTGTCGGACACGTGTCGTGTTTTATTGGCGTAGGACGCAGAGACGCGCCAATTAAGAATTTTCTTAGACAATCTATTTTTTTTTAATGTAAAAAATTAATCTTTGCTTTTCATGTGTTTACATTGATTGGGGCGTGTCACAATGTTTTAGGTTTCCTCAAGGTGTTCCTTGGGTTCGTTATCATGGGAAATACAAAGATCTCAATTTAAACCTGATTTGGCCGGGAAAAGATCCAAATTCTGGTAAGGATGTCTTTTCTTTTTCAACTTATTTCATATCACACCACTTCCAAGTTCCAACAAACAAGTTCTAGGTATTTCACTAGGGTAGGTAAACAAAAGTTCAGTATTTCACTTTTCCTGTTGTTTGGATGAAAGCGAAGAAGGTAACTGACAGTTTTTCTGTTGAGCCTTGAATTGATTCATTTATTTCAGGGGTTGATAGTGTGGGCACAATATCATCTGCCCTTGTAACATATGCCGCTATTCAAGCATTGAAGCCTGACTTGATCATAAATGCAGGCACTGCTGGTGGCTTAAAGGTTAGTACTCTCTTTGTAGTACTGTTATAGTAGCCGTTTTTCTGGTTTTGTACTCGAAAGTTATGTATGTTGTATGTTGTTTTATTCTTCGGTATTTCCTAATTTAACTTGCTTTGGTCCTTTTTCCTGTGAAATTGTTATCTCCTATTCATTTCATAATAGTTAGTGTTTATGATCTGATATATATTTTTCCTTTACCTACAGTGGCGGTGTTTATACAACTTTTTTGAATAAACGTTTCAGTGAATTACCTTAATCACTGTTATCAATGTTAAATAATTTTTTTCTCTGCTTAACATTTTGTCTTTAACTTGTAACATGACAAAAAAACCAATTAATCTAAAGCATTATTTATAATCAATCACAGTCATAGATTGTTGAGTTCATGAAATGACATTGTGCTGACATGCGCTAATGTATTGACGGCAAAATTATCGCATTGGGCCGATATGTGCTAACGTATTGACGGAAAAATTATGGCATTATGCCGATATGTGCTAACGTATCGACGGAAAAATTCTGGCATTATGCAAATATGTGCTAACGTATCGACGGAAAAATTATGGCATTGTGCCGACATGTGCTGTTGTTCTAGTTTCTACTTTCAGTGTCTGACTGTCTGTGTATCAAATATTCTTTATAGTAAATTAAAATCATGGAACAAGTGTGTATGCAGCTAAGAATATTCTGATGTAGATATATACCTGTATATGTGCATGACCATGTTTTCTAAGTAGTGTTAATTAATTCCTATTTCAGGCCAGAGGAGCTAGTGTTGGTGACATTTTCATTATATCAGATTGCGCTTTTCATGACAGAAGAATACCTATTCCTGTAAGTGTTCGTGTATTCCTATTAGCAGCTCTTGTTTTTTCTTTTCCTCTCTTTCTACTTCAAATATGATTGACTACACCAATTTTATTTTTATGTATAAGACTGTGGTGAATGGAATAACACATTGTGTTTTCTTTTTGTATGCATATGTATTGTCTAGTTTTGGTTTTTGTTCTTTCTATCTTTTCTATATTTTTGAATGGAATAACATTATGGGTATTATGGTTTACTTTAAACAATTTTAAGAATATTTAGTTTGGCAGCTTTATAATCCTAGTTTGATAGCTCTAACAAATTTTACTGGCAAAATTAATGCTAAATAAATATCGAGTTGAATTTTTTAAATAAGATCACACGTTATGCTTGAACTGATGGATGTTTCATCCTTGCATCTTGCACATGGGAAAAACTATAGATTCTGCTAGTGTAATGTATGTGAAATATGAATGTTACCACCTAAATGTCTCATAGTGCCTATTCTGCCACACATACATCTTTTTTTTGGGTTGGGGCCGGATTATTTGCTTGCCTAAATTTGCTTGGTTCTTGTAATGTTGTAAGGTAGATATTTTGCTACTAACATGAATAGTATATGTTGTCTTTTGCAGGTTTTTGATCTGTATGGAGTTGGTTCACGTAAAGCCTTTGAAACACCCAACCTTGTAAAGGAACTTAATCTAAAGGTGAGGGCTATCTGCTAAATTGTGTTTGTTTCAAGTAATTTTTTTTTTCCAAAATCTATTATTTCTTGCTTCTGCTGACGCCATTGCTTGAGTAGTAGTATGTTGTGTGTGTGTCTAAAGGCAACCTGGTAGTAATATATAGCTCCTGCCATGGCATGGTCTAGGGAAGGCTTAGATCCATTGTGGGTTTATTGTAGATAGTCTTACCTCTTTACATTGATCAGCATTGTACAAACAGATTCTGCTATTTGAAAGGAGTGTTAAATGATTTATTCGTTTTTTTTCTTCTATCAGTTAGGCTTGCACAATTACAACATAAGTCATAAATAAATGAATGAAGAAAAAGGAACACCACTTTTTAACATGTAAAAAATGATTATGCTACCGGTGGTTGGCTGTTATTTTTGAGAGGTCAATAATTCATTTGTCTTTCCTTGTCATCACTTGTTACTTTGATTTGTGTTCTTTATAAGGCGGAGCAATGCCATCTTGGTATAGTTTAAACCCATAACCAATTTATGGAGTGAAATGAGTGGAATTGATTTTTCTTATATTAGTTGGTGAATGAAGAGGATATACAAATATATCATTGCTGGCTTTGCATTTATGTAATGATCTTTGTAGGGGAATAAACAGCTTTAGCGTAGATCGTCTGTAGGTCATTTACAGACATGATATGGATCCATAATGTAGCACTGATATTTTATGTTGAAGGCGTGTCAGTGTTAGACACCAATGCAACACCGACACATGTGGTTACATTCATTATTGGTGTCAACGTGTCATTGTTGTATTTAGTATCCCTGTCTTTTAGTGCTTCATTCTACTCATAAACATATGGCTCAAACTTCAACCAAATCAGATGTATTTTGTTTTGCTTTATGGTGGCCATCCTTTCATTTTTTAATTTATCCAAGTAAAACTGAACCTTCAATGGTATTCGTACGTATTTCAGGTTGGTAAATTGTCTACTGGTGACTCTTTAGATATGACACAGCAGGATGAATCCTCAATCACAGCAAATGATGCAACTGTTAAAGATATGGAGGTATGTATTACATGATTGCTTTTTAGAGCTTGGAAGTTGGAACATTTGTTAAATTTATTGGGGATGACAAGAGAATCTGCATATTATTCAATCAAATAAATCACTATAATTTTGTGAAAAAACAGTTGTTCATATCTATCCATCATTTTGTTCAATATTCTCCAGGGAGCAGCTGTTGCTTATGTTGCTGACCTACTGAAAGTTCCTGCCATATTTTTAAAAGCTGTGACTGATATCATTGACGGTGACAAACCAACTGCCGAAGAATTCCTGCAGAATTTAGCATCTGTAACTACAGCACTTGATCTGGCTGTCGAACAGGTCATAAATTTTATTAATGGGAAGACTGTTTCTCAGCTTTGACAGCCTAGTTTCATCTTTCCAAGTTTTGTTATATGCATTGCTCTACAATTGTACACTATCACAATTGATTGAAAATTTGTGAGATATAAAGCAAAAATAGAAACTTGTAAACTCAGGATATTAAGCTCCTACCTCACGTCTCTCTCTTCTGGCCTTGCAGGTTCTCTGTATAAGTAATTTGGCCAATATTGTATTTGTGTCATTCATTGTAAACGTGTATAATGACCTCTTAATTGATATCTCCAATTATGTCTATTGTTTGCAAGTGATGGATCATTTCTCTCCGATACAAAACCACTAATAACACTCTCACAGTAATCTGATTGTTTTTCACATCTTGATTCCCTGATTGATGTGCAAGATATAATTATTGGATATATTGTGATAGAACTAAGTCAAGATTTCTTCACATATGTATTTGGCTTCACAATTGAATGTATCAGAATTGAAGAATTGCCTTTTGTTCGTATTAAAAAATAATGTCCTGTATATCTAATATAGATCCTAACACCTATGCTAATTAGAGCCAATTTACAATAACTTACTGGTTGCTATATAAAATTGCATTATTTATTAAAAAGTATAAAGTTGCATTATCTATTAAAAAGTCCAACTCATTGAGAGAAATAGCTTCTACAAATAAATTATTGTTGAAATATTGTAACGTGAAGTAATTGGTAGGACCTATTTAGTAGTAAATAGTTTGGAATTTATTTTTAAGTTACTAAGAGTAGAGCAGTCAATTTGTAGAGCCGGTGTTTTAAGGGTTACTTTTTTCACCCCATGTGGGGATAAGCACCCTATATAAATCTGAAAATGACTCTCAAAACGTATTCCATTCACACCATTTTTTTTCGTAACTGTGTCACACACTCGTTGTTTTAAAAGAATAATTTGAAAATATACTTCAACATTGTATTGCCTAAAAATCATTGGCTGGGCCAAGCTTTGCCAACCCCCAAAGACAGACAACTTTGCATTAAAATCCTAACATTTATGGCGAATTTGTTTTACCTTTAAAAAAATGATTTTTTTTTTTTATATTTTTAAAAATAGATTCTACAAAATCGTTTTTTAAAATATTATAAGTTTTTTTAAATTTATTTTTTATAAAGGGATAATAGTCATTTACCTCCTGTAATATAGGCGATTTTTGATTTACCCCCTTTAAAAAAATAATTTTGACCCCCTGAAATTTTAAAATTCTAAGTCTTTTGCCCTCCAGGTAGAAAAATTACCTCCTGTAAAATATATTTTTTTTATTTACCTCCTGGTTTTTACACGCTTAGGGGGTACCCCAAAATTTCAGGGGGTAATCCAAAATTATTTTTTTAAAGGGGGGTAAATCAAAACTCGTCAATATTGCAGGGTGATAAATGACTATTAACCCTTTTATAAATTAAAAAATTAATTTTGACATTCTATAACATAAATGATCAAAACATAGTTAAAATCACAATTTCTTCAAAAAGTTGTATTTCAAAAATGATTTTTATGAAAAGCTATTTGAAATAACTTCAAAATTAAGTGATCTTTTAAAATTTTGATATCTAAAAAAAGTTTTGATGAAATACCTAAAATAACATTTTAAGAATAATTATTCAAACCAAATTTTCATTTAAAGTTTTTATGAAAAATTTCTTTGTAAAATTTTTTTTCAAAAAATTATATTATACCATAAAAATCATTCTAAAAAAAGTCAAAACAAACAGATACTTAATTGACCAAATTAGCATAGAGAGATCCAAAGTTATACGATTATAGAGAGATCCATTAGAATTGTAGTCATATACAATAATCTTCTCGTCTTTGTGGTCACTGTTACGTAATTGGAGACAACCTCTGTACACCATATCTAGCTTCCACTTTCAATTATTTGATTTTGATATAAGTTGTTGGTTGATTTCTTAATACTTGCTAGAAAAAGTTGATGGCATAACTCTTGTATTACTATTGGATTTTGCCTCTTATGCTTTCAGATCCAATGATGAAAACCCAAATGTTTGAGAAACATCATTGTTAATTAGTAGGGAGTTGGTCTTTCCATCTTTAGAGATTCTCTCACACCACCGTAAAAAAATTAAAATATTTTTATTATTTGAAGATGCATCTTCAAACACACTTTTTTCAAATACAACTGAAACGAAAATGATGATAAATTCTTATTATATTAAAATTTGATCAGGAGATGCATCTCCATATGCACGAAAGGTTGATTCGGAGATGTATCTCCGTATCCCCTTTAGTTCATTTGTCTCTGAGCTTTCCGTATATGCATCTCCGGAATATACTCTGTTAGATCAAAGTAGAAATATGCGGAAACAATAACAGAATAAAAAACTAATATAAATTAACTCCAAAATAAACGTTACATAGATAAACATTACATAAATTTCACATTACATGTTATTAAAAACAGGTGGTTCGGAATGTTGCAACATTCTTATAATATCTTCGACTGATCTTTGAATCGTCGTATCCACTTCAATCAAACTCTTTGTTGAGTAACTGTAAAAGGTTCTACACATCACCTTCAAATCATCATCCGTCTTCAGTTCAAGCATGGTGAACTGTATTTTCCATTCGTTGTCAACCGAGGATGAACCGTACTCGAGCTTGACAACTCTTCGATTTTTTGGATATCGCAGGAGAGTATTCAATTTGATTTTCTAATCGAAGAGAAGTACGTCCTCGCAGATCTGAAATTAAAGTGGGAGGTTTTGCACCATTAAAATACACATATGCAAGATGGGGATATGTAGTCATTATGATATGTGTAAAAAAAAAGTAACAAGAGACCTTATTTATAGAAGATGCAGAGCAATAACGACCTTACAAAGATGATCATATCTGCATGAAATGTTTCAGAGATACATCTCTGGATCCGTTTTTTTTTTCCAAAAATAAGGGTTGTTCCGGAGATGCATCTCTGAATTGTCCTCTATTTTGTTTTTTAATAAATAAAAAGGTGTATCCAAAGATGCATCTCTAAATCCACCAAAAAATTATGCAGAAAAAAATCAGTTGATTATGTAGAG
This sequence comes from Lathyrus tuberosus, assembly GCA_022829125.1. Taxonomy (NCBI): domain Eukaryota; kingdom Viridiplantae; phylum Streptophyta; class Magnoliopsida; order Fabales; family Fabaceae; genus Lathyrus; species Lathyrus tuberosus. The sequence continues at coordinate 10,941,611 of JALAZF010000176.1, read as the reverse complement.
CTGAATTTCAAAACAGAAAAAATGTTAAAAAAATATCATTCAATTTTATAACATTAACAATGTGTTACATACAAAAAAAACATATTACATTGTTATATTACAACTGAAATGCATCAAATCATATGTCACTGCCTAAATCTATTGGTGGTTCATTCTTTGATCTTTCAATATTTGCTTCTCTTTTAATGCCGCTCAACTTGGTGAACTCTTCTATCCTTTCAAGAAATTGATTTGGTCGACTTGTGTGCAATGTGTCGTCCACTCCGGTGATATCTTTGGTATAGGACATCCCGGTTTCAAATAAACCTGAACAAAATATTGTTTTTTTATAACCAACCAATACATATGATGTGTTTAGATGGATTATAAGGTGACTTAGTCTGAAGTGAAAAGAATGTTTTTGAGAAACCATATTGTGTTAAGTCAACAAACACCCTATCATAGGCACTTGCTATAAGATGTCCAATTTTCGGAAAGCGCATCCATTTTATCAAACGGAGTCGGACCACTAAGACAAGGAACAAAAGCATTGAGAATTGTATCGTAATTTTTTTTGTTCCGGTATAACTTTGTGTATGATTCCCTATGCGTCATCATCTCTTGTATATGAAATTCTGGCATGCATATTACAGATGTCCTAACACATGTCACAACATTGTTCTCTGCATAACTTTGAAACAAGGGCAGAATAAACAAGCTGATACTCTGAATATCAACAACACATTCACAACAGATGTTTCAACATCTGTTACGACATGTTAATCAACAAGCAACTACTGAACTGTAAATTGTAGAATGATAAATAACACAAGATATGTTAACCCAGTTCGGTGCAACTCACCTACGTTTGGGGGCTACCAAGCCAGGAAGAAGAATCCACTATCAGTAGTATAGTTTTATGTAAACAACCTCTGGTTTACAGTAAACAACCTCTGGTTTACCTATCACTACCCAATGAAAACTTTATCATTAAAAGTTACATCTAATTGATAAGAGGAACCCATCTCACTCCCTTAATCACACCCTGTGATATCTAAAAGTTATAGTCACAATAACTATATCATCCTACTTGAAAGAATCCTCTTTCAATGCAAAGTTCAGCCAAACATTCTTGAATAATAATCCTACTCGGATTTGCTTCAAAGCTTCATCCAAGAACAATATACAATTCATTACCTAAAGGTTTCTGAATATGTATAAACATCTATGTCTACCACAATGTATCTAACTGATACAAAGGGAGACTTACAACACAAGAAAGCCTGCGACTTTCAAAACCCTAAACCCTATTTTCTACTTTACAAAAGTTTATATAAGGATTAGTTATTCAGCCCTAGGTCCAGGTCTTCATTTATAGTCTTCTGCTTCCTTGGGCTTCGAATCTTCTGTTTATTTCTTTCTTAATCCATGTTGTGATTGCTCCTTAAATCTTGGACCAAATTAGCAACAATCTGTTATATCAGGTCAAGATGTTGAGACACAAGTTAGGACATCTTGTCTAACATGTCTTCTTCCATCAGACTTCTTCATGTTGGAACATCTTGCACAACATCCTGTTTTACCAAAATTTGCTCAAATCTGCAGAGCCTTCAATCTCCCCCTTTTGACAAATTTTGGCTAAAACTCCTTAGGTAGAAAAAGAAAGTCCGAACATCATTCAATTTTATCTAGAGAGTGGTGGTTATAATTGACACACTTCTGAGACTTCCCCTTTCAGCTGAAATCCCTAGCTGTCTGTTGGTGTACATGAGGAAGAGGATGTAAGACCCCCCCCTCAAACCTTTACTTGCCACGAAGGGATAAATCTTCCTCTTAAGGGGCATAAGAGAACCCATAAGAAGATCCATAAAGAGCTTAAGAAGAAACAAATGCAACATACGTAACACAAAGTACATAGAGAATGTAACTCAGGTCACAAGACACAACATGCTTCTTAACTCAGATCACAAGACACATAGGGAAAGACTCAGAGAAGAACCTGAGACTCAGACAAGATGTTAGAACATCCCATCCAACATCCTTGCAAAACAACTGCAAGAATGTAACTCCACACCAAAAGGATCTCAGTTGTGTGTTGTAAGGACCAACACACAACCGAGATGAATACACACCCATTCTCCCCTTTTTTAGCCAAAACTTGGAAAAAGTAGCCAACGCAGTTCCATACCCACATGGTACTTATCCAAACCTGGACAAACTCCATGAAGACACAATCCAGAACAAGAACTATAACCTGAGAATCCAAAAGCAGCGACCCCTTTTAAATACCCAAGCAGTTTCTCTAGAAATTTATGGTCCATAGGAGTTACCGCTGAACAATTCAAAGGAGAAATAAGTTTAGGTAGGTAACTTCAACATAAATGACTGTGCATCGCCCACTAGTATTTAACTGTTTCAACTTTAGGATAAAACGTCCAAAGAATGCGCATTCACCGAGACACATGTTTAACACGCCTTCCCTAAGACACACTCTCTCCACCGTCCAAGACAATCAACTAGGAAACAGCCACACGTCTTAAACAATGTCCTGACACCTTGTAAGACTTTGTTCAGTCCATCTGTTAACTCTAAAGCTTAGTCACAATCCCTTTTAATGAGCCCAAAGAACACTCCAGAAGTAAAAACAACTGACCAAGATGTTAAGACATTTCTTCAAGCATCTCCCAGTTAATAACAAAGACTCCCATGAGCCTTGTCTAATTCTGCAGAGAAAAATGAATTCTCCCAGACACAAGCAATGACTCTCAAGACACTCCCAAGAAGCTTGAACAACTTTGATTCAATCCATTGACACTCAATGACAGAACCAAAATCAACCTGTCAAGTCCACCTAGAACTAGAACAATATCACAATGTCACGACATCTCGTCTGACATTACACCCTCACTAGAGGTATTCTATTTCAAACTACTTGAAACCACAAACAATCTTGATAAACAACTGCACTACTGCAGCAACAAATCCTAGAAAGAAGTCCAACTCCCCCTATCAAGGATAACCAGTGCTCCTTTCCAAGAAGAACAAATTAAAGTGAATGGAAAATATAAGACTCATCTTCATGTCTTCAAGATCCCACTCCTTGTTCAGCACACCTGCTGAACGCATTCACTCACTACTTGATCCACAAGTAATCTATGTACCACAACAGTACACCCAACAGACAGAAGTTCTCCCCCCATCTTTCATAAATGATGCTCCTTCCAACAAGAAACACCCAAGATCACCACATGATATCACATGACCAACCTCATGCTCATATAGTGAGAGAGTACCAGGATCACATCCTTGTACCATAACCAACAAACTCTTGGATTAAGACCAAAATCACCATTGATCCCTCTCATCTTGAACCCATCCATACCCTGTACAAATCCACCTTGAATTTTACAGCCATAGATATCCTTGTTCCTTGAGAATAAATCCAATTGAACTTAGAATGCTTCACATTCCTCAAAGAGACATACAAAATCTCTTAGTTTGTTAGCTAGCCCAGATGTCATTAACACTTGAAGGACATCAAATACATGCTCCAGAAGTCCTCAGCTCACTTACTTCACAAGCTCCAAACTGATCCACTTCTTTCTAGAGTTACTTGCAGCAGAAGAAACCACCTCTCCACAAGCATTCTGACCTCAACAAGTGTCAGACTACCAGATAGACACCCCATGATCCAAGACAGCCTTCACCTTATCATTCTCCCGTATGATAAATTAGAATACTTCTGATTCAACTGGTGAATATCAGACTCCACAATCTGAACTCTAAGTTTACAAAACATAATAATGTTCGAACATCAGTTAGGACACCCAGATTATATCAGAGACACCACACACTACGGTTCTTGATACAATTACCACTGGACTTACTATCTGCATAGTAATCCAACTAAAGATCTTCAGAGAACACAACTCCTACCTGTAGCGAGCGATTTTGGATGTGGTTCTTAAGCACTGTCGCTCTGGGGTTACTACAGGTCAATTCATTTTTTATCCTATTGAGCTGAATAAGGAAGGGAAATAGATGTCTCCAATTAACCCTGCTTGCATACTGAGTTTAAACAGTGGTCTGTTAGGTTACGGATGCTATATGGTAATGGGGCCTCTTTCTTCTTACTTTGCTTAGAAGGAAACACCGGGAATGTTCATGGGGAATTTTGTTAGGATGCTAGGACTGATGCTTTTCGATTGATATGTGAAGGTACGAGATTTGGGGCTTTGGATTAGTATGCTCGCTAAGATTTTTCTTTCAATCTTATGCCTACGTATTCCCGTTTACCGAAATAGGGAAATCAGAGCGATCATAGTTCCTCCTATTCTATGGGAGGAAATGGTGTTTTGGTGTCTTGTTCAAAGCCCAAGACGTGAAGCTGAAAAGGTGGTTTATATCTTGTTCAAAGCCCAAGATGTGAAGCTGAAGGGTCTATTTGTATCTTGTTCGAAGCCCAAGATGTGAAGCTAAAAAGGTGTTGTCTTTAGAGAGGATTTGTCATCTCTAAAGGGGGGTCTGTTTGTCACAACTGTTGGATGACTGACTATAAAGGAGGATTACTTTAATCGGGATATGTGAATCCTAGCAATGCCATAATTTCCTTTATAGGGGGTTTTAACCTGAAGGAGAAGACTTTAACTCAGTATAGAGTAATGCTATCTTTCCTTAGGAATTTCTCATGCTAAAAGAGGGACAGTGGCGTGGATGTAAATAATCCAGAGGCTTGCCACTTACAGCAGTTAGATGAAAGGAGTTGTTAATGTTTGTATCCTATGAACGAGGCACAGTTTTGATGCTAAAAGGTTGATTGACTCAACCGGGGTTTTTCTTATACAAAGCCTAAGAGGAGGCTATTGATCCAACAAGAGGATTCTTTTGTGTCTCGTACGAAGCCCAAGAGGGAGGCTAAAAGGAGTTGACTCAACATGAGAGTGCTTTTAGATGTGTCTTGTACGAAGCCCAAGACGGAGGCTAAAGGTTGACTCAACAAGAGAGTATTTTATACTCAACAAGAGAGTGTTTTGTATCTCGTACGAAGCCCGAGATGGAGGCTAAAAGAGAGATTGACTCAACAAGAGAGTCTTTTATACTCAACGAGAGTGATTTTGTATCTCATACGAAGCCCGAGATAGAGGCTAAAAGGATTATTGACTCAACAAGAGAGTCTTTTTGTATCTCGTACGAAGCCTGAGATAGAGGCTAAAAGGATTGCTGTTTCAGTTGAGTGACAGGTCCAGTAGGTTGGTTAAAAGAGAAAATAGGTTCTTATAAAGAGACTGATTAAAGGTAAGGCTATGCTTTGGGATTGATCAAAGGATCAGGGTTATTTCCTGTTCTTTAAGGAAATGGGGAATCTAGAGGGTATTGGAGACTGTCCGAGTCTACTGGTGTTTTTCCCTACTTGAGAATGCCTTCGAGACTCAAGGAGATTAGACTGTCCAAGTCTAGAGTTTTATCTTTTGTACTATGCTTAAAGAAATAGTAGTAGTACGTTCACGGTAGAAAGATCTAGACTCGTTTAAAGACTGTTCTATTAAGATGACTAATTTCTGTTCCTATACCTCTAGGAGGTCGTCGGGACAATTTGTATGAAGCCCAAGAGGAGGCTGGAAACTTTTAAGAAGCCGAGGGACAATTTGTATGAAGCCCAAGAGGAGGCTCTCTTCCCGAAGGAAGAATCCTTATACGAAGCCTAAGAGGAGGTTGTGAATACTTCTAAGAAGCCGTAGGGTCCTTGTACAACGCCCAAGAGGAGGCGGGGATGCTTTTAGGAAGCCTGTGGGTCCCCAAACCCTAAGAAATTCAAGACAGGCTATTCACAGAGAATAGATCAATCCAAGAAAGTTCAAGAATTTGGAAGAAACTCAAGAGATGCCATTCACGGAGAAAAGATCATCTCTGGGGAGTAGAGTTTCTTTGACAACTTCTAAAGGTGACAGTCTGAGAAAGGGTTCAAAAAGAATCTGCCTTTCACATCTCCATATTGTTTAACCCCAAGAGGAGGGAAGACTGTATCTGGGAATCCTATGGGGGATCTAGTTTTGTCTATTTAAGAGTGATCAACAGGGCTTAGTGCTAGACGTAGTTGCCGGGGAAACTCTAAATATCTATACTAGTATTACACAGTTGATATGAGTTTATGAAAGAAGACTTACAGTGAAACAACCCCACAATACAGTTATATGTATATGAAAGCGGGTAAAGAAAGTATATAAACACTTACTCGGTTGTAGAGCTTCCATGCTGTTTGGTTAGTTGTTCAACAAAGAAAGATTGAAAACAACAGTATATTCGAAATTAAAGGAGAAAGTATTTTGAAAAGATGTTGGGGCTTACAGCTTAAGGAGAGGCCCAAGGTTTATCAGTGATCGTACTGTCGTTTTGTACAGAGGGACTTATACAAGTGACTGAGGCCCAAGAAAGGTTTTCTGTACAAAGGGATGGGTCTTACACTCTCTCAAGAGGCCCAAGTATTTAAAGAAAAAGAATGGGGCTTACAACACGAGGGTAGGCCCAGATGATTGGTTTTTTTATTGGCGATCGCGCCAAGGTTTTCTTTTAACGCAGGGGGACTTATACAATGTCTGAGGCCCAAAAAATTTTGGTTAAAAGGGGATTGGGTCTTACACTCTAATAGAGGCCCAAAAGATTTATTTTTGTACAAGTGGTGGGGCTTACAGCTCAAGGAGATGCCCAGGGTCATTTGTTTGAAAATGGCGATCGCGCCGAGATTTTTGAAAACGCGGTGGGTCTTATATAATGCATTGAGGCCCAAAATGGTTTGTTTTTCAAAGGGGGTTGGGTCTTACACTCTAATAGAGGCCCAAAATATTTTGAATGGGTCTTATAGCTCGAGGAGAGGCCCAAGGTTTGTTTTTCAACGGATGATGATCGCGTTGAACTTTTTGAAATACAATAAGTGAGGCCCAAAAATAGGTTTGTATTTACAAAGTATTGGGTCTTACACTCTATTAGAGGCCCAAGTGTTTGAAATTGTTTGATGAGGGTGAAAATCAAAGAAACCCTAATTTGTTATTCTTTAAAAGTAAATATTTAAAGAAAATAAAATAAAATACCAAATAAATTTGAATAAACCATTTGTGATTTTTGTTTAAGGTTTGAGAAATGAGGGATTAATCACAAGATGAATTAAAACTCACTTGGTTTTGATTTTCAAAGTAAATATTCACTTTTAAAATGTTTGAAAACATTAAAAAGGAATTTATTCACAAAAATACTAATTATATTAAATAAATAATATAAACTTAATTTTTTTGTGGAATAAAATATTTCAACATTTTTGTGATTTTTTGCAAAAAGAACCAATAAAAAATAATTAAAATTGAAAGAGTTATTAATTTTCCAATTAATTAATAAAACATGAAAATATTGGAAAAAATAGCAAAAATGTGAGAAAACACAAAATGGCATGGGTGGGGTTTGAATCCACGACCTCAAGGTTATAGGACGCGCGCCTTACCACTGGGGTGGTGATACATCCATTGCTTGAAGTGAAACCACAAATATACAAGGCTTGCCTTGTTATCTAGGCCTGACCAAGGCAAGGCAAGGCAAGTTTTGCAAAGAAACGGGAAGGTCCATAACTTTCTCATTTCTCCATGGTTGGGGACAAAATTTATATGCATATGGCCTAGAATTTCACAAGGAATCCAATGGTGGTGGTATTTTTTTTCAGATCATACTCCTTCCTCAAAACCCGATAGGGGTTTTGAAAAATGCCTATAATTGCATTTTCTATGCTACACTTTGATACAGGCATGAATTACATGATGAATTGGTTCAACCACAACATATATAACATGTATGAGGTGTGTATGATCAGTGGACTTCAAAGCAATGCATATTTTGGAAAGTTCAAGTCATGATGCTTACCTCTTTTTGAGCTTTTGGAGTTTTCTGTGCAATCTGCCAAACTTCTTGTTCCAAAAATGGTTCGATGCTTTGGACACTCTCAAATGACCCCTTAGAAGCTTTGAGGATGGTTGGAATCAGCTGGAACCTGCAAAAACACAAACTGGCCCTTTCTTGCAAAAGGGGTTAAATTGACCAAAATAGCAACACTCTCAAATAGTGTTCCAGATGGGAGGAACCATTTGGGACAGTTCAAGGATGATATTTGGAGTGTGTTTGAGGTTTTATCTAGTTTGGAAAGTGACTGAATTAAGACATGACTTGAAAAATGCACAAAAGGCCTATTTTGAGGTTTTGAGAGGTGACTTTGTGATTTTGGTGTTACAGGTCACTTTTGATAGTTTGGATCACCTACATATGATGTTGATGAGGTGTTAGGATCATGAGTTGTGATGGAAATGCTCTCTAACTCAAAAACTCAGAGTTACCTTGCTAAAGAAGGCATTTTGGCCTAAAGAGAGGGATTTTGAGGAAAGCATCTGTTTGATGGCTTTGGTGTACTCAAATTGAGCACAAATGAGCTCTATTTATAGTAGAGCAAGTTTGTTTTGGGATCAATAGTGAATGGCAGCTGCAGCAGAGGTTTGGCCAATGGTTGCACTTTGGAATCCAAGTCTCCTCTAGCCATTAACTAGAGGTTAGGGCACAGGGTTGTGGTTCCCTTGGTCTTGGATAAGTCTTGACTGAATTCAGTTGCAAATGTGTCAGTCCATGCCACCTTGGTGTATGTATTGAATGCTCAAATCCAAAATTGGAGTCTTGTCCCTCTTTTAGGCAATTCTAGGTTTGGCATGCTACTTCTTATTCCAAGGACTTTGGAGGCTTCCTCAGTGTTTGTCCCTTTTAGATTTTATCCTCAGATGTGTCCAAAGTGATGACAAGGCTTGGAATTATCTGATTTTTCCAAATCGAGCAAAAATGCAAAATTCTGCCTAGCCTTGGCAGTTTTCAGCAAGGCATATTGCCATTGTCATATCTCATGGCCCAAGTGGAATTTGGTGATGTTCTTGGCCATTTTGGAAAGCCCTCATATGATACAACAATTGTTTGATCATATTTGGTTTTGATACCTTTTGGATCCAAGTGAAAAATCCCTCTACATTTGGAAAAAAGTGAAGGCAGATTCTGACTTAGTGAAAATTTCACTAAGTGTTGGAAAAAGTGACATTTTCACTTTTTGTGATTTTGATCACTCTATAACTCAAAATCCATGAGGAATTTGGAGGGAGGTAAGTTTTAAGATTTTGTAGAGGGTAATGAGATCTACAAATCAAGCTTTGGATGGGGAAAAATGGCTTTGTGGTTTAGGAGTTATGATCCTCCAAAGTTGGTACCCTTGCCACTTTGTTCATAACTTAGAAAATTTTCTAAGTTTTTATGGTTACCCCTTTTACAAGTTATCCCACTTTTCTTGATTTTTCTTGATGAATGATGATTCAAATCATACATTAACATCATTTTAGGGTTAAAAAACAATAATTGTGAAAAATCTCAAAAAGTCAAAGTTGACTTTTGCGCACAGTTGACTTTTTATCAAATGAATTCCAAACTGTGCCATCCTTTAGGAAATCATGTCCTTGACCTAAATCAAACTCGATGGACATATTCCATGGGTGTTATAGGGTATATTGAATCATGTCCTAGGGTTTGGGAGCATGTCCTGGTCAAAAGTCAAAGATACAGTTGACTTTTCTCGCGAAACCCTAATTGTGGCTCTGATGAAATTGAGACTTGTTGCTCAAGCTTCTTGGATAAATCCATTGTTAAAAATGGATCAATGTGGTATGTTGGAAACCCTCAAATCATGTCTTGAGGTCTTGGCTCATGCTTTGTCCCAAAAGTCCACTTAGGGGTGAATTAGGTCAAGAAACCCTAATTCCTGATTTTTGGTGAATACATCCCCTGAGGCTAAATTGACTTGATGATTGGGTTTATGATGTCCCTTGGAGAATCATAGGTTATGCCTTGAAGCATTGGCTCATGCCCAGAGGAAAATTTCCATCTGGAGGCCCTGGTCGACCAAAACCCTAATTTGGTGACACTGGCGATCTCGAGGCTTGATCCACTTAAAAGGGAGCAACCTTGTGCTTAATCCTTGAAGTGGGAGTCCTCTTGATCCATTGTAGATGTTTGGGAGGTTAGACAAGTTGAAGATCATGTAATTTCTTGATTGATCCTTTGCCTAAGAGCTCTGAGAGGGCTTGAAACCCTAATTTTGACTGTAGTGGATGCTCACCCATCTTTGGGGAGACTGATGAGGCAAGATGGTTCATCCATATTGTGATGATGATTTGCACAATGTTGGGAAATCTTAGTGGTTAAAATTTGGGGTATGACAGATGCCCCTATTTAATCTTCTTGGACCCGAAGGTGTGAATGGAGAAGGTATTCGGGCATTCGGGGTGCAAGAGGATTAAATATCGGAATACCCGAAATTTTGATGGCGGTTATGAATGGTAGCTTACGCATTCATCCTCTTTTGCTAAGCAACGATGCTTAGAAAAGGTAAAAACTTCCCCTCGATCCTGGTCTTTAGCCAAGGAACTGGTCTTAGTTTTCTGATATAAACTTCCCCTTGGATCCTGGTTTCCTACCAAGGAACTGGTCTAAGTTTCTGATGTAAACTTCCCCTCGATCCTGGTTTCCTACCAAGGATCTGGTCTTAGTTTCTGATGTAAACTTCCCCTCGATCCTGGTTTCCTTCCAAGGAACTGGTCTAAGTTTCTGAAATAAACTTCCCCTCGATCCAGGTTTCCTACCAAGGAACTGGTCTTAGTTTCTTTTGTCAATAAAATTTCTTGACAAAGGACGCTATGTGTAGCGATTTTCCTTAAACTTCTCGCCGAATTTTCCTAGGGAGATGCCATTTGATCGAAAAATTTAGGTGTCAGACTTGCTGGGGAACCCATCTGTCTGAATTGTAGAGGTGCACAAACTTATCTGTTGGAGACGCCATTTGTCGACTCTACTGGGGAAAACAAGTCTCTTGAGAGACTGTTTTCGCTTGGGGATATTGCATCATACTTTTCTCGGGATCTTCTCGGAGAAACGCCATATGATGTGATCCAATTTTGAGGTGCCGATGACCTTTTCATCCGCGGTTTTTTTTTCGTTGAAAAACTACTGTATTGCCGAATCTCTGCTTAAGAGGCTTCCTCCAGGGATTTTCCTTAATCCGGGAAAGCAAAAATATCATCTTCAATGGCGAAGAGTGACATCGGTTGAAGGTTCTCTGGTCTTTCAGAGGTTCAAGTTATCAAAGTGGTCAAGGGCCAATTCTGATCCAAAAATAAATTCGAGGAGAGAGATAATTCCGACGCGACATTTCTTGACGAGGAAAGAACTTGACAACTCGATTGAGAAGACTGTTACCACTACGGGATAAGACTGACTGGAGTGATAGTGATGCAATATGAATGCGAATGCAAATCAATAATGCATGATGTATGTATGTATATGCTGACAAAACTGACGCGACATACAAACTAACGGATGAACACGACTGGATACTCGGCCACAGTGGGGCATGTAGAAATATCGCTGGTTCAAGATAGCAATTCTGCCTTGCTTAGGAGAAACGGTCCCTGCGGGGAACAACATTGGTCGAGCTTAGGAGGTAAGAACTCTGCCGAGGGTATCAGATGGGAAAGTCGTATCTGATACAGCTGATCCTTCATTCAGGCGCACTGGCTTAGAAGGAGTACTTTGATTCTGCACTTTGAAGCTCGATTACTTCTGGAGAAGCGAGCGACGTTCTTTTGATGTTAAACAGTCAAAAGAATTGCCATCTTTATTTTAAAAGCAGAAAAGTTTTAACAAGTAAATTCGTTTTTGTTTTATTTCAAGAATCTTTGATCATATTAAAATGTCGTTCTGTAAAGCTAAAACAAATAAGAATTGCAAACAAAGCACAAGGGCTCAAATTTTATTGATAGGATGGAAATCAGCCAAGCGCGTGATTCCATAGAGTATTTACAAAGTTAGAAAATGGTAATTTAAGGGAAAAGGGCTATATTGACACATAACGACCGCTATCCTTCTACCAACTTTGAATTCTGGGCATCCTGAGCTTCTGTCGAAGATGACCGTGACTGGAGTTTTTCTGATGGATGACATAACTGCTGAGGAGTCGAACTGATCAGACGTAGTTACTTGCCATGAATCCCTAACTTTTGCCTGGATTGTACTGTGATGTTTCCAATCCACCGAGATGATTTTTGATCATGTCTCTAATTTTTGCCTGGACCGCCCTTTCGGGTTTTCAATCCACCGAGACGGTTTTTTTAGGCGAAGTATTTCTTGACTACATCAACATTTGTGGGGTAGGCAAATTCCTCTCCGTCCATGGTTGCAAGTCTCAAGGCGCCGCCTGAGAAAGCTTTCTTGACCACATAGGGGCCGTCATAATTCGGAGTCCATTTGCCCCGAGAATCAATGAGAAATGATTGTATCTTTTTGAGCACAAGGTATCCTTTTCTGAAGATGCGAGGTCGAACCTTTTTGTCAAACGACCTCTTCATTCTTTGTTGATACAACTGACCGTGGCATAATGCCGTTATTCTCTTTTCTTCGATCAGATTTAGTTCGTCGTTTCGACTCTGACACCATTCAGCTTCTGTAAGCTTAGCTTCCATCAATACCTTGATTGATGGGATCTCTATTTCAATGGGGAGCACTGCCTCCATGCCATATACTAGAGAGAAAGGGGTTGCCCCTGTTGAAGTGCGGACAGATGTGCGATAACCGTGAAGAGCAAAGGGTAGCATCTCGTGCCAGTCTTTATAGGTTATAACCATCTTCTGAACAATCTTTTTGATGTTCTTATTAGCCGCTTCTACCGCTCCATTCATCTTGGGTTGGCAGGGAGATGAGTTATGGTGTTCGATCTTGAACTCTGCGCACAACTCTTTCATCATCTTATTGTTCAAGTTAGATCCATTATCAGTAATGATCTGGCTCGGAACACCATAACGGCAGATGATATTGTTTTTGATAAATTGGACCACCACTTGTCGGGTTACATGAGCGTATGACGCTGCTTTGACCCACTTGGTGAAGTAATCAATGGCTACCAGGATGAACCGATGTCCGTTCGAAGCCTTGGGCTCAATCATGCAAATTATGTCGATTCCCCATATGGAAAAAGGCCACGTGGAAGAAAGAACTTTGAGATGCGTTGGCGGTACATAAATTTTGTCGGAGTATATCTGACACTTGTGACACCTCCTCGTGTACTTGTAGCAGTCAGATTCCATGGTTAACCAATAATACCCTGCTCTTAGAATTTTTCTCGCCATTGTGTGTCCGTTGGCATGAGTGCCAAAGGATCCTTCGTGAATTTCTTTCATCAGCATGTTTGCTTCTAGTCTGTCTGCGTATCGGAGCAAGACCATGTCAAAATTTATCTTACAGAGAGTATCACCACTCAGGAAGAAGCTGCCTGCCAGCCTTCTGAGGGTTTTTCTGTCTTTTCTGGATGCCCCAGGAGGGTACTCTTATTTTTTAAGGAAGCATTTGATATCGTGATACCAAGGTTTGTCGTCTATGACTGCTTCAATCGTGAAGATGTAAGCGGTCTGTTCAAGGCGCATTATGTCGATCTTAGGTAAGTCATTCCATTGACCTACACTAATCATGGAAGAGAGAGCGGCTAATGCATCAACCATGTGATTCTCTTCACGAGGGATATGATGAAACTCGATTCTGTTGAAGAAGGGTAACAATCTTCTCGCGTAATCTTTGTAAGGAATCAACCCTGATTGGTATGTGTTCTAATCTCCTTTGATCTGATTGATAACCAGGGTAGAGTCACCATATACATCCAAGTTTTTGATTCTCAAATTGATTGCTTCTTCGAGACCCATGATACAAGCTTCGTATTCGGCCTCGTTGTTTGTGCACTTGAACGTAAGTCTGGCAGTGAAAGGAATGTGGGTACCCTGAGGTGTTATGATGATTGCCCCAATTCCATTTCCGTAATGATTGATAGCTCCGTCAAAGATTAGTCCCCACTGGGAACTTGGTTCTGGCCCTTCACTGGGTAGCGGTTCATCGCAGTCTTTCATTTTTAAATACATGACATCTTCGTTTGGGAAGTCAAACCCGATTAATTCCCGATCATCAATCGGTTGATGAGCCAAGTGATCGGCTAAAATACTCCCCTTAACGGCTTTTTGAGCATGGTACTCTATGTCATATTCTGATAGCAACATCTGCCAACGGGCAATCCTTCCCGTGAGAGCAAGTTTTTCAAATACATACTTGATTGGATCCATCTCGGAGACCAACGAAGTAGTGTGAAAAATCATGTACTGGCGCAGACGTTTGGCTGCGCAAGCCAAAGCGCAGCAAGTTTTCTCAAGCATAGTGTACCGAGTCTCGCAGTCGGTGAATTTCTTGCTCAAATAGTAGATGGCAGACTCCTTCCTTTTGGTTTCGTCTTGTTGACCAAGCACACATCCCATTGAGTCCTCTAGGACTGTGAGGTAGATAATCAGTGGTCTTCCTTCCACTGGAGGTGATAAAATCGGAGGGTTCAACAGGTATTCCTTAATACTGTCGAAGGCGGTTTGGCAATCTTTCATCCAAACGTAGTCCTGATTCTTTTTAAGTAATTTGAAAATCGGCGCACATGTCGCGGTCATGAGGAATATGAATCTGGAGATATAGTTCAAACGTCCCAGGAATCCTCTGACTTGTTTTTCAGTTTTTGGAGAAGGCATTTCTTGAATGGCCTTGACCTTGTCAGGATCAACCTCAATTCCTTTCTGGCTGACGATGAACCCTAAAAGTTTTCCCGAACGGACACCGAAGGTGCACTTGTTGGGATTCAAGCGGAGTTTGTACTTTCTCAACTGCTCGAACAACTTTGACAGATGGGTCACATGCTCCTCTTTTGTCTTAGATTTTTCAATCATATCATCGACATATACCTCGATTTCTTTGTGTATCATGTCATGAAACAGAGTAGTCATGGCCCTTTGATAGGTTGCCCCGACGTTCTTAAAACCGAAAGGCATTACCTTGTAGCAAAAGGTACCGCATAGGGTGATGAAGGAAGTTTTCTCCATATCTTTCGGCGCCATTTTGATCTGGTTATAGCCCGAGAATCCATCCATGAAGGAGAAAACTTTGAACTTTGCTGTACTGTCAACCAGCATGTCAATGTGTGGTAAAGGAAAGTCGTCCTTTGGACTAGCCTTGTTTAGATCCTGTAGTCTATACACATTCTGACCTTTCTGTCCTTTTTGGGAACGGGTACGATGTTGGCTAACCATTGAGGATATTCTGATGTGGTGAGGAAACCCACGTCAATCTGTTTCTGTACTTCCTCTTTGATTTTGATGGCCATGTCCGGGTGAGTTCGTCTCAACCTATGTTTTACTGGCAGACATTCCCATCTCAGTGGTAAATGATGTTCCACGATGCTGGTATCCAACCCTGACATATCCTGATAGGACCAAGCGAATACATCGGGAAACTCTTTGAGAAGCTTTATCAAACTCTCTTTGGCAGTCAGACTGAGCAGTGCCCCAATCCTAATTTCTTTTCTCTCCTCCTCCAAACCTAAGTTTACCTTTTCCAACGGCTCTTTATGAGGTTCAATGGACCTTTCCTCTTGTCTGAGTAATCGGGAGATCTCTTCTGGAATTTCGTCGTCAACTTCTTCTTCAGCCCCAAATATCGGGAATTCAAAGTTGGGAGAAGGCATCAGATCATATGTTTCAACGGGGTTTAAAACAAGCAATCTGCATGACGTGATGATTTGTGTTTAGAAGAGATAGAGAGAATACAAGAGTGTGTGCAGTGTATTTCTTTGGAAAACTGCTTGTTTTTTATTATTTGAGATGTTTTTTAGGATTACCATTTTCTGAGAAAAGCAAAAAGAGAAAACAACAACAAAATGAGGAAATTACAGAACGACGTTATTTTATTAATGAACAAGTCGATTCTTGAAACTACAACTCTATAAAACAAAGCTCTGTCGCTTTGGGCGAAGCGAAGAGGGAAATTTACAGAAAGTGGGCCCTATCAAAACATCCGTTTCACCTGGGCAGGGTGAAAGGTTAAAGTAAAGATGGCAATTACTTAGACTTATGAACAATCTTCGGAACATCGACAACAACCCATTGGCGGCGAACTCCTCGGTGAATCACAAATTCTGGCACCTTCCTTGATTTGTCTTCAGAAATGACGCTAATTTCTGGAGGAGCAGGATCATTGGAATCTATCTCCCAGGCAGAATTGTCGTAGGAGGATTCCTCTGTTGCATTTTGCATAGCATTTGTGCTCTCTGCTGTATCCCCCCATCCAGTTGGCTGGATGTCTTCGAGCCTGATACGAGAGCTTTCAGGAGCGGTGTATTTGACCATATAGTCGTATTTACCACTTGGTTATCCCAAGGTGTCCCACACTTCTTTGGAACTGGAGGAGCCATCCCTCTCGATGACGTTGACCTCAGGAAGAGCATAGTTGATGAATTCAAGTCCTGCAAACGTTGCAAATTCATCGTCGTACTAGACATTTTCTGAATGACCTGATTGTTGATCCCATGACATGGTGGGGACGCAGGTATTCTTTTCAATGATGCTCAGCTGGTTTTCATTGTTCGGCTGATTTCCTTGCCACAAGTCTCCTGGATACGGCTGCCACATTGGCAGTGTAACGCCCTATTTTGTCTTATTTATTTAATCGAGTTGATTTAATTATTTTTGTTTTTATATTATTTAATTCTTAACTTTTATTTGACAATATATTATTTTTCATCGTTATTATGTTTTATCGCATTTTGAGAGCGTTTGAGAGATATTTGAGCTGAGGGGTAAAATGGTCATTTTGAGAGGTTAGATATTTTTAATAAATAGAGATTAGAGAGAAATAGAAAGAAAAGAAAAAGAAGAGAAAGAAAAGAGAGAAAGAAGGAAAAGGAGAAGAAAGAAAGAGAGAAGAGGAGAAAGAGGAAAATCGAGGAAACCTCCGTTTTAATCGCGATTAATCGGGTAAGGGTGAAAAGTTTCGATTATATCTTGCTTGTGTATGTATATGTGTTGTTTGTTATAATTGTTTTGGTTGTTTCACAACTTTTTCTCATTGATAAATTGATAGAAATCGATGTTTTCATGGATGAATTTCGATATAAACTGCGTAGAATACTTGTTGATTATGCTGGAACATGTTTTGGTTGATATATTGTGATTTGGAAGTGTTTGGGTGGAAATGATGAATTTTGGTCCCATATGACCTAAATTGAAGCTGCTGTGAATTTCTGGGTTCGCAGGTTCGCTTTGCGAACCCCAGCGAAGGGGAAAGCGAAGGTTCGCCCAGAAGTTCGCATTGCGAATTTTATGCTGTTTTTTCTCTGCCACGGTTCGCTGGAGTTTGCATTGCGAATAGGAAAGCGAATGTGACAGATTTTCCCATTTTGTTTCCTTCATAACTTTTGATCCGTAACTCAGATTGAGGCACGGTCGGATGCATTGGAAAACTATTTCAATGCTCTTTTTGATAGTGTAATAAGAACATATGTTTATGCCATGGATTGATAAGAAAATATGGAAAGTGATGTATGTGTGCATATGGTACTCCCCGTTTCCACCAAAATTCACGAATCGGGAATCCGATTGATATGGGACTTGAAGCCTTGGAAAGAGAATCCAATGTGCTAGTAATTGGTTATGTGATACCATATGTTAACTAAGAATAGTTGGTAGAGGATGATTTGTGGTTTGTAGGTTTTGTTGTGTTTGTTGGTGTTCGATGCGATATGCTATCGTCCTATAAATGTGGGGCTTTTGTGCTATCTATATGATGTTGATGCATGTGATAATGATTGTTGTGGTTTGTGGTTTATGATGAAATGCATTGTTTATGTGAAATTCAATATATGTTGTTTGGTGGCCTTTATGGTTTGAAATGCATTGAATTAATTTCCAATGCATGAATAATGATGATGAGATAATTCATATTGTTGAATTGTGGATGTGCATTTGATTGTCATGAGTCATTATATGCCAAGCATCATGATATGCATTCTTGTGATGTCGTGTGCCCTAGTGGGTGTGAGCGACGTAACGGTTCCAGAGGGAATCCGCTATAACATCGTGTGCCTTATACAAAGAGGTGTGAGCGATGATTATAGATGATCGTGTGCCTTATACAAAGAGGTGTGAGCGATCAGGTCATGTGCCTTATACAAAGAGGTGTGAGCGATCCATAAACTTCGTGTGCCTTATACAAAGAGGTGTGAGCGACGGGGAACATCGTTTGCCCGACGGGGAGTTACACTAAGTAACAAGCGATGATTCTAATAGTTCCTGAGTGAACTGATGATGAGAATGATGGATGGATTAGTACCGCATTTGCATAGAGTCGTTGTGTCGGTCTCTTTGCATTTGCATAAATCATGAATGGATTGATTATGTGTGGAAAATCATAAATTGATTGATTATGTGTTGAGCTTATGATAACATTGGTGATTTGATGTGCATTTGTGATAAATGCATTGGTTATGGATGATATGTTTTATGTATATACATATGCTATGTGACGTGGTGGTGTGTTTCGATATGTTATAACTTTGGTATGCCTTATGTGTGAATATGTGATTATGTTGGTATAATTAATATATGCTATGTTTTGTGGGGATGTTATACATTACAATGATTGTATTACTTATCTATGATATGCTATATGTATTAGTATGTGATGCTTGTGGTGAGAATAATTATGCATGTGAATTTATATGTGTTTGCATATTATTATGCAATCTTGATTTAGTTGTTATTTCTCACCCTTCTGCTGTGGTTTGTTGCTCTATGAGGCAATTGTAGATTAGTAGTATTGGAGGCTTTTGTGAAGATTAGTTCTCCATCCGTTTGTCAGTCAGTCTGCTCTGATACGTAACACGGAGTCGGGGAACGCTTTTGTTATATATGTATACATTTATTGGATCTATTTTGTATTAACTTTGTATGAATATTTTGATGCTATAAAATAATTTATTTTGTAAAACAAGTCAGTTATGGATCTTTCCGCTTTATTCCATAATTGAACTTTCCTTTTATATGGAAAAAGTTTCCCTTTTACGTTTACTCCATTTTGTGTTATGTATCAAATAATTGAGCAGGGATTCTGTTTTCTTCATTTAAATGTGGCATCCTGGTTTCTGTCTAAGAATAATAAATTTTTATTTACTCTGATTTATTTATGTATTATTTATTCATGATGGGAATTGGGGTGTTACAATAGTGGTATCAGAGCAGGTCGGTCCGTCCGGCCAAGTTGTTGAGTCAGTGGGTGTGACAGTTGAATACTGTCGATGTTGTTTGTCCCTTAGTACGTGATATGTGTGTGAAACACTGTCAGTACTTTATGGTTTTTCTAATCCTTTGTCTTCAGGTGTGAGAATGAGATAAGTGGGGGAGAAGCTGGTGCTTCTCCAAGTTGCTTCAGTTGTGGAACGTTGGTTGCAAGATTGTAAGTGTTATTTGGACAGTGTTGTTCCCGATTCCAGAGGGAATGCGGAGGTAAGGTTTATGTCGACTAAGGATTTGTGCCTTAGGTAGTTTGTGCACAAGATGCAAGAAATGCTATTATAGTTTGGTAAATATGGTTTATGCCCCATCATGATTGTCGGCTGTCTATTGACATATTGAGGAACTGATCACCCTTAATCTCTTGTTGATAGTAGACGAAATTATGTTGGATGGAATAGACGTGTCTTTCCGGCTTTGATAGTGTGTGCAATGAATTGTTTGGAATTAAGGAAATGATTACGGATTATTTTGTTGAGTCGATGAAGATTCTAATATCGGAAGATGAGACGGATTAGAGGTTTTGGTATGTTGGTCCAGTTGGGAAGTTATTGAGAGAGAACGATTGGGTATCGTTAATGGTTGTTCTCAGAGAGTAGAGTGTGAACTCAAATTTGACGAAGGGGAAGATTTGAGGTTTGGATCTGCTAAGTAAGTAGAAGAACTTTTAGGAAGTGAAACTCAGATTGAAAGAGCGGTTGGAAGATTTACTGGAAATGGGATTTGTGAGACCAAGTGTGTCGTCTTAGAGAGCTCCAGTATTGTTAATAACAAAAAGGAAGGATGATTGAATGGAATAACAAGCATGATGTGTATAATGGTATTGAGACTATGGAAAGTAAAACTTAGAGTTTTGGTGAGTTCTGGAGTTTTTAAAGTTTTAGGGCATTAATGGAAATCTTGAGAAAACCCTTAGGTGTGGATGTAATATTTTAGAGTTCTTTTTGGTTGGTTGTTGCGACTTGTTGGGATTTATGGAATTAGGACTGTTAAGAGAAGAAATTGTGTATAGATTACTGACAGTTGAATAAGGTAACGATTGAGAATAAGTGTCAACTTTCATGAACAGATGACTGGAATGGTTTGGCTGAGTTTGAGTGAAATTACAATTGTTTGGAATGTTTGATAAGAGTGGTGGATTGTGTGAGTTGAGGCTTTGATCGATTTAATGTGACTGGTTATGTTTGTTATCATCGGGATAGGCTGTTATTTACTCGGTTAAGCTTGTATGTGAGTAACCAGTTACCTAGTGAAAAGTTTTGCAAAAGCTTTAAGAATTTATATCTTTTGGAATTTAGTTGGGCATTACAACGTACAGTGATGTTATTTGGTGTTAGTAATGCGTCTGTAATGTTTGTGGAGTAGAGGAATCGTATCTTCCATATTTAGCTGGATAAGTTCGTAATGACTTTGATTGAGGATATTCGGATCTGTTATAAACACAGAGGAAGAACCGATTGAGTGTTTGAGATTTGAATTACAAGTGTTGAAAAGAGACGAAGTCTTATGCTAAGTTATTCAAGTGAGAATTTGGGTTAAAAAAGGTTAGTTTTCTTGGATATGTTATTTTTGATGAGAGTATGGTTATGGATCCATCGGAAGTAGATGCAGTTCTATAATGAGAGGCTCTGAAGTTGGTTAAGGAGATTAGAATCTTTTTGGACTTTAATTGGTTATTACCGGAGGTTATGGAAGGCTTTTCCAAGTTAGCGTTTTCGTTACTTCGATTGACTTGCAAAAGGTAAGTCGTTTGTTTGGGATGTTCATTGTAAGGAAAGTTTTAGAGAGCTAAAGTAGAAGTTATCTACGGCTCCAGTTTTGATTCTGTGTGATCCTAATAAACCGTTTGTGAGGTATTGTGATGTGTCTTTGATGAGTTTAGTCTGTGTGCTAACGCGAGAGGGTAAAGTCATTTCTTATGTTTTACGACAATTGAGGATTTATAAAAGGATCTATACTATTCCGGATTTGGAATTGGTTGCGGTTGTATTGTGTTGGAATATTTGGAGGTATTATCTTTATGGTTTTGAGTTCGAAGTGTTTAGTAATCACAAGAATATTGAGTACCTATTTGGTCGGAAGGAATAGAGTATGAGACAACGAGGATGGTTGGAGTTCCTGATGAGTTAAGTCGAAAGTTTTTATGCATGTCTGTTTTGATGGTTAGAGAATTAGAATTATTTGAGCAGTTCAGAGACTTGTGTCTGGTGTGTGAGATAACACAGTATAGTGTGAGGTTGGGTATATTAAAAGTGAATAGTGATTTTTGGTGAATATGAGAAAGAGTTAGACTTTGGACGTGAAATTGGTAGATTTGATGGTTACGAGTCATTAGAGTGTGTAGCGGAAGCGTGATGTGGCACAATTCGTATATGCGTGTGTGACTTGTAAGAGTTTATAGGTTGAACATTGTAAACATGTAGGAATGATGATGCCATTGGACGTTTTAGAATGGAAGTGTTAAGTGAAAGGTTTAAATATTATTCATGCTACTATGTAGATGGATGTTTTGGTTGTATGTTCGGTTGGTGAATCGTAGCATTGTTGTAATAGTGTTGTGTGACAAGGATGTTGGATTGTGGTTATGTAGAGGTTGTTGAAACGATGTTGGGTCGTGGAACTTTATGTTCTTGTTTGTGTTGTTGCGTCGTTTCTATCGTGCTAGTTCGAGTGCGAGTAGCAAATCCCTTTGTGGGAGATTAGGGGAGTGAACCTGTGTGTTTGTAACTTGGGTATTCTTTGAGTTGTGAGTTGGTCGTCAAATGCCTTGTATGGGCATTGCATCTTGTCGTTGTAGTTGTCGTCATTGTCGGGTCGTTGTTGTAGTCATTGTTAGCAAGGTGGTTTGTCAGTTTGTGTTATTCGTGGTGTGCCTTTTGTTGGCATGATAGTTTGTTAGTCGGATGCGAGAGTCGTGTCCGGAGTTGTTCGTATCGGGTATATTTTCGAGGACGAAAATGTCTAAGTGGGGGAGAATTGTAACGCCCCATTTTGTCTTATTTATTTAATCGAGTCGATTTAATTATTTTTGTTTTTATATAATTTTATTCTCGACATTTATTTGAAAATATATTATTTTTCAGGCTTAAATAGTGTTTTAGTCCCTGTAAGTTAGCGAGATTTTGGTTTTAGTCCCTGTATCTTTTTTTTTTCGGTCCAAGTCCCCACATGTTCATTTCCTTTTGGTTATAGTCCCTGCCGTCAATGAAACGTTTAAAAAAAGCTGAGTTGGCAGACGGTGCTGATCTGGAATATTGTTTTATCATTTCTTTATTAATTTGTGTAACATAGTGGAAAAGCCAATGGAGCGTTTCATAAAGAGGGACCAAATCCAAAAAAAGTTCAAATTTGTTTTCTTCTTCTTCCTTCTAAATTTGGCCTCGTTTTCTTCTTCTTCTTGTTTTCTTCATCTTCTACCTTCAACATCAATGGCGTCCATTTCTTCTGCAAACTCTCATCATAATCAAGCACCGGAGTGTGGTTGCAATAGAAGCATGAAAATGTTTATGTCAAATTCAATGAAAAACCCTAAAAGACGATTTTGGAAGTGTCAAAATTCAGGATTAATGTCCGGTTGCAAGCTGTTTATTTGGGACGATGAGCTTGAAAGAAATCCAGCAAGTGATGTTAGATGTTTAGGTGGTTGTAACTGCTCTGAAGTGTTGAAGGATATTGTGGTCATGGTCAAGGCGATTGAAGATGGTAAAAAAACGAAGATGAAGAATAAGCTAGTGAATGAGAAGAGAAAAATGACTCTGTTGAATATTGTTTTGGTTGTTTCATGGGGGATTTTTTGTGGTTATCTGAAATGGTGAATGCAGTTGTATCTGCTGTTGATGTTATTTTGAATTAACTCCTTGTAACATTAATATATTTTGGAATTGGTCCTTGTACCATATTTTGAATGAAAAACATGTTTTTGTTTTGAAAAAGTGACACTGTATATGCTGTTGATGTTATTTTGCTAAAACAACTTTCCAAGAAACAAGTTTCAATGACATAGGAAGTATTGTAGAGTGGGCGGTTGATGTTATTTTGGTAAAACAACTTTCCAAGAAACAAGTTTCAATGACATAGGAAGTATTGTAGAGTGGGCGGTTGATGTTATTTTGCTAAAACAACTTTCCAAGAAACAAGTTTCAATGACATAGGAAGTATTGTAGAGGGGGCGGTTGATGTTATTTTGCTAAAACAACTTTCCAAGAAACAAGTTTCAATTTTCTTCATTCTGTTGTTGTTTTGATTATCCAATTGTATGGTTGTTGTTTTGTTGTTGTTTTTTTTGTTGTTTTGATTATCCCATTGTTTTGTTTTTGTTGTTGTTTTGATCATCAATATCTGTTCAGCTTGAACATTAGAAATTCATTTAACAAACATTTGTGCAGATGGAGGACAGTGGGAAGAAGTCACAAAGATTAGAAATTCATTTAACAAAACTGGAATGAAGAAAGAACCTGGTTGGAGCCTTGTGTGAAAAGCAATGATGTCCTGATTGCTGACCTTGTAAAAAGCAAATACGCAATTCACAATGATACATCGACAACCTTCCTTGATCAAAGCCATACTTGTTGGTAATTTATATCTTAATGTCTCGGATTGAGCTGAATCAAAACTTTCAACTGTTGAGAGAAATTGTCTCTGTCAAAATCCATGCTAGCAAGGGATGTTGCTTTGTTCAATTTGAGACTAGTTAGTTACATTTTGCCTTGGAAAGATGATTGTTCCATCCAGTTTTGTTCTGCTTTGGTCTTGCCATGCTTGTTGTATAAAAATTATATGCTTAACTCAGTAAAATTATGTAGTTAACACAATTTAGTTAATAGTTAATAAATATAAAAATGAGTTGCAGCTTATTTATCATATTCAAATATACAGTTAACTATTATTTTGAACATCATTAACTGTAATTTTCAAGTATATATTTGAATACAAATTGTGGTTAATGAATATTAAACAAATTATCAAGCCATTTATCAAGATATGGTTTAAGTACAACTGCAAGCACAATGATCAACTTAATTGAATTCATATACTGAACAATATAATTGTATACATATACTGAACAAAACCAAAACATGTTTTTCATTCATCATATGTACAGGGGCCAATTCCAAAATACAATACTGTTACAAGGACTTAAAGACAAAAAAACTGAACAACAACACAAACAATTGGATTCACCATTTCAGATAACCAAAGAGCATCCCCCATGAAACAACCAACAATAGCTTCAACATATTCACTTTTCTCTTCTCCTTCTCCAGCTTAATCTTCATCTTTGTTTTTTTACCATTTTCAATCTCCTTGACCATGAACCCCAAATCCTTCAACACTTCAGAGCAGTTGCAACCACCTAAACATCTAACATCACTTGCTGGATTTCTTTCAAGCTCATCGTCCCAATTAAACAACTTGCAACCAGACATTAATCCTGAATTTTGACACTTCCAAAATTATCTTTTAGGGTTTTCAAATGAATTTGACATAAACATTTTCATGCTTCTATTGCAACCACAAACCGGTGCTTGACCATGATGAGAGTTTGCAGAAGAAAACGAGGCCATGGATGTTGAAGGTATAAGAAGAAGAGAACAGAGCCAATGTAGAAGAAAGAAGAAGAAAACAGTGCCAATGTAGAAGGAAGAAGAAGCAAAACAAATTTGTAATGTTTTTTGTATTTGGTCCCTCTTTATTTAACGGTCCATTGATTAAATCCACGTGTGTAAAGAAATTTAAACAAGAAATGATAAAACAATATTCCACCTCAGCACCGTCTGCCAACTCAGCTTTTTTTAAACGTTTCATTGACGGCAGGGACTATAACCAAAAGGAAATGAACATGTGGGGACTTGGACCGAAAAAAAAAAGATACAGGGACTAAAACCAAAATCTCGCCAACTTACAGGGACTAAAACACTATTTAAGCCTATTTTTCATCGTTATTATGTTTTATCGCATTTTGAGAGCGTTTGAGAGATATTTTAGCTGAGGGGTAAAATAGTCATTTTGAGAGGTTAGATATTTTTAATAAATAGAGATTAGAGAGAAATAGAAAGAAAAGAAAAAGAAGAGAAAGAAAAGAGAGAAAGAAGGAAAAGGAGAAGAAAGAAAGAGAGAAGAGGAGAAAGAGGAAAATCGAGGAAACCTCCGTTTCAATCGCGATTAATCGGGTAAGGGTGAGAAGTTTCGATTATATCTTGCTTGTGTATGTATATGTGTTGTTTGTTGTAATTGTTTTGGTTGTTTCACAACTTTTTCTCATTGATAAATTGATAGAAATCGATGTTTTCACGGATGAATTTCGATATAAACTGCGTAGAATACTTGTTGATTATGTTGGAACATGTTTTGGTTGATATATTGTGATTTGGAAGTGTTTGGGTGGAATAAATGATGAATTTTGGTCCCATATGACCTAAATTGACGCTGCTGTGAATTTCTGGGTTCGTAGGTTCGCTTTGCGAACCCCAGCGAAGGGGAAAGCGAAGGTTTGCCCAGAAGTTCGCATTGCGAACTTTATGCTATTTTTTCTCTGCCACGGTTCGCTGGAGTTCGCATTGCGAATAGGAAAGCGAATGTGACAGATTTTCCCATTTTGTTTCCTTCATAACTTTTGATCCGTAACTCAGATTGAGGCACGGTCGGATGCATTGGAAAACTATTTCAATGCTCTTTTTGATAGTGTAATAGGAACATATGTTTATGCCATGGATTGATAAGAAAATATGGAAAGTGATGTATGTGTGAATACGGTAGTCCCCGTTTCCACCAAAATTCACGAATCGGGAATCTGATTGATATGGGACTTGAAGCCTTGAAAAGAGAATCCAATGTGCTAGTAATTGGTTATGTAATACCATATGTTAACTAAGAATAGTTGGTAGAGGATGATTTGTGGTTTGTAGGTTTTGTTGTGTTTGTTGGTGTTCGATGCGATATGCTATCGTCCTATAAATGTGCGGCTTTTGTGCTATCTATAAGATGTTGATGCATGTGATAATGATTGTTGTGGTTTGTGGTTTATGATGAAATGCATTGTTTATGTGAAATTCAATATATGTTGTCTGGTGGCCTTTATGGTTTGAAATGCATTGTTTGAATTGATTTCCAATGCATGAATAATGATGATGAGATAATTCATATTGTTGAATTGTGGATGTGCATTTGATTGTCATAAGTTATTGTATGCCAAGCATTATGATATGCATTCTTGTGATGTCGTGTGCCCTAGTGGGTGTGAGCGACGAAACGGTTCCAGAGGGAATCTGCTATAACATTGTGTGCCTTATACAAAGAGGTTTGAGCGATGATTATAGACGATCGTGTGCCTTATACAAAGAGGTGTGAGCGATCAGGTCGTGTGCCTTATACAAAGAGGTGTGAACGATCCATAAACGTCGTGTGCCTTATACAAAGAGGTGTGAGCGACGGGGAACATCGTTTGCCTGACGGGGAGTTACACTAAGTAACAAGCGATGATTCCAATAGTTCCTGAGTGAACTAATGATGAGAATGATGGATGGATTGGTACCGCATTTGAATAGAGTCGTTGTGTCGGTCTCTTTGCATTTGAATAAATCATGAATGGATTGATTATGTGTGAAAAATCATGAATTGATTGATTATGTGTTGAGCTTGTGATAGCATTGGTGATTTGATGTGCATTTATGATAAATGCATTGGTTATGGATGATATGTTTTATGTATATACATATGCTATGTGATGTGGTGGTGTGTTTTCATATGTTATAACTTTGGTATGCCTTATGTGTGAATATGTGATTATGTTGGTATAATTAATATATGCTATGTATTGTGGGGATGTTGTACATTACAATGATTGTATTACTTATCTATGATATGCTATATGTATTAGTATGTGATGCTTGTGGTGAGAATAATTATGCATGTGAATTTATATGTGTTTACATATTATTATGCAATCTTAATTTAGTTGTTATTTCTCACCCTTCTGCTGTGGTTTGTTGCTCTATGAGGCAATTGCAGATTAGTAGTCTTGGAGGCTTTTGTGAAGATTAGTTCTCCATCCATTTGTCAGTCAGTCTGCTTTGATACGTAACACGGAGTCGGGGAACGCTTTTGTTATATATGTATACATTTGTTGGATCTATTTTGTATTAACTTTGTATGAATATTTTGATGCTTTAAATCAATTTATTTTGTAAAACAATTCATTTATGGATCTTTACGCTTTATTCCATAATTGAACTTTCCTTTTATATGGGAAAAGTTTCCTTTTTACGTTTATTCCATTTTGTGTTATGTATCAAATAATTGAGCAGGGATTGTGTTTTCTTCATTTAAATGTGGCATCCTGGTTTCTGTCTAAGAATAATAAATTTTTATTTACTCTGATTTATTTATGTATTATTTATTCGCGATGGGAATTGGGGTGTTACAGGCAGGCCATCCATTGGGCCATAATAGTTGTGGTCAAAGTTGTCCTTCATCAGAGTGTCCTCCTCTAATGAGTTTGGTGGAGCACGGTATCCTTCCGGATCACAATCTCCGTATATCATTTCGACGTCTGACCTTGGTATAAATCTCGGACTCTGTGCGGGATAGCAAAAGGGCGTAGGCACCTCTTCCTGAGACGTATAACCGTCCTTGTTAAGATAGGACTCCCATTCTTCCTCCATATCAGAGGAATCATCTTTAATGATGGTATGCACTTCTTGAGGCACTGGGTGAAGGAAACCTCCAATGTGGAAGAAGTCTTGAATGGGATGAAGACTTTCATTGCTGGTAGTAGCTGTCTGGGTACAGGTTGCAGAAAAACCAAGACCCTTCTTTGTTTTATTGTCAGTAGGAATGACTAGCTGTCCCCACCCCGTTGTATTGGTACTCTCGACCGCTTTGATAGCATCTTTGTATGAGGAAATGGAAGTTCCCTCTTTGGATTGATTGTCCTTGCTCATCGACAGTGCTTGGAACTGAGTTCCAATAACCTCCTTGGGTTCTACACCAGTAGATGATGATAAGTTACTCACGAGCAAGGCTTGTTCTCCACAGACCGTGACGAGCTGGTTGTTCTGGACGAACTTTAAATTTTGGTGGAGGGTCGAGGTGACCTCCCCAGCCTGATGTATCCAAGGTCTTCCTAATAAACAACTGTACGTTGCCCGGATGTCCATGACCTGGAAAACGACTTGGAAAGTGTGAGGACCAATAGTTATGGGAAGGTCGACTTCACCGATAACCGTTTTTCTGGACCCGTCAAATGCTTTGACGACGACCTCACTGGTTATCATCGGGGGTCCTTTGAAGGATAATTACATCAAAGTGGACTTCGGCATAACATTCAGGGCTGACCATGTGTCTACCAGTATGCTGGCTAAAGCATCGCCCTGGCAGCTGACCGTGAAATTGAGCGCCATGTTATGACGGCGACCTTCTTCAGGTAATTCCTTATCACTAAATCCCAAGTTATTGCAGGAAGTGATGCTAGAGACAATGCTATCGAACTGTCTGATTGTTACATCCTGTTCCATAAAGGCTTGCTCCAAGACTTTCTGTAGAGCCTCCCTGTGCACTTCTGAACTGAGTAAAAGTGACAGCACATAGATCTTTGAAGGAGTTTGTAACAGTTGATCAACAATTTTGTATTCACTCCTTTGGATGAGCTTCAGCATCTCATCATCGTTTTTCGAAAGGTCGAGATTACTGGATTGACCGACTGGTCGATTGGGAACTTCTGTCTGAGGTTCCTTTTCTTTGTTAAGTTCTCCAACTCCTCGGTTGAAGATTCGACCACTCCGTGTTACTCGACTGATGTCTGCAATATTCACGACGGAGGGTAATGAAATTTCCTTTCCATTCTCGACTGTTGTTGCACCGTATTTGTAAGGGACAGCCTTAGTTGATTCATACGGTAATGGTCCCGGTAGATAGATGACTATGGGAGCCTTCTGATTTTTCTGACCATCGTAAGCAATTTCGATCCGTTCTTGGTTGGGAACTCTCGATTCGTCCAGTAGAGGGATGAGGGTACAAACATCCCTAGCCCTCTGATGATCAGAGATTACGACAACGTCCTCAATTTAATCAGCGAGGTAGTCCGGCGCCCAGTTGATTATTCTGGAACCCGGATATGGGCGAATCTCTCTACGATCCACCTGACCCTGAAGAGCTGCTCGCACAAGGTAACATCCTTGGTTACTTTCTGAACAGACTCTACAACGTTCATAGTTGTGTGGTGGCACCTGGCCACGTCCGTTTTGAATACAATGTAACCTCACTAGGTTAGTTTCCACAGATCGAACGTCCCAACTTTGATGCCGAGTAGGGTTCCCGTTAGTGATACTAATTTGTTGGGTGTCTTCATCCATATAGATTGGAAGCCAACAATGGTTCACCAAATGCTGAAGGGTTTCCTGGACAAGGGCACAACCTTGATCGTCTTCGCAACCCGGTTTACAGCCCTGATAATCATGTGAAGTGAGAAAACCGAGTTAGACTTGCGTAGCATGTAACTCCACCAGACTGATATTCATCAAGCGAATATCGAAGATTTGAATCATGTTGATTTGATAATGATTCCTATCATGGTAGTCCTGGATCCATCCAAGATCCATCTGACGCTGGAGGGCCTCTTGTACAAAAGAGCATCCCTGTTTGTTTATCGAGCAAGTCAGACAGGAACTGTAATCGTGCCGCGGCAGATTATGATACTAGCTTTGCCTGGAATGCATCGCCACCAAGTTGACATTCATTGCACAGATGTCGTGGTCCTGAATGATGTTAGAATTCGTGTAAACCATGTTAACTCTACGAACTCGATGCTCTTGGATCCATCCGAGATCCATCTATTCCTGTAGAGATGATTGCACCACAGAACATCCTCGATTGCTTTTAGAGCAGATATCACACTGGTGATAATTATGAGGTGGCACATGGCCATATCTACTCTGTCTACAATGCATCTTGACCAGATTGGTCCTTAACAAGAGTACATCATGAATTTGATAGACGTTGTTAGTCTCACCCTCTATCAAATTGACTGTAGCTTTCTCGTGTTGAGGCAGCGAGTTTGTGAGAACATTAGGATTTGTATCCTTGAAAGATAAGACCCCGCTCCTAACAAGCTTTTGTACGTCGGATTTGAAATTGAGACAGTTCTCTATGTTATGCCCTGGCCCTCCTTGATGGTAAGGGCAAGTCTGATCCACCTTAAACCAAAAAGGCAGATTTTCTGGTACTGTAAGAGGTGACTTAGTCTGGACATGCCCCTTAGCTAGTAGTAACAGAAATAGTTCTGCGTACAATATGGGTATAGGATTAAATCCTGGTGGCCGTGTTGTACGGTTGTTATTGTATGGAGGACGAGCCTGCTGAAGAGGCTGCTGAGTCCTTTGCTGATTAGGTTGGCTTTGCGCAACCTGAGGTTGATACGTAGAAATAGGCGCAGGATTGATAGTAGGAGTCACAGCCGCTACTGGTTGATAAAGTTGTTAGAACAAGAATTGATTCTACATTCCTAATAGTTTTGATGATAACAAACACTTATTATTTTAGAACTTGATGCTCCTAATTTCATTGTTTATGATATGTAGGAAAGTTCTAATACAAAGAGTTCTGATATAGAAGTATCACAAAGAAGTTCAGATATAGAAGTATCAGAAGATTCAATCTGAGCGAAGTTTAAAGCGAAGTTCTAATCAAAGCGAAGCTCTGATTTGGAAGCATCAGCCTAAGTTCTGATGACGGATGTCTAGCGCTTCAGCACCAAAGCTGTATCAAGCCAGAAACTCTGATGATTCAACATAGACTCTGATACGTTATCCTTCTCTTTTATGAGAATCTCAAAGTAACAGATTGAATCTGTATTTTTGGAAAGAGCATTAATTAGCATTATTATCCTCTCCAAAAATAGTTCACGCGTCTCCAACGGATCAAATCTTCTCATCTATTTAAAGGAGTCCCTGCAGATGACCAAAGCACTTTTTGTGCGCATACTGTCCACAATTCTTCAATTTCACTTGCTCTTGTATTTTGATTTATATTTTGATAAAACAGTGTGTAAAAATCACGGTTGTGATAAAGCTTACTAGAAGCACTTGTTTTTATTTTTATATTCCTTGAGAAAACCAAGTTGTGGTTAAACCTCAAGAAGAGTGACGGTTGTTACTGAAATTGTGTAATCGTAACTGATTAGTGGATTAAGTCCTCAAGAGAGAGGCGAAATCACCTTGGCGGGTGGACTGGAGTAGTTTGAGTTCAAACGAACCAGGATAACCGACTTGTTTCTTTGTCTTTATTTTTTTTTGAAAACCCCAATTCAAACCCCCTTTCTTGTGTTTTTCGTTTCTTCAATTGGCACCAGAGCGCCTGGTTCTGGGTGCTAACACTTAATCGTGTCAGATAAAAGACCCCTCACGAAAAACACTATGGCTGAACCCGTTCAGAACTACAATGACAAAATCAGTGGCAAACCTCCAGTGTTTGACGGTGAAAACTTTGATTACTGGAAGGACTTAACCGAAAGTTTCTTTCTGGCTCATGACGGTGATCTTTGGGATATGGTAACTGACGGTTTCACTCACCCTGTTGGAAAAGACGGTCAGAAGATTGAAAGGAAAAATATGACGGATCAACAGAAGAAAGATTTCAGAAATCATCACAAGGCCAGAACGATTCTACTTAGCGCAATCTCCCATACAGAATATGAGAAGATCACTAACAGAGAATCAGCCAAACACATATTTGATTCGCTGAGAATGACGCATGAAGGTAACTCTCAAGTAAAGGAGACTAAAGCTCTGGCACTCATCCAGAAGTATGAAGCCTTCAAAATGGAAGATGATGAAACAATTGAGAAAATGTTCTCAAGATTTCAAATTCTGGTTGCCGGACTGAAAGTTCTGGATAAAGGTTACTCAACATCAGATCATGTCAAGAAGATCATCAGAAGCTTACCAAAAGTGTGGAGACCCATGGTCACGACACTAAAGCTCTCCAAGAACCTCAACGAAATATCTCTTGAAGAACTGATCAGCTCTCTGAGAAGTCACGAGATAGAACTAGAAGAAGATGAACCCCTGAAGAAAGGTAAGTCTGTTGCTCTTAAATCTAAATGTAAATATGAAACTAAAGCTTTTCAGGCAGAAGAAGAAAGCTCTGGCGGTTCCTCAGAAGAAGATGAACTATCACTTCTTTCCAGAAGAATCCAACAACTATGGAAAAATAGGCAAAGAAAATTCAGAAACTCTAGAAGATCAAGCAGTCATTCTGAATCATCTTCTGGATACAAAAAGTTAAAGAACAAAGAGGTGGTGTGTTACGAATGCAAGGAACCTGGACACTACAAAAGTGATTGCCCTAAACTGCAGAAAGAAAAGCCAAATAAGAAGTTCAACAAGGAAAGAAAGAAAAGTCTGATGGCCACCTGGGATGACTCGGAATCTTCTGAAGCAGAATCTGAATCAGAAAATGAACACGCCAACATTGCCCTAATGGCCAATATATCAGATAATTCCAACCTATCAGAATCAGACTCTGACTCAGAAACAAAAGAGGTATTCTCTAAATTTTCTAGATCTCAATTAGAAAAAAGTCTGTCAGAAATTCTTGAAAATTATCAGAAACTTCGACTCAAATATAAGAATCTGAAACATGATCTGGTATCTGAGTCTGAGGAGAAAAAAAAAATGGAAGCAGAAAATTCTGAGTTAAAAGAAACCCTTTCAAAACTTAACTCTGTTGAATCTCAAAAATCTCAGGAAAAATCTGACTCAGATGTTCTCACCAGACCTGATAACGTTTTAAAACAATACGATTATAATTTTAAAAAATTTCTAGCTAAAAACATAGACAGAAGCAAAATGGCTTCATTGATCTATGGGGTGAGCAGAAATGTGAGAAAAGGCATAGGATATGTTCATCCTAGAGGAGAAGCTCCGTATAAACCCAAACGTGTTGATGATATGATCATAAAATATGCACCTTTGAACTCTCACTTCACATATGGACACACACATGATATTAAATACACCAGTGAATCTTATTCAAATTCTATTGAGAAACCAAAACTCAATCAGAACTCTGTGAACACTAACAAACAAGGACCCAAAGAGATGTGGGTACCTAAGGATAAAATCCTATATGTTGCAGATGTCTTTGACAGCAAGATTGAAACACCAGTCATGGTACCTGGACTCTGGATGCTCGCGACACATGACAGGAAGAAAGCATATGTTCCAAAGCCTGGAACTTAAAGCTGGAGGATATGTAGGTTTCGGAGGCAATCAAAAAGGTAAAATCATTGGCTCTAGAACCATAGGTAATGGTACTTTACCCTCTATATCTAATGTCTTATTAGTAGAAGGATTAATGCATAACTTGTTATCCATAAGTCAATTAAGTGATAACGGTTATGATACAATCTTCAATCAAAAGTCCTGCAAGGCAGTTAGTCAGAAAGATGGAACAATCCTCTTTAATGGAAAGAGAAAGAACAACATTTACAAAATAAAACTTTCTGAACTAAAAAGTCAGAATGTAAAATGTATTTTGTCTGCTGACGACGAGCAATGGGTCTGGCACAGAAGATTGGGGCATGTTAGTATGAGAAGAATATCTCAGATTAACAAACTCAATCTGGTCAGAGGACTTCCTAACCTGAAGTTCAGCTCAGATGTTCTGTGTGAGGCATGTCAAAAAGGCAAGTTTTCCAAACCCTCTTTTAAACCAAAAAATGTTGTTTCTACCTCCAGACCATTAGAACTTCTACATATAGATCTGTTTGGACCAGTGAAAACTGCTTCCATCAGTGGCAAGAAGTATGGATTGGTGATCGTAGATGACTATAGCAGATGGACATGGGTAAAGTTCTTAAAACACAAGGACGAGTCACTATCTGTATTCTCTAATTTCTGTAACCAAATTCAGAATGAAAAAGAGTTTAGAATTGTAAAAGTCAGAAGTGATCATGGTGGGGAATTTGAAAACAAATACTTAGAAACTTTTTTTAATGAAAATGGCATTTCTCATGATTTCTCTTGTCCTAGAACTCCACAACAAAATGGAGTTGTAGAGCGCAAGAATAGAACTCTACAAGAAATGGCCAGAACCATGATCAATGAGACTAACATGGCTAAACACTTTTGGGCAGAAGCAGTTAATACAGCATGTTACATTCAGAATAGAATCTCTATAAGACCTATTCTGGAAAAGACTCCATATGAATTGGGGAAGAACAGAAAGCCCAACATTTCATACTTTCATCCCTTTGGATGTACTTGCTTTATCTTAAACACTAATGATCCTCTGAACAAGTTTGATTCTAAGGCACAGAAATGTTTCATGTTAGGATACTCTGAACGCTTTAAAGGATACAGAGTATATAACACAGAAACACGAAATGTAGTAGAATCCAATTGTGTCAGATTTGATGACAAGCTTGGTCTTCAAAAGCCAAAGCATGATGAATCTCTTGCAGATATAGAAGTTCAAATCACAGGCACTGAGACCAGATCATCTGAAAAATAGTCGGACACAACAGAAGGAAACTCAAACGCTGAAGAACCCACTGATAAAAGACCAACCAGAAGTTCTCTAATACATCCCGAAGACAAAATTCTGGGGAAGAAGGATGACCCAATCAGAACTAGATCGTCCTTCAAAAAGACTGAAGAATCTCTCATGGGATTAGTCTCTCTGGTTGAACCAACCTTTGTTGACGAAGCACTCTCAGACAATGATTGGATACTCGCAATGCAGGAAGAATTAAATCAGTTCACCAGAAATGACGTGTGGGACCTTGTCCCTAAACCAAAAGGCTTCAACATTATTGGAACCAAATGGGTCTTTAGAAACAAACTAAACGAACAAGGAGAAGTCGTCAGAAACAAAGCACGACTGGTTGCACAAGGTTATAGTCAGCAAGAAGGGATAGACTATACATAAACCTTTGCTCCAGTCGCAAGATTAGAGTCTATCATACTTTTAATTTCATATGCTGTAAATAATGACATCACTCTTTATCAGATGGATGTCAAAAGCGTGTTTTTAAATGGTTACATTGATGAAGAAGCTTATGTGCATCAACCCCCTGGTTTTGAAAACACTAAACATCCAGAATATGTTTATAAACTTAAGAAATCGTTATATGGTCTAAAACAAGCTCCCAGAGCTTGGTATGAGAGACTAAGTAACTTTCTCTTAGAAAATGATTTTACCAGAGGGAAGGTGGACACAACTTTATTCTGTAAGTCATTTAAAAATCACATTCTGGTATGTCAAATATACGTAAATGATATAATTTTTGGATCCACTGAAAGCTCTTTGGGCAAGGAATTTGCTGAGACTATGCAGGCAGAATTTGAAATGAGCTTAATGGGAGAACTCAAGTTTTTCTTGGGAATTCAAATCAATCAAACTCCAGAAGGAACTTACATACACCAGAGCAAGTATGTCAGAGATCTTCTGAAGAAATTTGATATGTCAGAATGTAAGCCTTCCAAAACTCCTATGCATCCCACGTGCATTCTGGAAAAGGATGAGGTAAGTAAGAAAGTAGAACAGAAGCTCTACAGAGGTATGATCGATTCTCTCCTTTATTTAACTGCTTCAAGACCTGATATCCTCTTTAGCGTCTGTCTTTGTGCTAGATTCCAATCAGATCCTAGAGAATCTCACTTAACAGCTGTTAAGCGAATTTTCAGATATCTGAAAGGTACTACTAATCTTGGTCTTTGCTATAGAAAATCCAGAGAATACAAATTGGTAGGTTACTGTGACGCTGACTTTGCTGGAGACAGAATAGAAAGAAAAAGTACCTCTGGAAGCTGCCAGTTTCTTGGAGGCAATTTAATCTCTTGGTCCAGCAAAAGACAATCCACCATTGCACTATCAACGGCTGAAGCTGAATACATTGCTGCAGCTGGATGCAGTACTCAGATGCTCTGGATGAAGAATCAGCTTGAAGATTTTCACATTTACGAGAGTAACATCCCTATCCTTTGTGACAATACCTCTGCCATCTGTCTCTCTAAGAATCCTATTTTACATTCTAGGGCTAAACATATAGAAATTAAACATCACTTCATTAGGGACTATACTCAGAAGGGAATTCTTTGTTTAAAATTCATAGACACAGACCATCAATGGGCTGATGTTTTCACCAAACTCCTTGCTGAAGATAGGTTTAATTTCATTCTGAAAAATCTATGTATGGAATTATGTCCAGAATGAAAATGCAATTTCTATATTTTTATCTCTCAGAGTTTCTTGTTGTGAACATCTGACCAATTATTCTTCTGAAGTAAGAACAATTGCCTCAGAATCTATTCAGAAGATCTGAACCTTTCTCTTCAAGAATAGACCTTTCAGTTCACTATAGCAAACACGTGTCAACCTACGCTCCAGATTTTCTCTGATGATGAACGCGTGTCAAACTCTGGAAAACTGAAACGTTTGTGTTGACATATCGAGGCGCCAAGTCACATCGGTAACTGTTCCCAAATTTTCTCACGCTATCTCCCTTGTTAGATATCATTATGGCTATTAATCATTATGTTTATTGTTCTTAATTGCTTTTATGTCTTGGTCTCTCCTATAAATATCACTTCTAACACCCTCACACGCTCACTATCACTCTACTTGCATTTCTTGTTTTGCTTGTTTTGCTGTCTTCATTTCGTGTTCTTGCGTGTTCCCAAAACCCTAAGTCTGTGAACAATGGCCTCAAGCTCTCAACAAGAAATGTCTCAAGAATCTGGTGACCAAAGGTATGTTGAGCCCTCTAGAACTCTCCTCACCCCCTTCGCCTCTCTTGAAGTTCTCTGTGAACTCATCGTTGATTTCGAAAGCCTGAAAGACAATGGGTATGACCTTACTCATGAGGTTGAGTTTCAAGGATGGAGCAAATATTTTAATCGTTTAATGGGTCCAATTTTTCCCCAACTTGTAAAGGAATTCTGGATTTTTGCATCGGTCTCAAAACACCAAGTAACTTCGTATGTTATGGGAAAGAAGGTTGTCATCACTGAAGATCTTATTGGTAAGCTGATTGATCATGATGGATCAGGAATTAGATGTAGTGAGATGGAAAAGGGCACTGATCTAAATACTATCTCAAAGGAAATCTTCACCACCGGACAACACTCCAACAAAATCAAAGACTTAAAGGATCGACACAGAATTTGGGCCAGAATCATTCTTGGGTGTATCTATCACAGGAAACCTTCAAGCTCATCTGACTACATCAACAACGACCAACAGTATCTTCTGTACCTCATCTCCACCTCTACCAAGGCAAATCTTCCTTACTGTTTATTTAATCATCTGAAGAACAGTGTGAAGGAAACAAGAGAAGACGAAAGAACCAAGAGAGATTGGATTCCCCTTGGAAGACTTATATCAGATATTCTTACAGAGAATAAGCTGATTGAACACCTTACTGAAGCTCAGGAAATCTCTGACCTAGAAACTATTGCTGGAAGACCTCTAAATGCAAAGAATCTCAAGAAGATGAAAATCATTGAGACCATCAAGAAGGATCCAACCCAAATCTCTAAGGAAGTAATCATCACCAGGAAAATTCCTCTGAAATATTTTCCTCTCTTCTCATCAGATACCCATCCAGAAATTGTCCTCAGATATTTGGATGCATGTAAGGCTGATGGAACTATTCCAGAAGTTTCTCTGCAACAGCTCAGACAAGCACCTCTAGAAGTTGCCCCCAGAGCTTCAAGGAAAAGAAAAGCCTCTGAAGGAACTCCTCAGAAAACTCCAAAAGTTGCCAAAGCTGCTAAAAAGAAAGGTAACTCTTCCTTCATTTCTATCGTCGAATCAATATTGGTATCACCATCTGAAAACCCATCTTCTCCTAAACCTTCAGAACCTGCACCAAAAACATCTGAAATTCCATCATCTCAAATCCCATCATCTGAAATTTCATCTCCTTTACCTCAAACTCTGGACGACTTTGATATTGATATTGACCCCACTCCTTCTGTTTTTATTGAACCACAACCAGAACTTGCACAAGTCATGTCTGACATTGAGCTTGAGCCTCTCTTCACTTCTTCCCAACCAGAACATCTTGTTCAAAACTCTGACACACCTATTCCTGGTATCAACTGCCCTCTCAACTTCCTTCAACCTCCACCAAATTTCACCAGTCCCCCACAAACCTCTCCAGAATTTACATCACCTAACTCACCTATCCTCATCTCTGACTCTCCTCCAATAAATATCACAGATGATCCTCTCAGAACCATAATTGACCTAGAAGCTCTAGACAAGCTCACCTCAACCTCTCATAAAATAGCCATTCCCAAACCTAAACCAACAATATCCAAATCAGATGTTGGTAACTCTTTATTGGCTTTCGAGGTAAAAATGCAGGAATGGGTTAATTTTCTGAAGCAGGGATGTTTGGAAAATCCGAATCCAGCTGCCTCTGATTATATGTGGACCCAATTCAGAAAGTGGTTTAACTCTGAATCTCAGAAGTTGAAGGAACTCAGTTATGACATAGCCCAACAGAACTTCTGTGACCACATGAAGATCTTCAACGAACAAGTGTTAAAATTCTGGGAAAAGAAACCTATTCTTCCTCTAGACTGGAAAGCTCCTATGGTCTCAGAATCTCAAGAAGCAACCTCTCAGCATCAAACTCTGGTTATCACTGAGGTCGAAGAAAAATCACCTGCAGTCTCTCCAAAGAAAGCTTCTGCTCAAAGATCGGAGGTTCTGGTACATTCTGAAGAATCATCTTCATCTGCTCTTGTGCTGCAAACTCTGGATGAGTTGAAGAAAGAGAATGAGGCGGTAAGAAAAAGATTGGACAAACAGGATGAAACCAACGCAGAAATTAAGGGAATGCTTGGCAAGCAAGAAGAATCCGCTAATCAGATCAAAGGCCTTCTGGAAGCATTGTTCACAAGACTTCCTCCTGCTCCTCAACCTTAATTTTTTTTGTTTTGTTTTGTTGCATTTTATCTTCTGTTATTATCTTCTGTTAATTGTTCTCATGTATCTTTTCGCTTTTTGATTAATGACAAAGGGGGAGAACGTAGAATATTTTGAACCATAACAGTGCACCAGGACTTTGTCTCGAACATTTTGAACATTTTAATCTCTGTTTCTACTGTGTTAAGCAAGCAGGTAACTGGCAATCAGAACCTCTTGGAAATCTTAAATTAATTTGTTTTTCAAGGAAATGTTCAACCCAGGGGGAGTCTTCTAACCTCAATACCCTTTAAAATTATTTATCAAAATATGAGTTTTTGTCATCATCAAAAAGGGGGAGATTGTTAGAACAAGAATTGATTCTACATTCCTAATAGTTTTGATGATAACAAACACTTATTATTTTAGAACTTGATGCTCCTAATTTCATTGTTTATGATATGTAGGAAAGTTCTAATACAAAGAGTTCTGATATAGAAGTATCACAAAGAAGTTCAGATATAGAAGTATCAGAAGATTCAATCTGAGCGAAGTTTAAAGCGAAGTTATAATCAAAGCGAAGCTCTGATTTGGAAGCATCAGCCTAAGTTCTGATGACGGATGTCTAGCGCTTCAGTACCAAAGCTGTATCAAGCCAGAAACTCTGATGATTCAACATAGACTCTGATACGATATCCTTCTCTTTTATGAGAATCTCAAAGTAACGGATTGAATCTGTATTTTTGGAAAGAGCATTAATTAGCATTATTATCCTCTCCAAAAATAGTTCACGCGTCTCCAACGGATCAAATCTTCTCATCTATTTAAAGGAGTCCCTGCAGATGACCAAAGCACTTTTTGTGCGCATACTGTCCACAATTCTTCAATTTCACTTGCTCTTGTATTTTGATTTACATTTTGATAAAACAGTGTGTAAAAATCACGGTTGTGATAAAGCTTACTAGAAGCACTTGTTTTTATTTTTATATTCCTTGAGAAAACCAAGTTGTGGTTAAACCTCAAGAAGAGTGACGATTGTTACTGAAATTGTGTAATCGTAACTGATTAGTGGATTAAGTCCTCAAGAGAGAGGCGAAATCACCTTGGCGGGTGGACTGGAGTAGTTTGAGTTCAAACGAACCAGGATAACCGACTTGTTTCTTTGTCTTTATTTTTTTTTGAAAACCCCAATTCAAACCCCCTTTCTTGTGTTTTTCGTTTCTTCAAAAGTCGCCTTTGCTTTCCGAGAGAGATATTCCCAATATCCTGCTCTTTTTTCTTAGGGAGAGCACTACCGTATCACTTTGTACTACTTGATGATCCAGTGTCTTTGACTAGACGTCC
The DNA here is from genome assembly GCA_022829125.1 of Lathyrus tuberosus. Taxonomy (NCBI): domain Eukaryota; kingdom Viridiplantae; phylum Streptophyta; class Magnoliopsida; order Fabales; family Fabaceae; genus Lathyrus; species Lathyrus tuberosus. The sequence goes on along the minus strand of JALAZF010000176.1, from coordinate 10,901,121 downwards.
TTCTCGGACGGCTTCCTTAAGACGAACTCCCATACCGACCATCTCGGTGAAGTCACTGGGCGCACTGGCAACCATTATGTCGTAATAAAATGAGCTCAAGGTCTTTAAGAAAATCTTTGTCATCTCTTATTCCTCAAGAGGTGGACAAATTTGAGCGGCAATTTCACGCCATCTCTGAGCGTACTCCTTAAAGGTTTCCTTGTCCTTTTGTGACATTGATCTGAGTTGATCTCTGTCGGGTGCCATGTCCAGATTGTATTTATATTGTTGGACGAAGGCAGTGCCAAGATCTCTGAAAGTGCTAATCGTAGCACGGTTTAAACCCATGTACCATTTTAGTGCGGCACCGGTTAAACTATCCTGAAAGTAGTGAATCAGTAGGTCCTGATTCTCTGTTTGAGCTGACATTCGCCGAGCGTACATCACCAAGTGACTCTGAGGGCAAGAGTTACCCTTGTACTTTTCAAAGTCGGGCACCTGGAATTTGTGCGGGACTTTCACATTGGGGACCAAGCAGAGGTCCGCGGCGTCCTTTCCAAATAAATCCTGACCGTGAAGGGCCTGCAGTTCTTTCTGCATTCCCAGGAACTGTTCCTAGAACTCATTCATTCTTTCAAACATGTTGTCATTTCCACCAAAAGGTATCTGTGGAATCTGTCCTTCCAGGACAGTGTGTACCACGGGCGGTGGTATAGTCATTATGGACGAGACTCTCGGTGCCTCCCGAAGTTTCTAACCTTCAGGAGTTGCTGTCATGCCCCTGGCATCTTCGCTTTCCCGAAGTTTGTAACCTTCAGGCCCAGTGGTTCCTGCTGCGGTCCCCTGATCCTCATTGATCAACGGGATATATCCTTCCGGGATATAGTTAAGTGGCATGCCCCAGGGACGATCTTTCGGCATTTTGTACCTAGGATCGGACTTTTCCACTATGGGCGTTGAGGTGATCTCCGAGATCACAGTCCTTTGTAGCTGAGCTTCTTCCATGGCTTGCATGTCGTTATGAAGCTTTCTCATATCCTCTCTCAGAGTGTCGATCTCTTCTCTCAACTCTCTGTTCTCTTCCTCGAGATCATCCATCTTTTTCTGACGATTGGCCCGAGTATTGTACGAATGAGATAGTTTGACTCTAGAACCGAGACACAAACGTGAGATTCATAGGTAAGAAGAATACGTGACGTGAGAATGATGAATGCAATGATTATATTAATTGTGTTTTTTTTGCTTTAATCAAAATAAACTTCGACAATTAGATTGTAAATATCAAACAGTGGGGAAACCCCGTTTTATTGAATTCAAAGATTGCGGAAATGAAAATACAGTAAATTACAAGGTGCGGAAACAGAAACCTAAGCTAAGGGGTCCCGAGTCCTCTCTGGGGAGAAACCGGGTGCTGATTCTGGTACTTTCCTTTTCTTAGACCGGGGCTCTTGAGCCGTTTTCAGGTCGTCATTCCTTTGCCAAGTGAAAGGAGCGAGCAAATTCCTTTGGTCATCCTGATTATCTATAGCATGTTGCTCTAAAATCTCGATCAGAGCATCCTTATCTTTCAGCAGTTGCTGTATTTTGGTACACTCTACATTGAGGGTGCGGTATTTGTTCTTCCAAGACCTCCTCTCCTGTTGAACTTTGTTGAGAGTAACTTGAAGTTTTTCCGTTTCAGTCATGAAGTACATGACAGATTCCCTCGGCGGAAGAACTCCGTGACGAGGATAAGGCATCTTTAGCTTGAGAGCTCTAGTTTGTACCTAGTGGAGATAAGGCTCCACCGAGACACAGTCCGGTTTTCCTAGAGACTCGCGTCCTTTCTTATGAACATGTTTCCAAGCGTGCGCTATTTCCATCTTTAGCGCTCTGTCGTTTTCTCCTTCTTTGAAGAAAAGACCTTCCAGATGAACACCCCGTGGGACGTGTCTCATCGGGTATCCAAATTGACGACGAAGTAAAACTGGATGGTAATTGATTCCTCCTTTAGTTCCTATGAGGGGCACGTTGGGGAAGTTTCCACAACGGTCAATGATCCTGATCCCGTCATAAATCCTATTGCACCAATCTATATCAGAGTTGGTAAGAGACATGATTTTCTGCGACCAACGCAAGGCACTCTTATGATCCCAAAAAGCAGCAGACTTAGGCAAATGGGAGATAAACCATTTATATAACAGAAGTACACAGCACGTGATCATCCCTCCGCTGTACAAATTCTCTAAGTGTATAGAATGATACGCGTCCGCGAGCAAAGTTGGCACAGGGTTTCCAATGAGAAAAACCTTAATGGCGTTGATATCGATGAAGTTATCAATGTTGGGAAACATAATAACCCATAGGTGAGTAAGACAAAGATGCTTTCAAAAGCAGTCATGTTCCCTATACTAGCAAAGTACAGAGCCTTCTTTGTCAGGAACTGGGCTGGCAAACCTGGGAGCCCACCCTTAGTGGTCATGTGAGTCTTGACTTCCGACTCATCCAAATAAATTGCTCTTGCAATGGTTTGATCTTTTGGAATTTCTTCCAGTCCAGAAAAAGGAGCTCGATCAGTAATGTGTAAATCAGTCAGGTGAGAATACTCCTCCAGCGTTGGTGCGAGCTGGTAATTCGAAAATGTGGAACAGTGATATACGGGATCGTAAAACTGAATGAGTGCCTCCATGATTCCTTCAATCACATGGACTCTTAACAGAGGTAGCAGACCTCCGTACTTGGCTCTGAAAGCTTCAGGGTTAGTGATCATCCTCGCTAATCCTCTTAAATCTTCTAACTTTGGAACCCTAAAGGTATACTTATGAGTTCTCCTTCTACCGAAGTCCATGAGCGCAATCTTTTTCTCTGACATTTGCAATCATTGTCTTAGTTTAGTTTGAAAAAAAGAGACTAGAAGAGAAGTTTTTCTTTGATGTAATGTTTTTTAGATGAATGCATGAATGCAGCACGCAAAAACATAGAAAAAACATGAGGTCAAAGGGTCGGTGTCATGAAGTCAAGGCTCTACCCCCCCAAAAGGTTTATACTAGTGATTTTTGTACCTGTCTCTCAAAATCATCAGTTCTTGTCGAGAAAACACCAGCGGGCCGAGAACCGTGCTAGGTGATGTTTTTCGAAGAACCATCAGAAGAGGGTAGTATCGCGTGACAACCATTTCCAATAGTTTCCGCACTACTAAAAGAGGTTTTTCCTAGGTGTATACTCAATCTTTCCACATGCGGAATCACAAGCATTCCCATTAGCAGAAAAATAAACACAGATATCAATTAGGAAAATCAGTATATATATTTGTCCTAAAGTCTTAGACTTTAAAGAGCTATGAATCCTATGTTCCTAACAAAAATGGCTCCCCGACGGAGTCGCCATTCTGTGGTACCTTCCCAACTTTAAAGGTTTTGACCTAAGATCCTAGTGAAGTCAAAAAAAGTCCTATCCCAGTGAAATCCCCAAAAAAAGAAAGAAATAAAGAAAAGAAAAGAAAAGGCCCCACGGTGGGCGCCACTTTTCTGTAGCGAGCGATTTTGGACGTGGTTCTTAAGCACTGTCGCTCTGGGGTTACTACAGGTCGATTCATTTTTTATCCTATTGAGCTGACTAAGGAAGGGAAATAGATGTCTCCAATTAACCCTGCTTGCATACTAAGTTTAAACAGCGGTCTGTTAGGTTACGGATGTTATATGGTAATGGGGCCTCTTTCTTCTTACTTTGCTTAGAATGAAACACCGGGAATGTTCATGGCGAATTTTGTTAGGATGCTAAGACTGATGCTTTTCAATTGATATATGAAGGTACAGGATTTGGGGCTTTGGATTAGTGTGCTCGCTAAGATTTTTCTTTTAATCTTATGCCTACGTATTCCCGTTTACCGAAACAGGGAAATCAGAGCGATCGTAGTTCCTCCTATTCTATGGGAGGAAATGGTGTTTTGGTGTCTTGTTTAAAGCCCAAGACGTGAAGCTGAAAAGGTGGTTTATATCTTGTTCAAAGCCCAAGATGTGAAGCTGAAGGGTCTATTTGTATCTTGTTTGAAGCCCAAGATGTGAAGCTAAAAAGGTGTTGTCTTTAGAGAGAATTTGTCATCTCTAAAGGGGGGTCTGTTTGTCACAATTGTTGGGTGACTGACTATAAAGGAGGATTACTTTAACCGGGATATGTGAATCCTAACAATGCCATAATTTCCTTTATAGGGGGTTTTAACCTGAAGGAGAAGACTTTAACTCAGTGTAGAGCAATGCTATCTTTCCTTAGGAATTTCTCATGCTAAAAGAGGGACAGTGGCGTGGATGTAAATAATCCAGAGGCTTGCCACTTACAGCATTTAGATGAAAGGAGTTGTTGATGTTTGTATCCTATGAACGAGGCACAATTTTGATGCTAAAAGGTTGATTGACTCAACCGGGGTTTTTCTTATACAAAGCCTAAGAGGAGGCTATTGACCCAACAAGAGGATGCTTTTGTGTCTCGTACGAAGCCCGAGAGGGAGGCTAAAAGGAGTTTACTCAACAAGAGAGTGCTTTTAGATATGTCTTGTACGAAGCCCAAGACGGAGGCTAAAGGTTGACTCAACAAGAGAGTCTTTTATACTCAACAAGAGAGTGTTTTATATCTCGTACGAAGCCCGAGATGGAGGCTAAAAGAGAGATTGACTCAATAAGAGAGTCTTTTATACTCAACAAGAGAGTGATTTTGTATCTCATACGAAGCCTGAGAGAGAGGCTAAAAGGATTATTGACTCAACAAGAGAGTCTTTTTGTATCTCGTACGAAGCCCGAGATAGATGCTAAAAGGATTGCTGTTTCAGTTGAGTGACAGGTCCAGTAGGTTGGTTAAAAGAGAAAATTAGTTCTTATAAAGAGACTGATTAAAGGTAAGGTTATGCTTTGGGATTGATCAGAGGATCAGGGTTATTTCCTGTTCTTTAAGGAAATGGGGAATCCAGAGGGTATTGGAGACTGTCCGAGTCTACTGGTATTTTTCCCTACTTGAGAATGCCTTCGAGACTCAAGGAGATTAGACTGTCCAAGTCTAGAGTTTTATCTTTTGTACTATGCTTAAAGAAACAGTAGTAGTACGTTCACGGTAGAAAGATCTAGACTCGTTGAAAGACTGTTCCATTAAGATGACTAATTTCTGTTCCTATACCTCTAGGAGGTAGTCGGGACAATTTGTATGAAGCCCAAGAGGAGGCTGGAAACTTTTAAAAATCCAGGGACAATTTGTACGAAGCCCAAGAGGAGGCTCTCTTCTCGAAGGAAGAATCCTTATACGAAGCCTAAGAGGAGGCTGTGAATACTTCTAAGAAGCCGTAAGGTCCTTGTACAACGCCCAAGAGGAGGCGGGGATGCTTTTAGGAAGCCTGTGGGTCCCCAAACCCCAAGAAATTCAAGACAGGCTATTCACAGAGAATAGATCAAGCCAGGAAAGTTTGAGAATTCAGAAGAAACTCAAGAGATGCCATTCACAGAGAAAAGATCATCTATGGGGACTAGAGTTTCTTTGACAACTTCTAAAGGTGATAGTCTGAGAAAGGGTTCAAAAACAATCTGACTTTCACATCTCCATATTGTTTAACCCCAAGAGGAGGGAAGACTGTATCTGGTAATCCTATGGGGGATCTAGTTTTGTCTATTTAAGAGTGATCAACAGGGCTTAGTTCTAGACGTAGTTGCCGGGGAAACTCTAAATATCTATACTAGTATTACACAGTTGATATGAGTTTATGAAAGAAGACTTACAGTGAAACAGCCCCATAATACAGTTATATGTATATGAAAGCGGGTAAAGAAAGCATATAAACACTTACTCGGTTGTAGAGCTTCCATGCTGTTTGGTTAGTTGTTCAACAAAGAAAGATTGAAAACAACAGTATATTTGAAATTAAAGGAGAAAATATTTTGAAAAGATGTTGGGGCTTACAGCTCAAGGAGAGGCCCAAGGTTTATCAGTGATCGCACTGTCGTTTTGTACAGAGGGACTTATACAAGTGACTGAGGCCCAAGAAAGGTTTTATGTACAAGGGGATGGGTCTTACACTCTCTCAAGAGGCCTAAGTGTTTAAAGAAAAAAAATGGGGCTTACAACACGAGGGTAGGCCCAGATGATTGATTTTTGTATTGGCGATCGCGCCAAGGTTTTCTTTTAACGCAGGGGGACTTATACAATGTTTGAGGCCCAAAAAGTTTTGGTTAAAAGGGGATTAGGTCTTACAGTCTAATAGAGGCCCAAAAGATTTATTTTTGTACAAGTGGTGGGGCTTACGGCTCAAGGAGAGGCCCAAGGTCATTTGTTTGAAAATGACGATCGCGCCGAGATTTTTGAAAACGCGGTGGGTCTTATACAATGCATTGAGGCCCAAAATGGTTTGGTTTTCAAAGGGGGTTGGGTCTTACACGCTAATAGAGGCCCAAACGATTTTGAATGGGTGTTATAGCTCGAGGAGAGGCCCAAGGTTTGTTTTTCAACGGATGATGATCGCGTTGAACTTTTTGAAATACAACGGGACTTATACAATAAGTGAGGCCCAAAAATAGGTTTGTATTTACAAAGGATTAAGTCTTACACTCTATTAGAGGCCCAAGTGTTTGAAATTGTTTGATGAGGGTGAAAATCAAATAAACCCTAATTTGTTATTCTTTAAAAGTAAACATTTAAAGAAAATTAAATAAAATACCAAATAAGTTTGAATAAACCATTTGTGATTTTTGTTTAAGGTTTGAGAAATGAGGGATTAATCACAAGATGAATTAAAACTCACTTGATTTTGATTTTCAAAGTAAATATTCACTTTTAAAATGTTTAAAAACATTAAAAAGGAATTTATTCACAAAAATACTAATTATATTAAATAAATAATATAAACTTAATTTTTTTGTGGAATAAAATATTTCAACATTTTTGTGATTTTTTGCAAAAAGAACTAATAAAAAATAATTAAAATTGAAAGAGTTATTAATTTTCCAATTAATTAATAAAACATGAAAATATTGGAAAAAATAGCAAAAATGTGAGAAAACACAAAATGGCATGGGTGGGGTTTGAACCCATGACCTCAACGTTATAGGGCGCGCGCCTTACCACTGGGGTGGTGATACATCCATTGCTTAAAGTGAAACCACAAATATACAAGGCTTGCCTTGTTTTCTAGGCCTGGCCAAGGCAAGGCAAGGCAAGTTTTGCCAAGAAACGGGAAGGTCCATAACTTTCTCATTTCTCCATGGTTGGGGACAAAATTTATATGCATATGGCCTAGAATTTCACAAGGAATCCAATGGTGGTCGTATTTTTTTCAGATCATACTCTCTCCTCAAAACCCGATAGTGGTTTTGAAAAAGGCCTATAATTGCATTTTCTATGCTACACTTTGATACAGGCATGAATTACATGATGAATTGGTTCAAACACAACATATATAACATGCATGAGGTGTGTATGATCAGTGGAATTCAAAGCAATGCATATTCTGGAAAGTTCAAGTCATGATGCTTACCTCTTTTTGAGCTTTTGGAGTTTTTTGTGCAATCTGCCAAACTTCTTGTTCCAGAAATGGTTCGATGCTTTGGACACTATCAAATGATCCTGTAGAAGCTTTGAGGATGGTTGGAATCAGCTGGAACCTGCAACAACACAAACTGGCCCTTTCTTGCAAAAGGGGTTAAAATGACTAAAATAACAACTCTCTCAAATGGTGTTCCAGATGAGGGGAACCATTTGGGACAGTTCAAGGATGATATTTGGAGTGTGTTTGAGGTTTTATCTGGTTTGGAAAGTGACTGAATCAAGACATGGCTTGAAAAATGCACAAAAGGACTATTTTGAGGTTTTGAGAGGTGACTTTGTGATTTTGGTGTTACAGGTCACTTTTGATAGTTTGGATCACCTACATATGATGTTTATGAGGTGTTAGGATCATGAGTTATGATGGAAATGCTCTCTAACTGAAAAACTCAGAGTTACCTTGCTAAAGAAGGCATTTTGGCCTAAAGAGAGGGATTTTGAGGAAAGCATCTGTTTGATGGCTTTGGTGTACTCAAACTGAGCACAAATGAGCTCTATTTATAGTAGAGCAAGTTTGTTTTGGGATCAATAGTGAATGGCAGCTGCAACAGAGGTTTGGCCAATGGTTGCACTTTGGAATCCAAGTATCCTCTAGCCATTGACTAGAGGTTAGGGCACAAGGTTGTGGTTCCCTTGGTCTTGGATAAGTCTTGACTGAATTCAGTTGCAAATGTGTCAGTCCATGCCACCTTGGTGTATGTATTGAATGCTCCAATCCAAACTTGGAGTCTTGTCCCTCTTTTAGGCAATTCTAGGTTTGGCATGCTACTTCTTGTTCCAAGGACTTTGGAGGCTTAGCTTAGTGTTTGTCCCCTTTAGATTTGATCCTCAGATGTGTCCAAAGTGATGACAAGGCTTGGAATTATCTGATTTAGCCAAATTGAGCAAAAATGCAAAATTCTACCTAGCCTTGGTAGTTTTCAGCAAGGCATATTGCAATTGTCATATCTCATGGCCCAAGTGGAATTTGGTGATGTTCTTGGCCATTTTGGAAAGCCCTCATATGATACAACAACTGTTTGATCATATTTGGTTTTGATACCTTTTGGATCCAAGTGAAAAATCCCTCTACATTTGGAAAAAAGTGAAGGCAGATTCTGACTTAGTGAAAATTTCACTAAGTGTTGGAAAAAGTGACATTTTCACTTTTTGTGATTTTGATCACTCCATAACTCAAAATCCATGAGGAATTTGGAGGGAGGTCAGTTTTAAGCTTTTGTAGAGGGTAATGAGATCTACAAATCAAACTTTGGATGGGAAAAAATGGCTTTGTGGTTTAGGAGTTATGATCCTCCAAAGTTGGTACCCTTGCCACTTTGTTCATAACTTAGAAAATTTTATAAGTTTTTATGGTTACCCATTTTACAAGTTATCCCACTTTTCTTGATTTTTCTTGATGAATGATGATTCAAATCATACATTAACATCATTTTAGGGTTAAAAAACCATAATTGTGAAAAATCTCAAAAAGTCAAAGTTGACTTTTGTGCACAGTTGACTTTTTATCAGATGAATTCCAAACTGTGCCATCCTTTAGGAAATCCTGTCCTTGACCTAAATCAAACTTGATGGACATGTTCCATGGGTGTTATAGGGTATATTGAATCATTTCCTAGGGTTTGGGAGCATGTCCTAGTCAAAAGTCAAAGATACAGTTGACTTTTCTCTCGAAACCCTAATTGTGGCTCTGATGAAATTGAGACTTGTTGCTCAAGCTTCTTGGATCAACCCATTGTTACAAATGGATCAATGTGGTATGTTGGAGACCCTCAAATCATGTCTTGAGGTCTTGGCTCATGATTTGTCCCAAAAGTCCACTTAGGGGTGAATTAGGTCAAGAAACCCTAATTCCTGATTTTTGGTGAATACATCCCCTGAGGCTAAATTGACTTAATGATTGGGTTTATGATGTCCCTTGGAGCATCATAGGTTATGACTTGAAGCATTGGCTCATGCCCAGAGGAAAATTTCCATCTGGAGGCCCTGGTCGACCAAAACCTAATTTGGTGACACTGGCGATCTCGAGGCTTGATCCACTTAAAAGGGAGCAGCCTTGTGCTTAATCCTTGAAGTGGAAGTCCTCTTAATCCATTGTAGATGTTTGGGAGGTTAGACAAGTTAAAGATCATGTCATTTCTTGATTGATCCTTTGCCTAAGAGCTCTGAGAGGGCTTGAAACCCTAATTTTGACTGTAGTGGATGCTCACCCATCTTTGGGGAGACTGATGAGGCAAGATGGTTCATCCATATTGTGATGATGATCTGCACAATGATGGGAAATCTTAGTGGTCAAAATTTGGGGTATGACAGATGCCCCTATTTAATCTTCTTGGACCCGAAGGTGTGAATGAAGAAGGTATTTAGGCATTCGGGGTGCAAGAGGATTAAATATCGGAATACCCGAAATTTTGATGGCGGTTATGAATGGTAGCTTACGCATTCATCCTCTTTTGCTAAGAAATGATGCTTAGAAAAGGTAAAAATTTGGGGTATGACACTACCGACTTGATAGTCAAGAACTTCAGACCAGTGTAGAGAGAAATAAGCTCTCATACTCCCTCCAAAGCATGCTCCTTAAGTGAAGATCCCTTCAACAATCAGCAAGCCAAGAGCAAAAAAAGTTCCTCCTTTGGTCTTCAAACAACCTCCCTTCTCCACAAAGGTAATTTGTTCTTGGATTCAAGTGACTATGGGTAAACATAGCCAAGTGTCACAGCTTCCTCTAGATCTCCAGTCAAGAATCTGGGTCTTCAGCAAGACATCTTAGATACACTAAGACTGTGAAATGTAGCCTATACTAGCTTCTGCAATTCCCATAGATTGCATAGGATTTTTGAAGCATCCATTCCAATCACATCTGAGAAGATCACCTTCTCTCAAGATGATATACCTTCACTGTAATCAGATCCCTCTGAGTGAACAATCTGATGATAACCCTGATGTTAGAACATCTGATTTTGACATCAATGTCAAGACTTCCAGCTGATAAGCTCAAGTCTGTCAGATACGGTCTTGGTCAACTCTCTTTCTCAGACATACCATCTTGAGAAACTTCTCCACTTCTACAGAACAAGAGTTCCATGCTTTCATAGACTTGATTAACATATCAAGTTTGAGTAGACAAACTCCATCATATGTTAATGGTCCACACCCAATCTTAAGACCAGATACCTTGATGACCATCAACTTCAAGAACACATCCTTAGAAAAACCAATCATGCCAAAGCCCGAAAGAGTACTCAGTAGATACAAGCAATCCAACTTTCTTTAAGATGTTAAAGATACTGTCCTGAACACTTATCTAGCACCTCCATGTTGAAATAGATCACATGCTCTCTGCAGCTGCACTCCAATTCACCTAGATCAGAAATAAACTGATCCAAGCAATCTTCATCAAGAATAGGAAGTCTTCATCTTCACTTCCATCTGCACCATATTCTAGATAAGCTTCCTGCCACAAAACTTCCTAGTCAGATTATGTGCCTCTACAGATCCATCCAGAAGAAGATTCGCAACACTTTATGTCAACACACAAAAGTTTGGTTTCCAGAGGATAAGCTACTCCTCTCTCTTGTCCTAAAGATTCACTCCTTGAATCAACAAGATTTTGCACAATCTCTGCTGATGGAATGTTTCAACATCAGATCCTTATCTAATGAGATCTTCACTGATGACCTTGACTGCATCCAATATTGAACACCACACATGGATAATCAATTAAATACTTGTGGATTCTACAATTAGCAATTGATCTTAAATCCTTGTTCAGAAGACATACTCTCAAAAGATATCAACACTTTAAGAATACCAGTCAAGTATTCTTTAGTGTAGGTACCTTCCTTGCCAAGCAGAATGTTGAGACATCAAGACTTGCACCCTTGACTCATGTTGACTTGTCTGGCACAATCCTCTGCATCTTCCTTGAGAAGAACCACTTCAACTGATCTGAAGAACCACTACCTTGCAAGACATGGATCGTGAAAATAAATCACCCCTAATTTCTTCAGATTGATGATCCTCAGAAATATCCTAGAACCAGAAGAGCAACCAGAAGACTCCAGAATTCCATCACACCAGAACCAAAACAATCCTTATGACAAGAGATGCCTTTATGAGTGGACTTGAGATAATTATCAAGTGTCTTTGGCAACTTTATCATGACAAGGGTGTTTACCAAGAAATTGATAACCTATACCTCTCCTCTTCTGACTTCAAAATACCTAAAGAAACCAAGGAATAAAAGGAAAACAACAACAAACAACTCTCTCCATTCCATTACTCCATACTGGAATTGCTAAAACTTCAATAGATGCTGACACCTTCATGGGCAGAGTCTTCAATCTAGCTTTACCAAAGTCCTATCATCAGAAACCCATGCAGTGGAACACATCTTCAACAGGCTCTAGTTAAGATGTTAAGACATCTAAGAGGACACCTTGCATAAAAGAGCCTCTTCACAGAAGCAAAAGATAACCAACCAGTAGTTGTCATCCTTGATCCAATACCAATAATTCCAGATATCCGATGAATGGTCTGATCACACAAATACACACCTTGTTTAATGAGCCAGAAAGTATCTCCCAAGATCTCATCCAGAAATAGACAGGATGCCTGCTCTGATACCAATTGAAATTCTGGCATGCAGATCACAGATGTCCTAACACATGTCACGACATTGTTCTCTGCATAACTTTGAAATAAGGGAAGAATAATCAAGCTGATACTCTGAATATTAGCAACAGATTCACAACAGATGTTTCAACATCTGTTACGACATACTAATCACCAAGCAACTACTAAACTATAAATTGCAGAATAATAAATAACACAAGATATATTAACCCAGTTCGGTGCAACTCATCTACATCTGGGGGTACCAAGCCAGGAAGAAGAATCCACTATCAATAGTATAGGTTTATGTAAACAACCTCTGGTTTACAGTAACCAACCTCTGGTTTACCTATCACTACCCAATGAAAACTTTATCATTAGAAGTCACATCTAATTGATAAGAGAAACCCATCTCACTCCCTTAATCACACCCTGTGATATCTAACAGTTATAGTCACAATAACTGTATCATCCTACTTGAAAGACTCCTCTTTTAATGCAAAGTTCAGCCAAGCATTCTTGACTATCAATCCTACTCAGATTTGCTTCAAAGCTTCATCCAAGAACAATATACAATTCATTACCTAAAGGTTTCTGAATTCGTATAAACATCTATGTCTACCATAATGTATCCAACCGATACAAAGGGAGACTTACAACACAAGAAAACCTACGATTTTTAAAACCCTAAACCCTATTTTCTACTTCACAAAAGTTTACATAAGGATTAGTTATTCAGCCCTAGGTCTAGGTCTTCTTTTATAGTCTTCTGCTTCCTTGGGATTCAAATCTTCTGTTTATTTCTTCCTTAATCCATGTTGTGATTGCTCCTTAAATCTTGGACCAGATTAGCAATAATCTGTTATATCAGGTCAAGATGTCGAGACACAAGCTAGGATATCTTGTCTGATATGTCTTCTTCCATCAGACTTCTTCATGTTGGAACATCTTGCACAACATCCTGTTTTACCAAAATTTGCTCAAATCTGCAGAGCCTTCAGTATAAGATGACAACAGACAAATTGGTGGTCTTCCTCTCCTTTACCGAGTAAACTAGGAGCAGCTCGAAAACTACAGTTGTTGTCACTTTCAACATTTACAACACGTTCGATGTATTTGTGCATAAAAAGTGACATCTCTTTAATGAATTTGATTTTTGGTAACGGCGGTGGAGAAGATGGTTTGCTAAGGCGAGCACCCTTGAAAACAATCTTTTGGGATTTCAGAGTAAGAAAATCTGGAAAATATGAGTTAATATGTTCAAAATATAAAGGAGACCGTTACATGGAGTTGTCACTTTGAGTCAGTTTTACCTTTTTAGGGGAACATTTTGTTTTAACCGGTTCCGACAGTGGTTTCGAATTTGTTGTTTATGGATATGGAATCTTCCTAAGTTTCTCTTTGATATGCAATTCATGATGTTATCAGCTTTCATGAATCTCTCTTGGATAATTTTCCACTCGGTCATTATAGATATGTTTGATTTATCATCCTTCGTCACACAATCATCATCAAAATGGAGCCTTGTCCAGTGAGTGCAAACTTCGTCCATACATATTGGTTTTCCAAGCTTAAGCTTCTTTGAAATTAAACAAGCACATGGAAGACCAAAAGTCTTCCAAAGTGTATATCCATAATTTAAGCTATCAGAACCTGTATTATCCGCTTGCTTGGCTTCATGAAAATAAAATTCAATGTCACTCGAGGTACTTTGCCAACCAACTGTGAATAAAGGACGTTGCTTTGAATTGGTGTTCTGATACAGTAATGCTCTGACCAAAAGATTTTTGTATCTCGTTATGTTGGTTTCAAAGAATTTGGTTCTGTCACCCCAATCTCAAAAAAAATTCCCCTTTACTGTTTTCCAACCAATTCTTTAGTCTAGCATGTGCAAATTCAACTCTGTTAGTTGTTGTATTGCTAAAGTATCAAATATGATCAGTCCAGGCACAAAAAATATTCTCTTTAACCTGATCCAGAATTGTACCCTCAACATATTTTAGCAAATCTGAATATATCGTACACACACTCCTGAAATGCATAATCAAATCGACATATAGTTTTTTCGTGGAAGAATTAATTATACCATTCCATGCATCCATTATCTTTTCCACCACCACACCAGGTTTGATAATTTTACCATCTTCACCTTTGACTTGTTTCGTTGCAACTACAAAATTTACATGACTTCTCACATTTTTGGCTATGTGATGCTTACAAGGTAATGCAGATGATGTAGGAAACACCGTTGCAACTAAATTCATCAGTGCGATGTCGCGATCAGTGATTATGACTTGTGGCATGTTTTTTTGGTCCTTCAACACACTCTTGCACATTTTCAAAGGCCATGTAATGTTGTCCTCCTTTTCAAATCCCAAAAATGTAAAGTCGATTGAATAAGTCATCTACGTAGAAGTAACACCAACAATTTCCAAGAGTGGAAGTCTATACTTTTTTATTTTGTATGTTGTGTCAATTATGAGCATAGAGGGAAAGGTGTTGAACAACTTCACGAAATCGGGATGACTCCAAAATATATCTTGAACGATGACTTTATCCATACATACTCTGTACCTCGAAACATAGTCTTCATCTTCCAAATGCTTTAACAGTTGTTGCATCTCATATCTTGGTCCTCTTACCGCCTTGTTGTCTCGAGCATGCACGTTGTATATTTTTTTTTGATATTTAAAACATTTAGAGGTCTTTTCCACTTCAAAGATGCGAGTATGATTTTTGGAGCCACCATGTTTATTGTCATGTCTGAAACAAGTTCCCTCTCCTCCGGAACAAGGTGACATACAATGGGATGACCAACTAGCTTGTCGTCATCCAAGGCATGATTATGTGTACCAGAAATCATATTAAATTTCCATGTCTCATCCTCTATACAGTATCCGTGCAATTTAAATGTACACTCACATTTCCTCGATCCGGTGTCATCTCGTTTCATCTTCCTAATCTTTGGTTTGTACGTGCCTCTTCTTTCGCATACCATTGTTACAAATGCTCGTCTTCTATCCGAACCATTGTTCTACCTTCCTATTACAACGCCAAACCTTAAGTTTTCAGCCTCCCTACAAACCCATTGTAACATATATTCACGAAAAAAGAAACACTTCTTTATTTGTAAATTGTGCATGAACATCTACCTCTACACCGACCGGTCAAGCACCCGTTTTAACATCATAATTCGCTTCATCCTGTTGAGTATCATCATTCACTTCATTCGGTTTAACATCATGCTTCACTTCAACCAGTTTAACACCCACACCCATAATAGCTTTGTGAAACATATCTAGGTACACCATTTCTATTACCACTAACAACTGAAAAATAGTGTGAAAACATAGACTATCAGGATAGTTCAGAGATCCAGATCCGGACCACACCAAAATTCTTCCAGAAATGCATCTCTGGACTTAGCCTTCATTTTTCAGCTAAAAACTAAGATTAATGCAAGGAGTGAGGGATGAAATGAATGATCTTTACCTGCAATTCCAACTTGTTTTGCTCCATTTGAAATGATGAAATACAAGAATGGTGTTTTGGTGTTGAAAAGTTGATTGAGAATGAGGGAAAATTTTTTAAGAGTTTTGAAATGGTTACTTGTTTTAGCATGAAGCAGAAGATCAAGCAAAGTGGTATTTTATCAACTTTCCCATTGGGAATTTTCAGAGATGCATCTCCAGAAATATCGCTGACTTATTACTTAAAACATTTGTGTGAATAATAAACCCCATAAATGAGTTCAGGGAGTATTTTGGAGATGCATCTCCGAATACACTCAGACAGTATATGGAGATGTATCTCCAGACTATTATTTTAAAACTGGGGTGAAACTCATAAAATAGAAGATTGACTTGATTTAAGGTGCGTCTGGAGATGCATCATTGGATACTTAAAGGGAAATTTTAGATTTTCAAGGGCGTGGTATGCAATATAAGGGTGGAAAGCGCACCCCCCTAATTATTAATTTTAGAAACTATATATAAATCTATGTAGGTGTCAATCTTGATCTGCCTTGCTAACATAACCTGAAATGCATCAGAAAAATCAATTACCCATCTTTAGAAAAATGAATCACACATCAAATCCTCTTACGTAAGTATAATTTCAAATTTATTCCACGGATTATTTTATTTTGACAAAAATGAAAATATGACTCATTTACGAATGGATGTATAGTGAAGTGGGGCATGATAGAAAGTGCATTTTTGAATTCCAGGGGCATATTTGATTTTTCACAAGGGTGTGAAAGATACCTTTAAGGTGGGAAAAGTAACCCCTTTTAAGAATCTAAAAAATTTAGGGGCCTAAAATTTTTAAAAGTTATAGGAAATTTCGTTTCTCATCTAAAGCATCGCTTCCGCACCCTAGTGAAAAACCAAAACTACTCCTAGAATCCGGAAATGAATCCCTTGACGCACCCATTCACACACAGTCCATTCATTTTTGAATCAGGCCCTAAGGCTATAATCTGAAAATGCATCTCTATATTAGTTACAAATGTGTATTTCTGGATACTACTAATTCACTTCTTATTTTCCTACAATAATTTTTCTTCCTGCTCAAATTCAAGCTTTGATAAATAATTTAAATCTTCAGGAAGTGATTCAGGGTCTAAATAAGGTGGTTGTTCAATGGACGGTTTGGTTGGGGCAACCAGGATGTCGAGAGCTTCAGATACAACTCCATCTGTAGGAAAAATGTCAACCTGCAAGGCAACCTCAATCTCAGCACAAACAGAACAAATGTTAGTGTCAGTACATGAATCACAACAGTAAGTATCATCAAAGTAAAAAAATGATGGGAAATCAGCTAAAAACAAATTAGAATAAGTATCATCAACAAACTCATAATGCAATTCAACGTGAAAAACATAATGTTCTATAGGATGTTTCATATCATAAAAAATGTTGAATTTAGCAATGATATCACCAAACTCCATGGACATTGTGCCATCATCACATCCATTTTTGTTTTTGCTATATTCATAAATGGTCTGCCTGAAATGATGGGTGCCTTGCTTGACCTTGATTTTGTTCCTCCCTCCATATCTAGAATGTAGAAATCTGCAGGAAAAATAAAATCATTAACTTGACCAAGTACATCTTCCACAACTCCGACAGGGCGGGTATTGCTTCTATTTGCCAGCTGAATTGTTAAACCTGTATTCTGCAAAGGACTAAGATCAAGATTGTTATAAACAAAAATAGGCATAACATTAATAGAATCTCCTAAATTCAGCATGCAATTTTCAAATTTACTATCCCCAATGGTGCATGGAATAACAAATGTTCCAGGATCCTTGCATATCTATGGCATGGCCTGATTGAGGGATGAAACGGTAACCTTTTTAAGTACAGGTTTAGGCTGAATAAGGGATGAAATTTTTCATCCCAAATTGACCTTCTCGTTTCCTTTTAACCTCCTCATGTGTGTGCACAAATCTTTTAGAATTTTTGAGTATTTCGGAACCTGCTTAATCACATCAAGAAGCAGAATATTTACCGCCACTTTTCTGAATACATCCAAAATCTCTTTCTCTTTATCTTCCTCATTAATCATTTTATTTTTCAGTACTCTTTGTGGGAAAGGAATTGGTGGCACATATTCTTTTTCTTTTTTAGTTTCAACCACAACATCAGAATCAGGATTTGGTGTGGGCTCAACAACTTTGTTATTTTTTTCTAGTGATGGGGGTGGGGGTGGGGATGGGGATATGGCTGTTTCAACAGTCTTTTCGGATCTCAAAGAAATTGCACTCACATTAGGGCCTTTTGGATTCATTATTGTTTTGGCGGGTAGTTGGTTTGATCCTTGAGCTTGTTGCATGGCATTCATTGAAGTGGCAAGTTGTCCAATCTGTGTCTGTAAGTTCTGAATACTAGAATATGTTCGCTGCTGAAATTGGAGACTATTTACAGCCATTTGTTGGACAAGTTCCTCCAGTGAAGGTTCAGGAGGTACATAGGTGGTTACTTGTGGAGAGTTTTGTGGTGGTGGGAATGGTAACATCAATTGTTGTTGGCTAGGTTGTGGATTCCCATACCGAAGGTTTGGATGGTTTCTCTAGTTGGGATGGTACATATTAGAGGATAGGTCAGGAGTGTTGTACCTATTCTGATTGTTGCCTTAATTGTAAAGGGTTGCTGCATATTTGAGGCAACTCAGTGATTGACTCATCTTGAAAAATAGGACATGTATTGGTCAGGTGTTCAACGAAAGTATAAATACCACACGACATTGTTGTTTGAGTTTTACCTATTGCTAATTGTTTCACTAAAGAAGTAAGCTCATCAAGTCTGGTTTCTAGAGCTTTGTTGGAAGACGAATCTTGAATTTCATTCACACCTCTTGCTTAGACACAATTGTTTCAGGTAGAGAACTGTTGGGAGTTGAGTGACATGTTCTCAATCAAGGATTTGGCAGCGGCTGGAGTCTTATCAACAAGTGCTCCATCACTAGCAACATCAAGAATATTTCTATTCATTGGTAGCAACCCCTCACAGAAGTACTGAATAAGCAACTGTTCAGAAATTTGGTGTTGAGGACAACTCGACACCAACTGCTTGAATCTCCCCCAATATTCGGCCAATGACTCCATGTCAAGCTGTCTAATACCACATATTTCTTTTTTGATTGATGTAGCTCTGGAGGCAAGAAAGTATATTTTTAGGAAGACTTTCTTTAAATCATTCCAGGTTGTAACAAAATTCGACTCAAGATCATATAACCAATCTTTTGCAGCTCCTTGAAGTGAGAACGAGAATGCTCTCAGCTTGATGTGATCCTCTGTGATTCCTTCAGGCCTCAAATATGTAGAACATACAACTTGGAATTCCTTCAAATGCCTATGCGGATTCCCACCTGCAAGACCACTAAACCTTGGCAACAAGTGTATTAAACTAGATTTCAATTTGAAAGGTACAACAATAGCAGGATATTCAATACATAAAACATTATAATTCACATCAGGGGCAGAAAGTTGTCTAAGAGTTCTTTGATCAACCATGTTAAACTCAATAGGAAAAAAAATCAGCAAAGAATGAGAAAACACATAACTAATTCAGCAATGCAACAACAATTAGGAAAATACCGACGATGTCCCTATTAAGCAGAAACAATTGGACAACAAAGAAAAAAATTAGAATAAGATACAAAAAAAAATACATAAACACGAAATTTGATCTAGTTAAGTCAATTAAGAATTTTGGGAATATTTTCGATTTTTTTTGAAACTTTGAAAACAGTAAAAAAATTCATAAAAAAAATAGAAAAATGATGAATTTCAGATTTTTAGGGGTGCTTCCACTATTTAGTTTCTAAATAGAGGCTTTTGATCATTGGTTTTTTTCTAAAGAATCGGCCAAGAATCGGACTAATCTGAGAAGACTTATCCTAAAATCCAATTTTTTTCTCGCTAAAACGCGAAAAGGCCAGAACGCAAGAACGCTAGGGCAAGAACGCTGAAACACAATGCCTATTACTCTAACATTGGTTAAAATCTACAAGAGTCCCCAGCAACGACGCCAATTTGATCCGCTGCCGCGTACTGGTAAAAAACGTGTTAAAAAAAACTGCAGTTTAGAGAAGCGACACTCGAGTATCGTATCTTAAGGACTCTTGTATGATTAACCAAATAAGAAATTATGAAAGGGGTTTTTAAGTTCGATTGAGAAATATAGAAAAATAAGTGATTATGAAATTAGCTAAAACGAGTCAACCTACTGTTCAAGTTCCCAACTTCTCATTGATAATTATAAATCCAAAACCCTAAGCGGATTCTAATCCCATTTCGATTAGAATATCAATTAACAAGAGAAATTGACACTATGCAGTTTACACTATTATTATCCGAATGAAGCAAACAGATTCAACACTCACGAATTAAGCAAACGTGATTCAACATACACAATTTAACGATAAAGCAACGCTAAAACGCGATACAGATTAAGGAACATAAACCAATTGGAATAAGTCAACATGAATCTATATGATTTGAATTAAGCATACAAAATACATAGAAGAATATTGAAATGGAATAGAAATTGGATTGAAAATATAAAACCTCATAGTATTGGCGGAAACATGAATCAGTAGGTCAATCCTTGGTGATTAGTTCTCCATAGGTTCGTACAAAGTGTATTCTATCGTGAATATTTAGAATGATCTCTGCTGTAGTAGCAAATTTTCTAACATAAAAAAAGGAAAATTCGGGCCCTTATGGAAACCGACCCGAAAATTACAAAAACCGGCCCAAACTAACTATTTTAATTAAGTCTGGAACTTCAACGAATTATTAAATCCTTATTCACTCCGAATCAACTTTTAACTTCAACACAAAACTTTTAGCTTTTTCTCTTATCTTTCCTACTCTTATTAGAACGCGTCAATCCGATTCTTGTAGCTCAAGTTATGGTCTTCACAGTGAACAGGTATCAAATAACAGTTTAGGCTGAAAATAAAGTACGAAAATAAAATAAAGGTAGAAATAAACTTAAATATAGAAACACACTAATAAAAATAATGAAATAAACTATAGAGTTGCCTAAGTACAATAGTAAAAGAAAGTGCATCAAAATGCATTGATCATGGTGTGATGTGATTTTGTTAAAAAAATGAGATGAGAGACACATATTTATACAATTTTTAGGCAAATATAGACCTTAGATATTCAATCCTGTCTCACGGGACATTCTGAAGATGTATTTTCGGATACATCCTATTTCGTTGTTTGAAATTTGTGAAATTAGGGTGCATCCGAAAATACATATCATAATTAACCCTTGTTCGTATTTTTTTAAACATTCGGGGTGTGTCCAGAGATGCCTTTTCAGATTCACCCAACACTGTTCATACAAAACCTATTTTAGAAATAGAACCTGTTTTAGATAGAAAAATGGATATTTTTTTGGAAAATGAAACATACATTGAAATCTATGAAAGTATATACATTTGACATCATTAATATTAATACAATATTACATATAAAACATGTCTAATCGCATAAATACATTGTTGAATAAAAACTAAAATGAATCGAAACAAGTGTCACAGTCTAAATCTATATTTACGGATGGTTTCCGCCTTTGACTTTTTTTTTTATTTCATTCTCTTTCAATTTCACCATACTTTGTTAATTCTTGCATCCTATCGATAAAATGATCCAACCAAGTTTCAACTTCACTTGTTGAATGAGTTGTTCACTTCGATGATGTTTGTGGTATAGGGCATCCCGATTTTAAATGCACTTGAACAAAATGTCATGATTTTTAAAGTCACCCAATACACATAATACGATCAGTTGGATTTTGAGGTGGGACAGTCCACAGTGAAAAAAATGTTTCTGAAAACTCGTATCTTGTCAGATCAACACACGCTTTATTATACGCACTTTCTATAAGATGACCCATTTCCTCCGGTGCCGGACCGCTAATAAAAAGAATAAGAGATTCATGAATTGCATCAAAATATTATTTTTTTCCCGTATAGTTGTGTGTATGATTCTTTATGCGCCTTAAACTTTTTGATAAATTGTTGGCGGACAAATGTATTATTCTCCTCTTCTTTTCCAAACAAAGTAGAAACAGCTCGATAACTGCAGTTACTGTGACCCTCAACATTGACAACCCGTTTAATGTATTTGTGCATAAAAAATGACATCTCTTTGATGAATTGGATTTTTGGTAAAGGAGTTGAATGAGGTGGTTTGCTAATGCGAGCTCCTTTGAAAACACTTTTTTGTGATTTTGAATATGGAGAATCCGGAAAAAGTTTTTTAACATGTTCAAAATATGAAGCAGACCGCATTGTGGAATTGTCACTCAGTGTTAGTTTGACCTTCTTATGAGCACCTTTTTTTACCAGTTGATACAATGGTTTCAAATTTGTGGTTTATGGATAAGCAATCTTTCTCATTTTCTATTTGATGTGGAGTTTCATATTGTCACCAAATTTCAAAAATATCTCTTGTATCACTTTCCATTCGGTCAAGATAGAGATATTTGATTTACCTTCCTTCATTACACCATCATCATCAAACCTGAGCCTTTTTCAGTGACTGCACACCTCATCCATTCGTATTGGGCTATCAGGTTTCACCTTCTTTGAAATTAGACAAGCACATGAGAGACCATACATTTTTCCTAATTATGCAACCACACTTTGAGATATCAAAATCTACATTCTCAACTTGTTTGGCTTCGTGAAAAATAAAATTCAATCCTGCTCGAGATATTTTGCCAACCAACTGTGAATAAAGATTATTGTCTCTGAGTCTGTTTTCCAACACTATGATGTTGTGACCAAATAACATATGTATATCTGATGACAATCATCATTACGTAATTTTTATGAGGAAATTCAAATGAATTATAAAGAATGTTGACCAAAAGCAAAGTCAAAGTGTGAAAAAAGAATCTAAAATCCAAAATAAGGAAGAAATAGGCACTTGGTGAAGTTTGTGAAGAAAAAGGAAGTAAAACATGTGATTTTGCCACTGGAATTCTCGCGCCCACGATGCATCTCATCATGACGTGATGAAGATTGCATCTTGGTGCGATACTGAGTGTTGCAGACATGATGAAGCTTTTTGAGATGACACACATTTTTTTTATTTAAAGCATCCTTTGGACATTTTTTTTAGGGTTTCGAATCAGAGAAAGTGACAGATAAGTGTTAGGTGCAGATTTGGCCTAAAAATGGACTATCTTTCTTTGCACTTTTTTCACTCTTTTCTCATGTTTTCATTGGTTTTTATCCATGATTGTTGTTGTTCTTCTAACCTTAAGAAAATACCTTTGGTGCTTGTAATATGTGTGTTATTGTGCAGTAAAAGGCATGAAATGATCAAAAGTGTAAGACACAAGAAATGATGCAAGCTGTCAAAGAAGGAGGAACACAACAGCAGGGTTCGCTTGGCGAATCCTGGCGAACTCACCAGCGAGCCTTCGCCTAGCGAACGGTGGCGAAGCTCCCAGCGAAGAGCTCCAGATTGAGACAGTGGGAAAAGGGAGTAAAATTCGCCTTGCAAAGTACCAGCGAGTGTTCGCTGCTTCGCTCGCTGGGCGAAGGACCTGGCGAAGGACTCTTGGCTGAGGCAGTGGAGAAATGAACCAAAATTCGCTTGGCGAAGGTTTTGGTGAATGACTCGCTTAGCGAATGAAACGTTCGCTTAGCGAACCCGCGATGACAGCCAAGGGCGGTTTAAGATTTCAGAGGCACTTAAAGTACCATTTTTCACCATTCGCTGGGCGAATGAATCGTTCGCTTAGCGAACGTGTAAATTCCTGAATTGTATAAATAGGATTTTCACACTTTTTAGGTTATGATGTTTTGGATTTTGGATAGAGAAACTTGTAAATAAAAGATCAGAGCTTATATCTTCTCATTTCCAAGGAGAAAAGGTAGGATCTTTGATTTCTTGTTGGAGAAGGATGTAATCTTTTGATACCTTATGTATTTCATCTAATGTATGTTTGTGAATGAATTCTGATTTTCTATTGTTGTTGTCTTTGATTGATTATTTGTGGTCTTGACAAAACCTTTACAAATCTTTGGTCTTAGATTTTCTTCTATCAATGAGCAAGCTTTTGACATGGTTTTGTGAGTTGATATTCATTTTATCCTTTGTTGCATTGTGTTGATTAAGTAGCATGGGTAGCATGAGTAGGATCGATACAGTATCGCGAGGATGCGTGATAATAGTGATGAAGAAGGATATTCACATTCATAGGGAAAATTAGTTGAATACATGTAAAAAGGGTTAAGCGTGTGTACATATTCTGATCTTGGTTTAATACGAAGCAATCATTTATTTGATATGGATGTTATAATAATATCTATTTTGTCCTGAACTCTAGACATAGATTTAGGCTTAACACTTGTGTGAGTATCAGCTCCTAATGCTCTGTGTTGGTTTTGTTGCGTGAGACATCACTGATGAGACAATACAGTTGGCCTCTCGACTTTGCGTTAGACATAACCTCTGTTGTGAGTGATACGTGAGAATATTAGGCGAATGATTGATTTGTGTTTACTTGATTAGAAGAATGCATGTGTTATCAATTGATGAGATCCAATTCCAACAAGGCTCCATTTATAATTCAGTCTTTACTTTATATTTTCCGCATTTGCTTTTGGTTCCACTTTAAACCAAAACTTTTGATTCATGAGCTTAGAAACATAGAAATGGTCGAATGGAATTCTTTCCCTTGCATTGATCCCTGTGGATACGACAAAACTGGGTTACTTATATATTTTTGCTTGCTGCTATTGTAGCTTCAACAATAAGGTCTTTCAAGGGGTGATTTTGGAGCACAATGAAGTCATTGGAGCGTAATTCTTCCATAGATTTTGATGATGAATACTTCTCCATTCGTGTTATTTGTTATCTTATTAATGAGTAGCTAAGTTTTTCTAGATTATGGCTTTTTGAGATGAACCTTGTTTTTACTTTGTTGGATCATATGTCAGTTTGAGATTTGTTGAGTACTTTTAATGTTATTATCTAATTTAAATTGTTCTTGTGTTTAATGCTTTTTGTAACTTACGAGTTTCATACCCCAAATTTTGACCACAAGATTTCCCATCATTGTGCAAATCATCACCACAATATGGATGTACCTTCATGCCTCATCAATCCTTTCAAAGATTGTTGAGCATTCACTACAATCAAGAATTAGGGTTTTGAGACCCCTCAGAGCACTCAGGCAAATGATCAATCAAGAATGAACATGATTCTTAACTTGTCAAGTCTCTCAAACATATATAAAGGATTAAAAGGTCTCTCACATCAAGAATCAAGCACAAGAGTGCAACATTTCAAGTGGATCAAGTCTTAAGATCATCAGTGTCACCAAATTAGGGTTTTGGTCGACCAAGGCCTCCAGAGAGAAATTTTCCTCTGGGCATGAACCAACACTTCAAAACATGACCCAAGAAGCTCAATGGGACCTCAAGGACCCAACCACAAGTTCAAAATAGCCTCAGGAGATGCATTCATAAAAAAGCACGAATTAGGGTTTCTTGACCTAATTCACCCTTAAGTTGACTTTTGAAGTAAGGAATGAGCCAAGACCTCAAGAAGTGTTTTGAAGACCTCCAATGCATCATATTGATCCATTTACAAGATTTGATTTATTCAAAGAACTTGGTTCATAAGCAATACAAGGATTCAAATTCATCTGGACCAATTAGGGTTTCTGATGAAAAAGTCAACTGTACCTTTGAATTTTGACCAAGACATGATCCCAAACCTTGGGACATGATTCAAGACACTCTAAAACACCTATGATCAAAATCACAAAAATATGAAAATGGCCATTTTTCCAACACTTAATGAAATTTTGGACAAAATCTGTTTTGCATTTTCACAAACTTTGAGGCCATTTTTCTTTATGATCCAAGATGATTCAAGACCAAAGTTAAACATCAAATTTGAATTATGTTATAGGGGCTTTCCAAAAAGTACAAGAGCCTCCCATGGTTTAGCTTGAGCAAGGAGTTATAAGCCTCCAAAAATGGCATTTTTCACCTTGCCCACACAAAGGCATGAAAACCAAACTCGTTCCACACGATTTTGTCACTCAAGTTTTGCCATTTTACAACTTTTTCATCTTCCAAAAGCACAAAACATCTGATGACTCACTTGTTTCTTGATCAAGGAGGCAAGAATTTCAACTTGGCATGTGAAAACCATCATGACATGAAACTTGGAAATTTAAATTTGGCAAGGTAACATCAATGCAATACATTGAGGTGTCATGAACCATACCATAACACTCCAAGCCAGTCAAGATTCAAGTCCAAACTCTGAGCATTCAAACCTACAGAATTGAATGGAGTCAAGATAAGAGAGTTGACTTGGCACTTTTGGATTATCCAAGTCAATGGCTACAAGCTACATGCCATGATCAACCTCCAATCACTATTGCTCCCAAAACAAACTTGCTCTACTATAAATTTGGAGCCTTTCTGTTCAATTTGAGTACACCAAAGCATAACAACTCATGCTTTTCTTCCAATCACTCTAAAAAAACCAGAATTTGCTTCTTTTTCAAGTCACTATCGAATTTTCAAGTAGAGAGAAATTCCATCAAAACCAACCATCCCAACACCTCACATATATCATATATAGGTGATCCATAACCTCAAAACATATCTGGAACACCAGAATCACAAAGTCACCCCCCATTTGTTCAAGCTTTTTGGCAAGGTTGCAGTTAAGGTGCCACAACAAGTTCCAGGTCGTTTCAATCCATTCCAAGCTTCCAAACACCTTACATAAGGTCCATTGAAGTTGTCCAGATCATCACACAACATCTGTAACACCTAGAACTGAGGATTCAATTTCCTCTTGTAGAGGTAAGCCTGACACTCTCAAACTCAATGATCCATGCATCATAAATGTGTTTTCAAGTTACAAACATGTTTATGCACTTATGTAGAGTGTTTCCCCTCAATCAATTGCTTTGTAGCTATCGTGTATAGGATTTCATAGTGTTCTTGCAGAAATTAGGGTTCATGTATTCATCATTTGATTTCTCACTCCACACTTAATATAAATGCAATTAATTTATATCACTGAAATCCTTGTTCAAAAACACACAACTTTCATGTTTACAAAAGTCAAAACCATTACGTATTGAAAGAGATATGTGAGGTTTTGCAAAACGGCCACGGAGGGAGGTTGTGAGGAAGAAGATGACCATTGGCGCCATAATTTGAATTTTTGAATTTTTTATCATTTTCTTAATTGATTTCAAAAACTAATTTCTCTGACAATTTTTATCATTTTTGATTGATTATTTTTTTAAAAGTTCACAAAAGTGTTAAAGTATTTTATTCTACAAAAAAAATCAAATTTATATTATTTATTTAATATAGTTTAAATTTTTGTAAATAATTTCATTTTCATTTGTTTTTAAATTTTTTAAATGAAATTTCCACCTTGATTTTTTCAAATTCAAATGAATTTCAAGTTTTCATATGATTAAAAGTGATTTTTCAAAATATTTTTTCAAAGTTTACAATTTGTTTTTGAATATGTTTGATATTTTATATCATTTAATTTTCTTTGAAAAATTATTTTTTTAATCAAAATTAGGGTTTTCTTAAGTTTTGATTTTCAAACTTCATTTGAAACACTTTTGGGCCTCTAATAGAGTATAAGACCCATCCCTTTTGTAAATACAAAATTTTGGGCCTCAGTCATTGTATAAGTCCCGATACGATTTTCAAAATAAACGGTGCAATCGCTGTTTTTCACTTGGGCATCTCCTTGAGCTATAAGCCCCATCTCTTGTATAAAAATAAAGTTTTGGGTCTCTACTAGAGTGTAAGACCCATTCCTTCTTGTACATAAATATTTTGGGCCTCAATCATTGTATAAGACCCTCTGTGGTTTCCAAAATCACGCCCCGATCGTCGCCTTTTCAAATAAATTATCTAGGCCTCTCCTTGAGTATAAACCCCATTTTTCTTTCTTTACAAACAATTTTGGGCCTCTATTAGAGTGTAAGATCCAACCCTCTCTTTGTACAAAAATATTTTGGGCCTCTGCTATAGTATAAGTCCCACAACGTCTTTCAGTATCGCAGTACGATCAATATTTTCAAATAAGTCATCTGGGACTCTCTTTGAGTATAAGCCCCAATTTTTTGTACATAAACCTTGTTTTAACAACAAAAAACTTTCATGGGCCTCTCCTTGAGTTGTAAGCCCCATACCTCTGTTTTCAAAATCATCTATCTGTTTTAAACCGACACTAAGAGGAGCATTATTCCCGGTGAAACTGCTCTTAGACCACTTGGGTCTCTCTTTGAGTTATAAGCCCCAAACAAACTTTCTTTTTTTTAACAAATTTCTTTTCAAATTCAAATTCAAAGTTTTCTCAAAACTTTCTTCAATTTCTTGAAACCATAATCAATCATACAATTGTAGTCAATATAACAGATCACAATACACTTGGGCTTCCTCTCAGAATGTAAGTTCCAACATCTTTTTCAATGCATTTTTGTTTATATATATATATATATATATATATATATATATATATATATATATGTGTGTGTGTGTGTGTGTGTGTGTGTGTGTGTCCATTCAATTATCTGTATATACTTGTGCATATCTTGCTTAGAGTTTCCCCAACAGTTAGGTCTATGTTTAGGTCAAATCAGAGGTTACTTTCAACATAGTCAAAACTAGTCCCCTCATAGGAAATTCCCTATACAATCTACCTCCTCTTGGGCTTATTCAATATAGAACAAAGAAAGACATTATTCCCGATGAAACTTTTCTCAAGACGGTCAAAATTAGAAATATATGTGTATACAAGAAATTCATTTCCCCAAAGAGGATTAATTCCCGGTGAAACCTCTTTTGAATTTCTTCAAACCTTAGAACTGTCCAACAAAGAAAGGATTAATTCCCGGTGAAACCTTTCTTGAACTTTTCTTAGGCTTGGACCCACAGGCTTCCTAAAAGCATCCCCAGCCTAATCTTGGGCTTAGTACAAGGACCCCCAGGCTTCTTAGAAGTTCCCCAGCCTCCTCTTGGACTTAGTACAAGGACCTAAAGGCCTCCTAAAGGTATATGATAGAAATTAGATATCTATACTAGTTCAATCCCCAAGAAAGTCAAAATTCCAGAACATCATAACATTCTAGGGTTGATCTTTATCCCTTAAACCCTCAGCCTCCTCTTGGGCATCATACAAAGACCCCTCTTTACACCAGAGCCTACCACTTCTTGAGAGACTTAGACAGTCTCAGCCTCCTATTGGGCTTCATTTAAGTAGACTTGGAAAGTCTCATCTCCTCCTGGATCTCACCCAGAGACCCTCAAGTTTCCTAAAAGCATAGGAAAAACCCTGATCATTCTACCAATGCAACAATCTCCAACAGAGTTAAAACCTCTAAGGTTTTTAAACTCATTTTTAAATCCCCTCTGACCCCCAATAAGGCTTAACTTCCACCTCAAAAATCCTCAGTCAGGGTCAATTAACCATCAACAAATCCCAAATACAATCAGAGCCTCATGGCATCTGATACTTCAAATCTTCCATACACCAACAAGAGTAAACCCCTTGGATTCCCCAATACAATTTGGACCTGCTCTTGGATTTCAATAATCCTCAGCAAGAGATAACCTCCTCTCAGGCTTCATATAAGAATTTTCTCAGTCAGCCTCAATCTTGGGCTTTATACAAGACAGATAAAACCCTCCCCAATGGAGCCAGTTTCCTTTAGCTTCAACCTTGGGCTTTGATCAAGGCACACAAAAATCAACATCCCCTCAGATGAGACCATAAGTTCTCTCTGTAGGAGAATATTTCCTCTATACATCACATATCAAAACAGATAATCAAAATCTTTTCCCAGATAATTGCTGTTAGTGGCATACTTGTTGATTCAAAATCCAAGCTGGAGTCCTTCCTTTATCCTGGCTAAAATTCATCTTTCATCTGACTGCTGTAAGTGGCAAGTCTCTAGATTCTATACATCCAAGCCAATGTCCCTCTCTTGGCATAAAACATTCATAAGGAAAAAGTGGCATTACTCTACACTGAGTTAAAGCTTTCTTCCTTCATGACATCCCTCTTATAAAGGAAATTATGGCATTGTTGGATTCTACATATCCCAGTTAAAGTAATTTCCCTTATAACTCAACATTTGTGATGAATAGGTGAGATATCTCCCTTTAGAGATGACAAATTCTCTCTCAGTCACCCTTTAGCTTCAATCTTGGGCTTTGAACAAGACAAAAATACTCAACTAGCTTCAATCTTGGGTTTTGAACAAGACACACACATTTTTCCTCCCATAGAAATAAGAGGAACTACGATTGCTTTGATTTCCCAAATCTCTTTACGGGAATACGTATGCATAAGATTATGAAATCTTAGCGAGCACACAAATCAAAAATTTTAGGTCCAGTACCTTCACAAAAACACCAGAAAAAACCCGAAAACAGCAAAAACATTCTCTCAATTCTCCCAAAGGAGAAACTTTCCCAAGCCATAACAGATTAACACAAGAAAGCATTTTAAGTTAACAGAGATACATGCAATAAAAGGTTCCTATGGATTACCATAGATACACTGGGTGTTAATAACTTCCTTTTGTATAACCAGACCCCGATCCCTGATCTCTTAGCATTTGTTAAAGAAAACATTTGCGTGCAAGGTTAGTTTTAGATATCTTCTCTTTCCTTTCCAGCTTCATAGGATAAATAAGAAATAAGAAAGTAGCACCCAAATCCAATTTGCGGTAAGGTGGTCGCGTCACCGACAAAAAATGGCACGCTACAACGAGCATATGAATCGATCTAGATAATTAGAGATTTCTGACAGTTAGTCTATTTATCTGAATTAGGCAATCTATTCAACTTTTTAATGAACTAGGAATAGGAATTTAGAAATTGTTGCTAATGAGTTAACACATTTAGAAAGCCTAATTTAATCTTGAATTGACCTAATTAATTGGGGAATTACCGTATGAATTAGTGAGCTGCCCACCAATGAAATGGCTGCAGTGGTTATGTTAATTCACAATGAGATAATAATATAACTGAAACTCAATAGATACACAATTCATCAATAGGTAAAAATAAGGGAATTCAATAATAAAGTTCTAACTGCCTTCACAATCTTGAATTTCATCTTTTTAAATTCTCGTTTTAGAACCGCTTTTCTAACAAACCTCCCCCCAATTAATTAATAAATTTCACACATAATTATCTTATTAAATTACAATCTTCATGGAGAGGATCTATTTATTATTAATTTGACACTATCGATACACTTTCCGAGAGGTTATCAAGTTTTTGGGGCCGTTGCTGGGGATTGTTTATTTCAACAAGGCAATTCAGTGTGTTATTTTTAGTTTTTGTTTTAATTTTTGTCTTCATTTTAATTTTTGAAATTTATATTTTTGTTTTTAATTGTGTAAGTTTTAATTTTAGTTTTTCTTTTCTACTATTCTGTTTGGTACGATGCTATTAAGGTATTTCTTGTTTGTTTATGCAAGGTACCAATTTGACGCTGATACCAATTGATCTTGAAATTGAAAGAACATCGTACACAATTCGTAGAGAAAAATGAGAAGCATTGCAAGCTACTGAGGAAGTAAAAGAAGAGAAATTAGAGATGGTCGCTTAACCACGTCAAACATTGGGAGACTATTGTTGGATGACCGAATCCAACCAAGTTTGTTTAGGATTTCAACTGGCTAATCCGGTAACCTTTGACATAATTTTTTTTGTACTTGCAGATTTAAAGGAGAACCCGTTCGATGAGAAATCAATAAGAGATTATTAGGAGCATCTCGCTAAATTCTACAAGACTTGCTTGATGTGTAAGTCGGTCGGTGACATCACCGACGATCAGGTAAAATTACGTTTGTTTGGTTTTTCCTTGATAGGTCGAGCGTAGAATTAGTTGCAATGCATTCCAAATGGCACTATCCAGACTTGGAAAGAGCTCGAAGACAATTTTCTCAAGAGGTACTATTCCAATGCTCAGTTTGTGGAAAGAAATGTCGCAATTACCAGGTTTGTTCAAGAAGAGGGTAAGTCACTATCTGATGCATGGGAAAGGTTCAAGTTGCTACTCCGAAAATTCCCGAACCACAAGAGTTCTATAAAGAATATGACACACTTCTTTGATGGATTGAGAAAACAAATGAGAATGCTTCTCGATGCCTCAGCTGGAGGTACATTGAGATTAAAGAATGACGAAGAGTTAAAAACATTAATTGAGAATATGTGTCATAATGGGTACCGTTTAAGAGAGTGCACAATGAAACAAAAAGATATTCAGTTTTGTCCACTCATATAGAAACACTAACCATATAGTTATCCGTAGCCTAACTAGCTCAAGCTAATATGATTAAAATTTAGATATTTTGTTGGGATTTATGTGGAGGAGAACATGCCAATGGTAATTGCACTATTGAGGTTGAGAGTGCAGAGGTTCAGATGCTAATTTTTAGAAGAATAATCCTAATTCCAACATCTACAATCCGGGTTGGAATGATCATCCGAACTTCAAATGGATCAATAATCATACTTCGAATGCTAATCAAGGTGTTCAATAAGCTCCTCAAGCACCTCAACACAAACCATCGCCTCTTGAAGAAGCATTACAAATTTTCATGAAGACCCCTCAAGATAGCTTCACGAAGGTAAATCAGACCCAAGAAAACATGCCTAAATCTCAGCATGAGATGGTACAAGATAATCAGATCCCGATGAACCAGAACATCTAAGCATCAATAAAAAAACCTAGAGATGCAAGTCGGTCAGTTATCTCGACAACTGGTAGCCTGAAAAAGTGCAAATGAAACATTTAAGGCCATTGAGTTGAGAAATATAGAAGTACAATCGGAACCAAAAGTTAGTGAAAATAAATAAATAAGTGGTAGTTGAGAAAGAGGTTGAAAAAAATTCTGAGCCAAAAAAAAGTGAGAAAAATAGTGATGATGACGTTAAGTGGTATAATCTCGACCAATTCATTAATAAAAATTCTCCCTTCAGAAGAGTTAAGAAACTTATCTTGACGGAGTCAAATCTAGAGCTACCCGATTACACCAAACCTCCATATCCTATACTGAAGATGAACCAAAAAAAAAATATGAAAGTAGGTTAGTTTAA
Source organism: Lathyrus tuberosus (assembly GCA_022829125.1). Classification (NCBI taxonomy): domain Eukaryota; kingdom Viridiplantae; phylum Streptophyta; class Magnoliopsida; order Fabales; family Fabaceae; genus Lathyrus; species Lathyrus tuberosus. The sequence goes on along the minus strand of JALAZF010000176.1, from coordinate 10,868,319 downwards.
AAAGTTTATGGAAATGTTGAATAAAATCTATGTGAACATTCTATTTTCTGAACTCTTTGACAAATGCTTGTTTATGAGAAGTTTGTAACACCCCCAATCTATACCCCCAATTAAATAAAGCAGTAAAAGAAAATTCCAAATTTCATCAGAGTATATTTAGAAATTCACAGCATAGACCGAGGGGTCACATCAATTTGAAACAAACACAATAAACCTGCCCATAAAGATATGCAACACTCGCAGGTAGCAAATAAACAGAGGAACTTAGTTCCTACTACCCACAATTCAAATACAGAATAAAGCGGAAAATCTGTACTGAATCTCATATATATATATATATATCATAAAAAGTTTGTCATACATCAAGCCATACATGCACAAGCCAAAAGATATATATACATATACACATCAAACTACAAAACGATCCCCCGACTACCCGGTGCCACATATCAGAGCCGATCGACAAAAGAATGAAGTCCTAAGCTTCACAAAAAGACCTCCAGCAACTCTAATCTGCAATTCCTCATAAAGCATTATAAAACAGCAGAAGGGTGAGAAAAACAATCATAATATAATTGCATACAATTATATATAACACAAAAATACGCATATATACGGTTCTCACCACAACTCACACCATAATTCAAACACAAAACAACACAATGTATATTTCATATTTCCATCACCAAGGTATACCAACCAAGCACAATACAAGTCTCACCAAGACATATCCATATGACAATTTCACCCACAATTTCAAACATAAACAAAACATTAATGATTTATGGAAATGCAAGAGACCGACACAACGACTCTATGCATATGCACACGCGGTACCGACTTCCATCAATTCTCAACACCATTACACTCAGGAACTATTGGAACCATCGCTCGTTACTTAGTGTAACTCCCCGTCGGGCATACGATGTTCCCCGTTGCTTTCGGTCCTCTTTGTATAAGGCTCACGACGTTTATGGATCGCTTTCAGTTCTCTTTGTATAAGGCTCACGATATGATCGCTCACACCCCACACGGGCACACGATCATCTATAACCATCACTTTCGGTCCTCTTATTTTTAAGGTGCATGATCCAATCAAATCGCTTTCAGTCCTCTTATTTTTAAGGCGCACGATGTTATAGCGGATTCCCTCTGGAATCAATCCGTCACTCAGGACGTCACAAGAATGCATATCATGATGCTCAGCATACAATGACTCATGACATTCAAATGCACACATATATGCAACCATCTCACTTAACATAAATCATGCTTTGCAATTCAAGCCCAAAACAATGCATTTATACCATACAACAGCACGCAAATCATACCATATCCATATCAACAACACATTGCATGATACACACCAATTACACACAATTATAACGACAAAAGTCGACACTATTCCAAATTTCCGACATAATTAAATCGGCTAACAATTTCCAAATCATCATAATAAGAAAGTACAGCTCAATAGCTACTCAACGATATCAAGAATGTTAAAAACAGATAAACGGAACACAAGTTACGGACTAAACAAGAAAAGACATCGCGAAAAACCCACATTTTGCAATTCTCCTGGCCATATGCGTATTGCCCTGAGCCATACGCGTATTGCCCTGATTCCTCGCCTATTCCATACACGTATTGCCCAAGGTTGTACGCGTATGGGCAGAGACCCATTTTTCCCAAAATTCCCATTGAAAGTCCAATACGTGTAGTGCCCTACACCATACGCGTATTGCCCTAAAGTCTTACGCGTACCATACGCAAATGGATAGATGACCGAGCAAAATGAAACTCCATACGCATATTGCCCAGTTTTCTTCAATGCCATACACGTATTGCCTTGACCAATACGCGTATTGTCTTGAGTGATACGCGTACGGGCAGTGGAAAATCCAAAAAATTCTGCAGAACTTTGTTCTGCGTTTTCCACCCCAAATCATCCAATTTTTCACCTATACATCAGAAAAATCACCAATACAATGCCTAACAACATGTATCTAACAAGTATCAACAATATTGGACCTGAAAGTATGATTTCCGACACAATTTAATCGATTCCTAATCAATTTTTACATAATAGGGGTTTTACTATATATTCCATTTCAATCCAAAAACAATCAAAAACACACATACATAATCATACACAAGCATATAATAATCGAGTTTCGCACCCTTACCCAATTTAATCGTGTTTAGAAAAGTCGGGAGATTGATTTCTTGATTTCCAAGTTTTTCTCACTTTTTCTTCTCTTCTTCTCTTTTCTTTCCCTTTTCCTTCTTCTCTGTTTCTTTCTCTCTATTTTTCTCTCTTTCTATTTCTATTTTCTAACTTAAAGAAAAATATCATGAAATGACCAAAATACCCCCACACTCAAATATCTCGCAAACGTTCCCAAAACCCGATAAAATATCACAACATTGAAAAATAACATATTTCCAAATAAAAGTCGAAAATAAAATAATATAATAATAAAATAATCAAAACGGCTTGATTAAATAAAAATACTAAAACTGGGGCATTACAACTCTCCCCCACTTAGAAATTTTCGTCCTCGAAAATATACCTGAGACGAACAACTCTGGATACGATTTTTACATCCGACTCTCCAACTCCCAAGTCAAATTGCCCTCAGCAGCGCCTCCCCACGCCACTTTCACAAGTGCAATATCCTTGCCTCTCAATCGTTTCACCTCACGATCCAAAATCCTAACTGGTAATGCCTCAACCGTAAGGTTCTCCCTTACCTCAACCTCATCCATCGGAATCACATGTGACGGATCCGGAACATACTTCCGAAGCTATGAAACATGGAACACATCGTGTAAATTTGACAGATTCGGCGGCAACGCCACCCTATAAGCCACAGCACCAACTCTCGCGGATATCTGGTAAGGACCAATAAACCGAGAAGTAAGTTTCTTCGATTTCAATGCACGACCCATATCCGTTACCGGTGTAACTCTAAAAAATACATGATCGCCCTCCTGAAACTCAAGATCTTTCCTTCTCTGATCATGATAACTCTTTTGCCTACTCTGAGAAGCCTTCATTTTCTCACGAATAAGCTTCACTTTTTCCGTAGTCTGTTGCACCAACTCTGGTCCAACCACCGAACTCTCACCAGATTCGTGCCAACACAACAGTGTTCGACATCTTCGTCCATACAGTGCTTCAAACGGTGCCATTCCAATACTAGAATGAAAACTGTTATTATACGTAAATTCAATCAATGCAAGATAACTATCCCACGCACCACCTTGTTCAAGAACACAAGCCCTCAACAAATCTTCCAACGACTGAATTGTTCTCTCCGTCTGACCATCCGTCTGCGGATGATAAGCTGGACTCAATTTCAATTTAGATCCCAAGGCCTTCTGTAAACTTTCCAAAAATTTCGAGGTAAACCTAGGATCTCGATCCGAAACAATACTCAATGGAACCCCATGCAATTTCACAATCACACTGATGTAAATCTCAGCTAACCTCTCCAAAGAAAAACTGATGTCAATCGAAATGAAATGAGCCGATTTAGTCAGCCTATCAACAACCACCCAAATAGCATTATGCCCTCGCTGTGTATTCGGTAACCCCGTTACAAAATCCATGGAGATGCTATCCCACTTCCACTCAGGAATATTCAACGGTTGCAACAAACCACTAGGCCTCAGATGTTCCACCTTCGATTTCTGACAAGTCAAACATGCATAAACAAACTGAGCCACATCTCTTTTCAATCCAGACCACCAGAAAATCTTCTTCAAATCCTGATACATCTTATTCGCTCCCGGATGTATACTCAAATTACTCCGGTGTCCTTCCTCCAAAATCATCTTTTTCAACTCCGCATCATCCAGAATACAAATTCTACCTCGGAATCTCAAAACACCGTTAACATCCACTTGAAAATCACTATTTGCATCTTTTTCTCCCACCAACATCAAATCCACAAATTTCACATCCAACTTCTGTTTCTCACTAACAGTCATCAGAAAATCATTAGTAATCGTTAGCATTCCAAGCCTCACGCTATCCGACGTCACTTCACAAACCAAACTCAAATCTCTAAACGATTCAAAAAGTTCCCACTCTTTAACCATTAAAGCGGACATATGCAACGATTTCCGACTCAACGCATCGGAAACCACATTAGCTTTACCAGGATGGTAATTCAAGACAAAGTCATAGTCCTTCAAAAATTCCAACCATCTACGTTGCCTCATATTTAGCTCTTTCTGATCAAACAAATATTTCAAACTTTAATGATCACTAAAGACTTCAAATCTTGCACCGTAGAGATAATGCCTCCAAATCTTTAACACAAAAACCACAGCCGCTAATTCAAGATCATGAGTAGGATAATTTTTCTCATGCACTCTCAACTGCCTCGAAGCATAAGCCACAACCTTACCTTCTTGCATCAGAACACCACCTAGACCAATCAAAGACGCATCACAATAAACCCCAAATGGTTCATTAGGATTCGGCAAAATAAAAATCGGAGCTGTCGTCAATCTTCTCTTCAGCTCATTAAAACTTTCCTCGCACCGAATATCCCAAATGAATGCTTGCCCTTTACAAGTCAACTGGTTCAAAGGAAGTGCTAGCTTAGAAAACCCTTCAATGAACCTTCGATAATATCCGGCCAAACCCAAAAAGCTTTGAATTTCAGTAATAGATCTAGGAGCCTCCCATTGTAGAACTGCTTCTACTTTAGATGGATCCACATAAATACCATTACCTGAAATCATGTGCCCAAGAAAACTCACCTCCGACAACCAGAACTCACACTTGGACACTTTGGCAAAAAGCTTTCTTTCTTTCAACACCTGCAAAACAATACGCAAATGCTCCACGTGCTCCTCCCGAGACTTAGAATAAATCAAAATGTCATCAATAAACACAATAATAAATCGATCCAAATGCTCATGAAAAATACGATTCATGTATTCCATAAACACACCTGGCGCATTCGAGACCCCGAACGGCATCACAAAATATTCATAATGACCGTAACGTGTCCTAAAAGCCGTCTTCTGGATATCTTCCTCTTTCACCCTAATCTGATGATACCCTGACCTCAAGTCAATCTTACTAAACACACACGCACCAACAAACTGATCCATCAGATCATCAATTCTCGGAAGAGGATACTTATTCTTAATCGTCACCTTATTCAACTGGCGATAATCAATACACAGCCGCATGCTTCCATCTTTCTTTTTCACCAATAAAACTGGAGCACCCCAAGGAGAGACGCTTGGTCTCACAAACCTCTTTTCCAACAACTCATTCAACTGTTTCTTTAACTCAACCAACTCAGATGCCGACATACGATAAGGTGCCAACGAAACCGGTCTAGTACCAGGAACTAGATCTATAGAAAACTCCACCTCTCTCTCTGGCGGCAAGTCTGAAATATCCTTAGGAAACACTTCAGGAAAATCACACACAACCGGAAACACATCAAGTGAAACTTGACTATCCACAGTCAAATATACAAACAACCCAAACAACTGAGCTTCATCCGCCAAAAGTCTCTGCAACTCTTTGGTAGATAAGAAACTCGAGTCTTCGTCTTCCTCAAGAGAAGGAAACCTTACCAGCTTATGATAACAATCAATATGAACCCGATTGAATTGCAACCAATTCATTCCCAGAAACACATCTAAACCCTCCAACGGCAAACACACCAAATCCATCTCAAAGTCTTTACCATAAATGGTCAAAGGACAACTTAGACAAACCAAAGAAGTAGTTACTGACCCCATTGCTGGAGTATCAATAACCATCTCACCACCTATCGAAGACAACACAAGATTCAAACGCTTCGCGCACTCAGACGAAATAAACGAATGAGTTGCTCCAGTATCAATAATAGCAACTAAAGGAGTACTATTAATAAAATAAGTACCTCTGATCAGACGGTCTGCACTTGAAGTCTGAGTTCCCGCCAAGGTAAAAACTTTCCCATCAGTTGGAGCTTGCTTTGGTTTCGGACACTTCGTACTAATATGACCAGGTTCCCCATAGTTGAAACACTTCGCCACATTCTTCCTTGCACAATCAGCTGCGACATGTCCTAAACCTCCACAGTTAGAACACTTCCTCAAATCCTTCCTACATTCGGACTGACGATGTCCCACATCACCATACCTATAACATCTCAGAGGACCAGACATTCCTCCTCCACTTGACCTTTTCATAAAATTCCCCCTTTGTTTACCCTTATCAGCTGGTGTTACATACGGACCACCACAAAACTGTTGCTTCCCTTTCCTCTCGCTCACACTCTTATAGTGAGTAGAACGAGCCTTACTATCCTCCTCATAAATCCTACAACAATCCACCAAATCAGAAAACCTTCGAATCCTTTGATAACCTATTGCCTACTTTATCTCAGGATGCAATCCGTTCTCAAACTTTACACACTTAAAAAATTCCGCAGTCGTTTCAGCATAATGAGGATAAAACTGCACAAGGTCCACAAACTTAGCAGTATAATCAACAACAGACATATTACCTTGTTTTAACTCCAAGAACTTAATTTCCTTCTTTCCTCTTACATCTTCAGGAAAATACTTCCTCAGAAACTCAATGCTAAACACAACCCAAGTGATCTCTTCCTCTGCAGCTTCCAACACATGACGTGTACCAACCCACCAATCATCAGCTTCTTCCAGTAACATGTGAGTACCCAGTCTCACCTTCTGATCCTCAGCGCAATCCATCACTCAGAAAATCCTTTCAATCTCTTTCAACCAAATCTGAGCACCATCAGGATCATATCTTCCTTTGAAGACAGGCGGGTTGTTCTTCCTGAACTCATAATTACCTGCAGCATTAAGTGCACCCTGCACAGCCCGAGCCATAGCTTGCATAGCAGCAGCCAAAGCAGCGTCATTCCTACCAGCCATATTCTGTTCATTTCCAATAACAGCAACTATGGTTAAACATACAGCTCACCGAACCACAAAGACTAACAAGGACTGACACAACTGACACGGACTGGCTCTGATACCACTTAATGTAACACCCCAAATCTATACCCCCAATTAAATAAAGCAGTAAAAGAAAATTCAAAATTTCATCAGAGTATATTTAGAAATTCACAGCATAGACCGAGGGGTCACATCAATTTGAAACAAACATAATAAACCTGCCCATAAAGATATGCAACACTCGCAGGTAGCAAATAAACAGAGGAACTTAGTTCCTACTACCCACAATTCAAATACAGAATAAAGCGGAAAATCTGTACTGAATCTCATATATATATATATATCATAAAAAGTTTATCATACATAAAGTCATACATGCACAAGCCAAAAGATATATATACATATACACATCAAACTACAAAACGATCCCCTGACTACCCGGTGCCATATATCAGAGCCGACCGACAAAAGAATAAAGTCCTAAGCTTCACAAAAAGACCTCCAACAACTCTAATATGCAATGCCTCATAGAGCATTATAAAACAGCAGAAGGGTGAGAAAAACAATCATAATATAATTGCATACAATTATATATAACACAAAAATACGCATATATACGGTTCTCACCACAACTCACACCATAATTCAAACACAAAACAACACAATGTATATTTCATATTTCCATCACCAAGGTATACCAACCAAGCACAATACAAGTCTCACCAAGACATATCCATATGACAATTTCACCCACAATTTCAAACATAAACAAAACATTAATGATTTATGCAAATGCAAGAGACCGACACAATGACTCTATGCATATGCACATGCGGTACCGACTTCCATCAATTCTCAACACCAGTTCACTCAGGAACTATTGGAACCATCGCTCGTTACTTAGTGTAACTCCCCGTCGGGCATACGATGTTCCCCGTCGCTTTCGGTCCTCTTTGTATAAGGCTCACGACGTTTATGGATCGCTTTCGGTCCTCTTTGTATAAGGCTCATAATCCGATCGCTCACACCCCACATGGGCACACGATCGTCTATAACCATCGCTTTCGGTCCTCTTATTTTTAAGGCGCACGATCCAATCAGATCGCTTTCAGTCCTCTTATTTTTAAGGCGCATGATGTTATAGCGGATTCCCTCTGGAATCAATCCGTCAATCAGGACATCACAAGAATGCATATCATGATGCTCAACATACAATGACTCATGACATTCAAATGCACACATATATGATACCACTTAATGTAACACCCCCAATCTATACCCCAAATTAAATAAAGCAGTAAAAGAAAATTCAAAATTTCATCAGAGTATATTTAGAAATTCACAATATAGATCAAGGGGTCACATCAATTTGAAACAAACACAATAAACCTGCCCATAAAGATATGCAACACTCGTAGGTAGCAAATAAATAGAGGAACTTAGTTCCTACTACCCACAATTCAAATACAGAATAAAGCGGAAAATCTGTACTGAATCTCATATATATATATATATATATATATATATATCATAAAAAGTTTGTCATACATCAAGCCATACATGCACAAGCCAAAAGATATATATACATATACACATCAAACTACAAAACGATCCCCAGACTACCCGGTGCCACATATCAGAGCCGACCGACAAAAGAATGAAGTCCTAAGCTTCACAAAAAGACCTCCAGCAACTCTAATCTGCAATGCCTCATAAAGCATTATAAAACAGCAGAAGGGTGAGAAAAACAATCATAATATAATTGCATACAATTATATATAACACAAAAATATGCATATATACGGTTCTCACCACAACTCCCACCATAATTCAAACACAAAACAACACATTATATATTTCATATTTCCATCACCAAGGTATACCAACCAAGCACAATACAAGTCTCACCAAGACATATCCATATGACAATTTCACCCACAATTTCAAACATAAACAAAACATTAATGATTTATGCAAATGCAAGAGACCGACACAACGACTCTATGCATATGCACATGCGGTACAGACTTCCATCAATTCTCAACACCAGTTCACTCAGGAACTATTGGAACCATCGCTCGTTACTTAGTGTAACTCCCCGTCGGGCATACGATGTTCCCCGTCGCTTTCGGCCCTCTTTGTATAAGGCTCACGACATTTATAGATCGCTTTTGGTCCTCTTTGTATAAGGCTCACGATCCGATCGCTCACACCCCACATAGGCACAAGATCGTCTATAACCATCGCTTTCGGTCCTCTTATTTTTAAGGCGCACAATCCAATCATATTGCTTTCAGTTCTCTTATTTTTAAGGCGGACGATGTTATAGCGGATTCCCTCTGGAATCAATCCGTCACTCAAGACGTCACAAGAATGCATATCATGATGCTCAGCATACAATGACTCATGACATTCAAATGCACACATATATGCAACCATCTCACTTAACATAAATCATACTTTGCAATTCAAGCCCAAAACAATGCATTTATACCATACAACAGCACACAAATCATACCATATCCATATCAACAGCACATTGCATGATACACACCAATTACACACAATTATAACGACAAAAGTTGACAAAACAAAACTATTCCAAATTTCTGACATAATTAAATCAGCTAATAATTTCCAAATCATCATAATAAGAAAGTACAACTCAATAGCTACTCAAGGATACCAAGAATGTTAAAAACGGATAAACGGGACACAAGTTACGTACTAAACAAGAAAAGACATCGCGAAAGACCCACATTTTGCAATTCTCCTGGCCATACGCGTATTACCCTGATCCATACGCGTATGGCCCTGATTCCTCGCCCATTCCATACGCGTATTGCCCAAGGTCGTACGCGTATGGGCAGAGACCCATTTTTCCCAAAATTCCCATTGAAAGTCCAATACGCGTAGTGCCCTACACCATACGCGTATTGCCCTAAAGTCTTACACGTACCATACGCAAATGGACAGATGGCCGAGCAAAATGAAACTTCATATGCGTATTGCCCAGTTTTCTTCAATGCCATACGCGTATTGCCTTGAGTGATACGCGTATGGGCAGTGGAAAATCCAGAAAATTCTGCAGAACTTTGTCCTGCGTTTTCCACCCCTAATCATCCAATTTTTCACCTATACATCAGAAAAATCACCGATACAATGCCTAACAACATGTATCTAACAAGTATCAACAATATTGGACCTGAAAGTATGATTTCCGACACAATTTAATCGATTCCTAATCAATTTTTACATAATAGGGGTTTTACTATATATTCCATTTCAATCCAAAAACAATCAAAAACACACATACATAATCATACACAAGCATATAATAATCGATTTTCGCACCCTTACCCGATTTAATCGTGTTTAGAAAAGTCGGGAGATTGATTTCTTGATTTTCAAGTTTTTCTCACTTTTTCTTCTCTTCTTCTCTTTTCTTTCCCTTTTCCTTCTTCTCCTTTTCTTTCTCTCTATTTTTCTCTCTTTCTATTTCTATTTTCTAACTTAAAGAAAAATATCACGAAATGACCAAAATACCCCCACACTCAAATATCTCGCAAATGTTCCCAAAACCCGATAAAATATCACAACATTGAAAAATAACATATTTCCAAATAAAAGTAAAAAATAAAATAAAATAATAATAAAATAATCAAAACGACTCGATTAAATAAAAATACTAAAACTGGGGCGTTACAAAGTTCATGAAAGAGCTCTTATCGGGAAAGCGAAAGTTGAAAATGATGAAAACATCGCTTTAGCGAAAGATTGCAATGCAATCATCCAAAGGAATCTTCCACCCAAACTAGTGTATCCATGTAGGTTCACTATTCCTTGTTCCATTGGTTCACTAACTATTATTCAAGCTCTACTTGATTTAAGAGCCAACATAAATCTGATGCTGTTATCCATGATGAGAAAGCTAAGTGTGGCGAACCAAAACCAACGTAGATGACCTTAACACTAGTTGATTGGTCAATTACATATCCATATATAGTTCTCAAAGATGTCCTAGTGAGGGTTAAGGACTTATTATTTCTTACAGATTTTGTGATCCTAGATATGTCGGAAGACTCCGAGACACCATTGAACCTTATAAGCCCCTTTTGGAAAGCGGTAAAAATCTCATTGATGTTGAACTGAGTGATTTAACTTTGATGTTTATTAAAGAAAAGGTAGTCTTCAAAGTGTTTGAAGAAATAAAACATCACAAAGATAGCCTCTAATGTTACTAGGTTGATATGCTCGACAAGGTTGTGAATGAGGTTCACAATGAAAGTACCCCTGCAAAACTGATGGATTGAGTCATTATAAATTCAATTAAGCAAGTTAAAAATGATTATGATGTGGAGGTAGCTGAATGTTTACTTCAAATTCAAGCCACTCAAGTTGAAGATACTACAAAGAAGATTGAAGAATTAAGTGAAACGGAACAATCAAGCCAACCGATAGTTCAAAAGGATCCAGAACTGAAGGAACTTCCAAAGCACTTGAAATATGTCTTCTTAGGTAAAAATCCATTACAACCGACGATCATCAGCAGTTAGTTGACAAATATTGAAGAGGAAAGTTTTTTTAGAGTGCTAAAATCTAACAAGAGAACACTCGACTAGAGTGTAAGTGATCTGAAAGGTATTATCCTGGTCTATTGTATGCATAAGATAAATTTGGAAGAAAAATTCAAACCTGTAGTTCAACCACAAAGAAGCTTAAATCCTATCATGAAAGAAGTGGTTAGGAAGCAAGTCTTAAATTTACTAGAAAGGTGTTGAATATGTTGTAGCAAATCACTTGTCCCGATTAGAGAATGAGGAAGTAACAAAGAAGGAAAAAAGCATCAATGAATAGTTCCCAGATGAGCATTTGACAGAAATCAATGTACGACCTTGGTTTGCTGGTATTGTCAACTATAAAGCTACAAAAAATGTACCAGAGGACTATACTTCGCAACAGAGAAAACACTTCTACAAAGATTAGTTCTGACGGTTTGATCAGAGATGTGTTATCTATGGGATGAGCCTTATCTATTTAAGACTAGTTCTGACGGTTTGATCAGAGATGTGTTGGGAAAAGAAGATAGAGACATTATGTGGCACTTCCATAGCTCAATCTTACTTATATTATTTATTTTATATTTTGTTAAATGCTTAAAATGATAACAATTAACTACCTAACTAAGATTTAACCATGCCACTCTTTTCCCTTAATTACCCTTTATACACATTTTAAATATACACTTCAAAATACCCTTATTCGTAATCGACTTAATAACCATAGCTTTAGCCAATTAATCACCCTTTTTCATCTAGCTGGCATCATTTAGGGCTTTGACCAATTCAATCAAAGATTTCATTTTTCTCTTTGCTATTTTGGACCAAAAAATTATTTTCTCCTACTACTTCTGTCCCAAATTATAAGGCACTTTGCAAAAAATATTTGTATCAAATTATAAGTCACTTTATAATCCCAATACAACATTAATGACATTTTTCCTAATATACCCTTAACTATTTATTTCTCTTTCTTCTTTTGATACTATTAATTTCTCTTTCCTTTGTAATTAATGAAGGGCAATAGTGTAAAGTTATACATAATTTCTCTTTCCCATACCACATTGATTACTTTTCTTAAACTGTGTGAAATACCCAAAACGTCTTATAATTTGGGACGGAGGGAGTATATCGTATGATAGTTACGGGTTGTGGAAGAAACTCATTTCCTCTCACTCTTTTTTCTGTTATCTTCGTTTCTCTTCCAATGTCTTCTTCCTCTTCTCTCTACCCTATCACTTTCCAAAAAAAATTTCTTTTCCTTTTACTCTCTTTACTCTTTTCACATTTTCCTTCATGAAGACATATATGGAAATCTCAAAAAAAAAAAAAACCGAAGAGGCAAAGTCGTCCTGTGAGAGGGTGAGGTCATAATGATGAATAATTTATTCATTGGTCCTCTCAATAGTCGTAATTGATAGGAAATTTAAGATTTATGGTTTGATTTGATTTTATTGAGTATTTTTGTATGCTTCCTTCTCTAATCTCTTTTCCTTTTCCCTTTGATTCTTAGTCTTTTAATGGATTTTTATGGGTCTTTCATGTGTAGGTTTTTATTGATCTATAGATTCAGTCAGGGTAAGTGAAAAAATTTATATTTCTATATATTTTTTCTCTAATTTTTCATTTGATGGGTGTTTCTTAACCATATTTATATTTAGTCGTTTTTGTTGTATGTTTTGAAACCAGATTGTTAGAGAATATATTTTTCTGCATCTATTCACTATTTTCATTTTCGTGTCGAAACTATTAAAAAAAATATTTTCTCTATTTTTCACTTCATGGGAGTTTCGAAACAAAATTTACATTTCGTACTTATTTTCTGTATGTTTCGAAACCACATTGTTACGAAGATATTTTTCGGCATCATTTCACTACTTCTTTGTGTATGTTTTTTTTTGGTTTTAACATACCCTATTACTTTTTGTACAATACATCAATGATACACTTTGTCTGTCTATTTGGTTTAAATGTTTCTTTGTTGTACCTTTAATTCCATTCTTTTGTATGTCATGGTTTAAATAGTTATGTTTGTATTTCTAGTTAATATGTTATGGTTTTTCCTAGTTTAAATGTAGATTTTTCTGGTTTAAATGTACTGCTTTTTCTTGTGTTTTTTTAGATTAAATGCATGCCGTTCACTTTTTGTTTACTTCATCTGTTTTATGCAGGTTCTGTTCTATCTTATTTTTGTTCTAAACATTTTCATCAACACTCTTAAATGGCTTTGGTTGTTATCTGTTGTTCATTATATTTTCATCAACACTCTTAAATGGCTTACTGTATGGATACTATTTTCTAAACTTATTGCATTTTGATGAACTTACACAAACTATATATGAATATGCAGATTGGATAGAACATAAAAGCACATTTGTAGCAGTAGGCAAAGGGGTGTCAATGTTGTTGCAAGAAAAAAAATGATAGGAGAAGCATTTGTAAAATGAGATTGCAATTTGATTCTCATTGTATAGATTTTGGTGTTTCTATTTATTTGTTTGTGCAGTATGGATATTGCATTGTTGTGTTTGTTGACATTACTCATTAGATGGATTAAATTTCTATTAGCTTATTACATTTTGCAACTTTCTATAGTTTTGGAGAGGTTGAGAATTCGCTGCGCCACCTGCATATTGCTGGTGTGCAGGATGATCAATCAGAAGAGGATAATATGTTATTATTGGAGCAACGTCTAATGCGATGTGTGGATGCGCGGAAAAAATGGTGAATGGAAAAGGGTTATCAGAAAAGTAGATGATTCTATTGCGGCCAGAGCTGATTTCTATCCCAGGTAGTTCTTTATAGGTTCTTTGATGAAGTGAGACTGGAGTTTTTTGGATTTTTTAATTGAATGTCTTGTTTTAGTTTTCGGACTCTTGCTTGCAACTTATGGTTTGTGAAGTGGAAGATTATATGAAGCTTTGTAAATTTGAGGATGCTAAGTCGTATCTTTTAAAGATTTCCCATTTGGAAGCTTTTCTTCCTGCATATTATAAAGCCATGTTCTTCGGTGTGGTTGGTGAAACATTTGTGCATTTTATCACGGGGTAGGTTGAGATGGTCTTGGGAAGGTTAAATATTGAATTGTTTCAGGTTTGAGAATGTTGTTTTCGCAGCTGAAAAGGCATGTGTATCAAGTAATAGCAATGTCGAGGTTACTAGGATTGCAATGATATTTTTCTGCTCTAGAAAATTTTATGAAGCTTGAAAAACTTATAGAGATGGACTATTATATGATAATTCCAGCTATGTTCTATGTTACAATAGAGCTATTTGTTGGTATAAACTTGGAAAGTGGGAAAATTCAGTTCAACTGTCAAAATGGAACTTTGTTTTAGATTTTAATATGTATGTTTTAGATTTCATAACATTACATAAATTTGTTGTCATATTCAACGGAGGGAGTAGATATCTGGTGAGAAGTTTTTCTATAATGCAACACAATTGTTGTATATTATATTTCTTTATTTGAAAAATATATCATTTTTAGTTTCAGTTATTTTACTGCATTCTTATTACTTGCAATTTTCGTATACCCTTTTACATGTACATGAATATTGCTTTTTCTATTTTTCTAGCCGTTTGTTTTCCATTGGAAAATAGCATGTACCATGCACTTTATATTTCTGAAGAGGAAATTGTTCTTTTGAACTCTAGGTAGAATGCACCTTACCCGATCTCTGTTGAGGCATGGAGATATAAAATGCCCAGGTATTGGATAGTAATCCTCATGTATATTGTGAAAAATAGGCAGTAGTCAGAGGAAATCATTTTCCTGATATGTTACCCTTCCTCCAAAGCATTTGTTATAGCATTTTCAGGGAGGCATCTAGATCTCATAAACATTTAAAGGTGGAATCCCCTTGGCAAATGGAGACGACTCTTGCAAAAGCCACCCACTTGGGCTTATCCATTATGGCAAGCTCGATAAGACTAATGTGGATCCACATGGTGTCAGTTGGTGTCCTGCTACTGTTTATAGAGAGGGTATAAGAACAAATGAAAAGACCATAACATATATCGTCAAAACCAATTTCATCTTCCTTGTATTTTCTGTAAGTTAATCTCTTCTCTCAAGTTGGTATTTCCTTCAGTCTTTGATCTACAAATTTTAATGTTTCCTTTCTTAAACATGTTTTTAATTTTTTGATTTCATAGCCCATTTCTGATTTCAAGCTAAGAAGAAGATGAAGATATGTTTGTGGGTTGTGGTTTCAATTTCTCATAAAGAAGAAGAAAAAGCAGATACGAGGTAAGCTGTTTCATACTCTCATATAATATTCTACAATTTTGATTTTTTTTTTGATCTTTCATAATCACCGATTAAAATCACATGTTTCATTTCTCAATTTGTTGTTTTAATTATTCACCTTTTGTTATTTTGTATGGTTTATCTGATGTTTTCATTTCAATATGGTATTTAAGATTTAGAGCTTTCGAAATAAAGTTATGAAATTTATGCTTTATTATGGTTTCATTTCAATCTTATAGGTTAGTTATGTTTGTAAAATTTAATTTTACATTTATTATAAATCTTATTTAGTGTGTTTTTAGACCTATGTTCATTTCTTCCAATCCAATATTATTAGAAATAACTTTTTTAGTGGAGTGCATTTCACTTAAAAAACATTTCCAAGCACTTGCTTAGAAGCTTCATAGTAATAGACATGTTCTGGACTGGACCAATGGCTAGACATGGCCAAATCCACCTCTGCTCCCAGAACGACCCAGTTGCCTAAGTCCCATCCATAAAGGAGCAAAAGTTACCTTTCTGCCCCTCCAACCGGGCAAGGACTGCATCGCTCCTCCCCAGAAATGCTGCCCGTTCCGCACAACTTCTTTACTCCCCGAGAAGCTAAGGGCATGTGCCCGACACTATGCCTATGCCCGACATAACGGCTAGTTTTGGGCACCCTGCCCGACATAACGGCTAGTTTCGGGCAGTTACCTATTCTTCGGGAAAACAGTTATTTCGCCCCGAAAATAGCACCGTTGGCCACACGCTGGGGGCACTATATAAACCCTCTCACTTGAGAGGGTCAGGTATCCAATAATCACCCTCGAAACTCATACTTTGTACTTTCCCCTTTTCTCTGACCCTTTCTTACTTAAGCGTCAGAGTGCCTTGCAGGTACACCCCCTCCTCCTCCTCACACGCCTAGCATCTCAGACATACTTGGTGGCCCACTTCGATTGGATCTGATCTAGCCTTAACGATCAGTGGCGCCATCTGTGGAAACTCTTGTTCTCCCCTTCTTTCTTTCCCCAGAAACCAAAGATCAAAGCAAATTTTCAAGATCATCATCATGGCCTCTCAAGATCACGCCAAAGGTGCTCTCCAGTCCATTGTCCTCCCCGTCAACAAGACTGACGTTGACGGTCCATCTGCTCTCCTCGAAGATCCCCATTTTCTGAGAGACGGGGCCATGGCCTCTCTCTCACCTACTCCTACTGATCGTGAAGATGACCAGCCCTCGCTGGCCATCCAGCCCGTTCCTGCTCCGCCCAACGCCGACCCGGCCGGGGTGGCCCTTCTGGAGGCGCTCAACAAAACCAACCTCCTAATCCTCTAGCAGAACGAAAGGATCGGGGCATTGTAAGAATCTGCTCGCCCAAGATCCTCCCCTCCTCCGAGGAAGAACCATCGACAATCTAAGAGCCTGCAGCCTTGGCGAGAAGTCGACCGAAGGCTGCACCAAGAGCCAGAATCTCACGCCGTTTGGAAACGCGACCAGGTTTCCCCGCGGAACCAGCACTCTCTCAGCCACAAGAGGACCCGAAGAAACAAGCAGTCACCTCCGGTCAGGTCAAAGGGCCGGGCCCGTTCACCTTCCCCTCGAAGAAGCTGTCGACACGAGCGAGTCGTCCGGTCCCCATCACCAACCAGCTCCAGCAGCGATGATGAGCCTCATGGCCCGTTATCCCAAGAGATCTTGGCAGCACGCCTCCCCAAGGGCCCGGAGAAGCCCCCAGCACTGGGCACGTATGACGGCATGACCGACCCTGATGAGCACATCGAAAACATCGATGCACTATTGGATTACCGTGGCGTCCGGGGCGCCATCAAGTGCCAGCTATCTTCGACCACCCTCTGAAAAGGGGCAATGACGTGGTACAAGTAGTTGCCCGAAGAATCTATTACGTCGTGGAAGCAACTGGGGAGGATGTTCTCCCGACATTTCACTGCGTCATGACGTCACCCCAAGACTAAAGCCTCCCTTGGGGCCATAATCCAAAGAAAGTACGAACCTCTCCAGGCATACATCGAGAGGTTCGACAAAGAAGCGGTACAGGTCCCTACAACTGACGAGATGAAAAAATTTCTGCTCGAGCAAGGACTCCGCCCGAGCTTAAAATTTTCTAAAGTCGTCGGCCTAGCACCTCCGAGGAATCTGGATGCCCTCCTCCTCAAGGCACAATCGCATATCCAGTGCGAGGAGAAGGAAACGTCCAACTCCGTCCGAGCTTCTCGCCACCAGGAGAACGCTCGGGCCTCCAGAGGCGAGGAAGCCTCGACATCCCGTCGAGGAGAAAGGAAACGCGAAGACCGTCCTCGGGACTCCCGCGACAGCAAGGGACCCTCTGGACGATTCCACGACTATACCCCCCTGACCGTCTCCAGGGAAAAGATACTGCCCGAGTGCGCGAATTAGGAGTTCAAGCAAGCAGGGGCCCGCTTCCCCAAACAAATATCGGCCAAACCCAACGCCGAGAAATTAAAGTACTGTCGTTTCCATAAGAGTCACGACCACACTACTGAAGACTGCATCTATTTGAAGGACGCTATCGAGATACTGATTAGGGATGGCCACCTGAAACAGTTCACTAAGAAGAAAGATGCTCATCGGCATGACGCCCAGGAGTCCAAGAAGGTAGAGAAAGAGGTGCCTTCCTCAGAAGAGGCCAACATCCAGGTCGCCATGTCCGTATCGCGACTAGAGGACTTCTACGTCCTAGATGAGCTCAGCGCTCCTGCCTACTTCGCGGCCCACAGCCCGTGGGAGACGTTCCCATCCGCCATGGTCATCTCAGGCTGAGGTTTCAATAAAGTCACGGTGGGCTCCGTGAAAATAAAATTCGAGCACCTAATAAACACGAGCTCCAATAAGGTGACCACGCTCGACTAAGCCCAAAAGGGCTCTGTCCTCATCTCCTTCTACCAGGAAGAGCTCCTCGGAGGATCTCCAAACTCGAGCATACCTTTGCTCGTCAGAGCTCGAATGGCGAACTTCGACATTTGCAGAATCCTCGTCGACCAAGGCAGCTCGGTCGACATTATGTACTCCCAACTGTTCTCAACACTTCAACTGGACGAATCACACCTCACCCCCTATATGGGGTCTGATTTGCAAGGATTCAACGGATCAGTGATCAAACCCTGGGGATACGTCGAACTGATCGTCACTTTTGGATCAGCAGAGACGACCAGATCCGTTAAAGTGCAGTTTTTGGTGATCGATTGCCCGTCACTGTACCAGTGTATCTTCGGAAGACCAACATCGGCTAAGTTGGTAGCTGTACCCTCAACCGTCCACCTGAAGATGAAGTATTACACTTCGAAGGGGATGGTCGCCACCCTCCACGGCGACATCAAAGCCGCACGACGATGTTTCAAAGCAGCCACAAAGGGACTCAACACCATCACGTCGAAGCCAAAGGTTTCGAACAAGCCAGGCTTGCCCAGCAGTTCCGAGGAAGCTAAGCCTCTGCCTCAGGTCGACTCCATTGACCTTGATAGCCGCTTCCCTGAAGAAGACCAGCTGGAGGACCAAGCAGCTTCAACCAGCTCATCTATCCTGCCCAGCAGAAGCTCCCATCTGATGCGCCTAATCCCAGATGGCAACTTCGAGCTTGTTTTGTTCGACGACGACCCCCAGCGAGGAGTGAAGATAGGAGCGGACCTCCCCGACATCGCAAGGAAGCAACTCAAAGCCAGCTTCCGTGAGAACTCCGATCTCTTCGCCTGGAGCGCTGTAACACCCCCAATCTATACCCCGAGGAATTAAAGCGATAACAAATAATCAGAGTGTAATTAAAACATTCATGGCATAGACGGGAGCGTCACATCAAAAACACGAAATGCAACAACCTGCTCATATAGATATGCAACAATTAGGTAGCAACGTAAACAGAGGAACTCAGTTCCTAACACCCACAATTCAGATACAGAATAAAAGCGGAAAATCTGCAACTGAAATCTCATATATATAGAACATAAAAGTTTGTCAGTCATACACAGAGTCATACATGTACAATCCCAAAAAGAACATATACATATACACATAATCACAAACGATCTCCCCGACTACCCGGTGCTACATATCAGAGCCGACCGACAAAAGAATGAAGACATAATCTTCACAAAAAGACCTCCAACATCTAATTTGCAATGCCTCATAGAGCATTCAAAACAGCAGAAGGGTGAGAAACACAATTATAATATAATTGCATATAATTATATAATAACACAAAAATACACATGTAAAATATTCTCACCACAACTTACACCAGAATTCAAAAACAAAACAACACAATTCATATCTCATACATCCATCACAAAGATATATCAATCATGCTCAATGCATTTATCACCCATATATATATATACATATATATATATATATATATATATATATATATATATATATATATATATCAATTCATCCATTCCATTCACAATTCCACACATTATCAATCCATTCATGATTTATGCAAATGCACAGAGACCGACACAACGACTCTATGCAATGCAATGCGGTACCGTTCCATCCATCATTCTCATCATTAATTCTCTCAGGAATTATTGGAATCATCGCTTGTTACTTAGTGTAACTCCCCGTCGGGCAAACGATGTTCCCCGTCGCTTTAGGTCCTCTTGGTATAAGGCTCACGACGTTTATAGATCACTTTAGGTCCTCTTTGTATAAGGCTCACGATGCGATCGCTTTAGGTCCTCTTTGTATAAGGCTCACGATCGTCTATAACGTCGCTTTAGGTCCTCTCGGTATAAGGCTCACGACCGTTATCGCAGATTCCCTCTGGAATCGTTTCGTCGCTCACACCCACTAGGGCACACGACATCACAAGAATGCATATCATGATGCTTGGCATACAAAGACTAATGACAATCAAATGCATACATATATACACCCATAATCATGCATATACAATCAAACACCACACAATGCATTTATTGCCATAAGGCCACAAACCATCATCACAACATTTCATCACATGCATTCACATCATATAACAGCACACAAGTCATACGATATATATATATAAAGCATATTGCATGATAACACAACAATCACATACAGTTAAGACGACAAAGTCGACAAAATGACACATTCCCAAATTCCCGACATAATTAAATCGGCCACCAATCTCAAAACCATTTTTATAAGAAAGAACATCTCAATAGCTTCCTAACGGTACCAAGAACGCCTCGATCCGAGTTACGGATCAAAAGTTACGGCATCGGACGCGAAATCGGGAAAATTCTGCACCCTCTCTGATCATACGCGTATTGCCTTAGGCCATACGCGTAATGCCCAGCTCGCTCGCCCATCCATACGCGTATTGCCCAAACTGCTACGCGTATGGGCAGAGATTGAATTCTCCCCAAAAATTCCACTAAAAACCTAGTACGCGTATTGCCTCCCTAGTTACGCGTAATGTCTTGCCAAGTACGCGTTCCATTACGCATTCCAGTAGAGGGTCGTGTAAAATGGGTTCCATACGCGTAATGCCCACATTTTCCTCTTGCCATACGCGTATTGCCCTAACCAATATGCATATTGTCTTGCCTGTTACGCGTATGGGCAGCGAAACCCAGAATTTTTTTGCAGAATTTCTGCTACGAAATTCAACCAAATTCACTCCCAAATCTCATCTAAACAACAGCCAATTACCAATTGAATGCACAACAACATATATCTAACATGTATCAACAATAAGGAACCTTAAAACATGATTTCCGACACAAATTATATCAAATTCTAACAATCTCAACATAGTAATGGTTTTAGTTCTATATTCAATTTCAACCCAACAACCAACAAATACATACATACATAATCATACACAAGCATAGAATAATCGAGTTTCGCACCCTTACCCGATTAATCGTGTTTTCAAAAGTCGGTTGAATCGTTTTCTTACTCTCTAAGTTTTTCCCTTTTTCTTCTTTCCTTTCTCTTTTCCTTCTTTCTCTTTTCCTTCCTTACTATTTTCTCTCTTTTTTTCTCTTTAAGTTTCTAACTTAAGAAAAATAAGTAAAATGGCCAAAATACCCCTACACTCAAATATCTCGCAAACGCTCCCAAAACGCGATAAAACATAATAACGATGAAAAATAATATATTTCCAAATAAAAGTAAAAAATAAAATAATATAAAAACAAAAATAATTAAATCGACTCGATTAAATAACTCTAACAAAAACTGGGGCGTTACAACTCTCCCCCACTTAGAGATTTTCGTCCTCGAAAATATTACCTGAGACGAACAACTCCGGATACGACTCCCGCATCCGAATCTTCAACTCCCAAGTCAAATTGCCCTCAGGAGCGCCTCCCCACGCTACTTTCACAAGCGCAATATCCTTGCCTCTTAACTGCTTCAACTCGCGATCCAAAATTCTCACTGGTAATGCCTCAACCGTAAGGTTCTCCCTTACCTCAACCTTATCCATCGGAATCACATGCGACGGATCTGGAACATACTTCCGAAGCTGTGAAACATGGAACACATCATGCAAATTCGAAAGATTCGATGGCAATGCCACCCGATAAGCCACAACACCCACTCTCCCGGATATCTGATAAGGACCAATAAACTGAGAAGTAAGCTTCTTCGACTTCAATGCACGCCCAACACCCGTCATCGGTGTAACTCTCAAAAATACATGATCGCCTTCTTGGAACTCAAGATCTTTCCTCCTTCGATCATGATAACTCTTCTGCCTACTCTGAGAAGCCTTCATTTTCTCACAAATAAGTTTCACCTTTTTTGTAGTTTGTTGCACTAACTCTGGTCCAACCACCGAACTCTCACCAGATTCATGCCAACACAAAGGTGTTCGACATATTCTTCTATACAACGCTTCAAAAGGTACCATTCCAATACTCGAATGGAAACTGTTGTTATACGTGAATTCCACCAACGAAAGATAACTATCCCAAGCACCACCTTGCTCAAGAACACAAGCTCTCAACAAATCTTCTAACGACTGAATAGTTCTCTCGGTCTGACCATCCGTCTGAGGATGATAAGTAGAACTCAATCTCAACTTGGAACCTAACGCCTTTTGCAAACTTTCCCAAAATCTGGAAGTAAACCTCGGATCTTGATCTGAAACGATACACAATGGAACACCATGTAGCTTCACAATCACACGGATATAAATCTCAGCCAACCGCTCCAAAGAAAAACTGATGTCAATCGGAATGAAATGCGCCGATTTAGTCAGCCTATCCACAACTACCCAAATGGCATTATGTCCTCTCTGTGTATTCGGCAACCCTGTCACAAAATCCATAGAAATGTTGTCCCATTTCCACTCGAGAATATCCAACGGTTGCAATAATCCACTAGGCTTCTGATGTTCTACCTTCGACTTCTGACACGTCAAACACGCATAAACAAACTGAGCCACATCCCTCTTCAATCCAGACCACCAAAAGATCTTCTTCAAATCTTGATACATCTTATTAGCTCCCGGATGTATACTCAAATTACTCTGGTGTCCTTCCTCTAAAATCATCTTTTTCAAGTCCGAATCATCAGGAATACAAATTCTACCACAAAATTTCAAAACACCCTTATCATCCACTTTAAAGTCACCATTCACACTTTGATCTCCAACCATCAACAAATCAACAAATTTCACATCCAACTTCTGCTTCTCGCTAACGGTCGACAGAAAATCATTAGTAACTTTTAACATACCAAGCCTCATACTATCAGATGCCAATTCACACACCAAACTCAAATCTATAAATGCTTCCAAAAGTTCCCACTCTTTAACCATCAAAGCGGACATATGCAAAGATTTCCGGCTTAACGCATCGGCTACCACATTAGCTTTACCAGGATGGTAATTTAAGCTAAAATCGTAGTCCTTCAAAAATTCCAACCATCTCCATTGCCTCATATTCAACTCTTTCTGATCAAACAAGTATTTCAAACTCTTATGATCACTAAAGACTTCAAATCTTGCACCATAGAGATAATGCCTCCAAATTTTCAATACAAACACCATAGCCGCTAATTCCAAATCATGAGTAGGGTAATTCTTCTCATGAATCCTCAATTGCCTCGAAGCATAAGCCATAACCTTGCCTCCTTGCATCAACACTCCACCTAAACCACTCAAAGACGCATCACAATACACCACAAACGGTTCACTAGGATTCAGTAAGATCAAAATTGGAGCTGTAGTCAATCTTCTCTTCAGTTCACTAAAACTTTCATCACATTGAATATCCCAAATGAACGTTTTACCTTTACAAGTCAGCTGGGTCAAAGGAAGTGCTAACTTGGAAAAGCCTTCAATGAATCTTCGATAATATCCAGCTAAACCCAAAAAGCTTATAATTTTAGTAACAGATCTAGGAGCCTCCCATTGTAGAACTGCATCTACTTTGGATGGATCCACAACAATACCATTACCTGAAATCACATGCCCAAGAAAACTCACTTCTGACAACCAGAACTCACACTTGGACAACTTGGCATAAAGTCGCTTCTCCTTCAAAATTGCAATACAATATGCAAATGCTCCGCATGTTCCTCCCGAGACTTAGAATAAATCAAGATGTCATCAATAAACACAACAACAAATCGATCCAACTGCTCATGGAAAATATGATTCATATACTCCACAAACACTCCTGGCGCATTAGAAACCCCGAACGACATCAGAGAATATTCGTAATGTCCGTAGCGTGTCCTAAAAGCCGTCTTCTGAATATCTTCCTCTTTCACTCTAATCTGATGATAACCTGACCTCAAATCAATTTTACTAAACACACACGCACCTACCAAATGGTCCATCAGATCATCAATTCTCGGAAGAGGATACTTATTCTTAATCGTCACCTTATTCAGCTGGCGATAATCAATACACAATCACATACTTTCATCCTTCTTTTTCACCAATAAAATTGGAGCATCCCAAGGCGATACACTCGGCCTCACAAACCTCTTTTCTAATAATTCATTCAACTACTTCTTCAACTCAACCAACTCAGATGCTGACGTACGATAAGGTGCCATAGATACAGGTCTAGTACTAGGAACTAGATCTATAGAAAACTCCACCTCTCTTTTTGGTGGCACATCTGAAATATCCTATGGGAACACCTCTAAAAATTCACACACAACTGGAAACACATCAATTGCAACTTTACTATCCACAGTCAACGACGCAAACAACCCGAAAAACTGAGCTTCATCCGCCAAAAGCTTCTTCAACTCTTTGGTAGATAAGAAACTCGATTCCTCGTCTTCCTCAAGAGAAGGAAATCTTACCAACTTATGATAACAATCAATATGAACCCGATTGAACTGCACCCAATTCATTCCCAGAACCACATCTAAACCCTCCAACGGCAGACACACCAAATCCATCTCAAAATCTCTACCATAAATGGTCAAAGGACAACTTAAACAAACCAAAGAAGTAGTTACCGAACCTATTGCTGGAGTATCAATAACCATCTCTCCACCCATCGAAGACAACAAAAGATTCAAACGCTTCGCACACTCAGACGAAATAAATGAATGAGTCGCTCCGATATCAATAATAGCAACTAAAGACATACTATTAATAAAAAAAGTACCTCTGATCAGACGATCTGCACTAGTAGTCTAAGTTCCTGCCAATGCAAATACTTTCCCTCCAGCTGGAGCTTGCTTTGGTTTCGGACACCTCGTACTAATATGACCAGCTTCTCCATAGTTGAAACACTTCACCACATTCTTCTTGCACTCAACTGTTACATGTCCTATACCTCCACAAATGGAACACTTCCTCATATCCTTTCTACATTCAAACTGACGATGTCCTAAGTCACCACACCTAAAACATCTCAGAGGATTAGACATACCTCCCCTACTTGGCCTCTTGTCAAAATTAGCCCTTTGCTTTCCCTTGTCAGCTGGTGTCACATAAGGGCCACTACAAAATGGTTGCTTCCCTTTCCTTTCGTTCACACTCTTATAGTGAGTAGAATGAGCTTTGCTATCCTCCTCATAAATTCTACAACAATCCACCAAATATGAAAACCTTCTAATCCTTTGATAACCAATTGCCTGCTTGATCTCAGGACGCAACCCATTCTCAAACTTCACACATTTGGAAAACTCTGTAGTTGCTTCAGCATAATGTGGATAAAACTAAAGAAGCTCCACAAACCTAGCAGTGTAATCCACAACAGACATGTTACCTTGTTTCAACTCCAAGAACTATATTTCGTTCTTTCCTCTAACATCTTCAGGAAAATACTTTCTCAAAAACTCCCTGCTAAACAAAGTCCAAGTGACCTCTTCACCTGCAGCTTCCCAAACATGACGCTTACTAACCCACCAATCATCAGCCTCCTCCTGCAATATGTGAGTACCCAATCTCACCTTATGTTCCTCAGCACAGTCCATCACTCGAAAGATTCTTTCAATCTTCTTAAGCCAAATCTGAGCACCATCAGGATCATGTCTCCCTTTGAAGACAGGCAGTTTGTTCTTCCTGAACTCATCATTCCCACCAGCATTAGGTGCACCCCGCACAGCCAGAGCCATATCTTGCATAGCAGCATCAAGAGCAGCGTCATTCCTACCAGCCATATTCTGTTCATATCCAATAACAGTAACTATGGTTAAACAAACAGCTCTCCCAAACACAAAGACAGCCACAAACTGGCACGAACTGACACAAACTGGCACTGATACCACTTAATGTAACACCCCCAATCTATACCCCGAGGAATTAAAGCGATAACAAATAACCAGAGTGTAATTAAAATATTCATGGCATAGATGGGAGCGTCACATCAAAAACACGAAATACAACAACCTGCTCATATAGATATGCAACAATTAGGTAGCAACGTAAACAGAGGAACTCAGTTCCTAACACCCACAATTCAGATACAGAATAAAAGCAGAAAATCTGCAACTGAAATCTCATATATATATATAACATAAAAGTTTGTCTGTCATACACAGAGTCATACATGTACAATCCCAAAAAGAACATATACATATACACATAATCACAAATGATCTCCCCGACTACCCGGTGCTACATATCAAAGCCGACTGACAAAAAAATGAAGACATAATCTTCACAAAAAGACCTCCAGCATCTAATCTGCAATGCCTCATAGAGCATTCAAAACAGCAGAAGGGTGAGAAACACAATTATAATATAATTGCATACAATTATATAATAAAAAAAATTACACATGTAAAATATTCTCACCAGAACTTACACCAGAATTCAAAAACAAAACAACATAATTCATATCTCATACATCCATCACAAAGACATATCAATCATGCTCAATGCATTTATCACCCATATATATATATATATATATATATATATATATATATATATATATATATATATATATATATATATATATATATATATATATATATATATATATCAACTCATCCATTCCATTCACAATTCCACACATAATTAATCCATTCATTATTTATGCAAATGCACAGAGACCGACACAACGACTCTATGCAATGCAATGCGGTACCGTTCCATCCATCATTCTCATCATTAATTCTCTCAGGAATTATTGGAATCATCGCTTGTTACTTAGTGTAACTCCCCGTCGGGAAAACGATGTTCCCCGTCGCTTTAGGTCCTCTTGGTATAAGGCTCACGACGTTTATGGATCGCTTTAGGTCCTCTTTGTATAAGGCTCACGATCCGATCGCTTTAGGCCCTCTTTGTATAAGGCTCACGATCGTCTATAACGTCGCTTTAGGTCCTCTCGGTATAAGGCTCACGACCGTTATAGCAGATTCCCTCTGGAATTATTTCGTCGCTCACACCCACTAGGGCACACGACATCACAAGAATGCATATCATGATGCTTGGCATACAAAGATTCATGACAATCAAATGCATACATATATACACCCATAATCATGCTTATACAATCAAACACCACACAATGCATTTATTTGCCATAAGGCCACAAACCATCATCACAACATTTCATCACATGCATTCACATCATATAACAGCACACAAGTCATATGATATATATATAAAGCATATTGCATGATAACACAACAATCACATACAGTTAAGACGACAAAATGACACATTCCCAAATTCCCGACATAATTAAATCGGCCACCAATCTCAAAACCATTTTTATAAGAAAGAACATCTCAATAGCTTCCTAACAGTACCAAGAACGCCTCGATCCGAGTTACGAATCGAAAGTTACGGCATCAGACGCGAAATCGGGAAAATTCTGCACCCTCTCTGGTCATACGCATATTGCCTTAGGCCATACGCGTAATGCCCAGCTCGCTCGCCCATCCATACGCGTATTGCCCAAACTGCTACGCGTATGGGCAGAGACTGAATTCTCCCCAAAAATTCCACTAAAAACCTAGTATGTGTATTGCCTCCCTAGTTACGCGTAATGCCTTGCCAAGTACGCGTACCATTACGCATTCCAGCAGAGGGCCGTGTAAAATGGGTTCCATACGCGTAATGCCCACATTTTCCCCTTGTCATACGCGTATTACCCTAACCAATACGCGTATTGCCTTGCCTGTTACGCGTATGGGCAGCGAAACCCAGAATTTTTCTGCAGAATTTCTGCTGCGAAATTCAACCAAATTCACTCCCAAATCTCATCTAAGCAATAGCCAATTACCAATTGAATGCACAACAACATATATCTAACATGTATCAACAATAAGGAACCTTAAAACATGATTTTAGACACAAATTATAACAAATTTTAACAATCTCAACATAGTAATGGTTTTAGTTCTATATTCAATTTCAACCCAACAACCAACAAATACATACATACATAATCATACACAACCATAGAATAATCGAGTTTCGCACCCTTACCCGATTAATCGTGTTTTCAAAAGTCGGTTGAATCGTTTTCTTACTCTCCAAGTTTTTCCCTTTTTCTTCTGTCCTTTCTCTTTTCCTTCTTTCTCTTTTCCTTCCTTACTATTTTCTCTCTTTTTTTCTCTTTAAGTTTCTAACTTAAAAAAAATAAGTAAAATGACCAAAATACCCCTACACTCAAATTTCTCGCAAACGCTCCCAAAACGCGATAAAACATAATAACGATGAAAAATAATATATTGCCAAATAAAAGTCAAAAATAAAATAATATAAAAACAAAAATAATTAAATCGACTCGATTAAATAACTCTAACAAAAATTGGAGCGTTACAAGCACCGCCCAGATGCCCGGCTTGGACCCGTCCGTCGCCTGCCATCAACTCACGATTAACCCGGCCGTCAAAGCAGTAGCACAACGTAGGAGAAACCAGTCTCCGGAGAAAACAGAGGCTACAGAAAAAGGTGTAAAGGACCTCCTCGAGGCCAAATTTATTTCGGAAGCCAAGTACACCACTTGGCTGTCCAACGTTGTACTTGTAAAGAAATCTAATGGCAAATGGCGAATGTGCATTGATTACATCGATCTTAATAAGGCATGCCCGTTTTCCAATATTGAAATCTATTTTCCAATATTGATAAACTTGTTGATAATTCTGCCGGTTTTAAACTTTTATCATTCATGGATGCCTACTCGGGCTATAATCAAATTCTAATGGCAATGAGCGATAAAAAATACACGACCTTCATGACCGAGTCGAGCAACTATTACTACAACGTAATGCCCTTCAGCCTGAAGAATGCCGGCGCGACCTATCAAAGATGATGAACAAGGTCTTCCGGGGAGAGATAGGCGACATGCTCGAAGTTGAAGATGGCTGGTTTCTACCTGAGTGAATCGCACACTCAAAGATACAACAGAGTCGCCACCGAACTTTATTTAGTCCCAAAGGACAGGGAAAATATCAATAAAACCCAAGTGGAAGAGAAACGGGAACGAGGGGTCGGTTATGCGAAAGGAAGGTACTAGCACCTAACGCATCAGTCGTACTCGACGGGAACCATTTCGCTTGCTTCTAGGCTTGGATGGGTTATCCATCTAAAGGCTTCTAGCTAAAAGAAAAGAAGAGAGAGAGAAAGGGGAAAAATAAAAGAAAGAAGGAAGGTGCTTGCGGAGGAACAAGGTCCTCGTGCCTACGTACCCTCATAGTGCAATGAGGAAGTCAGAGCTTCGTAGTTCATGGAACCAAGGGACGAAGAAAAGGAAAGAAAGGAGGAAGACGGAAGAAAGGTGGAAGTGTGCTCGCCGAGATCATTGCGATCTCATATCTACGTATCTGACATTCAGAAGAATGCAGAATCAGAGCTTCCGTAGTTCGGGGAACTTAAGACGGAAAGGGAAAGGAAAGCGGTGTCAAAACCAAGAGCAAAAAGAAAGAAGGAAATTCCACTGAGGATTCCAAAGAAATTGTGTCAAAACCAAGAAAAGAGAAAGAAGGAAATTCCACAGGGGATTCCAAAGAAATGGTGTCGAAACCAAGAAAAGAGTGTAAAGAAAAGGAATAGTAACTGTACTGAGAATAAAGTGCGAGAATGGTGTCGAAACCAAGAGAATAAAGGAATAAAGGGGAAATGGTGTCCAAACCAAGGGAATAAGGGAATAAGAGAGAAATGGTGTCCAAACCAAGGGAATAAGAGAATAAGAGAGAAATGGTGTCTAAACCAAGAGCAAGAGATGAGAGAGAAACTCTATTGGGGATAACAAAGAGGATCGGTGTCGAAACCAAGAAAGTAAGAGCAAAGGGAATAGGAAGGACTCCTCTGGGGATCCAAATAAAGGGACGGTGTCAAAACCAAGAGAAAAGGGAGAATCGGTATATTAACTGGCTGACAGTGGTTAACCGGGGAAGAAAAGACTGCAACTCTGTAGGGATAGAGAAGCATTCGTTTTAACAGAGAAAACTGTGATTAACCAGAAAACGGGTGTAGGACCGAATAAAGATCGTGACCCAAAGGACGGGTGTAGGACCGAGCAAAGGTCGTGACCCAAAGGACGGGTGTAGGACTGATCAAAGGTCGTGACCCAAAGGAAGGGTGTAGGACCGAGCGAAGGTCGTGACCCAAAGGACAGGTGTAGGACCGAGCAAAGGTCATGACCCAAAGGAAGGGTGTAGGACCGATCAAAGGTCGTGACCCAAAAGGACGGGCGTAGGATCGAGCAAAGGTCGTGACCCAAAGGACGGGTGTAGGACCGAGCGAAGGTCGTGACCCAAAGGACGGGTGTAGGACCGAGCAAAGGTCATGACCCAAAGGACGAGTGTGGGACCGAGCAAAGGTCGTGACCCAAAAGGGGTTCGGTAAACTGACTGAACAAACAGTACTTAACCGAAGAAAGGGTATTTGAACTAAAGAAAGGTTACTAACCCAAGGGTTCAAGTATTCGAACCAAGAGGAGATTGCCAACTGCGGGGGATTCGGTGTTTACAGACGGACTGTGATTAACCGAAAGAAGCGAGTGATTAACCAAATAAAGGTGATTAACTCGAAAGGGTTCAGTATTTTAACAGACGTACTGTGGTTAACTGAAGAGAAAAGTGAGTGATTAACAAAGAGAAGGTGATTAACCCGAGAAGAACTCAGTATTAACAGACGGACCGTGGTTAACTGAAGAGAAAAGCGAGTGATTAACCAAGAGAAGGTGATTAACCCAAGAAGAATTCAGTGTTTTAACAGATGGGCTGTGTTTAACTGAAGAGACGGGTGATTAACCAGGAGAAGGTGATTAACCCAAAAGGTGCTCAGTATTAACAGGCGGACTGTGATTAACTGAGTAAGAGAGTAAAATTGGTGTTTTAACTGACAAGCAGTGGTTAAACCAACAACGGGAGAAGAGCCAATAGAAGATTGCGAACTCCTGGGGAAGAATGGTCGTGACAGGAAAACTGTGTTAGACCAAAGAAAGAGAATTGAGACTCTTCAGGGGAATCAAAAAGCAATGATTGATTACAAGAAGAAAGGAGTAATGAAACAAAGAGAGATTGCTAGCGCAAGAATAACGATCTTAACCAAGAAGGGATGGTGGTTGATCAAAAGGAGAGATCGAGAAGATCACAAGTGATCAATGATGAAAGAGATTGCAAAGAGATAAAAGTGATCAAGGATCGACTCGATAGGGGAATGAGAAACACTATAGCTGGAGGATAGAGGTGACTATTCTCGAGGAGAGGACAAGATACCCTTACCAAAGAAATAGCCAGAATGAGGGTAGAAAAACTCCATCCTCATTCTTTCTCTAGCACCCAAAATATAGTGTGGAAAGTGAAACGGACAGCGCAACCGCTCCAATGTTATACAGTGCTCCTGTGGAGAGAAACGGACAACGTAACGGCGTTAATTTGTACAGTGCTCCGATGCAAGGCGTAGCGCAAAACTCCAACTCCACGGGGGGAACGAGAGAGGAAGCTCTAAAGGAAGCCTAAAGAGAGGAAAGGGGAAGATCAACTAATCGAAACATGTTTCGATCAATTAATCAAGGGAA
The DNA here is from genome assembly GCA_022829125.1 of Lathyrus tuberosus. NCBI lineage: Eukaryota > Viridiplantae > Streptophyta > Magnoliopsida > Fabales > Fabaceae > Lathyrus > Lathyrus tuberosus. The sequence goes on along the minus strand of JALAZF010000176.1, from coordinate 10,836,144 downwards.
AACTATGCTAACAACTTTCCAAAGAGAATGGAAGATCATTAAAGCAAAACGGATAAACTATTGATTATACATGATTAAGTTTGCTCAATAAAGAATAAACTTAATGTGATCAAGGACTGAAAGTGCAAAACAGTGCCAAACCAATATTAGCATGTATCACAAATCATGTATCAAGTGATCAAGAATTGTACAAAAACTAGCATGTTCAAACAAATATCAAGAACACACCTAATTGCAAGAATTGATAAATCAAACATTGGATCAATGTAAATATGCTTTAAACAGAGGTTAACAGCATTAAAAACATCCATAAATATGAAGCATATCAATCCATGGAAGTTAGAATGAAAAAGCATGGCAAACACACTTGAAAATGCATGAAAATGGCATTCTGACTCAGTGTTAATCGATTAACATAATTGAACTGTAAAGTGTTAATCGATTAACACATGAAAAACAACAAATTTTACACTGGTTAATCTATTAACATAATTGCACTGCAAAGTGTTAATCGATTAACACATAAAAAAACAGCAAATTTACACTGGTTAATCTATTAACCTAATTGCACTGCAAAATGGTTAATCTATTAACCAGGCCAAAAATGCCCAATTTTGCCTGAAAATGGTGTTGTGGTCCCGGTTCCGATTTTTGACCTCTTGCTTTGATAAATAGGCATAGAAACCCTTGTTTTGTGCTTGTTTTGATAATGTGATGATCTTGTGATGAGGCGATTAATCGGGCTTGGAAAATCTGAATATTCCTGCAACAAAATCATAGAGAAAAAATGTGAATGCGTATGCTAGCGATGCGAATGCATATGCCGGTGATGTGAATGTACATGCTTATGCAAAAATAAAAAAAGGAGTTCAAATTTTGGGTTACGACAGCTGCCCCTATTTAATCCTCTTGGACCTGAATGTTTGAATTGCACTAGCTTTTCGATTATTCGAGGTAGAAGGGGATTAAATAAAAAGAGTAGCTCGAAAATTTAGCCGACGACGACAAAAGAAGAGTTGAAAGTGTTTGAAGGTTGATAAGTGCGAAATTTGGCTGAATATCTATTGGGAGATGAATCAAACAAAAGGGATCATGCATATGCTATGTAATGATGTTTGGTGTTATGCAATGCAAGGATGCAAGGTTAAGGTACAATGTCGTAGGTTTGTAGGTGCTGGACGGACCAGAGAGGTTTTGGACGGACCAAGGAATTAAAAAGGTTCTGGAAAGGTTTGCCAGACGACGACTGGATTTTGATTCCGATGCATGTTTGAACTTGCATGGTGTAATGCTCCAAGTTGATGATTATGCTATGCGTTTGAGGATGCAATGCTATGCGGTGATGATTACTATATGCAGAATGTCAGTGATTAGATTCTGAAGAGATGTAGAGTATGATCGGGCTTAAGTTAAGGCTTCATGTTATGCTAGATGAATAAATAAGCATGAGTGAAGCGACGTGATCAAAGCATGAGAAAGATCTATGCAATGGTTCAAGTGTTTTATTGTGGGAGACGGAGGAGTTGAGGTTAGGGCGTAAGCCTTAAAGACGTGATTCCCCGACACCTACTTCAGGATCAGCAGTTGTTGATGCAGCATTGCTCTTGCCTCAAAACGGGGAGAAAACTTGTACCTTAGTAACCTGCCTCTACCCCAATCTGTTGGTGGATTGCCCCAATTACAAGGTAGGGAACAGTTTGTGTCATAGGATGATTCTGATTCGACTTGCCCCAGTGTATTGGAACAGTATGCCCTTGATTAGCTATCTCTTGGAGAGGTTAACTTCTTGTGTTCTTGAGGTGGCCTGCCCAATGTGAGCTCTGAAGTGATTTTTCCCCTGGCTGATCGATCTTTGGAGGAATGCCCTTGACCAAATGAACATGGAGAGATTTGTCGAATCTCGTCATGATTGACTCGGATTGATAGAATCTCGGAGTGCCCAGGCCCAATGGAGTTTTCCAGGCATTTTTCCCCTTGAGGTGATCACACTTTCCATTGTGGAAACTTTCTTGATGTCAAGTGTTTGTTTGCAAGTAAAAAGTGTTTGTTTTGAAAATGATAATGCTAATGCCATGCATATGTCATTTTTGAAATCCAAGTATGTTCACTAAGATTATGACATATAGTGAATGGATCACCATTTAGAATGCCATGTCAATATCGACACAAATGATAAGCAAATCTTTGGGAGTCAGCTTTGACATGATCTTACTGTCGTATGCTTTCGAAATAAACCCGGCTTTAATTAGGTATTTTCAGGGTTGTAACGTGGCCTGGTTCGCGGTTTAAGAAAGAAAGGATATAAGGCTAAAAAATTATTTTACCCCACCCATTCTCCTTGATGTTCTCCAGTCCTACGTTCAATTAATTTGACACAAGCGTTCACCTTTCCAAAAAAAGTATTGAATAGTAGAATTGATGGTAGAGGAACCGACAAGGGTTTTGGAGCGGCAGTCACTCACCTTTTGTTTTTGTCACATGTGATCACACGAACTTGTTCTTATTGAGGATTTCTCTCTTGATTCTCTGTTTTGTTCTCTTTGTTTTCCCTAATTTTTGCGTAGACTGATTATTTTGACTTTGCAGTCTACCGGGATGCCCTAATTTTTGCCTAAGTCATTTGTTTTTGAGTTTTTGACATAGCGGGCTTTTTGTTTGTTTTTTTTTTCAATTGCTTTTGTGATTTTTGTGTGATTTTGATTTTTTTCTCTTGAACAAAATCGTGTGACATGTGTTTGATTTGTGAAGGTGAGTTGTGACTGCCTCATTCCTTTGGTCGATGAGAGACAACCATTGTGGATTTGTGATTTTTTCTGACCTCTTGCGAGGGATAGGATGTGGTTGATCCACAGATGGGGTACTCCTCTTTTGAAATTTGAACGTGCGGTCAAACTAGTTGAAGACTACCCTGCCCCTGGTTAAAATTGAGGGTTTTTTGTGCACATAAAGAAACTCCTACTTCAAGGCCCAAAGGGGTTGATTAGGGATTATCTTCCTTATAACTCCTGTGTTTGGGGATTTGAACAAATGCCTTACATCCTCAGCAGGGTCTTATTCAAAAGCATACAGACAATAATCTCATGTCTTTTTGATTTCATCATTCTCTTTTTGATTTTGTTTGATCAAATGTGTGATACTGATAAAAAGTATGAGTGAACACGAATGAATTTATTCAAAACATGCATATTCATTTCATTATTATTATCATCTGAAAACAAACAAGTTTTACAAGTGAACAATGCTTGACAAACAAAAAGATTACAAATGGAAAAGATGGAATGACATGATGATTGCCGATGTTGAGGAAGTGCTCTCAGGCTTATTCAAGGGATTCTTTTGTGATCTTGGCTCTTACATGGACAGGGGCTTCCCATTAACCCACAGATTCTCACCTTGAATGGTTAAGTGCTTCTTGTCAATCAGCTGTTGGACTTTAGCTTTGAAAGCGTTACACTCCTCAGTCGCATGTCCAGCCGACCCAGCATGATACCCGCACCGCACCTTGGGATCATACCCAGGTGGGAATGGTTTTGGAGGGAGCTTCGGAGCTTTGGGAACCACCAACGAGTTCTGAACCAGATATGGGAGAAGTTGAGTGTATGTTGCAGCAACATGTAAGAATGAATAGTCCGGTGTAAAAGCCTGAGGTGCTTGAGGATGAACCTGACGAGCAGCATATGGTGGGAACGCTTGAATAGGGTAAATCAAACCAGGATTGCCCATCCAATTAACAGTCTGACCAAAATAGATCCCATACGACGCGTAGGGTACCCCAGGATAAGCAACTGGAGGTGTAACAACAGAGGGTGTCCCAAGATAGGAAAAAGGCATTCCCGAATTAGCAGACTGAAAACCTTGGTAGGGGTATTTCACAACAGGTTGAACAGCTGGAGGAATCTGCACATGAATAGGAGGACCTCTATTCTCAGCTTCGGCAGATGTTTCAGCAATCACAGGTGCAGACTTCTGGCAAGGCTTCTTTGTAAAGCAAAGCAACTTCTGATCAAGGAGCTCTTGGACTTTGTCCTTAAAGACAACACATGCTTCTGTAGAATGTCCCACATATCCAGCATGGTATCCACAGATGACAATAGGATCATGCTTAGGATGATAAGGAAACTTGGCCGGCTTGATTTCTTTAGGAACAATTGCCCCAACTTGAATCAGAATAGGCAGTAGATGTGTGCAAGTCACGGGAATTAGATCATGACGAGGACGTCTCCTCCCTTGATTGTTGTTCCCTTTGCTGATTTGCTTACGCTTTTGTTTCTGATTGCCTTGAGTGGTTTTCTGATTAGGCAAGGGATGAACCGGTAGATTGCTTGCATCCATATTCATGACCTTATCCACCTTTGGTCCATTCTGGGCTTGCTCATCAGTCACAACCTGATCAGAGAGGTTCATTGTTATACTGTCTAGAAGTAATTCCAAAACCATATCAGCCTTGCCTTCCTTGTACATCGTGCCCTCATACCCAACCTGCTCCATGATCCCTTGGTTTTCGGCGTCGGAGAATCGTTGTCTTTGGGCTGATGAAGGGAAGAAAGTGAGTTTTCTCTGGTTTGAAGGTATGCAATGCAAAAGTATGTATGCATATGTTGTTTATGCAGGTGGAATGCAAATGAGATATGCAAAGATCAATGATGCAAAGGTTAGATGATGCCACAGTCAAGCATACATATGATGATGCAATAACTCAGGTTCAAAAGTTCAACATACATGATGATGCAATAATGTAAGTTAGGGATGCAACATCTTCTGGATAATCTGCAGTTGTAGCTCTGTATAGGTGCGAAGCTCTGACGTGCGTGAGAGAACAAAGGTATGAAGAGTCTTGTTTTCCTGCATGTCGCTCCCGGGATTTTCATCCAAGTACAAACGCGAAAGTGGCAAGGAAACAGAGTCTCCAGCAATGTGTATTTATCCCAAGAGATGGAAAGGAAACACTGCATAAACCTGGGGGAAAGGAAAAGCATGGTCTCGCGACCAAGAGAATTGGGTTCGGGAGTCTGTTATGCGAGGGGAAGGTATTAGCACCTCCACACATCCATCGTACCCGATGGGATCCACGCTTATTGTCTCGATCAAAGGGTGTCGTCATCTGAGCTCCACTGCTACTGGACCGGAGAAGAAACGGGCACGGAAAAGAAAGGAGAAACGAGGAAGAAAAGAAAAAAAAGTGACTCGATAGGACGTCCTTGGAGTCCTAAGCCTACGTATCTCATCGGGAATGAGAATCAGAGTCAACGTAGTTCGGACGCGAACTAAGGGGGGGGGGGATCGTTCGCCAAGACATCGCCGTCTTGTGCCTACGTATCCTCAATCAGACGAGAAGAAGGAAATCAGAGCAGTCGTAGTTCGACTTAACGAGGTCGGTGAGTGTTTTTTATGAGCGAAGTTAAGTTCGCGTCCCGCAGTTAGGGTCGATGCCTATTTGCGACAAGATGGAAAATAACGTGCCCTTTTATGAAAATAGTTTGAAACCGAACGATCCCGAAGGATGAAAAAGGTTTGAGTTGGTTTTTGTGTTTTTTAGGCAGAAGTGTTTTGAAGTTAGTTTGTAACTTGCATTGCACCCGAGTCTACAACACAGGAACGAATACATCGCGTATCGTCCCCAACAGGACGTACACTAAGTACCCTAGAAGAATGAAGGGAGACCCCCCATTATTCACTTCCCACATCTAAGGCTCATGCGCAATACACGTTTAACCTTTATTAAGTGTTTTTAGAAAGATTATGAGATGAGAAGAGAAGACTCAAGTTGAGAAGTAAACACTAAAGGGAATCTAACTTGTTCCTAATGTTATCATGCAAAGGTGGCCCTAAGGTCAGGATCAAGAGGGAAGTCTACCTAATGTTGTCATGCATGGATTGTTATCCTAATGTCTCTCCTACCTCCGACTTAATCGAAAATTAAGTGGAGCTAGGAATCCTACGGGATCATGTCATCAGACAAGCAAACACATGATAAATCAATCACAAAATGAACTACAAGCAACGAAAGAATAAATAACATCAGTCAGCAATAATGTCACACAACCGAATAAGGAGAGGGGGAGCTTTAGCCATGGGGTCATATCAACCGAGGCAAACAAGCTATCTGTGGGAAATAAGGGTACTCATCCAATGATATCGAGAACCATGGAGGGCAGAGTAAAAAGGGGAAGATGTGAATCAGAACACATAAGCATCAGCATCGGTCAATGCGAGCTATAGACAAGGCGTGGGGATTTGATTGGTAAACCCTCATTCCACTTGTCCGACTCGATAACAAGAGTAGGTGATGTTAAAAGCTTCAATCATGTAATGAGAGCTAAGAACGACTCATCTAGAATAATGGGGGTCGATTGCGGACCCTACCTTTCTTCAATTACCTCCTTGGAGGTCTTATAAGGGAACACGGGAATGGGATGCCTCTTTAGAGGTCTTCTGCACAATACTAAACAAGCACAATCATGGCCTCACTTGAGGGCTTTCCATACAATCCTACTTATCAAGGCATTTACTATTCCTACTTCTCATGGCATTGACTATTCCTACTTCTCATGGCATTTGAAAGCATTAAAGAGAAGTGAAGAGATAAGAAGTCCTACCAAACGGATATGAATTCGTAGCAAAGCAACGAAAGCGCAACGAAAGCAAGTCACGGAAGCACCTATAAACAAATAGCAAACCAAGTTAGAAACAAGTTTTTATTTACAAAATGAAATGGTCAAACCACCTTTGGAATGTCTCCTTTATGTACCTTGCACGTGTGAACCAAAGACATTAGTAATAACAAGAGAGCGCATGTACAACATGAAACCTAAGTCTAATGGCTATGTACACTTGAGTCGCACTAGTCAAAGTGAAAGACCTAAAAGGATTATGAAGTTACAAGTCAAGTTACAACTATGCTACAAGACTAATCTACTTTGAAGTTAAAGGTAAACCAACAAAAGAGGGCCATTACAAGTTAGATGAATTGAAATAAAACATGAAAATGAACCAAGGTCAGAAGTGAAACAACTTATACGCATGCTTAACCATTCTCAGAGTGTCACCAAGGTTTGCATTAAACTCTCTCTCCAAAGTCAATTCATTCCATGAGCAAAATCACGTTTAAACTTCTCATACAAGTATGTAAAATTATCACTCAAGTAATGCAAGTGAAATGACATGGTAAGGAAATGTTAATGCTCACACACCAGTGGTAAATGACCTATAAAATGTCCTAATTGAATCCCAAAACAATCATGAACATGGCATACAAATGGCATCAAAAGAAGTGGCCAAAATGAAACACAAATTCAAGTTCACATACACCCAAAGAAGGCACCATTTAAGGCATGTGAAATGATCAAATGTAATACTCAAGCATGTATCAATTGTGCATAAAAATACACTTGATAATGTGCTAAAACTCATATTCAAAGTTGGCTCAAAGTGGCCTCATACAAGTCCTAAACATGACTTCTTTCTACGCATGTATCAACATGTTCGGTTCGCATTGGAAAATGAGTGAAAAATAGAAAAATGCTCTTGAAAATAATAATTAATTGAACATATCATGCCAAAGACAGTTGGTAATCACATGCAAAATATAGGGTTCATATCATGCACCAACATACCTCAAATAATTGCAAACATGGATCAATTTATCAACGATGTCCATACAAGACAAGTAAAAAAGATGAAGCTCAGAAGCAATTCAATAATCATGGACAAGGTACCAATCAAACATCACTAGGTCATATAATCAGAGGCCTAAATGTACAACAAAAATTAGCTCCAAACAGTCAAGGAAAGATCACATTTCATGACTTGCATCACAAGATACACCATTGAGAACACATTCCCTTCTAAAATTCCAGAAAAATACCAAAAATACCCCAAAATGGGATTAAAAAATATCCAATTCTTAATTAACACCATCAAGAACTCTCTTGAATTTTCTCAGAATTTTCTGACCATTTTTACTATTTTTAGAATTCTGATTATGAAATGTGGCGAAATATAGAATTATAAGAAAACATGGAAGAACAAAGGGGGTGCATACAAGTAAAATCCCTAGTTAAACTCTTCACTGGGCTCAAGCGCAGGGTGTAATTAGCAAAGGGGAGATAATTCCAAAGAACACTAGTGGCCTGGGGGGTGCACGGTGGAGACATGGTCAAACTATTGACCAGGGGTTGAATCAAGGCCATTGATTCGCATGGCTGATGATGATGGATGACTCTACTGGTGATGGTTATAGGGTGCATGATATCACCATGGGGATGCACACGTGTGAGCAAAATACAAGGCCTACCGGACGGTGACAAGTGTCACCGCCGGAGTGGACCGCCGTACCTAACCTTATCTCTTCATTATCTTTACCTAAGAATCTTGTGAATGCCATTTCAAACACCTCTCCCATTCTCACGTCTCTCTCTCTATGACATTTCTCCTTCTCTGAAAACTTAACCACCAGAGACGAGGGTGGCCGGCGGCAGCGCCGCCGTCTTCTCTGGCACCCAACCACCACAAAACCTTAAAGGATGAACACAAACCCTAGTTAATTTCTCGCCCTCTTTCCGAATCCGTAAACGGTTTTTTTCAAATTCTTCCTCAAACCACGGGATCGACGCTATCAGAACCAAGAACTAACAAATATCAAATCGATCCACAATGAACTACTAAGTTCAAGGCCGCAGCTATAGAGAGGAGAGGATTGCGTACCTGATGAAAATGAGAACGAATCTTCAGGTATGAAACTCGTTCTTCTCCTACAATATCTCGTGAGGCTGCGTTCTCGTTCTTCTTCGCGATTCTGAATCCGGATCGCTGTTGTTGATCTGAAATGATGCTGTATCATGGACTGGTGTTGATGTGCGTGTTCTTGTAGGTTTGTTGTTGATTATGATTCGAAGATATCAAGCAAAATTCGTTGAAACTGATGAAGGATCTTGTGGACGCAGAAGTTCGCTATGGTCTGAAGTGAAGATGCGAATTCTTTGATTGATGATGGAGATTATTGTAGAGATGATTCTATGTTGCTCATGGTTCTTGCAGGTTCGTGAATTGATGAAGATGGAGAATTCAGAGAGAAAAAATCTGTTAGAATTTGTTAGAGAAATTTCTGTTTTTTTTTTGTTGAATTTTGCAAGTTAGATGATGATAAAGCTTGGAGGTGAATGGTTGAAGACGAATGAATGAGAATCGAGGGAGAATTGAGAGAGAGGCCTTCTAGAAATTTTTGTTAGAGTTTTTCAGTTGGATTCCGTTTCTTTTTTTCAGTTCGCTCCCTTCTTTTGGTTATTGATTTTTTCTCGTAATTCTTGAACTGTTCGAGGTTAGGAATTTAGAATTGGTAGAGGTGGTTAGAAGGTGTGGGCTCTGAATTCTATTAGAGTTAGGGAAAAATCAGTTAGAAATTGGTTTTGGTTGTTAGATGGTTCTGAATTCGAAATGTTGTTGAATTTTCTAGTGTCAAGTTTGGTTAAGACTGATATGAGTTTTTAGTTGAAAAACTGTTATAAGAAATTGGTTGCATTTTTCCCCTGTTGTGACTTTGTGTGAATCCGCTTTTTAATTTTGTTCCTGCATTTTGTAACGATTGGACTTAAGACCTGCTGGGGATATCAGCTGCTGTTGAACAAACCACTGAGGGTATCACCACCAAAGTCTGCTTGAGGAAACAAGTTAATAACACCGACCCTGATTGGGGTATTATTGAACTTACCCTACTGTTGGGAGATACTCTTACCTCTATCCTGCTGGAGAATATCAGCCACCACCAATAAATCTGCTTGGGGAATGTTGATTGATAACATCAGCTCTGCTAGGGGATACCACAAAGATTAATCCTCTGCTAGGGATCAGACCAAACCATTGTTGGTGAGAAAACATTTCCTGATTAGCTGAGGAAGATAGGTGTTCAGACTCTGTGGGGAAATAACACCTTTGTCCAAATAAGATACTCCACCAGTCTCTTGCTGAGGATACAGACGTATCAACTTCTGGCTATTTGCTAAGAGAGTAATGGACCAACCACCACTCTGGCTGGGGAAGTAAGCCTCTGTATTCTGCCTGGGGAAGGTAATTTCTGCTGAGGAAAAGATTCACCTTACCCTGCTGGGGATTAGAGCACACAGCTGCTAGTGCAACATACATTTCCTGTCCTACGGAAACAAATACCAGCCTCTGTAGGGATGATAAATTCTTCAACGGAGATAACCAACATGTCTTCTGCTGAAGATACCGCAACATCTACCTTGAAGCAATCCACTTCTGACTGCTTGCTGGGGAATAATGGATCAACCATGACTTCAGTTGGGGACACAATCCTTTGTATGCTTACAGGGGAGAATAAGCTCTGCTGAGGATGGTGATCTTTCAGATGCTGAGGAGAGTAGCTCTACTGGGGAGAAATCCTGGTATCCTGCAAACAAAGTCAACAGACAACGCAAAATGGCTATCTAGACTATCATCCTAATGACTGTTTCATGAGCGACTCCCACTATTTTTTTTATATGCTTCGCAAAGCTTAACATTTTGCATGCAATGTCTTATCAAAATATCGGACGTTTTCACAAACAAACAGTAAAAAAAATATAAATGGAAAGCTCTTTGACTGAAGTGAAAATTTTATTGAATGAATTGGCCTGTAAATAGGCATTTACATTCGGAGGCAATTCCTGAAAAAGACGTAATTGCGCAAGAAAAGTAAAAGAAAATACACATGTCGGCAATGTGGGGAACAAATATCCACCATGATTCAATTCAGCTATGACCCGTATGTCTCGCTTATCCGCATATGTTTTGACCTTCGAAGAGGCTGGCTGGGCTGATTCCTTTTCTTCGAAATTCCCATGTATCAAAAGTATTCATAGATCAAACGCATATCGTAGCCTCTTGCTTTTAAATCCCTAACTTTTGCCTGGATCGCCCTTTTCGGGTTTTCAATCCACCGGGATGCCCATTTTTGCCAAAGTTGCCTTGTCAGGTTTTCAACTTTGAGGGTTTATTCTCTTTTTTTCTTTTTATCCCTAACTTTTGCCCGAACCTTTTCTTTTTATGGTTGGTCGGGATGCCCCATTTTTGCCTAGACTTTCTTTTTGTGTCCAGCAGGTCTCTTTTATGCAAAGTATTTTTTGACTACGTTTGCCTTCATAGGGGATGTAAAATCTTTGCCATCCATAGTTGAAAGTAATAAGGCTCCACCGGAGAAAACCTGTCTTACTACATATGGTCCTTCGTAATTTGGAGTCCATTTTCTCCTGTGATCTGTTTGAGGAGGAAGGATCCTTTTCAAACCTAATTCACCAGCTTGAAAACACCGAGGACACACTTTCCGATCAAAGGCTTTCTTCATCCTGCTTTGATACAACCAGCCATGTGCAATGGCTGCCAACCTCTTCTCTTCAATAAGGTTCAGCTGGTTCAATCGGGAACACACCCATTCAGCTTCATCAAGCTTCACATCTGCCAGAATTCTTAACGAAGGAATCTCAACCTCTACTGGTAGAACGACTTCCATACCGTATACAAGTGAGAAAGGAGTTGCCCCAGTTGACGTACGCACCGAAGTACGATAACCATGTAAAGCATACGGCAACATCTCATGCCAGTCTTTATACGTCACTACCATTTTCTGCACAATCTTCTTGGTATTCTTATTTCCTACTTCAACAGCCCCATTCATCTTCGGACGATAGGGAGAAGAATTGTGATGTTCAATTTTAAAGCTTTGACATAGCTCCTTCATCATCTTGTTATTCAGATTTGAACCATTATCAGTAATGATTCTCTCCGGGACTCCATACTGGCAGATGATGTCCTTCTTGATAAATCTTGCTACCACTTGCTTGGTGACGTTGGCATATGAGGCTGCTTCCACCCACTTCGTGAAGTAATCAATGGCAACCAAAATGAAATGATGCCCATTGGAAGCAGTTGGCTCAATCTTTTCGATCATATCAATGCCCCACATGGCAAAGGGCTAAGGCGATGTCAACACATTCAGAGGAGTAGGTGGTACATGCACTTTATCTGCATAGATCTGGCACTTATGACATTTCCGGGCATATTTGAAACAATCAGACTCCATAGTCATCCAATAATACCCCGCCCTCAACAGTTTTCTGGCCATAGCATGCCCATTGGCATGCGTACCGAAAGAACCTTCATGAACTTCTTCCATTAACAGACCTGCTTCGTGCTCATCAACACAACGTAGCAAAACCATGTCAAAATTCCTCTTGTACAACACATCATCTTTGTTCAAAAAGAAATTTCCCGCTAGCCTCCTCAGAGTTTTCTTATCTTTGGTGGACGCGTCAACCGGATACTCTTGACTCTTCAGAAAGACCTTAATATCATGATACCAAGGCTTACCCTCTAATACCCCTTCAACTGCAAACACAAAAGCGGGTCTATCCAGACGCATGATTCTGATCGAGGGAGTTTTATTCCAACAGTTCACCTGATACATCGAAGATAACGTTGCCAACACATCTGCCATCTGATTCTCTAACCGGAGTATATGATGGAAATCGACTCTGTCAAAGAAAAGCAACAACCTTCTGGCATAGTTGTTATATGGCACCAAATTCGCTTGACGAGTTTCTCGTTCACCTGTAATCTGATTAACCACCAATGCGGAATCACCGTAAACATCGAGGTTCTTGATTCTCAAATCGATTGCTTCTTCTAACCCCATGATGCATGCTTCGTACTCCATCTCATTATTGGTGCATATGAACGCCAATCGGGCAGTGAAGGGTATATGAGAACCCTGTGGAGTCGTAATGACTGCCCCGATTCCGTTACCATATGAGTTGACAGCCCCATCAAAGACTAGCTTCCATTAGGATCCAATTTCAGGTCCCTCATCATGCAAAGACTCTTCACAGTCTTTCATCTTCAGATACATAATATGCTCATCAGGAAATTCAAACTTCATCGGTTGATAATCCTCAATTGGTTGTTCAGCAAGATATTCTGACAAAACACTTCCCTTAATGGCTTTTTGGGAAACATACTAAATATCGTATTCTGTCAGAACCATCGGCCAACGGGCTATTCTTCCAGAAAGTGCCTGCTTTTCAAACACATACTTGATCGGATCCATCTTCGAAATCAAGAGGGTTGTGTGGTTTAACATATACTGCCTCAAACGCTTAGCTGCCCAAGCGAGTGCACAACATGTTTTTTCAGCATTGAGTACCTTGACTCACAATCAGTGAACTTTTTACTCAGGTAGTAGATGGCATGCTCTTTTCTACCTGACTCGTCTTGTTGACCGAGCATACACCCCATCGAATTCTCAAGAACCGTGAGATACATAATCAATGGCCTTCCTGGTACTGGCGGTATAAGGACCGGAGGTTCCTACAAATATTCTTTTATTTTTTCGAATGCCTTTTGACAATTCTCGTTCCACCTAACTTCTTGATCTTTTCTTAACAATTTGAATATTGGTTCATAGGTGGCTGTAAGATGAGAGATGAATCTAGCAATGTAGTTCAACCTCCCAAAGAAACCACAAACCTCTTTTTCTGTTCTCGGCTCAGGCATTTCTTGTATGGCTTTTACTTTTGCAGGATCAACCTCGATATCTTTTTCGCTGACAATAAACCCCAGTAGTTTTCCCGATCTCACCTCGAAGGTGCACTTGTTCGGATTCAACCTCAGTCTGAACTTTATCAACCTATCAAAAAGCTTCTGAAGATTTACCAGATGCTCCTCCTCCGTTTGTGACTTTGCGATCATGTCATCAACATAGACCTCGATCTCTTTGTGAATCATATCATGAAAGAGAGTCACCATTGCCCGCTGATAAGTTGCCCCAGCTTTTTTCAATCCAAAGGGCATCACTTTGTAACAGAATGTCCCCCACGGTGTTATGAACGTTGTTTTCTCCATATCCTCTAGGGCCATTTTGATTTGGTTATACCCAGAGAAGCCATCCATGAAGGAAAACACAGAATATTGAGCAGTGTTGTCCACTAACACGTCGATGTGAGGGAGCGGGAAATCATCTTTCGGGCTTGCTCTATTCAGATCTCTGTAATCAACACACATCCTAAACTTTCCGTCCTTTTTAGGTACAGGCACAATATTAGCAACCCACGGAGGATAACTTGTCACAGCCAGAAATCCAGCATCTATCTGCTTCTGAACCTCCTCTTTAATCTTGACAGACATCTCAGGTTTCGTTCTCCTCAACTTCTGCTTAACCGGAGTACATCCCTCTTTGAGCAGCAACCGGTGTACCACGATGTCAATGTCAAGCCCAGGCATGTCTTGGTAGGACCAGGCGAAGATATCCACATACTTTCGAAGCATTTCAAACAATCTTCTCTTTACACTGTCTTCCAAAGCAGCCCCAATCTTTACCTCTTTCTTCGCATCCTCGGTTCCCAAATTAACAATCTCAATCTCCTCCTGATGAGGCACAATGACCCTTTCCTCCTGTTTTAGCAGTCTGGCCAATTCCTCAGGTAGGTCACAGTCTTCCTCAGCCTCTTCTTCAACCTGATATATGGGATTATCGAAATCATACCGAGCCATAACTAAATCATGAGGGGAGGAATCTGAACAAGGTAACCTGCATGATAGATGATTCATGTTTTATTATGTATGCAACAAACAAAACACATTGCCATTTTGATGTGATTTTATGTGCAAAATAAAAACAGAAAAACAGGGATCAGAAATATTTGAATGCAAAAAGTCCTTTATTATTGACAAAGACAAGCATACGAAATGTTCAAGCCCTACAAACAAGAATCACTACGCCTTGGGCAGAGCGTAGGATCATACATAACAGAAAAAAACAGAGGCAATTACTGTGGGCCAGTCACTTGGATAATCTTCTTCGATGACCAGTTGCATGGGCTTTGACCAGGCATGCAGGGGCGGATCCAGTTATCCATGTCACAATCACTGTCCCCATCCTCTTCAATAGCGCTGACTCTATCAAAGAATACCCCAGCATTGGTAAAATGAACCGGGCCATAAAACTTCGGATGCTCTTCAGGACGCCTGGGTGGCTTGTAACTCAACCCAAAAGTATCTTGCTTCTTCTGAACCTCAATAACTTGACCCCATTTTTGTGAGCTTCCATCTTCAACTACAGCCCGTGCATCTTTGAGGGATGACATAGAAATCTCTGGCCGCTCCGCCACTATAAGCTGCTTAACCACTTCAGAGGGTTAACCTCCTTAAGGGTTTCCTCATGAACTTTTACCATTTCAAAAGCCTAACATAACATTTCCTGTATCTCGCCATCTACCTCCACATATTTGAAAGTAGATAGATGGCTTATCATAATGTCCTCCTCTCCGCAAACTGTCACCACGTGTCCATCCACCATATACTTCAGCTTCTGATGGAGTGTAGACGTTACAACCCCAGCACTGTGAATCCACGGCCGACCAAGTAGACAACTGTAAGCGGGCTGGATATCCATTATATAGAATGTGGCGTCAAAGACCTCCGGGCCAACCTTAATCGGCAGCACAACCTCTCCAAAAATAGCTCTTTTAGAACCATCAAATGCGCGCACCACCAAATCACTTGGCGTGCATATCAACCCTCGGGTATCCAACTTCATCAATGCCTTCTTAGTCAAAACATTTAAAGATGATCCTGTATCCACAAGCACATGAGACATCAACGACCCACGTCACTCAACAGAAATATGCAAGGCATTGTTATGGTTTCTCCCAGCTGAAGTCAAGTCAACACCAGTAAACCCTAAACCATTGCATGCATTATTAACATGGGTTATCACCCCCTTAAGCTGATTGACTGAGATCTCTTGGGGCACATAAGCGGCATTCAGTACTTTCAACAACGCGTTTCGATGAGCTTCCGAACACAACAACTAGGATAATATGGATATTTTAGATGGGGTCTGATACAAATGATCCACGATTTTATAGTCACTTCTTCGGATCAACCTCATAAATTCCTCTACATTCTCGGAGAAAGGACTATCAACTGGCCTTACTACGGAGTCAGTCACTGCCGGAGTCTGCACAGAATTATCTATGGCCTGTTTACCCTTGTCCTGTCTGGGATTACCAGCCGGTTCATCAGAATGAGTGACGATTCTGCCGCTTCGGGTAATAGCTCCCGCTTCCTCATTATTTTCAAAACTGGAACTTGCTACCGACGTTCCCATTAACTCTTGTTTCTGCCCATTAACGAAAACTTCTGCGCCATAGTTCCAAGGAATGGCCTTGGTGCTCTCATAAGGAATGGGTCCAAGACCTATAATTATAACCGGCGTTGGTCTTGCCGCCGCTGAAATTGTGATTGTCTTGAATGGAATAGTGATAGTAGCCATATCGCTGCCAATAACCTCTTTTTGTTGGTCACACCTGTCAAACTGCAACCTACCTTCATCGATCAACTTTTGAACTCCTGATTTCAACAATCCATAACCATTCATCTGTAACATACATTCTGAACAATTCTTGTCACAACCGGGGTATACTCCACCCATCAATAATTTCTCCTTTACCACCATCAAAGGAGTCATTAGTTCATTCACATCCATAACCAAATTCAAAGATTCATTCTCCTCTAACACAGCATTAACCCTCGGCCATCCATGATCAGGCATTGGGTTCTGGATAACATTCGGCCCATCATTTGAAAAGTTTATAGCCTTAGAATCCACCAAGTCTTGGACTTTGTGCTTAAAAGCCTTGCAGTCCTCGATATGATGTCCGGGTGCCCCAGAATGGAAGTCGTAATGGGCGTTAGGATTATAACCCAGAGGTGGATTACCAGTGATAGGAGCTAGAGTCCTCTTTTGAATTAGCTGCGGCTGAAGTAAGTGTTGGAATAGTTGTGAATACGGTAGAGGTGGAGTGTCAAAATGTCGGTTCTGTTTAGGCATAAAATGCTACTGGCGTGGAGCACGATTCTGTTGCTGCTGTGGAGGCGCTGCCGGAATTGTCACTGATGCTACCTGCTGGTTATAATTCTGGCGTTGCTTCCCTTTGCCTCGTTAAGACGAGACAAAATTGGTTTCCTCTTTCTTTTTATAATTCAGATAAGGCTTCTTCCCCTGACTAGAAGACGACCCATCATTACCCGGAACCTTCCCAACTTTGATTCCACCCTCTAACATCTCCCCAACCATGATCAAGTCAGCAAACCTACCCGACATGCAAGGTAACAATTTTTCATAATAATGTCTCGGCAAAGTATCCATAAACAGATTCAGCATTTCCTTCTCCAGCATGGGTGGTTGTACCCTTGCCGCCAACTCGTGCCATCTCTGCGCGTACTCCTTAAAGCTTTCACCACTCTTTTGAGACATATGTTGTAGCTGCGTACGATTGGGAGCCAAATCAATATTATAATGATAGTGTTTCACAAATGCTTCAACCATTTCTCTCCAGTTGCGTACATGGCTCCTCTCAAGATGCATATACCATTCCAGGGACGCTCCAGACAAGCTGTCCTGGAAGAAGTGCATCAGCAGTTTTTCATCACGGGAGTACGCAACCATCTTTCTTGCGTATGCTCGAACATGTGTCCTGGGGCAAGTAGTGCCGTTGTACTTCTCAAAAGTGGGGACTTGAAACTTATGAGGAATTCTCACATCAGGAACCAACCCTAGGTCATCCAGATCCATTCCCACAGAGTTTTGATTTACCACCCCTTTCAGCTGTTCTTCAATCATTCTAATCCTTTGGTCATCAACAATCGGGAGACCAGCATCTCCACCCGGCATAGAGAAAACATCGTCTTGTTGGTCATTAAAGTGATGGCCATGAACTGCATGAATATTGTTTCCTCCTCCCACCACAGAAGGAATCACCACATTTTCTCCTCCGCCCGGAGGGATAACAACAGAGTGAACTGGAACTTCGCCCGGAGGTCCATTATGAATACCATTTCCATTGGCACCTCCGCCCGGAGGAATAACATTGTTCTGGAAACCACCATGAAGTACACCATTGTCATATACTCTTGCCACGAGAGGTTGAACGAGAGTTCTGAGTTGCTCCTGTCCCTGTACGACTCCTTGCATCATTTCCATGAATTAGGTGATACGGGCTTGCATAGCGGCCATTTCTGCTTGCATTTGCTCCATTACTCTTTTCTGGTTGGGTCGAGTAGAATATTGGTGAATCAGTTGATCAACTATCCTGCCAAACCAAATAAAGGTTAGAGACAAAACCGGAACGAGTACCTGTTATGCAAAAATGCTTATGATCATGAGGATGCAAATACAAAATGCAAACAATCATATTTAACATTTCCAGGACATATTCGCTTTGATTCCAGTTTTTTAAACTGGGCAAGGGATTGAACACAACATCGGAAAATAAATCCGAATCCAGAAATATTGCAGAATCAAACAAAGAAAGACACCTTTCAAAAACTGAGAGCTGTTGAGACATATACGGCTGAACCAAATATTTTAATATCATATCATAAGAAATCATACAGATGGATCCAATATAATCAA
This sequence comes from Lathyrus tuberosus, assembly GCA_022829125.1. Taxonomy (NCBI): domain Eukaryota; kingdom Viridiplantae; phylum Streptophyta; class Magnoliopsida; order Fabales; family Fabaceae; genus Lathyrus; species Lathyrus tuberosus. The sequence goes on along the minus strand of JALAZF010000176.1, from coordinate 10,817,681 downwards.
AAGTAATTTCATCAACAATACGGATGGTAATCATAGCAAAATACAAACAACCGAATCACTACAAATTAATTCCAAACAAACTGGCTCTAATCTCTTCAAGAAGGTTCACAATGTCTGGATGAGTAGGTCGCTCTATCAGCCCTTTGATCAGTCTGTTTCTCTTCTCGACATCTTGATTCAGCCTAGCAATCTGCTCTTCAACACCATTACCTTTGCGCCTTGACTTCTTGATTTCCGCTTGCAACTTGAGCTCTTCAATTTCTTTCTGAGCCCCTTTCCACTTACCAGAGAAGTGCTTTTTATCTTCCTTCATTCTTTGAAGCTCTTCTTTCAACTCCCCATTCTCAATCTTGAGCTCTCCCCACATCTCCTGATACGTGGCAAGCTTGACTTCAGTCTTGGTCAAGAGCTTCTTGGTTTCCCTGTAAGCTTTGCCCGATGATTCTGCTGTCATACTGACTTTTCTGAAGTGCTGAGCTCTGTCAGTGAGGTCTTTCTCCTTGTTTTCCAGGCGTTCTGTTAAATCTTGGACCTTCCATTTCAATTCCTCATGTAAAGCACCCTGAAGCCTACTACTCATACCGGCATTTTCCTCCCTCAAATCATGCCCAAATTTTCGCTGCTCATCAAATTCTTTGATTGGTATGGTGATTCTCTCTTCTATCACTTTGAGATATAAGGGATGCGCCCAATCAAAAGGCAAATAGTACTCTTCGACCCTCTTCTTTATCCAGTGTTTATACGGCGGGAAAGCTTGATTGTTAGGCAAACCCCAAACGGCTTTTCCTCTCTTCTGTTTACTGAGCCAGACTTTGGAAGCTTTCTGCGCCACATCTATCCCATCGTCAACCATGTGAAAATATAAAGACTCTTCCAACTCCTTTTCAGCTGGGGGACCTTTCAGGGCATATCCAAACTGCCGGATAGCCAAAGAAGGATTATAGTTAATACCTCCTTTTCTCCCTATCAATGGGACGTTGGGGTACTCACCACAGCTGTGCAAAATGTCTTTACCCAGCACTCCGTGATTCACCCAAACAATATCCTTAGCATCTAGGCCCATCAGACGTTGACTCCATTTTACAGAATTCTTAGTATCCTTGAAAGCACCTGACTGGGGTAGACGATTGGCAAACCACTTATAGAAAAAAGGTGCACAACAATGAACTATCCCGCCTCGTTTCTTCTCGTTCCTATTATATAAGGAATAATGGAGATCTCCTAATAAGGTTGGCACCGGATTCTGAGTTACAAATATCTTGATAACATCCGTGTCAACAAAATCAGGCTCATTCGGGAACAAGACAATACCATATACGCAGAGAGCCAACACTGCATTGAAGACATTCCACTTCTTCTCCTTAGCCGCTTCTTGAGCCTTGTTTGCCAAGTATGATAGGTGATAGCCACGAACCCTTCCCTTACCAGAAATATCAGCTTCCAAAGTTGACTTGCTCAAGTAAAGAGCACCAGCCACAGCTTGGAAATCAAGATCTGACTTCGACTCACAGAAAAGAGCACCTTCTTTAATGGAAATTCCCAGGATATTAGAATACTCTTCCAGAGTAGAAACCAAAGCATAATCTGTCAATACAAAGCACCCCAGGGACGGATCATAGAACTGCATCAAGGTGTTCAAGCCGTTGTATTCATATTCACTGAGGTTACGAACAAAAGATAGGATCCAACCATACTTCTCTTCGAACATTCCTAACACTTTCGAACTGGCCATCTCTTGTAAGCTACAAATATGACCCAGGATGAGCTTTGGGAACTTGTAAATAATGATATTCTTCTTACCCTTCTTAGTATCCATCCCTATGACTGCCCTCTGACTGGAATCAAAATCAGATACTACCTGGAAAATGAAAAATATGAATGTCAGAAAAATGATGATGCAATGCAAAGCATGGGATCAAGGTGCCACGTGTCTGTGCTGAACTGAAATAAGTGAATAAATCCAAGGCTCAAATTCCCCAGAATTCCAGAACAACGGAGTAACCACACAGATAAACCATACTGATAAGAAATCCAATGTATCGGGTATGTTGAAAGTCAAGGTTACCTGCAAACCTGTAAACAACCCGCCCTTCTCACATGTGGGTACTAAGATCCTCAGTATCCCAGGCTCTCAGGTCGAGAAATGATGATACGTTCACCATTTTTGGTTTGGCATCATCATCAATCGAGGAGGCCTCAACTGATTCTCCAAAACGAAAAGTCCTCAGCTTCTGGTACTGAGGTTGAGAAGCAATAGTACATTCATCCCTCGGGGTACAGTACTATCGCCAATCGAGGAGTGTCTCCACTGATTCTCTTTCAAAAGGGATATCCTACAGCGAGTTCCCAACATTGGGTCTCCGGATCGAGAATGTGTAATGGGTTTGCCATTTCTGGTCTGCCATTATCACAACTCGGGGGGAGTGCCGCTACTGAGTTCTCGGGAGTGGTCACCAGAGTCAACAATTCCTCCAGAGAATATCTACTGGCCTGTATCAAACATACAGTAGCAGATAGCTCCGGATAAAACCTCGTCTGGCTGTAGGTCTCGTGAACACCCACACGTGGCCAAACACCACGGGAGCGACACGTCCACCCACACTAATACCTATGTGTATGCTCAAGCCTGGGTAGTGGGCTTATCGCTCAGAACACCCTGCCCGCCAAACAGAAAAAAAAACAGCACTGCACAGCATAATCCAGTATAATAATGGAATGAAAAATGCAATAAATGTGGTAAAACAGTAGTACAGTAAAGCAATAATACAGTAAACAACAATACAGTAAAATAGTAAAATAGCAAAACACAGCACCACAGTACACACCCAATGACAATAAATAACTAGGCGCTAGGATTGAACCGCTTAGGGAACCAGAGTCCCTAGTAGAGTCGCCAACAGTCGCTCCCGGGATTTTCATCCAAGTACAAACGCGAAAGTGGCAAGGAAACAGAGTCGCCAACAATGTGTATTTATCCTAAGAGAGGAAAAGGAAACACTGCATAAACCTGGGGGAAAGGAAAATCATGGTCTCGTAACCAAGAGAATTGGGTTCGGGAGTCGGTTACGCGAGGGGAAGGTATTAGCACCCCCACACGTCCATCGTACCCGATGGGATCCACGCTTGTTGTCTCGATCAAAGGGTGTCGTCATCTGGAGCTCCACTGCTACTGGACCAGAGAAGAAATGGGCACGGAAAAGAAAGGAGAAACGAGAAAGAAAAGAAAAAAAAGTGACTCGATAGGACGTCCTCGGAGTCCTAAGCCTACGTATCTCATCGGGAATGAGAATCAGAGTCGACGTAGCTCGGACACGAACTAAGGGGGGAGGTTGCGCGCCAAGACATCATCGTCTTGTGCCTACGTATCCTCAATTAGACGAGAAGGAGGAAATCAGAGCAGTCGTAGTTCGACTTAACGAGGTCGGCGAGTGTTTTTTATGAGCGACGTTAGGTTCGTGTCCGGCAGTTAGAGTCGATGCCTGTTTGTGACGAGACGGAAAATAACGTGCCCTTTTCTGAAAATAGTTTGAAACTGAACGATCCCGAAGGATGAAAAAGGTTTGAGTTGGTTTTTGTGTTTTTTAGGCAGAAGTGTTTTGAAGTTAGTTCGTAACTTGCATTGCACCCGAGTTTACAACACAGGAACGAATATGTCGCGTATCGTCCCCAACAGGACGTACACTAAGTACCCTAGAAGAATGAAGGGAGACCCCCCCCATTATTCACTTCCCACATCTAAGGCTCATGCTCAATACACGTTTAACCTTTATTAAGTGTTTTTAGAAAGATTATGAGATGAGAAGAGAAGACTCAAGTTGAGAAGAAAACACTAAAGGGAATCTAATTTGTTCCTAATGTTATCATACAAAGGTGGCCCTAAGGTCAGGATCAAGAGGGAAGTCTACCTAATGTTGTCATGCATGGATTGCTATCCTAATGTCTCTCCTACCTCCAACTTAATCGAAAATTAAGTGGAGCTAGGAATCCTACAGGATCATGTCATCAGACAAGCAAACATAGGATAAATCAATCACAAAATGAACTACAAGCAACGAAAGAATAAACAGCGTCAGTCAGCAATAATGTCACACAACCGAATAAGGAGAGGGGGAGCTTTAGCCAAGGGGTCATATCAACCGAGGCAAATAAGCTATCTATGGGAAATAAGGGTACTCATCCAATGATATCGAGAACCATAGAGGGCAGAGTAAAAAAGGGAAGATGTGAATCAGATCACATAAGCATCAGCATCGATCAATGCGAGCTATAGACAAGGCGTGGGGGTTTGATTGCTAAACCCTCATTCCACTTGACCGACTGGATACCAAGAGTAGGTGATGTTCAAAGCTTCAATCATGTAATGAGGGTCGATTGCGGACCCTACCTTCCGTCAATTACCTCCTTGGAGGTCTTTACAAGGGAACACGGGAATGGGATGCCTCTTTAGAGGTCTTCAGCACAATACTAAACAAGCACAATCATGGCCTCACTTGAGGGCTTTCCATACAATCCTACTTATCATGGCATTTGCTATTCCTACTTCTCTTGGCATTGACTATTCCTACTTCTCATGGCATTTGAAAGCATTAAAGAGAAGTGAAGAGATAAGAAGTCCTACCAAATGGATATGAATCTGTAGCAAAGCAACGAAAGCGCAAAGAAAGCAAGTCACGGATGCACCTATAAACCAATAGCAAACCAAGTTAGAAACAAGTTTTTATTTACAAAATGAAATGGTCAAACCACCTTTGGAATGTCTCCTTTATGTACCTTGCACATGTGAACCAAAGACATTAGTAATAACAAGAGAGCGCATGTACAACATGAAACCTAAGTCTAATGGCTATGTACACTTGAGTCACACTAGTCAAAGTGAAAGACCTAAAAGGATTATGAAGTTACAAGTCAAGTTACAACTATGCTACAAGACTAATCTACTTTGAAGTTAAAGGTAAACCAATAAAAGAAAGCCATTACAAGTTAGATGAATTGAAATAAAACGTGAAAATGAACCAAGGTCTGAAGTGAAACAACTTATACGCATGCTTAATCAATCTCAGAGTGTCACCAAGGTTTGCATTAAACTCTCTCTCCAAAGTCAATTCATTCCATGAGCAAAATCACGTTTAAACTTCTCATACAAGTATGTAAAATTGTCACTCAAGTAATGCAAGTGAAATGACATGGTAAGGTAATGTTAATGCTCACACACCAGTGGTAAATGAACTATAAAATGTCCTAATTGAATCCCAAAACAATCATGAACATGGCATACAAATGGCATCAAAAGAAGTGGCCAAAATGAAACACAAATTCAAGTTCACATACACCCAAAGAAGGCGCCATTTAAGGCATGTGAAATGATCAAATGTAATACTCAAGCATGTCTCAAATGTGAATCAAAATACACTTGATAATGTGCTAAAACTCATATTCAAAGTTGGCTCAAAGTGGCCTCATACAAGTCCTAAACATGACTCCTTTCTACGCATGTATCAACATGTTCGGTTCGCATTGGAAAATGAGTGAAAAATAGCAAAGTGCTCTTGAAAATTAAAAGTAATTGAACATATCATGCCACATATAGTAGGTAATCACATGAAAAATATAGGGTCATATCATGCACCAAAATCCCTCAAATAATTGCAAACATGGATCGATTTATCAACGATGTCCATACAAGACAAGGCACAAAGATGAAGCTCAAAAGCAATTCAATAATCATGGCCAAGGTACCAATAAAACATAAATAGGTCATATAATCAGAGGCCTAAATGTACAACAAAAATTAGCTCCAAACGGTCAAGGAAAGATCACATTTCATGACTTGCATCACAAGATACACCATTGAAAACACATCCCCTTCTAAAATTCCAGAAAAATACCAAACAACCCCCAAAATGGGATTAAAAAATATCCAAAAATTAATTAACACCATTAAGAACTCTTGTGAATTTTCTCAGAATTTTATGACCATTTTACTAGTTTTAGAATTCAGATTATGAAACGTGGCGAAATATAGAATTACAAGAAAACATGGAAGAACAAAGAGGGTACATACAAGTAAAATCCCTAGTTAAACTCTTCACTGGGCTCAAGCGCAGGGTGTAATTAGCAAAGGGAAGATAAGTCCAAAGAACACTAGTGGCCTGGGGGGTGCACAATGGAGACATGGTCAAACTATTGACCAGGGGTTGAATCAAGGCCATTGATTCGCATGGCTGATGATGATGGATGAATCTACTGGTGATGGTTATAGGGTGCATGATATCACCATGGGTATGCACACGTGTGAGTGAAATACAAGGCCTACCGGATGGTGACAAGTGTCACCGTCGAAGTGGACCGCCGTTACCAACCTTATCTCTTCATTATCTTTACCTAAGAATCTTATGAATGCCATTTCAAACACCTCTCCCATTCTCACGTCTCTCTCTCTCTATAACATTTCTCCTTCTCTGAAAACTTAACTGCCGGAGACGACGGTGGCCGGGGGAAGCGCCGCCGTCTTCTCTGACACCAACCACCACAAAACCTTAAAGGATGAACACAAACCCTAGTTAATTTCTCGCCCTCTTTCCGAATCCGTAAACGGTTTTTTTTCAAATTCTTCCTCAAACCACGGGATCGACGCTATCAGAACCAAGAGCTAACAAAAATCAAATCGATCCATAATGAACTACTAAGTTCAAGGCCGTAGCTATAGAGAGGAGAGGATTGCGTACCTGATGAAAACAAGAGCGAATCTTCAGGTATGAAACTCGTTCTTCTCCTCCTTCAATATCTCGTGAGGCTGCGTTCTCGTTCTTCTTTGCGATTCTGAATCCGGATCGCTGTTGTTAATCTAAAACGATGTTGTATCACGGACTGGTGTTAATGTGCGTGTTCTTGCAGGTTTGTTGTTGATTATGAATCGAAGATATCAAGCAAAATTTGTTGAAACTGATGAAGGATCTTGTGGACGCAGAAGTTCGCTATGGTCTGAAGTGAAGATGCGGATTCTTTGATTGATGATGGAGATTATTTTAGAGATGATTCTACATTTCTCATGGTTCTTGCAGGTTCGTGAATTGATGAAGATGGAGAATTCAGAGAGAAAAATATGTTAGAATTTGTTAGAGAAATTTCTGGTTTTTTTTTTTGAATTTTGTAGGTTAGATGATAATAAAGCTTGGAGGTGAATGGTTGAAGACGAATGAATGAGAATCGAGAGAGAGGCCTTCTAGAAATTTTTGTTTGAGTTTTTCAGTTGGATTCCGTTTCTTTTTTTCAGTTCGCTCCCTCCTTTTGGTTATTGATTTTTCTCGTAATTCTTGAACTGTTCGAGGTTAGGAATTTAGAATTGGTAGAGTTGGTTAGAAGGTGTGGGCTCTGAATTCTATTAGAGTTAGGGAAAAATCAGTTAGAAATTTGTTTTGGTTGTTAGATGGTTCTGAATTCGAAATGTTGTTGAATTTTCTGGTGTCAAGTTTGGTTAAGACTGATATGAGTTTTTAGTTGAAAAACTGTTATAAGAAATTGGTTGCATTTTCCCCTATTGTGACTTTGTGTGAATCGGCTTTTTAATTTTGTTCCTGCATTTTGTAACTTATATTTTCAAGAGTGTGAAGTGTTTCAGCTCATTCAAGCTTTATATTGTCCATCTCGTTGATCACTCCCTCAAGCTTAATCACCTGGCGTAGGAAGTAATCCCCATATTGTTTGGCAGGTTTAGACTCCACAGATATAGAAATCCACATCATTGGATATAACTTTTCTAGCAGTATCATCAACATGAGTCTTGTGCTTGTATGTCACGATTTCTTAATGCTTTGATTTGTGAGAAATGCCATACTCTAACGCTTCCAGAACAATTGAGATCACAAAATGGTCAATCATCAAGACTACAAGCTTTGAGAACTGCAGAGTATAAGAACTGGTTAGGTTGTTTTGTTCTGGGTTCTAATATCTCGTTATAGAGAATTAGAGCTTCATAAGGCCTAAATTGGTGAATGCAGAGACCATTGTTGAAAAGATTACGTGCATCATTGAAACTGTAACACTTGGCCTAAACAGGGATCATGTTATTTAAGAGAAAAGCATGGTTAAAATGACCGGATTTAATTATGTAATAATGGAGTGATTTAGCATTTTGAATTGCTCATAAGTGTAAGCAACAATGCAAAGTGAACTGGATTTGGCTCATGACTACCAAGAATAGGATTGAATTGGCAGTGGAAAGTTGGTTTGTGATTTTTAAAACAAATGGAATGATAAGTGTGAATTGGATCTAAAACTTAGATATTGAGAATGGATACAAAAAGGGTTATGGATACTTAGAAATAAGTAGCCGTTTGAGATTGGATTTGGAATTTTGAAATCGTGATAACTTGTAAACTCGAATGAATATTTGGATGATGAAAGCTTTAACCTCATGATTTTAATACCAAGAAATCCACCTTCAACATTGATGAATTTCTTCGAGGACTCTATCTTCAATGAAATATTCTAATCCATGCCAAATCTTCATGACAATCAACAAGAATCATTAATGGTCTTGATCACAGTTTGAATCCACAACAACATCTTTATATCACGTCATGATCAACAAAATATCAATGCTTTGAATCCGTGGACATGAATGATAAAGTTGGAACCATAGAAGAAAGCTTTTATATCCAATGATCCTTAGTTGAAGAAATGTCCCCATACTCAACAGGAAGAATAACCTTAATCCTTGTTGATATACACCCTGAATAAAGAAATGTTTTGCATAGAGGAGGAGTCAAAACCTTGAGCCATATCCTTCTCCATTATATCACAGATGACACCCCAACCGCTTGATACTCTTGGAAAATCTTGAAGAAGACACACTTGATGCCTGATGATTTTGACAGAAGAAAGCCTTGATACTTAATGAAGTCTGATAGAGAGATACTCATGATGTTGGTAGCTCAGCTTTTGTCTCAATCTTGAGTGTGGTAGTCAGATAAATCCTCTCTGAACAAGAGACTTCAAATTACAAGGAAATACTTTGATCCCATGTCTTAGGAGCCCAATGCAAATGAATGAATGAGTTATGACCTATGGATATGCATATGAAGGCAAAGCAAAACCATTGATTAGGTATAAATAGGAGGGCAAATTTTGAGGTGTTACACTGCAAAAACCCATCCCCCTCACATGTATGATATAGAAAGCGGGATTCTCAGTTTCAGATTCTCGATTTAAGAAGAAATAGTACATTCATCCCTCGGGGTACAATACTATCGCCAAACAAAGAGGTCGTCCACTGATTCCCCCAAAAAGGTTACCCTATGGCAAGTTCCCAGCTTTGGGTCCTCGGATCAAGGAAGCGTAATGGGTTTGCCATTTCTGGTCTGCCGTGCCTCAACTGAGTCCTCGGGACTGGTCGCCAGAGTCGACAGCTCTCTAGATCAACACCCTAAAATGCGCAAGACACGTACGTCAGAGCATCTCCCAAGAAAACCTCGTCTGGATGTGAATTTTGTGAATACCAGACGCACCAAGATGGCACGTAGGTCCCACTACTTTCCACTCTAATCCTAGGTGTATAATCAAGCCTGTGTATTGGGCTTATCTCTCAAGTAGCAACCCAACCGACAACAGCAAAGAAAATAGCAGATATCCAGAATATGCAGCATATGAATATTCAAAGCAGTAAAGAAATGCAATAAATAAACATAAAGCGAATAAAGCGTAATAAAACTAGTAAAGCGCAGAAGATAAACACCCAAACAAGCAAGAAAGCAAACAGAACTAGGCGAGACCCCTCAAGGGATGGACCAGCAAGAGGTCAATCGGTCCCTAGCAGAGTCGCCAGCTGAAGATGGCTGGTTTCTACCTGAGTGAATCGCACACTCAAAGATACAACAGAGTCACCACCGAACTTTATTTAGTTCCAAAGGACAGGGAAAATATCGATAAAACCCAAGTGGAAGAGAAACGGGAACGGGGGGTCGGTTATGCGAAAGGAAGGTACTAGCACCTAACGCATCCGTCGTACTCGACGGGAACCATTTCGCTTGCTTCTATGCTTGGATGGGTTATCTATCTAAAGGCTTCTAGCTAAAAGAAAAGGAGAGAGAGAGAGAGAAAGGGGAAAAATAAAAGAAAGGAGGAAGGTGCTTGCGGAGGAACAAGGTCCTCGTGCCTACGTACCCTCATAGTGCAATGAGGAAGTCAGAGCGTCGTAGTTCATGGAACCAGGGGACGAAGAAAAGGAAAGAAAGGAGGAAGACGGAAGAAAGGTGGAAGTGTGCTCGCTGAGATCATTGCGATCTCATGCCTACGTATCTGACATTCAGAAGAATGCAGAATCAGAGCTTCCGTAGTTCGGGGAACTTAAGACGGAAAGGGAAAGGAAAGCGGTGTCAAAACCAAGAGCAAAAAGAAAGAAGGAAATTCCACTGAGGATTCCAAAGAAATGGTGTCAAAACCAAGAAAAGAGAAAGAAGGAAATTCCACAGGGGATTCCAAAGAAATGGTGTCGAAACCAAGAAAAGAGTGTAAAGAAAAGGAATAGTAATTGTACTGAGAATAAAGTGCGAGAATGGTGTCGAAACCAAGAGAATAAAGGAATAAAGGGGAAATGGTGTCCAAACCAAGGGAATAAGGGAATAAGAGAGAAATGGTGTCCAAACCAAGGGAATAAGATAATAAGAGAGAAATGGTGTCTAAACCAAGAGCAAGAGATGAGAGAGAAACTCTACTTGGGATAACAAAGAGGATCGGTGTCGAAACCAAGAAAGTAAGAGCAAAGGGAATAGGAAGGACTCCGCAGGGGATCCAAATAAAGGGACAATGTCAAAACCAAGAGAAAAGGGAGAATCAGTATATTAACTGGCTGGCAGTGGTTAACCGGGGAAGAAAAGACAGCAACTCTGTGGGGATAGAGAAGCATTGGTTTTAACAGAGAAAACTGTGATTAACCAGAAAAACGGGAGTAAGACCGAATAAAGATCATGACCCAAAGGACGGGTGTAGGACCGAGCAAAGGTCGTGACCCAATGGACGGGTGTAGGACTGACCAAAGGTCGTGACCCAAAGGACGGGTGTAGGACCGAGCGAAGGTCGTGACCCAAAGGACGGGTGTAGGACCGAGCAAAGGTCGTGACCCAAAGGACGGGTGTAGGACCGATTGTAACACCCCAAAATTTGCCCTACTTTTTTAAACTTTTTCTGGCTTTTGTTTTTTTCATTGGCATCTTCATTAGGTCATAAAGCATAATCATATCATTGCATTGGTCTTCTAAGACATGGGATCGAAGGTTTTTCTTGTTATTGGTATCTTCTATTCAGAGGTTCAAGGTTGTTGTATTCAGAGGTTCACCAGGTTTCAGGGTGCATATAAAGGAGAATTAGGTTATGGTATAAGAGATCCAGTTGTGGATTCATGTTATGGTCAAAGCATTGTGGTCTGCCCAGTTGCTTATCATTTGTTGTTGGAGATTCATCAAGAATACAAGTTTGGTTTGAATTGGAAGTTTGATTGATTATGTGGATTTCTTGGAATTCAAATTTCTACCATAGTCCATAAACCATATCCATTCTAAACCCATCCAGGCCCATTTGAATAATTACTTTCTTTTTAGTCCATTTATCCAATTTTGCTCCATATTTTAAATCACTATGTTAATAACCATTAAACCATTCCATTATCCACTTCTTTCTTCTAATTCTTTTTCTACCATATCCAAAATCCATATCCACTTGATAAATCATTTATCTTTTTAAACCAAATTTTAAACCCTTTTTATCTTATCCACTTTTTTTTATAATCCAATTTTCATTTTATCCATATTTCATATACTTTATCCATTTTTAATAACCATTTTAAACCACTTTCTAAACCCACATTCACCTTCAAAATCCATTTTCATTTCTCAATTTTTTTTACATATCTGTATTTTTACATAGGCCCATTTCATTAACAAGCCATGAAGCCACTGCATACAAACTTCAAGCACAACCAATTCCTCATTATGCTACTTGGCCCACACGAACAAGTCGTGTCACACCAGCCCAACAAAAGCCTAACGCTGCTTTAGAGAAAATGGCCCATAACAGATATTAAACATTGCAGAAAAGGTGTGTAGCAAAAAGAGAATTTTCATGACAACACATTCAGTAACTTAGCACAGTAACAATTTGAATTTCACTGAGAAGGAGTACATGGCCACGACAAGAATAAAGTGCATAGCAGAAAAAGGAAAATAACATGAAAGAAAACGCAAGTGCACTGTACGCATCAATTTCACAAATAGAATTGCATCACAAGAATCGTAAAAAAAGAAAATACGTGCAGGTGGTGTAAAACTCGTGATTGATTTCACGTGCAAAACTCTAACAGAATTCCATACTGAAAAACCAATTCTACCTCCCTGATTTCTGATATAAAAGTGGATATGCACCAATCTTCTTCTTCTTCACCAAGTTTTCATTTCCATCTTCAATTCTCTACATAACTTCACCCTCCTTGCTCACGATTCATCATCTTCATGCTCTTACTTCCAAAACCTCATGAACCTGCAATTCTTTAATCCTCTTCAATGTTCTTCACCTTCAATTCGTCACTAATCTCCTACAATTCAAGGTAGGAGAACCAGGATTCAATAACTTGCAAAATTGTTCAAAACTCAACAACACAAATCAATTCAACAAGGTGATTCACGATTCAAATTAAGAAGTAGAAGAAGAGTTTTCAGATTCAAGTCAGCAACAAATCAATTCAATGACCACAACAATTCACGTCAAACAACAATAACACCAGAATTCAGAAGCTCGATTTGCAACCTTCAACAACAACAGCTTGAACGCGGTAGATTCAAAGAAGTGAAAGAAGAAGTGAGCGGAATTCAAATGAAGAAGAAGAGATCCAGCGAGAGTAAATCGAAGAAGACAGAAGCAAGAACTTAGAATGCGCATACCTGAAAAAGATCTCTGGTGTTCTCGTCGTCGTTTTCCTCAATTTTGAAGAGTCACCGGAACTGCTCCAGTAGGTACGTCCTCGATCCAAACTTCAACTTCATGATGTAATTTCTCTGTGATTCTCGTATCTGCATCGGTTAATTTATGATGACTTGCTTAAGTTCGCGACATTTGTTTGAGAGTGATGAACGTTTTACATGGTGAGAAAGAGCGAGCGAGGAGGTTGTTGTGCGATTCACGTCACCGTTGAGAGGTTGATGGCGGTGAGTTTTGTGTGTGCGAGACGGAGAGGCCATGGCGCAAGATCGCCGGCGATTTGAAGATGATGACAAGAATGATGGAGGATACGTAGGCACGAGACGACGATGTCTTGGCGAGCAACCTCCCCCTAGTTCGTGTCCGAACTACGTTGACTCTGACTTTCCCATTGCACTAAGGGAATACGTAGGCCTAGGACAACGATAATGTCCTATTGAGTCACTTCTTTCCTTTTTCCCCTTCTCCTTTCTTTCTTTCATTTCCAGTTCTCCAGTTCGCAGTTGATTTCCAGTTCCTTACACCCTTTGATCGAGACAGCAAGCGTGGATCCCGTCGAGTACGACGGACGTGAAGGGTGCGATAACCTTTCCTTCACATAACCAACTCCCTTACCCTTTCTCTTTGGTTCGCGAGACCTCGTTCTTTCCTTTCGCTCGGGTTTGTGCAGCATTACCCTTCCCTTTCTTTGGGATAAAAATGCCTGGCTGGCGACTCTTCTTTCTTTCTTCCACGCCACTTTCGCGTTTGTACTTGGATGAAAATCCCGGGAACGACACCGATCAAAGGTCGTGACCCAAAAGGACGGGTGTAGGACCGAGCAAAGGTCGTGACCCAAAGGACGGGTGTAGGACCGAGCGAAGGTCGTGACCTAAAGGACGAGTGTAGGACCGAGCAAAGGTCGTGACCCAAAGGACGGGTGTGGGACCGAGCAAAGGTCGTGACCCAAAAGGGGTTCGGTAAACTGACTGAACAAACAGTACTCAACCGAAGAAAGGGTATTTGAACCAAAGAAAGGTTACTAACCCAAGGGTTCAAATATTCGAACCAAGAGGAGGTTGCCAACTGCGGGGGATTCGGTGTTTACAAACAGACTGTGATTAACCAAAAGAAGCGAGTGATTAACCAAAAGAATGTGATTAACTAGAAACGGTTCAATATTTTAACAGACGGACTGTGGTTAACTGAAGAGAAAAGCGAGTGATTAACCAAGAGAAGGTGATTAACTCGAGAAGAACTCAGTATTAACAGACAGACTGTGGTTAACTGAAGAGAAAAGCGAGTGATTAACCAAGAGAAGGTGATTAACCCAAGAGGAATTCAGTGTTTTAACAGACGGACTGTGTTTAACTGAAGAGACGGGTGATTAACCAGGAGAAGGTGATTAACCCAAAAGGTGCTCAGTATTAACAGGCGGACTGTGATTAACTGAGTAAAAGAGCAAAATTGGTGTTTTAACTGACAAGCAGTGGTTAAACCAACAACGGGAGAAGAGCCAATAGAAGATTGCGAACTCCTGGGGAAGAATGGTCGTGACAGGAAAACTGTGTTAGACCAAAGAAAGAGAATTGAGACTCTTCAGGGGAATCAAAAAGCAATGATTGATTACAAGAAGAAAGGAGTAATGAAACAAAGAGAGATTGCTAGCGCAAGAATAATGATCTTAACCAAGAAGGGATGGTGGTTGATCAAAAGGAGAGATTGAGAAGATCATAAGTGATCAAGGATGAAAGAGATTGCAAAGAGAGAAAAGTGATCAAGGATCGAATCGATAGGGGAATGAGAAACACTATAGCTGGAGGATAGTGTAACACCCCAAAATTTGCCCTCTTACTTTTAGCTAACTGGCTTATGTTTCTTTGCATTTCTTGCATTAGCATTTGTGCATGGCATTGGTTCTTAGCATGGGATCAAGGTACTTGGTTCATCTCAAAGGAGTCTCAAGCCTCAAGGTGGTTTGAGGAGTTCATCATATCTTCATAAGGTCAAGAATGGCAAAGGATTTCAAGTGAATCTTTCCCTCCTAACCAGAGGGGCCAAATTAGGGTTTTTGACCCAAAGGACTTCTTGAAGGGCTTTGAGGATTCAAGCATGTTCTTATGGTATTCCATATGCTCACAAGTACTCATGGAGGAAAGACTTGGCTAATGTTTCATTGTGAAAGATGTTTAGTGGATCAATTGCTTGTAGACCAAGAAAAGTCAACAGTGAGAGAGGAAGTCAATTGTGGAATTTTGAGGTTCTCCTCAGGGTTTTCAAGGTCTCACATCCTCATATGGTCTTCAAGGGTCAAGTTTCATACCATTTATCAAGAATCAAGGGTTGGTACAAAAGTTACTAAATTTGGAAAATGACCTATAATGAGAACTTTCCATTTTTGGCAGTTTTTCCACCACATTCAACTTGACTTTTCATCATCAAGGAAGCTTCAAATGAATTTTCCTCCAACATGAAAGTTTATGATCTTTCTCTCCCATTTCCAAAAAGTATTAGATCATATCCATACCATTTGTGGAACTCTAGATATGACCAAAACAAGGCAAGGTGATTTTAGGGATTTTTTATGGTGTCTTTTTTACACCTTTTGCATTTTGGTTCATATTGACCTATATTTGGCTCTATTGCTTCATGTCACATTACAACATCAAAGTACATTCCATGAGGACCATTTTTGACCTTTATTTCACTCCATTTCATGACTTGTACCTCACTTATTTCACAAAGTACATTTTTGCAAGAAGCATCAAAACTCACGAATCAAGACATTTCAAAGCCCAAATTCAATTCAGGTGTGATTAGAAAATGAAATATGAGTGATCCATCATAGAAAGCATGGGAATGCACGTGTGAATCAAGTGGTACAACACAAAGTGCAATTTTGCATAAACCATCCAAAGTCATTAACCAAGGGATTAATCAAGTTTTAATTATGATCAGAGGTCTAATGGGATGTATATAAGCTAACTCATGCCCTCACTACTAGGTCATGCACTCCCATTTGTTCAGAATCTCATTTTCTCACCCAAACTTTCTCTCTTCGAAACTCATTCATTACAAGGGTTTCTGAAGAAATTTTTTCATATTTGTGATTTACACACTTGGTAGAGTAAGAATCGACCATTGTTTTGAGCTCTGAGCAAGGTTTTCATCAAGTTAATTTCAAGTTGGTTCAAGTTCAAAGTCTTAGATCTAGCCAGATTCAAGCCTCCATTTGCATTTATTTTGCAAATAGAGCTCAAAAGAGGAAGATCTGCAGCTTTTGGAAGGGTTTCATGGTGTATTTCAAGCTCTGCAATCTTCAGGTTAGCTAACTTTTCATGATCATATAACTTGAATTTTAAGCTTGCATGATGATCTATGATGTTCACTGATGATGCTGATATGTTTGGTTTTGATTTTGGACATGTGAATTGCTTGAATTTTGAGATTGAAAGTTTTAGATCCAAACTTATTTCTTTCGATTTGACTTGTATGTTGATATTTTGGTGAAATGGACATGATATTTGAGATCCTTGTTGTATTATGGTTAAGATGATGTACTCATGTGTGATTTCTGGAGATTTTCATGTTGAGGTTCACCGGAGAAGGTGATAGGAGCTAGGGCTCTGGCACCTGGTTTGTTTTCCGGCCAGTGAGGGTTTCAAAGGTTGAAGATGAAATCTCAGCCTTCCATTGCTTTGATCCAACGGTCCTGATCGTGCCAGATCTTTTATTTTCTTATTTCAATTTGTGATGTGCGTGTGTGTTAGTCCATGATAGTTATCATGTGCATTAGATCTGGACCTCTCATCTTGCGTGCTTTTGTGATTCATTGACATAATTTGGAACGTCTGATGCATCTTGTGGTTTAGATCTTGCCAGCGCATTAAAAAGTCACATGTCTCTCATGTGTTTTCTTTTTTATTCTGAGTATTTGTATGTATGTGCCTGCATGTTTGTTATGGTATGAGTGTGGATCTGAGCCTTCCATCTTGATTACCGTGTATTCTTGTTGACTGATTGCGTGCATTGGATTGATCGTATGGTCATGATTGAGTCTGATGGTTGACTAAATTCCATGTGTTCCTCTCTGACTTCGCTTGTGGACTTCTTGGTTTGGGCTTACTTTTTACACCCCCTGCTTTGATCCATTTCATGTTCCAACGTGCTATGCTTGCTGTTTGCACCCCCATATTTATTTCAATTATTTTTATTTTCACTAATTGTTGCATTTCATTTTTAATTTTTAAAATTAGATTAATGCATCCAAAAATTATGAAAAATTCATGAAGCATATTTAGGGTTTTATAAAATTTTGTCAAATTTTATTTTCCATTTTTATTTTAGTTTGGTGCATCTGAATTAATTGTTTAATTAATTTCTTTTTGGATTGTTTCATATATGCACACCCTGCCTTGTTGATTTTTGTTCTCATCATCTATACATGATTTGCATCTCATTATTTTTGCATTTGTTAGAGGACATGTTGAGGTTCCTAAAAATATTTTTCTCATATTTTTAAACTCTTTGCATATGGCATTTTAGTCTCTCTCTTTTGCATATTGGTTTATGGTTTCTATGTGATCTTTACTTAATTGTTTGAGGTACTTAAACTTTGAACTTTCATGTGATCTTTTGACATGTGATTGGCTTCTGACTTAGGTCATTTGAGTTTTAATTTCAAAATTTTTGAATGTCATTTGATATATGTTTGATTATTCTTGCTTAAATGACTTATGCATGATTATATCTTGACATCTCTTTGCACAAGTTGACTTGCCATGCCTATTTGCTTGAGTTTCTTCTTGATTATTTGTATGTGCTTGTGGTATGATGTTTAGCCCTGGTTGAGGTCCTTTAAGACTTATTTTTTCAATTTTTGAATCATGTTTGACATGTGTTAAGTGTTTGGACTTTGAGTTTTCATTTGTGGATTACTTTGATGCATGTCTTGAAGGTGTTGCTTGACAATTAATCTTGTATGACTTAAGTTTGGTTTGATATGATATTGATGCATATGCTACTGCCTCTTGAGCTTCTTACTTGGTTTTCATTTCACTTGAGCATAGTAAATGCATTTGGTTTAAATTGTATGATAAACATCATCACCTTTTGCTTTGTAACTTCTTTGGTGCGTAATGTTTCATGCTTTGATTTCCTTTTGCACATGAGAATTGTTGATGATGATATGATCTTGGTTCTGACTTGTTTTCATCTTCATATTGTTTTTCTCATTTCATTTTGATATGAAGTCCATGTATGCTTAATTGTGCGTTCCATACAAGTATGCTTGCCTTTTTTCATGATTACCTTTGCATGCTTACTTGAGTTATTTTGCATTAATATTTGAAACATGTTTGATGATTTGAGTTGGACATTTATGATGTGATGTGCTTGCTGCCATTTATTGTATCTCATCTTCTCCTTCTCTTTCTCCTTTCTTCTCTTTCACTCTCTTCCTCCCATGGATCTCAAGACTTGTTTAAGTCTTGGATTCTCTCCCTTTAGAGCTACCTAGTCCAACTTAATTTTTGATTCAGCTTGGAGTAGGATTAGCATTAGGTTTTAGGTAGTCGTCTCTCCTAAGCCTTACTAACCATAGGTCATTCATGCATGATAACATTAGGACTCTTAGTTTCCCTTTAGAGTTTCCTTTGTGTCTTCTCTCTTCTCATCTCAAAACTTCTTGAAAACACTTAATAAAGATAAAGTGTATTGCGCATGAGCCTTAAGCGTGGGGAATGAGAAATGAGGGGCTTCCTCTCATCTTTCTAGAGTGCTTAGCGGGCGTCCTGTCTTGGGACGATTCGTTAAGTATTCATCCCTGTGCCCTAAACTTTGGTGCAATGCAAGTTATGAACTAACTTAAAAAACACTTCTGTCTAAAAAACACAAAAACAAATTCAAATCTTTTTATCCTTCGAGATTGTTTGGTTCCAGACCATTTTCAGAAAAGAGCACGTTACCTTCCGTCTAAGTCGCAAACAGGCATCGACCTTAACTGCCGGACGCGAACCTAATGTCGCTCATAAAAAACACTTACCCATCCGTGGTCGTATCCACGAACTACATTAGCTCTGATTCCTCTCTCTCGTCCGATAGGGGATATATAGGCACAAGACAACGATTGTCTTGGCGAGCAACCTTCCCCCACAGTTCCCGTCCGAACTACGTTGACTCTGACTTTCCCATTGCACTGAGGGAGTACGTAGGCCTAGGGCATCGAATATGTCCTACCGAGTCCGTCTTAGTCACCCCCATCCCCGTTTTCTTTTGTTCAGCCATAGATAGTAGGACATCTCACCCTCTGTTTAGACAACAAGCATGGGTCCCATCGAGTACGATGGATGCGTGGGATGCTAACACCTTCCCCTCGCATAACCGACTCCCGAACCCTGACTATGGTTGCGATGACCATGTCTTTCCCCCTTTCTCTTCAGGTTTATGCAGTGTTTCCTTTCCCTCTCTCGGGATAAATACACATTGCTGGCGACTCTGTGTCTTCTGCGCCACTCTCGCGTTTGTACCGTTGGATGCGAATCTTTCGGGAGCGACAGCTGGCAACTCTGTTGGGGACTCTGGTTGACCTCTTGCTGGTTCATCCCCTTAACGAGTCGATCCTAGCGCTTGTTTGTTTTTTCGTTGGGTGTTTATTTGTTGTGCTTTATTATGTTGTATATTACTGTTTTACAGCGTTTATTGCATTGCATTTCATTTTATTACTGTCATACTGGATATTGCTGTGCTATGTTGGCTGGTTTCTGTTTGGCAGGTTGGGTTGTTCTGAGAGATAAGCCCAATACCCAGGCTTGAGTACACCCTATGACTAGAGTGGAGAGTAGTGGGACCTACGTGCCCGCTTGGTACGTTTGTGTGTTCACGAAATTCACAACCAGACGAGGCTATCTTGGGACGCATTCTGACGTGTGTGTCTTGCGCATGCTAGGGTGTTGATCTAGAGAGCTGTCGACTCTGGTGACCGTTTCTTCGATACCTCAGTTGCGCCTCTCCTCCCGAGATGTGACAGTGGCAGACCATGTTCCGTGGCAAATCCATTGCACATTCTCGATCCGAGGACCCAATGCTGAGGGACTCGCATAGGATGACCTTATTTTTTAGGGGAATCAGTTGAGGCCTCCTCGATTGGTGATGATGCCAAACCAGAAATGGTGAACGTATCATCATTTCTCGACCTGAGAGCCCGTGATATTGAGGATCCTCGCCTTTCTAGAACCCTCATGAGAGATGGGATGGGTGTTTGCAGGTTTGCAGGAAACCAAAACCTTCAACCTACCCAGTTTTCTGGATTTCTCATCAGTGTTTGATTATCTGGGTTTCTGGTTATCTCAGTGGTTCGATATTCTAGAATTCTGGTTTTCTAGGTTGTGGTTCTCGTTCAGTTAACAACACAGCACATCCAGCAGTGGTGCCTTGACCCCATGCTTGCATGTGCATATCATTTTTCTTGCATTCTAACATGTTTGACATTTTTCAGGGCTTGCATCTTACTCTTGATTCCGGTTTTCTGAGGTTGCCTTAGCATGGATGTCCAGAGAAAGAAGACTGTTGCTTATTCGTTCCCAGACACGACCTTGACGTTGATTCACAAGCTGATTAGTATGGCTGGTTCTGGAGTTCGTACAGAGTTCGGTGGGAAGTATGGGAAACTTCTGAAGTTTGTCTACAATATCTCCAAGTATGAGAAGGATGCCATTCATACACTTCTTCAGTTCTATGATCCGTCTTTGCGTTGCTTCACTTTCCCAGACTATATCTTGGCTCCAACGTTGGAGGAGTTCTCATTTATTTTGGGAATCTCCATTAGGCATGACATAGTATTATTTTCTGAAGAACGCCCCAAGATAAAAGAAATGGCCATTGCTCTTCATATTGGTGAATCCGCTCTGAGCAATAATATTATGGAGAAACAAGGAGCTGAGGGTTTCTTATTGAAGTTCTTGTTTGATCAAGCTTGCATACATGTTAAAGAGAAGAATTGGACTGCTTTCCAAGCTATTCTGGCTATGTGCATCTATGGGATTGTCCTGTTTCCCAATGTTCCTGATCTGGTGGATATGCATGCTGTCAGAATCTTTATTTCAAAGAACCCTATACCTACCTTGCTAGGTGATGTGTATCACTCAGTCCACTACAAGAATGAAAATAGGCGTGGAAAAACTGTGAGTTGCTGTGCACCACTCTTATCTACTTGGTTTCTGAGTCATCTCTCCGAAGCTGGCACTTTCGTTGATACGAGAGATTCTCTGAAGTGGTCAAAGAGGTTAATGGGCTTGACGGCGGACAACATTGTTTGGTTCAACCATGACTTGCTAGGAATGGAGATTATTTGCAAGTGCGGAGAATTCCCTAATGTACCCTTGATAGGGAGAAAAGGTGGAATTAACTATAATCCTTCCCTTGTTATCAGGAAGTTTGGTTATCCTTTGAGAGGCCACCTGAAGAGCGAGATATCAGAGAGTCCTTATTCTTCAATGGTATCGGAGATCAAGAGATGATAAGGAAGATTGTGAATGCTTGGAAGCAGGTAACCAAGAAAGAAAAAACTTCATTCGGGAAATGTAATAACCGGGCTTTTCCTTCCTATGAAGAGTGGATTAAGAAAAGAGCATAATAAGAGCTTCTTCCTTTCCCGGTGAAACCACCTTTGTATTCTTTGATGATCGAGGCTCCCACAACTGTTGATGCAGAGAAGTATGATAAGTTATGGGCTGAGAAGGAGAAACTCCGAGAGGAGAATCGTGAACTGGGCAGAGAGGTTGGTCAGTTAAAGCACGAAAAAGGTGAAGCTATCCATGCTGCCAGGTTGAAATCAAAACTTTTGGATGTGAAGGAGAAAGAATTGTCTAAATAAGCCGTAGCCAGAGAGAAAGTAGCTCAAGCGCTGAAAAGTGTTAGCAAGGTCCTTTCGTCCAAAAAGAAAGAGTTGTCTTATGCTATGTCAAGAATTCACACGTTCCATGACCGTCGGAATACAGCAATCACCGCCAACAGATTGAAAGAGAACAAGTATCTGGAATAGATCAAAGGTTTGAAGACAGAGCTTCGGAAAAAGGATAAGGAGATTTTATCAGGGATCTTTGAGAGGAGAGCAGTTGAGGAAAAGCTCAAGGAAACCATGGCAGATATGGAACAACTGAAGATCCAAGCCGAAGTGAAAAGAGCCAGGAGCGAAGGTCCAAGTTCAGGTGGAGCTTCTGGAGAAGATGATTGGGAGTTGCATAGTCGTTATTTAACAGGGATCTTGCACATGAGGGATCTTTTGATTCAGAAGTTGATTCAGAGACAAGAGCATCCTAATACCAAGAAGCTTCTCAGGGAAGTGCATAATTGGTGCAAAAAGAATGACGAATGGGGAATTCTAGCACGACTGAGTCTTTATGATATGCTTTAGTTTCCTTGCTGTTGTTTTCTTTGTATTTCCGGGATCACCGCCAGGCTTGTTGGTCGGGATCTTTGTTTATGCTTATTCAGACTTGTGTTGTAACAGATGCTTATTCTCTTTATATGATCAGGAATTCAGTTCTCTTCTGTTGTTAAAACTGGAATCAAGGGATAGATCGCCTTGATAATGTTCATACATGTTTACATTTGCATTTGCATAATCATCTCATTTTTACATTGCAGGTTATCTTGGTTTATTTTTGGTCTTCTTATGCTCTCTCTTTTTGACAGTCAGGATTGATCAACCACCTCATCGGTATTCTACCAGGCTTAATCAAAGCAGAGTGATGGACAAAGTTCAGGCAGACATGGCAGCTATGCAAGCTCGTATCGATCAATTCATGGAGATGATGCAGGGTGTGGTGCAGAGTCAGAATGAATTCAGAACTCTAGTTCAGCCTTTGGTGTCGCAGGTTGATGAAAATGGTATCTTACACGGTGGTCTTCTTAATCGTGTTATTCCTCCGGGCGGAGGTGGTGCTGGTATCAACATTCCTATTCCTGGCACCGGTGGACAGGGTGGGATTCCTTCAGTGGTTGGAGAAGGAAGCACTATTCGAGTTACCATGGCCATCGCTTTGATGATCAACAAGATGATGTTTTTTCAGTCAGAAGCTTGGACGCTGGTCTACTTGTGGTCGGTGATGAGAGGATCCGTTTAATCGAGGCGCAATTAAAAGGGGTTGTGAAGCAGGATGATCTGGGAATAGATTTGGACGACCTAGGGTTGGTCCCTGATATTGTCATTCCACACAAGATTCAGATTCCTACATTGGAGAAGTATAATGGTTCTACCTGCCCGAGAACTCATGTAAAGGCATATACTAGGAAGATGGCTGCCCATGCCAAAGACGAAAAGTTAATGATGCACTTTTTCCAAGACAGCCTGTCCGGTGCGTCTTTGGAGTGGTACATGGCGCTGGAAAGTAGAGATGTTCATACTTGGAGAGAGCTATCTGCAGCTTTTATCAAGCATTACCAGTACAACACAAACATGGCTCCCAACAGAACTCAGCTGTTGAGCATGTCCCAGAAAAATGATGAAAGTTTCAAAGAATACGCGCAAAGGTGGCGTGAATTGGTGGCTAGGGTACAACCACCAATGCTGGAAAAGGAAATGTTGGACATGTTTATGGACACACTGCCCAAGCACTATTATGAAAAGTTATTGCCTTGTTCGCTAGGCAAGTTTGCTGATGTGATTGCGATCGGACAGAAGATTGAGGTTGGAATTAAGGCTGGAAAAGTTTCTAGTGGTGACGGATCGTCTTCTGGGAATGGAAAGAAGCCATTTGATGACTATAAAAAGAAAGAAGAAGCCAATTCTGTCTCATCCTATAGGGGAAAGGGGAAACAACAACAAAACTATAACCAACAGGTGGCTTCCGTGGTTATTCCTGCAGTACTTCCACCTCAAGTAGCGCCTCAACAACAGAACCGAGTTCAACGCCAGTATCCATCCAGACAGAGAACAGCTGATAGACACTTTGATACTCCACCTCTACCATACTCACAATTGTTTCAGCATTTGCTTCAGTTGA
Source organism: Lathyrus tuberosus (assembly GCA_022829125.1). NCBI lineage: Eukaryota > Viridiplantae > Streptophyta > Magnoliopsida > Fabales > Fabaceae > Lathyrus > Lathyrus tuberosus. Next base: position 10,793,733 of record JALAZF010000176.1, on the reverse strand, counting down.
AGTTAGTTGAAAAGAGAACTTTGGCTCCTCCTGTTGGTACTCCGCCACCCGGATACAATCCTAACGCCCATTGTGATTTTCATTCCGGGGCACCGGGACATCATCTCGAGGACTGTAAAGCTTTCAAGCATAAATTCCAGGACTTGGTAGATTCAAAGGCTATCAGCTTTGTTAATGACGAACCTAATGTTGTACAAAACCCGATGCCTGATCACAATGGGCCGAGGGTGAATGCGATAATCGAGGAATGTGAAGCTTTGAATTTGATCATGGATGTTGAGGAGCTGAAAACTCCACTGGCTGTGGTTAAAAATAGGTTATTGAAGGGTGGCGTCTATTCGGGTTGTGATGAGAACTGTTCAGATTGTTTGACAAAGGTCAATGGTTGTGATTCGCTGAAGAGGGGTATCCAGAATATGATTAATGAGGGCTGCTTACAGTTTGACAGAGGTAATCAGTAAAAAGAGGTTGTTAATGATGATGTTGCTACTATTGTTATTCCTTTCAAGATAGTTGTAATATCAGGGCCAGCGAGACCATCGCCAGTTGTTATTTCAGGTCCTAAACCCACTCCGTACGAAAGTACCCAAGCCGTCCCTTGGAATTATGATGCTAGTGTATTTGTTAATGGAAAAAAGCAGGAATTAATTACTACATCGTCAGTGAGTTCTAGTTCATAGGTTAAGGTTGAAGCTGATGCTATAACGAGAAGTGGTAGAGTGCTCACTCCTGTTAATGATCAACCCATTACTTCTAGGCAAGATAGGGGAAAACAGGTAATGGATGGTTCTGTTCAGACTCCAGTGATTGTTGATTCTACGGTAAAGCCAGCTGATAACTCTTTTTTTAGAAAATGTCGAGGAGTTTATGAGGCTCATCAGAAAAAATGATTACAAAATTGTGGACCAGTTACATCAAACCCCGTCGAAGATTTCTATTCTATCATTGTTGTTATGCTCTGAAGCTCATAGGAATGCTCTTCTGAAAGTTTTAAATGCGGCCTATGTTCCTCAAGTGATTTCTGTTAACCAGCTGGAAGGGGTTGTGGCGCACGTGAATGCGGGTAATGGCTTAGGTTTCACAGATCTTGATTTGACTCCTGCTGGGAGGAATCATAACAATGCCCTGCATATTTCGATTGAGTGCCGTGGTTCACTGATGTCACATGTATTGGTTGATACTGGATCATCGTTGAATGTATTGCCAAAGAAAGCATTAATGAAGTTAGATACCAGGGGACTTATTTGTACACCAAGTGACTTGGTGGTACGAGCTTTTAATGGCTCGAAGAGATCTGTCTTTGGTGAGACTGTGCTTCCGATCAAGGTTGGGCCGGAAATATTTGATGCAACATTTTATATAATGGATATTCATCCAGCATACAGCTGTCTGTTGGGTCTTCCTTGGATCCATGGTGCAGGCGCTGTAACCTCCACTTTGCATCAAAAGCTAAAATACATGGTTGATGGTCACGTAGTGACAGTGTGCGGAGAAGAAGACATAATGATTAGTCAGTTGTCAACTTTTAAATACGTGGAAGTGGATGGTGAAATCCATGAGACGTTGTGTCAGGGGTTTGAAAAGGTGAAGGTTTCTGAAGAGGTTGTCCAGTCTGAAGCTATAGAACAACCTACAGGGGCAAATCATCCTGAGATCTCTATGTCTTCGTTTAAAGATGCCAAAGCTGTGGTTAAAGTTGGTAGCTCACAGAGGTGGGGCCAGGTGGTTGAAGTTCAGGAGAAGAGGAATACCTACAGATTGGGATACAAGCCATCCAGGAGAGACGAGGATCCTCCCAAATTCTATGGCCCAGTCTGTTTCACCAGTGCCAGTGTTTTCTTCGACAGCGTTAATGCCATTGAGGAAGAGGGGGACAGTGATTGTGACATGGATAACTGGGTCCGCCCTTGCGTCCCGGGAGAAAGTCTATGCAACTGGTCTTCTGAAAAAGTCATTCAAGTGACTGGCTTCGAGTATATGTTTTGTTTTCCTATTATGTTAATCCTGCGTTCTGCCCAAGACGTAGTGATTTTATTTGTAGGGCTTTTAACTGTTGCATGTTTTGCTTTATCATCAATAAAGGACTTTTCACACTCAAATATTTTGATCTCTGTCTTTCTATTTTTATTTTTATGCATTAAAAACCCACATCAAAATGGCAATGTGTTTCTTTTGTTGCATACATAATAAAACATACCTCATCAATCATGCAGGTCCTTTTGTTCAGATGACACCGATCATGACTCAACTATAGCTCGGTATGACTTTGACAATCCAATCTATCAGGCTGAAGAAGAGATTGACGAAGATTGTGAACTGCCCGAAGAGTTGGCCAGATTGTTGAAGCAAGAGGAGAAGGTCATACTACCTCATCAGGAGGAAATTGAGATTGTGAATCTGGGAACCGAGGACGCCAGAAAAGAAGTAAGGATAGGGGCTGCATTGGAAGACAGTGTCAAGGGAAGATTGATTGAAATGCTCCGAGACTATGTGGACATCTTCGCCTGGTCTTACCAAGACATGCCTGGGCTCGATACTGATATTGTTGTACACCGGCTACCACTTAAAGAAGGTTGTGCTCTAGTCAAACAAAAGTTGAGAAGAACTAAATCGGAGATGTCTGTCAAAATCAAAGAAGAGGTTCAGAAACAGTTGGACGCCAGATTTCTTGCCGTGACAAATTATCCTCCATGGGTTGCTAACATCGTGCCTGTACCTAAGAAGGATGGGAAGGTCAGGATGTGTGTTGATTACAGGGATTTGAACAGAGCAAGCCCAAAGGATGATTTCTCGCTCCCTCACATTAATGTGTTAGTTGACAATACCGCTCAGTATTCGGTGTTTTCCTTCATGGATGGCTTCTTTGGGTATAACCAAATCAAGATGGCCCTAGAGGACATGGAGAAAACAACATTCATAACACCGTGGGGAACTTTTTACTACAAAGTGACGCCCTTTGGATTAAAAAATGCAGGGGCAACCTATCAGCGGGCGATGATGACTCTCTTTCATGATATGATTCACAAAGAGATTGAGGTCTATGTTGATGACATGATTGCGAAGTCACAGATGGAGGAAGAACATCTGGTGAATCTTCAGAAGCTATTTGAAAGATTGAGAAAGTTCAGACTGAGGTTGAATCCTAACAAATGCACCTTCGGGGTGAGATCAGGAAAATTGCTGGGATTTATTGTTAGTGAAAAAGGTATAGAGGTTGATCCTGCAAAGGTAAAAGCCATACAAGAAATGCCTGTGCCAAAAACATAAAAAGAGGTTCGTGGTTTCTTGGGGAGATTAAACTACATTGCCAGGTTCATCTCTCATCTCACAGCCACGTGTGAACCAATCTTCAAGTTGCTTAGAAAAGATCAAGCGGTCAGGTGGAATGAAAATTGTCAAAAGGCGTTTGAGAGGATAAAAGAATATTTGCAGGAACCTCCGGTCCTTATGCCGCCAGTGCCAGGAAGGCCTTTGATTATGTATCTTACGGTTCTTGAGAATTCAATGGGGTGTGTGCTCGGTCAACACGACGAGTCAGGTAGAAAAGAGCACGCCATCTACTACCTGAGTAAAATTTTTACTGATTGTGAGTCGAGGTACTCGATGCTGGAGAAAACATGTTGTGCACTCGCTTGGGCAGCTAAGTGTTTGAGGCAGTATATGTTAAACCACACAACCCTTTTGATTTCGAAGATGGATCCGATCAAGTATGTGTTTGAGAAGCAAGCACTTTCTGGGAGAATAGCCCGTTGGCAGATGGTTCTGACGGAATACGATATTCAGTATGTTTCCCAAAAAGCCATTAAGGGAAGTGTTCTGTCAGAATATCTTCCTGAACAGCCAATTGAGGATTATCAACCGATGAAGTTTGAATTTCCGGACGAACATATCATGTATCTGAAGATGAAGGATTGTGAAGAACCTTTGCCTGATGAAGGGCTGAGATTGAATCTCAATGGAAGTTGGTCTTTGATGGGGTTGTAAAATCATATGGTAACGGAATCGGGGCAGTCATGACGACTCCAAAGGGTTCTCATATACCCTTCACTGCCCGATTGGCGTTCGTATGTACCAACAATGAGGCAGAGTATGAAGCATGCATCATGGGGTTAGAAGAAGCAATTGATTTAAGAATCAAGAACCTCGATGTTTATGGTGATTCTGCGTTGGTGGTTAATCAGATTACAGGTGAATGGGAGACTCGTCAAGCCAATCTTGTTCCGTATAACAACTATGCTAGAAGGTTGTTACCTTTCTTTGACAGAGTAGACTTCCATCATATCCCCCGGATAGAGAATCAGATGGCTGATGCGTTGGCAACGTTGTCATCGATGTATCAAGTGAATCGTTGGAATGAAACTCCTTCAATCAGAATCATGCGCTTGGACAGACCTGCTTTTGTATTTGCAGTTGAAGGGGTATCAGATGGCAAGCCTTGGTATCATGACATCAAAGTCTTTCTGAAGAGTTAGGAATACCCAGCTGGGGCATCTTCCAAGGATAAAAAGACATTGAGGAGGTTATCAGGAAACTTATTTTTGAATAAAGACGATGTGTTATACAAGAGAAACTTTGACATGGTCTTGCTACGTTGTGTTGATGAACACGGGGCAGTCTTGTTAATGGAAGAGATTCACGAAGGTTCCTTCGGTACTCATGCCAATGGGCATGCTATGGCAAGAAAATTGTTAAGAGCGGGGTATTGTTAGATGACTATGAAGTCTGATTGTTTTAAATTCGCCCAAAAATGTCATAAATGCCAGATTTATGCTGATAAGGTGCACGTACCGCCTACTCCTCTGAATGTTTTGTCGTCACCTTGGCCTTTTTCCATGTGGTGCATTGACATGATTGGGAAGATCGAGCCGGCCGCTTCGAATGGACGTCGTTTTATCTTGGTGGTTATTGATTATTTCACGAAGTGGGTGGAAGCAGCATCGTATGCCAACGTCACCAGACAAGTGGTAGCCCGGTTTATCAAGAAGGACATCATCTGCCGGTATGGAGTCCCGGAGAGAATCATTACTGATAATGGTTCAAATCTAAATAACAAGATGATGAAGGAGCTATGTCAGAGCTTTAAAATCGAACATCACAATTCTTCTCCCTATCGTCCGAAGATGAATGGGGCTGTTGAAGCGGAAAATAAGAACATTAAGAAGATTGTGCAGAAGATGGTAGTGACATACAAATACTGGCATGAGATGTTGCCTTACGCTTTGCACGGTTACCGTACTTCGGTACGCACATCAACTGGGGCAACTCTTTTCTCACTGGTATATGGTATGGAAGCAGTTCTACCATTAGAAGTTGAGATTCCTTCTTTGAGAATTCTGATGAACGTGAAGCTTGATGAAGCTGAGTGGGTGCGTTCCCGGCTGAATGAACTAAACCTCATTGAAGAGAAGAGATTGAAAGCCATTGCGCATGGCCGGTTGTATCAGAGCAGGATGAAGAAAGCATTTGATCAGAAGGTGCGTCCTCGGTGTTTTCAGGCTGGTGAATTAGTTCTGAAAAGGATCACTCATCCTCAAACAGATCACAGGGGCAAATGGACTCCAAACTACGAAGGGCCATATGTAGTAAGACAGGTTTTCTCTGGCGGAGCCTTATTACTCTCAACTATGGATGGCAAAGATTTTACGTTCCCTATGAACGCGGATGTAGTCAAAAAATACTTTGCATAAAAGAGACCCGCTGAACATAAAAAGAAGGTTCAGGAAAAAATGGGGCATCCTGGCGAACCATAAAAAGAAAAGGTTTGGGAAAAAATTAGGGATAAAAAGAAAAAAAAAATAAACCCGCAAAGTTGAAAACCTGAAAAGGCAACTTTGGCAAAAATGGGTATCCCGGTGGATTGAAAATCCGAAAAGGGTGATCCAGGCAAAAGTTAGGCATTTAAAAGCAAAGACTACGGTCCGCGTTCGATCTGTGATCACTATTCACACTTGGAAAATTTGAAGGAAAGGAATCAGTCCAGTCAGTCATCTTCAAAGGCCAAAGTATCTGCGGATAAACAAGTCATATGGGTTATAGCTGAGTCGAGCCATGGTGGATGTCTGTTCCCCACATTACTGACATGTGTATTTTCTTTTAATTTTTGTGCAATTACCTCTTTTCAGGAATTACTTCCAGATGTAAACGCCTATTTACAGGCCAATCCATTCAATAAAATTTGCATTTCACTCAAAAAGCTTTCCATTTGTGTTTTTGTTTTACCTGTTTTGTTTGTGAAAATGTCCGATATTTTTGATAAACATTACATGTTAGAATGTTGAGCTTTGCGAAGCATATTGGAAAACAGGGGAAATTTCTAGGGCGACGGTCATTGTAATGGTAATTGAGGTAGCTATTTTGCATGGAACTTTCTGTGGATTTTGTTTGCAGGGTAACAGGTGTGTCCTTCCCCAATAGAGCTACTCTCCTCGACATTGGAAAGTCCATCCACCTCAGCAGGTTGTTGTTTCCCCAGCAAGAGACTTACAGAATATCTTCTTGGGACAAAGGAGTTATTTTCCCCACAGGATCTGAGCACTCGGCTAGTCAACAGATGTTTTTCTCACTAGCCACGGTATGAGTTAATCCCCTCCGGATGGGTAAGCTCGATGTTATCCGCTAGCAGGGTAGATGTCAGCATCTACTGTTCCCCAAGCAGGTTTGCTGATCATGGCCAGTATTCCCCGACAGGGTAAAAGTCAGAGCATCTCCCTAGCAGGTTCAAAATTATTGATTTGTCTCCCCAAGCAGAGTCTAAAAGTGCTCATCCCCAAGCAGAGTCTGGTGGTGATTGATATCCCCAGCGGGTCTTAGGACCAATCGTTTTTGGCAGGCGTCAAATCCAAGTTCTGAAGTATTTGTTGATCCCCGGCGGAGGAGTTTCCATCTTCAGTATTCATCTCCCTCCCCAGCTGAATGGGTATTCTCTCGGAGTTTCGTCCATCTCCAGCAGAGTTGTTGATCTTGATATTCCCCAACGGAGTGGGTCTTCTCTCGGAGCTTTCATCTCCACAGAATTTGTGATCAATGTCTTTCTCAGCAGGGTCTCTTATTTTGGAGGACAATTTATTTTTGTCGTCCCCAGTGGAGTTTGCCTTCGCCTTCAGCATTTATTTTGCTGAAGCACCTCTTTTGCATTGCATAAGCATTCTTGAATGGCATCCTCCCAAACGTGTAGCATTTCCATTTCGTGTGGAGAATTACGGCAAAATTCAAACATATGCATTCGAAGCATAGGCCAGGTTTGATATCCTTTATCGTTTCCTTTCCCTAGCAGAAAGTAACGTGATTCAGGAGATTTTGCTCAAACATCACACCGCAACCAGTGGATTCGTCCTCCTTGTCGGTCCTCCTTACGCTCCCCCCGCAGAGTTGTCTGTTTAGATTTCTCTTTTCCCCAGCGAATTCATCTTTGTAGATCTGTTGATTCTACTTATTTCAGGTTTGAAAGTCCATCTTTTCGAGTTCGCCTTCGACCGTCCTCGTTATCCCAACTATTGGTTGGTATCTTTTCTTTATCCCAACTATTGGTTGGTATCTTTTCTTGGTTATCCCAACTATTGGTTGGTACCCTTCTTTTATCCCAACTATTGGTTGGTATCCTTCTTTTATCCCAACTATTGGTTGGTATCTTCTCTTGGTTATCCCAACTATTGGTTGGTACCCTTCTTTATCCCAACTATTGGTTGGTATCTTTTCTTTATCCCAACTATTTGTTGGTATCTCTTCTTGGTTATCACAACTATTGGTTGGTACCCTTATTTATCCCAACTTTTGGTTGGTATCTTTTCTTGGTCATCCCAACTATTGGTTGGTACCCTTCTTTTATCCCAACTATTGGTTGGTACCCTTCTTTATCCCAACTATTGGTTGGTACCCTTATTTGTCCCAACTATTGGTTGTTATCTTTTCTTGGTTATCCCAACTATTGGTTGGTACCCTTCTTTTATCCCAACTATTGGTTGGTACCCTTCTTTATCCCAACTATTGGTTGGTATCTTCTCTTGGTTATCCCAACTATTGGTTGGTACCCTTCTTTATCCCAACTATTGGTTGGTATCTTTTCTTTATCCCAACTATTTGTTGGTATCTATTCTTGGTTATCCCCAACTATTGGTTGGTACCCTTCTTTATCCCAACTATTGGTTGGTATCCTTCTTTTATCCCAACTATTGGTTGGTATCTTCTCTTGGTTATCCCAACTATTGGTTGGTACCCTTCTTTATCCCAACTATTGGTTGGTATCTTTTCTTTATCCCAACTATTTGTTGGTATCTCTTCTTGGTTATCACAACTATTGGTTGGTACCCTTATTTATCCCAACTTTTGGTTGGTATCTTTTCTTGGTCATCCCAACTATTGGTTGGTACCCTTCTTTTATCCCAACTATTGGTTGGTACCCTTCTTTATCCCAACTATTGGTTGGTACCCTTCTTTGTCCCAACTATTGGTTGTTATCTTTTCTTGGTTATCCCAACTATTGGTTGGTACCCTTCTTTTATCCCAACTATTGGTTGGTACCCTTCTTTATCCCAACTATTGGTTGGTATCTTCTCTTGGTTATCCCAACTATTGGTTGGTACCCTTCTTTATCCCAACTATTGGTTGGTATCTTTTCTTTATCCCAACTATTTGTTGGTATCTATTCTTGGTTATCCCCAACTATTGGTTGGTACCCTTCTTTATCCCAACTATTGGTTGGTATCTTTTCTTGGTTATCCCAACTATTGGTTGGTACCCTTCTTTATCCCAACTATTGGTTGGTATCTTTTCTTGGTTATCCCAACTATTGGTTGGTACCCTTCTTTTATCCCAACTATTGGTTGGTATCTACTGTGTCTAAGTCCACTTTCGGTTGGCAAACACTTACCTTTGATCCCCACAGGTTGTAAATTTCTGGGTTCCTTTTTGTATTCAATCACCTTCTACCTTGAATGTCTGATAGCCGTTGCTATCACTCTTTCAGGTTCTAGTCGATTGAATAGGGGCAGCTGTAACACCCCAAAATTTGCCCTCTTAATTTTAGCTAACTGGCTTATGTTTCTTTGCATTTCTTACATTAGCATTTGTGCATGGCATTGGTTATTAGCATGGGATCAAGGTACTTGGTTCATCTCAAAGGAGTCTCAAGCCTCAAGGTGGTTTGAGGAGTTCATCATATCTTCATAAGGTCAAGAATGGCAAAGGATTTCAAGTGAATCTTTCCCTCCTAACCAGAGGGACCAAATTAGGGTTTTTGACCCAAAGGACTTCTTGAAGGGCTTTGAGGATTCAAGCATGTTCTTATGGTATTCCATATGCTCACAAGTACTCATGGAGGAAAGACTTGGCTAATGTTTCATTGTGAAAGATGTTCAATGGATCAATTGCTTGTAGACCAAGAAAAGTCAACAGTGAGAAAGGAAGTCAACTGGGGAATTTTGAGGTTCTCCTCAGGGTTTTCAAGGTCTCACATCCTCATATGGTCTTCAAGGGTCAAGTTTCATACCATTTATCAAGAACCAAGGGTTGGTACAAAAGTTACTAAATTTGGAAAATGACCTATAATGAGAACTTTCCATTTTTGGCAGTTTTTCCACCACATTCAACTTGACTTTTCATCATCAAGGATGCTTCAAATGAATTTTCCTCCAACATGAAAGTTGAAGAGCTTTCTCTCCCATTTCCAAAAAGTATTAGATCATGTCCATACCATTTGTGGAACTCTAGATATAACCAAAACAAGGCAAGGTGATTTTAGGGTTTTTTATGGTGTCATTTTTACACCTTTTGCATTTTGGTTCATATTGACCTATATTGGGTTCTATTGCTTCATGTCACATTACAACATCAAAGTACATTCCATGAGGACCATTTTTTTACCTTTATTTCACTCCATTTCATGACTTGTACCTCACATATTTCACAAAGTACATTTTTGCAAGAAGCATCAAAACTCACGAATCAAGACATTTCAAAGCCCAAATTCAATTCAGGTGTGATTAGAAAATGAAATATGAGTGATCCATCATAGAAAGCATGGGAATGCACATGTGAATTAAGTGGTACAACACAAAGTGCAATTTTGCATAAACCATCCAAAGTCATTAACCAAGGGATTAATCAAGTTTTAATTATGATCAGAGGTATAATGGGATGTATATAAGCTAACTCATGCCCTCACTACTAGGTCATGCACTCCAATGTGTTCAGAATCTCATTTTTCTCACCCAAGCTTTCTCTCTTCGAAACTCATTCATTACAAGGGTTTCTGAAGAAATTTTTTCATATTTGTGATCTACACACTTGGTAGAGTAAGAATCGGCCATTGTTTTGAGCTCTGAGCAAGGTTTTCATAAAGTTGATTTCAAGTTGGTTCAAGTTCAAAGTCTTAGATCTAGCCAGATTCAAGCCTCCATTTGCATTTATTTTGCAAATAGAGCTCAAAAGAGGAAGATCTGCAGCTTTTGGAAGGGTTTCTTGGTGTATTTCAAGCTCTGCAATCTTCAGGTTAGCTCACTTTTCATGATCATATAACTTGAATTTTAAGCTTGCATGATGATCTATGATGTTCACTGATGATGCTGATATGTTTGGTTTTGATTTTGGACATGTGAATTGCTTGAATTTTGAGATTGAAAGTTTTAGATCCAAACTTATTTCTTTCTATTTGACTTGTATGTTGATCTTTTGGTGAAATGGACATGATATTTGAGATCCTTGTTGTATTCTGGTTAAGATGATGTACTCATGTGTGATTTCTGGAGATTTTCATGTTGAGGTTCACCGGAGAAGGTGACCGGAGCTAGGGCTCCGGCACCTGGTTTGTTTTCCAGCCAGTGAGGGTTTCAAAGGTTGAAGATGAAATCTCAGCCTTCCATTGCTTTGATCCAACGGTCCTGAGCGTGCCAGATCTTTTATTTTCTTATTTCAATTTGTGATGTGCGTGTGTGTTTGTCCATGATAGTTATCATGTGCATTAGATATGGACCTCTCATCTTGCGTGCTTTTGTGATTCATTGACATAATCTGGAACGTCTGATGCATCTTGTGGTTTAGATCTTGCCAGCGCATTAAAAAGTCACATGTCTCTAACGTGTTTTCTTTTTTATTCTAAGTATTTGTATGTATGCGCGTGCATGTTTGTTATGGTATGAGTGTGGATCTGAGCCTTCCATCTTGATTACCGTGTATTCTTGTTGACTGATTGCGTGCATTGGATTGATCGTATGGTCATGATTGAGTCTGATGGTTGACTAAATTCCATGTGTTCCTCTCTGACTTCGCTTGTGGACTTCTTGGTTTGGGCTTACTTTTTACACCCCCTGTTTTGATCCATTTCATGTTCCAACGTGCTATGCTTGTTGTTTGCACCCCCCATGTTTATTTCAATTATTTTTATTTTCACTAATTGTTGCATTTCATTTTTAATTTTTAAAATTAGATTAATGCATCAAAAAATTATGAAAAATTCATGAAGCATATTTAGGGTTTTATAAAATTTTGTCAAATTTTATTTTCCATGTTTATTTTATTTTGGTGCATCTGAATTAATTGTTTAATTAATTTCTTTTTGGATTGTTTCATATATGCACACCCTGCCTTGTTGATTTTTGTTCTCATCATCTATACATGATTTGCATCTCATTCTTTTTGTATTTGTTAGAGGACATGTTGAGGTTCCTAAAAATATTTTTCTCATATTTTTAAACTCTTTGCATATGGCATTTTAGTCTCTCTCTTTTTCATATTGGTTTATGGTTTCTATGTGATCTTTGCTTAATTGTTTGAGGTACTTAAACTTTGAACTTTCGTGTGATCTTTTGACATGTGATTGGTTTCTGACTTAGGTCATTTGAGTTTTAATTTCACAATTTTTGAATGTCATTTGATATATGTTTGATTATTCGTGCTTAAATGACTTATGCATGATTATATCTTGACATCTCTTTGCACAAGTTGACTTGCCATGCCTATTTGCTTGAGTTTCTTCTTGATTCTTTGTATGTGCTTGTGGTATGATGTTTACCCCTGGTTGAGGTCCTTTAAGACTTATTTTTGCAATTTGTGAATCATGTTTGACATGTGTTAAGTGTTTGGACTTTGAGTTTCCTTTTGTGGATTATTTTGATGCATGTCTTGAAGGTGTTGCTTGACAATTAATCTTGTATGACTTAAGTTTGGTTTGATATGATATTGATGCATATGCTACTACCTCTTGAGCTTATTAATTGGTTTTCATTTCACTTGAGCATAGTAAATGCATTTGGTTTGAATTGTATGATAAACATCATTACCTTTTGCTTTGTAACTTCTTTGGTGCATAATGTTTCATGCTTTGATTTCCTTTTGCACATGAGAATTGTTGATGATGATATGATCTTGGTTCTGACTTGTTTTCATCTTCATATTGTTTTTCTCATTTCATTTTGATATGAAGTCCATGTATGCTTAATTGTGCATTCCATACAAGTATGTTTGCCCTTTTTCATGATTACCTTTGCATGCTTACTTGAGTTGTTTTGCATTAATCTTTGAAACATGTTTGATGATTTGAGTTGGACATTTATGATGTGATGTGCTTGCTGCCATTTATTGTATCTCATCTTCTCCTTCTCTTTCTCCTTTCTTCTCTTTCACTCTCTTCCTCCCATGGATCTCAAGACTTGTTTAAGTCTTGGATTCTCTCCCTTTAGAGCTACCTAGTCCAACTTAATTTTTGATTCAGCTTGGAGTAGGATTAGCATTAGGTTTTAGGTAGTCGTCTCTCCTAAGCCTCACTAACCATAGGTCATCCATGCATGATAACATTATGACTCTTAGTTTCCCTTTAGAGTTTCCTTTGTGTCTTCTCTCTTCTCATCTTAAAACTTCTTGAAAACACTTAATAAAGATAAAGTGTATTGCGCACGAGCCTTAAGCATGGGGAATGAGAAATGAGGGGCTTCCTCTCATCTTTCTAGAGTGCTTAGCGGGCGTCCTGTCTTGGGATGATTCGTTAAGTATTCGTCCCTGTGCCCTAGACTTTAGTGCAATGCAAGTTATGAACTAACTTAAAAAACACTTCTGTCTAAAAAACACAAAAACAAATTCAAATCTTTTTATCCTTCGGGATTGTTTGGTTCCAGACCATTTTCAGAAAAGAGCACGTTACCTTCCATCTAAGTCGCAAATAGGCATCGACCCTAACTGCCGGACGCGAATCTAACGTCGCTCATAAAAAACACTTACCCATCCGTGGTCGTACCCACGAACTACATTAGCTCTGATTCCTCTCTCTCGTCCGATTGAGGATATGTAGGCACGAGACAACGATTGTCTTGGCGAGCAACCTTCCCCCACAGTTCCCGTCCGAACTACGTTGACTCTGACTTTCCCATTGCACTGAGGGAGTACGTAGGCCTAGGGCATCGAATATGTCCTACCGAGTCCGTCTTAGTCACCCTCATCCCCGTTTTCTTTTGTTCAGCCATAGATAGTAGGATAGCTCACCCTCCGTTTAGACAACAAGCGTGGATCCCATCGTACTCGATGGATGCGTGGGGTGCTAACACCTTCCCCTCGCATAACCGACTCCCGAACCCTGACTATGGTTGCGATGACCATGTCTTTCCCCCTTTCTCTTCAGGTTTATGCAGTGTTTCCTTTCCCTCTCTTGGGATAAATACACATTGCTGGTGACTCTGTGTCTTCTGCACCACTCTCGCCTTTGTACCGTTGGATGCGAATATTTCGGGAGCAACAGATAGAGGTGACTATTCTCGAGGAGAGGACAAGACGCCCTTACCAAACAAATAGCTAGAATGAGGGTAGAAAAATTCCATCCTCATTCTTTCTCTAGCACCCAAAATATAGTGTGGAAAGTGAAATGGACAGCGCAACCGCTCCAATGTTGTACAGTGCTCTTGCGGAGAGAAACGGACAGCGTAACAGCGTTAATTTGTACAGTGCTCCGATGCAAGGCGTAGCGTGAAACTCCAACTCCACGGGGGGAACGAGAGAGGAAGCTCTAAAGGAAGCCTAAAGAGAGGAAAGGGGAAGATCAACTAATCGAAACATGTTTCGATCAATTAATCAAGGGAAAACTATGCTAACAACTTTCCAAAGAGAATGGAAGATCATTAAAGCAAAAGGGATGAACTATTGATTATACATGATTAAGTTTGCTCAATAAAGAATAAACTTAATGTGATCAAGGACTGAAAGTGCAAAACAGTGCCAAACCATTATTAGCATGTATCACAAATCATGTATCAAGTGATCAAGAATTGTGCAAAAACTAGCATGTTCAAACAAATATCAAGAACACACCTAATTGCAAGAATTAATAAATCAAACATTGAATCAATGTAAATATGCTTTAAACAGAGGTTAACAACATTAAAAACATTCATAAATATGAAGCATATCAATCCATGGAAGTTAGAATGAAAAAGCATGGCAAACACACTTGAAAATGCATGAAAATGGCATTCTGACTCAGTGTTAATCGATTAACAAAATTGAACTGTAAAGTGTTAATCGATTAACACATGAAAAATAGCAAATTTTACACTGGTTAATCTATTAACATAATTGCACTGCAAAAGTGTTAATCGATTAACAGTGCAGCTGAGGCAAAAAAACAGCTTTCCAAAAGTGCTTCAAACAGTTAATCACTTATTTGAACTACCACATGCTATGGTATGAACTTGTGCTCGAAAATCATAGGTATTAGGATCAATTAATCATCAATTGAAAGCAAGAACATATAGATCAAAGATCAAACAATCGCATGATTAATCAAAACGAAAAACTATCAAAACTACATCGTAAACGTGCAAAAAATGAACGAAACGATAAATTAAGTGAGAATCGACCAACCTACAAGCCGGAGGTTTGACTTGGTAATTGTTGCAAAGGATTCTTGATGAAGATAATCAAAGAAAACCAGAGGAATCTTCAATCGTAGCCGAATCATATCGAAACCGAGCAAATTGCGACGAAGCTTCGAAACGCGGATTCGAACCGTAGAATCTTGAAACAACCACTTGAGATGAATCCAAAAGTTAATATAGTTCCAGAAACTCAAGTATAATAGCAAGATGATGAAGATAATCAAAGAAAACTAGAAGAATCTTCAAGCATGGCTGAATCGTATCGAAACCGTACAAATTCCGACGAAAACTCCGAAATAAGAATTATCACCGAAGAAGCTTGAAGTGATTACTTGAGATGAATCTAAAAGCTACTGAAGCTCCACAAAATCCAGTAGAATGGAATGATGATGAAGGTTAAGCTCAAGAAAAAGCACTTTCAAGGTGAAAGTAGCTTTTCTTCAATGGTGAATTAAGAGCTTTAGTGAGGTTTGGTGAAGAAGATGAAGAGGAATGTTTAGAAGTTGCAGAAAAATGCAGAGGGGAATGAGATAATTGAGAGTGAAGAAAGTGTGAATTTATGTGAATGATTGTGGAGGATTTGTGAAATGAGTGAAGCTTGGCTTATATAGAGTTTAGGTATGGAGTGTGAGAGGTTTGGAGCTAGCTTTGGATTTAGCTTTGGGAGGTTTGGAGTTAGGGTTGGAGTTAGTTACACTTGACTCACCGAGTCAAGGTAGTCAACTCGGTTAGTTAGGATCAACTCGATAACAATCCCAAGGTGCACTCCATCATCCAAAGATCCACATTACTTGGAAAACAAGGAACAAGATGCACTTAATTGGAAATAATGCATTGGAACAAATGTAGGTGAATTGTTGAAGGTTCCAGAATGTTCCACATGTTACTAGACCAATGTAGAATCTCAAAATGTGGAGGGAAAGTTGCTGTCTTGAAAAAACAGCAAATTATGCAAAAATTTGCACGTGTTAATCGATTAACATAATTGCATTGCAAAGTGTTAATCGATTAACACATAAAAAAATAGCAAATTTACACTGGTTAATCTATTAACCTAATTGCACTGCAAAATGGTTAATCTATTAACCAAATCAAAAAAGCCCAATTTTGCCTGAAAATGGTGCTGTGGTCCCGGTTCCGATTTTTGACCTCTTGCTTTGATAAATAGGCATAGAAACCCTTGTTTTGTGCTTGTTTTGATAATGTGATGACCTTGTGATGAGGCGATTAATCGGGCTTGGAAAACCTGAATATTCCTGCAACAAAATCATAGAGAAAAAATGCGAATGCGTATGCTAGCGATGCGAATGCATATGCCGGTGATGCGAATGTACATGCTTATGCAAAAATAAAAAAAGCAGGTCAAATTTTGGGTTACGGCAGAAGTCTATATGGACGACATGATCGTTAAATCCCACGAGGAGACCGATCATACCGCCCATCTGAGGAAGGTCTTCGAACAGGCCAGGAAGTACAAGATGCGTTTCAACCCGGAGAAATGCACGTTTGGTGTCCGGGCAGGAAAATTCCTCGGCTTCTACTTAACAGAACGAGGAATAGAGGCCAATCCCGATAAGTACCGGGAATTCTTCGAGTTTCCAACGCCCAAGTCGAAGAAGTCCATCCAATTCCTCAACGGGATGCTCGCATCATTATCCCGCTTCGTGGCCAAATCTGCCCAGCACGCCCTGCCATTCTTCAAACTCCTCCGCAAGGAGGCAGCATTCGAATGGACTGAGGAATGCGACCAAGCTCTCCTCCACCTGAAATGGGCACTTTCAGAACCGCCCGTTCTCTCTTGCTCGGACAATGGTGAAACTTTGTACCTATACCTCGTCGTGGCAACCGAGGCAGTAAGCGCCACTCTTATTCGCGAGACACCTGACGAGCAGAAGCCCATATACTTCACGAGCAAAGCACTGCAGGGGCCAGGGCTGAGATACCTACAGATTAAAAAAGTGGCGCTGGCTCTCATCAACGCAGCTAGAAGACTGAGATACTACTTCCTAGCCCACACGATTGTGGTTTGAACAGATCAACACGTAAAGCAGCTATTGGGGCGACCAGACATGGCCGGTAGAATGCTCGGCGGGAAGCGGGGCAGGCATCATACTGGAAAGCGACAAGGGAATCATCGTTGAAGTTTCACTCACCCTGTCCTTCGCTACCTCTAATAACCAGGCAGAGTATGAGGCCTTCCTCGCCGGGCTACGCTTGGCAGAAGACCTTGGCGTAGAGGAAGTCGTTATTTGCACAGATTCACAACTCGTGGCCCTTCAAGTCCGAGGGGAATATCAGGCCAAAAATGATAACCTGACCGAATACTTAGCCCTGGTCAAGAAGAGGATGACGAAGTTCGCAGCGGTAGAGGTAAAACACGTTCCCCGCAAACACAATATCCGGGCAGACGTTTTGTCCAAACTAGTCAGCACAAAGAAGAAAGGCGGAAACAAGTCCGTCATACAGGAGATACTTCCCTGACCCAGTATCGAGAAGGTTTCCCCGACCCTCGACGTACAGATGATCGACGACAGTAATTGCTGGATGACCCTCGTTTACAACTACCTCGCTAAGGATAAACTTCCGTCCGAACCCAAAGAGGCCAGCATAGTTAGGCGAAGAACCTGCTCCTACGTCCTGGTCGAGATAAATTAACTCTACAGGCGAGGGTTCTCTATCCCGCTACTCAAGTTTGTCGAAGAAGAAATGGTCGCCCATATCTTGCGCGAAATTCATGAAGGAATCAACGCCCAACACCTCGGAGGAAGGTCCCTTGCCCGAAAGGCCCTCCGAGCAGGGTACTACTGGCCAACCATGCAGCATGATGCTAAAGAGCACGTAAAGAAATGTGACAAGTGCCAACGACATGGGGACATGCACATATCTCCTCCTAACGAGCTCAAGGCTATGTCCTCCCCGTGGCCATTTGCCTGGTGGGGCCTGGACATCCTAGGACCATTCGTGGTAGGATCAAGTCAGAACAAATACTTAATAGTAGGCGTGGACTACTTCATAAAATGATAGAAGCGGAGGCTCTAGCCAAGATAACTGCCTTTAACATACCACGTTTCTACAAACGAAACATACTCGCACGTTTTGGCATCCCCCAAGCGATAGTTACGGATAATGGGACACAGTTCACGGACAAGAAGTTCCAAGACTTCGTCGCCCAGCTGGGCACGAAGCAACACTTCGCATCCGTCGAACATCCCCAGACAAACGGGAAAGCTAAAGCGGCGAACCGAGTCATCCTTCGGGGCCTCAAGTGAAGGCTAGATGAAATGAAGAAAGCTTGGGTCGAGGAGCTGCACAGTGTCTTATGGGCATACCGCACAACTCCACACTCTTCAACAGGGGAGACACCTTTTCTCCTGGCTTACGGGACCGAAGCTATGATCACCATCGAAGTTCACGTACCCTCCAGGAGGACAGAGTCGCCCTTAGACGAGGAGATGAATGACGAATCATTAAGAGAGGAACTCGATCTCGTCGAGGAAATCCAAACAGGAGCAACTCTCCGCGAAGCCTCATTAAAACAAAAAATAGCCATCAGGCACAACGCCAAA
The DNA here is from genome assembly GCA_022829125.1 of Lathyrus tuberosus. Classification (NCBI taxonomy): domain Eukaryota; kingdom Viridiplantae; phylum Streptophyta; class Magnoliopsida; order Fabales; family Fabaceae; genus Lathyrus; species Lathyrus tuberosus. Next base: position 10,775,315 of record JALAZF010000176.1, on the reverse strand, counting down.
GTCATACGACGAGAGTTCGACATGGGCAGCCTCGTCCTAAGTAGAAACCATAAAGACTCTCGCGAAGGCAAACTAGCCGCTAACTGGGAAGAACCCTATCGCGTTTGGGAAAAAACGGAGAATGGGGCCTATTACCTAGAACACCTCAATGGGAAAGAACTTGCTCGACCATGGAATGCCGAAAAGCTAAAGCAATACTACAGCTAAGGCCCAAACTGTCGGTTTGACCCGTCACAATGACGAGCATCGCCTACCGACCATGATGCACGCCTAGGTACAAGCGTCGCATGCCAGTAAAGCAGAACCCCGCTCCGGAACGAGCCGGGCCTCCGTTCAACAACGGTCCCTCAATCGAGCACCGCCGTCGTCAAAGTACCACGACAGGCAGAACACCCAGCTCGCGATAGGAGGTTCACGCCGCGAACTCAGGCCTCAAACGCGACCTGAGCTCTGCATCCTCGCCCGGATATTCCCCGGCCGTTCGTCCAGTACCCCTCACTGACGAACACATCTACAACGAGCAATCCCCCAAAACTTAAAGCAAATCAAAAGTAATCCCTATTACGGGCATACATACACGAACGAGCATAAGTAATAACACTTAGCGAAATTTAAAGCAGATAAAGCCATGCAAATCACAAAACTGTCCACAAGGACCGGGCACATAATTAAAAATTATAAGTGGCCGCAAGGACCACAATTGTACTTGGTTACATAAACCGGGGGCCACGCCCCCATTCAAAATAAATTACAACAAATTACACGGCACGCAGGCTAGAAAAAATTACAACAACAAGAAGATCCTTCACTCATCCATCTGGTCAGCCTGCTCGGAGTTGGGCTGAGGCTCCTGATTCTCCACGGGCTGATCCTCGGCATGCTCTTCAAGAAGGGAGTCAGGCATAATGATTCGGCCATCTTCAACGTGCGCCAGATAGTGGGTACCCTCGGTGGAAAAATCAAGTCCGGGGTTCACCATCTGCAGTTGAGACACGGCATTCCTGAAGGATTCATCCGCAATGACGTTATTGTCATTCTCGGCCGCCAACATACGGGCAACCAGCTTAGGCCTTGTCTTCAGCTCCTTCACGTCCTCGGGTTCATCCTCGCCCGGAGCATTGGCCGCCCTCAGCTGCTGGACCAGCTCCTCAGCCGCCTTCTTCTTCGCTGCCAGCGTAGAATTCTCCCTCTTCAGCCTAGCCACCTCCTCGTTAGCCTTATTTTGGGCATCATCAGCAATCTTAACCTCTTCCTTGAGAGATGCCAAGGCAGCCCGAGCAGTCGCGAGTTCAGACTCAGTTGCAGAGTCCCCTTTAGCGTAGATGGCCGCCATCTCCAAAACCCTGACCAGTGCAGAGGCATCCTGGGCCACGAGCGCCCTCTTGCTCGGGCGATCCATGCTTTCTAGTCGGAGAGATTCTTCCCGCAGCACAACCAAGGATGTCCCCTCGAAGAATCTCCTATCAAGTATGCAAGGAGGAAGCTCGAACTTCCCGTTCTCTGAGGCCCGACTAAGATCCACGGCGTCATTGACCCTCGGCTGTTTGGGTCGTGAGTCCAAAGGCAAGGGAGATCCACGGGAAGCAGGAGTGGGAGAAGAGGTCCCTGCAGAGGGCTGAGGAGAAGTGGGAGCGCGCGCATTGGAAAATTGAGACTTGGGAGGAACCGTTTCGGGCTTGTTCCTCGCAAGGGCATTCTTTACCATCCTTTCATGAGCCTGAGACATCTCAGCTGCACAAACAGAATACGAACATGTTAGACACGAAGAAAAAATATGTCGGACGAGTTAAAACAAATAAGACTACCAAGCAATTTATAAGCTTCCGCGGGAGTCTTGCACTCCAAAAGCGCCTTGGTGTTAATGAAGCGATACTCCACCCTCTGGCTTCCATCCTCCTCGAAGATGGGGTCACCATTCTTCGTCCAACATTCAGCAAGCCGGAAGGAGTTGACATATTTCACCAGCGTCTCGTAAGCAACGACATCCTGCCCGTCTTGGTTGTTTGGCTGAAGGACGTACTCATTGGGCTCCTTGGTGAAATGTCCAGGTCCCCAGTGGATAGGGAACTTGTATAATATCTCCTCGATAAACCTCCCAGCCTCGTCGCGCATGTCGTTGCCCTCCTCATCGACTTCAATCGCCCAGGCGTAAGTGCTATCCTGGGCAGCTTCCGACACGGGCTCGACGACGTAGTACCTCTCCTTGAACGTCCCTATCGATTCTGAAAAGGGCTTGAACAGCTTGCGGGGCTATTTCAACGAGACCCAACCGTACCTCCTTCCCGTCAGCTGCCGTTGAAGATGAAATACAGTGAAACACAAAGGGAGAGTAGCCCCTATTCTTAGATACTCGCACGTCAGCTCGAATGCCCGGGTGAAGGCCAGCGAGTTCGGGTGCAGCTACGTAGGGGCCAAATTTAAGTGCACGAACACTGACTGCTGGAAATCAGTGACCGACAACCTCAGTCCCAACTCTTTGAAGGCATATTCATACATGGCGAAGCGATCCCCGTAACTTGTGCAGACCCTATCATCCTCGGAGGGAAAGTGCACCTTCCACTCCCCCTCTGGCCCGACTTCCGTAAAGACATCCCCTAGGTACGTTGCGAAGGTGGACACATGCTCGGCTGGCTCAGCCACCATCCACTCCTCCGTGGAACCCTCAACAACATCCTCTTCCATTTCCTCCTCCTCCCCGGCTTCACTGGGGACACTCAAGGATTCCGAGCTACTGCTTTCCGAGGAACTCACTTCCTCCTCGGACGAATCTATTATTATCTCCCCATCTGGCCCTGTTGCCATGTCAATCACATGAAAAGCAGAGAAAAAAGTGAATTCGACGAAGAATGAAATCCACCCTTCCACCGCTAGTCAAGTGAAAGGGCGCGCAAAGGGCTGAGGACGACGTCCCCGGCCTAAGCCCTAACATCGAACAAAAAAATCTAAGAATCTCCCACGAGGAGATGCCCGGAGTAAACTAGTTCCATACGAGGAACTTCCCCGAGCCACTTCCCAGTTTTCGTTTGAAGCTTTACCGGAAACTGCAAAGCTTCACCGGAAACTGCAGAGGCTCGCCGGGAACTTCATCGTTACTCCGGAATCTGAGCGATCACGGCGGTTATGCATGCATCAGCATCGCAATGATGCCGGAAACCGCCTGATTCACAAGAATATCCGAAAACCTAGCGGCCCCGTCGGCGGCGGAAAGTGGCACGACCACCATCCACCACCAACAATCGCCGGAAATTAATTTATTTCATCTTCTAAGCCTAAACCTAACCGCATGCAATCTATGAACTACCATCAAAAGGGATAAAAGAGTGCGAAATCAGCGAACTTACTTGGTTAAGAAGATGAAAGGCGGTTGCCCAGAGGTTGATGCGGTGGCCGGAATAACAAACGGCGGTGACAGGCAAGAGCTCTAAAGAAGATGAAGAGAAACAAGAGCGAAAAGTTCATAATGAAACGGGACTTCCCCTTTTATACAGAGAGGCACGTGCAGTGGCACACCCTCGTAGGTCATGATGGCTACTAGCTAGCCATCATTTCCTAGTAACTGCTACACAGGGCTCTAGGCACACGTGGCGCCCTAACGTTTCCAATTCTGACTAACCGTTAGTCTCCCCGTACGACGGGCAACCCGGTCACGGTCATGAATGTCACGGACACCAGGGGTCACGGACACCACGAGACGACCTTCCTCGTCACCAAACGACGAATCCACGCTAGCTCCCCAGAGCCACGAGTTGTCCTTAAGTCATCACTCCCATACTCGGGAGTAACGACTTGGGGGGCTCCTGTTCTGGATTGGACCAATGGCTAGACATGACCCAATCCACCTCTGCTCCCAGAACGACCCAGTTGCCTAAGTCCCATCCACAAAGGGGCGAAAGTTACATTTCTGCCCCTCCAACCGGGCAAGGACTGCATCGCTCCTCCCTGGAAATGTTGCCCGTTTCGCACGACTTCTTCACTCCCCGAGCAGCTAAGGGCATGTGCCCGACACTATGCCTATGCCCGACATAACGGCTAGTTTTGGGCACCCTGCCCGACATAACGACTAGTTTTGGGCAGTTACCTATTCTTCGGGAAAACGGTTATTTCACCCCGAAAATAGGACTGTTGGTCACGCGCTGGGGGCACTATATAAACCCTCTCACTTGAGAGGGTCGGGTATCCAATAATCACCCTTGAAACTCATACTTTGTACTTGCCCCTTTTCTCTGACCTTTTCTTACTTGAGCGTCGGAGTGCCTTGCAGATACACCCCCTCCTCATCTTCACACGTCCAGCATCTCAAACGTACTTGGTGGTCCACTTCGACAGGATCTGATCCGACCTTTACGATCACGACAATATTTATAGAATTATTTTGTAATTCATGCAACATGATTAAGTAAGACATACTTTGGATTATTATTAGATATTATCAAGATTTGTGTATTGAGTTTGATTATTAATGAAGTATTATGTATGAAGTGTTTGATATGAATTTTACGTATGAGATTTTTGATATGAAGTGTTTGATATGTATTTTTTGTGAGTATAGTTTGGAATTGTTTTAGCCAATGATTTACCTTTCGTTGGCATGACGGCCATGAATTCTGGTTGCAACATTTAGATTGTGTACTGTTACTAAGGATGGATTAGGGAGTGCCATCCAATTTGGTTTCAAGAAAAATAGGAGAGCAACTATACATAACTGACACCAGGCACTTCCTTTTTAACATTTGTAATTGCTGTCATTTAGTCAGCAAAACGTCAATCTTCCTATACAATTAAAATTAAACACAAAATCTAGAAAGAGTATTTGTCTATGAAAAGAGTATTCTTTTGACACCGTAGCGGTTGGAAAATGATTCTCTTATGTGCAATTTTCACATTAGAGAATAAATTGTGATCTATCACCAATAAGAGAGAAACACATAAGAAGATTACATGAAGTGAACTCGATTGTAAGAGATCACATTTTACTTGTGTAAAAATCACTCATGAGAGGATTCATTTCTATAATGGTGATGGGCTAGGCCCCAATCATGTTATATCTTTTGATAAACTTTTTATTGTATCATATTATAACTGAGAATTTCTTAATCTACTCCTTGATATTTTTAGGCATCTAGCGCATTCTCTTTTATGACCCCTGTTTCTGGAGATACATATCCGGACGTTTTTTTTTTTGTTAAAATTTGGTTTTTTCCGAAGCTACATCTACAGAATAATTTTAAATTGGTAAACGTTGGGAAAAACTTCAAAATAATTCAATTAAGGGAAACTTCCGTAGATGCACATCCAGAACGTCTAAGCGCCAGATTGTTCCGTAGATACAACTCCGGAAGTTTCTGCTATATTTAAAACCTACATGATCACTCCCCATTGTTGTGTTTTCTTCTTCCACACTCATCTTCACCAATCTAAAAAACCCAACATTCTCAATATCATTTTTCACAATCATCAATGTAACGCCGATTTTATTTTATGAATGTTGATTTTATCGTTGCAATGTTGATTTTCTAGTATTATGTATTTGGTTTTCTTCCGTAAATATGCATACGGAAATATTCCGTAGATGCATCTACGGAATTAATTAAAAAAAGCTGAAAAAATGTGCGTCTGAAGATACATCTCCGGAATCAAGGGGTATTTTAGGCAGAGCGCGGGTGCCTAAGAAGGTCAAGGGGTGGGATAAGAAATTCTCTTATAACTAGGGGTGACAATTAGATCCATTAAGAGAAAATCTATTCAATCCATTTACCAAAAAATTCATCCAATCCATCCACCACATAAAGAGTAAGTTAATGGATTGGATTAAATCAATCAATTTATATGCATGGATTGATCCAATCCATCCAACTAATTTTAATGATCAAATGAATTATTTTTATCTCCGATAGATTTATTTTTTTAAAAATGGATTTTGTTAAAAAAAATCATTTTTTTAATTGAAAAATCGATTTTTTGGAAAATACAAAAATTTAGTTATTTCCGAAAAAACCGATTTTTTTTAAAAAATACAAAATAAAAACCAATTTATTTCCGAAAAAAATTTCAAAAATACAAAAATTCAATTTTTTTCAAAAAATACAAAAATCTTTTTTTTTCGAAAATGCAAAAGAAAAAAAATCACTTTTTTCACGAATATATTCAAAAACAACTAATTTCGAAAATAAAAAAATCTATTTTTTTTCAAAAAATATGATTTTTTCGATGACATAAAAAATTGATGGTTTTCCGTAAATAAAAAAAAAACAATTATTTATGGATGGAAGAATATCCATCCACTAAAAATATGTTAACGGATGAATTAGATGAATTTTTTTTCTTAATGGATGGATTGGATTGGATAATTTTTAAATTTTTTTTGTGGATTGTTAATGGACTAATAGATTATTTTGATCCATCCATTAGCAATCCAATCCATCCATTTTCTACCCCTAATTATAATTTGTCATTAAAGTTTTATGAACAGGAATATGAGAGAAAAATTCTATGACCTACAATATGATTATTAATTTACTGCTATTATAGGATCATGATGAAAAATTCACATTTTGGGTTGGTTGGATCATGATTCAAAATGCATAGAAGAACACTTTAGGTGAGCCAATTCTTTGTTTTAGTGTACTAAAAAAATGGATTTAATGAATAAAATTCAAACTCAAAAACTAAAATTAAGGTCAATTTTACAGAAACTGCTGAAACATTTTGATAAAGAATTTATCAAAAAGGAGGTCTAATTTTTCACATATGAGCACTGCATAAATTTACTAGGACCAAAAATATTTACATAACATAAAAATGTAATAGCACTTTTACATGAAGCGCTAACAAAGGTTATTCATATAATAGCGTTTATCCAAAAAGCGCTATCATAAGGCTTTAAATGAAAATTTTAAAAATACGCCCATTGTAAACGTCGCGTGTTTGAACCATGCTGAAGACATTTATAATTTTGTTGTGATTAAAAATTTTAAGTAAAATTTCTCTTATCTTTTTTTTTTGTAAACAAGATATCAATAACGGGAGAACTAAGGGTTCTCCAACCTGTTTACACCGGAAACGGGAAAAACCCGACAAAAGATGAAATTACAAACCAATTGAATTACGAGAGAAAAAGTAAAGGGTCTTTACTAAACTCGTAAAAACTAAAATTGAAATGGGTAATTTCACCGCAAAAAGCCCACTTCCAAACTAAATATTTTATACCCCAAACCGTATTGTTTAAATTCCAAGTCTCCGACCTAAAACAAATGCCATTCCTTCCTAACCAAATGCTCCAAGAAGTAGCTAGCCAAATCGATCCCAAATTGCCCTCTTTGACCTTTTTTACACGGCAAAACGAGTGCCAATCCATAAAACTCGATAAACACTCTTCCTCAAACTCATCCGATTTACCAATCCAAATGGCTACCTCCTTCCAAATCTTCTTAACCACCAAACAAGAAAAAAAGGAATGATTCCTATTTTCTAACTCTATCCCACAAAAGGAACACTTTAAAGAATCCAACGAAAAATTAATACCTCTAAGTGCCAATAAATCTTTGGTTGGAAGTCTATTCACAAAAAGTCTCCAACCAAAAGCCTTGATTTTGAAGGGAGCCGACAATTTCCAAATCAAACAAAGAGCCTCGTCGCCCCTATTCAAAGGGCCAAAAGGAATGCGAAAATTAGCCAAAAAATTGTAACAAGAACTAACCGAGTAGGCGGCTCCGGGTTCAAGATCCCAAAGTATGATATCGGTTCCATCCTCCGTTAAGCCATGATTTTCAAGAAAAGACTTCATATTAACAACATCCTCTTGAATGGAGACATCATTATAAACATCCATTGGAATGCCAAAATCTCCCCAAATCCAAATTCCACTTCTCCACCCCCCATTCCCGCAATAGAAACTTCCTTCAAACAAGAAGCATCGTATAAAACCGGGAACAACTCCTTCAATATCCCATTCTTCATCCATTTTGCTTCCCAAAATGAAGAGGTGAAACCATTTCCAACCTTGAAAGTGCTACAATTGATGAAAGGATCCTTGAATGACTTTTTCCTAATTAAATTTAAATCCTTCCACCAAAAGGAAGCATCTTTTAGAGGACAATCTCCACAAAACGCCTTGGTAGAAATGTCACCGTAACGAGCTCTCAAAACCTTATGCCGTAAAACATTAGGATTTTGAAGAATCCTCCACCTCCATTTATGAAGAAGGGCTAAATTAAATTCCGCCAAATTTTTTATCGCCAACCCACCTTTCTCATAAGGTAAGCAAACATCCTTCCAACTTACCCAATGAATCTTCCTCTTCTCCTCCAAGCCACCCCATAAAAAATTACTTTGAATCTTGGTAAATTCTTTCACAATATTCATAGGCATTTTGTAGAAAGACATAGTGAAAATTGTTAAAGAGCAAATAATAGACTTAAGAAGAGTGATCTTACCACCAAGATTAAGAAAGCGATTTTTCCATCCCGCCAACCGATTTTTCATCTTCAACAAAAGAGGGCTCCAAGTAGAAAGCTTCCTAGGATTAGAACCAATGGGAATACCAAGGAAGATGAACTTACTATCCTCCACTTTGCAAGAAAGAATAAAGCTAGCCGCCTCTAAAAAGTGGGGATTGGTATTGATACTGATCAATTTGCTTTTATGATAATTAATACCAAGACCGGAAGCAAGTTCAAAAGCCCTCAAAACCGTCTTAATTGCCCAAATATGTCTCCAAGACCCTTCTCCCACCAACAAGGTGTCATCCGCAAATTGAAGGATATCCACCATACATTTTCCTTCCAAATTAAATCCACTATAATCGCCATTCTCATAAGATTTTCTCACTAACCCCGTAAGTCCTTCCGCCACCAAAACAAAAAAAAAAAGGAGATAGTGGATCACCTTGCCTCAATCCTTTTTCAACAATGAATTCCTTCGTGGGACTACCATTTACCAAAACGGACATCTTGCTTTGGAAAATCAACAATTCCATCCATTTCCTCCACAATGGACCGAAACCCATTCTAGACAACAAGTACCTCAAAAAGTTCCAACTCACTTTGTCGTAAGCCTTTTCAAAATCCACTTTAAAAAGAAGACAATTCCTTTTCTTCTTCTTAGCATAATCCACCAATTCATTAGCCACCAAAACGCCATCAAGAAGTTGTCTCCCCGGAACAAAAGCACTTTGACACGGCGAGACAAGAAAGTTCAAAACCCGTTTCAACCTTCCGGCAAGAAGTTTTGCAACCACCTTGTACATACAACCAACAAGACAAATGGGTCTATAATCATCCAACGTTACCGGATTCGGAGACTTAGGAATCAACGAAAGGAAAGAAGATGTGACCGCCTTTGAAAGGTAATTACCATTATGAAAGTAATTGCAAAAATGGATGAAATCATCTTTTAAAAAGTTCCAACACCTCCTAATAAAAAGAAAAGAAAAACCATCTGGACCCGGACTTTTAGAACCTCCGTAACCCCAAATTACTTCTTTAACCTCCTCCTCTTGAAAAGTCCTTTCAAGAAACGAGTTGTCTTCCTCACTCAATCTCTTGAAGGGAATCCCTTCTAACAACGGCCTCACTCTAGTCGTTTCCCCAAACTTTTTAGAAAAATGTCTCTAAACCTCTTCCTTAACCTCCAAAACCGCCTCCACCAACCCTTTAGAAGAGACAATGGGACCAATATGATTATGCCTACGTCTTTCCTTCATCACCTCATGAAAAATACCACTATTCGAATCTCCCTCCTTAATCCACTTCACATTTGACTTTTGCAGAAGCATATTCTCTTTAATTCTCAAATTCATCCAAAATTGACTCGTTGCCTCCTTCCTCCTAAGAATGATATCCGGATTCAACTCCACATCCTCCTCTTCCGCCCTCTCGTCGCCTAAGTTAATATCTTTTACCTTTTCCTCCACATTCAAATCAAACCCCCTGAAAACCTCCGAATTCCACCATTTAAGATTTTCTTTAAGAAGTCTTAATTTTTCTTTTAAAACGAAGTCCCCTCTTCCCTCCACTTTAAACCCTTTCCATTTCTCTTCCACAAAAGGAATGAACGATTTGTGAGAAAACCATTCATTATTAAACTTGAAAGGTTTAGGACCCCAATTTGAATTATCCAAAACCAACCAAATAGGGCAATGGTCGGAAGTGTCCCGAGGACCAATAAGTTGACCTATGACTCCCCATCTATTCACAATGACATCCGAAATAATGAAACGGACAATCCTACTCATAGATAATCCATCCCCACTATACCACGAGTATTTTTTTCCTTTACAAGGGATGTCCACCAACAAACTATTATCAATGAATTCCGCAAAAGCCTTTATTTCATTACTACTCCCGCCTCCCGACCTCCCTTTTCTTTCTCTACAGTTCTTCACCGCATTGAAATCTCCCCCTATAATTCACTCACCATCATTATGTTTCCCTTTAAGATCCAACAAATTATTCCATAACTCTTTCTTGTTGAGGTAAAAACAAGAAGAGTAGACGTTCACTATATAGTAAACATGGTTATTCCACACAATCTTGATGCCCAGAAAACCAACTCCCCTGAAGCTATATAAAACTTCTCCCAAGCTCTCCCTCCACATAATTAAAAGACCACCGAAAGCTCCCCTAGAATTAGTGAACGAGTAACCGATATCAGTGTTACTCCAAAAGCTTTTGGCCATGGAATCATGAAGATTGGACAACTTAGTTTCTTGGATTAAAAAGATGTCCGCCTTACCTTTCTTGATCAAGGAACTAATTCTTCTTCTCTTAAGAATGTTCCCTCCCCCTCTTATATTCAAAGACCCAAATATCATTGAGAACCAATTAGATGCTCCTTCTTACCTTCTTTCTTTTGTCTATCCACTCGCTCTAAATTCTCAATTTTACGAACAAAATCCCCTCGTCCCTCCGCGTCCACCACACCTAAATCAACCATGGCTTTCCACAATTTTGGTCCTACGTTGCTGTCCAAAACCTGCCATTGTCTCTCATTTATTCGAATAATATCTGAATTCTCGGACTGCTCGCCATAAATACCCAAACTGGAATTTATGGCAAACAATGAAGAATCTGAACGCAGAGAGACAACGGCATTACAATTAACTGTACCAAGTGAGGCCGCACGCTGCCGAAGCCTCCCTTTACCAAACTGAGCAGAATTTCCCCTGTTTTTAACTCTATTATTCTGTCTCCAAGATTTTCCTTTCAACCCACAGCCGACCTCCAACATAGTGGCATATCTCAGTTTCTTAAATCTCCTTTTCCTTTCCGTAATACCCAGCGAACATTGTACAAGGGAACAGGTAGAGACATCCTCTGCTTGTTGATTGTTGGATTCAGAGCTAATAAAAGACTCTGCACCCTGATTGTTTACATTTTCCACAGCCAAATCAAAACTGCCTTCTATAAGTTCATTACTGTGAACTTCCTGCACAACACAAGGCTCAGTAATCTTCAGACCATCCACCCTTGCCACTTCCAGCTTTGAACCTTTAGAAATGCGTATTTTCGGCACAGACTCCAGTTCATCAGAGAACTCTACAATGCTGTCAGCTGAACCTCCATCGACCGACACGGTGTTCTCGTCACAATGATTCAAAAACCAACAGTCTTCTGAATCAGAAAAGGTGGCACCAGTAATTTGAGTTTTAGAGTTACCTGGAAAGCGACACGGAGGAGCTGAAGTTTCTTCCCGAAGAACTAAATTGAACAAAACTCCATCAATCGCCACTGAAATAGAATATGGGATTTTGAACATCAAATCGACCTTCAGCTTCAACCTTGCTGCAATAAGGGACTTCCCCTCAGACGTTGTTTCATCAATGCAAATCAGAGTACCCAACAAATTTGCCAAGACCCTGAAAAAATAGACGTGCCAAGCGTGAGCCGGAATCCCACAAATTCTAACCCACACCTCTCTATCAGCGTCCACATCTTCAGCTTTCCAACCTCTAATTTCGGAAAACCAATTCTTCCACCAACAATTCTCATCATTCAGTAAATTCTCTATGGCCCCAAGTTCCGTCTCTTCGAGCAAACACAAATTCAAACCCAACGGCATGACAATGACATTATAATGACCTTCCATTTCGAACTGAGTTTGAATTATAGAAGCAGAATCGGGAATCGACACAACACCCACATAAGCTTTGAGTAATATCTTCCTGTCTTCGTCTGTAGATGAATAATTCAACCACACCTTGCCTTCTTCAGAGTTCAAACCAGATGTGTTTGTAACCACATCCACAAAAGTACGATGCCCCCTCCACGCGTTAGTCACAATCCTGTTGCTTCTGCCGGAAATTAGACGCTCCTTTCTCCCCCTCAAAGCCCCTCCTCCATTAATCCTCCCATCGTTCGAACTTGGATATTTTTCGAACCTTGGAAGATTCGCATGGATCTTCTTCCCTTCCACCGATACCTTATCAAGCTTCAAAGCCAACAATCTACCGTCTTCCACCTCCGAAAACCTCGCGAAACCGAACTTTTTTCCGAACTTGTTTTTCCTAGGAGAAATCGCAACCTCCACCACCGCGGCAATGCAACTGAAGATTCCAAAGAAGCCCTCCGCATTGCAATGATCTGGAAACTCAGAAACGTAGATCGACACCAGATTGTTCAACTCCGTTTTTGACGCCTTTCTTCCGACCGGAAAAGAATCCCAACGAGGAGTCCAGTTCCTAAAAGCACGCTTTGAAGCGACTTCCCACCCATTACCTTGATTACTTCGCGGCGGACCGCCGGCCATCAGCGTGCCACAACCCTAGAATCCCCGATGATGAAGATGGAGAAATGGGTTTCTTCTTTTAATTGTCAGACTCGTTGCTTTGTTCTTCTAAAAATAATATATTTTATAAAAACATTAACTAATTATTTTTTATACAAAACTAGTAAAATATCTGTTCAATATTTCTCTTATCTTTTAAATATGTCAGTTTACAACCGTGCATATCAATTTTATACAACCTTTAACTTTATTCTATCATTGATCAATGCGACTACATAACTTCATTATTTGATACAGGATGGTGCATAAACACATTGGCGATACAACAAGATTCTTCCAATAAATAGTGTTGTCTGCAAGTGCAATGTTGTGCTTTTTTGTTTCTTCTCTAGTAGCATGTGATGAACAAGTTCTGATATTTTTAATAGTATGACTCAAATTCTTGTAAATAATAGAAAAAAATGTAATTAAACTTTTTATTGACACTAATTGATTGACTATATAGTTTCTTGTTATGTTTGGTTAATATTTGTATTATTTAAATATTTTTTTATTTTGAGGAGAATTTATGTGTTATTTTTGTAAAAATATTGAATTATAAAATATTTATGTGTTATATTTTGCAAAAATATTTGTTGCTAGTAAAAAGAACAAATAAAAAACAAAGGCATTTAATAGCACTTTTCTGAAAAGCGCTATTAAAGATAAGGTCCTATGTTATCGCTTTTCAAAAAAGTGATATTAAATATTGGGTTTATAATAGCGCTTTTCATAAAAACGCTATTATATTTTGTTTTGAAACCATATAAATCGGTGCAAACTGAGTCATGACAACACTCATGGAAAACGCTATTAAAGATTTATCTTTTAATAATGCTTAAAAAGCGCTATCATTGTATCAATCTTATAATAGCGGTGGATTTAATAGCGCTATTGAAGCTCAAAAAAGCGCTATTAAATATCTTATTTGGTGTAGTGCTCGTATCTTTAATATTTTCCAACTATAAAATCATATTTCTATTTATTCACATCTAAAAAAATATTTCTTCTTTTATATTGTCTTTCATATTTTCTATATAGTCACTCAAAATAATAAATTAATAATTCGTTACTAAAATAACCAGCTAGCATTTTAAATTTATAGAACTAAATTCTAATAATAATAATCATTAATTATATTACAATAGGTTAAATAAATTAATTAAATAATAATTATAAATAACTTTTTATGTTGCACTCAATCTTTGATACTCACTCATATATCACTCATATAAGTAGGAATCAATTCTCACATTTTATTATAAAAGCTTTGTAATCAATTCTCTCATATATTTGGTATTCTTTCTAAAATAGTATGTCTCAACCACTAAAAACACTCATATCTCTCCTATTTTCCAACTAAAAAATCTTCTTCAACTTACTCACATAAAAAATGTTTCTTTTTTCTGTTGTGTTTCATGTTTTTTATATATATAGTCACTCAAAATAACAACAACAACAACAACAACAACAATAATAATAATAATAATAATAATAATAATAATAATAATAATAATAATAAATTATTAAAATCACATCCACCATTTTTAAATTATAGAAACTATATCTTAATAATAATACTACTACTACTACTAATAATAATAATAATAATAATAATAATTAATTATTTAAAATTATAATAACTATTAGTTAGTTATTAAATATTGAATCAAACATCACAATAGGTCAAATAAATAAAACATTTTAATTCCAAACTTAAACTGCATTGAACTATTTACTTTTGAGTGAAGAAATAAGAAATAAATGATGAATTATTTCAGGTTTGTGAATGTTGTATCAAAATGGAACTTGTTAGGTGGTTGCAAAACATGTACACTACTATGGAAAAGACATTTAACAACGGTTGGGAAAGATATATAACTATATGGGACCAGACGTTGTTATGTAGAGTGTCGTTGTATATGCGGGTACTTACAATCAAGGTCCTAGAATCGTTGTTGTATTATAGAAAGCGCGCGCCATATCACAATGGTTGGTTAAACTAACCGTTGTGATAGAACTATTGTATTTTATATTATTCTGTTCAACGTTCAATATACAACCACGGTTAGGTTTTATAACCGTTGTCAAAACTTTGTCTGTTTTAAATATGAAATTTTTCTGCTTTTCAAATTCTTCCCTATTTTTATCATGTACCTATTATAACCATATAATATTGTTAACCATGCATAAAGAGCACATCTCAATAAATCATAAAGAGCATAAAAATGGCTAACATTGTGCATCAAAATCCAAAATTAATATTTACATCAAACTGTACAATATGTTTACATCAAACTGTACAAAATATTCACATCTTCAATACAGAAACTAAGTCATTAGCACATCTCAATATATCAATCAGCAGGACCCTTAAGCACATTATGGATATACGCCCAACATTTACGAAGATCTACAAATTCCTCGACAAGTAATGGGGTTTCATCGTTAAACATCTACATAAGAAAGAGCAAAAAATTGAATATCATGCATGAATCAACAACTTATATATTAATATATGTTAACATTTTATGACATATATACCTTATCCCATGAATTAACAATGCCTGCAAGGACAATGTTTAACATGTGTTTCATGACATAATACCCACACTCGTAAGTCTTGGGTTGTCTCCTCGTCTGCTAATTTAAGCAAAATTACATGAATATAACCACACATGAATGTA
Organism: Lathyrus tuberosus; assembly: GCA_022829125.1. Taxonomy (NCBI): domain Eukaryota; kingdom Viridiplantae; phylum Streptophyta; class Magnoliopsida; order Fabales; family Fabaceae; genus Lathyrus; species Lathyrus tuberosus. The sequence continues at coordinate 10,759,866 of JALAZF010000176.1, read as the reverse complement.
AATGAAATAAATAGGTAATCGGGCCACTTTCTTTAGGAAATATCCATGAGGACTTTCTTCTAACATTGTTCATCATATTCACTTGCTCCACAACACTGCACATTGAAAATGAATTTTACATATTACGTGATAAACTAATTACAATGTCAAAGAAAATGAATTAAACATGTACACACTTACGAATTAATAATCTCTTTCATTTTCTTTTCGAGTGGATCATGCAAGGAACACATTACAATTACCGTATTCGTCCTAAATGATATGATGATCAATTTCTAATGACCACTGAATAAACACGAGCATATATATTATTAGTATTTGCTAAAACAAAACTAAATATAGAATACGTAAACATAAATTACAAAAATACTTACGAACAGAGAAATGGTGCTAAGTAACATTCTTTTCCTTCCTCATTTAACTATTTTTTCAAGTAATCTAGAATGTCTCTTGGTTGATTAAACGTCCATCGAATAAAAAACGGATCCAAGATTCCATAACGACTTGATTTATTCAATTCTAAATGGTTAAAGAAAATGAATAAATTAAGGGAGGAAATACAAAAAATGATAATGTTGTATAATGACATGTACATTCAACTATATACTTACGTGCGCCACACTTGCAATATCCCTACGTCCAGCCACTTATACCCACTAAGAAAATCCCTTACATCCTCAGGACTATAATAGAATAACTCCAAACATGGACAATATTCTAGCGGGAGAGGTTGCGTATCATTTATCACCGCAACGCTCAAGTATAACGTGGTGATTTACGTTAGGGTCCATTATGTCATTGCGGTTATCTGGATGGGAGGGAGGGGCTGAACAATTACTTCCTTTGGTAGAAGCACGACGTACAACACTTCTACTTGGAGTTTGATCATCATCATCATCACCATCAACATAACGATGATCTTTATTTGTACGTTGTTCGAGGTTTTCACTTAACCTCTACATCATAATATTCAATTAGAACATAAAACAAAAATAAGCACAATATATATCACACATTTCCAATAAAACACTAACATCTCAAGTAAAGCACATACCGAATACAACTCTTGAAACCTTTTCATATCTTTCTCCATTTTTTTCCTTCTCCTCTTCTAACATCCTCCGTTGTTCTTCCAATTGCTTCTCAACATTTTCAATCTTTTGTCTTTGTGCAATAAATTTTGGGCTTTCGGTACTTTTCTTTGAGACTCAAAAAATGTCCTCAAGCCGACACATTCTCTAATACCACAGACACGCCCACCACTCTCATCTGTTCCAATAGCTTCTACTAATATGTCATGTCGTGCTTCTGGAACAAATGTGCCTTCATGGGCCGCCTCAACCAACTTATCCTACACAACATGAGCAACTTAAATATTTGTTACCAACATATTTAAATAACAAATAACATAAGCAAAACAAATCATACTTACAATTTTCTCAGCAACTACTCTTGACGCCTCAGAGGTGTACTCTCCATTGGGTCTTAATCTAGCCATCTTCCATTTCTCTTGTCTTGAAGGTGGAGATGGGATGTGATCATCTCCTGTTTGTGTTTGTTTTTCGAGCATGATTCTTTTCTCAAGTTTCCTATAACCCCCACGAGACAATCTATGGGGGGTACATGTTCTTTGCCTTGTTTTGGATTCCTACGTCGCTTTTAACCTGTTATTAACATAGTAAAAAATATAATGATTAGTATCTATAACTCATTAGCATAACATTAAAGGTTACACAAGACTAGTACTAAACTTGAATTCCTCATAACGACGTATCTTTGCAAACTTGTTCCATTGCTTCTTCGATATAAAACTACATCGAATCCATAGACGAGCAAGACCGCTCTTAGGCTTCCTAATGTAGTTAGCCGTGAGTTAGGACTTAAATCCCCTCCAAGGAGTACCGCCATATGATATCCACTTTTTTTCAACTTTGAGTCATCGATAAACTCAAAATTCAACTACATACATTTAAATCAATATATAAGTATGTATTAGAAATTATAGGTAATGATATCGAATATATGAAAATTATAGTATGTAATACCTTAACATCTATCCATATGTTTTCTTTGACTTTATCATCCACTTGTTTCCAATCATCTATCAGTATACTCACTTTGCTACGTGCAAGGAACACAACATAACTCTTAAAAGTATAGTAATGTTCACAATCCACTACTCTGTAGAACGAATCAAACTTAATCGAAATTTTTTCACCTGATGAGTTGCGGACTGGTGTGAATTGGGGCATCATTGTGACACCTCTTTGTGATCTTTTCGATAGAGTATTATTTGTTTGAGTTTCAATCGCATAACTCTCATATGTTTGAGTTTCTTCGCTAGTATCAGATGTTGAACTCGACAAGGTCGACATCTATGTTCAAAAACAACAACAACAACAACATGAACAACAAGAACATAAACAAAAACCACAACATAAACAATAACAACAACGACAATGACAAATGAAGTTTACTATAGATGCATGGCGAAAATATTGTACGTACCCTAAACGTGGTGACTAAGTAAATGATGTTGGTGTTGGTGTTGGTGTTGTCTTCATTCCTTAAAGCAACGACAGTGTTATTGTTGTCTTTCTTTTCGACGGTGTACTCTTCCTTCTCGACGTCACGATCGTGATGGTCTTGTCAACCTCCTTGACGATGATGACGAAAATGACAGGATACTGAAGAATTGATACTTAAGAACGATGGTGTTTTGGTTGAAATGATGTATTGTTTCAGAGTATTGAATGTTAGAGTTTTGGGTTGAAATCGTGTATTGTTTTGTCAGCTAGTTTCTATTATCAATGGATACTGAAGAGACAAGCTAACTAGGAGTGTATATTACTATAAAGCTACCACGACGGTCAATACTAGCAACCGTTATGATATATTACTTTCATAGTGAAATTTCATAAAGAAGCGCCAGAGTTAAATTTACAATTAAAAATTTTAAATAAAAAACAAAATATACCACAACGATGAGGGAGCTGAGGTTCGAACCCATGAAAGCTTGATGGTATCACCAAGGTTGGCTCTTCAACCGTTGTTATATACAAATAATTTTTAATCAAAAAACAAAAATAAAATGACAGCGCCTTAGTTTAGAGATGTCACCACGGTGTAGGGAAAAACCGTGGTGACCATGACGTTGTTGATTACGCGTTTTGTAGTAGTGGTACTGGCTCTTTGGCTTGCGTGTGTTTCTAGCTTTTGGGTTATGCTTGCTATTAAAATGAGTTATGTTATTGAGGGACAATCTAGGATAGGAGAGAACAGTTGAAAATGAAAATTATAGCATGGTGTGTACTTTTATATTATACAAAAAGCCATGTTCTTTGAAATTTCCAACAGGGTGTGTACTTTATTTGCATTACTAAATCAATAAAAATCAATCTCAATAAGTCACCCTGCTGTGACCAAATAGAGACTTATCATCTATATGATGGTCTAAGTAGTACTGTCATGTATTTTGAAAAAGGTAAAATTGAATATGTCAATTATGGAAGGTCTAAGTAGTAATGTCATGTATTTTGAAAAGATAAAATTGAATATGTCAATTATGGAAGATTTATAAACCAAAGTGGTTCTTGACTTATGTTGTTAGTCTCCTAAGTTGGGAGGTTTGAACTTTACAACCAATGATATTGGTAATGTTATGGCAATATCAAATACATTTTCACATTTCTAATTCTCAAGATATTTATTAATTGACATTTTAAATATATAACACCTTAAATTGGTTGAAATGGCTAGGAAAAATGATAGTTTTGTGATGTAAATTCTCATAGGGGATTAGATTGAAATCTAAGTTTACCAATGGTGAGTGGATCATAGAGGGGATTTCACTGCTATAAATGAGAAAGGAGAAAGAAAGGGCAAGAGGGCACTGAAAACTGTAGATATGGAGGAGTTTAGAACATTTATTGAAGACATGGAGTTAATTGATTTACCTGTAGTGGGAAATAGATTCACATGGTTTAACTCAAATGGAACTTGTAAGAGCAGGCTAGATAGATTTCTGGTATCAGATGATTTATGCAGAAGTTGGAAAATTACTCATCAGAAGGTGTCAAAGAGGGGTGTTTCTGATCATAGACCTGTTTCTTTGGTCATAAATGATAAGAATTGGGGTCCTAAACCATTCAAAATCATTAATGCTTGGCTGGAGCATCTTAGTTTCTTAAATTTTGTTAAAGATGTATGGGAATCATGCCATCCAAAAGGAGACGCTTTCAACATTTTGTTTCAAAAATTGAAGTTGCTCAAATCAAAATTGAAATGGTGAAACATTAATATCTTTGGGATATTGGATCTCAAAGTAGAGGAAGACATAGAGAAACTTAATTCATTAGAAGATGAGATGGCTGAGTGGTATTTTGAGATTTCTGATAGGATATTGAAGGAGAGAAGTGATGCAATAGAAGGCATGTGGAAGAATATGTATTTTAGAGAAAGTTTGTTATCTCAGAAGGCAAGGACAAAGTGGATTGTGGAGGGAGATAACAACTCAAAATTCTTCCATTCAGTTATCAATGCTAGAAGGAGAGTTAACAACATTTCAGCCTTGAATGTTGGAATGGATGAGCAAAAGAAGGTGGAATTGATAAAACAACATAACCATGATCATTATGAATACAAATACAAGGAGGAACAGAGGGGAGGTATTAACCTGGATCTAAATGCATTAGAGAAACTGAATGAAGAGGATAATAGAATGCTATCAAAACCTTTTTCTTTTGAAGAGATCCAAGAAGCAATTTTCTCTTGTGATGGCAATAAAAGCCCTGGGCCAGATGGACTTAACTTAAATTTTATTCAAAAAACCTGGGAGATTGTAGGAGGGGACATTACCAATTGCATCCTAGAATTCGAGAAGAAGGCAATACTACCAAAGGCCTTTTGCTCATCATTTTTAGTTCTAATACCCAAGAAAAATAATCCTCAATCATTAAATGAATTTAGGCCAATTGCATTGATTGGGAGCATTCATAAAATCCTTTCAAAAGTTTTGGCAAGGAGAATGAGCAGGATCATAGGGAAATTAGTTTCTAGTTCACAAACTGCTTTTGCACCTAGAAGACAACTACTTGATGGAGTGTTGGTGGCAAATGAAGTTTATGACTTCATGATGAAAAGGAAGAGAAGAGGATACATGTTTAAAGTAGACTTTACACAAGCTTATGATTGTGTAAATTGGAGGTTCATGATCAAAATCTTGGAAGCCATGAACTTTAGTTAGACTTGGATATAGTGGATTAGTTTGTAACAATTATGCTTCTGTCCTTGTGAATGGAAGTTCTTCCAAAGATTTCAAAATTCCAAGGGGTCTCAAACAAGGAGATCCACTTTCTCCTTTTCTGTTTATATTAGTAATAGAAAGCTTGGCAATGATGTTGAGGAATGCTATAAATAACAACTTATACAAAGGTATAAAATTGGATGAGGAAAACTATGTTTGCATTATATAATTTGCAGATGACACAATGATATTTTGTGATGAGACTTGGGTAAATTTGTGGACTATCAAGACAATATTGAGAGGTTTTGAAATAGTTTCTAGTTTAAAGGTGAACTACAACAAAAGTAACTTGTATGGTGTTGGAATAGAGAGCAACATGTTGGTAGCTGCTGCAGACTTTTTAGCGTGTAAAATTGGTAATTTCCCTTTCAAATTCTTAGGATTGGCTGTTGGAGGAAGACACAAGACAACAACTTTTTGGAAATCAGTTTTAGACACAATCAAAGCTAGATTATCAATGTGGAGAGGAAGACTTCTTTCTATTGGAGGTAGAGTAACTCTAATAAATTATGTTATCACTAACCTCCCTGTTCACTACCTATCATTTTTTATGGCTCCAGCAAGAATTACAAAGGAGATAAAGACAATCCAAAGGAACTTTCTTTGGGTTGGAGATTGTGACAAAATATGTATATTGTTAGTTCTTGTTATTGGCTAGAATTTTGGTAAAAACAAATGTTGTTGTTTAAGATGTCATATGTCTGATGTCTTAACATGAATTACTAACATTAAGTTTGTTAGGGTTGCAGTTTTGTAGACTGATGTCAAAAATGATGTCTTGACATTGAGTGACAGAACATCAGTTGTTTTGTTTTTAGGGATGCGCGTGTTTTAATTAGTTATTAGAAGATCTGATTGAGATATTGCAGACAAAGATCTTGGATTGGATTCTTTCTGTTGCAATCAGATATGGAGCAGATCTTGTTATTTTTTGGGCTGAAAGATATGAAAAGATTTAAAGATAAAATCTGTTTTAAATTCAAATCAAATCAGATATTTTCAAGGAGTCCAAGCCCAAGTCTGAGTTTCTATTTAAAGCAGCCTCAACCCTACTTGGAAGAAATGAAAGCAAGAGATTAAAGACTGAGAGTCAAGTGTGTGTTTTCGTCTGTGTATTGTAAGTCATTCATGTTTGAATTGGTGTAATTGTTTTGAGTTGTTAATTATTCTTGATCAAAGCTTTTAAGCAAGATCAAGTTGTGTTTTGGAAGTGTGATTTCTATACTTTGTAATCTTTGAATTGTATCACTGTGGTGATTTAGGGGGAGTGAGTGGTTTCTCATACCTAAGTGTATCTTAGGTAGAAGTGTCATTGGGTAGTGATTAAGTTAGTGGATTGTCAACTGGGATTGTTGAGTTTGTAATTTAATACTACTAATAGTGAATTTCCTCCCTGGCTTGGTAGCCCCCAGACGTAGGTAGTTAGACCGAACTGGGTGAACAATTCTCTGTGTTGATTTACTGTTATTTTATTGTCTTGTTTCATATAGCAGATTGTGTTGTTGTGACATCACACTTAACATCACATATCTGATACCAGAATTTCAATTGGTATCAGAGCAGGCATCCTGCTCTGCATCTGGGTGAGATCTAGGGTTGTTACTTTCTGGTACTATGGACAAGGAGAGTGGTGGATTTGTGAATAGACCCCTTATTCTAGATGGCTCAAATTATGATTATTGAAAACCTTGCATGGTTACCTTCTTGAAGTCCTTGGGCAGCAGGGCTTGGAAGGCTATTTTAAAAGAATGGAAACATCCTGTTATTGTTGAAAAAGATGGAACATCAAAGCTGAAACCTGAGGAAGAGTGGACTAAGGAAGAAGATGAACTTGCGCTTGGAAATTCTAAGGCTTTGAATGCCATTTTTAGTGGTATTGACAAGAACATCTTTAGGCTGGTCAACACTTGTGAAGTGGCTAAGGAAGCTTGAGATGTCTTGAAAACTACTCATGAAGGAACCTCCAAAGTCAAGATGTCAAGACTTCAACTGCTGACAACAAAGTTTGAAAATCTGAAGATGAAGGATGATGAGACCATTCATGATTTTCACATGAATATTTTTGAGCTGTCAAATGCTTCTAGTGCCCTGGGAGAGAAAATAACTGAAGAGAAGCTGGTAAGGAAGATTCTTAGATCTCTTCCCAAGAGATATAAAATGAAGGTGACTGCTATAGAAGAAGCTCAAGACATCAGCAAGATGAGGGTGGATGAGTTGATTGGTTCTCTTCAAACTTTTGAATTAGGGATGGATGAGGAACCTGAAAAGAAGACCAAAAGCATAGCTTTGGTATCTAGTTCTGAAGATGCTAAGAAAGAGAATAGTCCTGAGTCTCAGGAGGAGCTGTCCCATGCCATTGTTCTTCTAGGAAGACAGTTTAATAAGGTGTTAAAAAGAATGGACAGGAACTATAGACCAAATGTTAAGAACATCTCGTCTGACATCAACAAAAGAACTACAGCTGAGGAGAAACCTAATCTTGACAGAGGAGTCCAATGCTATGAGTGTGAAGGTTATGGTCATGTCAGAAAAGAATGTCCTACATATCTCAAGAAGCAGAAAAAGGGGTTATCTGTTCCCTGGTCTGATACTGAGAGTGAGAGTGATGAAGAGACTGCCAAGCATGTTAGGGCTTTGACTGGAATATGTGCTTCTGATGGAGAGTCTAGTGATGATGGTCTAACCTTTGAAGAGCTAGCAACCTCCTATAAAAAGTTGTGTCTGAAAAGTGAAGAGGTTTGTCAAGAAAGGGAGAAGCAGAAGAAAATTATAATCCAGCTTAAGGCTGATAAAGCTGAACTTGAGAATGAAGTTCTGTTGTTAAAATCCCAGCTTGATCAAATGTCCAAATCCATCAGAATGTTAAATAGTGGAACTGACACTCTGGATGAAATCCTTCAGGCTAAAAAAGGAGCAAGTGATAAGACTGGTCTAGGATTTAATGGTGAAAAGAAATCTTCTTCAAATGCTAGTTCTTCTGGTACCAAACAGAACTTGTCCCATCAGATGTCTCAACATCAAGGGAAAGCTCATGTGTCAGGACCTAAGAAATATGTACCTCATCAAAAGACTCAACACCATGGGAAAGGTTATGCATCTAGACCTAAACATAACATGTCCCAACCTATGTCTCAACATCATGGGAAAATGTATGGGCCTAATAATATTGTGCCTCACTATTATGGCAGAAGAAAGCCCCATCATCATGGGAAAAGACAACCTAATCATCATTACAGAAGACAACCTCATTATCATAGGAGACAGTCTCAATACTATGGGAGGAGACAGTCTCAATACTATGGGAGAAGGCAGCCTCGGCAGTATAACAAAAAACATCCTCAAGAGAGAAGGCATGTTAATCACTTTAGAGAAGAGTTTCAAAGCTGGAGATGTCACTATTGTGGAAGATTTGGTCACTTGAAATCTTTCTGTTTCAAGCTCTATGGATATCCTCAACCTAATCCCCAACCTAGACAGAATCAGGATAGTCCTACTGTTGTTAAGCAATGGGTTCCCAAGGATGGTGCCACTTATTTGTTAGCTCAGATGTCCTTAACTGGTTCTGCCAAAGAGGACTGGTATTTTGATAGTGGTTGCTCTAGGCACATGACAAGTATGAAGAGTTTGTTGTTGAATGTTGAACATTATTCCAGCTGTGTAACTTTTGGAGATGGTGTCAAAGGAGAAATCAAGGGTGTGGGAAAGTTGAATTGTGCTGGTGCTCCTAGACTGGATGATGTTCTGCTTGTCAAAGGGTTGACAACAAATTTGATCATTATTAGCCAACTTTGTGATCAAGGATTCAAAGTAGACTTTACAAAATCTGAGTGCATTGTCACAAATGAGAAAGGAGAAGTCATCATGAAGGGTGTTAAGTCTAAGGACAACTGGTATCTATGGGTGCAACAAGACTCAAGTCCCTCAACATGTGTTTTTGCTAGAGAAGATGAAGTCAAAGTCTGGCATCAAAAGTTGGGACATCTTCATCTGAAGGGAATGAAGAGAAACATATCCTCAGAAGCTGTCAGAGGAATTCCTAAACTCAAAATTGAAGAAGGAAGAGTTTGTGGAGATTGTCAAATAGGGAAGCAGACCAAGATGTCACATCAGAAGCTTCAACATAACACCACCTCCAAAGTTTTGGAACTTCTTCATATGGACTTGATGGGACCTATGCAGGTAGAAAGTCTAGGTGGGAAGAAGTATGCTTATGTTGTTATAGATGACTATTCTAGGTACACCTGGGTAAGCTTCATCAAAGACAAAACAGAGGTGTTTGATGTGTTTAAAGATTTATGTCAAAGACTCCAAAGAGAAAAGGAGAGTAATGTCATCAGAATAAGGAGTGATCATGGGAGAGAATTTGAAAATAGCAAGTTTGTTGAATACTGCTCTGCTGAAGGCATCAGTCATGAGTTTTCCTCTCCTATTACCCCTCAGCAAAATGGAGTTGTTGAAAGGAAGAATAGAACTCTCCAAGAATATACTAGAGCAATGATTCATGCCAAAAAGCTTCCTTACCATTTCTGGGCTGAAGCCATGAATACTGCTTGCTATATTTGCAACAGAGTTACTTTGGGAAGAGGCACTTCAGCTACATTGTATGAACTGTGGAAAGGGAGAAAACCAATTGGGAAGTACTTTCATGTTTTTGGAAGTAAATGTTATATTTTGTCAGATCGTGAACAAAGGAGAAAATTGGATCCTAAAAGTGATGAGGGAATCTTTCTGGGATACTCTACAAATAACAGAGCTTATAGGGTTTTCAACTCTAGAACCAAGGTTGTGATGGAGTCTATAAATGTGGTAATTGATGACAGTGACATGAAGGAAGATGCTGATGTCCTGGATAATGTTGGAACATCGTTTGAAGATGTTACATCAGAAACTGAAGATAGAAGTGTTGCTCCCAATCCTGTTGATGCTGAGGCTGAACCTAAACAACCTAATAAAGAACCATTTATTAGAGTGCAAAAGGACCATCCAAAAGAGCTTATCATAGGTCATCCAAAATCAGGGGTTAGCACTAGATCAAGAGAGGTTGTGTCAAATTCTTGTTTTGTGTCCAAAATTGAGCCTAAGAATGTCAAAGAAACACTGACTGATGAATTCTGGATTAATGTCATGCATGAAGAGCTGGAACAATTCAAGAGGATTCTGAAGTATGTAAATGGGACTAGTGACTATGGCATGCTTTACAGTCATGGATCAGGCACTAAGTTATGTGGTTATTGTGATGCTGATTGGGCAGGAAGTGCTGATGATAGAAAAAGTACTTCAGGAGGTTGTTTCTTCTTAGGGAATAATCTGATCTCTTGGTTTAGTAAAAAGCAGAATTGTGTGTCTCTTTCTACTGCTGAAGCTGAGTACATAGCAGTAGGGAGTAACTGTTCTCAACTTGTTTAGATGAAGCAAATGTTAACAGAATACAATGTCAAGCAAGATGTCATGACATTGGTCTGTGATAATCTGAGTGCTATCAATATCTCTAAAAAACCAATTCAACATAGCAGGACTAAGCATATTGATATACGTCATCACTTTATAAGAGATTTGGTTGAAGACAAAGTAGTTGCTTTGGAACATGTTGCTACTGAACAGCAATTAGCTGATATTTTTACAAAGGCCTTAGATGCAAATCAATTTGAAAAATTAAGAAGCAAATTAGGAATTTGCATATATGAGGATTAAGTGTGTTGGGAGGTGTCTTGTGCAGTTGTGAACTTTATTGCATATGTTTAGTTTAAAGGAAACATAATTTTATTCAACTGTTGGAAGCATACAAGATTAGATTTTAGTACATCAAAAGCAACAAACAAAGGGTCTAAAGATTATCCAAACCCCCTGAATCAAGAAAAGTTTTCCAATCTTCATCCCATTCATCATCAGAAGCATGAAGTTGTACTGGAGGTTTTTTTGATGGTTTTCATCCTTGTCTCTGATGTTTTTCTTGTTCTTGTTGCTCCTGGGTTGCCCCAGCTGTAGACAGTGTTTTGTTCTTCATCTTCTGTGGATCTGGTTTCTTGACCTCTTGCATGTGTTTCTTTCCTGCATCTCTGTTAGACTGACTCATGGTTATTTCCTAGTTCTGTTGTTACAAGCAAGAAGGCTTGGTTTTTATAATGCATAGAGAGGGCATTGTCTGTATCGCCTGACCAGTCAAAGTTTTAGAACTTGTTCTTTTTGGGAAGCTTATTATTTGACCATGTCATAGTAAATGTCAGGACTTTGTGTTTGCTGCTTTGATAGGTTCAAGGTTGTCAATTTGTGGCTAAAAAGGGGGAGAGTTAGCCTAGTGTTGCTGTTTGTTGTTGCCTAGATTTTTGTTGAAGGTAGCCTAGTGTTGTTGTTTGATGTTGCCTAGCTTTTTGTTGTGGTTCTAGGTTTGAGGGGGAGTTGTAGTTGTGCAGCTGTTGGTAGTTGTTGCTGCTGTTTGTGTGGTGAGAATGTTAGTTTGTTTTATCCGCTGCAGGTATCTCTGATGTTGGCTAAGATTGTTTTAGCCAAAATTAGCCAAAGGGGGAGATTGTTAGTTCTTGTTATTGGCTAAAATTTTGGTAAAACAATGTTGTTGTTGAAGATGTCATATGTCTGATGTCTTAACATGAATTACTAACATTAAGTTTGTTAGGGTTGCAGTTTTGTGGACTGATGTCAAAAACGATGTCTTGACATTGAGTGACAGAACATCAGTTGTTTTGTTTTTAGGGCTACGCGTGTTTTAATTAGTTATTAGAAGATTTGATTGAGAGATTGCAGGCGAAGATCTTGGATTAGATTCTTTCTATTGCAATCAGATATGGAGCAGATCTTGTTATTTTTTGGGCTGAAAGATATGAAAAGATTTGAAGATAAAATCTGTTTTAAATTCAAATCAAATCAGATATTTTCAAGGAGTCCAAGCCCAAGTCTGAGTTACTATTTAAAGCAGCCTCAACCCTACTTGGAAGAAATGAAAGCAAGAGATTAAAGACTGAGAGTTAAGTGTGTGTTTTCGTCTGTGTAGTGTAAGCCATTCATGTTTGAATTGGTGTAATTGTTTTGAGTTATTAATTGTTCTTGATCAAAGCTTTTAAGCAAGATCAAGTTGTGTTTTGGATGTGTGACTTCTATACTTTGTAATCTTTGAATTGTATCACTGTGGTGATTTAGGGGGAGTGAGTGGTTTCTCATATCTAATTATATCTTAGGTAGAAGTGTCATTGGGTAGTGATTAAGTTAGTGGATTGTCAACTGGGATTGTTGAGTCTGTAATTTAATACTACTAATAGTGAATTTCCTCCCTGGCTAGGTAGCCCCCAGACGTAGGTAGTTAGACCGAACTGGGTGAACAATTCTCTGTGTTGATTTACTGTTATTTTATTGTCTTGTTTCATATAGCAGATTGTGTTTTTGTGACATCACACTTAACATCACATATCTGATACCAGAATTTCATATATCATGGGTGAAGTGGTCAAAGGTTTACAAACTAATAAACCAAGGTGGATTAGGAATCAAGGATGTGACTTTATTCAACCGAGCATTAGTTGCAAAATGGATTTGGAGATTGGAATATGAGAAACAGGCAGTTTGGAGTGGAGTCATCAAGGCCAAATATGGAAGTGATCTTCAGCACTCTAGTATACTACATAATAACAACAACCTAAGGCTAGAATCAACGTGGTGGAAAGACCTCAGGTGGCTTGCAAGATCATCAAATGACAAGTGAATATATAATTTGTTAACTTGGAAGGTTGGTAATGGAGAAAAAGAATTATTCTGGCACTCTAGATGGGTGGGAGGAAAAACTCTTAAATTACAATATCCTAATCTATATAATGCTTCATCTATTAAGAATGTATTGATCAAGGATTGTGGTGATTGGGTAGAAAATGAATGGAAGTGGAATCTTATAGGCAAGAATGTGAGTATCAGTGAAACAGATGGGGGACACGGAGAAAAGTTAGTTTGTTTGATGGAGGAAATGAAACTTAATGGACAAGAAGAAGACATAATTATCTGGCCAAGAGGTCCTGATAACAAATTCAGTGTAAAGGCTTGTTACATGGGTTTGATTCAAAGAGAGGATGAAGATGAATTAAGCATTAATCTTGGAGAAGCACTGAATTATCTTTGGAAGATTAGAGCTTCACTTAAAGTGAAATTTTTTGGATGGAGATTACTACTTAATAGGCTGCCAACCAGAAAAAATTTAACAGAAAGAGGCATCATAACAGATCCTCACCAGCAGGTGTGTATGTTTTGTTTCTAAGAAAATGAAGACATAGCTCATGTTTTCTTAACTTGTAGGAAACTTGTTCTATTTTGGAGGGAGATTGAGATCTGGTTGGGTATGAAGTTTCCTAGTACAGAAGACTGTATTGAAACATTATTACAATGGTATAGAATGCAAGGAAAAGGTAAGATATTAGCATATATATGGCTGGTGGGATGTTGGAACATTTGGAAATATAGGAATCAAATTTTGTTCAATGATGCATTAGTGGAACCAAAGGAGATTTTTTTCTCTGACATCAACACTTCTTGGAATTGGAGTATTCTAAACAACATCAACAATAGGAGAGAAGACTACTATGCTTGGTTCAAGAGGCCTAAGGATTTGGTATAGAAGATCTCTGATCAGTTTTGGAATATTAGGCACAATTCTATTTTGTACTTTGGTGATTTAGAAGTCCTTAGTTTTGAAATTGTATCAGGTTTTGAGATTCTGCATAACAAATGATATTGCAGTGCCTTTGTAATTGTAGATACCTGCACTTTTGCAGGTTCTGATTTTGGCTGTTTAATAGCCATTTAATGATATTGATTTATTAAAAAAAAAATATCAACCATCTGATTTAAATAACGTTTAAGATTTAATAATTTCATATTAAGAGCACTTTATTGAATCTTTTCTATTATGATTAATATTTAAACTTTTCATAAAAATAAAATCTTACTAAAAATATTTTTTATATGATATTTAATTTTATAATTAACATATCAATTTTAATTTTTTCATGATCTCTCATACACTTTTTTTAAAACTCTCTTGATCCCTTATATCTATTGCAAAAAAAAAGATTTTTTTTATTGTTATGGAATTTTTATATTATTTATTTTACTATAATATAGATGTTTAAAATATACAATTTTTTTGCTATTATTATTTATTGTATTGTTAGGGAGTTCCATATATTATTATTTACTAAAAAAAAGCATATTCTATATTTTTGTATTGTTAAGGATTTTTCGATATTATTATTTATTGTTCAGAATTTTGTATTTTTGCATCTTCTACTATTGTGACCTTTCAAAGAAATATTTATTAATTTATCACCTATATTTTCTCTTAATAAAAAATATTGAAGGTTGTGAAATTTTATCTATATTTTAATTTGATTATTTATTTATTTGCGAGTTATAAACTTTTTGTTTTGGCAAGTTCTACTACTGTGACCATTTTAAATGAAAACACATTATTCATTTATCACTTATATTTTCATGGGTTAAATAAGTTTTAAGTCCCTATAAATATAGCGATTTTCAATTTTGGTCCCTCTAAAATTTTTCATAAAAAATTGGTCCCTATAAAATTTTTTGTCTCAATTATGAGTCCCTGACGTCAAATGGGGCCAACGGAAGCTGACGTGTCTGCCTTGGTGGATTAAATAATTAACTTATTTTGATTACATGGATTTCCACCGTGTGAAATAAAAATGTTATAAAAGATGTTGACCTAATTTGTTCGTATCCTTCCCCATTCTTCGTCTTGCTTGTCATCTTCAAGTCTGCCATCACTTTTTCTTCGTCTTGCTTGTCTTGCTTCTTCGTTCTTCAGTTTCGTTTTAACCTTCATCTTCCTTGAGCGTTTTCTTTAGCCAATGTCTTCTGCATCCGTAAAATCACGATTTGGGAAATATTGCGGGTGTCAGGTTCGTATGGTCTCCTATCATTGCAAGAACGGACCAAATAAGGGAAGGTTATTATGGAGATGTCCTTATTGGAGGAATGCTGATACTTGTAATCTTTTCATTTGGGATGATGATGTTGCTGAAAAATCTGGAAATGAAGATGAAGTTGGAACGAACTCGGATTTGGAAATTATTGGCTATTTGAAGCCGCTTTATGAAGAAACAAGGAAGAAGAACAAGATCTTGAAGAGCAAGTTGAAAACAGAGACATTTTATGGAAGATTGAAGATGTTGTGTCTTGTTTTTTCATTTGTGTGCAATGTGTATTTTGTCATGAAATGTAGTTGTTGATGTTGTTTCAGTCTAAGTGTTGATGTCGTTTGTTGTTGTTGATGTACTTTGTTTAATGTAATGTAACAAATTATTGATGTAATATACTTTGTTTAATGAAATGAAAATGGTAATCTACTTTGATCCAATGTTGTTGTTGTTGTACCCTGTTTAGTGTAATTTGAATGGCTAGATAATTTGCAGTAGAATACAAAATTCATTCCATTGATAGAACAAGTGTATTTGAACAAGTCATACATAATACAACAAAAGGTTCTAAATAAAATGGTCATATGCAAGCCATATAACATAATACAACAGTTTACAACCATTCATACTACATTAGTGCATAACAAAGCAACTACGGTTCATACTACATAATCTCCAACTAAAACACAAAAAGTTTCACAACATACAAGTTTTCACTGAGTCAAGCTCCTTTCTATGTCATCCCACTTCTTCTTCCCACTTGGACTACCATCATTTGTGTCATCTTCAAGAATAAGCACCGGATCTTTTGGACCCCTTCCTGGACCCACAATGTTACGAGTCTTAAGAGTCCTTAGCCGGTCACTTTGTCTTTTTTCTGTTGCAATATTCTTGGACTTCTTTTTTGGAGATAACATAGCTTTCACCTGGACACACATAAGTAACAAAATGATATAAGTAACCAACAAAACCAAAACCAAACAATATAAGTATAAAATGTAATAAACTTACAGGGTCTTGGACAACAGGTTTTGGTGCACTTGGTTTTGGTGCACTTGGTCTTGGACCAAAGAAAGTCTTTACTGCACGTTTTGGTGGAGTAACAGTATCAGTGTTTGGTGTATTAACACTACCAGTTGGTTTTGCAAGTGATGTATCCACATTAAGTGGTTCTATATCTAGAATTTCATCATCATCCAACAGTGAAGCCAATTCATCAGGATCAATACCACAGTACATCCTCATTGCCTCAGTAGAACTCACAGAATTTTGAGTAGGATTCATATCAGATTGTACATGTTCACTAGCTTGTGGCACCTCAGGCTGCACATGTTCAGTAGCTTGTGGCAAATCAGATTGAACATGTTCAGTATTTTTTGGCACATTACTTGTGTTTGCCTTTTTCCTTGCCTTTGTGGTACCTTTTAGCCTACCCTGTAACAAATGAAATGACATACAAGTTTAAGATATTACAAGTAAGTAACTTACATTTCACAACAAGGCAAAGTACTTACCCTCTTTTTTGGTCCTGTCACAACACTTGGAGTTTGGCTGGCTTGTGTTGGTGTTTCATTTGATTTATAAGAAAAATATTTTCATTTGATTTATCACCTATATTTGATTAAGAATATTGAAAAAAATGTAAAATTATTACCTATATTCTAATTTGGTTGATTTATTTATTTACAATTTTTTTTACTTGTGACTATTTTAAATAAATTTTATTAATATTTTAATATTTTAATAATTATGACCCCTCTTGGATATTGACAAACTAGAAATTTTAATCATATTAATTATTTAATTTTTTTCTAATGTGAAGTTATCATTTTTGCAAGTAGCATATAGAAAAATATTTTCATTCTTGCAAGAATGTTAATTTCATATTTAAAAAATAAATAAATAATAATATTAAAATTCTGTATTTGCCAATACTTGAGAAGGGCCACAATTATTAAAATTTTATAACAATAGTAGAATTTATTAAAAATAGTCACAATGGTAAAATTTGAAAAAAAATAAAGAAATTTCCAAACATGCTAATAAATAAATCAACCAAATTAAAATATTGATAATACATTCAGATTTTTTTTTAACATTTTTAATCAAATATGAGTGATAAATTAAATGAAAATATTTTTTCTTATAAAAGAAATATTTTTAGTCAAATAAAAATATAAATGATAAATCAATAACGTGTTTTTATTTATTTTTACATGCTAAAATAATATTTTCCTAACTTAATGTGATTGCGCCTGAATGAAAAGAGACGAAAAATGAGATGAGTAAGTTTGGCCTGAGCATAATAATATGATACGAATTGGTAAGTATAGGAAGGAGACTTATGACCGCAAATATGTGAAGTGTGTTGCTATGATATCTTTAGTTTTCGAGTTAGTACTTATCAATGTGACCATGTCCGAAGTGAAGTCCATAGCCTAGAACAGTTATGTTGCGGTGAAAATCGGATAACAAATTATTAATTAATTTGCATCATGTTTCTTTTACAACCGACTTTGATTTATCCAAAGGAAAGGTTCAAGATCGTTAGAAAAACCTAAAGGGGGGAGATCTAAGGTTCGGGGGTTGGTTACGCCTAGGGAAGATATTAGCATCCTAAATGTCTGTATTACTCTATGGAACCTCTTGTTCTAATGTTATCTTATGTTTGCTAAAGGTTCTATGCTAAAGGTTGAAACCCTAGGGGTTAGTATCTAAGTATACTCGATAAAGCATCGCACTTCACGCCTATGTATCCTCGGGAATAGAATCAGAGTATGCGTAGTTCTGCTTCTACTGAATGATTGACTATGATCAATATTCAGAGGGGAAATGAGTACAAGCTCATTGTAGAGTTCAAGAACTCTCTAAATCTAGTTGTAGTGGACCTATGTTATGTTTAGTTAGTAGGGAAGGTGATGAATTCATAAGGATGAATATCACTAAGAGTTAAGGAACTCTCTCCTAAAGCTAGTTGTAATTTCCTGGCCCTTGATGAGGCCAAGAAACAAAGTTTCTCTCTTAAGAGGTTACTTAGGCTAAGATGGGGGCTATGACTTTAAGAGTCAACACTAATCACCTTCCTTTGGAATGGGGGAAAGACAACAGTTCTAAAATAATATAACAATAGATAAGACATGATAAAAGCTAAAACATTAATACAAAATGATGAGATACAAGCAACATACACATGAGGATGGCAATATGTTTCATGATAAAGTATGGATAAGATGAACATGATTATTATAAAGACATGTCAATATGTTTCAATCTTAAGGAAGACAAACATATAGAATGATATTAAGGATGATATTTAAAGAAGAATAACATTCATATTAAAGTCAAGTACATGATAAGTCAAGCATGGATGGTAGTTCAAGATTTAAACAAGTATTAGTGAAATAACACTCATAAGATCAATGATGTTCATAAAGAAATGTTAGCAATTAAACCAAAATTGATAATCAATTGACAACACAATTAAAATTAACAATTAGAACACATATCGGTAATTAAAATTAAAAGTCAACAATTAATAACTAAATTAAAATGTAAACTAATAATTTAATTTTAAAGGCTAACAATTAACAACACGATTAGAATACAAGATGATAATTAAAGTTAACAAAACAATTAACAATTAAAATACAAAACAATTAACAATTAGAAAAATTCCTCACATATTAATTAATTAATCACACAAATAATTAAGGAACAAACTGAAATTAAATAAATATTTTGGAATTTTTTTAAAATAAGAAAATATAATAAAAGGTTTTCTAAAAAAAAAAGATTAAAAAACAGAAAATAAAATAAATAAGAAGGAGAGGCGCAGGGGGTGTAAGAGTAAACAGGATTTAGTTAAAAAAAAGAGAGAAAATGATTTGGGCCAGGAAATAGGGGGGTGTTGGTATCAAAGAGGCGCAAGGCCCAGGTTGGAAAAAGAAGTGAATCAGGCGAAAAAACAAAAATGACCAAAAGGGTTGATCCGCAGGATCGAACCCAGGTCATAGGGGTGAAAGGCAAAGCAAGGTAAACCGTTGGGATGACACATACATCCGGTAAGTAAACACAAAAGTCAAAACAAGCCATAAAATAAAATATTAAATGAAAAGGCACGCACGCTGAACATGTAGTAGTAAGATTTATCAATTAGCCATGTGCCATTTAAGAGCACCAAACAAAACGCATCACCACCACTCATTTCTTGCCACGCACACACACAACACACCACACATACATTAAACAACAAACACAATATAACATAACATGCTTAAACAAAAACACGCCATATTAATTGCATGTTTTGCATTTCACACACAAATCATTGCACGCATATTATCATACCATAGTCTTTCATATTATCAACTTTTAAAAAGCATAGAAACTCCAGACAGCATCATGCTCGACAGAGTGCACTTTTACACACACTATAATATCATGATTACACACACACAACACACACAACAATGTATAATATTAAACACTGCACAAGTCCCTTCACATTATTTCGCATGCAGAAATGAGTAAACACTACAGCTATTATCATATTGCAGATCAACAAAGAGCTAACAAGGAGCAGGAAATGATTATCACACACACACAATTGTACACATACAAAAGCTAACAGCAACACTTCTTATAATTGTAATAAACAAAAAGTGTTCAGAAATTGCACTGGATTAACATACAAGTATAATGACATTACGCATCTAAACTCACATATGACAACGATATATTATTACAGTATAATGTATACAACATACAAGTAGAAGAACACCAATACTACATAATTCATATCAACTATAATTTAATATGTTAAAAAAACA
Source organism: Lathyrus tuberosus (assembly GCA_022829125.1). Lineage (NCBI taxonomy): Eukaryota > Viridiplantae > Streptophyta > Magnoliopsida > Fabales > Fabaceae > Lathyrus > Lathyrus tuberosus. The sequence continues at coordinate 10,739,797 of JALAZF010000176.1, read as the reverse complement.
TCATACCATATCGCACGTACACATATAATAACAGAAGAGTCACATTCGCACAACAGCACAAAAGCACATCACTACACAATTTACTACACATAAACCAATCCCATACGCCCTGCAACCTATTCTTCATGCACGTGAAAGAGGAGCATACACGCTGAAAATAAACAGAAATACATGGTGGTGTGTGCTCAATGTTCTAATCAGATCAACATGCCATGAACAAGATCCCAGCCAAAAAAACACATGCCCACGATAGTGTCACCCACATGATTATTAACTTATCTAAGAAACAAAACAAACAAAAAATGCAGCATGCTCATAGTATTTGAATCATGGAATAAAAGGGAAGGAAGGGTACCTGGTAGAATAAGTCCACTGCACCTTCTCAAGTGTGGACTTCTAATGGTTTCAAGGACCGAATTCTGCTTCCTAACAACTGCTGCAAAATGCCTTACTTCTCCTCTTTACTTTCCAACAAAAGTGCAATACCACAAGCTCTCAATATTATGGCGTTGTTGTGGATTCTTCGTGTTCTTTCAAGTGAGGAACTGACCTCCTTTTATAGTGCATGAGCTGGTTAATGGTCTTTATGATTCAACGGACATCAGCTTTGTCTAAAAGGAAAAGATGATATGGTGCTACAAGTATGGCCTTCCCTACCTCCTTGAGCCAAGTGAGATTTTCCTCGTTGCTTGTTTTCAACCTTGAGTCAGAGAGAGAAAGATTAAGGACCGAGTGGATTATGGTGTGTGAATAAAATACATGATGGTCACTTGCTTTGCACCATGGCATCTTTCCATTATCAAAGTACGAAGGCTGTACTTTGAAATCTCTTTTGCACGATTTTGTAGCTTTTGTGTTGGAAGTTGATGAGAAAGAATTCAGCTCTTGTACTTATCACAAACTTTTGTTCAGACTTGTTTAAGTTACAAGGTATAAATAAAAAACTAAGCCATGCTTATGCCCTTTAATACACGTGCATGCTTCATATGATGGACCAAAATCATGTTATTTACTCTTTGGACAGTTGGCATTTGATGTGTTTGAATATTAAATTTGAGACTACATGGAAAAACGTGACTTCTTGGCTGTAATACATGGGCACAAAACCAGAATTTACAAGGGTGACATAACTTTGTGATATATTCACTTTGGTACAACATTTCTTATTGAATCATGCACCACTTAGTGAGTTCTTTGGCCCTAATGAAAGCTCATGCATCAAACTACAATGTTGGTGTTGGAAAGTAGTTGAAATGACGCCTTGAATTGGTAGAAAGTTAATCAAGAAATCGTGTCCAAAAAACTTAGAAAAATTTCTAAGTTATAGAAATTTGACAACTTGAAGTGCCCCTCTTTGACAGTCCATAACTTGAGAATGGTTTATCCCATTGAGATGTTCCATATATGGTTGGAAAGCTCTCATCATGCTCTACAACTTTCATTTGGGACCCAAGTCTTGAATCCAAATGGAAATGGGTGAAAAGTGGTGCCAAAGTTGAGAAAAAGAGTGATGAAAAATGCTGAAAAATTTTCTAAGTGTTGGCCAAAATATCTTGCAAGCCTCATAACTCAAAAACCAAGCATTTTTAGACTAAACGTCATATGGAACAAATTGAAGATCTTGAAAAGAGATTTCCAATGAGCTTTGAGTCACTCTAATTGGGTGTGTGTTTTAGGAATTATGGTCATTTCAAAATATGCTATTAGGGGAAAAATCTCACACATGGCACCTTCCTTGGTCAAAACCCTACTTCTCTTGCAAGAAAGCTCATGAAACTTGATGTGGATGCTTTGAATACTTCATGAGACAATATACGATGATTAGAACCAATAACACTTCATTTGATCCAAAATTCCAAAAGATTAGGGTTTCAGTCAAACCCTAATTTTGACTGTGAATGCACTGAGGTTAGATCTTGTAATCTTGGTTCTTCTTTCCCATCTAAAGGTCTTAGGAGACTCTTGAGGATGTTGATAAACCAATAGGATCAAGAACTAGGGTTTGGGAGTCCATCTTGATGAAGATCAAAGCCATTGACTGATAAGTGTCACAGAAACCCTAGTTTGGAGGCACAATGAGACTGAGGCTCAAACTTCTCTTGTTGAGGGCCAAAAGATCTTGGATTTTTGTTGAATGATGTCCCTTGAATGTGGATGACTTTAAGTGGTAAGTGAACCACATAAATCTTGACTTGATATAGCCAAATTCTCAGTGATTTCTTCAGAGTAAAACCCTAATTCCAAAGTCCTTGCATTGGAGGTCTTTTGTTGACTTGACTTGCTTCAAACACCTTGTGGAGCTTCATGGTGATATGTAAACCTAATTTGAACACAAAGAAACAAACTATAAGATATGGGTTAGCTTAAACAATGCAGAGATGATCCTAAGATGTACAAAAGCTGGATGACATCTAAGGGTAAAAATTTAGGGTACAACAGTTGCCCCTATTTAAATAGCTTTACCAGATGGCAGGAGGAACGGAGATTCCAGAGACATCAAGGTGAAAGGTATTTAAATATAGCAAACCAAAAATTTTGCCCTTAGATGGAATGCAAATGCTAAGGACACACGACAGACATGCAAATGCTGACATGCCATGAACTTCTAAAATGATGATATGATGCCAGGAATGCAAAAGATGCAGACAAACCAGACACCAGGGACCACAAGAAGCAAACACACAAGATAAGCTTCGCCGGGGAAAGACGAAAGCTAGTATCCACAAGAAAAAACTCACTGGGGATACAGGCCAACCAACAAAGGAGACTCACTAGGGAGACTCCAAAGAAACACTGGGGAAAAGACCACAGACAATCCCCACTAGGGGAAAATCCAGGGAGATAGACTACACAGGGAACAAAACAAACCCACGCTCTTCCTGGGCATGAAACCAGAAAGAAAAACCTGATCACCAGGGATCAGTCCAAAGGAGACAAACAACCAGGCAAAGACTTCCTGGGGATCTCAAGCTGAAGAGTTCAAAAAAGGGATCTTCAAGAAAATCCAGGAAGACAGAGACAAACCCTGCGCACCAGATAGGAGTCTTAAGGTTGAAGAAATTTGTTCCAAGAAACTTAGCTTAAAGCAATTTCAGAAAAGAAACAAGATAGGGGCTCAATGTCCGACACGATTCGAACAAGAACAGTTTTAAAACAAAAGACAGTGCTTGACACGATTCAAACAAAGTCCCAATTCAAGTTCGACACGATTCGAACAAGAACGGTTTTAAAACAGGGGTCATTGTCCGACATGATTCAAACAAAGACTCTGTTCAGGTTTGACACAATTCAAACAAGAACAGAAAAGACAATGCTTGACGCGATTCAAACAAAGTCCAAGTTCAAGTTTGACACGATTCAAATGAGAACAAAAAAGACAGAGCTTGACATGATTCAAACAAAGTCCAAGTTCAAGTTTGACACGATTAACGAGAACACATAAGACAATGCTTGACACGATTCAAACAAAGTCCAAGTTCAAGTTTGACACGATTCAAACGAGAACACATAAGACAGTGTTTGACACGATTCAAACAAAGTCCAAGTTCAAGTTTGACATGATTCAAACAAGAACACATAAGACGATGCTTGACGTGATTCAAACAAAGTCCAAGTTCAAGTTTGACACGATTCAAACAAGAACACATAAGACGATGCTTGACGCGATTCAAACAAGGTCCAAGTTCAAGTTTGACACGATTCAAACGAGAACACATAAGACAGTCTTTGACACGATTCAAACAAAGTCTAAGTTCAAGTTTGACACAATTCAAACAAGAACACATAAGACAGTGTTTGACACGATTCAAACAAAGTCTAAGTTCAAGTTTGACACGATTCAAACAAGAACAGTTTTATAAAATCTTTAAAGTTAAACTTCTTGGGGAACAGCAAAAGAGTTTTTAAAGATTCAAATCTAGCGCGCAAAGGTTAAGACCGAACAAGCACGACACAAAGCAGACCAAGAATGTCTTTACTTCACTGGGGAAATAAAGACAGGCACAACAGAAGACCACAAGCAAAGCAGAGCACAAAGATGCAGAGATGCTAGGGCATGATGCACATGCTTAGCTATATGCTAGAAATGACGCGAACGACGCAAAACAGGAAAGAAGAAAGGAAAGCACAAGCCAACACCCTGAAATCCAAACATCAAGGATAACCAGGACAATCTTCTTTCCACTGGAGATGGCAGATCCATGCCAAAAATATAGTACTACTAACTCTTTTTGCACAAATTTGTTTCCAAAACGTCTTAATTCCAGAGTAAGACTTAGTTTATCTTTGTGTTTTCTTAGAAATTGCAACATTTCCGTTTTCAAAAATCAAGTGAAAATGACTAAGTTTTGCAAAATAAAGATCATAGCGTATTAAACAAGAAGATGATTCAATAGCTGATATTCATTGAAAAATGGTGACTTGCCAAATAGCAGAGTCCCATGAAATATTACAAATGCATCAAAATGGCAATTCGGAAAAGATTACATTGTATTCAATGACCAATAACCCTAATGACTAAGGACTCCAGTTGTAGCAAAAAAACTTGAGCTTCTCTGGGGATTCTTGGATATCACAGAGGTGCCCTTGTCTTAAGCATAATACTTCCGCACCGAATCAGCATTCACAGGATGCGCAAGCTGTTCACCGTCCATAGTTGTAAGAAACAATGACCCTCCTGAAAACACTGTCTTGACTATGAATGGACCTTCATAATTGGGTGCCCACTTCCCACGGGCGTCTCTTTGTGACGGCAGAATCTTCTTAAGTACCAACTCGCCTACTTGGAATTCCCGAGTACGGACCTTTTTATCAAATGCTCTCTTCATCTTCTTCTGGTACAACTGACCATGACACATAGTTGTCAGGCGCTTCTCATCAATTAGATTCAGCTGGTCGTATCTCTCTTGAATCCACTCAGCTTCATCAAGCTTTGTTTCCATCAATATCCTCAGAGAAGGTATCTCAACTTCTATAGGGAGGACATCATCCATTCCATATACCAACGAAAAAGGGGTTGCCCCTGTTGACGTTCTGACGGACGTTCTGTATCCGTGTAGTGCATATGGCAACATCTCATGCCAATCCTTGTATGTTTTGACCATTTTCTGAAGAATTTTCTTGATATTCTTGTTTGCAGCTTCGATCACTCTGTTCATCTTCGGACGATATGGTGAAGAGTTATGATGCTCAATCTTGAAGTTATCACATAATTCCTTCATGGTTTTGTTATTCAAATTGGTTCCGTTGTCAGTTATGATTCTGCTCGGAATCCCATAACGACAAATGATATTGTTCTTAATGAAGCGAGCAACTACTTGCTTAGTTACATTCGCATAAGAGGCGGCTTTCACCCACTTGGTAAAGTAATCTATAGCCACCAAAATGAACCGATGCCCATTAGACGCTTTAGGCTCAATTGCCCCAATCATGTCGATGCCCCACATAGAGAACGGCCAGGGCAATGATAGCACATTCAACAGAGTAGGAGGAACATGCATTTTGTCCTCATAAATCTGACATTTATGGCATTTCCTAGCGTACTGGATGCAATCAGTCTCCATAGTCAACCAATAGTATCCAGCCCTCAAGATCTTCTTAACCATGGCATGCCCATTGGCGTGAGTGCTGAAAGCTCCTTCATGAATATCATGGATCAACAAGTCTGCTTCTCTCTTATCGACACATCTTAATAAAATCATATCATGATTCCTTTTGTACAGTACACCATTACTGATGAAAAACTTGGCTGACAATTTTTGCAGAGTCTTCTTATCAAGAGTGGAGGCGTTGGCCGGATATTCTTGATTCTTCAGGAAGTTCAAAATGTCACGAAACCAAGGTTTGCCGTCTGATTCTTCTTCAATGGCCTGGCAGTAGGCAGGCTCAGTCCTCCTTCCAATATTGATTACTGGATCTTCGTTAATAAATCTAACTTGCCACATCGAAGCCAGTGTTGCTAAAGCATCAGCCACATGATTCTCAGTACGTGGCACATGGCGAAAAGTTATCTCATCAAAACACTTAATCAACTCCAAAGCATATGCCTGATAAGGGATAAGCTTCTCATATCTCTCACTCGCCTCTGATTTGATAAATGACCAGAGCAGAGTCACCCATAACTTCAAGAAAACATATTCCAAGATCGATTGCAGCTTCCAGACCCAGAATGCACACTTCATACTCAGCAATATTATTCGTACACCCAAAATCCAATCTAGCTGTAAAAGGGGTGTAGCCACCTTCAGGATTAATTATAACAACACCTACTTCATGCCCCTTGTAATTGGACGAACCGTCGAACATCATCTTCCATCTATACTCAGCCCTGGGATCTTCTTCGGAACTTGACTCTTCACCATCTTTCACTGCCATAATATCCTCGTCAGGGAAATCAAATTTGAGTGGTTCATAGTCTTCAACTGGTTGATCGGCAAGATATTCTGAAAGAACACTTCCTTTAATGGCCTTTTGAGTGACATACTGAATGTCATATTCAGGTAATAGCATATGCCAACGGGCAAGTCTACCTGATTGAGCAGGTTTCTCAAAAATGTACTTTATAGGATCCATCTTAGAAATTAATAGGGTAGTATGACAAATCAGGTACTGTCTCAGGCGTTTGGCGGCCCAAGCCAAAGCGCAACAAGTCTTTTCCAGTAGTGAGTAACGACTTTCACTGTCTGCAAACTTCTTACTCAGATAATAAATTGCATCTTCTTTCCGGCCAGTCTCGTCATGCTGTCCCAAAACACAACCCATAGATTCTTCCAAAACAGTCAAATACATAAAGAGCGGTCTTCCAGGAACCGGAGGAACCAGAATAGAAGGTTCTTGGAGATAACTTTTGAGTTTCTCAAAAGCCTGTTGACATTCAGCATTCCATTCTACTGGCTGATTCTTACGGAGTAACTTGAAAATTGGTGCACATATCGGAGTCATGTTGGAGATGAACCTGGAGATATAATTCAAACGGCCCAAAAATCCTATGACTTGAGACTCAGTTCGCGGAGCTGGCATCTCTTGAATTGCCCGCACTTTATTTGGATCTACTTCGATGCTCTTCTGGCTGACAATGAAACTTAATAACTTCCCAGACCTGACCCCAAAGGTACACTTTGGAGGGTTCAACCTCAACTGATACTTTCAAAGCCTCTTAAACAATTTTAACAAATGGTCTACATGATCCTCCTCACTCTGTGATTTGGCTATCATATCGTCCACATACACTTCAATCTCTTTGTGGATCATATCATGGAACAGGGTTACCATGGCCCTCTGATAAGTTGCCCCGGCATTCTTCAATCCAAAAGGCATAACCTTGTAACAATAAGTACCCCAAGGGGTAATGAAAGTGGTCTTGTCCATATCAGCTGGATCCATCCTAATCTGATTGTAGCCTGAAAAACCATCCATAAATGAGAACATTGTGAAACGAGTCGTGTTGTCCACTAGCGTGTCGATATGTGGTAGAGGAAAATCATCCTTGGGACTAGCTTTGTTAAGATCCCTATAATCCACGCACATTCGCACCTTTCCATTCTTCTTCATAACTGGAACAATATTAGCTACCCATTCTGGGTATTTGGAAACTGCTAAAAATCCAGCATCCAATTGTCTCTTAACTTCGTCTCGGATTTTGAGGGCCATGTCAGGATGACTTCTGCGAAGCTTTTGTTTTACTGGCGGGCACTCAGGTTTGAGCGATAACTTGTGAACCACAATATCTGTATCTAAACCGGGCATATCATTACAGGACCAAGCAAACACGTCCACATACTCCTCAAGGAGTGAAATCAACCGCTGTCTAATTTCTGGCTTCAGGGATGCCCCAATCTTAACTTCTTTCTCCTCTTCCTTAGTGCCAAGATTGATGACATCCACCTGCTCTTCATGAGGCTGGAGATCCGTATACTGGTAATCACATATATTTGCTAGCTCCTCGGGTACCTCATAATCTTCTTCCTCCCCAGCTTGATAGACAGGGAAGTCGAAGTCAATGGTAAAAGCAAGGTCATTGAATACAATGGGTTTATGATTCATTCTGCATAATAGAATGACTTATATTATTAAAATGCACAACAATTCTCGAACATGCGAGATGAAGATGTTTTTGTTTTGAAAAGATTGCCATTTTTAGAAACAGAATGTAGTAGAATAAAAACAACAAGAATTTAGCAAAAAGTCATTTCATTGATTAATATTGAAAACGGAGGCCCGTACAAAATGATCCACTAGCTTTGGGCAAGACTAGGGAAATGAAAACAACAAATCAAACAAGTTACTCTGGTTCTGGGTACACAGTTGGGATCTCTACAGACTCCCAATTGCTTAAAGTGCCCTCCTGGCGAAAAACCAGACGATCAATGTCTTCCTCTTCTTCAGCACTTCCAATGATTGCATGGACCTGATGTCCACCTCTGATAAATATTTCCTACACAGTCCTTATCTTTATCCTTCTTCTCATTCTTGAAGCAGCCTCATCTTCTGGAGTTGGTCTGTAACCCAACCCCTGGTGTCAGTCCCTCTTCTCAATCTCGATAACTTCGCCCCAACCTGCAGGCACGCCTTCTTGAAGGGCATACTGGATACTCTTATACGAATCAAAGGATGGATACTCTGGTACTACTGGCTTCTCATTGTCGATCATAACTGCATTGGCTATTTCCAGGGCTTGGAAAGAAGTCTCCAACGCATCCTCATCAGCCTCAATGTAACGAAACGAGGACAAGTTACTGACCATTAAGTCCTCTTCACCGTGTATGATAACTAACTTCTCATCGACCACAAATTTCATCTTCTGATGTAAGGTAGAGGTTACAACACCGGCTTCGTGGATCCAGGGTCTTCCGAGCAAATAGCTATAGGCAGGGTTAATGTCCAAATCTTGAAACAGAACATTGAATTCCTGAGGCCCAATCAAAACTGGGAGCTCAATTTCCCCATCACAGACCACCGTGAGCCATCAAAAGCTTTGATAATTAACGATGTGGGTCTCATGATCCCTCCTTTGTATGCCAATTTATCGAGAGTTCTCTTCGGTAAAACATTCAGGGAAGATCTTATATCTACGAGAACCCTAGCCAATGTGTCCTCTTGATATGTCATGGATATGTACAGAGCAAGATTGTGTTTCCGACCTGATTGGGTTAACTCTTCATCACTAAAACTGAGTGTATTGCATGCAGTAATGTTAGCAACAATATGATCAAACTGTCCGGTGGTGATATCCTGAGCTACATGAGCCTGAGCCAATACTTTCTGCAGTGCTGATCGGTGAGCTGGTGAATTAATCAACAGAGATAAAACGAAAATTTTTGAAGGAGTCTGGTGGAGCTGATCCACGACCCTGTAATCACTTCTTTTTATTATTCTGAGAAATTCTTCGTCGTTCTCTTTGGAGACCACCTCTTTACCTTTATCATTGGTAGGTACATGACTAACACCTTCTTTACTGGACGTTTCTTTGTTCACAGGGGTACAAATCCTTCCAATCCTCATCATTCTCCCTGTTCCTACTATACTGGACATATTCTTCTCATCAGTCCCCACCTCTTTCCTTGGGACTGGTTCTTCTATAACGACCCCCACCACTTTCCTTGGGATCATTTCATCCTTCTTCCTACCGCCTGTAATATCTTCATAGATCCACGGTACTGCTATGGTTCCTCTGAACCTGAATGGGACTGGTTTTGGAAGTTATTTCACTTGGCATGATTAACAGGAGAAACAGCTTCAGGCCTGTTGAATCTTGGAACTGATTGTTTAAACACGGGACTCACAGTACTTGCCCCTGGACTATTAAACACAGGAACTACTGCTATGTACTCTTCTTCGTCAAACACTGGCACTTGCTTTGGCATATTGAACACTGGCTCAATCACCGCTACTCTGTTTTCTTTTCTGAAAACCTGTAAGAAACCTTCATTAATCAATTGCTGAATATCATCTTGATCCAACTGACACCCTTCACTACTACCATCACACTCCTCACAACCCTCATGGCAAACTCTGACTAAACCGGCGCTGAACAGCTTGGCGTGAAACGTTTTCAAGGGATTTTTAATCTTTGCTGCATCTAAGACCAACACTTCATCATTCTCGTCTTCGATAGCATTAGCCGACCCATGTGTGGGCAAGGGGTTGCTCTTCACATTTGGCTGGCTATTAGCGAAAGACAGAATGTTTTTCTCCATCAGACTCTTCACTAGATTCTTTAATGCCAAACATCCTTCTAAGTCATGGCCCACCCCTCCTTGATGGAAAACACAGGTTACATTGGGGTTATAGAACTGCATAGACTTTTCAGAGGGTGGCCCCAACGACCTAGTAACAACTAACCCTTGTTCTACCAGAGAAGGATACAATGTTGTGTAAGTCATTGGTATGGGTGGAAAATTTGGTGTTACTGTCTGTCTTCTTTGAGGTGTATTTTGCTGTGGCGCTGGCCGCCTCTGCTGCTGGTAATTCTGATTCTGATTCCTCGGCCACTGCTGCTGATTTTGTGGCTGGGAAATAGGAACTTGTTGCATTATCTGATGATTAAAAGTAGGCATAACAGATGCCACGTATGGTTGTTGTGCGAACTGCATAGGGTAAACTGGCTGTTGAGGAAAACTGGGACCTGGTTGTAGTTGGAATAGAGATCGCTTCCAACTAGGACTCTGCTTCTTCCCTGTCATGACAGCGTTAGTCTCGCCTTCCTTTTTCTTATGAAAATTACCCGGAGACCTCTTGACACCAGCGCTAGTGGCACTGTTAGGTGAACTGGCTACCTTTCTGCTTTTCAGACCTGTTTCTACCTTCATAACAATTGCAATGATATCAGAGAAATTGGCACTAACATTTCTAATCATTTTCTCATAGAATTCAGGCTTTACAGTGTCTATAAACCAATCAGCTAATTCCTTCTTAGTTAATGGCGGTTCCACCTGTGATGCAGTCTCTCTCCACCTTTGAGCATATTCTTTGAACGACTCAGTGTTCTTCTGAGTCATGGTCAACAGCTGTCTACGATCAGGAGCTAAATCCAAGTTATACTTATAGTGCTTTATGAAGACATCCATCACATCTTGGAAACATTTAATCTGAGATTGGTCTAAGCTTAAGTACCACTTTGCGGCAGCGCCCTTCAGGTTGTCTTGGAAACAATGGATCATTAACTTATCATTATCCATATATGCCGCCATTCTTCGGAGATACATGACCAAGTGTGCCTTAGGACACGTAGCACCAGAGTACAATTCGAAGCTTAGCAGTTTGAATTTTAGTGGAATTACTAGGTTAGTGACCAGACACATATCCTTAAGGTCTGAACTGAAGACATTGTCTCCCTCCATGGCCTTCAGCTTTCTCTGCATAATCTCCATATTGGCTCTTAATTTCTCATTACTGTCATCTTGTACTACAGACATATTGTCATAATCAATATGATGCGGGTTCTGAAAAACAGGTTGGAACTGAGTCTGCACCACAGGTGGAGCATAAGTTGGAATAGCTTGTTGATTCTCACTAAACAATGGCACATGACACCTTCCTTGGTCAAAACCCTACTTCTCTTGCAAGAAAGCTCCTGAAACTTGATGTGGATGCTTTGAATACTTCATGATACAATATATGATGATTAGAACCAATAACACTTCATTTGATCCAAAATTCCAAAAGATTAGGGTTTCAATCAAACCCTAATTTTGACTGTGAATGCACTGAGGTTAGATCTTGTAATCTTGGTTCTTCCTTCCCATCTAAAGGTCTTAGGAGACTCTTGAGGATGTTGATAAACCAATAGGATCAAGAACTAGGGTTTGGGAGTCCATCTTGATGAAGATCAAATCCATTGACTGATAAGTGTCACAGAAACCCTAGTTTAGAGGCACAGTGAGACTGAGGCTCAAACTTCTCTTGTTGAGGGCCAAAAGATCTTGGATTTTTGTTGAATGATGTCCCTTGAATGTGGATGACTTTAAGTGGTAAGTGAACCACACAAATCTTGACTTGATAGATCCAAATTCTCAGTGATTTCTTCAGAGTAAAATCCTAATTCCAAAGTCCTTGCATTGGAGGTCTTTTGTTGACTTGACTTGCTTCAAACACCTTGTGGAGCTTCATGGTGATATGTGAACCTAATTTGAACACAAAGAAACAAACTACAAGATATAGGTTAGCTCAAACAATGCAGAGATGATCCTAAGATGTACAAAAGCTGGATGACATCTAAGGGTAGAAATTTAGGGTACAACAAGTTACTATAAGCACCACTGTTTTCTTCTGCGTACGCAAGTCTTGCTTGAGGACAAGCAAGGGTTCAAGTGTGGGAGAGTTTGATGACATAAGATTTCACCGTTTATTTGACTTGATTAATACATGTTTTAGAGTTGTTTTGATTTGCATTTGTACTGTTATGCTGGTATTTTCTATGTTTTCAGGTATTTAGTTATTCAAGAGCCTTGTGCAAAGGAACGAAGCAAAACATGATGAAAAGCGGAAGGAATGAGGTTGGTTCATGCTGATGGTGACCACCATGGCATTCACCATGAGGTGGCCATGAGTGGTCCGCGCACTAACGGTCAAAATACCAAGTCAAGTCTAGTTTGAAGGCATGGCACTCGCCATGAGGGTGTGGCGGTCGCCACACATTATAGATGCTAAACAGTCACAAAAAGGGTTTCTCTTGGTCTCCAAATCTCGCTTTTCTCTCCTAAAAAGTCGCCTACGAATTCCAGCAGCTGCATCATGACTTTAGGGTTCCTAGTTTTCTATAAATAGGCTTCTTAGTTAACTTGTGAATGTATCCAAGCTTATTAGAACACTTAAGCCATGTATTGTCCATTTGTAAGCTTTAACTCTCCACATCGAAGGGTTATTGCATTGTCGATTGAATCTGTATCATGCTTGGAGCAACCCCCTGTACAAGTTTTGTTTCTCGCCGTTACTTTATCGTTTTGAAGATTATCAGCTTTTATTTCAAATTTGCTTATGTACCAGACCAAAGTCTCTTCGGAGCAGGTTTTTATTAAATTGTTTTATTTACTTTTGTCGCTTTTATTTAATTTCCCGTTCATTTTCTACTTTCACTTAAACCACACCTTTTAATTATGTTAGACATGTTTTACCCCGTTATCAAATTAATCGCATTTATTTACGTTATCATGTCAAGCTAATTTTATTGGTGTTGGGATGTGAGGACTTTAATTAAATGTATCTTTACCATTCTTGTAGAATTACCTTTGGGAATGTTTTGGTTTTTAAACAATTTTACTAAGTCTTATTTTAATCTGTCCCTACGAAAGTGTGACAGTGAAAACACCGGGTAAGACCGAAAGTCATCCGGTACAAACGATTTAAATTGTTAAGTTCTTAGTTAATAAATTCCGCAAAAGCCTTTTCTTAGTTAACCAGTGAAGCCTTAGGTTTCGAGCTAGTTGGTTTTAAAACTATTCACGAATGTGCCCGTTTATAGGTTTAGGATCCGGTACTTAAGCAAAGACTTAAGAACCCTTTTTAAATTAAAATTTCCAATCAAAAATCACTTTTCTATTTAGTAAAGAGTGTGATTTCTTAAAAATAGGCTTACTACTTTAACGCATTAAGCGCCTACTATGAGTGACGATGGAAGGTATAAATTAGAGAGTAAGTTCGGTTCTGTATGCGTGAAAGCAACAGTTCTCGTTAAATTGATTCTTTTCGAAATAGAAAACATTCCCTTTTGAAAATTCCTCTTTAAAAACAGTAAGAGTACGGTTAATTAATAGATCCCTACATCTCTGCATTGTTTGTCCAATTTTATTTAGTTCTTATTTTAGCGCATTTTCTTAATTATCGCATTCAAATTTTTTATTGCTCGCCTTAAATAAACACTGTAGCAATCAGTAACGATAGATCTTTGACTATTGGTCTCTGTGGGATCGATATCTTTTAAAACTACACTATAGGTTATGCATTTGCAGTTAGATTTTAAACAAGCAAGCCATACCCAATCGGTGGAATCTTAGGGTTAAAATTAGGGTATGACAAACAGTTACTATGATTTTAAGCGTAAGTTTGCAAGATATTTGATGGACCAAAGCTACAAAATGTAAAATGGATGAATGGTAAATAAAGTTTCAGAGAGATGAGAACTTGTCAGGATTGAATTTCATCCACCGATAGAATATGTAATCTACCAATCAGTTATGCACAATCTAAACAGTTATCACTATCATCACGTATCGCTCACATCAGTGTTCATGTCTAAACTCCTGACGAAAGTTTAACCGTATTTTCTAATTAACGACCTCTCAGCCTATTGAACAATATAATATCATTAAGACTCGATACTCACAGTGAATGGGAAATCTAAATCTATGTCTAGAGTTTAGAATCTAACAGATGATTATCCTAGATCGAGATTCAAAGAATTTCTCAACAACAGTTCAAATCAATATGTAAAATAAGTAAGCAAGGATAACATCGATATAGATTCATAAATAGATTACACATAACATTGTGATCAATAAAAATACATACTTTTACAATGAACTTACATCCAATCCCAACAAGAAAGGGATTTAGCTACCCATTCCAGCTAGATACAAATAGAAGAATGAAGATGAACAAGCATCCATCATGATTTCCCAATGATAGAAGTAGACCAAACTTTGGATCTTCAAGAAGCACCCTCTCTTATTGTTTTCTAAGTTTCTCTCTCTCCAAAATATGGTTCCAGATCAAGAAGGGGTCCAAAATGTCCAAAGAGCTCCAAAAATCAGTTTTTGAGCATATATATATATATACAAAGTTGGAAATGCCCTGTCTCGCCAGGCGAACAGGACCTCGCCCGGCGAAATTCACTTTTTGGCCCATCTGTCTGCTAGCAAAGCATCAAACCGCCCTCAGCAAAATATCTCATCTCGCCCGACGAACTCAGCCTCGCCCGACGAACTCAAACACCCAAATCCTCGTCGGGCGACCATGACAAGTTTTGCTACTATAACTTCTCTGTTTTGGCTCGCCCCTACCTCGCCAATGCTAGTTGGGAGAGCTCTCCCTTTCTTCTTCAATGCTCGCTGGGCGAGCTTGCTGAATTTCCCCTTCTTGGATTTGTTCCTTCTTCATTGCTTTGTGCCTTTTTCTTTGGTTTCTTACAACATTTTCTGCATACTAACACACATATCAAGAATACCAAAGCCAATTTCAATTTATATGACATTATAAGAAAACTCGGGGAAATAAATGATGGAAAACACAAAATAGAGTCAAAAAATGCCAAGTTTTAATAATGAACCAATAGTGAAAATCTAGCATGGCATATTCTGGTGTCATCTATCTCCTGTTTGGATTTTCCTATGTCATCTCTCTAATGTGTCATCATCATGATCAATGCCTTAGCATATTGGTTCTGGAGTAGTTTAATAATCTTCACGTGATCAAAGATGTAGGGGGCATGATATGTTATCAACTGTGACACACATCTCACTGATCGGAAGATGAAATGATGATGTATCTGTGTGTCATTACTCCAGATAAGCTAACAATAAACCATGGTTACTATAACCATATATAGTCCTGCATAAATACTGCAACCAATATAGCTGCAAGACATCCTAAAACCATGGTTCATCAGGTCGCACCAACTTTACAACCTTTCTACTGTGGTTTATACATTTTAACATCTGACAGTACTACAAAAATAAATACATCATTATTAGACACTTCAAATATTATAAGACATATATTTAAATATTATAACATCGACAATTCAAAGATTTATGCTACCTCTCCCTCCCACACATGCCTAGCAGCATGGTCTGGATACAGAGGGAGTAGTTAAAGCTCTGAGGGGTTTTTTGGAAAACCATTAGGCATGACAGCATTCTGGGGCAGTAGGGGGCACATGAATCCTTTAAGAGGATTTCGATGACAAATGAACCCGGGAAGCCAATTCTTCAACATCAAATGAAGTTTGTCCAAATGAGGTTCGCGAGGGTCTAGCTTTCTCCCTATAAACGGAAGCATGTTAGGTCACTCTATCATGTCTCATTCTTTCTTAGTTGTCATATATTTTTACTATAATCAAAGAAGAAAAATTATGTCATAACTAAAGAAAGTATTCTGTTGCGGTGAAAATTGGATAACAAGCTATTAATTAACTTGCATCATATTTCTTTTACAACCGACTTTGATTTATCCAAAGGAAAGGTTCAAGATCGTTTAAAAACCTAAAGGGGGAAGATCTAAGGTTCGGGGGTTGGTTATACTAAGGGAAGGTATTAGCACCCTTAATATCTGTAGTACTCTACAGGAACCTCTTGTTTAGTTTGTGTTATGTTAAAGTTTGTTTGCTAAAGGAAAACTGTACTAAGGTAAAGACCTAAGGGTATGTACACTAAGTATGCTCGCCAAGACATCACATCTCGTGCCTACGTATCCTGATGGGAATGGAATCAGAGCATTCGTAGTTCCCCTCAATGGGGGTGAGGAACTCTTGACCGTGGTCAAGGTTCCAAGGGAAAGTAGGGTGAGAAGCTTGAAAGCAAAGCTTGTAAGGATGGATTGGTTAGGAGAAAGAGATTAATGGCTATTTCTTGAAAGGATTGTGAACGGTTGGACCGTCTTAAAGGAGAAGAGATTAATAGCTATCTCTTTGGGAAGGCCAGGTCAGAAGGGAGAAGAGATTAATGGCTATATCTTGTGAAATGGTTTGAGGTTAACATGGTATTTGAGCTACCTATGACATGAAGTCAATATAGAGACTTTTCCTTTGGAAGGAGGGGAAAGCAACAGAGAAATAACGAGGAGGAAACCTCGAGTATCAAGTGTATAATGAACAACAATATGTAAAGTAAAATGCAAAAAGAATATTAGAGATTACCTGAAATGAAAATACTGAAAATGTCAAGATAAAATTAAAAATGAAATTAAGTCTAATTGAAACTAAAGGATTCTAGTTAAAAACTAATTAATTAATTAAATCCTAATCAAAAGAACTAAATTCTAGTAAAAACTAATTAATTAAAAACTAAAACTAACTAAGCTAAACTCTAATCTAAAGGTCAATTAAACTAAATTCTTCTTAAAACCTAATTAAATCTAATTCTAAAAACTAATTAACTTCTAATTAAAAAATACATGATTAAATTATAAAAGAAAGAAAAACTAGTTTTAAAATAACTAATTAAAAATTTAATTAAAACTCTAATTAACTAATTAAAATGAAATCTAATTACAAACTAAATTACTAATCTAATTCAAAACTAACTACAAACTAAAATACTAATCTAATTAAAAACTAACTACAAACTAAAATTCTAATTAAACAACATAATCAACGGGTGGTGTTAAAGGGACAGGCAAGTGTGGAAAGAAATATCATTGGGCCCATGAGCCCAAAACACCTTAACCTAAAAACAAAAAAAATAAATAAAGAAAATTAAAAAATAAAACACAAAACTTCAGAACCGTGTGAAAACTAAAACCTCTTTTCCTCTTCTCCTTGCTCGTGTGATCTTCTTTCTCCTTGACTATCTCTGCTTCAAATTCTTTCTCTTTAAAATCGATGTATCCCTCTTCTCCTCTATTCAATCGCAATTCTTTCTTCTTTCCTCTTCGCCTCGTTTAATCGCGATTCTCTTTCCGATTTCGTAAACATCTCTTTTCTTCGTAACGATGGCGGTGGTGGTGTGAGGAGTATTGGCGAAGCTGATGCGAATCGAAAGGTGGTGAGGTGCAGTCGATGACGGGTGTGAAGCTGAGCAGAATAAGAGATTTGTATTGTTTTTATTGGCTCTGGTTTTGTGGTTGTGAGGTTGCTCGCGTTTGAAGGTTGTCTCAGTGGAGGAGAAGGATTTGTTGGGAAAAGTTGGGTGTTTTGATAGAGATTGAAAAGCGTTGAAGATTCTGGTTTGTAGTGTTGATGAGAAGTGACTATGTTTGGTATGGTGGTTCTGCAGAAGGAAATATGTGTGGAGGGAAGGAAGATGGTTCAAAAATGGTGAAGAGCTTTGGTTGGGATTATTGTTTGAGATGGAGATTGTGTAGAGTTCTTAGCAGAAGAAAAAAAATCGTGAAGAGGTCTGTGTTTTTTTGGTGTTCGGAGATTATCTTAAAGACAGTTGAAGTTGGAGAAAGGTTTTGGTTAAGGGCTGAAGGTTGAAGAAGGAGGTTGAGTATTGGGTGAAAGATTGATGGATGAGTGTTGAAGGGATGGCGAAAGGTGAGCGAAGGGTGAGCACGGCGGAGACTGGTGGTTGGAAGAGGCGGTAGTTGGTGGTATGAAGTTATTGTTTATGTTTGAAGGTAGTTTTGGTCGTTGAGCTTGATCGAAAGAGAAAGAGGAACTATGTGTTGAGTTGAGACGGTTGGAGACAATGAAGGTGATGATGATTTTTTTTCTTTTAAATTCTAGCTGTGAGGTCTCTCTTTATTGAAAGCTTTGTTCAAATTTCTTGCCGTTGCTGAAACGTTGTTGTTGAGTGTACACAGGTTTATCACAGTTAAAGCAGTAGCATTGGTCTGGGTTTTGCAGCAGTGGAGGTAGCATGTCTGGCGTGTTGAATGTAGCTGGGGAGGATTTTGGTAGCAGACGGACAAGTCCCTTTCATGGACTGAATTCTTTTTGGCGCGGGACCACTTGCAAATGGTGTTTGCAAAAGTTTTATCTGTTTTGTTTGTAAAATTGAAATTATATTTGGAGTGTATGTGCTTGATGTAGTATGGTTTTGGTCAAAGTGTAATGTAGTGGGGAACAAGACTTATTGGTTTTGGCTAATGCGTGAGGATTCAAATTTTGGGTTTTTTAGTGAAAGTGTTACAGCAGGCTGGTGGCATGAGGTTTGTTGTGTAGTGAAAGTCAAATTTGGAATCCTGAGACACTTTTGAAAATAAACTTTGTTTCTCTACTTTGTAAAATATATAAAGCGAAAGCTCTACTTATTTCTAAAATGATTTTTTATAAAGCAAATAAATGAAAATTAATTAAATTAAAAAATTAATGTCAAACTAAACTAAATTAATAAGATTAATCTAATTAAATTAAATCAAATTAAAATTAAGAGTAAATTGAATTAAAATTAGCCTAATGACTAAACTTAAGATAAAAAACTACACTAAAATTAAAATTAAATTAAGTTAAAGAAATAAAATCATAATTGAAAATAAACTAAATTATATATAAACTAAATTAAAATCTAATCTAGATAAAAAAATATATATAAACTAAAATGATTATAAACTGATATAATTATCTAAATGGCATGAAATGATAAAATCGACTAAAGATGCATGATTGAAGTTGTTTAAATGAAGAATGCGAAAAAAGAGACCAACTTAAGATGATATGCAAATGATCAGAAAAATCTGAGGGTAAAATTTGGGGTACAACAGTATTGACAAACCGAATAAAAAATATAAAACAGTTAAATCTGGATTTTGTTAGTTGGACTAATTTCGAATTTAAAAATCCAGACTGGACGAAACCAGCAAACACGAAGCATAAACAAAGCATGCACGAACCCTAAGCTCAAATGTTTAAAATTTCAAAGTAAAACAATCTAGGACAAACAAATATGACATATATATTGCATTTAACCATAATGTATCATACCTATAAACTATTTAGGTAATGCATGCATGCCAAATTAAAAAAAAGGTAAGGAAATGAGTAATTTGCCAAATGTTTGCTTTGATCTTGGATTGACTGTAGTATAGCACAGTAGAACTTCAAAAATGTGCTAAACTTCAATGTAATGGAGTAGAAGTTCTGAGAAAACTTGGGAAATGCTGGAATAAGAGTATGCTCACGAGTTTTGTTTGCTATGTTTTTTGAAATGAAAAAAGGAAGAGGGAAAGGTCTAAGTGCAAATACGTAGTCAAAAGTGTTCAAATTCCAATCTCCGTAGAAATTCTGGACATTGATTTTTTTTTAAAATGTGTTTGTGTGGTTCTGAGATTGAGTATATGTGTGGTGTGTTGATGCGTGTCCCGAGGTCAATATTCGTAACTTACTAATCTGGATTTCAAAGTCCAAATTTTGTTAACACTTGTTTTATCATGTTCTAGAGTGAATTTGTTGTGTATTTAGTATGTCTGGATTTTAAAATCTTAACTCTAGGAGTATTTTTTAAATCTTAATTCTAGGAGTATTTTTTAAATTTCAACAAAATGTGTGAATAAGTAATGAAATGTATTCAACAATTCCCTTATATTATGCCTAATTATGTTGTTTGCATACTTGATTAGAAGATTTGTTATTAGCATAACTAATTTTTATAATGGTACAAACCAAAATATCTAGAGATTGTGTGTTTTAGATTACTAAATAATGATTTTAAGATCAAATAATCTAGTTTTTTTCTATGAAAGATAAATTACTTTTCAAAATCTAGTAGTAATACCTTCTAGACTTTGAAGTTTATTAAAAATAAAAATCATTTTTAGAAGATTGTGATTAGTTTGAAACGCTTAAGTAAATCAACCATAAAAATTTAAGGAAGTTTCTTAACACACCACCCAACCTTCTTAGGCACCTAAGGCGCTGATGAAAATACCCCTGCATTCCAAATGTGCAAATTCGGACGCACTATTTTTTTAAAAATTTTCAGTTTTTACCGGATGTGCACATCCGGTAAACGTTCGTATTTGCAAATCCGGAATAAAACCTGATCCAGAACACCAAAAATCCAACAATGTTTCTCACATTCATAAAATAAAATTGGGATTACATTGAGAAAATCGCCATGACATCGACATAAATTTAAATATTACAAGATCAATATCCTGGTGGACGTTCGCACTGTGAGCAAGCCTTTAAGTTTTTGTATGATTGCAAATTGTGTGATATGCATGATATAAGATTTGTATGCATGATTAGTTTGTACATACATATGATTTCATACCTACTATGATTTAAAAGACAATGCAAATTGATTCATATCATCATTGTAATCATAAAAACGTTTTTCCCTATGTATGCATCGATTCATACGTGGCTTGTATCGACACATACCTTTGATAAACTCACAAAAAAAACCGTTTTGCTTCAGTATGTATCGATTCATACGACACTTGTATCGATACATGATCCTTTGTAACTAGGGTATGTATCGACGCATACGCATCATGTATCGATGCATGATTTACTTCACATTCTGAAATAATTTTGCTTCAGTATGTATCGATTCATACGATACTTGTATCGACACATGTTCCTTTGTAATTGAGCTATGTATCGACGCATGTGCATCATGTATCGATGCATGATTTATTTTACATTCTGAAAATTAACAGGTACAGTATGCATCGATGCATACAACCATGTGTCGACTCATGCATGTGTTATACTCACTATGTATCGACGCATACGACTCTTGTATCGATACATAGAGCTGTTTGTTGCTTTTAACCGTTTCTGTTTTCATATATAAGTGTCATGACAGTTCAGTTTGTAGGCAGAATTGTGGTTAGAGTGAAAAAGTGCAATCAAAGCAAAAGACAAGTTTGGTGTGCATGATTTTTCAAGAGCAGTGTTAGAAACCTGAAAGAGACTTTGTCTTCATCATCTTCTCAATCTCATTAATTCAAGAACATCAACACATAATCATTTTTGTTCTTTGGATTAAGGGATCTTTGAGATAACGTTCAGTGGTACGATCATTGATCTAGCTGAGTTGAAGATACAAAGGGGGTTTCGAGGAAAAACCATTTGGTTTGTCCTTCAAGAACGGGTGTGTTCTTGAGGGTTTGTTAGCCACGATTGCAGAACAGATTCAGCCGCAGCGTAGGGTTTGGAAATCTGGAGATTTCGCAAACAGGTCGTAGAACCGGTGAATTATTTGTATTTCTTGCAGGAAAATTCTTGATCAAGCTCAGATCAAGTGAAGGTTCATACAATAGGAAGATCTTGGGGTTTAGATTTCTGGATTTGTATTGTAACCTTGTAAAGAACGAATTCAGCATTATTGATATAACAGGTCTCAATTTCATTTTGAAATTGAGAGGGAGACGTACCCACACGCGAGGACGGAAGTGGGGAACTTCCTTACCAAATCTCTGCGTATCGTATTCTATCTTTATCTCTTTACGCTTTCAACAATTTTGTGATTCGTTTGGTGTGTTGCGTATTAAAGTTTCAAGATACAATAGTGGTACGAAAATCTTTGTCAAAATCACCATTATTGTTAATCGTTGAATGCATACACGCCAAGTGTTTGACAAAATTGTTTGCTGTGTTTTTGGTCATTGGAAACAGTCTTTGTATGATAAGTGCATTTGAGTCGATTCATATCTGGTGTTAATATATCTTTGTCATCCTAATAAATCCAGCATAAACTCGTGTGTCCGGTTTTCTAGTAGCTGGTTCAGAATAGACGGAAGTCGATTCGGGATCATAATTTTTCCGCTAACTTGAAAAACTCTGATAAACCTTTTTAAATCCTTGAGTTTAAAGGAGGTGATCTATTCACCCCCCCTCTCGATCACTAGCCACACCGTCTAACAAGTGGTATCAGAGCGCCGGTTCGCCGGTGCTTTGTGGCTGCTTGTAACGATATGGATTCTGAACCAAAGGGGGCGTATAATAGAGCGCCTGTTTTCAACGGTGAAAATTATGGCTACTGGAAAGACTGCATGCGAGTTCATATAAATTCTATGGATAGGAATGTGTGGGCTGCCATTCAAAATGGTCCTTTTCAAATTACTATGAGAAATGAGGCTGGCGCCATAGTTCCTAAACCAGAAGATGATTACGATGAGAAAGATGAGAAAAAGTGGTCGAGTGATTGGAGAGCTCGAAATATGCTAATTTCAGCACTTAGTGCTGATGAATATTATCGGGTATCCCATTGCTCGACAGCTAAAGAAATGTGGGATGCTTTAGAAATTGCCCATGAGGGTACTACTGAAGTAAAACAGTCCCGTATTAACACACTTAATCAAGAGTTCGAGCTCTTTCGCATGAAACAAGGAGAATCTATCTCTGACATGCAAAAGAGATTCGTTCATCTCATAAATCGGTTGAACGCACTTGGAAAACCTGTTTCCAATGAAATAGCCACTAATAAAATTCTGAGGTGTCTTAGCAGGGAATGGCAACCTAAAGTAACAGCTATTAAGGAAGCCAATGACCTCACGACGCTTACTATTACAACTTTATTCGGCAAGCTGGAAGAACATCAGCAAGAACTGGAAAGTCTCGAAATATTTGAGAAAAAGAGTAAAAAGGAAAAGAATAAGGACAAAGAGAGTGAGAAGAAGCCAATAGCTCTTATGGCCTCTAACTCAAAGTCCTCACAAAAAGAGCAAAGCGACAATGATTCAAGTAGTGACGAAGATTCGGGTGATGAAGAAATGGGACTTTTTGTTAAGAGATATAATAGATTCATTCGAAAGAATGGAATCCAGCATTCCGACAAAAATCTCATTAAGTTTCGAAGACAATCTGTAGAGTCAAAACAGGAAGAGAATAAGAAGCATAGAGTAAAAGGATCGTGTTTTAATTGTGGTAAATCTGGACATTATAAAACAGAATGCCCTATGAAGAAAAAGGACAAAGGAAAAGCTCAACCAAGAAGGTCAAATAAACAAAGAAGAGCTTACATAGCATGGGAAAGCGATAGTGACTCATCAAGCTCACAAAGTTCAAATGATAGTGATGAGACAGCAAATCTGTGTCTTATGGCTCACACCAAAAATCAGTCCTACCACAAGAAGAAAATCAACGATAAGAAAGTAAGACAAGCCTACTATAGTAATGTCTCCTCTATGTCTTTTTCTGAACTGAAAATCGCTTTTGAAAAACTGCATAACGAAGCTGTAGATGCTTTCAAAAGATTATCTTCCGATAAACAAATTTTTTCATTCTTGGAAGGTAAAGTATACAAAGCTGAAAAAGATTTAGAAAGCTTGAAAGCTAGTATTGCAAAAAATTCAAAAGATATTAATGTTAACGGATGTAGTAAAGTTAGGTATTGTGAAGCTTGTCATATTTGGCAGCAAGAGGTTAAAACTCTTAAAGTCAAATTGGAAAAAGCTTTACAACCCAAGGTGACTTACGCCGTTGATTCTAGGTTGTTTAAGAAGTCATTAAATCCACCATATGCAAAATACTCCTTTATTCCAAAGGGTTTAATGATCAAAAATAAACAAATACATCATCGTGGCTTATGTCACTATTGTTGTCATACTGGTCATACCATTGAAAAATGCAAGTTTAGGAGATTTCTTGTTCCTAAAGGCATTTATCAATGGAGGCCTAAAGGCAACCATGTTACAACTCACCCACATGGACCCAATGAAAATTGGGTACCTGTTTCTCTCTTTTGATATTGTAGGATGAGTGTCTTGCATCCGTAGATAGAAGATGGTTTCTAGACAGCGGGTGCTCAAGGCACATGACGGGTGACATATCGCTTTTTATAGACTTCAAAGCAAAGAAGAAGGGATATGTTACTTATGGAGACAATAACAAAGGAGCTATACTTGGCAAAGGTAGTGTAGGTAATCCCTCTACCACTACTATTTCTGATGTCCATCTAGTTGAGGGGCTTAAACACAATTTGTTAAGTATTAGTCAATTGTGCGACAAGGGTTACAAGGTTTCTTTCACAAAAACTTGCTGCACAATTGAACATACTGAACAGAATATTGTGTTTAAGGGTGTAAGAGTAAACAATATCTATATGCTTGATCTTTTTGATGTACCTTTAACAAGCTCTAAGTGTCTAGTTGCCTTGAATGATGATTCTTGGCTTTGGCACAGACGCTTAGCGCATGTTAATTTCGATTTGCTTAATAAGGTTGTATCTAAGGATCTAGTAGTCGGTCTTCCAAAGATAAAATTTTCAAAAGACCATCTATGTGACGCGTGCCAAATGGGAAAGCAAACAAGGGTATCTTTTAAATCCAAAAATGTAATTTCAACTTCACGACCCCTTGAGCTTCTCCATATGGATCTCTTTGGACCTTCTAGGACAAAGAGTCTAGGCGGAAACTATTATGGTTTAGTAATCGTTGATGACTATTCTAGATTTACTTGGACTATATTCCTTCATAGCAAAGATGAAACGTTTTCCGCTTTTAAGAGTTTTGCAAAACTGTCCCAAAATAAAATGAATTCTAAAATAGTTACAATTCGAAGCGATCATGGAGGAGAATTTCAAAACTATCTCTTTGAGAAGTACTGTGATAAGTATGGTATTGAGCATAACTTTTCAGCTCCTCGAACTCCACAACAGAATGGCGTTGTGGAGCGCAAAAATCGCGTTTTAGAAGAGCTGGCAAGAACAATGCTAAATGAGGGTGGATTGCCAAAATATTTTTGGGCTGATGCAGTTAGCAGAGCCTGTTATGTTCTAAACAGGATTCTAATTCGCCCTATTTTAAATAAAACCCCTTATGAGCTTTTAAAAGGAAGAAAGCCAAACTTATCACATCTTCACGTATTCGGTTGTAAGTGTTTTGTTTTGAATAATGGTAAGGAAAAACTTGGGAAGTTTGATGCAAAAGCGGATGAAGGTATTTTTCTTGGTTATTCACAATCAAGTAAAGCATATAGAGTGTATAATAAGCGTTTACTTTCCGTTGAAGAATCTGTTCATGTCTCTTTTGATGAGTCTTATCCGAAAAATGTCGGAAAAGGTATTTCTTTTGATGACACAGGTATATCTACAGAAGACATACTCAAAGAAGTTGTTTCGGAAACTGATCAGTCCAAAACAGAAGACAATGAGGAGGAGGAAGATACCAGTCATGTAAAAGATAAGGAAGAAGGACAAACTGAAGTGAATGTCCTTCCACCAACTTGGAGATCTTCAAAAGATCATCCTATTGACAACATCTTGGGAGACATTTCAAAGGGAGTCATGACTCGTTCTAGGATAAGTAATTTCTGATCTCACTTCGCTTTTGTTTCACAAGTAGAACCTAAAAATGCCAAAGAGGCCTTGATTGATGAATTTTGGCTAATGGCCATGCAAGAAGAGCTTAATCAATTTAAAAGAAATGACGTTTGGGAACTTGTTCCTCGTCCGCGAGATCATCATATCATAGGTACTAAATGGGTTTTTAGAAATAAGCTTGATGAAAACGGAGTGATAACTAGGAATAAGGCACATTTAGTGGCACAAGGGTATAACCAAGAGGAGGGCATAGACTATGAGGAAACTTATGCTCCAGTTGCTCGCCTCGAAGCTATACGTCTCTTGCTTGCTTATGCGTGTTCTAGAGATTTTAAGCTTTACCAAATGGACGTAAAGAGTGCGTTTCTAAATGGTGTCCTAAATGAAGAGGTATACGTCTCACAACCTCCTGGTTTTGAGAATGCTGAATATCCAGATTATGTTTACAAATTAAAACGAGCTTTGTACGGTCTTAAGCAAGCCCCTCGGGTTTGGTATGAAAGACTTAGCAAATTTCTACTTGATCATGGATATTCAAGAGGTAAAGTGGATACCACCCTCTTCATTAAACACAAGGGAAAACACATTCTTTTAGTTCAAGTTTATGTAGACGATATAATTTTTGGTTCAACTAACATACACTTGGTCGAAGAGTTTTCAAAAGTTATGCAGGGTGAATTTGAAATGAGTCTTATGGGGGAGCTTAATTTCTTCCTCGGTCTCCAAATAAAGCAGCTTGATGAGGGTACAGCTATGAGTCAAACAAAATACTGCAGAGAGCTGCTCAAGCGCTTTGGAATGAACGACTCAAAATCAATAGACACACCTATGCCTACCAACGGAAATCTAGATAAAGATGAACACGGTAAGAGTGTAGATGTCAAACAGTATAGAGGTATGATTGGGTCTCTCTTGTATCTTACTGCGTCTAGACCTGACATCATGTTTAGTGTCTGCATGTGTGCACGATATCAATCGAATCCTAAAGAGTCACACTTGAAAGCTGTCAAGCGCATATTTAGATATCTTCATGGAACATCTAAGTATGGGCTCTGGTATTCAAAAGGAAGCGATTGTAGCTTAGTAGGTTACTCCGATTCTGATTTTGCTGGCTGCAAATCAGATAGGAAAAGTACTAGTGGTACATGTCACTTATTTTCAAACTCTTTGGTCAGTTGGCATAGCAAGAAACAGGTGTCTGTCGCATTGTCAACTGCTGAGGCTGAGTACGTTGCAGCCGGTAGCTGTTGCGCTCAGATCTTGTGGCTGAAGCAACAACTACAAGATTTCGATATTCAACTCAAACGCATTCCAATAAAGTGTGACAACACCAGTGCTATAAATCTTACTAAGAATCCTGTTTTACACTCACGCACTAAACACATAGATATTAGGCATCACTTTCTTCGCGATCATGTTGAAAAAGAGGACGTTGTATTTGAGCATGTTGATACTAAAAACCAACTTGCTGACATTTTTACTAAACCATTAGCAACGGAACCGTTCTTCAACATTCGTCGTGAATTAGGGATTTTAGATCTCTCCTCATCGATGTCTTAAGCATGTTGGTCCTTATTTATATATATCTCACTTTGGCTGTTAAGCTTTGTTTTTAGACATCACTCAGACTCCATAAGGTTTCATCAACAGAGGTAATATCATTCCTTTCTAAAATCTCTTTGGAACTTTGTGATTAGTGTATGGTAGAACAAATTCGTTAAGATCGTTTATATGTATTTCATTGCATATGTTGTTTGAACATTAACGTTTGATTCATGAATTGTACTTGAGCATCATTATCATGACATCATCTATACTGCATTGACTCAAGAGCTGTTCACAGGTTTCTAACTCAACAGGTAGTCACAAATCAGTTAAAACATGTTTTAGCATCAAGTATGTATCGATACAACAAGAACATGTGTCGACACATTAGAGTTTCCGATCGATACATTCGTGATATGTGTCGATTCATGTCTTTTCATTTTCAATTTTTTTAAAACTTGTTTCAGTATGTGTCGATGCATCCGTGCTTTGTGTCGACACATAGGACACTTTCAAAAACAAAAATTTCGCGATATGAATCGATCCATACCCTTTGTATCGATACATACTGTTTCTTTTACAATAAATGCATGTTCAAATCAGTTGTGGATCGACACATCAGCTAATTTTAAAGGGATAATTCACTCTAACCTCTCTTCTCCTCTCATACCCACACGGCTAACCCTAACCTTCTCAAACATCTTCATCTCCAAAACCCTAATTCACATCTTAACCCCTATATAATTCATCACCATGCCTCCCAGAATTATACCGGCTAGACAAAGAGGAAAAGGAAAGGAACCCATTGGGACGTCTGGTCAGTCTCCACAACCTCCAGAAATCCCTCCCAGTGCTCTCACTCTTCTTCATCCTGCCATCGCTGAGGAGTTTGAGACCTCTTTCAAGACAAGGTTAGTTATGAAACCTCATGTCTTTGATAAAACTGATGCATCTGCCCTCCATCTCAACGATGTCGTTGATTTATTGAAGGCACAAACCCTTGGTACATTTTTGGCCATAAATGATGCCTATCATGAGGATTTTATTCGTATATTTTATGCTGGTCTGCAAACTGGTAGAGGCTATATGTTCAGATGCTCAATTGGCACCAAAACTTACACTTTTGAAGCCACTGATTGGGAGAAAGTGTTTCAAATTCCGCTTGGCGTGCCTGGACTGAAAAAATGGCATGACCAAAGTTATGATACGGAGTTTAAAATAAGGGACTATGTTGCATCTATTTCCAAATTGGATAGACCTCTCGGAGAGGATGAACCCATCACTTCTGGTATGATTACAAGCATACCTAGAATACTTCACTGGATTGTCTCGCACATCTTGCGTCCAAAGTCTGGTGGTCATTCTAGGTTGGATCGATCAGACATTCATCTTGTGTATCTTCTTCACAAAAAGGTCCCACTTAATTGGCCAAACTACTTTGTGAAACGCATGTTTCTTATGCGTAACAGTATGAAGAATATCACACTTGGATATGCTGCCCAAATTATGCGAATCATCAAATACTGGAATGTAACCATCCCTTTAGTACCCCTTACATCTTCCTCTTCCGCCCAAGAGTTCAACACTGCTACTTTATCTCATATGGGATACCGGTGGGACAAGGAGCGTCAATGTTTTTATTTTCTGGACAGAGGATCCAAAACAAGGGTGTACAATTTTGATGTGCCATCTGAACAAGTGTTTGTGCCTGAAGACCAACTGGATGAAGAAATGCATGAGGCCAATGACGAGAATCAGCCTGAAGCAGATGCTAATGCTGGCTGGGGTGATTGGGTGCCACAAAGGTGGTCTCCAACAAATTATGAACCAGGTCCACGTGTTCCTCCGTTCTCTGGCGCTGCCTCCTCTTCAACTGCCCCTGAGTACTTGACTCAAATGTTTCAGCAAATGGAGCTTGCAAATCAAGCCCGTCATGAACAGGCGCTTGCTTGGCATGTGCAGCAAAATGAGTGGCATAAGGAGCATCGTGAGTGGCATGATGAACACACAAGGATGTATCATAATCAGCATGCTTGGCACACGGAATTGGTTAAATGGCATCAAGTCTTTTACAATGAAATGTCTGGTTTTATGGACGATTGTCGTGCACATCCTGGTATCATGGACAGATTCAGAAGTGTTGAAGTTCATAACCGGTTTCGGCGATACAATTTCATGGGCCATAATCCTGATGAGATGCCTCCTCCGCCGCCTCCACCAAGCTTCAGAGATCCTGATAGAGAGGATGAGGAGTCCTGTGGAGGCCATAACCCTTTTTAGGCTAGCATCATGTCATTTCATTACATTTCATTTCATCATCATGTTGTTTCAGTTTCCTTGCTACATTGTTCAAACTTCATTTGTTTTGGTTCTGCTTATGTAAACTCCAAGTACTTTCTTAAAATTTTAATCCTTATTTCTTTTAGTTCTGTTTACTTGTGTTAGTCTTTCCCTGTCTTATCACTCTTTGTGAATGATTCTGTTATGTTAAGCTTCATTCTTGGTGATTGTGAGCTTCTATATCAATATTGCTGTCTATTGTTACATCAATTTTGCTGCCTAAGCTTTGGGACTATTTCTTCTTTTTGATGTTGACAAAGGGGGAGAAGAAAGACAACAAGATGTTCTTGTTGACAGCCATGCACAAACTCAGGGGGAGTGCTCTATCACATCTTGCAAATTTGCCATCATCATAAAGGGGGAGTTTGTGAGCAAGCCTTTAAGTTTTTGTATGATTGCAAATTGTGTGATATGCATGATATAAGATTTGTATGCATGATTAGTTTGTACATACATATGATTTCATACCTACTATGATTTAAAAGACAATGCAAATTGATTCATATCATCATTGTAATCATAAAAACGTTTTTCCCTATGTATGCATCGATTCATACGTGGCTTGTATCGACACATACCTTTGATAAACTCACAAAAAAAACCGTTTTGCTTCAGTATGTATCGATTCATACGACACTTGTATCGATACATGATCCTTTGTAACTAGGGTATGTATCGACGCATACGCATCATGTATCGATGCATGATTTACTTCACATTCTGAAATAATTTTGCTTCAGTATGTATCGATTCATACGATACTTGTATCGACACATGTTCCTTTGTAATTGAGCTATGTATCGACGCATGTGCATCATGTATCGATGCATGATTTATTTTACATTCTGAAAATTAACAGGTACAGTATGCATCGATGCATACAACCATGTGTCGACTCATGCATGTGTTATACTCACTATGTATCGACGCATACGACTCTTGTATCGATACATAGAGCTGTTTGTTGCTTTTAACCGTTTCTGTTTTCATATATAAGTGTCATGACAGTTCAGTTTGTAGGCAGAATTCTGGTTAGAGTGAAAAAGTGCAATCAAAGCAAAAGACAAGTTTGGTGTGCATGATTTTTCAAGAGCAGTGTTAGAAACCTGAAAGAGACTTTGTCTTCATCATCTTCTCAATCTCGTTAATTCAAGAACATCAACACATAATCATTTTTGTTCTTTGGATTAAGGGATCTTTGAGATAACGTTCAGTGGTACGATCATTGATCTAGCTGAGTTGAAGATACAAAGGGGGTTTCGAGGAAAAACCATTTGGTTTGTCCTTCAAGAACGGGTGTGTTCTTGAGGGTTTGTTAGCCACGATTGCAGAACAGATTCAGCCGCAGCGTAGGGTTTGGAAATCTGGAGATTTCGCAAACAGGTCGTGGAACCGGTGAATTGTTTGTATTTCTTGCAGGAAAATTCTTGATCAAGCTCAGATCAAGTGAAGGTTCATACAATAGGAAGATCTTGGGGTTTAGATTTCTGGATTTGTATTGTAACCTTGTAAAGAACGAATTCAGCATTATTGATATAACAGGTCTCAATTTCATTTTGAAATTGAGAGGGAGACGTACCCACACGCGAGGACGGAAGTGGGGAACTTCCTTACCAAATCTCTGCGTATCGTATTCTATCTTTATCTCTTTACGCTTTCAACAATTTTGTGATTCGTTTGGTGTGTTGCGTATTAAAGTTTCAAGATACAATAGTGGTACGAAAATCTTTGTCAAAATCACCATTATTGTTAATCGTTGAATGCATACACGCCAAGTGTTTGACAAAATTGTTTGCTGTGTTTTTGGTCATTGGAAACAATCTTTGTATGATAAGTGCATTTGAGTCGATTCATATCTGGTGTTAATATATCTTTGTCATCCTAATAAATCCAGCATAAACTCGTGTGTCCGGTTTTCTAGTAGCTGGTTCAGAATAGACGGAAGTCGATTCGGGATCATAATTTTTCCGCTAACTTGAAAAACTCTGATAAACCTTTTTAAATCCTTGAATTTAAAGGAGGTGATCTATTCACCCCCCCCCTCTCGATTACTAGCCACACCGTCTAACACGCACATCTCTAAGATGTCGTCGACCGTTCTTCAGATTTTGACGGTAGCCTCAAACTCGAGCGGGAATCGTTCTTCGTAGCCGAAAAAAGTTTGCCACATCGCTCTAACATCCTCTTGATTCTTGAGCTCAACAAGACTATAAGCGACGTTCTCTTCGTTATCAACGGAAAGTGAACGATACTGAAGCTTCGCAACCTTCCGTTTGTCTCCGTAAGGTAGGAGATGTTCAATGTCGTCAATGATCTCGCCTATTGAGATGTCCCTCGTTAACTTATACTTGCGACCGATTGTTATGCTGTCGGTATAGGAGACAGTTGCGACATACCAATGGATCTTGATATCATACAATTGAGACATTTAGTATTTGTGTGAATGATATCAAATGAAACCCCTAATTTATAGAAAAGTTAGGGTAAAGTTATTTCTACCTAAGTTCGTTCCGGATGTGCAGATCCGGACAAACCCTACAAATATTGGTTCCGGATGTGCAAATCCAGAAATTGTCCGGATCTGCAAATTAGAATGTTTTATAGATACAATTTTAAAACAGAATTGAACAGCTTATGCAGCCACTTGGAATACTTTCAGTGCAATAAAATCCGTAAGTGTATTAAAAAGACATATGGATAAAAATACAATATATTTCACTTCAATAATGTACATTGTGTTGTATGATTATACAAAAGAGTTAAAACAAAATTCTCCGTCTAAATCTATTGGAGCTAAAACTTTCGATTTTTCCGCATTTGATGCCTTTTCAATTGCGTGCAATCTTTCGAATTCAAGCATCCTTTCGACAAAATTATCCGGCCAAGACTCGGCAATTGCGGTTGTATGTGTCGCCCATTGCGGTGATTTAGGTGGTATCGAGCATCCGAGTTTCAAGATAACTTGTACGAAATGTCTTGATTTCGCAAGCCATCCAATACACATGATACGATCATTTGGATTCGACGGAGGTGCGGTGTGGAGTGGAAAAAAGGTTTTCGAAAATCCGTATCTCGTCAAGTCGATATACACCATATCGTAGGCGCATGCTATAAGATGACCCATCTCGGGGAAGCTCATCCATTTCGATACCGGTGCCGAACCACTTAACCACGGAACAAGTGACTCGTGAACCTTGTTGTAATTTTCTTGATTTTCATAGAGACGCAAGTATGCTTCTTTATGCGTCTCCAACTCTAGGATAAGTTGATGACGTACAAGTGCATGACCTTCATCTCCTTTACCGAGTAGTGCCGACACGGCTCTGTAACCGCAATTACCACCCCCTACAACATCAATTATACCGTCGATATGCTTGTGCATAAAAACCGGCATCTCGTCAATAAAGGAAATCATACGTGTAGTTGGAGTCGGAGTCGGAACTCGTGGAATCGGTGTCAGAGCCGGTTTGGAAATGTGAGCTCCTTTCATGACACTTTGTAGAGATTTAGGAGTCGGATAGTCCGGAAAGATTTGGTCAACGTGTTCATAATACGAAGGAGACCGAGTTGTTGAGTTGTCATTTGGTGTAGGCTTCAACTTCTTCAGAGCACCCTTTGTCTTAACCGGTTGAGACGAAGGTATCATTGCGGTTGTTTCGGGAAAGGCAATCTTCCTCAACTCTTCTTTGATGTGTAGCTTCATATTGTCGCCGACCTTCGACAATCTCTTTTGAATCGATTCCAATTCGGCCAAAATAGAGATATCCGGTTTATCTCCTTCCTTACAACCATCATCATCAAAACTAAGTCTCATCCAATGAGGGAAAACTTCGTCACTTTGTATTGACTCACCTAGTTTCAACTTTTTAGCAATGGCACAAGCACAAGGAAGACCGTAGGTTTTCACAATAGTGCAACCACACTTTGCACTATCGGAACCTACCGTTTTGGCTCGGTTGGCCTCATGAAAAATATAGCCCAACCCCGCCCGAGACATGTTGCCGATCAATTGAGAGTAGAGGAAGTTACCTTTAAACCGATGTTCCAAAACCGTCATGCTCCGACAGAAAGTGGTTTGTATCTCATTGTGTTGGTTTTTGATCATTAGATGCACGGAGTCCCAATCCCGACATAAATCCCCCTTGCTATTCCCCAACCAATTCTTCAAAGTGGCATGTGCCGACTCAACTCTATTGGTGGTAGTGTTTCCAAGATGTCGTACGTTATCGGTCCACGCACAAACAATCTTTTCTTTCACTTGATCAAGAATGGTGAATTCAACATATTTCAACAAAGCGGGGTACCGTTCACACACTTTCTGGAATTTAATGACCGAATCGGCATATAATTCCGTTGTGGAAGAATTTAGAATATGAGTCCATGCATCCATAATTTTCTCTACAATGACACCCAACCTGACCACTTTTCCGTCTTCTGACTCCACTTGTTTCGCACCCACCGCGGTCTTAACTCGACTCCGCACATTCTATGTTATGTGAAATCGACAAAGTAGTGCACTGGAAGAAGGAAAGACCTTTGCAACAGCATTCATCAAGGCGTTGTCGCGGTCCGTAACAATTGCTTTTGGCATTTGAACATGTTTCTTCAAAAGTGACCGACACGTCTCCAACGCCCACGTGAGATTGTCCTCTTTCTCACACTCCAAAAAGGCAAAGCCGACGGCATATGTCTTATCCGTAGACGTAACGCCAACCATATCAAACAATGGAAGACGATACTTGTTTGTCTTGTAGGTGCTATCGAGAATGAGCACTGTCGAGAACGTGTTGAACAACTTGATGGAATCCGGATGAGTCCAAAAAATATCTCGGACCGTAATTCCCTCATCGCGATATCTGTACCGAGACACGTAATCGTTGTCCTCCAATACTTTCAACAGTTGTTGCATCTCACTCCTATCTCCCCTAATTGCCTTGTTCGTTTGATACCGAATGTTATACACTTGCTTTATGTTTGCAACATTTTCGGGTTCTTTCCGTTTCAACGTCGCAAGTATATTCTTCGGTTGGATAAGGTTCAAGGTCATGTCGGCTATACATGTCTTCTCTTCCCCTTTGAGCCGACATACACTTGGATGGCCTTGAAGCTTTGAGCACATTTCGTGGTTATGTATACCACAACGAACGGTAAATCTCCATTTCTTGGAAACTAACATGTAACCACCAATCTTAAAAGAGCACTCACATCTTCTAGTACCGGTCTCGTCTTTCTTTAACTTCCGTAGAGGTGCTTGATATTTGCTGCTTCTTTCGCAACCCAAAATTACAAAAGCTTTTCTTCTATTCGACCCATTATCCGATCTCCCGATATTTACACCGAAGCCAAGCTCAATAGTCGTCCTACGAATGTATGCGATCATGCTTTCACGACCATCAAAGTCTTGCTTGGTGTTAAAGTCACCGCCGACATCAACCGACTTTACGAGCATGCCTTCATCTTTCGGGGAAATCGACGCAACTAATTCTTTTGCCATGTTATCGGGGTGCACCATATCTATTTATAAACAAGAATAGAATAATTAATATGTATAAATAAAATATATTCAAAAATGCTGAAAATTTAAATTAATTAGTTTCAGATATTTTTCGGATGTGCACATCCGGAAATGTTCATGTTCAATTCGTTCCGGATGTGCAGATCCGGAAGCAGCGTAACTTATTTTTTTAAAAAATGTAGATTGATAATGTGAGCAATGTAGTGGATGAAGTTGAATGTTTACTTGAAATTCAGTCTTTTCTTGCTCCCTTTGATTTGTTGCACCAAAAATTTGAACTTTTTGAGTGAGAAATGAGATTGATGAAGTAGGGTTTTTTGAGTTGGTGAGAGTGAGTGTAGTAGGTGAAATGTTGAGAATGGGAAGGGAGGAGTGATCATGCAGTTTCAAATATATCACCTTTTTTCGTCTGGATATACAGATCCGGAGGTCTTCCTAATATACACATCCGAAACAACTTTTTATTTTTTAAGGATACGGTGCGTCCGGATGTGCACATCCGGAATCAAGAGACAAAAAAATAATTTCACGTGGTACCTAAAAAACTTGGGTGGTGAATCAAATTTTTTTCCAGTTTAATCAATGATTATGGTTTTGAATTTCTTCCTAAAGTATACATTTTAACTTTTGAAGAGATTCATTATGGTCCTACTCAAGTCAAGGAATAAGTCTGAGATCTATATAATTTACATGCAAATGATATCTAATTTACACAAACTAATAATCAAAATTTTTTTAATTAGTTTTCTATTTAAAAAAAAAAAGTGATTTTTCTGTTAAGTAATTAAATATATTAGTCTAGACTTAAATAAATGCAAAAAAGTAAATCTACTAAATCCATATTTTTATCAATTACTACATAAACATTATCGACAAGAATGGTTTGTTATATAGATGTTTTTATTTTTTTATTACAATATAGGTGGTTTTTCTAGTTTTAAGGCTTTTGTGAATAATTTTCATTCAAAGTAATACTATATATTAAAAGGACTTGAAAATAAAAAAGATGACACCATCTATGCCACTTTCATGTAAAAAGGATAAATGGGGGAATGAATGATTATATCATGTAATTTGTGCCTGATCATGAAAACGCAATCTACTGTCAGCGCCTTCTTAATTTCAATCTAATTGTAACATTTGCAGCTAAGAGTATATATTATCCAACAACAACTGCATGATGTTCCAGAGAATGAACATAGCATCATCTTTTGCATAAAACAACTTTACCATCGAGAATCCTTAAAACTCTGCAGATGCTACACTTATGAGGATTCCACAGAAGGAATATGCAAACACTTGATATATGGAATGAAACATAGAGTGCTTCATTAAGGTGTTTTCCCCCACCTTCTTCAAATGACTCTCATTTCTCACCTATTTATCATTGCAGGTCAAAATTGATGAGGAGAGAGAAAAAAATCACAAAGTCCATGAATTTGATCTCTTGTGCACAGGCTGCTTTAGCTGTCTGTCTTCTTCAAGTGCTATAATACCTAAATGTGAAGGGTCATCAAGCATCATCCTAGCCACCAAGTAACCAGCAATAGACCAGGTTTGGCATTTTCGAGCCTGCTTCCCAATGTATCGACCATGCGTTCCATCGTAATATTCAGGCCAGTTGTCTTTTAGCAATCTGGCCTCAGCAATTTGAAGGGCACGTTTGGCAATTTGGGGTCGCCCAGTCTTGATGGCCGCCGCGGACAAAAACCATAACATAACTGTAAACACCATAACCAATATCATCATCATATTAAAAAAAAGCAAATACTAAAAGAGTTCAAAATATAAAGTGGAAATTTCAATCTCTTTTTTATGGCTTTAGAGTATCACTTGTTTGGAGACAAGCTAGTAGAGTCTTTTATCACAATGACATGATTTTGTTGAAACTACAAAGTGTAGTTTTTATCAAAATCATGATGATACATCGTAATTCTGCCAAACTTACCATCAATCCAAACATGCACTCATATCATCTACATATCTATATTATTATGCACTCGTATCATCTACATCTATTATATTATTCCTATGTTTCTACTGCATTTGTTTAATGATGAAATATAGTTTGCTTTCCCTCAAAAGTGATGTATTTTTGTTGATGATTTATACACACACACACACACTTGTTCTATGAAATTAAGAATGGTAGCATAAGAATACCTGGCCAAGATCCCCCGTTGTGGTAACTCCATCTAGTATTTTTTGGGTCACATCCTGTTATGATTCTCCATTCATGGGTTTCAAGGGCTGGATAACAAACTTTGACAGGCATATCCCCAATTAGTTCCTCCCACCGTGATTCAATGAGATCCATGATTGCAACTGACTGCTCAGGAGTTGCCAAGCAGGACAAAATTGCAATGCAATTACCAAGGCAAAACCAGCGGAAATCCATCCTAGCAGGACTCACATTCCCAATAAAGTATCCACCGTGATGAGGCATGAAATGAAAAACCCAATCTGGTAAAGAATCAGGAATAACATTGAACTTGTTCACTGCAGTATGCGAGTACTCTTCTGTTTTGAAGCGATATATATCATTAAGTTGCTTCAAATCCAACCAAAAATGGCTTCTCATATGATAGCTTAAGGCATGCAACCGTTTTATAATTCGTTCCATAAACTCTTTCCCTTCAGCATCTGGCTTAAGCAATTGCAAGGCACATCTTAAAGACATGAAGAACAATGCTTGAATTTCAATTGGATACCCATAAACACCCTGAAACCATGAAATAAAAAATGAAGTAAGACATGGATAAATTAACCACTAGGAATAAAACTCATAGTAAATGCCTACATCTAGTATAACTCTGCTAGATTGTTTATCTCATTCTCTTTTGATTCACTACTAGCATAAAAATAGATTGTGTTTTGAGTTTGATTTTTGCACAGAATTGAAGTCATTTAAATAAAAATCTACAAAGTTGGGAAAATGTAGAACAATAATCTTATGCTATAATCAATGCCTATTTTCAAGATAGTAGATTATGTATAAAGTTCAGAAAACTCACCATTCTACGATCAATCATACAGCACCCATCAGCACATAGTAATGTTGGAAATGTATCAAAACCCTCTGACAAGCATAAACTCAGAATCAAACGCATGCCCTTTTGACATTCAGGCTGTTCAGCCAAAGAAGAGTCTCCTGTAGATTTCGTGTATGCACGAAGTAATATAATCCACCAAAATCCAGAATCAACAGGAGCAACCCTGCCTATTGCACTTTCACCAAAATCTGCTATCAGGGTTTCGCGGTTTCTGACCGGATCATGGAACACCTTAAAACTAGCAGGCATCACCCCTTCTGCCAGCTGAAACCTATCAATCTTTTTCTCCCATGATTGAAGACGAAGAGTCTTTAAGAGAAAATTCTTAACAATGTCTGGTTCCCCGTGCATCAAAAAAGCCAAAGCACTTGGAACAAAGTCTCTTACAAAAACCTAGATACAAATATAATATCCCACATTAGGCCTCCATAGTAAACTCAAAATAATAGATACTATCACAAGAACTATAAGTACAAATCCATAAAAAAGAACGTATTGTAAAATCGTACTTAAAAAAAGGTTACAAACGCATGTTACCTGATCATAGTTAAGCTTCTCATCAGAATCTTCCATGGCAGCAATAGTCCCAACAGGCTCACCACGAAAATGTACCAAAGAGCGCCTCAGAGCTTCCCAAGCTTCAGGCAATATTGAATTAGAGTCCAATATCAATGATCTTGGAGAGTTAAGACCTGATTTTTGCATAGGAGAATCAAGATGATCTCCAAAGCGAGAAAAGATATCAATTTTTGTGGCCAGTTGCCGAGGAGAAAAGCCTGATAGTTCACTCATTGATCTTTCATCACATGATCTTTGTCTCTCTATGTTCAAAGTCCTTGGCTTATCTAACACTTTAGAAAAATCAAATTCCTCAATTTCTGCCACAGTGCATAGCGTGTCTAGACTTTTCAAATTTCCATTACTATTGTGATGAGACAAATCTATCGAAGTAGGAGAAGACATCTTCCAGCAAAATCTTAGCGCTTGCAGCAATAGTGCTCAAAATCCTACACACAATGTATCTTAAAGTTAATCATATAGAAATAAAATTAACAATTATGTAAAACAAGCCAATGAACTGCTTAATTCCTGGATTAACAACACTTTGTATTGAATTGTATTGTATCTTAAAATTAAAATCAAATATTCCTCGTCATCATTCTTTATGCCTTTGTCTGACTTAACTTATTTGAACTTATCTGATGACATAAGTTATCTGAGATTATTTGCGAAAACTTATGAAAACAGCTTATGACATTATTCATAAACTATTTTCAACTTATTTTTACAAATTCTCCAAAATAGAATATGAAAACAGCCTATATTTTATACAAAAACAATTTAACTTTATCTTAATTTTAATAATAAAAAGCTTATACACTATAAAACACGCACACCGAAAACACAACACTGACACGTCGACACTGACAAAATAAATAAATTAAATATAATCACAAGTGTGTCAGTAGTAACAGAGGTTTCAGAAACTGACGTTGATACGATGCTAGATAGTTTATACATAAACACTTATCATAATAAGCGTCTCTAACCAAGGCCTAAATCCTAATTTCCAAATGACGTGGAGTTGTTCAAACATACATACAGGTTCACCAAAATGAAACCAGAAAGCGATTCTGAACACAAAACAAGCGCGAACGTTCCAATTCAAGATTCCTACCTCAAATAATAAAAAATTTATCGTGAAATTTACTTCAAGGTAACTTCAAAAGGAAAAATGAACGACGAAACTTAGATTGTGTATCGCATTCATTCTATCACCGTAACAGAAAGTTGAATCTTGGAAGGAAATGTAAAAGGAAAAGAGAGAGAAAATGAATCGGTAGTAATAGTAATGAATGTGAAAATTGTAAAAATGTGAATCGGAAAATGAAGATTGTAGATTGAAAAACTAACCGAAGAAAGAAGAAAGCATGAGAATGAATGAATGAATCAGAGAACGGTGTGTGTACGCATGTGATGAGAAGAGAAAATAGGAGGGTGAAATGAAATCGTGATGAATCGTATATTATAATTATAAAATGCAATAATGCATGAACTAGTTAATTAAATAAAGTAAGGTTTGAGTGACTCACGAAGAAGATGCAGGCGTAGAGAGAGAAGCACGTGAAGAACCTCTGTCTTTCCTCGTGAATTGAGATTGTGATTGTGATTGTGATTGATTTCTGATACTACTACGAGTACGAAGTGTGGCCCTTCTTTGTTTTATTCTACTCAATCATTCATTTTAATATACAGTACTCTATTTCTTCTGTTTTATAATAAATGTTTTTAAGAATTCTAATATTAAAAAATTATTCTTTTAAGATATTCGAACAATTCAATTTTCAATGTACTAATTGGATAGACTTTTTATAAAAATCTACTATTTAAGAATCCTAATGAATGTTTTTGGACATTCGTTAACATTTTCTTTAAAAATATTGTGAGATTAAAATTAGTGTATATCCAATAAAAAATTATTATTTTTAAAATAAAAATCTGATTTGATTGAATACATTGTTTATTGATTAATAATATAAAAGTATTTTATTCTATCGATGTATATTTTTTTTCAAATATTATACTGTCTTCTTTTTAAATTATAAAATAATTTATAACAAAATTTATCTTAAATTATAAAATAATTTTTAAATTTTTAAAAACGTAATTAACATACATTGATATAAAGATACAATCAATTAATTTTAATCATTAAATTTTGTAAGTGTTTGATTTTTATTTTAATTAAATGTAAAATATCATATGAATAAATGAATCATGTAAAACATTTTATTGTGACAATATATAAGAATTAATCTTACTTTTTATCTTAAATTATAAAGAAAAAAATAATATTGACAGTGTAAAATTATTTTTCATTGTTAATCAATTACTATCATTTATTATATTAAGTCACGCTGAAATTTTTAAATTAGCTGTATGAGATGGTTGAATGATAAATCCTTATTGAACGTAATTGTAAACTATTTTATACTTTAAATGCACTATCTTTGATTTCTAAATTATAAATTTTTTTATATACAATTAATATAGTATATAATATATTCCCTATTATATATTATTTTTCTATTTTGCAATTCTTATAATTTGTGTTTTCTGTGTAAGTATTTAAGGACAAAATTGTATAATCATTCATAGTTTTTCTTTTTTATATTAAATAATTGGGCTCTTGAAATCATAAAAAGATTTCAACAAGTCTTATAATTTGGAAGGAGTAAATATATAAATTTGAAATTCATCGAATAAATATTGATAGTATTAATTTAAGTATTAATTTAAATATTAACATTTAAATTCATATTCAAAAAGCACATATAGATGCAAATTTTCAGTGATTGTTATTGTTTTATCTATAAATTAAAATTCTATGAATAAAAAAAATAATAGTTACTAGAATGACTTTATCAAATAATATTGTGAAAGTGAAACATATTAATTACTAAAACATTTGTTGACATATTGTTTAAATATTTTAATTGTGAAAAATTAATTAATGTTCTATTGAAAAGTATATTTTAAAATAATTTTATTTATAAATAGTTTAATCATTTTATAATTTTTTTATTTAGGGTTCAATTCTTACCAGTAAAATTCATTTAAATTTATGTAGTAAGTAAATTGTTGATATTTATAAACTAATAAGTTTTATAAAAAAATTAATCAATTTAGATTAGAGTATTATTTTTTTAAGAGTCGTATTTAGGAAAGAATAAAAACATGCTTTAAAAATTCTTAATAAAAAATTACTTTCTCTAACATTACAATTTCCAATGTTTTAAATACATAAAAAATTATGAAAATGATAATTTTTAATATTTAAAAAATGTCTTTAGAGCATCTCAATAAATTTATCAAAAAGAAATGAATTTTAGTAATTTTTCCTATAAGAAAATTAAAACTTTATCAAAAAAACAAAAATATTTTATTTTTAAAAAAGTTGAATGTACTGTTTTCAATATAAATATTTTATTATTAAATTTTTAGTATGTGTCTAAATTTACAAGTTAACATATTCTAAAAAAAATATTATCTACTCAAATTATATAGACTTGATAAATATATATAAAATAAAATAATATTGTTAAAATATAATAATTTAAATTTATTGATAAGATCCATTCAATATCTATTTTTAAAGTTGTAAATTAAAATAAACATGTGTTTATTAAATACTCCCTTGTTTAAATATTTTAATCATTTCATACCAATTAAATAAACCTATATTGTGGACCTGAGACTAGAATCTCGTTTTTGAAAATGCAATCTTGATGTTAGTGTGTTGTACACGGAGAGAAGAGCTGATATTTTGGTGTCAACTGCTACGTGCCTACCTCCATTACTCATTCATTCAATATTCACATGAATTAATTAACTCACCCTACGTGTCAACCATATAGACCTAACTACCTAAATAGGATTATATATCAATACTAATTAAATATAGACCTAACTATTTTGGCATTGTTTATGCCTAATATTTAAAAATCTCTTTACTTTGGTCTTTAAAAAAAAAATATAGACTTAGAGTCTGTTTGGTAACACCATCAGCTCATTTTTATTAAAAAATTCTGTTTGATAACTGTATTTAGCTTTTAGCTTTTAGCTTTTTAACTAGCTTTTTACTTTTTTTTCAAAAGCTATTTCAAGTAGCTTTTGAGTTTGTAGCTTTTAGCTTATGACTTTTTATTTCAATTATACCCTTATTATTTTAAATATATATATATATATATATATACTCTATTAAAAAATTAATTTTAAAAGATTGAATTTAGAGAGATTTTGAAAAATGTTATAGAAAATTTTTACTAATTTTT
The DNA here is from genome assembly GCA_022829125.1 of Lathyrus tuberosus. NCBI lineage: Eukaryota > Viridiplantae > Streptophyta > Magnoliopsida > Fabales > Fabaceae > Lathyrus > Lathyrus tuberosus. Next base: position 10,696,644 of record JALAZF010000176.1, on the reverse strand, counting down.
TTATTTTATTAAACATTATTTTTATTTAATAAATATAAATTATATAATTAATTTAGAAATATTGTTGATAATTCTCAAGTTAGTGAAACATTGGAGAAAAATCAATGAAATTTAAAATATTAGACAATAAACTTGTTTTTGTTATTATTTTAGATTAATATAAATAAATTCAAAATTACAATGTTGTTATTTCACATATTTTATTAAATTTTATTATAAAACTAGAAAGAAAAAAAACTATATTTTACGAAAGAATAAGTTAACCAAATTGCGAATCGTAGTTATTAGGATTAATTTTACTTTTATGTCTTCATAAATGGCTTTATAAAATACATGTTCTTCATGTATGATTTGCTGGTTCTTTTATTCATTGAATTTCGTTGTCAATATATTCATACAAAATAGCAAAGCTCATAAAATTTATATACAAATTTATATATTTTGATGATATATTCAATTTTTCATATATATTAACATTGTTTTGTATTTTGTTATTAATACATTTATTTTTATAATAAAAATTAATTTAATAATATAATATAACAAGATAATAAAATCATCAATTTCTTAATTAAAATGTCCTTTTATGTCATTTTGTAATTATCAGCTAGTGTAACAGCTAATTTACCAAACACTCAAATTAACTTATCAGCTATCAGCCATCAACTATAAGCTATCAGCTATCAGCTATCAGCTACCAGCTACCAGCTATCAGCTAACAGCTACCAGCTAGTTTTACCAAACAGAGCCTTAAATGCATTATTAATCCTCCAACTTATGTTTTTCTAAACTTTTAATTTTCCTTTGAAAAAACCAGCTTTTAAATTTCTCATTTTAGATTATCTTGGGATTTTCTTGGTCCCCTCTTCAGTTTTGGCTATGTAGCATGGTCAGCGCTAATGTGGTACCTGGTTATGTTGACCCAGACTGGAAATATTTTGCCACGTCATTTAAAACATAACATATCTAATTTTTTAAACATTTAAAATAAAAAACATTTTTAATTAAACAATTTGATTAAAAAAGTTTATAAAATACGTATGTTTTCTTCCCCATTTGAAAGCCCTAGAAATCAATCTCCAGAATTCCCTTGTGTTCTTCCCCAATTGCTTCTCCAGAATTCGTTTCAATCTCCAGAATTCCCTTAGCGACCATGTCTGTATATTCAGCATCAAGCAATCGCAGTGTGTCCCGCTCCAATCACGTCGAATGCAAGTGTGGTATTCCTTCTCCTTGATGACGGCGTGGACGGATCAAAACCCAAGTCGTCGTTTTTTTGGATGTGGGATGTACAAGGTTAGTTTCATTTATATATTTCTTGAAAATCCCCAATTTGTTGTCTTCTCCAGAAAATCACTAATTTCTTCATGTATATGTCTAAAATCAGGGATACAAGAGATGTAGTCACTTTGCCTGGTATGATGAAGAAATGTCTCAACGAGCCAAGGAAGTAATATCTTCAATGTGTCAAAAATTAAAACAAGAAAAGGTTAAGCTGAATGAAGCCATTGTCAGATAAGATCAATTGAAGTTGAAGATCAAGTATTTGAAGATGATTAACAAGTTTACCACGGGAATGACATTAGTGTTGTTAATTGGGTTGGTTGTATCAAATGTAATAAATTAGTTTATATTGTTTGTGCATAGTTGTAATGTGTTAGGTTTGTTAAGTGTTTGGTTGTTAAGTGTTGTTAAGTGTTAGGTTTGTTAAAGTGTTTAGTTGTAATGTACTCTTATGACAACGAAGTAATGTTAATTGACACTGTTATGGCATTGTTAAGTTGAATTGACATTGTAATGTTGTTCTTGTATGTGTTCTGTTATACTGTTATGTGATAACAGACCTGTAACTAACAGGTAATGTTGAATCTAGTCCAGCTTATAATGCTATAATGTGATAACAAACCTGTAACTAACAGACTTGTAAATAACATTGGCTTATAATTGTTATGACATTATAGACCTGTAATCATCACTAAACAAACAGACCTGTAAATAACATTGGCTTATAACTGTTATGATATTATAGACCTGTAAAATAACAGACCTGTAATTACTTGTTTAACATAGTGTTAACCCTCAATTTCGACGCTAGACAAAATCAAAGCTATTTTATGTTAAAAAATTATTTTTAATATAAAGAAGGCTTCGACCTAGCTTTTGGAGAGGCCTGAGTCGAATAGAGGTGTAGGAACCTCAAAAAAATGGCTAAGTGCTGAAAGGGTTTCGACCATGAGAATGTGGCGCTGCAGTGGTTATATTAAGGTTGGAGGGAATTTCCAATATTTGAAATTTAAATAAGAGCAGTTGTGAACGTGGGAACAGTTGAGATTAAGGGGAAGGCGCCAAAGTCCAGACGTTCGAAGCAGTAACCACCACTTAGTAGTTATTTCCTAGCACTATAAATAGGAGTTAGTTCTATGTAAATGGGGCGTTCATATTCTTGTACAAGTTACTCAAAAGAAACTCAAAGTACCCGCGTGTAGAGAAACGAGTTCGTGAGAATGTACGTAATGTAACACCATTTTCTTTATCAATATAATTTATCTTCAGCATGTTTAAGATTCAGCCATTGACTTTCCATGCCTTTACAGTTTCTTGAACTTTATCTTCCATGCCAAATTTACTTTCAAAGCCATTTAAACTTTCTGCGTTTTACCTTCGACTGCACCTTTACGTTCAAACATTTAATCTTCAAGCCTTTACTTTTCATAGTATTTTATTTTCAAGAACGTGGAGTTCTCCTTTAAATCCATTGCATTTATTTTCAAAGTCTTTTACTTTCCTGCACTTTACTTTCGACAACACTTTTATTATCCCAGCCTTTACTTTCCAAGAACGTGGAGTTCGTTGCATTTTACTTTCAAAGCTTTTTACTCATTGTTATTTGTTTCGACGCCTTTAATTTCTGCACCCTTTACTTGCATCCCTTTAAATTTCAAGTCTTTACTTTACTTTATTGCACATAGTCGAACGTGGAGTTCAGTTAGATTTTATTTCAGCATTGTCGAACGTGGAGTTCAGTTTCCACTTTCTTTAAGTTACACTTGTCTCTCAAATTTAGCACATGTCCTAGGATCTGTGTGGTCGATCCTGCAAGTTAATCAATTTGTGTTTAGATTGATAGACCAGAGGTTGTTTACCAAAATTCACAGTAAACAAATTGGCACGCCCAGTGGGACGCAGTGCTAAGTTAAACCTTTTTGTCAACCTCATCTCTCTTGGTGAAGAAGTACTTTCGTTGTATGTTATTGAGAAGTGGGAAGTTAGCCACAGCAAACGAAGGAATACCAAAGAGAAGATACACTAAGAAAATGGCAACCAATGCCAACCAACAAGTTGATCCTCAAGGGAGTATTTCAAACACTCAGTCAAGTAGCAGTATGGGGTCTCAAAGCACACCATCACCAGTGTCTTCGACAGGAGGACAGGCGTCACTTCCATTAGTAGTGTCTGAGCCAGGATCAACATATACAAAATCATATACTCAACCTGTGTTGGAATACATAGGACCACAAAGTTCTAATTCAACAACACCCACAGGAGGAAATTCAATGTACAAGCACGTTCCTCCTCCAGGTTTTCCACATCCAGGGTCAAGGAGTCAACCCTATGGTATGCCTACATCAATGATGCAAAATCTGCAGAATGCTCCACCGGTATTTTCAGAAACGGTTGTGTCTTCGCCATTACAAGGGTCAGGATCAGGAGGGCGAAACAACCAGAATATAGGTGTTGGTTACTCTGTTCAAACACCTAGCCTTACAAATACATCCATAAATTGTTTGAGACAGCAGATGGATGAAAGTAACATGCAAATGGTACATACATTGTCTCAGACAATGGGAGAAGTTTTTCAACCTTTGATTCAAAATACGACCCAAACTAACCAACAATTGGTTGCACAAGTGGCATGGATGGATGATTTCATGGGAGTACCAGCGGTAGATCGAAGAGCAACGGTTGTCGAAGATATCCCAAGATGTCATCCACGTCAGATACCTGATGCTAACTTGGAGGATCAAGAGATGATTGATCATTTTAGAGTCGAACCACCTAGAAACCAGATGCCATACCAGATGGAGGAAGAACCAGTAGTGATGGTGAACAGGAACCAAAATGCAGATCAACTACTTAGACAGGTTCGACACCAAAATCAAGCAGAAGAAAATAATCTTGCAGCCATGGTCGAAAGGATAATGACTAGAAATGGTATGAATTTTGGCTTCACCAGGCCAAATTATACTTCACCTATAGTGGATTACATTCTCCAAGCAGAGCTACCCCCTAGGATGAAGGTTCCAAAGTTCAGCAAGTTTTCAGGAGATACTACTGAGTCTACTGTCGAACATGTGGCTAGATATTTGATCGAAGCAGGCGAGATTGCAGCTGACGAAAGCCTTAGGATCAAATACTTCCCAAGTTCCCTTACCAAGAATGCCTTCACATGGTTTACTACTTTGCCTCCAAATTCCATATACAATTGGACCCAACTAGAACGTTTGTTTCATGAACAGTTCTACATGGGGAATACTAAGATTAGTTTGAAAGAATTGGCTAGCATCAAGCGCAAAGTTACTGAGCCAATTGATGATTACCTGAATGGGTTTTGACTTCTTAAAGCCAGGTGCTTTACACAAGTGCCAGAACATGAGTTGGTTGAAATGGCTGCTGGGGGTCTTGATTATTCCATTAGGAAGAAATTAGATACCCAATATCTTAGAGATATAGCCCAGTTGGCTGATAGGGTTCGACAGCTAGAAAGGCTAAAAGAAGAGAAGGCCAAATTCAGCAGGGGTAAAAAAGTAGCCTTTGTCGAATACAAGGAAGATGTGGAGAACCTGTATGGTGAAACATCTTGTTTCGACGGAAATGAGGTTGACGTTGCTGAGTTAAAGCAAGGTCCACCTTATGCCTGCAAATTATTAGCTCCTTCAGAAGGAAAAAATCATGTCGAATCTAACGACAAATTTCCTAAGAAAACATATACTTTCGACGTCACTAAATGTGACGAATTTTTTGATTTGTTAGTTAAAGATGGGCAAATGATAGTGCCTGCTGGTGCTAAAACGCCACCTTTAGAACAAAGAAAGAAAAGAGGTTTTTGTAAGTACCATAATATTTTGGGTCATAAAACTTCTCAATGTTTTCTTTTCAGGGATTTGGTGCAAAATGTTATCCAAGAAGGAAGGCTGAAGTTTGGTGACAAAGGCAAAGCCCAAATGAAGATTGACTCTGACCCATTGCAAGTTGCAGAGGCTAACTATACAGAGCCTCACGAGGTTCAGATGGTGGAAGCCACAGAGGGATTCGATGAGTCAGTCAACATGGTAGAGGTTACTGAAGACTTCGCCACCAGTTCTGTGATAATTGAAGGTTCTAGTAAGGCTACAAGTGGCCTAAATGTTGATGGTACTAGTCTAATGTTGGTAACCAAAGAAACTGCTGATAAGTTTGTTGAAATGGATTATGCTGCTAAGGTTTTGGATATGACCATGAGTGGGTGGAAGATAAATGCCAATGAAGGTATTAACATGGTCGAGTTGGCTGAAGAATCTGATTCTAGCTCAGATAGTATCAACACCAATGAGGCTATGGGCAGAAATGCCCCTAAAGTCCAAGTTGTTAAGGAATTGGAAGATGACATGCTCTTGGTTGGAGAGATGCTAGACATGGATGGCTGTATGGTGGAAAACTAGATATGTATGGCTGCTGAAATTTTTTTCAAGACATCTCCTGATGTCGAGAGAGTCAATGCTGAGGAGATGGTTGAGGCTGAGAAAGCTGCTTGGCAAAAAGCTTCCCAAAGAGCTGCAAAAGCAGCAGCAGGTGGTGGCTGCTTGGCAAAGACCACTGAAAGTCTGGAAGCCAGCTTCTCCAAGATGTGCCTAAAGGACAGAATGGATGTCAACATGGTCGAAATTACGGATCAAAAAGCTGAACAATTGAGTAAGGCAGATGAGCAAGAGAAACTCAACAAAATGGCTTATCCTAAGCCAGAAGAGACAATCGTGGACTTCTTGCATCGTTGCCAGAAGAAAGGGTCTGGAGTAATGCTATGTCCCAAATGCAGCGCCATTTTTGATGAAAAATTTGCCCACAAGCTGGAAGGTGTCAAGAAGGCTGGCGAAAGCTGGGGACAAAAGGTGAATAAAGGGCACAGAGGTTTTGACCATAGGCGACTTTCGACAGGGCTAAAAAACCAAGCACCAGGAATTAGGCCAGGTACGTTCAAACCAGCCACGAATGTGCCAACAGGTAGTTGGATCAAGCCTATCGAAGGGAGAGGACAGAAGAAAAAATGGAAGAAATTTGATGTGGAAAGAGGTTCTTCGTTCGAGTATAGAAAAGAGAATCACACCACAAACAAATTAGCATACATTTCTCAGAACTACAAGGGTAAAAACCCCATGTCTAGATCACAATGGCGAAGAGAGCAGCGCAGGCGAAAAGCTGTCAGGGAGGCTCAGGTGCAAGGAGATTCAAGCACCAATGTGGCTAGGGCAGTGGAGAAGATGCCCATACGACGAAAGTTGTTCACTATTCAGCCAGAAAAGAAGGTCGAAGAGGATGAGGATATGACTGATAACTTCGACAATGAGTCAGCAGCTTCCCTAGACATTCTGGTAAATGTGGTGTCAGTAATGCCAAGAGAATTTGGTCAAGTCTCAGAGGTCGAAGACTTAGATCAAACTGCTGAATTGGAAATGTTGGCGCACAAGCATGTGTGCTATTACATCATGAACAATGGGTGCGTCGAAGAACATAATGCTTTCTTTGAACGTTCCACAGAGGCAATGAAGGGTCATTTGAAGCCTCTTTACATTACTGGAAAAGTAGAGAACGTCCCTGTCAACAAAATTTTGGTAGACTGTGGTGCAACGGTTAATTTGATGCCAAGATTTTTGCTGAGCAAGATTGGGAAATTTGAGACCGATACTAAACCCCACAACATGGTTCTGTCGAACTATGAAGGAAAAGTTGGTTCCACTCTGGGAGTGATTCAGGTGGATCTCACTGTGGGAACTATTACCAGACCAACAGTGTTTATGGTCATCGAAACAAAGGCTAACTACAATCTACTCTTGGGTAGGGAGTGGATTCATGGGATATGAGCAGTACCCTCATCTATGCATCAAAGAATCACAATTTGGATACCAGATGGGATAGTTGAAAACATTGAAGCTGATCAAGGGTACTTCAAGGTGCCTATTAATCATATGGATAGTAGGCAATTTGAGAAACATCTGGCGAATATTGCTCCATGTCCTCCAGCTGATTTTGAGTTTACACCTGACAAGGAAACATTTTATTCATTGTATTTACACCCTATTGAAGGTTTCAGATGGGACAGGGAGGTACCAGGAGGAAGGTTGCCATGCTTAGGCACACCTCCAATAGAGCCCACAGGATGGGGAGATGAATTCAGTGATCATGACTGAGTTCGACGCTTTGAAAATAATTTCGGCCTATGTGGCCAAAACAAAATTACAAGCGGCTTTGGAAGCCGCCAATGATTATATGGCTGGTGAAGCCATTTCTGAAGTATATCAAGAAGGTCCTGGTAAGGACTTCGACCCAAAACCTCCAGATAAGGTTGAAACTGGAGAGCAAAGCCAGAGGCTCGACGCCATTTATGAAGATGAGCCTTTGGGATTTGAGAAGGATCCGTTGGCAAATAATATAAAAATGCTAGCACAAGATCCTTTAGAAGAAGTGGACCTCAGTGAGGGGACAACCAAAAGGCCTACCTACATCAGTGTCAATCTTGATCCCCAGTTGAAGGTTAAAGTAGTTCAGCTGTTGAAAGAGTTCAAAGACTGCTTTGCCTGGGATTATGATGAGATGCCTGGTTTGAGCAGGGAGTTGGTCGAACACAAGTTGCCTATGACGCCTGGGAAAAAACCAGTCAAGCAAAATCCAAGACGGTTTGCACCAGAGATATTGTCAAAGATCAAAGAGGAAGTCGAAAGACTGCTTCGTTGCAAATTCATTCGCACTGCAAGGTATGTCGAATGGTTGGCTAATATAGTACCTGTTATTAAAAAGAATGGGTCTTTGAGAGTTTGCATTGATTTTAGAGATTTAAACTCTGCAACTCCCAAAGATGAATATTCAATGCCAGTAGCAGAAATGTTAATAGATTCTGCAGCAGGACATGAATATCTTAGTATGCTGGATGGCTATTCTGGCTACAACCAAATATTCATTGCTGAGGAAGATGTTCATAAAACTGCTTTTAGATCCCCTGGAGCCTTAGGCACCTATGAATGGGTAGTGATGCCTTTTGGTCTCAAGAATGCTGGTGCCACTTATCAAAGGGCAATGAATTCAATTTTCCACAATTTTATAGACACATTCATGCAAATTTATATTAATGATATTGTTATAAAATCTATTTCTGGGAAAAGTCACATTGACCATCTTCGACAGTCCTTTGAAAGGATGAGAAAATATGGTCTTAAAATGAATCCTCTCAAATGTGCTTTTTGTGTGCAGGCAGGGGATTTCTTAGGCTTTGTGGTCCACAAGAAAGGGATTGAAATAAATCAGAATAAAACCAAAGCCATAATGGAGGCGAAAGCGCCATCAACTAAAAAGGAGTTGCAGTCGTTGTTGGGCAAAATCAACTTCTTAAGAAGGTTTATATCCAACCTGAGTGGCAAAACACAAGCTTTTTTTGCCATTGCTTCATTTTAACAAAGATGGTTTTGAGTGGGGGCAATTACAGCAGGAAGCCTTCGACAAGATCAAGGAGTACCTAAGCCACCCTCCAATTCTTTCACCACCTTGTAGAAACAAGAGTATGAGATTGTATATAGCTGCATCAGATAAAACTCTAGGGAGCATGTTAGCTCAGGAGGATGAAAATGGAGTCGAAAGAGCCATTTATTACCTTAGTCGAGTTTTAAATGATGCAGAAACTAGGTATAGCATGATTGAAAAGTTATGTTTATGCTTGTATTTCTCTTGTACTAAACTGAAGCAATATATAAAACCCGTTGATGTGTATGTTTCATCTCACTTTGATGTTGTAAAACATATGTTATCTAAACCTATTTTGCATAGTCGAATTGGCAAATGGGCATTAGCATTAATAGAATTTTCCTTAACATATCAACCTTTAAAAGCTGTGAAAGGGCAAATAGTTGCAGACTTTATAGTTGATCACTCCATAAATGAAAATGATTTGAATTACGTCGAATTAAAATCCTAGAAGTTACATTTTGATGGATTAAGTCATAAAAATGGAACAGGAGTAGGAATGCACATTATTTCTCCTGAAAAAATTCCAACAAAATTCAAGTACAAGGTCGAAGGACCTTGCTCTAACAATGAGGCTGAATATGAAGCATTAATTGCTGGCCTTGAAATTTTGTTAGAATTGGGGCAACTAGAGTCGAAATAATGGGAGATTCAGAATTGGTTATAAAACAAATCACAAACGAGTATAAATGTGTTAAAGAAAATCTCATTATGTACTTTGTGATAGCCAATAGATTATTAAAGAAATTTGAGGTAATGGCCATCCAACACATACCTAGAATAGAGAACCAAGTTGCTAACGACTTGGCCCAAATTGCCTCTGGATACAAGGTGTCGAAAGGAAACCTTCAAGAAGTAATTGAAGCAAGAGGTAAGGTGGTGGCTGTTGGATTATGCCCATCAGACTTAGAAACAACTAGGCTTGGGTGCATAGATGGCGAAAATTTTGAAATTTTTGCCATAGATAATTTAACAGATGAAGATTATAGGAAGCCCATAGTTGAATATTTGTAAAACCCAGCGGCTTCGACAGAGCAAAAAATCAGATATCAAGCTTTAAGCTATGTACTGGTGGGTAATGAATTATTTAAAAAGACCCCGGAGGGAGTCTTATTGAAGTGCCTTAGTGAAGCAGAGGCATATTTGGCCCTTTCGACAGTACATAGTGGGGCATGTGGAGCACACCAAGTTGGCCAGAAGATGAAATGGCTGTTGTTTCGATAAGGCATGTATTGGCCCACTATGCTGAAGGATTGCATAGAATTTGCTAAAGGGTGCCAAGAATGTCAAATTCATGCTGGCATACAGCACATCCCTGCAAGTGAGTTACATTCCATAGTGAAACCATGGCCTTTCAGAGGATGGGCTTTGGATATAGTGGGAGAGATTCGACCAGCATCTTCAAAGAACCAGAGATATATTTTGGTGGGAATTGATTATTTCACCAAGTGGATTGAGGCAATACCACTGGTGAATATAGGTCAAGAAGATGTTATTGAATTCATTCAAAATCACATTATTTACAGATTTGGTATTCCTGAAACAATTACTACAGATCAGGGTTCAGTGTTCACTGGTCGAAAGATGCAGGAATTTGCCAAAGGAATAGGTTTTAAGTTATTAACTTCTACACCTTATTATGCTCAGGCCAATGGGCAAGTCGAAGCTGCCAATAAGGTAGTAATTGGACTAATTAAGAAGCATGTGGGAAAAAAGCCTAGAAGTTGGCACAAGACGTTAGACCAAGTTCTTTGGGCGTGTCGAACATCCCCCAAAGAGGCTACCAGCACTACCCCATTTCGACTCACTTTTGGTCATGATGCAGTATTACCTGTTGAGATTTATCTACAGTCCGTAAGAGTTCAAAGACATCATGAGATTCCCTCTGAGAATTATTGGGAAATAATGATGAATGAATTAGTGGATTTGGATGAAGAAAGGCTCAGAGCCTTGGAGTTGTTAAGAAGACAAAAGAAGAGGGTCGAAGAATCCTATAACAAAAAGGTTAAGTCTAAATATTTTGTCTGTGGGGAATTGGTTTGGAAAGTGATTTTGCCCATGGATCGAAAGGATAGAACATTGGGCAAGTGGTCCCCTAAGTGGGAAGGCCCATTCCAAGTCATACAAGTTTTCTCTAATGGAGCTTATGAAGTGGAAGAGTTGGACAAAGATAAAAGAGTCTTGAAAGTAAACGGCAAGTATTTGAAAAAATATAAGCCTATGCTGCAAGAGATTCATATTAAAACATAAGCTTTATTCAATAAAAGAAAGCCAAAATAGGCCAAGTCAGGCTAAAATGGCATACAAAGCAAAGAGAAACTAGTACAACAATTTTTAATCAAGGAAAGGCTATTCATAATCTCTCCAATCTATGAATTTGAGGAAGTCCATATAATCTGCATCTGGCTCATCATCAGAATCTTGGGTGCTGGAGCGCCCTTTCTTAGAGATCTTCATTTTGGTTTCTCTCTTCTTGGCTAGAGAGGTTGCTCCAATGGAGGCTTTAGGTTGCTGGGGCGCCTCCACCTTTGTTGTTTCCTCAATTGCCTTGGCCTTTCCAGCCATCTTCTTGGCTGAGGATTTCTCTGAATTATTCATGTTTGCTTCTATGCAAAACGTGGTCAGGTGGAAGAAATTTATAGAGGCTAAGTACTGATTGGATTGGCCAGCCAAACGGTGGAAACACGTGAGTTATTCTTGGAAGTAGGCCTGAGGGCTATGCCATAAATGTTACTTTAAAAGCTAGAGGCTTACGCCTTGGAATTTAAAGCTGGAGAGGTGACTTTCCAAGAAAAAGAAAGAATGTCTTAATTGCAAATTTGATTGATAAAAGACAACAATAAAGTACATCATCATGTAATATGGGTCGAAAGCAGTTAAAGGCAAAATAATAATGATTGATTAAATCAATGCCAAAAGGCATAAAATTGTCATTACATAAAAAGTCTGAAAAGGCCAAGAAATAAGTGATGATTAAACAAATGAAGGTGTCGAAAGTATCAGAAGGGAAGCCTCGACGCCAACTGAGGAAAAGACTCTATGTGATGTTTGAGGCGAGCGTTGCACAAAGATTCGTCAAGTTTTGCTTCTGCAAGCTCTTTCTCATATCTTTGGGCTGCCTCAATACGATCAATAACATTCTTCGTTTCTTCAGCTATCTCAGTTTCGTCGAAATGGTGCAAATCACGGTTGCGTTTTTCAGCAGTTTCAATTTTGGCTTGTAGCTCCGTGATTTGTTGCTTCCAGGCTTCAATGTCCTTCTAGTTTGAGGCTATCTCATCTTGCTTTTTCCTTTGATCAGCCTCCATACGTTGGATCTCTTCGTACGCCTCTTTTGCACCACACCAGGCTGCACTCTCACAACCAGATGTTCTCTCTATGGTATCCTTGATCGAGGGAAGCAGTTTTATTTCTGCAGCTATTTGGTTTACCACAGCAGTTAGTTCTATCAGAAAACCAAAGACATCTGGATTGAGAGTGGTGAGCTCAATCTTTGCAAGAGTGTCCTTCAAGTAAGCAGTTGCAGTTGGATCTGAGGCCAGAACTTTGTAAATATCCCCCCTGAAGAATTTTTTCTTGATGGCTTGGAGAATTGATTGGGCGAAGTCATCTGATGCTGGGGTTGAAGAGACAGAAGAAGAATCATACCTTTGCTCAAGAATCAATTTGGTAAACTCACGTGGGTTCGACCACTTAAGTGCTGTCAGCGAGTCCCCAGGTAGTGGAGTGACCATAGGCGACGGAATATGGTGGGGGCGAGGCTCAGCTTGTTCTTCTTCCTCCTCTGCTGATTCTTCTCCCTCTTCATCTTGTCCTTCTTCCATTTCTTCATCAGATTCCTCAGCAGCTGGTTGCATATTCTCCTGGTCATCAGCTGGTGTAGCTTGATCAGGATTAGCGTTATGTGTTTAAACTTCAGGTTCATGCCTTTCTTCTTCGACTAACTGACCTTTATCCATGGAGGTACCCAGATTGAAAGGTGGTGGGCTTAAGGCGTCATCCTCATCAGAGTTGGCTCCATCAGCCTGTGCGTTTTGAGTTGGGGTTGGAGCTGGTGCTGCAGTAGGTGCTGTAACATGTGGAATAGGTTGATTAATATCACTTAAACCAGAGCCAATATCAGAAGATGGGTGATAAGTTGGCTCACCTTGGCTGTTGAGGAGCGTGGTGGTGAGGCTTTATGAAGTTGGGTGAGGAACAGAATCGTCAATTGCGGTGGCGGCGAAGTTGCTTGGAGTTGGTCGGGAATCTGGATTGTTGATTATGGGTGCCTAGAGAACACAAGTGGAGATAATGAGAATGAAATAATAGACGAAAGATGTCAAGCATAATAGAAAAAGGCAATGGTGCACATACCTGAGTTTGTTCAACATCAGGACTTGATTTATCACCCCCATGGTCACCAAGAGGGGTTCTCAAGGCTACCTTGGAGGATTCCTTCTCGACACCACTTGTGGTGGATGCCTTTTCGAGTATTTTGGCCACCTTCGAAGGAGGTGGGCCAGTAGGTCCAGAGGCCTTTGTAGGTTTTTTCCTTTTCCTTGTGAGAACCTCCTCAGGAGATTCATCTGAGGCCTCTGAAGCTGTAACCACAGCTGGGGTATCCTTCTTACCTTTCTTGGAAGGTGTCGGAGGCTTTCGACCAGTCTAAAGAGGCAGTCCAAAAATAAGAAAGAAATTCATAGAGTACAAGCAAAAACAGAGGGGGTGAAATATACCTGTGTACTCTCTTGTTCTTTGCCACTTTGCAAGGTGGCAACTCTAGTCGAAGCAGCTTTCCTAGGCACAGCTGAAAGATAGCACACAATTGTTACAAGTTAATGATTACATGGTTAGTCATAAAGCCATGGATTAAGGATTTCAAACCTTCATATATTTCAGATTCGACACGAACGTCCTGAATTCCTATATGAAGGTGCCCTTTAAAACTGTCTAACGTATGCTTAGTCGAAACCACTCATTGGGCTTTTGGCTGAGACTGCTGTCGAAGAAGTTTTAAATGCTCCCCACAGACAAACCAATCTGGAAATGGAGGGGCAAGCGCCACTCCAAAATCAGCATTAGGAAGTCGAGGGAACTTTAGAGGAAAAAGTTTAAAAGCTACCTCATAACGTTTCTCACGAGGGACGTTGGGAGGAATTTTTAGTTGATCCAGCTTTTCAAGAAATTTTCTCTTTAGAGTAACAGCAGCCTCATGAATGGTTCGACTAAGATCATCTGGTCGATAGATAGTTTCAAAGTATTTTTGAAAAGCCTGTATTTCTTCGATGTGAGTGAACTTACTTTTTTTCGTCTTGTCCTGCACATGGAGAAAAGCTTGGTCAAGTAACGAAGAAAATCTAGCCACATCAAGAAAGTGTTCACTATAATGCTTCGACCACCATTGGTGGAAGGATGAAGTGCATAAAAAGGAAGGTTCAAAAAACACAGGAGAGAGGATTCTTCTTTTGTCATTCTGGCTGTCGAACGTTTGAGAGACGTTTTCCTCGTCGAAGCAGGCGGTGTGAAGAATTACTTGGCCATTTTTCTCATATAAGCACTGAGGGAAGCTCTGGGCCAGCCCAAATTGTCGAGAGACCAAGTTTGGTTGGTAGGCAATCAATGCTGATAAACCTCTCCCTAAGTTTAGCCTGTGGATAATGAATCTAGGAATAAAAAAGGCTTCCCAGATAGCAACAGATTCGGGATCAAGAGGTTGAAGAGGATTGGGAAATGGCCTTTGAAACCACCCAGGGCCATGGCTTTGTCGAGCAAAGGGTGCCATGCTAGGAGTGAACTCATAGCGCTTGGCGAACATCATAATATAACTGGTGAAAGCCCTTTGAAGGTTTTCACCATCATCATTAGGAGTGAGCTTGGCCAGACGTGTCCCTTCGACACTCCTTTCCTTGATCTCAGCAGAGGCTTCATCAACTATTCCTTTTCTGGGGAGGCTAGCCTTAAATGTAGCATTGAGCCACAGTTGAAGTAGCCAAAGAGGACCGCTCAAATGCATAGGACCTTGGGCTTCCACATTCTTAAGTCGAGAAGCCCCTTCACTGATAGATTCGTAAAGGTTCTCCAGAATGAGTTCACTCAGTCAGGTCCCTCTGTTGTGGTGGAGTTGGTTCGCCAAGGGCAGGTACTTCTTAGCTACCTGCAAAGACTTTGTACAAAAAACATACCTCGACAGCCAGACTGTGAGGAAAGCAATGTGTTCTTCATCAGACACCTCATCATCTTCTTGTTTGAAGTGGTGTTTGATAAAGAGGGTGTAGGTCAGTTTAGAGCCTGAAATGTTGATGGTGTCCTCAGCATCAACCTCAGGATTATAGACAAGGCCATCTGGACGAAGCCCCGTGATGGTAGCTACGTCGAAAAGGGTTGGAGTAACCATTCCACATGGAAGATGGAATGTATAATGGGTGTTGTCCCAAAAGTATAAAGATGCTGCCAACATGTTCAGACAATAGGGTATGTTGGTCTTCGACAGCATAAGAAGGTCGTAAATCTCTATCTCCTTCCAATGGTCAGCTTTGACCTTCTCCATCTTTGCCATCCATTGGTCGAATTCCTTTAAAGGGTTGACAACCCTCACCAGTCTGGTGCCATCAATGAGATAGCCAACGTTGATTTTGGGTAAAGGAATCTCTTCAGGGGAAGCTCCAGCAGCGGAATTAATTTTGGGGAAACTCTTTTGCCCTAATGGTCTGGATCTCCAGTACGAGGGGAAAAACTCACTTAGCTTCTCGTTAGAAATGTCCACCTCAGCCAAAGGACCAGATAACGCATAAGTTTTATCAGACATAACTAGGGGAATCATTACCTGAGATTGGTAGATGGCTCTTGATTCTGCAGAGGTAGGTTCCGGCATACAACGACGATTATCTACCAGTTGGGGGCTTGGGATGTTAGCGAACGGAGGGATGGTTTGCTTAAATGGAGTGGCCTTGCCCTTCTGAGTCTTCTTTGCTTGAGGATTAATTTGGGAAGATGCCATTGTGGAAGAAGATGAAAAGATGGTGTCTTTGCTGGGTTTGCGTGAGAAAACTGAAGAAAAGAAGAGTTTGCTTGAGAGTACGAAAAGTGTGGAAAGATCACAAAGTGGCGGAAATGGATATATATATAGATATTTGAAAATCTCAAGGGACTTGGATCCACCGTTGAAGATGAGGGGTTAGTGGGACGCGTGTCTTTCTCCTGAAGGCGTGATGAAAAGTAGCAGTTATGTGCAGACTGTTAACGTCTGTTTTCAAGAAAGGTGTTATGATGAATACGGCTGAAAGGACGTTTTAAGGATTTGTCATGATGGTGTGATGTCAGAGGCGTGGGTTAAAGAAACTAAACAGTTCAGCCATTAAGTAATTAGTGGGATGTTTAGTTAAGGCCATGCAAACATGCGTCGAAATGGTTATTATATCAAGAAATGGCCTTCCTACCAATTCTGGCGAAAGGACATTCCTTGGGGGCAATTTGTTAACCCTCAATTTCGACGCTAGACAAAATCAAAGCTATTTTATGTTAAAAAATTATTTTTAATATAAAGAAGGCTTCGACCTAGCTTTTGGAGAGGCCTGAGTCGAATAGAGGTGTAGGAACCTCAAAAAAATGGCTAAGTGCTAAAAGGGTTTCGACCATGAGAATGTGGCGCTGCAGTGGTTATATTAAGGTTGGAGGGAATTTCCAATATTTGAAATTTAAATAAGAGCAGTTGTGAACGTGGGAACAGTTGAGATTAAGGGGAAGGTGCCAAAGTCCACACGTTCGAAGCAGTAACCACCACTTAGTAGTTATTTCCTAGCACTATAAATAGGAGTTAGTTCTATGTAAATGAGGTGTTCATATTCTTGTACAAGTTACTCAAAAGAAACTCAAAGTACCCGCGTGTAGAGAAACGAGTTTGTGAGAATGTACGTAATGTAACACCATTTTCTTCATCAATATAATTTATCTTCAGTATGTTTAAGATTCAGCCATTTACTTTCCATGCCTTTACAGTTTCTTGAACTTTATCTTCCATGCCAAATTTACTTTCAAAGCCATTTAAACTTTCTGCGTTTTACCTTCGACTGCACCTTTACGTTCAAACATTTAATCTTCAAGCCTTTACTTTTCAAAGTCTTTTATTTTCAAGAACGTGGAGTTCTCCTTTAAATCCATTGCATTTATTTTCAAAGTCTTTTACTTTCCTACACTTTACTTTCGACAGCACTTTTATTATCCCAGCCTTTACTTTCCAAGAACGTGGAGTTCGTTGCATTTTACTTTCAAAGCTTTTTACTCATTGTTATTTGTTTCGACGCCTTTAATTTCTACACCCTTTACTTGCATCCCTTTAAATTTCAAGTCTTTACTTTACTTTATTGCACATAGTCGAACGTGGAGTTCAGTTAGATTTTATTTCAGCATTGTCGAACGTGGAGTTCAGTTTCCACTTTCTTTAAGTTACACTTGTCTCTCAAATTTAGCACATGTCCTAGGATCTGTGTGGTCGATCCTGCAAGTTAATCAATTTACGTTTAGATTGATAGACCAGAGGTTGTCTACCAAAATTCACAGTAAACACATAGCAGACCTGTAATTACTTGTTTAAAATAGCAGACTTGTAATGAATTGTTTAAACAACTTGTTCAAAGTACATTATACATCCTAACAGTACATCCTAATAGTACATTAAAATAGCAGACCTGTACCTAACAGACCTGTAAATAACATTGGCTTATAACCTGTTATGACATTATGAATTGTTTAAAATAACTTGTTCAAAGTCATTATAACTTGTTCAAAATATCAGTACATATCATTATCCCAAAATATCGGTACATATCATTATAACTTGTTCAAAATATCAGTACATATCATTATAACTTGTTCAAAATAATTTTCTCAAAATACATAAGTCTGAACCAGGACATATCCCAAAATACATAAGTGTTAACCATTACATATTAGTACAACTTGTTCAAGTCAAAATACATAAGTCTTAACCATTACTTAAAATACTTCTAAATACATTAGTCCTAATCTTGAGCAGCTGGTGGTCCCTGTGAACATGAACCAACTTCTTGTGTAGGTTGTGATGCATACTTTTGTACTTGCACCACGTACAACACTTCTACCAAGCAATTGATCATCAACATCATCCTCTTCATTTGTACATTGTGGCACGGTTCCACTGATTCTCTACATCATAAAATACACAAAGTAACACAAAACAGAATTAACACAATATGCACAACAAATAAGCATACAACTCTTCAGATAACATAATTCTCACTCTCACATACTGCATATAACTCTTTTAATTCTTCCAATTCTTTCCTTCGAGTTTCCCGCTCCACTTGTAACTTCTCATCAAATTCTTGCTTTTGAGTGTCTATGTTCCTCTGAAGCTCTTCCAATATTTCATTTGACACCTGTCTGGTGCTTTCTTTGGACATACCAAAAAACACTCTCAGGATGATGCTATCTCCACCTCACGGGAACTCCCACCATGTTCCTTTGTTCCGATTGCTTCTACTAATATATCATGTCGTGGTTCTAAAACAAAGGTACCTTCACGGGGCTGAGTTAACCAACGAATCCTACACGACATGATAAGACATACATTTTTAATTACCAAAGCGATATAAATAAAACTAAACTTATGCACAATAAATCATCCTTACAATTCTCTTAGCTACCAATCTGGAGGCATCTGAAGTGTAGTCTCCAATTGGTCGCAGTCGTGCCCTCTTCCACTCTAATGTTGTGATGGTGGAGATGGTTTCCGATCACGGCTCATGGAGTCCCCCTCTCCTAGTTGTTGTTTTTTTTTCAGCAATTGTGGTTTTCTGAAGTTCCATATATCCCCCACGAGACTATCTATGAGGGTGTTTGTTTTTGGACTTGTTCAGCTTTCCCGCTTGACTTTTAACCTGTAATAATCATAGGAAAAATATTAACGTCCATGGTTTATCCATAAAATTATAAGAAAATACCATTGATACTAACCATGAACACCTCGCTACTACGAGACTTCACAAACTTTATCCAAACCTTCTTGCTAAGATATGGGTATTTCACCCATGGACGCTCAATATTAGGCTTTGGCTTCCTAATGTAGTCACTCGTGAGTCATGACTTAAAACTCCTCCAAGTCATACCAACATAAGTTATCCAATTTTTTTTTAACTTCGAATCATCAGTAAATTTAAAATTTCAAATACACATTTAAAACAATAATAAGTATGTATTAGTGTTTATATAACGTAATATCGAATCGATAACAATTGAAATTACTACCTGAATGTCTGCCATATGCTTTTTTCACCTCATCTGATACATCCTTCCAATCATCTAATAAAATCATAATTTTGCTATGTCAAAGGAACGCAACATAACTCTTAAACAATGAAGAATTAGGACCATCCAAAATAGTATGAACAACACTAAATTCGACTGGAAGTTTAACACCTGAATTGTGGAGTTTTGTTAGTGTAGACATCATTATGGCACCTATTTGATTTTTTTTTCTGTGTCTCCTACTACATATTGCGAATCATTTGTCATGGTTTCATTTGTATGCGTAGCTTCGTCACTACTAGATAAGGAAGGGCCTTCTATCAAGACATAAGCATCAATAACAATAAGCAAGCATCAACAACAACAATAAGCATCAACAAAAAAATACATAAGCATCAACAAAAATAACAAGCATCATCTTCAACATTAAGCATCAACAACAACAAATAAGCATCAACAACAATAAGAATCAACAACAACAACAACAACAACAACATTAAATATCATCAAAAACATTAACCATCATCAACAACAAATAAGCATCAACAATAACAAATACATAAGCATTAACAACAATAAGAACCAACAACAACAAGCATCATCTTTAACAAAACATCAACAACTACAACTAGCATCATCTTCAACAAAAGCAACAACAACAACAACAACAAGCATCTACAACACCATTAGGCATCATCAATAACATTAAGCATCAACAACAACAAATAAGTATAAACAACAACAAATACATAAGCATCAACAACTATACGAATCAACAACAACAACAAGCATCATCTACAACAAACATCAACAACAACAATAAGAATCAACAACAAATAAATAGCAATGGAAAATATAAGTACTGTAGATGCATGGGACGAAAAAGTTTATGTACCAGAAACATGATGAATAAGTAAAAAAATATTGTCAGAATCTTAAAGTTCCTCATCGACAGCTAAACTGAAGGCTAGTCAAGAATGAAGAATGTTGAAAATGGTGTCGGCTCCCTCCTCGACGGTACGAAAGCAAATGAAAATGTTGAAAATGTTGTTGTTTCTTTATGTTTGAAGATGTTGTTGAACGTTTCGTTGGGATTGAAACTAGTTTTGTATCGTTGAGGTTGAAATGGTGTTGTACGTTTGTTAGGATTGAGAGTCGTGTTGTTTCGACAGAGGTTGTTTTTTGATGGAAATGAAAATATGCAACTGAAGAGACAAGTTACCTAGCTCTGTGTAAAGTGATTAAAAGATATCATCACGATTGTTTATGAAAACCGTTGTGATATATGATGAAATTTTAACAAAGTGTCATGTCTTAAGCAAATAAATATTTTAAAAACTAGTAAAAAATGTATCACAACGGTTTTTTTAAAAAACTGTGGTGATATAATATTGACATTACTGATATTTAAAAAAATGCCAAGTTTAAAGTATTTAAAATTTAAAAAAAAAACTTTCACAACGGTTAGTTAAAATAACCGTAGTGATATATCTTTCTTCATTTAAATAAAAGTGAAAGGCGGTGGTAAAAAATTCTGAAGAAATCACAAAATAGCAGACGCTTAGAGTTGAACTCATGAAATGCCAAACTATATCACCATGGTTGTTTTAGAAAATTGTGGTAATAAATTAAAAACTTTTAATTAATAAATAAAAAAAATGATATAAGTGCATGAATTTAGAGATATCGCCACGGTCCTTCGAAGGAACGTGGCAAAGGTGGCGTCGTTGTATCTACTTTTTGTAATAGTGGTTAATCAACTTGGCCATTCCTATTAATTTTGACAAAAAAACATTAGGTTATGCTTATGTGGAAACCCAATTAGCTTTATTTAATTTGACACTGTTTTATGTTAAGAGACTTAATCACAAGTCTATACTAAGAGACTTAATCACAAGTCTTGTCGAAGGGATTAATAGAAGTTCCGCTCGATTGGTCCAATGTCTTGCCTGGGGGACTTATAGTTTCATCAGCCAAGCTACATGTAGTCTCACCCGAGGGGCTTAGATTTCCTAGGCTATTTAACACTCCACTGGAGGGACTAAGAGTTTCCCAGACTATTTACATACGCCATATATTATCCTAGACACTAATATATATATATATATATATATATATATATATATATATATATATATATATATATATATATATATATATATATATATATATATATATATATATATATATATATATATATATATATATATATATAGAGAGAGAGAGAGAGAGAGAGAGAGAGATTATTCTACACACTTTTCTCAACTACTTGCACTTATTATAATGACTCAACTAATCTAATTCTACATTTCTTTAGAATTTTCTTTGGACTATACAACTAAGACTAACAAACGGTCCTAACATATTGTAATACCCTAATTTTTACCCCTAAGATCCCACATGTCATTTGCATCTCATACCACAAACAAGATCACAAGCTTTGGTTCTCTTTCCCTCCCCAGAAGGTTTGTTCTTGAGTGAGATCCCCAAGCACCCATGTTCTCTTGTTTGTTTGATGTTTGTATTTGCTTATGTTTACTAACCATTAATTAAAATAAATAAAATGTTTATTTTTTCCTTTACTAACTTTTTCAGGAAGAATTTGGACAAAGGATATTAAAATCAGTTCCTCAGCTCGAATGAATTTCATCTGAACAAAGTCGAAGTTGATCTGCAAACAATTCAAAAATCATCTGATCAAAAGTTTCCAAGATTTAATTGATTATTATTCAAGAGACTCTAAGGTCCATGTGTTTATTTCCATGCCTTCTTTGACAAGCAAGAAGAATCGAGCCAGAGCCAAGACAACACATCAAAAAGCCAATTTTCTCATTTTTTTCACCGTGTTAATCGATTAACACATTTTGCACTACAAATGGTTAATCAATTAACCAGTGCGTTTTTTGAGAAAATGAGGCAAATTCAAATTCTGCAGCATTTTGGCACCAATTTTCAAATGCTTCATCATGAGAATATTTTAGATTACTTCCAAATAATTCCCCTACCTCGTCATAATTAATTCCCACCATACACCCTCATTAATTACCACTTGATTTTGATTTTGCCTCCAAAATTCAAATTCCAAGCCTAATTTTGGTTCCAAACCAAACTCCAACCCACCAAAATTTTCAAGCCTAAATCCTATAAATAGAGGTCTCATTTCATTCATTCTTCAAACTTTAATTTGATAGTCAAATTCACCTTGTCAAAATTCTTCTAGACTCTCTCAATTTTCTCCAACTACCAAATTCACCAAAGTTCTTTCTTCCATTGAAAGTTAGTAAGTTAATTATTAAAACTTACTAATCTTTGAGCTAAACCTCCATCCTTTCACTTTTCCATCATCAATTTCTGTAGATCAAGACTTTGGAGTGTGGTTCTTGAAGTCGATTTGAAGAATTTTCAAATTTGAAGTGGTAAACTCTTGATCCACCATTGTTGTTCTTGATACATCATTCACAATGTGATCTATTGTTGATTTTTGTTGCTTAATCTTTGGATCTTGTAAATTGTGTTTTATTGGTGTTATTTGTTGTTGTTTTACTTGAATTTTCGTGCTAATTTGCATCCATGACCATGAGGTGTTTGAAGAAATGATTGGATCATGAATGCTGAATTTTTTAAAATTTTGTTGTTGTCCTGTCAGTGTTAACCGGTTAACCAGTAGTAGAATTGCGATTTTTATTTGTTTTTGGGACTTTTTGGTTTCTTCTCCTTCTTCTTCAATTTCCTTTTGATTTTGGCTTTGGATTACACTTTTAAAGGTCCTATTCCTCTTTAAATTCATTGGACTTAGGGTGTAGATGAAGTTGTATAAACATTCACTAATTCAAATCTATCTTTAAAGTGAATTGTTCAATTCATTTTAGGTGCTTTGAGTTAATGATATATTTAGTGCTTTAATCCACCAAAATGAGTGGATAAACTTAAAGAAGGAATGGTCTTGAATTTGTAATTCAATTTGGCTTTCCCTTCCCTTCTTCTTCTTTTTCTTTTGATCGATAAAAATCTTTGATATCATTAGAACTTATTTTAAGTTCTTGATGAAGAAGAAATCGTTACCTCTTTTCTTTTTGTGCGGTATTGCTTTCGGAGAGTGATCTACATATCATTTTTCTAGCATGTATTAACACTAACATTGTTATTGACCGATCTCCCATACATTACTACCGAAAACCCATTTAACAACGGTTGCGAAAGAGATATAATAACGCGGGCGCAAGCGTTGTTATGTAGAGTGTCGCTGTATATATGATACCTATAATCACGGCCCAGAAAACATTGTAATAAATTGGAAAACGCGCTACTTATAATGACGGTTATTTTAAATACCCGTTGTTGCATGTCTTTTAATAAAATAAAAAAATGCAGCATTAGAACGACCTATAATGACAGTTATTTTAAAGAACTGTTGTTGTATACTACCTATTATGACAGTTATTTAAAATTACCATTGTTGTATGTCTTTTAATAAAATAAAATAAAATTGAAGCATTAGAACAAGAACAACAGCAAGAACAAGAACAACAACAAGAACAACAAGAACATCAAGAACAACAACAAGAATAACAACAACAACAACAACAACATCAATAATAACAACAACAACATCAATAACAACAACAATAACGACAATAATAACAAGAAGAAGAAGAAGAAGAAGAAGAAGAAGAAGAACAACAACAACAAGAAGAACAAGAACAAGAACAAGAACAACAACAACAACAACAACAATAATAATAACAATAATAACAACAAGAACAACATTAATAAAACAGAACAACAAGAACAACAATAATAAAAAAGAACAACAAAGAACAACAATAATTAAAAAAGAACACCTACAACTAACATTGCTAACTCGAGTTCTGAAATTTGTTCTGAAATTTGGTTTAGTGGAGAAATAAAGTATCGTAAATGAAAGATGGTGTTTGGAGGTAGAAGATGTCTAAGTTTTATGTTTCATGCGGATCACTAATAGTAGTGTCTTGGCCGTTGATAATCACTAAATGGACGGCCAAGATTTGTTTAAGGATAGTGAATTAACTCAATATGCACGCCACCTATAATGTTGGTAATGAGACTTGAAAAATGCTGGTGCTGGGACTTGAACCCATGACAAGACGCTACCTATAATGACGGTTGGTTTAAATTTCTCGTGGTGAAAGGTCTGTAAGCATTTTGAAAAAATAAGTAAAAAAACGCTACCTATAATGACAGTTGGTTTAAATACTCGTAATTAAAGGTCTGTCAGCATTTTGAAAAAATAGGAAAGAAGTAACATGATTAAAATAAATTCAGAAAAATCTAAAAACATGAAATTTAATCTAATTAGGTAAAATAAAAATTTTAAGAAATTTTTTGGAATTTTTTGAGACTATGAAAACAGTAAAAAAATCATTAAAAATATAAAAAAGATGAATTTAGGGTTTTGAGGGTGAAGTCCCATAACTTTTCTAGAGTAAGAGACTAATGACCGCGTGATTTTTCTGTTTTAGATGCACGAAATAGATCTAAAAAAGGAGACGATTTTCCCTAAAACCGATTTTTTGAAGAGCAAGACCTAAAACTAAACTATAGGCTATAATGACGGTTTTGCAAATACCTGTGGTGAAAGGTTGTGGACATTTTGAAAAAATATGTAAAAAACCATAAATGTTGGTGCTGGGAATTGAACCCATGACCATGCGCTACCTATAATGACGGTTTTTTAAATACCCTTGGTTAAAGGGCTCACATTTCACCACGGTTGGAATATTGACCGTCATTAAAAACCTTTTAATGAGATTAAAAAAAAGCGCGCATCTATTACACGGTGTATAGTCAAGCCGTTGTAAACCTGGTGTTGTTGTATGCACGTTTTGTAGTAATGATAGTATGATCTTTCTCATACATTGTGTTACGATTGCTTAACATTTAGGAACATGTTGAATTAATTAGACGCGTTGAGTTAGTTCTATATTTTCTTAAATTGTAGGTTTGAATGTTAGTTTTAATTAGTTATGCATTTTGAATTTTTGGTTTGTATTAGTTAGCGCAAATATGCTAAATTTAGTATGAATTAGTTCTATATTTTAAATTGTTGATTTGAATGATATAGTATTGAATAATGATAATTGATGTTTAATTTATTTGTTGACATTTTGTTTTGGTTTTAGCTCGCCAAAAGAAGGCAGTTAAGATTTTCCCCAGGCCTACTGCTGGACCTCTTAGGCCAATTGTTCATGGACAAACTTCCAAATACAACATGAAATTCCGAGATGGTAAAGGATTTTCACTTGAGGAGTTGAAGGTAATATAGCTTGTATTCTCTTGTCTGTATCTTTTGTTATGTTTAGATTAATGGGGTTGTATGTTTTCATTATTGTTATTAATGGGGTTGTATGCTATCATTGTTGTTATCCTGTTTTAGAGTCATACCGCCATTTTAGATTTTATGTGGAGGTGGGAATTGGAATCTTTTACACATTGAGAATAAGCCTCCTTGCATCAGTTCTACTGTAATTCTACTATCTAAGGCTGGTTTTGGATTCTTTGATACGTTTACTTTTTTACTCTGTTGAACACTGGTGATTAGTTTCATTGGTCATTGTTTTGTAAATTCAGTTGTACCTTATTATAGTTTGATCCCCAAATGAAATCTAAATGCTTCATAAGATACCACTGTCTACGGATCATTTAGGAAGATGTTGAATTAATTCAAACCGAAGGCTAAATTAATTCATGGAACATGCTTTGAATTCTAGGAACTTTAGTTTACGTTTTTATTTCATTAAACGCGAAAACCAAACCTTCGTGCGTGTACGACACTAGTAAGCTGAAGAACATTGATGGTGATAATGGTGATGAAGTTAGCCGGTTTTGCTATGGCTTTTTTCTGTGTTCTTAACTAGGGCACTTGTGTTCTGAAGAAAATAAACTAAATCTGATATGTTTTAATTTTAAACAAACACATTTCACCACGATTGAAAAGACAAATCGTAGTAAAACAATTTAATTTTAGGTGACATATAACCATAGTTGACAAATAGAACTGTGGTGAAATTATTTTTAATTTTTGATCGTGAAGGCTGGATCAGATCCTGTAGAATCAGGCCGCCAAGTGCGTCAGGGATGCTGGTCGTATGGAGAGGAGGAGGGGGTGTACCTGCAAGGCACTCCGACGCTCAAGTAAGTAAAGGTCAGAGAAAAAGGGGCAAGTACAAAGAGTGAATTCTTAGGGTGAATATTGGATACCTGACCCTCTCAAGCGAGAGGGTTTATATAGAGCCCCCAGCGCGTGGCCAACGGTCCTATTTTCGAGGCGAAATAACCGTTTTTCCCCAAAGAATAGGTAACTACCCAAACTAGCCGTTATGTCGGGCAGGGTGCCCGAAACTAGCCGTTATGTTGGGCATAAACGCAGTTCCGGGCACCTGTCCTTTGCTGTTCGGGTAGTGAGAATGCCGTGTGTAACGGGCATCAATGTCGGGGAGGAACGTTGCATTCCTTGCCCGGTTGGAGGGCAGAAATGTCACTTTTGCCTTCTCTGTGGATTGGACTTAGGCAATTTGGGCCGCTCTGGAGCAGAGGCGGATTGGGCCAATTCTAGCCATTGGTCTAGTCTAGAACAGGAGCCCCCTAAGTTGTTGCTCCCGAGCATGGGAGTGATGACTTAAGGACTGCTCGTTGCTCCGTGGAGCCAACATAAATTCGTCATTTGGAGACGAGGAGGATTGTCTCGAAGTGCTCGTGGCCCTCTGTGTCCGTGGTATCCGTGGTCGTGGCCTTATTGCCCGGTATTCATGGAGATTAAGCGTTAGACAGAATTGGAAACGTTGGGTTGCCACGTGTGCCTCGAGCCCCGTGTAGCAATTAATAGGTAATGCTGGCTAGTGGGCAGTCATTATGGCCTACGGGCGCGTGTGTGCACGTGCTCCTCAGTATAAAAGGGGGGAGATTGTCCCATTTTGCACTTTTTTTTTTATTTCTCTTCACCTCTTCTGCGTTCTTGCCCGTCACCGTCTTCAGAGCATCCGACCACCGTGCCAAGCTTCGAGCAATCTCTTTCTTCTACCCAAATCAAGTAAGTTTTCTGATTCGTAGCTTGTTTTACTTTCTTTTGTTGTTAGTGGTAGATTGCATGCGGTTAGGGTTAGCTTTAGGTGATGAAATAGGTAAATTTCTGGCGAGTGTTGGTGGTAGACGGTGGTTGTGCCATTTTCCCGCCTTCATCACTTCGCCGGAGTATGTGGTACGTTTAGCGAGGAGGGTGGCCCACGACGTGGTTGCGGTAGTTGTGCATGCGTGACCACCGTGTTTGTCCATCTTCTGATAGGGCGATGAGTTTTCTGGTGGAACGTTTCCAGATTCTGGTGAAGCTTTGCGGTTTCCGGTGGAGCTTCAAATGGAATCTGGACATGAGTGCGGGGAGGTTCCTCGCAGGAGTATGGTATGTCTCGGGCATCTCCTTGCGGGGAGGTTTTTCATTCGATGTTAGGGCTTCGGCCGGGGACGTTGCCCTCAGCCCTTTGCGCGCCCTTTCACTTGACTTGGCAGTGGAAGGGTTGATTTGATTTCCTGTCGAATTCACTGTCTTTCTCTGCCTTTTCAGGTGATCGTAATGGCGACGGGGCCAGACAGAGAAGTTATTTTAGACACGTCTGAGGAGGAAACTGGCTCCGAGGAGAATAGCAGCTTGACGGGTTCGAGTTCTGCGGCTTCGAGCTCGGCAACATCGAGCTCCTCGAGCAATGTCGGGGAGGAAGAAGAATTACATGTCATGGAGGAAGACGTTGAAGGGTTATGTGCGGAAGAATGGGAGGTGGCCGAACCTTCCGAGCATATTTCTACGTTCGCAAAGTCTTTGGCGGACGTCTTTACGGAGGTGGGACCAGAAGGGGAGTGGAAGGTGCACTTCCCTACCTTGGACGAGCGGGTCTGCTCAGATTTCGGGGACCGCTTTATGATGTACGAGTATGCCTTCAAAGAGCTGGGGTTGAGGCTGCCTTTCACTGATTTCCAGCGGTCGGTGTTCGAGCATCTGAAGCTGGCGCCCTCTCAACTTCACCCTAATTCGTTGGCCTTCATCCGGGCTTTTGAATTGGTGTGCGAGCATCTCGGTCTGGGGACTACTCTCCCTCTATTCTTTGCCGTTTTCCATCTTCAAAGGCAGCAGGCGGGGAAGAAGTACGGATGGGTTTCCTTGAAGCAGCCCAAAAAGTTATTTAAGTCGTTCTCGGAGCAATCCGAACGTTTAAGGGACGGTATTTCATCGTAGAACCCGTGTTCGAGGTTGCCCAGGATAGCACATATGTCTGGGAGATTGAGGTCGACGAAGATGGGAATGAGCTGCTCAACGAGGAGGGAAAGTATATTGGGCGGAGGTTATACATGTTTCCCATCCGCTGGGCACCCGACCATTTCTCCAAGAAACCCAGCGCTTATGTCTTCCAGCCGAGCGAGCTGCACGGGTAGGACGCCGTGGCTTACGAGAAGCTGGTGAACTGGGTCAACTCCTTCAGTCTTGCAAGCTGCTGGACGAGCAAGGGCAACCCTATCTTCGAGGAGGATGGGAGCCAGAGAGTTGAGCGCAGATTCATCAATGTTAAGGCACTGCTGGAGGGCAAGACTCCCGCGGATGCTGAGAAGCTGCTCGGTAGTTTTGATTATTTAGATTTTGTTTGTGTTATCTCTTTTCCACGTAGCTAACATGCCCGTCTTTTCATTTGTGCAGGTGAGATGCCTCAAGCTCGCGATCGCGTGGTGAGGAATGCCATGGCGAGGAATAAAGCTGGAGCGGCTCCTCCCAAGACCCGGCCTGCTGGTGCTCGTGCTCCTCCCCTTGTTCAAACTGCCGTGGGGACCTCTTCTTCTCCCTCTCCTGCTTCACGGGGATCTCCACTGCCTTTGACCGGGCGGGCGAAGCGGCCAAGGACATTAGATGCCGTGGACCTTACCCGTGTGCCGGAGAAGGGGAAGTTTGAGTTACCTCCGTGCATTCTTGACAGGAGATTCTTTGAAGGTAACTCTTTGGTCGTCCCTCGGGCTGAATCCCTTTGCTTAGAAGGCATGGATCGCCCGAGCAAGAGGGCGCTGGTAGCCCAGGATGCTTTTGCCCTGGTCAGAATGTTGGAGATGGTTGCTATCTACGCCGAAGGGGATTCTACGCTTGAGTCCGAACTCAACGCTGCCCGGGCTTCTGAGACGGCCCTCAAGGAGGAAGTTAAGAGTGCCCGTGAAGCTCAGAAGAAGGCCGAAGAGGAGACGGCTAGGTTGAAAGAGGATGTCACCAAGCTGGCGGCGGAGAAAAAGGCTGCCGAGGAGCTGAACAAAGAGTTTATGGCGGCCAGCGCCCCGGGTGCCGACGAACCGGATGAGATAAAAGAGTTGAAGACTAGGGATGAGCTGGTTGCCCGCATCCTGCTGGCCGAGGATGACGGTATCACGGTGGCAGTGGAGTCTTTCGAAAGCGCCGTGGCTCAGTTGCGGGTGGTGAACCCTGGGCTTGAGATCTCGACCGAGGGTACTCACTATCTTGCGCGCGTTGAGGATGGTCGCATCGTCTTGCCCGTAGGCCTTGTTCTAGATACCCCCGAGGCCCAGCCTGAGGACCAGCCCGAGGAGGACCGGGGACCTGAGCCGGTGTCAGCCGAGCAAGCAGATGAATGAGGAGTGTTGTTATTTTGATGTTGTTGTATCTTGTCCGGCCTGCGCGCCGTTGAATTATTTGTAATTTTATTTTTGGGGGCATGGCCCCGTTTTATGTAATAACGCACAATCGTGGCCCTTGCGGCCATCTGTTATGTTAATTATATTTCTGTCTTCTTCGCGTGCATGATTTTACTTGCGTTTATTTTTGCTAAGTGTTGTGTGCATGCTTCTTGTGAATGTATGTTTGTCCGTGTTTGGGAGCTTTTGACTTGTGCGAATGTTTATGGGGGATTGCTCATTGTAGATGTGTTTGATAGTGTGGGGAACTGGTCGAACGGCCGGGGAATATCCTGGCTGGGGAGCGGAGCTCAGGTCGCGTTTGAGGCCTGAGTTCGCGGCGTGAATGTCCCATCGCGAGCTGGGGTTCTGCCAATCATGGTACTTTGACGATGGTGATGCTCGATCGAGGACCGCTGTCGAGCAACTACCCAGCTCGTTACTGAGCGGGGTTGTGCTTTAATCGTATGCGACGCTTGTACCTAGACGCGCATAGTGGTCGGTAGTTGACGTTCGTCGTTGCGACGAGTTGAACCGAGGATTTAGCTGTAGTATTGTTTTAGCTTTTCGGTGTTCCATGGTCGAGCGAGTTCTTCCCCAGTGAGATGTTCTAGGTAGTAGGCCCCATTTTCCATTTTTGCCCGGATGCGATAGGGTCCCTCCCAATTGGCTGCTAGCTTGCCTTCGCGAGAGTCTTTGTGGTTTCTTCTTAGGACAAGGCTTCCCACGTCGAACTCTCATCGTATCACTTTGGCGTTGTGCCTGATGGTGATCTTTTGTTTCAGTGAGGCCTCGCGGAGAGCTGCCCCGGTTCTAATTTCCTCGACGAGGTCGAGCTCTTCCCTTAGAGATTCGTCGTTCATTTCCTCGTCTAGGGGCGACTCTGTCCGCCTAGAGGGCATGTGAACTTCGACGGGAATTACAGCCTCGGTTCCGTATGCTAAACGGAAAGGTGTTTCCCCGGTCGTTGAATGGGGAGTTGTACGGTAAGCCCAGAGCACGCTGTGTAGCTCCTCGACCAACGCCTTCTTTGTTTCGTCTAGCCTTCGCTTGAGGCCTCGAAGGATGAATCGGTTAGCTGCCTCAGCCTGCCCATTTGTTTGGGGGTGTTCGACGGATGCGAAGTGTTGCTTCGTGCCCAGTTGGGCGACGAAGTCCTGAAACTTCCTGTCCTTGAACTGCGTCCCGTTGTCCGTTACTATCGCTTGGGGAATGCCGAAATATGCAAGGATGTTTCGGTTGTAGAAACGCAGGATGTTGAGGGCAGTTATTTTGGCTAGAGGTTATACTTCTATCCACTTTGTGAAATAATCCACGCCCACTATGAGGTACTTGTTCTGACTTGATCCTACCACGAAGGGTCCTAAGATGTCTAGGCCCCACCAGGCAAATGGCCACGGGGAGGACATAGTCTTGAGCTCGTTTGGCGGGGCTAGGTGCATGTCCCCGTGCCGTTGGCATTTATCGCACTTCTTTACGTGCTCTTTTACGTCGTTTTGCATAGTCGGCCAGTAGTATCCTGCTCGGAGGGCCTTTCGAGCGAGGGACCTTTCGCCGAGGTGTTAGGCGTTGATTCCTTCGTGGATTTCACGCAGGATGTGCATGACCATTTCTTCCTCGACACATTTGAGCAGCGGAATGGAGAATCCCCATCTGTATAGTTTACCTTCGACCAGGACATAAGAGCAGGCTCTTCGCCTGATCGTGCTGGCCTCCTTTGGGTCGGATGAGAGTTCGTCTTTGGTGAGGTAGTTGTAGACTGGGGTCATCCAACAGTTGCTGTCACCGATCACCTGCACGTCGAGTGTCGGGGAGGCCTTCTCGATGCTGGGTCGAGGAAGCACTTCCTGTATGACGGATTTGTTTCTGCCTTTCTTCTTCGTGCTGGCCAACTTGGACAGCACGTCTGCTCGTACATTATGTTCGCGGAGAACGTGTTTTACTTCCACTGTTGTGAACTTTGCCATTTCCTTCTTTACCAGGGCTAGGTATTCGGTCAGATTGTCGTTTTTGGCTTGGTATTCACCTCGGACCTAGAGGGCCACGAGTTGTGAATCCGTGCAAATGACGACTTCTTCTGCTCCCAGGTCCTCGGCAAGGCGTAGCCCAGCGAGGAAGGCTTCGTATTCAGCCTGGTTGTTGGAAGTTGGGAAAGACAGTGTGAGTGATACCTCGACGATAGTCCCTTTGTTGCTCTCCAGTATAATTCCCGCGCCGCTACCTGCCGAGCCTGAGGCACCGTCGACGAAGATGGTCCACTTACGTGTCTCACCCGCGGGGGAGTCCGCGAATGTCATCTCCGCGACGAAATCGGCCAGAGCTTGGGCCTTAAGGAATTTTCTACCTTCGTACCAGATGTCAAACTCTGACAGTTCTAGCGACCATTTAAGCATTCGTCCGGCCATATCTGGTCATCCAAGCAGCTGCTTTATGGGCTGATATGTTTGAACCACGATCGTGTGGGCTAGGAAGTAGTGCTTTAATCTTCTGGCAGCGTTGATGAGGGCCAATGCCACCTTCTCTATCTACTGGTATCGTAACTCTGGTCCTTGTAGCGCCTTACTCATGAAATATATGGGCTTCTGCCCGTCAGGTGTCTCGCGGATGAGAGCGGCGCTCACTGCTTCGGCTGCTACGGCCATATATAGGTACAGCATTTCGCCATTGTCTGGGCGAGAGAGGACCGGTGGCTCCGAGAGTGTTCATTTCAGATGGAGAAGGGCCTTGTCGCACTCCTCAGTCCATTCGAATGCGGCCTCTTTGCGTAGGAGCTTGAAGAACGGTAGGGCGTGCTGGGCGGACTTGGCCACGGAACGAGATAGTGATGCGAGCATCCCGTTGAGGGACTGGATAGATTTTTTGGACTTGGGCGTAGGAAACTCGAAGAATGCCCGACATTTGTCGGGGCTGGCTTCGATTCCTCGTTTCGTCAAGTAAAATCCGAGGAATTTGCCTGCCCGGACACCGAACGTGCACTTCTCTGGATTAAAATGCATTTTGTATTTCCTGGCCTGTTCGAAGACCTTTCGCAAGTGGGCGCTATGATCGGTTTCCTCGTGGGACTTTACGATCATGTCGTCCATGTATACTTCGATCATGTCGCCTATTTCTCCCCGAAATACTTTATTCATCATTCGTTGGTATGTTGCTCCGGCGTTCTTCAGGCCGAAGGGCATTACGTTGTAGTAATAATTCCCTGATTCGGTCATGAAGGGCGTATATTTTTTGTCGGACATTGTCATTGGGATTTGATTGTAGCCCGAGTAGGCGTCCATGAACGATAAAAGTTTAAAACCAGCAGAATTATCAACAAGTTTATCAATATTGGGGAGGGGTAGGCATCCTTCGGGCATGCCTTATTGAGATCGGTATAATCAACGCACATACGCCATTTTCCATTAGATTTTTTGACCAATACAACGTTGGACAGCCAAGTGGTGTACTTGGCTTCCGAAATAAATTTGGCCTCGAGGAGGTCCTTTACAGCGTTTTCAGCAGCCTCCGTTTTCTCCGGAGACTGCTTTCTCCTACGTTGTGCTACGACCTTAATGGCCGGGTCAATGGTCAGCTGGTGACATGCAGTGGACGGGTCTAAACCGGGCATCTCTGCGGCGCTCCAAGCGAAGAGGTCAGCATTCTCCCGGAGGCATGCTTTGAGCTGCTTCCTCGCGGTGTCAGGTAGGTCTGCTCCGATCTTTACTCCCCGCTG
The DNA here is from genome assembly GCA_022829125.1 of Lathyrus tuberosus. NCBI lineage: Eukaryota > Viridiplantae > Streptophyta > Magnoliopsida > Fabales > Fabaceae > Lathyrus > Lathyrus tuberosus. The sequence goes on along the minus strand of JALAZF010000176.1, from coordinate 10,663,217 downwards.
GGGGTCTTCGCTGAACAGAACTATCTCAAAGTCACCATCCGGGATTGGGCGCATCGGATGGGAGCTGCTGTTGGATGCTGTAGACGGGTCGGTTGATGCTGCTCGTTCCTCCTGATGGTCGTCGGGGAAGCGGCTGTCGAGGTCGATAGAGTCGACCTGGGGCAGAGGCTTGGCTTCCTCGGAGCTGCTTGGCAGTGTTGGCTTGCTCGACACCTTTGGCTTGGGCGCAATGGTGTTCAGTCCCTTTGTGGCTGCTTCGAAACACTGTCGGGCAGCTTCTATATGACCGTGGAGGGTGGCGACTTTCCCCTTCGAAGTGTAATACTTCATCTTCAGGTGGACGGTTGAGGGCACTGCTACCAACTCAGCCAGAGTTGGCCTTCCGAAAATGCATTGGTAAAGCGACGGGTAGTCGATTACCAGGAACTGCACCTTGATGGATCTGGCCATCTCAGCTGCGTCGAATGTCACGATCAGCTCTACGTAACCCCACGGCTTTGTTACGGACCCGTTGAATCTTGTAAGTCGGATCTCACGTAGGGAGTGAGGTGAGATTCGTCCAGCTGAAGTGTTGAGAACAGTTGGGAGTACATGATGTCGACCGAGTTGCCCTGATCGACAAGTATTCTGCGGACGTCGAAGTTCGCCATCCGTGCTCTGACGAGCAGAGGTATGCTGGAGTTCGGGGACCCGCCGAGGAGTTCCTCCTTGTAAAAGGAGATTGAGACGGAGCCCTTCTGGGCCTGATCAAGCGTCGTCACTTTGTTGCAGCTGGTGTTGATCAGGTGGTCGAACTTCCGTTTCACGGAGCCCACAGTGACTTTGTTGAATCCCCCGCCAGAAATGACCATGGCGGAAGGAAAGTCTCCCACGGGCTGTGGGCCACGAAATAAGCAGGGGCGTTGAGCCCGTCTGGGACGTAGAAGTCCTCTGGCCGGGATATGGACATCGCTACCTGCGCGTTGGTGTCATCCGAGGAGGGTACTTCTTCCTCGACCTTCTTGGACTCCTGGGCGTCTTACTGAGGAGTGTCCTTCTTCTTTGCGAACTGCTTCAGGTGCCCGTCCTTGATCAGTATCTCTATGACGTCTTTCAGGTGGATGCAGTCCTCCGTAGTATGGCCGTGACATTTGTGGAAGCGGCAGTACTTTGACTTATCCATGTTTGGTCTGTTCGGCAGCTGTTTAGGGAAACGGACCCCGACTTGTTTGAACTCCGAATTGGCACATTCGGACAGAATATTTTCCCTGGACACGGTCAGGGGAGTGTAGTCGTGGAAGCGCCCGGAGGGTCCCTTGCTGTCGCGGGAGTCCCTCGGACGGTCCTCGTGTCTTCTTTCACCCCGACGAGATGTCGAGGCTTCCTCTCCTTTGGCGGCCCGGGCATTCTCCTGGAGGCGCGATGCCCGGACGTTGCAGGCCGCAATCTTCTCCTCGTGATGGATATGATTTTGGGCTTTGAGGAGGAGGGCGTCTAAATTCCTCGGTGGGGCGAGGCCGATGGCTTTAGCGAAATCGGAGTCCGGGAGGACCCCTTGTTCGAGCAGGAACTTCTTCATTTTATCTGTCGTCGGGACCTGCACCGCTTCCTTGTTGAACCTTTCGATGTATGCACGGAGAGGTTCGTCTTTCCTCTGGATTATGGCTCCGAGGGAAGCCTCAGTTTTGGGGTGGCGGCGAGATGTTGTGAAGTGCTGCGAGAACATCCTGTCGAGCTGTTTACACGAGGTAATGGACTCCTCGGGCAGTTGTTTATACCATGTCATTGCTCCTTTCCGAAGCGTGGTCGGGAACAGTCTGTATTTGATGGCGCCCCGTACGCCGCGGTAGTCTAAGAGTGTATCGATATTCTCGATGTGCTCGTCTGGGTCAGTGGTCCCGTCGTACGTACCAAGTGACAGGGGTTTCTCCAAGCCTTTCGGGAGACGGGTGGCCAGGATCTCCTGGGACAACGGGTCGCGAGGTTCGTCGTCGTCGCTGGAACTGGTGTATGATGGTGACTGGACGGGCTGCTCGGGTCGGCGGTTCCTTCGTGGAGAAGGTGAGCGGTTCCTTCGCGGGGAAGGTGAGCGTGTCCGTCTTTTGGACTTGGTCGGAGATTCCTCGTTCCTTCGAGTCCTTTTGTGGTCATGAGCGTGTTAGTCACGCGGGGAGACCTGGTCGCGCTTTTAGGCTACGCGAGGATCTTGCTCATGGCGCAGTCTTCGGTTGATTTCTCTCCGGGACTGCGGGCTTCTTGATCGTCGCTGATTTCTCCGCGTAGGAGGGGATCTTGGACGGCGAGACTCTTCCAGTGCCCCGATCCTCTCATTTTGCTGCAGGATCAGGGTGTTGGTTTTGTTGAGGGCCTCCAGGAGGGCTGCCACGACTGGGTCGGCGCTGGGCGGAACAGGAACGGGCTGGAGGTCGAGGGACGGTTAATCGTTATGGCGATCAGCAGGAGTTGGGGAAGGAGAAGCGGTGGCTCCATCCCTAAGGAAACGGGCATCTCGAAGGAGAGATGATTGGCCGTCAACGTCAGATTTGTTGACGGGGAGGATGGTGGAATGAAGAGCATCCTGGGTGCGATCTTGGGAGGCCATAATCGTGATGATGTTCGAAAGTTGTTTTGATCTTCGGTTAAAGAAAGAAGGGGAGAACAAAGTTTCCCACAGACGGCGCCACTGATCGTGAAGGCTGGATCAGATCCTGTAGAATCAGGCCGCTAAGTGCGTCAGGGATGCTGGTCGTATGGAGAGGAGGAGGGGGTGTACCTGCAAGGCACTCCGGCGCTCAAGTAAGTAAAGGTCAGAGAAAAAGGGGCAAGTACAAATAGTGAATTCTTAGGGTGAATATTGGATACCTGACCCTCTCGTTTGAGAGGGTTTATATAGAGCCCCCAGCGCGTGGCCAACGGTCCTATTTTCGGGGCAAAATAACCGTTTTTCCCCAAAGAATAGGTAACTACCCAAACTAGCCGTTATGTCGGGCAGGGTGCCCGAAACTAGCCGTTATGTCGGGCATAAACGCAGTTCCGGGCACCTGTCCTTTGCTGTTCGGGCAGTGAGAATGCCGTGTGTAACGGACATCAATGTCGGGGAGGAACGTTGCATTCCTTGCCCGGTTGGAGGGCAGAAAGGTCACTTTTGCCCTCTTTGTGAATTGGACTTAGGCAATTTGGGCCGCTCTGGAGCAGAGGCGGATTGGGCCAATTCTAGCCATTGGTCCAGTCCAGAACAATTTTTATATAATTATAAAAATTAATGGACACACTCTTTGTTGTATAGAAAAAAATGGAAAAGTGTGTATGTTGTGATTCGAAGCCTATAAGCCTTAATATATAACCACAATTGTTAACTACAGACACTTGTGATAGACCTTTTAATAAAATAAAATAGAATGCAGATGCCTAAATGTGAGTTATTACTTCGGTTGATTGATTAATCAAGGTAAAAACATGTTAAGAAGGTATATTTTGTAGTAGTGTTTCTACATACACCATATATTATTCTAGACATTTAGAGAGAGAGAGAGAGAGAGAGAGAGAGAGAGAGTTTTACACACTTCTCTATACTACTTACATATATTATTAGAGAATTTCTTAAAGCACTCTATATGTTTCTAATGCACCACACATATTTTCAAAAATATCTTCCGTTTTCGGAGATATATCTTCAGACACACTCAAATAGATATATTTCATTCGTTCTTGAGTTACACCTCAGTTTTATGAATCAATTTAGCTTTGGTTTGAACTTTATATGTATATAGTGTAATGTTTGCTTGAATTTTTCTATTTACGTCCTGTTTTTCTTTGTATTGTTGAATATGTTGATTGTTTTATCTCTCATTCAATTAGGTGTCAAGTTTTAACACTTCTAAGCACAAGAAGGGTGTGGAATTCTCTCATCATACAAAACACCTAATGGTTGTGATGAGAAGGACCTTCTTTGGTGGATGAACTGTATAAATTGGGACTTCTCAATTAATGGGTTATGTACATGTTCGTGCAACTTGGAATTTTGCAGCTATTGCAAGTGACATATTTCTGTTTTCTTAGTTTTCGGAGATATATTTTTGAAATAAATTTATTCATAAAATTGAGTTGTGATTCAAAAACGAATGAAATATATATATTTGAGTGTGTTCGGAGATGAATTTCCGAAAACGGGAAACATTTTTAGAATTTCGCTTAGTGTATTAAAAACATATAGGATGCTTTAAGAAATTCTCTATTATTATAATTCAAGTAATCTAATTGTACATTTTTCTAAAATTTTCTTTGGACTATGCCAGTGAGACTAATAAATGGGTTTAACACATTATTAGCCCAATGTATCAAATCATAATTATAATTTAACATTGTATGTATATAATTTGAATCATTATACCAAGTATTAGTTTGTTTGGTGGGTTTAATTATCATAATTCCGATATTGAAAGTATTGTTTTTACATCACGATAGGTGAGTGTGATGGCGTAAAAGAAAAAGTTGAGAGAGCACTGTGTTTTTGTGAGGTGGATATTAATCATTGCCTCCTCTTAATTACTTCCACATAATTTCATAAGGGCATGCTTTTTATTATTTCCTTGCCACTATACTCTATAATTACTCCAGATTTCTCATAACCTTCCATTCAAAAGCCCCTAGCTAGCTTAATGGGTTACCATTGTTATAAACACAAGTACAAGACAAATCATGGCACTTGTTCTGATCATACTTCAGATGTTGTTGTGATGTTGGCCGTTGCATTGATGTTCCTGGGAATACCATGGCTCTTCTCTCGTAGTGGATCAGTGGTAGTGATTGAAGAAAACAAGAGTTGGTCACTGACACCAATACTCGTACTACTCATCCTTCTTTTGTTGTATTTTATTGGAAGGCCAAGAAGAGCTTATGTGAAGCCAATTTGCTGTCGGTGTAAGCATGCCTGTTATTGCTACTGCTAGCTTGTGTCACTCTCAGTCCTTCCAAAACTTGCTGTGGTATATGTATTATTAGTTGCTTTGTGTTGTATATTAATACCAAACCTTAGTACACTAGTCCTAAATAAAATACTACTATGAATATGTCTGTATTATTAGGGTTAACACCAAAATCATGTAATAATTTACTTGTGTTTTTGTGTGTGTACGTATATGTTTGTGAGATTAATTTTTGTGTTTGTTTTGTTTGTGAGATAAATGTGTAATAATAGTACTCGAAATAATTGTGATCCTTCCCATCAACAATTCATTCAGAACTAGAAACATACAAATCATGTCCCACTTCAGCAATAATGGATTCAATCAGTACCACTCATATCAAAAAGTAAGATATGGAGTTATCAGAAACAAGATATGAGGGGATCCGAGTGTACGATTAATGATGACTTAATATAAAATGTTCGTTTCTTTCTTCTGTTTTTATTTAAATAAAATATAGTGAAAATTTGATAATGAAAACATATTTTATCAGTATTTTATGAAAATGAAAACAAATTTTAAATAAGGAGAAAACTTAGAAATAATTTATTAGGTGTGGTTTTTACTATTTTTCAATGAAAATATAACAAGTGTACATTTTTATTCGGAATTGTTATATGTAGGAGAGAATTGCATGTGTAGGAGGAACACCTAAAAAATTGTATCTAAAGCCAACACTTAAAGAATTGTATCTAAGTCTTCTCCTTTAAATATTGCCTAATATTTTTAATCAAATGTTAGTTGTTAGTATCTTTGTTTTTTGAAAAGTTTTGGTGTTCCATTACGTAACCAGGAATAGGGAATGACATCGTAGTGAGATCTTCAAATGTGGTGGTGGTGAGTGCTTCTGATACGACGAAATTATGTGGATCTGCAAGATTAGCACTCCAACGCCAAAATTAGTAAAATATTCGAAAAATAATTTTGTGTGAAAATGGAAAAGATACTTGAAATTGACGTATGTGGAGTTTATATAGGGTGAGCGGTTAAAATGCTCCTGTTGAACTTGGTGCATTGTGTGGATCATCATTAGACTAGATCTAACGGTGGAAGATAATTTGTACATCAGGATCGTGTGATTTGCGCTTGGCAGAAATCTCACTTGTTTCTGCATGTTGCTTCCATTTTCCGTATTTGGCCTTGTAATTGAGCCTTTGTCCACGGGCCTTGCAAAAGGTCTGAAACAATTGCCCCAAACCCTTGTTGCTACTTATTAAAGTGAAGGATGTATGGTTCGGGCTATCTTCGACCGTCTATCGAGTTTTCTATTCGGTTCCTTATTGAAGGAATGAGAAATGCTTCTAAGGGAACTTTGTTGCATCGGAAGCGTGTGCATTGAATGATCTTTTCATAACTGGCACGCTTCGTGGGATAAAATTGATGTGTGGCTCTGTGTGACGCAATGATGATGGTCCTTTTTTCTAGGGTAATTGAGTGCTTGAGTAGTCGAGACAAGATCCTAACCATCGATCGCAAGGTTGTCCTTTTTGGTGCTATCCAACGTTGATGGCACGATAGTTGCACTAGGGATATATAAGAGGTTGAAGGGTAACATTTCCCTTTTTTCGCCACTCTTGGGTCTGAGAAATCTTTCTTCACTTTTTTGTAGTTGTTTCTAGTTTTTGTAACAGTTTATGCAAGTCGCTGTTCCGACGTCTCTATGGTGCTTTTGTGGTTGATTCATTCGTGTAAATTATCAACCCAACAGAGATGGGCGATTTCAAGTATGAACACAAAGCCCATACGTACATCAAAGCATTTCACCGTGCTTTTGATTGTGTCCCCACATACAATGAAATAATGTGGTAGTTGGAATCTTAATCACGTGTTTATACTTAATCATGTGTTTATACAAAGATTTTGAAAAACTTTTTGATTCACATGGGATATCTCATGATTTTTCTTGTCCTAGAACTCCACAACAAAATGGAGTTGTAAAAAGAAAGAACAGAACTTTACAAGAAATGGCTCGCACCATGATCCAAGAAATTGACATGGCTAAGCACTTTTGGGCAGAGGCAGTCAACACAGCATGTTATATTCAAAATAGAATCGCTATAAGACCTATCTTGAATAAAACTCCGTATGAATTGTGGAAGAATAAAATTCCCAACATTTCTTATTTTCACCCCTTTGGATGTATTTGTTTTATGTTAAACACTAAAGAGAATCTTGGCAAGTTTGATTCCAAAGCACAGAAGTGTCTGCTGTTAGGATACTCTGAACACTCAAGAAGCTATAAAGTTTATAACACAGACTCACGGATTATGAAAGAATCAATTCATGTCAGATTCGATGATAAGCATGACCCTGAAAAGTCAAAGTTAGTTGAGAAATTTGCCGATTTAGAAATTAGTTTTCAGAACCTAAAGAAAAGGTAGAAGAAGTTAAAACTCCAGAAGTTCCTACTCACAATATCATTGATGTATCGTCTAATACTCCACAACAAAAGAAAAGGAGAATCTCAACTTCACATCCTGAAGAACTAATTCTGGGTAGCAAGGACGCTCCCATCAGAACCAGATCAACTTTCAAACCCTCTAAAGAAACGCTTCTGGGATTGGTATCGTTAATTGAGCCAAAAACAGTTGATGAAGCTCTTATGGACAAGGATTGGGTTCTGGCAATTGAAGAAAAACTTAACCAGTTCTCAAAGAACGACGTATGGGATCTTGTCCTTAAACCTAAAGATGTCCATATAATTGGTACTAAATGGGTTTTCAGAAACAAGCTCAATGAAAAGGGTGAAGTCATCAGAAATAAGGCACGACTTGTTGCACAGGGTTACAGTCAACAAGAAGGGATTGATTATGACGAAACTTTTGCTCCAGTCGCCAGACTTGAAGCGATACGATTATTAATCTCCTTTTCGATAAATCATAACATCATTTAATACCAGATGGATGTCAAGAGTGCATTTCTGAATGGTTATATATCAGAAGAAGTTTATGTCGAACAACCTCCTGGTTTTGAAAACTCAGAAAAGTTAGATTTTGTTTTTAAACTTAAAAAGTCTCTCTATGCTCTGAAACAAGCTCCCAGAGCTTGGTACGACAGATTGAGCAGATTTCTTTTAGAAAATAACTTCACCAGAGGCAAAGTTGATACTACTCTCTTTTATAAATCATTCAAAAATGATATTCTTATAGTTTAGATTTACGTTGATGATATTATTTTTGGTTCTGCTAATCCGTCTCTATGCGAGGAATTCTCAAAGTTAATGCAAGCAGAATTCGAAATGAGCCTAATGGGTGAGTTGAAGTTCTTCCTGGGAATTCAAATTGATCAAAAGCCAGAGGCTACTTACATCCATCAAAGTAAGTACACCAGAGAACTTCTGAAGAAATTCAACATGATGGATTGTAAAATAGCTAAGACTCCAATGCATCCAACATGCATAATGGGGAAGGAAGAAGCAAGTGGTAAGGTGTATCAGAAGATGTATCGTGGTATGATAGGTTCTCTTTTGTATTTAACTGCTTCTATACCTGATATCTTATTCAGCGTACATCTTTGTGCTAGATTCCAATCAGATCCCAGAGAACCTCATTTAACTGCTGTTAAACGAATTCTAAGGTATCTAAAAGGAACAACTAACCTTGGCTTGATGTATGAGAAAACATCAGAGTACACTCTTTCTGGTTACTGCGATACAGACTATGCTGGAGACAGATTGGAAAGAAAGAGCACGTCTGGAAACTGTCAGTTCCTAGGGAACAACCTAATCTCATGGTCAAGTAAAAGACAATTAACAATTGCTCTCTCAACAGCAGAAGCAGAATACATATTCGCTTCCTTATGCAGTATGCAGATGCTGTGGATGAAAAATCAGCTAGAAGATTATCAGATACACGAAAGTAACATTTTTATCTTCTGTGATAATACTGCTGCTATTTGTCTAAGTAAAAACCCAATCTTACATTTTAGGGCTAAACACATAGAAATAAAACACCATTTTATCAGAGACTATGTTCAGAAGGGAATTTTATGCTTAAAATTTATTTATACAGGCCAACAATGGGCTGATATCTTTACAAAACCCTTGGCGGAAGATAGATTTCAAATTATTTTAAAGCATCGGAAAATGGGTTTAACCTAGTTGATCAACTAAACACTCAAGGATGGAAAAGTTTCTTTGACAGACTTAGAGGTCCTACCTATGAAGCCTTAGTAAAAGAATTCTAGAGGCAAGCTGAAACAGACGATCTTCATGTTGTCTCTTTTGTTATGGATCAAAAGATTATTATCACTGAGAAGTCAATTTCAAATCTGCTTGGAATGAAGTTTTTTAAAGGAAAAAGGGTTTATGGAAAGACCGAGAAATTTGACTCTGTCATCAACAAAGCAATCTTCAAAAATTATCAATCTGGGACAACAGAGTATAAAAGCAAGGATTTGCGTGATAATCTGAGAATCTGGCATAAGATTATTCTTGGGTGTATCAATCTAAGACCTTCAAAGAGTACTGTGTTAGGTGTCATGAAATGCTTATTTTCATAATTGATTTTGATGCCTTTAAGCTCTTTTAAGCACTTTAATCAGGAAACGACTTATTAATTAAGCGATTCTTGCATTTTTGTGAGATTTAGGTATTTTGACGTGTTTGTTAATTTTTGCAGCAATTTTGGTGAAAAGATCGAGGCTCGATTCGCACGGAAACGAAGAAATTGGAAATTCTGCGTGTCTCGATTTAGGCCCCTGCACCGCCTAGCCCTGCTAAGGCGTAGGAGGGTCTCACCGCCCGGCGCTGCAGGGGCGTTGCTTCCCCATTTTTGTTCAAAGTTCCAGAGTTGTGACTAGCTGCGCCTCTTGAACACCACCTGGCCGTGAAAGCATCGCCCGACACTCTCAGATATTTTCTGAGCTCTACGTGAAACTGTAGCTGTCACGTGGCCTCACTTTATGATCACCGCCCGACCGTGAAAAGCACCGTTCGGCGCTCTTGTCTGGGCTGAACTTGTTTATAGTCTCATTTTGTGGATATTTTGGGGGATCATCACTTTTCATTTCACTCTTTTGTAACCTAGAATCTTGTGTTAAGGAAAAAAACACCATTGTTACTTATTTTCTTAGTTTCAAAGCTTTTATGCTTCAATCCTTGAACCTTTAAAGATTGAAGCTCCAAAAGCTTTGCAACATTACTTGTCATCCAAGCTACCATGAAAATGAGTAGCTAAGCATCTCTTGTGTTAAGGTTAGATGTAGTTGATCTTGATCATATGTATTTCTTTTGATCTTTTGTATATGAACAAGGTTTATGATCAATATAGATGGAGTTATTTGTTCTTAATGATGTATTTGTGGTTTGTATAACTCTAGACATAGATTCTACAAATCATGACCTAATAATTTCATCTCTTAAAAACCAAACTCTAGACATAGATTTGGGATTTGTTATTCGCTTTGTGTTAATCTTAACGATTGTTGTTTTGATTGTTAGCGTGAGACATCATCTAACGGTCTAAACAACGATACTTATGACTTTGCTTTAGACATAAACTTAGTCTAGAGGATATGCGGTTGTATTGGTCGGAAGCTGAGTTCATATGCTTGATTAATCGAATATGTGTGAAAAGGATTAGCGAAACCTAACCTTGACATGCTTTTCTAAAACCTTACAAACTCTTTGCTACAAATTTATGTTAAACAAAACCAAGAACCATTTGAAATTCTTGAACTTAAAACGTTGCGACTTTTGAACGGCAAGCATCGAATATCGCACAATCCCTGTGGAGACGATAAAAACACCCCCTAATATTGTTTCAATAAAATGACGCTGTTGCCGGGGATTGTTGTTTCATATTGCACGCATTGCAATAGTTGTTTTGTTTTAAGCTTGGTAACTTTTTCTTGAACTCGTTAATTTGTTTTGTTTAGTGTGCAGACTTTTTTTATGCGAGGGAAACTACCGGCGGACCAACTTCTGTTCGATCCTGAGATTGAAAGAACCGCTCGTAGAATCAATAGCAGAACGAGGCGAAGGAGGCAACTAGCTAGACAAAGGCAAGAACAAGAGGGAAGTTTGACTTCTACACCACCACCATTTCCACAGTTACTTCCAGCTATGGAACATCCACCACCAACACCACCACCTGCTACTAGACCATGTACCAACAGTACAAGACATAATGCACAGTTTGCTCGCAATGCTCACAACAATCGGCATTCAGAAATGAAGACTGGTATTCTTCAACTTCTATATCAGAGTCCTTTTACTGGTATGGATCATGAGGATCCTTTTACACATCTGACAAAGTTCTATGAGATTGCGGGAGCAATTGGTGCGCCCGAAGCTGAAGAGGAATCTCTGTTTAAGAAACTATTCCCGTATTCCCTCATTGGAAAGGCCAAGGAATGGTATCTTGATCAGTCGACGGCAATAATGACTGATTGGAATTCACTTGAAGAAAAAATTTTGGAGCGATTTTTCCCACATAATCGTTTCATGGAGGCAAAGACCGCAATAGCAGTGTTCACGCAAGGTGCCAACGAATCTCTCAACGAAGCGTGGGAGAGATTCAAATCTATGTTGAGGAAATGCAAGGGGCATGGCTTTGATGAATTATCTCAAGTTCATATTTTTCGGAATGGACTTCAGCTAGTGCATAAAACCTTGTTGGATGCCACCGCTGGTGGATCCTTACTGAGCAAAACTGCTGAAGAAGCCACTGCCATTATTGATAAGATGGCTTTAAATGATCATCAAGGAAGCCATAACCGTGGCCCTTCTCAAAGGACTCCTGGAGTTTTGGAACTGGGAACCAATGATGCTATACTTGCTCAAAACAAGTTATTATCCCAACAAGTTGAATTGTTGACGAAACAAATGTCTAAACTTCCTCAACAACTTAAAGAAATCCATGACTCCTCGAGTAAAAACGTGTAGGTCTTGGTATGTGAACTTTGTAGAGGCGACCATCTTACCGGATATTGTCCCCCGGTTGTGGAGGAGGTAAACTATGCTGGAAATCAAGGATACTAACCCCGACCTCCTTATCAACAAGGCAACCAAGGTTACCAACAACGGGGTAACCAAGGTTATCAACAACCGTGGAGACCACAAGAAGCCGGACCGTCAAATCGTCATCAATACCAAAATTACACTCAACCTCCGTAAGCTCCCGTTGGAAATACGAAGATGGAGACACTCTCACGCAATTTATGTAAATGTCAATGTCCAATCAGAAGAATACCGATGCGGCCATAAGGAATCTTGAAACACAAGTCGGACAATTATCAAAACAATTGGCTGACCAACAAAAAGGAAACTTTACGGCGAATACTCTCCCAAATCCTAAAGAGCATTGTAAGGCTATTCTAACAAGAAGTGGAAGAGAGATTGACATGGGTGTAGGTGAAGTTGTAGTCGAGGAGGAGGTTGTAGTTGAAAAAGAAAAAGATAGTGATGAGATTGAAGTAGAAAAAAATGTTGAGGGTGATCTAGTTGAAAATGAGAAGGAAAAAAGTGAGGATGATGAAAAAAGAAAGAGAGAAGAAAAATTGAAAAAAACTAGGAAGGGGAAAGAACCGTTGAATAATATTCCGATCCAACATTTACCATATCCTCATGCTCCGGCAAAGAAAGATAGTGCGAGGCACTACGCTCGGTTTATGGATATTTTCAAACAATTACAAATAAACATTCCATTTTCCGAAGCTTTGGAGAAATTTATGAAGGATATTCTCACAAAAAAGAAGAGGTATATGGATCAAGAGACCATCATGGTGGATGCTAGTTGTAGCGCTATCATTCAACGTACTCTCCCGAGGAAAGAATGTGATCCGGGACGAGTCACCTTGCCGGTTACTATAGGAAATATCTATGTGGGCAACGGGTTGATTGATTTGGGCTCTAGTATTAATTTGAAACATTTTTCAATTGTGAAACGGTTAGGACACATGGAATTGAGGTCTACTCAAATGACATTGCAACTTGCCGACAAATCCACTACCCGTCCTCACGGTGTAGCGGAAGATGTATTGGTTAAAGTGGACAAATTCTTATTTCCTATTGATTTCGTGGTAATTGAAATGGAGGAAGATGAAGACGCTCCATTGATTCTTGGGAGACCGTTTATGAAAACTGCTAGAATGGCAATTGATATGGACGACAGTCTTATGAAGGTTAGAGTCCAAGATGAGGAGGTTTGTTTCAATCTATTTGAGGCCATGAAACACAAGAATGACAAAGGTGACTGTTTCAGAATAGATGCAACGGAAGAAGTGGTTATGGATGTCACGAAACAAGTTCATGTAGTGTCCCCTTTGCAAAGAGCTCTTCATGATTCCTTTGAAGTATTCTCCGAAGAAGAGGAAAGAGCACTCGAAGAGTGTTTAAAGGAACTTGAATCTTTGGAGGAGTTGCAACCTTGGGAATGTGAAGAGCAAGTGCTAAAAAAAGAGGTGAGTGATGCAAAATCTCAACTTGAATTGAAGGTGTTGCCTTCCAATTTGAAATATGCTTTCCTGGATAACGGTTGTAATAAACCTGTTATCATAAGCAACATTTTATCTGACAATGAGGAAAACCGGTTAACTCAAGTTTTGAGGAAAAATCAAGAAGCAATGGGATGGACTCTTTCCGATCTTAAAGGCGTAAGTCCCTCTTATTGTATGCATCACATATTCATGGAAGAGGATTTCAAACCGGTCGCTCAACCGCAACGTCGTTTGAATCAAACGATGAAAGAAGTAGTAAGAAAAGAAGTTGTCAAATTCTTGGATGCCGGTATGATTTACCTGATTTTCGATAACCCTTGGGTAAGTCCGGTCCACGTTGTGCCTAAAAAAGGAGGAATGACCGTGATCTAGAATGAAAAAAAATGAGTTGATTCCGACAAAAACGGTGACGGGGTGGAGGATGTGTATAGACTATAGGAGGCTAAACACTACAACAAGGAAATACCATTTTCCACTTCCTTTTATGGACCAAATGTTAGAAAGATTGTCGGGCCAACAATTCTATTGCTTCTTGGATGGTTATTCCGAGTATAACCAAATTTCAGTGGACTCGGATGACCATGAGAAAATGGCATTCACTTATCCTTTCAGAATTTTTGCCTACCGAAAGATGCCGTTTGGTCTATGCAACGCACCGGCGACGTTTCAACGTCGTGTTCAAGTTATTTTCTCCGATATTATTGAAAAGACGATGGAGGTTTTCATGGACGACTTCTCCATTTTTGGAGCGTCTTTTGATCTTTGTTTGAGAAATTTGGAGGTTGTGCTTGAACGGTGTGTTGAGACGAATTTGGTATTGAACTGGGAGAAGTGCAATTTTATGGTTACGGAAGGAATAGTGTTGGGCCACAAAGTCTCCTCCAAAGGTCTTGAGGTTGATCAAGCCAAAATTGAAGTGATTGAAAAGTTGCCTCCTCCAACTAATGTCAAAGGCATTCGAAGTTTTCTCGGACATGCGGGATTCTATCGGAGGTTCATCAAGGACTTTGCGAAGATAGCAAAGTCATTGAGCAATTTGCTCAACAAAGATAAGTTCTTTGACTTTGATGAATCTTGCATGTTTGCTTTTAATGTTTTAAAGAAAAGTTTGACTACCTCACCCATAATCATCGCACCTAATTGGAAATTGGATTTTGAACTCATGTGTGATGCGAGTGATTATGCGGTGGGTGCAGTTTTGGGTCAGCGAAAAACAAAAAATTTTCATGCTATACACTATGCGAGCAAAGTTTTAAACGAAGCTCAAATAAACTATGCAACAACTAAAAAAGAGTTGCTTGCGATAGTGTATGCATTGGAAAAATTTTGTTCCTATTTGATTGGGTCGCGAGTTTTCATTTACACGGATCACACGGCGATTAAGTATTTGCAAACCAAGCCTGATTCTAAACAAAGGCTAATTCGTTGGATCCTCTTGTTGCAAGAATTTGATCTAGAAATTCGTGACAAGAAAGGATTTGAGAATTTGGTGGCGGATCACTTATCCCGCCTTGTAAATGTTGACGTGGCCAAAAAGGAATGTGAGGTCAAAGAGGAGTTTCCGGACGAAAAATTGTATATGGTGCAAGTTAGACCATGGTTCGCCGACATGGCTAACTACAAAGCCGCCGGATTAATACCGAATGGTCTAACTCACCATCAAAAAAAGAAATTTTCGTCGGACGCCAAGTCTTTTGTTTGGGATGAACCACATTTGTGTAAGCTTGGTGTCGACAACCTCTTGAGAAGATGTGTGTCAATAGAGGAAGCCACAAACATACTTTGGCATTGTCACAACTCTCCGTATGGAGGACATTTTAACGGGTTAAGAACGGCAACGAAAGTCCTTCAATCGGGCTTTTATTAGCTTTCATTATTCAAAGATGCGCATGTGCATGCCCAAAGTTTTGACAAATGTCAGAGAAGTGGTGGAATTTCAAAGCGGCATGAAATGCCTTTACAAAAACTGTTGGAAATTGAAGTATTTGATTGTTGGGAATTGACTTTGTTGGACCTTTTCCATCTTCATTTTCTAGCGAGTTGTCATACCCCAAATTTTGACCACTAAGATTCCCATCATTGTGCAAATCATCATCACAATATGGGTAAATCATTGTACCTCATTAGTCTCCCCAAAGATGGGTGAGCATCCACTACAATCAAACTTAGGGTTTTGAGCCCTCTCAGAGCTTTTAGACAAAGGATCAATCAAGGGATGACATGATCTTCAACTTGTCTAACCTCTCAAACATCCAAAAAGGATCAAGAGGACTCCCACTTCAAGGATTAAGCACAAGGCTGCTCCCTTCTAGGTGGATCAAGCCTCAAGATCGCCAGTGTCACCAAATTAGGGTTTTGGTCGACCAGGACCTACAGATGGAAATTTTCCTCTGGGCATGAGCCAATGCTTCAAGGTATAACCTAAAATACTCCATGGAACCTCATGGACCCAATCATCAAGTCAATTTAGCCTCAGGGGACACCTTCATCAAAAATCAGGAATTAGGGTTTCTTAACCTAATTCACCCCTAAGTTGACTTTTGGGACAAATCATGAGCCAAGACCTCAAGAGAGGATTTGAGGGTCTTTAATACACCACATTGATCCATTTGCAACAATGGATTGATCCAGAAAGCTTGAGCAACAAGTTTCAATTTCATCTGGACCACAATTAGGGTTTCGCGAGAAAAGTCAACTGTAACTTTGACTTTTGACCAGGACATGCTCCCAAACCCTAGGACATGAATCAATACACCCTATAATACCTATGAAATCAATCCATCAAGTTTGATTTAGGTCAAGGACTTGAGTTCATAGAGGATCGCACATTTTGGAATTCATCTGATAAAAAGTCAACTGTGCACAAAAGTCAACTTTGACTTTTTGAGATTTTTCACAAAAATGGATTTTTAACCCTAAAATGATGTTAATGTATGATTTTAATCATCATTCATCAAGAAAAATCAAAGAAAGTGGGATAACTTGTAAAAGGGGTAACCATAAAAACTTAGAAAATTTTCTAAGTTATGGAACAAAGTGGCAAGGGTACCAACTTTGGAGGATCATAACTCCTAAACCACAAAGCCATTTTTCCTCACCCAAAGCTTGATTTATAGATCTCATGGCCCTCTACAAAAGCTTAAAACTGACCTCCCTCCAAATTCCTCATGGATTTTGAGTTATGGAATGATCAAAATCACAAAAAGTGAAAATGTCACTTTTTTTCCAACACTTAGTGAAATTTTCACTAAGTCAGAATCTGCCTTACTTTTTTCCAAATGTAGAGGCATTTTTCACTTGGATCCAAAAAGTATCAAAACCAAATATGATCAAACAGTTGTTGTATCATATGAGGGCTTTCCAAAATGGCCAAGAACATCACCAAACTCAACTTGAGTCATGAGATATGACAATGGCAATATGCCTTGCTGAAAACTGCCAAGGCTAGGCAGAATTTTGTACTTTTGCTCGATTTGGCAAAATCAGATAATTCCAAGCCTTGTCATCCCTTTGGACACCTCTAAGGATCAAATCTAAAGGGGACAATCACTGAGCCAAGCCTCCAAAGTCTTTGGAACAAGAAGTAGCATGCCAAACCTAGAATTGCCTAAAATAGGGACAAGACTCCAATTTTGGATTGGAGCATTTAATAGATGCTTAGAGGTGGCATGGACTGACACATTTGCAACTGAATTCAGTCAAGAATGATCCAACAACTAGGGAACCAAAGGCATGTGCTCTAACCTCTAGTCAATGGCTAGAGGAGATTTGAATTCTCATTGCTCAACATTGGCCAAACCTCTGCTGCAGTTGCTATTCACTATTGATCCCAAAACAAACTTGCTCTACTATAAATAGAGCTCATTTGTGCTCAGTTTGAGTACACCAAAGCCATCAAACAGATGATTTCCTCAAAATCCATCTCTTTAGGCCAAAATGTCTTCTTTAGCAAGGTAACTCTGAGTTTTAGAGTTTGAGAGCAATTCCAATCAAACCAATCACACACACATACACACACCTCATAAACATCATATGTAGGTGATCCAAACTCTCACAAGTGACCTGTAACACCAAAATCACAAAGTCGCCTCTCAAAACCTCAAAATAGGCCTTTTTGTGCATTTTTCAAGCCATGTCTTGATTCAGTCACTTTCCAAACCAGATAAAACCTAAAACACACTCCAAATAACATCTCTGAACTGTCCCAAATAGTTCCCCCCATCTGGAACACCATTTGAGGGAGTTGCTATTTTGGTCATTTTAACCCCTTTTGCAAGAAAGGTCCAGTTTGTGTTTTTGCAGGTTCCAGCTGATTTCACTCATCCTAAAACCTTCTAAGGGATCATTTGAGAGTGTCCAAAGCATCAAACCATTTCTGGAACAAAGAACTTGGCAAATTGCATAAAAACTCCAAAAGCTCAAAAGAGAGGTAAGCATCATGACTTGAACTCTCCAAAATATGCATTGCTTTGAAGTCCACTGATCATGCACACCTCATACATGTTATATATGTTGTGTTTGAACCAATTGATCATGTAATTCATGCTTGTATCAAAGTGTAGCATAGAAAATGCAATTATAGGCCTTTTTCAAAACCCCTATCGGATTTTGAGGAGGGAGTATGATCTGAAAAAAATACCACCACCATTGGATTCCTTGTGAAATTCTAGGCCAGATGCATATAAATTTTGTCTCAAACCATTGAGAAATGAGAAAGTTATGACCTTCACGTTTTTGACCCAAAACTTGTCTTGCCTTGCCTTGACCAAGCCTAGAAAACAAGGCAAGCCTTGTATATTTGTGTTTTCACTTCAAACAATGGATGTATCACCACCCCAGTGGTAAGGCGCGCGCCTTATAACCTTGAGGTCGTGGGATCAAATCTCACCCATGCCATTTTGTGTTTTTTTGCATTTTTGCTATTTTTCCAATATTTTTATGTTTTATTAATTAATTAGAAAATTAATAACTCTTTCAATTTTATTTATTTTTGATTGGTTCTTTTTGCAAAAAATCACAAAAATGTTGAAATATTTTATTCCACAAAAAAATTAGACTTATATTATTTATTTAATATAATTAGTATTTTTTGTGAATAAATTCCTTTTTAATTGTTTTAAACATTTTAAAAATGAATATTTACTTTAAAAAATCAAAATCAAATGAGTTTTAATATCACTTGTGATTAATCCCTCATTTTCAAACCTTAAACAAAAATCACAAGTGGTTTATTCAAATTCATTTGGTATTTTTCATTGATTTTCTTTTAATATTTACTTTTAAAGGAAAACAAATTAGTGTTTCTTTGATTTTCACCCTCACAAATCATTTCAAACACTCATGGGCCTCTAATAGAGTGTAAGACCCAATCCTTTGTAAATACAAACTGTTTGTGGGCCTCACTTATTGTATAAGTCCCGTTGTATTTCAAAAGTTCGGCGCGATCGTCGCCCGTTTAAAATAAACCATCTGGGCCTCTCCTCGAGCTATAAGACCCATTCAAAACACTTTGGGCCTCTATTAGAGTGTAAGACCCAACCCTTTGAAAACCAAACTTTCTTGGGCCTCAGTCATTGTATAAGACCCACTGCATTTTCAAAATCTCGGCGCAATCGCCATTTCAAACAAAAATCATCTGGGCCTGCCCTCGTGTTATAAGCCTCATTCTTTAAAACCTTTGGGCCTCTTGAGAGAGTGTAAGACCCACCTCTTTGTACAGAAAACCTTTCTTTGGCCTCAGTCACTTGTATAATCCCTGTACAAAATAACAGTGCAATCACTGACAAAACCCTGGGCCTCTCCCTGAGCTGTAAGCCCCAATCTTTCTTTTCAAAGCACTTTCTCCTTTGATTTTGAATATAATATTGTTATCAAAGCTTTCTTTATTGAACAACTAACAAAACAGCATGGAAGCTCTACAACCGAGTAAGTGTTTACCCGCTTTCATTTACCGCTTTCATATGTATATAACTGTATTGTGGGGCTGTTTCACTGTAAGTCTTCTTTCATAAACTCATATCAACTGTGTAATAATAGTATAGATATTTAGAGTTTCCCCGGCAAATACGTCTAGAACTAGACAGAACCTCATATTAACGTTAGATAACTAGATCTAAGAAATCTCCCCCTTTGAAGAGTTCATATACAGAAGGTCATTGTTCCATGTGAAACCCCTTCTGGAACTGTTCATCAGCCTCCTCTTGGGCTTAGTGCAAGGACCCAAAGGCTTCCTAAAAGCATCCCAGCCTCCTCTTGGGCTTAGTACAAGGACCCGTCGACTTCTTAGAAGTATTCATAGCCTCCTCTTAGGCTTCATATAATGATTTCTTCCTCCGGGAAGATAGCCTCCTCTTGGGCTTAGTACAAATTGTCCCTCGGCTTCTTAAAAGTTTCCAGCCTCCTCTTGGGCTTCGTACAAATTGTCCCGACGACCTCCTAGAGGTATAGGAACAGAAATTAGTCATCTCAATAGAACAGTCTTTCAAAAAGTCTAGATCCTGCTACCGTTGTTTCTTAAGCATATTACAAAAGGTAAAACCCACAGACTCGGACAGTCTCAATACCCTTCGAATTTCCGAAAGAACGGGAAATAATCTCGATCCTCAAAGCCATGAGTACAAGATTACTCATATAAGAGCTGATTTTCTCTTTGAACCCACATACTGGACCTGTCACTCAACTGAAACAGTACCCATTTTTTAGCCTCCATCTCGGGCTTCGTACGAGATACAAAGACTCTCTTGTTGATTCAAATAGCCTCCATCTCGGGCTACATACGAGATACAAAACACTCTCTTGTTGAGTATAAAAGAATCTCTTGTTGAGTCAAACATCTTTTAGCTTCCATCTCGGGCTTCATACGAGATACAAAAAGACTCTCTTGTTGAGTCAAACAACTTTTGGCTTCCATCTTGGGCTTCGTACAAGACACACAAAAAGACTCTCTTGTTGAGTCGACCCCTTTAGCCTCTCTCTCTCTCTCTCTCTCTCTCTCTCTCGGGCTTCGTACGAGACACACAAAAACACCCTCTTGTTGGGCCAATAGCCTCCTCTTAGGATTTGTATAAGGAAACCCCGGTTGAGTCAATCAACCTTTTAACATCAAAGTTGTGCCTCGTTCACAGTATACAAACATCAACAACTAATTTCCCTTCATCTAATTGCTGTAAGCGACAAGCCTCTGGATTATTTACATCCATGCCACTGTCCCTGTTTTAGCATGAGAAATTCCTAAGGAAAGATGGCATTGCTCTACACTGAGTTAAAGTCTTCTCCTTTAGGTTGAAAATCCCCTATAAAGGAAATTATGGCATTATTGGGTTCACATATCCCAGTTAAAGTAATCCTCCTTTATAACCAGTCACCCAACAGTTATGACAGACAGACCCCTCTTTAGAGATGATAAATTCTCTCTAAAGTCAACACCCCTTCAGCTTCACATCTTGGGCTTCGAACAAGATACAAATAGACCCTTCAGCTTCACATCTTGGGCTTTGAACAAGATACAAACCACCTTTAGCTTCATGTCTTGGGCTTTGAACAAGACACCAACACACCATTTCCTCCCATAGAATAGGAGGAACTACGATCGCTCTGATTTCCCTATTTCGGTAAACGGGAATACGTAGGCATAAGATTGAAAGAAAAATCTTAGCGAGCATACTAATCAAAAACCCAAAATCCCATACCTTCATACATCAATCGAAAAGCATCACTCCTGACATCCTACCAATAGCATAGTCCCGACATTTCAACCTTGATAAAAATAACAAAAGAGAGAGGCCCCATTACCATATAGCATCCGTAACTTAACAGATCGCTGTTTAAACTCAGTATGCAAGCAGGGTTAATTGGAGACATCTATTTCCCTTCCTTCATCAGCTTCAATAGAATAAAAAATGAATCGACCTGTAGTCCCCCCAAAGAGCGACAGCGCCTAAGAACCGCGTCCCAGATTCGCTCGCTACAAAAAAGTGGCGCCCACCGTGGGGCCTTACATCCCTTTTGTTACAAGTTAAGGTGAAAACCTTGGACAGGTCATTTTTCATGACAATTCCAATGGGGGATGTCATCATTGCTAGAATCGACCTTCACTAGGATCTTAGGTCAAAACCTTTAAGTTAGGAAGGAACCACAGAATGGCGACTCCGTCGGAGATCCATTTTCTTTCAAGAACATAAGATTCATAGCTTTTAAAAGTCTAGGACATTAGGACAAATATATATACTGCTTTTTCTAATTGATATATGTGTTTATTTTTCTTCTAATGGGAATGCGTGTGATGCCGCATGTGGAAAGATTGAGTATACACCTAGGAAAAAACCCTTTTAGTAGTGCGGAAGCTATCGGAAATAATTGTCACGCGATACTACCCTCTTCTGAGGATTCTTCGAAAGACACCACCTAGCACGGTTCTCGGCCAGCTCGTGTTTTCTCGACAAGAATTGATGATGTTGAGAGACAGGTACAAAAATCACTAGTATAAACCTTTGGGATGGGTAGAGCCTTGACTCCATGACACCGACCCTTTGACCCCATGTTTTTCCTATGTTTTTGTGTGCTACATTCATGCATTCATTTAAAAAACATTAAAACAAAGAAAATCTTCTCTTCTAGTCTCTCTTTTTCAAACTAAACTGAGACAATGACTACAAATATCAGAGAAAAAGATTGCGCTCATGGATTTCGGTAGAAGCAGAACTCATAAGTACATTTTCAAGGTTCCAAAACTAAAGGATTTGAGAGGTTTGGCGAGAATGATCACAAACCATGAGGCTTTCAGAGCCAAGTACTGAGGTGTACTATCTCTATTAAGGGTCCATGTGATTGAGGGAATCTTGGAGGCACTCATTCAGTTTTACGATCTGGTTTATCACTGTTTTACATTCCCGGATTACCAACTGGCACCAACACTGGAGGAGTATTCTCATCTGACCGATTTACACATCACTGATCGAGCTCCTTTTTCTGGACTGGAAGAAATTCCAAAGGATCAGACCATTGCAAGAGCAATTTATTTGGACGAGTCAGAGGTCAGGGCTCACATGACCACTACGGGTGGCATCCAAGGTTTGCCAGCCCAGTTCTTAACAAAGAAGGCCCTGTACTTCGCTAGTATAGGGAACGTGAATGCTTTTGAAAGCATCTTTGTTTTACTCACCTACGGGTTATTTCTGTTGCCTAACATTAATAACTTCGTCGATATCAACTCCATTAAGGTTTTTCTCATTGGAAACCCTGTACCGACGTTACTCGCAGATGCATATCATTCGGTACACTTAAGGAATTTGTACAATGGAGGAATGATCATGTGTTGTGTACCCTTGCTTTACAAATGGTTCACTTCTCATTTGCCCAAGTCTGTTGCATTTTGGGGATCAAATGATCACTTTACGTTGGTCGCAAAGAATCATGTCTCTTACCAACTCTAACATCGATTGGTACAATCGAATCTACGACGGGATCAGGATCATTGATCGTTGTGGAAATTTCCTAAATGTACCCCTTATAGGAACTAAGGGAGGAATCAACTATCATCCGGTGTTAGTTCGTCGTCAATTTGGGTACCCAATGAGGCATGTCCAACGCAATGCTCATCTGGAAGGTCTTTTCTTCAAGGAAGGAGAAAATGACAGGGCACTAAAGACAGAAATAGTGCATGCTTGGAAACACGTTCACAGGAAAGGACGAGAGTCTCTAGGAAAACCAGACTGTGTCTCAGGGGAGCCTTATCTCCACTGGGTACAAACTAGAGCTCTCAAGCTAAAGATACCTTATCCTCATCACGGAGTTCTTCCACCGAGGGAATCTGTCATGTACTTCATGACTGAAACGGAAAAACTCCAGGTTACTCTCAACAAAGTTCAACGGGAGGGAGGTCTTGGAAGAACAAATACCGCATTCTCAATGTGGAGTGTATCAAAATACATCAACTACTGAAGGATAAGGATGCTCTGATTGAAATTTTGGAGCAGCATGCTGTAGAGAATCAAGACGACCAAAGGAATTTGCTCACTCCTTTCACCTGGCAAAGGAATGACAACCCAACAACGACCCAAGAGCCCCGGTCCAAGAAGAGGAAAGTGCCAGAATCAGCACCCGAGTTCTCCTCAGAGAGGACTCGGGGCCCATTAGCTTAGGTTTCTGTTTCCGCACCTTGTAATCTACTGTATTTTCGTTTCCGCAATCCTTTGAATTCAATAAAACGGGGTTTCCCCACTGTTTGATATTTGCAATCTAATTGCCGAAGTTTATTTTGATTAAACCAAAAAACAATTAATATAATCATTGCATTCATCATTCTCACGTCACGTATTCTTCTTACCTACGAATCTCACGTTTGTGTCTCGGTTCTAGAGTCAAATTGTCTCATTCGTACAATACTCGGGTCAATCGTCAGAAAAAGATGGATGATCTTGAGGAAGAGAACTGAGAGTTGAAAGAAGAGATCGACGCTCTGAGAGAGGATATGAGAAAGCTTCATAACGACATGCAAGCCATGGCAGAAGCTCAACAACAAAGAACTGTGATCTCAGAGATCACCCCAACGCCCATAGTGGAGAAGTATGATCCTAGGTATCAAATGCCGAAAGATCGTCCCTGGGGCATGCCTGTTAACTATATCCCGGAAGGATATGTTCCGCCGATCACTGAAGATCAGGGAATCATAGCAGAACCCGTTGGGCCTGAAGGTTACAAACTTCGGGAAAGCGAGGATGCCAGAGGCATAATGAGGACTCCTGAAGGTTACAAACTTCGGGAAACGCCAAAGTTCACCGCCGTAGTCACGGTACCACCCCCTGTGGTGCACACTGTCCCGGAAGGACAGATTCCACAAATACCTACGGGTAGAAAGGAAACTATGTTTGATAGAATGGATGAATTCCAGGAGCAATTCCTGGAAATGCAGAAGGAACTGCAAGCCATTCGCGGTCAGGATTTATTTGGAATGGATGCCGCAGACCTTTGTATGGTCCCCAATGTGAAAGTTCCGCACAAGTTCCAAGTGTCCGACTTTGAAAAATACAAGGGTAACTCTTGCCCTCAAAGTCACTTGGTGATGTACGCTCGGCCAATGTCAGCACAGACAGAGAATCAGGACTTACTGATTCACTACTTTCAGGATAGTTTAACCGGTGCCGCTTTAAAATGGTACATGGGTTTAAACTGCGCTACGATAAGCACTTTCAGAGATCTTGGCACTGCCTTCGTCCAGCAGTACAAATACAATTTGGACATGGCACCGGACAGAGATCAACTCAGATCAATGTAACAAAAGGACAAGGAAACCTTTAAGGAGTATGCTCAGAGATGGCGTGAGATTGCCGCCCAAATTTGTCCACCTCTTGAGGAAAAAGAGATGACAAAGATCTTATTAAAGACCTTAAGCTCATTTTACTATGACAGAATGGTTACCAGTGCGCCCAGTGATTTCACCGAAATGGTCGGCATGGGAGTTCGTCTTGAGGAAGCCATCCGAGAAGGATGTTTAGTAAAAGACGCTGGATCATCAAGTAGTACAAAACGATATGGTAGTGCTCTCCCTAACAAAAAAGAGCAAGATATTGGGAATATCTCTCTCGGAAAGCAAAGGCGACGTTATCAACCAGTAGCAGCTGTAACTCCTGCTATCAACCCCGCGCCTATTCCTACGTATCAACCTCAGGTTGCGCAGAGCCAACCTAGTCAACAGCCTCTTCAGCAGGCTCGTCCTCAATACAACAACAACCGTACAACGCGGCCACCGGGATTTGATCCTATACCTGAATCGTACGCAGAACTATTTCTGTTACTACTAGCCTAGGGGCACATCCAGACTAAGTCCCCTCTTACAGTACCGGAAAATCCGCCTTTTTGGTTTAAGGTGGACCAGACATGCCTATATAATCAAGGAGGACCAGGGCATAACATAGAGAATTGTCTTAAATTCAAATCCGACGTGCAAAAGTTTGTTAAGAGCGGGCTCTTATCTTTCAAAGATACGAATTCCAATGTTCTCATGAACCCGCTGCCTCAACATGAGAAAGCTGCAGTCAACCTGATAGAGGGAGAGTCTCACAATGTCTATCAAATTCGCGATGTGCTATTATTGAGGACCAATTTGGTCAAGATGCATTGTAGACAAAGTGGATATGGCCATGTGCCTCTGATGACACTGAATTTCATCGTATTTTTGACTCCGATTTCGCATGCATTCTTAGTCTTTTAATGTCATTTTATTATGTTATTATTATGTTTTTCTTTGTTTTCAGGTTTTTAGTCTAATCGGAGCCCCGAGCGAGAAAAGGAGCGAAAAAGGAGCCGAAATGAGCTAAAATAGAGAAAATCAGCATTTTGCACTTATGGCATCCACTCTGGCGGCCGCCACAGGGTCTTCCATGACGTGGCCATGTCTCAAACTCATCCCAACTGTTTTTCCCCACGATCTCCAACTACCCAAGCAATTTTACACTCATGGCGGGCGCCATGGTGTTGTGGCGGGCGCCACAAGAGCAAAACAAGTTCCCGCCCAAATTCAAAAGCTAGGGGCATCCTTGTCTTTTCCACATGTTTCCTTGCCTATAAATAGGACTTTAGATTTTCGTTTTTCTTCATCCAAGTTTAGTTGTTCATAAGCATATATCAGTGTAATAGTGGTAATCGCTTCACATCGAGGTGTTACTACATTCGAGAGATCGAGTCTGTAAGAGCCTGTGAGATTGAGTCTTGGAGCACTCCGGAAGGAAGTTAATCCTGCCGCCATTTTACTTTCAGTTAGCATTTTATTCAACCACTCCGATTGGAGCAGGTTTTTATTACTTTACCTTTTGTCAACTTTATTTCTTGCACTGTCTTTTAATTTCATTTATTTTCCGCACTGCTTTATTTTCATTTACTTTCCGCACTCGCACTACTTTCATTTACTTTCCGCACTCGCACTTAAATACTTTTTTTTATGAAAAATCTAAAAATGAACTTTTACTTTACCATGTCTGGCTAATTTTATAAAGGTTAGAGTGTGAAGATCATAACTGAACCGATAATCTGTACAATTGTTAGTGGAAACACTTAAGGGCTATTTTAACTTTCAATATAAGTTTTCCTGTTCTTAAATTCCGTTGGGTAAGATCGAAAGCCGTCCAACGCCTATCTAAACTTAATTGTTTTTAAACTATTTCAAAAATAGCGAAAGCGCTTTGTTTAGTTTATTAGGAGTTTTTAATTTAAAAGGAAAAGAGATTTTAAAACCATTTTCGGACGCGTTAAGAAGTTTAAAGTCTGGTTCGTAAGAACCTCTTTTTTTTAGAAAATCTAGGTTAAAATACTTTTCAACTTGGTCAAGATACTATATTTCTTAAAAATAGGTTTACTACTCTAACGCAATGCGCGCCTTTTTATCCGTGACAATAAGAGGGTTTGATTAGGGGGTACAACTCGGTTCTGAGTACGCGAAAGCGACAGTTCCTGTCAAATTAGTTCTTTTCAAAGTAGAAGATATTGCCCGTAAGTAGTTCTATTAGCAAGTACTTGGATTATCAATTGGTTGTGTGAATTGCATTCGAACCTGTCTTTATCAATTAATTTTAATTACTTTATTTACTACCGTGCACTCTTCAAAACTACTATTTTCAATCACCTTAGATACACACCTTAACAATAGATAGCGATAGATTGACACTTGGTCTCTGTGGATACGATAATCTTTTATATTACTCTGACGCGTTCGTACACTTGCGAAAAAAATACGCATCAAGTTTTTGGCGCCGTTGCCGGGGACCAATTTCGTCAAATTTCGTACCCTGTTGTTATACCGTTTAGACTAAGGAAGTTACCCGCCGGTCAATGCGAAAAACTCGTAGTACCGGAAGTTTAGCAGACCCTATAGCTGAACCAGAACGTTACACTCGCGCACGTTTATATTTCCGTAAACTTAGGAAAACTATGGCCGAAGATCAAAATCAAAGACCTCTTAAGGATTTCGCACAACCATCCAACGAGGAACCTAGTTCTAGTATAGTAAATCCAGCCATACCAGCTAACAATTTTGAACTTAAGCCATCCCTGCTGCAGTTAGTACAGCAGAGACAATTCGCAGGTCTTGCTACAGAGAACCCAAACCAACATTTGAAAAACTTTCTCCAACTAGCAGACACCTTTAAAACCAATGGAGCCCCTCCTGAGGCGATTCGCTTAAGATTATTTCCTTTTTCCCTCAGAGATAAGGCCCTATCTTGGTTAGATTCCCTTCCACCAAATTCCATAACAAGTTGGGAAGACCTTAGAAAAGTATTCCTTTCCAGATATTTTCCCCCGAGTAAGACCGCTGTTCTTCGAAACCAAATAACTAGATTTACCCAAAACCAAGGAGAATCATTGTTCGAAGCCTGGGAGAGATATAAAGAGCTGTTAAGAGCATGCCCACATCATGGTTTAGAAAATTGGTTAATCATTCAAACCTTCTATAATGGACTTCATTATAACACTAAGATGACCATCGACGCCGCCGCAGGTGGCGCACTGATGAACAAACCTTACCCTGAAGCTAGTGCCCTTATCGAAGATATGGCCCAAAACCATCAATCATGGGGAGTAGAACGAGCGACAGTGGAAAAGAAGGAAGCCCAAGGAGGAATACATGAGTTAAGCTCTATAGACATGATGCAAGCTAAAATGGACGCATTAGCCCTAAGAGTTGAGCATATGTGTACAACCCCGAATACTGCAGCCGCAGTTTCGTCAGATTGTGAGATATGTGGGACGAAAGGACACCAATCCGCAGAATGCAGTCTGTTAAACGAGACCAGCTCTGAACAAGTGAACTACACCCAAGGGAACCCATTTTCAAATACCTATAACCCTGGATGGAGGAATCACCCAAACTTTTCCTATAAGAATAATAACCCTATCCAAAATACTGCCCCTCCGAGACAATCAAGTTATCAAGCCCCAAGATTAAATCAACCTATGCAACCTGTACCACCAAAACAGAGCCTTGAGAAAATCGTGGATAATTTTGTCGCTGCTCAAATCCAACAAAACAAGGAGTTCATGAACCAAAACGTTCATGTTAACGAACTAATTACCCAGTTAAGAACCAAGGTTGACCAAATAATCACTCACAATAAGATGCTTGAAACCCAAATCTCGCAGGTAGCTTTAAACCAAGCCCCTCAGACCACACCTGGAGGACAATTCCCTGGACAACCTCAACAAAACCCGAAAGGACAAGCAAATTCCATTACCCTACGAAGTGGGACCGCTTATGATGAACCTTGTAACCCAAGGTTGAGTGATCCCAAAACTTCTAAGGAAGATGACAACATCCCAGATAAAAAGAAGAAACCAGAGGAATCTGTAAACCAGGAAAGTCAAGAAAAAGGAGAAGAACCCAAAGACAAAACCTATATACCACCCCCGCCATACAAACCACCAATACCATATCCGCAAAGACTTAAACAAACCCAGATCAATAATCAGTATCAGAAATTCATTAAAGTTATAGAAAAACTTCACGTAGAAATCCCGTTCACAGAAGCCATTACCCAAATACCATCCTACGCAAAGTTTCTCAAAGACATCCTTACCAATAAACGTAGACTTGATGATCCGAAACCCCTGGAATGTAATTCTATTGCCGAAAATAAATTAGCAAAAAAAGATAAAGATCCTAGAAACTTTTCCATTCCTTGTATTTTGGGGAGTCATGTCATCGAAAAAGCTTTTCTAGACTTAGGAGCTAGTGTGAGCTTAATGCCCTTAGCGGTTTGCGAAAGGTTAAACTTAGGAGAGTTGCAACCTACCAAGATGTCACTTCAATTAGCCGATAGATCTGTTAAATATCCGATAGGCATACTTGAAGACGTCCCTGTTAGGATAGGTCAGCTGTTTATCCCTACTGATTTTGTTGTCATGGACATTAAAGAAGATGATGACATACCAATTCTTCTAGGTAGACCATTCTTATCGACTGCTGGAGCCATAATAGATGTCAAAAAGGGGAAGCTAACCTTTGAGGTAGGGAACGAGAAGATAGAATTTATACTTTCAAAATTTCTTATGGCACCTGTGATAGGAGACGCGTGTTATGCGATAGATATCATTGATGAATGTGTTAGGGAGTTAGAGCAAGAAGAAGTCATTGAAACAATTAAGCTGCCATCAACTCTTATTTTGGAAGATGACAATTATAAGAAACCCTACATCGATGATAACCTTTACGAATGTTTATCCCTTACCCCAGATCCTATGCCTTGCCCTATTAAACCAGCCTTGGAACTTAAGGAACTGCCTAAGAACCTGAGATATGAGTTTCTTGATGAAGAAATGAATCGTCCGGTTATAGTTAGTGTTGCCTTGAGACAAAAAGAAACAGATCAACTCTTGGACGTTTTACGAAGATATCCCTCAGCCTTAGGATATAATATCTCTGATCTGAAAGGTATAAGTCCATCCGTATGCATGCATCGGATTTCGCTCGAAGTAGATTCAAAACCTTCCAGAGAACACCAGAGAAGGATAAACCCTATACTGAGTGATGTTGTCAAGAAGGAAGTTCTGAAGTTGCTAGAAGCATGTATAATATATCAGATCTCGGACAGTAAGTGGGTGAGCCCTGTGCATGTGGTACCCAAGAAGGGAGGCATCACAGTTGTGCAAAATGAGAAAGGTGAACAAATAGCAAAGCGGATAGAAGGAGGTTGGCGTATGTGCATAGACTATAGAAAGTTAAATAAAGCAACTAGGAAGGATCATTTCCCTTTACCGTTCATAGACCAGATGTTAGAACGTCTTGCCAGACATTCTTACTTCTGCTATCTAGACGGGTATTCGGGATTCTTCCAAATACCTATACATCCAGAAGATCAAGAAAAAACTACCTTTACATGCCCTTTTGGAACTTTTGCCTACAGACGAATGCCTTTTGGACTCTGTAATGCCCCTGCTACTTTCCAACGTTGCATGATGTCAATCTTTGCAGATTATCTAGATGGAATCATGGAAGTATTTATGGATGATTTCTCGGTTTGCGGTTTTGATTTCCAAAATTGTCTTATCAACCTTGAGAAAATCCTGGAAAGATGTGTGGAGGTGAACCTTGTGCTGAATTGGGAAAAATGCCATTTCATGGTGACTGAAGGAATTGTTTTAGGACATATAATCTCCGAAAGAGGTATAGAGGTAGATAAAGCAAAAATAGAAGTTATAGAGAACCTAAAACCACCCAAGACTATCAGGGAAGTTAGAAGTTTCCTTGGACACGCTGGATTCTACCGCCGTTTCATCAAGGACTTCTCCAAAATAACAAAACCTTTAACTGGCCTGTTAATGAAAGATGCTGAATTCATCTTTGATGAAAAATGCAATGAAGCATTCAACCTTTTGAAGCAAGCATTGATTTCAGCACCCATTATGAAACCCCCTGATTGGTCTGAACCATTTGAGATAATGTGTGACGCCAGTGATTATGCTGTAGGAGCCGTTCTAGGTCAGAGAAAAGATAAAAGATTACATGTAATATATTATGCCAGTAGAACCCTAGACGCCGCCCAGCTCAATTACGCAACAACCGAGAAAGAACTCCTAGCGGTAGTTTTCGCTATAGACAAATTTAGATCATATCTAGTAGGAGCCAAAATTATAGTTTACACCGATCATGCTGCCATCCGTTACCTACTAAGTAAAAAAGATGCTAAACCCAGGTTACTTCGATGGATTTTGTTGCTACAAGAGTTCGACTTAGATATCCGAGATAAAAAAGGCACAGAAAATGTAGTAGCCGATCACCTATCTAGGCTAGAATACCTGAATCCTGAATTAGTACCCATAAATAATGATTTTGCCTATGATAGACTGATAGCCCAGTTGGAAACCATTGAAGATAAAAAACCAGACCCTCATGAGCACTTTCAAAAATCCTTAGCTGTAAGTAACGTGCCCTGGTACGCTGATTTTGTTAATTACCTAGCTGCTGATATCATACCCCCTGATCTCGATTACCACAAGAAGAAGAAGTTCTTAAGTGATGTTAGAAACTTCTATTGGGACGAGCCACTTCTTTTCAAGAGAGGTAAAGATGGCATTTTCCGCCGTTGCGTTCCAGAAGATGAGGTAGAAAGTATAATTCAGCATTGTCACTCTGCGCCTTATGGTGGACATGCAAGCACCTCTAAGACCTACGCCAAGATTCTTCAAGCTGGCCTATTCTGGCCTACCATGTGGCGTGATGTCCATGCTTACATTGTCAAATGTGATAGATGCCAACGCACAGGAAATATTTCAAGACGCGACGAAATGCCTTTAAGAAACATCCAAGAAGTAGAACTCTTCGACGTATGGGGTGTAGATTTCATGGGACCATTCCCACCATCTTTAGGAAACAAGTATATCTTAGTTGCAGTAGACTACGTGTCTAAATGGATTGAAGCGATAGCTGCACCCACAAACGACACTAGAGTAGTGATTAAATTATTTAAAAATTATATATTCCCCAGATTTGGAACACCCCGTTTAGTTATAAGTGATGGAGGATCTCACTTCATATCAAGAATATTTGATAAGCTTTTAAGCAAGTATGGAGTTAAGCATAGAGTAGCAACACCATATCACCCACAGACTAGTGGCCAAGTGGAAGTATCTAATAGGGAGATTAAACAAATTTTAGAAAAAACTGTCTCTGTATCCAGAAAAGATTGGTCACAAAAGCTTCAAGAGGCTTTATGGGCCTACAGAACCGCTTTCAAAACCCCTATAGGAACAACCCCCTACCAACTAGTCTATGGAAAATCTTGTCATTTACCTTTTGAGTTAGAGCATAAGGCCTATTGGGCCATTAAAACTTTGAATTTGGATTACCTAACTGCTGGTGAGAAACGTATCCTTGACATCCACAAATTGGAAGAACTCAGACAGCAATCCTACGAGAATGCCCTAATATACAAAGAAAGAACAAAAGCTTGGCACGACAAAAGAATCGTAAGAAAAGACTTCAACTTAGGCGACCCTGTTCTCCTGTTCAATTCTAGGCTACGGCTCTTCCCAGGAAAGCTCCGTTCAAGATGGACTGGCCCCTTCAAAGTATCAAAAATTCTGAGGTCTGGAGCTGTTGAAATAAAAAACGAGACATGTAAACCATTCATCGTCAATGGACAAAGACTGAAGCTCTACGAAGGAGGAGACATTCCAACAACCTACTCCAGCCACACTCTAAGCGATCCACCAATCCCGACAAGAGATGTATAAGTTCCAGTCGTCAAGCTAACGACGTTAAACAAGCGCTGCATGGGAGGCAACCCATGATTTTCTTACCTTATTTACTTTTTCTACATTTTGTTTTATTTTATTTCGTTATATTTTGTCAGGACTAATATTTGAAATGTTTGTGTTTTACAGGTTACTCTCCTTATCTTATTTCGAAACATTGGGGACAATGTTCGATTTAAGTGTGGGAGGGGATTTTATTGCTTTCTATTTCCATTTTTAGTTAGTTGTTTATTTCTTGTTTTTGTCTATGTCTTTTTTCTAGAAAATGCATGAGTCTGACGAGTCACCAGTACAGTGTATCCCTAGTGCACCCTCATTTTTCCCCATTTCTTTAGCCCTACAAAAAAAATTTTTTGCAAAAAGAAAACATTGTTGTTCTACACGTTTTTTTGGGCTTTAAGACAGGTTTGGATTAGGATGTGGTGACTTAGGTGAACTTTTTGAAACATTAGTATCGTTTTAGCACCGTAGACTTCACGAATATAGGAATCATTCCAAAACCCCATGTACCATGGCCTTAATTATCATTTCCAAATTTGTCCTAAGTAGTTTATTTCAGCAGTCAGCTCCGGCCTAAGCATGTTCTACGTAGGGGACTGATGAACATAAGTGAATGATCCAGTAAAATAAATAAAGAAAAAGGCAAACTCCGGATAGATGACCCTCACAAGGTCGTTTTAACCAAAAAGTTGAATTGTTAAAAATATATATATATATATATATATATATATATATATATATATATATATATATATATATAATTTTAGCTCACCCATTGTTAGTTGGTTTAGAGGTATCTGGCACTAAACTCGGTAGGGCGGATTACGATCCAATCCCCCACAACTGCATTTGGGTTAAATAAAAGGGTTTACACAGTCTTATGTGCCAGAAACCCTATGTTTTGGATCAGAATCACTAACAGGTCACTCTACTATGAAACATGTACGAATAACGGGCTTAATGTAATTGCGCCTGAATGAAAAGGACCCAAAAAGAGATGAAGAGGTAGGCCTAGTTATTGTGGGATGATACGGTTGATTAATATAAGAATGAAGTTTATGTCCGCCTCTGCGGATAAGTGTCATTACGATACCCTTGGTTCACTTAGTACCTGTCACTGCATCCTGACTTGAACTTAGAAGCCCTTTTTGCCCGAATCACGTGTCAGCACTAGTTTTCTTACTTTGAGCTTTAAATGTTTTGCTTGAGGACAAGCAAAGGTCTAAGTGTGGGAGAATTTGATGACACTGAATTTCACCGTATTTTTTACTCCGATTTCGCATGCATTCTTAGTCTTTTAATGTCATTTTATTATGTTATTATTATGTTTTTCTTTGTTTTCAGGTTTTTAGTCTAATCGGAGCCCCGAGCGAGAAAAGGAGCGAAAAAGGAGCCGAAATGAGCTAAAATAGAGAAAATCAGCATTTTGCACTTATGGCATCCACTCTGGCGGCCGCCACAGGGTCTTCCATGACGTGGCCATGTCTCAAACTCATCCCAACTGTTTTTCCCCACGATCTCCAACTGCCCAAGCAATTTTACACTCATGGCGGGCGCCATGGTGTTGTGGCGGGCGCCACAAGAGCAAAACAAGTTCCCGCCCAAATTCAAAAGCTAGGGGCATCCTTGTCTTTTCCACATGTTTCCTTGCCTATAAATAGGACTTTAGATTTTCGTTTTTCTTCATCCAAGTTTAGTTGTTCATAAGCATATATCAGTGTAATAGTGGTAATCGCTTCACATCGAGGTGTTACTACATTCGAGAGATCGAGTCTGTAAGAGCCTGTGAGATTGAGTCTTGGAGCACTCTGGAAGGAAGTTAATCCTGCCGCCATTTTACTTTCAGTTCGCATTTTATTCAACCACTCCGATTGGAGCAGGTTTTTATTACTTTACCTTTTGTCAACTTTATTTCTTGCACTGTCTTTTAATTTCATTTACTTTCCGCACTCGCACTACTTTCATTTACTTTCCGCACTCGCACTTAAATACTTTTTTTTATGAAAAATCTAAAAATGAACTTTTACTTTACCATGTCTGGCTAATTTTATAAAGGTTAGAGTGTGAAGATCATAACTGAACCGATAATCTGTACAATTGTTAGTGGAAACACTTAAGGGCTATTTTAACTTTCAATATAAGTTTTCCTGTTCTTAAATTCCGTTGGGTAAGATCGAAAGCCGTCCAACGCCTATCTAAACTTAATTGTTTTTAAACTATTTCAAAAACAGCGAAAGCGCTTTGTTTAGTTTATTAGGAGTTTTTAATTTAAAAGGAAAAGAGATTTTAAAACCATTTTCGGGCGCGTTAAGAAGTTTAAAGTCTGGTTCGTAAGAACCTCTTTTTTTTAGAAAATCCAGGTTAAAATACTTTTCAACTTGGTCAAGATACTATATTTCTTAAAAATAGGTTTACTACTCTAACGCAATGCGCGCCTTTTTATCCGTGACAATAAGAGGGTTTGATTAGGGGGTACAACTCGGTTCTGAGTACGCGAAAGCGACAGTTCCTGTCAAATTAGTTCTTTTCAAAGTAGAAGATATTGCCCGTAAGTAGTTCTATTAGCAAGTACTTGGATTATCAATTGGTTGTGTGAATTGCATTCGAACCTGTCTTTATCAATTAATTTTAATTACTTTATTTACTACCGTGCACTCTTCAAAACTACTATTTTCAATCACCTTAGATACACACCTTAACAATAGATAGCGATAGATTGACACTTGGTCTCTGTGGATACGATAATCTTTTATATTACTCTGACGCGTTCGTACACTTGCGAAAAAAATACGCATCAGCCACCTCATAATTATCATCAATGTGATGTCTGCTCTAAAAGCAATCGAGGATGTCCTGTGGTGCAGTCAGCTCTACAGGAACAAATGGATCTCGGATGGATCCAAGAGCATCGAGTTCGTGGAGTTAACATGGTTTATACGAATTCCAACGTCATTCAAAACCACGACATCCGTGCGATGAATGTCAACTTGGTGGCAATGCCCTCAAGGCAAAGCCATTATCATAATCTGCCGCGGCACGATTACAGTTCTTGTCTGACTTGCTCGGTAAACAAACAGGGATGCTCTTTCATACAAGAGGCCCTCCAGCATCAGATGGATCTTGGATGGATCCAAGACTACCATGATAGGAATCACTATCAGATCAACATGGTTCAGATCTTTGATATCCGCTTAATGAATACCAACCTGGTAGAGTTACATGCTGAACAGGTCCGGCTCAGGTTCCTGATATCACATGATTATCAGAGCTGTAAAGGGGGTTGCGAAAACGATCAAGGTTGTGCTCTTGTCCAGGAAACACTTCATCACTTGTTAAATCACTGGTGGCTTCCAATCTATATGGATGAAGACACTCAGTAAATTAGTATCAATAACAGGAACCCTACTCGGCGTCAAAGTCCGGATGTCCGATCTGTGGAAACTAACCTAGTGAGGTTGCATTGCATTCAAAGTGGGCGTAGCCAGGTGCCACCACACAACTATGAACGTTGTAGAGTCTGTTCGGAAAGTAACCAAGGGTGTTACCTTGTGCGAGCAGCTCTTCAGAGTCAGGTGGATCGTGGAGAGATTCGCCCATATCCGGGCTTCGGACCAATTAACTAGACGCCGAACTACCTTGCTGATTAAATTGAGGACGTTGTCGTAAACTCTGATCATCAGAGGACTAGGGATGTTTTCGCCATCATCCCTCTACTTGACCAATCAAGAGTTCCTAACCAGGAACGGATCGAGATTACTTACGATGGTCAAAAAAATAAGAAAGCTCCCATAGTCATTTATCTGTCGGGACCACTACCGTATGAATCAACTAAGGCAATCCCTTACAAATACGGTGCAACGATAATTGAAAATGGAAAGGAAATTCCATTACCCTCTATCGTTAATATTGCAGACATCAGTCGTGTAACACGGAGTGGTAGAATCTTCAACAGAGGAGTTGAAGAGTCCAACAAAGTAAAGGAACTTCAGACGGAACTTCCCAATCCACCAGTCGGTCAATACAGTAATCCCGACCTTTCGAAAAACAATGATGAGATGCTGAAGCTCATCCAAAGGAGTGAATATAACATTGTTGATCAGCTGTTACAGACTCCTTTGAAGATCTCGGTATTATCACTATTACTAAGTTCAGAAGCGCACAGGGAGGCTCTACAGAAAGTCTTGGAGCAAGCCTTTGTGGAACAGGATGTAACAATCAGACAGTTCGATAGTATTGTCTCTAACATCACTTCCTGCAATAACTTGGGGTTTAGTGATGAGGAATTACCTGAAGAAGGTCACCGTCATAACATGGCGCTCAATATTACAGTCAATTGCCAGGACGATGCTTTAGCCAGCGTACTGGTAGACACAGGGTCAACCCTGAATGTTATGACGAAGTCCACTTTGATGTAATTATCATTCAAAGGCCCTCCGATGAGAACCAGCGAGGTCGTTGTCAAAGCATTTGACGGATCCAAAAAAATGGTTATCGGCAAAGTCGACCTTCCCATAACTATCCGTCCTCACATTTTCAAAGTCACTTTCCAGGTCATGGACATCCGGGTAACATACAGTTGTTTATTAGGAAGACCTTGGATACATCAGGCTGGAGCGGTCACCTCGACCCTCCACCAAAAGCTAAAGTTCGTCCAGAACGGTCAACTCGTCACAGTCTGTGGGGAACAGGCCTTGCTCGTAAGCAATTTATCGCATCCCCATATGTGGAACCGGAGGGGATAATCGGAACCCAGTTCCAAATGCTTTTGCTACACAGTGGCGATCAAGCCGAAGGGGGAACTTCGATTTCCTCATATAAAGATGCTATCAAAGCGGTCGAAGGTGCCAATACAACAGGATGGGGACAGCTTGTCATTCCTACTGACAATAAAACAAAGAAGGGTCTTGGTTTTTCTGCAACCTGTACCCAGACAGCTGCCAACGATGAAAGTCTTCATCCCATTCAGAACTTCTTCCACAGTGGAGGTTTCCTTCAACCAGTAACTTAAGAAGTACACACTATCAATGAGGAGGATCCCTCTGACACAGATGAGGAATGGAAGTCCTACCTCAACGAGGACGGTTATATGTCTCAGGAAGAGGTGCCTACGCCATTTTACTATCCCGCACAGAGTCCGAGATTTATACCAAGGTCAGACGTCGAAATGATATATGGAGATTGTGATCCGGAAGGATGCCGTGTTCCACCAAACTCATTAGAGGAAGACACTCCGATGAAGGACAACTTTGATCACAACTACTATGGCCCGATGAATTGTCTGCCAATGTGGAAGCCTTACCCAGGAGACTTGGGGCAAGAGAGTTAGTCGAACAATGGAAATCAGCTGAGCATCATTTAACAGAATACCTGCGTCCCCACCATGTCATGGGATCAACACTCAGGTCATTCAGAAACTACTCAACATGACGATGAATTCACAATGTTTGCAGGACTAGAATTCATTAACTATGCTTTTCCCGAGGTCAACGTCATCGAGAAGGATGACTCCTCCAGTTCCAAAGAAGTATGGGACACCTTGGGACAACCAAGTGGAAAGTACGACTATATGGTTAAATACACCGCTCCTGAAAGCTCTCGTATCAGGCTCGAAGACATCCAGCCCACTGGATGGGGAGATTTTCCTGAGAGCACAAATACTCTGCAAAATGCAACAGACCTGGGAGACAGATTCCAATGATCCTGCTCCACCAGAAATCAGCGTTATTTCTGAAGACAAATCAAGGAAGGTACCAGACTTTGTGATTCATCAAGGAGTTCGCCGCCAATGGGTTGCTGTCGATGTTCCGAAGATTGTTCATAAGTCAAAGTAATTGCCGTCTTTAACCTTTCACCCTGCCCAGGTGAAACAGATGTTTTGATAGGGCTTGTTTTCTGTAAATTTTCCCTCTTCGTTTCGTCCAAAGCGACAGAGTTTTGTTTATAGGGCTGTAGTTTCAAGAATCGACTTGTTCATTAATAAAATAAATGTCGTTCTGTAATTTCCGCATTAATTGCTGTTTTCTCTTTTCATTTTTTCAGAAAATGGTAATCCTAAAAAACAATTCAAATAATAAAAACAAGCAGTAAAAAATATAATACACTGCACACACTTTTGCATTCTCAATCTCTTCTAAACACAAATCATCACGTCATGCAGATTGCTTGTTTTAAACCCTGTTGAAACATACGATCCGATACCTTCTCCCGACTTTGAATTCTCGGTATTTGGGGCTGAAGAAGAAGATGACGACGAAATTCCAGAAGAGATCTCCCGACTACTCAGACAAGAGGAAAGGTCCATTGAACCTCACAAAGAGCCGTTGGAAATGATCGACGTAGGTTCAGAAAAAGAGAGAAAAGAAATTAGGATTGGGGCACTGCTCAGTCCAACTGCCAAAGAGAGTTTAACAAAGCTTCTCAAAGAGTTTCCCGATGTATTCGCTTGGTCCTATCAGGACATGCCAGGGTTGGATACTGTAGCGCGGTTTTCGTGACCGCCCGCATCCGCCAGCGGATGGGATTGGGTGCTACTTTCTGATTTCTTATTTATCCTATGAAGCTGGAAAGGAAAGGGAAGCTATCTCAAACTAACCTTGCACGCAAATGTTTTCTTTAACAAGTGCTAAGAGATTGGGGAGTTCGGGGTCAGGTTATACAATGGGGAGTTATCAATTACCCATCCTATACATGGTTATCCATGGGTTGTTTGCAATTTTCCTTACTGTTCTACTGTTTTCTACTTGATGGGGTTTATCTGTAAAATGGGAAAGTTCCTCCTTTGGGAAGATTGAGAGATGTTGAAAAAATATTTTTGTTGTTTTCGGGTTTTTTTTTATGTTTTTGGTAAGGTACTGGACCTAAGGTTTTTTTGTTTAGTGTGCTCGCTAAGATTTCACAATCTTATGCCTACGTATTCCCGTTAAAGAAAACAGGGAAATCAGAGCAATCGTAGTTCCTCCTATTCTATGGGAGGAAAAGAGATATTTGGGTATCTTGTTCAAAGCCCAAGATATGAAGCTAAAGGTGATTTGTATCTTGTTCAAAGCCCAAGATATGAAGCTAAAAGTGATTTGTATCTTGTTCAAAGCCCAAGATATGAAGCTAAAGAGTGATTTGTGGGAATTGATTGAAAAGAGTGAAGAGATTAAAGATTGAGATATGAATATCCGGGAAAAACATCGGATGAAAATAGAAGGAATATCCGGGAAAGCGTCGGATGAAAATTGAAGGAATATCCGGGAAAACGTCGGATGAAAATTGAAGGAATATCCGGGAAAACGTCGGATGAAAATTGAAGGAATATCCGGGAAAACGTCGGATGTTAAAAAAAGGAATATCCGGGAAAGCGTCGGATGTAAAGAAGAGGGAAGGGTTTTTCCTGTGTTTAGAAGGAACTTGAGAATGTCTTTGAGACTCAAGAGGGGATATAGACTGTCCAAGTCTACTGGGTGTGTCTTTTGTACTATGTGTAAGAGAAAGTACGCTTCGGGA
Organism: Lathyrus tuberosus; assembly: GCA_022829125.1. Classification (NCBI taxonomy): domain Eukaryota; kingdom Viridiplantae; phylum Streptophyta; class Magnoliopsida; order Fabales; family Fabaceae; genus Lathyrus; species Lathyrus tuberosus. The sequence continues at coordinate 10,623,105 of JALAZF010000176.1, read as the reverse complement.
TCAAGATCTAGACTCTTTTGAAAGACTGTTCTAGTAAGATGACTAATTTCTGTTCCTATACCTCTAGGAGGCCGTCGGGACAATTTGTACAAAGCCTAAGAGAAGACGAGAATAACTTTTAAGAAGCCGAGGGACAATTTGTACGAAGCCCAAGAGGAGGCTATCATTCTCGGAGGAAGAGATCATTATACGAAGCCTAAGAGGAGGCTGTGAATACTTCTAAGAAGCCGACGGGTCCTTGTATTAAGCCCAAGAGGAGGCGGGGATGCTTTTAGGAAGCCTGAGGGTCCTTGTACAATGCCCAAGAGGAGGCCAGGATGCTTTTAGGAAGCCAGTGGGTCCTTGTACAATGCCCAAGAGGAGGCCGATGCTTTTAAGAAGCCAGTGGGTCCTTGTACAATGCCCAAGAGGAGGCTGATGCTTTTAAGAAGCCCGTGGGTCCCCAAACCCCGAGAAATTCAAGGCAAGCTATTCACAAGGAATAGATCAAGTCAGGAAAGTTCGAGAATTTGGAAAAAACTCAAAGATGCCATTCACGGAGAATACATTCATCTTTGGGAGTAGAGTTTCTTGACAATTCCTAATGAGGACAGCCGAAGAGAAGACTGTATCTGGTGATCCTATTGGGGATCTAGCTGTCTATTTCTACGAATAAACGAAACGGCTTTTCCTAGTTCTAGACGTAGTTGTCGGGGAAACTCTAAATATCTATACTATTATTACACAGTTGATATGAGTTTATGAAAGGAGACTTACAGTGAAACAGCCCCACAATACAGTTATATATATGAAAGAAAGCGGATAAACACTTACCCGGTTGTAGAGCTTCCATGCTGTTGTGTTAGTTTGTTCAACAAAGAAAGATTGAAAACAACAATATATTTCAAAATCAAAGGAGAAAGTATTTTGAAAAGAGGTTGGGGCTTACAGCTCAAGGAGAGGCCCAAGTTTTTATCAGTGATTGCACTGTGGTTTTGAGTTTATACAGGGACTTATACAAGTGACTGAGGCCCAAAAGGTTTTCTGTACAACGGGATGGGTCTTACACTCTCTCAAGAGGCCCAAAAAAAATCAGAGTCAATTATACATGGAAGAACGTCATGTGAAATAAAACATACACGGAAGAACATCGTGACAGATTATACAGACAAAAAGTTACGGAATACACATGGAAAAACATCATGGTAATCAGACAATAAATATCAACTGAAATACACGGAACAACATCATGTAATCAACAAACAAAGATACGCGGCAAAGCATCGCGAGATAAATAAAAGATATACGTGGCAAAACATCACAGTGAAAAAAATAGAAAACGCACGGCAAAACATCGTGATAGATAAAAATATACATGGCAATTGAATATACACGAAAAAGCATCGTGTGAATAAAACATGGATAATGAGTTCGAAAACTTACCTATTGGAGTAAGGTCCAATGCCTCTTCTCAAGCTTCCAGAAGCGATATAATGATCCTCAACGTATCATATAAGAACTCCTGCGTCAGGTAAAAGACAAAGCAGAGAAAACCAGAGATCGTAGAGAAATTCCCTAAGTCTTATCAAGTGGTTAGAATCGAATTTGAACATTTAATTAATTATTTACAAAAGTTTTACTTGAAAATAATCCTAAGAATAAATTACCAAATAATTGAATAAAACAATTTAAACAATTAAATGATTAATTACAAATTAATTAAATCAACTTTAATAACTTAGAAATTATCAATATATTTTTAGAATATTTAATCAAGATTAACTAACTAAACAAATATAAAGTTGTTTTAAAAAGAAAAAAATGGGCTACAAGAAGAATTATCAATTAATTTAAATATTAATATTTAATAAGATTAATTAATAATTTAATTAATCAAAGTTAAATAAAAATATCTAAATTAATTAATAATTAAACTATATTTTTACATTTCTAAATAAAACTAGAAATAAGAAAAATTAAATAATGAAAGAGAGAAATATGTGGGAGAGAGTTGAGAAAACAATGTAAGAGATTGTTTTGGTGTAAGAATGAATGAATGAAATGGTGGTATTTATAGGAAAATCTCAAGCTTAAAAATTAAGCTAACTTAGTTTAAGCTAGCTTAAATTTTAAGCTAACTTAAATAATTTTTTAGGCTAGCTTAATTTTTAAGCTAACTTAAATATCTATATACTAGAATAATATTTAAAACAAAATTGTATTAAAAACAAAAGTTTTTTTAGAATAAAATATATAAAAAACAAAAATTCATAAAAAAACAAAATATATATAAAAAAACAAAATATATGAATTTTAAAAATAATATAAATATATATTTATATATATATATATATATATATATATATATATATATATATATATATATAATATATATATACATATAAAAAATATGAAAATATATATAAAAATATATAAAATATAAAAAGACAAAAAAACATATATATATATATATATATATATATATATATATATATATATATATATATATATATATATATATATATATATATATATATATATATATATATATAAATACGGAAATTTATATATATATTATATATATATTATTATTATTTTTTATTATTTTTATTTCCATTTTTATTTTATATATGTAAAAATAAAATAAAAATGAAAAATCGATTAAATCGTGCGAAAGATAGATGAACAATGAACATTTGTAAATTTAATTGAAAAAACATGTCCGTTCATCGATTTTCGCATAATTAACCAAAAAAGACAAAAATTTCAACGTATATATTTCGACCGAAAATTCAAACAATATGCATGACAAAAACAAATGATATGATATGCAGATGACACGAAGTGAAAACACAATCGGGTTTTGACAATCGGGTGGTCAAAATTTGGGGTATGACATATATCAGCATCGTGGAACATCATCTGCCGTTAAAGTCGGAATGTTCGCCGGTAAAACAAAGGTTGAGACGGACTCACCCGGACATGGCCATCAAAATCAAGGAGGAGGTACAGAAACAGATCAACGCGGGTTTCCTTGCCACGTCAGAATATCCTCAATGGCTAGCCAACATAGTACCCGTTCCGAAAAAGGACGGAAATGTCAGAATGTGTGTTGATTACAGAGATTTGAACAAGGCTAGTCCAAAGGACGACTTTCCTTTACCACACATTGACATGCTGGTGGACAGTACATCAAAGTTCAAAGTTTTCTCCTTTATGGATGGATTCTCGGGCTATAACCAGATCAAAATGGCGCTGAAAGACATGGAGAAAACTTCGTTCATTACCCCATGGGGTACCTTTTGTTACAAGGTAATGCCATTCGGTTTGAAGAACATCCGGGGCAACCTATCAAAGGGTTATGACTACTCTCTTTCATGACATGATACACAAAGAAATCGAGGTATATGTCGATGATATGATTGCAAAATCTAAGACAGAAGAGGAGCATGTGACCCACCTGTCGAAACTATTCGAGCGTTTGAGAAAGTACAAACTCCGCTTGAATCCCAAAAAATGCACCTTCGGTGTCCGTTCAGGGAAACTCTTAGGGTTCATCGTCAGCCAGAAAGGAATTGAGGTTGATCCTGACAAGGTCAAGGCCATTCAAGAAATACCTTCTCCACAAACTGAAAAACAAGTAAGAGGATTCCTAGGACGTTTGAACTACATCTCCAGATACATATTCCTCATGACCACGACGTGTGCGCCGATTTTCAAATTACTCAAAAAGAATCGGGACTGCGTTCGGACAGAGAATTGCCAAACCGCCTTCGACAGTATCAAGGAATATCTGTTGAACCCACCGATTCTATCACCTCCAGCGGAAGGAAGACCACTAATCATTTACCTCACGGTCCTAGAGGACTCCATGGGATGTGTACTTGGCCAACAAGACGAAACCAAACGGAAAAAGTCTGCCATTTACTATCTGAGCAAGAAATTCACCGACTGCGAGACTCGGTACACGATGCTCGAGAAAACTTGCTGTGCTTTGGCTTGGGCAGCCAAACATCTTCGCCAATACATGATTCGCCACACTACTTGGTTGGTCTCCGAGATGGATCCAATCAAGTATGTCTTTGAAAAGCCTGCTCTCACGGGAAGAATTACCCGTTGGCAGATGTTGCTATCAGAATATGACATAGAGTACCACGCTCAAAAAGCCGTTAAAGGGAGTATTTTAGCCGATCATTTGGCTCATCAACCGATTGACGATCAAGAATCAATCGGGTTTGATTTCCCAGATGAAGATGTCATGTATTTAAAAATGAAAGACTGCGATGAACCGCTACCCAGTGAAGGGCCAGAACCAGGTTCCCAATGGGGACTTATCTTTGACGGAGCAGTTAATCAGTAGGGAAACAGAATTGGGGAAATTATTGTTACCCCTCAGGGTACCCACATTCCTTTCACTGCCAGACTTACGTTCAAATGTACAAACAATAAGGCCGAATACGAAGCTTGTATTATGCGTCTCGAGGAAGCGATTAATTTGAGGATCAAGAACTTGGACGTATACGGCGATTCAGCCCTGGTTATCAATCAGATCAAAGGAGATTAGAACACATACCAATCAGGACTGATTCCTTACAAAGATTATGCAAGAAGGTTGTTGCCTTTCTTTAACAGAATTGAGTTTCATCATATCTCTCGTGATGAGAATCACATGGCTGATGCCTTAGCCACCCTCTCTTCCATGATTAGCGTAGGTCGATGGAACGACCTACCTAAAATTGACATAATGCGCCTTGAACGGCCCGTTTACGTCTTCACGATCGAAGCAGTCATAGACGACAAACCTTGGTATCACGGTATCAAATGCTTCCTTCAGAAACAAGAGTACCCACCTGGGGCATCCAAGAAAGACAGGAAGACCCTCAGAAGACTGGCAGGCAGCTTCTTCCTGAGCAGTGACACTCTCTATAAGAGAAACTTCGACATGGTCTTGCTCCAATGCATAGACAGACCAGAAGCAGACATGCTGATAAAAGAAATTCACGAAGGGTCCTTTGGCACTCATGCCAACGAACACACAATGGCGAGAAAAATTCTGAGAGCAGGGTACTATTGGTTAACCATGGAATCCGACTGTTACGAGTACATGAGGAGGTGTCGTAAGTGTCAGATATACTCCGACAAAATCCATGTACCGTCATCACGTCTCAAAGTTCTTTCTTCCCCATGGCCTTTTTCCATATGAGGAATCGACATTATTGGCATGATTGAACCCAGGGCTTCAAACGAACATCGGTTCATTCTGGTAGCCATTGACTATTTCACCAAGTGGGTCGAAGCAGCGTCATACGCTCATGTAACCCGACAAGTGGTAGTTCGTTTTATCAAAAACAATATCATCTGCCGTTATGGTGTTCCGAGCCAGATCATTATTGATAATGGATCTAACTTGAACAACAAGATGATGAAAGAGTTGTGCGCAGAGTTCAAGATCGAACACCATAACTCATCTCCCTACCGGCCCAAGATGAACGGAGTGGTAGAAGCGGCTAACAAGAACATCAAGAGGATTGTTCAAAAAATGGTTGTAACCTACAAAAACTAGAACGAGATGCTACCATTTGCTCTTCAAGGTTATCGCACATCTGTCCGCACTTCAACAGGGGCAGCCCCTTTCTCTCTAGTGTATGGCATGGAAGCAGTGCTCCCCATAGAAGTAGAGATCCCATCAATCAGGGTGTTGATGGAAGCTAAGCTTACAGAAGCTGAATGGTATCAAAGTCGACACGACGAGCTGAATCTGATCGAAGAGAAGCGAATCACGGCACTATGCCACGGTCAGTTATATCAACAAAAAATGAAGAGGACGTTCGACAAAAGGGTCCGACCTCGCATCTTTAGAAAAGGAGACCTCGTGCTCACGAAGATACAATCTTTTCTCGCCGATTCTCGGGGCAAATGGACTCCGAATTACGACGGCCCCTATGTGGTCAAGAAAGCTTTCTCAAGCGGCGCCTTGAGACTTGCAACCATGGGCGGAGAAGAATTTGCCTACCCCACGAATGTTGACGTAGTCAAGAAATACTTCGCCTAAATAAAAAAAAGTCTCGGTGGATTGAAAACCCGAAAGGGCGGTCCAGGCAAAAAAAAATTATTAGAGACATGATAAAAAATCATCCCGGTGGATTGGAAATCTCAAAGTACAATCCAGGTAAAAGTTAGGGATAATGGCAAGTAACTACGTCCAACAGGGGCAAATCCCCTAGCAGCAGTTACGTCTTCCGTCAGGAAAACTCCAGTCAAGGTCGTCTTCGACAGAAGCTCAGGATGTCCTGAATTCAAAGTTGGTAGAAGGATAGTGGTCGTTATATTTCAACGTAACCCTTTTCCCTGTAAATTACCATTTTCTAACTTTGTAAATACTCTATGGAATCACGCACTTGGCTGATTTCCTTCTTATCAATAAAATTTGAGCCCTTGTGCTTTTGTTTACAATTCTCATTTGTTTTAGCTTTACAGAATGATGTTTTAACATGATCAACGATTTTTGAAATAAAACAAAAACGAATTTACTTGTTAAAACTTTTTCTGCTTTTAAATTAAAGATGGCATTTCTTTTGACTGTTGAACATCGAAAGAACATCAATCGCTTCTCCGGAAGTGGGCAAACTTCAAAGTGCAGAATCAAAGTACTCCTTCTAAACCAGTGCGCCTGAATGAAGGATCAACTGTATCAGATGCGGTTTTCCTATTTGATACCCCTTGGCCAAGTTCTTATCTCCTAAGCCCGACCAACGGTATTCCCTACAGGGACTATCTCTCCTAAGTAAGGTAGAATTGCTACTTTTGGACCGACAGGCACGTCTTCGCCCCGCGATGGCCGAGTATCCGGTCATGTTCATCCATCAGTCTGTATGTCACGTCAGTTTTGTCAGCATATACATACATACATCATGCATTATTGATTTACATTCATATTCATATTGAATCATTATCACTCTAGTCGTTCTTGTTTCCTAGTGATAACCGTCCTCTCAATCGAGTTGTCGGTTTTTTCCTCGTCAGGAAATGTTGCGTCTGAACAATCTCTCGTCCAGTTTATTTATGGATTGAAGTTGGCTCCTTGACCACTTTGATAACTTGAACCTCTGAAAGACCAGAAAACGTTCAACAAACATCACTCTTCGCCATTGAAGATGATATCCTTGCTTTCCCGGATTAAGGAAAATCTCCAGAGAAAGCCTCGTAATCAGAGATTCGGCAGTACGACAGTTTTTCTCAAAAAAAACCGCTGATGAAAAGGTCATCGACACCTCAAAATTGGATCCCATCATATGGCATTTCTCCGGGAAGATCCTGAGAAAAGTATGATGTGAGACCCCAAGCGGAAGTAGTCTCTCAAGAAACTCGTTTTCCCCAGTAGAAACAAATGGCATCTCCAACAGAGACGTTTGTACACCTCTACAACTCAAACGACTGGGTTCCCTAGCAAGTCTGACATCAACCTTTTCCGTCAAATGGCATCTCCCCAGTAAAATTTGGCGAGAAGTTTGAGGAAAACCACTACGCATAGCGTCCCTTGTCAAGAAAGCTTATTGCCAAAAGAAACTGAGACCGGTTCCTTGGTAGGAAACCAGGATCGAGGGGAAGTTTACATCAGAAACTAAGACCAGTTCCTCGGTAGGAAACCAGGATCGAGGGGAAGTTTGTATCAAAAACTTAGACCAGTCCTTGGTAGGAAACCAGGATCGAGGGGAAGTTTATATCAGAAACTGAGACCAGTTCCTTGGTAGGAAACCAGGATCGAGGGAGAAGTTTACACCAGAAACTAAGACCAATTCCTTGGTAGGAAACCAGGATCGTGGGGAAGTTTTTACATTTTCTAAGCATCGTTGCTTAGCAAAAGAAGATGGATGGGCAAGCAGCCATTCATAAACCATCATCAAAATTTCGGATATTCCGATATTTAATCCTCTTGCACCCCGAATGTCTGAATACAATCGCCATTCACACCTTCAGGTCCAAGAAGATTAAATAGGGGCATATGTCATACCCCAAATTTTGACCACTAAGATTCCCATCATTGTGTAAATCATCATCACAATATGGGTAAATCATTGTACCTCATTAGTCTCCCCAAAGATGGGTGAGCATCCACTACAATCAAAATTAGGGTTTTGAGCCCTCTCAGAGCTTTTAGACAAAGGATCAATCAAGGGATGACATGATCTTTAACTTGTCTAACCTTTCAAACATCCATAAAGGATCAAGAGGATTCCCACTTCAAGGATTAAGCACAAGGCTGCTCCCTTCTAGGTGGATCAAGCCTCAAGATCGCCAGTGTAATCAAATTAGGGTTTTGGTCGACCAGGGCCTCCAGATGGAAATTTTCCTTTAGGCATGAGCCAATGCTTCAAGGTATAACCTAAAATACTCCATGGAACCTCATGGACCCAATCATCAAGTCAATTTAGCCTCAGGGGATACCTTCATCAAAAATCAGGAATTAGGGTTTCTTGACCTAATTCACCCCTAAGTTGACTTTTGGGACAAATCATGAGCCAAGACCTCAAGAGAGGATTTGAGGGTCTTTAATACACCATATTGATCTGTTTGCAACAATGGATTGATCCAGAAAGCTTAAGCAACAAGTTTCAATTTCATCTGGACCACAATTAGGGTTTCGCGAGAAAAGTCAACTGTAACTTTGACTTTTGACCAGGACATGCTCCCAAACCCTAGGACGTGAATCAATACACCCTATAATACCTATGAAATCAATCCATCAAGTTTGATTTAGGTCAAGGACTTGATTTCATAGAGGATTGCACAGTTTGGAATTCATCTGATAAAAAGTCAACTGTGCACAAAAGTCAACTTTGACTTTTTGAGATTTTTCACAAAAATGGATTTTTAACCCTAAAATGATGTTAATGTATGATTTGAATCATCATTCATCAAGAAAAATCAAAGAAAGTGGGATAACTTGTAAAAGGGGTAACCATAAAAACTTAGAAAAATTTCTAAGTTATGGAACAAAGTGGCAAATGTACCAACTTTGGAGGATCATAACTCCTAAACCACAAAGCCATTTTTCCTCATCCAAGTCTTGATTTGTAGATCTCATGGCCCTCTACAAAAGCTTAAAACTGACCTCCCTCCAAATTCCTCATGGATTTTGAGTTATGGAATGATCAAAATCACAAAAAGTGAAAATGTCACTTTTTTTTCCAACACTTAGTGAAATTTTCACTAAGTCAGAATCTGCCTTACTTTTTTCCAAATGTAGGGGCATTTTTCACTTGGATCCAAAAAGTATCAAAACCAAATATGATCAAACAGTTGTTGTATCATATGAGGGCTTTCCAAAATGGCCAAGAACATCACCAAACTCAACTTGAGTCATGAGATATGACAATGGCAATATGCCTTGCTGAAAACTGCCAAGGCTAGGCAGAATTTTGTACTTTTGCTCGATTTGGAAAAATCAGATAATTCCAAGCCTTGTCATCACTTTGGACACCTCTTAGGATCAAATCTAAAGGAGACAATCACTGAGCCAAGCCTCCAAAGTCTTTGGATCAAGAAGTAGCATGTCAAACCTAGAATTGCCTAAAATAGGGACAAGACTCCAATTTTGGATTGGAGCATTTAATAGATGTTTAGAGGTGGCATGGACTGACATATTTGCAACTGAATTCAGTCAAGAATGATCCAACAACTAGGGAACCAAAGCCCTGTGCTCTAACCTCTAGTCAATGGCTAGAGGAGACTTGGATTCTCATTGCTCAACATTGGCCAAACCTCTGATGCAGTTGCCATTCACTATTGATCCCAAAACAAACTTGCTCTACTATAAATAGAGATCATTTGTGCTCGGTTTGAGTACACCAAAGCCATCAAACAGATGCTTTCCTCAAAACCCCTCTCTTTAGGCCAAAATGCCTTCTTTAGCAAGGTAACTATGAGTTTTTGAGTTTGAGAGCAATTCCAATCAAACCAATCACACACACACCTCATAAACATCATATGTAGGTGATCCAAACTCTCACAAGTGACCTGTAACACCAAAATCACAAAGTCACCTCTCAAAACCTTAAAATAGGCCTTTTTATGCATTTTTCAAGCCATGTCTTGATTTAGTCACTTTCCAAACCAAATAAAACCTCAAACACACTCCAAATAACATCCTTGAACTGTCCCAAATGGTTCCCCCCATCTGGAACACCATTTGAGGGAGTTGCTATTTTGGTCATTTTAACTCCTTTTGCAAGAAAGGGCCAGTTTGTGTTTTTGCAGGTTCCAGCTAATTCCACTCATCCTAAAAGCTTCTAAGGGATCATTTGAGAGTGTCCAAAGCATCAAACCATTTCTGGAACAAAGAACTTGGCAAATTGCAAAAAAACTCCAAAAGCTCAAAAGAGAGGTAAGCATCATGACTTGAACTCTCCAAAATATGCATTGCTTTGAAGTCCACTGATCATGCACACCTTATAAATCTTATATATGTTGTGTTTGAACCAATTGATCATGTAATTCATGCCTGTATCAAAGTGTAGCATAGAAAATGCAATTATAGGCCTTTTTCAAAATCCCTATCGGATTTTAAGGAGGGAGTATGATCTGAAAAAAATACCACCACCATTGGATTCCTTGTGAAATTCTAGGCCAGATGCATATAAATTTTGTCTCAAACCATTGAGAAATGAGAAAGTTATGACCTTCACGTTTTTGACCCAAAACTTGCCTTGCCTTGCCTTGACCAAGCCTAGAAAACAAGGCAAGCCTTGTATATTTGTGTTTTCACTTCAAACAATGGATGTATCACCACCCCAGTGGTAAGGCACATGCCCTATAACCTTGAGGTCATGGGTTCAAACCCCACCGATGCCATTTTGTGTTTTTTTCACATTTTTGCTATTTTTCCAATATTTTTATGTTTTATTAATTAATTGGAAAATTAATAACTCTTTCAATTTTAATTATTTTTGATTGGTTCTTTTTGAAAAAAATCACAAAAATGTTGAAATATTTTATTCCACAAAAAAATTAGAATTATATTATTTATTTAATATAATTAGTATTTTTTGTGAGTAAATTCTTTTTTAATTGTTTTAAACATTTTAAAAATGAATATTTACTTTAAAAAATCAAAATCAAATGAGTTTTAATATCTCGTGTGATTAATCCCTCATTTTCAAACCTTAAACAAAAATCACAAGTGGTTTATTCAAATTCATTTGGTATTTTTCATTGATTTTCTTTTAATATTTACTTTTAAAGGAAAACAAATTAGGGTTTCTTTGATTTTCACCCTCACAAATCATTTCAAACACTCATGGGCCTCTAATAGAGTGTAAGACCCAATCCTTTGTAAATACAAACTGTTTGTGGGTCTCACTTATTATATAAGTCCCGTTTTATTTCAAAAGTTCGGGGCGATCGTCGCCCTTTTAAAATAAACCATATGGGCCTCTCCTCGAGCTATAAGACCCATTCAAAACACTTTGGGCCTCTATTAGAGTGTAAGACCCAACCCCTTTGAAAACCAAACATTCTTGGGCCTCAGTCATTGTATAAGACCCACTGCGTTTTCAAAATCTCAGTGCAATCGCCATTTCAAACAAAAATCATCTGGGTCTGCCCTCGTGTTATAAGCCCCATTCTTTAAAACCTTTGGACCTCTTGAGAAAGTGTAAGACCCACCCCTTTGAACAGAAAACCTTTCTTTGGCCTCAGTCACTTGTATAAGTCCCTGTACAAAACAACAGTGCAATCACTGACAAAAGCCTGGGCCTCCCCTGAGTTGTAAGCCCCAATCTTTATTTTCAAAACACTTTCTCATTTGATTTTGAATATAATATTGTTATCAAAGCTTTCTTTGTTGAACAACTAACAAAACATCATGGAAGCTCTACAACCTGTCGTACCTCGAAAAATACGATCCTCGCGATGGACGCGGAAAGAACTGTTCGAAACAGAGTCGCCACCGAACTTTATTTATCCCAAAAGAGGGAAAGGAAAAATATCGAGAAAACCTTTGAAAGGGATAAGAAAATGGTCGTCGCAACCAAATTCGGGTTCGGGAGTCGGTTACGCAATAGGGAAGGTATTAGCACCCTCTACGTCCGTTGTACTAAACGGGAACCTCTTGATTCGATTCGTGAGGAAGTTAGTTAGGTTTGTTTGTTATCTTCTAAAGGATTATTATTAAGGGGAAAATGGGTGGTTTTTTATTAGGGTGCTCGGCAAGGATTAGAACCCTTGTGCCTACGTATTCCCTCGTGCAATGGGAAAGTCAGAGCATTCGTAGTTCGTGGGACTACGGTTTGTTGGTTTGTGTTTTTTAGGCGAACGTGAGTTTAATTCGCATTCTAACTGCTAAACGTTGGCTTGTCGGCTCGTCATAGGAGGATGAAGCACTAGTTCATATGTGCGGAAGAATGGATTAAACAATGTTCTTTTTGTGAAAAGTTGTTTGAGTATGAATTAAGTATGTTAAGATTTGATTGAGAAAAAGGTTTGGATTTGGACGTGTTTTAGGGTTTCGGTCGCACGTGGGCGAGGAAAGGATAATTTTGATCGTGTTGGATATTTTAGAGGCAACAATTGCTGACACACGAGTAAGAGAACTCGCACCCAAGCAATAGCTGACGATTGTTCATACACGAGTAAGAGAACTCGCACACAAGCAATCGACGAATTGTGGTTTATGTCTTTTAGAAGTGTCAATTGTTCACACACGAGTAAGAAAACTCGCACCCAAACAATCAAGGAGAAAGACCAAAGACTTTATCCCCCTCACTTCACCTTTGGCAAAAATGTTTAGATAAAGGTTTAATGTTTTAAAGATTGATTGAGAAATGGTTTAAATGTGGTCGAGTTTCGTGTGTTTTAGAGGCGCCAATTGTCCACACACGAATAAGGAAACTCGCACCCAGACCATTGAAAAGAAAGACCAAAGACTTAGTCCCCCTCTTTTTCACCTTTGTAAAAATGTATTTGAATATTGATTACATATCTTAATGTTTGATTAAGAAAATGAGTTTGAAGGTGATCGGATAAAATGTGTTTAGATAGAGATTAAGTATTTTAATGATTATTTGAAAAAAGTTTGCATGTTGTCGAGTTACAAGTGTTTTAGTGGTGTCAATTGTCCACACACGAGTAAGAGAACTCGCACCTAAACAATCGGCAGGTTAAAGTTTAATTTTTTAGAGGCATCAATTGTTTGCACACGAGTAAGTGAACTCGCACCCAAACAATTGAGGAGAAGGTTTAAGTTTTTTAGAGGCGTCAATTGTTCACACACGAGTAAGAGAACTCGCACCCAAACAATTGAGGAGAAAGACCAAAGACTTGATCCCCCTCACATCACCTTTTAGGAAATGATGTTTGAATATATTATTAAGTGTATTAAAGCGTTTGATTAAGAAAAGAATTTGAGTGTTATCGGATTATATGTATTTTAAAGGCGCCAATTGCCCACACACGAGTAAGGAAACTCGCACCCAAGCAACTGAAGAGAAAGACCAAAGACTTAGTCCCCCTCTTTTTCACCTTTATGAAAATGTTTAAGTATTATTACGTATGTTGGTTTGATTTGAGAAAAGCACTCGACGTTGGATCGAGGTTTTAATTTACGTATGAGGAGGTTAAGAAATGGAAGGAAAGGAAGTTATGGTGTGAAGTGAAGGTTGGAAATACTTGATATATGGATCAAGTAAATGCTTAGGATTGAATTGATTGAATTTATTTGGAAAATACTTGATGTTGGATCAAGTTTGTTTCACTCTTATGAAAAGGGTTGATTTTAATCTCATGGAATTAATTAAGCCATGATTAAACACAAACCAATCACATGCATGCATACAAATCAAAATAAAATGGATAATCGTTGCATAAGGCCCAAGAGGAGGCAAAGGGGAGGTCGATTGCGATCGTGAAAACGATTGACTTATCAGGTATGAAAATGATTGACACGAAGTCCAAATATTAGTTGAAAAATATTTTGATTTGAATAAACACGCAATGACATAGCATAATATAATCAAGGCATAAAAAAAATGGGGGAAGAAATATGCTTCTAATATGGATACAATTCTAGAATGAGGCATGAAAGATAAAATCGAGATTCTAGGGGTACCTAACGGAGAAGGTCCGTTGCCTCTTCGACACGTGCAAAAAGCTCAAGAATTGTTATAAGTTTCACGACTACCCATCCGATTAATCCTCAAGTGTCCAAAATCAAAAATCCACATCCAAGATCAACTTAGCCCAAAATCAGAAGTGCTAATCAAGAGAGTCAGAAAGTTAGCAAGAATTACTAAAAGAAATCTATTCAAAGTTGTCAACATAGACCAAAAATCTAAATATCAAAATCTAATTAATATAAATTCTAAATCAAATTAATTAAAATATAAATCTTAAAGAAAATACTAAAATTAAAATCTAGTAATAAATAATAAAAAAAATTAACTCAAAATAAAAACAAGATAAAAAAAGCATATGAGGATCATCTGGGCTCAAAGGCCCATCACCTTTTCACAACCAGGGGTGCGGATGAATAAAACAAGGGTGGTGATAATAGGAATCCAAGGATTGTGCTAATGGAAGAAACCTGGAATCATTATGGGCCGTGAGGCCCATTCATTCATTATCAGCAAAAACAACAAAAACGGGCCTTAAAGCCCTCGGTCCGCATGAAATGACGCCGGGAGAGAAAACAAAACACCTCCCTTATCCAAAAAAAAGCTCCAACACTTAGTCAAAGTAAAAAGGAAAGTTAACCAAAGAAAAGCACAATGGTATTCAGAGTCTCATCATCAACATCTCTGTCAACACTCATCATGAACTTAAAAACAAAAAGAAATAGAAATTGAAAGCAGAGCATCACGGCAGCGCGTCTCATCACTGTTGCACCCCAAAATTTGCCCTCCTTACTTTTTTTTACTAACTGGCTTATGTTCATTTCATTTTTGCATTATCATGTATGCATATCATTAGCATGGGGTCAAGGTGCTTGAAACAGTTCAAGAAAGGTCCTATCTGGTCTACTACATCATCAAGAGTTCATAGCTTATTCCAGGCATTTTTAATATTTTCGTATTTTCATTTGTCTGACTGTATTTCCACTCTGCATCATCTAAATAGCATAAAATAGTGCTTTCCATCTCGCATACTGCCTAAAATATTGGTCGGAATAATTTCTCGGAAATTTACAGACAGAGTGGTCAAATTGAGTTTCAGCGGTGCTCAAAATCAGGGGGACAGAAAATTTTAAAATCGAACTTGCAGACGTCAATTATATTATTCTACGGTTCGCATGTTCGTTTTAATCTTTCGTCATATTTTGACCAATTTGAGCATTTTTACGGATCAAAATTTATTTTGAAATCTGACCAAATGCTGTATTTTTTCGAGTCATATATTTCGTACTAATCATTTTAGTGTACTCGGTTTGTTTTTTTCGATCACTTAGGCATCCGATTTTTATTTATTTGGGGTCCGTTTATATTACTTTTTTAAAACTAATTTTAAGAATAAATAAGTAGTGATTAGCATTTTATTTTAATTTTATCTTAAATTTTTATTTTTATAAATAAGTAAGTTTAGTTTTTATTTCAGATTTATTAAATTATTTAAATTCTATTTAATTTTTAATATTATTAAACTTGGGCCTCAAATTGGGTATTAGGGACATTATTGGCAACTAAAAGTTAACCCTAATTTTAGTCCCTATATATATACCAAAGTTACACTTTGTTGAAAAACGGAGGAAGACGAAGACTGGAAAAACTTAGCAGATCGCCGCTTAATTATTTACTTTTCGTCTTCTATTACCGAGTAAGTAAAATAAACCGCACCGCCGGTGGTAGCTTCATGGTAGTTGTTTAATCTCTATGCATAATACAGTATTGAAATCCATGTTTTACTAATAACCCACGTTCATATATTATGATTTTAAAACTTCATGTTCCTAATATAATAACTCAAATGCTACTGTATCACAATTTTATATGTTTTGTTTGGTGTTACAAACAGTAATCGCCATGTCTTTTAATAACCGCCAAGTCTTTTCTTTGTTTCATGAACGAGTACGTTTAACCATATACATATTTTCCTTTGTTTATTGAAAGAATACGTTTGAAAAAAGATATATATATATATATATATATATATCAATTCTTTCTTATTAGATTATATTGTTTGATTGAATCGTGTCGATACGCTGTTTGCATATTGGTGCATGATGCGTGACATTCACTTTGGTTCGATCCGGTTGCGATGATCGCATTTTTGCGTTAGCAACATTATTGCTTTAAAATGTCTTAAAATTTATTTTTCTATGCATTTTCTATCTCGAAAAAATTTAGATCCGTACAATTCGGATCCGGTTGCGTTGACCGCGTTTTCGCGATAGCAACATTGTTGAGGTTTTTCTTTTCAAAGCTAAATTTCTCTTTTTTTGAGTTGCCTTTTTTTTGTTATATTTAGATCCGTACAATTCGGATCCGGTTGCGATGACCGCGTTTTCGCGATAGCAACATTGTTGAGGTTTTTCTTTTCAAAGCTAAATTTCTCTTTTTTTGAGTTGTCTTTTTTTGTTATATTTAGATCCGTGCAATTCGGATCCGGTTGCGATGACCGCGTTTTCGCGATAGCAATATTGTTGAGGTTTTTCTTTTCAAAGCTAAATTTCTCTTTTTTTGAGTTGCTTTTTTTTTGTTATATTTAGATCCGTACAATTCGGATCCGGTTGCGATGACCGCGTTTTCGCGATAGCAACATTGTTGAGGTTTTTCTTTTCAAAGCTAAATTTCTCTTTTTTTTGAGTTGCCTTTTTTTGTTATATTTAGATCCGTGCAATTCGGATCCGGTTGCGATGACCGCGTTTTCGCGATAGCAAAGTTGTTGAGGTTTTTTTTATTTTCTTTTTTTTTTGTAATATTATTTGAATAATTTCCTTTTGAATTTAATTCATGCACCGTTTTTACCATTTTATAAAATTTTCACAAATTTTATTTTTATTTTTATTTTATTTTTATCATTTAAATTAATAGTTTAATTCAAGTTCTTTTTGCATTGCACATTTCATGCATACCCTAAATTGTTTATTTTCATTCACCTCATCTCTCTTACGTATGTCTATTCTGTACTAATCTTTTATGCAGGGACTAAAGTAAGTTCTTTAAGGGCATGGATAAGTATCCATGGTCACCCTTACCTTCTTCTCTCCTATCTTCTTCCTTTAGGATTTAGGTTGTCGTCAAACTTCACTAACCCTAGGTCACCCATGCATGACAACTTTAGGATTCATAGTCCCTTTAGAGTTACCCTTGTGTCTTCTCTCTTCTCATCTCAAACTTCTTTAAAACACTTAATAAGTATAAAGTGTATTGCGCACGAGCCTTAAGCGTGGGGAATGAGAAATGAGGGGCTTCCTCTCATCTTTCTAGAGTACTTAGCGAGCGTCCTGTCTTGGGACGATGCGTTAAGTATTCGCCCCTGTGCCCTAGACTTTGGTGCAATGCAATTTAGGAACTAACTTAAGCCACTTCTGTCCTAAAAAATGCAAACAAACCTCAAACCTTTTTGTCCTTCGGGATTGTCAAACTAAAGCCTATTTTCAAAAAGGGCACGTTACCTTCCGTCTGAGTCGCAAACAGGCATCGACCCTAACTGCCGGACGCGAACTTAACGTCGCTCATAAAAAACACAAAAAGAACTTGGTCCGAACTACGTTGACTCTGAATTCCCCATTGCACAAAGGGGGTACGTAGGCCTAGGACGTCGACGTCCTACCGAGTCGGTCTTTGTCTTTCCCTCTCCCGCTTAGTACAGCCCTAGATGATAGTATGACTTACCCTTAGAATAGACAACAAGCGTGGATCCCATCGAGTACGATGGACGCGTGGGGTGCTAGCACCTTCCCCTCGCGTAACCGACTCCCGAACCCAGGTTATGGTTGCGATGACCATTCCTTTCCCTCTTCCTAAGGTTTATGCAGTGTTCCCTTTCCCTCTCTTGGGATAAATTTACACGGCTGGCGACTCTGTTTTTCTGCGCCACTCTCGCGTTTGTACCTAGATGAAAATCCCGGGAGCGACAGCTGGCGACTCTGCTGGGGACCATGGTTGACCTATGCTGGTCCATCCCTAAGCGAGTCAATCCTAACGCTTGCTTGTCTTTGTTCTCTTTGGGTGCTTTGTTTTTGTTTTGCTTTATGTGTTGTATTTTATTTTTATTTTTACCGCATTTTCTGCATTTCATATTTTATTACTGTCATGCTGCTGTGCTGTGCTGGCTGTCTTTGTTTTGCAGGTTGGGTGGGTCTGAGAGCTAAGCCCAATACCAAGGCTTGAGAATACCCTAGGACTAGAGTGGAAAGTAGTGGGACCTACGTGCCCGCTTGGTACGTTTGTGTGTTCACGAAATTCACAACCAGACGAGGCTATCTTGGGACGCATTCTAACGTGTGTGTCTTGCGCATGTTGGGGTGTTGATCTAGAGAGCTGTCGACTCTGGTGACCGATCATTGAGGACCTTAGTGGAAACATCCCTCTTTAGTGGTGACAGTGGCAGACCACCTCCCGTGGCAAACCCATTCGCACCCGAGGGCCCGCTTTGGAACTCGCATAGGATGGCGCCTACGTTTTGAAGAGAATCAGTGGAGGCACTCCTCGATTGACTTTAGTACTATACCCAGAAGGATGAATGTACTATTGTTTCTCGACCTCAGTGCCAAAGCTGAGGACCTTCCGCCTTGGAGAATCAGTTGAGGCCTCCTCGATTGATGATGATGCCAAACCAGAAATGGTGAACGTATCATCATTTCTCGACCTGAGAGCCCGGGATACTGAACATCCTAGTACCTACACGTGAGAGGGGATGGGCGCTTGCAGGTTTGCAGGTAACCTTGACCTTCAACATACCCAGTTTTTCTGATCGGCAGATTTATCAGAGTGGTATTATATTTATTCCAATATTCAGGGTATTTGGGCAGGTATTTGAGATGGTTCAGCTGGTACAGTGCAGCAGTGTCTAGTCTGTGTGGCATCCTTGACCCCATGTGTGCATTTGCATCATCATTTTGCATCCCAACATGTTTATTCATTTGTAGGGTTGCATCCTAACTTTGATTCTGAAACTAAACTGGAATCAAGGGGTGGATCGCCCTGCGAATTTTTAAACGTGTTCATTTGCATAGTCATAATCATTTTGCATAATTATTTTGCATAACAGGTGTTTATCTCTGGTATTCTTATTTTTGCTCTCCATCTCAGTCAGGATTGATCAGCCAGTTCACCGGTATTCTACTCAGTCTGTGATAACTAGGGGATAGCCATGGAACAACTCCGTTCAGAGATGCTTGAAATGAAGGTTCAGATGAGGAAGTTTGGGGAAGACATGCTGGTCATGTCCCAAGAGCAGAAGATGCTGAAGGAGGAGGTCAATCAGATGAAGACTCAGATGGGTTTGATCATGGAAATTTTGAAAACAGTGTTAAAGAAGAAAAACGGTCATGTGCTCGCTTCCGTGACAGAGGTCCTTACTCCTCCCATCTCTTTGGAACTTGATTTAAATCATGGATCTCTTCCACTACCAGAAGCTCCTGAACTTTCCCAGCAGCAGCTAAGTCTTGGCTCCCAAGAGAAGCCCAAGGGCAAAAAGTGTACACAGAGACAGAAGAAGTCTGAAAGAATTTTCCACCCGCTCCCTATGCCATATTCTCAACTACTGCAGCATCTCATTCAGTTACGATTGGTACGAAAAAGGACTTTGGCTCCTCCCTCTTGTACTCCCCCACCAGGTTATGATGCAAGAGCCCACTATGATTTTCACTCTGGCGCGCCGGGGCATAATGTGGAAGATTGTAGGGCATTTCAGCATGTTGTCCAGGATCTGATAGATTCCAAGGCAATTGAATTCGCGTCGAGCGGTGTAAGCATACATGGTGGTCCTACTCTTGCTGTTGAAAAAAAGGTGGATATCCCTGGTGCCTCTCCCAAAGCTACATCAAGTCAGGGGCATTTCTTGCAGTCGTTGGCCTTAGAATCCCCACATCCGCAAATGCTGCCTACGCCTCGACCAAGTATGAAGAGAAAAATGCCTGAAAAGATTATGCGCTCAAATCAGCATCAACAACAGAAGTATCAGCGTCAGAATCAGCATAGGCCGCGCAACAACTTGGAAAGAAGGAATACTCCTCTTCATCCAGTTCCCATGTCGTACAGTCAACTCTTGCCACACCTGGTTCGAAACTCATTGGTGGAGCCTAAGACTTTGAAGCCTGTTCCAGAACCATACCCTCCGGGGTACAACCCCCATGTGCAATGTGGATATCATGGAGGATCTATAGGGCACTCAACCGAAGATTGTAAAGCCATTCAAGCCAAAGTGCAAAAATTGATTGACCAAGGGTACATATCATTTCCAGAAGGAGACTTGGTTGTGCATGTCGACCTCTCATCTGCATGAAGACTTCAAAGGACATCATCAGAAGAAATTAGTCCAGACGGAACCAAGCTTCCTCAGCAACGGCAGTCATCAGTTTCTTTACTGCATTTTCATTTATAGTTTTTCATTTCTTGTTAAGAGCATCGTATGCAATTAAGACTCGTTTGTTTTTTTATGATGATATTAATGCAATGAGTATGTTTTCCTTGAAGTAATCCATTCGTGTTCACTCTTAAATGTTTATATGCGCTGCAATACCAACTTTTTGGTTTAGAACTCTTGAGGGAGGATGATGAGACGAAAACGCAAAATCTTTGGTTGTATGTTCAAGGATAGAACCTTGTTGAGGATGTACAGGCATTATTTCAAACCCCTAAACACTGGAGATATAAGGGAGATAGACCTTCGTTAACCCCTTCGAGCCTTGAAGTAGGAGTCTCTTTCGTACGAAAAAACCCTCATACTTAACCCAGGGGCAGGGTAGGCGTCAGTTAGTTTGACCAAGTGTTCAAATTTCAAGGAGAGGGTGCATCTGAGGAACCATTACCTTCTATCCCACCGTTGAGAGGTCAAGAGATGTGAAACCACAATGGTTATCCATCGACAATCAAGAAGTGAGGCAGTCACAACCCTTTCAAGCAAATAAGACAACCAGTGTCACACGCTTTGTTCAAAAGGGGAATAAAAAGAAAGCCCGCTAAGTCGAAACTTGAAAACAAGCGACTTAGGCAAAAGTCAGGGCATCCCGCTGGACTTCAAAATCGAAAAAACTCAAAAGAGTCAGTCCAGGCAAAAATTAGGGATTAAAAAAGAAAGAAAAAGCGAATGGCGAAAAGAAAATCCCCGATAAGAACAAATTCATGTGATTACAGACACAGAAGATAAAAAGGGATGACTGTCACTCCAAAACCTCCTTAGGTGTCGAATCATCAGTTGCACGGGTTCCTTAAAGATCATAAACCTTTAGAGAGATGAGCGTTTGTGTCAGATTAACTGAATATAGGACTGGAGAACATCACGAAGAGTGGGGGGCACCAATAAACTTTGAGCCATAAATCCTTTTTCTGAAACCGTGAACCAGACCACGTTACAACCCTTAAAAGTCCTAATTGAAACAGGGTTTATTCCGAAAGCATACTTCAACAGGATAGCGTTCCTGACTCCTATAAGTTGTGCTAATAAGATTTGTTGGTATTGCATGTGCACACTGTTTTTCCATTCAAAAATCAAGGTCGCATCCCAGCTAGTGATTCGTTCACAAGGTTGGGCGCGCATTTTTAATAAAAACTTCAAGGTTAATATGAGTGTTGCATTAGAATTCTCATAGATAACTTGTTTTGTTTGCATACATGTGCCTAAGCATCAATGTAGCTTACACAGTGAAAGTCAGTCAAGAAGCTTGATCCTGCCAAGTTGGGTTGCTTGAAAATTCCGAAGGACAATCATATCAAGGGGCATGCTACCAAGAGACTCAGTGTAGAGTGGGCTCTCCCAGTAAGTCGTGTTAGGACGTAGCCAATCTGGGGCAGTCACGTCGAGAAGTCCCTCTGAAATTCAGTTATTCTGGGGCATTCATTCTAAGATCAGGGGCAAAGTCACTTCAAAGCTCATATTAAGACGGGCCACCTCTAGAGGGTGGGGGACTGTCCATTCCTGAAAATGGTTATTTGAAAGCACCTCTTCAAGGTACAAAATACTGAGGCAGAGTATTCGAGGTAATGTACTCCATAGATTATAAGGACTGGGGCAGTTAGGTCGAGATCTGATAAATCTCTCCAAGAGTTTGAAGACCCCGGGGCAGTGCGAAGGCCTGGTCTTCTGTAAAATCCTTTTGAGACGATTTCTTCCATTAGACCTGGTGGTCTGGGGGCAGGTGGAAAGTTCAGAGAGCCGCTTATGACCACAAAGACAAGTTAAGCTGCAGGGCAACAGGGTCATACTTCCCCAGCAGTTTGCTCTCCCCAGCATTTGAGATTGCACTTTCCTCAGCCGAGCAGAACTTCCCCAGCAGGAGACTTGGGAGGTATTTTCTCTAGATTAAGACACATTTCCCCACAGAGTCGGAACGCTTATTTTCCTCAACCAGTCGGGAAATGTTTTCCTCAGCAGCAACGGTGCGACCTGATCCTCAACAGATAAGTAGGCTTGATGTTATCCGCTAGCAGGATAGATGTCAGCATTTACCGTTCCCCCAAGCAGAGTTTGGTGGTGATCCTCACAACAGTTTGTCCAACAGGGGTTGACATCCCTAGGAGGTTTTAAATCCAAGTGATATCTGGCACTCTTCTGATTCAAGCCGTAGCCTCCCTTTTCAAAAGGTTATGTATAACCCCCAGTGGAGCAGATGTTCTTTCGAGATTTCATCCCCAACAGAAGTTGTTGATCCAAAGAGTCGGTTGGAGTGATCCTTCTCAGCGGAGTTCCTGTTCAGAGGACAATTTATTTTTGTCATCCCCAGTGGAATTAGTCTTTTCTTTCCAGCATTTATTTTGCTGGAGGGACCCTTTTTGCATATCATAAGCATTTGCATCGCATCAAACACATAGCATTTTCATTTGCATTCGAAGCATAAGCCAGGTTTGATACTTCCTTTGCCAATTCTCTTTCTCAGCAGAGATGGCATAACTCAGGAGATTTTTTGGAGAGATACGTTCCTCATACTTGTGTTCCCCGACAGATTCTTTTATTTAGACTTCTCCTTCCCCAACGGAGTCATCTTACTTGTAGATTTTGAAACGAGGTGGTTTAAAACCAGAAGTTTCGTTTCACGTTATCCCCAGCGAAGTTTCCATTTATGTTGCTAGATTCTCTTTATCAGCAGAGGACGGCAATCTTTTGAAGATTTTCTTTCGTCAGTTTCCCTTTGTCAGCAGGGATGGCATTTATGTTGCTAGATTCTCTTTATCAGCAGGGAACGACAATCTTTTGGAGATTTTCTTTCGTCAGTTTCCCTTTGTCAGCAGGGATGGCATTTATGTTGCTAGATTCTCTTTATCAGCAGAGGACGGCAATGTTTTGAAGATTTTCTTTCGCTAGATTCTCTTTATCAGCAGAGGACAACAATGTTTTGAAGATTTTCTTTCGCTAGATTCTCTTTATCAGCAGAGGACGGCAATGTTTTGAAGATTTTCTTTCGCTAGATTCTCTTTATCAGCAGAGGACGGCAATGTTTTGAAGATTTTCTTTTGCTAGATTCTCTTTATCAGCAGAGGACGGCAATGTTTTGAAGATTTTCTTTCGCTAGATTCTCTTTATCAGCAGGGAACATCAATATTTTGGAGATTTTCTTTCGTCAGTTTCCCTTTGTCAGCAGGGATGGCATTTATGTTGCTAGATTCTTTTTATCAGCAGAGGACGGCAATGTTTTGAAGATTTTCTGTTGCTAGATTCTCTTTATCAGCAGAGGACGGCAATCTTTTGAAGGTTTACTTCGTCGGTTCTCTTTATCAGCAGAGATGACATAACTTCGGGGATTTTGTTTCATTTTATACACAGCATAGCAGTATTTATAGCTAATTCTCCAGTGAAGGATTGCAAATTTCTGGGTTCGTTGGTATTCAATCTCCGTGCATCCTAATTATCTGAAAGCTGTCGCTATCATACCCTCAGGACCAAGTTGATTGAATAGGGGCAGCTGTTGCACCCCAAAATTTGCCCTCCTTACTTTTTTTTACTAACTGGCTTATGTTCATTTCATTTTTGCATTATCATGTATGCATATCATTAGCATGGGGTCAAGGTGCTTGAAACAGTTCAAGAAAGGTCCTATCTGGTCTACTACATCATCAAGAGTTCACAGCTTATTCCAGGCATTTTTAATATTTTCGTATTTTCATTCGTCTGACTGTATTTCCACTCTGCATCATCTAAATAGCATAAAATAGTGCTTTCCATCTCGCATACTGCCTAAAATATTGGTCGGAATAATTTCTCGGAAATTTACAGACAGAGTGGTCAAATTGAGTTTCAGCGGTGCTCAAAATCAGGGGGACAGAAAATTTTAAAATCGAACTTGCAGATGTCAATTATATTATTCTACGGTTCGCATGTTCGTTTTAATCTTTCGTCATATTTTGACCAATTTGAGCATTTTTACGGATCAAAATTTATTTTAAAATCTGACCAAATGCTGTATTTTTTCGAGTCATATATTTCGTACTAATCATTTTAGTGTACTCGGTTTGTTTTTTTCGATCACTTAGGCATCCGATTTTTATTTATTTGGGGTCCGTTTATATTACTTTTTTAAAACTAATTTTAAGAATAAATAAGTAGTGATTAGCATTTTATTTTAATTTTATCTTAAATTTTTATTTTTATAAATAAGTAAGTTTAGTTTTTATTTCAGATTTATTAAATTATTTAAATTCTATTTAATTTTTAATATTATTAAACTTGGGCCTCAAATTGGGTATTAGGGACATTATTGGCAACTAAAAGTTAACCCTAATTTTAGTCCCTATATATATACCAAAGTTACACTTTGTTGAAAAACGGAGGAAGACGAAGACTGGAAAAACTTAGCAGATCGCTGCTTAATTATTTACTTTTCGTCTTCTATTACCGAGTAAGTAAAATAAACCGCACCGCCGGTGGTAGCTTCATGGTAGTTGTTTAATCTCTATGCATAATACAGTATTGAAATCCATGTTTTACTAATAACCCACGTTCATATATTATGATTTTAAAACTTCATGTTCCTAATATAATAACTCAAATGCTACTGTATCACAATTTTATATGTTTTGTTTGGTGTTACAAACAGTAATCACCATGTCTTTTAATAACCTCCAAGTCTTTTCTTTGTTTCATGAACGAGTACGTTTAACCATATACATATTTTCCTTTGTTTATTGAAAGAATACGTTTGAATATATATATATATATATATATATATATATATATATATATATATACACATATATATATATATATATATATATATATATATATATATATATATATATATATATCAATTCTTTCTTATTAGATTATATTGTTTGATTGAATTGTGTCGATACGCTGTTTGCATATTGGTGCATGATGCGTGACATTCACTTTGGTTCGATCCGGTTGCGATGATCGCATTTTTGCGTTAGCAACATTATTGCTTTAAAATGTCTTAAAATTTATTTTTCTATGCATTTTCTATCTCTAAAAAATTTATATCCGTACAATTCGGATCCGGTTGCGTTGACCGCGTTTTCGCGATAGCAACATTGTTGAGGTTTTTCTTTTCAAAGCTAAATTTCTCTTTTTTTGAGTTGCCTTTTTTTTGTTATATTTAGATCCGTACAATTCGGATCCGGTTGCAATGACCGCGTTTTCGCGATAGCAACATTGTTGAGGTTTTTCTTTTCAAAGCTAAATTTCTCTTTTTTTGAGTTGTCTTTTTTTGTTATATTTAGATCCGTGCAATTCGGATCCGGTTGCGATGACCGCGTTTTCGCGATAGCAACATTGTTGAGGTTTTTCTTTTCAAAGCTAAATTTCTCTTTTTTTGAGTTGCCTTTTTTTTGTTATATTTAGATCCGTACAATTCGGATCCGGTTGCGATGATCACGTTTTCGCGATAGCAACATTGTTGAGGTTTTTCTTTTCAAAGCTAAATTTCTCTTTTTTTTTAGTTGTCTTTTTTTGTTATATTTAGATCCGTGCAATTCGGATCCGGTTGCGATGACCGCGTTTTCGCGATAGCAAAGTTGTTGAGGTTTTTTTTATTTTCTTTTTTTTGTAATATTATTTGAATAATTTCCTTTTGAATTTAATTCATGCACCGTTTTTACCATTTTATAAAATTTTCACAAATTTTATTTTTATTTTTATTTTATTTTTATCATTTAAATTAATAGTTTAATTCAAGTTCTTTATGCATTGCACATTTCATGCATACCCTAAATTGTTTATTTTCATTCACCTCATCTCTCTTATGTATGTCTATTCTGTACTAATCTTTTATGCAGGGACTAAAGTAAGTTCTTTAAGGGTATGGATAAGTATCCATGGTCACCCTTACCTTCTTCTCTCCTATCTTGTTCCTTTAGGATTTAGGTTGTCGTCAAACTTCACTAACCCTAGGTCACCCATGCATGACAACTTTAGGATTCATAGTCCCTTTAGAGTTACCCTTGTGTCTTCTCTCTTCTCATCTCAAACTTCTTTAAAACACTTAATAAGTATAAAGTGTATTGCGCACGAGCCTTAAGCGTGGGGAATGAGAAATGAGGGGCTTCCTCTCATCTTTCTAGAGTGCTTAGCGAGCGTCCTGTCTTGGGACGATGCGTTAAGTATTCGCCCCTGTGCCCTAGACTTTGGTGCAATGCAATTTAGGAACTAACTTAAGCCACTTCTGTCCTAAAAAATGCAAACAAACCTCAAACCTTTTTGTCCTTCGGGATTGTCAAACTAAAGCCTATTTTCAAAAAGGGCACGTTACCTTCCGTCTGAGTCGCAAACAGGCATCGACCCTAACTGCCGGACGCGAACTTAACGTCGCTCATAAAAAACACAAAAAGAACTTGGTCTGAACTACGTTGACTCTGAATTCCCCATTGCACAAAGGGGGTACGTAGGCCTAGGACGTCGACGTCCTACCGAGTCGGTCTTTGTCTTTCCCTCTCCCGCTTAGTACAACCCTAGATGATAGTATGACTTACCCTTAGAATAGACAACAAGCGTGGATCCCATCGAGTACGATGGACGCGTGGGGTGCTAGCACCTTCCCCTCGCGTAACCGACTCCCGAACCCAGGTTATGGTTGCGATGACCATTCCTTTCCCTCTTCCTAAGGTTTATGCAGTGTTCCCTTTCCCTCTCTTGGGATAAATTTACACGGCTGGCGACTCTGTTTTTCCGCGCCACTCTCGCGTTTGTACCTGGATGAAAATCCCGGGAGCGACAATCACCCTCATCGACATCGTCCCGCGTCGCAATCACCAACGAGAGGATTCAGAAAAAAAATGATTCGCTTCCAACCTCCGATTCCATCTTAAACTTGCCTCGCCATCTTCGTTTTGTTTGCGTGATCTCTTTCACTTCCAACTTCGATCCGGGATTGCTTCGTCTCACACGTCTTCGATCCCGCCTTGATTCCCTCAGATTTGCTCAAGTCCAACCTCGATTTTATTCTTCTCTTCTTCTTCTTCTCTCGGTTTCTGACTCGGTTTGGGTTTGATCTTCGTGTTGGCTTTTGGGGGTTTTATGATTCGATTTGGTTTTTAAGTTGAAGGAAGGTTTTGTGTTGTTATGTCGACATAGATTGAGGTTGCAGTTGGTGGTGAGGAGTCGCAGTTATGAAGTTTGTGTCGTGGTTGTTTCGCGAGCGGTGGTTGAGAGGGGACTGGGAGTGATTCCGACGGAGGGAGACGGTGGTGGTGGAGTGAGGTTGGAAACAGAGGTGGGGTTCGCCGGAGGTGGTTGAAGAAAAAGAAAGGTGAGATGTGAGGTGAGTGATAATATTTTCTTCTTCTTTTATTTTTCACTTCCACTGCTTTTTATTTTTGATGAGAAATGGAGATACGAGGAGAGAATTTGGGACGTGTTTGGAGTTGAGAGAGAAAGGCTATGATGCATGGTTGAATAACGAAGCAGAAGGAAGCTCCTTCAACCTTTTTTCGTTCATCTTTTAACCTCTCTTTTTTATATCATTTTTTTCTTTATTGAGAGTAGCAGATAGTTTTGGAAGAATATTTATGATGAAGTAAAATGATCTTCTCTCTTTTGTTTGATTTGTGTGGTTTTTGAGAAAATGAAAGAGGGATATCTATCTCTTTGCTCACCAGCGTGTATCAGAAGCCTTCTTATGTTTCAATTTTTTATTATTCTTCTTTTTCTTTTGAATTCATTTTGTGAAAGAGAATGAGAGATATGGTGGTATGCGGCTAGGTCTGTATATTGTGAATCGATGGCTCTCCCTCAATCCACTTCTCACACACACTTATTAGTGTACAAGTTAGGGTTGTGAATTTTTACAATATATCCAAAGTGCCCTTTCTAAAAACTTGTTGACTAAGTTTACTTAAACAAATATCTAAAAAGTTTATAAAAAAGAAATAGATTAAACTAATTAAAATAATCCTAATTATCATAAAATAAAATGATAAAATTAAATAAAGCTAACTAAAATAAAATTCTAATTATCTAAGTAAAATCTAAACTAATTCTAAATTAAATAAAAGATTAATTAACCAAAAACTACAAATGAAATGAATAAATGTGAATAAAAAGTCGGGTATCGAAATAGTCGAAAATAAAAACGATTGCGCTAAAATTATCAACGTGAAATAAATCACTCGGAAAAATACAGTATTTTGTCAGATTTTGAAATTAATCGGGACCAGTATTTAGTTTGACTGATTCGTCTGTAAATCCAAGAATTCTACTCCGGCTGACATTTTAGGCAGTATGCACGATGAAGAACATGTTATGCTATACGGATGATGCGAAATGAAAATAAAGTCAGATGAATGCAAGCCATGACCTAATGGAATGCATAGGTGGTGAAAATAACATGATATGCAAGGTTAGGGCTAGGGTGAAGATGAGAAAATTATATAGGTAGGACAAATTTGGGGTATGACAGATGCCCCTATCTAATTGGCTTGAACCCGAGAGAGTGAACGGCTGCATGGCGTTCATTTTAAGGGTAGAAGTCGATTAGATATAAGAATGCCCCAAAAATTTGTCTCACAAAAGGTAAAGTGTTGTAGAGTAAGAGTCGACAGAATAAAGTGGCAGGGTTCCAACTGATCAAAATAACTTGAGATTCTCTGGGTCGTCGAAGCAGTCCCTTATCCATTAAGGTTCCTCGGTGATACCAAAGCAGTATCTCTGAAAGGCAGACGATTCTCTGGATCGTCGAAGCAGTCCCTTATCCATTAAGGTTCCTCGGTGATACCAAAGCAGTATCTCTGAAAGGCAGACGATTCTCTGGGTCGTCGAAGCAGTCCCTTATCCATTAAGGTTCCTCGGTGATACCAAAGCAGTATCTCTGAAAGGCAGACGATTCTCTGGGTCGTTGAAGCAGTCCCTTACCCATTAAGGTTCCTCGATGATACCAAAGCAGTATCTCTGAAGGCAGACGATTCTCTGGGTCGTCGAAGCAGTCCCTTATCCATTAAGGTTCCTCGATGATACCAAAGCAGTATCTCTGAAGGTAGAAGATTCTCTGGGTCGTCGAAGCAGTCCCTTATCCATTAAGGTTCCTCGATGATACCAAAGCAGTATCTCTAAAAGCAGACGATTCTCTGGGTTGTCGAAGCAGTCCCTTATCCATTAAGGTTCCTCGATGATACCAAAGCAGTATCTCTGAAGGTAGAAGATTCTCTGGGTTGTCGAAGCAGTCCCTTATACATTAAGGTTCCTCGATGATACCAAAGCAGTATCTCTGAAGGTAGAAGATTCTCTGGGTCCTCGAAGCAGTCCCTTATCCATTAAGGTTCCTCGATGATACCAAAGCAGTATCTCTGAAAGCAGACGATTCTCTGTGTTGTCAAAGTAGTCCCTTATCCATTAAGGTTCCTCGATGATACCAAAGCAGTATCTCTGAAGGCAGACGATTCTCTGGGTTGTCAAAATAGTCCCTTATCCGTTAAGGTTCCTCGATGATACCAAAGCAGTATCTCTGAAGGAAGACGATTCTCTGGGTTGTCGAAGCAGTCCCTTATCCATTAAGGTTCCTCGATGATACCAAAGCAGTATCTCTGAAGGCAGGCGATTCTCTGGGTCGTCGAAGCAGTCCCTTATCCATTAAGGTTCTCCGATGTTACCAAAGCAGTATCTCTGAAGAGTAGAGGATTCTCTGGCTTGTCGAAGCAGTCCCTTATCCATTAAGGTTCCTCGATGATACCAAAGCAGTATCTCTGTGGTAAATTTGCTGAAGAATAGTTGAGCAAGATTCATGTTGGAGGAAATGTGCTGGCTCTACAGGGGAAAGCTCACAAGAAACTTTCTATGATATCCTCTGCTTGGGGAGTAAGAATATCAACAGTTGCTGGGGATTGTCTATATCAACTGTCTGGTTGAAGAATGACTTGTTGGGGAATAGAATTCCTTGAGTACGTGCAGGGTACCAACTCTTTTCAGAGGAATACTGCCGACTTTGATGGAGGACTGGCCAAGATGCTTACGAATTGATCCTGGACCCTGCCATGATATGTTGCTGGAGATGGATATGCCATGCATTGCAAAATGTACTGAAACACATGCTAAGATGCAATTGCTGGAGAAACTAATGCACACATGATATGATAGTGCTTGATATGATTATGTAATGCTATGCTAGCATGTTATGCAGATGACGATGCAAATGCTCGGGCGCGCTGGGGATAAGTTTTCTTGTCGAGGGTATCACCAGGGATTGGATTTGGTATTTGCCAAATGAAATTGCACTTTGATTATTTTGGTGTTATGAGGATGCCAACAACAGTGGACTTTTAATGGTTTCCAATGAAGACTGGACTTTGAAGGGTAGATTTGAAGATGCCAATGAGTGTGGACTTTTGAGTAGTTGCCAATAAAAGATTGGACTTTGGGTTTTATGCGCCAAATGAAGTTGGACTTTGGGTCAAACTTCTGATACCAGGCTTTGAGACGTCAAATCTTGTTGGAAGGATAGGCTTGAGGTATGAAACGCATGTCTATGCAATGAGCGAAGCGACATGACCAAAGCATATAAGTGATTTATGTAATGATATGAAGGTTTCCAAAGATGCCCCAGTAGAGGATAATGGATGGATAGGTTCCTATGCAGCAAGGCTTCTTGTCAGAAGGAAGGCAAAAGGTTATTTGTGGGGTGATAGCATGATTCCCCGACACTCGTCTTGAACTCAAAGGTCACTTGACGGTGTTCGCTTGAGCAGATTGAAAGCAACGGAGAGATTTGCCCCTGTATAGCTCATCTTGCCCCAGTCTGGGTCTATGAAGAATTTCTCCTTGACAGGAAATTGGAAGCAATTGTACCATGAGATGATCTCGAGATGGCTTGCCCCAGAATTCCTAGTCGTGAAAGGCTTCGTCTTTAAAAGGAAGTTGGAAGCAGTTGTACCATGAGATGAACTCAAGATGGCTTGCCTCAGAACTCCAAGTCATGAAAGGACTTGTCCTTGAAAGGAAGTTGGAAGCAGATGTACCATGAGATTGACTCAAGATGGCTTGCCCCAGAATTCCAAGTCATGAAAGGATTCTTCCTTCATTGAATGACTCTGGAAGTATTTGGCATCGAAGTACCCTTGAGGTAGCTTGCCCCAGAATGAGCGTTGGAGCGACTTAACTTGTATTGATTAAACATTGAAGGGGTTTTCCTTTAATCAAAAGAACCTCTGGGTGGCCTGCCCCTGGTTGGTAGAGTCTTGCAATGATCCACTTCTGATCAACTGATTTTTGACTGATTTTCCCCATAATCAACTAATGCTTCGAGGACTTGCTTTATACTGACTGATTCCATAATCATTGGATGTCAATGCCCCTGTTCCATAGGGTTATGAGGTGTTGTTAGTTCAGATCAACTTTGTTGAATGGCCCATCCCCCTTTGATTGGCCCTTGTTAGAATTTCCTTTATGTCAAACACTGACTTGCAGTCAAAACTGTTCGTTCACAAATGGTAATTTTAATGCGATGCTCATGCAAGTTTTAAAAAAAAAATATCAATCATTATTAGAATGATGTGATAGTGTGTGACGGATGAACCATTAGTCCAAACGTGGTGCTGATTTAGCTGGTGTGAAAGATATAGCAAGAATATGACACCAATTCAGAAGATTGGCAAATCTCTAGGAGTCAGTTTACGCAACCTTGCTGTAGTATGCTTTCAGAATAAACCTCGCCTCAATTAGGTCTTTTAAGGGTTATAACGTGGTCTGGTTCACGGTTATAGAAACAAAGGATATAAGGCTCAAAGTGTGTTTTGTACCCACCCTTTCTTCGTGATGATCTCCAGCCTTACGTTCAGTTAATTTGACACACAAATTGTCTCTTTAAGAGAGCTCGACGTATAATAGTGAAGATGAGGATTCAAGGTCTTCTTGAGATGGCAGTCACTTTATTTGTTTTTTGTGGATGTCAGTGACCTTTTGATTTTTGACATAGTGGACACTAAATCTTATTTTTATTGCTTGAGGATTTGAGGACCTCTTTTGTTTTTGTTTGATCCCTATCTTTTGCATGGATTGATTTCGCTTTTCGAGTCCATCGGGATTGCCTTGATTTTTGCCTAAGTCTCCTTTTGAGGTGCTTGACTTAGCAGGTTTTTTTTTTTTTTACTTTGTCAGAGGATTGTGACTGCCAAGTCATGGGTAATTGATGAACAACCATCATGTTTTTGGATTTTGCTTTTGTGAACTGAGTGCGTAATCAGGTTAACTGAACACTACCCTGCCCCAGGTTGAGTGTAAGGGTTTGAATATCCGAAGGAAACTACTACTTCTAGGCTCGAAGTGGTTAACTAGGGACTAACTCCTTATCTCTCCAGTGTTTAGGGATTTGAAACAATGCCTGTACATCCTTGGCAGGATTTTATCCGAAAGCATACCATCAGCAATTATGGGTATCTTGTTTTCATCACCCTCCCTCCGATTTTTGCTAAACAACAATTTGGTAAAATGGACGAGAGGTATAGGGATGATTTTTTTTTTGTGTTTTTATATAAGTGAAGAAAATCTGAGCGAATGCGACGTGATTAGTTCAAAAAAAGCGCATGATCATTTCATTAATATTACCATTAATAAACAACAATGTCTAAAAGCAAATAGCGCCTAACAAAAAGAAACTACAAATGCATAGAAACGACATGGTCTAAAAATTGCCAGCATTGAGGACTGGGCTTTTCTTTCTTGACCCACTGTTGGGCTAGCTTTCTTCATCAAGTCAACATCTGCACTTGACACAAACTGGTTCTGCTCTTCTGAATCCATGATTCTTCCAAAAGCGGCTTTAATTCCGATACGAGTGTCGGGAAATCAACAGTGGGTTATGGACAAAGGATGGTTGAGTTTGTTGGAAAATGACATGCATACATGCTAATGTCATGAGTATGCAATGCATATGCACGGTTCCAGGATCATAACAACATCTGATTTTGAGGAAGGAGTTAGACACAGGATATCTCAGATCGCAGGACCCCTCACAGGTAGGTTATAAACGGGTAGGTGCCTAGAGTTGCGGATACCTTTCAAAGACATTATAGCCATGACGAAGGAACATCAGACGATAATATCCTTGAAAGGATCTCGTCTAGGTGAGGTCTTCGTTTCTTCCCCACGAGAAAGACTCCTCGGAGGCGCCCACTACACAACCATCGACACACGGGTTTTAAGTAGGGTTCTCAGAATCCTAGATCGAGGTCGAAAATATTACTGTCAGAAAGTAATACGTTCGAGGGATCTCATCTGATTGGGGCGTTCGCATTAACCCACAAAGAGTTAACACTACCAACCACCATGGATAAAATGAGTTAATGGTCCTTGGGATCGACGATTCAGGCTCGAAAACATTATCATCATGACGAAGTAACGTCAAAACGATAACATTTCCAAGGGAATCTCCTCCAAGCGGGGTCTTTGCTTTGGCTCACGCGGAAGAAACCACGCAAACCTCCACTACACAACCACCATCCTAATCCTAGGGTTTTTCTCGACTCGGGTGTAGAGCCGTCTCACAGAGCACCAATGATCAGAGGACCCCCACAATGTCATAAGAGATAATAATAGGATATAATAACAATAAGCAAGCAAGTAGATAATAGATAATTAAACAAGCAAGCAAACAAGCAAGAGAAGATAAACAAACAAGCGGATCTACCACTCAGGAATCGAGTCAAGTTAGGCTTGATTCTCTCTAGCATAGGGCAATGCAGTTCCCCAGCAGAGTCGCCATCTGTCGTACCTCGAAAAATACGATCCTCGCGATGGACGCGGAAAGAACTGTTCGAAACAGAGTCGCCACCGAACTTTATTTATCCCAAAAGAGGGAAAGGAAAAATATCGAGAAAACCTTTGAAAGGGATAAGAAAATGGTCGTCGCAACCAAATTCGGGTTCGGGAGTCGGTTACGCAATAGGGAAGGTATTATCACCCTCTACGTCCGTTGTACTCAACGGGAACCTCTTGATTCGATTCGTGAGGAAGTTAGTTAGGTTTGTTTGTTATCTTCTAAAGGATTATTATTAAGGGGAAAATGGGTGGTTTTTTATTAGGGTGCTCGGCAAGGATTAGAACCCTTGTGCCTACGTATTCCCTTGTGCAATGGGAAAGTCAGAGCATTCGTAGTTCGTGGGACTACGGTTTGTTGGTTTGTGTTTTTTAGGCGAACGAGAGTTTAATTCGCATTCTAACTGCTAAACGTTGGCTTGTCGGCTCGTCATAGGAGGATGAAGCACTAGTTCATATGCGCGGAAGAATGGATTAAACAATGTTCTTTTTGTGAAAAGTTGTTTGAGTATGAATTAAGTATGTTAAGATTTGATTGAGAAAAAGGTTTGGATTTGGACGTGTTTTAGGGTTTCGGTCACACGTGGGCGAGGAAAGGATAATTTTGATCGTGTTGGATATTTTAGAGGCAACAATTGCTCACACACGAGTAAGAGAACTCGCACCCAAACAATTGAGGAGAAAGACCAAAGACTTGATCCCCCTCACATCACCTTTTAGGAAATGATGTTTGAATATATTATTAAGTGTATTAAAGCGTTTGATTAAGAAAAGAATTTGAGTGTTATCGGATTATATGTATTTTAAAGGCGTCAATTGCCCACACACGAGTAAGGAAACTCGCACCCAAGCAATTGAAGAGAAAGACCAAAGACTTAGTCCCCCTCTTTTTCACCTTTATGAAAATGTTTAAGTATTATTACGTATGTTGGTTTGATTTGAGAAAAGCACTCGACGTTGGATCGGGGTTTTAATTTACGTATGAGGAGGTTAAGAAATGGAAGGAAAGGAAGTTATGGTGTGAAGTGAAGGTTGGAAATACTTGATATATGGATCAAGTAAATGCTTAGGATTGAATTGATTGAATTTATTTGGAAAATACTTGATGTTGGATCAAGTTTGTTTCACTCTTATGAAAAGGGTTGATTTTAATCTTATGGAATTAATTAAGCCATGATTAAACACAAACCAATCACATGCATGCATACAAATCAAAATAAAATGGATAATCGTTGCATAAGGCCCAAGAGGAGGAAAAGGGGAGGTCGATTGCGATCGTGAAAACGATCGACTTATCAGGTATGAAAATGATTGACACGAAGTCCAAATATTAGTTGAAAAATATTTTGATTTGAATAAACACGCAATGACATAGCATAATATAATCAAGGCATAAAAAATGGGGGAAGAAATATGCTTCTAATATGGATACAATTCTAGAATGAGGCATGAAAGATAAAATCGAGATTCTAGGGGTACCTAACGGAGAAGGTCCGTTGCCTCTTCGACACGTGCAAAAAGCTCAATAATTGTTATAAGTTTCACGACTACCCATCCGATTAATCCTCAAGTGTCCAACGTCAAAAATCCACATCCAAGATCAACTTAGCTCAAAATCAGAAGTGCTAATCAAGAGAGTCAGAAAGTTAGCAAGAATTACTAAAAGAAATCTAATCAAAGTTGTCAACATAGACCAAAAATCTAAATATCAAAATCTAATTAATATAAATTCTAAATCAAATTAATTAAAATATAAATGTTAAAGAAAATACTAAAATTAAAATCTAGTAATAAATAATAAAAAAAATTAACTCAAAATAAAAACAAGATAAAAAAGCATATGAGGATCATCTGGGCTCAAAGGCCCATCACCTTTTCACAACCAGGGGTGCGGATGAATAAAACAAGGGTGGTGATAATAGGAATCCAAGGATTGTGCTAATGGAAGAAACCTGGAATCATTATAGGCCGTGAGGCCCATTCATCCATTATCAGCAAAAACAACAAAAACGGGCCTTAAAGCCCTCGGTCCGCATGAAATGACGCTGGGAGAGAAAACAAAACACCTCCCTTATCCAAAAAAAGCTCCAACACTTAGTCAAAGTAAAAAGGAAAGTTAACCAAAGAAAAGCACAATGGTATTCAGAGTCTCATCATCAACATCTCTGTCAACACTCATCATGAACTTAAAAACAAAAAGAAATAGAAATTGAAAGCAGAGCATCACGGCAGTGCGTCTCATCACCCTCATCGACATCGTCCCGCGTCGCAATCACCAACGAGAGGATTCAGGAAAAAATGATTCGCTTCCAACCTCCGATTCCGTCTTAAACTTGCCTCGCCATCTTCGTTTTGTTTGCGTGATCTCTTTCACTTCCAACTTCGATCCGGGTTTGCTTCGTCTCACACGTCTTCGATCCCGCCTTGATTCTCTCAGATTCGCTCAAGTCCAACCTCGATTTTATTCTTCTCTTCTTCTTCTTCTCTCGGTTTCTGACTCGGTTTGGGTTTGATCTTCGTGTTGGATTTTGGGGGTTTTGTGATTTGATTTGGTTTTTGAGTTAAAGGAAGGTTTTGTGTTGTTATGTCGACATAGATTGAGGTTGCAGTTGGTGGTGAGGAGTCGCAGTTATGAAGTTTGTGTCGTGGTTGTTTCGTGAGCGGTGGTTGAGAGGGGACTGGGAGTGATTCCGACGGAGGGAGACGGTGGTGGTGGAGTGAGGTTGGAAACAGAGGTGGGGTTCGCCGGAGGTGGTTGAAGAAAAAGAAAGGTGAGATGTGAGGTGAGTGATAACATTTTCTTCTTCTTTTGTTTTTCACTTCCACTGCTTTTTATTTTTGATGAGAAATGGAGATACGAGGAGAGAATGTGGGACGTGTTTGGAGTTGAGAGAGAAAGGCTATGATGCGTGGTTGAATAAAGAAGCAAAAGGAAGCTCCTTCAACCTTTTTTCGTTCATCTTTTAACCTCTCTTTTTTATATCATTTTTTTCTTTATTGAGAGTAGCAGATAGTTTTGGAAGAATATTTATGATGAAGTAAAATGATCTTCTCTCTTTTGTTTGATTTGTGTGGTTTTTGGGAAAATGAAAGAGGGATATCTATCTCTTTGCTCACCAGCGTGTATCAGAAGCCTTCTCATGTTTCAATTTTTTATTATTCTTCTTTTTCTTTTGAATTCATTTTGTGAAAGAGAATGAGAGATATGGTGGTATGCGGCTAGGTCTGTATATTGTGAATCGATGGCTCTCCCTCAATCCACTTCTCACACACACTTATATAGTGTACAAGTTAGGGTTGTGAATTTTTACAATATATCCAAAGTGCCCTTTCTAAAAACTTGTTGACTAAGTTTACTTAAACAAATATCTAAAAAGTTTATAAAAAAGAAATAGATTAAACTAATTAAAATAATCCTAATTATCATAAAATAAAATGATAAAATTAAATAAAGCTAACTAAAATAAAATTCTAATTATCTAAGTAAAATCTAAACTAATTCTAAATTAAATAAAAGATTAATTAACCAAAAACTACAAATGAAATGAATAAATGTGAATAAAAAGTCGGGTATCGAAATAGTCGAAAATAAAAACGACTGCGCTAAAATTATTAGCGTGAAATAAATCACTCGGAAAAATACAGTATTTTGTCAGATTTTGAAATTAATCAGGACCAGTATTTAGTTTGACTGATTCGTCTGTAAATCCGAGAATTCTACTCCGGCTGACATTTTAGGCAGTATGCACGATGAAGAACATGTTATGCTATACGGATGATGCGAAATGAAAATAAAGTCAGATGAATGCAAGCCATGACCTAATGGAATGCATAGGTGGTGAAACTAACATGATATGCAAGGTTAGGGCTAGGGTGAAGATGAGAAAATTATACAGGTAGGACAAATTTGGGGTATGACACAACCGAGTAAGTGTTTACCCGCTTTCATTTACCACTTTCATATGTTTATAACTGTATTGTGGGGCTGTTTCACTGTAAGTCTTCTTTCATAAACTCATATCAACTGTGTAATAATAGT
Organism: Lathyrus tuberosus; assembly: GCA_022829125.1. NCBI lineage: Eukaryota > Viridiplantae > Streptophyta > Magnoliopsida > Fabales > Fabaceae > Lathyrus > Lathyrus tuberosus. Next base: position 10,584,746 of record JALAZF010000176.1, on the reverse strand, counting down.
ATAGATATTTAGAGTTTCCCCGGCAAATACGTCTAGAACTAGACAGAACCTCACATCAACGTTAGATAACTAGATCTAAGAAATCTCCCCCTTTGAACAATTCATATACAGAAGGCCATTGTTCCATGTGAAACCCCTTCTGGAACTGTTCATCAGCCTCCTCTTGGGCTTAGTGCAAGGACCCAAAGGCTTCCTAAAAGCATCCCAGCCTCCTCTTGGGCTTAGTACAAGGACCCGTCGGCTTCTTAGAAGTATTCATAGCCTCCTCTTAGGCTTCGTATAATGATTTCTTCCTCCGGGAAGATAACCTCCTCTTGGGCTTAGTACAAATTGTCCCTCGGCTTCTTAAAAGTTTACAGCTTCCTCTTGGGCTTCGTACAAATTGTCCCGACGACCTCCTAGAGGTATAGGAATAGAAATTAGTCATCTCAATAGAACAGTCTTTCAAAAAGTCTAGATCCTGCTACCATTGTTTCTTAAGCATAGTACAAAAGGTAAAACCCACAGACTCGGACAGTCTCAATACCCTTCGGATTTCCCGAAAGAACAGGAAATAATCCTGATCCTCAAAGCCATGAGTACAACATTACTCATATAAGAGCTGATTTTCTCTTTGAACCCACATACTGGACCTGTCACTCAACTGAAACAGTACCCCTTTTTTAGCCTCCATCTCGGGCTTCGTACGAGATACAAAGACTCTCTTGTTGAGTCAAATAGCCTCCATCTCGGGCTTCATACAAGATACAAAACACTCTCTTGTTGAGTATAAAAGACTCTCTTGTTGAGTCAAACATCTTTTAGCCTCCATCTCGGGCTTCATACGAGATACAAAAAGACTCTCTTGTTAAGTCAAACAACTTTTAGCTTCCATCTTGGGCTTCGTATAAGACACACAAAAAGACTCTCTTATTGAGTCGACCCCTTTAGCCTCTCTCTCGGGCTTCGTACGAGACACACAAAAACACCCTCTTGTTGGGCCAATAGCCTCCTCTTAGGCTTTGTATAAGGAAACCCCGGTTGAGTCAATCAAGCTTTTAGCATCAAATCTTGCCTCATTCACAGTATACAAACTTCAACAACTCCTTTCCCTTCATCTAATTGCTGTAAGCGGCAAGCCTCTGGATTATTTACATCCATGCCACTGTCCCTCTTTTAGCATGAGAAATTCCTAAGGAAAGATAGCATTGCTCTACACTGAGTTAAAGTCTTCTCCTTCAGGTTGAAAATCCCCTATAAAGGAAATTATGGCATTACTGGATTCACATATCCCAGTTAAAGAAATCCTCCATTATAACCAGTCACCCAACAGTTATGACAAACAGACCCCTCTTTAGAGATGACAAATTCTCTCTAAAGTCAACACCCCTTCAGCTTCACATCTTGGGCTTCGAACAAGATACAAATAGACCCTTCAGCTTCATATCTTGGGCTTTGAACAAGATACAAACCACCTTTAGCTTCATGTCTTGGGCTTTGAACAAGACACCAAAACACCATTTCCTCTCATAGAATAGGAGGAACTACGACCGCTCTGATTTCACTATTTCGGTAAACGGGAATACGTAGGCATAAGATTGAAAGAAAAATCTTAGCGAGCATACTAATCAAAAACCCAAAATCCCGTATCTTCATACATCAATCGAAAAGCATCAGTCCTAACATCCTACCAATAGCATAGTCCCAACATTTCAGCCTTGATAAAAATAACAAAAAAGAGAGGCCCCATTACCATATAGCATCTGTAACTTAACATACCGCTGTTTAAACTCAGTATGCAAGCAGGGTTAATTGGAGACATCTATTTCCCTTCCTTCATCAGCTTCAATAGGATAAAAAATGAATCGACCTGTAGTCCCCCCAAAGAGCGACAACGCCTAAGAACCGCGTCCCAGATTCACTCGCTACACGAGTACATTTTGGTCGCTGTTGATTATGTTTCCAAATGGGTTGAGGCAATAACATGTGCTAAGGCCGATGGAAAAACCGTAATAAATTTTTTGAAAAGAAACATTTTTGCTCGATTTGGTACTCCGCGAGTGTTGATAAGTGACGGAGGATCCCACTTCTGCAACACTCAGCTTGAAAAAGCTTTGGAGAATTATGGTGTTAAGCACAAGGTTGCAACACCATATCATCCTCAGGCTAATGGGCAAGCGGAGGTATCGAACCAAGAAATTAAAAGAATTTTGGAAAAAACAGTGTCATCCTCAAGGAAGGATTGGTCTAATAAGCTTGATGATGCTTTGTGGGCTTATCAGACGAATTTTAAAGCTCTGATCGGTCTTACGCCGTTTAAATTGGTTTATGGTAAGAATTGTCATCTTCCGGTAGAGTTGGAACATAAGGCGTTTTGGGCCTTGAAATTTTTGAACTTTGATCCAACTCTAAGCGATAACAGAAGAAAAATGCAATTGCATGAATTGGATGAATTGCGCCTACAGACGTATGATTCCAATAAGCTGTACAAAGAGCGAGTCAAAACTTACCATGACAGGAAAATTATGATCAAGCAGTTTGAAGTGGGACAGCTGGTCCTACTTTTCAATTCTCGATTGAAATTGTTCCCAGGTAAATTGAGGTCTAAGTGGTCTGGTCCATTTCAGATTCGGGAAATTAAGTCATATAGGGTTATTATGATTGAAGACACAAAGACAAAGGAGAATTGGACTGTTAATGGTCAAAGGTTGAAAGTTTATCTTGGAGGTGATGTCGAGCGGAATCCCTCTGTTGTTCCTTTTTGCGATCCCTGAGGTTGCATTGGACCGTCGAGCTTATCCGACGTTAAACAATCGCTTGTTGGGAGGCACCCCAACATTGTAAGTATTTCTCTTTTTTTTTAGTGTTTTAGTGTTCGCATTACTTTGAGTTGTGTGAGTTTTCTGCATTGTAGTTGAATGTGATTTTGGGAGCAAGAAAATGGTCTGCTGCACTTTAGCAGAAATTCTGCTAACTGGTGTGGAGTGCCCGGCGGTAGTTTCATCGCCCGGCGGTGCGATAAATTTTAAAGAGGCCCCGCCTCTGATTGGCCAGACGAGTGAGTTTAGGGTGGGAAATTTAAACGTTTGCTGATAAACTTATTGGTTTAGTAGCTCCATCTGATTTTTTTTCCCATTTTGCCCCTGGCTATTTAAAAAGGGCTTGAGAGAATGTTTTGAAACTTTTCTCTCATTCTCTCCCGTGAAAACCCTAGCTCCCACTCTCTCACTCTCTCAGTCCTTGCTCTCTTACTTGCTCTCAATTCAGACCTTCCAAGCTTAAGGTATGCATGTAGTTTTTGTTCTTGTTTGTTCTTCTTTTCTTAATCATGTATAATTATAGAAATAAATGTGGTTAGGATTGTGTGATGGTTGACATAGATGATTGTTAGCTAGACATCCTTCTTCATCCTTGCATGTTTGTGTTGTTGATGTCTGTGTTGTTTATTGATATTGGGTTGAGGAAGGATGTGGAAGAAAAGAGCAGAGCTGGTTTCAAAAAAAATTGTTTCTGATGTCGCTAGTACCGCCCAGCGGTAGAGGGGCGCAACAGCGCTCTTGCGTCGCCCGGCGATGCTCAGGCGCTGGCCCTGTTTTGCCCAGTTTTGGGATTTTACTGTTTGCTTCGTTTTTGTTTTCGTATGACTAACAGTGCTAATGTGAATGTTGTGATGTGCTGTTTGTGTTTGAATTGTGCAGATGTCTCACCGCTTTGCTCCACAACACAAATCAAGGAAGCATAAGAATGTTGCTTCCTCATCTAATATTCCATTGGAATTTGACGGGAGCCGGTTTTTGTCTCCCGAGCATGAAGCTCGAATCAAGTCTCTGGAAGGCAGAAGTGTTTTCTCTGAAAAGAGATTTGCAATCAACCGTGAAGGAGACTACAGACGAATTCAAGTGATCTTTGAAAAGAAAAGATGGGATAAGCTAATGTACCCGACTGATCGCGTTTGTTACCAGCTTATCAGAGAATTCTATGCTAACGCACTTCAGCCTGAAGGAGAATTTTGCAGATTTAAGACCTTCGTAAGGGGTCGCGAGATCAGTTTCAGCAGGGATGCCATTAATAGGCTCTTGGGCAATCCTAGTAGCTTGGGAAGTTTGTAAACCGATGATTATGTGAAGCTTTCATTAGCAAAGCATGATCACAAAATGGTAGCCAGTGTGATCCTCAAACCAGGGTGCAAGGTCGATCGGAATGCTAAAAGGGAGCCGATCAAATATAGTAAAAAATTCATGACTCCTGAGGCACAGACTGTTCTCCTCTTGCTTTGCTATAACGTAAAGCCGCGACATTACCGTTCCTCTGTCCCTCTTGATACAGGACTCCTTATGTACTGTATCATGGAGGACAAGGAGGTGGATGTCGCTCAGATCATTGCTTGGGAGATGAAAAATTTTGTGGATAATACTTGGAGGCCAGGAGTGCATGATGATGCTCCCATCATCTTTCCTTATCTGGTTCAGGCTTTAATTTATTAGACTGACATTTTGATTCCAGGTGTGATTAATGAAAAACTTAAATTTCTGGTGGATGACAACTACTTGGATCGGTTTTGCAAGCCCAAGGAAGAAAGAAAGAAGAAGAAGGATGCTGAGTTGGGAAGTAGTTCAGGTGTTCAGGAGGATGCGAGTGACTCATCCGTTTTCGATATGAAAGTGGCGTTTAACTATACTTGGGATAAGGGTGAGTCACTCCATAGGTCTAATCAGTTTAACTTTGATTGTATGCAGCAGATGTATTATTTTCTGATGCACCCTGCGGAGTACACTCCCTTACCTTCAAGGGAGGCGTTCGACGCCTATGCAAATTGGCCTGGGGACAGGCGCCCGTTCTTTTCAGAGGGGGCAAGCACCAGAGGTGTTGTTGCGGATGATGATGATGATGGTGATGAGATGCAGGACGATCTCAATGATATGGTTAACTAGGCTTCAAAGTGAAGGATTTTATTTTGTCTTTTCATTTATATGTTCAGTTTTTTTTTAGTATGTACTTTTGGATCGCTTCGGCGAGTACAATTTCGGTGTTTTTAACACCATAGTTTATAATATTTTAAAGTTGGTTAAATGTGGTTTAGTATAAATTCTGTTTTTATTTTTTTATGATGTGTTGGCGCAAAGAAAGTTATGTTTGCCCTTAATTTTTGGAAATTTTTTTGTGATAACACAAGAAGAAAGAGTGTTTTGTTAGCATTAAACATTGATGGTAATGATAGAATTCTCAATTTTGTGCACAATCAAAGTGTGAATGTGTTGTGTAAAATTTTAACAGGGTTGGGAGTTGGTGCTTTACACAAAATTATGGTAATGCATTATGTTGTAAATACTTGTTCATTTGTGAATCAATTAGGACAAAACCACAAAAGTGAGATGCTTTCCATTGTTCACCAAAAAGAGAGTCAAGTAATCGTTGTTTTACTCGTCTTGTTCATGTTTAATCTTGTGAGTTGTTTTAAATGATTGGAAACTTAGAAATGATCAAGGCACATTTTTGAGTACGATGAGGAAAACCACCAGTCCATAAACACTTCATGTAACCTTGTGTGAGTGTGTGCGCATTTGAACCTCTTTTGAGCCGAAAAGAAAATTTTTGTTTGACTCATGAACCCGAACTTTAACCTTGTTGAAGAGCATTTCGATTTAAGTGTATAGTATTGTTGAAGTTGGGGAGATTGGTTCATTGTGAAAAGAGAGAAAGGAATGGTGGATACAATGCATTCTCAAATGAATTCAATAAGAGAATGAAAAAGAAAGAAAAGGAAAAATCAAAAGAAAAAAAAGTATAAGAATCAAAGCAAGAAAAGAGAATGCATTGTGAGAATAAGTGTTGGGAAGTTTGAGCAAGAAGGTTTGTGTTTAAAAAGAAAAATGATCTTCATGAAATTTATCCTTTCTTGATTCAATGGCCGTGTACATATGTCCCTTGTTTTTACCCCGACCATGTTACAACCATAAAAGCCCTTAGTGATCTTTTTGCTTCCATATTTTCATGTTTGATTGTTAGATGTTGTATGAATTGAGTTGTTATTTGCATTGTTTGTCGGGTGAGTGAAATTTCCCCGCGGTTGCAAACGCGTCAATTTCTTCATTCTTATTTTGAAGAGGAGTGTTAGAGTGATTCAAGTATGAAAACTTAGTTGTTCTTGGAAACAATTATGATATTTGTTTAAGAACTTAATTCTTGGTCATTGTTCGATTCTATTGAGTGGTGAATGTTTCTTGTGCGTGTTTTCGTGCTTGTTCGCATTTATCTTGCTTTGGTTGAATCTTATGCTTGAGCAAATCCTCTTGTTTTCATGAGAGGTGCTTTGTTTGAGGACAAGCAAAAGTTTAGTTGGGGAGAGTTGTTAGGTGCAGATTTGACCTAAAAATGACATATTTTTCTTTGTATTTTTTCCACTCTTTTCTCATGCTTTCATTGGTTTTTATCCATGATTGTTGTTGTTTTTATAACCTTAAGAAAATACCTTTGGTGCTTGTAATATGTGTGTTATTGTGCAGTATAAGGCATGAAATGATCAAAAGTGTAAGACACAAGAAATGGTGCAAGCTGTCAAAGAAATGAGGAATGCATCAGTTGGTTCGCTTTGCGAATGGGAAGGCGAGTGCCAGCGAAGGTTCGCTTTGCGAACTCTGGCGAAGGTCCCAGCGAATGGTCCCAGAATTGGACAGAGGAAAAAGGAGCTAAAGTTCGCTTTGCGAACTTAAAAGCGAGTGTTTGTTTTGCGAACAAATCCTTCGCAGTGCGAAGTAGCAATAATTTTTGGGGCGGTTTAACTGTTCAGAGGCACTTGAAGTGCCATTTTTCACCATTCGCTGTGCGAATGAATGGTTCGCAGTGCGAACTTGTGAATTCCTGAATTGTATAAATATAATTTTCACACCTTTTAGGTCATATTGTTGTAATTTCAGATAGAGAAACTTTGTATTCTTTCATTTCCAAGGGAGAAAAGGTAGGATCTTTGCTTTCTTGTTGGTGTTGGATGTAATCTCTTGATACCTTATGTATTTCATCTAATGTATGTTTGTGAATTGAATTCTGATTTTCTATTGTTGTTGTCTTTGAATGATTATTTGTGGTCTTGACAAAACCTTTACAAATCTTTGATCTTAGATTTTCATCTATCAATGAGCAAGCTTTTGACATGGTTTTGTGAGTTGATATTCATTTTATCTTTTGTTGTATTGTGTTGATTAAGTAGCATAGGTAGCATGAGTAGGATCGGTACGGTGTCGCGAGGATGCGTGATAATAGTGGTGAAGAAGGATATTCACATTCATTGGGCAAATTAGTTGAATACATGTAAAAAGGGTTATGCGTGTGTACGTATTTTGATCTTGCTTAAATACGAAGAAATCATTTATTTGATATGGATGGTATAGTAATATCTGTTAGGACTGAACTCTAGACATAGATTTAGGCTTAACATTTGCGTGAGTATCAGTTCTTACTTCTCTGTGTTGTTGAGTTGCGTGAGACATCACCAATGAGACAATGCAATTGTTCTCTCGACGTTGCATTAGACATAACCTCTGTTGTGAGTGATACGCGAGGATATTAGGCGAATGATTGATTTGTGTTTACTTGATTAGAAGAATGCATGTGTTATCAATTGATGAGATCCAATTCCAACAAGGCTCCGTTTATAATTCTGTCTTTACTTTATATTTTCTGTCTTTACATTTTCCGCATTTGCTTTTGGTTCGTCTTTAAACCAGAACTTTTAATTCATGAGCTTAGAAATATAGAAACCGTTGAATGGAATTCTTTCCCTCGCACTGATCCCTGTGGAGAACGACAAAAATGGGTTACTTATATATTTTTTGCTTGCTTCTATTCTAGCTTCAACATGCTGCTGACTTCTTCAATGCAAATCAAAAGTACATGCTGTACTATTTGCACAAGAATGAGAAAATGTGTCTTCCATCAATTATGTTCTACTATCTAAGGGATATGGTACGCAAGACAAGAACAACAGCCTCGCCGGAAAGGAAGATTGTAAACTACATTCCCTTCGGAAGACTTCTCTCTGATATCTATGTTAAAAGTGGCTTAGTGGAGTATCTAGTCAAAGAAGCCAAATATACAGAATACCTGACTGCAAGCATAGGAGAGGCTTTCAATGCTGTTAACCTTAAGCATATGAAAATGGTCATGAATGTTGAAGTGAAACCCTTGTCTATCTCTCACGACACTACGATAAAAAACAGACTTTCAGTAACAGACTATCCCATCTATCACAAAAGAGATCATATAAATACAATTGTTGGATTCGTTGCCATAATGAGAGAAGAAGGACATGACATGACAAAATTCAGAATTGAAGATGTCACTCCAAAACCTAAATTAATTACCAGGAGCAAGAGGAGACAAACTGAAGAAGATTTTGAGTCTAAGAAAAGGAAGAAGGATAACAAAGCTGAATCTTCTAAGACTTCCACTCAACAGTCTCTTCTTCTTGGGAATACCAGTAAGTTTGTTATCAATACTTCCGTTTCATTGAATATTACTAAAACTGCTACTGCACCATCATCATCTCAAGCTACCTATATTCCCACCTCAAATCCATAAGTCAGTTTCAAGCCACCATCTTTTTCAATTCCACCATCACCAATCTCTATTCTTGTAAATCCACAAATTTCCTTTCCATCAATCTGTACACCTATCCAATCCGAAGCAATTCTTACATACACTTCATCAACAACCACCTCAATCATCCAACCAGATATATCTATCTCACCGATGTCCTACGCTTTTCATCAGAAAATCATTGCTGAATCCTCAATCCAACACTCTGATCTTCCATTGCCAAATTCTGAACCTCTCATGATTTTAGTTACCCCAGAGTTATCTTCTCCTACTGATCAACAAACGACTGAACATGTTCTTACGGAGATTATTTCTCAGCCAGCACCGTCTGAAACCAACTCTGCTGAACCTGACCTTGCTTTAGTCATCTATGATGTACCCATTCCAACAACTCTTGAAGAATGTATTATTCAATTTCATAACAAGGCGTTAAAGAAGGTTACAAAGTTAAGAGCAGAAATGAACACAAGTGTTAAGCCTCTAGAGCTTGAAAATTCTTGTCAAAACTTCCAGAAATGGTTGGATTCTGAACTTGCAAGAATTGCAAGCTTCTTAGATGCCACTATAACTGCTGGAGTTCAGCTGGCAAAGGAAAAAGCAGAAGCTGAAGAGAGGATTAGGGAACTCAAGTTTTTGGCCACAAAACAGAAAGAAGCTGAAGAAAAAGCTGCTGAAGAAGCAAAACTTCTAGCAGAAAAGGCTGCTAAAGAAGCCAGATTGGCGCAAGAAGCTGAAACCACAGAAAAAGCCAAGCAAGATGTTGTAGTTGTTTCCTCATCTGACCCTGCTGTGAAGCGTTTGGAGAACGCAATTGAAGAAATCAGAGGAGAACAACAGAAATTCAGAGAAAGTTTTGAAGAACTAAAGACTGTCAATACAAATGTCCAGAGCATGCTTTAGAAGATTTTGGACAAGATGTCCTTTGGAAGTAACTAAGCTCATCTGTGTTTCTTTTGTTTTTAAAGATTCTAGATCTTTGTTTTTCACCCTTGGACAACAATTATTTTTTATCATGACAAAAAGGGGGAGAAGGAATGAATGTGATATTTTGATTCTCATAGTCAATCTCTAAAAAACAACGTTGTTTACATGCTAACAACTGTTATTTCTATTAGGTTGTTTTTCTTTTCAGGAATTCTGATCCGATTCAAACGCCATGAAGTTAATCTTCAGAAAATCAGAACTCTGTTGAAGAAATTAAAATTGAATCAAGACTACGATGATTTCAGTATCTGACCTCTTAAAATCAGAGGGAGTCCATCCACAGAAATTCACCAAGTATAAGACTCAGGGGGAGTACCTCATACGAAGGATAAGCATTCCTTAAAACCTTTTATTACTCTTGCATTATGTACAAAATTGTGTCATCAAAATACTTAGTTTTGTCATCATCAAAAAGGGGGAGATTGTGTGAACAAGATTTGGTTCTGCAATATTACTTCTAAGTTTTGATGATATCAAAAAAGTATGTTGTATGAACAATTTTGTAAGACTAATGTTTGTTACTTTGAGAATCTAACAAACAGGTTATACTTCCGTTAATTGGTGTGGACATAATGCTGAAAGAACACTTTGCCTACGCGTTTCACTTGATGTGCTAAATCTCTTCAGACGAATCTGAAGATCATAGACTCTGATATAATATATAAAGAAAACAAGTTCTGAAAATATGAAGACTGAGGTTCTGATGAACAAAGTCCAAATGCTGTTGTGATGAACGAAGTCCAAATATGTTAAAGATTTTCACTCTCTAATAAAGGTTCTGAAGACCCAACCAATAGTCTCTACTCATGCTTAAACTAAATACTATCTGAAGCCTATGAAGATATGAAGACAATTTTCTAAGTGAACAAGGTTCTGAAGACCAAGTGCTGAAGACTCCGAAGACGCTGCTCTGAGGACTCCAAGACTTGAAGATCTTAAGAATCAAACTACGCTTTCCCTTCTTACTCATGCTCGTAGTAGCCTCTGAAGTTAAGAAGATTAGAAGACTAAGCAATGAAGTTCAAATGAAGATATCTTGGTAACTGTGCAAAAGTTCAAATGAAGATTTCTTGGCAACAGTGCCAACGAAGATATACTAACAAGACAGGACACAAAAGGTTTTATCTGTCCTTACGTTTCTACCAAACCTCCGTCAATAGTCATGATTACCTTGCAACGGCTACTTTTACTCAGCTATAAAAGGACTTGAAAACTTAAAGAATGATAACAACTGCTCCGCTTAACAACACATTCTATTTTGCTATTATCATTCAAAAAGTCATTCCTTGTGCTATAAAATAGTTTACATATTCAGCTTATGCTAGAAGCAATATCTTGTAAACAAACCTTTGTTGTTTGAAGATCCTTGAGAAAAACCTGGTGAGGTTAAAAATCTTGAGAAGTCTAGGACTAGTGAGAGTCTTAGAGGTTGTTCCTTAAGAGAAACCAGTGTGGGTTAATCTCTTGAGAAGTCTAGAACTTGAGAGTTTTAGAGGTTGTTGTTAGTCACCAGCATTTTGGCTAGTGCATTGTATTAATCTATTGATTAGTGGATTAAGACCTCGATTGAGAGAGGTGAAATCACATTGGCGGGTGGACTAGATTAACTTGAGGAATTCTTAAGTGAACTAGTATAAACATACCGTGTTATCTCTTTCAAGCTTCATTAAGATTATCATCCATAAGTTAAAGAGTTATTAAAAGGGAGTTAGAATCAAAGAAAAATTTTATTTTGAAAAACCAATTCAACCCCCCCCCCCCCCCCCCCCTTTCTTGTGTTTTTCACACCTTCAACTAACACCCTAAAAACCCCGACTCTTTAATTTAAAAAGATAAATAATATCATTCTTAAAAAGGTGCTACACATTCACAACATGCATACTCTTTCAAGTTAATCAAAAACTTGCAGCAGAACTCAACATAAACATATACTTTAAATTATCTCTTCGAAATAAAGTACTTGATTGAATTTAAACAAATTCAAAACAATCAACTCAAACAACGATAACAACTTGTTCCTAGTGTTATAGATTAGAGAAACCAAAACTAAATAATGGAAAACGATAAATAAACGAAGAAAAACCCTCAATTCCATCTTCCAACTCACAACAGTTATTTCTCCTCCTGAGTATATGTACCACAATATATAGAACACCACAAACAAAACAAAATTGGGGTGAGAATACGCTTAAATATATTAGCAGTGCAAAACATAACAAAGATAGCATATTCCCACAATCATCAAACCACCGCACATTACTTCTCTCTGCCGTGAGCAAGACCTCATTATCCAAATTGTTATATATCTACTAAGACCTCTGAGTCTTCATGCACTTATAGGTGGAACACACACTTTGTACTTTTTGACAAGTACAAAGACAAATCATTAATATTCATTTTTCGAAATATTAAAGAGATGACACTTGGCAGAGAAAATTGTGACCGTATATCAGTTACTCTCTCCAATCTCAAATTTAAGCAAATTTACAAAAAAAATAGCCACCCTTTAAAAAAAATGTTTGAATGCATTTTAATCTTATTCTATTTTTAATTTTACCCCTATTTTTTGCTTTGGAAATCGTTAAAAACACAGAAATGTGAAAAAAATAGAGATATACTTTAAATAATGATATTTAATGTAATAATTATAAATGTCTTTTACTTATATTTAAAACCATTAATTTTTTTTTATTTCTTATATTTGAGATTGGGGGAGTACATGCTTACTAATTTTCAAAATAAAACAACTCTTTAATTAATTAATATAATTTAAAGATAATAAATAAATTTAAATACCAAAATTAAACTTATTAATATTTTATTTAAAATAACATATAAAAAACATTTTAATTATTAACCTTTAATTGTTGTAACTATAATATAGTAAATAAATAATTTATTAAATTTTCTATCAAAAAATTATAATATTTAATGTTGATTCTAAAAAAAAATAGTGTCTTATACTAACCATCTCCAATATCAACGGTATTTGGTTTTGACTAGTTTGGACAGGATACTATAGTATTCGTCCCCAAATTTGTAGTTTAAAAAACTCCTCATACCTAAGTCCACATTAGCGTAAGCAATACGTTTGTATTTGTATCTGATCGTACCTGGATCAGACAGTATCTGGTGGCCAACAACGTCGTCTGGGCTTTAGCTCCGGTGAGGTTGAAAGACGGCCGGGGGGTGTACCTGCAAGGTACTCCGACGCTCAAGTAAGGCAAGGGTCACAAGTAAAAGCAAGTACAAGGTTAGAGTAAGAAATTGTGTGTAACCGGACCCTCTCAAGTGAGAGGGTATTTATAAAGAGCCCCCAGCGCGGGGCCAACGGTTACTTGCATTGGGCTGGATTGCCAGGCCCAATCCAAGTAACTGCCAGGGCTTATGTGGCGTAGTGAGGACCAGCACGTGGTCTTCGCCCTGGGGTAACCGTTCCTAGATCTCCGGAATTAGGGCAGACCGATTCCATCGGGAGTGGGTGGTTACATGAGAACGTGTCCTCGCGGGGAGGAGTCTTGCGTGTCGGGGAGAGACGTATCCTCGTGGGGAGGACCCTTATGTGCAGAAGGAGACGGCTCCTCACAGGGAGGAGCACCTGAGTGTCGAGGACGAGCGAGCCATGAGGGCTTGATGCCTCTACTCGACGGACTCCGTGAGCCCGACAATGTGGAGGGGTGGTACGTGCCCGACGCTGTTGGGGCGTGTATCTGCTCGATAGTGGTCTTGTAAAGAGGTCCTTGTTGGGCCATCTCATGTCCTGTGGGTTGGGCCTTCCCGACTGAGGGGCAGACCCTGGCCCAGTCCAGAACAGGAGCCCCCCAAGTCGTTGCTTCGAAGTGTCGGAGTAATGACTTAAGGGCCAACAAGCATGCCGGGGGAGTATCGATCGCGTGACCGCGATGGGGGGAACTTGTTTGAGATCCGCTGGCCGTTTAGTCGGGGAGCCAAATGTTCGTTGGATAGAGATCAGCGAGCAGACTCAAGCGTGGTAGTTCGCGGATGGTCGACTCAGCGGGGAGGCGAGAAGTTTGAGCTTGGGTGTCGAAGCAAATGGAGAGACGTGTGTTGGGGAGCGAACTGTCGTATGTATGCCATGTGTCAGACGCCATCATTGCCTAGGGGCGGCTAGGCTAGGGTAGTGTACTCCAGTAGTCTAAAACTCTTCGAATTCCGTGAGGATCCTATAAATAGGCCACACCTCGTTTCATTTGCACCATTTGCTCTTTTCCTCTCAGACTCTCCCTCTCTTCTTCTCTGTTATTCCGCCGTTGCCTTCCACCATTCTCCGCCGTTCTCCACCGACGATCGCCGTGCCGGAACCCTAAAAAGCGTATTTCAAGTAAGTTTCTTTCTTCTTTTTCCTCCTTTCATTTGCATTTATAGGGTGAATCTTATGGTGAACTGGTGAAGTTCCAATGGAATTCACGAAATATCCGGAGAAAACGGCAGAATTTCATAGTTTAGTCGTTGAATCTCACGGGGAGGGATGATGAAATCCCCGAGGACATGGAGAATATCCCGGGGTCATGAGATGAACGTTTCTCAGTTCTTTTGTTGAATGTCCCGGGGAACAAGGACGGGATCCCCGGGGAACCGAAGTTTGTCTCGGGGACATGGGTCGAATATCTCGGGGTCCCGCCCAGCATCGCTCCTCGCGGAATCGAGGATGGTCGCGGGTTCGTGTTCCTCGACGTTCCCTCCTCGCCCTTTCACTTGATCAGCGGTGGAGGGGTGGATTTGATACGGGTCATCGAATTCACCATTTCCTTCTGCTTTTCAGGTAAATGGACGTGTTGCCCGTGGCCGAGGGATCTTTGGATACTTACGACGGGCCCGATTCCCCTATGGCAGAGACAACAAGCGGCGGGGAGAGATTGCCCGATGAATGGGCCTGTGAGGAGGCTGTAAACATGATGTCTCTCTTCGTCGATGGGGACGAGGATGACATATTCTGCACCGTCGAGCACCGTCTGGTGGGCTCGTCGAAGTCATGGAACGTGTTCAGGCCGAAGGCACATCATCGGATCTGCTCGACGTGCAGCGGGATGCGGTTTCCCGTCTATGAGTTTATGTTCGACGAGGCAGGGTGGCGTCTGCCTTTCACGGATTTCCAGTAGGCCGTATTTACCTGGCTGCGTTTGGCCCCTTCCCAGCTCCACCCCAACTCTCTTGCTTTCATTAGGGCCTTTGAGCTAGTGTGCAAATATCTGTAGATCGGGGCGACCGTGCCCTTGTTTTTCCGTATTTTCCACCTTCAGCGACAGGCCGTTGATGGTAGGCTCGGTTGGGTGTCCTTCAAATAGGTGAACAGCCTGTTTCACACTTACATGGACTCCGTGCGAGACTTCAAGTACCGGTACTACCTCGTGAGGCCGGTCACACATGAGGCCGTAAACACAGTGTACCGTCGGGTTGTCGAGGAGGTAGATGGGCGGCGAGAGGAGGCCCTCGTGCCCAGGTTTCCGTTGTTCTGGACCGAAGAACACTTCAAGTACGAAACAGACAGCTACAAAGTCAGGCCTAGCCGTCTCGACGAGGGGGATCGCTTGTCCTACGAGCAGATAGTAGCGTTCGTCAACAGTTTTAATTGGGGCAAGTTCGTGATGATGGACGGGGAATTCGTCCGGGGGGACGACGGGCAGGTGTTGACGAAATGTCGTCTGATCAATACGAGGGCCCTCCTCGAGACGTTCTCCGATGAGGATGCTCTCGAGCTGCTAGGTGGTGCCATCCTCTTCGACTTACTTTTTCTTCGTATATTGACCTCCGGTTTACTGACATGTTTATTTTCTTTTTGCAGGAAAGATGTCGAATGCTGAGGAGCGCTTCAAAAAGCCGAAGGCTACAAGTGCTGCAAAGAAAGGAGGCAAGAGTCGTGTCAAGCAGATCCGAGCATAGATCCCCGTTGTCCCTCATACTGTCGGGGGTTCCTCTGGCTCTCACCAGGACAGTGATTCTCCCAGCTCTCAGGAGTCCCCGAAGAGGCGGCGGGTTTCGGATACAGTGGACATCGATCTTACTGAGAACGAGAGTTCTCCTTCTGTGAAATTTGTGCTCCCGCCTTGTCACTCGAGGCCTAACTTTTTCACGGGGAACAACTCCTTGTGCGTGGGTGCCCTCGAAGCTCAGGCCATCTTAGGCATCGACAAGGTCTCTCGGAGGAGGGCGCTGGTGGATGATGTGTCTGCTGTGATGCGGGTTTGTGCGGCTGCACTGGTGCTGAACGATGAGGCGTGCCCCGGAGGCAAGCTGAACAAGTTGCGAGAGAGCTTCCAGTCCATCTCGGCCGAAATGGAAAGGGTGGGCAAAGAGCTGGCTGACTGTAAAAGCCAAAACCAAGCCCAGGTCGAGCTTCAACAGAGATTGGAGGAAAAGTTGAAGAGTGTTGAGGAGGAGCAAAAACGTCTCGTCGGAATTGAAGAGGAGAGGGATCGTCTCTTGGTGAGGAACGCCGAGTTGGAGGAGGCTTCCCGCCCAGTTGACGAGGAAACCGAGGAAGACAGGTTGCTGACTTCGCGGGCAGCGTTGATAGCGAAGCTCCGGGAAGCCGAGGAAAACAACCTCGCGGTAGCTGACATAGGTTTCAAGAACTCCGTGGAGCAGCTTCGGGTCCTCAACCCCGACCTTTCGACCGAGGGGATTGACCCCGACTACGAGGTGGTCGACGGTCAGATCGTGCAACCGACGCGAGTCGACGAGGTTCATGAACCCGAGCAGTCCGATGGGACCGTCGCTGAGTAGACTTTTCTTCCCCGTTCTGTTCGGCCTACGAGCCATTTTTATTTATTGTGATATTTCTGCCCGGCCTGCGTGCCAGGGGCTTTTTGGCATTTGTTTGTAATATCTGTACAATGGGCTTTTGCCCGCTTCAAAGTATTTTTGCTTATCTACTCGTGTACTATTTGTATGGTTTTAATTATGTGTGATTTTAATGCATTTGCTATACTTTGTTTTTTGTCTAAGTAGTAAAGACTTTGGGATTTGCTCGACCTTGATAGTCCCTGACCGTGTGGAGAGCCGGTCGAGTGGTCGGAGGCGTATTCCGACCTTCAACGAGGCTAAGAGCTCGGTAGAGGTCTTAGCTTCGTGACGTGAACTTCCCATCGCGAGCTGGGTGTTCTGCCTAATCGGTACAACGACGGCGGAGCTCGATCGAGGTATCCCCGTCGGATCAAAGGTCCTCGCGCACACACAACGCGGTCTCTGATCATCGTGTTCTGTATAGGGGTGTCGCGCTCGTACCTTTGTGCGTCCCCGTAACCGCTGTGCTAGTGGGCCGCGGGCAGTGCTTAACTGTAGTATTGTTTGAGCTTCTCAACGTTCCATGGTCGAGCAAGTTCTTCCCCGTGCAGATTTTCGAGGAAGTAGGCTCCTGTCCCCGTTTTCGCACGGACGCGGTACGGGCCCTCCCAGTTCGCGGCGAGTTTGCCTTCTCGCGAGTCTTTCTGGTTCCTTCGTAGGACGAGGGTGCCCACCTGAAAATCACGTTTGATAACTTTTTCGTTATAACGTAGTGTTATTTTCTGCTTAAGTGAAGCTTCTCAGAGAGAAGCGCCCGAACGTGTCTCCTCGACGAAATCGAGCTCTTCCCTTAAGGCTTCGTCGTTCGCGTCCCCGTCGAGGGGGGCTTCTGTCCTCCTCGAGGGTTCCCTGATCTCCATGGGGATCACCGCTTCAGTTCCATAGGTCAGATGGAAGAGGGTCTCCCCGGTTGTGGAGTGTGGGGTTGTCCGGTAGGCCCAGAGGACGCTGTGTAGCTCCTTGACCCACCATTGTTTGGCATCGCCTAGTCGACGTCTTAATCCTCGGAGGATCACTCTGTTCGCCGCCTCAGCCTGTCCGTTCGTTTGAGGGTGCTCGACCGACGTGAAGTGTTGCTTCGTGCCTAGTTTTGTGACGAAGTCTTAGAAGTTCCTGTCGGTGAACTGTGTTCCGTTGTTGGTGACAATAGCTTGAGGCACGCCAAATTGGGCGAGGATGTTTCTTTTGTAAAAACGTAGTATGTTAAAGGCCGTGATTTTGGCCAATGCTTCCGCTTCAATCCACTTTGTGAAGTAGTCCACCCCGACGATGAGGTATTTGTTTTGATACGACCCCTGGAAGAAAGGTCCGAGGATGTCCATCCCCCGCCATGCAAACGGCCACGGGGAGGACAGTGTATTGAGCTCGTTGGGAGGAGCAAGGTGCATGTCCCCGTGTCGTTGGCATATGTCGCACTTCTTGACGTGTTCCTTGGCGTCCTGTTGCATGGTGGGCCAGTAATACCCTGCTCGAAGCGCCTTACGGGCTAACGATCACCCGCTGAGGTGCTGCGCATTGATTCCCTCATGGATCTCCTGGAGTATGTCGGGGACCTTGGTCTCCTCGACACATCTGAGGAGGGGAATAGAGAACCCTCGCCGGTATAGCTTATCCTCGACTATAGTGTACGAGCAAGCTCGCCTCTTGACCATTCCTGCTTCTTTGGGATCTTCGGGCAGTTTACCCGTCATGAGGTACTCGTATACAGGGGTCATCCAGCAATTGCTGTCACCAATGGCGTTTATGTCCGAAACTGCAGCGGGTTTGTCGATGCTCAGACGGGAAAGCGCTTCTTGTATGACAGATTTGTTCCCGTCTTTCTTCTTTGTGCTTGCCAATTTGGACAAGACATCTGCTCGGGCATTGTGCTCGCGGGGGATGTGAGTTACTTTCGCGGAGGTGAAATCTTTCATCTTTTCTTTCACCAAGGCCAAGTATTCTATGAGGTTGTCGTTCTTGGCCCGGTACTCTCCTCGGACTTGCGAGGCCACGAGCTGGGAGTTGGTGAAGAGTTTGACCTCCTTGGCGCCGAGGTCCTCGGCCAGCCGAAGTCCTGCGAGGAAGGCCTCGTACTCCGCTTGGTTGTTCGACGTCGGGAAGGATAGTTTGAGGGATACCTCGATCAGGATGCCTTCCTCGTTTTCGAGGATGATGCCCGCCCCGCTTCCCTTCGGGATGGATGCTCCGTCGATATAGATCGTCCATTTCTGGGATCCGTTGGTCGAAGGTTTCGGGACGCTCATCTCCGCTACAAAGTCGGCCAATACCTGAGCCTTCAGGGCTTTCCTTCCTTCGTATTGGATGTCAAACTCGGCGAGTTCGAACGACCACCTGATCATCCTCCCCGCCATGTCCGGTCGTCCAAGGAGCTGCCTTATAGGCTGTTCGGTCCTTATGACGACGGTGTGGGCGAGGAAGTAGTGGCGTAGCCTCCTGGCCTTGGTAACGAGGGCCAGGACGACTTTCTCTATCTGCTGATACCTGAGCTCGGGGCCTTGGAGGGCTTTGCTCGTGAAGTAAATTAGCTTCTGCCCGTCCGGGGTTTCCCGAATGAGGACGGCGCTGACTGCTTCACTAGTGATTGCAAGATACAAGAAAAGTGTCTCCCCGCTCTCAGTCCGTGAGAGGACCGGGGGTTGCGATAGGACTTGTTTTAGGTGGAGGAGCGCCTGCTCGTATTCTTCGCTCCATTCAAACTCCATTTTTTGTCGAAGAAGTTTGAAAAATGGGAGTGCGTACTGTGCAGACTTGGCGACGAAACGGGAGAGAGCGGTGAACATCCCGTTCAATGATTGTATCGACTTCTTTGAGTCTGAAGTAGGGATCTCGGAAAAGGCCCTACACTTGTCGGGGTTGGCTTCGATTCCTAGCTCTGTGAGGTAAAAGCCGAGGAACTTACCTGCCCGGACGCCGAAGGTACATTTGTCGGGATTGAACCTCATGCGGCATCTCCTCGCTGTGTCGAACACCTTCTCGAGATGCGCGGCATGGTCGACTTCTTCCGCTGATTTGACGATCATGTCGTCCATGTAGACCTCGAGCATGTCGCCGATTTCAGCCAGGAAAACCTTATTCATCATCTGTTGGTAGGTCGCACCGGCGTTCTTCAGACCGAAGGGCATCACGTTGTAATAGTAGTTTCCCGACGCGGTCATGAAAGGCGTGTGCTGTTTGTCGACCTTGTCCATTGGAATTTGGTTGTATCCCGAGTACGCGTCCATGAAGGATAATAGTTTGTAACCTGCAGAATTGTCGACCAATTGGTCGATGTTAGGCAAAGGGTAGCAGTCTTTCGGGCAAGCCCGGTTGAGATTAGTATAATCAACGCATATCCTCCATTTTCCATTATTCTTTTTTACAAGTACAACATTGGACAGCCAGGTTGTGTACCTGGCCTCCGAAATAAAATTTGCCTCTAGGAGGTCTTTTACAGCTTTTTCAGCAGCCTCCGCTTTTTCGGGGGACTGCTTACGCCTACGCTGAGCTATGGCCCTAGCGGCCGGATCTACTGCGAGCTGATGGCAAGCCACGTCGGGGTCAAGGCCAGGCATCTCGGAGGTGCTCCATGCGAACAGATCAGCGTTCTCCTGGAGACATGCCTTCAGCTGCTCCTTCGCCAGGTCGGGGATCCTGGTGCCAATCTTCACGTTACGGTCTGGGTCGTCCCCGAGGGCAACGAGCTCAAAGTCTCCGTCGGGGATGGGGCGCGTCGTGTGGAGAGGCCGCCCGTTGTTTCCCGCCTGGGGGTTGAGGTCCTCAGCTCTGTCCTCTTCGAGCTCGCCCATGAACCTGCTGTCGAGGTCGATCGCGTTGACGGGCGGGAAAGGTCTCTGCACGGCGTCCGTGGATGGCTTCGCTCCGGTCTTGGGCTTGGTGCCGATGGAACTCATGCCTTTGATTGCAGCATCGAAGCACCTCCTGGCCGCGTCTATGTCCCCGTGCATCGTAACTATATGTCCCCTAGTCGTGTAGTAATTCATCTTGAGGTGAACCGTTGACGGCACTGCGGTGAGTTCGGCCAGGGTGGTCCTCCCGAGGATGCAGTTGTAGAGGGACGGACAATCGACCACCAGGAAGCGGATCTTCACCTGTCGAGCAGTGTGTTTGGCCCCGAACGTGACCATCAACTCAACGTAACCCCATGGTCTGGTGGTGGTTCCGTTGAATCCCTGCAGGTCTGAACCAACGTATGAGGTCAGATGTCTCTCGTCGAGTTGAAGGGTCCCGAACAGATGGGCATACATGATGTCGACCGAACTCCCCTGGTCGACGAGAATCCTTCGGACATCAAAATTCGCCATCTGGGCCCTGACTAGGAGGGGGATAGTGGCACTGGGCTCTCCGTCGGGGAGCTCTTCGAGGTAGAAAGTGATAGAGTTTGATCTCCCCTGCACCTTCTCAAGAGTAGTGGTCTTCGCCGATGTCGCGGACTCCAGTTCATCAAATTTCCGTTTGATCGATCCGACGGACAACTTTTCGTAACCACCCCCGGAGATGACCATTGTTTTGGGGAATCCTTCCCAGGTGCTACGGGCAGAGACGGGGTCCTCGTGGGGGAAGGTCGCCCACATGTTGCGAATTGCTTCTTCGCCCTCAATGATTACGGGGACGAAGAAGTCTTCGGGTCGGGTGACGCTGAGGGCGACCTGAAGCTGACTCTCGTCGGGAGGGGGTGTCGCCTCCTCGACGTTCTGGGCTTCCCTGGAGCTGGGGCGAGGAGCATCGTTCTTTTGGGCGTACTTCTTTTAGTGTCGTTCCTTGATCAGAATTTCAATCATATCTTTGAGACGGATGCAGTCTTCGGTGACATGCCCGTGGCTCCGGTGGAACCTACAGTATTTTGACTTGTCAACGTTTGGTTTAGGGGCAGTGGGCTTCGGAAAGCGGACTCCTCCTTTCACAAATTCTGAGTTCTGGCACTCGGAGAGGATACACGCGCGGGGAGCGTTTATCGGGGTGTACTCCGTGAACCGGCCAGCTGGTCCGCGCGGTTCACGAGGATCACGGGGGCAATTTTCTTTCTTTCTTTCTCCTCCTCGTCGGGGAGGAGAGTCTTTATCTTTGTGGCTGCGGGGCCCTCTTTGCGCCTCTACTCCAGGGCGATCTGCGCTGCCTCGGACTCCTCGAGCTCGATATACGACTGAGCTCGTTGGAGGAGGTCCTCGAGACGCCGAGGTCTGCGGAGGCCCACGGACTTGGCAAAATCAGATCCAAAACGTAGTCCATGGATGATTAAGTACTTCTTCATGTCGTCGGTCGTATGGACCTCGACAGCTTCTCCGTTGAATCTCTCGATGTAGTTCCGGAGAGATTCGTTCTTCCCTTGGAGGATGCTCTCTAGGGCGGCCTCCGTCTTCGAGTGTCGACGAGATGCAGTGAAGTGTTTGGTGAAGCGTTGTCTTAGCTGCTTCCAGGATGTGATCGAACCGGGTGCTAAACCCTTGTACCAAGTCATCGCGCCCTTCCGCAAGGTGGTGGGGAAAAGCCTGCACCTAATGGCTCCTCTGACGTTTCGGAAGTCGAGCATTGCTTCGAAACTTTCGACGTGATCATCGGGGTCGGCCAGACCGTCGTAGGTCCCCAGCGGTGGGGGTTTCTCCATGCCCGCAGGAATTGGGGCGTTCATGATCTCCCATGACAGAGGGGTCCTCTGGTCGTCGTCGTCGCTTCTGGCCGGGGACACCGAAGGGGATCGATGATGCCGTGGAGGGGAGTTCCTCGAATGGTTCCTTGGTCCCTCCTCGGCGGGTTTGGACTTCTTGGTAGCTGCGGAGGGCCTGGGTTCCTTCCGAGGCGGGGAGCGATGGCGCTTCTGGGAGATCGCTGGCTGGGGGCGCTCCAGGCGTGGCCGACGGCCCCCGCGCACCGACGAGGGGGTTCGAGATTCTTCGGAAGGGGTCCTTCGCGGGGAAGGAGAACGGCGAGGTAACGTTGGACGACGATGTCTTCGCGGGGAAGATCGTCGTGCCCGCCCTTGCTCCAGTGCTTCAATTCTGGTATTCTGGTGTGCGATCAGCTCATTGGTCTGATTGATAAGGGCGAATAAGGCCACGGTGCTCGAATCTGTATTGGGCAGAGGAGCAACTGGCTGGAAGATGGCTTGCTGATCGTCTTGGTGGGTGGCGTTGTAAGCCACGTCTTGGGAGTCTGGGGAGGCGGTCTGCCCGTCTCTTACGTCGCCTTCATCGCCGTTGAGGATAACAGAGTCTTTGTGGTGGTTTCCGTTCTCGAGTTGTGCGAGGACGGTCTCCAGAGCTTTGGTAGCGGACGGATTGGCCATGCTGGTGATGAATGAGAGGATTGCTTTGGTTTAAAGAAGGAAAAACGGGGAAGCAAAGGGTTCCCACAGACGGTGCCACTGATCGTACCTGGATCAGACAGTATCTGGTGGCCAACAACGTCGTCTGGGCTTCAGCTCCGGTGAGGTTGAAAGACGGCCCGGGGGGGGGGGGGGGTGTACCTGCAAGGTACTCCGACGCGCAAGTAAGGCAAGGGTCACAAGTAAAAGCAAGTACAAGGTTAAAGTAAGAAATTGTGTGTAACCTGGCCCTCTCAAGTGAGAGGGTATTTATAGAGAGCCCCCAGCGCGGGGCCAACAGTTACTTGCATTGGGCTGGATTGTCAGGCCCAATCCAAGTAACTACTAGGGCTTACGTGGCGTAGTGAAGACCAGCACGTGGTCTTCGCCCTGGGGTAACCGTTCCTAGATCTCCGGAATTAGGGCAGACCGATTCCATCGGGAGTGGGTGGTTACATGAGAACGTGTCTTCGCGGGGAGGAGTCTTGCGTGTCGGGAAGAGACGTATCCTCGCGGGGAGGACCCTTATGTGCAGAAGGAGCCGACTCCTCGCAGGGAGGAGCACCTGAGTGTCGAGGACGAGCAAGCCATGAGGGCTTGATGCCTCTGCTCGACGGACTGCGTGAGCCCGACAATGTGGAGGGGTGGCACGTGCCCGACGCTGTTGGGGCGTGTATCTGCTCGACAGTGGTCTAGTAAAGAGGTCCTTGTTGGACCATCTCATGTCCCGTGGGTTGGGCCTTCCCGACTGAGGGGCAGACCCTGGCCCAGTCCAGAACAGTATCTGTACCCCATAGGTACCTAAATACCTACACTCCTAATCGTTTACCCATATTTCTAATAAAAAATATCAATCAATTACAGTATAATTTATTATGTCATTTTAATTTTTTAATAATATTTGAAAAAATTGAGAATGGTATTGTTTAGTTAAAAAATAAACAAATATATTAAAATGCGTAAAAATTTAATAGTGATTTATTTAATAAAATTGTTAGATTAATATATGTATATAATAATAAAAATAAAAATAAAATATAAATATATATCATATGGGTATCATGTAGATTAAATATTAAAATATTTGTATTCACATTTATATCCAGTTATTTTAGTGAGTAATTGTCCGTGCCATATAACTATTTTGTAATCCCTTCCCCGTTATAAATAAATTTTAGATGGCTAGCATAGTTATAGCTACTTTTCACTATCAATCAACATGATTATTAGTTATTTAATTAGGGATGACAAACAAACCCGGACCCGCCCGCACCCGCCCGGGCCCGCCTCAAAATTAACGGGAAAAATCCGATTTAATTGGATGCGGGTGCGGGGGAAACCCGGTTCTTAATTACGGGTGCGGGTACGGAGGCGGAAAGATACTAAGACCCCGCCCGCACCCTCCCCCGCCCCGCACCCGGATAATGCATTTTACTTTAATTTCCTTATTTTACTTATTTTAATATTTATTTATTAATTATATTTTTAATTAAATTATTAATTTCCTTATTACAATTAAAATAATCAAGTTAATATTTATTTACTAATTAAAATTTTAATTAAATAATTAATTAACTTATTAAAATAATAAATATTTTAATTAAATTAATAATTTTTATTGCAATTAAAAATAAATTAATTTTTTGTGGGTGGGGGCGGGGCGGGTGCAGGTGCACCAGTTCTCCACTGGAGACGGGTCTGGACAATAAATATTTACCCTCGGTTGAGTTTGGACGCAGGTGCGGGTGTGTTACATAGAGACGGGTGCGGATGCGGGTATAGTTAATATGGAAACAAATCTATTTGTGCTTGATAAAAAAAGAAAAGAATAATGAACAAATTAGAAACTATATTTAAAATTTCTTCAAATAAATTTCAACGTGAAAAACCTTTGCACTCTTTAAAATAAGAGTCTTTGACTCTATTTATATAATGTACAGTAATTTATATGACTTTAATTTATAAATAAATAGTCCAATAGCAACTTAATTTATAAATAAATAACATAGTATAAATACAGTTAAAGACACTTATTTTAAAGAGTGCAAGTGATTTTCACAATGAGAATTGCTTGATTAGATTGAGTGCAAGGGATTTTCACAATGAGAATTGCTTGATTAGATTTTAGAGTTTCTAGTTTGTTTATTATTCTTTTGTAATTAAGCACATACATGTTTATATTTTTCCATATTAATATTTATTTCTTATTATAGAATGAGGAAATATGAATTGACTTCTTCTTAAAGTCATATAATATTGGATTAGACTATTTACTCTAATTTGTTTAGGTGCAACATTGATTATCCTTTTTTTTAAAAATATGTAAAAAAATATATGATTTTTTTATAAAAATATTTCTAAAAAAAATAATGGATCAATTAAAATTGCAGTTAAATAAATTAAATTATGATAAATAGTCTTATCCAATATTGTATGACTTTAGATGATGCCAATTCACGTTTTTTGATTATGTAAAAAAATATTAATATGGAAAAAAATCTATTTGTGCTTGATAAAGAAAGAAAAGAATAATGAACAAATTAGAAACTATATTTAAAATTTCTTCAAATAAATTTCAACGTGAAAAACCTTTACACTCTTTAAAATAAGAGTCTTTGACTCTATTTATAATGTACAGTAATTTTTTTTTTATAAGCAAATTCATTAATAGGAGATTAAGGAAATCTCGAACCAAAGAACAACAACCGGCAAAGAAAAATAATTACAGAAAACCGAATGGATTTTTAAACCATTCGTACAATCTACAATTCTTACTACCGTGGCTACCTAAGACCAACCAATTCCACGACGAGATTTTAATGTCATTGACAATGTCGTTGACGTTAAAAACCGCGTCGTTGTACAGAATATTATTTCTAAATCTCCAAATATTCCAGCAAGTTATGAACCAAATAGAGTTTACCTTTCCCGCTTTGCATCTACCTTTAAGACTCGAATACCAAGTCTTCGTGTGGCGAGAACAGCTAGGTTCCGATATTCTTCCGATGTCCACCCACTCACAGATTTTATTCCAAACCATAGAAGATTTATTGCAGGAAACGAAAAGATGGTAAGAGTCCTCAATATGGTGAAAACAGAACATACACACCTCGTCGTGTTCATTATCAATAAGACGTCTTACAAGCAAATTAGATCTCGTGGGTAGCCTATCGAGAACCATCCTCCAACCGAAAATAATGACTTTCGTCGGAATGACCGTCTTCTACAGAAGCTTCAGCAAATCAGCAGTGTCTACCTCAATCTCGTTATCGTAACAGGAAGTATTCATGCAAGAATAAAAAGAGTTAACCGTAAATAACGAAGAATCGTCAAAAGGCCAAGTCCAAACGTCTTCCATGTCCTTCAACACAGTGGTCTGATGTAACAGCCTGCAAAGATCCGTCCACTCATGTTCAGGAAAACTACCAGAACAGTCGAATGATTCGTGCACCTTCCAGCGCCAATGATTGCCCTCCCAATCTCCCATTTCTCTAATTGAACTGGTCTGATGCCTGCATGTCTGAAACAGCTCCGGGAATCTATTTTCCAACGCCATGTCACCGGTCCAAACCGTCTTCCAGAAAGATATGCTTACGCCGTTACCAATCTTACAGTCGAGTAAGTTGCAAAAGTTGTAAGACTCGTTCACAACTATCGACCGCAGGTCCTTCATCCAAAGAGACCCTTTCTTCGAGTTGCCTCCTACTACACCAGATTGCAAGTAGACACTCAAATTGCCATATCTGTTCTCCATCGTCTGCCTCCAAATTTCATTACCACCACGGTGAAATTTCCAAGCCCATTTTGCAAGCAAAGCATGATTAAAGCGACCAACATGTTTAATACCCAGGCCTCCAAGTTCCTTCGGTTTGCAAACGGAGTTCCAAGAGATCCAAGACATAAATCTTTTCTCGGACGCACCAACCCAAAGGAAATGACGTTGGATAGCGATTATTTCCTGCACTACTTTCGACGGGGCCTTGAAAAATGCCAAGTGATGAATTGGGAGGTTAACAAGAACTGAATTTATTAAAGAGACTCTTCCCCCTATCGATAAATTCCGACCATTCCAACTTGAAAGTCGAGTCTTCAAGCACGAGATAACAGGGTTCCAAAACGAACAGCGGCGGTGATTTCCTCCTAAAGACAATCCCATAAATTTAAAAGGCAAGCTCCCAGAGTTACAGTGCAAAAACTGCTCAGCAGCGATAAGAAGTTCGGGAGCTACACCAATCCCAAATATGCAGCTCTTAGAAAAATTAATTTTAAGGCCTGAAACAACTTCGAAAGCCCGAAGGATCGCCTTAAAGGCCCAAATATTTAACACCGAACCGTCCCCGATAAGCAGAGTGTCGGCTGCAAACTGAAACATGGAAGGAGAAGGGCAGTTTTGAATTTTGAAAGCTGACAACATATGACTGGCCGCAGTAGACAGACACGCCAATCCCTCAGCAGCGATAGCAAAAAAAAAGGGAGCTAAAGGATCTCCCTGTTTGAGACCCCTACCAGCCTTGAAGTCCCTCGATGGACTACCGTTAATAAGAACCGACATGAAACTCTTGAAAACAGAACCACGAATCCACTTCAACCAATTTCGACCAAATCCCATCTTAACTAGCAATCCATCGAGATACGACCAATCCACGCAATCATACGCCTTAGCAAAGTCAACCTTGAAGAGCAGGCAATCCTTCTTAAATCTTTTTGCGTAATCTGCGATCTCACTCGCCAGCAGAACACCGTCGAAGATTTGGCGACCAAGAATAAATGCATTTTGAGAAGGAGAGATAAGTTTGTGAATGAACGATCTCAGCCTAGAAGCCAGCATCTTGGAAATAGTTTTGAGAACACAACTAACCAAACTGATAGGTCGAAAGTCTTCGAAACCTTGGGGATTGTCAATCTTCTGAATCAACGAGATAAAGGAGGATGCGAACATTTTAGGTAAAAAATCAGTCTTGAAGAACTCCAAAATACCATTCGTAAAATCCACACCTACGATGTCCCAGCAAGTCTTAATAAACAAGAAATTGAAACCATCTACGCCTGGGCATTTATTGCCATCACAACTGAACACAGCAGATTTCACGTCTTCGGCAACAAAATCGGCTTCTAAGGCTAATCTGTCGTACTCATCAAGGCAGGGGACCCTTAGAGTATTGAACCCAAAGCAATACAAAGTTTGTTTCTGATACCTGACTTCAAAGTACTTCACCGCTTCTGATTTGATAACCTCAGAGTCCTCTACTAGAATTCCACCAACGTTAACTACAGAGAAAAAATTTGATCGGTTCCTTGCCTTGAGAAAGTTGTGGAAGTATTTGGTATTAAGATCTCCCTCTTGGAGCCATTTCACTCTGGATTTTTGAGCTAGCATACTCTCGCGTAATCTCATCTTAGACCACATCTCCTCCTGAGTTCTGAATCTATCTTTAACAGCCTCTTCGTCAAAACCTCCTCTGTCCAAAACGGAGCTTCTCTCTTGCAGGTTAAGCTTAAGAACGCACTCCTCGATGTTTAGATCCATCCAGCCAAACACGTTAGAATTCCAAAATCTCAAATCAGCTTTGAGAGCTTGAAACTTCTTAAGGAGAATATTACACCAAGAACCAGAGAAAGAATAAGACTCCCACTTGTTTTTAACAAAAGGCAAAAAATCGTGGTGAGACAGCCAGCAGTTGAACGTTCGAAAAGGCTTAGGGCCCCAATTGATAGATTTGGAATTCAACCACATTGGACGATGATTCGATATGTCTCTGTCGCCCACAACTTGGTTCTTCAATGACATAATGGATATAGCTATATCATTGACCAAAACCCTGTCCAGTCTACTTCTACTAGTACCATTAGAGTTGAACCATGTATACCGATTACCTATAGCCGGGAGGTCGACCAAATTCATCCCCTCAATGAAACTAACAAACTCCTTCATGCCACGGTTATTAGGATCCCTGATTCCCTTTCTTTCATCTCCAGATTTGACAGAGTTAAAATCACCCCCCACAATCCAACCACAGCCTGGAAATTTTCTCTTCACAAGAACAAGCTCCCTCCACAATCTCCTTTTGTCCTGAAGACTGCAATGAGAGTACACATTGATCAATATCAACGAAAGGTTTTTCCAAAAGAGTTGAATACCAAGGAAGCCAAAACCTCTGAAACTCAAGCAAACTGTCACGACTTTAGAATTCCACAATGTTAGGATACCTCCTGAATTGCCAGAAGAATTCACAACCGACCACTCCACATCGTTACTACTCCAAAGACTTTTAACAACTTTGGAATCCATGACAGAAATTTTGGATTCCTGAATGAAACAGATATCAACATTCCCTCTAGACAAGGTTTGAGAGATCCTCCTTCTCTTAAGAGAGCTACAGCACCCGCGAACGTTAAATGTTACAATATTCATGATCCACTAGTAGCTACAACCTTCTTGCCAAGATGTGCCACATACTGACGAATTTAACCTATTAAAATAATTTAAAGGTAATAAATATATTTAAAAACATATAGGATTAGGAAGAAATAAAGAAAAATTTGAAGTGAATTGTTGTGGGAAGATGTCATTGAGTTTATGGAAAATATGTTTGAGATATAGAGAAACAATAAGAGAATTTTATTTAATTTTATATAGAGATTAATTATTATACATTGTCAGTGTAAAAAGTTTTAATTCATCAGCATCATTCGTTTATATTACTTTATAGGTGGTTGAAATAAAAGTCAAATTCTTTCAAACATCAAACATCTATGATTAATTGATTGTGTAAAATCCTTTTACACTGTTAGTGTATTTAAATTAAGTCATTTTAAATAAATGAAAATCATATTAATTCAATCAAGAGATAAAATCATTAATGGTGAATTTCGAATGATATTGGACACGTGGTGATACAATCGAATGTGTTTCTAATTTTTGGTATCTATATATATATAGGTAAAATACCCTTTTTTGTCCCTTAACTTTAGCTCGAGGTCCAGTTTGGTCTCATAACTTTAGCTCGAGGTTGCTCATGCGAGTATATGTGGCGTCAAGTTTATTGCGCCCGCTAAATAATGGTAGATTTATGGGTAAGCTTGGGCTTCGTTGATACTAACACCCTAAAAACCCCGACTCTTTAATTTAAAAATATAAACAATATTATTCTTAAAAAGGTACTGCACATTCACAACATGCATACTCTTTCAAGTTAATCAAAAACTTGCAGCGGAACTCAACATAAACATATACTTTAAATTAGTGTCCTATATTAACCATCTCCAATATCAATAGTATTGCTTTTGACTAAAATGACAATTAACAGAGCTTGGACAGAGTACTATAGTATTCGTTTTCAAATTCGTGGTTTAAAAAACTCCTCGTACCTGAGTTCATACAAGCGTGAGCAATACGTTTGTATTTGTATCCGTATCTTATGAGTACCGCCCATATCAATTATTAAAAAAATTTGAGAATATTATTGTTTAGTTAAAAAAATAAACAAACATATTAAAATGCATAGAAATTTAAAAGTGATTTATTTAATAAAATTGATATATATATATATATATATATATATATATAATAATAATAAAATGTAAATATGTATCGTGTGGTTATATATTTTAAGGTAACATACCGTTATAAATAAATTTTACACGTATGGCTACCATAGTTATAGCTATTTTTTCACTATCAATCAACATGAGTATTAGTTATAAGTTAATTTTGGTGACGTCATATATATTAAGATGCGAAAAAATAGCACACAGTAGTTATTGTTGGAGATTCACCACACCCTATGATGATTTCGCTTCAATCTTGATCTCAAGATTGATAACCAGCCCACAAACAATACGTAATGACAACAAAGAAAGAAGAAGAATAAACTAGAACAACAAGAAAGAAAAGAGAGAGAGAGGAGAAATATTTGGAGAAAAGTATTTCTACCCACGAACTGTGGGATTTTGAATTTATTGATCTATTCACTTGCTAACCGCAAACTGTGAATTCAATGTGTTACAATGTACAAGGGTAACTCCCTATTTATATATTTAGATTTACAAAGGCCTAAAACTCTAAAAGCCCAAAATATCAAATCTAATCTAAATCATATCAAATCTAAACAGAATCCAATCAAATCAAATCTAAGACGGATCTGTCGAAACACCTTCGATGCATGAATGCTTCGACTTCGACTTCGACACTATGAATTACATTTAACATACCACCTAATTCATTGTGTCTAAACTATCTACATTCATCATCAATCTTAGTCTTCTGAAGGCTTCAACCTGCACTCCCTTCGTCCTGATATCTGCAATCTGATTCTCAGTTCTGCAGTGTTCCAGATTCATCTTCCCTTCTGCTACATGCTCTCGAAGATAATGGAACCTCATTTCGATGTGCTTGCTTCGACCGTGAGCTATTGGATTCTTTTCCAAATTGATAGCTTACATGTTGTCGATCTTCATGGTAATTGCTCCATGATTCTTCCCTGTAATCTCTTCGACCAAGTTCACCATCCATGTTACTTGACATGCACAAAGAGAAGCAGCTATATATTCTGCTTCGCATGATGACAATGCCACTACTGGCTCCTTTCTCGAACTCCAAGCAACTGGTACACCACCTAACATAAACACATATCCAGTTGTGGATTTTCTATCCTCTGCATCACTACACCAGCTAGAGTCTGTGTATCCCACTAACTTGCATTCTTTCCCTTCATCAGCTGCAGGAAACAAAATACCATAGTCGAGAGTCCCTTTCAGATACCTCAGTATCCTCTTCGTCGCTGTTAGGTGTGATACCTTTGGCTTCTGCATGAATCTACTTACCATACCAACACTGTATGCTAAGTCAGGCCCTTGTGTGACAAAGGTATCTAAGTGACCCATTAAGTCTTCTATATTGGGTTGGGTCGACATCATCTTCGTCTGGATCCTTCGACAGTTGCAGTCTGGTCACAGCTGGAGTCGAAGTTGAGTTGCAATCTTGCATCTCAAATCTCTTGAGTATTTCGCCTGCATATCTTCTTTGGTGCATCATCAAACCTCTACTAGTCTTGTAGAATTCGATGCCAAGGAAATATGAGAGATCTCCCAAGTCTGACATTTCAAACTCCTCGCTTAGATCATGTTTGAAATCTTTGATCTCCTTCTTGTAACTTCCTGCTATCAACAAATCATCGACATAGAGACATAGTATAAGCAATTCGTCATTGCTTCTTCTTACATATACTCCATGCTCAGTCGTACACTTCACAAATTCCTTCTCCCTTAAGAAGCTGTCAATTTTCTTATTCCAAGCTCTTGGAGCTTGCTTAAGTCCATACTGGGCTTTATGTAACCTGTACACTTTTCCTTCTTCGCCTCGTTTCACATACCCAGCTGGTTGTGCGACATAAACTTCTTCATCTAAGGGACCATTAAGGAATGCACACTTCACGTCCATCTGACATGTGTGCCAATTGTTCATATTTGCTAGACCAACAACCAACCTGATTGTTTCGATTCTAGCAACAGGTGCGAACACTTCATCGAAGTCGATTCCTTCCTTCTGAAGAAATCCTTTCGCCACAAGTCTCGCCTTGTGTCGAGTTACTTCTCCTCTAGGATTCACCTTTACCTTGTAAACCCACTTCACGTCAATTTCCTTCTTGCCTTGAGGCAATTTGACAAGTGACCATGTGTTGTTGATTTCGATGGATTCTAACTCTTCATTCATTGCTTTCACCCACTTCGAATCTTTCAATGCCTTATCTGCATTGACTGGTTCGACATCTGCGTAGAAAGCATAATATACCAGCTCACCTTCTTCATCGACCACATCATCTGATGTAATTACACATTCTTGCAACCTTGCAGGCATGTGTCTTATTCGTCGAGGTCTGCTTGAACCTGCTTCATCTGCAACTAGTTCCTGTCGAACTTCTCTTTCGACTTCAGTGGCTGGTTCTTCACAAGAGATTCTCACTGAATCCTTCTTGGCATTCTCAGTCCAATCCCATTCTTTAAGCTCATCTATGATCACATCCTTGTTGATCACTACCTGCTTATTCACTGGGTCAAACAGCTTGTAACCTCCAGTCGAATGATATCCTATCAAGATCATCTGATTCGACTTGTCATCAAGCTTCCTTCTCAACTGATCTGGCACATGTCTATGTGCTATAGATCCAAACACCTTTAAGTGACTGAGGCTTGGCTTGACACCAGACCAACATTCTTCTGGTGTGACTCCTTCAAGCTTCTTCGTCGGACATCTGTTCAAAAGATATGTTGCTGTCGAAACTGCTTCTCCCCATAATTCTTTGGGTAGATGCTTTCCATTCAACATACTTCTTACCATGTTCATGATGGTTCTGTTCTTGCGTTCTGCAATCCTATTCTGCTGTGGAGTGTAGGGTGGCACCACCTCATGCACAATCCCTTCTTTTCTACACAATGCATCGAACTCTTTCGACACATATTCTCCACCACCATCTGTCCTCAGAGTTTTCAACCTTCGACCACTCTGTCTTTCGACCATGTATTTGAATCTGGAAAATACCTCAATCACATCACTTTTCTTCTTGATGAGGTAAGTCCACAACTTTCGACTGAAATCATCTATAAACATGACAAAATATCTGTTTCCACCAATCGAATCCACCTGGATTGGACCACATACTGTAGCGAGCGATTTTGGACGCGATTCTTAAGTGCTGGTCGCTCTCTGCGGTTTGAGCTTTGACTACAGGTCGATTCATTTTTTATCCTATTGTGAGCTGACTAAGGAAGGGAAATAGATGTCTCCAATTAACCCTGCTTGCATACTGAGTTTAAACAGCGGTCTGTTAGGTTACAAATGCTATCAATGTGGGGGGCCTTTGTACTGGTTATTTGTATTTTCGCCAGTACGGTTTTCTTTCTTTTTTTACCTGGGCAGAAGGTTTCTGGCGGGGAACAAGGATTAGGATGTTAGGACTGATGCTTTTGAATTACTGCTTTTAATTGATGGAGATATGGGATTTGGGTTTTTTGTTGATTGCGCTCGCTAAGATCTTTTCTTTCGATCTTATGCCTACGTATTCCCGTTTACCGAAACAGGGAAATCAGAGCGTTCGTAGTTCCTCTTATTCTATGGGAGGAAATGGGTGTTTTTGGTGTCTTGTTTAAAGCCCAAGACGTGAAGCGAAAGGTGGTTTGTATCTTGTTCAAAGCCCAAGATGTGAAGCTGAAAGGTCTATTTGTGTCTTGTTCAAAGCCCAAGACGTGAAGCTGAAAGACCTCGACTTTAGAGAGAATTTGTCATCTCTAAAGAGGGGGAAGGAGAATTACTTTAACTGGGATACGCGGATCCGAGCAATGCCATAATTTCCGAAGAAAGGGTTTTAACCTGAAGGAGAAGACTTTAACTCAGTGTAGAGCAATGCCATCTTTCCTTAGGAATTTCTCATGCTAAAAGAGGGACAGTGGCATGGATGTAGATGATCCAGAGGCTTGCCGCTTACAGCGATTAGATGAAAGGAAAGGAGTTGTTGATGTTTGTGTACTGTGAACGAGGCACAGCTTTGATGCTAAAAGGTTGATTGGATCAACCAGTGGTTTTCTTATACAAAGCCTAAGAGGAGGCTAATTTCCGCTAGGAAAATCATTATACAAAGCCTAAGAGGAGGCTATTTTGTGTCTCGTACAAATCCTGAGAGAGAGGCTAAAAGTTTGTTTGACTCTACGAGGGAGTCTTTGTGTCTCGTACGAAGCCCGAGATAGAGGCTAAAAGTTTGACTCAACAAGAGAGTCTTTGTGTCTCGTACGAAGCCCGAGATAGAGGCTAAAAGTTTGACTCAACAAGAGAGTCTTTGATACTCAACAAGAGAGTGTTTTTGTATCTCGTACGAAGCCCGAGATGGAGGCTAAAGGTTTGTTTTAGTTGAGTGACAGATCCAATATACTGATTTTAAAAGAGAAAATCAGTTCTTATATGAGCAACACTGTACTCAGGGATTTGATTTGAGGATCAGGGATATTTCTTTCTCTTTGAGGAAACGGGAAATCCAAAGGGTATTGAGACTGTCCGAGTCTGCGGGTTTCCTTCCTATTTAACGAAGGGGTCACTTGAGAATGTCTTTGAGACTCAAGGAAGTTAGACTGTCCAAGTCTAGAGTTTTTTTCTTTTGTACTATGCTTTGAGAAATAGTAGTAGACTCTATGAAAGGACTGTTCTATGAGAATGACTAGGTTCTGTTCCTATACCTCTAGGAGGTCGTCGGGATAATTTGTACGAAGCCCAAGGGGAGACTGGAAACTTTTAAGAAGCCGACGGGTCCTTGTACGAAGCCCAAGAGGAGGCTATCATTCCCGAAGAAAGAGATCATTAGATGAAGCCTAAGAGGAGGCTGTGAATACTTCTAAGAAGCCGTAGTGTCCTTGAATAATGTCCAAGAGGCGGACGACGCTTTTAAGAAGCCCGTGGGTCTATCATCTCCTTTCCATTAGGAGAGATAACTCTTTTAAAGATAAAAACCACTGGTAAACGTGCGAGGTTTACTATCCAGCGACTTTTAGCTTTTGAAGAGGGTTCCTTAGTTAAGGTCCAAGATTATGACCGTAGTGGGTACCCAAACCCCGAGACATTCAAGGCAAGCTATCCACAAGGAATAGATCAAGTCAGGAAAGTTCTAGAATTTGGAAGAAACTCAAAGATGCCATTCACGGAGAATACATTCATCTTGGGGAGTAGAGCTTCTTGACGATTCCTAAGGAGGACAGCCGAAGAGAATACTGTATCTGGTGCTCCTATTGGGGATCTAGGCGTCTATTTCTACGAATAAATGAAACGGCGTCACCTAGTTCTAGACGTAGTTACCGGGGAAACTCGAAATATCTATACTATTATTACACAGTAGATATGAGTTTATGAAAGGAGACTTACAGTGAGCAGCCCCACAATACAGTTTATAATATGAAAGCAGTAAACGAAAGCGATAACCACTTACTCGGTTGTAGAGCTTCCATGGTGTTTGGTTAGTTGTTCAACAAAGAAAGATTGAAAACAACAGTATATTCAAAATCAAAGGAGAAAGTGCTTTGAAAAAGAAAGATTTGGGGCTTACAGCTCAAGGAGAGGCCCAGGGTTTTATCAGTGAGCACACTGTTTGACTTTGTACAGCGGGACTTATACAAGTGACTGGGGCCCAAAAAGGTTTTCTGTACAAAGGGATGGGTCTTACACTCTCTCAAGAGGCCCAAAAAAGGTTTAAAGAAAAAAGAGTGGGGCTTATAACACGAGGGTAGGCCCAAATGATTTTTTGTTTAAAAATGGCGATCGCGCCGAAGTTTTCTTTTAATGCAGAGGGACTTATGCAATAAGTGAGGCCCAAAATGTTTTGGTTAAAAGGGGGATTGGGTCTTACACTCTAATAGAGGCCCAAAGTGTTTTGAATGGGTCTTATAGCTCAAGGAGAGGCCCAGATGATTTTTATTTTTAAACGGGCGACGATCGCGCCGTTTACTTGTACAGAGGGACTTATACAATGAGTGAGGCCCAAAAAAGTTTTTGTACAAGGGGGGATGGGTCTTACACTCTCTCAAGAGGCCCAAAAAAGTTTTGAAAGTGAATTATGAGGGTTGAATTAATCCAAAACCCTAATTTGTTTTTCAAAATGTATTTAATTGAATAAAAATTCAATTAAAATGATCAAAAATTGTTTAACACATGGAAAACAAATTGTGATCTTGGATTAATGCTTCAAAAATTAAGTATTGACCTACAAAATAATTAGAAAGCATTAAAAGTTGCAAAATCAATGTAGAAAAAATATTTAAAATGTCAAAAACAATTAAAATATTAATTCTTTGCAAAAATATCAATTATATGAAATAAATAATATTTTTGGGATTTTTTGTGAAAATAAAATATTTTAACATTTTTGTGAATTATTAAAAAAAGAATCAACTCAAAATCATTAAAACTCAGAGAGAAATTAATTTTTGAATCAATTAAACAAAATCACAAAATTCAAATATTTGAATTTCTAAAAATGGCGCCAAGAACAAGCTGAAGAACACGCGCGTGTTCTTGGTTTCTCAGATTTTCATTTTCTATCCAATCTCCATGAATACGTAATCATATCATGCAATCCACATATCATTATGCTCGCCTCAACCTCACGATCATGTCTATGTACTTTAATTTCATTTAAATTAAACATACAACAAGAAATCACGAAGAGACCTCAAGAACCCTAATTTCTGCATGAAGGCTAGGATTTTTGATACACGATTCAAACAATGCAATTAATTGAGGGAAAACATTCCATGCATGATTATGAACATATGGCCAAATTATTGTGCGAGGAAATATGCATAGATTGAGAAATGATCAAGTATGTGCTTACCTCCAAGTCGTGACAACAAGTTCAAAGTGATTTTTGATTTGGAGGTGTTACAGATGAGTGGTGATGATCTGAACAGCTTCCCTACACCCTATGGATTGTGTTTGGATGGTTGGACTTGATTGAAATTGGCTGGATCATTTTGTGGTACCTCAACTGCACTTTGGTTAAAACCTTGAGCAACCAGCTGGTGATTTCATGAAATTGATGTTTCAGAAGTAATCTAAGTGTTTGATCAGCTCATATGTGATGTATGTGAGGTGTGTGAGTGATTGGTTTGATTGGAATTGCTCTCAAACTCAAAACCCGATAGTGACTTGCCTTAGAAGGCAAAATTGGAGTGAAAGAAGAGATTTTGAGGAAAGCATCTGTTAGATGGCTTTGGTGTACTCAAACTGACCATAATTGAGCTCTATTTATAGTAGAGCAAGTTTGTTTTGCAAGGAATAGTGCATGGCAGCTGGTAAGTAGGTTTGGCCAATGTTGGCAAATGAAAATCCAAGTCTCCTCTAGCCATTGACTAGAGGTTAGGGCACAGAGCTTTGGTCCCCTTGGTCTTGGATAAGTCTTGACTGATTTCAGATAATAATGGCTCAGTCCATGCCACCTTGATGGTTTCATTGAATGCCTCATTCCAAATTTGAAGTCTTGTCCCTATTTTGGCCATTCTAGGTTCAACATACTATTTCTTATTCCATGGACTTTGGAGGCTTGGCTCAGTGATTGTCCCCTTTAGATTCAATCCTCTGAGGTGTCCAAGTGGATAGGAGCAATTGAATTTGGCTGATTTTGGCAAATCGACCAAAGTTGCAAATTCTGCCTTGCCTTGACAGATTTCAACAAGGCAACTTCGCAATGTTGTATCTCATGGTGTAGGTTGAATTTGGCAATGTTCTTGGCCATTTTGGAAAGCTCTTACATGATACAACAGCTGTTTGAACAAGTTTGGTTTTGATCTCTTTTGATTCCAAGTGAAAAATCCCCCTACATTTGGCAAAAAGTGAGGCAGAATCTGACTTAGTGAAAATTTCACTAAGTGTTGGAAAAAGTGACATTTTCACTTTTCAGCCACTTTGATCACTCCATAACTCAAAATCCTTAATGAATTGGAATAACTTGTAGTTGAAGTTTTTGTAGGTGATAATGAGGGCTACAAATCCATCTTTGGATGAGAAAAAATGGCCTTGTGGTTTAGGAGTTATGGTCCTCTAAAGTTGGTACCTTTGCCACTTTATTTTTAACTTAGAAAAATTTCTAAGTTTTATGGTTACCCCTTTTACAAGTTATCTCACTTTTCTTGATTTTTCTTGATGAATGATGATTCAAATCATACATTAACATCATTTTAGGGTTAAAAATCCATTTTGGTGAA
Source organism: Lathyrus tuberosus (assembly GCA_022829125.1). Classification (NCBI taxonomy): domain Eukaryota; kingdom Viridiplantae; phylum Streptophyta; class Magnoliopsida; order Fabales; family Fabaceae; genus Lathyrus; species Lathyrus tuberosus. The sequence goes on along the minus strand of JALAZF010000176.1, from coordinate 10,546,354 downwards.
AAATCTCAAAAAGTCAAAGTTGACTTTTGTGCACAGTTGACTTTTTATCAGATGAATTCCAAACTGTGCAATTCTTCAGGAAATCATGTCCTTGACCTAAATCAAACTTGATGGACATGTTCCATGGGTGTCATAGGGTATATTCAATCATGTATTAGGGTTTGGGAGCATGTCCTGGTCAAAAGTCAAAGTTACAGTTGACTTTTCTCTTAAAACCCTAATATTGGTGCAGATGAAATTGAGACTTGTTGCTCAAGCTTCTTGGATCAATCCATGGTTCCAAATGGATCAATATGGTATATTAGAGACCCTCAAATCATGTCTTGAGGTCTTGGCTCATGGTTTGTCCCAAAAGTCAACTTAGGGGTGAATTAGGTCAAGAAACCCTAATTCTTGATTTTTGATGAATGCATCCCCTGAGGCAAAATTGACTTGATGCATGGGTTCATGAGGTTCCATGAAGTATATTAGGTCATGTTTTGGATCATTGCCTTGTGCCCAGATGAAAATTTCCATCTGGAGGCCCTGGTCGACCAAAACCCTAATTTGGTGACACTGTCGATCTTGAGACTTGATCCACCTAGAAGGGAGCAGCCTTGTGCTTAATCCTTGAAGTGGGAGTCCTTTTTGATCCATTGTGGATATTTAAGAGATTAGACAAGTTGAAGATCAAGTCATTTCTTGATTGATCCTTTGTCTAAGCACTCAGAGAGGGCTTGAAACCCTAATTTTGATTGCATTGGATGCTCACCCATCTTTGGGGAGACTGATGAAGCATGATGGTTCATCCATATTGTGATGATGATTTTCACAATGATGGGAAATCTAAGTGGTCAAAATTCGCAGATGCGTATCATTCTGTACACTTGGGAAATTTGTACAGCGGAGGGAAGATCACATGCTGTGTACCTCTGCTTTACAAATGGTTTATCTCTCACTTGCCCAAGTCTGCTGCTTTTTTGGGATTGCAAGAGTGTCTTACGTTGGTCGCAGAAGATCATGTCTCTCACCAATTCCGATATAGATTGGTGTAATAGGATTTATGAGGGAATCAGAATCATTGACCGTTGTGGAAACTTCCCCAGCGTACCCCTCATAGGAACTAAAGGAGGAATCAACTATCATCCGATATTAGTTCTTCGTCAATTTGGATACCCGATGAGACACATCCCACTAGGTGTTCATCTGGATGGTCTTTTCTTCAAAGAAGGAGAAAGTGACAGAGCACTAAAGACGGAAATAATGCAAGCTTGGAAACAGGTTCATAAGAAAGGACGAGAGTCTCTGGGAAAACCGGATTGTGTCTCGATGGAGCCTTATCTCCATTGGGTACAAACCAGAGCTCTCAAGCTGAAAATGCCTTATCCTCGTTACGAAATTCTTCCGCCGAGGGAATCTGTCATGTACTTCATGACGGAAACTGAAAAGCTTCAGGTTACTCTCAACAAAGTTCTCCCCAAATTTTGACCACTTAGATTTCCCATCATTGTGAAAATCATCATCACAATATGGATGAACCACCATGTTTCATCAGTCTCCCCAAAGATGGGTGAGCATCCAATACAATCAAAATTAGGGTTTCAAGCCCTCTCTGAGTGCTTAGACAAAGGATCAATCAAGAAATGACATGATCTTCAACTTGTCTAATCTCTCAAACATCCACAATGGATCAAAAAGGACTCCCACTTCAAGGATTAAGCACAAGGCTGCTCCCTTCTAGGTGGATCAAGTCTCAAGATCGACAGTGTCACCAAATTAGGGTTTTGGTCGACCAGGGTCTCCATATGGAAATTTTCATCTGGGCACAAGGCAATGATCCAAAACATGACCTAATATGCTTCATGGAACCTCATGAACCCATGCATCAAGTCAATTTTGCCTCAGGGGATGCATTCATCAAAAATCAGGAATTAGGGTTTCTTGACCTAATTCACCCCTAAGTTGACTTTTGGGACAAACCATGAGCCAAGACCTCAAGAGATGATTTGAGGGTCTCTAATACACCACATTGATCCATTTGGAACAATGGATTGATCCAAGAAGCTTGAGCAACAAGTCTCATTTTCATCTGCACCACAATTAGGGTTTTAAGGGAAAAGTCAACTGTAACTTTGACTTTTGACCAGGACATGCTCCCAAACCCTAATACATGATTGAATATACCCTATGACACCCATGGAACATGTCCATCAAGTTTGATTTAGGTCAAGGACATGATTTCCTGAAGAATTGCATAGTTTGGAATTCATCTGATAAAAAGTCAACTGTGCACAAAAGTCAACTTTGACTTTTTGAGATTTTTCACCAAAATGGATTTTTAACCCTAAAATGATGTTAATGTATGATTTGAATCATCATTCATCAAGAAAAATCAAGAAAAGTGAGATAACTTGTAAAAGGGGTAACCATAAAACTTAGAAATTTTTCTAAGTTAAAAATAAAGTGGCAAAGGTACCAACTTTGGAGGACCATAACTCCTAAACCACAAGGCCATTTTTTCTCATCCAAATATGGATTTGTAGCCCTCATTATCACCTACAAAAACTTCAACTACAAGTCATTCCAATTCATTAAGGATTTTGAGTTATGGAGTGATCAAAGTGGCTGAAAAGTGAAAAAGTCACTTTTTCCAACACTTAGTGAAATTTTCACTAAGTCAGAATTCTGCTTCACTTTTTGCCAAATGTAGGGGGATTTTTCACTTGGAATCAAAAGAGATCAAAACCAAACTTGTTCAAATAGTTGTTGTATCATGTAAGAGCTTTCCAAAATGGCCAAGAACATTGCCAAATTCAACCTACATCATGAGATACAACATTGCCAAGTTGCCTTGCTGAAATCTGTCAAGGCAAGGCAGAATTTGCACTTTGGCTCGATTTTCCAAAATCAGCCAATTCCAATTGCTCCAATCCACTTGGACACCTCAGAGGATTGAATCCAAAGGGGACAATCACTGAGCCAAGCCTCCAAGGTCCAAGGAACAAAGAATAGCATGTTGAACCTAGAATGGCCAAAATAGGGACAAGACTTCAAATTTGGAATGAGGCATTCAATGAAACCATCAAGGTGGCATGGATTGAGTCATTCTCATCTGAAATCAGTCAAGACTTATCCAAGACCAAGGGGACCAAAGCTCTGTGCCCTAACCTCTAGTCAATGGCTAGAGGAAACTTTCATTTCCATTGGCCAACATTGAGGAAACCTACTTGCCAGCTGCCATGCACTATTCCTTGTAAAACAAACTTTCTCTACTATAAATAGAGCTCAATTGTGGTCAGTTTGAGTACACCAAAGCCATCTAACAGATGCTTTCCTCAAAATCTCTTTCTCTTGGTAAAAATGCCTTTCTTAGCAAGGTAACTATCGGGTTTTGAGTTTGAGAGCAATTCTGCACAAACCAATCATTCACACACCTCACATACATCACATATGAGCTGATCAAACACTCACATAACATCTGAAACATCAATTTCACAAAATCACTTGCCATCCACACAAGTTTGAAGTGAAGTTGCAGCTGAGGTGCCATAAACTGATCCAGTCCATTTCAATTCAATCCAAGTGTTCAAACACACTCCATATGGTGTAGGGAAGCTGTCCAGATCATCACAACTTGTCTGTAACACCTCCAACTCAAAATCACATCTGCTCTTGCTGTCACGACTTGGAGGTAAGCATATACTTGGTCATCTCTCAATCTATGCATATTTCCTCGCACAATAATTTGGCCATATGTTCATAATCATGCATGGAATGTTTTCCCTCAATTAATTGCATTGTTTGAATCGTGTATAAAAAATCCTAGCCTTCATGCAGAAATTAGGGTTCTTGAGGTCTCGTCGTGATTTCTTGTTGTATGTTTAATTTAAATGAAATTAAAGTACATAGACATGATCGTGAGGTTGAGACGAGCATAATGATATGTGGATTGCATGTTATAATTACGTATTCAGTGAGATTGGATGGAAAATGCAAATCTGGGCAAACTGAAAAACGCGCGTGTTCTTGGTGTTGTTCTTGGCGCCATTTTCATAAATTTGAATATTTGAATTTTGTGATTTTGTTTAATTGATTCAAAAATTAATTTCTCTCTGAGTTTTAATGATTTTGAGTTGATTCTTTTTTTAATAATTCACAAAAATGTTAAAATATTTTATTTTATCAAAAAATCCCAAAAATATTATTTATTTCATATAATTGATATTTTTGTAAAGAATTAATATTTTGATTGTTTTTGGCATTTTAAATATTTTTTCTACATTGATTTTGCAACTTTTAATGCTTTCTAATTATTTTGTAGGTCAATACTTAATTTTTGAAGCATTAATCCAAGATCACAATTTGTTTTCCATGTGTTAAACAATTTTTGATCATTTTAATTGAATTTTTATTCAATTAAATACATTTTGAAAACAAATTAGGGTTTGGGATTAATTCAACCCTCATAAATCATTTTCAAAACACTTTGGGCCTCTATTAGAGTGTAAGACCCAATCCTTTTTTGACCAAATCATCTTTGGGCCTCACTTATTGTATAAGTCCCGATACCGTCAAAAAACAAACGGCGCGATCATCGCCTTTTCAAAAATCATCCGGGCCTACCCTCGAGTAGTAAGACCCATTTATTTTTCTTCAAAACTCTTTGGGCCTCTTGAGAGAGTGTAAGACCCATCCCCCCTTGTACAAAAACTTTTTGGGCCTCACTCATTGTATAAGTCCCTCTGTACAAGCAAACGGCGCGATCGTCGCCCGTTTAAAAATAAAAACCATCTGGGCCTACCCTCGAGTAGTAAGACCCATTTCTTTTTCTTTAAAACACTTTGGGCCTCTTGAGAGAGTGTAAGACCCATCCCTTTGTACAGAAAACCTTTTTGGGCCCCAGTCACTTGTATAAGTCCCGCTGTACAAAGTCAAACAGTGCGCTCACTGATAAAACCCTGGGCCTCTCCTTGAGCTGTAAGCCCCAGATCTTTCTTTTTCAAAGCACTTTCTCCTTTGATTTTGAATATACTGTTGTTTTTAATCTTTCTTTGTTGAACAACTAACCAAACAGCATGGAAGCTCTACAACCGAGTAAGTGGTTATCGCTTTCATTTACTGCTTTCATATTATAAACAGTATTGTGGGGCTGCTCACTGTAAGTCTCCTTTCATAAACTCATATCTACTGTGTAATAATAGTATAAATATTTCGAGTTTCCCCGACAACTACGTCTAGAACTAGGTGACGCCGTTTCACTTATTCGTAGAAATAGACGCCTAGATCCCCAATAGGAGCACCAGATACAGTCTTCTCTTCGGCTGTCCTCCTTAGGAATCGTCAAGAAGCTCTACTCCCCAAGATGAATGTATTCTCTGTGAATGGCATCTTTGAGTTTCTTCCAAATTCTCGAACTTTCCTGACTTGATCTATTCCTTGTGGATAGCTTGCCTTGAATGTCTCGGGGTTTGGGTACCCACTACGGTCATAATCTGGACCTTAACTAAGAAACCCTCTTTAAAAGCTAGAAGTCGCTGGATAGTAAACCTCGCACGTTTACCAGTGGTTTTTACCTTTAAAAGAGTTATCTCTCCTAATGGAAAGGAGATGATAGACCCACGGGCTTCTTAAAAGCACCGGCCTCCTCTTGGGCATTATTCAAGGACCCTACGGCTTCTTAGAAGTATTCACAGCCTCCTCTTAGGCTTCGTATAATGATCTCTTCCTCCGGGAATGATAGCCTCCTCTTGGGCTTCGTACAAGGACCCGTCGGCTTCTTAAAAGTTTCTAGCCTCCTCTTGGGCTTCGTACAAATTGTCCCGACGACCTCCTAGAGGTATAGGAACAGAACTTAGTCATCTTCATAGAACAGTCCTTTCGTAGAGTCTACTACTGTTTCTCGAAGCATAGTACAAAAGATATAACTCTAGACATGGACAGTCTAGCTTCCTTGAGTCTCAAAGACATTCTCAAGCACCCTTCGTTAAATAGGAAGGAAACCCGCAGACTCGGACAGTCTCAATACCCTTTGGATTTCCCGTTTCCTCAAAGAGAAGGAAATATCCCTGATCCTCAAATTAAATCCCTGAGTACAGTGTTGCTCATATAAGAACTGATTTTCTCTTTTAAATCAGTATATTGGATCTGTCACTCAACTGAAACAGTTACAATAGCCTCCATCTCGGGCTTCGTACGAGATACCAAAATTCTCCCCAGTGGAGTCAAAACAACCTTTTAGCCTCTCTCTCAGGCTTTGTATGAGACACAAAAGATTCCCTCGTTGAGTCAATCACCCCTTTTTTCCTCCATCTCGGGCCTCGTACGAGATACAAATTCCTTAAGCAAGAGTCGAATTCTTTTAGCCTCCTCTTAGGCTTTGTATAACGATATGCCCCACTGGGTCAAAAACTTTTAGCCTCTCTCTCGGGCTTTGTACGAGACACAAAATAGCCTCCTCTTAGGCTTTGTATAATGATTTTCCTAGCGGAAATTAGCCTCCTCTTAGGCTTTGTAGAAGAAAACCACTGGTTGATCCAAATCAACCTTTTAGCATCAAAGTTGTGCCTCGTTCACAGTACACAAACATCAACAACTCCTTTCCCTCCATCTAATCGCTGTAAGCGGCAAGCCTCTGGATCATCTACATCCATGCCACTGTCCCTCTTTTAGCATGAGAAATTCCTAAGGAAAGATGGCATTGCTCTACACTGAGTTAAAGTCTTTTCCTTCAGGTTAAAACCCTTTCTTCGGAAATTATGGCATTGCTCGGATCCGCGTATCCCAGTTAAAGTAATTCTCCTTCTCCCCTCTTTAGAGATGACAAATTCTCTCTAAAGTCGAGGTCTTTCAGCTTCACGTCTTGGGCTTTGAACAAGACACAAATAGACCTTTCAGCTTCACATCTTGGGCTTTAAACAAGATACAAATCACCTTTCGCTTCACGTCTTGGGCTTTGAACAAGACACCAAAAACACCCATTTCCTCCCATAGAATAGGAGGAACTACGAACGCTCTGATTTCCCTGTTTCGGTAAACGGGAATACGTAGGCATAAGATCGAAAGAAAAGATCTTAGCGAGCGCAATCTACAAAAAACCCAAATCCCATATCTCCATCAATCAAAAAGCAGTAATTCAAAAGCATCAGTCCTAACATCCTAATCCTTGTTCCCCGCCAGAAAACTTTTGCCCAAGCCCTAGAAAGAAAGAACCTGTATTGGCGAAATACGAATAACCAGTACAAAGGCCCCCCACATTGATAGCATCCGTAACCTAACAGACCGCTGTTTAAACTCAGTATGCAAGCAGGGTTAATTGGAGACATCTATTTCCCTTCCTTATTCAGCTCACAATAGGATAAAAAATGAATCGACCTGTAGTTCAAAGCTCAAACCGCAGAGAGCGACCAGTGCTTAAGAACCGCGTCCAAAATCGCTCGCTACAGAAAAGTGGCGCCCACCGTGGGGCCGATTTTTCTTTCTGTCTGTTTTCCTTGTAAAATGGCGACTCTGCTGGGGAGTCTCCTTTTCTGCCTTAAGGCATCATCCCCGTTTTCTACGGAAAATGGGAACTCTACCGAAGAGAAAGATTGACCTATGCTGGTCCATCTCTTAGGCAGAGAACCACAGATTGGGGCTTCCGCCGGGGAACCCATTTCTGTCAGGAACTTAAGAATCGTAGCTTTATAAGTCTAGGATGATTAGGACAAATATATATACTGCTTTTCCTAATTGTTATACGTGTTTATTTTTCTGCTACTGGGAATGCGTGTGATGCCGCATGTGGTGAGATTGAGTATACACTTAAGAAAAGCCAACCTTTTTCGTAGTGCGGAAGCTATCGGAAATAGCTGTTACGCGATACTACCCTCATTTGAGGCTGGTGATCTATTCTCGGTGAATGGCACTTACTCTAAGATTGCACACAACTCGCTGGCGATCCGCTTGTTGTTTTGCTTTCCTGGGAGGAGCTGATGATAATGAGTACAGGTACAAAAATCACCCTAGTATAAACCTTTGGGGATGGGTAGAGCCTTGACTTCATGACAACGACCCTTTTGACCCCATGTTTTTTCTATGTTTTTGTGTGCTGCATTCATGCATTCATTTAATAAAACATTAAAACATTCAAAAAACTTTCTCTTCTAGTCTCTCTGTTTTTCAAATTAAACTAAGACTGTGATTGCAAATATCAAGAGAAAAAGATTGCATTAATGGATTTCGGTAGAAGGAGAACTCACCAGTATACCTTCAAGGTTCCAAAGCTAGGGGATTTGAGAAGGTTAGCAAGGATGATCGTTAACCCAGAGGCTTTCAGAGCCAAGCACGGTGGTTTGCTACCACTGTTAAGAGTCCATGTGATTAAGGGGATCATGGACGCGCTCATTCAATTCTACGATCCGGTTTATCATTGTTTCACATTCCCGGATTACCAGCTATCACCAACGCTGGAGGAGTACTCTCATCTGACTGATTTACATATCACTGATCGAGCTCCATTTTCTGGACTGGAAGAAATTCCAAAGAATCAGACTATTGCAATAGCAATTCATTTGGACGAGTCTGAGGTCCGGACTCACATGATTACTATGGGTGGCATCCAAGGTTTGCCAGCCCAGTTCTTGACAAAGAAAGCTCTGTACTTTGCTAGTATAGGGAACGGGACTGCTTTTGAAAGCATCTTTGTCTTGCTCACCTACGGATTATTTTTGTTTTCCAACATCAATAACTTCGTCGATATCAACGCTATTAAGGTTTTTCTCATTGGAAACCCTGTGCCGACTTTGCTCGCAGATGCGTATCATTCTATACACTTAGGAAATTTGTACAGCGGAGGGGAGATCACATGTTGTGTACCTTTGCTCTACAAATGGTTTATCTCTCACTTGCCCAAGTCTGCTGCTTTTTGGGATTGCAAGAGTGCCTTACGTTGGCCACAGAAGATCATGTCTCTCACCAACTCTGATATAGATTGGTGTAATAGGATTTATGAGGGAATCAGAATCATTGACCGTTGTGGAAACTTCCCCAGCGTATCCCTCATAGGAACTAAAGGAGGAATCAACTATCATCCGATATTAGTTCTTCGTCAATTTGGATACCCGATGAGACACATCCCACTGGGTGTTCATCTGGAAGGTCTTTTCTTCAAAGAAGGAGAAAGTGACAGAGCACTAAAGATGGAAATAGTGCAAGCTTGGAAACATGTTCATAAGAAAGGACGAGAGTCTCTAGGAAAACCGGACTGTGTCTCGGTGGAGCCTTATCTCCATTGGGTATAAACCAGAGCTCTCAAGCTAAAGATGCCTTATCCTCGTTACGGAATTCTTCCGCCGAGGGAAATTGTCATGTACTTCATGACGGAAACTGAAAGGCTTCAGGTTACTCTCAACAAAGTTCAAAAGGAAAGAAGATCTTGGAAGAACAAGTACCGCACCCTCGACGTAGAGTGTATCCAAATACAGCAATTACTGAAAGAGAAAGATGCTCTGATTGAAATTTTGGAGCAGCATGCTGTAGAGAATCAAGATGACCAAAGGAATTTGCTCACTCCTTTCACTTGGCAAAGGAATGACAACCCGACAACGGCCCAAGCGCCCCGGTCAAAGAAAAGGAAGATACCAGAATCAGCACCCGGTTTCTCTTCAGAGAGGACTCGGGACCCATTAGTTTAGGTTTCTGTTTCTGCACTTTGTAATCTACTGTAGTTCCATTTCTGTAATCCTTTGGAATTCAATAAAAAGGGGTTTCCCCACTGTTTGATATTTGCAATCTAATTGTCGAAGTTTATTTTAATTAAACCTAAAAACAATTAATATAATCATTGCATTCATCATTCTCACATCGCGTATTCCCCTTACCTACGAATCTCACGTTTTTGTCTCGATTCTAGAGTCAAACTGTCTCATTCGTATAATACTCGGGCCAATCGTCAGAAAAGGATGGATGATCTTGAGGAAGAAAAAAGAGAGTTGAAAGAAGAGATCGACGCTCTGAGAGAGGATATGAGAAAGCTTCGTAACGACATGCAAGCCATGGCAGAAGCTCAGCTACAAAGAGTTGTGATCTCAAAGATCACCTCAACGCCCATCATAGAAAAGTATGATCCTAGGTATCAGATGCCGAAAGATCGTCCTTGGGGCATGCCTGTTAACTATATCCCGGAAGGATGTGTTCCGCCGATCACTGAAGATCAGGGAATCGCAACAGAAGCCGCTGGGTCTGAAGGTTACAAACTTCGGGAAAGCGAAGATGCCAGGGGCATACTCAAGACTCCTGAAGGTTACAAACTTCGGGAGGCGCCAAGACTTACTGCCGTAGTCACGGTACCACCCCCTGTCCCGGAAGGACAGATTCCACCAACACCTTCTGATAAGAAGGAAACTATGTTTGACAGAATGGAGGAATTCCAGGAGCAGTTCTTGGAAATGCAGAAAGAGCTGCAAGCCATTCGCGGTCAGGATCTATTTGGAAAGGACGCCGCAGACCTCTGCTTGGTCCCAAATGTGAAAGTCCCGCACAAGTTCCAAGTGCCCGACTTTGAAAAATACAAGGGTAACTCTTGCCCTCAGAGCCATCTGGTGATGTACGCTCGGCGGATGTCAGCCCAGACGGAGAATCAGGACCTGCTGATTCACTACTTCCAGGATAATTTAACCGGTGCCGCACTCAAATGGTACATGGGTTTAAACCGTACTAAGATCAGTACATTCAGATATCTTGGTACTGCCTTCGTCCAACAATACAAGTACAATTTGGACATGGCACCCGACAGAGATCAACTCAGATCAATGTCGCAAAAGGAAAAGGAAACCTTTAAGGAGTATGCTCAAAGGTGGCGTGAAATTGCCGCTCAAATTTGTCCACCTCTTGAGGAAAAAGAGATGACAAAAATCTTCTTAAAGACCTTAAGCTCATTTTACTATGACCGAATGGTTGTCAATGCACCCAGTGATTTCACCGAAATGGTCGGCATGGGTGTACGTCTTGAGGAAACCGTCCGAGAAGGACGTTTGGTAAAAGACACTGGATCAACGAGCGGTACTAAAAAATACGGTAGTGCTCTCCCTAAGAAAAAAGAGCAAGATATTGGGAATATCTCTCTCGGAAAGCAAAGGCGTCGTTATCAGCCGGTAGCAGTTGTGACTCCTGCTATCAGCCCCGCGCCTGTTCCTATGTATCAACCTCAGATTGCGCAGAGCCAACCTGACCAACAAAGGACACAACAGCCTCTTCAGCAGGCTCGTCCTCCATATAACAACAACCGTACAACACGGCCACCAGGATTTGATCCTATACCCGTAACGTACGCAGAACTGTTTCCGTTACTGCTGGCTAAGGGGCACATTCAGACTAAGTCTCCCCTTTCAGTTCCGGAAAATCCGCCTTTCTGGTTTAAGATGGATCAAACATGCCCTTATCATCAAGGAGGTTCAGGGCATAACATTGAGACTTGTCTTAATTTCAAGTCCGACGTGCAAAAGCTTGTTAGGAGCGGGCTCTTATCTTTCAAAGATACGAATCCTAATGTTCTCACGAACCCGCTGCCTCAACATGAGAAAGCTGCAGTCAATCTGATTGAGAAAGAGACTAACAATGTCTATCAAATTCACGATGTACTCTTATTGGGGACCAATCTGGTCAAGATGCATTGTAGACAAAGTGGATATGGCCATGTGCCACCTCATAACTATCACCAGTGTGATATCTGCTCTAAAGATAACCAAGGATGTTCTGTAGTGCAAGCAGCTCTACAGGAACAAATGGATCTTGGATGGATCCAGGAGCACCGAGTTCGTGGAGTTAACATGGTCTCTACGAATTCTAACGTCATTCAAAACCACGACATCCGTGTGATGAATGTCAACTTGGTGGTGATGCACTCAAGGCAAAGCCAGTATCATAATCTGCCGTGGCACGATTACAGTTCATGTCTGATTTGCTCGGTAAACAAACAGGGATGCTCTTTCATACAAGAGGCCCTCCAGCGTCAGATGGATCTTGGATGGATCCAAGACTACCATGATAGGAACTCCTATCAAATCAATATGGTTCAGATCTTTGACATCCGCGTGATGAATACCAACCTGGTAGAGTTACATGCTGAGCAGGTCCGACTCGGATTCTTAATATCACATGATTACCAAAGCTGTAAAGCGGGTTGCGAAAACGATCGAGGTTGTACCCTTGTCCAGGAGGCACTTCAGCACTTGTTAAATCATTGGTGGATGCCAATCTACATGGATGAAGATACTCAGCAGATTAGTATCAGTAATAGGAATCCTACTCGTCGTCAAAGTCAGGATGTCCGATCGATGGAAGGTAACCTAGTGAGGTTACATTGTATTCAAAGTGGGCGTGGCCAGGTGCCACCACACAACTATGACAGTTGTAGCGTCTGTTCGGAAAGTAACCAAGGGTGTTACCTTGTGAGAGCAGCTCTTCAGGGTCAGATCGATCATGGAGAAATTCATCCATATCCAGGTTCAGGACCCATCATTTGGTCGCCGAACTACCTTGCCGATCAAGTTGAGGATGTTGTCACGATCTCTGGTCATCACCAGATCAGGGATGTTTTTGCCATCGTCCCTCTACTTGACGAATCTAAAGTTCCCAACCAGGAACGGATCGAGGTTACTTATGACGGTCAGAAAAATTAGAAGGTTCCCATAGTCATCTATCTACCGGGACCACTACCGTATGAATCAGCTAAGGCAATCCCTTACAAATACGGTGCAACAATAATCGAGAATGGAAAGGAAATTCCATTACCCTCCGTCGTGAATATTGCAGACATCAGTCGTGTAACACAGAGTGGTAGAATCTTCAACCGAGGGGTTGGAGAATCCAACAAAGAAAAGGAACTTCAGGCGGAAATTCCTGATTCACCAGTCGGTCAATCTGGTAATCCCGACCTTTCGAAAAACAATGATGAGATGCTAAAGCTCATCCAAAGGAGTGAATATAACATTGTTGATCAACTGTTACAGACTCCTTCAAAGATCTCAGTATTATCACTATTACTCAGTTCAGAAGCACACAGAGAGGCTTTACAGAAAGTCTTGGAGCAAGCCTTTGTGGAACAGGATGTAACAATCAGACAATTCGATAGCATTGTCTCTAACATCACTTCCTGCAATAATTTGGGATTTAGTGATGAAGAATTACCTGAAGAGGGTCGTCGTCATAACATGGCGCTCAACATTACAGTTAACTGCCAGGGCGATGCTTTAGCCAACGTACTGGTAGACACAGGGTCAGCCCTGAATGTTATGCCGAAGTCCACTTTGACGCAATTATCATTTAAGGGCCCTCCGATGAGAGTCAGCCAGGTCGTCGTCAAAGCATTCGACGGATCCAGAAAAACAGTTATCGGCGAAGTTGATCTTCCCATAACTATTGGTCCTCACACTTTCCAAATCACTTTCCAGGTCATGGACATCCGGGCAACATACAGTTGTTTATTAGGAAGACCTTGGATACATCAGGCTGGAGCGGTTACTTCAACCCTCCACCAAAAGCTAAAGTTCTTCAAGAACGATCAACTTGTCACGGTTTGTGGGGAACAAGCCTTGCTTGTGAGTAACTTATCATCATCTACTTGTATGGAACCCGAGGAGGTTATTGGAACTCAGTTCCAAGCACTATCGGTGAGCAAGGACAATCAGTTCAAAGAAGGAACCTTAATTTCTTCATACAAAGATGCTATCAAAGCGGTCGAGAGTACCGATACGACAGGATGGGGATGGCTTGTCATTCCTATTGACAATAAAACAAAGAAGGGTCTTGGTTTTTCTGCAACCTGTACCCAGACAGCCGCCAGCGATGAAAGTCTTCATCCCCTTCAAAACTTCTTCCACAGTGGAGGTTTTCTTCACCCAGTGTCTCAGACAGTTCATGCTATTAATGGGGAAGATCCCTCTGACACAAATGAAGAATGGAAGTCCTACCTTAACGAGGACAGCTATATGTCTCAGGAAGAGGTTCCTATGCCTTTTTGCTTTCCTACAGAAAGTCCGAGATTTATACCAAGATCAGATGTCGAAATGATCTACGGAGATTGTGATCCGGAAGGATGCCGTGCTCCGCCAAATTCATTAGAGAAAGACACTCTGATGAAAGACAACTTTGACCGCAATTACTATGGCCCGATGGATGGCCTGCCAATGTGGCAGCCTTACCCAGGAAACTTGGGGCAAGAAAGACAACCGAGTAATGAAACTCAGCTGAGCGTCATTGAACAGAATACCTGTGTCCCCACCATGTCATGGGATCAACATTCAGGTCATTCGGAAATTACTCAACATGAAGATGAATTCGCAACGTTTGCAGGACTAGAATTCATCAACTATGCTTTTCCTGAGGTCAACGTCATCGAGAGGGATGACTTCTCCAGTTCCAAAGAAATTTGGGACACTTTGGGACAACCGAGTGGAAAATACGACTATATGGTCAAGTACACCGCTCCCGAAAGCTCTCGTATCAGGCTCGAAGATATCCAGTCAACTGGATGGGGAGATACAGCTGAGAGCACAAATGCTCTGCAAAATGCAACAGAGGAATCCTCATACGACAATTCTGCTTGGGAAACAGATTCCAATGATCCTGCTCCACCAGAAATCAGCGTCATTTCTGAAGACAAATCAAGGAAGGTGCCTGACTTTGTGATTCACCGAGGAGTTTGCCGCCAATGGGTTACCGTCGAGGTTCCGAAGGTCGTTCGTCAGTCAAAGTAATTGCCATCTATAACCTTTCACCCTGCCCAGGTGAAACAGATGTTTTGATAGGGCTCGTTTTCTGTAAATTTCCCTCTTCGCTTTGCCCAAAGCGACAGAGTTTTGTTTTATAGGGCTGTAGTTTCAAAATTCGACTTGTTCATTAATAAAATAACGTCGTTCTGTAATTTCCGCATTAATTGTTGTTTTCTCTTTTTGCTTTTTCAGAAAATGGTAATCCTAAAAAACATTCAATAATAAAAACAAGCAGTAAAATCAAAACACTGCACACACTTGCATTTTCTCTATCTCTTCTAAACACGAATCATCACGTCATGCAGATTGCTTGTTTTATACCCCGTTGAAACATACGATCTGATGCCTTCTCCCAACTTTGAGTTCCCGGTATTCGAGGCTGAAGAAGAAAATGACAACGAAATTCCAGAAGAGATCTCCCGACTACTCAGACAAGAGGAAAGGTCCATTGAACCTCACAAAGAGCCGTTGGAAACGGTAAACTTGGGTTCAGAAAAAGAGAGAAAAGAAATCAGGATCGGAGCACTGCTCAGTCCAACTGCCAAAGAGGGTTTGATAAAGCTTCTCAAAGAATTCCCCGATGTATTCGCTTGGTCCTATCAGGATATGCCAGGGTTAGATACCAGCATCGTGGAACATCACTTACCGTTGAGATCGGAATGTCCGCCAGTAAAGCAAAGGTTGAGGCGGACTCACCCGGACATGGCCATCAAAATCAAAGAGGAGGTACAGAAACAGATCGACGTGGGTTTCCTCGCTACATCTGAATATCCTCAATGATTAGCCAACATCGTACCCGTTCCCAAAAAGGACGGAAAGTTCAAAATGTGTGTTGATTACAGAGATCTAAACAAGGCAAGTCCAAAGGACGACTTTCCTTTACCACACATTGACATGCTGGTAGACAGTACAACAAAGTTCAAAGTATTCTCCTTCATGGATGGATTCTCGGGCTATAATCAGATCAAAATGGCGCCGAAAGACATGGAGAAAACTTCGTTCATTACCCCATGGGGTACCTTTTGTTACAAGGTAATGCCGTTCGGTTTGAAGAATGCCGGGGCAACCTATCAAAGGGCCATGACTACTCTGTTTCATGACATGATACATAAGGAAATCAAGGTATATGTCGATGATTTGATTGCAAAATCAAGAACGGAGGATGAGCACGTTGAACATCTATCAAAATTGTTCGAACGTCTAAGAAAATTCAAGCTCCGCTTGAATCCCAACAAGTGCACCTTCGGTGTCCGTTCAGGGAAACTACTAGGGTTCATCGTCAGCCAGAAAGGGATTGAAGTTGATCCTGACAAGGTCAAGGCCATTCAAGAAATGCCATCTCCGAAAACTGAAAAACAAGTCAGAGGATTCCTGGGACGTTTGAACTACATCTCCAGATTCATATTCCTTATGACCGCGACGTGTGCGCCGATTTTCAAATTACTCAAAAAGAACCAGGATTGCGTTTGGTCAGAAGACTGCCAAACTGCCTTCGACAGTATTAAGGAATATCTGTTGAATCCTCCGATTCTATCACCTCCAGTGGAAGAAAGACCACTGATCATTTACCTCACAGTCCTAGAGGACTCAATGGGATGTGTACTTGGCCAACAAGACGAAACTAAAAGGAAAGAGTCTGCCATTTACTATCTAAACAAGAAATTCACCGACTGCGAGACTCGGTACACGATGCTTGAGAAAACTTGTTGCGCTTTGGCTTGGGCAACAAAACGTCTTCGCCAGTACATGATTCGTCATACTACTTGGTTGGTCTCCGAAATGGATCCAATCAAGTACGTTTTCGAAAAACCTGCTCTCACGGGAAGGATTGCCCGTTGGCAGATGTTACTATCAGAATATGACATAGAGTACCATGCTCAGAAAGCCGTTAAAGGAAGTATTTTAGTCGATCATTTGGCTCATCAACCGATTGACGATCAAGAATCAATCGGGTTTGACTTCCCAGACGAAGATGTCATGTATCTAAAGATGAAAGATTGCGATGAACCGCTACCCAGTGAAGGGCCAGAACCAGGTTCCCAGTGGGGACTTATCTTTGACGGAGCAGTCAATCATTATGGAAACAGAATTGGGGCAATCATTGTTACCCCTCAGGGTTCCCACATTCCTTTCACTGCCAGACTTACGTTCAAATGTACGAACAACGAGGCCGAATACGAAGCATGTATTATAGGTCTCGAAGAAGCGATTGATTTAAGGATCAAAAACTTGGACGTATACGGCGATTCAGCCCTGTTATTAACCAGATAAAAGGAGATTGGAACACATACCAATCAGGATTGATTCCTTACAAAGATTATGCAAGGAGGTTGTTACCCTTCTTCAACAGAGTCGACTTTCATCACATCCCTCGTGATGAGAATCACATGGCTGACGCATTAGCCACTCTCTCTTCCATGATTAGTGTAGGTCGATGGAATGACATACCTAAGATCGACATAATATGCCTTGAACAGCCCGCTTACATCTTCGCGATTGAAGCAGTCATAGACGACAGACCTTGGTATCACGATATCAAATGCTTCCTTCAGAAACAGGAGTACCCATCTGGGGCACTCAGAAAAGACAGGAAAACCCTCAGAAGATTGACTGGAAACTTCTTCCTGAGCGGTGACACTCTTCATAAGAGAAATTTTGACATGGTCTTGCTCCGATGTGTCGACAGACCAGAAGCAGACATGCTCATGAAAGAAATTCATGAAGGATCCTTTGGCACTCATGCCAACAGACACACAATGGCGAGAAAAATTCTCAGAGCAGGGTACTATTGGTTGACCATGGAATCCGACTGCTACAAGTACATGAGGAGGTGTCACAAGTGTCAGATATACTCTGACAAAATTCATGTACAGCCATCACATCTCAAAGTTCTCTCTTCCCCGTGGCCTTTTTCCATATGGGGAATCGACATGATTGGTATGATTGAGCCCAAGGCTTCAAACGGACATCGGTTCATCCTGGTAGCCATTGATTATTTCACCATGTGGGTCGAAGCAGCGTCATTCGCCAATGTAACCCGACAAGTGGTGGTCCGATTTATCAAAAACAATATCATCTGCCGTTATGGTGTTCCAAGCGAGATCATTACTAATAATGGATCTAACTTGAACAATAAGATGATGAAAGAGTTGTGTGCAGAGTTCAGGATCGAACACCATAACTCATCTCCCTACCGACCCAAGATGAACGGGGCGGTAGAAGCGGCTAACAAGAACATCAAGAAGATTGTTCAAAAGATGGTTGTAACCTACAAAGATTGGCACGAGATGCTACCCTTTGCTCTTCACGGTTATCGTACATCTGTCCGCACTTCAACAGGGGCAACCCCTTTCTCTCTAGTATATGGCATGGAGGCAGTGCTTCCCATAGAAGTAGAGATCCCGTCAATCAGGGTATTGATGGAAGCTAAGCTCACCGAAGCTGAATGGTGTCAAAGTCGACACGACGAACTGAACCTGATTGAAGAAAAGCGAGTCACGACACTATGCCACGGTCAGTTGTATCAGGAAAGAATGAACAGGGCGTTTGACAAAAAGGTCCAATCTCATGTCTTCAGGAAAGGAGACCTTGTGCTCAAGAAGATACAATCATTTCTCACTGATTCTCGGGGCAAACGGACCCCAAATTATGATGGCCCCTATGTGGTCACGAAAGCTTTCTCAGGCGGCGCCTTGAGACTTGCAACCATGGACGGAGAGGAATTTGCCTACCCCACGAATGTTGATGTAGTCAAGAAATACTTCGCCTAAACTAAAAAAAAAACGTCTCGGTGGATTAAAAACCCGAAAGGGCGGTCCAGGCAAAAATTAGAGACATGAAAAAAAATCATCCCGATGGATTGGAAATCTCATAGTACAATCCAGGCAAAAATTAGGGATAATGGCAAGTAACTATGTTCAACAGAGGCAAGTCCCTCAGCAGCATCAGCAGTAGTTACATCATCTATCGGAGGAAATCTCCAATCAAAGGTCATCTTCGACAGAAGCTCAGGATGCCCCGAATTCAAAGTTGGTAGAAGGATAGTGGTCGTTATGTTTCAACGTAGCCCTTTTCCCTGTAAATTGCCATTTTCTAACTTTGTATATACTCTTTGGAATCACGCGTTTGGCTGATCTCCATCTTATCAATAAAATTTGAGCCCTTGTGCTTTTGTTTGTAATTCTTTACTTGTTTTAGCTTTACAGAACGACGTTGTTTAAACTTAATCAGCGATTCTTGAAATAAAACAAAAATGAATTTACTTGTTAAAACTTTTTCTGCTTTTAAAATAAAGATGGCAATTTCTTTTGACTGTTGAACATCAGAAGAACATCGATTGCTTCTCCCGAAGTAAGCGAACTTCAAAGTGCAAAATCAAAGTACTCCTTCTAAGCCAGTATGCCTGAATGAAGGGATCAACTGTGTCAGAGACCTTGTTTCGTCTGACATCCTCGGCCGAGTTCTCATCTCCTAAGCCCGATCAACATAGCTCCCAACGGGACTATCTCTCCTAAGCAAGGTGGAATTGCTATTTTGAATCAACGGTACTTCTTTGCCCCGCGATGGCCGAGTATCCAATTGTGTTCATCCATTAGTCTGTATGCCGCGTCTGTTTTGTCAGCATATACATACATACATCATGCATCTTTTAATTTGCATTCACATTTCATATTGCATCACTATCACTTGAGTCGGTCTTGTCCCCTAGTGATAAACAGTTTTCTCAATCGAGTTTGTCAGTTCTTTCCTCGTCAGGAAGTGTTGCGTCTGCACAATCTCGCCACCAGTGTATCTTTAGATCAGAGTCGGCACGTGGCCACTTTGATAACTTGAACCTCTGAAAGATCAGAGAACCTTCAACAAATGTCACTCTTCGCCATTGAAGATGATATCCTTGCTTTCCCGGATTAAGGAAAATCCACAGAGAAAGCCTCGTGATCAGAGATTCGGAAGCATGCCAGTTTTGCTCCGAAAGGACCGCTGATGAAAAGGTCATTAGCACCTCAAAATTGGACCCCATCATATGGCGTTTCTCCGGGAAGATCCCGAGAAAAGTATGATGAAAGATCCCAAACGAAAATAGTCTCTCAAGAGACTCGCTTTCCCCAGTAGAAACAAATGGCGTCTCCAACAGAGAAGTTTGTACAACTCTACAACTCAGACGACTGGGTTCCCCAGCAAGTCTGACATCAAAACTTTTTCCACTCAAATGGCATCTCCCCAGGAAAATTCGGCGAGAAGTTTGAAGGAAAACCGCTACACATAGCATCCCTTGTCAATAAAGTTTATTGACAAAAGAAACTAAGACCAGTTCCTTGGTAGGAAACCAGGATTGAGGGGAAGTTTATTTCAAAAGAAACTAAGACCAGTTCCTTGGTAGGAAACCAGGATCGAGGGGAAGTTCAAAAGAAACTAAGACCAGTTCCTTGGTAGGAAACCAGGATCGAGGGGAAGTTCAAAAGAAACTAAGACCAATTCCTTGGTAGGAAACCAGGATCGAGGGGAAGTTCAAAAGAGACTGAGACCAGTTCCTTGGTAGGAAACCAGGATCGAGGGGAAGTTTACCTTTTCTAAGCATCATTGCTTAGCTAAAGAAGATGAATGCGTAAGCTACCATTCATAACCACCATCAAAATTTCAGATATTCCGATATTTAATCCTCTTGCACCCCGAATGCTCGAATACCTTCGTCATTCATACCTTCGGGTCCAAGAAGATTAAATAGGGGCATCTGTAATACCCCAAATTTTGACCACTTAGATTTCCCATCATTGTGAAAATCATCATCACAATATGGATGAACCACCATGCTTCATCAGTCTCCCCAAAGATGGGTGAGCATCCAATACAATCAAAATTAGGGTTTCAAGCCCTCTCTGAGTGCTTAGACAAAGAATCAATCAAGAAATGACATGATCTTCAACTTGTCTAATCTCTCAAACATCCACAATGGATCAAAAAGGACTCCCACTTCAAGGATTAAGCACAAGGCTTCTCCCTTCTAGGTGGATCAAGTCTCAAGATCGACAGTGTCACCAAATTAAGGTTTTGGTCGACCAGGGTCTCCATATGGAAATTTTCATCTGGGCACAAGGAAATGATCCAAAACATGACCTAATATGCTTCATGGAACCTCATGAACCCATGCATCAAGTCAATTTTGCCTCAGGGGATGCATTCATCAAAAATCAGGAATTAGGGTTTCTTGACCTAATTCACCCCTAAGTTGACTTTTGGGACAAACCATGAGCTAAGACCTCAAGAGATGATTTGAGGGTCTCTAATACACCATATTGATCCATTTGGAACAATGGATTGATCCAAGAAGCTTGAGCAACAAGTCTCATTTTCATCTGCACCACAATTAGGGTTTTAAGGGAAAAGTCAACTGTAACTTTGACTTTTGACCAGGACATGCTCCCAAACCCTAATACATGATTGAATATACCCTATGACACCCATGGAACATGTCCATCAAGTTTGATTTAGGTCAAGGACATGATTTCCTGAAGAATTGGACAGTTTGGAATTCATCTGATAAAAAGTCAACTGTGCACAAAAGTCAACTTTGACTTTTTGAGATTTTTCACCAAAATGGATTTTTAACCCTAAAATGATGTTAATGTATGATTTGAATCATCATTCATCAAGAAAAATCAAGAAAAGTGAGATAACTTGTAAAAGGGGTAACCATAAAACTTAGAAATTTTTCTAAGTTAAAAATAAAGTGGCAAAGGTACCAACTTTGGAGGACCATAACTCCTAAACCACAAGGCCATTTTTTCTCATCCAAAGATGGATTTGTAGCCCTCATTATCACCTACAAAAACTTCAACTACAAGTCATTCCAATTCATTAAGGATTTTGAGTTATGGAGTGATCAAAGTGGCTAAAAAGTGAAAAAGTCACTTTTTCCAACACTTAGTGAAATTTTCACTAAGTCAGAATTCTGCTTCACTTTTTGCCAAATGTAGGGGGATTTTTCACTTGGAATCAAAAGAGATCAAAACCAAACTTGTTCAAACAGTTGTTGTATCATGTAAGAGCTTTCCAAAATGGCCAAGAACATTGCCAAATTCAACCTACATCATGAGATACAACATTGCCAAGTTGTCTTGCTGAAATCTGTCAAGGCAAGGCAGAATTTGCACTTTGGATCGATTTGCCAAAATCAGCCAATTCCAATTGCCCCAATCCACTTGGACACCTCAGAGGATTGAATCCAAAGGGGACAATCACTGAGCCAAGCCTCCAAGGTCCAAGGAACAAAGAATAGCATGTTGAACCTAGAATGGCCAAAATAGGGACAAGACTTCAAATTTGGAATGAGGCATTCAATGAAACCATCAAGGTGGCATGGATTGAGTCATTCTCATCTGAAATCAGTCAAGACTTATCCAAGACCAAGGGGACCAAAGCTCTGTGCCCTAACCTCTAGTCAATGGCTAGAGGAGACTTTCATTTCCATTGGCCAACATTGAGGAAACCTACTTACCAGCTGCCATGCACTATTCCTTGCAAAACAAACTTGCTCTACTATAAATAGAGCTCAATTATGGTCAGTTTGAGTACACCAAAGCCATCTAACAGATGCTTTCCTCAAAATCTCTTTCTCTTGGCAAAAATGCCATTCTTAGCAAGGTAGCTATCGGGTTTTGAGTTTGAGAGCAATTCTGCACAAACCAATCACTCACACACCTCACATACATCACATGTGAGCTGATCAAACACTCACATAACATCTGAAACATCAATTTCACAAAATCACTTGCCATCCACACAAGTTTGAAGTGAAGTTGCAGCTGAGGTGCCATAAACTGATCCAGTCCATTTCAATTCAATCCAAGTGTTCAAACACACTCCATATGGTGTAGGGAAGCTGTCCAGATCATCACAACTTGTCTGTAACACCTCCAACTCAAAATCACATCTGCTCTTGCTGTCACGACTTGGAGGTAAGCACATACTTGGTCATCTCTCAATCTATGCATATTTCCTCGCACAATAATTTGGCCATATGTTCATAATCATGCATGGAATGTTTTCCCTCAATTAATTGCATTGTTTGAATCGTGTATCAAAAATCCTAGCCTTCATGCAGAAATTAGGGTTCTTGAGGTCTCTTCGTGATTTCTTGTTGTATGTTTAATTTAAATGAAATTAAAGTACATAGACATGATCGTGAGGTTGAGACGAGCATAATTATATGTGGATTGCATGTTATAATTACGTATTCAGTGAGATTGGATGGAAAATGCAAATTTGGGCAAACTGAAAAACGCGCGTGTTCTTGGTGTTGTTCTTGGCGCCATTTTCATAAATTTGAATATTTGAATTTTGTGATTTTGTTTAATTGATTCAAAAATTAATTTCTCTCTGAGTTTTAATGATTTTGAGTTGATTCTTTTTTTAATAATTCACAAAAATGTTAAAATATTTTATTTTATCAAAAAATCTCAAAAATATTATTTATTTCATATAATTGATATTTTTGTAAAGAATTAATATTTTGATTGTTTGTGGCATTTTAAATATTTTTTCTACATTGATTTTGCAACTTTTAATGCTTTCTAATTATTTTGTAGGTCAATACTTAATTTTTGAAGCATTAATCCAAGATCACAATTTGTTTTCCATGTGTTAAACAATTTTTGATCATTTTAATTGAATTTTTATTCAATTAAATACATTTTGAAAACAAATTAGGGTTTTGGATTAATTCAACCCTCATAAATCATTTTCAAAACACTTTGGGTCTCTATTAGAGTGTAAGACCCAATCCTTTTTTGACCAAATCATCTTTGGGCCTCACTTATTGTATAAGTCCCGATACCGTCAAAAAACAAACGGCGCGATCATCGCCTTTTCAAAAATCATCCGGGCCTACCCTCGAGTAGTAAGACCCATTTATTTTTCTTCAAAACTCTTTGGGCCTCTTGAGAGAGTGTAAGACCCATCCCCCCTTGTACAAAAACTTTTTGGGCCTCACTCATTGTATAAGTCCCTCTGTACAAGCAAACGGCGCGATCGTCGCCCGTTTAAAAATAAAAACCTTCTGGCCTACCCTCGAGTAGTAAGACCCATTTCTTTTTCTTTAAAACACTTTGGGCCTCTTGAGAGAGTGTAAGACCCATCCCTTTGTACAGAAAACCTTTTTGGGCCCCAGTCACTTGTATAAGTCCCGCTGTACAAAGTCAAACAGTGCGCTCACTGATAAAACCCTGGGCCTCTCCTTGAGCTGTAAGCCCCAGATCTTTCTTTTTCAAAGCACTTTCTCCTTTGATTTTGAATATACTGTTGTTTTTAATCTTTCTTTGTTGAACAACTAACCAAACAGCATGGAAGCTCTACAACCAAGTAAGTGGTTATCGCTTTCATTTACTGCTTTCATATTATAAACTGTATTGTGGGGCTGCTCACTGTAAGTCTCCTTTCATAAACTCATATCTACTGTGTAATAATAGTATAGATATTTCGAGTTTCCCCGACAACTACGTCTAGAACTAGGTGACGCCTTTTCACTTATTCGTAGAAATAGACGCCTAGATCCCCAATAGGAGCACCAGATACAGTCTTCTCTTCGGCTGTCCTCCTTAGGAATCGTCAAGAAGCTCTACTCCCCAAGATGAATGTATTCTCTGTGAATGGCATCTTTGAGTTTCTTCCAAATTCTCGAACTTTCCTGACTTGATCTATTCCTTGTGGATAGCTTGCCTTGAATGTCTCGGGGTTTGGGTACCCACTACGGTCATAATCTTGGACCTTAACTAAGGAACCCTCTTTAAAAGCTAGAAGTCGCTGGATAGTAAACCTCGCACGTTTACCAGTGGTTTTTACCTTTAAAAGAGTTATCTCTCCTAATGGAAAGGAGATGATAGACCCACGGGCTTCTTAAAAGCATCGGCCTCCTCTTGGGCATTATTCAAGGACCCTACGGCTTCTTAGAAGTATTCACAGCCTCCTCTTAGGCTTCGTATAATGATCTCTTCCTCCGGGAATGATAGCCTCCTCTTGGGCTTCGTACAAGGACCCGTCGGCTTCTTAAAAGTTTCCAGCCTCCTCTTGGGCTTCGTACAAATTGTCCCGACGACCTCCTAGAGGTATAGGAACAGAACTTAGTCATCTTCATAGAACAGTCCTTTCGTAGAGTCTACTACTGTTTCTCGAAGCATAGTACAAAAGATAAAACTCTAGACATGGACAGTCTAGCTTCCTTGAGTCTCAAAGACATTCTCAAGCACCCTTCGTTAAATAGGAAGGAAACCCGCAGACTCGGACAGTCTCAATACCCTTTGGATTTCCCGTTTCCTCAAAGAGAAGGAAATATCCCTGATCCTCAAATTAAATCCCTGAGTACAGTGTTGCTCATATAAGAACTGATTTTCTCTTTTAAATCAGTATATTGGATCTGTCACTCAACTGAAACAGTTACAATAGCCTCCATCTCGGGCTTCGTACGAGATACCAAAATTCTCCCCAGTGGAGTTAAAACAACCTTTTAGCCTCTCTCTCAGGCTTTGTATGAGACACAAAAGATTCCCTCATTGAGTCAATCACCCCTTTTTGCCTCCATCTCGGGCCTCGTACGAGATACAAATTCCTTAAGCAAGAGTTGAATTCTTTTAGCCTCCTCTTAGGCTTTGTATAACGATATGCCCCACTGGGTCAAAAACATTTAGCCTCTCTCTCGGGCTTTGTACGAGACACAAAATAGCCTCCTCTTAGGCTTTGTATAATGATTTTCCTAGCGGAAATTAGCCTCCTCTTAGGCTTTGTAGAAGAAAACCACTGGTTGATCCAAATCAACCTTTTAGCATCAAAGCTGTGCCTCGTTCACAGTACACAAACATCAACAACTCATTTCCCTCCATCTAATCGCTGTAAGCGACAAGCCTCTAGATCATCTACATCCATGCCACTGTCCCTCTTTTAGCATGAGAAATTCCTAAGGAAAGATGGCATTGCTCTACACTGAGTTAAAGTCTTCTCCTTCAGGTTAAAACCCTTTCTTCGGAAATTATGGCATTGCTCGGATCCGCGTATCCCAGTTAAAGTAATTCTCCTTCTCCCCTCTTTAGAGATGAAAAATTCTCTCTAAAGTCGAGGTCTTTCAGCTTCACGTCTTGGGCTTTGAACAAGACACAAATAGACCTTTCAGCTTCACATCTTGGGCTTTGAACAAGATACAAATCACCTTTCGCTTCACGTCTTGGGCTTTGAACAAGACACCAAAAACACCCATTTCCTCCCATAGAATAGGAGGAACTACGAACGCTCTGATTTCCCTGTTTCGGTAAACGGGAATACGTAGGCATAAGATCGAAAGAAAAGATCTTAGCGAGCGCAATCAACAAAAAACCCAAATCCCATATCTCCATCAATCAAAAAGCAGTAATTCAAAAGCATCAGTCCTAACATCCTAATCCTTGTTCCCCGCCAGAAACCTTTTGCCCAAGCCCTAGAAAGAAAGAACCTGTATTGGCGAAATACGAATAACCAGTACAAAGGCCCCCCACATTGATAGCATCCGTAACCTAACAGACCGCTGTTTAAACTCAGTATGCAAGCAGGGTTAATTGGAGACATCTATTTCCCTTCCTTATTCAGCTCACAATAGGATAAAAAATGAATCGACCTGTAGTTCAAAGCTCAAACCGCAGAGAGCGACCAGCGCTTAAGAACCGCGTCCAAAATCGCTCGCTACACCCTATACTGAGCAAATTACTCTTCATGCCTGGTATGTACAACACATTGGAAATTGTTGACCTTTTGCCATCTTTCCTCATAATCAGAACATCACCAACACCTTCAGCTGCTAGAGTGTTGTCATTTGCAAACTTCACAGTGTTCTTAGACGAGGGCTTCATATTGACAAACCAATCTTTCCTCCCAGTCATGTGTGATGAGCATCCTGAGTCCAAGTACCACTGATCTTGGAATCTTTCTTCATGCTTCGCCAGATTTGCATCAGTTTCTTGATTTTTCTTCTTTTCTGGACAGTTACTACCATAATGGCCATACTTCTGACAATTGAAACATTGGATGTGACTTTTGTCAGATTTTCGATCACCACCTTTTCTTCTACCTGCAGCACCACCTCTTTGGTTGCCTTGGTTCCAAGGTTTCTTCTGATTCGACTGGTTTCCTCCTTTGTTGCCATTCCAGCTGCCTTTGCCTTTCCTTTCCTTTTCTGACTACGCCTGCAAAGCCATATCACTCTTCGACTTTCCTGCAGCCCTCTCAGCCATTCTTTGTTCATGAGACTCAAGCGTCCCTTGAAGCTCTTCCTTCGTCAATACTAATAAGTCTTTCGACTCTTCTATGGCTACTACCATGTGGTCGAACTTAGGAGCCAACGATCTCAAAATCTTTGAGACATCTGCTTTCGTCGTCAGCGTTTCTCCACATACTTTGATTTGATTCACAAGTTTTGTAACTCTTGTGAAGAAATCTGTAATACTTTCGTTGTCTTCCATCTGAAGCAACTCATAGGTTTTCTTGTGAGTTTGTAACCTCATTTCTTTCACCTTTTCTGCGCCTCCAAATGACTTTTCAAGAATCTCCCATGCTTCCTTTACTGATTCTGCATCGCTAACTTTTTCAAAGTTATCTGGATCAACACATTGATGGATTATAAACAACGCTTTATAATCTTTCTTCTTCAATTCTTTGAGTGCAACCTTTTCTTGATCCGTCGCGTTCTCCCCAAGCGGTGTTACTCTTTCCTTCACAAGATCCCAAAGATCTTAACAACAGAAAACCACCTTGATTTGCTTGCACCAATTCTCATAATTGTCTTTCTTGAGAATCGGAAGACTCGCCGGAAAATGCCCATTCGGATGATTCATCGCCATCACGTTCTTCCTTCCTTGAATCGTAACCAGAGCTCTAGATACCAGATGTTGGAGATTCACCACACCCTATGATGATTTCGCTTCAATCTTGATCTCAATATTGATAACCAACCCACAAACAATACGTAATGACAACAAAGAAAGAAGAAGAACAAACTAGAACAGCAAGAAAGAAAAGAGAGAGAGGAGAAATATTTGGAGAAAAGTATTTCTACCCACGAACTGTGGGATTTTGAATTTATTGATCTATTCACTTGCTAACCGCAAACTGTGAATTCAATGTGTTACAATGTACAAGGGTAACTCCCTATTTATATATTTAGATTTACAAAGGCCCAAAACTCTAAAAGCCCAAAATATCAAATCTAATCTAAATCATATCAAATCTAATCTAAACAGAATCCAATCAAATCAAATCTAAGACGGATCTGTCGAAACACCTTCGACACATGAATGCTTCGACTTCGACTTCGACACTATGAATTACATTTAACAGCTATAAGTTAATATCTCTCTACTTATTTTTACTTCTTTGATTGTTTCTCTATATCTCAAACATATTTTCCGCTAACTCAGCGACATCGTTCCAAAACCACTACAACAAACTCGGTACATAGCGGGAATTTATTTGCGGAGGTTTCTAAAAACCCTGCATATAAATTTCCCTAAAGCTCTCGTAATCTATTTGCTATCCAACTGGGTTTCTTGGGCTCTCGATTCTCTGTCTCTGTTTCCTTCCTGCATAAATCCTTGTAGGTTTCTTCTCAGTTTTCCTTTTCTCACTGCTTCTAATTTTATTCCATTCTCATTTTTATGCATGTATTTAATTTCAAGTTTGTTTTAACTTTGTTTAAGATTTTTATTTATTTTTATTTGATGTTGTGAATACTTAGAATGTGACGTTAAGTTGATTAATTGATTGATTTCTACACCACATGCGTTAAACATTGGTTTTATACAATGATTAAAAAATTCTCTTAGTTGCATTGGTTTTGAAAAACCGTAGGCCAAAACAGCTGGGACAAAATAATATTGGAAGGTGTCGATACCAATACTATTATTTATTATTTTTGTGATAAAAAATAAATTGTGATTAGTTCATATTATAACGACCCCAATCATCGAATCATGAAAACCTTTACGCAATTGTGACTAATATTTAAAACCTATGTGCTGTGTAAGTTTAGTTCTTTTGCATGAACCATTTAATTAGAAAATTTTGTTTTAACACTACAAAAAAAACAGGAATTAGCAATGGTGATAACAATGATCACTATGACAATGTTAGTAGGAAGCATCCTCCTGCTAAAGTGTTATGGTACTTGCCAACACTTTCACGATTAAAGAGACTTTTTGCTAATTCGAATGACGCAAAGAATCTTATATGGCATGCAGATGAAAGGATTCGTGATGGAAACATTTGCCATGTAGCTGATTCTTTGTAATGGAAGAAAATTGATTCGTTGTTTTCGGATTTTGGAGTCGAGCCAAGAAATCTTAGGCTAGGGCTTGCCACCAATGGAATGAACCCCTTTGGTAATATGAGCACTAATCATACTTCGTGGCCTGTTCTTCTCACTATTTACAACCTATCTCCTTGGTTGTGCATGAAGCGCAAGTATATACTGTTAAGTATGATGATTTCTGGACCACGACAACCTGGTAACGACATAGATGTTTATTTTAGTCCATTAATTGATGATTTACGACTCTTGTGGGATGAAGGCGTTGAAGTTGATGATGCATATTCTGGGGAAAAGTTTAATATGCGTGCAATGTTATTTTGCACAATTAACGACTTTCCGGCTTACGGTAACTTGGCGGGATACAGTGTCAAAGGACATAAAGCGTGTCATATATGTGAAGATGATACTTGTTATCACCAACTTGAGTTTGGAAAAAAGACCGTTTACCTTGGGCATCGAAAATTTCTAAAATCGGGTCATCCTTATCGTAGACTGTGAAAGGCTTTTAATGGAGAGCAAGAGTTTGGTGAGGCTCCTAAACCTTTAACCGGGGATAAAGTTTATCAATGGCAGAAGTACATTAATGTTGTCCTTGGGAAGAGAGAAAAATAAAAAGGTGGGAAGAGAGGAAAAGAAAAAGGGGCAGTTGCGAAAAATATATGGAAAAAGAGGTCCATCTTCTTTGATCTTCCATATTGGTCAAGTCTTGATGTTAGACATTGTCTTGATGTGATGCACGTGGAGAAAAATGTGTGTGATAGTTTGATTGGCACACTTCTAAACATTCCGGGCAAGACTAAAGATAGTAAGACTTCCTGTCTTGATATGGAGAAGATGGGTATACGAAAACAGTTGGCTCCAATAGAGAAAGGAAAAAGAACTTATCTGCCTCCAGCATGTCACACTCTATCTAAAAAGGAAAAGAAGATGTTCTGCGAGTGTTTGCAAGGTCTTAAAGTTCCGCAAGGTTACTCATCAATCATCAAGAAACTTGTATCAATGAAAGATCTCAAGTTAATTGGTTTAAAATCTCATGATTGTCATGTATTGATGCAACAACTTCTACCAGTGGCTATCCGTGGGATCCTTCCAAAAAATGTGAGAGTAACTATAACGAGACTGTGTTTATTCTTCAATGCCATATGTAATAAAGTTCTTGACTTCAAAAAATTGGATGAATTAGAAGATGAGACTGCCATAATCTTGTGCCAATTGGAGATGTATTTTCCGCCATCATTTTTTGACATTATGGTTCACTTACTTGTTCATCTCATAAGAGAAATCAGAATTTGTGGTCCAGTTTATTTAAGGTGGATGTATTCAATAGAGCGATATATGAAGATCTTTAAAGGATATACGAAGAATCATCACCGACCAGAAGCTTTGATTGTTGAAAGGTACATCACAGAAGAAGCTGTTGAGTTTTGTACAAACTATTTGTCGGATGCAGATTCTATAGGAATTCCAAAGTCTCGTCATGCTGACACAGACGGAAGAGGTATTCAAGGTCTAAATGTTAGGTCAATGGCTCAGGATGTAGTTATTCAATCACATTTCTATATTTTGAATAATATAGATGAGGTTCAACCTTTCATAGATACTCACAAAAGACTTATGAAGAAAAGATATCCCCGAATGAATGACAAGTTATTGTTGATAGAGCATAACAATAGATTCATGGATTGGTTTAATAAAAGTGTATCTAATGATCCTAGTGCATCCGAGATACTTAGATGGTTGTCGTACGGGCCAAAATTTTGTGTCATTACCTGGAGTGCATACGACATTGGTCATTATACCATTTATACAAAATAAAAAGATGATCGTAGTACAATGCAAAATAGTGGGTTATGGTTGAAGCCGAATCGATGTATTTCTCTAGTTCGAAAGACAAGAATCCGGTATTGGCAACTACCGCGTTTTATGGTGTCATTGATGAGATTTGGGAGATTGATTATGTTATTTTCAAAGTGGCTTTATTTAAATGCAAGTGGGTTCCCAATAATAGTAATGGTGTAGACATTGATGACTTAGGATTCACCCGGGTCGACCTTGGCAAGGCATCTTTTAATACAGAACCATTCATCATGGCTTCTCAAGCAAAACAAGTTTTCTATGTTTCCGATCCATCGGACAAATCGGGGAAATGGTCAATCGTTCTCCAAGGAAAGTACATTCCTCTTAGTGACGAATGTCTTGATATTCCATCCACACCTTCTTACACAACACAAGTTCCTACCTCATATGATGAAGTTGATGGTGATGCCGTGCATGCTATACGACTCGATCATGAAGAAGGCATATGGGAAAATTAACAAGTACGTAATTTATTATTTATTCATAATATATTAATTGTATGTTATAGTTTAGAAGTATTTTTACTAACAAGTATAATTATTTGAAATCGTAGGTATTTTGAGTCCAGACACCAGACCAGGAGACAAGACACCAAGAGACAAGATACCAATACACCAAGTTACAATTATGTGTAGTTATGTAATGTGTGTAAATTGTAATATGGTATATGTGATATTTTATTTATGTAGGTTGTTTTTTTTGATAAACTGTAATCTGGTATATGTGATATTATGAATATGACACGATTAATATTATTATGAAAACTGTATCACAAAATGTGAATTGTATTTTTCTGCTGTGCTGAGATATGGAGAACAATAATACAGGTAAAAAATGGGATTAATTATAAAAGCAAGATGATATTTGTTAATTTTACTGAAACTTTAGCGACGGTTATATTTCCTAACCGTTATAATATCTGGCGCGCTGTCCAGCAAAAAATAAATATCAAAACTGTGCTGCTGGGAATTGAACCGAGGACAATTATATTTATTACAACGGTGTAATGTAAAACCGTTGTGATAGTTAGCACACTTTCCTCATTATTACAACGCAACACAAGGCCGTCGTTGTAAGTATCATATATACAACAACAATCTACATAACAATGCCCTCGTCCGCGTCATTATATGTCATTCCCAACCGTTGTTAAATGGGTTTTTCGTAGTAGTGATTCAATAATACAAATCCTTATTCTCTCTTTCTCTCCTCACTAAATGTGTCTCACGCACTAACAAATTGGTATCAGAGCCTGGTTATTGCCTCAAACTTCCGTGGCCTAAGCGCCCATAGTCCCTTTAAGAAGCATAGTCCCACATTGGTTAGGAATGTGGTGACTTGAACAAACTTGAAGTTGGAGAAGCATGGAGAGGAAGACAAAGTTGATGTAACTTTGTTCATATAAATAGTTGGATCTCTGAGATATGTGTGCAATAGTCGACCTGATATAGGTTTCGTAGTCGGATTAGTGAGCAGATTCATGAGCGAACCAAGAGTGTCACACATGAAAGCTGCAAGAAAAATTCTAAGATACTTAAAAGGAACAACAGATTTTGGAATTATATTTCGACGAGATTCTGAAGGCAAAGGAGAAATAGTTAATTATTTTTCAGATGCATATTGGTGTGGAGATAAGGAAGATTGAAGAAGTACAACTGACTATTTCTTTCAAGTATTTGGTGCCCCAATCTCATGGTGTTCGAAGAAGCAACCTGTGGTGGCATTGTCATCGTGTGAAGCTGAATATATAGCAGGATCCTATGCTGCATGTCAAGCAATTTAGATCAGATCAGTACTTGAAGAAATTGAGGTCGATGTGAAGAAACCTCTTGTGTTGCAAATCGACAACAAGTCAGCTATAAATCTGGCGAAGAATCCAGTTCTACATGGAAGGAGTAAGCATATCGAAGCCAGATTTCACTTCTTGAGGGAAAAGGTAAATTGAGGTGAACTTGAAGTTAGGCATTGCTCAAGTGAAGCACAGTTGACCGACATTTTCACCAAAGGATTAAAGATCGACAGATTCCTGAATTTGAGAAAGAAATTAGGAATAGTTCAGATCGACTATGACTAGCGTAGGTTCGACAACTTGGATTATGAGGGTGTGTTGAAATATTAGATTTTATTTGATTTGATATGATTAGATTTGATTAGATTTAATCACTACGCCAAAATTGCTTTTTGGCCGCACAACATAGACAACGCTTTTGATCAAAAGCGCTGCTATATGTTTTAAAAAAAACACGCTGAAAAAAAGCGCTGCCTAAAGGCCTACTTTAGATAGCGCTTCCTAAAAGCGCTGTTAAAAGCCATACAAATGTGACACCTTAGAAAGCGCTTTCAGGAAAGCGCATCTAAAGACACACTTTAGAAGCCGCTTTTAAAAAGCGCTACTAAAGGCCTTACGTAGGTCACACATTAGAAAGTGCTTTCTGAAAGCGCTGCTATAGGCAATTAAAAAGAAAGCGCTTTTAGAGAAAAAGCGTTGCTAAAGATAATACATAAGAAAGCGCTTTCCAAAAGCGCTGTCTTATGTTATTATTTCATAAATATTAAAAAACTTTTCATTGTTTCAGAACGCCCTAATCATTTCTTTTCTTTCTCCCTCTCTCTCGCGACTTCTCTTTCCGCTGTGTCTCCCCCTCTCTCGCGACTTCTCCCTCCGCACTGTTCGTATTCTCCGACCGGAGTTCCTCTGTCCGTCTTCTCTGACCGGCACTGTTCATCTGTTCGTATCTCCATCTTCTCCAACCGACATTCCTCCGTGAGTGTCACTTATTTGTTCTCCGACCGGCACTGTTCATCGTC
The DNA here is from genome assembly GCA_022829125.1 of Lathyrus tuberosus. Taxonomy (NCBI): domain Eukaryota; kingdom Viridiplantae; phylum Streptophyta; class Magnoliopsida; order Fabales; family Fabaceae; genus Lathyrus; species Lathyrus tuberosus. The sequence goes on along the minus strand of JALAZF010000176.1, from coordinate 10,512,643 downwards.
TTCTCTTGAGGGTTTGTTCTTGAGCATCTTGCTTTGTTTTTGTTTTGTTTTTAGTTTGAATGTGTTAGTTTGAATGTAGTTTGAATGAGTGTTGTTATATTATAGGAAATTATATCCATTACAAAAATGAGGGTTGTTAGAAAAATGAGTGTTATAGAAATTAATTGATGATAATGACATTGTTGATGGATACTTTTTAGTGATTACTTTATTTTAATCTAATTGTTGATTGAAAATGATAATGAAATTAATTGTTATATTTGGTATGTTAGTGATGAAAATGAAAATGAAATTGTTGAAATTAATTGATTCTTGAGACTTTGACTTGTTTCTCCGATATATCTTGTTTGTCCTATTATATACTAAATTTGTCCTGTTATATTTGGCATACACCATCAATTCTAACTTAGTGAATTTGCTATAGGGGTTACTTGTGAAGAGTGAAAGTCTGATTGTTTCCAAGAATCTTACACTGTGTGGGTCCAGAAGCTGTTGACTTCCCTATAGGTAAATAGTTTTTATTTTGTTTTTGTTTAGCTTAATTAGTAAAACCATGGATAAGAAATGGACGTCTTCAAGTTGATTGTCGAATGAGTACGAGAATGGGGTATCAGAATTCGTTAAGTTTGCTGTTGCGCATGCCAAAGACCCCAGTCGAATGGCATGTCCTTGCTTGGATTGCTGTTATGGGAGTCGGGTTGACGCAGTTCAGTTGGCATCGCATTTAATGAGGCATGAAATTGATCGAAGTTATACATGTTGGAATTTGCATGGTGAGAAAAGTAACGGGAATGTTGAATCGGGGAATAATACGACCTATGCTTCAAATGACAATTGCACAGATACATACGATTGTGATCGAGTCGAAGAGATTGCAGAAGCACTTGAAGAAGATCTTAAGGTTTGTCCCAAAATATTTGAGAGGTTGGTAAGCGATGGAGAGAAACTGTTGTATAATGGTTGCACTAAATTCACAAGATTGTCTGCAGTATTAAAGTTGTACAACGTAAAGGCGGGCAATGGATGGTCGGATAAAAGTTTCACAGAGTTATTAGCCCTTATGAAAGACGTTGTGCTCTATGGTCCAAGTTTGGTTGTGTTTTCTTATAGCGCATATGCAATTAATGGATACACATTTTATACCAAAGAACAAGATGATAAAAGTACTATGCAAAATAGTGGTGTCACCGTGGTAGCTGAAGCAATGCACATGTCAAGTGTGAAAGACTTAAACCCCAAATTTACAAATCTGTCATATTTTGGGGTTATCGAGCGCATTTGGGTGTTTGATTATGAGAAGTTTCAGATTCCTATATTTGGTTGCAAGTGGGTTGAAAATAATAATGGCACACGAATGGATAAGTCAGGATTTTTGCAAGTGGATCTTAATAGGGTGGGGTACAAAGATGAGCCTTTTATTCTAGCCTCTCAAGCTAAACAAGTGTTCTATGTCACTGATCCGACAAGTACGAAATGATCTATAGTGCTTTTATCTAACAAAGTAATTGATGAAAACATTGGAGATCAAGGTGATATTGATGTTGAGATTGAATCGTTTACTAGAAATGATCAATATGAGAATATTATAGCAAATGAATCATATATTAGAAATGATCATAATGAGGGTATTTGGATCAATCCAACCGTCCGTGTTGTTAAGAGACGAGTAGAACATATTTCAACCAAGAAAAGAGAGAGACGTTAGTGTAAAAGGTACTATTTAGTGTCTATTATTTAATAAGTTGAACAATTTATTTAGACATTTCAATGAAAATAGTCTAATGTTTATTATGTTTTTATTTAAGGTTCTTGTATGACAAATTGATGCACGGGAATCAATTGTCAAACAGATTCTATTTCGTGTCTTCCGCCCGTATAATACTGGCAACGGGTTAGATTTTCATTCTAATCTTTGTATCTTTTGCGTAGAAAATTTCCATCTAAACTATATATTCTTATTTGTTTTTATTTTATTATTACGTTTTGAGGTTTATGAGAGAAATCCTTTATTTGGATCAAATAGAGATTCCAATCATGATATGGATTTATAACTTGGGATTTATTTTAATATTTATCGAATATTTCATATAATTTATTACTTTTAACTAAACCATGCATATTATGTTTTATTATGTAGTACTTTGATGAATACAAGTATGCTCATTACTTGAAAGATAAATGGAAAGAAATCAACGAGGAATTGTGTGAATACTTTATTGAGAAAAGAATCATGTAAGGTATGAAAGTTGTTGTGTTGATTTATATCAAATGGTTTATGTGTTGAATTATATTGGTGTATATATTTTGGATTATAATGGTATATAATGCCTATGTTTGAATAAAAGCTTGTTTGTTGAAATAAAGGCTCAATGGTTGAAATATAAGGCCTATTAGTTGAAATAAAGGCTTGTTGAATGTAATATAATGCCTATGTGTTAGAAATAAAGGCTTGAATTATATAGGGTTATGGTATTATTTCCAAAATATGCTTTCTAAAAAAGAAAGAATAGGCAGCGCATTTAAATAAAAAACGTTTCCTAAATTCTGATTTTTAAAAAGCACAATTTACGTGAAGAAAAGACAGCGCTTTTCAGAAAAAGCGCTGCCTATAGTTCACAATAAAAAGTGCTTTCCATTAAAAGCGCTGCCTTAAAGTGAAATAAAAAATACATTAGACATCGCTTTAAAAAGCGTTGTCTAAAGGGGGACCATAGAAAGCGATTTTTGCTTAAAAAGCGCTGCCTAAAGATGCCAATAGAAAGCATAAAAGGTCAGAAAAAGCGCTGCTAAAGCATACTTTAGAAAGCGCTTTTCTAGAAAAAGCGCTGCTAAAGGCCTACATAAGGCAGCGCTTTTGCATAAAACAAAAGCGTTGTCTTTACCTATAGCAGCGCCACCTTAGGCAGTGCTTTTAAGCGCTGTTAAAAGGCAAAAAAAACGCTGTCTTTTCCCTTCTGTGGCATAGTGAATATTTAGATATAATCCAAGTTGTGTTAGCCTAAACCCAATTAGGGTTGTATATAAATAGACCTAACTTGTATCATTATTTACACAATTCAATAATACAAATTCTTATTTTTTCTTTCTCTCCTCACCAAAATTGTTTCACGCACTAACAGTTAGTGTATTGAAAGACTTGAGTTATAGGAGTTACAGACAATTAATTCCTTATATATTTTAAAATTTTGCAGGAATTTAGAACCTCCGTAAATAAATCACCCCGGAACTCCCATGAACATTTGTGGGACTAGTATAAGTGTTTTTATAGTGAACTATTTATTCTAAATTTTTCTTATTTCTTTCTAATGCTATATAAGTATTTAGAGTTATTTATTAACTTTAAATTATTTTAATTGATTAAATTTATTGAATTGTTCAGTAACTCTATTTAATAGTCCAATAGCAACCCAATTCATAAATAATAGCATAGTATAAATAAAGTAAAATGCTCTCATTTTAAAGAGTGCAACGGGTTTTCATATTGAAAATTGTTTGATCAGATTTTAGAGTTTTTAGTTTATTCATTATTCTTTTTTATTAAGTACATACATGTTTGTATTTTTCCATAGTCAAATTTATTTCTTTTTATCGAATCAGGAAATATGAATTGACTTTATCCTAAAATCATACAATATTGGATTAGACTAAATATTCTGGTTTGGTTGAGCGCAATTTTGATTGATCAATTATTTTTCTTTTTAACTGATTGTATGATTTTTAAAAAAATATAATATTTTAACACAAATTTACTCTATTTTCCAATTTTTTTAAAAATAATTAAAAATTTTAGTCTAATGAATCAATCAACGTTGCGGCCAAGCAAACCCGAGTAAGAGTAAATAGTCTAATCCAATATTTTATGACTTTAGGATGATGCCAATTCATATTTTTGTATTCTCTAAAAAGAAATACATATCATTATGAAAAAAAATATGAGGTGTGTGGAATGGGTGGATGTTTAGTTTCTTCAATTAAACGTGGCTATGTGGAAATGAGCGTTTAATTTTGTAAATTATTTTATTTTATTAATTATTTTGAAATTTAATTCATTATTACTACTATTTAGTATAATAGAACGAAATAGATTGTGATAATTAGGGGTGGGAATAGGGGTGGCAAAACGGGTCCGCCCCGTTGGGCATGCCCGTTTTACCCGCACTTTAGTGCGGGGTGGGGCAAAGATTTAGATCCTCACCCTCTAATGTGTCCGCCCCGCCCCGTCCCGTTTTTGTCGCGGGCTTTTGCGGGCATGAACATTTACATAAAATTTTGTATTTTTAGACTTAAAAGGTGCAGTGTTCGCGGGCTTTCTCTGCCCCGTCCCACTTTTTTGCAGGGTGGGCCTAGGTTTTAGGCCCGCATCCTCAACTATTACCGCCCCCCGCCCCATTTTTCTGCGGGCATTTGCGGGGCGGGCCTAAACGGGGCGGACATGCTCGTTTGCCATCCCTAGGTGGGAATATGTTAGACCAACTAACAGGGATCTACGACCTAACCTACACAAACTCAGACCAGGCCAGACTAGTTAAAAAGGTTAGGTCAGAGGGTGTTAGAGGAGTTTCACACTAGGGAACATTGATACATAGTGTTGGATTAGGCACCTTTGTGAGAGACACACCACTTGTCCACCTAAAACCTTAAGGTGATAGGTGAGTGAGTTCTCCCATTTATAAATGTTCAAGTCACCACATTCTTATCCAATGTGCGACTATTTCTCCACTTACTCACACTTGCTTATATTATTCCAACAGAGGGCATAAAAAAATCTTTTAAGTCTATCAGACCGACCTATTTAAATAAGTATGTGTGGTATTTTGGATCGAACTCTAGTATCAACAAGGGTATCTTTATGGTTCGACAGAAGGTTTAGTATGAAGTTAAAGTTTGTTCACATACTGATCTTGTATGTTGTAGTCGAAGTATGCCAAAGCATGCAGTAGTCAAAATGCTAGGATTGTTAGCATGTCGAATTGGGTCTTACTTATAAGCCAAATTGTTAAGTTAGCTTGTAATCTAAGTTAACTTAGTAGTCTAGACTAGTTCTCTTATGTTGTTGGGAAATGTGAATTGTTGGTATTCACTTGTAATTTTTAGAACCCTTATTGAATAAGTGAATAGTAAAACATATTTAACCAATTCTCTATTCTTTTTCCTCTTCTCTTTTCCTTTGTGAAACCTAATAGAGTTTCTTATGTTTGTTCAAAAAACTCAATTTTTTTCTTATAACTTTTTTTTATTGACAACATCAATTTACAATTGTATGAATAATTTTATTATTATTATTATTATTATTATATTTGTATTTTGAATTAAAATAAAAAATTAAAGTATATTTATCTTGAAGAAGTAAGTTTAAAAAAAAACTTTATGAACAATGTCATAAGTTGTTTTCATAAGTTTTCTGAAACAAATAATATTACAAAACTTATATTATTATGTAAACTTGAGTAAGTCAATGCAAAGAAGCATTTAGTCTCGTTGATCTTTTAATTTGTTAGTCTATTTAAATATTAATGTAATTGTTTATTTACAAATGTTCAAATACAATAGGCTTTTATGTATGCTAATAAGTTAAACAGCTTTCGAGAAGGTCAGACTCGGGCCTAAAAATAAGCCTACGATAGGCCATAGGGCAAACTTATACTTTAAAATTTGAAAATTTTACCCCATACCCCCACACTTATCCTCATACCCCTACAATTTTTTAAATATTCCAAAATTATTCTTTTCAATTATTTTATTTTTTTTTGCTTTTTATTGTGCTGTCAAAAGAGTGGTTTTTTGGAAGTATACGACGCCAACCGGATAATATTAGCTAAAGAAATCCATAATGTATTATTTGCAAACTAGAAAACACACGTAGAAGAAATCCGGTTGTATAATTTAACAAATCAGATAACTTGTACGTGTGTTATCTGGTTCATATAATACGTTCTGGAGAACACATTCATAAGTTCTCCGGTTTGTATTTTACACGTTCCGGATAACTTATGTACAAGTGTTCCGGTTTTGGTTTTTTGACTTCCAAATAACTTTACTCCAAGTTATCTAAAACACTTTTTTATTTTTTATTTTTTATTTTTTATTTTTGTCACATTTATGTTAGGCATGGACAATCCTTTGATGATATACGATAAAAGCCAAACATGTGTAGATACGGCTGAGATATTCTCGACTACAGAAAAATTTGCCACGTGAGATGAGACGACTAGGTGGATTAGGGAGGTTGGAATCAGGAATAGAGTTACTATTATAATAACTCATTCGGACACCAAAACTGGCAAGAGAGGAAGAAGTGACTAAGTTATATTTGGTTGTAATAGAGGTGGAAAATACAAAGAAGGAGATAGTGAAACCCAAAGTGCTACCAAGAAATGTGGTTGTCCATTTAAAATTAGGTCAAAACCTTCAAAAGATGGTTCTGGTTGGAATATTTATGTAAAATGTGGACTTCACAACCATTATTTACCGTATGGATTTGAAGGTCATGCATTTGTAAGTCGACTTAGTGCTGATGAACAACAACATATTGTCGATAAAAAGTTTTCTAGAGAGAGACGCTCTATCTTCTCTCTAGCTCCCCCATTTTTCTGGTTTTTCTCATTTCAACCAAGCTTCCCTAACCTCGCATCCTCCGAAAACCATGTATCAGGTCCATTAAATCCGGCTGTTTTTCTTGGACCTGACCTTTTGGGTTCTAGTTCCTTTGTTTTGGGTCACTACATTGTTAGACTTTTAAGGGTTTGGTTTAAAGTCCTAATCTTCGGATTAGGGACCTTCCTCCCTTGGGGTCTTTATACACAGTGTGTCTCCCACTACTTAGCAACTCAGTCCCTAGTTTTCTTTTTTGGAGGTTCTGTTACTTCTAACTACTTTCTGGTTTTTTAAAATATGTGTTACTGGTTTAGGGATCCATTCAAAGTGATCTTAACTTGATTTAGCTATGGTTTTTCAAACTTTCATCGGTCACGATCAAGGGGTTTGGGAGGTGGCTGGGAAGAAGAAAGATCGACGACCTAACCACGTGAGAAGGTTGATTTGGAAGCAGAATAGAGATAAAGGTACTGATCTTGACCTAAGCGAAGCTTCGTCGTTCTTTTTTACGGAATTTCCTGATTCATATAAAGCCAAACAAATGTTCGACATATTTAAAGAATATGGTTTGGTATTGGAAGTGTTTATCCCGGGAAGAACGAATATTAGGGGTAAAAGGTTTGGTTTTGTTAGATTCAGAAAAGTTGAAGACGAATATCTTTTTGCCATTAAGTTGGACAACATCGTCATTAATGGCATCAAGATTTTTGTTAATCTACCAAGATTTCAGAGAGTCGATAAGGTAGTAGGCGTAACGACGAATAAGCAGAAGGGAGGTTTCGCTAAGAAGTCGGTAGGTGCACATCCACATAAACCTGTTGTTAGAGGTTGGAATGGTGATGGAGTAACATATGCACAAATTTCTAAAGGAGCCAGTGGACGGGTAAGGAGTAATACGAATCAGGTTTTACTAGGTGATAAACCTAATTTTGCATACTTGAGTTTCAAGGTTAATGTAGAAGAAATGGAGAGATACGAACAAGCTTTTGTTGGTGTGTTGGATAAGCCAGGGTCTGCGGTTGCAGTTAAGGAAGCATTTCAGATGAAGGGATACTTCAATATAAAGGCCACTCCTTTGGGGGCCAATCTTTGTTTACTAGAAGAAGACAATTCGGGCGATATCAAAAAGTTGGTGGAAGAAGACAAAGAGTGGATTTCCAAGTGGTTTTCTGATATTCACCCTTGGTCCCCCAATGACGTTGACCAGGAGAGACTTACGTGGGTTAAAATATTTGGGTTGGCTTGCCACGTTTGGGGCGAAAGATTCTTCAAAATCCTAGCAGCAACAATTGGGGTCTTTATTAAGATGGATGAAGACACTCAGAAACGATCAAGATTGGATGTAGCAAGAGTTTTAATTCGAACTAAATTTGCTATGAACCTAAACGAAGTTATTAGTGTTGAAGTGAATGATAAAATGTATAGAATCAAGATTGTTGAAGATTCATATGGGTCGTACTTAAGAGAACAAAGCCACATCAAAGTTTCTAGGTTTGAAGAAGATAGCTCTGAAGTAATAGAATCGGACTCAGAGAAAGATGGAGAGTTCTGGGACAATACAACTAAGGCTCTAAGTTGCCAGTAAAAAATATTGGAGTTCAATTTTGAGGAAGATGATCAAGGTGATCCTCAAAATGTTGATCCTTTGGGAGTGTGTGAAGTTGTGGGAGAATCCCAAGATGTTGTGGGGTCTGAGGGTACCCGCATTATCAAGGCAGGGGTAGGTAGTATCGAGAAAGCCAAAGAAACTCGTCTTTTGATACAAGATAGTGACTTGTCTAAAGTGGGCCCGGCTGCAAGCGCAGATAAGAATGATGAGCAGAGTTCCAAGGCTGACCATGTGACTTGTTCCCTCGAGATTCAAAAAAGAATTGATGGGACTGAGGCTCCCAAGAGAAGATGTGAGAAAAAGATAGTTTGCTTTAACAAGTCTGGTGAAGATGACATTTCAGAATTTGTTGGCGAAACAGCTAGTGGTGAACCAGAAAATTCTGCTAAGAAGAAAAAGAAGTTCATTAAGGATATATATCAGAAGATTAAAATCCCATTTACCCCATCTTATTATGCCACTTTACTACAGGCAGAGTGTTCAAATCCTAAGGGCTTTATCCCTCTGCATCGACCCAAAGGAATGGCAAGGGAAGAACATCATTTTTCTTCGTTGCCTAAGGTCTCAGATTCCATTGACAACTCCTTTGGAGATTCAGGTTTTCTGCAGTGTAATTCTAGGATTAAGAAGAAATTAGAAAACCTTCCTGCTAGAGTTTGGGATTCTATTAAATCTTTGGGCATAGAGGCGGAAGAAGATGACGAAGTCTTTGAATCTATTCTTCGTAATCTAGAAGTTGTTGATAGAAAGTCTAAAAAAGGTAAGAAGGTGGTAGCAATTGGTCATCCATGAATATAATTACATACAATATCAGAGGGTGTGGGGGTGGTCTGAAGAGGAAGAAAATTAGATCTACGATTAATAAGGCAGGCACAGAGATTTGTTTCTTACAAGAAACTAAGTGTACAAATATGACTGATAGTATGGTACATAGTATATGGGGTGATAGTTCATGTCAGTGGACGGCAATGCATTCAGAAGGTCTATTAGGAGGAGTACTCACTATTTGGAGAGAAGGTGTTTTGATCCTGATCTGCAGTTAAAGGGGAAAAGGTTACTTAGGAATGCAGGTAATTTGGAGAGGAAGAAGTTGTTATCTGTTCAACATTTACTCACCCTGTAATATTTCAGAGAAAAGAGATCTTTGGTTCAAGATTCTAAATTTAAAAGCCAACCTAGAACATGGTGAGTGGATCTTGGCATGAGACTTTAACTCAATTAAGTGTCTGGGTGAACAAATTGGCTGCACTAGTCATAACAGAAGGTATATGGATGAATTTGCAGAGTTCATAAATATGAGTGACTGCATGGATTTACCAGTATCAGGTATCAAATACTCCTGGTTCAAATCAAGGGGTAAGACTTGTAGTCGTCTCGATAGATTTTTAGTATCCCCGAGTTTGTTTAACGATTAGAATATGGTCTGCCAAAAGATTGGAGAAAGGGACGTATCAGACCATAGACCGGTTTGGATCTCCGCCAAAAATACAAATTGGGGACCCAAATCGTTTAAAGTTCTATCGTGTTGGTTTGAACATCCAAGTTTTATTTCATTTGTTACAAAAGAGTGGGAAGCTTTTGTAGTTGTGGGGAAGACTTTTTTCATCCTGTCCAGGAAATTGCAATTCCTTCGGGAGAAGCTTCGGTGGTGGAATGCTAATATATTTGGTTGGGTTGATACTAGAATCAAGATGGATATTAGAACTATAAATGACGTTGAAGACCTTTTGGAGAAAAACAAGGTTGTATTGCACCAGAAGATTTGGACAATAGGAATGTTGCAGAAGATAATCTCTGGAAGAGTTTAAGGATTAAAGAAAGTATCCTTAGACAAAAATCTCGGATGAAATGGATTGAGGATGGAGATGTTAATACAAAATTCTTTCATGCTGCCTTAAAAAATCATATCAACCTGAATACAATTTCATCGATCTGTGTTAATGGAAGTTATGTGGAGGATGTGGAAGGAGTTAAAGAAGCTGTTAGGGAACATTTTGCAAAAAGGTTTAACAAAGCTTCAAGGTCATTCCCCTATATTGGAGGACTTGGATTCAAACGTCTATCTGCACATGATAAAGATGAGCTTGAAGAAGCAGTTGACCCGACTGAGATTATAAGAGCAGTTTTTGAGTGCGCAGGGGATCGAAGCCCGGGCCCTGACGGTTTCAGTTTCGAATTTTTTAAAAAGTGCTGGAACATTGTAGGCCAAGATTTTACAAATTGCTTCTTGGAGTTCTTTGAAGGTGAGAAGTTACATAAGGTCCTTGCTTCTTCCTTTTTGGTGCTCATTCCAAAAAATGATAGCCCGAGGAATCTAGACAACTACAGACCAATTTCTCTAATTGGTTCGGTCTATAAAATTGTGTCTAAGTTACTTGCAAATAGACTCAAAAGGAAAATTGGAAGTATAATCTCTAAATCTCAAACGGCGTTCATTGAAGGAAGGAATTTACTTGATGGGGTATTGGTTTTAAATGAAGCTACCGATTTCGCTAAAAGATCCAAGAAAGAGCTATTGTTACTAAAGGTTGATTTTGCCAAAGCATATGACTATGTGGACTGGAAATACTAGCGTGACGTCATGAAAATTATGGGATTTGGCGAAAAATGGATGCGGTGGATGGATAATGGGGTTTTCAATAGCTACACGTCGGTTTTAGTTAACGGGAGTCCTACAAAGGATTTTGCCGTATCTAGAGGCCTCAAGCAAGGCGATCCTCTAGCCCCTCTTTTATTTACAATAGCTGTGGAAGGTCTTGCCGTGTTAATGGATAGAGCAGTGAATAGAGGAACTTACTCTGGTTTCAAGGTTAATCAAGATGTCTCCTTTCACTTATTACAATATGCGGATGACTCGGTTTTACTAGGTGAAGGATCATGGAACAATATTTTGGCTATTAAGGCTATACTAAAAGGATTTCAGCTCGTTTCTGGTCTTGAGATTAACTTCAGTAAAAGCTCCCTATATGGTATCGGAGTGGAAGAGACGGTTCTTATGGCTGCGGAAAACTTCCTTGCTTGTAAAGTTTCTGTATGCCCTTTTAGATTTCTTGGAATATTCATTGGTGGCAACCATAGATTGGTCTCTTTCTGGAAACCTATGATCAATAAGGTGCGTTCAAGATTGAACTCTTGGAAAGCTCGGTTTTTATCCATGGGTGGTAGCGTAACACTAATCAATTCTGTATTAGTAAACTTACTTATTCACTATATGTCATTCTATAAGCTCCCTAGTACGGTTACTCGTATCCTTACTTCTATTCAAAAGAGATTCTTGTGGAACGGTTCGATGTCAAAAAAAGGAGTGTCTTGGGTCCGGTGGAGTACGGTATGTAAACCCAAAGAAGATGGCGGATTAGGGGTTAAAGACATAAAGTTGTTTAACCTAGCTTTGCTGTTTAACTGGATTTGGAAAATTCTGTCACAGGAGGAGAGTTTGTGGAGAGGATTCATTGTTAGCCGGTACCCTAATCCTGTGCATGACTTCTATTTAGGAGAGGTCCCAAAGTACCTTGTCCCCCCATAACTTTGGTGGAGAGACCTGCTTAATGTTTCTGTCTTGTGCGGAATTAATCATTCTTCTGGTCTGCTTTTTCACAAGATTGGTAATGGTGTTAATGTCTCTTTTTGGCTTTCATGTTGGGCTGGATCGTTTGCCTTGGCTACTGCATTCCCGGAGCTATGGAACTGTGCGGTTAACAGGTCTAGTCGGGTTATTGATAATGGATATAAAGAAGACGAAATGTGGCGTTGGGAAGTGGATTTTTCTCACCCAAATATGACAGAAGAATACAGTCAGCAGCTTTTGAATTTACAAGCAGTGCTTAATGTTATTACTATGAGCGAAGGAGCCCATGACAAGGTCATGCGGCTGTAAAAAGATTCTTCTCAATTCTCTGTTTCTTCTATGTATGCTTTTTTGCAAGAAAACTCAAGTGACTTTGGCATGGTTATTCAGGAGGATTTGCGGTCTGCACTCAAGCTGGTTTGGCTTACGCAGGCTCACTTCAAGGTGAAAGTATTCGGCTGGAGGTTGATGCACAACAAAATTCCAACCCGCGACAATCTCGCTCGAAGAGGAATCATAACCAATATTCATGAAAAGGTCTGCTCTTTTTGTTTCTTAGAGGAGGAAAACGCTGAACACGCCTTTTTCCATTGCTCCAAATCTATTTTGATCTGGAAGTTTGTGTGTAATTGGTTGGATGTTCCGGAGATTTACATTGGCGATATTTTGAACCACTTATCAACTTGGGTAGATGGTTGTGTTAGGAAAAATTTTAGTGTGGGCATTGCTGTAGGTTTGTGGCTGATTGTATGTTGGGCCATTTGGTCATCTAGAAACAATATTATGTTTAGAGATGAATTTTGGGATGTAGATACGATTTCTAATCGTGTCATAATTTTTTCTTGGTGGTGGATTGGTAAGAGACACAAAAACGCATTCAATTGTAACTACTACGATTGGGTTAATGCCTCTTGTGATTTTTGTAGGTATTGATTTTAGTTAGAGGCCTATCGATGTATACAGGTTTGGATACCCTTTTGTATCCTTAATATATAATACAGATTTTTGCTTATTAAAAAAAAACAACATATTATCGATTTGATAAAACGTCATGTTCCACCAAGACACATATTTTCTATTTAAGTCCTGTTTTTCTTGTATTGCTTAATATGTTGATTGTTTTATCTCTCATTCAATTAGGTGTCAAGTTTTTACACTTCTAAGCACAAGAAGAGTGTGAAATTCTCTCATCATCCAGAAACACCTAATGGTTGTGATGAGAATGACCTTCTTCGGTAGATGAACTGTATAAATTGGATGAATTGTATAAATTAATGGTTGTGATGAGAAGGACCTTTTTCGGTGGATGAACTGTATAAAAATACAACATAAAAAATAAATATTCTGTTTTTTAATAAATGTATTGTATATATTTAATTAAAATATAATTTATGTTCTGTTTTTAAATAAAAATAATATAATATAGTATTACTTCAAATTTTTTATTATGTTTTATATTCTTTTATTTTTATATTCTGTTTTAATATATATATATATATATATATATATATATAAATAAAATAAAAAATTAAAGTTTAAAACTTTATATATATATTTATATATTAATATATATAATCTGTTTTGAAAATAAAAATAAATAAAAACAGAAAATAAATTATTTTTCACTTTTAAAATAAAAATAGAAATTAATTATTTAATAATATTTTATTTTTTGTTTTAACTAAATATAATAACAGAAAAAAATAAAAATTATTTTTGTTTTACAATAAATTATTTAAACAACAAAAAATAATTTTCGTTTTAGATATTCACAAAATATTTTACAAAATCAAAAATAAAATTAAACAGCAACCAACAACCCAAATATTAATATATTAAACTAAAATAAAAAAAATTAAAATAGAAAAAATATCTCTTCTTCAATCTCCTTCAATCTTCTTGTACCAAACTCTTCTTCAATTTTCTTCAATTCTTCTTTCAAATAACTGTAATATTTTGACAGAAAAAAATTAAACAAATATTAAACTAAGAAAATGATATACTTTAAACGAAATTAATAAAAATAAATTGAACAAATATCATCTTAAGTGTGAAAATATATTACCTTTGAAATAATGAAGATTGATTTTGGAGAGGCAATGGCAGAGAGTGAAGGATAAGAAGAAGAAGAAGTGAATTGAAGAAAAAATGGGTAAGTTAAATGAAGAAGAAGCAGAAGTGAAGGAGGCAGAAAGAGAAAGATGAAGAAAATATTAAAGTCTGGTATGGGAAATGGGAAATGTGTTAATGCGTTAATAAATAAAACATTCGGCGACGTGAATTTCACGTCGCAACCTTGCCATGTGATATTCACGTCACAACACCTAACGTTCAAATTTTTAAAAAATAATAATAAAAAATGTAGATATGTGATAATCACGTCGCAACTTTGCCACGTGATATCCACGTCGCAAATAACACAACGGTCATATTTTTTTTATCAGTTAACCTGCACCCCTAGTGACACATCATTTCACCGTCAGATTTTTTTCCCTCTTAACGTCACAACAAAAATTTTGAAAATTTCAAACTTCCCTCTTCAGTAGGCCTGACATTTTTAATTATTTTTTTTAATTTAAAATTTGCGACGTGATTTTCACGTCACAACATTTTTTTAAAAATCAAAAAATCTGACACACCATGTGATAACTTTACGCTTACTATTTTAATATTAAAACTGTTAGTGACGTGAAAAACACGTTGCAACTATCCTTTTTTGCCACATGTTTTTCACTTCACTAAATCACGTGGCAGGAGCCAATTTTTCTTGTAGTGATTAAACAGTTAGCTCAAAGTGAAACATCGCGTGAAGTTGCGACACGTGAAGCTGCAAAAAATGTTGTAATGGAAGAAATGAGAAAAAGACAATTTGAGTTGGAAGAATCATTGAGAGTTTCACAAGAGCAAATAAGAGCTACACAACAACAAATGCAAGAATATATGCTTCGACAACAAGCTTTTAGTGGTGACGGAGTCAGAGCAGTTGTTGGCCAGGGAGTGGTAGACGAGTATGAGAATGAAGAAGACGAGAGTGACGACAACCTTATGGATCATGAATATTAATAATGCATTTACATATTATGAATTTCTTATGAATTTAATTAATTATGAATTTATTTAAATATTTATGAATTTAAATGTTTTTATTTATTTATGAATTTAAATTTTTTAATTAATTTCTGAATTTATATTCTTTATTATATTTATATTATTATAAATATTAAAATAATATTTATAATAATATAAATATAACATATTTTTTTATTATATTAATTACATTTTGCGTTATGTTTTTCATTTAGCAAATATAAATATCGCGGGGTGTTTTTCACCCTGCAAATACACAACGTTGCGGGATGTTTTTCACCCAGCAAACAAATGTTACGTTACACCATTCTTGCTGCCTGACACAAACTGCTATGCACTGCTCTAATATCTGGAAAATGAGTTGCGGCGTGTTTTTCACTTAGCAACGTTGCGGCGTGTTTTTCACTTAGCAACAATTTGCGACTAACGTTTTTGCAGGGTGTTTGGTCTACCCCGCAATAGTTCAGTTGCAGGGTGCTTTTTACACTTGCTAGGTGATATTCACCTAGCAACTTGAGTTTTTTTTGTAGTGTACTTGAGTGCTTGAGTAGTCGAGGCAAGATTCTAACTATCGATGGTAAGGTTGTCCTTTTTGGTGCTATCCAACGTTGATGGCACGATAGTTGCACTAGGGATATATAAGAGGTTGAAGGGTAACATTTCCCTTTTTTCTCCACTCTTGGGTCGGAGAAATCTTTCTTCGCTTTTTGTAGTTGTTTCTAGTTTTTTATAACAATTTATGCAAGTCGATGTTTCGACGTCTCTATGGTGCCTTTGTGGTTGATTCATTCGTGTAAATTATTAATCCAACAGTGGTGGGCGAATTCAAGTATGAGCACAAAGCCTAGATGTACATCAAAGCACTTCGTCATGCTTTAGATTATGTCCCCACATACAATGAAATAATGTGGTGGTTGGAATCTTAATCATGTGTTTATACTTACAATCATACTTTCTTGTGTGTAGGTAGTAACTCTATAATGGATCGTCACGCTCAATAAGAAGCCCAAAATGTGAAAGTGGTGGGTTTAGTTGTATGCGTAGATCAGAAAATGTTGGACATAGTATCCATCTTTACAAGTGAGGGCAGTCTAGATCATGCTTTCACTGAGGTGGGCTCTCCCTCGGACTAGGGTGTTCTCCCTCCCAAAGGGGATAAGAGGGTATGCAACAAGTTCAATGGGTGTGATGTCCATCTTCATTAATGCATTTTCCCCCAATAGGTTACCATCTTCCTTTCAATGACTTTGAGGTTGACATTATTAATCATTTTAGAGTTTTCCCTCGCAATTGCATTATGTGAGCTACGCCTACTTCAAATTCTTCCAGTATTGGGGTGAATATAATAAAAGTGCACCAACCTTGATGCTCTTTTTCCATCTATTCAACATCTAATGGTGGTTAGCTGACTCGACTCAGGGTCAAGACCTACTTTCTGTTAGGCAATGTCAGAAGATGTTCGAGGTCTATTATGATAATTTGAAGAGTATCAAAGATCAATATTTCCTGATTACTCATCTCTCCGAGGTTGCTTATGCGAATATATATGTGACGTCAAGTTTAATGTGCTCTCTAAATGTTCAGAGAGGTTTCCGAAATTCTAGCTTCAAAATCATTTCCTAGCCTAGGTCGGGACTTGCTATCTTCCTGATGATATATCCCAAGAGGAGACTTATTTGAATAGGATATGATTGGGCTTCGTTGATGGTGTAACACCCTAAAAACCCCCGACTTTTTAATTTAAAAAGATAAACAATATTATTCTTAAAAAGGTGTTACACATTCACAACATACATACTCTTTCAAGTTAATCAAAACTTGCAGCAAAACTCAACATAAACATATACTTTAAATTATCTCTTTAAAATAAGGGTTAAATAAGTATTAGGTCCTTGAAAATAACCCAACATTCAAGTTTGCTCCCTAGAAAAATTTTCTTCAAGGTTTGGTCCTCCTAAAGTTTTCCGTTTCTAATTGTAGTCCCTCCCGTTAGTTTCCACTAACGGAGGATGATGTGGCACGCCATGTGGAAATTTTTTGATGACGTGGCTTACATGTGGCAATGCCAACGTGGCAAAATTTGCTGACATGTATGCCACGTGGCAATAGTTTCAATTTTAATTTTTTAAATATTTATATCATATTTGAATCCAGAAATTGTAGCTAATTTGCAGCTACTTTCTAGCTAATTCCTAGCTAATCTCTAGCTAATTTAAACACAACATTTTTGTAGCTAATTCATAGCTAAGCTCTAGCTAATTCATAAAACCTCCAGATTTTTTTTCCATTCATACTGAACACTCACCTTACAAAATTAAGTTACAAAGCTTCTCAAATTAAGCTTTCAATAACGAATAGATATCTAAACAGAAACTTCTTAGTTTGAATCCCATATACTCAACCAAACTTGCTAAAGAAGCTATGAAATCCATAATCATTATAATTAATATTTTCCTTTTTCTATTTACAGCAAAATCTTTGAGAGTCCATCAACATACTTTCAGGATTGTCTCCAACAATCAGAAGTAGCTTACCATCTGGACTGAGAGAAGTATGCTGCAGCATAGCAAAAAAAAAGGACAAAGATGAGAAAATATATAGAAAGCAAAGAATGTCACAAGAACAGAAAGATGTCAAGAATTCTAGCTAGTTACTAAAGGTCATATTAACACTCGAATTTGTTCATTATTGCATCGAGTTGTTAACATCAAGAATAAAAGTAGATGACAAAGATACCCAATCGACTCATTCATACAGCTAATGTGTAAGCAATGTTTCATAGTGCAAAAATGGCTCATTAATGCACAATGAAATGGCAATAAAACTTCTGAAAGAACAAAATTAAAGTATTCATTTATCAATCTTAAGAGGGGGTAGGGTACTAAAAGATTAGAACATAATCTAAGACTCACATTCACTGGCCAGGGAAAACGAAAATGCTTAGAGAGTTGAAACTTCTCCATATCAAAGTCATAACTTTTTTATAGAAGACCAATGGTAGGGAGCCAATGGGGAAACTTGGACTTTATAGGGATCACAAAAAGATTTTGATGGTGCTTAAAGGGAAAACCAGTCTCTTTTACTTAGACAAAAAAATATATTTAAGTCTTTACAATGTTACCTAAAATATTATTCATCGCCACATATAAGTCACGTTTCTGCTTGTGCATGTGGTGTATAAACTTATGAAAGCAGAGCATTGCATTCTTTAAATTTTGTTTAAATGTTTCACAGAATGATCAGAATGTGTATGTCCAGTATTACAATTTAAACTTACTGCTCTATTCACAACAGATTAAAAAAAATTGATATTCCTCAATAACACAAGCAAATTAACATTTACCTTGCAAATAAGTTCACCCTAAAATCCTCCAGCAACTAGAAGATTATCTTTTACTGCAAGTGTGCTAACTTGAGTGTGTGTGAATCCTTCTAATAGACTTCCAGGATGTTTCTGGCAACAAAAATTGATGGCATGGAAGATTACAAACATATTATTGATGATTTTTTTTTCTCAAAATTTACAAAATGAATAATCAAAAGCCAAACCATTATTTAGACCTTGTCCTACATGATGGTGCAACGTGCTTTAGAGGGCTATCCAATTAAAAACATTATTTAAAAGGTTATTCACCTCTGATGGTGCAACATGTCCTGAAACGTTGAGTACTTCAGACCTTGTGCAAGTCAAAGAAGACCAATGTGTTACTGAGAATTGAGACATAAGGTATACATCATGCTTTGATGTAGCCCAAACCAAATTCCTCAACTGCATAAGTATCAAAAAAAGGAGGGAATATCAGTCAAACCACATGAGGTCATACCTCTACAAAGCCTATTGCATACAAGGTACTGCTCAAGCTTCGCATCCTGTGAACAGACTACAAAATTTGATACAATATATAATAAATCACATGTTCCAGCTGTGAAAACCTCAGAGCTCTCTCTACCAATTTCAGTTGCATACCACATACTGATTCAAACCAGCAACTGAGTATTTTAAACTGGCCACCAGATAAATATTACAGGTATTGGTTGCCTGCATATTTTAAATTTTTTGAACCTATTCTATGATTATGAGCATTTTATCATGTGGTCGTTCGGTATAGGAGAGTGATGTAGAGTTTCTTCCTTCTCCCTTTACTCTTGCTATCAATTTCAATACATGGTGCATTAAAGTACCAACACTTTTCAGACTTGACTTAAAGTTTGGACCTTTGGTTTGGTATATTTCACACAGTAATAAGCTGATCTAACTTCTAAGTTTATATAAAATAATTAAACAGAGCCATTGTGCAGCAAAATGTCCTAGAGCATCCTTAATCCATTATAAAAACCAGAAAGGAGAAGAAAACCCTCCATTAATCTTCATCCCCATCCACAAATCGCAACAACCTTCATCAAGATTCTTTCACCAAATTGAAGAACCTGCAACAACATTCATCAACAGAACACACAATCGATTTGCAACGGATCCAACCCAGAAAGGAGAAGAAAAATTCGCAAATTGAAGGTAGAAGAATTCGCAAGCAGAAGCAAGAGAAGAGAGAAACGGAGTACCTAACGAGTCGCCATTAACGTCATCGTCGCGAAGGTACGAACACGTCGTCTCAGATCTTGTAGTTGCGGCCTTGGACGGAGGAGGACGGTGGGTTTTTAGGGTTTAGGCATTTGTTTAGTTGCAGAGAGAAAGGAATATTCAAGGAGAGGGATAGGCAGAGAGAGAAGAGGTTTTGTTGGCAAATGATTGGTGATTCATCCACCGTTGCTTTTATTAAGTTGGATAGAAGGTGTTCTGGACTGGGCTGGAGGTTTGCTCCTCAGCCGAGCAGGCCCGGCCCACACGTTCTGGGGCGGCCCAACGAAGGCCCTAGTCCAGTCAATGTCGGACACGTGCCACTTCAGCAGTGTCGGGCACAAACGGCGTAGAGCTTCGGGCAGAGGCGCTGAGCCCTCCCGGAGCTCGCCCCTCCTCGACACCCAGATGCTACTCCCCGTGAGGAGTCATCCCCGTCCGCAAGCAAGTCCTCCCCGCGAGGACACGTCTCTCCCCGACACGCAAGACTCCTTCCCGCGAGGACACGTTCTCATGTAACCGCCCACTCCTGATAGAATCGGTCTGCCCTAGTTCCGGAGATCTAGGAGCGGTTACCCCAGGGCGAAGACCACGTGCTGGTATTCACTATGCCACGTAAGCCCTGGCAGTTGCTTGGATTAGGCCTGGCAACCCGGCCTAGTGCTAGTGACCGTTGGCCCTGGGCTGAGGGCTCTCTATAAATACCCTTTCACTTGAGAGGGTGAGGTTATTCACACTTTCTCACTCTAACCTTGTGCTTGCTATTATTCTCTGACCGTTACCTTACTTGAGCGTCAGAGTACCTTACAGGTACACTCCCCCGCCGTCTTTCAACCTCACCGGAGCTGAAGTCCAGACGACGTCGTTGGCCACCAGAAACTGTCTGATCCAGGTACGATCAGTGGCGCCATCTGTGGGAACCCTTTGCTTTCCCGTTTTTCCTTCGTTAAACCAAAGCAATTCTCTCATCCATCACCAGCATGGCTAATCCGTCCGCTACCAAAGCTCTGGAGACCGTCCTCGCACAACTCGAGAAGGAAGACCACCACGAAGACGCCGTTATCCTCAACGGCGATGAAGGCGACGTCAGAGATGGGCAGACTGCCTCCCCAGACTCCCAAGACGTGGCTTACAATGCCACCCACCAAGACGATCAGCAAGCCATCTTCCAGCCAGTTGCTCCTCCGCCCAATGCAGATTCGAGCACCGTGGCCTTATTTACCCTTATCAATCAGACTAATCAGCTGATCGCGCACCAGAACACCAGGATTGAAGCACTGGAGCAAAGGCGGGCACAACGATCTTCCCCGCGAAGGCATCGTCGTCCACCGTCATGTTCCACCAAGACACATATTTTCTATTTAAGTCCTGTTTTTCTTGTATTGCTTAATATGTTGATTGTTTTTTCTCTCATTCAATTAGGTGTCAAGTTTTTACACTTCTAAGCACAAGAAGAGTGTGAAATTCTCTCATCATCCAAAAACACCTAATGGTTGTGATGAGAAGGACCTTCTTCGGTAGATGAACTGTATAAATTGGATGAATTGTATAAATTAATGGTTGTGATGAGAAGGACCTTCTTCGGTGGATGAACTGTATAAAAATACAACATAAAAAATAAATATTCTGTTTTTTAATAAATGTATTGTATATATTTAATTAAAATATAATTTATGTTCTGTTTTTAAATAAAAATAATATAATATAGTATTACTTCAAATTTTTTATTATGTTTTATATTCTTTTATTTTTATATTCTGTTTTAATATATATATATATATATATATATATATATATATATATATATATATATATATATATATATATATATATATAAATAAAATAAAAAATTAAAGTTTAAAACTTTATATATATTTATATATTAATATATATAATCTGTTTTAAAAATAAAAATAAATAAAAACAGAAAATAAATTATTTTTCACTTTTAAAATAAAAACAGAAATTAATTATTTAATAATATTTTATTTTTTGTTTTAACTAAATATAATAACAGAAAAAAATAAAAATTATTTTTGTTTTACAATAAATTATTTAAATAACAAAAATTAATTTTCGTTTTAGATATTCACAAAATATTTTACAAAAACAAAAATAAAATTAAACAGCAACCAACAACCCAAATATTAATATATTAAACTAAAATTAAAAAAAAATAAAATAGAAAAAATATCTCTTCTTCAATCTCCTTCAATCTTCTTGTACCAAACTCTTCTTCAATTTTCTTCAATTCTTCTTTCAAATAACTGTAATATTTTGACAGAAAAAAATTAAACAAATATTAAACTAAGAAAATGATATACTTTAAACGAAATTAATAAAAATAAATTGAGCAAATATCATATTAAGTGTGAAAATATATTACCTTTGAAATAATGAAGATTGATTTTGGAGAGGCAGTGGCAAAGAGTGAAGGATAAGAAGAAGAAGAAGTGAATTGAAGAAAAAATGGGTAAGTTAAATGAAGAAGAAGCAGAAGTGAAGGAGGCAGAAAGAGAAAGATGAAGAAAATATTAAAGTCTGGTATGGGAAATGGGAAATGTGTTAATGCGTTAATAAATAAAACATTCGGCGACGTGAATTTCACGTCGCAACCTTGCCATGTGATATTCACGTCACAACACCTAACGTTCAAATTTTTAAAAAATAATAATAAAAAATGTAAAGATGTGATAATCACGTCGCAACTTTGCCACGTGATATCCACGTCGCAAATAACACAACGGTCATATTTTTTTTATTAGTTAACCTGCACCCCTAGTGACACATCATTTCACCGTCAGATTTTTTTCCCTCTTAACGTCACAACAAAAATTTTGAAAATTTCAAACTTCCCTCTTCAGTAGGCCTGACATTTTTAATTATTTTTTTTAATTTAAAATTTGCGACGTGATTTTCACGTCACAACATTTTTTTTAAAAACAAAAAATCTGACACACCATGTGATAACTTTACGCTTACTATTTTAATATTAAAACTGTTAGTGACGTGAAAAACACGTTGCAACTATCCTTTTTTGCCACATGTTTTTCACTTCACTAAATCACGTGGCAGGAGCCAATTTTTCTTGTAGTGATTAAACAGTTAGCTCAAAGTGAAACATCGCGTGAAGCTGCGACACGTGAAGCTGCAAAAAATGTTGTAATGGAAGAAATGAGAAAAAGACAATTTGAGTTGGAAGAATCATTGAGAGTTTCACAAGAGCAAATAAGAGCTACACAACAACAAATGCAAGAATATATGCTTCGACAACAAGCTTTTGGTGGTGACGAAGTCGGAGCAGTTGTTGGCCAGGGAGTGGTAGACGAGTATGAGAATGAAGAAGACGAGAGTGACGACAACCTTATGGATCATGAATATTAATAATGCATTTACATATTATGAATTTCTTATGAATTTAATTAATTATGAATTTATTTAAATATTTATGAATTTAAATGTTTTTATTTATTTATGAATTTAAATTTTTTAATTAATTTCTGAATTTATATTCTTTATTATATTTGTATTATTATAAATATTAAAATAATATTTATAATAATATAAATATAACATATTTTTTTATTATATTAATTACATTTTGCGTTATGTTTTTCATTTAGCAAATATAAATATCGCGGGGTGTTTTTCACCCTGCAAATACACAACGTTGTGGGATGTTTTTCACCCGGCAAACAAATGTTACGTTACACCATTCTTGCTGCCTGACACAAACAGCTATGCACTGCTCTAATATCTGGAAAATGAGTTGCGGCGTGTTTTTCACTTAGCAACGTTGCGGCGTGTTTTTCACTTAGCAACAATTTGCGACTAACGTTTTTGCAGGGTGTTTGGTCTACCCCGCAATAGTTCAGTTGCAGGGTGCTTTTTACACTTGCTAGGTGATATTCACCTAGCAACTTGAGTTTTTTTTGTAGTGTACTTGAGTGCTTGAGTAGTCGAGGCAAGATTCTAACTATCGATGGTAAGGTTGTCCTTTTTGGTGCTATCCAACGTTGATGGCACGATAGTTGCACTAGGGATATATAAGAGGTTGAAGGGTAACATTTCCCTTTTTTCTCCGCTCTTGGGTCGGAGAAATCTTTCTTCGCTTTTTGTAGTTGTTTCTAGTTTTTTATAACAATTTATGCCAGTCGATGTTTCGACGTCTCTATGGTGCCTTTGTGGTTGATTCATTCGTGTAAATTATTAATCCAACAGTGGTGGGCGAATTCAAGTATGAGCACAAAGCCTAGATCTAAATCAAAGCACTTCGTCATGCTTTTGATTATGTCCCCACATACAATGAAATAATGTGGTGGTTGGAATCTTAATCATGTGTTTATACTTACAGTCATACTTTCTTGTGTGTAGGTAGTAACTCTATAATGGATCGTCACGCTCAATAAGAAGCCCAAAATGTGAAAGTGGTGGGTTTAGTTGTATGCGTAGATCAGAAAATGTTGGACATAGTATCCATCTTTACAAGTGAGGGCAGTCTAGATCATGCTTTCACTGAGGTGGGCTCTCCCTCGGACTAGGGTGTTCTCCCTCCCAAAGGGGATAAGAGGGTATGCAACAAGTTCAATGGGTGTGATGTCCATCTTCATTAATGCATTTTCCCACAATAGGTTACCATCTTCCTTTCAATGACTTTGAGGTTGACATTATTAATCATTTTAGAGTTTTCCCTCGCAATTGCATTATGTGAGCTACGCCTACTTCAAATTCTTCCAGTATTGGGGTGAATATAATAAAAGTGCACCAACCTTGATGCTCTTTTTCCATCTATTCAACATCTAATGGTGGTTAGCTGACTCGACTCAGGGTCAAGACCTACTTTCTCTTAGGCAATGTCAGAAGATGTTCGAGGTCTATTATGATAATTTGAAGAGTATCAAAGATCAATATTTCCTGATTACTCATCTCTCCGAGGTTGCTTATGCGAATATATATGTGGCGTCAAGTTTAATGTGCTCTCTAAATGTTCAGAGAGGTTTCCGAAATTCTAGCTTCAAAATCATTTCCTAGCC
This sequence comes from Lathyrus tuberosus, assembly GCA_022829125.1. Taxonomy (NCBI): domain Eukaryota; kingdom Viridiplantae; phylum Streptophyta; class Magnoliopsida; order Fabales; family Fabaceae; genus Lathyrus; species Lathyrus tuberosus. The sequence goes on along the minus strand of JALAZF010000176.1, from coordinate 10,488,176 downwards.
TAGGTCGGGACTTACTATCTTCCTGATGATATATCCCAAGAGGAGACTTGTTTGAATAGGATATGATTGGGCTTCGTTGATGGTGTAACACCCTAAAAACCCCGACTTTTTAATTTAAAAAGATAAACAATATTATTCTTAAAAAGGTGTTACACATTCACAACATACATACTCTTTCAAGTTAATCAAAACTTGCAGCAAAACTCAACATAAACATATACTTTAAATTATCTCTTTAAAATAAGGGTTAAATAAGTATTAGGTCCTTGAAAATAACCCAACATTCAAGTTTGCTCCCTAGAAAAATTTTCTTCAAGGTTTGGTCCTCCTAAAGTTTTCCGTTTCTAATTGTAGTCCCTCCCGTTAGTTTCCACTAACGGAGGATGATGTGGCACGCCATGTGGAAATTTTTTGATGACGTGGCTTACATGTGGAAATGCCAACGTGGCAAAATTTGCTGACATATATGCCACGTGGCAATAGTTTCAATTTTAATTTTTTTAATATTTATATCATATTTGAATCCAGAAATTGTAGCTAATTTGCAGCTACTTTCTAGCTAATTCCTAGCTAATCTCTAGCTAATTTAAACACAACATTTTTGTAGCTAATTCATAGCTAAGCTCTAGCTAATTCATAAAACCTCCAGATTTTTGTTCCATTCATACTGAACACTCACCTTACAAAATTAAGTTACAAAGCTTCTCAAATTAAGCTTTCAATAACGAATAGATATCTAAACAGAAACTTCTTAGTTTGAATCCCATACACTCAACCAAACTTGCTAAAGAAGCTATGAAATCCATAATCATTATAATTAATATTTTCCTTTTTCTATTTACAGCAAAATCTTTGAGAGTCCACCAACATACTTTCAGGATTGTCTCCAACAATCAGAAGTAGCTTACCATTTGGACTGAGAGAAGTATGCTGCAGCATAGCAAAAAAAAAGGACAAAGATGAGAAAATAAATAGAAATCAAAGAATGTCACAAGAACAGAAAGATGTCAAGAATTCTAGCTAGTTACTGAAGGTCATATTAACACTTGAATTTGTTCATTATTGCATCGAGTTGTTAACATCAAGAATAAAAGTAGATGACAAAGATACCCAATCGACTCATTCATACAGCTAATGTGTAAGCAATGTTTCATAATGCAAAAATGGCTCATTAATGCACAATGAAATGGCAATAAAACTTCTGAAAGAACAAAATTAAAGTATTCATTTATCAATCTTAAGAGGGGGTAGGGAACTAAAAGATTAGAACATAATCTAAGACTCACATTCACTGGCCAGGGAAAACGAAAATGCTTAGAGAGTTGAAACTTCTCCATATCAAAGTCATAACTTTTTTATAGAAGACCAATGATAGGGAGCCAATGGGGAAACTTGGACTTTATAGGGATCACAAAAAGATTTTGATGGTGCTTAAAGGGAAAACCAGTCTCTTTTACTTAGACAAAAAAATATATTTAAGTCTTTACAATGTTACCTAAAATATTATTCATCGCCACATATAAGTCACGTTTCTGCTTGTGCATGTGGTGTATAAACTTATGAAAGCAGAGCATTGCATTCTTTAAATTTTGTTTAAATGTTTCACAGAATGATCAAAATGTGTATGTCCAGTATTACAATTTAAACTTACTGCTCTATTCACAACAGATTAAAAAAAATTGATATTCCTCAATAACACAAGCAAATTAACATTTACCTTGCAAATAAGTTCACCCTAAAATCCTCCAGCAACTAGAAGATTATCTTTTACTGCAAGTGTGCTAACTTGAGTGTGTGTGAATCCTTCCAATAGACTTCCAGGATGTTTCTGGCAACGAAAATTGATGGCATGGAAGATTACAAACATATTATTGATGATTTTTTTTCTCAAAATTTACAAAATGAATAATCAGAAGCCAAACCATTATTTAGACCTTGTCCTACATGATGGTGCAACGTGCTTTAGAGGGTTATCCAATTAAAAACATTATTTAAAAGGTTATTCACCTCTGATGGTGCAACATGTCCTGAAACGTTGAGTACTTCAGACCTTGTGCAAGTCAAAGAAGACCAATGTGTTAATGAGAATTGAGACATAAGGTATACATCATGCTTTGATGTAGCCCAAACCAAATTCCTCAACTGCATAAGTATCAAAAAAGGAGGGAATATCACTCAAACCACATGAGGTCATATCTCTACAAAGCCTATTGCATACAAGGTACTGCTCAAGCTTCGCATCCTATGAACAGACTACAAAATTTGATACAATATATAATAAATCACATGTTCCAGCTGTGAAAACCTCAGAGCTCTCTCTACCAATTTCAGTTGCATACCACATACTGATTCAAACCATCAACTGAGTATTTTAAACTGGCCACCAGATAAATATTGCAGGTATTGGTTGCCTGCATATTTTAAATTTTTTGAACCTATTCTATGATTATGAGCATTTTATCATGTGGTCGTTCGGTGTAGGAGAGTGATGTAGAGTTTCTTCCTTCTCCCTTTACTCTTGCTATCAATTTCAATACATGGTGCATTAAAGTACCAACACTTTTCAGACTTGACTTAAAGTTTGGACCTTTGGTTTGGTATATTTCACACAGTAATAAGCTGATCTAACTTCTAAGTTTATATAAAATAATTAAACAGAGCCATTGTGCAGTAAAATGTCCTAGAGCATCCTTAATCCATTATAAAAACCAGAAAGGAGAAGAAAACCCTCCATTAATCTTCATCCCCATCCACAAATCGCAACAACCTTCATCAAGATTCTTTCACCAAATTGAAGAACCTGCAACAACATTCATCAACAGAACACACAATCGATTTACAACGGATCCAAACTGGAAAGGAGAAGAAAAATTCGCAAATTGAAGGTAGAAGAATTCGCAAACAGAAGCAAGAGAAGAGAGAAATGGAGTACCTAACGAGTCGCCATTAACGTCATCATCGTGAAGGTACGAACACGTCGTCTCAGATCTTGTAGCTGCGGCCTTGGACGGAGGAGGACGGTGGGTTTTTAGGGTTTAGGCATTTGTTCAGTTGCAGAGAGAAAGGAATATTCAAGGAGAGGGATAGGCAGGGAGAGAAGAGGTTTTGTTGGCAAATGATTGGTGCTTCATCCACCGTTGCTTTTATTAAGTTGGATAGAAGGTATTCTGGACTGGGCTGAAGGTTTGCTCCTCAGCCGAGGAGGCCCGGCCCACACGTTCTGGGGTGGCCCAACGAAGGCCCTAGTCCGGTCAATGTCGGACACATGCCACTTCAGCAGTGTCGGACACAAACGGCGTAGAGCTTCGGGCAGAGGCGCTGAGCCCTCCCGGAGCTCGCCCCTCCTCGACACCCAGATGCTACTCCCCGTGAGGAGTCATCCCCGTCCGCAAGCAAGTCCTCCCCGTGAGGACACGTCTCTCCCCGACACGCAAGACTCCTTCCTGCGAGGACACGTTCTCATGTAACCGCCCACTCCCGATAGAATCGGTCTGCCCTAGTTCTGGAGATCTAGGAGCGGTTACCCCAGGGTGAAGACCACGTGCTGGTATTCACTATGCCACGTAAGCCCTGGCAGTTGCTTGGATTGGGCCTAGAAACCCGGCCCAGTGCTAGTGACCGTTGGCCCCGGGCTGGGGGCTCTCTATAAATACCCTCTCACTTGAGAGGGTGAGGTTATTCACACTTTCTCACTCTAACCTTGTGCTTGCTATTATTCTCTGACTGTTACCTTACTTGAGCATCGGAGTACCTTACAGGTACACTCCCCCGCCGTCTTTCAACCTCACTGGAGCTGAAGTCCAGACGACGTCGTTGGCCACCAGAAACTGTCTGATCCAGGTACGATCAGTGGCGCCATCTGTGGGAACCCTTTGCTTTCCCGTTTTTCCTTCGTTAAACCAAAGCAATTCTCTCATCCATCACCAGCATGGCCAATCCGTCCGCTACCAAAGCTCTGGAGACCGTCCTCGCACAACTCGAGAACGAAGACTACCACGAAGACGCCGCTATCCTCAACGGCGATGAAGGCGACATCAGAGACGGGCAGACTGCCTCCCCAAACTCCCAAGACGTGGCTTACAATGCCACCCACCAAGACGATCAGCAACCATCTTCCAGCCAGTTGGTCCTCCGCCCAATGCAGATTCGAGCACCGTGGCCTTATTTGCCCTTATCAATCAGACCAATCAGCTGATCGCGCACCAGAACACCAGGATTGAAGCACTGGAGCAAGGGCGGGCACAACGATCTTCCCCACGAAGACATCGTCGTCCACCGTCACCTCGACGTTCTCCTTCCCCGCGAAGGACCCCTTCCGCAGAATCTCGAACCCCTTCGCCGGTGCGCGGGGGCCGCCCCTATTCTGGACTGGGCCGTAGGTCTGCCCCTCAGCCGAGCAGGCCCGACCCACACGTTCTGGGGCAGCCCAACGAAGGCCCTAGTCCGGGCAAAACTAGGCACGAAGCAACACTTCACGTCGGTCGAGCACCCTCAAACGAACGGACAGGCTGAGGCGACGAACAGAGTGATCCTCTGAGGATTAAGATGTCGACTAGGCAATGCCAAACAACGGTGGGTCGAGGAGCTACACAGCGTCCTCTGGGCCTACCGGACAACCCCACACTCCACAACCGGGGAGACCCCCTTCCGTCTGACCTACGGAACTGAAGCGGTGATCCCCGTGGAGATCAGGGAACCCTCGAGGAGGACAGAAGCCCCCCTCGACGGGGACGCGAACGACGAAGCCTTGAGGGAAGAGCTCGATTTCGTCGAGGAGACACGTTCGGGCACTTCTCTCCGAGAAGCTTCAATTAAGCAGAAAATAACACTACGTTATAACGACAAAGTTATCAAACGTGATTTTCAGGTGGGCACCCTTGTCCTACGAAGAAACCAGAAAGACCCGCGAGAAGGCAAACTCGCCGCGAACTGGGAGGGCCCGTATCGCGTCCGCTCGAAAACGGGGACAGAAGCCTACTTCCTCTGAAATCTGCAAGGGGAAGAACTTGCTCGACCATGGAACGCTGAGAAGCTCAAACAATACTACATTTAAACACTGCCCGCGACTCACTAGCGCCGCGGTTACAGGGACGCACTAAGGTACGAAGCGCGACACCCCTATATAGAACACGACGATCAGAGACCGCGTTGTGTGTGCGCGAGGTCCTTTGATCCGACGGGGATACCTCGATCGAGCTCCGCCGTACCGATTAGGCAGAACACCCAGCTCGCGATGGGAAGTTCATGCCACGAAGCTAAGACCTCGACCGAGCTCTTAGCCTCGTTGAAGGTCGGAATACGCCTCCGACCACCCGACCGGCTCTCCACGCGGTCGGGACTATCAAGGTCGAACAAATCCCAAAGTCTTTGTTACTTAGACAAAAAACAAAGTATAGCAAATGCATTAACATCACACACAATTAAAACCATACAAACAGCACACGAGCAGATAAGCAAAAATACTTTGGAGCGGACAAAAGCCCATTGTACAAATATTACAAATGTCAAAAAGCCCCTGGCACGCAGGCCGGGCACAAATCATCATAAAGAAAAAATGGCACGCAGGCCAAACAATCAAAAGAACTACACGGCGATCTCGTCCTCGACCCGTCTTCCATCTTCCTCTTCCTCCTCCTCTGGCAGGTCCAGCTTGCCATCGACCACACGAAGGAACGAGTTGATCCTGTCGAGCACCAACTGAGCACCTGGATTCTCGCCGCCGATCTGCTCCATGGCATTCTTGAAACCTATCTCCAGAGCCTCCAGACTATCTTGTTGAAGCTCCCGAAGTTTGGCAATCAAGGCTGCGCGGTCGGCAAGATTTTTCTCCCTGGCGGATTCGTCCTCCGCGGGACGGACAACAGCTTCCAACTCTCCGACCCTGGTCCGAGAGCGATCAAGCTCCTCTTGAGTCACCTTCAGGGCAGCCTTGGCCTCATTCAGCTCGCGGAGGGTGTTGGCGTGGTCCTCGCTCTGGGCCTGGGCCTTCTGCAGATCAGTCGCGACCTTATCCTTCTCCTTCTCGAGGGCGGTGTAGTCCTCCTTCAGCTTCTGTAGCTCGGAGGCAGAGGGGGTCCCATCGTTCAATATCAAGGCAGTCTCAAAGACCCACATCATGGCCGCAAGGTCCTCGATAAGTGCCTCTCTCCTGGCCGCCCCGTCCATACCCGGAACTGCCTTCACCTCGGCATCAGCAATGACAGGGGGGCTTCCCCCGAAGAAATTCCGCTGGAGGTGGCAAGCGGGCATCAGAAACTTCTCCGGTGAGGCAGGGTCTATGAGATCCACGAGGACAGGCCCCTCAGTCCTCGCTTTCTTGGCAGGGGTGCTCTCCGGAGGATGAGACTGGCTGCACTGTGGCGAGGCGGAGCCACTCATCGTCCCAGCCGACGCCGCAGTCTGAACAATTTCTCAGACACGGTTCTTGGTTCGCTTGAATGCCCGCTCGACGGCCAACTTCATGATACGCTCGGTGGCGTTAGACATTTGAGCTGCAAGAGAAAACACAGAAAAAGTTAGCACAAAGAGACAAAGCTAAATGGAGGCCCGAACAGGACGAGGAAATCCTACCTAAGAACCTCTTGGCCTCATCGGAAGACTTGCACTCGAGGAGACCCCAGGTGTTTATGTAACGAGTCGCGGTCACAACCCTCCCTTGGGAGTCGAGGAGGTATTTTCCATCCCTACCAACGCACTCTGCCCGGTTGAAACCATTGACATACGCGACTAGTGTGGCATACACTCCTTTGTCCTCCTCCGATTGCTCGCTAGGCTTCACGAGGTAATCCTCCGTACCGAGCGCGAAGTGTGCGTCCTCCCACTCCAGGGGACACTTGGACACGAACCTCTCTTCCCCGGATCTGTCGGGCACAATGTCATAGAGCGTACCCACAGCCGCGTGCGTCACGGGCATGACATAGTAAAACCTACTCTTGAAACCCCTTATTGAGTCCGAGTACGCCTTGAACAACTTCCTAGGTTGTTTAAAAGAGACCCAACTATGTCGCCCGTTGTCCGTTGAACGTTGCAAATGGAAGACGCGGAAGAAGAGCTCGAGGGTGGTCCCAATCTTGAGATAGTCACAGACGATTTCAAACGCCCGCATGAAGGCGAGCGCATTAGGATGAAGCTGGGACGGCGCCAAGTGCAGATGGTTGAAAACCCCCAGTTGAAAGCTGTTGAAGGGGAGGCGAATACCAGCCTCTTTAAAGGCGGACTCATACATGGGAAACCTCAACCCGCGATAATTCGAGCAAATGCGATGGGGTGCCCGAGGCTGGAAAGCCATCCACATGGCCTCCTCTCCTTCGGGGACGTTCTCGACAAAGGCGAAAGCGTCCGTGTCGTCGACAGCGAAACACGACCCTATATCCAAAGGCTCCTCCCCGACCCATTCGGCGGCCGGACGCACGAGCATCTCCCCAGGGATATGAGCGGGTCCATCCACGTCGGGTTCGGTGTCTATTTGGAGAATTCCCGGAATCGTCGCGGCCATCTTTTACCTAAAAAGTAGAGGAAATAGGTGAATTCGTTGGCCGCGACCAAATCCACCCTTCCACCGCCGATCAAGTGAAAGGGCAACGAGCAAGAAAACATTCGGGGACACGGCGAACTGCCTGAGTCCTTCACCCCGTCCTTTCTTTTTCGGTCTCCAATCCTCCCATCTCACTTCCCCGTGACATTCATCACATGTCCTTGGGACGTTCATGGAGTCATCGGGACATTCATTGAGTCCTCGGGATATTCATCCCAAACCTCCATCGAAACGTACCGGAACCCTAGGAACGCCCCACCGTTCCCGGCCGGAACCCTAACGGAGTACCGGGAACTTCCTCAGCGCCCCGGAAAACTACTAAAAGAGAAAAAAAGGGAACCAGAAGGGATTAAGAGCTTACTTGAGCGATGGTGGAGAGCGGACTGGAACAGCGAAAACGGCAGCGCACGGCGGTGTACGGCGGCGGAGCGGCAACGGTGAATAGAAGAAATAAGAAGCGAAAAAGGTGGGAACGTGCAAATGACACGAACTCGCCCCTTTTATAGACCCCTCACGAGCCTCGAGGATTTCTTAGGCAATCGATTATGCTACCCTAGGGTAGCCGCCCTAGGCAAAGATGAGGTTTGACGCGTGGCACACGCTTCCCCAGGCACGTCTTTTCATTCCCCAACACGTCTCTTCATTCACCTCGGTCCATACTCCTCGTATTCCCGCGAAGTCGCCCATCTGCAGCCAGGCTTGCACGAGCAGTCCTATTTGTTTCTGCCCGGTTTACCAACTATTCCTCGCTCGAAGCCCTTTCCCGACCGGACACGCCCTCGATATAGCCTTGACCCTTAAGTCATCACTCTGACGCCTCAGAGCAACGACTTGGGGGGTTCCTGTTCTGGACTGGGCCGAAGGTCTGCTCCTCAGCCGAGCAGGCCCAGCCCACACATTCTGGGGCGGCCCAACGAAGTCCCTAGTCCGGTCAATGTCGGGCACGTGCCACTTCAGCAGTGTCAGGCACAAACGGCGTAAAGCTTCGGGCAGAGGCGCTGAGCCCTCCCGGAGCTCTCCCCTCCTCGACACCCAGATGCTACTCCCCGCGAGGAGTCATCCCCATCCGCAAGCAAGTCCTCCCTGCGAGGACACGTCTCTCCCCGACACGCAAGACTCCTTCCCGCGAGGACACGTTCTCATGTAACCACCCACTCCCGATAGAATCGGTCTGCCCTAGTTCTGGAGATCTGTTCTGGAGATCTAGGAGCGATTACCCCAGGACGAAGACCACGTGCTGGTCTTCACTACGCCACGTAAGCATTGGCAGTTGCTTGGATTGAGCCTGGCAACCCGGCCCAGTGCTAGTGACTGTTGGCCCCGCGCTGGGGGCTCTCTATAAATACCCTCTCACTTGAGAGGGTCAGGTTATTCACACTTTCTCACTCTAACCTTGTGCTTGCTATTATTCTCTGACCGTTACCTTACTTGAGCGTCGGAGTACCTTGCAGGTACACCACCCTCGCCGTCTTTCAACATCCCCGGAGTTGAAGTCCAGACGACGTCGTTGGCCACCAGAAACTGTCTGATCCAGGTACGATCAGAAGGAGAAAATCATTTCTGACGTGGCATAAGAATACACAGTTGGCAAGGGATTATTGCACACTTGGCGTGCCACATCATCCTCCGTTAGTGGAAACTAACGAGAGGGACTACAATTAGAAACGGAAAACTTTAGGAGGACCAAACCTTGGAGAAAATTTTTCTAGGGACCAAACTTGAATGTTGGGTTATTTTCAAGGACCTAATACTTATTTAACCCTTGAAATAAAGTACTTGATTGATTTTAAACAAATTCAAAATAATCAACTCAAACAACGATAACAACTCGTTCTCAGTGTTATAGATCAGAGCAACCAAAACTAAATAACAAAAAATGATAAATAAACGAAGAAAAACCTCAATTCCATCTTCCAACTCACAACAATTATTTCTCCTTCTGAGTATCTGTACCACAACGTATAGAACACCACAAACAAAACAAAAGAGGTGTGAGAATACACTTAAATATATTAGCAGTGTAAAACATAACAAGGATAACATATTCATACAATCATCAAACCACCGCACATTACTTCTCGCTGCCGTGAGCAAGCCTTCATTATCTAAATTGTTATATATCTACTAAGGCCTCTGAGTTTTCCTGCTCTTATATGAGGAACGCACACCTTATACTTTTTGACAAGTACAAAGAAAAATCATTAATATTCATTTTTCGAAAAAGTAAAGAGATGACACTTAGAAGAGAAAATGGTGATTGTATATCAGTTACTCCCACCGGTCTCAAATTTAAGCAACTTTACAAAATAGTTCACCATTTAAAAAAATGTTTGAATATATTTAAATTTTATTCTATTTTTAATTTTACCCTTACTTTTTGCTTTGAAAATTGTTAAAAACACATAAATATGAAAAAAATAGTGATATATTTTAAATAATGACATTGAATGTGATAATTATCGATATCTTTTACTTATATTAAAGACCATTAAAAAAAATTATTGCTTATATTTGAGGAAGAGAGAGTACATGCTTAATAATTTTCAAAATAGAACAACTCTTTAATTGATTAAAATAATTTAAAGATAATAAATAAATTTAAATACCAAAATTTAAACTTATTAATATTTTATTTAAAATAACATATAAAAACATTTTAATTAATAGCCTTTAATTGTTGTAACTACAATATCGTAAATAAATAATTTATAAAATTTTCTGTCAAAAAATTATAATATTTAATGTTGATTATTAAAAACAAAAACAAAAAATAGTGTCTTATATTAACCATCTCCAATATCAAATTTGCTTTTAACTAGATTGATAATGGACAATTAAGGTTTGAATAGAGTACTAAAGTATCCATCTTCACACTCGCGGTTTAAAAAACTCCTCATATCCGAGTCCATACTAGTGTGAGAAATACGTTTGTTTTTTTTTTATAAGGAACTTGTATTAAAGGGAGAAAAAGGGATTCTCCAACCCCATACAAAAAACCAATCAAAAAGAGGGGACAAATATCTCTATACCAATTACAAAAAGTCGAGAGGGTGTTTCGTCCAATCGTAAAAATTACATCTAGTACGACCTAAATCCAGCCATCTCCATGAGAGAGTCACTATACTATTGAAAATTTCCTCAACAACACAAACAACATCCTTGAAAATGATATTGTTCCTCGTAGACTAAACACACCAGACCGTGAGAAACCACACATAACAGCTCATGTCTTCCTTGCCCTTGTCAAACAAAGCCAAAAACCAAAGCAAGGCGTGATTACTAATGGAATCGGTAACAATGAGAGGCACTCCCAACCAATCGAAAATTTTGGTCCACAAGAGATGAGTTTTAGAGCAGGTCAAGAATAAATGCATAGCATCCTCCTCCTCTTGAAAACACAAAACACAAACTTTGTCATGACGGGAAGTCACAATACCTCTCTTTTCTAAGTTGAGACGAGTCGGCAGCCTGTCGCAAATCAGCCTCCAAGCGAAAATCTGAAGCTTCAAAGGCACACGAGTCTTCCAAAGCACCTTAAGAAAGAGAAATTCCGCCTCTTCGAAATGGAGCCCAACCACTGCGGAATAGAGTTGTTTATAAAGGGAATTAACAGAAAAATCGTGGTTAAGATCCAACGTCCAACCCCACGAGTTGTCGATATTAAAAGAAATCTGATAATTAGACACCAGGTTATGTAGCATCAAAACTGATGCAGGATCAATAACAGACCCCTCCTGCCAGCAAGTTTCAAAATTCCACAACCAACTGTTGTTATCCCAAGTTCCAAGATCTGCAATAAAACAATCCCTATTAACAGTAGCAGAAAAAGCTTAGGAAGACAGTTTTGAGCACCATATCCCCACACCACGGCCAGTTCCAAAACTGGACGTTCTTCCCATTTCCGACGACAGTTTGAACGAACGAATGAAACGAGAAAGGGACACCAGAGTCTCTAATTTTGCACAGGTCTTTTAACCACAACGAATCAGCCAAAGAATTATGACCTGTGTCCGAATCCATCACCCACGCTCTCAAACAACCGTATCTACTAACCAACAAATTCCTCCAGATTTCAGAACCTCCTGTTATGAATTTCCACAACCATTTAGATAACAGGGCAATGTTAAATAAACCAATGTGCCTAATTCCAAGCCCCCTTTATCCTTAGGCTTGCACAAGAAGCTCCATTTGACCCAAGATATACCGCTTTTGGCCACCGATCCAGACCACAAAAACCGACGTTGAATAGCAATCATTTCTTTAATAACTTTTGAAGGCGTCTTATAGAAAGAAAAGAAATGGATAGGCAAGTTCACTAAGACAGAATTTATCAAAGTGACTCTTCCACCAATCGACAAGTTCCGACCTTCCGAAGAGCTAAGCCTTGCTTTCAGACAAGCCAAGACGGGATTCCAAAAAGAAAATCTCCTATGGTTTCCACATATTGTAATTCCAAGGAATTTAGAAGGGAAAACACCAGATTTGCAGTAAAGGAAACACTCTGCAGCTTTGATAAAAAGAGGATCAAAGGCAACTCCGTAGATGCAACTTTTCGAGAAGTTGATTTTTAATCCCGAAACCATCTCAAAACCTCGAAGGATGGTCTTCAAAGCCCAAAGATTTGAATATCCACCATCGCAAAATAGCAACGTATCATCTACAAATTGAAGTAACTCGATAGAAACTTCCTCCTTGAATTTGAATCCAGAAAACAAATTAAGAGAACAGGCACGCCTGACCAACATTGTCAGCATTTCGACTACCAGCACAAAAAGGAAAGGAGCTAGAGGGTCTCCTTGTTTTAACCCTCTAGAGACCTAGAAATCCCTTGTCGGGCTTCCGTTAATCAAAACTGATACAAAGTTGTTGCACACATTTCCTTTTATCCATTTAATCCAATTTGGACCGAAGTTCATGGCTCTAAGAATTTGTATCAGAAACTCCCAATCGACACAGTCGTAGGCTTGAGTGAAGTCAACCTTGAAGAGTAAGCACTTTTTCTTCTTCCTTCTCGCCAAATCAATCACTTCGTTAGCGAGGAGCACACCATCCAAAAGATTCCTGCCTGGGATAAAGGCAGTTTGAGAAGGCGAAATCAGTTTAGAAATAACAAAAGAAAGTCTGATAGACATCAACTTATATATAACTTTAGAAATACACCCGACAAGGATGATTGGTCTATAGTCCCCAAAGTCTAGGGGACTATCCACCTTAGGGACCAAAGCCAAGAACGAAGAAGAGAACGCCTTCGGCAAAGAACCAGAATTAGAAAAATGACAGACACATTTAACGAAATCTGGCCCCACAACATCCCAACAATCTTTAAAGAATTTAAAAGAAAATCCATCCAGACCCGGAGATTTACAATTATCGCAATCAAACACGGCAACACGAATTTCTTCATGGGTGAAATTGGCATCCAACAAAGAACTATCCAACATACTTAATTTGTGAATGTTACCAAAATTCAGGACTGGTCTAGTAATGTCTTCCCTTTTGAACTTAAGTTTGAAATAATCAAAGCTGCCTCTTTGATAGTAGAAAGATCTTCGATCAAATTATCAGGCGTCCCCACTGCAGTAATAGAGTTTAGTCTGGTCCTGGCCTTTAACTTAGCATGAAAATACCGGCTATTCACATCTCCCTCCTTCTACCATTTCGACTTCGATTTTTGGAAAATCATACTCTCTTTAAATCTAAGGCTGCTCCAAAACTTCTCTTGGGCCTCACCTCTCCTTTTAAGCATTTCCTCTGATAAGCCTTAATTGTTCCCTTCCAACATCTCATCAAATTCATTGAGGTTCTTGCCATAAGAGTCAATTTTAAGATCCAACCAACCAAAGACGTGAGTATTCCACCATCTCAATCTAGCTTTAAGAGCATAAAGCTTTTCTTTTAGAACAAAAGACGGCGACCCTTGGAACGAAAGCGAACTCCAAGAATCCTTGAGGAAAGGCAAGAACTCCTTGTGATCCAACCAACAATTGAAAAATCTGAATGGCTTGGGCCCATGATTTAAGCAAGTAGTTTTGATCCAAACTGGACGATGGTCGGACACGTCATGCTTTCCTACAAATTGGCCCCTGAATCCCCAACAGTTGACAAGGGAATCATCGACAAGAAACCTATCTAACTTGCTGCAGCTCACACCATTAGGATTAAATCAAGTGAACCTACTACCCACAAAAGGAAGGTCAACCAGCCCCACATCTCCAATAAAGGAATTGAAGTCCGCACACTCCCTAGTCGAAGAGATACACCTACCCTTTCTCTCAACACTAGATTTCACAGAGTTAAAATCTCCTCCAATAATCCATCTACTACCAGGGTTATTATTTTTGAAAACAATAAGATCTTTCCAGAGCCTCCTTTTATCACTCAGAGCGCGGGGAGAGTAAACATTAATAACAAACAGGACAGAATTATTCCATAAAAACTTGGAACACAAAAAGCCTTTCCCTCTACAAGAAGCAATCAGTTGGAATAATCCCTTCCTACAAACCGTAAGGATACCTCCAGAAGCTCCATCAGAACCACTAGCGGACCACTCGAAATTACCAAAACCCCACATACTATTAACCAAACCCTCTCTCATAATAGGTATCTTAGTTTCTTGAAACAGACAAAGATCAACATTACCTTCCACAAGGATCTGACGAATTCTTCTCCTTTTCTAAAGTAAATTGCACCCACGAACATTATAGGTCATAATGATTATTGAGCACAAATATCAACAGCCTTCCTACTAACGAATTGCTTCCTGTCACGATCCTCAAGATTGCTAATGGTAGCAACAAAAATTTTTCATCACCAACTGCTTCGATACCCAAGAGCTTAACAGTATCCCAGACTTTCCGAGGAGCGTCATTCAACCCAATCTTGCATCTAAGGTTACTTCTAAGGATGTCTGATTCGGTTAAGGAGAAACCGCTTGAAACTTGAGGCACATCCGAAGAAACGTAAGCCTCAGGGATGGGCAGAGGACTTCTAGAAATTCTCTTCTTTAAAAGTGGTTAGTTTCCCAATTTAGACTTAACACATTTAACTGGACCTTTAACCTTGGCATTGAGCAGCGTAGAATAAAAAGAAGGAAGGAAAGGAATCTGAGAATAAGAGTAAATAGTTGCAATGGACTTTTTCTTTTTCTTATTCTCTTTCGCCCTAGGCCCAATAGGGAGCCCAACACAACTAGATTGGGATAAGGAAATGGGAACCGAATCTAGAGGGTCCACAGTGTTAACACAAGAAGGCCCAAAATCTAAGCCCTTGACCCCGGAGGGGCCCACACCAGGATCAGGAAAATCCTCAACAAAAGGAACAACTTTAAGGGTGGAAGTAGCCTTGGGAGATGAGCCCAAAAGATCGTTGACCTTGACCTGGGAATCATCCCCCCTAGAAACCCTGGTTCTGACGCTATCTCCCCCAACTGCCAATGAATCACCAACAAGTGAAACAGATAGGTCTGCGTTACTTCCTATAACAGAATTACTTTCTTCAAAATCCATGAAATTTCCCATCTCCCTAGGCGTTTAGGACTTGCCCCTTCAACATCACCTTCATCCTCAAAAAAACTTGGCATGTCACTATCATCACCTTCTGTTTTCGATGAGACCCTAGTGTCTCCGTCAGTGCCTCCCTCCAAGTAATCTTTTTTACAGGGTCCCGGAAGAACTTCAAAAAAATAGATATTGAACTCATGCTCGTTGATCTCGACCTTAATTTCTTCGTTGATCACGCTTCTCCGGTTGGTTTTAATAAGAAATTTAGCATCACCAAAACTAAAATTCTTATCTGTCTCAGTATCACTTTTAATTAATGAACCGAACCTTTTGAACAAACTCCCATAAACCTCGATCGACCAAGCAAAATAGGGAACTCCAACGCATTTGATCCACGTAAATCTTTGAGGATCCACAACTTCTAAACTCCAAGGTTTAATCTCAACAAACCACTTCTCACACCAGACAAAGGCCTGCCTGATGAAGTCATGGATAACATCCACTTCCTTAGCTTCGAGTAAACACATACTTGCTCTCAACGGCGTAGCATGGATATCAAAATAACCGTCCTCAAACAGATACTGTTGGATCAAAAAGGGATTGACTCCCTCTTGAACAACACCCACAAAAGAGTGGACAAACCTTGAAGTATCCAGATTTTCCAACTTGAGCTTTACATCACATGAATGTGATTTCTTATGATTTTCTTCACCGTCTTGACGACCCTTGCTCACCATCTGGGAAAAACTAAGATTCTTTCCACCATTACCATGCATCTCGCTAGATATCCGAGCAACTGAATTTCTCACAGGGGACACAAGGTCATCCTTCTTGTCGTATGATTCCTTGAGGAAACGAGGCACATTGGCGTGCATCTTCTTACCTTGAAGAAATATACTATCCAACTTAGCCGCCATAACACGAGGATCGTGGATCTTCCGAAAACGAGCAAAACCAAATCTCATTCCTCTTTTATCCCTCCTTCCTGGGATAAAAACTTCAGATATCAAGCCATAGACCTTGAAAACCTCAAATAAGTCCTTTGCAAACATATCGTCTGGGAAATCCGAAATGAAGTAAGATGTCAAGTGTTCACCCACATCTACACCTCTACCTCCATTCTCCTTCCAGACAGAGAATCTCGCAGGAGCACCTTTTTTTTTTTTTTTCCTAACTACCTTCTCCCACTCCATGGTGTGAGAAATACGTTTGTATTTCGTATCCTATGGATACCTAAGTATCCCATGTCATTTTAATTTTTTAATAATATTTAAACAAAATTGAAGATATTATTATTTAGTTAAGAAATAAACAAACATATTTAAATTTGTAAGAATTTAACAAGGGTTTATTTAATAAAATTGTTAGATTACTATTTATATATAATAATAAAAAAAATATAAATATATATCGTATGGATATGATGCGGGCTAAGGCTCTGTTTGGGAAGATACTTTTTGAGCTTATAACTTATGTCTTATAGCTTATTAGCTCATATGACAATAAAAGACCTGTTTGGTAACAATCTTTTCATCACGAGTTTATAACTTATTTTCCAGACGCTATTTTAAATAGCGTTTTAGCTTATAGCTTATAGCTTATCATTTTTTCTTTCACTTTTACCCTTATTATTTTAACTAAAATCCACTACTATTCTTTATAATTTATTATAATTTAAAATAAAATAATAATTATTAAATATCTTTTATGTCATTTTATTTTATCACCTAATTAAACCGCTAATTTTACCAAACACTTCAATTAGCTTATCAACTATAAGTCATCAGCCATCAGCTATAAGCTAGAAACTATCAGTCACCAGCTATCAGTCATAAGCTATAAGGTATCAGCTAACTTATCAGCCAACCACTATTTTTACCAAACAGAGCCTAAATATTAAAATATCCATAATCAAATCCATATCAAATAATTGCATGTCTCCATGGCATACCCGTTAGACTAAATTTTGCTGTATCCACGGAAGATAATTATAGTAGTTATAGCTACTTTTCACTATCAATCAACATAAACAAAACATGAGTATTAGTTATAAGTTAATTTTGGTGACGTCATATATATTAAGATGCGAAAAAACAGCACACAGTAGTTAGAAGTTAATCTCTCTCTACTTATTTTAACTTCTTTGACTGTTTCTCTATATCTCAAACATATTTTCCGGTAACTCAGCGGCACGTTCCACAACATAGCGGGAGTTAATTTGCGGAGGTTTCTAAAAACCCTGCATATAAATTTCCCTAAACCTCTCGTATTCTATTTGCTATCCGACTGGATTTCTCGTGCTCTCGATTCTCTGACTCGGTTTCCTTCCTGCATTAATCATTGTAGGTTTGTTCTCAGTTTTCCTATTCCAACTGCTGCTAATTTTATTCCATTCTCATTTTTAAGCATGTATTTAATTTCAAGTTTGTTTTAACTTTGTTTAAGATTTTTATTTATTTTTATTTGATGTTGTGAATGCTTAGAATGTGACGTTAAGTTGATTAATTGATTGATTTCTACACCACATGCGTTAAACATTGGTTTTATACAATGATTAAAAAATTCTCTTAGTTGCATTGGTTTTGATAAATCGTAGGCCAAAACAGCTGGGACAAAATAATATTGGAAGGTGTCGATACCAATACTATTATTTATTATTTTTGTGATAAAGAATAAATTGTAATTAGTTCATATTATAACGACCCCAATCATCGAATCACGAAAACCTTTACGCAATTGTGACTAATATTTAAAACCTATGTGCTTGTGTAAGTTTAGTTCTTTTGCATGAACCATTTAATTAGAAAATTTTGTTTTAAGTTTAGATTGTTTTGACACACTATGGATAGGATATTGGTTGTAACCTTCTAATGTTGAGATTGTGTCTGTGTTATTTTTATTATAAATATGTGCTACAATTGAATCACTCTACAAGTGAGGGTAAACATGTCAAAATCATACTTCTTAGCAGCACCTTGATTCCATTGAGGTATGATATAAGTCTCGTGCTCTTATTTCTTTTTTTTAATGTTTTATTGGAAGTCTGAACTTGTCAATATTCTATTTTTATTAAGGTTGCTATTGCTATGTGATAACACTAAAGGATTTTCAAGAGATCTAGCATAGAAGTAAAGAGTTATAATTTGCTTTAAAGTATCCCCCAAGAGGACTTTATTGCAAGGTCTGTTGATTTATTTCCGCCAATTCTTGTTGATTAATCATCATGGAAGTGTGGATTTATTTTATTAATCTAATTGTTCTCTATATTATTTAAAAAATAATAATAATATAAGTTTTCTATTTATTTATCATTTATATATTTTAAAATTTTGCAGGAATTTAGAACCTCGGTAAATAAATCACCCCAGAACTCCCATGAACATTTGTGGGAATAGTATACGTGGTGTTTTTATAGTGAACTATTTATTCTGAATTTTTCTTATTTCTTTCTAATCTTATAAGTATTTAGATTTATTTAGTATACCTTTAAATTATTTTAATTTATTAAATTTATTGAATTGTTCAGTAACTTTATTTAATAGTCCAATAGTTTTTTTTTGTAAGCAAGTAGTATTAAAAGGAGTACAAATGGTACTCAAACCTGATTACAAAAGACGCGATAACAATATCACGACAAAAAGAGATTACCCACCAATTGAACCTAAGACAAAAAGAACAAAGGGTCTTTGTTGAATTCGTAAAAGTTGAAATTGGGGTAGGTAATTTCTCCAATAAAAGTTCATCTCCAAACCGTATATTTAACCTTCCACACTATATCGACAACATTCCAACCAATCTTCCTAAATATAATGTCATTCCTAAGTAACCAAATATTCCACATGATCGCTAACCAAAACACCCCTTCTCTCCCTTTTTTGATCTTCATGGATTTACAAAACTTATACCAATCCAAAAATCTCCCCTTAATATCCGTCCCTCCTACCTCTCGTAAACCAATCCAAGCCGCCACCTCCCTCCAAACCAACTTAGCCACCGAACACTCCATGAAAGTATGCATCAAAGAATCCGAATGAAAACCGCAAAGAACACACTTGACATCACTATCTTCCGCAATTATTTTCTGATATAACAAACAAACCTTATTCGGAATTCTATTAAGGAAAGATCTCCAACCAAACGCTTTGCATTTCAAAGGAGCTGTAACTTTCCAAATCAAAGAAAAAGCCTCATCATACCGGTTTGCCGGACCACAAGGAATATAGAGAGAATTGATACAATTGTAATAGGACCTAACCGAGAACTTGGAGTTGTTCTCCAACGTCCATTCCACACTATCCTTCAAATTGAAATTCAGAGTAAAATTTGAAAGAACCTGGCAATAAGCACGCATCCCATTTATTCCCGACTGTGCCTGCCCAAAACCATCGGAACTCTGAAACGAATTCGCTCGAAGACCCACAGTATTTTCCAGCTGCAGCAGGTCGACAGAATCAACTGAGTTCGCAGCCGACACAGCCAGAACAGCAGTATCGTTCGAAGAACCAACAACTGCTATAACTTCCGAACTAAAAGCAGTACTATCCTCCCTAAACAAATATGCAGCATGTTGCTCTCCAGCAAAATTCTGAGAAGTAAAGCTCCTAGCAGTCAAAATTCCATGCCTGCCTCCTCCATCCTGGTCAACGCCTTCCTCGGAAGAAGGATTCATCGCCTGCCCTCCATCTGCAAAAACAGAATTCCCTGTAACAGCACCTAATACTTGGAATGTTAGACTCACATTAAGACTGCCATCCAAAACAGGGGCTGCTAAAGGATTAGCAGTTGAACAACCAAAATCCTCCCACGTCCAAACTCCATTCGTCCAACCCCCCATGCCTCCCACCGAAACATCCTTTAAGAGAGATAAAGAATATATGTCCGGAAATAGATCCTTCAAACAATCCCTCCCAGTCCAATTAGCTTTCCAAAACGAAGTTGCATAACCGTTTCCCACCCGAAACGTAGTATTGGACATCAAAATATCCCGAGAGTAATTATTAGATAGAGTAGAGATATCCTTCCACCAAGTAGATTGAGATCTCCTACCCGAATAAGTACCTTCAAAACTTGACAAAGAAATACTAATGTCTCCGTATCGAGCTTTCAAAACCTTAAACCATAAATCCTTCGGTCTTTCAAGAATTCTCCACCTCCATTTATTAAGAAGAGCTACATTAAAATCCTTCATCCTCTTCAAGTTCAATCCCCCTTTGTCAACCGGAAGGCAAAGGTGCTCCCAACTAACCCAATGAATCTTCCTATTCACTTCCGAACTACCCCAAAGGAAACCGCTTTGAAGTTGAGTAAGAATCTTCCGAATTTTCACCGGGACCTTATAAAAAGAGAGTTGAAAAATTGAGAGACTACTAAGGACCGATTTGAGAAGAGTAAGTCTTCCCCCAAAACTTAAAAAACGATTATGCCAACACGATAACTTCTTCTCCACCTTAGAAACCAAACTAGACCACGTAGATAATCTTCTAGGATTAGAACCAACGGGTATGCCGAGGAAAGTGAATTCTTTCCTCTCCGTTCTACACGCGAGAAAAGAAGCAGCCGCTTCAATAGAGGGAGACGGAATATTTATACCAATGAATTTCCTTTTATGGAAGTTGATACCAAGACCCGAAACTAGTTCAAAGCCTCTTAATACCGCTTTTAACGCCCATAAATGTCTCCAACTACCATCTCCCACTAAAAGGGTATCGTCCGCGAATTGTAGAATATCGATGAAACAACTACCTTCGATAAGAATCCCCGAGAATTCACCAAGTTGAACCGATCTCTTAACCAAAGCCGTTAATCTTTCCGCAACCATAACGAAGAGAAAAGGCGAAATCGGATCCCCTTGTCTCAACCCCCTTTCCACCACAAACTTCGTAGTAGGACTCCCATTGACTAAGACCGACATTTTATTAGAAAATATCGTTGCCTCCATCCACCGCATCCACAATTCACCAAAACCCATTGTCCGCATCATGAATCTAAGAAAATCCCAATTCGCATTGTCATAAGCTTTCTCAAAGTCAACCTTAAAAAGAGATACAACCCTTTTCTCCTTAACCGCGTAATCAACTAACTCGTTGGCCACCAAGACACCATCAAGCATTTGCCTACCCGGCACGAACGCACTTTGGCGATTAGATATAATGGTATTAAGAACCAACTTCAACCTAGCCGCCAAAAGCTTCGTTAAAGCTTTATAGAGACAACCAACAAGACAAATAGGTCTATAGTCGTCGAGGCCCAAAGGGTTCTCACACTTGGGGACTAAAGTAAGAAAAGATGACACAATGGCTTTGGACAAAACAGCCCCACTATAGAAATCATTGAAGAAACGGCAAAAATCCGGTTCATATTGTTTCATAGTCCACTAGTAACTCAATTCATAAATAATAGCTTAGTATAAATAAAGTAAAATGCTCTTATTTTAAAGAGTGCAACGGGTTTTTACACTGAAAATTGTTTGATCAGATTTTAGAATTTCTAGTTTGTTCATTATTCTTTTTTATTAAGCACATACATGTTTATATTGTTCCATAGTAATATTTATTTCTTTTTAATATGAATTGACTTTATCCTAAAATCATAGGAGATTGGATTAGACTAATTATTCTGGTTTGGTTGACCGCAATTTTGATTGATCAATTATTTTTCTTTTTAACTTTGATTGTATGATTTAAAAAAATAATAATAATTTAACACAAATTTACTCTATTTTTCATTCTTTTTAAATAATTAAAATTTTTAGTCTAAAGAATCAATCAAAGTTGCGGCTTAAGCAAATCCGGGTAAATAGTCTAATCCAATGTTTTATGACTCTAGGATGAAGCCAAATCATATTTTTTTTTTATTCTCTAAAAAGAAATACATATTAATATGAAAAAACAATATAAAACTGTAGAACCGTATGTGCTTAATAAGGAAAGAAAAGAATAATGAACGAATCATAAACTCTAAAATTTGATCAAACAATAACAATTTTTAAGGTGTGGTCTTTAAAATAAGAGCCTTTTAACTATATTTATACTATTTTTGAATTGGGTTGCAATGGGCTTTCCCTTTTAAATATCTAGGGGTCCCATTATGTAGCAGAAAACTTACTGTTTTACAATATGAACCTCTGATAGACAATTGTGAGTAGAATTAGACATTAGAGTGCCAAGTTGTTGAGTTATGCAGGAAGACAACAACTAATAAGATGTGTACTGTTTGCTATAACGACGCATTGGGTGAAAGTGTTTCCAATACTGAAGGAAGTGGTTAAGGAGATTGAAACTATTTGCGGAAGCTTTTTGTGGAGTGGAACAGAGGAAATCAGAAAGAAAAAAAACTGTGGCATGGCATTTGCTATCCTAAGGCAGCACGAGAACTTAATCGTACCTCTTTTCAAGAGATCTAGCATGGAAGTAATGAATTATAATTTATTTTAAAGTATCCACCAACAAGACAACTTGACAATATTTGATTTAAATGTCACCAAGAGAACTTCACCAAGGGTCTGTTTGTTTGTGGAGAAAGAGAAGCGAGAGAAGTTGAAAGGAAAGAGGATGAAGAGAAATGTCTTTTCAAAGTTGTTTGGTAAGCAGAGAAAATGGAAAGAGTGATTAAAAATAGCTGGGTCCCACATCAAATCTCTTTCTCCTCTCTTGTGCGAAGAAATGAAGAATTTTGAATCTTTTCCTAATATAACCTCACTACTAAATTAATAACATAATGTTATTTCATTTTTATGACGGTAGCTTTTATTTAATTACATAGTGTTTTAAAATTCAATTATTGTCTTATAAAAAAGAGCATCGTCATAACTTAATCTTATAAAATTAATAATAATTAATAAAATTAAGTTATTGTAATTAATTCAAAGTTATTTAATGAATTAATTAAATTAAATTAAAATATTTTAACAATTCATTAAACAATAAATTTAATTTTCATGTAGAAATAATTAATTTATTTTATGAATTAAAATAAAAATAAATAATTAAATAATTTATATATAAATTAAATTAATATGATAATAAAATTGTATTATTTTAGTATAAGGACATTTTAGTCTTTTTAAAAATTAAACACACTTCTTTCTCTTCAACTTCTCTCTTTCTTCTCTTGTTCCAATCAATATATCAAATCCACTCTATTTCTCATCAATTTCTCTCTTTAAACACTCTTTCTCATCTATTTCTCTCTTTACACTTTCTTCTCATTGCCAAACACACCCCAAGAGAACTATATTACCTCCGTCCCTAATTATAAGACCCTGTTATAAATGAGGAAACATGAATTGGCTTCATCCTAAGGTCATATAATATTTGATTAGACTATTTACTCTCAATTGTTTAGGTGCAACATTGATTATCTTTTTTTATAAATATGTAAAAAATGTATGATTTTTTTATAAAAATATTTCAACACAAATTTACTCTATTTCTTTCATTTTTTAAAAAATTAAAAAATAATTAAAAACTTCACTAAAAGAAAGTTTTTAATTATTTTTTTAAATAGATGAAAAAATAGAATAAATTTGTGTTGAAATATTTTTTAAAAAAATCATACTTTTTTACATATGTTAAAAAGAAAAATAATGAATCAATTAAAAATGTGGTCAAATAAACCAGAATAAATAGTCTAATCCAATATTGTACAACTTTAGGATGATGCCAATTCACGTTTCTTGATTATGTAAAAAAATATTAATATGGAAAAAATATAAATTTGTTTGTGCTTAGTAAAAAAAGAAAAGAATAATGAACAAATTAGAAATTCTAAAATTTCTTCAAATAAATTTTTAACGCGAAAAACCTTGCACTCTTTAAAATAAGAGTTGTTAACTCTATTTATAGTGTGTAATGATTTTTGAATAGTGTTGCAATTAGGCTGTTGAATAAGATTTTATATGTTGAAAAGTATTTCGGGGGTGTTTTATCGTATCCACTGGAATTGTATGTGTATTGCTGCCGTTCTATAGTCGAAATCGTTTTAAACTTAGAGTAACAAAGATTTTAGTTGTTTTGTAACTGATCGTTTGCATAAGAGTTTAATAGTAACGGTAAAGAAATTGGTTTTAAAAATTTGGTAAAAGCATGCCAAGATTAGGGTCCGGTAATCCATTTTATACGTATTTACTCGATAAAGGATGTGAACTTGTTAACTATGAATATAAACGCATAGGAAGCTCGAGAAACCTGAATTGATTAAGAAAGAAGCCACGAAATATTTTGATTCAAAGTTTCAGAACCTGGCCGTGCATAGCAGAAAGTTCAATTCTGATAACTTTTCCTGTCTTGTTGAAGCTGACAGATGCTTTCTTGAGGCTGACTTTTCTATTGAAGACGTGAAAGAGGTTGTTTTCAGTTGCAATAACAACAAATGCCCCGGGGTCGATGGCTTTAACTTCTCTTTTATCAAAACCTGCTGGGATATCGTTAGAGAGGAGTTCTCCAATTGTATTTTAGAGTTTTTCAAAACTGGATCCTTGCCTAAAATGTTCGTTTCTTCGTTCATCACGTTAATTCCGAAGATTGACAACCCTCAAAGATTCGAGGATTTCAGACCTATCAGTCTCGTGAGCAGTATTGCCAAGATAATTTCTAAGATGCTTGCATCTAGGCTGGGCAAGGTTATTCACAAAATCATTTCTCCCTCTCAGTCCGCTTTCATACCAGGGAGGCAAATATTCGACGGAGTTCTTTTGGCTAATGAGGTTGTAGACTATGCCAAAAGATTTAAGAAGGCATGCCTTTTTCTTAAAGTAGACTTTGCAAGGGCCTACGATTGCGTCGACTGGAGTTACCTTGATAGTTTGCTTTTAAAGATGGGATTTGGTCCAAACTGGATGATGTGGATTCGTGGAATTGTCTTCAATGGCCATTTGTCCATCCTTATTAATGGTAGTCCTTCAAAGGACTTTAAGGCTGGCAGAGGCTTGAAACAGGGGGACCCACTAGCCCCTTTCATGTTTGCAATCGTAGCAGAGGGCCTGACATGCTTAGTTAGAACAGCAATAGACATCAAACTATTGACTCCTTTCAAAATTCTTGACAGTCAATCTCCGAGCATACTACAATTTGCAGATGATACTCTGCTATTAGGAGAAGGTTCTGTGCGCAACATTTGGGCTTACAAATCAATCCTCAGAGCATTCGAAGTCTCATCCGGCCTTAAGATTAATTATTCAAAGAGTTACATTTATGGCATAGGTGTTGATTTAGAGCTGCTCTCTGCTGCTGAACACTTTCTGCACTGCAAGTCAGGAAATGTTCCTTTTAATTTTCTAGGGCTATCAGTTGGAGGGAATTATAGACGGTTATCCTTTTGGGAACCCATATTAAATTGTCTGAAAAAGAAGTTATCCAGTTGGAGTAACCGAAACCTTTCCATCGGAGGCAGAGTTACGCTTTTAAATTCGGTTCTTGCTAACATGCCAATCCACCACCTTGCTTTTTATAAGGCGCCCAAGAAGATTGTGAAGTATATTATTGCTCTTCAAAGGCGGTTCCTGTGAATTGGTGCAGCAGAAAAAAGATATATTCCTTGGATTCCTTGGAAAATCGTTTGCAAGTCGAAGGATCTAGGAGGACTCGGTCTAAAACATGTAGGTCATTTCAATAAGGCCCTACTTGCAAAATGGATCTGGAAATTCCATACTGGCGAAAACGAAATTTGGAGGAATACTTTGGAAACCAGATATGGCAGTCTGAGCATAAAATCTCAAAGTTACAATGATGTAGGAAGCTCGAGACTCGATTCGACGTGGATGAGGGATATCTTGGCCATCACAAAGTCTGAACCTGCGTCTTTATTTAGTGAGTTCATGGAATGTGCGATTGGTGACGGGAAAAACGTGGATTTTTGGCATACTAAATGGCACGGTAATGAGGCTTTGCAGGACCGATTCCCTGGTTTGTATCATGCCTGTAGGAAGCATCATTGTTCGGTTAGTGAGATGAGAGAGTGGGAAGGAGATAGGTGGAAGTGGAAAGTCCTCGACACTCTGAATATTGAAGACCACAATTTGCAGCAGGATTGGATCGATTGCAGTCAAATTCTAGAAGGTCTGTCCCCGAAGAAAAACAAGAAGGACGAATGGAATTGGATTTTATGTGATTCCTTGGTTTTCTCGGTGAGCTCTTTTTACTCCATATTGAATGCTAATTCTGTTAATCATGGGAATGCGCTGGAAAATAAGACTTTGCTTCAGCTAATGTGGAAATCCAGTTTACCAGCAAACATTAAAATTTTTGGGTGGAGATTGATATTAGATAGGTTACCAACTAGAGATAACTTGGTTGCTAGGAAGATAATCGAAAATGATCTTGATAAGGTGTGTGTCTTCTGTTCTCATTTCTTATAAGACTTGAACCATCTCATTTTTTCCTGTCAAAAATCTATATTGGTTTGGAGGCAGATTTGCAACTGGTTGGACATTGATCTTATTACGGAATCGACCTACATCAATCATGCAAAGGAGTGGAATACAAGACTCAAAGGTCGTAGCAACATGGCTACGACGTCGTCGATTTTGTTTATTACCTGTTAGATTATATGGAGGGCCCGTAATAACATATTGTTTAATGATTGTGTGTTTAATGATAACGACATTGTAAATGAGATCAAAGTTTCTTCTTGGAATTGGATGATATTAGGTAGGAAAGTTAGGACCCCATGTCGTCTTTACGAGTGGTACAAATTCCCGCTCGACTATTTGTAATTTTGTTGGTTTGGAGATTTCCTTAATCTCATTTAGTGAATTGCCTATAAAAAAAAGTAAAATGCGCTTATTTTAAAGAGTGCAACGGGTTTTTACACTGAAAATTGTTTGATCAGATTTTAGAGTTTCTAGTTTGTTCATTATTCTTTTTTATTAAGCACATACATGTTTATATTTTTCCATAGTAATATTTATTTCTTTTTAATATGAATTGACTTTATCCTAAAATCATAGGAGATTGGATTAGACTAATTATTCTGATTTGGTTGACCGTAATTTTTATTGATCAATTATTTTTCTTTTTAACTTTGATTGTATGATTTAATAAATATATATATATATATATATATATATATATATATATATATATATATATATATATATATATATATATATATATATATATTAACACAAATTTACTCTATTTTTCATTTTTTTTAAATAATTAAAATTTTTAATCTAATGAATCAATCAAAGTTGCAAATCCGGGTAAATAGGCTAATCCAATATTTATGACTTTAGGATGAAGCCAAATCATATATATTTTTTTATTCTCTAAAAAGAAATACATATTAATATGAAAAAACAATATAAAACTGTAGAACCGTATGTGCTTAATAAGGAAAGAAAATAATAATGAACTGTGAGATTTGGGTCGAACTCATGCTGTGTCGAAGGAGAAGCTTTCATGTTTTTCGACAGAAGGCAAGCATGCAGTCGAAGCTTGTTCACATGCTGATGCCTGATTGTTTCAAACTGTTGTCGAAGTATGTTCTAGTTTGTATTGTCGAAATATACATATATTATGTCGAATTTGACCTTGTGTTAAGGATCCAATTGTTTAGGTTTCTTGGGCTGCAAGTCACCTAGTTAGTCTATAAATAGGCTAGTACACTCAGTTTGTTGAGTGTGGCAAATTGTGATATTCACTTGTAATCATTTGTAAACGTTAATGAGAAAGTGAATAGTAAACAAAACTATATTTGCCCAGTCCTTGTTGTTATTTCTTCTTCTTCTCCTTGTTTTCTTTTCCACTAAACCCTTGTGTTGGTTCTTGATCATCAAGAAACCATTTATACTTTGATTAAAGACATCGTTTTTCACAACAAATTGGTGCGGTGAGCGTGGAGAAGATGGCTTCAACAAAGTATGAGATTGAAAAGTTCACCAGAGTGAACGATTTCGGTCTGTGGCGCTTGAAGATGAAAGCCCTACTGGTGCAGCAGGGATGTTTGGAAGCGTTGAAGGGAATGACAGCCATGGATGCTGCGTTGACGGAAAAAGAAAAGACGACAATGATCGAGAAAGCACACAGCGCAATTCTATTGAGCCTTGGTGATAAGGTTCTCCGGCAGGTATCAAAAGAGACGACGGTGGCGGGACTATGGACGAAGCTGGAAAGTTTGTATATGACCAAATCCTTGGTGAATCGTCTTTACCTGAAGCAAGCCTTGTATTCTTTCAAGATGAATGAAGAAAAGGCTTTGGCTGAGCAGTTGGATTCTTTCAACAAAATGATTCTTGATCTTGAAAACATTGATGTGAAGATTGATGATAAAGATCAAGCATTGTTGTTGTTGTGTGCTTTACCCAAATCGCATGCTCACTTCAAAGAAACTCTCTTGTATGGAAGAGAGTCCCTGACCTTTGAAGAAGTTCAAGCAGCCTTGTATTCGAAGGATTTGAACGAAAGAAAGAAGCTGAAACCTTCATCAGTTGGCGAAGGGTTGTCCGTGAAAGGGAAATCGTCGAAGAAAGATGGTAGGTTTGAAAAGAAGAAAGGAAAGGTTCAGCAGAAGTCTTATGGTGGTGATATGTCTGGCATCAAATGTTATCACTGTAAGAAAGAGGGTCATACAAGAAAGGTGTGCCCTGAGCCCCTGAATAATCATGGAGGTAAGGACAATGGGAATGCAGCTATAATGCAAGATGGTTATGAATCATCTGATGTCCTTGTGGTGTCGAGCAACTCTTGCGAAGAGTGGATTATGGATTCTGGATGTACTTGGCATATGACTCCAAACAAGAATGTGTTTGAAGAATTATGTGATCAAGATGGAGGATCAGTGCTGCTAGGAAACAATAAAGCTTGCAAGATTGCAGGTATTGGATCTGTTAGATTCAAGCTCTATGATGAGTCAATAAAGCTATTGACTGAGGTTAGGTATGTACCTGATCTTAAGAGGAATTGAATTTCTCTTGGTGAATTCGACAGAAAGGGATATGTTTTCCAAGGAGAGCAAGGTATCCTGAGAGTCATGAAGGGGTCGAAGGAAGTCTTGAGAGGCGTGAAGAAACAAGGCTTGTATACCCTTGAGGCTGAGGTTGTAAGTGGTTCGACAAATGTTGTATCCACGAAACCTGTTTCGAAGACAGAATTATGGCACATGATATTGGGCCATGTCAGCGAAAGAGGCCTGGTCGAACTGGGGAAGCAGAACCTGCTAGGAGGTGACAAAGTCGAAAAGCTGGAGTTTTGTGAATCTTGTGTATTTGGTAAATCCTGTAGGGCGAAGTTTAACAAAGGCAAGCAAAGAACACATGGATCCCTTGACTACATTCATGCTGATCTTTGGGGGCCTGCAAGGAATCCTTCACACTCAGGTGCAAGGTATTTTCTATCCATCGTTGATGACTATTCCAGAAAGCTATGGGTATTCATTCAGAAGACGAAGGATAAAACTTTTGAGAATTTCAAAAGTTGGAAGATTCTGGTCGAAACTCAAACTGGCAGAAAGGTTAAGAGATTGAGAACCGACAATGGGCTTAAATTCTGCAACGAAGCGTTCGACAGTTACTGTGTTGAGTCTGGGATTGTAAGGCATAAGACTGTAGCCGGTACTCCTCAACAAAATCTCTTAGCTGAGAGATTCAATCGAATAATACTTGAAAGGGTTAGATGCATGTTGGTTAGTGCTGTATTGAAGAAGGTGTTTTAGGCTGAAGCTGTTTCGACAGCTGCATATCTGATAAATAGATGTCCTTCGACTGCATTAGATATGAAGACACCTGAAGAAGTTTGGTCGGGAAATCCACCTAGTCTCGACAGACTGAGAGTATTTGGCTGTTTAGTCTATGCTCACATTAGGCAAGACAAGGTCGAACCTAAAGCTCTGAGATGCATGTTCCTTGGATATCCTGAGGGAGTCAAGGGTTATAGGATGTGGTGCCTAGAACCAGGTCACAGAAGATGTATCACAAGCCGTGATGTAGTTTTCAATGAAGTCGAAATGGCGTTCAAGAAAAATGGTGACGAAGGTCGAAGTGCAAAAATCTCTGAAGAGGAGCTGGAACAGGTAGAGATGCCTGTTGAGGTGGAGCATAGTGATGCTGAAGTACATAGCCCTGATGAAGTCGAAGAGCAAGATGCTGATGAGGTTGAGGAAACTGTCGATGACTACCTACTGGCAAGAGATAGGTCGAGAAGAGTCATCAAGCCACCTCAGAGACTTGGTTATGCAGATCTTATAGCTTTTGCCTTAATCTCTGCAAGTGAGGTACTTGACGAAGAACCTAGAGATTACAAGGAAGCTATAAGGAGTCGAGACAAGCCTGAATGGCGAAAAGCCATGGATGACGAGATGAAATCTCTTCATGATAATAACACTTGGGAGCTGATTGAGAAACCTGCAGGAGCAAGGTTAGTCAGTTGTAAGTGGATTTTCAAGGTCAAAGAAGGAATCAAATGAGTGATGTTGAAGCGCTTTAAGGCGAGACTGGTTGCTAGGGGTTCACTCAGAAAGAAGGAGTCGACTTCAATGATGTGTTCTCACCTGTTGTAAAGCATAGATCCATTCGAATGTTGTTGGCTATGGTGGCAAAGTTCGATTTGGAACTTGAGCAAATGGATGTGAAGACAGCATTTCTGTATGGTGATCTAGATGAAACGATCCTAATACGTCAACCTAAAGGGTATGCAGAAAAGGGTAAAGAAGATTATGTGTGCAAGCTGAATAGGTCTTTGTATGGCCTGAAACAATCTCCTCGACAGTGGAACAGGAGATTCGACAAGTTCATGGCACACATTTGTTTCACTAGAAGTCAGTTCGATCACTGTGTCTACTTCAGATTTCGACCTGGAAACTCACTTGTTATGTTACTGCTGTATGTGGATGATATCCTCATAACTAGAAACAGTGTTGAGGATGTAACGAAGGTGAAAGCTGAACTCAGTAAGGAGTTCGAAATGAAGGATCTGGGAGCTGCAACCAGGATTCTTGGGATTGACATCCGGAGAGATAGAAAGCAGTCGAAGTTGTGCTTATCTCAGGAGACATACCCACGGAAGCTTCTCGACAAGTTTGGTATGTCGAATTCGAAGCCTGTTGTGACACCTACAAATCCTCAGTTTAAGCTTAGTACTACTCAAAGTCCGAGTACTGAAGCTGAAAGAATCTATATGAATAGAATTCCATATGCTAGTGTAGTGGGTTCTTTGATGTATGCTATGGTCTGTACGAGGCCAGACATAGCATATGGAGTGAGCCTTGTGAGCAGGTATATGGCCAATCCTGGAAAGGCGCACTGGCAAGCTGTAAAGTGGATTCTCAGATACATAAATGGGTCTCTGAAAAGAGTCTTGATTTATGGTGGAGCCTGTGATGGTGATAGCATAGTCAAAATCGAAGGATTTGTTTACTCTGATTATGCAGGTTGTATGGATTCCAGAAAGTCTATTTCTGGATATGTTTTCACAATGTTTTGCACAACAATCAGTTGGAAAGCGACGCTTCAGAAGGTTGTTGCCTTATCAACCACTGAAGCCGAATATATTGCCCTCACTAAAGCTGTGAAGGAAGCATTGTGGCTTGAAGGTTTTGCAAAGGAGCTGAAACTTCAAGGTCGAAGTATCACTGTTAAATGTGATAGTCAAAGTGCAATACACCTGTCGAAAAATTCAGCCTATTATGAGCGAACTAAGCACATTGATGTGAGGCTGCATTTCGTCAGAGAGATAATCGAGCATGGTGAAGTCCAGGTGCTGAAGGTTTCGACTGAAGATAATGCTGCTGATATGAACACCAAGACGTTGCCAAGTTGCAAGTTCTTCCACTGTATGCAGTTGATAAAGCTGCATGATGAAAGCTAGTTTATTCTCTTGTTGCTGAGTTAGATCCAAGGTGGAGATTTGTGAGATTTGGGTCGAACTCATGCTGTGTCGAAGGAGAAACTTTCATGTTTTTCGACAGAAGGCAAGCATGCAGTCGAAGCTTGTTCACATGCTGATGCCTGATTGTTTCAAACTGTAGTCGAAGTCTGTTCTAGTTTGTATTGTCGAAATATACATATATTCTATCGAATTGGGCCTTGTGTTAAGGATCCAATTGTTTAGGTTTCTTGGGCTGCAAGTCACCTAGTTAGTCTATAAATAGGCTAGTACACTCAGTTTGTTGAGTGTAGCAAATTGTGATATTCACTTGTAATCATTTGTAAACGTTAATGAGAAAGTGAATAGTAAACAGAATTATATTTGCCCAATCCTTGTTGTTATTTCTTCTTCTTCTCCTTGTTTTCTTTTCCACTAAACCCTTGTGTTGGTTCTTGATCATCAAGAAACCATTTATACTTTGATTAAAGACATCGTTTTTCATAACATGAACGAATCATAAACTCTAAAATTTGATCAAACGATAACAATTTTTAAGGTGTGGTCTTTAAAATAAGAGCCTTTTAACTATATTTATACTATTTTTGAATTGGGTTGCAATGGGCTGTTAAATAAGGTTACTTATTGACCAATTCAACAAATTTAACCGATTAAAATAATTTAAGGTAATAAATAAATTTAAAAACTTATATGATTAGGAAGAAATAAGAAAATTTCAGAATGAATTGTTGTGTGACAATGTCATGGAGTCACTACGCCAAAAATGACTTTTACTAGCGCACCTTAGACAGCGCTTTTATGTAAAAGCGCTGCTATAAGTTATATAAAAAATAAAACACGGAAACTGTATACGAAAAAGAGTATAAAGCGCTGCTAAAAGTCATACCTTAGACAACGCTTTTTTAAAAGCGCTGGTAAAAGACCACATTAGCCAGCGCTTCTGAGAAGTGCTGCTAAAGGCCTATATTAGCCAGCGCTTTTCTCAAAAGCGCTTTCTAGAGTCATATAAATTTAAAAAAAAAATAATCTCAAAAGCGCTGCTAAAGGCCAATATTAGACAACGCTTGTAAAAAGCGTTGCTAAAGGCCTATATTAGCCAGCGCTCTTCTAAAAAGCGTTGTCTAAGGTCTTATTAATTAAAATAAAAAACTGAATAGTATCAGTATTCTATTTTTCATCTCTATTCTTTCCCTCTGCTGCGAACTGCGAACGACGAGAACGAACGAAGATTAGCTCACGCCACCGTCGTCCACCTTCCTCCACCGTCTCGGTTACAGTCTCGCCGTCGTCCTTCCTCCATTGTCCTCCACCGTACTCCACCGTTTCGGTAAGATTTCTTCTTTTCTGTTATGGTTAACGTTAGAGATGGTTAGGGTCATAACAAGACTCAATTACTTTAATCATTACAAGTTTTTTCTCAGTCATCTAACAACTGTTCAATGGATTTGTAAGGTCCATTTTCTGATATGAACATTTCTGCTTTTAGGGTTCTTCTTTGAGGAATCTGATTCATGTAAACCATACTGTCTCTGTTATAAACAACTATGCCTTGAGTAACAAAAAAAAATTAAATCAAGATATAGAGTGGGGTATAGGTACTAAGTGTTTTGTTGTTCTCTTATGGATATTAATATCTTGGTTTTATGCTATTAAATTCAAAACTATAAACGATTCAATTTTGGAATTCTTCAATGGCTTATTCCTGCCTTAATCTCTCTTGTGATTGTTCTTTTCAGGTTGTTGTTTGAGGAGAATTTGTTTTGAACCAAGTGCTACTACGAGAAAGGTATTTTATTCTTGCACTCAAATCTTCATATGGTAGACGATACGTGAAATAAAAGTTTGTATTAATCTTCTTTTATGTTCTTTTGAAATAGTTGCGTGGATAATTATAGTAGTGTTTTTGTTTACCTTAATAAGTAGGAAAACCATGGATAAAAAATGGATGTCTGCCGATCGATTGTCCAAAGAGTACGAGAATGGGGTATTGGAATTCGTTAAGTTTGTTGTTCAACACGTTGAAGACCCCAGTCGAATGAAATGTCCTTGCTTGGGTTGTTGTTATGTGGGTCGGGTTGACGCAGATGGATTGAAATCGCATTTACTGATGCATGGAATTGATCGAAGTTATAAGTGTTGGATATTTCATGGTGAGAAAACTAACGAGAATGTTGAACCGAGTGGGAAAAGTAATACAACCTATGCTTCAGACGACAAAGACACGGAAACATACGATTGTGATCGAGTCGAAGAGATTGCAGAAGCACTTGAAGAAGATCTTCATGATTGTCCCAAAATGTTTGAGAGGTTGGTAAGCGATGCAGAGAAACCGTTGTATAAAGGTTGCACTAAATTCACAAGACTGTCTGCAGTATTAAAGCTGTACAACTTAAAGGCGGGCAATGGATGGTCGGATAAAAGTTTCACAGAGTTGTTGGCCCTTATGAGAGAAATGCTACCGGAGGATAATGTTCTTCCTAATCGAACCTATGAGGCCAAAAAAATGTTGTGCTCTATTGGCATGAGCTATGATAAGATACATGCTTGTCCAAACGATTGCGTTTTGTTTCAAAACGAATATGCATCGTTAACTGAGTGCCCGAAATGCGGTTTGTCTCGATATAAGAAAAAATTGTCTCCAGCAAAAGTCTTATGGTATTTTCCTATAATTCTGAGATTTAGGCGTATGTTTCGTAGTGAAACCGATGCAAGACACCTGACTTGGCATGTAGATGAAAGAATTATTGATGGAAAGTATCGACATCCGGCTGATTCACCACAGTGGTCAAAAATTGATAATGATTATCCTGACTTTAGAGAAGAAGCAAGAAACCTTCGCTTGGCATTATCTACTGATGGAATGAACCCGCATGGTCTTCAAAGTATCTCACATACCACATGGCCTGTGATTCTTATGATTTATAACCTACCTCAATGGCTATGTATGAAGCGTAAGTACATGATGTTATCTATGTTAATTTCTGGGCCTAAACAACCAGGGAATGACATAGACGTATACTTGGCACCCTTAATCGAAGATTTAAAGTTTTTGTGGGAGAATGGTGTGGAGGTTTATGATGGGTATAGGAAAGAAAGTTTCAACTTGAGGGCGATGTTGTTTGGCACAATTAATGATTTTCCAGCATACGGAAATCTATCAGGGTACATCATAAAAGGTCAAGATGTGTGTCCTATTTGTGAAGATAAAACAGATTCGACGCGATTGGAGTTTGGTCAGAAGAATGTCTTTCTCGGTCATCGTAGATTCTTAAATTCTAATCATCACTACCGTGGGTGGAGAAAAGCATTCAATGGAGACACCGAACAGCGTAAAGCTCCACCTGCATTGTCAGGTGACCAAGTTTTTGAAAAGGTGAAAGATGTACGTACTGAGTTTGGCAAGCCTTTTGCACATAAGGTTGTCAAAGGTGGGTGGAAGAAGAGGTCGATATTTTTTGAATTGCCATATTGGAAGTCTTTGTACGTGAGACATTTTCTCGATGTTATGCATATTGAAAAAAATGTATTTGAAAGTGTTATTGGTACGTTACTCAATATAAAAGGAAAGTCTAAGGATGGCCTTACAGCAAGGGAGGACATGTTAAAAATGGGAATAAGAACTGAATTAGCACCCGTGAAGAAAGGAAGACGAACATATCTACCACCTGCTGCTTTTACTCTATCAAGAAAGGAGAAAAAAATATTGTGTAAGTTTCTGAGTGAAGTTAAAGTTCCAGAAGGATACTCTTCAGATATTAGAAGACTTGTGTCTATGAAAGACCTTAAGTTGAAGAGTTTAAAGACACATGATTGCCATGTTATAGTGGAACATTTTCTACCAATAGGTATACGTTCTATTTTGCCAGAAAAAGTAAGAAGCGCCATAACAAAATTGTGTTTTTTCTTTAGGTCAATTAGTAGTAAGGTGATCGATCCTGAGATCTTACCAACACTACAAAAAGAAATAGTTTTTACCTTGTGTGAGCTTGAAATGTATTTTCCTCCCTCTTTTTTTGACATAATGGTACATCTAGTTATTCATCTTATGAAAGAGACACAGTTGTATGGACCAGCTTATATGAGATGGATGTACCCTGCTGAACGTTATATGAAAATATTAAAAGGGTACGCGAAAAACCGAAGTCGACCAGAGGGTTGTATTGTTGAACGATACATTGTTGAAGAAGCGGTTGAGTTTTGTACTGAATATTTGTCCAATGTTCAATCGATTGGACTCCCCAAAAATCATATTTTCGAAAAAAAGGAAGGTAAACAATTAATTGGAAATAAAATTGTGACAATATCAAGGGATGAACGGGATCAAGTGCATTTGTATGTTCTGCACAATGATAACGAGGTTGAGCCATATGTTGAAATGCACAAGGATGTACTCCGAAGGTTAAATCAGAACAGAAATGAAAATTGGATAGTACGAGAGCACAATCAAAGTTTTATACAATGGTTAAAGGATCATATTTATTCGAAGCGCTCTTCAGATCCCGCTTCAGTAACAGAAAGGTTGAGATGTTTGGCATATGGTCCAAGTTTGCATGTGTTTTCTCATAGCGCATACGCAATTAATGGATACACATTTTATACCAAAGAACAAGATGATAAAAGTACTATGCAAAATAGTGGTGTCACCGTGCTAGCTGAAGCAATGCACATATCAAGTATGAAAGACTTAAACCCCAAATATGCAAATCTGTCATATTTTGGAGTTATTGAGCACATTTGGGTGTTTGATTACGAGAAGTTTCAGATTCCTATCTTTGGTTGCAAGTGGGTAAATAGTAGTGGCATACGAATGGATAAGTCGGGATTTTTGCAAGTGGATCTTAATAAGGTGAGGTACAAAGATGAGCCTTTTATTCTAGCATCTCAAGCTAAACAAGTGTTCTATGTCACTGACCCGACGAGTACGAAATGGTCTATAGTGCTTTTATCTAACAAAGTTTTTGATGATAGCGGTGTAGATCAATGTGATATTGATGTTGAGAATGAGTCACGCATTAGACGGAATGAGTTGTATAATAGAAATGATCAAGATGAGGATCTTATAGCGGATGAGTCATATATCAGAAATGATCATAACGAGGGAATTTGGATCAATTCATCCGTCCGCATTGCTAAGAAACAAGTAATTCATATTCCAACCAAGAAAAAAAAGAGATGTTAGTGAAAGAGGTAATATAATAAAATGATATATATTATAATTTTTTATTCATTTATTTATTTATTTATGTGAATTGTTCTAAATATTCATTTATATTTTATTTTGATATAGATTGCGGTTATTTAATGTTGAGGTTTATGAGAGAAACTCTTTTTTTGGATCGAATAGAGATTCCATCCGATGTATGTATTTCTAACTTATGAGTTATTTTAATATTTAACACATATTTCTCATATAATTAAATAGTTGAAACTAAATCAAACTATGTTATATTATTATGTAGTACTTTGATGAATTCAAGTGTGTGTATTACTCAATAGATCATTTGGATGAAATTAAAGAGGATTGGTGTCAATTCATTATTGAGCTCGGAGTTTTATAAGGTATATTGTACTCTTACTTTAATTGATGAGAATTTTGAGTATGTATAACTTTGTAACTATAGACATTGTTTATGTCTTGTTTTAATTGAATTACAATCTTTTTGTGTTGTTTCAGGTTATATGTGCAAAGTAGAAGATAGAGTTATATTGATGTTCATTGCTTTTTGCTTAGCATTTCTATAAGTAATATGTAGATTTGAAGCAAAATGTTTTGTTGGATGAAATGATTTGTATCATCAATTGTTTTGTATATATAAATTGTTGGATGAAAATTGTATATATAAATAGGCAAAATTGGTGCGTATATATTGGTTTGAAACTCCAATTTATGATATTTTGGTGCAAAATGTGGTTGAAAAACAGGTGCAAATTGTGGTTGAAAACCTGGTGCAAATTCTGATTTAAAAACAGGTGCATATAAATTGTATAAAACAAACAGCGCTTTTTTTAAGTAATTTTTATAAAAAATTTCGTATACCTTAGACACCGCTTTACACTAAACGCGCTGTCTAAGTTGGGGTTTAGACAGCACTTTCGCAAAAAGCGCTGGCTAAAGTGGAGTTTAGACAGCGCTTATACCAACATGCGCTGTCTAAGGTATACCAATAAAAGCAAAAGCGTTGTCTAAGGTATACTAAAAAAAAGGCAAAAAGCGCTGTCTAATGTTAGTCTAAAAAACAAAAAGCGTTGTCTAAAACACCATTTAGACAGCGCCTTTACAAAAAGAGCGATGTTTAAAATATAAACAAAAGCGCTGTCTATTGTGAAAGCGCTGTCTAAAGCGGTGCTTTGACAACGTTTTTTCAGTCAAAACACCCCTTTAGACAGCGCTTCTTACATTAACCAAAGCGCTGTCTAATCTTTTAGCAGCGCCAGTTTAGACAGCGCTTTTAAGCGCTGTGTAATTCCAAAAAAAGCGCTGTCTAAAGGCTTTTATGGCATAGTGAGTTCACGAAAAATATTGTTTGAGATATAGAGAGACGATAAGAGAATTTTATTTAATTTATAAAAATGAAAATCATATTAATTCAGTCAAGAGATAAAAATATGTAGAAACCATTTATGAAAAATATTAATACAGTGAGCTATTGAAGACTAAAAGAGGGTCATTATGCTAGTCACGGAGTACTTATATAGATGCTTGAAGAATCTCATAAAAAGAAATCCAAATTTCAATTACCACCCAATAACAAACATTTGTTTTGCTGATTTGCTAATGACTTTATACTTTTTTTCTAGTGGTGATGAGATATAAGTGCAACTTATGATGAATGAATTGCAAAGCTTTTCAAAAGCCACATGTTTTTACAGGCCAATCCAACAAAGTGTAAAGTGTATTTTGGAGGAGTGCAGGACCAAAATCAACAGAAAATCCTGAATGCTACTAAGTTCACTGCAGGTACTTTCCCTTTGAAATATCTAGGGGTCCCATTATCTTGCAGAAAACTTACTGTTTTACAATGTGAACCTCTGATAGATAATTGTGAGTAGAATTAGACATTGGACTGCCAAGTTGTTACGTTATGCATGAAGACAACAACTAATAAGATGTGTACTGTTTGCTATAACGACACATTGGATGCAAGTGTTTCCAATACTGAAGAAAGTGGTTAAGGAGATTGAAACTATTTGCGGAAGCTTTTTGTGGAGTGGAATAGAGGAAATCAGAAAGAAAAAAAACTATGGCATGGCATTTGCTATCCTAAGGCAGCACGAGGACTTAATCGTACCTCTTTTCAAGAGATCTAGCATGGAAGTAAAGAGTTATAATTTATTTTAAAGTATCCACCAACAAGACAACATTACAATATTTGATTTAAATGTCACCAAGAGAACTTCATTACAAGGTCTTTTGATTTCTTTCCGTGAATTTTTATTGATTAGTCTATCATGGATGTGTGTTGGAATAATATAAAGCAAGTGTGAGTAAGTGGAGAAATAGTTTTACATTGGATAGGAATGTGGTGACTTGAGCATTTATAATTGAGAAAATCCACCCACCTATCACCTTAAGTTTTTTGGTGAGTATGTGGTGTGTCTATCACAAAAGTGTCTAGTCCTACACTATCTATCAATGCTCCATTGTTAGGGGGAGTTCACTAGGGAGCATTGATAGGTGCAACATTGATTATCTTTTTTTATAAATATGTAAAAAATGTATGATTTTTTTATAAAAATATTTCAACACAAATTTACTCTATTTTTTTTTCATTTTTTTAAAAATTAAAAAATAATTAAAAACTTTACTAAAATGAAATTTTTTATTATTTTTTAAATAGATGAAAAAATAGAATAAATTTGTGGTAAAATATTTTTTTTAAAAATCATACATTTTTTACATTTGTTAAAAAGAAAAATAATGGATCAATTAAAATTGTGGTCAAATAAACCAGAATAAATAGTCTAATCCAATATTGTACCACTTTAGGATGATGCCAATTCTCGTTTCTTGATTATATTAATATGGAAAAAATATAAATTTGTTTGTGCTTAGTAAAAAAAGAAAAGAATAATGAACAAATTAGAAATTCTAAAATTTCTTCAAATAAATTTTTAACGCGAAAAACCCTTGCACTGTTTAAAATAAGAGTTTTTAACTCTATTTATAATGTGTAATGATTTTTGAATAGTGTTGCAATTAGGTTGTTGAATAAGGTTATATATGTTGAAAAGTATTTCGGGGGTGTTTTATCGTATCCACATAAATTATATGTGTATTGCCGCCGTTCTATAGTCAAAATCATTTTAAACTTAGAGTAACAAAGATTTTAGTTGTTTTGTAACAGATCGTTTGTATAAGAGTTTAATAGTAACGGTAAAGAAATTGGTTTTAAAGATTTGGTAAAAGCATGCCAAGATTAGGGTCCGATAATCCATTTTATACGTATTTACTCGATAAAGGGTGTGAACTTGTTAACGATGAATATAATCACATATCCTCTCAACAAGTTTATTTCTAACACTTGTTGTGGGATTTACCATATTGATCCTTAGATGTTCTCTCACTCCAACTATCAATATGATAACATTCAAGATCAATATTTATGAACATCAACTTTCAAAACTATCTCTAGCCTCATGATTGTTGATGGATTGAAACTTAGGTCAAGTTTTAGAACATATTTCTCAATCATGCACTAAAACAAAATATAAACCATACAAACAAAGTTTTTCACCTATATTTATCATCAACAAAGTTCACACACTACAATCAAGATCAATACATACAAAATGAAGGATTACCTATCACTAATCTTGACACAAGATGTGTTTAGCTACACATATTCATGGTAGCTTGTTTCACAAGTTTCATGAGGAGATGAAAAAGCATCTGCGTCGAATAATCGAGATCGGATGCAAATTCAGCTTCTCAATGTGAAAGATCTCTCTTAGATGAAGAAATATCAGAAACTTAGGTTTTGGTGTGATAAAATGAGGTTATGATCCCAAGAAAATACATAAAGTGCTTTTATAGTATACTTGAAATCAGACCAGTTCGCACTGCGAACTTTTTGTTCGCCTAGGGAACTACAAAATTGGCACCTGAGGTGCCTCTGATAAGTTAAACCGCCTCAGAAGTTCTGCATAAGTTCACAATGCGAACTTTTATTCGCAAAGTGGACTATTCGCCTCCAAGTTCGCAAAGCAAACTTAGGCCCCTTTTGCTACTGCCTCATCCAAGGTGTCCTTCGCCAGGTCTTCGCAAAGCGATGAATCAGCGAACATTCGCTGGGAAGTTCGCAAAGCAAACTTTGGTCCCCTTACTTACTGCCCAAATCCAGGGAATGTTCGCTGGAGCTTCGCTAGATGTTCGCAAAGCGAACATTCGCTGGCAAGTTTGCAAAGCGAACTTACTGATGTTTTCTTCCTTTCTTTGGCAACTTGGATCCTTTCTTTGTGTCTTACTTCTTTTATAAATTAGTGCCTTTTCCTGCACAATAACACACATATTACAAGCACCAAAGGTATTTTCACAATGTTTGAAGAATAACAACAATTCAAGAATAAAATCCACAATTAGACATAAAAGAGTTGAAAAATGTCAAGTAATGACAAGAAATATAAAACACGTTTGACATCTAACAAACTCTTCCCAACTAACTCTTTGCTTGTCCTCAGGCAAAGTATGCCTCTCATTGAAAACAAGAGGATTTGCTCAAGCACTTGGTTCAACCAAGAAAAGATAAACGGCTCAAATAAACAACAATTGTAAACAAGTAACAATTACAAATTCCTAGAATCGAACAATGCAAAAGAACTTGATTCTTAAACAAATATCAGACAATGTTTCAAGTAACAACTAAACTATCATGCTCATAACATTCTAACACTCCTCTTCGAAAAAGAATTGAAGGAAAAACGCGCTTACAAACGCGGGGCAATTTCACTCATCTGACAAATGATGCAAATACAAAGCAATTCATACAATATCTAAACGATCAATAAAGAAATCATGGAAGCAAAAAGATCACTAAGGGCTTTTAAGGTTGTAGCTTGGTCGGGTTAACAATAAAGGGACATTTCTAAAGGCCATTGAATCGAAATTTCCGATGCAAAAGAACATTCACTATACAAGGTATTCACACATCTTAACTTCATTCACCATTTTTATTCCTTTATCACAAACCTTCTCAAACTTCCTTATGCACAATTATTGGTCTCTAGTTTTCTCTTTCAAGCAAACATTCTTTTTCTATGTTTTTCACATCCATATTCACATTTTCTTTTTCTTTTCATGCTTGCTTGAAAATTTTCACAAGTTTGAGCAATTTACCAATCTTCTTTTTCATTCTCCTCAACTTATTTTCAACTAAACCTTAAGTGAATGCTCCTTGCTTTTTAAGGCAAGGAAATTAATAAAAACAATGTTCCAAGGTTCAAGAAGAAATATTTTTAGAATCTCTAAAAAATTCAATGATGAACTTGATTTTCAAATTATGTACAACACAAAGTTCATCACTAAAACGAGATCTAAACTGTTTAGGCTCAAAGGGCTAACGAATACTCACTACTCACGGGGTAAATCACTGTTTGGAAATGGTTGTGCTCATTATCAACAAATACCTTGATCATTTCTAATGCTTCCACAAAATCACACAAATCACAAGATAAAGCATGAATTAAAAGTATAAACAAAATTCATCAGCAATCCTATGCATTTAGTAGACCATGGAGGTTTCTCACCATTTTGGTTTTTGGACCTAAGTGACATAAGCAATCAATAAAGTTGTAATAAGAAACAAAATTTCATTTGCACAAAGACAAGAAGTTCTAACACACTCTAAATCCTAGAAATAGGTAACCATGTACCTTGCCAACAATTAAATGCTTAAAATACTATCATTTCCATCCAAAATTGGAAGAATCTTCTTTGATGAACAACAATCACCAACCTAGAAGTTTCTTTCAAAACCACACCCAAAAAATGGAAACATTAAATTCGCACAAGCATACCAACATAATACAATAAAAAGCATTCCAACAATTTAAGAGTTGAACATTCGTTAACTGTAGAATTCAACTCTTAACAATAATAATAAAAAAAACTAAAATAAAAATAAAAACTGAACAAATTCAATTGAAAAACAAAATACTAATAATAATAGCATAATAGTGTTATGGTGTAGAAACACCAACAAAAGTCATCAGTAC
Source organism: Lathyrus tuberosus (assembly GCA_022829125.1). Taxonomy (NCBI): domain Eukaryota; kingdom Viridiplantae; phylum Streptophyta; class Magnoliopsida; order Fabales; family Fabaceae; genus Lathyrus; species Lathyrus tuberosus. Next base: position 10,445,115 of record JALAZF010000176.1, on the reverse strand, counting down.
CTCATAAGGGTACAAAGTACATCAAAATATCGCAAAATAATCCACATAGTGGATAAAGTACAATACAAAAAACTGATACATAAAGCATAATAACAAGAAAACTTCACTTTGAAGATCAAAGGAAGTACAAAATGACATCATCAAAACTAGTCCTCTTCGGACTCGAAACCGGACACCTCAATCTCCTCCTCCTCCTCAGAACCAGACTCAGATCCAGATACCTCAACCACCTCCTCCTCATCATCATCCACATCAGCATCCTCCTCAGGCTCACCAGCTGCCTCTGCTCCCCCTCCAAAAACTGGCCTGGCCTCAGGCCAACCAGCATGAGCTAGGAATTGCTCCCTAGTCATCATAGAGTGATCCACGGAGGGCTCACGAATCTGCAGCTGTAATACCTGCATAAAATCATGTAAATCCATCATGGCGCGCTGAAAAGCTGCCATCCAGTCCCAATTGTACTGGCATATCTCTTGTTGATACAGGTAATAACCTTGATAACCAGAACCACTCGATCCATCACCAGCACCTGTGCCGGCATCAGTACCAGCACCTGAAGACTCACCTCGCAGCCCCTTTGGTTTACAAAATTTATCCACATACCGATCATCAATAGTGGTCGGGATGGTTACCTGACGGCGTGTGGGGACATTAACCCTCGCATGCACACAAAGGGCCATGATAAGACAAGGAAAGGCAAGAGGACAGTTCTTCTGCGAAGCTGAACCAAGGTCAGTTTCCACAATAGCCTTCATCTCATCAGCAATAATCCTGGCCACATCAATTTGGACATTCAACATGATGTTGTGGACCAAATGGGCAAGGGGTATGGTAATGGTCGAGGAATGAGACTTTGGCTTAATGTTTGTAAGAACCAAAAGCAAGATCAACTGGGTCAAAGGACGCATGTCCTCTCGACGGTATCTGCGTGCAACCCCAGATGGGTTCAACTCAACTGTTTTACCTTCACGCAAAAGGTCACGAGTGATTTTATCAGTGTCTCTATGGAATCTCAAAGTTATGTGGTAGGTATCTATCTCATTTTCTCTCAACGGAAGTGGGTTCCCAAGAACTTCGTTAATAGTCTCCCTATCAAACATTACCTCTATTCCCAAAACCAAGGTTTTCCACACAAATTTCTCCCCATCATCCGGGAGGGCATTACCATAAAATTCCCGTATCATCTCCACGTTATAGTTATCCACAGGTGTAATCAACTTCCCCCATTTTTTTCTTTCAAGGAGTCCAGCTACCGCCCGATAGCTTCCCTGTGGGTTCAAATTGAATCTTTTCTCAGGTAAGATCGTTCGTTTCTCTAGTGTTAAGTACCTTGTAACCTGTTTTGCCCCTTTGAAACAGTCATTATCGAACTGAATTAGAATCGGTCTTGAAGTGCTTCCAGTCTTTCTCTTTTTCGATGGAATAATTTTTGGAGCCATCTGCAAAAATCATCAGACAAAACAACAACCAGCCAGCAAACAGTTCACTAGATAAGGAACAAAGCAGTAAATCAGAATCCCAATCAGAAACAGTAAAAAAAAAATTCAGAAATCTGGTTTGCTCGCCCAGAAGTTCGCAAAGCGAAGTCCTGGCGAACATTCGCCCCATATTCGCAAAGTGAAGTTCTGGCGAATGTTCTCCCCAGGTTCGCAAAGTGAACTAGTGGCGAACCTGCGAATTGTTTTTTCAAACTAAACAACTTCAGCCAATGTAAACAAAATGGTTTTTCTTCCACAATACAACCTCTATTCTAAAAGTTTGCATAAAAATTCAACATGCAACAACAAACAAACCTTAAGAACAGAGGTGCATTGTACACATTTAAATCTAGAATCAATTGGTCTCTAATGTTATCCTAACCTACCCTAACCAAATGTTCTAATAAAAAATTAACAGAGAGAAAGAGAATCAAACCTGGACTTGTTGTGAACTTGGAAAAATTCGGGAGAGAAGTTGGAAATAGAGAGCACGTGAGAGAGTTCAAAGTTGTGTGAGTGCTTGTGAGAGAGTGAGAATGTGAGAGTGTCAATGTGAGTGCAGGGTTACCCCACACTTCAGCAAAACAAAGATGGGTCATGGGCCCAAGTGTTTGGCCCACACCTTTTAAAACCCTTTTTTAAATGAGGTGGCAGCAGAAAAAATTATGTCTGTCTCACTGAGTTCGCAATGCGAACTGGCCAGTGAACACTCGCCCCAGGTTCGCAAAGCGAACCAGCCAGCGAACAAGACAGAATTTGAAATTTTTTTGTACAGGCTGCTACCACACTACATGCCAATTCTAAACACCTTAATTCATCAAAACAGCCAGAAAAACAGAAATACTTACAATGTTGGGGTGCCTCCCAACTAGCGCTTTGTTTAACTTCGTTTGAGCTCGACGGTCCAAGATGATCTCAATGATCATCTAGAAACACTGCGCAATTTTCTTGATCAATATCTCCTCCGAGATAGATTTTCAGCCGTTGGTCATTCACTGTCCAACTTTCCTTCTTCTGCAAGTCGTCTATAACAATAGCACCATAGTGCTTGACATCCTTAATAAAAAACGGTCCAGACCATTTGGACTTTAATTTTCTCGGAAAAAGTTTCAAACGGGAATTGAATAGAAGAACCATCTGGCCGACCCGAAATTCTTTCTGAGAAACCTTCTTGTCATGATATCCTTTAACCTTCTCCTTATAGACCTTGCTAGAATGGTACGCATTATTCCTCATTTCTTCCAATTCGTGTAATTGAACCTTCCTTTTTTCGCCTGCCAAGTTCGGATCAAAGTTTAACAGTTTCAGCGCCCAAAGAGCTTTGTGCTCCAATTCAACTCGTAAATGACATGTTTTGCCATAAACCATCTGAAAAGGAGTTAAACCTATTGGAGTTTGTAAGCGGTGCGATACGCCCACAAAGCCTCATCCAACTTTTGCGACCAATCCTTTCGAGTGCTTGACACGGTCTTTTCTAAAATCCTTTTTACCTCCCTATTTGACACTTCGGCCTGACCATTGATTTGCGGGTGGTAAGCAGTTACAACCTTATGCTTTACACCGTAATGTTCTAAGACCTTTCCGAGCAGTGCATTGCAAAAGTGCGACCCTCCATCACTAATCAACACACGAGGGGTGCCAAAACGGGAGAATATGTTTTTCTTTAAAAAATTTATCACCGTTTTGCCATCGGCCCTCGGTGACACAATTGTTTCCACCCACTTGGAAACATAGTCAACCGCAACCAAAATATACTCATTTGAAATAGATGGGGGGAATGGTCCAACAAAATCAATACCCCAACAATCGAAAACCTCGACTTCCAAAATAGTTTTGCAAGGGCATTTCATCCCGTTTTCAAATCCCGCCACTTCTTTGGCATATGTCACAACTTTTCGCATGGAGGTTTGCATATTTAAACAATGTTGGCCAATAAAAGCCCGATTGGAGGACATTTGTTGTCGTTCTTAAACCATTCTAATGCCCTTCATATGGCGAGTTGTGACAATGCCAAAGGATACTTTTAGCTTTGTCAAGAGTGACACACCTTCTCAACGAATTATCACCTCCTAACTTAAAAAGATATGGCTCACCCCAAACATAAAAGTTGACATCCAATAAGAATTTCCTTCTTTGGTTCCAAGTTAGGTCCTCTGGTATGAATCTGGTTGCTTTGTGGTTAGCAAAATCTGCGAACCAAGGTCTAACTTGTACCCGAAACAGTTTTTCATCCAGAAACTCTTCCCGGACCTCATTTTCTCGATGTGTTACTTCTACATTGACCAAACGGGATAAATGATCTGCTACCAAGTTTTTAGACCCCTTCTTGTCACGGATTTCCAAATCAAATTCTTGTAACAAAAGGATCCACCGGATTAGCCTTTGCTTTGAATCCGGCTTAGTAAGCAGATATTTAATGGGCGAGTGGTCAATGTAGACTACAACTTTTGAACCAATCAAGTAAGATCGAAATTTCTATAGGGCATACACAATAGCGAGTAATTCTTTTTCTGTGGTGGCATAATTCACTTGTGTCTCATTTAAAACTTTACTCGCGTAATAAGTAATGACAAACTAGAAACCGGTTATTCTGAATTGCAATTTGATGATACTCCATGGGAAGATGCGACAAAAAGAAACAAACTTACAATCAGAGAGTGGATGGCGTTTCGAATCCAATCCAGACGCAATGAGGCACCGACATTATTGAATTCCAGAAAGCTTTTCCAACAATTTTTGGTAGATGGATTTACAATGATGGAATCGGAGAGACTTAGGTGGCTTAGAAAAAATCAATCAAAACTAAGGGTTGGAAAGTACCACAATTTGAGTGAATTGAACTCAAACGGTCAAACCGAAGGTTCAAGCATAAGAAAGAGGGTTGTCTTGCCTTCATCATATGTCAGCAGTCGTAGGTATATGGATTAGCTATATTTTGACAGAATGGCAATATGTAGTTATGTTAGTTTTCCCGATCTTTTTATTACATTTACATGTAATCCCAACTGGCTCGAGATTCAATGTTATCTTGGACCTTTAAATATGAAACCAACTGATCATCCGGACATTATTGCTAGAGTTTTTAAATTAAAGTTTGATGAATTATTGTCTGACTTGACCAAGAATGGTGTGATGGGCAAGGTTCTTGCATGTAAGTGTTTCTTTTTTTTCTTTTTATGTGAGGATGTATATTATTTGCATGCTTTAATTGTTTCAACAATCATATTAACTACCATGTTAATTAACGTTGAATATTTTTTGTTTGTTGATAGATATGTATACCATAGAGTTTTAGAAAAGAGGGTTGCCTCATGCCCACTTAATAATTTTTCTTCACCCATCCAACAAATATCCAAGTCCAACTGATATTGATAGGATAATTTCTGCAGAAATTCCAAATTTGGATACCGACGCTGAATTATATAATTTGGTTAAGTCCCATATGATACATGGCTCATATGGTATTGGTAACACATCCGCGCTGTGTATGAGGGACTCTACCGTGTTCGAGAAAAAATGGAAAATGGGGCCTACTACCTAGAACATCTCGACGGGGAAGAACTCGCTCGACCATGGAACACTGAAAAGCTAAAACAATATTACAGCTAAGGCCACAACAGTCGGCGTGCTCCGCCAAAACAACGTGTACAACGTACCGACCAGAAGTGCGCGCCCCGGTACAAGCGTTGCATACTAAAATCAATCAAGGCATGCTTTTACTCTAGAACAAGCAAAAACCCTGTCTGACAGCGGTACCTCGACCGAGCCCGCCGTCGCCACCGTACCACAAAAGGCAGAACGCCCAGCTCGCGATGGGAAGTTCACGCCGCAGAACTCAGGCCACAAACGCGACCTGAGCTCAGCTCTCTTGCCCGGAAACTACCCAGGCCTTTCGACCAGTTCCCCTCACTGTCGAACAACAATTTTTCAAGCAAACCCCGAAACACGGTGAAGAATCGTTCACGAAAAAAACCCATACAACAGGCACTCACAACGAGCAGCGTGTGACACTTAGCGAAATTAAGCAGAATAATAACATACACGCACAAATATCCAAGATAACTCATACATAAGCGACCACTACGGCCAAAATCACATATCAAAAATAAAACGGCCATAAGGACCACGATTGTAAGGATTACATAAAAAAGGGGCCAAGCTCCAACCAAAGAAATTAAAACGTACGACACGCAGGCCGGAAATACAAGATAAAAATCAATCAACAGTGGGCTGCGGCTCCTCGTGGGCTGGCTGCTCGTTCTCCTCTCTCAACCTGAGGAAGTCAGGGATGACAATCTGGCCATCCACCACGTTCTGGAGGAACCCCATCCCCTCGGTAACTAGCTCAACCCCGGGGTTCACAACTTTCAACTGCTCCATCGTGTTGTTGAAGGCCTCCTCAGCGGCCCTTAAGCAGTCCTCCTCTGCCTGGTTGATCTGGGCAACGAGCTCGGCACGAGTCTTTAGACTCTTCACCTTATCGCTCTTGTCCTCAGCAGGAGCCGCGACAGCCCGCAAAGCAGCGACCACATCCTTCGCAGCTTTCTTCTGTGCAGGCACGGTATCCCTCTCCTCGACGACCTTGGCCAGCTCCTCCCTGGATTTCTTCGTTGCCTCCTCCACGACCTTCAGCTTCTCCTCTAGAACTGCGTTGGTGGCCTGAATCTTCTTCAGCTCTTCTTCCTGAAGGGCCCCTTCCTCAGTATAGACCACCGCCATGCCCAAGACCCTCATTAGGGCAGCATCATCCTGGGCCAACAATGTTCTCTAGCTCGGACGATCGAGCTCCTCGAGCGCTAAGGACTCTGCCCGATGGAGTGCAAGGGAGAAGCCTTCAAAGAAATCCCTCTTGTGGAAACACGAGGGCATCTCGTACTTGCTCTTCTCTTGCTCGTCGGTCAGGTCGAGGACATCTTCCACCGGGAAGCACTTATGTCTTAAAGTTACCGGCATCAGAGAAATCTGGGCGGCAGTTGCGGCTGATGAAAAGGTCCCCGATCCCGTCGAAGGCGGGACCACCTGCTAGCCAAGACGGCTTTTGAAAACTTTCCTCCCTAGCTTGAGCTTGCCCGCCGCAGTTTTTACCAAACGTTTTTGGGTCGTGGACATCTTGCCTGCAAAACAACGAACACATGTTAGTAAACGAAAAATAACAACACGGGACGAGCTAAAAACAAAAATAGCTACCCAATAGTTCCAAATCCTCCTCGCGTGTGCCGCAGTCGAGGATCTCCTTAGTGTTAATATATCGTGCCTCCACCTTGGGCCCCCCGTCATCTTCAAAAATAATATCCCCACCCTTGGTCACACACTGGGCAGGGCGGAAACCATCAACAAAAGCCACCAGCTTGTTATAGCTGGCCAGGTCTTCCTCCTCCAACATGGACGGCTTGGCTATATACTCATCGGTTTCCCTGGTGAAGTGGTCCTCGCTCCAGGTGAAACGGAATTTTCAGCGCCCGACACCCCCTCATCTTGCCTTGCTCGTCGCGAAGGGGCTCCCCGTTCTCATCTGTAAAAATCTCCCAAAGGAACGAAGAGTTTTTGGTCGTCTCCGACACGGGCTCCACTACATAATACCTCTCCTTAAACGTCCTGATGGAATCTGAGAAGGCCTTGAACAACTTCCTCCCCTGCTTAAAGGAAACCCATCCGAACTGCCCTCGCCCCAGGATCAGCTACCCTTCGTCACATAACTGCCCATCACGCACGGTTCAACCATCCAGGAATGGCCCCGACACTCTTGCCCACAACCACGCCCTTGCTCGAAGCAACGGCTAGTTCCGAGCATGCTTGCCCGTCACAACGACTAGTTTCTAGTTGTTACCTATTTTTGGGTAGCAAATATCTCGGCCCGAAAATAGGGACCAATGGCCAAGCGCTGGGGGCATTATAAAAAACTCTCTCCTTTGAGAGGGCCAGGTATTCAAAAATCATCCTAAAACATTCTTACTTTGTACTTGCCTTCTCTTCTCCCAATTCTTACTTTAGCATTGAAGTGTCTTGCAGGTACACCCTCCTCTTCCTTGGATTCCAACATCGAAGACGAAGTCTCTGACCCACTTCAGGTTCTGATTAACCGGAAAGATCAATAATGTTCTTTAAAAATTTAATGTCTTATATTAATAAAAAAAATTCATACATATTTATGCTTTTTTTACTATAAATTTAAACACCCAGTGTTCCGTTATATACAATGGAGAATGAGATGGAAATAATTGAAGGTTTGAATATGCATGTCGATTGTTAACAATATCCTAAACGTGTTGAGCCGAATATTTTGTTCCCTGAAATAAATTCCAGTGATTAATACGTTGAGGATTCTGTAGTGCATGGGGTCAATGTTAATCATGATAATGTCCAACCTTCGCAAACCAACATATATCATTATAATGCAGAGTTGTTTTGGGAGAAAGAAATCACAAACGGATCTAAGACCGAAAAAAATGTTATGGTGATATTTTAGATAAAAAAATTATTGCCTTTAAATGTTTATCTTTTTAATTGCTTACAATTTTTTATGTGTAGACTAATTGTAAATTTCTTTTTTTTTTTAGCATTTTCCTGCTGAAATTGTTAGGAATGGTCTACCGACGAACAAGAGTGAAGTTACCTTGATGGACCTTGATGAAATGACACATTATGATTGTCAAATTCTTAGAGCAAGAAAAACCACATTGATCTCGAGTGTTCGATCAGGTCCACACACGCTGGTCGTCAGAAGGCGAGGTGCTCGGTAGATGATGATGGCTGGACGTGCTGGGTGTTCGAACTGTTGAGGAGAAAAATGGGGTGTACCTGCAAGGCACTCCGACGCTCAAGTAAGAAAGGGTCAGAGAAAAAGGGGCAAGTACAAAAAGTATTCTGAGGGTGAAAAATGTGATACCTCGCCCTCTCAAATGAGAGGGTTTATATATTGTTCCCCAGCGCGTGGCCAACGGTCTAATTTTCAAAGCGAAATAACCGTTTTCCTGAAGAATAGGTGACTGCCCAAACTAGCCGTTGTGACGGGCAGGGGTAGTTGCGGGCATATGGCCGTCATCTGTCGGGGAGCTGTAACTCGTGTGTGGCGGACAATAATTCCGGGCAAGGCTGAGCAGTCAGTGCCCGGTTGTCGTGGCAAAAGGGGTACTTTTGTCATCTTAATGGACTGGATCCAAGCGTTTGGGTCGTTACTGTAGCAGTCACGGATTGGGCCGCGCATGGCCGTTGGCCCAGTCCAGAACACACATGCTGGAGTTTATCTTGGAAATGGTTGGTATGAATATGCAAGATCAAGAAATTTAGGCGTTGGTGATGTTTTAATCTTTCATTACCGATTTGATTCTCATATGCTGTATGTTAAGCATAACAGAAAGCATATAACAATTTATCAAACATTAGAATAAATTTTCAATACAATTTTAATGTTTAAATAGTTGTATTATGATAACTTTTATTATTGTTCTATTCGTACATTCTAATTTGACATTGACATTAATCTTTTTGTTTATTTACTCCTTTTTTTTAATATTTAATATAATATTTATGTATCTTTTTCGCATTACACATTTCGATAGAGCAAACGAATAATTCACGAAATTCATTCGCACGGGTCTTTTACTAGTTTTATTTAAAATAACATATAAAAGCATTTTAATTAAAAGCCTTTAATTGTTAAAAAAACTATAATATTTAATGTTGATTCTGAAAAGCAAAACTATTTTAACTATCTCCAATATCAATAGTATTTGTTTTTTACTAGGATGACAATGGGTAGAGTTTGGGCAAAGTATTATAGTATTCGTCCTTAAACATGCGGTTTAAGAAACTCCCTGAACTCGAGTCCATAGCAGCGTGAGCGATACGTTTGTATATGTACCTGTATCCTATGGATACCTAAGTATCCACATCCATACCCGTTTATCCATATTTCTAATAAAAAATTGAGGATATTTAAGAAATAAGCAAACATATTAAAATATGTAGAAATTTAATAGTGATTTATTTAATAAAATTGTTAGATTAACCTATGTATATAATAATAAAAATATAAATATATATCATGCGGGTGTGGTGTAGATTAACTATTAAAATATCTGTACTTACATCTATATCCATTTATTTTAGTAGATACTTGCTTGTATTTGTATATATATATATATATATATATATATATATATATATATATATATATATATATATATATACTCTTTTATTATTATTTATTCAATGATTAAGATAAATTCCCTTAAAAAATTCATGTGTTAATTTTAAGTGAATATATGTTAACCTTTAAATTAATAATAATATACTGTTAGGATTTGATATCAAAGTTAATATTTTGATACCGGATTCAATTAGTCCCCTTCATATATATATATATATATATATATGTTTTGTGGGGATCAATAAGACGGTTACAATAGTTATCGCTACTTTTCACTATCAATCTACATGATTATTAGGTATTTAATAAAACAAAACACGACTATTAGTTATAAGTTAATATTGGTGACGTCATATATATTAAGATGCGAAAAAGCAGCACACATACAGTTGTACCACCACGTGTCAAATACCATTCAATATTCACCGTTAATCTCTCTCTACTTTTTTTTAACTTCTATGACTGTTTCTCTGTATCTCAAACATATTTTCCGCTAGCTCGGTGGCATCGTTCCACAACAACTACATAAAACTCAGTACATAGCGGGAGTTAATTTGCGGAGGTTTCTAAAAACCCTGCGTATAAATTTCCCTAAAGTAATCTATTTGCTATCCGACTGGGTTTCTTGGGCTCTCGGTTCTTTGACTCTCTCTATATTATTTAAAAAATAATAATAATATAAGTTTTCTATTTATTTATCATTTATATATTTTAAAATTTTGCAGGAATTTAGAACCTCGGTAAATAAATCACCCCAGAACTCCCATGAACATTTGTGGGAATAGTATAAGTGGTGTTTTTATAGTGAACTATTTATTCTGAATTTTTCTTATTTCTTTCTAATCTTATAAGTATTTAGATTTATTTATTGTACCTTTAAATTATTTTAATTTATTAAATTTATTGAATTGTTCAGTAACTTTATTTAATAGTCCAATAGCAACTCAATTCATAAATAATAGCGTAGTATAAATAAAATAAAATGCTCTTATTTTAAAGAGTGCAACGGGTTTTTACACTGAAAATTGTTTGATCAGATTTTAGAGTTAGTTTGTTCATTATTCTTTTTTCTTAAGCACATACATGTTTATATTTTTCCATAGTAATATTTATTTCTTTTTAATATGAATTGACTTTATCCTAAAATCATAGGAGATTGGATTAGACTAATTATTCTGGTTTGGTTGACCGCAATTTTGATTGATCAATTATTTTTCTTTTTAACTTTGATTGTATGATTTAAAAAAAAAAATATTTTAACACAAATTTACTCTATTTTTCATTTTTTTTTAAATAATTAAAATTTTTAATCTAATGAATCAATCAAAGTTGCAAATCCGGGTAAATAGGCTAATCCAATATTTATGACTCTAGGATGAAGCCAAATCATATATTTTTTTTATTCTCTAAAAAGAAATACATATTAATATGAAAAAATAATATAAAATTGCAGAACCGTATGTGCTTAATAAGGAAAGAAAAGAATAATGAACGAAACATAAACTCTAAAATTTGATCAAACAATAACAATTTTTAAGGTGTGGTCTTTAAATTAAGAGCCTTTTAACTATATTTATACTATTTTTGAATTGGGTTGCAATGGGCTGTTAAATAAGGTTACTTATTGACCAATTCAACACATTTAACCGATTAAAATAATTTAAGGTAATAAATAAATTTAAAAACTTATATGATTAGGAAATAAGAAAATTTCAGAATGAATTGTTGTGTGACAATGTCATGGAGTTCACGAAAAATATTGTTTGAGATATAGAGAGACGATAAGAGAAATTTATTTAATTTATAAAAATGAAAATCATATTAATTCAGTCAAGAGATAAAAATATGTAGAGACCATTTATGAAAAATATTAATTCAGTGAGATATTGAAGACTAAAAGAGGGTCATTATGCTAGTCATGGAGTACTTATATAGATGCTTGAAGAATCTCATAAAAAGAAATCCAAATTTCAATTACCACCCAATTGTTGGAACTAGGGTTCAATAAGGATGAGATTTGTAAAGAAGAAGAAGGAGAAAACGAGAGAGAGAAAAGAGAAAACTATATTGCAGAATTGTGAAAATGTATTAACTGTGTAAAACTGTATCAAATTACAAACTAGAAGAACCTTTATATAAGCCATCACGGCCCAGGCCCAAAACTACATTTCGACACAAACTGAAGTACTCGACAACCACTGTATTCGACTCAGTCGAATACAACTGACACAATACAACAACTAACTCAATTTCGACATACACCTATACACTCAGACTTCGACAATACATTGAATTACAATTCCAACACCAATAACAAACATTTGTTTTGCTGATTGCTAATAACTTTATACTTTTTTTCTAGTGGTGATGAGATATAAGTGCAACTTATGATGAATGAATTGCAAAGCTTTTCAAAAGCCACGTGTTTTTACAGGCCAATCCAACAAAGTGTAAAGTGTATTTTGGAGGAGTGCATGACCAAAATCAACAGAAAATCCTGAATGCTACTAAGTTCACTGCACGTACTTTCCCTTTGAAATATCTAGGGGTCTCATTATCTTGCAGAAAACTTACTGTTTTACAATGTGAACCTCTGATAGATAATTGTGAGTAGAAATAGACATTAGACTGCCAAGTTGTTGAGTTATACAGGAAGACAACAACTAATAAGATGTGTACTGTTTGCTATAACGACACATTGGGTGAAAGTGTTTTCAATACCAAAAAAAGTGGTTAAGAAAATTGAAGCTTTTTGTGGAGTGGAACAGAGGAAATCGGGAAAAAAAAACCTGTGGCATGGCATTTGCTATCCTAAGGCAGCACGAGGACTTAATCGTACCTCTTTTCAAGAGATCTAGCATGGAAGTAAAGAGTTATAATTTATTTTAAAGTATCCACCAACAAGACAACATTACAATAGAAAATGGCGGTTTGCAGCTGGTATGAATGGTTTAAATCACCAATAGAGTGCTTTTGATTTTTGTTTGACAGTCTTGAAGGTTTGTAATAGAAAATAGTTGGGTAGGAGCAGTTATGGTGGGTTCTGGTTCAATTTGTTTCTTGAACCCTCTTATCTTTATGCATACAGTCTTGGTGTAGTGTAGGGTTGGGGATAGCTTTTCCTATGTCCTTGTACATTTGGTCTAATTTGGACATTATATAGTAATATGTTTGGCTTGATGATTAAAAAAAAAAGACAACATTACAATATTTGATTTAAAGGTCACCAAGAGAACTTCATGATTTCTTTCCTCGACAATTCTTGTTGGTTAATCTATCATTTGTGTGTGGATATATTTTATTAATCTAATTGTTCTTTATATAATTTTAAAAAATAATAATAATATAAGCTTTCTATTTATTTAACTTTTGTGTATTTTATAGTTTTGTGGGGGGTTAGAACCTCCATAAATAAACCACCCATGTTTATTTCACTCATAACCCACAGGAAAAATTTGTGTGAATAGTATAAGTCAGTGTTTTAAAAATCGGACCGGTCATCAAACCAGTGAGAGTGCTGGGTCACTGGTTTTCGGTCGAACCACTGAGTCATCGGTCGAACCGCATGACCAAATCGGATTAAATCGGATAACTCGGTTGAATAAACTTGTAATTATAATAGGTATAAAACCGGTAAAACCGGTCGAACAGGATGATTCAGTCTCTAAAAAATATAACTAACACTTAAATTTTTTGAAAATATCATATCATAAATTCACAAATTCATAATTTAAATGCAAATTTTAAACAGAGTCTAATTGTAAATTTTAAACAGAGTCTAAATTAAACAGAGTTTAATTTAAATCCATAGTTTTAATGTTAATAGAAAATCAGTTTTAATGTTAATAATTAAAACAATACAAATATATATATATATATATATATATATATATATATATATATATATATATATATATATATATATATATATATATATATATATATATATATATAATGGAAATCAGTTAAGCCTAAAATTATATTATATTTAGTTTCTTAATCTGTGTTCTTAAATTTCTATTCAAATATTTGTATGATGGTTTTTCAATCAATATAAATACAAAATAGTAAAAATAGTTTTGTGGATATTACAAAACTTAATTTGTGTATCACTTGAATCAAATGAGTGATCACTATTATTCTTGGGGAAAAGTTCATATGTATTTGAGTAAAAAAAATTTTAAATTTTTTTTTTAAAAAAAATAAGCAGTTGAACCACCGGTTTGCGAAAACCGCCGGTTTTCCCGGTTCCCTCCGGTTCGAAGACATGGGCGATCGAACAAGCGAACCCGGCCGGTTACCTGACCGGTTCCCGGTCCAACCGGCCGGTCCGTTTCGGTTTTTAAAACACTGGTCACAATACGGAGAAAAAGATCTTCAACACTACAAATATCGTTATTAAAAACGATGTTGTTCCTCATTCTCCAAATGCTCCAAGTCGTGGCAAACCAAATAAAACAAGCCATATCTTCCTTACATCTATCTACCAACACCAAGAACCAAGTCAAAGCATGTTTACTAATGGAAACCTCGCGGAACAGACGAATGTCAAGCCAAGAAAATAATTTCCTCCAAAGAAGCAGAATTTTAGGACAGGATAAAAAAAGATAGAAAGTATCCTCTTCCTCTTGGAAACACATAACACAAACCTTATCGCGCGGAGAATCGACGATACCTCTAATTCCAAGGTTTTTACGAGTTGGAAGCCTATCTAAAACGAGCCTCCAAGCAAAGATCTTGCTTTTCAAGGGAATGCAGGTTTTCCACACGACCTTGAGAAACAAACTATCCTCTTCAATTAAAGAAGCATCATTGGCCGCAGACAGAATGTAGGAATAAAAAGAGTTAACCGAAAAGTGATTGTTCGCTTCCAAAGTCCAGACCCAAGCATCCTCAACATTATGCTTAACTTGGAACCCTGCCAAAAAAATTTGAAAAATGAATAAAGACCCGTCGGCCAGCTTCGACCTATCCAACTGAAGCAGGTCAACGTTCCACCGCCATTGATCTTGATTCCAAAAGCCTATGTCTGCTACGTTACAGTCCTTCACAACAGCAGCATCAAAAACAGAAGGGAAAGCAGATTTAAGATCATCACTCCCACACCACAAAGAACTCCAAAAAGGTATATTAGAGCCTCTACCTAAGACAGGTTGCACGAAATTCTGGATTTTAAAGCCAACCACAAAATTTTTTACTTTCAGAATATCTCTAACCCACAGAGAAACAAAACCTGACAAAGGGGCTAATTCAAGGTCCATCGCCCAAGAAATCAACCTTCCATATCTATTGGTCAAGAAGCTCCTCCATATTTCATTACCATCATTAATAAATTTCCACAACCATTTAGAAAGAAGGACTTTATTGAACAAACCGACGTGCTTTATTCCCAGACCACCTTTAACTTTAGGCTTACAAACGTCACTCCATTTGACCCAAGCTAAAGAGCTCTTATTCTTAGTACCAGTCCAAAGGAAATGCCGCTGAATGACAATGATGTCTTTTACAACTTTCGAATGGGCCTTATAGAAGGACAAGTAGTGAATAGGCAAATTAGAGATGACCGAATTAATAAGAGTAACTCGGCCTCCAATGGAAAGGTTTCTACAAGTCCACGAATTAAGTCTCGTTTTAAGGCAAGAAAGAACCGGGTTTCAAAACGAAAGTCTTCTCTGGTTGCCTCCAATAACAATTCCTAAGAATTTAAAAGGAAAAACTCCGACTTACAAAAAAGAAAACTCTCCGCAGCTTTGATAAAACCATGATCAAGTCCAACACCAAAAATACAACTTTTAGAGAAATTGATCTTTAAACCTGATACCATTTCGAAACCACGCATAATAGACTTGAAAGCCCACAAGCTAGCATATCCTCCATCCCTAAATAAAAGCGTGTCGTCACCAAACTGGAGCAATTCAATGGAGGATCCCTCTTGAGAACCGAAACCCAAGAAAAGGTTAAGTTGAACCGCTTTTCTCACCAAGACAGCCAGCATCTCAGCCACCAAAGCAAAGAGAAACGGAACTAACAGGTCGCCTTGTTTCAGCCCTCTCGTAGCCTCAAAATCCCTAGTCGGACTCCCATTGATCAAAACGGAGACAAAGCTAGAACAAACAACTCCTTTAATCCATTTAATCCAATTAGGCCCAAAATTCATTGCCGTAAAGACTTGAATTAAGAAGTTCCAATCTACACAATCGTAGGCTTGGGCAAAATCGACTTTAAGCAGGAGGCACTTTCTTTTATCTCTTCTAGCCGAGTCAACAACTTCATTGGCAAGTAAGACGCCATCCAGTAAATTTCTTCCCGGAATAAATGCCATTTGAGAGGTAGAAACTAAACCTGATATGACAGCAGATAACCTTTTATACAATAACTTAGAAATCACTTTTGATACATAACCAACCAGGCTGATAGGTCTGTATTCTTGAAAACCTTGAGGGCTGCCCACCTTAGGAACAAGAGAAAGAAAAGAAGAAGAAAACGCCTTAGGCAACTTTCCCGTCAAAGAGAAATGCAACACACATTTTATGAAGTCAGAACCAACGACATCCCAACAATCCTTGAAGAAACCAAAAGAAAATCCATCCAGCCCCGGAGATTTAGAACTATCGCAGTCGAAGACAGCGTTTCGGATTTCTATATCAGAGAAGTTCGCATCCAACATGGATCTGTCCTCCTCACTCAGCTTCTAAACATAACTCATATCCATCTTAGGTCTATCACAGCCTTCCCTTTGGAACTTGTCTTGGAAGAAAAAGAAAGCAACCTCCTTAATAAGCCTAATATCATCTATCAAATTACCAGAAGAATTGATCGTAGTTATAGAATTAACCTTGGTCCTAGCCTTGAGGAAGGAATGAAAGTAACTAGAATTAACATCACCTTCTTTAAGCCATTTCGATCTCGTTTTTTTACTAATCATACTCTCTTTAAAATGAAGATCACTCCAAAACTTTTCCTGGATAACAACCCTCTTCTTGATCGGCTTATCCGACAACCCCTCAATACTGTTAACCAACATCAGGTCAATGTCATTGAGATTCTCAACATTATTTTCAATCTTAAGATCAACCCAGCCAAAGACATTAGCATTCCACCACTTCAACCTAGTTTTGAGGACCAAAAGCTTTTCCTTGAAGACAAACGAAGGAGTACCTTGAATATTAACCGAATTCCACGTATCCTTAAGAAAAGTCATGAAGTCCTTATGCTGAATCCAACAGTTAAAAAACCTAAAAGGTTTAGGGCCCGAATTGACAGAGTTAGAACTAATCCAGATAGGGCAGTGGTCCGATAAGTCACGCTTCCCAACTAACTGAGCCTTAAAATCCTAGATATCAGAAAGAGATTCATCAATAAGAAACCGATCCAATTTACTACAACTCATTCCATTCGAATTAAACCAAGAGAAACAATTTCCTACGAAAGGCAGATCCACCAGAGCCAATTCAGAAACGAAAGAGTTAAATTCCGCACACTCACTGATAGCAGAAGAACGTCTACCTTTTCTCTCAACAGAAGATTTAACCGAATTAAAATCTCCTCCTATTATCCACCTACCTCCAGCATTTTCATTTTTGAACTTAAGAATGCTGTCCCAGAGCATCCTTTTATCTCTCAGGGCACAGGGCGAGTAAACATTGATTACAAACAGGTTAATATCTCTCCATAAAAACTGAGAGCACAAGAAACCCTTACCTCTAAATGTAGAAATAGGATAGAACAAATCCTTTCGCCAAATGGTGAGAAGACCACTTGAGGCTCCAACTGAGTCACTAGCAGACCAGATGAAGTCCCCTTGACCCCACATGCTCCTAACCAAAGAATCCTTCATAAGAGGAATTTTTGTTTCTTGAATTATACATAGATCAGCCTTACCTTCAACCAAAATTTGACAGATTCTCTTTCTTTTAAGAGGCAATCCACACCCACGAACATTGAAAGAAGCAAAAATCATTTAGCACATTTGTCTACACCCTGCCTGATATCGTTCTGATCAAAGCTTTGTTTCTCGACCTTGTTAAAGGGGAAGGGGGCATAGCTTTGATAAGAGTAGAAAATAATGAAGGTTTGAAAGGGATCTGAATGTTTTCATAGATATCAGCCAATGGTTTTTTCTTTTTCTCTTTCGCCACAAAGGAGGGTACTGGAAGGAAATTAGGGGTAGAGGAGATTGGGTCCGAGTCAGCATCTGGCCCGTTACCTACATAACTTGGCCCACCAACTAGGCCCAAGTTTATTGGGACTCCAATCCCTTCCGCTAACGGGTTAACCCCAACCAAACCAGTTGGGCAAAAAGGAACGTTGCAAACTATTTGGGCTGACACGTCCACAGAGATTACCCTCGAATTGCATTTGACTTTGTCCAGTTTAACCACCTCGTTAGGGACAAAGTCCTTGAGCCTTTCCTTCACATTCCCCTGAGTATCACTAACATGTGAAAGAGAAAAATTGGCACAGCTCCGCAAATCATCATGAGAAACCTCATTGCCCAAAAGGCTATCAGCCTCACTATCTCCACTTGGGGGACTCTGCAAATTCTGCTTCATCGCCTGATATCCCATCGCTATTAACTTCATCTTCACACTCCGAAGGATCAGGAAATCCAGCATGTAGGTCTCCAAGCGAAGAAGGTTTGGATACAAGCCCAAAAGAAACCTCCCGAATTCTAACAAGGAAATCTTTACCATTAATCTCAATAACCAAGTCTTGAATAATACTTTCAAAGATATCAGATTTAATAAATAAAGTAGCCACATCGAATTTAGATTTGGTCTTAGTAACTTGACCAGCTTTGATAAAAGAACCAATGTTCTTCACCACACTACTGAAAACATGGTTATTCCAGGCAAAACAAGGGATGCCCAAACAATGCACCCAAGTGAATCTGTGGTCATCGACGACATCTAAGGTCCAGGCTTTAAACTCTTGAAACCATTTGTCACACCAAACTTGAGCTTGCTTGACAAAGGAATGAACATCACCTTGACCTTTGGACTCCAAAAGGCACAAGCTTGCTCCTAGAGGAGTGGCCACAATATCGAAAAATCCTTCTTGATACAAAGGTTTTTGAATGGAAAAAGGATTGACCTCAGAATGAACTTTGCCTACAATAGCTTTGTCAAATCTTGTCGTATCCTGGTAGGCTAAAATAACTTTTTTGGTACTAGGTTGAATGGGAGCCACACCATTACCAGTGACATTATTACCCTTAACAACCTGGGCAAAGGAGACTTGAGGTCCTATACCAGTCCCTCTCTGGTATTATGACTTAGGCTGCAAATTTCTCCCTCTCGAAACATTAGCGTCTTCCAGCTTCTTGTTAACTCTCTGAAATATGGATTCGTTAGCTTGAATTTTTTCCCTTGCAAGAAGATACTATCAAGTTTAACCGCCAGAATACGAGGATCATGCACTTTCCTAAAACGAGCAAATCTGAATCTTAAACCCCTTTTGTCTCTCCTGGCTGGAATGTAAACCTCAGAAATTAGTCCATACACCGAGAAAACTTCAAACAATTCCTTCGCCTGCATGTTTTCCGGAAAATCAGAAATGAAAAAAGAGGTAAGATGCTCACAAGCCCCCACTCCTTTTCCTTTTCTCTCCTTCCAGATAGAGAATCTAAGAGGACCTACATACTTCTTCCTACGCGAAACCATCTCCCAATCCATATAGAACACCACACTACAGGAGCAAATAAGCAGGCACCTCACAGAAGAAACCAAACCAGTACCAAGGCCCCTAGCCCTAAAGCTAGGAGTTTAAGCAAAAAATACTGGAAAAGTTCAACTGGATGAAACTAGCAGTTCATCATTCTCGACCATAGAAATGAAAAGGTTGTTTAATAAGGTTACATACTAACCAATTTAACTGATTAAAATAATTTAAAGATAATAAATAAGTTTTTAAGAAATAAGAAAATTTTGAAGTGAATTGTTGTGCGACGATGCCATCGAATTCATGGAAAATATGTTTGAGATATAGAGAAACAACAAGAGAATTTTATTTAATTTTGTATAAATGAAGAGGGAGAGAGGGAGAGGGAGAGGGAGAGAGAGAGAGAGAGAGAGTATATGTTGGAATTCCGTGAATCAAATGATCCAAAATCAATATAATAAGATACAAACATTGTTTGGTCAGAGCATTAGTGTATTAGAACACCGATTCAAAGACAACATCCTATATTCACAGTGGGTTGACAACATCTCTAGGGCGGGGTTGAATTTTTTGTATCACGAAGTCAATGGAGCAGAGAAAACAAGATCATGTGGTTGTACACTTAGGAAGACGTACGGTCTTCCATGTTCTTGTTTAATTGCAAAGAAAATGATGGTTTCTATACCGATACGTATGAATGAGATCGACACTCATTGGAAAAGGCTTCAATTTGATGATGATGGTGTGATGAAGGATGATAAATAAAATATATCCATCACGATCGAGTGAGAAGTGATCGAAAAGAGATTCATGAAAGCATGTGACAACATGAAATTTCACATCAAAGAGCAACTGAGGAAGATTCCTTATTCTGAAACCAAAAATTTGAAACCATCGTTGAAACAAGTTAAAACGAAGGGTACCCCTAAAAAGGTCAAACCGAACGAGAGTGACAATTCTACAAAGCAGTCTTCTTCTTATTTTGAACATTTTACTTACATTTTTTAGATTCTCCAACTCCTAAATCTAAAAGAAGAAAAAAATTGTTTTCAAGGGTGTTCGCATCAAAAACCCTTTCCTTCACCACCGTTACCAAAAATCATCCACATTGATGAGATGTCATTTTTATGCACAAATACATTTCGGATTGTAGATATTAAAGGTGACGACAACTGCGATTTTTGAGTTGTTTCGGATTTGCTCGATAAAGGAAAGGAGAACCACACGTTTCTCCGCCATCAGCTTATACAAGAGTTGATGACGCATAGAGAATCATACACAACGCTATATGAGAAAAAGAACATTACGATACAATTCTCAATGATATTGTTCCTTGTGTTAGTGGCCGACACCGGTTGAAAAATGAATGTGCTTCTAGGAAATGGGACATCTGATAAAAATTACTTATGATATGGTGTGTATTGATTTAACACGATATGGTTTCACATAAATATTTTTCTACTTCGGAGTAGGCCACCTCAAAATTCATCCAGACGCATCATGTATATTGGGTTGATTTCAAAAATGCAACATTTTGTTCAAGTTT
The DNA here is from genome assembly GCA_022829125.1 of Lathyrus tuberosus. Lineage (NCBI taxonomy): Eukaryota > Viridiplantae > Streptophyta > Magnoliopsida > Fabales > Fabaceae > Lathyrus > Lathyrus tuberosus. Next base: position 10,424,282 of record JALAZF010000176.1, on the reverse strand, counting down.
ATTTGAAACCAATGTGTCATATATCAAAGACATCATGGGAGTGGATGACACAGTTCACCAAAATAGGCTGAAACTTGGTTGGATCACTTTATATAAATGATGGAACAGTTCACCAAGTTGAGCGACTTTGAAAGAGAATTAAATAAGAAAAAGTAAAAGGAGACACCAGCCATAGAAATGGATTTAGGTGATGACTTATGTTTTGATACTTTTTAGTTTTTATCTATGTATTTAGATGGTGACTAATTTGTCTAACCAATGTAATCTAGCTACAATTTGAAATATATATATATATATATATATATATATATATATATATATATATATATATAATGTATATTTTAATTGTATAACAATTAGGGTCAATTTTAAGAAAAAATTTTGTTTCAACCTGTCAATAACTTTAGGTAAGCTATGTTCTCTATTAAAAATACCTATTCATGCATAAATCAGGTTCTGTTTGAATGTGGGGTAATTCCGAAGACGCACTTCTTGATTAGCCCTATTTTTAACAACATAAACTATCAAACAGGGGATATTTTGGAAATACATCTTCATAAATACCGTTATATTAGAAAAAAGAGTGTCAACTCAGAGATGCATATTCGGAATATCCTCTGAGACAAGATAGGGTTTCTAAGGTACAAAATGAACTAAAGCTTGTATAAATATGATCTATCATCTCATGTTCACAAAAACACACCACACCAGAATGCATGTATATTGGCATGTCACATTTGTCTACTCCAACGGTGCGAAGCTCTGACATGAATTTAAGGTCACTGAGTACACCTCTCTTGTAGATCTAAAATTCATACTAGATAATCTCCTACGATACTCAGACAATCAAAAAATTATGAAGGTTTAATACCGTTCACCCTCGATTGACAACGAAGGAAAGATTCAGTTCAACAATTTTGAGCTGAAGACGGATGACGATCTAAGGGTTATTTGGAGTACATTTCATCAATACGAAACAATTGGATCGCTTGAAGTGGATGCAACGATTATCTATGTAATGTTGCAACGTCCTGAAAAATGCAATGTTAAATTTATGGTACCAATTACTTATGTAGTAGTGTTAACGCTTATCTATGTAATGTTGCGTATTTTGAAGTTAATTTTTGTTTTTCTTCAAATTTCTGCATTTGATACTGCTGGTTTGTGGTTTGAGCATACATAGTGTATTCTAGAGATGTATCTTCGTAATACTCATAGAGTTTTAAAATAAAGGTTATTACAAAGATGCACCTCCAAATTGATTATACAAAGATGTATCTATGAAAATATTTTTGAACAAAATAGGTTGGTTCACTTAAGAAAACGTTCAGAGTATGTAAGTTGAATACGTTCGAAAATATACCTCCAAAATTCAGAGATTTTTATGACTTTTCAACATAGTGAACTACCACTATTCATGGCTGAGAAAAGTCATACGATGCTGTTGGGTCGGTTTCCAACTGGTACTAATTTATTTTTTTCATTGTTATTTTTAGGCTTTTATACAATTTCAATCTACACCTATTTAATTAGATATTAGTGCGTTTAAACCTTAATGTCAAATCTTTCTTAAATAAGTTTATAGACTTCAAGAAACCTTTAAAAATACGTGACCTATTTTATTTAGCGGTGAATAACTCATGAATAATTTTCGTATGGTAAGAACCAAAACAAATAATATTATATCACTATATTCAGTACCTTACTCATCACTCTATAGCTTAAGACATATACTTTAACAATCGACAAAGAAGAATACAAATTGTATAATCGAAGGCTTAAATATTTATATATATTTCTGAACTAAATCAGATACATTTAAAATCTAAGAATAAATTAAATATTTCCTATGAGCTAGTTAACTACAGTATTTACCTAGTAATAATATACATAAATAATGATTATGAGAGGCTTTTCTCATGCTCCAAACGTGTGAAAGCTGAACCTTCCACTAGTAGAATATGATGCAACAATGAAGAACATAAGCAAGAAAGGTAAGAAGAAGATGAAAAACTGAAAGTTGAAAGCTGTGTTAAGGAGCTGAGTTTTGAAGTGATTGTACTGTGAAAGACACAGCAAACTAACCACAATGCCAAATATCATGAGCAAGTGGAACGGTGGTGTAGAAACGGAAGCCATGTTTTTTTCTCTCCAACTTTGTTTCCATTCTGAACCCCTTCTTTTGTTGGACTGCACCCACTCCATTTGGTTTTAATTTTGTCTAATCCACCTCATGTATGTTATTAAGACTCTCTTAGGAGGATAGCAGCTTTATATTCTTTGTTGATTAATTGATGAAAGCTTCGTTTCTTCTCATGTTAGGTTGGTTTTGGCATATATTCTTTGTGTGTCACTTTGTTGGTTTGTGCATGCAAGTTCCAAAGGCAAAGTATTCTTTCTGGTAATATATTTATCAAAATAAGTAATATATTAGTTATTAAAAGATTATCATAATTTTTTTATATATTAGAAGTGAATAAGTGAAATATTGCAAGTTTAAACTTATACTCTTGCAATTCAATGTTTATGTAACTATCAATTAAATTAAATTAATGAGATAATTTTATAAAATTATTATTAAATATGATCAAATAATCAAATGGCTTAGCATATTTATTAAGCTATTTTTATTAAATATTAATATTTGTTACCATCATAAATATAAATATAAAGTGAAATATAATATTTTAGACAATAATGTACATAATATTGATCGAAATGATTGATTTTTTTTATAGTAATTTTTATTTTGGGCCGGTTAAAGGCCCAAAAGCCAAGGTCCAATTCATCTCATATTCACTTCAATCAATCTAAGATATAAAATTAGTCTACACAGGAAACAGTGTGCATTCTCTGATCTCCATTTTTTACTACATACTTCTTGAATCTTGAGCTGACTTGGGTGTTAGAGTGACCATGCAGATACAGCCTGCGCTGTCGTAACAGAGATCAACACCACAAGTTCAAGATATCTAGTTCACCAGCTACATCCATTTTTGGTTCTTGAACAAAACAGTGACGATGTCTGTAGGAATAGACTTATGATTCCTATGATTTCGATGATTTCACCAGTTGTATCCATTTTTTATTCCTTAGAGATCATACCAAAGATTCATGATCAATATTCTGATCTAGCATCGCCTCTACCTCTCGCCGCTAATATGATGCTTATTGTGGCAACGTCTAAGATACAATGCGTTCATAGTTAATGTCGGCGTGCATCCAGTATCAGGGCGCCTCTTATAGGTACCAAAGGATCTCCGACCGACGAACAAAGACCTCCCCCAAGCTAAATCTAGTAGATTGTGGTAGAGCTCATATCGTAACTAAGACCACATAATCGCGGCAAAGTGAAACGAGATCCCATCACGAGATTATTTGCGGTTGAGCATGCAAACTCTGCTGCAATTTTTCTTACCACTTAGGTCCAGGTAGCGGTTTTCCTAGGTGATCGTCGGGTAAAACTTCTTTTCCATATGATTTGTGAGCGCCACATCAATAAATAGAGACGTTAAACAAACTACAATTATGGACCGCCCAGTAATTATAGTAGTTTCGCCGATGCCAGAATTCACACGAGATAACTCATAAGAAACATTTTCCGGGCGACTAGTGCCATATACAACGTGGATACAACATTGGACCCCCTTGGTCGAACCATCAAAATAATATAGACTACATGAATACGCTCAGGGAAGCGACCCCCGACTATGATAGAAAAGATACCTCTGGTTAACGGTTATCTTAGATCCCTCTCACGGTATCGTCGTTCCTTAGAAAGATTAACAGCTGAAAAGAGCTATTGAGCTTCTTTCTTAAAGGATTGAGAACGAGCCTCTCAAGGAATTTCACCTTCGTCCGACCATATTCTTGACCTTAAGGTATTCGGAAGTAAGTTCAAAGACAAGCTAAAGTGGTGTTATAGTTGAGGTTTACTTATCTAGTCATTATGTTGTCTGACTATAAAAAATTTAATTCATTGTGAATTTAAATATTTATGTATTCTTTCTTTTGTTGCATGCTTTCTTGTCTATCTCTCTTTTAGAGCGCTAAAGGAAGGGAAGATAAAGATTACACACATTTTTATGTAGATAAAGATTACATGCACTTCTGCGTGTCCGATACAAATTACATGCATTTCGTATCTGATATAGCTTAAACACATTTCTGCATAACTAACACACCCATCTTCGGGCCTATCCAATCCAAGGGCATAAGTGGTGGATCCTGGAGACGTTTACCTCGATCCGAGCCCATCCTTGGGGGTAGGGACAGGGATCATACCCTTGATAGGGGAATGGCCTTATTTGATGTGGAGCGCAATACAAAGAGAGAAACGCATCTCATAGGTTCCGTCGATGATGAAGCAAATTGTGGGAAACAAAAGAAACACGCTCATTACAACATATAAATTAATATGCTACTGTAACTAATGCTAAATATAGCATGCGAACAAATGCTAAATATAATGGACAAATATATCAATCGAAAATGGTCGCTAACATCATTAAATGTGCTAGGCCACAAATCATAAAGACCATTTTCAGAAAAGTGCAAATAACACATTAAGTACTCTATTGCAACAAGGCACCTCTTTCCCTCCTAAAGGCAAGCAATGAGGATCCCCACAACCTAAGTAGATAACCCTTCGAAGTTGCCAAGGCACAGACTCACAACTCATAGGTGAACAGCGGTAACACCCAATGGTCTACAAACCTTTCATTGTAAGGATACCAAGAAAACCCTAGCATTACAACAACTTATGAATAACTAAATTTTTGCAGAGAAACAACAATAAAATGGAGATAAATACAAAAATCAATGCTAAGTATGTTGGCTAAGATATTTCGACCAAGCAAAGAGAATGAAGAAATGGTGGAATATCCAAATTCAGTCGACGCCAAGAGGGAGTTTGTAGTGTTGGACTGACACAGATGAGGGTCGTGTTGGAGGAAGACTTGAAGGCAGTATTGTCGAAGGATGTGAATTGGTGGCATACATGGCCGGCGCAGGAATGACACATCTTTGAGCGGGAAAATTTGAAAGCTCCAAGAACATGGGAAGTTGAAAAAGTAGTGGGGTGACACGTGTCAGAACCAAAACCCATATGGGTAGATGAACAGTTATTTTGTTAGCCTATATAAGGCAATAGTTATTTCCATTTTAGGGGTCGCGTTTGTAATATTGCAAAGGGAAACACTCTAAGTACCAAGCGTTAAGACAAACGAGTCACTCCCGCAAAATGTATGACAACGTCCACACTTTTTTAATGCAATTTACAGTCAAAGTTTAAATTATCGTCGTTTACTTGCTTTTTCTTTTTTCCTTTTAATTTGTTTTATTTATCAATCTGAAACCTTTTCTTATTCACTCAAGTTTCTCACAACTCCTCTAAGAGCAAAACCGTCACATCAAACGAACATACACATGCAATCGAGGTCAACGTGGCTGAACTCAAGCCAGGGCCCCCATACACATGCAAACTACTAAAACCATCAAACGGGAAAAACAGATAAATACGTTGCTAAAACTTATACTTTTGATGTTTCTAAATGTGACGAAATATTTGACATGTTAGTTAAAGATGGTCAGATAATTATTCCCCCTGGTTTAAAAGACCCCTCTTTAGAAAAAAAGAAAAAAAGGGGATTTTGTAAATTTCATAATTTTCTTGGTCATAAAACAGCTCAATGTGTTCTTTTCAGGGATTTGGTGCAGAAGGCTTTGAAGGAGGGTCGACTTCAATTTGGTGAAAGGCCAAATATGCAGGTTGACACTAACCTGCTGAAGGTCGAAGAGGCTTTGTATTCAGAGTTGTATGAGTGCATGATGGTTGAGGCTACTGAGGGTCTCAACAGACAACCGACAACTGAATTTGTAGAATGCATGATGGTCGAAGCCACTAAGGGTTCCGACAAAAAAGCTGAGGAAAAACGCGAGGCAGTTTACCCCTAAGCTGGCGAAAGCTTGGCAGATTTCCAAGAAAAGTTCAGGGTAAGCGGGTCGAAGGCAGCATTATGCCTTAGGTGCAATGTTGTGTTTAATGAGAAAGCTGCTGAGAGATATGAGGCGAGCAAGAAAGAAATGCCGCGAGAAGATAAGCCACCCGTCCCAAGGTTCGTATTCGACCGGAATGGTGCTCCTCGTCGAAATGAGGAGTACAGGAAGCTGTTCCAAGAGGAACGACCCAAAACTTGTGTGCCTCCGTCGGACACCCCACAGGAGAAATGAATGGCACCAATAAGCCAGAAAGGAAGCAAAAGGCCAAAATGGAAGGTTTTTGGACCTGTAGAAAGAAGCAAAAGTCTCTGATAAAAGAGTTGAACCCAGGGGCTATGTGGTATCCCCCAACTATAAAGGGAAAAACCCCATGACCATGACTCAGTGGAGATGCTATCAGCGAAACAAGAAAGCTGGGAAAGAGGCTGTTACTTAACAATTGAAGCTTGTCGGAACTTCTGGACAAAAGCGGTAACACCCAAGAGGAATGTGGGTATAAAAGGACAAAGTTATGACAAATCAGACCATGGCAGTGACCGTGGAAGCGTTAGGAGAAAAGGGGGTAGTTTCGACCCAAAGCTCAAAATGTACTTCGACGATTGAAAGCAAGAAGGAGCCAAAATACACCCATCAGTCGGATGAGGAAGAGCCAAAGTCTTCTCCTCAGTCGAACGATGAGTACACCCCTTCACCAAACGGGGACTTCGACGAAGACATGTACGATGACACCTATGATGAAGACTTCGTCTTGAACTTTGGTATCGTGTCGATACTACCAACTGAATACGATGTGGTGTCAGAAATCTCTGAAGCAGAAGAGGATTTCGTACCTGACGAAAATTTGGAAGACAAACCGCTATGCTATTATGTGATGAACAATGGTGTGGTCGAAGAACAAACGACCATGTTTGAGAGACCCAGTCCTGGGATAATGTACCATCTGAAGCCGTTATTCATAAAGGAGAAGGTTGACGGAGTGGCAGTCAACAAGGTGTTTGTGGATAGTGGGGCAACTGTCAATCTGATGCCTCACAACTTATTCAAAAAGATTGGAAAGACGAAGGCTGACCTCCGACAACACAACATGGTTCTCTCCAACTACGAAGGGAAGACCAGTAACATCCTTGGAGTTGTCCAAGTGGACTTAGCGGTAGGTACAACCAACAGATCAACACACTTTATGGTTATTAACTCAAAAGTGAATTTCAACTTACTGTTGGGCCGGGAGTGGATTCATGGAATAGGGGCAGTACCGTCGATAATGCATCAGAGATTGACCATCTGGAGGAAAGATGGCATCGTCGAGAATATTGAGGCTGATCAAAGTTATTATAAAATCGACGAAGCCAAGGGCAATAAGAAGTCCTTTGATCAGCACCTAGCAAATGTGGCTCCTTGTGATGACGGGTCGGAGTCCTATACCTGCGTCGACACGGGTCGCATCCTGAACTTAGATCCCGACTTTGGGTTTACCTAGGATGCTGCCGACGAAACCATGGAGCCTACAGAAAATCCACCCACGGGGTGGCCAATAGTCGGTGAGAATGACAGTTGAGTTAGAGAGCATGACTAGAATTTTGGCCTATCTGGCTGAAAACAGGAGAATGTCGGCATTAGACGTGGAAGAACAACAGGATATAGCTAGCAGAGCCGACTGCGATGCACAAACGAATGGCCCACAAGGCCAGACAGTAGCTTTAGAAAGCCGGAGGCTTGATTATATATATGACAACGAGCCTTTAGGGTTCGAGAAAGACCCAAATAGTGAGCTGCAAAGAATGCAGGCGCATGACCCACTCAAAGAGGTTGACTTAGGAGATAGGGTTACCAAAAGACCTACATATGTGAGCACCAAAGTTGGGTCAAAGATGAAGGCCAAGCTAATTGAGGTATTAAAGGAATACAAGGATTGCTCCGCCTGGGATTATGGCGAAATGCCTCATTTGAGTCGAAGTGTGGTGGAGCATCGACTTCCAATTTAGCCAGGTAAAAGGCCAGTAAAGCAGCAACCTCGATGATTCATTCCAGAGGTGACGTCGAAGATCAAGCATGAGATCGAGAGACTGCTCAAAAGTCAGTTCATCAGAACTGCAAGGTACGTCGAATGGATAGTTAACATAGTGCCTTTTATCAAGAAAAATGGAACCCTTCGAGTCTGTATAGACTTTAGGGATCTAAACAATGCTACCCCTAAAGATGAATATTCGATGCCTGTGGCAGAGATGCTTGTCGACTCAGCGGCAGGGTTCGAATATCTGAGTATGCTAGACGGCTACTCCAGCTATAACCAAATTCTCATAGCCGAAGAAGATGTTCCCAAAACCGCGTTTCGACGCCCTGGGGCTTTGGGAACATACAAATAGGTTGTAATGCCTTTCGGTTTAAAAAATGCTGGGGCAACCTATCAAAGAGCTATGAATGCTATATTCCATGATTTTATTGAAAATTTTATGAAGGTGTACATTGATGACATTGTGATAAAATCTTTATCAGAGGATGGTCACCTAGACCATCTTCGACGTTCATTCGAGAGAATGAGAAAATATGGATTAAAAATGAATCCACTAAAATATGCCTTTGGTGTTCATGCAGGGGACTTCCTGGGATTCATGGTCTACAAGAAAGGCATCGAGATAAACCAGAACAAGACGAAAACGATCTTGGATCTCAAGCCTCCGTCGACAAAGAAGCAGCTCCAATCTTTGTTGGGGAAGATAAACTTCTTGAGAAGGTTCATATCGAATCTAAGTGGCAAGACAAAGGTGTTTTCGCCATTACTCAAACCCAAGAAGGAAAATGAGTTCCATTGGGGACAGGAGCAGCATGAGGCTTTCAATGCAATCAAGGACTATCTTACAAGGCCTCCAATTCTGTTGTCACCAAGTATGAATAAAAACATGGGCCGGATAGTAGTGATAGAGTGTTTAACAGGCCCAATAGAGTTACAAGAAGACCTTTATGGCAACAAGACTTCATTTTGAATTAAGTTCTTTTTTTTAGTAATTCAGCCTTTTATTTCTTTTCCTTCAAGTGGGTTTGTTTACCCAGAGTTTAGGCTTATTACGATTTATTGTATTTAAGTCTTGTTTGTTTAGAGAATGGAGGCGGAAAAAATTGAACAATGTTTATTTTCTTAGTTTTATTGTCTCTCTAATTAACCCTAATCTTTTGATAGTAGTAGAACCCTCCATCAATTTATCTTTTGTGTATTTTATAGTTTTGCGGGGGTTAAAACCTCCATAAACAAACCACCCAGATTTAATTCACTCAGAACCCCGTGAAAAATTTGTGAGAATAGTATAAGTAGTGTTTTTCATAACTCTTGCAAAACAATTAGCAGAGGTCAAAATCCTCGCAAATGGAAAAATACCCCCCCGCAATATATGTGCTTTTTGTAGTGAACTATTCATTCCGAATTTTTCTTATTTAATCCTAATCTTATAAGTATTTAGAATTATTTATTATCTTTAAATTATTTTAATTGATTAAATTTGTTGAATTGTTCAGTAACCCTATTTAACAGTCCAATAGCAACTCAATTTATAAATAATAACTAGTATAAATACAGTTAAAGACTTTTATTTTAAAGAGTGCAAGGGATTTTCACATTGAGAAATTACTTGATTAGATTTTAGAGTTTTTAGTTTGTTCATTATTCTTTTCTGATTAAGCACATACATGTTTATATTTTTACATATTATTATATACTCCCTCCGTCCCACAATGAGTGACCCATTTGGAATAATAAGGTGTCCCAAAATGAATGACCCATTTTAATGTACAATGCAAATTAATTCCTTTTTTCCAATTTTACCCTTTAATTATTACCACTTTCATCAGTTCCAATACATAATAAAGGGTACTTTAGTGAAAACATCATTCTCTCTCTTTAATCATTACACTTTTCTTAATATGTGTGAATAGTCAACTGTGTCACTCATTGTGGGACGGAGGGAGTAGTTTTTATTATAGAACGAGAAAACATGAATTGGCTTTATCCCAAGGTCATATAATGGGACAGTTTGTTTTAGCTTTAAAAAAATAGATTTTTTCTTTGTATTTTTTAAAATGGATTCTACAAAAACAAATTTTAAAATATTACAAGTTTTTCTAAATTTTTTTTTTCTAAATTAAAAGACTAGTTTTGACATACTATAACATAAATATACATTATTGAAGATCAAAACATAGTCAAAATCATAGTTTTTTCAAAAAGTTATATTTCAAAAATGATTTTTATGAAAGCTATTTGAAATATCTTCAAAATTAATTGATTGTTTGAAATTTTGATATCTAAAAAAAGTTTCGATAAAATGATGAAATACATAAAATAACATTTTAAAAATAACTATTCAAACCAAATTTTCATATGAAAAGTTTATTTGTAAAATTTTTTTTCACTAAAATAGGTTACACTATAAAAATCATTTTTAAATAAATACAAAACAAACGGGCCCAATATTAGATTAGACTATTTACTCTGGTTTGCTTAAGTGCAATTTTGATTATCCATTGTTTTTTAATTAAAAAATTATGTAAAAAATGTATGTGAGAGAGAGAGAGAGAGAGAGAGAGAGAGAGAGAGAAGAGAGAGAGAGAGAGAGAGAGAGAGAGAGAGAGAGAGAGAGAATGTTGGAATTCCGTGAATCAAATGATCCAAAATCAATATAATAAGATACAAACATTGTTTGGTCAGAGCATTACTGTATTAGAACACCGATTCAAAGACAACATCCTATATTCACAGTGGGTTGACAACATCTCTAAGGCGGGGTTGAATTTTTTGTATCACGAAGTCAAGGGAGCAGAGTAAACAAGATCATGTGGTTCAAAGTGTGGTTGTACACTTAGGAAGACGTACAGTCTTCCATGTTCTTGTTTAATTGCAAAGAAATGATGGTTTCTATACCGATACGTATGAATGAGATCGACACTCATTGGAAAAGGCTTCAATTTGATGATGATGGTGTGATGAAGGATGATAAATAAAATATAGGCTAAAATACACTTTTGGTCCCCCTGTTTTTCAAAATTCACAGTTTTGGTCCCCTTGTTTTTTTTTTTTAACAGTTTTGGTCCCCCACCCCTCACTGTTCATGTACGGACGTGTACTGTTCATGTAAGGACGTGTACTGTTCATGTACGGACAAGTTACTGTTCATCAATTTTTTTGGGCCAAAATTGGGATGGGGGACCAAAACTGTTGAAAAAAAAAACAGGGGGACCAAAACTGTGAATTTTGAAAAACAGGGGGACTAAAACTGTATTTTAGCCTAAAATATATCTATCACGATCGAGTGAGAGATCGAAAAGAGATTCATGAAAGCATGTGACAACTGTTAGGTGCAGAATTGACTTAAATTGGAGCTATCGTTCTTTGCTCTTTTTCGACTCATTTCTCATGTTTTCATTCGTTTTAGTAATGATTGTTATTATTCTTCTAACCATATGAATTTACCTTTGGTGCTTGTAATATGTGTGTTATTATGCAGAAAATAGGCATTAAACATCCAATGTTGTAGGACACATGAAATGGTGCAAGCTGCCAAAGAGAAGAAGAATGATAGCAGGGTGTTCGCAGTGCGAGTGGGAAGGCGAATGCCAGCGAGCGTTCGCAGTGCGAGCAGCAGCGAGTGATACAGCGAATGGTGGCAGAAGGTTTCTCTTGGAAAATAGCCTTTGGTTCACAGTGCGAGCGGGAGAGCGAATGTTCGCAGTGCGAGCAAATCTTTCGCAGTGCGAAGGAACGAGAATCTTCTGTGGTGGTTTGATCAGCAGAGGCACCTGAAGTGCCTATTTTTCATCATTCGCAGTGCGAATGAATGGTTCGCAGTGCGAACTTGCGAAATTCTGCACTTGTATAAATAGAATTTACACACTTTTTTATCATTATCTTTTCCATCTCTTAGTTTTTCTTGGAACATAACTTGTAGTAAAGATCAGAACTTTGCATTTCTTCATTTCCAAGGGAGGAAAGGTAGGATCTTTGCTTTCTTGTTGGAGAGGGATGTAATCTCTTGATACCTTTTGTATTTCCTCTAATGTATGTATGTGATTTGAATTCAGATTTTCTATTGTTGTTATCTTTGGTTAATTGTTTGTGGTTTTGACAACACCTTTACAAATCTTTGATCTTAGATGTTCATCTATCAATGAGCAAGCTTTTGACATGGTTTTGCAAGTTGATATTCATTTTATCGTTTGTTGTATTGTGTTGATTAAGTAGCATGGCTAGCATGAGTAGGATCGATGCAATATCGCGAGGATGCGTGATAATAGCGATGAAGAAGGATAGTCACATTCATTGGGCAAATTAGTTGAATACATGTAAAAAGGGTTAAGCGTGTGTACGTATTCTGATCTTGTTTAATACGAAGAAATCATTTATCTGCTATGGTTGTTATAGTAATATCTGTTTGGGCTAGACTCTAGACATAGATTTAGACTTAACACTTGCATGAGTATCAGTTCTTATTCTCTGTGTTGGTTGAGTTGCGTGAGACATCACCAATGAGACAATACGGTTTTTCTCTCGACGTTGCGTTAGACATAACCTCTGTTGTGAGTGATACGTGAGGATATTAGGTAAATGATTGATTTGTGTTTACTTGATTAGAAGAATGCATGTGTTATCAATTGATGAGATCCAATTCCAACAAGGCTCTGTTTATAATTCTGTCTTTACTTTATATTTTCCGTCTTTACATTTTCCGCATTTGCTTTTGGTTAGCTTTAAACCAGAACTTTTGAATTATAAGTTTAGAACTATAGAAACCGTTGAATGGCATTCTTTCCCTCGCACTGATCCCTGTGGAGAACGATAAAATTGGGTTACTTATATATTTTTGCTTGCTGCTATTCTAGCTTCAACAACAACATGAAATTTCACATCAAAGAGCAACTGAGGAAGATTCCTTATTCTGAAACCAAAAATTTGAAACCATCATTGAAACAAGTTAAAACGAAGGGTACCCCTAAAAAGGTCAAACTGAACGAGAGTGACAATTCTACAAAGCAACATTCTTCTTACTTTGAACATTTTACTGACATTTTCAAGATTCTCCAACTCCTAAATCTAAAAGAAGAAAAAAAATTGTTTTCAAGGGTGTTCGCATCAAAAACCCTTTCCCTCGCCACCGTTACCAAAAATCATCTACATTGATGAGATGTCGTTTTTATGCACAAATACATTTCGAATTGTAGATGTTAAAGGTGACGACAACTGCGATTTTCGAGCTGTTTCGAATTTGCTTGATAAAGGAGAGGAGAACCACACGTTTCTCCTCCATCAGCTTATACAAGAGTTGATGACACATAGAGAATCATACACAACACTATATGAGAAAAAGAACATTACGATACAATTCTCAATGATATTGTTCCTTTTGTTAGTGGCCGACACCGGTTGAAAAATGAATGCGCTTCTCGGAAATGGGACATTTGATAAAAATTACTTATGATATGGTGTGTATTGATTTAACACGATATGGTTTCTCATAAATATTTTTCTACTTCGGAGTAGGCCACCTCAAAATTCATCCAGACGCATCATGTATATTGGGTTGATTTCAAAAACGCAACATTTTGTTCAAGTTTATTTGAAACCAGAGTGTCATATATCAAAGACATAATGGGAGTGGATGACACAGTTCACAAAAATAGGTTGAAACTTGGTTGGATCACTTTATATAAATGATGGAACAGTTCACCAAGTTGAGTGACATTGAAAGAGAATTAAATAAGAAAAAGTAAAAGGAGACACCAGCCATGGAAATGGATTTAGGTTATGACTTATGTTTTGATACTTTTTAGTTTTTATCTAACTATGTATTCAGATGGTGACTAATTTGTCTAACCAATGTAATCTAGCTACAATTTTATATATATATATATATATATATATATATATATATATATATATATATATATATATATATATATAATATGTATATTTTAAGTGTATAACAATTGGGGTCAATTTTAAGATAAAATTTTGTTTCAACCTATTAATAACTCTGGGTAAGCTATGTTCTCTATGAAAAATACCTATTCATGCATAAATTAGGTTCTGTTTAAATGTGGGGTAATTCCGAAGACGCACTTCTTGATTAGCCCCATTTTTAACAACATAAACTATTAAACAGGGGATATTTTGGAAATACATCTTCATAAATACCGTTATATTAGAAAAAAAGAGTTCTAACTCGGAGATGCATATTCGGAATATCCTCTGAGACAAGATAGGGTTTCTAAGGTACAAAATGAACTAAAGCTTGTATAAATATGATCTATCATCTCATGTTCACAAAAACACACCACACCAGAATGCATGTATATTGGCATGTCACATTTGTCTACTCCAACGATGCGAAGCTCTGACGTGAATTTAAGGTCACTGAGTACACCTCTCTTGTAGATCTAAAATTCATACTAGATAATCTCCTACGATACTCAGACAATCAAAAAATTATGAAGGTTTAATACCGTTCACCCTCGATTGACAACGAAGGAAAGATTCAGTTTAACAATTTTGAGCTGAAGACGGATGACGATCTACGGGTTATTTGGAGTACATTTCATCAATACGAAACAATTAGATCGCTTGAAGATGCGACGATTATCTATGTAATGTTGCTACGTCTTGAAAAAAATGCAATGTTAAATTTATGCTACCAATTACTTATGTAGTAGTGTTAACGATTATCTATGTAATGTTGCGTATTTTGAAGTTACTTTTTGTTTTTCTTCAAATTTCTGCATTTGTTACTACTGGTTTGTGGTTTGAGCATACATAGTGTATTCTAGAGATGTATCTTCGTAATACTCATAGAGTTTTGAAATAAAGGTTATTACAGAGATGCACCTCCAAATTGATTATACAAAGATATATCTATGAAAATATTTTTGAACAAAATAGGTTGGTTCACTTAAGAAAACGTTGAGAGTATGCAACTTGAATACGTTCGAAAATACACCTTCAAAATTCAGAAATTTTTATGACTTTTCAACATAGTGAATTACCACTGTTCATGGCTGAGAAAAGTCATACGATGTTGTTGGGTCGGTTTCCAACTGGTACTAATTTACTTTTTTCATTGTTATTTTTAGGCTTTTATACAATTTCAATCTACACCTATTTAATTAGATATTAGAGCATCTTCAATGGTGCAACCCACTTTTGAGTTCTTTGTGGGACCCATCATGACATATCATCTTCAAGCAACTCATCTAATTTTCACTCCAATGGTACAATTCTAAAGAACCAATATTGGGTTCAACCAATTTACTTAATATATTAATATAATATTCATATTAAATTTCATATTATTTAAATCAATCATTTAAATTATTTAAATTTTAATTAATATGAATAAATAAAATTAAAATTAAACATAAAATTTAAAATAATAATTAAAATTAATATCAAATACATGACATATAATTAAAAGCAATAAAATAAATAACATCACATAATTCGTCTTTTAAATTTCATCATCCTCATGTCCAAAACGTTCCCAAATATGCTCGACTAGATCTCCTTGAAGTTGGCGATGAACTTGTTTTTCACGAAGACTTGCTCTTCTTTGTAGTCTTGTTGCAAGATTCGGATGAGGACCGTTAAATGTTTCATTCGTTGAGTTGTTGTCATCTACAGTATCATAAGAGTAATCAAAATCACCTACATATGAGTGTCGTTCGTCTTCAACAATCATGTTGTGCAATATGATGCAAGCATATATGGTATGTTTGAGGGTTTCCATGTGCCAAGCACGCGCTGGGCCACGTATAATTGCAAATCGAGATTGTAGCACTCAAAATGCTTGTTCCACATCCTTTCTAGCTGATTCTTGATATTTTGCAAATAGTTTTCTTTTTTCTCCTTGCGGCATTGAGATGGTCTTAACAAATGTAGCCCACTCAGGATATATACCATCCGCTAAATAATACCCCATATTATATGGAGTCCCATTGATTGTATATTGCACAGTACCAGCATGTCCTTCCAAAATATCGTTAAACACATCGGATTGGTTTAACACATTAATGTCATTGTTTGAGCCTGCAATACCAAAAAATGCATGCCAAATCCATAAGTCTTGTGATGCCACTGCTTCAAGCATGATCGTGGGTTTACCATGATCACCTTGACAAAATTGTCCTTTCCATGCAACAGGACAATTCTTCAATTCCCAATGCATACAATCAATAGAACCTAGCATTCCTGGAAATCCAAGTGACTCCCCCATTCGTAAAAGATGTTCAACATCATTGTTATTAGGCCTTCTTAAATACTCGGCCTCGAATACCTCATTCACGCCTCTTACGAGTCTCTCTAAGCACTCAACTGCAGTGTTTTCACCAATTTGAACATACTCGTCTACAATGTCAACGGAAGATCCATATGCCAACATACGAATAGCAGAAGTACACTTCTGCAATGGTGAAAGACCCATTTTACCAGTTGCATCGACCCTAACTTGAAAATATTTGTCATGATTTCCAAGGTTTTATACAATTCGAAGAAAGACATGCCTATGCATTCTGAACCTTCTACGAAATTGGGCATCCGTGTATACTGGATTTTCTGAGAAGTAGTCATTGAATAATCGTCTATGCCCTTCTTCACGATTTCGATCTATCACTTATCTTCTTTTTCGCCTTGATGAGCTTCCAGATTGACGTTCCTTCTCGAGCATTGACAACAATATTTCTTCATCTGTGTTGTCCATAATTTCTTCTTCAATCACCTCCCAAAAAAGTTTGTTGAGGTTGTTTGAGTTGTTTGAATCCATTAAAGTGAGAATGGGTGATAGAAAAATGAGAGAATAATGAGAGAAGGGTGGTAGAAAAGTGAGAGCAGTATGAAAGTATATATAAGGTTAGTTTGAATAACGGCTAGTTTGAATAACGGCTAGTTTGAATACTTGAACATTACATAATACTTGAACTACATAATACTTGAACATAATAATACTTGAATTACATAATACTTGAACTACATAATACTTGAACATTACATAATACTTGAACTACATAATACTTAAATAAAATAATACTTGAAAATTGCATATTATTACCATCCATACTTTTCTTTTAGCTTATTACATTATTTTTCATGAAATTCACGTTGACTATCATTCATCTTAGAAGTGTCTGACGTGATGAATTGCATTGCTTCAAACTCCATCTTTTCCTTGACTAATTTGTTTTCTTCCTCCTTAAGTCGTGCTAAATTTTCCATTACTGCCATTCTTTTATTCATTGTATCATGCATGACACTAGAAGGAGGTTCAGTTGCATGTGCATTTTCCTTTGCCTTTCCTTTTCGTTTTTCCGCCTTTTGTCCCATTGGACGCTCCATTGGAGATGATGAGTTAAACTCATAACTTGTAGGTGCCTTTGAGTTTGTCGATGACGTGTATGCACCGCTAGCAGAATTCCTTGTTCTCTTTGAAGAATTTTCGGTGGATGCTCCCATTCATTTAGGTTCATCTTTTAAAAGCCGCCATGCATACTCAAGATTGAATGGTGCACCTTCATCTTGAGCAAAAAAAGCATGTGCATTGACCAAGATATCTTTCTTCGATGCCCCACTTTTTTTTTTTCCATTAACAGCCTGTCTGTAACACCCAACAAATTTTTGAACAAGGCTATTTATTCGATGCCATCGAGATTTTAACTGGCCTTGTAGCTTTTCTCGTGACTGCCCACGATATTGGTTATAATTATCGGTGATTCTTAACCAAAAGCTATCAACTTTTGGATCAACTCCAACAATGGGATCCTTTGAAACATTGAGCCATGATTGCATTAGAAGTGTATCCTCTTCCCTTGTGAATACCTCTCGGGGTTTTTTTTTTAACAGAACGCCTTTGTTCCTTTTCAAGACCAGCTTGAGTTGAAAATTGTGGAACTTGACGTTTGGACATAAACCCATTCGGTGTTTCGGGTTCATGATGAGAAAAATTCATCCCATGAGTATTTATTTGAGGTATAAAATACATATTTGGGTTGTTTGGTGATGGAAAACGTACGGTAGAATTTGTTGGAGGTGGGGGAAATTGAGGATTAGGATTTTGAAAATTTTGTATGAGATGGAACATAGATTGTTGAGAATTATATTGATTAGGGTCCATTTGACCTTAACAACAATAATTTTAAGTAAGATGAAAAATTAGGTAAAATATATGATCAATTGAAGGTTAAAAGATGAAAGTGTGAGAGTATAAGAATTATTTACTTCTATTTATAACCAAAGAAATTATTTAAATTTAAAAAAAAAAATAAAAAAAAAAGAAGAAAGAAAGAGTCGTTGCACAACGGCTAGAATTATCAAAATTAAAAAAAAAAAAAAGAAAACAAAAAAGAAGGAAGCCGTTGCTCAACGGCGAGAAATCTTAAAATAAAATAAAAAAAGAAAACAAAAAAAGCCGTTGAAGAAGCTATAATAATTATTATATTATTTTTTTATTCAAAGCTACAGGTGCAATGCAATGCAACAAAGAATGAGGTGGCACACCCATTTCAGACCAATTAAATGGTATTTTGCTGCAGTCCGCCAGCGTGTCATTTAATTGGTCTGAAATGGGTGTGCCACCTCATTCTTTGTTGCATTGCATTGCACCTGTAGCTTTGAATAAAAAAATAATATAATAATTATTATAGCTTCTTCATCGGCTTTTTTTGTTTTTTATTTTATTTTAAGATTTCTAGCCGTTGAGCAACGACTTCCTTCTTTTTTGTTTTCTTTTTTTTTTTTTTGATAATTCTAGCCGTTGTGCAACGGCTCTTTCTTTCTTCTTTTTTTTTTTTTTTTTAATTTAAATAATTTCTTTGGTTATAAATAGAAGTAAATAATTCTTATACTCTCACACTTTCATCTTTTAACCTTCAATTGATCATATATTTTACCTAATTTTTCATCTTACTTCAAATTATTATTGTTAAGGTCAAATGGACCTTAATCAATATAATTCTCAACAATCTATGTTCCATCTCATACAAAATTTTCAAAATCCTAATCCTCAATTTCCCCCACCTCCAACAAATTCCACCGTACGTTTTCCATCACCAAACAACCCAAATATGTATTTATACCTCAAATAAATACTCATGGGATGAATTTTTCTCATCATGAACCCGAAACACCGAATGGGTTTATGTCCGAACGTCAAGTTCCACAATTTTCAACTCAAGCTGGTCTTGTAAAGGAACAAAGGCGTTATGTTAAAAAAAAACCCCGAGAGGTATTCACAAGGGAAGAGGATACACTTCTAATGCAATCATGGCTCAATGTTTCAAAGGATCCAATTGTTGGAGTTGATCAAAAAGTTGATAGCTTTTGGTTAAGAATCACCGATAATTATAACCAATATCGTGGGCAGTCACGAGAAAAGCTACAAGGCCAGTTAAAATCTCAATGGCATCGAATAAATAGCCTTGTTCAAAAATTTGTTGGGTGTTACAGACAGGCTGTTAATGGAAAAAAAAAAGTGAGGCATCGGAGAAAGATATCTTGGTCAATGCACATGCTTTTTTTGCTCAAGATGAAGGTGCACCATTCAATCGTGAGTATGCATGGCGGCTTTTAAAAGATGAACCTAAATGGATGGGAGCATCCACCGAAAATTCTTCAAAGAGAACAAAGAATTCTGCTAGCAGTGCATACACGTCATCGACAAACTCAGAGGCACCTACAAGTTATGAGTTTAACCCATCATCTCCAATGGAGCGTCCAATGGGACAAAAGGCGGCAAAACGAAAAGGAAAGGCAAAGGAAAATGCACATGCAACTGAACCTCCTTCTAGTGTCATGCATGATACAATGAATAAAAGAATGGCAGTAATGGAAAATTTAGCACGACTTAAGGAGGAAGAAAACAAATTAGTCAAGGAAAAGATGGAGTTTGAAGCAATGTAATTCATCACGTCAGACACTTCTAAGATGAATGATAGTCAACGTGAATTTCATGAAAAACAATGTAATAAGCTAAAAGAAAAGTATGGATGGTAATAATATGCAATTTTCAGGTATTATTTTATTTAAGTATTATGTAGTTCAAGTATTATGTAATGTTCAAGTATTATGTAGTTCAAGTATTGTGTAATTCAAGTATTATTATGTTCAAGTATTATGTAGTTCAAGTATTATGTAATGTTCAAGTATTATGTAATGTTCAAGTATTCAAACTAGCCGTTATTCAAACTAACCTTATATATACTTTCATACTGCTCTCACTTTTCTACCACCCTTCTCTCATTATTCTCTCATTTTTCTCTCATTTTTCTATCACCCATTCTCACTTTAATGGATTCAAACAACTCAAACAACCTCAACAAACTTTTTTGGGAGGTGATTGAAGAAGAAATTATGGACAACACAGATGAAGAAATATTGTTGTCAATGCTCGAGAAGGAACGTCAATCTGGAAGTTCATCAAGGCGAAAAAGAAGATAAGTGATATATCGAAATCGTGAAGAAGGGCATAGACGATTAGTCAATGACTACTTCTCAGAAAATCCAGTATACACGGATGCCCAATTTCGTAGAAGGTTCAGAATGCATAGGCATGTCTTTCTTCGAATTGTAGAAAACCTTGGAAATCATGACAAATATTTTCAAGTTAGGGTCGATGCAACTGGTAAAATGGGTCTTTCACCATTGCAGAAGTGTACTTCTGCTATTCGTATGTTGGCATATGGATCTTCCGCTGACATTGTAGACGAGTATGTTCAAATTGGTGAAAACACTGCAGTTGAGTGCTTAGAGAGATTCGTAAGAGGCGTGAATGAGGTATTCGGGGCCGAGTATTTAAGAAGGCCTAATAACAATGATGTTGAACATCTTTTACGAATGGGGGAGTCACGTGGATTTCCAGGAATGCTAGGTTCTATTGATTGTATGCATTGGGAATTGAAGAATTGTCCTGTTGCATGGAAAGGACAATTTTGTCGAGGTGGTCATGGTAAACCCACGATCATGCATGAAGCAGTGGCATCACAAGACTTATGGATTTGGCATGCATTTTTTGGTATTGCAGACTCAAACAATGACATTAATGTGTTAAACCAATCCGATGTATTTAACAATATTTTGGAAGGACATGCTGCTACTGTGCAATATACAATAAATGGGACTCCATATAATATGGGGTATTATTTAGCGGATGGTATATATCCTGAGTGGGCTACATTTGTTAAGACCATCTCAATGTCGCAAGCAGAAAAAAGAAAACTATTTGCAAAATATCAAGAATCAGCTAGAAAGGATGTGGAACGAGCATTTTGAGTGCTACAATCTCGATTTGCAATTATACGTGGCCCAGCGCGTGCTTGGCACATGGAAACCCTGAAACATACCATATATGCTTGCATCATATTGCACAACATGATTGTTGAAGACGAACGACACTCATATGGAGGTGATTTTGATTACTCTTATGATACTGTAGATGACAACAACTCAACGACTGAAACATTTAACGGTCCTCATCCGAATCTTGCAACAAGACTACAAAGAAGAGCAAGTCTTAGTGAAAAACAAGTTCATCGCCAACTTCAAGGAGATCTAGTCGAGCATATTTGGGAACGTTTTGGACATGAGGATGATGAAATTTAAAAGACGAATTATGTGATGTTATTTATTTTATTGCTTTTAATTATATGTCATGTATTTGATATTAATTTTAATTATTATTTTAAATTTCATGTTTAATTTTAATTTTATTTATTCATATTAATGAAAATTTAAATAATTTAAATGATTGATTTAAATAATATGAAATTTAATATGAATATTATATTAATATATTAAGTAAATTGGTGGGACCCAATATTGGTTCTTTAGAATTGTACCATTGGAGTGAAAATTAGATGAGTTGCTTGAAGATGATATGTCATGATGGGTTCCACAAAAAACTTAAAACTGGGTTGCATCATTGGAGATGTTCTAAGACATATAATTTAACAATCGACAAAGAAGAATACAAATTGTATAATCGAAGGCTTAAATATTTATATATATTTCTGAACCAAATCAGATACATTTAAAATCTAAGAATAAATTAAATATTTCCTATGAGCTAGTTAACTACAGTATTTACCTAGTAATAATATACATAAATAATGATTATGAGAGGCTTTTCTCATGCTCCAAACGTGTGAAAGCTGAACCTTCCACTAGTAGAATATGATGAAACAATGAAGAACATAAGCAAGAAAGGTAAGAAGAAGATGAAAAACTGAAAGTTGAAAGCTGTGTTAAGGAGCTGAGTTTTGAAGTGATTGTACTGTGAAAGACACAGCAAACTAACCACAATGCCAAAAATCATGAGCAAGTGGAACGGTGGTGTAGAAACAGAAGCCATGTTTTTTTCTCTCCAACTTTGTTTCCATTCTGCACCCCTTCTTTTGTTGGATTGCACCCACTCCATTTGGTTTTAATTTTGTCTAATCCACCTCATGTATGTTATTAAGACTCTCTTAGGAGGATAGCAGCTTTATATTCTTTGTTGATTAATTGATGAAAGCTTCGTTTCTTCTCATGTTAGGTTGGTTTTGGCATATATTCTTTGTGTGTCACTTTGTTGGTTTGTGCATGCATGTTCCAAAGGCAAAGTATTCTTTCTCGTAATATATTTATCAAAATAAGTAATATATTAGTTATTCAAAGATTATCATAATTTTTTTATATATTAGAAGTGAATAAGTGAAATATTGTAAGTTTAAACTTATACTCTTGCAATTCAATGTTTATGAAACTATCAATTAAATTAAATTAATTAAATTAATGAGATAATTTTATAAAATTATTATTAAATATGATCAAATAATCAAATGGCTTAGTATATTTATTAAGCTAACTTTATTAAATATTAATATTTTTTACCATCATAAATATAAATATAAAGTGAAATATAATATTTTAGACAATAATGTACATAATATTGATCGGATTGATTTTTTTTACAGTGATTTTTATTTTGGGCCGGTTAAAGGCCCAAAAGCCAAGGTCCAATTCATCTCATATTCACTTCAATCAATCTAAGATATAAAATTAGTCTACACAGGAAACAGTGTGGATTCTCTGATCTCCATTTTTTACTACATACTTCTTGAATCTTGAGCTGACTTGGGTGTTAGAGTGACCATGCAGATCCAGCCCGCGCTGTCGTAACAGAGATCAACACCACAAGTTCAAGATATCTAGTTCACCAGCTACATCCATTTTTGGTTCTTGAACAAAACAGTGACGACGTCTGTAGGAATAGACTTATGATTCCTATGATTTCAACGATTTCACCAGTTGTATCAATTTTTTTTCCTTAGAGATCATACCAAAGATTCATGATCAATATTCTGATCTAGCATCGCCTCTACCTCTCGCCGCTAATATGATGCTTACTGTGGCAACGTCTAAGATACAATGCGTTCATAGTTAATGTCGGCGTGCATCTAGTATCAGGGCGCCTCTTATAGGTACCAAAGGATCTCCGACCGACGAACAAAGACCTCCCCCAAGCTAAATCTAGTATATTGTGGTAGAGCTCATATCGTAACAAAGACCACATAATCGTGGCAAAGTGAAACGAGATCCCATCACGAGATTATTTGCGGTTGAGCATGCAAACTCTGCTGCAATTTTTCTTACCACTTAGGTCCGGGGTAGCGGTTTTCCTAGGTGATCGTCGGGTAAAACTTCTTTTCCATATGATTTGTGAGCGCCACATCAATAAATAGAGATGTTAAAAAAACTACAATTATGGACCGCCCAGTAATTATATTAGTTTCGCCGATGCCAGAGTTCACACGAGATAACTCATAAGAAACATTTTTCGGGCGACTAGTGCCATGTACAACGTGGATACAACATTGGACCCCCGTGGTCGAACCATCAAAATAATATAGACTCCATGAATACGCTCAGGGAAGCGACCCCCGACTATGATAGAAAAGATACCTCTGGTTGACGGTTATCTTAGATCCCTCTCACGGTATCGCCGTTCCTTAGAAAGATTAACAGCTGAAAAGAGCTATTGAGCTTCTTTCTTAAAGGATTGAGAACGAGCCTCTCAAGGAATTTCACCTTCGTCCGACCATATTCTTGACCTTAAGGTATTCGGCAGTAAGTTCAAAGACAAGCTAAAGCGGTGTTATAGTTGAGGTTTACTTATCTAGTCATTATGTTGTCTGACTATAAAAAATTTAATTCATTGTGAATTTAAATATTTATGTATTCTTTCTTTTGTTGCATGTTTTCTTGTCTATCTCTCTTTTAGAGCGCTAAAGGAATGAAATATAAAGATTACACACATTTTTATGTAGATAAAGATTACATGCACTTTTGCGTGTCCGATACAAATTACATGCATTTCGTATCTGATATGGCTTAAACACATTTCTGCATAACTGACACACCCATCTTCAAGCCTATCCAATCCAAGGGCATAAGTGGTGGATCCTGGAGACGTTTACCTCGATCCGAGCCCATCCTCGGGGGTAGGGACAGGGATCATACCCTTGATCGGGGAATGGCCCTATTTGATGTGGAGCGCAATACAAAGAGAGAAACGCATCTCATAGGTTCCGTCGATTATGAAGCAAATTGTGGGAAACACAAGAAACACGCTCATTACAGCACATAAATTAATATGCTACTGCAACTAATGCTAAATATAGCATGCGAACAAATGCTAAATATAATGGACAAATATATCAATCGAAAATGGTCGCTAACATCATTAAATGTGCTAGGCCACAAATCATAAAGACCATTTTCAGAAAAGTGCGAATAACACATTAAGTACTCTATTGCAACAAGGCACCTCTTTCCCTCCTAAAGGCAAGCAATGAGGATCCCCACAACCTAAGTAGACAACCCTTCGAAGTTGCCAAGGCGCAGACTCACAACTCATAGGTGAACAGCGGTAACACCCAATGGTCTACAAACCTTTCATTGTAAGGATACCAAGAAAACCATAGCATTACAACAACTTATGAATAACTAAATTTTTGCAGAGCAACAACAATAAAATGGAGATAAATAAAAAAATCAATGCTAAGTATGTTGGCTAAGAGATTTCGACCAAGCAAAGAGAATGAAGAAATGGTGGAATATCCAAAACCAGTCGACGCCAAGAGGGAGTTTGTAGCGTTGGACTGACATAGATGAGGGTCGTGTCGGAGGAAGACTTGAAGGCAGTATTGTCGAAGGATGTCAATTGGTGGCATACATGGCCGACGCAGGAATGACACATCTTTGAGCGGGAAAATTTGAAAGCTCCAAGAACATGGGAAGTTGAAAAAGTAGTGGGGTGACACGTGTCAGAACCAAAACCCATCTGGGTAGATGAACAATTATTTTGTTAGCCTATATAAGGCAATAGTTATTTCCATTTTATGGGTCGCGTTTGTAATATTGCAAAGGGAAACACTCTAAGTACCAAGCGTTAAGAGAAACGAGTCACTCCCGCAAAATGTATGACAACGTCCACACTTTTTTAATGCAATTTACAGTCAAAGTTTAAATTATCGTCGTTTACTTGCTTTTTCTTTTTTCCTTTTAATTTGTTTTATTTATCAATCTGAAACCCTTTCTTATTCACTCAAGTTTCTCACAACTCCTCTAAGAGAAAAACCGTCACATCAAACGAACATACACTTCAGCCCATTGTTCTGGGATTCTGTGGCCGATCCCGCGAGTAAACCTGCGATAGAAGGCCAGCGGTTGTTCGCGCGGGCGAACAAATTGGCACGCCCAGTGGGACCCGTGTGAGTTGAGTGTATGCATTTGCGCAGTGGTAAAATGGTGACACCACGTCCGAACGAAGAACCGTCTTCGACAGAAAGTACAGTTGTAACGCAAACAACTGATGTTGGCTCTGGGACCGTGTCAGCGGTTTCAACTACCCCTAGTGGGCCAACTGCGACATCTCGTCAACACATCCCGAGGCTGACAATGGCAGGGACTACAGTGCAGTATGTGCATAGTATCACGATGCACATCCCTCGATCCTTTGGGATGCCGACAGAATTCATGCCGAGTCTACATTCTAGTGGTCCAGTGTTTGGGGAATGTTCGTCCCCAGTTTTTTCACCATACCAAAGCTTAGGGCCTTTGGCAAACCAAGTCACTCGACCCCCAGGTTTTAGTATGTTATCCTAATCAATACCCACGTTCACGTCAAGTTCTGTTAAGGTCATGAGGCAACAGATGAATGAGAGTAATCACGAGATGGTTCATATGTTGACTTAACAAATGGGCACCATATTGAGGCCATTAATACAAGATTCGACCCAGAGTTACCAATAATTGGCAACTCAAATGACACGGATAGGCGACTTCTTTGGCGCTCCTAGGGTACAGGGTCGACAGACCCCTCCGCCTCGACCGCAGACGCCCGTTCGTCAAGATGAGGTCTTCAACGAAACAATCGAACAACCTCAAGAGTTTGAACAAATCCCTAGAATGGCCCAAAAGCCCCCTGTGCTAGTTCATAGGAACCAAGATCTCGACTATGTGGTCAGACAAGTTCGACACGATGCTTTAGCTGGCGAACCAAACTTGGAGGCCATGGTCGAACGCATTATGGTCCGTAATGGGGCAAATCCAGGCCTTCGACGGCCAACGTACATGTCCCCATTACCAGATTTTGTCTTACAGACGGAATTACCTAGGGGTTGGAAAGTGCCGAAGTTCACCAAGTTCGCCGGTGAGACTGAGGAATCTACTGTCGAGCACGTCGCTAGGTATCAAACCGAAGCCGGCGATATAGCAAATAATAAGGACTTGAAAATGAAGTATTTCCCAAGTTCCCTCACGAAGAATGCGTTTACGTGGTTTACCACGTTGCCCCCTCAGTCAATCCACACGTGGGCACAATTAGAAAGATTGTTTCATGAGCAGTTTTACATGGGGCAGTCGAAAATAAGATTGAAAGAGTTGGCCGATGCCAAACGGAAGGCCACGGAATCGGTAGACCAATATCTAAACAGGTTTAGACTTTTGAAAGTGCGATGCTTCACTCAAGTCCCTGAACATGAGCTAGTTGAAATGGCAGCGAGCGATTTAGATTATTCCATCAAGAAAAAGTTGGACACACAATATCTCAGGGATATGGCGCAGCTGGCCGACCGAGTCTGACAAGTCAAACGGTTGAAAGCTGAGAAAACTCAGACTAACAGATACCGTAAGAAAGAAAAAGTGTCGTATGTGGCGGCTGAAGAATGCTCCTCCGACGATGACAAAATCATCAACGAAAGCGAGGTCAACGTGGCTGAACTCAAGCCAGGGCCCCCATACACATGGAAACTACTAAAACCATCAAACGGGAAAAACAGATAAATACGTTGCTAAAACTTATACTTTTGATGTTTCTAAATGTGACGAAATATTTGACTTGTTAGTTAAAGATGGTCAGATAATTATTCCCCTTGGTTTAAAAGACCCCTCTTTAGAAAAAAAAGAAAAAAAGGGGATTTTGAAAATTTCATAATTTCCTTGGTCATAAAACAGCGCAATGTGTTCTTTTCAGGGATTTGGTGCAGAAGGCTTTGAAGGAGGGCCGATTTCAATTTGGTGAAAGGCCAAAGATGCAGGTTGACACTGACCTGCCGAAGGTCGAAGAGGCTTTGTATTCGGAGCTGTATGAGTGCATGATGGTTGAGGTTACTGAGGGTCTCAGCAGACAACCGACAACTGAATTTGTGGAATGCGTGATGGTTGAAGCCACTGAGGGTTCCGACAAAAGAGCTGAGGAAAAATGCGAGGCAGTTTACCCCTAAGCTGGCGAAATCTTGGCAGACTTCCAAGAAAAGTGCAGGGTAAGCGGGTCGAAGGCAGCATTATGCCCTAGATGCAATGTTGTGTTTAATGAGAAAGCTGCTGAGAGATATGAGGCGAGCAAGAAAGAAATGCGCGAGAAGATAAGCCACCCATCCCAAGGTTCGTATTCGACCGGAACGGGGCTCCTCGTCGAAATGAGGAGTACAGGAAGTTGTTCCAAGAGGCACGACCCAAAACTTTTATGCCTCCGTCGGACACCCAACAGGAGAAATGGATGGCACCAATAATCCAGAAAGGAAGCAAAAGGCCAAAATGGAAGGTTTTGGACTTGGAGAAAGAAACGAAAGTCTCTGATAAAAGAGTTGAACCCAGGGGCTATGTGGTATCCCCCAACTATAAAGGGAAAAACCCCATGACCAGGACTCAGTGGAGATGCTATCAACGAAACAAGAAAGCTGGGAAAGAGGCTGTTACTTAACAGTTGAAGCTTGTCGGAACTTCTGGACAAAAACGGCAACACCCAAGAGGAAGGTGGGTAGAAAAGGACAAAGTTATGACAAATCAGACCATGGCAGTGACCGTGGAAGCGTTAGGAGAAAAGGGGGTAGTTTCGACCCAAAGCTCAAAATGTACTTCGACGATTGAAAGCAAGAAGGAGCCAGAATACACCCATCAGTCGGATAAGGAAGAGCCAAAGTATTCTCCTCAGTCGGACGATGAGTACAATCCTTCACCAAACGGGGACTTCGACGAAGACATGTACGATGACACCAATAATGACACCTATGGTGAAGACTTCGTCTTGAACTTTGGTATCGTGTCGATACTACCAACTCAATACGATGTGGTGTCAGAAATCTCTGAAGCAGAAGAGGATTTCGTACCTGACGAAAATTTAGAAGACAAACTGCTATGCTATTATGTGATGAACAATGGTGTGGTCGAAGAACAAACGACCATGTTTGAGAGACCCAGTCCTGGGATAATGTACCATCTGAAGCCGTTATTCATAAAGGCGAAGGTTGATGGAGTGGCAGTCAACAAGGTCTTTGTGGATAGTGAGGCAACTGTCAATCTGATGCCTCACAACTTATTCAAAAAGATTGGAAAGATGGAGGTTGACCTCCGACAACACAACATGGTTCTCTCCAACTACGAAGGGAAGACCAGTAACATCCTTGGAGTTGTCCAAGTGGACTTAGCGGTAGGTACAACCAACAGATCAACACTCTTTATGGTTATCAACTCAAAAGTGAATTTCAACTTACTGTTGGGCCGGGAGTAGATTCATGGAATAGGGGCAGTACCGTCGATAATGCACCAGATATTGACCATCTCGAGGAAAGATGGCATCATCGAGAATATTGAGGTTGATCAAAGTTATTATAAGATCGACGAAGCCAAGGGCAATAAGAAGTCCTTTGATCA
This sequence comes from Lathyrus tuberosus, assembly GCA_022829125.1. Taxonomy (NCBI): domain Eukaryota; kingdom Viridiplantae; phylum Streptophyta; class Magnoliopsida; order Fabales; family Fabaceae; genus Lathyrus; species Lathyrus tuberosus. The sequence continues at coordinate 10,395,070 of JALAZF010000176.1, read as the reverse complement.
ACACCTAGCAAATGTGGCTCCTTGTAATGACGGGTCGGGGTCCTATACCTCCGTCGACACGGGTCGCGTCCTGAACTTAGATCCCGACTATGGGTTTATCTAGGATGCTGCCGACAAAACCATGGAGCCTACAGAGAATCTACCCACGGGGTGGCCAGTAGTCGGTGAAAATGATTGCTGAGTTAGAGAGCATGACTCGAATTTTGGCCTATCTGGCTGAAAACATGAGAATGTCGACATTAGACGTGGAAGAACAATAGGATATAGCTAGCAGAACCGACTGCGACACACAAACGAATGGCCCACAAGGCCAGACAGCAGCTTCAGAAAGCCGAAGGCTTGATTGAATCTATGACAACGAGCCTTTAGGGTTTGAGAAAGACCCAAATAGTGAGTTGCAAAGAATGCAGGCGCAGGACCCACTCGAAGAGGTTGACTTAGGAGATAGGGTTACCAAAAGACCTACATATGTGAGCACCAAAGTTGGGTCAAAGATGAAGGCCAGGCTAATTGAGGTATTAAAGGAATACAAGGATTGCTCCGCCTGGGATTATGGCGAAATGCCTCATTTGAGTCGAAGTGTGGTGGAGCATCGACTTCCAATTTAGCCAGGTAAAAGGCCAGTAAAGCAGCAGCCTCGATGATTCGCTCCAGAGGTGACGTCGAAGATCAAGCAGGAGATCGAGAGACTGCTCAAAAGTCGGTTCATCAGAACTGCAAGGTACGTCGAATGGATATCTAACATAGTGCCCGTTATCAAGAAAAATGGAACCCTTCGAGTCTGTATAAACTTTAGGGATCTAAACAACGCTGCCCCTAAAGATGAATATTCAATGCCTGTGGCAGAGATGCTTGTTGACTCAACGGCAGGGTTCGAATATCTGAGTATACTAGATGACTACTCCGGCTATAACCAAATTCTCATAGCCGAAGAAGATGTTCCCAAAACCGCGTTTCGACGCCCTGGGGCTTTGGGAACATACAAATGGGTTGTAATGCCTTTCGGTTTAAAAAATGCTGGGGAAACCTATCAAAGAGCTATGAATGCTATATTCCATGACTTTATTGAAAATTTTATGAAGGTGTACATTGATGACATTGTGATAAAATCTTCATCAGAGGATGGTCACCTAGACCACCTTCGACGTTCATTCGAGAGAATGAGAAAATATGGATTAAAAATGAATCCACTAAAATGTGCCTTTGGTGTTCATGTAGGGGACTTCCTGAGATTCGTGGTCCACAAGAAAGGCATCGAGATAAACCAGAACAAGACGAAAGCGATCTTGGATCTCAAGCCTCCGTCGACAAAGAAGCAGCTCCAATCTTTGTTAGGGAAGATAAACTTCTTGAGAAGGTTCATATCGAATCTAAGTGGCAAGACAAAGGTGTTTTCGCCATTACTCAAAGCCAAGAAGGAAAATGAGTTCCATTGGGGACAGGAGCTGCAGGAGGCTTTCGATGCAATCAAGGACTATCTTACAAGGCCTCCAATTCTGTTGTCACCAAGTATGAATAAAAACATTAGGTTGTACATTGCAGCGTCGGATACGACCATAGGAAGCATGTTAGCACAAGAAGATAGTAGTGGCGTCGAAAGACCCATTTATTACCTTAGTAGAATGTTAATAGATGCTGAAACTAGGTATACTATGATTGAAAAATTATGCCTATGCATGTACTTCTCATGTATGAAATTAAAGCAATATATTAAACCAGTTGATGTTTATGTTTCATCGCATTTTGATGTTATTAAGCATATGTTATCCAAACCTATTTTGCATAGTCGAATCAGGAAATGGGCACTAGCATTGACTGAGTTTTCCCCAACATACGTTCCTCTAAGGGCTATGAAAGGTCAAATAGTGGCAGACTTTATTGTCGACCATGCACTAGTTGAACCATCGATATGTAGTATCGACGTTGCCCTGTGGAAATTATACTTCGATGGGTCGAGCCATAGAAACGGGGCAGGCATTGGAATTCTGATAGTATCCCCACAGGGTATTCCGACTAAGTTTAAATGCAGAGTCGACGGGAAATGTTCCAATAACGAGGTAGAGTATGAAGCCTTAATCACTGGCTTAAAAATACTCAAAGACCTAGGTGCCAAGGAAGTCGAAATAAGAGGAGACTCAGAATTGGTGATCAAACAAATCACGAGAGAATATAAGTGCGTCAAAGAGCACCTGTTGATGTACTTCTCGATGGCGAAGCGGTTTTTGGAACATTTTGAAGTTGTCAGCATTACGCACGAGCCCAGAATAGAAAATCAAGAGGCCAATGAGCTAGCGCAGATTGCCTCTGGTTACAAGGTGTCGGAAGGAAAGTTGAAGGACTTCATTGAAACTAGGGAGAAGTTGGTGTCGAAAATACACTCACCATCAGACTGGTCAATACCCAAGGCAGTGAGGGCCAACGCCTCGTCGGAGAGTCTGATCGAGGGGTTGGAAAGTTATGAAGTTTTTGTTGTCAGCAATTTGTCATCAACAAATTAGAGAAGATCAATCATTGAGTATCTGGAGAATCTGGTGGGCAGCGCTGATAGGAAGACTAAATATAGAGCATTAAGTTATGTCCTTATGGGAAACAAGTTGCTAAAGAAGACTCTAGAGGGAATATTGGTCAAATGTTTAGGGGACACAGATGCCTACTTGGCAATGTTTGAAGTTCATAGTGGGACGTGTGAAGCTCACCAAGTCGGCCACAAGATGAAATGGTTACTGTTTCGACAGGGTGTCTATTGGCCAAGCATGCTCAAAGATTGTATGGACTTCGCGAAGGGGTGCCAAGACTGTCAGAAGCATGCAAACATTCAGCATGTACCAGCCAGTGAATTATATGCCATCATCAAACCATGGCCCTTTCGAGGTTGGGCTCTAGATGTGATAGGGGAGATTCGACCAGCCTCGTCGAAACAACAAAGATTCATCCTCGTCGGGATAGACTATTTCACAAAATGGATAGAGGTTGTGCCCATAGTGAAAGTGGACCAAGAGACTGTGATAAAATTCATCCAGAATCATATCTTGTATAGATTCGGGATACATGAGACCATCACGATGGATCAAGGCTCTGTAATCGTTGGATAGAAGATGCAAGAGTTCGTAGCAGAAACAGGCTTCAAGTTGGTTACTTCGACGCCATATTATGCTCAGGCAAATGGTCAGGTCGAAGCATCAAATAAAGTGGTAATCGGGCTCATCAAGAAACACGGGCCAAGAAACCAAAGAATTGGCATAAAACGCTTAATCAGATCTTATGGGCTTGTCGGACATCCCCCAAAGAGTCAACGAATTCGACTCCGTTTCGCTTGGCTTTCGTGCATGACGCTGTCTTACCAGCAAAAATTTGCCTACAATCAATCAGGGTGCAACGACAGTATGAAATTCTGTCGGAGCAATATTGGGACATGATGTTAGACGAACTCGTAGACTTAGACGAAGAAAGGATGGTAGCATTGAATATGTTATTACACCAGAAGGCACGGGTTGCCAAGGCATATAACAAGAAGGTCAGGAGGAAGACCTTTGCAGTTAATGACTATGTGTGGAAAGCAATGCAACCCATGGATCGACGGGATCGAACCTTAGGGAAGTGGTCACCAAACTGGGAGGGACCATTTAATGTGATTAAAGTTTTTATCCACAATGCATATGAGGTCCAAGAGTTTGGAATTGACCAACGAGTCTTAAGCGTAAATGGGAAATATCTGAAAAGATATAAACCTATGCTTCAAGAGATTCACATTAAAAAGTAACTTTTCATTAATAAAAAGCCAAAATAGGCCAGGGGGCCAAAATGGCTTACAAAATACCTAGAGGAAATTAAAGCAGTTCGACATGAAAATTAAGGAAACTCAGTGAATCTAGATTTGAAATCTTCAAAAAGAGTTTTCTCATGAACAACCTTGCTCTCAAGAAGCACTTTATTTTTCTGCATTCGGCCAATGGCATCCTTTATCTTGATGGCCGCTTCGACATGAGTAATTTCTTGGGCGATCTCTTGGTCGATGGTCTCCTGAGTGGGCAAGGGCTCAGCTGAATCTAAAGAGGCTTTTTGTTGTTCGACCTCAGCAATATTTCTTGTCAGTTCTGCTATTCGAGCTTGGTAGTCAGATATTTGCAGGTCGAAAGCACGATGCTTGTCAGAACGCTCTTGCTTCTTAGCCTCAAAATCCCCAAGTTTCTTCTCACAAAGTGAGCTGAGATACCACTCGCGTTTCATGTCGTTGTTCTTCAGCCTGATTTGAGCGTCAGCTTGATGACACATGGAAATGTCCTTGGCCAATTGCGTGAAAAGGACTCAAACTCAATTAAGTACGTGGCCATGGGAGCAGGAAGTTGGAATTCAGCAAGCTCATCCAAGATCTTGAACACGTCACAAGCTACAACAGCCTCTTCTGCGATGGCCGCCAGAAATTGTGTCTCGAATAGGTAGGTCCTTAATTGTTGGTGTCGCTCCCAGGATTTTCATCCAGGTACAAACGCGAGAGTGACACGGAAAAACAGAGTCGCCAGCCGTGTAAATTTATCCCAAGAGAGGGAAAAGGAACACCGCATAAACCTGAGGAAGAGGGAAAGGAATGGTCATCGCAACCATAGCCTGGGTTCGGGAGTCGGTTATGCGAGGGGAAGGTGCTAGCACCCCGCGCGTCCATCGTACTCGATGGGATCCACGCTTGTTGCCTAATCTAAGGGTGAGTTATCCTATCATCTATGGCTGTACTGACACGAGGAAGGGGAAAACAAAGACAGACTCGGTAAGACGTCGACGTCCTAGGCCTACGTACCCCCTTTGTGCAATGGGGAATTCAGAGTCAATGTAGTTTGGACCAAGTTCTTTTTGTGTTTTTTATGAGCGGCGTTATGCTCGCGTCCGGCAGTTAGGGTCGATGCATGTTTGCGTCTCAGACGGAAAGTAACGTGCCCTTTTTGAAAATAGCCTTTAGTTTGACAATCCCGAAGGACAAAAAGGTTTGAGGTTGGTTTGTATTTTTTAGGACAGAAGTGGCTTAAGTTAGTTTATAAGTTGCATTGCACCAATGTCTAGGGCACAGGGGCGAATACTTAACGCATCGTCCCAAGATAGGACGCTCGCTAAGCACTCTAGAAAGATGAGAGGAAGCCCCTCATTTCTCATTCCCCACGCTTAAGGCTCGTGCGCAATACACTTTATACTTATTAAGTGTTTTCAAGAAGTTTGAGATGAGAAGAGAGAAGACGCAAGGGTAACTCTAAAGGGGAACTAAGAGTCCTAATGTTATCATGCATGGGTGACCTACGGTTAGTGAGGTTTGACGATAACCTAAACCTAAAGGAAAAAGATGAGAAAAGGGAAGAGTAAGGGTGACCACGGATACTTATCCATGCCCTCAAATAACTTACCTTAGTCCCTGCATAAACGGTTAGTACGAAACAGACAGAAGTGAAAGAAATGAGGTAGATGAAAACCAAACAATGGCATATAAGAGTGGTAACAATCCAAACATGAATTAAGAAGTCAAAGAAACAATCCCAAACAATGGCACAAGTGCCTTTTCAAACAGATAATCAGACAAGATCAAAGATGCGCATACAAGAATATCTCATGCAAAGAGCCATTAAACAAATAGTAAAATAACTTCTAAAATCATCAAATTAAATATCAAAGTTGCTCAACCAGAGACCAACCAAAAACAAAAAAACTCCTGCAAAAAAACAAGATGTTAGTCACTTAAACAATTGGGCAAAGCTCAGGTGAGAAGTAGGGTTTAGTGTGCCAAAGGGAAGGACCAAAATGCAATATGAAATAATTTTTAAAATGATAGAAAAATATTTTAATGCATCTCAGAATGTTGGTGAATGGATGCAAAAGGAATGGATTAAAAATATTTTATGGATGCAGAGAAATAAAATAAACAAATTTAGATATGCATGATGTGGATAATTCAAAAAGAAAATAGACTAAATAATTAATTTAGATGATAAAAATTAAAATAAAAATAAAAATAAAATTTGTGAAAATTTTATAAAATAATAAAAATGATGCATGAATTTTCTGGGATTTTTTTAATGCAAGAATATATTTTTAATAATTAAAAATGAAAATAATAATGAATTAATAAAAATAAAATATGAAATGGGCATGGGGGTGAGTTTAGCAAGCCACCCACGTTGAAATGTTAATGGGCTGGCGAAGGTGGGGTGTTAATAGCGAGCCCGGACTTAAATCCATCAGAAAATAAGAAAATAAAAAAGAAAGGCAGCACATGTGGACTTGGTCAAAGGGCTGACTCAACACCTTCCGTTGGATTGATCTGTGGTCCTCAAGAAGTCAACAAAATTTACCAGTATTTACGATCAGTGGTCACGATTAGCACGCACACCACACTTATCAAACACGCACGCACACGTGATCACCCAGTGTACCATACTCCTCCCATGTGCACGACACATGTCTTTTTAATGTGCTGGCTTATTCGTGGCCATTTGATTCATCCAACATCCCTGATTTGGTCAACTAAAAATAAAAGTAAATAAAATGAAATAAAATGATTGGGCGTACACGGTAAGGGCCATGGGGTAATAAACATGAGATTACTAATTAAAATTCAGAAAAAAAATAAAAGAAAAAACACATGGCGCGATCTAGACCGTGTGATCAACACAATGGACGGCTGAGGAGTCGTCTTCTTCCTTGGAACCCCTCACCGGCCGGAAATCCTCAGGTCGCCGGAGCCTAGCTCCGGCCGCCCCTTGCTTCACCTGCAATCTTAAAAAATACCCAGAAAACGCAAAGGGGTACATGTTCTTGACCAGAAAATCGTGAGGATTCCAAATATCCCATCCAAATTTGCAAACAACAAGTGCATAATAAAAAACGAAAGGAGAAAATTTACCAGTATTTACGATCAGTGGTCACGATTAGCACGCACACCACACTTATCAAACACGCACGCACACGTGATCACCCAGTGTACCATACTCCTCCCATGTGCACGACACATGTCTTTTTAATGTGCTGGCATATTCGTGGCCATTTGATTCATCCAACATCCCTGATTTGGTCAACTAAAAATAAAAGTAAATAAAATGAAATAAAATGATTGGGCGTACACGGTAAGGGCCATGGGGTAATAAACATGAGATTACTAATTAAAATTCAGAAAAAAAATAAAAGAAAAAACACATGGCGCGATCTGGACCGTGTGATCAACACAATGGACGGCTGAGGAGTCGTCTTCTTCCTCGGAACCCCTCACCGGCCGGAAATCCCCAGGTCGCCGGAGCCCTAGCTCCGGCCGCCCCTTGCTTCACCTGCAATCTTAAAAAATACCCAGAAAACGCAAAGGGGTACATGTTCTTGACCAGAAAATCGTGAGGATTCCAAATATCCCATCCAAATTTGCAAACAACAAGTGCATAATAAAAAACTAAAGGAGAAAGGTTAGGGCATAAAACTTTAAACGCACCAAACAAGCAATATACGCATCCATATTCAAAACAAATCATATCAGCATGATCTATAGACATTACACAACATTATGCACGATTAAAATTCAAGTTTCATGATCACGAAAAAACCCACCAACCTGAGGTGGTACAATCTGAATCCTTGTCTTTGGCTGCGAATGATGGTTGATTTTTACTCTATGGATCACCAGGAAGAGGTTTGTGGAAGAAGTTCTTGAAAAAACCTTGTGAATTGTGAGGTTTGTTGAAGAAAAGCTTTAGGGTTCAAGTTGTTGTTCTCCTCCAAATGCACGTGAATCTTAACCTAACCAGTGCATGGATGAGTTTAAATACTCTAGGATTTCTCACTGATAATGGTTTGGGCTTGGGCAATTCTTTGTTTAATGAGTTTTTGAATAATTTTGGAAAATTGCATTATGTTAATTACACCCTCTCCCATGCATGGATATCCAACTATTTCATGATGGATCACTCATTGATAAATTGCTAATCACACCTCACTTGAAATTGGGCCTTGAAACCATTTGATTCATGAGTTTTCAACATCTTGGCAATTTTTGAATAATGGAAAATAAGTGAAGATTACACCATGGAATTTCTTGATTCTTGGGCCCAAAATAATCCTCAAGGAATGTTCTTTGATATTAGAATGTGGCATGAAGCAATGGAATTGATTATAGGTCATTATGCCCAAAGTTGTGAAAATGGAGTCATGAGAAACCCTAAAAACCACTCTGCCTTCTGTTGATCATAACTAGAGTTTCACAAATGATATGGAGACCCACTAGTACTTGTTGGAAAGAGGAGAAAAAGATATTCAACTTTCATGTTGGAGGAAAATTCATTTGAAGCTTTCTTGATGGTGAAAAGTCAAGTTGAATGAAGGGTAAAAACTTGCCAAAAATGGAAACTTTTCATTATAGGTCACTTTCCCAATTTAGAAACTTTGCACCAACTCCTGATTCTTGATAAATGGCATGAAACTTGACTTTTGAGGACCATATGAGGATGTGAGACCTTGAAAACCTTGGAGAGAACCTCAAAATTCCACAGTTGACTTCTCCTCTCACCGTTGACTTTTACTCCATTCACCTGATTTCCAATCTTCTGATCAATTAAGTCTCTCCTGAACCAAACTGATGGACAATCTTCCACTCCTTGATGCTTAGGGACCCAAGGAATACCATGGAATAAAGTTTTGCCCAAAAAAATCAGAAATAAACTGACTTTATAGCAAACCCTAGTTTTGGTACCCTCAGTCTAGGAGGAAATAACACAGTCTCCAAATCCAAATTCCTCTGAATATGATGTGTATCCTCTCCAACAAAGATAATATATGTCATTTAGTGATGATAAAAACCCAAGGAGCTTGCCCATTGGAGCAATAAACCCAAGAATTTCAAAACCCTAATTCATGCACTGGTTAGGAGAGAGTGATCCACTTGAGCTCTCTTGCTTGACCCTCTGAAGAATATCTCATGCACCTTGACCCCATGCTAAGAACCAATGATATGCACATATGATAATGCAAAAATGCAATGAAACATAAGCCAGTTAGTACTAAAGTAAGGAGGGCAAATTTTGGGGTGCTACAGCTGCCCCTATTCAATCAAGTTGGTCCTGAGGGTATGATAGCGACGACTTTCAGACGATCAGGATGCACAGAGATTGAATACCACAGAACCCAGAAATTTGTAATCCTCCATAAATGCTGTAATGAAACAAACTCTCCCAGGTTATGTCATCTCTGCTGACAAAGAGAACTGACAAAGGAGTCTCAAAATACGCCATCCCTGCTGATAAAGGGAACTGACAAAGGAAATATCCAAAAAGATTGCTATCCCTGCTGATAAAGAGAACTAGCAACACAAAATCCATCCCTGCTGATAAAGAGAACTAGCAAAACAAAAGCCATCCCTGCTGATGAAGGGAACTGACGAAGAAAAGTCTTCAAAAGGCTGCTATCTCTGCTGATAAAGAGAACTAGCGAAATGGATGCCATCCCTGCTGATAAAGGGAACTGACGAAAGAAAATCTTCCAAAAGATTGCTATCTCTGCTGATGAAGAGAACTAGCAATACTAAATGCCATCCCTGCTGATAAAGGGAAACTGAAAAAAGAAAATCTTCAAAAGATTGCTATCTCTGCTGATAAAGAGAAACTAGCAATATAAATGCCATCCCTGCTGATAAAGGGAAACTGACAAAAGAAAATCTTCAAAAGATTGCTATCTCTGCTGATAAAGAGAAACTAGCAATACCAATGTCATCCCTGCTGATAAAGGGAAACTGACAAAAGAAAATCTTCAAAAGATTGTTATCTCTGCTGATAAAGAGAAACTAGCAATACCAATGCCATCCCTGCTGATAAAGGGAAACTGACAAAAGACAATCTCCAAAAGCTTGCTATCTCTGCTGATAAAGAGAAACTAGCAAAATAAATGCCATCCCTGCTGATAAAGGGAAACTGACAAAAGAAAATCTTCAAAATATTGCTATCTCTGCTGATAAAGAGAAACTAGCAAAATAAATGCCATCCCTGCTGATAAAGGGAAACTGACAAAAGAAAATCTTCAAAAGATTGTTATCTCTGCTGATAAAGAGAAACTAGCAATACCAATGCCATCCCTGCTGATAAAGGGAAACTGACAAAAGAAAATCTTCAAAAGATTGTTATCTCTGCTGATAAAGAGAAACTAGCAATACCAATGCCATCCCTGCTGATAAAGGGAAACTGACAAAAAGAAAATCTTCAAAAGATTGCTATCTCTGCTGATAAAGAGAAACTAGCAATATAAATGCCATCCCTGCTGATAAAGGGAAACTGACAAAAGAAAATCTTCAAAAGATTGTTATCTCTGCTGATAAAAAGAAACTAGCAAAATAAATGCCATCCCTGCTGATAAAGGGAAACTGACAAAAGAAAATTTTCAAAAGATTGCTATCTCTGCTGATAAAGAGAAACTAGCAATATAAATGCCATCCCTGCTGATAAAGGGAAATTGACGAAAGAAAATCTTCCAAAAGATTGCTATCTCTGCTGATGAAGAGAACTAGCAATACTAAATGCCATCCCTGCTGATAAAGGGAAATTGACAAAATAAAATCTTCAAAAGATTGCTATCTCTGCTGATAAAGAGAAACTAGCAATATAAATGCCATCCCTGCTGATAAAGGGAAACTGACAAAAGAAAATCTTCAAAAGATTGCTATCTCTGCTGATAAAGAGAAACTAGCAATACCAATGCCATCCCTGTTGATAAAGGGAAACTGACAAAAGAAAATCTTCAAAAGATTGCTATCTCTGCTGATAAAGAGAAACTAGCAATATCAATGCCATCCCTGCTGATAAAGGGAAACTGACAAAAGAAAATCTTCAAATGATTGTTATCTCTGCTGATAAAGAGAAACTAGCAATACCAATGCCATCCCTGCTGATAAAGGGAAACTGACAAAAGAAAATCTTCAAAAGATTGCTATCTCTGCTGATAAAGAGAAACTAGCAAAATAAACGCCATCCCTGCTGATAAAGGGAAACTGACAAAAGAAAATCTCCAAAGATTGCTATCTCCGCTGATAAAGAGAAACTAGCAAAATAAATGCCATCCCTGCTGATAAAGGGAAACTGACAAAAGAAAATCTTCAAAAGATTGCTATCTCTGCTGATAAAGAGAAACTAGCAATACCAATGCCATCCCTGCTGATAAAGGGAAACTGACGAAAGAAAATCTCCAAAAGCTTGCTATCTCTGCTGATAAAGAGAAACTAGCAAAATAAATGGCGACTTCACTGGGGATAATGTAAAACAAAACTTCTGGTTTAAGCCACCTCTGGCAAACAAAATATGTCAAGCAAGAACGGGATTTCACAAAAGAGAAAGGCCAGACAAACTTCTAACGGACCCATGATCCACAGATAAGATGGCTCCGCCGGGGAAAGGAGAAGTCTAAATAAAAGACTCTGCCGGGGAGCACCAGTATGAGGAACGCATCCCTCCAAAATCTCCTGAGTTATGCCATCTCTGCTGAGAAAGAGAACTGGCAAGGAAAGTACCAAACCAGGCTTATGCTTCGAATGCAAATGTTTGAATTTTGACGTAATGCTCCACACGAAGTGGAAATGCTACGCGTTTGAGGATGCAATGCAAATGCTTATGACATGCAAAAAGGGTCCCTCCAGCAAAATAAATGCCAGAGAGAAAAGATCCCTTCAGTTGGGGATGACAAAAATAAATTGCCCTCTGAATCTAGGAACTCTGCTGAGAAGGGTCATACTGATCGACTCTTCGGATCAACAACTTCTGCTGGGGATGAAATCCCGAAAGAACTACCGGGGACCCCACCTATCTTTCATTGAAGGTAACATCCAAAACCTGAGATTTCTCCTCTGCTGGGGGAGTTGAGAATGAACGCCAATAACGGAACCGGAAGTCTGTTACTGAAAATTGCTAATATCCAATTGGCTCAGAACCTGCTGGGGAAAACAGTTCGTGATACTAGCCTGCTTGGGGATGCTGCTAATCTTAGCCTGCTGGCGGGGAGAATGACTTTACTCCCATCTTGCTGGGGACTAGAATATGACATTGTCGGCAAAAGTACACTTCCTGACTGGATGGGGGAAGTGAGCACCATGATTCTGTGGGGAAATAATGTCTTGATCCGGAGAAAATACCTCCCAAGTCTCCTGCTGGGAGAAGTCTGCTCTGCTGAGGAAAGTTTGTCCTACTGGGGAAGGAGCAATCTCAATGCTGGGGAGAGCCAACTGTTGGGGATGTACAATCTGTTGCCCTGCAACCTGACTTGTCTTTATGGTCATAAGCGGCTCTTTAAACTTTTCATCTCAAGAGGATTTTACAGAAGATCGGGCGTTCGTACTACCCCAGGGTCTTCAAACTCTTGGAGAGATTTATCATATCTCGACATAACTGCCCTAGTCTTCATAATCCATGACGTACATTACCTCGAAGGGGATCATAATGACTTGACAATACTCTGCTTTAGCATCTTGAACCTTGAGGAGGTGTTTTCAATTAACCATTTTCAGGAGTGGACGATCTCCCATGCTCTAGAGGTGGCCTGCCCCACTATGGGCTTCGAAGTGACTTTGCCCCTGATCCTAGAATGAATGCCCCAGAATAACTGAATTTTGGAGAGTTTTCTCGACGGACCGCCCCAGGTTGGCTACATCTTAACACGACTTACTGGGGAGAGCCCACTCTACACTGAGTCTCTTGGCAGCATGCCCTTCGATATGATTGTCTTTCAGAATTTTCAAGCATCTCAACTTGGTAGGATCAAGCTTCTTGACTGACGTTCACTATGTAAGTTGCCATTGATGTTTAGGCACATGTATGCAAATAGAACAAGTTATTTATGAGAATGATAATCCTAATGCAACACTCATGTTAACCTTAAAGTTTTTATTGAAAATGCGTCGCCGAGCCTTGTGAATGAATCACTTGCTGGGATGATTTTTGAATGGCAAAAACAATGCGCACATGCAATACCAACAAATCTTATTAGCACAACTCATAGGAGTCAGGAACGCCATCCGGTTGGAGTACGCTTTCAGACTGAACCCTGTTTCAATTAGGACTTTTAAGGGCTGTAACGTGGTCTGGTTCACGGTTTCAGAAAAAGGATTTATGGCTCAAAATTTATCGGTGCCCACCCACCCTTCGTGATGTTCTCCAGTCTTATGTTCAGTTAATCTGACCCAAACGCTCATCTCTCAAAAGGTTTATGATCTTTAAGGAACCTACGCCACTAATGGTTTGGCACCAAAGGGGGTTTTAGAATAACAGTCACCCCTTTTTTATCTTGTGTCTGTGATCACACGAATTTGTTCTTATCGGGGATTTTCTTTTGTAATGCTTTTCACTTCTCTTTCTTCTGCTTTTTTTTATCCCTGATTTTTGCCTGGACTGGCTCTTTTGAGCTTTTCGATTTTTAAGTCCAGCGGGATGCCCTAACTTTTGGCTAAGTCGCTTGTTTTCAAATTTTCGACTTAGCGGGCTTTTCTTTTTTTATTTCCCTTTTTCGAACAAAGCGTGTGACAATGGTTGTCTTACTTGCTTGAAAGGGTTGTGACTGCCTCACTCCTTGATTGTTGAAGGATAACCATTGTGGTTGCACACTCTCCTTGAAATTTGAACGCTCGGTCAAACTAACTGACGCCTACCCTGCCCCTGGGTTAAGTATGAGGGTTTTTTCGTACGAAAGAAACTCCTACTTCAAGGCTCAAAGGGGTTAATGAGGGTCTATCTCCCTTATATCTCCAGTGTTTAGGGGTTTGAAACAATGCATGTACATCCTCAATAGGGTTCTATCCATACAACCATAGATTTTGCGTTTTCGTCTCATCATCCTCCCTCAAGAGTTCTAAACAAGAAAATTGGTATTGCAGTGCATATAAACATTTAAGAGTGAAAACGAATGGATTACTTCAAGAAAAACATACTCATTGCATTAACATCATCATAAAAAACAATCAAGTCTTACATGCATACGATGCTTTAACAAGAAATGAAAAACTACAAATGAAAATGCAATTAAAGAAGCTGAAGATTGCCATTGCTGAGGAAGCTTAGTTCTGTCTGGACGTACTTGCAGACTGTGTGTTCATTTGAGAAAGGAGGCTTCCATTGACGTACATATCATCTTCAGTGAATACAATGATCTTTGAGTCTACCAGGTCTTGCACCTTGTGCTTGAATACATTACACTCATCAATTGTGTGCCCAAACGTTCCCGAGTGGAACTCGCACCTAGCAGTCATGTCATAATCCAGAGGAATAGGGTACGGTACTGGCGCAGTACCCCTCGTTTGAATCAGAGAGTTCTTGAGCAGACGAGTAAACAACTGACTATAAGGGATAAGAATAGGATTAAATATCCTTTTGGGCCCTCTTGGTCTCGGTTGCCCCTGCTGCTGATAATTCTGCTGTCGGTGCTGATTTGGGCGCCTCACATGCGCTTGCACTTTCCGTTCCATATTTGGCTGAAGCACAAACAAAGGTTGCTGACGTAGAGCTTCTGCAGCGAAAGGTTGTGGAGAAAGTCCATGACATGAGGTGGATCTTACAAAGAAGCGAGGAGTCTCCACTTCTTTTGCAACAATTGGAGTAACATCACCTTGTATATTCACGCCGCCCGACTTGAACTCAATTGCCCCTGCATCAATCAAATCCTGTACTCGATGCTGAAAGGCCCTACATTCCTCCACGGTATGCCCTGGTGCCCCAGAATGGAAATCACAATGGGCTCTTGCATCATAGCCTGGTGGAGGATTGCCGGTGTGAGGAGCCAAAGTCCTTTTCTGTACCAGTTGAAACTGAAGGAGATGCGGCAATAGTTGAGAATATGGCATAGGGGGCGGATGAAAAACTCTTTCAGACTTCTTCTGCCCCTGTGTATACTTTTTTCCCTTGGGCTTCTCTTGGGAACCAAAACCTAGCTACTGTTGGGAGAGTTCTGGAACTTCCGCTTGTGGAAGAGACTCGCGAGGTAATCCATGATTTAAATCAAATTCCAAAGAGATGGGAGGAGTAAGGATCTCTGTTGTGGAAGAGGGCACATGACTGTCTTCCTTCTTCAACACTATTTTCAAAATCTCTATGACCAAACCCATCTGAGTCTTCATCTGACTGATCTCCTCCCTCAGCATCCTCTGCTCCTGGAGCATGTCTTCCCCAAATTGCCTCATACCTTCAGTTCACTCAACTCAGCTTGAACTCGCTCCATGGTCAACTCTTGAATGGCCTGAGGAGTTAAATCTACAATTCTGAGATGGGAACAAGATAAGAACACCGGAGATAAATACCTGTCATGTAAAATGATTATGCAAAATGATTATGAATATGCAAATGCAAATGAACATGTTTGAATATTCGTAGGGCGATCCACCCCTTGATTTCAGTTTAACAATAAGATAGGACGGAATTTCTGCTCATATATTAAGAAAACCAGAGGAAAACCAAATGTCAACAATCATGATCCAAGGCAACAAGTCTGACCATAAAAAATCATAGAGGTCCCAACCAATAAGCCTGGTGGTGATCCAAATACAATAAAAGAGAATAGACAACTACGGCATGTCATCAAAGTTCACAAGTGTCAATCCCCCCCATCCATTATGCTTTATGCACCATTCTTGAATCTCCTTGAACAACTTTCTGGTGTCGGGATACTTTGGTCTCTGAATTAGTTCTTGAATGAGAAGGTCTCTCCTGTGTATGATCCCATCCAAGTATCGGCAATGTAACTCCCAAGCGTCTTCTTCAGAAACACCATCCATGTTAGGTCCCTCATGTCTAGATCTCTTCACTTCAGCTTGGACCTTCAGTTCCTCTATGGAGGCTATGGCTTCATTAAGTCGACCTTCGACTGCTTGTCTCTTGAATACCCCTGACAGTATCTCAGCGTCTTTCTTCTTGAGCTTCAACTTCAACTCATCAATCTGGGCTAGATAACCGTCTTCCTTTCTCTTATTCTCAGCCATGGCAGTCTCTTGGTGATCATTGAACCTGTGAATCATCAACAAAGCCTTGTCTAATTCCTCCTTCTTGGACTCGAGAACCTTACTGATACCATCCAAAGCTTCTTTCATCCTTTGTCTAGATGTGACCATGTCAGCTAGCTCTCTTTCTGCCTTAGCAAGAAGCTCTGTCTTCAACTTGGCGGTATGAACAGCTTCACCCCGCTCATGTTTCCACTGATAAATCTCTCTTTTTAGCTCACTATTTTCTTCCCTCAGCCTTTCCTTTTCAGCCCATAACCTATTATACTTCTCCAACTCAACTGTGGTAGGAGGCTCGATCATCAAAGGATACAAAGGTGGTTCCACCGGGAAGGGAAGAAGCTCCTCTTCTGCTCTCTTCTTAATCCACTCTTTATAGGACGGGAAAGCCCAGTTATTACATTTCCCGAATGACATTTTACCCTTCTTGGTTACCTGTTTCCAAGCATTCACAACCTTCCTTATCATCTCTTGATCCTCAATACCATTGAAGAATAAGGACTCTCTGACATCTCGCTCTTCGGGTGGACTTTTCAGAGGATAACCAAACTGCCTGATAACTAGGGAAGGATTGTAGTTAATTCCACCTTTCCTCCCTATCAAGGGTACATTAGGGAATTCCCCGCACTTGTAAATAATCTCCATTCCTAGCAAGTCATGATTGATCCAAACAATGTTGTCAGCAGTCAAGCCCATAACCCTCTTTGACCACTTCAGAGAATCTTTCGTATAAACGAAAGCGCCAAATTCGGGGAGACGACTCAGAAACCAAGTAGATAAGAGTGGTGCACAACAACTCACAGTTTTTCCACGCCTATTCTCATTCTTGTAGTGAACTGAGTGATACACATCACCTAGCAAGGTAGGTATAGGATTCTTCGAAATAAAGATTCTGACGGCATGCATATCCACCAGATCAGGAACATTCGGAAACAGGACAATCCCATAGATGCACGTAGCTAGAATAGCTTGGAAAGTAGTCCAATTCTTCTCTTTGACATGTATGCAAGCTTGATCAAACAAGAACTTCAATAAGAAACCCTTAACTCCTTGTTTTTCTTCAATATTACTGTTCAGAACGGATTCACCAATATGAAGAGCAACAGCCATTTCTTTTACCCCAGGGTGTTCTTCAGAAAAGAAAACTATGTCATCCCTGATAGGGATTCCCAAAATAAATGAGAACTCCTCCAACGTTGGGGCCAAGATGTAATCTGGGAAAGTGAAGCAAAGCAAAGACGGATCGTAGAACTGAAGAAGTGTATGAATAGCATCCTTCTCATACTTGGAGATATTATAAACAAACTTCAAAAGTCTCCCATACCCTCCACTGAACTCTGTACGAACTCGGGGACCAGCCATATTAATCAATTTGTGAATCAATGTCAAAGTCGGATCTGGGAACGAATAGGCAACAATCTTCTTTCTCTGGACATCCATGCTGAAGTAACCTCAGAAAACCGGAATCAAGAGTAAGATGCAAGCCCTGAAAAATGTCAAACATGTTAGAATGCAAGAAAATGACATGCTCATGCAAACATGGGGTCAAGGCAACACTGCTGGATGTGCTGTGCTGTTAACTGAACGAGAACCACAACCCAGAAAACCAGAATTCGGAACCACTGAGATAACCAAGAACCCAAATAATCGGACAGTGATGAGAAATCCAGAAAACAGGGTAGGTTTAAGGTTTCGGTTACCTGCAACCCTGCAAACACCCATCCCTTCTCACGTGTGGGTACTAGGATGTTCAGTATCCTGGGCTCTCAGGTCGAGAAACGATGATACGTTCACCATTTCTGGTTTGGCATCATCGTCAATCGAGGAGGCCTCAACTGATTCTCCAAAGCGAAAGGTCCTCAGCTTTGGCACTGAGGTCGAGAAACAATAGTACATTCATCCCTCAGGGTACAGTACTATCGTCAATTGAGGAGTGCCTCCACTGATTCTCTTCAAGAAGTAGGGACCATCCTATGCGAGTTCCAAAGTGGGCCCTCGGGTGCGAATGGGTTTGCCACAGGATGTGGTCTGCCACTGTCACCACTAAAGAGGGATGTTTCCACTAAGGTCCTCGATGATCGGTCACCAGAGTCGACAGCTCTCTAGATCAACACCCCAACATGCGCAAGACACACACGTTAGAATGCATCCCAAGATAGCCTCGTCTGGTTGTGAATTTCGTGAACACACAAACGTACTAAGCGGGCACGTAGGTCCCACTACTTTCCACTCTAGTCCTAGGGTATACTCAAGCCTGGGTATTGAGCTTATCTCTCAGACCCACCCAACCTGCAAAACAAGAACAGCCAGCACAACACAGCAGTATGACAGTAATAAAAATGGAATGTAATGCAGAAAAGCTGTAAAAATAAAATACAACAAATAAAACAAAACAAACACAAAGACAACCAAAGAGAACAAAGACAAGCAAGCGCTAGGATTGACTCGCTTAGGGATGGACCAGCATAGGTCAACCATAGTCCCCAGCAGAGTCGCCAGCTGTCGCTCCCAGGATTTTCATCCAGGTACAAACGCGAGAGTGGCGCGGAAAAACAGAGTCGCCAGCCGTGTAAATTTATCTCAAGAGAGGGAAAGGGAACACCGCATAAACCTGAGGAAGAGGGAAAGGAATGGTCATCGCAACCATAGCCTGGGTTCGGGAGTCGGTTACGCGAGGGGAAGGTGCTAGCACCCCACGCGTCCATCGTACTCGATGGGATCCACGCTTGTTGCCTAATCTAAGGGTGAGTTATCCTATCATCTATGGTTGTACTGACACGAGGAAGGGGAAAACAAAGATAGACTCGGTAGGACGTCGACGTCCTAGGCCTACGTACCCCCTTTGTGCAATGGGGAATTCAGAGTCAACGTAGTTCGGACCAAGTTCTTTTTGTGTTTTTTATGAGCGGCGTTAAGCTCGCGTCCGGCAGTTAGGGTCGATGCATGTTTGCGTCTCAGACGGAAAGTAACGTGCCCTTTTTGAAAATAGCCTTTAGTTTGACAATCCCGAAGGACAAAAAGGTTTGAGGTTGGTTTGTATTTTTTAGGACAGAAGTGGCTTAAGTTAGTTTATAAGTTGCATTGCACCAAAGTCTAGGGCACAGGGGCGAATACTTAACGCATCGTCCCAAGACAGGACGCTCGCTAAGCACTCTAGAAAGATGAGAGAAAGCCCCTCATTTCTCATTCCCCACGCTTAAGGCTCGTGCGCAATACACTTTATACTTATTAAGTGTTTTCAAGAAGTTTGAGATGAGAAGATAGAAGACACAAGGGTAACTCTAAAGGGGAACTAAGAGTCTTAATGTTATCATGCATGGGTGACCTACGGTTAGTGAGGTTTGACGATAACCTAAACCTAAAGGAAAAATATGAGAAAAGGGAAGAGTAAGGGTGACCACGGATACTTATCCATGCCCTCAAATAACTTACCTTAGTCCCTGCATAAACGGTTAGTACGAAACAGACAGAAGTGAAAGAAATGAGGTAGATGAAAACCAAACAATGGCATATAAGAGTGGTAACAATCCAAACATGAATTAAGAAGTCAAAGAAACAATCCCAAACAATGGCACAAGTGCCTTTTCAAACAGATAACCAGACAAGATCAAAGATGCGCATACAAGAATATCTCATGCAAAGAGCCATTAAACAAATAGTAAAACAACATCTAAAATCATCAAATTAAATATCAAAGTTGCTCAACCAGAGACCAACCAAAAACAAAAAAACTCCTGCAAAAAAACAAGATGTTAGTCACTTAAACAATTGGGCAAAGCTCAGGTGAGAAGTAGGGTTTAGTGTGCCAAAGGGAAGGACCAAAATGCAATATGAAATAATTTTAAAAATGATAGAAAAATATTTTAATGCATCTCAGAATGTTGGTGAATGGATGCAAAAGGAATGGATTAAAAATATTTTATGGATGCAGAGAAATAAAATAAACAAATTTAGATATGCATGATGTGGATAATTCAAAAAGAAAATAGACTAAATAATTAATTTAGATGATAAAAAATAAAATAAAAATAAAAATAAAATTTGTGAAAATTTTATAAAATAATAAAAATGATGCATGAATTTTCTGGGATTTTTTTAATGCAAGAATATATTTTTAATAATTAAAAATGAAAATAATAATGAATTAATAAAAATAAAATATGAAATGGGCATGGGGGTGCGTTTAGCAAGCCACCCACGTTGAAATGTTAATGGGCTGGCGAAGGTGGGGTGTTAATAGCGAGCCCGGACTTAAATCCATCAGAAAATAAGAAGAAAAAAAAAAAAGGCCGCACATGTGGACTTGTTCAAAGGGCTGACTCAACACCTTCCGTTGGATTGATCTGTGGTCCTCAAGAAGTCAACAAAATTTACCAGTATTTAAGATCAGTGGTCACGATTAGCACGCACACCACACTTATCAAACACGCACGCACACGTGATCACCCAGTGTACCATACTCCTCCCATGTGCACGGCACATGTCTTTTTAATGTGCTGGCATATTCGTGGCCATTTGATTCATCCAACATCCCTGATTTGGTCAACTAAAAATAAAAGTAAATAAAATGAAATAAAATGATTGGGCATACACGGTAAGGGCCATGGGGTAATAAACATGAGATTACTAATTAAAATTCAGAAAAAAAATAAAAGAAAAAACACATGGCGCGATCTGGACCGTGTGATCAACACAATGGACGGCTGAGGAGTCGTCTTCTTCCTTGGAACCCCTCACCGGCCGGAAATCCCCAGGTCGCCGGAGCCCTAGCTCCGGCCACCCCTTGCTTCACCTGCAATCTTAAAAAATACCCAGAAAACGCAAAGGGGTACATGTTCTTGACCCGGAAATCGTGAGGATTCCAAATATCCCATCCAAATTTGCAAACAACAAGTGCATAATAAAAAACAAAAGGAGAAAGGTTAGGGCATAAAACTTTAAACGCACCAAACAAGCAATATACGCATCCATATTCAAAACAAATCATATCAGCATGATCTATAGACATTACACAACATTATGCACGATTAAAATTCAAGTTTCATGATCACGAAAAAACCCACCAACCTGAGGTGGTACAATCTGAATCCTTGTCTTTGGCTGCGAATGATGGTTGATTTTTACTATATGGATCACCAGGAAGAGGTTTGTGGAAGAAGTTCTTGAAAAAACCTTGTGGATTGTGAGGTTTGTTGAAGAAAAGCTTTAGGGTTCAAGTTGCTGTTCTCCTCCAAATGCACGTGAATCTTAACATAACCAGTGCATGGATGAGTTTAAATACTCTAGGGTTTCTCACTGATAATGGTTTGGGCTTGGGCAATTCTTTGTTTAATGAGTTTTTGAATAATTTTGGAAAATTGCATTATGTTAAGTACACCCTCTCCCATGCATGGATATCCAACTATTTCATGATGGATCACTAATTGATAAATTGCTAATCACACCTCACTTGAAATTGGGCCTTGAAACCATTTGATTCATGAGTTTTCAACATCTTAGCAATTTTTGAATAATGGAAAATAAGTGAAGATTACACCATGGAATTTCTTAATTCTTGGGCCCAAAATAATCCTCAAGGAATGTTCTTTGATATTAGAATGTGGCATGAAGCAATGGAATTGATTATAGGTCATTATGCCCAAAGTTGTGAAAATGGAGTCATGAGAAACCCTAAAAACCACTTTGCCTTCTGTTGATCATAACTGGAGTTTCACAAATGATATAGAGACCCACTAGTACTTGTTGGAAAGAGGAGAAAACGATCTTCAACTTTCATGTTGGAGGAAAATTCATTTGAATCATTCTTGATGGTGAAAAGTTAAGTTGAATGAAGGGTAAAAACTTGCCAAAAATGGAAACTTTTCATTATAGGTCACTTTCCCAATTTAGAAACTTTGCACCAACTCCTGATTCTTGATAAATGGCATGAAACTTGACTTTTGAGGACCATATGAGGATGTGAGACCTTGAAAACCTTGGAGTGAACCTCAAAATTCCACAGTTGACTTCTCCTCTCACCGTTGACTTTTACTCCATTCACTTGATTTCCAATCTTCTGATCAATTAAGTCTCTCCTGAACCAAACTGATGGACAATATTCCACTCCTTGATGCTTAGGGACCCAAGGAATACCATGGAATCAAGTCTTGCCCAAAAAATTCAGAAATAAACTGACTTTATAGCAAACCCTAGTTTTGGTACCCTCAGTCTAGGAGGAAATAGCACAGTCTCCAAATCCAAATTCCTCTAAATATGATGTGTATCCTCTCCAACAAAGATAATATATGTCATTTAGTGATGATAAAAACCCAAGGAGCTTGCCCATTGGAGCAATAAACCCAAGAATTTCAAAACCCTAATTCATGCACTGGTTAGGAGAGAGTGGTCCACTTGAGCTCTCTTGCTTGACCCTCTGAAGAATATCTCAGGCACCTTGACCCCATGCTAAGAACCAATGATATGCACATATGATAATGCAAAAATGCAATGAAACATAAGCCAGTTAGTACTAAAGTAAGGAGGGCAAATTTTGGGGTGCTACAGTTGGAGCTTGAGGGAGAAGGAGGTATCCACGTCTGGAGCTGGTATGGTCGTCGAACTAGTGGGTTGAGCGTCCTCAGACTCTTTATGAAGCTTATGCAATGCCTTCAGGGTCGCTGCTGGTTTTGTTTGCTTGGTTTCCAGAATCTCCTCTGGGGTAAGGATTTTGTCGACAACAGGCAGAGGTATGTTTGAGCCACTTTCAGGGACTTTAGGGTTCATATCGACATCGGCGACGGTGGCAACAATCGAAGGATTTATGTTATCACCAAGGTCTGCACCGTCATCTCCAGTCTTAGAGTTGCCATGTTGAGGAGGGGGTGTTTTTGCCACTAAGTTCTCCTTTGTCGAGGTCATCTGGAATTCGTCGACTGTCTGAGGACTTGGCATGGTTGTGGTTTCAGGAGGATTAGTGTTGGTAGCTGGTTCAGTATCATCTTTTTCTACAGTGGTCGAAGCAACCACGGTTTCCTGCAAGACAAGTTTCAGTGAGAAGATTGTCCAAATACCAGCAGAAATAATGGAGCAGATGAATACCTTTGCAGATTGTGGAGGAGGTGCTTTAGGAAGAACTTCAGCTTGAATGGGCTTGAAGACTTTATTAAGGTTTTATGGGACAACAGGGTCCACAGTCGAAGTGGCCGCCTTTGAAGGCGTTTTCTTGGTTAAAGCTCCTTTCTTTCTCACCAATGGAGTGGCTGAAGGAGACGTTGGGGCTGTAGTGGGGAAGACCCGGGATTGGGTACTTTCATCTGACACAAATCCCTCAGGAGATGGGGCTTTTTCATGAGCCTATGCAGACAAAAAGTCAGACGAATGGTAGAAGCAAATGCGAAGGAATAAGGAAACAAGATATACCTGTGGAATTGTGGTCTTGGTTTTCTTGGCAGGCCTGACAGAGGTCAACACAACAGTCGTTTCCCGTTTTTGACCCTAAAGATAAGCCAAAATGGTTAGTTAAAGCTCATGGATAAAATAGAATTGAAGAGTCCAGAGTCTACCTTCTTTGATGGGTCTTCTGTGGCGTCAATAGCTTGGGGGTCCTCGACAGGAGCGGGAATTAGGGGATTAGGTGCTTCGTCAGCAAGGGAAGCAAAAACGTCGACCACGTTCTCCAGGAAAAGGTTGGGCGTGAAAATTTGAGCTTAGTAGTCTGACCACCAGACGTCAAACTCTTGTGTAGTAAAAAAGGGAGGTTAGAACGCAAAGACGGGCAGTGCAAGATGTTGCGTAGATTTGGAAAATTTCAGGAAAGCCTTATGACTTGCCAAGTTCAAGCGTCGGCCAGACCGCACGATGTTGGCAGAGTATTTCACCAAGGATTTTGGCAGCATCTGGCTCAAGCCAAATTGTCGGGCCACCAAATTAGGCAGGTAGTTCATAAAATCATAGCCGTTTTTCCCCGTCTCGATCCGAAAGGATAGCATGGTGGGAGTTAGAAACGCCCGCCATATGGAGTTCGACTGCGTTGCGGCTTGGGGGGAGGCTCCAGGAAATGGATTCTTAAACCATGTCGGACTAAATTTGCGCTCCACGAAAGGTGCCATGCTGGGGACAAAGGAAGTGGTCTCCAAAAACATGTTGAAAAGAGTTTTCTTGGGTGGTTATCAAAGTAAGTCACATGCCTTCGACGAAACGCTCTTTGTTTAAACGCTCCATTGTGGCAGAGGCGGGGTATCCCGAGTTATGCTCGAAGGTGGCATTGAGTCAATGCTGCAACAACCACATGGGCCCTAAAATGTTTAAATCCTTGGTAGTTTGATGGAGGAGTTTCAACCGCATGGCTGACAAACCAAGGGAATGGTAAAGGGAGGCTAGTAGAAGCTTGCCCAGAGATACCTGTCGACCCTCATGAATCTGGATGGCCAGGTTGATATAACTTTTGGCTATCTGCAGAGAACCAGGACATAACAAGTAGTAGGACAGCCACAACGTCAAGAAGGCGATGTGATCTTCATCGGACACCTCTTTAGAGCGTTTGTCATGGTGATCCTCTATGTAGTTCTGGAAACTAGCACGCTCGAAGTTAAAGGTGTTATTTATTTCCAGGGTCGGGTCGAACGTTTTGCCTAGTGGCGAAAGGCCAGTAATGGTCGCCACATCAAAAAGTGTTGGTGTAAACATGCCACAGGGGAGGTGGAATGTGTTGGTCGACCCTTCCCAAAAGTACATCGATGCAAGCAGCAGGAAAGGGTTGACCCTGTGAGCGTTTTTGGAAAGTTGAATG
Source organism: Lathyrus tuberosus (assembly GCA_022829125.1). Lineage (NCBI taxonomy): Eukaryota > Viridiplantae > Streptophyta > Magnoliopsida > Fabales > Fabaceae > Lathyrus > Lathyrus tuberosus. The sequence continues at coordinate 10,370,333 of JALAZF010000176.1, read as the reverse complement.
GCGTCGTAAATGCCAGCCGTCTTCCATTGTTCTTTGCGCTGGCCTTCGACTTTGTTGAGCCAGGCAATGTAGTCTTTATTTCCAGGTGTAGGCATGGATCTGAAGACTCTAGACTTGGGCTCCATGAATTTGAGGTCCAAAGTGCCACCTTTCTCGAAAGCTGGTGGGAAAGTAGGCGCGAAACAAGGAAAGAACTCTTGAAGTTCTTGGTGGTTTGGTTGTGTGCCTGGGTATAGTCCATGAAAAGCATGGATTTTACTAGCCACCGCGAAAGAGATGATCATATAATGACGCCAGTTGTCCACCACCGCTTCATCAAGGGACGACAGTTGAGGAAGAGGCCTGAGGGATTCTTTTTCAGTAAGAACGAAAGCAATAAGGTTATTTCCAGTGGTGCGAGTGGTAGAAGCAGTAGCGTTCGCGGATGAGGTCATTGGAAAAGAGAAAGCAGAGGGTTTTCAGGAACAAGAAAGAGTTGAAGAAGAAGAAGCTATGAAGAAAAGGTGGAAAAGAAAACCAGTTTGGGCTTGGTGGTATTTATAGAAAAAACACATGCAAATGAAAAAGATCACGAACTGTTCAACTTTTGAAGTGAGTGGGGGTGGTTTCGAGACCCATAACTTAGGATGAGACTAGCCATCATGGAATTGTCTTGGAAATCGCGGTACAAAAGTTGCCATCATCATGTTAGACGGCGGGTGACACGTGGCTCGGAGGAAGATAAAACGTTGGTTGTTGAGTCGGAACCAAAACGCCGTCGAAATCTCGCAGGAAAGCAAAATGCCAGATTTCTCAGTCGACACAGTGCTCAGTCGAAAGTGGCCTTTTTGGGGGGCAATTTGTTGGCTAAGAGATTTCGACCAAGCAAAGAGAATGAAGAAATGGTGGAATATCCAAAACCAGTCGACGCCAAGAGGGAGTTTGTAGCATTGGACCGACACAGATGAGGGTCGTGTCAGAAGAAGACTTGAAGGCAGTATTGTTGGAGGATGTCAATTGGTGGCATACGTGGCCGACGCAGGAATGACACATCTTTGAGCGGGAAATTTTGAAAGCTCCAAGAACATGGGAAGTTGAAAAAGTAGTGGGGTGACACGTGTCAGAACTAAAACCCATATGGGTAGATGAACAGTTATTTTGTTAGCATATATAAGGCAATAGTTATTTCCATTTTAGGGGTCGCATTTGTAACATTGCAAAGGGAAACACTCCAAGTACCAAGCGTTAAGAGAAACGAGTCACTCCCGCAAAATGTATGACAGCGTCCACACCTTTTTAATGCAATTTACAGTCAAAGTTTAAATTATTGTCGTTTACTTTCTTTTTCTTTTTTCCTTTTACTTTGTTTTATTTATAAATCTGAAACCCTTTCTTATTCACTCAAGTTTCTCACAACTCCTCTAAAAGCAAAACCGTCACATCAAACGAACATACACTTCAGCCCGTTGTTCTGGGATTCTGTGGCCGATCCCGCGAGTAAACCTGCGATAGGAGGCCAGCGGTTGTTCGCACGAGTGAGCAAAGTAATGTATAAATCACTGAGGTAAGATACTTTTATAAATATCAATTGTTACATCGAAGGCACAATAGCTTGAAAGATATTACAGGGACATAGAAGATAACATAAAGAAAAAGAAGTGGTCAGGCCAAAGCATCCGGAGCTAGAGTACCATGACCACCATATTGAGTCCCCTCGGAAGTAACCTGGAAAGGGTTCAACTCTGCATCAGGAATCAGAGTAGTATGGCATAACCTCTTCACCTATTCCATAACCGAAACGCGGACCCAAAACAAGGCTTGCATAGTTTGTTGAAGAGAGCCATTGAGCGCCGCATTGAGCTCAACTGCATTCTCTTCAAGATTTTTTATAGCCTTAACATGAGCCTCGACCTCCTGACAAAGAGTCTTCCAATCCTTCTCTGTGTGGCAGGTAATCTCAGTAACATATTCATAGGCTTTCTAACGTCGTTTCTCATCCGCTGCATGAGATGCATCCAACTCAATCACTCGAGCAACAAAAGTAAAGGGAGAACGATATGTCTTCACATCCTCTTGCAAAAATCCAGCATGTTTAAACTTCTTTTGTAGCTCAGCCAAATCCTTATAAAGAGTATAACACTCATGTTCCATAAATTCACATTCCCCCTTCCAAGTGTCCCTTTCCTTGGAGGTATTGCCAACAGTCTGGACTGATAACTACGAATCACATCACATTTATGACTCGATGCATATGTAATTTTAACTCTTTTTATCCTTTTTTTATAGCCGTATGTTGTTATATTGTGTCTATTTTAGGTATTTTCCAAAGAGGAACATCCGTGCAAGAAATCGAGACAAAAATGGCAAAGAACGGAGAAAAAGAGCAAGTTCTGCACATATAGTGTTTGCCATGACGTGGCTGACATGGGATCCACGTGTCATCCAAAGATAAGTAAAAGGTAACGTTTTAGAGGTCATGGCATTCACCATGAGGCCATAGAGTTTTCCATGGACCTTAAAGACGACGTCTTACTAACTTTGAACTCATGGCATTTGCCATGAGGCCATGGTGTCTGCCATGGATTTTGAGGCCAGAAAAATAGCAACTGCCAAACTCAGTCCTCTCCCACATTAGCCAATAACTCTCCCACTCCTCCTACACATTTTTAGACTTTTTTCTATCTATATCCAGCTCTATAAATAGGCCAAAGTCTTATATTTTTATCATCCAAGTGTTTAGTCATTAATTTTAGGCAGAAATTTTATTATTGTTAAAGCAGTAGTTTCTCACATTGAGGGACTCCGGCATCTTAGCATTAGGAATTTGATGTGTGTACTTGGATCAACATTACAACAATCTTGTTGGAATTCGTTTTGCAAATTTTATTTGCAGGTTAATTTCAGAAGTCAATTTTATTTCCAGATTCTATTTGCAGGTTCTATTTTTACAAGTTTTACTTTCTTCTTTAATTTTGAGTTTCTATTATTTCTGTTGTTATCGTTATTATTATTATTATTATTGTTGTTGCTATTAATTTTCAGTATTGAATTTGCACTGTTTTCACTTTAAACACACATATATATTAGTTTGGCGAAACTTGTATATATTACCCTGGTACTATACGACATATCCATTTGTATGTATGTGTGGTTAGTTACTTACAATGACATATATACATTTTTGTTTACATCGAATCAAACACACACACACACATATACACATATACACACACAAACACACGCACACGCACACGCACACGCGCGCACACAGATACACACACACACACACACAAACACACGCGCACACACACACACACACACATACACACACTGTTTCAATTTCTATTTATTATATTAATTCTATGTCTAGTTTAATATATTCACAATTCAATAACAATATGTTTACCATAACCATGTCCTGCTAAGTTTATAGAGTCCGGGATGTGAGGACTGTCGTTCCGACGGGACTCGGTAAAATAAAACAACACTGATTTTCAATATTAAAATAATTTTCTGGTTATAAATTTTTCTTCAAAAATTCAAAAGCTTTGCGCGACAGCGAAAGCACTCAGATACCAGTTGACAGCGTGACAGTGTAAAATCGGTATCCGATCATAAAATTTAGATTTTTAATTTCTAAAAACAACGACAACGCCTTATTAATTAATTAGGACTTATTGATTTGTAAAATGTATTCTGAAACTGTAACTTGTATGTGCGACAGCAGGCAACTACGGTTCCGGAATCGGACACGGGCTGCGCGAAAGTGAGTAGTGTTTTTAAATTAGTAATCCCTCCATAAAGGATTTTTAAAAACAAAGTTAGTGCTGAATTTCATCTGAGTCCCTAAGGTACCCAAAAATTACATTCTGATCTTCGTTTCAATTAATTTTAAAACAAACATTTTTAGTTCTCAAACTAGTTATTTTTATTTCAATCTAAAATTTGTACCGATAGCCTTAGATTTACAAAGCTACAATAAATTACAGTAGGTCGACATTGGTCTCTACGGGTTTGAAATTTGTATATTATAACTGGCATTTCTGTGCACTTGCAGATAAGCACACAACAAGGACGTCTCCTCTACCATCAACGACAAGAGAGAACACAGAGGCGTCACGATACATATTGTGGTTGACCTCAAAATAAACTCCATCTTTTCTATTTTTGAGAAATTTTGGATGAAGGACATGTCCAACATCTACAATGTAGTAGCAACCTTCTCAGGAATGCTGGCAAGCCTGGACAAGAAAGCGTCGAGAATTCGCAAGAAATGAGTTATCTCCCTTGAAGTATCGTCCCCAAAAAATGAGTCCATTTTGGAGAACCTTCTTTCTAGGGGAGGATTGGTCTTCATCCTGACCCCTCTTGGTTGAAATTAGAGTTGAGGGCACCTCCCCCATAGTCAAAATGGCTGCATCAGACAAGATGGTTGACCTTAGGAGCAAGGGTGGAAATCTCGGTTGTCGAGATGGAAGAAAAGGTTGGAGCAGGAACAGTGGTCGTCGGAGGGGCACCACAACCTTGATTCCTTTGGTGCTAGCAAGATCATAGAAAATTTGCAACTTGTCCATTTAATTTGAAAAATGTAACTAGAGATGTAAAAGAAAACTTAAGACTCCTTCCACACCAAAAATTTCTTTTCTTTCTTCAAGGGTGATCACACTCACAATGGAGTAAATATCAATTAGCCTTTTCCTAAACTCAGAAGAGGGCACACCATCGGTGTCGAACCCTACCTCATAGCTGAGACCTTGAAACTAGGAGTGCATGTCTTCCTTCATCGCCTCTTCATCAGTGGAAAATATCATTGGTTTAGTACACTAGGAAAGAATGTCCTGGTGCAAATAAGATGAAGACAATTGTTCAGAAACGTGCTCTTGTAGAAGTGGAAAGAACCAGCAGAGGACTAGCAAAAAGTGAGATTGGTCTCGAGCATACGAGGATTCACTGGCAAGAAGTGCTCTAGGAAATCTCTCTAGTCCTTAGTGAAGTGACCGAACCAAGGGTCGTTAGTGTAAAAGCTCATGAGTCCTTAGTCATGGTAGTCATCCCCGGAGGCTCGTGCTAGATAAAATATATTGAAAAACAACACGAGTAATAACTTCCAAGACTTATGCTCAGCACACAACTGAAATACCATCATGAAATTGATCAAGCATAATGAATGAAGAATGCAAATATTTTGGTTAAGGAACGACAACCTTCTTAGTTAATGCTCTCATGGAAGATGAAACGAAGGTGTTTACTAAGACTATAAGTACGAATAAACTTAAAAGCCAAGGACAAATCACCTGAATCCTTCTATTTATAAGCAAAAGTGGTTGGACGACTCATATCAACTAAGTAAAGGAGTTACGAGATCAACAACTAGATTTTCCCTTGGAGACGCATGCAAGCTCGAGTGCACTAAACGGAAAGATGAGTTGCGCTATGACATAACTTGTAGCATCAACATATATGTCAAAATAAGAAGACGAAACGCTTCAATGATGAAAATTAATTTAATGCACTTGTCCCCCAGTACTTTTTCAATTTATTCCAAATGTTTCAGTTCTAGTTCACGTCCGACAACTCTTGGAGGCCTGACGAAATGACTAAAGGTTTCCATGGCTAACTAAGTTCCCGACAAAACTTTGGGGAAACTGTTATGGGTTGGACAAATGCCTAAGTAGGCAAGGCCCAATTCATCTCAAATTCACTTCACTCGATCCCAGGTATAAACTCACTCCATATAGGAAACAAGGTACATTCTCAGATTTCCACTTTTAACTACACTCTTCTTGAATCTTGAACTGACTTAGGTGTTGAAGAGTTAACCATGCAGATCCATCTTATGTCGTCGACGTAACGGAGATCAACACCACTAATTCAAAATATCCACTTCACAAACTATATTCATTTTTGGTCCTTGAACGAAGTAATTTCTATAATATAAAATAAAAAATGGTAATCATTTTAAAATAAAATGTATATGTTAGTGTTAAACGGAGAGAGCAAATAATTTGATTAGTTTTAGAAAAAGTGTTTTCATTTCCACACAAAACAAATTATTGTATGTAGTATTTTTTAAAAATACATTATCTCTATTTTATTTTCATTACAACTAAAAAAAATACAATTTCGTCCAATCATATATAAAAAAGATTAATTTTATTGTACTAGAGATGTAAAATTTGTTTAAACATACACTAATTCAAGAATACAAATATATTTTTATTTAGATGTTTTAAAAATTAATCTAAAAGATAGTATCATAAAATAATTTTATTAAATGCATGTAAAAAAATAATTTTAAAGCATTAATACATATTGAAGAATACTCAAAAGTAAAATAACTATTACTTTTAGTTAGTTAATTAAAAATGATACTTAATGAGGTTTGCTAAGATAGTTAAATTAATCTTTGTATTGTCTTGAATATATAACTTACTATTATTTATGTTGAAGGAAACACTTGATCTTGAGTCCTTTTGTTGATGAGTCATAAGATACTTTATTTTTTTATCGTTATATAGGTTGAAAGTTATTGTCATGCGTTGTTGTCTTCAAAACTTCAAATGCAGGGTTTCATAACTTGAAAGCACATAGATCCACAAGAGTCACCCACTAAGTTAATTGTACTATCATTCATCCTGATTAATAAACAAGAAACGGTGAAGAAAATTTTTGAGTTTAGGGTGGTACCTAGGATATGAAATTGATCAGGTATAATGAATGAAGAATACAAATATTTTGGTTAAGGAACGACAACCTTCTTGGTTAATGCTCTCATGGAAGATGAAACGAAGGTGTTTACTAAGACTATAAGTACGAATAAACTTAAAAGCCAAGGACAAATCACCTGAATCCTCCTATTTATAAGCAAAAGTGGTTGGACGACCCAGATCAACTAAGTAAAGGAGTTACGAAATCAACAGCTAGATTTTCCCTTGGAGACGCATGCAAGCTCGAGTGCACTAAACGGAAAGATGAGTTGCGCTATGACATAACTTGTAGCATCAACATATATGTCAAAATAAGAAGACGAAACGCTTCAATGATGAAAATTAATTTAATGCACTTGTCCCCCAGTACTTTTTCAATTTATTCCAAATGTTTCAGTTCTAGTTCACGTCCGACAACTCTTGGAGGCCTGACGAAATGACTAAAGGTTTCCATGGCTAACTAAGTTCCCGACAAAACTTTGGGGAAACTGTTATGGGTTGGACAAATGCCTAAGTAGGCAAGGCCCAATTCATCTCAAATTCACTTCACTCGATCCCAGGTATAAACTCACTCCATATAGGAAACAAGGTACATTCTCAGATTTCCACTTTTAACTACACTCTTCTTGAATCTTGAACTGACTTAGGTGTTGAAGAGTTAACCATGCAGATCCATCTTATGTCGTCGACGTAACGGAGATCAACACCACTAATTCAAAATATCCACTTCACAAACTATATTCATTTTTGGTCCTTGAACGAAGTAATTTCTATAATATAAAATAAAAAATGGTAATCATTTTAAAATAAAATGTATATGTTAGTGTTAAACGGAGAGAGCAAATAATTTGATTAGTTTTAGAAAAAGTGTTTTCATTTCCACACAAAACAAATTATTGTATGTAGTATTTTTTAAAAATACATTATCTCTATTTTATTTTCATTACAACTAAAAAAAATACAATTTCGTCCAATCATATATAAAAAAGATTAATTTTATTGTACTAGAGATGTAAAATTTGTTTAAACATACACTAATTCAAGAATACAAATATATTTTTATTTAGATGTTTTAAAAATTAATCTAAAAGATAGTATCATAAAATAATTTTATTAAATGCATGTAAAAAAATAATTTTAAAGCATTAATACATATTGAAGAATACTAAAAAGTAAAATAACTATTACTTTTAGTTAGTTAATTAAAAATGATACTTAATGAGGTTTGCTAAGATAGTTAAATTAATCTTTGTATTGTCTTGAATATATAACTTACTATTATTTATGTTGAAGGAAACACTTGATCTTGAGTCCTTTTGTTGATGAGTCATAAGATACTTTATTTTTTTATCGTTATATAGGTTGAAAGTTATTGTCATGCGTTGTTGTCTTCAAAACTTCAAATGCAGGGTTTCATAACTTGAAAGCACATAGATCCACAAGAGTCACCCACTAAGTTAATTGTACTATCATTCATCCTGATTAATAAACAAGAAACGGTGAAGAAAATTTTTGAGTTTAGGGTGGTACCTAGGATATGAAATTGATCAGGTATAATGAATGAAGAATACAAATATTTTGGTTAAGGAACGACAACCTTCTTGGTTAATGCTCTCATGGAAGATGAAACGAAGGTGTTTACTAAGACTATAAGTACGAATAAACTTAAAAGCCAAGGACAAATCACCTGAATCCTCCTATTTATAAGCAAAAGTGGTTGGACGACCCAGATCAACTAAGTAAAGGAGTTACGAAATCAACAGCTAGATTTTCCCTTGGAGACGCATGCAAGCTCGAGTGCACTAAACGGAAAGATGAGTTGCGCTATGACATAACTTGTAGCATCAACATATATGTCAAAATAAGAAGACGAAACGCTTCAATGATGAAAATTAATTTAATGCACTTGTCCCCCAGTACTTTTTCAATTTATTCCAAATGTTTCAGTTCTAGTTCACGTCCGACAACTCTTGGAGGCCGGACGAAATGACTAAAGGTTTCCATGGCTCACTAAGTGCCCGACAAAATCTTGCGGAAAACTGTTATGGGTTGGACAAATGCCCAAATAGGCAAGGCCCAATTCATCTCAAATTCGCTTCACTCGATCCCAGGTATAAATTCACTCCATATAGGAAACAAGGTACATTATCAGATTTCCACTTTTAACTACACTCTTCTTGAATCTTGAACTGACTTAGGTATTGAAGAGTTAACCATGCAGATCCATCTTATGTCGTCGACGTAACGGAGATCAACACCACTAATTCAAAATATCCACTTCACAAACTATATTCATTTTTGGTCCTTGAACGAAATAATTTCTATAATATAAAATAAAAAATGGTAATCATTTTAAAATAAAATGTATATGTTAGTGTTAAACAGAGAGAGCAAATAATTTGATTAGTTTTAAAAAAGTGTTTTCATTTCCACACAAAATAAATTATTGTATTTAGTATTTTTAAAAAATACATTATCTCTATTTTATTTTTATTACTACAAAAAAAAATACAATTTCGTCCAATCATATATAAAAAAGATTAATTGTATTGTACTAGCAATGTAAAATTTGTTTAAACATACACTAATTCAAGAATACAAATATATTTTTATTTAGATGTTTTAAAAATTAATCTAAAAGATAGTATCATAAAATAATTTTATTAAATGCATGTAAAAATATAATTTTAAAGCATTAATACATATTGAAGAATACTAAAAAGTAAAATAACTATTACTTTTAGATAGTTAATTAAAAATGATACTTAATGAGGTTTGCTAAGATTGTTAAATTAATCTTTGTATTGTCTTGAATATATAACTTACTATTATTTATGTTGAAGGAAATACTAAATCTAATGAACACAAATATATATATATATATATATATATATATATATATATATATATATATATATATATATATATATATATATATATATATATATATATATTATATTAGGATCAAATTATACAGTCGAATTTAGTAACATGACACTTACGATAACTTTTCACTCTATGTTCATATAACAAAATTTACCGTTTAATTAAAAACTATTATCATGTGGATCACACCTATATAATTTCACATCAATAAAAAATTATTTGATATGTTAAAGAGAATAAAAAAAATTAATGATTTTCATAAAGTTTTCTAAGACATTCATTTTTATGTATCTTGTTAACATGCCAAATGATTTCCCATTGATATTAAATTTTATGAACATGATAAATATGATAATAACTTTCAATCCAACGGTGAATTTTATCATACGAATATGCGGTAAAGAGTTATCGGAAGTGTCATGTTACTAAGTTTGACACCTTAGTGTCATTAGATTTAGCATTTCCTTCTACATGGATAGTTGTGTGTGTGTGTGTGCGCGCGCGCGTGTCCAGGTGTGTGTGTGTGTGTGGTTCATTTAATATGGTACCATAAATCTAACAAAGGACCGCTTCCAATTCATCTTCATCTTTTTTATCATATATGCAAGTTCAAGCTTCATAAAAGCTTCTTTCCCATCTTTAAGCATCAGTCCTAACATCCTACCAATAACATAGTCTCGTCATTGCATTCTTAGCAAAATAAGCAGAGAGAGGCCCCACATCCACATAGCATCTGTAACCTAACAGACTGCTGTTCAAACTCAGTATGCAAGCAAGGTTAATTGGAGACATCTATTTCTCTTCCTTCATCAGCTTCAATAGGATAAAAAATGAATCGACCTGTAGTACCCCAGAGCGACAGTGCTTAAGAACCACGTCCAAAATCGCTCGATACACCAATCACCCAAAAACCCAAGTCTGAGAGGAAGTCCACGGTAGGGAGAATCTGACCGCTGACTCTCTCTGCATCGCATGATCATGATCCTAAGGCTGTAAATGTCTCTAATCTTGTCCTCAGATCTTATTGACTGCAAGATAAAGGGCCAGGATGCACAGTTAATACCGGTCCACCGTAGATATGCGCGTACGTGATTGAGGGATAAATATCCCAGTCAACGTATCCAAGGGCGAACGAGACGCCACTTGGCATTCATCAACGGCCATGAGAAGAGGGTATTTAACCCAGAACTCTCTCAGATGCCTTTCATTTCCCACTGCGCTTTCTCTCTCTAATTCTTTCCCTCTCTCTCTAATTCTCAAATGCTCTCTCTTCTCTCTAGCCTCTCCGCTCCGGCCACCACCCAAATCTCCTCCAACAGCCACCGAACCACCCCAAAACCCAGATCTCCGGTTGAAATTCAACCGGGATCTTCAACCATGTTCATCTGGGTGATGAACATCAACCCAAAAAACCCAGAACCCTGAACTAACATATGAACCCTAACCTAACCCTATGAACCCTAACTTAAACCTATGAACCCTAACCCCTTCCCCACCCAGATCTATTGGTTCTTTTAGGGTTCGCGTGGAACCCTAAGAACCCTAACCCTAGACCCTCATCAAAACCCAGAATTCAAACAAACCCTTAAGAACCCTAAGGGTTCCGTGAACCCTAACCCTAAAAGAAAACCCAGAAAAACTTAAACGCACAACAGTTCACAGTCAAAGCTAAGTCGTTTTCGGATTTTTACCTTCCTAGCCGTGACACTGGTAGTATTTATTTATCCTTCTTCTAATCTCCCTTTTTCCTCTTTTGCAGGTACGTCAAGGAATTCTCAAATTCGTCTCCTCTGGGTTCGATTTGCTTCCTCGTCCAACCCCCTCCCCTTTATTTTCTTTTAGGTTTTTATAGGCTAGACATTTAGGGTTAGGATATGATTTGATTAGATCGTTTTAGGAAATTTTTGATGTACTCCTTAATTGATTTAATTTGTTCTGATTTTTAGAATTAGGGCTTTAATATGTCATTTGTAATCTTAAAAACGATTCGTGTTTTGATTGATTTTTTACTCGTTTTGTACCAAATTTGATTGAAGAAAATTAATGGAAATTGATTCGTTTTGATACGATCTGATTTTGATTTCCACGATTCTGCGCAAGTTAGGGTTTGGGCCTCTTGGGGAAGACGGTGACTCCCTTGGTCAACGATTTTGACCAGCAAATAAAAATAAAACTAAAAATAAATAATAATTATTAGTAATAAAAAAACTTAAGCCTATGACCACAATCTACTAAAAGTAAAAGTAAATCCACCCTTTTATTTAATAAAAGGTAACTAAAAATAATAATACTTAATAATATAATAATAACCAAATTAATAAAATAAATAACAATAATTATAAAGAGAACCTTAGTATTAATAGCCATAATCACCGAAAAACCTTAATTAAGAAAACCTAATTATTAAAAAAATATCCTTATATTCTAAAAACAATTAGTCCTAATGACCCCCTCAAAAAATAAAATAATAAAAAATCTCTTAAAAGTGATCCAAAACTTATTATCTAATAAAATTTATTCTTTAAAATAATAACTCCAAAATAAAACCTAATTAATTCTATAAAAAAGAACCTTTCCTTTTTTAATATTTCAAAAAATAAAATTAAACTTAAAAATTTAAATCTTAACTAAATATATATATAAAAAAATCCCTTATATAAACCCAAACCCAAAAAATGGGACAAAAGTACTAACAAAACCCCAAAGCCCAAATGACATCTGAATGACACCCCCTTGGTAGCACCAAAAAAAATCCAAAAAAGATGAAAAACACTAGTCAAAATTTAGGGTACTACAGATGTCTTTAGAATCTTCATAACTTCATTCAACAAAACCTTGTCTTCAGAGTCTTTAGAACTTGTTTAGCTCATATTTGTCTTCAGAGTCTTCAGAACTTCGTTCAACAGAACCTTGTCTTCAGAATTTTTAGAACTTGATCTTCATAAATGATGTCTTTAGAATCTTCAGAACTTCGTTCAACAGAACCTTGTCTTCAGATTCTTCAGACTTTTTTAGAACATATTTGTCTTCAGAACTTCGTTCAACAGAATCTTGTCTTTAGAGTCTTCAGAACTTGATCTTCATAAATGATGTCTTTAGAATCTTCAGAACTTCGTTCAACAGAACCTTGTTTTCAGAAACTTCAAAACTAGAATAGATAGAAGCACATCTCTTAGAAAGCCTTCAAGGCTTACTTACAAAGTCACAATTAGAAGTTTTAGTACCAACGTTCTTCAGAACCGTTGTAGTATAAACATTCTTGAATTTTGACTTAAATCTTGTACACAACATATGTTTTCTTCCAGAGTGTTTAGATTAGAGTCCAATGATGTCACACGCCTTTCAATCAGATTCAGATCATGTTTAGCAAAAGATACACACTAGACAGAAACTGTAGAGTACTAAATTGTTCTCTAAGATAACATGTACAATTATCAAAACTTAAGGGCAGATGCAGAACCACTCTTGTTCTTACAATTAATTCATTCGGTTCTGAAGGAACATCTGAAGTTCTGATGAATGCTGAATGCCTCTTAAGAAAAAGAAAGTTATAGGCTTCTAAGACACGTTTCACTTTCGACTCTGATACCAAACTTCGATGACTCTAAAGACAAGGTTCTGTTGAACAAGTTCTGAAGATATGGTCAAAGACAAAAACATGTGATGAAAGAATCTGTACAAAAGTTCATTCCCATTTTGGTATAAACTGATTTCACATCAGTACTGCAATATGGGATATGGTGAGACTTTACTACTATTGTCTCTCACAGTATTGTTATTACCGTTGCAACAACTTGCATCAAGATTTACGTTTGTACTCTTCAAACGTTAAAACATTCAGTTATATATATATATATATATATATATATATATATATATATATATATATATATATATATATATATATATATATATATAAGTCTCTACCTCACAGCTCAAGTAGATACACGATCGATATCAAAAAGCAAAACACGCTCAGTCTAGAAATTTTATTAAAACACAAAGAGTTGTTGCTCTTATTTGTGTAATACTTTGTTCTTAAATTTGTTTCATCTGGTTTAAAGAAGCACCTTTGTAAACACTTTCTTTGTATTTTCTTTGATATCATTTTCCTCAAGTTACTAAGTGCTAGTCTGTAGACTTGAGAGGGCTAAAGTGTTTTTCTAAACACTTAGACGAAATTGTTGTAATCTTTCTAGATTAGTGGATTAAGTCCTTTTTGAAGGAGAAATCACCTTGGAGGGTGGACTGAAGTAATTTTGTTAACAGTGAATTAGGATAAAAAAATTTGTGTCTTCCTATTCATACTCTCTTGTTAACCTTTATGCTGGAAGTTTTTAAAAGTTTACATTTGGTAAAAACCCAATTCAAACCCCCATTTCTTGTGTTTTTCTCTACCTTCAATAATTGCATTAGGAGGAATATTTGAAACCTGAGAGATGTTTGATGGATCCACAAAAGTACACCAAGTAGGAAGATAGTATTCCCAAACAAGAGTGCCTGGAATTTCTCCAATTTCCTCAGTTTATTACATTGGCATTCGTCTTAGACGTTAATGTTATAGAAATGTTAGATAATGGCAATTGATCTAGAAGGTGGGTTGAATAAATCACTACTTTTTAAAAAAGAGTCGGCGCTTAAAAATTTGATTTTAAAAATTTTTGCGGAAGCGACCGAGGAACTATGTCGTCTAAATGAGCCGTTATCGAAAAGATCGGATATGCGTAAGCCAAACGGAATGATAGGCTCAATGAGAATTCGAATCACTAATTTGATTATTAATCAATATACTTGAATCCACTTAATTTTGTGCAATTTCCAATGACTAATAAAAAATAAACCAAAATTGACAATTTCACAAACAGTTTATGAGCGATCAATTTATCGAACACTTGGAGTGCAAAACACCCCAAGTGTTAATTTCTATGTAAATGTAGTGCATAATTTTTCCAATTACAATCAAAGTGATTGTAATGAGTTTTCAAACCATATTTTCAGCACTACACTATAACAGAATTTGTTTAGGCAGTTCCCCTTTCATCCTCGCTTTGGGTACGTCTGCCCCCAATTCTAAAACTAGAATTGAGATATGTATTATCTTGTTGCAAATGTTTTTAAAAGAGAAGCCCTAGTCACCACACACTCAAGAATACTTGTTGATGTTGATACTATGCCTTCTTTCCCCTTGATTCAAGTCGAATCAAGTGCCTCGAACGTGTTGAATAAACCTTCATTTACTGCTACTAGATTGAATGAACTCTTCGGTCTTCAATCACCTTCGCTCGGCTGATTTCAATCACACACAGTTCGAACCCAAATCTTTCTTGCACAGTCCTCCGATTATCGCTACTAGATTAAACGAACCCGCCGTTCTTCAATCACCTTCGCTCGGCTGAATCTATGAAGCAAAGATTTGTACCCAAAACCCCTAAATCCACACGATCTTAGAGGGAAAAACCCTAATGGTTTTATCCAAGAAAAAACTCACTGAAAAACTCACCCCAAACTAGATACACAATCCTATGTTTGGATGTTAACACATCAATGATGCAAGAGATCAACAAAAATTGTTATGTGTAATTGTTGAGAAAATGCAAGAATGAGGATGAAGATTATGAGAGAAAAATTCAGTGTATATCTTTCACTTTTTCTTGTTATTGTTAAAAAATGAGGTACAATGAATATATATGATCCCATGAACAACTAACAAAAATAACAACAATTTGAAATTGAGAGAGATCAGAAAAATGACAGGGTTTTAGCGAACGGTCGACCAAAAAATAAGGAGGGTAGACCTGAGCAGACCCGTGAGCAAAACTATGCAAATGTGGAAGCTATGTGTCGATCGAAACATGGTCCATGCGTCAATGCAAGCTTGCTAAAAAAATGCAGATACAAATGTTAACAGTATGAGTCGACCCAAGGGTCGACGCGAACATACCCGAGAACAAATGACTAAAAATCAATTTTCATGAGTCGACTAGAACAGGGTTTGAGTCGACTCAAACACCTTAAACTCCCAAAAATGACTTTTTGATCATAGTTTGTTCCACCTAGGCTATGTGTATGCATCCCTATGACTCCCAACATGATCAAACACACACAAGAAATATATGAGACTCTTCTATATGTATAGACACATGATTTTGGGATATTTGTGCATTTTGAAGTATGAATGTCGGCTATGACGCGATGATACCGTCCAAATTACACACTATATGAGCTAGTACACATTTTGACATCATTAAAATAAAGACTGAGTATTAAGACACCTTGCCCTTTCATACTCCCCCTTTTTTATGATGGCAAAACTCTCCAGCTTGTCGAGTAATTTGAGACTCATCCTTAATACTCACCCTCCCCCTGACTTTGTGCATTCTTCCAAAATACAATTTGATCAATCTTTATGAAATGAAGTGCTACTTTTTGCAGAGCATATACCCTTCTCCCCCTTTGACAAAATCAAAAAGAGAGAAATACAAGGTCAAAGAATAACATGATATATCCATATGAACACAATCATATATTTTGCAATCAAGACACATTAACAAGCATCCACAAAAAATGATGTTAATGCAGAAATTATAAGGATAAATAAGACATGAAGCATATAAAGAAAATTAAAGTGCATTACATAACCATAATATTCCAATAAAACTTCAAGTCATAAAACATACAAAAGAAACCAAAACATAAAATGATATACGAAAAACAAAATATGAAATGCACTACAACTAAACAGCTTAATTCTCAAGGTATCCTCCCCCTATATGGATGGCCCCTTCCTCTGAAATAGTAATCTGGAGGTGGTGGTGGTGGTTGTTCATCTAATCGTTCCGTATGTTCCAATATCGCCCAGTTGAGAGTGTTGAAACTGTTTGTCAGAGCACGATTCTGACTCTCAGTGGTTGCATCCAAATTGTCAAACCTTGTTATCACTGTGGAGGAAAACAAGTCAAAGTTCTCACTTTGAGATTGTAGTTGATCCGTGATAGCAGTGTGCCTTTCTTCTTGAGCAGTCACAAAGTTTTGCTGTTGGAGCTGCATGGTTCTTAACATTTCCAAAACATCATCATTATCGTGCCGAGGTTGCGGTGGAGAAGGAGGAATGTAGTATGAGTTTTGCTAATGCCAATCATTTGTTGGACGCGAGTAGGATGAACCTAGAGATGTCCATCCAGTGTGTTGCCACTCACCCCATCCCTGATTTGCATAAGGATCCTAAGCAGGTGAGTGATCCAACCACTCAGTGTTATCTTGTTCAGCATCATGATTGTCAGTTTGCATCTCATGAGCTGCTTCTTCTTCCTCTTCATCTTCATATTCTTCTTCATCCTTATCATCATCTGAATCTTGAATCCTTGAACTAGAAGCCTTCACCCTGAACCTGTAACATTTTTCTTGCCGATCCCAAAAATAACCCATCATAGTCAAAGTCTTTTGACTAAATTCCTGATCAGCCGTCAGTGACACATAAGGAATACCTTGAACCATGATTTCAACCTTATTAAGAACAATTTGAATAAAAGAGGCATAGCATAATGCAGTACCTCGACCAAAATCCCTCAAAGCAAATATCATGCTGGCAATATAGTGAGGCCAATGAATTCTTATCTTGTTTTTCAGTATATAAACTAAGTGTACCTCAGCTTGATCGACTCAAGAATAACCTCCCTTTTTAGGACGGAGGATATGAGAGATGATCCATTGGAAAATTCGATCAATTGGCTTCAAACGACCCTTGGTGACTGTTTTTGGAAACAAGCCACTAGCAACAATGTGATCAACATAAGGTTTCCTTAGCATTGAGTTCAGAGTAGTCTTAAACTCATAATTGTCAGCAAATGTTGTGTCGGTGATAATAGGAAGAGGGGTCGACAAATGACACATATCGAATAGATCCTTCCAAACCTTGTCATCAACAGCAACACTTTTACCGCCTATTTTGCAGCGATAATTATAACCATCAAACTTACCCTGTAGACCCGTATAGAACAATCAAACAAAGTCTTCATTATACCTAGTATCGTATTCCAAAAATTGATCAAACTGTTGAAAATCAAGCAGGTCTATAACTTGCTCAATATGCACGTGTTCCGCTATTTTCAGGTAGTATACGAATTGCTTAACAATGGATCTTTTACTAAACTTATCTATATGTATTGCAGCCAATTCATCAGATAGTAGAGAAAGTACCAGCCCTAGAGGTTGAAGTCCTTGTGGTTCTTTTGCCTGTAATTCTTGTAGAAGCCATGAGAACAAAATTTTTGGAGAAGATAAACAGTACACGAATTTGATTTGATGATGAGAGAACCTCTAGAATCCTTGTAACTGTTGAAAGTTTTGGTTTTTGATGAACTTTTGGAAATGGGTTTCTAGGGTTTTGTAGAGAATTGAAGGAGAGGAGAAGTATGAGGAGTATTGTCTAGATGCAAATGATAATGATGATAATGTTTTGAATAAGTAAAGGAAAATAAATGGGTCAAAGTTCCCAAGCACAATGAAGAGGCGCACATTCTTCAAGGCAATTTTCAAAACGTTTCAGCGACGGGTCGACCGAACTGGTCATGCGTCGGCGCATACTGAACAAGAAAAAGAAAATTTGAAATTTTCAAAGTTTGAGTCGACTCAAGGGTCGACCTGTGCGCACTCGATTCAAATCACACAAAAACATTGAGATCATGAGTCGACCCATGTCCTGTTTTGGTCGACTCATGCAGTGCAAACATGTAAAAATGCACATTTTAAGTCATGTATGCATCAATTAATAATAAATAGCAAGCCACACATATTCAAAACTTAAAAATGGATTAAAATTAGATCCAACCCATGGAATAAACATCAATATAACACACATTTTGGCACAATTTCTTACATATATAAGTGATCAATATTAGTTAACTAAAGAGGAAGGATCTTACCTCCGATGACGATTGATGATAGATGCCCTCACATATAGCTTGATCTTCTCAATTTTTTTAATCAAAGAAAAATATAGACAAGCATAGATATAGAGCATGCAATCATACATATTTAGACACGATCCGAGATATCGAGAACACCAAGTTCCCTACGGATGTTAAAGAAAGGCTCTGTCGCAAGTGGTTTTATGAAAATATCCGCAAGTTGATTCTTAGTATCAACATGCTTAAACACAACATCACCTTTCTCTACATGATCCCTAAGGAAATGATGGCGAATTTCAATATGTTTCGTGCATGAATGTAGTACAGGGTTTTTGGTCAAATTAATGGCGCTTGTATTGTCACACAAAATGGGAATACGTTCAAGTTTAACATTGAAGTCGAGTAATTATTGCTTAAGCCACAAGACTTGAGCACAACAACTACCGGCCGCAACGTATTTCGCCTCAGCTATTGACACAACAACGGAAACTTGTTTTTTTCTATGCCAACTCACTAAGGAATTTGAGAAAAAATGACAAGTGCCACTCGTGCTTTTCTTATTCGATTTGCAACTGGCAAAGTCGGAACCGGAATAGCCAACCAAAGAGCAATCACTTCCCTTGGAATACCAAAGCCCATACTTTGGAGTACCACATAGGTATCTAAGTATGCGCTTCACAGCTTTTAAGTGTGATTCCTTGGGACATGATTGGTACTTAGCACACATACAGACACAAAACATAATATCTAGTCGGAATGCGGTAAGATAGAGGAGAAAACCTATCATACCTCTATATTTCTTCACATCTACATTCTTACCATTCTCATCTCGACTCAAGTTAACATAAGTAGGCCTTGGAGTGTCAATTGCTTTCGAGTTAGCCATGTCGAAGCGCTTGAGTAGCTCAAGACAATACATCGTCTGGCTCACGAATGTCCCTTCTTCAAGTTGCTTGATTTGCAATCCGAGGAAATAGTTTAGCTTCCCCATCATGCTCATCTCGAACTCTCCCTGCATCAACTTAGAGAACTCCTTGACCATATTCATGTTAGTAGAACCAAATATTATATCGTCTACATATAATTGTACCAAAATTGAGTGTTTTCCTTGATATTTAATGAAGAGGGTTGTGTCAACCTTCCCTCTAGGGTACCCTTGATCTAGTAAAAAATTGCTAAAATCTCATACCAAGCCCTAGAGGCTTGCTTGAGACCGTACAAAGCGCGTTTTAGCTTATAAACATGATTAGGGTACTCATGGGATTCAAAACCAAGAGGTTGAGCTACATAAACCTCTTAATTAATATAACCGTTCAGAAAAGCCCTTTTACATCCATTTGAAATAATTTGAAATGTTTAGCACATGTGTAAGCTAGTAAAGCCATATAGCCTCGAGTCGGGCAATAAGCGCATAAGTTTCCTCATAGTCTATGCCTTCCTCTTGGTTATACCCTTGCAAAACTAAGCACGCTTTATTTCTAGTTATGACTCTATTTTCGTCAAGCTTGTTCCTAAACACCCATCTGGTACCGATTACTCGATGGCCTCGCGGAGGAGGGACAAGGTCCCAAACCTCATTTCTTTTAAATTGATTTAACTCCTCTTGCATTGATAAAAACCAATGTTCATCGAGTAAGGCCTCTTTAGAGTTTTTAGGCTCAATTTGTGAGACGAAAGCGAAGTGATAACAAAAGTTACTTAGCTTGGATCTCGTAGTTACTCCCTTTGAGATATCACCGAGTATGTTGTCGATGGATGGTTTTTAGAATACTTCCAAGCTGGAGGAAGGTCATCGTTGTTAGTAAGATGATCCTCCTCAATCTTCTCAGGATGGTGATCTTTTTCCTCCTAAACATGCACTGCTTCTGGTTGATCGGTCCCTTTATCAGTGTCCTTGAGTATGTCTTCTGAAGATACACCTGAACCATGAAAATAAGTACCTTTTTCGATAATTATAACCATCAGATTCTCCCTACCGTGGACTTCCTCTAAGACTTGGGTTTTTGGGTGATTGGTGTAGCGAGCGATTTTGGACGTGGTTCTTAAGCACTGTCGCTCTGGGGTACTACAGGTCGATTCATTTTTTATCCTATTGAAGCTGGTGAAGGAAGGGAAATAGATGTCTCCAATTAACCCTGCTTGCATACTGAGTTTGAACAGTGGTCTGTTAGGTTACAGATGCTACGTGGATGTGGGGCCTCTCTCTGCTTATTTTGCTAAGAATGAAATGACGGGACTATGTTATTGGTGGGATGTTAGGACTGATGCTTTTCGATTGATGTGTGAAGGTACGATCATGGAAAGATGAACAGATTCAGGTTTAAACAAGGTAATATTGCAGTTGATTAGGGAACATAATGCATTTGGATCATCATAAGATCCATAATAGCATATAATAAGTAACCTGTAAATGGATTTTGGTGGGAATGGGACATGGGAATGAATTGAAGTCCAGTATTACATTTTTATTTTCTTTTATTTTCAAGCTTATACCATGGAATTAGAAGCAGAAGTTGATAAATTAAAATAAGAGAATGAAGAACTTCAGAAAAAGCAGGTAATGTTGGTTATTTCCGCATGTCACAACTCGACACAGGCGTGTACTAGCAGCATTTGTCAGTACTGAATACCATGTGTGAATACTAGCTTCATATTAAATTAAAATTTCCATAACCATTGACTGATTCAAAATTGTGTACATATTACAGGTTTTTGTGAGGGTGGATATGTTGCAATAGTGGACTCAGGAACATGTTTAAGTGTTGGTTCTTCAATCGTTGTTTCTATACTTTTTTACCTGTTTGGTTGTGATTGGATTACACAATTTCTCATAGCATGCTCATCAATAGATATTGTCGTCGTTTTCACAGATTATGTGAGTCTATTAGTTTCATATACTACAATATTTTGTGTGCTAGATTGTGTGTGTTTGTGTCTGAATTTGTTTAGATTTATTCCTTGGTAACTCACAATTTTCAATGTTTCTTGTGGTCTATGTTGTCATCTTTCCATTGGATGAGCAACTCAGCAATAACTTACCAATATTTGGAACTATCATGTAAGCATTTACTTGCAAATTATAATCATTTATATATTCTCTTTTGCAGTTGGAGTTGGCCATGTAACTGACATCATTATACCATAGCTTAGTAGCACCAGGACACGGGGGAAGATCACGGCTTAATGGTGATCAGGTTAAATATGCAATTGTTGATGCATTTGGTTCGTTTGAGATTGGCCGGTGTCTTTATTCTAATTAGAATTGATTTCGATTTTTCGTTAAGTCAGCTCAGGTCGTAGCTGGGCAGAGTTATAATAAAAAGAAAATTTGATTTTGATGATTTCTGTGTGCTCTGTGTTTGGTTTTGTTTTATTTTTCAGTGTCGGTAATTTATGCATACATGAATTTTCCTTTTGTGTTTGTGTTTATGTGTAATGGAAGTAATTATTGATGGATTTTGGATTGAAGTAGTAATTGTAGCTTAAGATTAAAGAACATCTTATAACAGGTTCATAAGTTGTTTTTCAGCTTTTTTTCACAAGCTCTTTAGAATGAATTACAAAACTGTCAAAGGCGTATAATCATATTGGAGATAGAAAAGGCTAATTGAATGTATGTATTATAATATTTTTTTGGAGAACTATTATGCTTTGGTAACTCTATCAAATCAAATTAAAAGGGTGACAAAGATTTTTTTTACTGATCACTGGTTTCTTGAATCACCATTTTCTTTGGTCAATCACCAGTACAACATGAGTGCATACCTCAAGCAATCCTGGGAATGGATGTTTTATGCCAAGCAAAATCTGGAATGGGAAAAACTCCTGTTTTTGTTTTATCAACTTTGCAGCAGATTGATAAGGTATGAATTGTTGACAGAATAATGTGGGTTGCAACTTTTTTACCATTATATCTGTCAGTTTTCTAAAAACAATTTCTTTTGTTTTGTCTCATAATTATCCAGAGATTTTTGGTGAGTTTATCTTTTTGTTTGCTTAATGATTGTCCTGCATTTATGAAAAGGTTATTAACTTTAGGAAATAATATGATTCTTTGATGGGGGAATTATGCATCTTTTACAGGATCCTATAAAGATTGGTAGATCTTTTTATATCTACCTGAAAGATAGCAAGGAGTATGGAAATTCCTACACAATGTGTCAGTCTAGAGATAAATGTTTTATGTCTGATGAAAAGTTAAAGTGTGATTAAAATAATATGTTCTTTAACATTGTTTCTTTTTTTACTTTGATGAGATTTTTTTTCTTCATGATTCTGTGTTTCAAAAATTTCTCTTTTGTTAGAATTGAGGATGATTTATTAATTTGAGGAGAATGTGTAGATTCTGTTTCAGATGTGTCATATGAAAATACTATATCTAAATGATGATATGTCAAATTCAGTTTTCATGAAGTTAATTTGGTTGGACATACCTATGATAGTCTATCACATAATCCTCATTCTTAATGATATTGTGTATAAATTGAACTACATGAGGAGGAAATTGGTACATGGAAGAAGAAAACATGGCCAACTTTGTTCTGCAGGTTCCAACTACTTTCAGAAATTGCATCGTCCAATTCCAACGGTATATTATTCTGTTCTTTTCTTTACCCCAATTAAACTCTATCCTTTAGTTTTTGTCTACTTTCTCTTCCTTTTTATGCTTAAAGATTTTGCTTTAAAATTGAGTTACTCTTCCTGGTGGTTTTGAAGGAGTTTTGGCAGCGATGGAGTATTGCTGGAGCTTCCTCTAGATTAGATAAGAAACAATGTGATAAGGCCAACAGGAAATGATTCAAACCAAGTTCAAGAACTCAGATAATATTTGTGAAATTGATCTTCAAGTGCTTGCAAGTATTTTTTTCCCTTATGCAAATATATGAAATTCTGCTCTATTGGGTTCACAGGTTGACTGCTTTATGGAAAAATGTTGGAAAAGAAAGTTTTTGCTCGTGTCTCATCATGTCATGAGGATCCAATGGATCAAATTTGAACAGGACTGGACTATATCAGCTGATATAATGTATGTATTCTTTTGTTCTATAAGTTTTGTTTGCTCGATGTGGGAATTTTTTAGAGTACAGAAAACATGCAAAAATTTCAAAATTCGAAGTGATTTTTTATGGATTTGTTAGCATCTCTTTTCACCTGCAAGTTGGGACTTGGGATGGCTATATTTTTGTTACATGCTACTGAATTAGTGCCTATTATTTGTATCACATCACTTTTCACTTATAATGTTATGATGTAGCTGGGTGTACACTTTACGTGTCTCAAGAGATTCAGTTATGAGTTGCTAATCTGGGAAGCTCAAACTGTCATGTTTCATATTCGGTACAAGTACTTGCAAATTGGCTGGAAATTTGTGTCCATGAACCATCACTGTCAGATATTGTGTTGTATTCTTTAATTTGGTCATTCCGGTGTGGTTGATACGCGGTAATTATAAATTCCTTTGAGTTTTCTGTTAGTGTTATATCGGGAGACAGAGACAACCTATGAAAGTTTGGTGTGCCGTGGGCCTGCGGCAATAGAGGTTAACATACTATTCTTCCAACGTTGAGATACAACCCTTCTTTTTTATGATATTTGTCTATTTTTATGATGTGTTATGGGTGTGTTGGAGTTTGTATTTTTGTAGCAGGAGCATAATATTGAAGCAAGCAAGATTCTAGACGAGAAGTAGTCTTTCAGCTTGAGCCATTGAACTCTTGACAACTTGGTTTGACTCACTTTGTTTCTGTTTGTTTCCCACTTCTTTTGTTATAATTATTTTAATACATTCTTCTCATTGGAATAAGAATAAGAATCTTTTCTCACAAAATATATATGATCCTTTCTATATATTATATGAAGAGAGGGCCAGTAATCAATAAGAAGTTTTAGAAAATTCTTGAAACACACATTCACTAGAGAACTCTAATTAACTTACTTACCAATGCAGGTGAGGCAGCACATAACGGGAGCGCATGATATGGAAGAGACGATGAGGCTGATACTGAATCATCTGTCTTTGTCAAATATAACAGAATGCTTAATGGAAAGAAAACTGATAGGGGTCCCAAGAGTGATACACTTACAATTAAGTTTCTTAAAAAGTATATCCATTATGCCAAGCATAGGATTCAACTGGACTTGACTGATGAGGTGATGTTACTTATAGAAATATCATTATTTTCTTGATTTAGTCATTTCCCTCTAGCATACTGCAATGTATCCATTGTAAGGAACTTTTGAATCTTCTATATCTTTCGCTAATTGCCACATCTTAGGATGCTCTTATAAAGTCTGATTTTCTCATTGATTTTTAAACTATTATTTAGGGTGTACAATAGTTCACAACACTGTCAAAACTGGTTTTTTTATTCTTCCATTTCCATATTAATTAAGCTGTGTAATATTTGTTTTTCATCCATTCTTCATTTTCTAATCAAATACTATAAAATGTATAAAACAATTTAACTCTGCACATAAATGATATTTAGAAAAGGTTTGGACATTCTATCACCATCAGATATTTAGAGTTCTAATCCCTATTTTGTTCATTCATTACTTTGATCCTTTTACGTCTTTGATATTTTCAAGGTGAGAATTGAAGAAAATATGAGGAAGTGGAACAAAATATGTTGAAAGAATTTTAGAGAATCTGGTGTTTATTTTCTGATTTAAAGAGATAAAATCCTTGCAGTGATAGGATTATTGTTTATAGGATACTCCTACAGTAGATGATAAATAAATGAAGTGTGAACTTGGTATAAATTCATGTAGATCTTATGCAAGAGTATATGATTAATGTTAGCTTGGTTTGTTACAGGTCTCATCATGAAAAGCTTGTAATTATTGATTACAAGGTTTACTTTCTTCGAGGATTAGATTTAAGTTTTGGATCTATACTTTTGTATTGTTATTCTTACTTCTTTTGTTTCTACCTCTCTCATACAAAGAGGGAACCATTCTAATTTTTCACACTTGTATTTATTTCACAGGTACTACTACTTCTTAGTGTCATTGACTCTCCCTAAAATTATGGTTGTTGTGTACTTCCATTGTCTCGGCATGAAGATGTTCAAACATGTTTAACTGTTCTTCATTATCATTTTGAAAGAACTTTAATGTACTATGTCAAAGATCAAACGCCCTGGTGATGGTGAAATTGTTTATGCATCTATAGAAAAATCTGAAAGAGAACTTGGAAGTAAGTTGATTTTATTTCATGGTCCATATGATTCATCTACCATGCTATACTGTTTAGCATAATGTTTATTTAAAACTCACTACATTTATCCTCAGGTTTATGGTTATGGAGGAGTTAGTATGGTAGTTGAGGTATCAACTGATAAGATAAACCGTTCTATAGCGAAGATTGGCGGAAAGATGGTCGATTATGGGTCTGTGTTGTTTAATTTTACACTTGCGAGTAGTAAACTTAATGATTATTGGAGAAATGTGGAGAACAAAATTAAAATTGAATGAGTGAGCAATTGTTGTGGAATGTTTTTGCGGCTTCTTTGTTTAATATCCAAATATTGCAACAGAGGTGAAGAGGCCAAAATGTTACATATTATTTGTCGCTAGCATGTTCAGTATTGTAATTCACTAAGAATGACTAATTCAATTCAACATTAATAATCGTTGTTATATACCTCCTTATTATACAAAAGGAAAAATTAAACTCTTTTTTTTTTAGGAATGCTTATATGATGGATAATGTAATAGAAAATAAAATTTTTCCAATGCCAATAGTTTTTACAATTTTCATATTTCTTTCTAATAAGAAGTTGCAGTTAATACATGTAAATCAATAGTTTTTATGTATTTAAAAATACAATACTATAAAAAGCAGTAAAAAAACACTACATAATAGAAAGGTATGCAACTTTTCAGTAAAAATATATTCAAGTCATATAAGGCCATCATCCAAAGTTATCATCAAGTTCCTTCTGTTTAACATCTCCATTCTATGCGCAAATTCCTTAATCTTAGACTTGTGTTTAAAATTAAGGATGATATCAGTTACAAGTCGGTTTTCACTTTCAATTCTCTCCATGATGATGAAAAGAAAGTCTTGATTGAAAAATTTGAACAACAAAAATCTCGGTCTTAAATGCATCAGCTCTATACATGTTGATGCGGAATCCTTTTTTGAAAACATGATGACATGCTAAGCTATGGTATCAAAAACATCTTTTAATGTTTTTGAAATCAAATTATTATACTAATTTATTGTTAAATACATAATTTTATTTATAATTATTTTGGGACAATTTTGTGTCATTCATATTTATTAAAAAATATTGAAAACATACTTTGTTGATTCAATTATTATTATATAGTTTTAAATATATAAGTTATGTCAAAACAAATTTAACATTTATATACGGGGTCAAATTCATTGTTGATTATACCCACTAAATTATTATATCTTTTAAAAATAATAATTTTTTTGGTTGAAAATTAAAAAAAAATATATTTTAATTTGGAAAAAATGCACGTACCATACCAGTACCCGTGCGAATGCACGGGTCTCCCACTAGTTTTTATGTATCTTGTTAACATGCCAAATGATTTCCCAATGATATTAAATTTTATGAACATGATCAATATGATAATAACTTTCAATCCAACGGTGAATTTTATCATACGAATATGAGGTAAAGAGTTATCGGAAGTGTCATGTTACTAAGTTTGACACCTTAGTGTGATTAGATTTAGCATTTCCTTCTACATGGATAGTTGTGTGTGTGGGTGTGTGTGCGCGCGCGCGCGTGTCAGTGTGTGTGTGTGTGCGCATGTGTGTGTGTGTGGTTCATTCAATATGGTACCATAAATCTAACAAGGGACCGCTTCCAATTCATCTTCATCTTTTTTATCATATATGCAAGTTCAAGCTTCATAAAAGCTTTCTTCCCCTCTTTAAGTTTCTCTGCAAGTTGAATCCTTTATCTAGCTTCAAAGAAGCTTCAATGGAAGATCAAGAAAACTTGTTGCAAGACACGCAACATGTGGTTCGATCTTCGTAAGCATTTTCATTGCAAATGTCGAATTCATGCTCGGGTAACACGTTTGCACATAAGCTATCAATCAAAGTCCAAGAAAATAACTTTATCTTGTGGAATCAACAGGTAGAAGGTGTCATTCTATCTCACAAACTTCCTAAATTGGTAGTTAATCCTCACATTCCACCTATGTTCAAAACTAATAATGATAGGTTAACTAATATTGCTTCTAAAGCTATCTAAAATGTTAAGTCTCAGTTTTTAGGATTGGCATCGATATTGGTAAAACATGTTCTTCAGCTAGATGTTGGACAATTTGTCCTGATGTCATGTCATCTGTCTTGACATGTTGACTGACATTGTGACAGGATAGTACTACTGCTAAGGGAAGAGTAGTATATTGTTGTTGATTGTTGTATGCAATTGTTTAGGGGAAGCATGATAGTGTGTTATGCGTGTTGATGTTGCTGTTACTGATGTGATGTCTCTACTGCTACTGATGTGATGTTTGTATGCAATGATGAGTGTCTGTTGTGAGGCTATTTGTTCTGACTTATGCTATCATATGGTTAGGAGGAACATTGGCTTTTTATTGCTTTGGTGTTTTGAGTAATATGTGTAGCTTCTGCAGTATGTGTTTCTAATGTGTGTGGCTTCTGCCATATGGGTTTCTAATGAGTGAAATTGGAAGGTTAATGCTTCTGTGCTTTGGGTGTTCCCCTTGAGGGGGTGTACTGGTTCTGTGGGACAGGGGAAGCGTTTTAACCTGTCTGATTCTTGGCTGCAATGCACCTCTGTACATATTTTATGGTTGCAGGTTGTATAAAGTTTACATGTATACATGTAACTTGTGTTGTGGTTTATGGTTGTTTTCCTCTCTCCATATTTATTGTGCAAAAGGTGTTTTTGTCAAAATTTGCCAAAGGGGGAGATTGAAGATTCCATGGTTTTAGGATTGCCAACAATTTTGCTAAAATATGAGGATGATGTGTGTGGTGTTGTAACATGCTGATCAGTTCACCTTGTGAGCAAATGTCATGACAGATGTTGTAAAATGTTGTACCAGATTATCTATTCTGGATGTTTTTAAATCTTGACAGATTTGATTTGATTCTGTGATATTCTTTTTGGATATATCTTAGTAATTTTTGCAGGTTAATAAGATTTTATCTAGAACTAGTTTTTGTATCTCCAGCTGTACACAAGTTGACAAAATTATATGTCGAGACAATTTAGGAAATGTTGTGTTTGTTCCAAGATTTAAGGAGATTTTTTCTGCATAAATGATGCAGCTCTCAGTGTGTGGATCAAGCTAGAATTGGGTGAAGATTTCGAAGCCCATAGACTGCTGAGGAGTATTTAAAGGAGACCTAAACTTAATGTATTTACGACTTTCACTTTTGAAGAAAACTAGGGGAAGGTTTAGAAACTTAGAGTTTGAGAGTCTCTTGTGTGTGACTTTGTAAGTCACCCTTTGTATCTTTTGATACATTGTGGTAGACATATTGTTTGTTGTATGTTATTCTCACTCTAAAGCTTTTAAGCAAAGGAGTTGAGTATTGTTCTTAGTTGAAGCTTTTAAGCAAATCCTAGTATTGTGGTTGGAAGATGGAAGAGTAGTCTTTTTTCTTTTTGGTTTCTTGAGGCATGGTCATTGGGATTATGCACTACTACGAAAAACCCATTTAACAACGGTTGGGAATGACATATAATGACGCGGGCGAAGGCGTTTTTATGTAGATTGTCGTTGAAAGGCAGGACGCACGCCATATATCACAACGGTTATGATAATAAATCGCTGCGATACATACACTTAAGTTCTGGGTTCGGAAACCATCAGTAGCGAATTTATATAAAACATAAATTACTTATGACATCGGTTACAATATATAATCGTTGTTGTAAGTACCCTAAGTTTATTATATTAAATGTAGATTGCTTGTTTTCCAAACACCTCACTAAATAAATATACATGGATTAAATTTGATGAAGATGTCTATAATCTGCAAATTAAACTGTTCTGGAAAACCAACTTAAACAAACCAATGTTGTTTTCTGATTGCATTCGTCTCATCGTGCATTTCACGCTCTTTTACATATATTGTGGTTTATTGACCTGACTCCTTCGATATATCGCTATCTTCGATTATAGTTAAATTTCCATAAGATAAACAAGTCATTGGATAATTTGCCTCATCTTTGATTTAACTATATTGGAAGATGGCGATGCATCTAAGGAGCAAGATCATTATACCATAATCTATATATAAAAGAACGTGAGATAAATGATGAGAGGCATGCAATCAGAAAACAACATTGGTTTGTTTAAGTTGGTTTTCAAATACAACTTAATTTGCAGATTATAAGTATCTATGTCAAATTAACTGAATGTATTTTAAGTGAGGGTTAGTGAAACAAACAATCTACATAGAATATAATAAACTCAAACAAAATTCTATACCAGATCCAGATATTATAAACTCATATAATACGCTTGCTACCACCAGTAAACTTTAAGTGAGGGTTAGTTAAACAAACAATGTAAATAGAATATGATAAACTCAAACAACATTCTATACCAGATCCAGAAATTATAAACTGATATAATACGCTTGCTTCCACCAGCATCATCACCATGTATCATCCCCTTAACCTGAAAGGAAACAAAGCAAACTTCAAAAATGAGCATCCTCAGTTGAAAACCAACCCTAAAACCATAATCCAGTGATGAGTAAAGAGAGGAACAGGAATAACGCACCTTTTAATGAAACTAATCGCGGAACAGGAATCAATTATGATGTTGTACTAGTTTGGGAAGCCATGAAAAAGAAATATAAGGAGGAAGAAGCTTACAGAAAAGCTTCATACTTCTTATACTTCTTTTCATTGCTTCTAAAACTAGATAAAGTTTGCTTACACTATTGTTTCTTCATTTACTAACATCTTGTTCGTGATGCTATGAAGAAAAGGTACAAGGTGGATGAAGTTTCCATCATAGCTTCATGCTTCTTATACATTTTTCCATATCAACACAAACATTATGAAGTTTCCAAAGTATGGTCTTTGTTAAGGTAGTGAAAACGAATCTGAAAAAATGAGAACAATCAACAAAAACAACATGCAACAAACAAGATAATGGGAAATATCTAACAATAGATGGAAGAAGAAGAATACCTTAATGTATGAAGCACAAGATTCACGGCTAATGGTGAAAACGAAGAGAAAAAATGGGTTCTAGGGTTTCACTTTGAAGGCAACGATGTTACTGTCAATTAAGTGAAAGTTATTTCGCTTATATATGGGTAAACTATTTCACAACGGTTAACAATAACAACCGTATAGATATGTATTTATTTATTATAAATATATCACTACGGTTTACCAGAATAACCGTAGTGATAACCCTTTTATCTGTGAATTTTAAAATAAATAAAAACCGTATACATAGGTATTTATTTATTATAAATATATCACTACGGTTAACCAGAAGAACCATAGTGATAACCCTTTTATTTATGAATTTTAAAATAAATAAAAAAGAAAAGGTGCGCCTTAACTTCTAACTTAATGCATCTGCAGTTTAAACATCAACAATGTAATTCACAATGCATCTGCAGTTTAAACATCAACAATGTAATTCGAACCCTAATTCAACTATTACATTTCATAACAAAGTAAATATTAAACATAAAGGAGACAAAAAAACATAACATCTTGATATTTCCAGAAAATATCTCTGATTTCAGTTTGTTCTTCAAATTCTTGTTCTTTTTCTTTAAATCCTCATACATAACCTTCAGATAGCCCACAGCTTCCAACTCTGACTTCATAATGCTCTCATCGTCATTTCCATCTCTTTCTCCCACGTCTTCATCCCATATGAACAAATTACATGTTTCATCGCTCCTCCAAAATGGACATCTCCAAAAAAGCCTTCCTTTATTTTGCCCCTTCTTGCATTGATACGAAACCATACGACCATCACAACCACAAAAATTTCCAGATCGAGATTTTACACTGGAACAAGACGTAGAAACACTTTTGGATGATTTTGTCTTCAAATGTGACATTGCAACACCTTAAAGTAGAACACTTTGTTGTTGTTGTTGTCTTCTTCCCGACAATGGTGACGGCGTTGGTGTTAGGGTTGTTTCAATGGATAAATTGATATATATATATATATATATATATATATATATATATATATATATATATATATATATATATATATATATATATACATGGTGTTTAAAATACATAAAAAGAAGCTTCAATTTAGTTAAATATTAATAAAACTTAAAAAGAGAGCATTTACATCAAAGGGATAAACTATTTGAGGGCGATGAGGTTCGAACCCATGATAGCTAGATTGTATCACCACGGTTTTCATAAAAACCGTTATTATACCCTTGAGATTTCTAATTAAAATAATGCGCGCGCAACCAGTACGCACTATAAGAACGGTGTATAGGATGTCGTTGTAAACCTGGCGTTGTTGTTTTGCCGTTTTGTAGTAGTGATGACAGGTTGTTAGGAAGTGAGAGGGGGATCTCATATCTAGATAGGTTTCAAGGTAGAATTTGCACAAGGTAGGGATTAGACGAGAAGTTGTAAACGGGAGAGTTTAGCTTTGAACTAATACTATCATAGTGATTTTCCTTCCTGGCTTGGATGCCCCCAGATGTAGGTGAGTTGCACCAAACTAGGTTAACAATTAACCGTGTTATTTATCATTCTGCAATTTACAGTTTCTGCATAATTAAAGATTGATAATATTATTCTGTCAGACTTAAAATGTCATAACATCTGTCTTGACATTGTACTCTAATGTTGGGACATCAGAATTTCCATCATGTGAGCATGTGCCAGAAAATTTCATAAAATTTATGAAGCCATGTTACCAGTGTGCTTTCATGCATACATGCTTATGAAGTTAGGACAAGGCGCACAAACACTTTCAATCACAAATGAGAGCTTGAGTTCATCAATTAAGAGCAGAGTTTAAAATTGGAAAGAAAGGTAATCATTCAATTCCTGAGTATATCCTTCAAATTTGTGCCATAAATGATTCATTATTACATGTTGGTGATCCGATATCTGAAAGGGACCAAATTGATGAAATTCTTGAAGGTCTCCTTGAAGAATACAATCCATTCATTATGATAATTTATGGAAAAGTTGAAACAATAGACATATATGATGTTGAGGCATTGCTATATGTTAAAAAAGCACAGTTGGAAAAGTTTCGCCAATAAATTTTCAGCTTCTTATCAACATTTTTAGGGTAGAGCTCATTCGCTTTGAGGCATGGGTCAGGGTAGACAAACCAACATCACAGTAAATTGGCTAACCTATTAGCTTTGGAACAAGTATGGTAATGTTGTTAATGGCTGTTGGCAAAAATATAATGAATGTTTTGAACCTTCACCGCCGAAGCCTCAAGTATATGTCTCTTCTTCAAATATAGTTAGTAAGGGTCTTGATAATTAGGAAAATCAGGCCTATATAACTGCTCAGGAAACTGCTCTCTTAACTTATTAGGATAACCGTATGGTTCCTCAAGGTATAGAGTCGTAGGCCTAGTTTAAAGACTCAGGTGCATCTCATCATATTACTTTTTGTCTTTAAAACTTACAAAATGTCCAGTCTTGTGTTTATCCTAATGAAGTCTTAGTTGAAAATGGTCATAGCTAAGCAGGCAAGTCAATTGGTTTCTCAAACTTTAGGTTTAAAAGTGTGTCAAATTCTATGCTAAAGTTGAATAATCTTCTTCATGTTTCTAACATCACTAGGAATCTAATATCAGTTTCTAAATTTCCTAAAGATAATAATGTGTATTTTGAGTTTCATTCTAAAAAATGTTATAGTAAATCGCATGCATCTAGCTTGGCGTTTCTTGAAGGTTTCATTGATCATAGTGGACTTTACTGGTTCAACAGTCTAACTTTAGAACCCTCCCATAATCTCATATCTAATAAATCTCAAAATATCTAATCAATTGTCAATACTACTACTACTACTGCTGCTAGCCTTAGGTTTGATAATTTTTTTTTCTATTCCAAATAATGTTGTCATTTGACAGTCTAAACTATGGCATTCTTATCCTATAGATGTTTATAGTGTACTTGCATTGTGTAATATTCACTTGAGTAATAAAAATTCCACGGATGTTTGCAATTCTTATTTTCTTGGAAAGTCTCACAGGCTATATGATCCCTTATCTATAATTAAGTATAGTAGTTCCTTTTAATTGATTCAAATTGACTTATGGGAGACATCACCTTCACCATCTAGTGGTGGCTACTCGTGCTAAGTTTCTTTTGTAGATGCTTTTGCAATATATACTTGGATTTACTTGTTAAAACATAAAAGGGATACTTTGTTTGCCTTCAAGCTATTTCAAAGCTATGCTATAACTCATGTTAATGCTAATATTAAAGAAATTCAGTCATATTATGGTGGTGAATTCAGACCTTTTACAAAATATCTTAATGAGTTTGGCATTGTGCATATGCTATCTTGTTCACATACATCTCATAAAAATGGGGGAGTGGAAAGAAAGCAAAAACAAATTATGGAAATGGACCTCCCTTTTCTATTTCATGCCTCCTTACCAATTGAATTTTGTGATTATAGCTTTGTAACAACAGTTTACTTGATTAATATGCTACCTACAATCGCTCTACCAAAATTCACTTCACCTTTATTTGCTTTGCATAACAAGTAATCTGAATACAAGTCCATAAAGATGTTTGGATGTGCCTACTTTTCTCTCCTAAGAACTTATAATCAGCACAAGCTAGAGTTCAGAAGCTCAAAGTGTGTGTCTTGGGAGTATCACCTACACACAAAGGCTATAAATGCATGAACAAGAAAGGCAGAATCTTTATTTCAAAAGATGTAGTGTTCAATGAAATATAGTTTCCTTATCTTCACCTACAGTCTAATGCACATACATCTCCCTTAAGAAACTCAACTAATTTCATAATAGCTCTTTCTTTCTTTTTTTTTTTTTTGATGAAAACGTAAATATTCATTAAAAGGAAAGATTAACAGAATTACAAGAGGGAGGGACAAGGTTGGGTATATGTCCAAACCAAGTTCTAGAGCCCTTAGTTTTCCCAACACCAACCATATGATGAGCTTCCCTATTACACCCTCTAGGAATAAACATAACAACAGCACTAACAAAATTTCCCAACAAAGAGATACAATCCGCAACAAAATAATATAATGATTTAAATATTTTTATAAACGGGAACAACTTCACTATTGACTCAACTATAATTATAAATAATGTCAAAACAAAAATAATATTTATATACGGGAAAAATATATTGTTGATTATAATATTTTTATATACGAAAACAAATTGTTTAAGAAAATATCAAATGAAAAACAATTATTTTAATCCACATTTTTCTATTGTCTATTTAATAAGTTCACACAAAGTATTTTCACCGCATCAAAATAACTAATAATAAAAGTATACCGGATGAAAGTGAAAATAATATAATCCACTTAAAGTATTAAATGTTTTGTCTATCAAATAATAATTTGTAAGAAATAATATACAAATAATTGCATTTATTCATTTTTGTTTATATAATATACAATTTTATTATTGATTCAATTTTTTTGGTATACGAGAACAACTTTACTGTTGATTTAAATAATTTATAAATAATATTAAAACAAAATTAATATTTATATACAGAAAAAATACATTGTTGATTAAATGTTTTTATATAGGAGAAAAATATTATTGTTATAAACGGGAACAACTTTACTATTGATTCAAATATTTTTATAAATCCTATCAAAACAAAAATAATATTATGATTTAAATATTTTTATAAACGGGAACAACTTCACTATTGACTCAAATATAATTATAAATAATGTCAAAACAAAAATAATATTTATATACGGGAAAAATATATTGTTGATTATAATATTTTTATATACGAAAACAAATACTATTCTTATAAACGGTATCAACTTTATTACTGATTCAAATGTTGAATAACAGAAATTTATTGATCATTGTATTATCTCTTGATCGTACCTGGATCAGACAGTGATAGTGGCCAACAGCGTCTGTAACGGCAGCTCCGATGGTGATGAGAGACGGCGCGGGGGAGGGGGGTATCTGCAAGGTGCTCCGACGCTCAAATGAGAGAGTGTGTCGAATATCAGCAAATACAGAAAGTGTGAATGGTAGGAAGAAAGTGTCTAACCTGACCCTCTCAAATGAGAGGGTATTTATAGAGAGCCCCCAGCGCGGGGCCAACGGTTACCTGCAGTGGGCTGGATCAACTAGGCCCACTCCAAGTAACTGTTAGGGCTTACGTGTAGTAGTGAAGACCAGCACGTGGTCTTCGCCCTAGAGTAACTGCTCCTAGATTTCCGGAAGTAAGGCAGACCGAATCTTTCGAAAGTAGGAGGTTACTTGGAACGTGTCCACGCGGGATGGACCGTTGGGTACTCCTCGCGGGGAGGAGCCTTCCGTGTCGAGGAGATATGAAGCCCGTAGAAAGGGCACGGCCTCGCGGGGAGGGATAGTGTCCGTCGAGGAGTGATGAGTAGCATGCTCGCGGGGGAGAAGCTAGTCTGTCGAGGAGTCACATCTCAGCGGGGTGCGATGTCCTCCTCTCCTATTGTCCCAAGTGCCCGATAATGCCTAAGTGCCCGACGAAACTGTGGCCAGCACGTGGCAGTCGCGTGTCTTGCAGAAGGACCCTATTGGTCCTCCCCATGCTGTATGGGTTGGGCCTGCTCGACTGTTGGGCAGCCTCGGCCTAGCCCAGAACAGGAGCCCCCCAAGTCGTTGCTCTGAGGTGTCAGAGCAATGACTTAAGGGTTATTGGCATGTCGGGGATGCGCCCAGAGAAGAACCGAGGAGGCCATTCTCATGCTCGATGTTCCTACGGTCGCACATAAGTCGGGCATCAGACAACTGTGTTTGGTTGTAACGCTGGGGAGATGAGGGGTTTCAGATTCGAATCGTTGGGGAAAACTGAAACGACACGCGTGGGAAGATGGTCGGCTGCATGTGTGCCACGTGTCGTCTGTCATTATTACCTAGGGAGGCTAGGGCAGCTGGCTAGTGCAGTGCACTCAAGTGCCCTATGTCCCTCGAGTTCCGCGAGAACCCTTATAAAAACTCCTCCCCTCGCTCATTTCTCACTTTTTCATTTCTCTCTCAACAACCTCGCTCCTTCTCTCTCTACCTCCTACAGTAGCCGTTCGCCGCCGTCAACCGCCGGAAGCTCCGCGCCGGAACCCTAAACCGCCGCTTATAAGGTATTTGCTCCAAAACTGATATTTTTCTTGCGTTTCTTTTTAATTTCAACTAGTGTATAGCATTTCCTTGGTGAACTGATGAAGTTCCCACGAGAAATGAAAGGATTCCTGGAGAATACGGCGGGAATCTTTAGTTGTTGAGAGAGGGGGTGCTAAGAATTTCACCCGCTTTTGTTGAATATCTCGGGGACCAGGGATGAACATCTCGGGGACACGTTGAATTTCCCGGGGTCCCCAACGTTTACTCTTTTCGTTAGCGTCACGGGAACACGGGGGCAGAATTTTCCGGGGAGGCGATGAGTTCCCCGGTGAACATGTTGATCCTCGGCCGATTAAGTCGGGGAACTGAGAGAGCCTTGCCCCTTCCTCGCCCGTTCGCTTGAACAACGGTGGAGGGGTGAATTTGATATGACCCATCGAATTCACCGTTTCCTTCTGCTTTTCAGGTAAATGGACGATTTGGCTGCGAAGGTGGCCGTTGGATCCTTCGAAGAAGACGACCAACCCGAATCCCCTATGGCTCACATGACTTTCGCCCAAGAGCGCTCGCTCGAGGAGTGGGTCTATGAGGAAGCCCCGGAGATGTCATCTATCTTTGTCTACAAAGACGTGGACGACGCGTTCTGCACCGTCGAGCATAGGCTCATCGGGTCTGACAAATCTTGGAAAGTTTTCCGCCCAGAGGAGCATCATCGGATATGTTCGCCTTACCGGGGAATGTGCATCCCGTTATATGAATTCATGTTCGACAAGGCGGGGTGGAGGCTGCCCTTCACGGACTTACAAGAGGGGATCTTCGCCTGGTTGAAGCTGGCCCCCTCGCAGATTCATCCAAATTCGTTGACCTTCATCCGGGCCTTCGAGCTCGTCTGTAAGTACTTAAAAATAGTTCTGACGGTGTCCCTTTTCTTTCAGATATTCCATCTCCAAAGGTCGTCGGCCGGTGGACGACACGGATGGGTGTCCTTCAAGCAAAGCAAAGCTTTATTCCATACGTATTTAGATTTCGTCCGGGACTTCAAGTTCCGCTACTATTTCGTGAAGTCGGTCACCCTCGGGGCCATCCACTCGCTGTACCGGAAAGTCACCCGCGAGGTCGACGGTCGCTCCGAGGAGGTTCTGGAGCCGAGGTTCCCCCTGTACTGGACGGAGGAACACTTCAAGAAGGGAGTTGAAAAATACAAGGTGAAACATACTCAGTTGGACGTCGACGACCGGGAAGCTTACGATAAAATCGTCGTTTTCGTCGAGAGCTTCAATGAAGCCCGGTACGAAATGCTGGACGGCGAGCCCATAAGGGGAGCAGACGGGCATGTGAAGAAACAACGTCGTTTAATCAATACCCGTGTTCTGCTCGAGACCTTTTCCGACGAAGAAGCAGTCGAGTTATTAGGTAGTGAAAACATCCACGATCTAAGCCTTCCTCGCGTCTGTATACCTTGCCTTACTAATGTTTTCTTTCTTTTTGCAGGAAAAATGGCCGGAGCCGAGGAGAGACTCAAAAAGTTGAAGGTGAAGAGGGCTCGGGAAGAGCAGGCCCGGGGAGAGGCATCCCATTCAAAGGGTCAAGATGTTACCCCTTCTGGGGTCGTGCCTGAGGGTGTTTCCTCCGCCGCGATGCCCGAGGGTTCCAGCCAATCTCAGCCGGCCGCGACCGTGTTGGGGATTTCAGACAGGCGGACACCTCCTGCTGGGAGCCAGTCTCCGGGTGTTCAAGGGACGCCGAAACGACAACGGGTTTCGAACGCGGAGATCGTCGACCTGGCTCACGAAGACAGTCCCCCGCCTCCTTCAAGCTTTGAACTCCCACCATGCCATCAAAAGCCCCGCTTCTTCTCCGAAGTCATCTATCCTCGCGTCCCTCCCTCTGAAATCCAAGTTGTGCTGGGGGCCGCTGCGGAAGCGAGGAGGAAAACGATCTTCGAAGACATGTCCGCGGTCATGCAGCTCTGCTCGACTGCCATTGTCCTGAACGATGAGACTCGCCCCGCTGCTGAACTTTCTCGACTGTAAGAGAAGCTCGAGACCTTGGATGCTGAGCTGCTCGACCTGCGCAAAGAGTTGAAGGAATGCAGGGGCCTGAACAAAGAGCAGAGCGAGCAGCAACAGCGGGCTGAGTCCAAGCTAAAGGAAGCCGAGGAAGCGGAGAATGACCATCTTGCCCGGATCGCCGAGCAGGAGGCAGAGGAGAAGCGGCTCAGGGAGAGGGTTGCCGAGTTAGAGGATAAGCTCCTAACAACCCGAGCGGCGCTGGTGGCCCAACTCAGGAGATTCGAGCAGGATCTCCAGCTAACCGAAGATGATGCACTTGAAACTGCGGGCATAGGATCCCGAAATGCAGTGGCGCAGCTTCGGATCTTAAATCCCGACCTAGTGACCGATGGGGCAGATGCTGACTACGAGGTGGTCGACGGCCGGATAGTTCCGCCCGGGCAAGGAGGAAATGCCAACGAGGGAGGTGGGCCAGACGCCACCGAGACTGCCGCAGAGTAGGAATATAGTTTGCTTGGCCTGCGTGCCATTTTGTTGTTTTTGCCCGGCTTGTGGGCTTACTTGATGTAATATTTGCACAATGGTTATTTTCGTCGTCGAGGGGAGCTTCTGTCCTCCTCGAGGGTTCCCTGATCTCCACGGGGATAACCGCTTAGGTCCCGTACGTTAGGCGAAACGGGGTCTCCCCGGTCGTGGAGTGTGGGGTTGTTCGATACGCCCAGAGGACGCTGTGCAACTCCTTGACCCACCGTTGTTTGGCCTCGCCGAGTCATCGCTTCAGTCCCCGGAGTATCACTCTGTTCGCTGCTTCGGCCTGCCCGTTGGTTTGAGGGTGTTCGACTGACGTGAAGTGCTGTTTTGTGCCTAGTTTGGCGACGAAGTCTTGGAAGTTCCTGTCGGTGAACTGTGTCCCGTTGTCTGTGACAATGGCTTAGGGCACCCCGAATCGGGCGAGGATGTTTCTCGTGTAGAAACGGAATATGTTGAAAGCAGTGATTTTGGCCAGCGCCTCGGCCTCAATCCACTTCGTGAAGTAATCCACCCCGACGACGAGGTACTTGTTTTGGTACGACTCTATGACGAAAGGTCCGAGGATATCCATTCCCTACCACGCAAATGGCCACGGGGACGACAATGACTTAAGCTCGTTTGGAGGAGCGAGGTGCATGTCTCCGTGTCTTTGGCAGCGGTCACATTTCTTAACGTGCTCCTTTGCGTCATGTTGCATAATGGGCCAATAATACCCTGCTCGGAGTGCTTTTCAGGCCAGGGATCTTCCGCCGAGGTGCTGGGGGTGATCCCTTCGTGGATTTCTTGGAGGATCCCCG
Source organism: Lathyrus tuberosus (assembly GCA_022829125.1). NCBI lineage: Eukaryota > Viridiplantae > Streptophyta > Magnoliopsida > Fabales > Fabaceae > Lathyrus > Lathyrus tuberosus. The sequence goes on along the minus strand of JALAZF010000176.1, from coordinate 10,330,230 downwards.
AAACTTTGCCTTCTTCGACACACCGGAGTAAGGGAATGGAGAATCCTCGACGGTATAGCTTACCTTCGACGACTGTATACGCACATGCCTGCCTCTTGACTATCCCCGCTCCTTTAGGATCGTCGGCCAGTTTGCCCATCGTCAAGTATTCGTAAACTGGGGTCATCCAACAATTTGCGTCCCCGATTGCGTTGACCTCTGTGGTCGGTGTGATTTTGTTTATGCTCGGCTGGGTCAGTAACTCCTAGATAACTGATTTGTTCCCTCCTTTTTTCTTAGTGCTCGCAAGCTTGGAGAGCACGTCTGCTCGAGAGTTGTGCTCGCGCGGGATGTGAGCCACCTCCGCGGAGACAAATTTCTTCAACTTTTCTTGCACCAAGGTTAGGTACTCGATGAGACTATCGTTTTTGGCCTGGAATTCTCCCCGAACCTGCGATGCCACGAGCTGGGAGTCTGTAAAGATTTTGACTTCTTTTGCGCCAAGGTCTTCCGCAAGTCGAAGTCCCGCGAGGAAGGCCTCGTATTCGGCTTGGTTATTCGATGTCTTGAAGGACAGTTCGAGGGAGACCTCTATCAGGATGCCCTGCTCGTTTTCGAGGATAATTCCCGCTCCGCTACCTTTTGCACTAGAGGCCCCGTCGACGTAAATCGTTCATTTCTGGGAGCCACTGGTCGAGGATACAGGGACGGTCATTTCTGCTACGAAGTCGGCCAGTACTTGGGCTTTCAAGGCTTTTCTTCCTTCGTATCGAAGGTCGAACTCGGATAGCTCGAGAGACCACCAGAGCATTCTCCCCGCCATATCTGGCCGACTAAGGAGCTGTCTGATGGGCTGCTCTGTCCTTACCACGGTCGTGTGGGCCAGGAAGTAATGACGTAATCTTCTGGCTGCAGATACGAGGGCCAAGGCGACCTTTTCAATCTGTTGGTATCTGAGCTCGGGGCCCTGGAGGGCTCTGCTCGTGAAATAAATCGGTTTCTGTCCGTCGGGGGTCTCCCGTATAAGGACAGCACTCACCGCTTCGCCGGTGACGGCTAGGTATAAGAAAAGTGTTTCCTCGGTATCTGGTCGGGACAAGACCGGGGGTTGTGACAAGACTTGTTTTAGATGGAGGAGGGCTTGTTCGCATTCTTCACTCCATTCAAAAGTAGCCTTCTGTCGGAGAAGCTTGAAAAAGGGGAGTGCGTATTGAGCAGATTTAGCCACGAAACGGGAGAGAGCAGTCAGCATTCCGTTGAGTGACTGGGTCGACTTCTTCGAGTTCGGGGTAGGGATTTCGGAGAATGCCCTACATTTGTCGGGGTTCGCCTCGATGCCCCTCTCCGTGAGGTAGAAGCCGAGGAACTTCCCCGCGCGAACACCGAAGGTGCACTTGTCGGGGTTGAACCTCATGCGACATTTCCTCGCCGTGTCGAACACTTTCTGGAGATGAACGGCGTGGTCGACTTCCTCCGCAGACTTGACGATCATGTCGTCCATGTAAACCTCGAGCACGTCGCCGATATCTGCCCGGAAGACTTTGTTCATCATCCGTTGGTAGGTGGCGCCAGCATTTTTCAAGCCGAAGGGCATTACGTTATAGTAGTAATTGCCCGACTCGGTCATGAAGGCGGTGTGCTGCTTGTCGGCCTCGTCCATGGGGATCTGGTTGTACCCCGAGTAGGCATCCATGAAGGATAGTAACTTGAATCCTGCAGAATTATCGACCAGCTGGTCTATGTTAGGTAAGGGATAAGAGTCTTTCGGGCATGCCCGGTTAAGATCCGTGTAGTCAACGCACATCCTCCATTTTCCATTATTTTTCTTAACGAGTACAACATTTGAGAGCCAAGTTATGTACTTGGCCTCGGAAATAAAGTTTGCCTCTAGGAGGTCTTTTACAGCTTTTTCAGCGGCCTCCATTTTTTTCGGAGACTGCCTACGCCTACGTTGAGCTACAGCCCTAGCGGCCGGATCTATAGTCAGCTGATGACAAGCTACTTCGGGGTCCAGTCTGGGCATCTTTGCGGTACTCCAGGCGAACAAATCTGCATTTTGTCGGAGGCATGCCTTCAGCTGCCTTTTCGCCAGGTCGGGGAGTCCAGAGCCAATCTTCACGCTTCGGTCTGGGCTGTCGCCGAGATGGACCAGCTCGAAATCTCCATCTGGGATGGGGCGCGTTGGGTGGAGAGGCTGCCCATTGACTTCAACTGGGAGGTCCTCGCCTGCAGCTTCTTCCTGTTCCCCGGGAAATCTGCTGTCAAGGTCGACCGCGCTGACCGGCGGGAGTGGAGCCTGCACGACGTCTGGAGGTGTCTCGACCTGAGTCTTAGATTTGATGCCGCCAACGACACTCAGACCCCTGATGGCTGCGTCGAAACATCTTCTGGCCCCGTTGATGTCTCCGTGGAGAGTGACCACACGTCCGCGCTTCGTGTAGTATTTCATCTTCAGGTGGACCGTTGATGGTACGACCGCCAGTTCCGCCAACGTGGTCCTCCCCATTATACAGTTGTAGAGGGACGGGTAGCCCACCACCAAGAAACGCGTCTTCACCTATCGGGCAGTTTCCTCAATCCCGAAGGTGACCATCAATTCCACGAAGCCCCACGGTCTGGTGGTCGCTCCGTTGAAGCCTTGTAAGTCTGATCCCACGTACGGGGACAAGTGTTGCTTGGTCAGCTGGAGGGTCTCGAAGAGGTGGACGTACATGATGTCCATCGAGCTCCCCTGGTCGACCAGAATTCTGTGGACGTCAAAGTTGGCCATCTGTGCCCGGATCAGGGGGGGATGTTGGCGTTTGGTGCCCCACCGGGAAGTTCCTCGAGGTAGAAGGTAATCGGATTTGATCTTCCTTTAACCCTCTCGAGGGTAGGTGCTCGAGGAGTGGTTGCCTTTAGTTCGTCGAACTTCCTCTTTATTGACCCCACGGTCAAATGGTCAGGGGCTCCGCCAGATATGACCAGTGCTTGGGGGAAAGATTCCCAGGTACTGCGGGCGCTTATCGAGTCTTCTGCTGGGAAGTTCTTCCACATGTTTCGGACAGCTTCAGGGCTATCGAGTTCTCCTGAAAAACCGAAGTCTTCAGGTCGCGTGATGCTCAGCGCGACTTGCAGCGATCCGTTGTTGGGAGAGGGAGTTGACTCCTCGACATTCTGGGCCTCCTGGCCGCTGGGGCGGGGGGCCTCTTGCTGCTTGGCGTACTTCTTCAGGTACCCTTCTTTAATCAGCGTCTCGATCGCGTCCTTAAGGTGGACGCAATCTTCAGTAACGTGCCCGTGACTGCGATGGAACCGGTAATACTTGGACTTGTCAGCATTTGGTTTGGAGGCCGCCGGTTTCGGGAAGAGGATTCCCCCTTTGACGAACTCTGAATTGGCACAGTCGTTATAAATGCGCGAGCGGGACGTGTTTAGCGGTGTGTAGTCTTTGAAAAGGCCAGACGGTCCCCGTGATTCGCGGGGCTCTTTGGTCCGGGCTTCTTTCTTTCTTTCCCCGCCACGCCTGGGCGGAGGGGAGTCTTCTCTTCTCCTGGGTGGAGGGGAGTCTTCTTCCTTGTTGCCGCGGGGGCCTTCTCTGCGCCTTGAATCGAGGGCGATTTGTGCGGCTTCAGCTTCCTCGAACTCAATATGTGACTGAGCCCTCTTGAGGAGGCCTTCAAAGCTGCGGGGACGGTGCAGCCCGACGGATTCTGCGAACTTAGATCCTATCCTCAAACCCTTGATGATGAGATACATTTTGATGTGATCGGTCACGTGGATTTCGACCTCCTCTTTGTTGAACCTCTCTATGTAGCTCCGGAGAGGTTCGTCCTTCCCCTGAAAGATGGCTTCCAGGGAGGCTATCGTCTTCGGATGTCGACGAGAAGCCGTGAAATGTTTTCTGAAACGCTCCCTCAGGACTCTCCACGACGTGATTGACTCAGATGCTAGGTTTTTGTACCAAGCCATGGCCCCTTTCCGAAGAGTCGTAAGGAATAATCGGCATTTGATAGCGCCGGAGACATTCCTGAAATCGAGCAGAGCCTCAAAACTCTCGACATGGTTATCAGGATCAGATGTCCCGTCATACGTCCCCAAGGATGGGGGCCTCTCCAGGCCCTTAGGAATAGGGGCGTCCATTATGTGCCTGGCCAGAGGGGTCCGGTAATCGTCATCCTCGCTGGCTCCCAGAGACATAGAGGGGGAGTGTTGTCCGTGAACATAGTGACATCTCAGGGAGTGGTCCTTCGGGCGGCCTCTGGGCTCCTCGGCGTCCGACCTGCTCCTTTTATTCTTCGAGGAGCGAACTGGTCCCTTCGGTGGCGGGGAGCGGTGGCGTTTCTGAGGATGCTCCGGCTGAGTACGCTCCAAGCGTGGTCTGCGACCCCTGGGAACCGGGGAGGGGCTGCGAGATGCCTCCGGGGACAGCGAACGTCTTGGAAACGGCGGTGGTCGGTGCCTTCGCGGGGAAGACCGACCACGACTTTTCTCCAGCGCCTCGATCCGGATGTTCTGGTTGAAGATCATCTGGTTGGTCTGATTGACCAACGCAAACAAGGCAGCAGTGCTCGGGTCCGCATTTGGCGGCGGGTCCACGGGCTGGAAAACGGGCTGGAGGACGGTTTCCTGTCCGTCCTGGTGAGTTGTCTCGTACTCCACTTCTTCGGAAGAAGGAGAAGCGGTGAGTCCGTCTCTGACGTCATTTTCCGCGACAGGTCGGGCAGAGTTGTTGTCGACGTGGTTGCCGGTGCTAAGCTGCACAATAACGTTGTCTAGAGCTTGATTCGCCGACGGGTTGGCCATGATGGTTGTTGAACGGAGAAAGCTTTGGTTTATCGAACAGAAAAACGGGGAAGCCTATAAGTTCCCACAGACGGCGCCACTGATCGTACCTGGATCAGACAGTGATAGTGGCTAACGGCGTCTGAAACGGCAGCTCCGATGGTGATGAGAGACGACGGGGGGGGTGTACCTGCAAGGTACTCCGACGTTCAAGTGAGAGAGTGTACCGAATATCAGCAAATACAGAAAGTGTGAATGGTAGGAAGAAAGTGTCTAACCTGACCCTCTCAAATGAGAGGGTATTTATAGAGAGCCCCCAACGCGGGGGCCAACGGTTACCTGCAGTGGGCTGGATCAACTAGGCCCACTCCAAGTAACTGCTAGGGCTTACGTGTAGTAGTGAAGACCAACACGTGGTCTTCGCCCTAGAGTAACTGCTCCTAGATTTCCGGAAGTAGGGCAGACCGAATCTTTCGGAAGTAGGAGGTTACTTGGAACGTGTCCACGCGGGATGGACCGTTGGGTACTCCTCGCAGGGAGGAGCCTTCCGTGTCGAGGAGATATGAAGCCCGTAGAAAGGGCACGGCCTCGCGGGGAGGGATAGTGTCCGTCGAGGAGTGATGAGTAGCATGCTCGCGGGGGAGAAGCTAATCTGTCGAGGAGTCACATCTCAGCGGGGTGCGATGTCCTCCTCTCCTATTGTCCCAAGTGCCCGATAATGCCTAAGTGCCCGACGAAACTGTGGCCAGCACGTGGCAGTCGCGTGTCTTGCAGAAGGACCCTATTGGGCCTCCCCAGGCTGTATGGGTTGGGTCTGCTCGACTGTTGGGCAGCCTCGGCCCAGCTCAGAACATCTCTTATAACATAATTGTTTTATTTGTTAAAAAAAAAACTTAAACGTTTCATTTATATAATACAAGTTTCAATATTTTTTTAATCATATTATTATTGATATTGTTGCTTATCTTTCATCTCTTATATTTAATAATTATACAAATTTATTTTTTAATATATAATTTTATTTAAATATTGGCTTAAATAATGTTTTCGTCCCTGTAAGTTGGCGAGTTTTTGGTTTTTGTCCCTGAATCTTTTTTTTTCGGTCCAAGTCCGTAACATTTGATTTCTTTTTGCGATTAGTCTCTGACGTTAAACATCCGTTACAAAAATAATGATGTGGCTAACGTCGCTGACGTGGCAAGTGTTTTTTATCATTTTTCATTTATTTTAATCTCCAATAATTCCACATAAGCTGTTTTGTTTATTGAGTGTTAAATGAGAAATGCAAAATCTTTCAAAAATTGGTCCTATGTAGTATTGAACCGATGACCTTTTGTTTTCATGAAGTAGGAGTTTCCACCAAGCCATTTACTTCATTTTGTTTATATTTGTAATGCATAATATAATATACTAATATTATTTCAACTATTTAATAATTCAATTATTAATATTTCAATTATTTAATTTTTTTACAAGAATTCTTTAATTTATTAAATAATTAGTTTATTAAATATTTCATTAATTTAATATTCCAAATATTTAATATTTCAATTATTAATTATAATAATAATTTATTATTTAGTATCGTAATTATTTACTATTAACTAATAATACAATATTATTTACTAATAATTATTTATTATTTATTATCGTAATTATTTATAATTTATTATTGTAACTAATAATTATTATTATTTAAATAACTAAATAATTTTAATATTAATAATCATAATTATTTAATATCTCATTTATTTAATTGACCATAATTAATATTATAATTATTTAATAAATTAAACTATTATTAATAATTTACTGTAATTAAGTAATACTCTAATTATTTAATAAATTAAACTAAATAAATTTACTGTAATTAAACTATTAAAAATACTAATTAATCTATTTAATATTTAAATTATTAGGTTAAACTAATAATACTTATAATAATTATTTAATGCTTTGTTTAAATTGATTAATAATAAAGTTTTATTTACTAATAATACAGTATTAACTAATACTGTTATTAAGTAATAGTGAAATATTTAATAATTAATTTATTAGATATTTAGTAAATAATATTGTATTTATATTAATATACTGTAAATAATTACTATATTAATAAGTAGTTTTTATTTATTAATATTTAAATACTAAAATAGTTGAAATATAAATTAGTGAAACATATGCATTATAATTTTAATTACTTTGGTGAAATATTAAAATAGAATATGAAATAATAAATGTTAGTGAAATATTATTTAATTATTTTGTTAAATAATTTTAATTACAGTATTATTAAATAATTTCAACTACAACATTATTAATTACTGAAATAATTACAGTATTATTAATTACAATTTTATTAAATAATTTCAATTGCATTATTATTAAGTAATTTTAACTTTAATATTAATCATTTTTATTAAATAATTACAATATTATTTACTAAATATTTAATAAAATAATTATTTAATATACTAATTATTTGGTTTAATAATTTTACTATTTCAATTATTTTACTTGTTTAAAGACTAATTATTTTATTAATTAATAAAATAATTATATTAAATAATTTATACTAACAGTATATATAAATATTTATATTAAATAATTTGTATTTATATTAATAAGTATTAAATATTAAACTCTATAAAATAATTTATATTATCAGTATTTCAAATATAAGTATTAAATAGTAAATATTGGATTTATGTAATATATAAATTTGTTGCAAGTAAAAACACAAGTGAGTTGAATGGTCTAGTGGCTAAGAAGTATGTTGTGGAAGCAAAGGTCTTCGAGATTAAAATAAATGAAAAATGATATAAAAAAAAAAACTTGTCACGTCAGCAATGTTAACCACATCATCATTTTTGTAACGGAAGTTCAACGTCAGAGACTAATCGTAAAAAGAAATCAAATGTTAAGGACTTGGACCGAAAAAAAAAATATTCAGGGACCAAAACCAAAAACTCGCCAACTTACAGGGACGAAAAGATTATTTAAGCCTTAAATATTTTATGGGACAAATTTGTGTTATTCATAAATATTAAAAAATACTAAAAAAATATTTTGTTGATTCAAATATTTTTATATAGATTCAAATATATAAGTAATTTCAAAACAAATTTAATATTTATATACGGGATCAAATTCTTTGTTGATTATAGACACTAATTTATTATATCTTTTAAAAATAATAACTTTTTTGGTTGAAAAATTTAATTTTTTTATTTAATTTTTATATTTAATTTTTATTATGATTTGGAAAAAATGCGCATACAATACCAGTACCCGTGCGAATGCACGAGTCTCCCACTAGTTTAAATAAAACTTAACAAATTGTGTTTTACAACACCGTCATCATAATTTTCATAAAGTATAACTATTCTCAAATTTTTATTAATAATCACAACTTAACATTAATTAATATCCCTATTAATTACCGTCATCAGGAAGCAAATTGATCCATTTAATGACACTTAAATTGTAGGAGATTAAACTACACGCTTAAATTAACAAAAAAAACTTGATTTAAAATAGCTCTCATATAACCATAGTAAATAACCAATAAATTTGTTTAAAATATAATTTCTTTTCCCAACTTAAAGATGCTTAACACATAGAGAGCTTCAGTGAAAAAACACATAGTAACATTATGAAACAATAAGAAGAAATTCATATTACAAATACAAAAAGATACAAACAAAATATAAATGATGAAACTACAAATGTAAAATCATATGTACTGCTAAATTTCCCTCAACAACAATAAATTAGTTTGTTTCTCCTTATAAGACGAGTTTCAATGAAAGGAAATAAGATGAATGGTAAAATACAATGAAGGCAATGACTATTGTTATAGTACATTAGGGCAAACACAGTTGAAAAGTCTTTTTAGGTTGTTATAAGGATGTCCTTTTATAAGATACATTTTTGGATTTTCTCATTCCTTGTTTGTTAAGCAACATATCTTACTTTTACTCCCTAATAATTTGTGTTCAATTACACAAATATGGATAAACCGGATAATTCTTATTTTCATGGCCACACAAGAATGAGGTGTTCCTTATCCAATTATGGGGCATGCATATGTGTATTACAATGTTGCCTTCATTTATGCTCTCGGGTTAGTGTACTGATTCCTGTTGTAACTTTTCCTAATTTTCAAATTTAATATAATACATGCAAACACTCAACAAACCGAACATAAATCCACATAGTTACAGGCGCGAGAGTATTAAAATTAGTCAGAGTATAATGCAACGTGATAGTACACAAAAATGTACACTAATTGATAACTCTACCGGCGCGAAGCCAATTAGAGTCACAATTATGAGTCTAAGTCGTATGAAATGTATTTTTCCTTTTCATATGTGTTAGTATCCTTTATATAGTCATCCCGTATTGTCCTATATTAAGGATTATAAAGGTTATTTAATAGCTATTATATCCATTGCTCTCTTGTATAATCCACTTTGAATGTGTTGTCTGATTCCTTTCGCATTGATTTCGGATCAATCTGATCGATTTGGATAGTTTAATGTTTTAACTCGATTTTTTCTTATGGACGAATAGTGAATTGGAGCAGGATTTATCGACTTAGGTGAAAATCGGACCCAAGAAACCAAAATGTACACAGTCTCTCAAACATGAAGTCGGTAAGGGCGAAATGGTTTAGGTGAGAAACCATATTGCCTAATGATAATAAGGCTGGCGTATCATGTTTATAACACCATTGATTGCGAGTATAATCACATACATACTTTGAAAGAAAGAGAGAGTGATTGCATCATTGAGAATGTAATATCATATCAAATATATGATACCAGATACTCCAAACACACTTAATCAATTTAATAATTTATTTATGTAGTTTTGTTATTTTATCATTTTAATTTATTTCATATTTATGTTTTTCTTATGTTAAAATATTCAATTTCACATTAGATATATCGAATTTCATATTTAAATCCATTTTTAGAATTAAAATATTCAGCTAAAAGATAAAACAAGTATCTTTATGTAAAACTCCATCCATAATTTTATTATAAATCGTTATAGAAAATAATTTTTTATTATAATATAAGTCACTTTCTATTATATTTTTAAAAATTTATTATTCTCTCTCATTTCAATTATAAAATTTATCTTTTTTATGTCATTAATGAAAGTTAATTTTAAAAAACCATTTGTAATTTTTTATTTTTATATAACAATCATTATTTTTCTTAATATTTATGAAAAGTCCAAAACGATTTATAATAAAAAACAGAGATAATATTTATGATAAATTGAAAATTACTATGTATTTGCCCCAACTAAATTTAATGTTGAACAATTAGATTTAATGAATAAACTGTTTGTTTAAACTATCACTCTATTAACTAGCACACATAATGTGATGATAAGTAACTAACAGATAGGTTAATAGTGTTCCTTTGAGAGTGTAGAAATAGCAGCAGCATGGAATGGAGAGTTGTGAGCAGAAAGAACAGTAGAAGTGAAAACTCAAGATTTTTAGTGTGGAAAGAGAGAACTGGCAAGATCCTTGGTGAGAAAGAAGTGGTGACTTCGTTCTTTTTCACCGAGTTTCCGGAGAACTATAATGCGAGAGAGATGGCATTGGTGTTCAAGGAGCACGGTCTGGTTCACGAGGTATTCATACCAGGAAAGAAAGATAGAAGGGGTAAAAGGTACGGATTTATGAGATTTAGGCAGGTGGACGATGAGAGAAGAATGTCGATGCAACTTGACAACATTCAAGTTAATGGGAGGAAGTTGTTTGTCAATCTTCCTAGATTTAACAGAAGGATGGTTTCTGTGGCAAAGACAATAAGAGATACTCATAAACATCCGATTCATCTAAGAGTTAGACTAAACAATAGTGGATGGAATAGAGTGACACAAGGGAGATCTTATGTGGAAGCGATGAGGGGAGAGAAGGTCCAAAATCCGAACTACAATGCAGACAAAAAAAAGAGATTTAGGGAGGATCATTGGGAAGACTCATTCTGAATGGAGAGGTTTACTATTTGAGATCGAAGAGGAGGAGATTACTCGTTTTGAGAAGGCTTATGTGGGAGAGGTGAAGAAATCTGGAAACTCATACAATATCCAAGATATTTTCCATAAAGAGGGGTTCTTTAACATTAAGATTACGCCAATGGGTGCAAATATGTGTTTGCTGGAAGATTTGGAAGAAAATGCAGTGAAATCTATGGTGGAGGAGGAGGAAGATTGGTTACACAATTGGTTCAAGGATATTAGAGGATGGTCTCCTGCGGAAGTGGATAAAGAGAGATTAACGTGGGTAAAATGCTTTGGTATTCCCTGTCATGCATGGAGGAATGATTTCTTTAAATATATAACAAGCAGGGTTGGTGAATTCATATGCTGTGATGAGGAAACAGAAACCCAATCTAAATTTGATGTTGCGAGGATTTTGGTAAAAACGAGATATACCAGCAATCTGAATGAAATCTTAGAAGTTGAAGTTAATGGAGTCACCTTTGTCATTAAGCTTGTGGAAGATAATCATAGTCCTAAACGATTGGCAACCAATTTGGCCAAGAATAGACAGCTAGATTCAGACGAATCCTTGGTGGAAGAGACGGAAGATGAAACTGAGGATGATGAAGAGGAAGACGATGATGGAGGAATCCCGTCCATGGTTGAGGAGTCAGAAGAATTCGAAAGTTCAAAGGTAGGGGACGAAGAGAGGGATGATAGGATACCTAGGCATCATGACCCTAACTTTAGGGAGAGTTCCCAGGTGGCAGGTATAAATAAAAAAGGTGGACTGACACTGATTGCAAACGGGGGGATTAAGAACAAAAAGGTCTGTTTTGGCAATATTGGAGAAAGAAGTCAGGATGCAGAGCTAGTGTCTAGAGGAAAGGCAATTAATGTGGGGGTGGCCCAAGATACGGTGATGTTACGTGATACTGAACATGGGGTTTTGGAGAGAGAGAACGACATAGTTGGCCCCATTGTTCCCTCTAATATTGAAGATTTAAATATTTTGAGTTTGGGCCTAACCTTAGCGCCTGGTTTGGACATTGTTGGGAGGCCCAGTGCTGATTTGTCGGGGGCCCTAAAGTTTTATGTGGACTCAAACCATAAGATGAGGAGAAAAAAGAAGCCATTAAAGGAGGTTTATGATAACATTCAGATTCCGTACGAACCGTCTTACTTTTCTTCACTTCTGCATTCTTCTGTTATTCATAAGAAAAAATTGGTGCTGAGCGATAGAAATGAGGGAACTGAAGAGTTATTGTCTCAAGGTGGTGAGAGTGATTCGCGTTATTCTGGTGGCTCCATCCTATGTTGCGATTCGATTTCGGATTCTGATGTGGTTAATGGCAATGTGAGGATTAAGAGAAGAAATGAAGATGTTTCTAGCAAAGTTTGGTCAATTCTCAAGTCGATGGGTATTGAGGGAGAAGAAGATGATGAAGCGCTTGAAGGTATTTTGAGGAAAATGGAAAAAAGAGATTCAAACAGAATGGAAACTGAGAAGGAGGCAGCTATTAGAGTCTCATGAATTTAACTACCTATAATGTGAGAGGGTGTAATTCTTCTATCAAAATAAGAAGAATTAAAGAGTTGATTGTGAAGGAGAACATTGATTTTTGCATGCTTCAAGAGACAAAATGCAGAAAGATGGAGGAAGACTTTGTGAGGAAATTTTGGGGTTGGGAAGATTTCAAATGGTCGGCATCTAATTCAAAAGGTATGTCTGGTGGTATGATCTTTGTTTGGAAGAAAACTTGTTTTACATCTGCCTTTAGTTTTTCTGGAAATGGATATTTGGGGGTTTATGGCAAGTGTAGGGGCAGGTATTTGTATATAGTGAATATATATTCTCCATGTCAATTGGCTGAGAAAAGAGCACTTTGGGGGAAGCTTCTCAGTCTGAAAGCTAGCATGCCAATGGGGGATTGGATTTTGGGAGGGGACTTTAATTCAATCAAGAACAAAGAGGAGAGGAAAGGAAAGGGGAGTTACAAGTTGAATGAAATAGAGGAATTTAGTGCTTTCATAGAAGATATGGATCTTTTGGATCTGCCTATAGTAGGAAATAGATTCACATGGTTTAAAACTAATGGGTCTTGTACAAGTAGATTAGATAGATTTTTAATTAGTGAGGAGTTATGTGACGGATGGAAAATTATAAATCAGAAGATTGGTATTCGAGATGTATCAGATCACTGTCCTGTTTCTTTGGTTTTGAATGATAGTAATTGGGGCCCGAAACCCTTCAAATCTTTAAATGCTTGGCTAGATCACCCTAAATTCTTAGAGTTTGCTAAAGAAAGCTGGTGTGAGGTGGGTACTAATGGCAGAAATGCAGGGGATACTTTGATTCAGAAACTGAGGCATCTGAGAAAGAGGCTAAGATGGTGGAACATACTCGTTTTTGGTATGAAGGATTTGAATATAGATGAGAAGGTGAAGTGTATTAATGTAATAGAGGAGGAAATGGCTGAGGCAACAGGTGAGGTACCTGAGGAAGTATTGAAAACAAGACATATGGCGATGGAGGAGATGTGGAACAAACTACATACAAAGGAAAACATCCTTTATCAGAAATCAAGACTGAGATGGTTTGAAGAAGGTGACCACAATACCAAGTTTTTTCATTCGGTTATCAAGGGAAGGAGAAGAGCTAACAATATTTCGGCATTAAATATTGGTTTACAAGAAGGGGATAATGTGGATAAGGTGAAAAATTTTATACATGATTATTTTGAAGAGAAGTTTCAGGAGGGTGAGACTAATAGATTGGAGGTGGATTTAAGTTCATTAAATAAATTATCAGAGGAAGATAAATGGATGTTAACTGAACCCTTTTCCAAAGAAGAAGTCTAGGAAACACTAAGTCTATGTGATGGTGATCGAAGTCCTGGGCCAGACGGATTTAATCTGAAATTCTTAAAACAAGCTTGGGAGATTGTTGGCCAGGATTTCTTTAATTGCATTACTGAATTCTATGAGAAAGGTACTCTATCTAAATCTTTTTGTTCTTCTTTCTTCGTTCTGATCCCTAAGGTGGATAACCCTCAAAAGTTGGTGGAGTTTTGACCAATAGCTCTTATTGGATGTCTTCATAAAATAATTTCTAAGATGTTGGTTTCTAGAATCAAAAGGGTCATAGGTAAACTGGTTGCCCCTTCACAAACAGCTTTCGTACCAGGAAGGCAACTTCTTGATGGCGTATTGGTGGCTAATGAAGTTTTGGATTTGTTTAAAAAGAAAAAGAAGCAGGGATATATGTTTAAGGTGGATTTTGCTCAAGCGTACGACTGTGTTAATTGGAGTTTTCTGTATAAGGTGTTGGACGCAATGAATTTTTCTCCTAAATGGATAAGTTGGGTTAGAGGCTTGGTAAGTAATTGTTATGGTTCAATATTGATCAATGGAAGCTCCTCTAAAGATTTTAGGATTCATAAAGGGTTGAAACAGGGGGATCCTTTATCCCCTTTTCTGTTTGTATTGATTACAGAATGTCTTCCTTTGCTTTTTAAGAAAGCTGAGCTAGGTGGTTACTTTCATGGAATTGAGATAGGGGTGAAACTGTCAATTCTCTACTTCAGTTTGCAGATGATACACTTATTATCTGCGACAATGCTTGGTCGAGTATACGGGGCATTAAATCGATTCTAAGAGGATTTGAAGCTTTGACTGGTTTGAGGATAATTACAACAAAAGTAGTATCATGGGTTTTGGCATGGAGGAGAATAGAATTAGGGTTGTGGCAACTTTTCTGAACTGCAAAGTGGGAAAATTTCCATTTAAGTTTCTGGGCTTGGCTGTTGGTGGAAGGCATAAAACTAAAGAGTTTTGGAATCCTGTAATATCATCTGTCAAGAGTAGATTGGCTACATGGAGGGGAAAATTGCTCTCAATTGGAGGTCGGGTTACTCTTATAAACTCGGTTTTAACGAACTTGCCAATTCATTATATGGCTTTCTATTTAGCTCCTATTGGTGTGGTGAAGACTCTCAAGGCAATTCAGAGAAGGTTTCTTTGGGCTGGTGATGGAGACAAAGAAAGCATATCTTGGGTAAGGTGGTCCTTAATTTGCAAACCAAAATCACTTGGCGGCCTTGGTATTAAGGATATAGGTACATTTAACAGAGCTCTGATGGCTAAATGGCTTTGGAGGATTTCTCATGATAATGATGCTATTTGGAGGAACATTATCAAGGTGAGGTATCAGGGAGATTTTAATAGTTTGTTTCTTTCTCAATCAGAGGGAGCTAAACATCTAAGGTCTGCATGGTGGAATGATTTATGTGGTCTAGCTAGTTTGACAAATAAGGAAAGCATATGGAACAATTTAGTTTGTAAAGTTGGGAATTGCAGTAAGACTTTATTCTGGCATTCTAAATGGTTAGGAGGCGATGCCATCAAATATCAATACCCTGCACTCTTTAGGGTCTCTCATAATCAAGATGTACTAGTGAAGGATTGTGGCTACTGGTTAGATAATGTATGGTGCTGGGACATTGTGGGATTGAATGTGGTCATGCCTGGTGTGGAGATGGATTCAATTCAGGAATTACAAACTCTGTTAAGTGATTTTAGCCTAAATTACAGGGAGGAGGATGACATTTTATGGCCAAGAAAGGAGGATCATTCCTTTAGTGTAAAAGATTGCTATAACATGTGGATGTATAGAAGAGAGGAGTCCCCTTTGGAGAATGGTCTGAGGGAAGCTCTAGCATACTTGTGGAAGATCAAAATCCCCTTGAAAATTTTGATTTTTGGATGGAGACTTTTACTAAATCGCTTACCGACACGCAGAAATCTTATGAGTAGAGGGATCATAACTGATCTGCACCAGTTGTCTTGTGTGCTGTGTTTTAAGGAGTTGGAAGACTTAAATCATATCTTTCTTAGATGTGAGAAAACAAGGAGCATGTGGCGAGAGTTGGAGTCGTGGTTAGGAGTAAAAATCCCGAGTGGTGACAGCTGCTTAGACATGTTCTTACAATGGACCAAAATGGAAGTTATAGGCTCAACAATGTCATTCTTCTGGTTGATATGTTGCTGGATTATATGGAAGACAAGAAATGAAGTGATATTCAATGATGGTTTCGCGAATTCGAAGGCTATGGTGCAGGATATTCAACAGGCTTCTTGGAATTTGAGATGGAGAAAGAAAAAGAAGTTTAGGCTGGGAAGTTTCTTCGAGTGGATTATGCTTCCTTTGGAGGCTGGATAATGTCTGTTTAAGATTTGATTGGATTTGATTGTCCATTGATTTTCAGGTTCCAGTCAAGTAATGACAGTTGGATTTTATTGAGATACAACATGCCTCGTGGATCTGGCATAGGTGAAAGAAATAGCAGCACCTGTTGGGTAGCTTCTATGACTGGCTGAAAACATGTAGTTGGTCATAGGCTGTGCTATTATGTTGGTTACTATTATGTCTGTTTTAGGCTGGTGAGTGTACATGTCTGTTTTTAGAGTGTTGTGTTGAGGTTAGGCATGTATGTTGGTTTTTCTGCTATTAGCAGATCATGTAGCTGATTTTCAGTTTTCCTTGATCATTGTCTTGTTTGGTCAAGTGTTATTAGATAGCTCTTCCATTTGTATTATAAAGTAATTGGCAATATAAATGGTTTTGATTGTTAAAAAAAAACTATCACTCTATTAATTTAGTCTCAAAATATTAAAATCAAAGTCTATTATAAAAGAAGTAGGAAATTGTTATTACAAGAAAAAGTTACTTATTGCCTAGTAAAAGAAGTAGATAATAACAAATTTAACAATGAAGTCAAGTAAGTAGAAGTAGTGATAATTTCATTGATCAAAACGACGGCATTGTTCTGTACACGGTGAAAGAAACGACAACGATTATTACTCACACATTCCATCTTCTTTCTCTGTTTTTCTGGTTTCTACTATATTCCTTTTCCATTTCCATTCCATTACAATAACCCTAAACAACGCACACCACAACACAACCCTAGAACCATCCACATGGCGCTCATCAACAACTTCTGGATTCTCTCCTTCCTTCTCTTCCTCATCGCTTCCCCACTCCTCCAAGGTCTAGATCTCCTTCCATTTTCTCAAATTTTCAATCTCCCTAATCTATTATCTCATGAAGATTTTCTTAGATTATGCGTAATTTGTTCCTTTTTTTAGTTTAATTGCGATTATCTGCTTCCGTTTTTGTTAATTATTCAAATTTGTTTTAGTTTTAGTTTTTGGACTGGGTTTGACTTTTTTTTTTGGGATTATGAGTTATTAATTCGGTGACCTAATTGATTGTGATTTAATGCTATATTGGTAATGTTTTCAATTTACAGTAAATGCTTGTGAATATGAAGTTATGATGCATTGATTTTAGAGTAGTTTTTTTTTTTTTTTGGGTGTGGCCAAAGCAAATCCCTCAATCCTCATGCATTTGTGTATGTTAAGATTCAGATTAGTCTGAGAGTGAAATGTGAATAAACTTTGGTATCCTTAACTGATGGAAATCAATGAAACAGTACACAGATTTAGTACAACTATGTTGCTGAAAATAGAAACTACTATGGAAACAAATCCATTTCTTAAGTCAACTAGAAATATCATTTGATTTACTTACTTCTCATAGACACAGATACTGCGTCTTGCAATTAGCTCTCCGTACATTTTTCGGTGTTTTATATATATGGGTGTATTCATTGAATGACTGATGATCGTCATTAAATGTGGTTGTTCTTCTTGCTAGTTGTTAGGTGTCAGTCAGATGAAGCTGCAGAGAATGCGGGTGAAGTGATTGGAATTGTTGGTGAGGAAACGGATGATGCTCAAGACTTTGCGGATGGAGGCTTCCCTTCTGCCCTGGGAATCGATACCATATGTGTCTTCCCTAAGAATATTGCAAGATGTAAAGATCTTTCTGTATTAAATGAGGTTTGGTTTATAATGAATGAATTATTTCCTCAAAATCACTTGTTAATTTTTGTTTTTGTTGTTCATTTGATGTAGTGGTAAAAGGTGGTGAAGAGGCAGAGCTGCTTGTTGGTCTGAAAAATGATGGTAACTGATTATGCTTGTCACTATTAATATCATGCCGCTACTAAGCATTTCATTTGTGTCTTGACAAACCTCTAAAACTCAATATTCCTTAGCGTTTGCTATTCGGTTATATAACTTATTGCTAGGGTTGGAGCCCATCAAAACAAAAAGAAAGAATAATGTATTTGTTGCTTAAATTTGTTTTATTGATTGAAAACAGGGCACTCGAGTTTGAATGTTGTTGCAATTAGAGCTAGTGTTCACCTTCCGTTTGATCATCATCTTCTTGTTCAAAACCTTACTGTTCAGGTAGAAACTTGTTGCTGAATGTCCAAATTAAATCTGTTCATATATGTTCAGTAATTATTTCAGTTCTCAACCAGTGTTATCAAATTGCCCCGCCATGGCCGCTATGGCGGATTTACATGGCGGTTTTTGGACTCTCCGCAATGGTAAATATCGGCCGCTATTGCGGGTTTTTCCGCCATAATCCGCAATAACGGCGCCGCAAAGCGGCCGGTATGGCGGGATTTAGCCTCTCCGCCATCGACAACACTATTCTCAACTATATTACTTTCATGGAAGCATCCTCATAGACTTTTATATATGTTTGTTACCCGTGAGAATCAATATAAATTTGATATATGTATTTTGGTTAAGCTCGGAAAATTTTTGTGGTAACTGTTTGTTAATATGTATGTTACATTTGCTTAGTGGATTAAAGTATTTGCTATATTTGGGTTTTCAAAATCTCAAAGACAATTGTTGCTTTAGGGGTATGTTTGGATGGGAGAGAAAACTTATTTTCTTTTCTAAATTAAGGAAACTATAAAATGTTTCTAAAAATGAATTAAGTATGATTGAAGTGTTATATATGATCATGTTATTCTTTCAATTTGTTTAAACTATCAAATATTTACCAAAGTACAAACTTAGCCCTCTAAAATCTTCCATCCAAACACACTTACATTTACACAAAGGCATGGACGGTATTTTTCATTGAAGATTGGTTTTTAGAGCATGAGGTTGTCTTTTAGTAGAAAAGAAGTAATAAGGGGGCATCCACATTGGGTCGAGCAAGACACCACATATTCACCTTCACTTTTCCAATCAATGTGGGATTTCTACCTCACTTGTATCACAACAAATACTACTGGATAGAACGATGCATCAGGGGTAACAGTAAAATATCCTCAATGGCTTAAAAAAATTTTAACTAAAGAAACAAGGGGAAATTGTGAATACAGCAGAGATGACCAATTCCTTAAGTTTTTTATTCACACTTCTACCAGCTAAGGATGTTTAGCATATTTTTATATGATCTTCAGATTCAAAATCCTTATACTGTCTGTTAAAATAGGTATGATTCTTTTGGCTTTGTTTTCTTCCCTTATATTTCATTCAGCGTCTCTATTCCATAGTATATGGTAGCCTGTGGCTCTGTTAGATTGATGATGTCCAACCATTTGGCTACATAGATCTCCAAGTCTATTTGGAAGTGTGATGCAATTGCAATAAACCAATAACTCTGTCAAACTTATTATGGTTACTATGTTGTCTCTTTGTGGTTTTGCAGCTTCTTGTTGGTGAATCAGTCGATTAAGATTCCGTGATACTATTTTTAGTCATGAGTATTACATAACTGTTGTGTGTCTAATTTCAGGTTTTCAACAATGGCTCTGTGCCATCATCAGCTCAGGCTACTTTTCCATATATATTTTCTGTCAGCAAGTTCTTGCAGGTACTATTTACTTTTTGCAAGGTTGATACTTTGAGTGTATCAATTAGTAACATTCAAAAACATCTATATATGTCATGCCTGACCACTTCTTTTTCTGTGCAGCCTGGACCTTTTGATCTTGTGGGCACCATTGTATATGAGATAGACCAACATCCATACCAAAACACCTTCTATAATGGAACAATTGAAGTTGTTGAGCCTGGTGTTTTATTCAGCATGGAATCTGCTTTTCTTTTTACTCTTGGAACTGCACTTCTTATCCTACTTGGGCTATGGATTAATGGTCAAATACAGAACCTTAAGGTAATCCATTGGTTTCTATTTTTCAAAAAATAATTCCATTTACCGCATGAGTATTATTTGCATCCTCCTGATTATTTGCACGTAAATATTTGCTCAGAAACCAAAAAGATCTTCCAAAGTTGAAGTTGGGACTAAGACTACAGATGCTTCAATGGATGAATGGCTTGAGGTGTGTGCTAATGCTTTATTCTCTGACACTTATTTGTGACACTTATTTCTAAATTTGTATGTGGTGTTCTTGTTTCTGATTTTTGATATCTGTTTCCTCCCTTTTCCCTTCTTTTCGTACTTTTGCCCTGAAATTTGTATCTAATTATTGATGTAACGGTTACATCACTGATTTGTCGATACTGCTTTTGTTAACCTGCATTTTGGTATTCAGGGAACTGCGTATACCCGGTCTACGTCAAGCAAATCTAAGAAGAAGTAGACTAATGACTCTTCTCTAGCTCAGCCCTGCAAGACTGAGACCCTTCCACGGAGTACAGAATCATGTAATAGACTAGGTTGGATAGAGAACGAGAAAGAAGTTCTAAAATTTAGGTTGAAAAGACCAGTCTTTGTGTTGTAACTTGTATGTAGCTTATGAGAGCATTCTTATGGCTATTGTTTTTCTTTGCACTAAGTTGAGCTTTGTCCAAGAAAATACTAACAGGGATCTTAGTAATACCATATAACTTTGAACTGGCAGAGTTTTTGTTAGATTCTGTTAATTTGATCTTGATTTTGATAAATTTTAGACCTTCTCAGCCATTAATCTCTCTTTTATTTTTATTAGCGTAATTTGTGGGGTTCATTATACACATCCCTTCTTGTTTTAAAAACCCAAAGAAACAAGTCCGGTGGAGGAAAGAGTCCATAGTTGAAGCAAAATGATCAAACAACTGTCCTTGTAAATAAACTTCTTTTTTATGATTCATGCCTGAATCCTTGCATAATTTATTCCTTTCTATAGCCGAACATACACATAACAACTCTTTATTTAGGGCTTGATTATCGCTTAATTTTATACTATGATGAAGACTTGGCTACACAGCTGGTCATTTACTAATAAGTCCATTAAAGCATTTGTTTTAGGTTCTTAGTATGTTTTTAGTTTTGAATGTTATTTTAAAAAAAATGATACACAAGACCGCTTGAATGTAGGGATGAAAAAAAAATCCGTAAATGTGGGTATCCGTAATAAAATCTGTCATGGATACGGATCCGATGATTTATTGGGTATCAATTGGTAAATTTAGCGAGTATTTAATTATGAAAATTATACCTTATATCCTTGCATTTATCTCTATCCCTATAAATTAAAATTTGGACTAAAATATCCCTATATAAAAACCCGAAATCACATAGCTAAGTTATTCGTTTCCATTACAAACCGAAGAACTCAAACGAAAATTATCCGGTTCTTTTGTTTTTTAACACCAGTGAACTCACAAGTAAGTTATCTGGTTTGCTTTAAGAAAGTGTTACACCCCGGAGAGCTTGGGATATAGTATTCCAGTTCATATATTTTCTACATCGGAAAACTAGCACTGAGATTATCGTTTTGTAATTTTTTTCGAAGAACTTAGTTCACAATTATCTGGTTCGTGTTTTTTGACTTCTAATTTTTTGTTGTTATTTTTAGTGGCTCGCATTAGAGGCTGGGACGAGAACATTTATCGACGAACATGTGAAAGACGACAACCTCAACAGCTGACAGATCGAGAGGAACATCAGATAGGTGCACCCAAGCCTCGTCCACTACATCCAGAGTTCCTCGGAGGACCGTTCGCTATGTCTCTTCTGGTGAGGTATCAGTACCACGTTGCTCGCCATTTGTGGTTCGGTGAAGTAAGGTAATCACTGTCATTTTATGCCGAGTCAAATTAAATGTTAATTATTTATATTTTATAACATATATTATGAATTATTTTTAGGAGAGAGTTCCGAAGAAATAGTTGAAGATTGCTGCACATGATAACAAATTGATCGGATAGATTCCGCACACTCTCCCACCGGTGATAGAGAGATGGTTGTTTGATTCTGGTCTATCGTCTCTACAGAGAACTAGTTTGTCGATGATAGATAAGAATTTATTATCGACATTTGTGGAGAGATGACATCCAGAAACATCGTCCTTTCATATAGGTGAGATGACCATTACATTGAACGATATTTCTTGTCTTCTTCATTTACCGTGTAGGGGGAGTTCTATAACCCTACACAAGGTTTCACTGATTCTGATGCTATTACTCAGGCTATTGATCTGTTGGGTGTTTCGTTGAAGGAGACAACTGAAGAGGTTCGTAGTTGTAGGGGTGCTTATTATATACTGGATTGGTTGAAGGAGATTTTTACGCGTATGCTGTTGTTGGTAGGCTGCACCATTTTTGGCAACAAGACTTTTACTCTTGTAGAGGAAAATCATTTATCACTATTTAGGGACTTGCCTAGATGTGGTAGATACTGTTGGGGGGCAGGCGCACCTGTCACACTCCACAGAAAAGTATTATTAACCCTCAAGCCTTTAGACATGCATTCCTTCTTTTCATCATGCACAAACAAGCAACAAGTACTTGTAAAAGTAACTTTAAAACACTTGTCACAAAGTTGATTAATGCTTAGAAGGTTATGTTTAAGACCATTGACTAGCATAACATCGGAGATAGTAGTAGATGAGGGATTACCTACATTATCTTTTCCAAGTATAACTCCTTTGTTATTATCTCCATAAGTGACGAACCCCTCACTACTACAAAACGGCAAAACAACAACGCCAGGTTTACAACGGCATCATATACACCGTTCTTATAGTGCGTACTGGATGCGCGCGCATTATTTTAATTAGAAATCTCAAGGGTATAATAACGGTTTTTATGAAAACCGTGGTGATACAATCTAGCTATCATGGGTTCGAACCTCATCGCCCTCAAATAGTTTATCCCTTTGATGTAAATGCTCCCTTTTTAAGTTTTATTAATATTTAACTAAAAACTAATAAGAATATCACGACGGATATTTATCAAAACCGTTGTTACAAATTGAAGCTTCTTTTTATGTATTTTAAACACCAAGTATATATATCAATTTATCCATTGAAACAACCCTAACACCAATGCCGTCACCATTGTCGGGAAGAAGACAACAACAACAACAACAAAGTGTTCTAATTTAAGGTGTTGCAATGTCACATTTGAAGACAAAATCATCCAAAGGTGTTTCTACGTCTTGTTCTAGTGTAAAATCTCGATCTGAAAATTTTTGTGGTTGTGATGGTCGTATGGTTTCGTATCAATGCAAGAAGGGACAAAATAAAGGAAGGCTTTTTTGGAGATGTCCATTTTGGAGGAGCGATGAAACATGTAATTTGTTCATATGGGATGAAGACGTGGGAGAAAAAGATGGAAATGACGATGAGAGCATTATGAAGTCAGAGTTGGAAGTTGTGGGCTATCTGAAGGTTATGTATGAGGATTTAAAGAAAAAGAACAAGAATTTGAAGAACAAGCTGAAATCAGAGATATTTTCTGGAAATATCAAGATGTTATGTTTTTTTTGTCTCCTTTATGTTTAATATTTACTTTGTTATGAAATGTAATAGTTGAATTAGGGTTCGAATTACATTGTTGATGTTTAAACTGCAGATGCATTGTGAATTACATTGTTGATGTTTAAACTGCAGATGCATTAAGTTAGAAGTTAAGGCACACCTTTTCTTTTTTATTTATTTTAAAATTCATAAATAAAAGGGTTATCACTACGGTTCTTCTGGTTAACCGTAGTGATATATTTATAATAAATAAATACCTATGTATACGATTTTTATTTATTTTAAAATTCACAGATAAAAGGGTTATCACTACGGTTATTCTGGTAAACCGTAGTGATATATTTATAATAAATAAATACATATCTATACGGTTGTTATTGTTAACCGTTGTGAAATAGTTTACCCATATATAAGCGAAATAACTTTCACTTAATTGACAGTAACGCCGTTGCCTTCAAAGTGAAACCCTAGAACCCGTTTTTTCTCGTTTGTTGCATGTTGTTTTTGTTGATTGTTCTCATTTTTTCAGATTCGTTTTCACTACCTTAACAAAGACCATACTTTGGAAACTTCATAATGTTTGTGTTGCTATGGAAAAATGTATAAGAAGCATGAAGCTATGATGGAAACTTCATCCACCTTGTACCTTTTCTTCATAGCATCACGAACAAGATGTTAGTAAATGAAGAAACAACAGTGTAAGCAAACTTTATCTAGTTTTAGAAGCAATGAAAAGAAGTATAAGAAGTATGAAGCTTTTGTGTAAGCTTCTTCCTCCTTATATTTCTTTTTCATGGCTTCCCAAACTAGTTCAACATCATAATTGATTCCTGTTCCGCGATTAGTTTCATTAAAAGGTGCGTTATTCCTGTTCCTCTATTTACTCATCACTGGATTATGGTTTTAAGGTTTGTTTTCAACCGAGGATGCTCATTTTTGAAGTTTGCTTTGTTTCCTTTCAGGTTAAGGGGATGATACAGGGTGATGATGCTGGTGGAAGCAAGCGTATTATATCAGTTTATAATTTCTGGATCTGGTATAGAATGTTGTTTGAGTTTATCATATTCTATTTACATTGTTTGTTTAACTAACCCTCACTTAAAGTTTGCTGGTGGTAGCAAGCGTATTATATGAGTTTATAATATCTGGATCTGGTATAGAATTTTGTTTGAGTTTATTATATTCTATGTAGATTGTTTGTTTCACTAACCCTCACTTAAAATACATTCAGTTAATTTGACATAGATACTTATAATCTGCAAATTAAGTTGTATTTGAAAACCAACTTAAACAAACCAATGTTGTTTTCTGATTGCATGCCTCTCATCATTTATCTCACGTTCTTATATATATATATATTATGGTATAATGATCTCGCTCCTTAGATGCATCGCCATCTTCTAATATAGTTAAATCAAAGATGAGGCAAATTATCCAATGTCTTGTTTATCTTATGGAAATTTAACTATAATCGAAGATAGCGATATATCGAAGGAGTCAGATCAATAAACCACAATATATGTAAAAGAGCGTGAAATGCACGATGAGACGAATGCAATCAGAAAACAACATTGGTTTGTTTAAGTTGGTTTTCAAGAACAGTTTAATTTGCAGATTATAGACATCTTCATCAAATTTAATCCATGTATATTTATTTAGTGAGGTGTTTGGAAAACAAGCAATCTACATTTAATATAATAAACTTAGGGTACTTACAACAACGGTTATATATTGTAACCGATATCATAAGTAATTTATGTTTTATATAAATTCGCTACTTATGGGTTTCGAACCCAGAACTTAAGTGTATGTATCGCAACGGTTTATTATCATAACCGTTGTGATATATAGCGCGCGTCCTGCCTTTCAACAACGGTTTCCAGACCGATGTAGAAACAACGAACTTACAACGACAATCTACATACCAACGCCTTCGCTCGCGTCATTATATGTCATTCCCAACCGTTGTTAAATGGGTTTTTCGTAGTAGTGCCTTTTTCTATGGCACAAAGTCAATGAAGAGAGATATGTCACCTGTCGTGTGCCTTGAACATCCACTATCAAGATACCATATGTGATACGGTGGAGAACTGACTTTTTAATTTTGTTTTCTCAAAACATGTTGCGGTTAGCAAGAGTCGCCACCGACTTTTCTTTTATCCAATTTATTTAGGAAAGGTGAAAAGAATAGGAAAGACCTTTTTGAAAAGATTTTGAGTTCGGGGGGTAAGTTATGAAAAGGGAAGGTGTTAGCACCCCTTTTCATCCGTAGTTATCTACGGGCTCTTAATTGCTTGCTTACTTTAACTTGCTTTTTTTTTAAATGTGGCGTGTGTTCAGAAAATATTTTTGTAAAAGTTGACTTGGTAATAATTCGTGTAAGAATGTATACAAAGTGTTTGGTTTTGAAAATATTTGTGAAAGTGTGAGGTGTGAAAAGTGTTTGTTTTTTTTTTAGTTGTGAGCAAGTATTTAAAAGTTACTTACCCTTAATTTATAAGGCCTTTCTTGTACTTATCCTTTTCCTTGAGAGATAGTACAATCCATACCATTAGTGGGTAGGTAGTCCTATCTATTGGATGTGAAGGTACGGCGAAGGGTCATCGAATGGTCATAGAAGGCAACATGTAAGGATACCTTAACAATTCGAAGGGACTACCATCATTTTTCCGTAGGGTCATCGAGGGACAAGATCATTTTTTTCGTAGGCAACTCGAAGGGTCATCTATGGACTATGATCTTTAATCGAAGGGCTATGATGATATTATTCGTAAGCGTCTTTTGCTAAAGTACCCTTACTTTCGAGGGACATGACCAATGTTCGTAAGGCAACTGAGAGAGGCTACCCTAGACACTACGCCAAACAAGGGAAAAGAGGGCGCTTTTTTTGGCCTATGACAGCGCTTAAAAGCGCTGTCTAAGCCAGCGCTGTCGTAGGTAAAGACATCGCTTTTTTATTTATGAAAAAGCGCTCTCTAAAAGGGGATGTTAGACAGCGCTTTTAAAAGCGTTGTCTAAAGTATACGTTAAAAATTTAAAATTTTTATTTTATAAACTTTAGAAAGCGCTTTTTCCTTCAAAAGCGCTCTCTAAAGGTGCTTTTAGACAGCGCTTTAGAAAGCGCTGTCTAATGTATACGTATATTGATTTTTTTATATACTTTTAGAGAGCGCCTTTTCATTAAAAGCGCTCTTTAAAGCTGGACTTTAGACAGCGCTTTCAAAAGCGCTGTCTAATGTATAACCTTAAACAGCGCTTTTTTATTAAAAGCGCTGTCTTTTGTCTACGTAAAATTTTGAAGATTTTTTTTAAAAATCACATTTTAACCATTTTTTTAATGCAGAAACCTGTATAATTCACATTTCCATAAACCTGTATAATTCACATTTCAATAAACAGTATGGATATGCATTTCCATCAACAAATTCTATTTCAAAACTAGAATTTACATTAACTAGAAACCAGTATAGAATTTACCATTTCCATCAATAAACCAGTATAGAATTTACATTTCAATAAACTAGAATTTACATTCACAAAACTATACAATCAAGAAAGAATTCTTCTTGCAATAAAAATTTTGCACAATTCCTCCTTAGTATCTTGCAATTGTTTCCTCGTGTAATAAGGACACGCCATATCATCGAAATACTACATAACAAAACAAAATACACATTATTTAGTTAAAAGTAATAAATTATATATATGACATATCCGATAAATATTAAAATAAATCCTAAGTTATAAAACCATGCATACCGTGATAGAAATCACCAATTGTCCCATTTGAAGGAATCTCTACTTTGACCCATGTAATATTGGTTGCTCTAGCCCGTGCTACTCGTGTGTATCTTCCTGGTTACTAGACATTTGACCTGTAAGAAAGAAAAAAACAGAAATTAAATGACAAATATAAAAATCCATAATCCTAATCTATTGAATGATATAAGCTATAATTTTACAACTAGTACCTTTTTCACTAACGTCTCTTTCTTTTCTTGTTTGGAGTATGTTCTACCCGTCTCTTAACAACACGGACGGTTGGATTGATCCAAATACCCTCATTATGATCATTTCTAGTATATGATTCATTCGCTATAATATTTTCATCTTGATCATTTCTAGTAAATGATTCAATATCAACATCAATATCACCTTGATCTCCAACGTTTTCATTAATTACTTTGTTAGATAAAAACACTATAGACCATTTTGTACTTGTCGGATCAGTGACATACAACACTTGTTTAGCTTGAGAGGCTAGAATAAAAGGCTCATCTTTGTACCCCACCCTATTAAGATCCACTTGCAAAAATCCTGACTTATCCATTCGTACGCCATTATTATTTTCAACCCACTTGCAACGAAATATAGGAATCTGAAACTTCTCATAATCAAACACCCAAATGCGCTCGATAACCCCAAAATATGACAGATTTGCAAATTTGGGGTTTAAGTCTTTCACACTTGAAATGTGCATTGCTTCAGCTACCACGGTGACACCACTATTTTGCATAGTACTTTTATCATCTTGTTCTTTGGTATAAAATGTGTATCCATTAATTGCGTATGCGCTATAAGAAAACACGACCATACTTGGACCATATGCTAAACATCTCAACCTTTCTGTTATTGAATCGCGGTCTGAATAATACTTTGAATAAATATGATCCTTAAACCAAGGTATGAAACTTCGATTGTGCTCTCGTACTATCCAATTCTCATTTCTATTCGGATTTAAACCTCGGAGAACATCCTTGTGCATTTCAACATATGGCTCAACCTCATTCTCATTGTGTAGAACATACAAATGCACTTGATCCCGTTCGACCCTTGATACTGTCACAACTTCATTTCCAATTAACTTTTTTCCTTCTTTTTTTTCGACAATATGAGATTTGGGGAGTCCAATTGATTGTACATTGGACAGATATTCAATACAAAACTCAACCGCTTCTTCAACAATGTATCGTTCGGCAATACAACCCTCTGGTCGACTTCGGTTTTTCACATACCCTTTTAATATTTTTATATAACGTTCAGCAGGGTACATCCATCTCATATAAGCCGGTCCACACAATTGTGTCTCTTTCACTAGATGAACAACTAGATGAACCATTATGTCAAAAAACGAGGGGGGAAAATACATTTCAAGATCACACAAAGTAATAACTAGTTCTTTTTGCAATGTTGGTAAGATCGCAGGATCGATCACCTTACTGCAAATTGACTTGAAGAAAAAACACAATTTAGTTATTGCGCTTCTTACTTTTTTTGGCAGAATAGAACGTATACCTATTGGTAGAAAATGTTCCATTATAACATGGCAGTTATGCGTCTTTAAACTCTTTAACTTGAGGTCTTTCATAGACACAAGTCTTCTAATATCTGAAGAGTATCCTTCTGGAACTTTAACTTCACTTAGAAACTTACACAATACTTTTTTCTCCTTTCTAGATAGAGTATACGCAGCAGGTGGTAGATATGTTCATTTTCCTTTCTTCAAGGGTCCTAATTCAGTTCTTATCCCCATATGTACCAAGTCCTTTCTTGCTTTAAGGCCATCCTTAGACTTTCCTGGTATATTGAGTAACGTACCAATAACACTGTCAAATACATTTTTTTCAATATGCATAACATTGAGAAAATGTCTTACATACAACGACTTCCAATATGGCAGGTCAAAAAAAATTGACCTCTTTTTCCACCCACTATTGACAAGTGTATGTGCAAAAGGCTTTCCAAACTGAGTTGTCACATCTTTCACCTTTTCAAAAATTTGATCACCTGTCAATATAGTTGGAGCTCTACCATGTTCTGCCTCTCCATTGAATGCTTTTCTCCACCCACGATAGTGATGATTAGAATTTAAGAATCTACGATGACCGAGAAAGACATTCTTCTGACCAAACTCCAATCGCGTCCAATCTGTTTTATCTTCACAAATAGGACACGCACATTGACCTTTTATGCTATACCCTGATAGATTTCCGTATGCTGGAAAATCATTAATTGTGCTAAACAACACCGCCCTCAAGTTGAAACTTTCTTTCCTATACCCATCATAAACCTCCACACCGTTCTCCCACAAAAATTTTAAATCTTCGATTAAGGGTGCCAAGTATACGTCTATGTCATTCCCTGGTTGTCTAGGCCTAGAAATTAACATAGATAACATCATGTACTTACGCTTCATACATAGCCATGGAGGTAGGTTATAAATCATTATGATCACAGGCCAAGTGCTATGTGATGTCGAAACTTTCCATCAATAATTCTTTAATCTGCATGCCAAGTCAAGTGTCTTGAATCGGTCTCACTACGAAACATGCGTCTAAATCTCGGAATTATAGGAATATACCATAAGACTTTTGCTGGAGACAACTTTTTCTTATATCGAGAAACACCACATTTAGGACACTCATTTAACGATGCATACTCATTTCAAAACAATACGCAATCGTTTGGACAGGCATGTATCTTATAATAGCTCATGCCAATAGAGCACAACATCTTTTTGGCCTCATATGTTCGATTGGGAAGAACATTATCCTCTAGAAGCATATCTTTCATAAGGGCCAATAATTCTGTGAAACTTTTATCCGACCATCCATTGCCCGCCTTTAAGTTGTACAACTTTAATACCGCAGCCAATCTTGTAAATTTGGTGCAACCATTATACAACGGTTTCTCTGCATCGCTTACCAACCTCTCAAACATTTTGGGACAATCCTTAAGATCTTCTTCAAGTACTTCTGCAATCTCTTCGACTCGATCAGAATCGTATGTATCTGTGCCATTGTCGTATGAAGCGTAGGTCGTATTATCCCCCGATTCAACATTCCCGTTAATTTTCTCACCATGCAAATTCCAACATGTATAACTTCTATCAATTCTACTCCTCAATAAATGCGATGCCAACTGAACCGCGTCAACCCGACTCCCAAAACAGCAACCCAAGCAAGGACATATCATTCGACTGGGGTCTTTGGCGTGCGCAACAACAAACTTAACGAATTCTGATACCCCATTGTCGTACTCTTTTGACAATCGACTTGAAGACATCCATTTCTTATCCATAGTTATACTAATTAAACTAAACAAAAACAAAAAGAAAAAATGTTATACCTGTAGGGAAACGATCCGACTTTCACACTTTGAACACAAGTAACCCCTATACACGTATCATAAAATGAAATATCATTAATTGACCAATTATGAGTCATAACTTGATAAGTGGCAACATGTAATCACAAACAAGCAACAATTAGAGGTAAACACCTACATAAGTATAAAGTAGACAATAAACTTATAACAAAAAGTCACAAGTTCTAGAAAATAAAAGAAATGAACTTGGAAAAAAAGGATAGACCAAACACAACACAACTAGCGAAATACAATTTCAATCAATACTAGGTTGTTTATACTAATCAACTTTGCCAAATATACAGTAGAAAATATTTAATAGTCATGAAATAACCTTCACAATTTCAATAATAGTTGTGAAGATACTTTAATATTAGCTTCCTTATGAAAATACCTTCCACAAAACTAGGTTGTATCATGAATGCATAACACAATGAACATATTATAAAAAAAAAAAAAAACTTTTTCGTAAAAATATACAAGAAAAATAAAAGAAAAAAGATTCTGCAACAATAAAAGAGGAAGCTTTTATCCTCATCGTGAAAACTTTTTCGTTTTCGTTTTCAGAGAAATGAATAGTAAAAGAGAAATGAATAATAAAAGAGAAATGAATAATAAAAGAGTACCTTATTCGTTTTCGTTTTCAGAACGATTTGAGGAATGAATAATAAAAGAAAAATGAATGATAAGAGAATAAGAACAACAACAACAACAACGTTTTCACGAACGGCAATGGCAAGAACGACGACAAGGGTTTAGACAAACGGTCGAGAGAGAAAATGAATAAAAGTGTCTCTGAAAATGTTTAGAATTGTTTTATATTTTAATTAGTAAAGGACTTTAGAGGGCGCTTTTCCTTAGAAAGCGCTTTCTAAAGTGAAAATAATTAGAGGCTTATAAGAGCGCTTTATAAAAGCGCTTTATAAGGTGGCCTTTAGACAGCGCTTTTTAGAAGCGCTCTCTAAAGTGACACCTATAGCAGCGCTTTTTGGAAAGCGCTTTCTAAGGTGGTCTAAGGTGGCAGTCTTTTACAGCGCTTTTTAAAAGCGCTTTCTAAAGCCTTTCTTTTAAGGCGCTTTTTTTTAGCGAATTTTTTTTATTCTTTTTAGCAGCGCTTTTTTATAGAAGCACTGTCTTTTAAGTGCCGTCTAAACACTTTTTTAGCGTAGTGAGAGGTGCAAGTGTGATTGAGTGGATTAGTTTCAATTATTTATCTTGAATTAGGGTTTTCTAGATTGTTTTTTTAGTTTTGCCATACAAATCCTAATTACTACACAGTTGTAAAATAAAATAGCGGAAAGTAAAATCCCTACGCTATTACAAGGCTTTGGGAGAGATACATAAGTATAACAAACCTTGCGGGAAATAAAACTACGGCTATTACAAAAAGAAAAACTGTGCGACCTATACAATTTTTCTAGGAATTTAAATAGCAAATAAATAAATAAGTGAAAAGAAAAAAAAATGTCAGAAAAACTTGATACGAACCCTTATTAGTTAAAAAACGGAGAGAGGAGGCGGATCTCGTGCGGCTGTGTACGGACGACGAAGGAGCGGCGGATCTCGTACGGTTGTACGGACTGTACGATTGTACGGACTGTACGGACAACGGAGGAGCGGTGACCGGAGGTAGTCCGGTGAGCGGCGGATCGGAAGGATAGAGTTGATCTTGAGAGGTTTTGTGATTTTTTACTTTTTTGTTGGAGAGTTGTGATGAATATTGGTGAAGGATATATGAGTTTTGATGAACAATTGAAAGAGAAAAGTGTTGTTGTATGTGTGAGTGAAATTGTGAGACTGTGGATTTCGTTCCTCTCAAAACTGTGAAAATAGAGGGCTATTTATAGCATGGGAAAATCAGGTCAAAGGGAAAAAAAGGGAATAAAATTGACAAAAGATCTTCCTTAGTTAGCAAGCTGACCAATCAGAAACTGAGTATGACACAAACAGACACAGATTGACCAATAGGAAACAAGTACTCAAGAAAGGAAATATTTTTTTTGTATTTATTATGATTTTTTAATCCTTTTTGATAAAAAGTGCATAAAATCAAATAAATAAATATGTTTAAAAATGCCTTAAAATAAAAAACGAAAATTAAAAATAAATAATAAATAAATACAATTTTGTGATTTTAAAATGGAAATAAAGTTAGTAACAAAAAAAATAACAAAAAAGTCAGATAATGGGATTCGAACCCGTGACCTTATGCTTGCAAGCTTTTACTCTTTACCAATTGTGCTATCTTGTTTATTCGCAATAAAAATGCACTTGAAAGCATATGAAGGTCAAACAACTATTTGTTATTTAAACAATTTAAAGTAAACTGTTACCTATTTTTGAATAGAAATTACTGTTAAAATATTAGTGAAATTGAACCAAAAAACTTATAAAATCAAAGTTAAAAATAATTTAAATGTTAGAAATAGGGCGGGCAAATTTTGGGGTACAACAGCTGCCCCTGTTCAATCTTCTTAAACCTGAGGAGTTAGATTGGCATGTCTGCCATTCGTGATCTGAAGGTAGAAGAGGATTGAACACTTAAGTGCCCTGAAATTTGCACTCACGGGTGCACGAAGTAACGCTTGTTGGTTGATTGTATTGCTTGAATGGGCTTAAAGATGCCACTCAGAAAGATGACAGGATAAAGATGGTCTTATAGACGCCATCCAAAGTAACTGCTGATAGGAGTATCAGAATGAGTCTAGGTTTGACTGTATCTGAGAAATATACTAGAATGAGTCTGTGTCCAACGGTATCTAGCAGACGTGCTGGGGAATGCCAGAATGATTCTTATGCCTTGATTGTATCTGTATGATGTTCTAGAATGAGTCTATGTCTTGACTGTATCTATAAGGAGATCAGAATGAGTCTTTGCCTGACTGTATCTAAAAAATTAGTATTAGAGTGAGTCTTCGACCAACTGTATCTAAAAGATGTACTGGAATGAGTCTACTCCTGACTGTATCCAAAGGAGTGTCAGAATGAATCTTCGACTGATTGTATCTGAAAGATGATAACTGTTGACAATATTTGTCCGTTTGAGAACTAACCTGAAAAAAACCAAGTTAGTTTTATGCAATGTCATGATATATGTAATGCATTGCGTAATGATGCTCTTAAAATAAATGAGAATGTTATATGCGTTTTGTATGCATATGCTATGATGTATTGTAAATGATGTATGGGCATGAGATGTCGTAGAAAGTAGCGGTGGCTTTGAATAGTAACGTCTGATTGGAGAAAATAAATCCCTGACTATTGCTGGGGATGGAGAAAATAAATCTTCAGTTCCTGTTTGGAATAACTCTACTGGGGATAACATCCTTGAATAAATTCTGTTGGGGGAGAGAATTCTATAGTGTTAGAGAAATAAACTCAGCTGGGGAATTGAATTCTATATACTACATAGAGGGAATAAACTCCGATGGGGATTAGAATTTCATAGGCTGCGTTGAGGAAATTTCTGCTGTATGCTGGGGAAATGATCGACTTCTTTATCTGCTAGGGGACCTATTGGGGGAGACGATCATGCTAAGCTATCCATCAAATATATGGAAGTGAACCACTGGAAGATGCCCCAATTTCTGTCTGAGGGCATACTAATTCTGTCGGGGAATATATCTCTGTTGGGGATGAGCTTGTGAAGATAGCTCTATAGAGATAGTTCCATGGAGACTGCTCTGTGGGGATATTTCCATGCAACTGGCTCTATGGGGGTTCGTGGACATCTTGAACATTATCCCAACTCCTAGAGTCCTTAGTAAATGTTATTCCTGTTTTCACGTATATTTTTGGTAAACTTCAATCATATTCAAGTGCATATACTCATTCAAAGTACCCATTGGACGTTTACGCAAACAAAACAAGGCAAGTAAAAACAATTTTGAATTTGAAAATAGACTTGTATTGATTTTGAAATTGGCCTATAAACAGGCATTTTTGTACAAGGAGACAGAATTCCTAGTAAGCGGAAATTGTCGTAAAAATTAAAAAAGTGCAAAGTGATAAACAAAGAAAAACAGTTATGTGGAAATGATCCCATTGAGTTTCAACTCTGCTATTGCCACTATATCTTCAAGCATCTCATCCCTTGCTGTCGGAAGGAAGATGACTGGATTAATCTGCGTCATTCGAACTTGATAAAACTAAGCCGGAAGCAGATAAGTGATCCAACGGGACATAGTCGTACGCTTTAATCCCTAACTTTTTCCTGGACCGCCTTTTCAGGTTTTTAGTCCACTGGGATACCCTTTTTTTTGCCCAAGCCACCTTTTCAGGTTTTCGACTTGCCGGGTGTACAGTTCTTTTGTATATATATCCCTAATTTTTGCCCGAACCCTTTTGGTTCGCCGGGATGCCCTTATTTTTGCCTAGGCCAGTCAACCTAGCGGGTCTCTTTTTATGCGTAGTATCTTTTGACTATGTCCGCGTTCACAGGGTGCGGGAAATCTTCACCGTCCATAGTAGTAAGCATCATAGCGCCGCCAGAAAATATTTTCTTGATTACAAATAGACTTCATATGTGGGAGTCCATTTGCCCCTAGGATCACCCTGTGGTAGTATGATACGCTTTATTACCAAATCACCGGCCTGGTACACTTCGTGTTTGACTTTCTTGTTAAAGGCCTTGATCATACGCTTCTGATACATTTGGCCATGACAAACAGCCGCGAGCCTCTTTTCATCAATCAAATTTATTTGGTCAAGTCGAGTCTGAATCCATTCGTCTTCATCTAAACCT
This sequence comes from Lathyrus tuberosus, assembly GCA_022829125.1. Lineage (NCBI taxonomy): Eukaryota > Viridiplantae > Streptophyta > Magnoliopsida > Fabales > Fabaceae > Lathyrus > Lathyrus tuberosus. The sequence goes on along the minus strand of JALAZF010000176.1, from coordinate 10,295,001 downwards.
GCGTCTTTCATAATCCTTAGGGAAGGAATCTGAATTTCAACAGGTAAAACTGCCTCCATACCATAGGCTAGAGAGAAAGGGGTTGCCCCTGTTGAGGCACGTACTGAGGTGCGATAACCATGAAGAGCAAATGGTAACATCTCATGCCAATCTTTGTATGTCACCGTCATCTTTTGCAAGATCTTCTTAATATTCTTGTTGGCGGCTTCCACTGCGCCATTCATCTTTGGTTGATATGGAGAAGAATTGTGATGCTTAATCTTGAACTGCGTGCAGAGTTCAGTGATTATAGTGTTGTTCAGATTAGTACCATTGTCTGTGATAATCCTTTCAGGGATGCCATACCGACAGATAAGATTATGCTTGATGAACCGAGCTATAACATTCTTGGTAACAGAAGCGAACGAGGCTGCTTCCACCCACTTTGTAAAGTAATCGATAGCAACAAGGATGAAACGATGTCCATTGGAAGCGGTAGGCTTAATCTCTCCTATCATATCAATGCCCCACATTGCAAAAGGCCAAGGAGCAGTCAGAACATTCAACGGAACCAGAGGTACATGTACTTTGTCAGCATAGATCTGGAACTTGTGACAAGTTTTGGAGTGATGATGGCAATCAGTTTCCATGGTAGACCAGTAGTAACCTGCTCTCAAAATCTTCTTAGCCATGGTATGCCCACTGGAGTGAGTGCCAAAGATTCCGTCATGCATCTCTTCCATAATCTTTTCTGCTTCCTTCTTGTCTACACATCGAAGCAAGGTTGAATCGTGGTTGCGTTTGTACAAGATTCCGTTACTCAGAAAGAATTTGGCAGAGAACCTCCTTAGAAACTTCTTGTCGTTGATAGATGCCCCTTCAGGATATTCCTGAGTTTCGATATATCTTTTCACTTCATGGAACCAAGGTTTCTCTTCTACCCCATCAGTATCAACTTCATAACAGTGTGCCAGCTCGTCTAGTCTGTCAATAGTAATCCTAGGAGCCTCGTTGTCCCATCTGACTTTGAACATAGATGACATGGTGGCTAACGCGTCTGCTAACTGATTATCTTCTCGTGGAATATGCTCAAAAGTGATTTCTTCAAAGTATGGAATCTAAGTCAACACATGTTCTCGGTAAGGAATGAGATTTGGATGCTTCGTGTCCCATTCTCCTTTAATCTGACTGATCACTAGGGCTGAGTCCCCATATACATTCAAGAATTTGATCCTCATATCAATGGCATCTTTGATACCCATGATGCATGCTTCATATTCAGCCATATTGTTGGTACAGTCAAAGCAAAGTCTAGCAGTAAACGGCGTATGGCAACCCTTAGGAGAGATAATTACAGCACCAATACCGTTGCCAAGTGCATTAGAAGCTCCATCAAAAACCATCGTCCATCGGGATCCCAGTTCAGATCTTTCATATGGTCCAGGTTCTTCATAATCAGTAACAAGCATAATATTCTCATCTGGGAACTCAAAATTCATAGACTGATAGTCATCCACCGCTTGATGAGCCAAATGATCAGCTAGTACACTTCCTTTGATTGCTTTCTATGTAGTGTACTGGATGTCGTATTCTGTCAAGACCATCTTCCATCTTGCTATTCGTCCGGAGAGAGCAGGTTTCTCAAATATGTATTTGATAGGATCCATTTTAGAGATCAATAAAGTGGTATGAGTCAACATATACTGTCTTAGTCGGCAAGCAACCCATGCCAAAGCGCAGCAAGTTTTCTCAAGCAGTGAATATCTTGTTTCACACTCGGTAAACTTTTTGCTAAGGTAGTATATTGCATGCTCTTTTCGACCAGACTCGTCATGTTGCCCCAACACATACCCCATTGAATTCTCTAGCACTGTTAAGTACATGGTTAGAGGTCTTCCTTCAACTGGTGGCATCAGAATCGGAGGTTCTTGGAGATACTCCTTGATCTTATCAAAAGCTATCTGACATTCGTCGTTCCACTTCACTACTTGATCTTTCCTTAGTAATTTGAAGATTGGCTCACAAGTAGCGGTCAAATGGGAGATAAATCTGGCAATATAGTTCAAACTTCCCAAGAAACCTCTGACTTCTCTCTCAGTACGGGGAGCGGGCATATCTTGTATAACTTTTACCTTTGCAGGGTCGACTTCAATACCTTTACCACTGACGACGAAACCCAAAAGTTTACCGGATCTAACCCCAAAGGTGCATTTGTTTGGATTCAATCTCAACTTGTACTTTTTCAACCTCTCAAACAGCTTGTGTAGGTGGTCAAGGTGCTCTTCTTCATTCTGATATTTGGCTATCATATCATCAACATATACCTTTATCTCGTGATGGATCATATCATGGAATAAAGCAACCATAGCGCGCTGGTATGTTGCCCATGCGTTCTTCAAACCAAATGGCATTACCTTGTAACAAAAGGTGCCCCACTGTGTAATGAATGTAGTCTTCTCCATGTCTTCAGGTGCCATCTTGATTTGATTATAACCTGAGAAACTGTCCATGAATGAGAATATCTTGTGCTGAGCAGTGTTGTCTACCAGAACATCAATATGTGGGAGAGGGAAGTCATCTTTGGGGCTTGCCCTGTTCAGATCCCTGTAGTCCACACACATACGAACTTTACCATCCTTCTTAGGCACTGGTACCACATTTGCAACCCACTGAGGATATGATGTGACAACTAGGAAACCTGCATTGAACTGCTTCATAACCTCGGCTTTGATCTTTTCAGACATCTCAGGGCGCATAGGACGAACCTTCTGCTTTATCGGAGGACAACCTTCCTTCATTGGTAAACGGTGAACCACGATATCGACATCAAGTCCTGGCATGTCTTCATAAGACCAAGCGAAAATCTCAGCATAATCACGTAGCATCTGAATCAGTCTTTTCTTGACACGGTCTTCTAATCCAGCACCTATCTTGATTTCTTTCTTATCCTCCTCAGTACCTAGATTTACGACCTCGACTGGCTCTTCGTGCGGTTGTATGATCTTTTCTTCTTGCTCTAATAGTCTAGCAAGCTCTCTAGGCACTTCACAATCTTCCTCACCTTCGTCCTCGGCTTGGTAGATCGGATTTTCGAAGTCATAATTGACAATAGCAGAATCGTTATCAATGGGATCCAGAGTGGATATAGATCTGCAATTTATCGCGTCGGTGTGTGTAAGAACACATAGCTATTTTGATGAATATAAAGTAAAAGAAAATACAAAGAGCGCAAAATTTGAATGCAAAACGTCCATTGATTTATTGAATGAAAATATGCGATGAAATGACAACCCTAACAAATGGGCCATTGTGCCCCGGGCAAGGCATAAGGCTTAAAAGTTTTATTGTTCAAATTACAAAACCAAACTTCGAAAATAATAAAAACAGAAAATCGCATTTACTCCTGACTAAAGGAGATAGGAATAATATCTTCAGTCTTCCAATTGTTGAGCCCACTGCCAATGGTAGGAAAGATCTAACTGTCTAGATCATAGTCACTATCAGGATCTTCCACAACGTTGACCTGATCTTTATGAACTCCTTTGTTGGTGATACGAATAGCACGAGCACGACGTACAACTCTCTGAGCCTCTGAAGTGAAGCCCAAACCAAATTTATCAGACTTGTAAGGGATGTCAGGAAGCTGACCCCAAATGGTGCCACCACCTTCTTCGACCGCAGCTCTAGTATCCTTTAGGGAAGCCATTGCAGGAGATACTCTAGTGACTTTGGGGACAGTAGGAACTGGTTTAGCAATAGGAACAGTCTGAGGAACCAATTCAAATGTTTGACAAGGAGTCTCGAGGAATTCGCCATCCATCTCAACATACTTGAAAGTATTCAAATGACTAACCATGTACTCTTCTTCACCATAGACGGTGACAATCCTGCCTTTCACGGGATACTTCAGCTTCTGATGTAAGGTAGAAGTCATAGCGCCTGCCCCATGTATCCAAGGGCGCCCAAGCATACAGGAATAGGCAAGACGAATGTCCATTACATAGAAAGTAGAAACAAAAACTTGAGAACCTACTCTGATTGGAAGATCAACCTCTCTGTGCACTAATCTCTTTGAACCATCAAAAGCTCTCACCACAACATCGCTGGGTCTCAGCACAACCCCATCACAGTCAAGCTTGTCTAGAGCAATCTTCGGCAATACATTCAATGAGGAACCCGTGTCCACCAGTACATGAGATAGAGTAGTGCCCCTACACTCAATGGAGACATGCAGGGCCTTATTGTGGTTCCTTCCGGCGGGAGTCAGATCAGCGTCAGAAAATCCTAGACCATTATTAGTTGTCAGGCTAGCAACACAATTTTCAAACTGGTCAATAGAGATTTCCTGCGGCACATGCGCAGATTTCAAAAACTTCACCAAAGCCTTAACATGGGCCTCAGAGCACAACAACAGAGATAACATAGAGATCTTGGAGGGGGTGTGCCCCAACTGTTCAACAACATTGTAATCACTCTTGCGGATAATTTTCAGCACTTCCTCCATTTCTTTGGAGGGATCTTCGATAGTAGTTTCACCCGGGGTCTTCATTTGGGCAGGCTCAACCACCGGTTCTTTGTCTCGAGTCTCAGTAATTGATTCGGAGGCAGAGATACGAACTGGAGTAGTAACAGTCTTCGGAGAGATTTCTGGGGAGAAAATTCTTCCACTTCGGGTAACCTTACTAGTCCCGACGATATTGTCGACATCGGGATTAGTAACTCCAGCAGTTTCATCAGTCAAAGGCTCTTGCTTGACACCATGAATGTAAACATCAGCACCATAATTCCAAGGGATATCCTTGCTAGAGGAATATGGAATCGGACCGGGCGTAGTGATAATCAGGGGAGCCACTCTAGGCTCGGCAGTAATATTCACAGGAACTTTAGAGGTGATCCTCACAGGAGTTTTGGAATTAGTAACCACAGATACGTCCTCAAACTTTAGACCTCAGGACGAACTTTCACATAAGCTCTCCATATAAGGAATCTTCTCAAACAGTATAGTACGGTCGTCCATCAAACCCTGAATCCCCTCTTTCAGCTTCACACAACCATTGGATTGATATGCACAATAATGACAGTTTTCAACGCAGCCCAGAAATAAACCGGCTTGCAACAGCTTCTTCTTAACAATTGATAGAGGAGCAGTCAAGTCAACCACAATAGCAACATAAGAACCATCATCAATAGCACTAACGATCTTGTCATGATTCGACATAGGAGCGGTAATCACATTAGGAGTCTCAGGGGGATCAAACTCAATCTCCTTAGCGTCAATCATGTCTTGAATCTTGTTCCTCAGCGCCCAACAACTGTTCTTATCATGTCTAGGACTATTAGAATGGTATGCACACCTTGCATCGGGATTATAGCTAGAAGCGGAAGTATTAGGATTCCTAGGAGGATCCTTCAAAGTAACCAACTCTGCCTTCAACATAAGCTGCAACGCCTGAGCCAATGACATATTGATCTTTGTAAACTATCTCATGGGTGTATCTTGCTTACGCTGACTACCTTGTTGTTGTTGTGGCACCGGTGCAGAGATCAGAACTGCCCCAACAGATTGGTTGCGACCTTTCTAGTTGTATACAACATTAGATTCCTTCTTCCCATTATGTGGCTTCTTTGTAGTGTTTGAAGATGTAGCCACTTGTATTTTACCACTTCGAATTCCATTTTCAACACGTTCTCCTGTCAATATCAGCTCGGTGAAACCGGATGACGAGCTTCCAAGTAGATGACTATAGAAAGGACCGGTTAATGTGCTCATGAACATGTCAACCAACTCTCTGTCAACTAAAGGAGGCTGAACCCTGCCTGCAAGATCTCTCCATTTCTGGGCGTACTCTTTGAAACTTTCATTAGGGCCCATGGACATGCTTTGGAGTTGCATTCGAGTTGGCGCCAAATCAGAGTTATATTGGTATTGTCGGTAGAAAGCTTCAGCCAAATCATTCCAAGTACGAATATTGGTGCTCTCAAGTTGATAGTACCATTCCAATTGAGCTCCAGACAAACTCTCTTGAAAAAAATGTATCCACAACTTTTTGTCAGTAGTACGTGGCTGAATCTTTCAGACATAAGATCTTAAATGCAGCTTCGGGCAAGACACACCGTCATATTGAGCAAACGTGGGAATTTTGAACCTAGGAGGAATGACAACTCCTGAAACCAAGCCCAAATCCTCAAAATCCAAACCAGGTACTTTCTGAACCTCCATGGCCATCAGACGTTCTTCAAGTAATTTGTATTTCTCATCACCAGGAGGATACTGATCATCCAGATAATTATCTTCCTCTTCAGAGTGTCCACCGGTGTCGTGGTTACTATTTTCCTCATGTTTGTCACTTTCATAGTTGTCATCCAGTTCACCATCTTGGTCTACTGGGATCCCAATTTCCTTGATCTGTTTAGCCGGACCTTTGAATCTCCTCCCCATGTTGATGACGCCCGTTGATTTTCTTGCTTTCTTCTTCTTCTTGGTCAGAAGTGCTTTCAGTTCTTCTTGCCCCTTGGACAAGTTCAGGATCAGCTCTTGGAACTGGGCGTTCTGGGCCTGGAGATCTTTGACAGTCTGCTCGAGAGCCATTTCTTCTGAAATAAACAGCAAGAAGATGAGAGACCTGTCTTAAAAACCTGCTATGCAATGATTATGAGATGTAGATGCATATGCAATGATTTCAAGGACTTTAGAGTTTATCTTTGCAAACAAACAGAAACAAAAGGAAAACTTTTATTAGTAAACTCAAAATTCATTTTTTTTATGCCTCTTGGGCTACAATGAAAGGAAATTTCAAAAAGCAAATTCAAAAATGCCTAAGACCTAGGAATCAAGACTCAAGTCTCCCACGGGCGCTTCCTCTTTGTGCCGATGTAAGTATTGATGCTCTGCTCCTCATGAAGTAATTTCGTCAACTACAACACCTTCTTCTCACTAGCATAGAACTGAGTCTCAAAGGTGTCCCTTTCTTATTTCATCTGAACCCAGGACTTCTGAAGCTCTTCAAGATCGGTAGGCATATCTGGATGGAGAATGACTTGAGGAACATCTCCCTCAAACTCAGGTTTAACAATCACTGGTCTGACAGCTGGATATGGCATAATAAGATCTCGAGCACGAGTGCGCACCCATCTGAGGTAAGGCTCCAAAGGAATGGAGTTTTTCTGTCCCAAGGTCCTGCTTTCAATCTTATACACCTTATTCCACGCGTGTATAAACCTTTGAAGGTAACATTGAGGATCATCTTCATAATCGAACACAATACCCTGAATAAGCATATCATGAGGACCATCCCTTCGAGCATAACCAAACTGGTGCAAGGCTAGCGAAGGATTACAGGTGATGCCTCCTCTAATGCCAAGGAGTTGTACATTAGGGAATTCCCCACAATGATCAATAAGAGTGAAGTCTTCAAGAGATCGGGCACACCAATAAATATCTGAATGGGAGAGTGACATTATCCTTCGAGACCACTGCAACCTTTGTTCATTCTTCAACACTGACCGGGGAAGGTGCAAAATAAACCACCTGGATAGTAAGGGTATGCAACACATGAGAGTCCCTCGCTCCTTGATAGTACGAGTGTGAAGCGAGTGCAGAATATCCCCGAGCAAGGTAGGTACCGGGTTATGAGTCAGAAATATTTTGATAGCGTGCACGTCTATGAGTTGGTATGGATTAGGGAACAACACCAACCCATAGATCAATAAAGCCAATACCTCCTCAAAAGCATGGTAACTCATAGCGCTTAGGAACAATTGAGCCTTCTCAATCAGGAACTTAGCAAGAAACCCCTTGAATCCACTCATTGTTTCCCAATTAGACACAATTTCTGACCTCTTCAGATGTAAAGCAGCTGCAATGACTTCAGGCTTTGGAACGTCTTCTAGACCGGTAAAAGGCATCTGATCGAGAATAGGTATTCCAAGTAACTTAGAGAACTCCTCCATCGTGGGCACCAATTGGTAATCCGGGAAGGTGAAACAGTGGTGCTTAGGATCGAAGAACTGGAATAGGACTCTCATCATGTCTTCTTTCAAAACCTGAGGTAACCAAGTCGAGTAGAAAACCATGTCTTTTGGTGAATCGAGAGCCATCGGGAACCTTTGAGACCAATTCTTTAAGTTGGGAAGGAACCCTTACAAAGTTGACTCGGATGAAATTTCTAGGAACGGAAGCCATGGCCTGCAACGACGAATAAAGATAAATTCCTTGGTCCTTGAAATGGTTAGTGAAAATGATATGTTATGATGTTATGATGTCATGTACATGTTAATAGTAAATATGTAGTACACACAAACAAGTCATACAAGAGCCTTAGGTTTAAAGGCTTGTATGAAGTCCATAGGCAAGTACCCTTCCCCACAGAGGTTTAGTTGGCTCAACCTGTCCTAGAATAGTAACCGGGTTCTAAAGGACTCATATCACGGATCTTTCTCAAAGGCTTTATTTTAGTGCGACACTCGAGTGGCCGACCAAAACATCCCGAAAGTCTGATCTCAATGAGTGTAGCCTCAAGTATCAACCAACTTCGGTCTAAATCAAAAGCCGGCCATCTCACTACCTTCTAATGGCCAAAGATGAGTTAACCAGGGTTCTAAAGACTGTGACCATCATATCAACCATATCGGTACATGCCGTACAGTCTCCATGATCTATTGTCACTTACCTAAGGAATCACTAGGTCCGGGTGTAGGACTTTTCACACAAGTAACCCTAAAACAAAGCCCATTAAAAATAAAGTACATAAGTCAAACAATTTTAAGCAACTGGTAAAGTGATCTAACTCTAAGGTAACCCCTCTTTAGAAATCAATTCCCCAGCAGAGTAGCCAGTTCTGTGATACGGTGGAGAACTGGCTTTTTAATTTTGTTTTCGCAAAACATGTTGCGGTTAGCAAGAGTCACCACCGACTTTTCTTTTATCCAATTTATTTAGGAAAGGTGAAAAGAACAGGAAAGACCTTTTTGAAAAAATTTTGAGTTCGGGGGGTAAGTTATGAAAAGGGAAGGTGTTAGCACCCCTTTTCATCCGTAGTTATCTACGGGCTCTTAATTGCTTGCTCACTTTAACTTGCTTTTTTTTGAAATGTGGCGTGTGTTCAGAAAATATTTTTGTAAAAGTTGACTTTGTAATAATTCGTGTAAGAATGTATACAAAGTGTTTGTTTTTTAAAATATTTTTGAAAGTGTGAGGTGTGAAAAGTGTTTGTTTTTTTTAGTTGTGAGCAAGCATTTAAAAGTTACTTACCCTTAATTTATAAGGCCTTTCTTGTACTTATCCTTTTCCTTGAGAGATAGTACTATCCATACCATTAGTGGGTAGGTAGTCCTATCTATTGGATGTGAAGGGACGGCGAAGGGTCATCGAATGGTCATAGAAGGCAACATGTAAGGATACCTTAGCAATTCGAAGGGACTACCATCATTTTTCCGTAGGGTCATCGAGGGACAAGATCATTTTTTTCGTAGGGAACTCAAAGGGTCATCTATGGGCTATGATCTTTAATCGAAGGGACTATGATGATATTATTCGTAAGCGTCTTTTGCTAAAGTACCCTTACTTTCGAGGGACATGACCAATGTTCGTAAGGCAACTGAGAGAGGCTACCCTAGAGGTGCAAGTGTGATTGAGTGGATTTATTTCAATTATTTATCTTGAATTAGGGTTTTCTAGATTGTTTTTTTAGTTTTGCCATACAAACCCTAATTACTACACAGTTGTAAAATAAAATAGCGGAAAGTAAAGTGCGGAAAGTAAAATCCCAACGCTATTACAAGGCTTTGGGAGAGATACATAAGTATAACAAACCTTGCGGGAAATAAAACTACGGCTATTACAAAAAGAAAAACTGTGCGACCTATACAATTTTTCTAGGAATTTAAATAGCAAATAAATAAATAAGTGAAAAGAAAAAAAAATGTCAGAAAAACTTGATACAAACCCTTATTAGTTAAAAAACGGAGAGAGGAGGCGGATCTCGTGCGGTTGTGTACGGACGACGAAGGAGCGGCGGATCTCGTACGGTTGTACGGACTCTACGATTGTACGGACTGTATAGACAACGGAGGAGCGGCGACTGGAGGTAGTCCGGTGAGCAGCGGATCGGAAGGATAGAGTTGATCTTGAGAGGTTTTGTGATTTTTTACTTTTTTGTTGGAGAGTTGTGATGAATATTGGTGAAGGATATATGAATTTTGATGAACAATTGAAAGAGAAAAGTGTTGTTGTATGTGTGAGTGAAATTGTGAGACTGTGGATTTCGTTCCTCTCAAAACTGTGAAAATAGAGGGCTATTTATAGCATGGGAAAATTAGGTCAAAGGGCAAAAAGGGGAATAAAATTGACAAAAGATCTTCCTTAGTTAGCAAGCTGACCAATCAGAAGCTGAGTATGACACAAACTGACACAGATTGACCAATAGGAAACAAGTACTCAAGAAAGGAAATATTTTTTTGTATTTATTATGATTTTTTTATCCTTTTTGGTGAAAAGTGCATAAAGTCAAATAAATAAATATTTTTAAAAATGCCTTAAAATAAAAAACGAAAATTAAAAATAAATAATAAAAAAAAAATACAATTTTGTGATTTTAAAATGGAAGTAAAGTTAGTAACAAAAAAAATAACAAAAAAGTTAGATAATGGGATTCAAACCCGTGACCTTATGCTTGCAAGCTTTTACTCTTTACCAATTGTGTTATCTTGTTTATTCGCAATAAAAATGCACTTGAAAGCATATGAAGGTCAAACAACTATTTGTTATTTAAACAATTTAAAGTAAACTGTTACCTATTTTTGAATAGAAATTACTGTTAAAATATTAGTGAAATTGAACCAAAAAACTTATAAAATCAAAGTTAAAAATAATTTAAATGTTATAAATAGGGCGGGCAAATTTTGGGGTACAACACCATATATTTTTGGTAGAGTCAAGACTTTCAACCTGAAAAATTAAACAAAGGAAATAGGTACCCAATTGCATTGGGTCCTTGAGAGTGAGTGAACTCAAAGTTGCACTTAAGCAACCATTAAACAACTCCTTTAGGAACAAAGAGTTTCCTAAATTTGCACATTTAAATGGTATGACCCTTTTTGCAACAATAATGACAAGATAGGTTTTGATGAGATATGTCCTTGCTATTTAAGTCCTTATGCACATATCTATGCTTCCTTTTAGATTGATTCAAAGGCTTTTCAACCATTGAAGGATCAATAGAAAAAGCAATCTTAGGTTGTAAGGCATCATCCAATTTGACTTGAAGAATTTTTACCTCCTCGTATTTTTTGTGACAATGTTCACAATCAAACCTTGAAGGTTTTACCTCCTCATTCATGTCACTTTGAATATCTATTATAGATTTCTTAATAGCTTCAAACTTCCTTTCGGATTCTAACAATTTAACTTCTAAATTTAAAATGACTTTTTCATGTGAAACTAACTTTCTAAAAGCTCTTAAGGCCTCTCTATGAAGATCATCAAGGGATTTTTGTAATTGAGAATAGGATAAATAATTAATAGGTTCTAGCTTAGAAAAACTTACATTTTCTTTTTCTTTCTATTTGTCAAGAGACAAATTCAAGCCAATTCAACAATTGAAGTTGTGCTTTCATCACTTGAGGAATCACTGGCACTCTCCCAAGCAGTATAAGCTCTCCTTGATTTGCTAGAAGTCTTGTGATGACTATTTTCTTTGTCTTTCTTCCTCATAGGACATTTCGGTCTATAGTGACGACTTCCCCACAATGGTAGCAAGATCTTCTAAGTTTACCTTTCCTATCCTCATCATCTTTTGAGGAGCTTGTTAACCTTCTAAACTTGGCTATGTTCTTGTCGAATTGTCTAACCTTATTCTTCCTTATATACTTTTGGTATCTCTTGACAAACAACCTCATATCCTCATCATAAGAATTCTTGTCATCATCACTTTCACAACCACTATGCTCAGAATGTGGAGACCTTGAGCTAGAAGTCTTTAGAGCTACAGACTTCTTCACTTCTTCCTAGTTTTTACCTTTCTCCTTCTTCACTTTCTTTTCATACTCTTTCCCGTGTTTTTCCAAGCAAGAGAGCTCTTGCTCCGCTCTTCCAACTTACCAAACAACGTCGTGAGATCAAGTTTCTTATGGTCATTTGCCTCTTTGATAGCGGTGACCTCGGGTTGCCATACCCTACTTAAACATCTCAACACCTTGTTAGTAGCAATCTCATTGAAAATAGGCTTACCTAGTGCATTTAATCGATTGATAAGATGTGTGAACCGTTTTTGCATGTCCGCAATGGTTTCACCATGCTCCATACGAAATAGCTCAAACTCTTGATTTAATATGTTGATTCTAGCTTGTTTGACATAATTAGTACCCTCATGGGCAACCTCTAATGCGTCCCACATAGCCTTGGCGATCTCACAATGAGAAACGCGATAATACTCATCAACACCCAAAGTGGAAGTGAGAATATTTTTATATTTCCAATCATGTGACCACAATTTCCAATCATTAGCATCCCATTATGCTTTCGGTTTAGGTAATGTAACACCCTTAACATTGGTAATTATTATTTCATTAGGACCACTTTTGATGGCGTCCCATATACATTTGTCAACGGAGTTGACATGAATACGCATACAAGCTTTCCAATAGCCATAATTTTTGCCGGTGAAAATTAGTGCTCTATTGTAGCTCCCTTAGGTTCAGTAGCCATTCCTCTAATAAGTAAATCTTAAGCACTAAATAAATCAGAGCTCGTGATACCACTTGTTACACAATAGTCTTCGATCTAGAGGGGAGAGGGGTAAATAGATCACAAATTAAAAATTGAACTTTTGGAAAAAATAGTTTTCAAAAGTTTTATGGCACATCAGAAACAATCTGAATCAAAGCGTCTAACCGAACCTACTATCGAAAAGCTTGGATATGCGTAAAGGCACACAATTGGATGATAACGAACACAAATTGTCCAACAATGATTAATCACAAAAAAATCAAATGCTAAGTGTCATACCCCAAATTTTGACCACCAATATTTCCCATCATTGTGCAAATCATCACCACAATATGGATGTACTTTCATGCCTCATCAATCTCCTCAAAGATGGTTGAGCATTCACCATAATCAAGAATTGGGGTTTTGAGCCCTCCCAGAGCACTTAGACAAAGGATTAATCAAGGAATGACATGATATTCAACTTGTCTAACCTCTCAAACACCCATAAGAGATCAAGAGGACTCCCACATCAAGAATCAAGCACAAGGTTGCAACATTCCAAGTTGATCAAGCCTCAAGATCGATAGTGTCACCAAATTAGGGTTTTGATTGACCAAGGCCTCCAGATGAAAATTTTCATCTGGGCATGAGCAAATGCTTTAAAGCATAACCCAAGATACTCCAAGGGACCTCATGGACCCAATCATCAGGTCAATTTAACCTCAGGGGATGCATTTACCAAAAATCAGGAATTAGGGTTTCTTGACCTAATTCACCCCTAAGTTGACTTTTGGGACAAAGCCTGAGCCAAGACCTCAAGACATGATTTGAGGGCATAAAATACACCATATTGATCCATTTACAATAATGGATTGATCCAATAAGCTTGATTCATAAGTTTCAATTTCATCTGGACCACAATTTGGGTTTTGAAGAAAAAGTCAACTGTATCTTTGACTTTTGACCAGGACATGCTCCCAAACCTTGGGACATGATTCAATACACCCTATAACACCTATGGAATCCATCAATTAGGTTTGATTTAGGTCAAGGACTTGATTTCACAAAGGATCGCACAGTTTGGATTTCATCCGATAAAAAGTCAACTGTGCACAAAATCAAGTATGAGTTTTTGGAAATTTTCACAAATATGGTTCCCCTAAGTCAAAAATAATGTTAATGTATGGTATTGATCATCATTCATTAAGAAAAATCAAGAAAAGTGAGGTTTCTTGCAAAAGGGGCAACCATAAGAAACCAAAAATTTTCTAAGTTATGGAACAAAAGTGGTTTTGGTACCAACTTCCAAGGACCATAACTTCTGATCCAAGCAACCATTGTGGGTGATCCAAAGTTGGATTTGTAGGTCTTGCTACACTCTACAAAAGCTTCAACTACCTCAGACTCCAATTCTTCATGGATTTTGAGTTATGGATTGATCAAAATCACAAAAAACATGAAAATGACACTTTTTCCAACACTTAGTGAAAATCTGCCTAAGTTACCAGCCTTGAACATTAATGTTCATGAGGTTTTTTCAGTTGGATCCAGATAATTTCAAAACAAACTATGATCACACATGTTTTGTATCATATGAGGGCTTTCTAAAAAACACAAGAGCCTCCCATAACTCAACCTGAGCAGGGAGATATGATCCCCTCAAAATCACTATTTCCAATTGCCTTGTACAAGACAGATTTTGTGCATTTGCTCGATTTGGAAAATTTGGACAACTCTAAGCCTTGTCATCCATTTGGACACATCTGAGGATAAAACAAAAGGAGAATGATCTGATCCCTAAGCCTCCAAACTCCAAGAATCTACACTTAGCCATAACAAACCTAAAAAGGCTAAAAAGGTGCCAAGACTCCAATTTTGTTTCCAAGCATTCAATGGATGCACCAAGGTGGCATGGACTGACACATTCCTAACTGAATGAGTCAAGAATCAGCACTGAATCAAAGAACCATAGGCCTGTTCCCTAACCTCAAGTCAATGGCTATAGGAGACTAAAGATTCCCTTGGATCAACATTGGCCAAAGGCCTGTACCAGCTGCCATTCACTATTGCTTACAAAACGAACTTGCTCTACTATAAATAGAGCTCATTTGTGCTCAGTTTGAGTACACCAAAGCACTACAACTGATGCTTTCCTCAAAATCTCTCTCTTTAGGCCAAAATGCCTTCTTTTGCAAGTCATCTCTGAGTTTTTGAGTTAGAGAGAAATTCCACCACAACTCATGATCCAAACACATCCAATATGTTATATTTATGCTGTCCAAACACTCACTTGTGACCTGAAACACCAAAGTCAGAAAATCCACTTCCAAGCCCTCAAAATTGGACTTTTATGCATTTTCCAAGCCATGCCTTGATTCAGTCACTTCCAAAACCAAACAAGGCCTCAAACACACTCCAAATATCATCCTCAGACTGTCCTGGTTTCCCTCATCTGGAACACCATTTGAGAGAGTTTCCATATTGGTCACTTTTGCCCCTTTTGCAAGAAAGAGCTAAAACTTGTTCTTGAGGATTCCAGCTGGTTTTGATCTTCCTAAAAACTTCTAAGGGATCAATCAAGAGTGTCCAAAGCATTGGATTACTTCTGGCACAAGGATCTTGACAGTTAGCACAAGAAGCTCTAAGAGGTAAGTGCATCACAACTTGAGCTCTTTGAATTATGCATTCCTTTGATGTCCATTGATCATAAACATCTCATACATGTTGTATATGTTGTGTTTGAACCAATTTGCCCTGCTATTGTTGACTGAGTAGTGAGATAGCATAGAACATGCAAATCTAGGCCTATTTTGAAACCACTATCGGGTTTTAAAATAGGGACACTTTCTGAAAATTCCAAAAGCACCATTGGATTCCTCATGAATTTCTACGCCAGATGCACCTAAATTTTGTCTAAATCCATGGAGAAATAAGAAAGTTAGAGGCTTCACGTAAATTGCCAAAACTTGCCTTGCCTTGGCCTTGGCCAGGCCTAAAAACAAGGCACCCTCATATACACATGGGGTGGTTTTGATACACGGATGTATTACCACCCCAGTGGTAGCGCGCATGTGTGTTTGTGTATGAGGTCGTGGGCTCAAACTCCACCCAGACCTTTTTTACTACTCTCTCATTTTTGCTATTTTTTTCAATATTTTCATTTCTTGTTAATTAATTCAAAAATTAAGTTCTCTCTCAATTTTAATTATTTTTTATTGATTATTTTTTTGAAAATTCATAAAAATATTAAAATATTTTATTCCTTGAAAATTTTACAAAAATATTATTTATTTCATATATTTGATATTTTTGTAAAGAATTATATTTTTATTTGTTTTTAAACATTAAAAATATTTCTTTCTCTTGGTTTTGCAAAATTCAAATGATTTTTAAATCATCCCATGAATGAAACATGATTTTCCAAATATAAATCCAAGATCATAACCTTTTTTCACATGTTTGATTATTTTATTTGAATTAAAATACATTTTAAATCAAAAAATTAGGGTTTTGATCATTATCACCTTAACAAATCTTTTCAAACATTTTTGGGCCTCTTGATAGAGTGTAAGTCCTACCCCTTTGTAAATATAAACCTTTTTGGGCCTCAGTAATTGTATAAGTCCCACTGCGATTTTAAAATCTCGGCGCGATCGTCGCCTTTTAAACAAAAACCATCTGGGCCTACCCTTGTGTTGTAAGTCCCATTTCTTTTCTTTTTCAAACACATTGGGCCTCTATTAGAGTGTAAGACCCAATCCCCTTTTAACCAAAACCTTTTGGGCCTCAGTCATTGTATAAGACCCACTTTGTTTTCAAAAAACCTCGGTGCGATCGTCGCTTTTTCAACAAAATAACTTTGGGCCTCTCCTTAAGTTGTAAGCCTCATCTCTTGTACAAAAATAAACTTTGGGCCTCTCCTTGAGTTGTAAGACCCAACCCTCTTTGTAAATACAATAATTTGGGCCTCAGTCATTGTATAAGTCCCGATACAATTTTCAAAACAACGGTACGATTACTATTTTTTCATCTGGGCCTCTCCTTGAGTATAAGCCCCAACAATCTTTTCAAAAACAACTTCCCTTTTGATTTAGGTTCAAACTTATAGTTGTTATCAAAACTTTCTTTAATTTCTTGAACAACTAACCATACAGCTGTTACAATGGAAGCTTGCTCGCCTGCAAGTTTTTATCAGCTTTCTTTACATGCTTTCATATATATATATATATATATATATATATTTGTCTGTATTGCTGGAAGCTTGCTCACCTGTAAGTCCTTCTTTCATATCCTTTTAAATACTTGTCATATATCAACTGTATATATACTTGTATATCTGCTTAGAGTTTTCCCCGGCAACTAAGTCTAGAATTAGGTAAAGCCAGTTGGTCACTCTTAAATACAGTCAAAACTAGTTCCACATAGGAATTCCAGATACAGTCTTGCCTTCTCTTGGGCTTAAACAATATGGAACAAAGAGAATGGCATTATTCCCGGTGAAACTTTTCTCAGACTGTCACTATTAGAAATTGTCAAAGAAGTTCATTTCCCTAGAGAGGATTAATTCCCGGCGAAACCTCTCTTGAATTTCTTCACACCCTAGAACTGTTCACTAAAGAAAAGATTATTCCCGATGAAACTTTTCTTGAACTCTTCTTAAGTTTGGACCCACAGGCTTCCTAAAAGCATCCCAACCTCTTCTTGGGCTTTGTACAAGGACCCTCCGGCTTCTTAGAAGTTCTCATGCCTTCTCTTGGGCTTAATACAAGGACCCTGAAGACCTCCTAAAAGTATAAGACATAACTTAGTCATCCTTTGCTAGAGCAGTCTTTCCAGAGGTAAAACCTCTGACCAATTTAGGGTTGATTCTCATCCCTTAAAGCACCAGCCTCCTCTTGGGCATCATACAAAGATAAAATCTTCCATACCAGTAGACTCGGACAGTCTAATCTCCTCTTGGATCTCAAAGACATTCTCAAGTTCCCTACAAAACCCGGAAAAAACTCTGGTCATTTAAACCAATCTCCAGTAGAGTTAAAATCCTCACAGGGTCTAAAAACTCAGTTTTTTATCCTAAAATTTCCCCAGCTAGGGTCATAACACTATCCCAAATCAGAACCTCAAGGCATCTGATACCTCAACTCTTCTGTAAACCCCAACAAGAGTTGATTCCCCATCTTGGACCTGCTTCTGGATCTCAATAATCCTCAGCAAAAGCCAGCATCCTCTTAGGCTTTGTATAATGACTTTCCTCAGCAGAGTTAGCCTCAAAAGCACTCTATTGTTGGGACCATCACTTTTTCAACACTCTCTTGTTGAGTTAACCCTTTTTTAGTCTCAATATTGGGCTTCGTACAAGACAAACAAAGCACTTTCTTGTTGAGTCAATCACCTTAAGGAACTCTCTTGTTGGGCCGACCTTTCTCAGCCTCCTCTTAGGCTTTGTATAATGATTTTCCCTAGCTGAGTTAGCTTCAAAAGGACTCTCTTGTTGAGTCAATCACCTTTCCATACTCTCTTGTTGAGTCAAATGGTACAAAAGCACTCTCTTGTTGAGTTAGTCATTCTTTTAGCCTCAATCTTGGGCTTTGTACAAGACATATATAAACTTTCTCCAACAAAGTCAAAATCTTCATAACCTTCTCTTAAGCTCTGGATAAATGTCTTCCTCAGCAAAGTCAATTCCTCCCAGCCTTCTTTTGGGCTTTGAGAAATAATATCCCTAAGCAGAATTAATCTTCTTTTCAGCCTCCTCTTAGGCTTTGTATAATGATTTTACCCAGTAAGGTCAGCCTCAATCTTGGCCTTTGTACAAGACACCTAAAAATCCTCAGCTGAGTCAGTCAACTACCTTTCTAGCCTCAATCTTGGGCTTTGTACAAGACAGATAAAGATTTCTTTTCCACGGAGTCAGTTTCTTTTTCAGCCTCAATCTTGGGCTTTGTACAAGACACCAAATAAAACACTCTCTTGTTGAGTCAGTCTCATTTCAGCCTCAATCTTGGGCTTTGTACAAGACACCGTATAAATCTCTCCAGCAGAGTCAATCTTCTTTTAGCCTCTTTCTTGGGCTTTGTATAAGACAGATAAAACCTCTCATTAATAGAGTCAAAATCCTTTTTAGCCTCAATCTTGGACTTTGTACAAGACATACAAAATATTTCCCCGGAAAAGTCGCCTTTTAGCCTCCTCTTAGGCTTTGTATAATGATGTCCCCCAAAGAGTCAGTCTCCTTTTTTAGCCTCCTCTTAGGCTTTGTATAATGATATCCCTAAAGAGTCAGTCTCCTTTTAGCCTCAATCTTGGGCTTTGTACAAGACACCATATAAACACTCTCTTGTTGAGTTAGCCTTTTCCAGCCTCCTCTTAGGCTTTGTATAAGGACTTCCCCAGTGGAGTCAATCAATCTCTTAGCTTTAACCTTGGGCTTTGATCAAGGCACACAAAAATCAACATCCCCTCAGAGGAAATCAAAAACCTCTATGTAGGAAGACATTTCTCTGTACATCACACATCAAAACAGAAAATCAAAACAAACCTTAACCCCAGATAATTGCTATAAGTGGCACACTTGTTGATTAAGAAATCCAAGCTGTCGTCCATCTCTTATCTTGGTAAAAATCCTCTCTTTCATCTAATTTCTATAAGCGGCAAGCCTCTGGATTATTTACATCCAAGCCAATGTCCCTCTCTGCATGAAAGATTCCTAAAGAAAAACGGCCCTCCTTTAGGACAAATCCCCTATAAAGGAAATTATGGCATTGCTGGATTCATATATCCCAATTAAAGTAATCCTCCTTTATAATCAGTCACCCAATAGTTGTGATAAACAGACGAGATGTCTCCCTTTAGATATGACAAATTCTCTCTCAGTCAAACCTTTTAACTTCAATCTTGGGCTTTGAACAAGACACAAATGAACCTTTTAGCTTCAATCTTGGACTTTGAACAAGACACCAAAACATCTTTTCCTCCCATAGAATAGGAGGAACTACGATTGCTCTGATTTCCCTGTTTATATTTAACGGGAATACGTAGGCATACGATTACGAAATCTTAGCGAGCACACCAATAAAAAACTGTAGGTCCAGTACCTTCCCACTAATCAAAACTGAGGTCCAGTACCTCACCAAAATCATCAAAAACTCACTCTCTCTCTCAAAAACTCTCCCAACCCATTTACAGATAAATACCATCAAGTACAAAGCAGAACCTAATGCTAATAACATATGGATAACCACATATAGGATGGGTAATTGACAACTCCCCATTGTATAACCTGATCCCGAACTCCCCGAATCTCTTAAGCGTTTGTTCAGTTAAACATTCACGTGCAAGGTTAGTTTTAGATAGCTTCCCTTTCTCTTCCAGCTTCACGAGATAAATAAGAAATCAGAAAGTAGCACCCCACTCCTACCATTGCGGTGAGGAGAAACCCAATTTGCGATAAGGTGGTCGAGTCACCGACAAAAATCGCATGATACAGTGAAATGGCGACTCTGCTGGGGAGTCATTTTGTCTGTATAGGTTTAGTATTAAAGTCCCTAAGAGGTCTAGGATGTTAGTTTTAGGAATCTTATATCTATATACTGCTTTTCCTACTTGATATCCGTGTTTATTTTTCTGTCAATGGGAATGCGAGTGATGTCGCATGTGGAAAGTTTGAGTGATACCTAAGATAGGTGATGACAAAGACGGGTAGTCTTACAGGGAGTGAATCCCGAATAAGCTATCCCGTTAGACCATCAAATCAGTGGAGATGCCCTTTGCGGACTCAATGCTTAACGACTCCGTTGTGAAGGTAGATTGTCCCAATGTGGTATCCGTGAAACTGAGGATTTAGTAGACAGTAATCATGTGGCCATTTGGTAGTGCGGTAGCTATCGCAAATAGTTGACACGCGATACTACACTCAATTGAGATTACCCTAGGATGCTACAGCTCGCTCGGGTGAACCAACTTGTTATTTTTATCCTTACGGGGGTCAATGATTTTGGGAACTTTTAACCCTTTCTACAGGTACAAAAATTCACCAGAATACAACCTTTGGGGATGGGTAGAGCCATGACTCCATGCTCGTGACGTTGAACCCTTGAACCCATGTTTTTTCAATGTTTCTATGTGCTGCATTCATGCATTCATCTAAAAAACTCTTAAACAAAGAAAAAAAATATTTTTTTCTCTTCTCTCTTTTTTCAAATTAAACTAAAACAATGATTGCAAATATCAGAGAGAAAGATTGCCTTATGGATTTCGGTAGAAGGAAGACGCATAAGTACATATTCAAGGCTCCAAAACTAGAGGATTTAAGGGGATTGGCAAGGATGATCACCAACCCTGATGCTTTCAGAGCTAAGTACAGAGGACTGCTGTCTCTATTAAGGGTCCATGTGATTGAAGGAATCCTGTCTACGCTGATTCAGTTCTACGATCCGGTTTATCACTGTTTTACATTCCCGAATTATCAACTAGCACCAAAACTGGAGGAGTACTCTCACCTGACTGATTTACCCATCGCTGACCAAGCTCCCTTTTCTGGACTGGAAGAAATTCCAAAAGATCAAACCATTGCAAGAGCAATCTATTTGGATGAGTCAGAAGTCAGGACTCACATGACTACTAAGGAAGAAATCCAAGGTTTACCGGCCAAGTTTTTGGTAGAGAAAGCCCTATACTTTGCCAGTATAGGAAACATAACTGCTTTCGAAGATATCTTTGTTCTACTCACATACGGGTTGTTCCTTTTTCCCAACATCGATAACTTCGTCGATACCAATGCCATTAAGATATTTCTGATTGGAAACCCTGTACCAACCTTACTCGCAGACGCTTATCATTCTGTACACTTAAGGAATTTATACAGCGGAGGAATGATCACATGATGTGTACCCTTGCTTTACAAATGGTTCACTTCCCATTTCCCAAGTCTGCTGCTTTTTGGGATCATAAGAGTGCTCTACGTTGGTCACAGAGAATCATGTCTCATACTAACTCTGACATAGATTGGTAAAATCGGATCTATGATGGGATAAGGATCATTGACAAATGTGGAAATTTCCCTAATGTGCCCCTCATAGGAACTAAAGGAGGAATCAACTATCATCCATTTTAGTTCGTCGTCAACTCGGATACCCGATGAAACATATTCTGCGTAATGTTCATCTGGAAGGTCTTTTCTTCAAGGAAGGAGAAAATGACCGGGCACTAAAGATGGAAATAGTGCATGCATGGAAACATGTTCACAGAAAAGGAAGGAGTCTCTAGAAAAACCAGGTTGTTTCTCTATGGAACCTTATCTCCACTGGGTACAAACTAGAGCCCTCGAGCTGAGGATGCCTTACCCTCGCCAAGAAGTTCTTCTGCTAAACGAATTTGTCCTTTATTTTATGTCTGGTGCGGAAAAACTCTAGGTCACTCTCAACAAAGTTCGACGGGAAAAGAAATCTTGGAAGAACAAGTACCATATTCTCAATGTGGAGTGTACCAAAATTCAGCAACTGTTAAAAGAAAATGCCGCTCTGATTAAGATATTAGAGCAACATATTGTAGAAAATCAAGAAGACCGAAGAAATTTGCTCGCTCCTTTCTCTTGGCAAAGGACCGACAACCCGACAACGACTCAAGAGCCCCGATCAAAGAAAAGGAAAATACCAGAACCAGCACCTGAGCCCTCCTCAGAGAGGGCTCGGGATCCATAAGCTTAGACTTTTCCTTTTACAACACTTTGTAAAATACTGTATTTCCCTTTCTGCAATCTTTCAAATTCAATAAAACGGGGTCTCCCCACTGTATGATATTTGCAATTTATTTGTTGAAGTTTCTTTTTGATTAAAACAAAAAAAATTTAATTAATATATATCATTGCATATCATTTATCATTCTCACATAATGCATTCCTCTTACCTTCAAATCTCACGTATGTGTCCCGATTCTAGAGTCAAACTGTCTCATTCGTACAATACTCGGGCCAATCGACAAAAGAAAATCACTACAAGAAATTATGAAATTTGAGACACAAAAATTGCGACAGTTCTATAATACCTGTCCTTAATAGTAAATTGCGACACTTGTCGCGACATTATTTTACTTCAGTCGCAACATTATAACAAAGAAAACCAAAAAGTGACAATTTTGTATATAAAAAATAGCATAATTGTATATCCCTCTTTCTCTTTCACCAACTTTACTATAAGCTTCCTTTCACGTACTCAACAAAAACCTAGTCTCAAGAAGCTCTCTCACCTCCGACCATCACCGACCGCCGCTTTTGTTCAATAACCCTCTGATTTCATATTCTTTCACAAAACCCATAACACATACTCAATCATTTCTTCGAAATCTACAGAAATCATAATCCATGTGCCCTGGCTCGACCATCGAACTCAAAATCGAAGACTGTAATTCAATTTTTAGGGTTACCGGAACCTTCTTCAAGAGATTGTTGGTGTTATGGGTTTTCAGTGCGGTGGTGTTACTCTTGTTGCTTTTGCGTTTTGTTTATGGGGGTTTTTCATATCTTTTTTCTCTTCTACTAGGCTTGGTTCTTCTTTTAGACAGAAACTTGAACTTAACAAGCATTTGAATCGAATCAACAAACCACCTACCACAACCATTCAGGTTCTGCTATGCTATGCCCTTTTTCTAAAGTGTATATCTTTTGGATTGATTCTAATTTTTGTAACAAAGTGTTTTTTTTCTACTTGTGATTGAAAGAGAAATATTTTCTTTTTAGATTTTGAAACAGTGACAAGAAAAAAACTGGGTAATGAGTTGTTTTGTTTTTTAAAACGTTCTTAATTTTGAAGTGGGTATTTTTTTTGTTAAAGAGGTTTCTATTTTGGTTACATGGTGTTTGATTTTTTAGTAATGTGAGATGATTTTGTTATTGTTGCAGAGCCCAGATGGAGATATAATTGATTGTGTGCCTGTTTCAAAGCTAACTTTATGTTTTGGTTGATTAGATAAGAGATGATTTTCACCCTGAAGGGCTTATTGAGGAGAACAAGTTGGATGAAAGCAAGGAAAAATCTAGCACTCCCATTAATCAACTATGGCATGTTGGTGGTAAGTGTCAGGAAGGGACGATACCTATTAGGAGAACAAAGGAGGAGGATGTTCTAAGAGCGAGTTCGGTTAGAAGATATCGAAGGAAGAAGCATAGGTCGTCGGCCCCTAAGAGTTCGGTAAGACATGGTTTCTAGAGTGTCTTGTTGTAGTGAGTAGTGTTAAATGTCATGATAACAAACATGTGTAGATAGTGAAAGTTCATTTTCACGGTTGAACCAATTGAACTATCGGCTATGATTTATAAACATTGATTGTGTTACTAGGCTTTTTTTGTTCATTCTTTTGTGAAAATAATTATGTGATTGTGTATTTGTTAATCTGCATGCAATAACATATGTTGAAGGAGACAACTTCTATGGAGCAAAACCTATTATAAATGTTTGGGAACCAAAGATACAACAAGCTAATGAATTCAGCTTGTCTCAGCTTTGGGTACTAGGAGGTTCATTTGGTCAAGATCTTAACAGCATCGTAGCTGGATGACAGGTACTAAGAATCTTAAAACTTAGTCTCTGGTTCCGACTTCGAAATCCTTAATTCTAATGCCCTTATCTGCATGATGAACATGTTAGTCCAGATTTATATGGAGATAATAACACACGACTATTCACCTATTGGACGGTAAGTATCTATGGTTAACTTTCATTGTTCTTCTAAACCTCTAGTTTTAAGCCTAAAGTACTGGTTTTAAGCCTAAAGTACTTTATCTATGAGTTTAATTTGTTAAAAAAAGAGTGTTGACATATTATCTATGAGTACTGTGGCGAAAAAGTACTGGTTTTAAGCCTCTAGTTTCTTAACATATTAAACTCACGATGACATGATTTTTCTTATATACAAAAAGTACTTCACGGTGTTAAAAATCATAATCATAATCTTTTAAGCTTAAGGTACTGTTTTTCTAAAGTACAACACACTCTTTTTTGTATATAAGAAAAATCATAATCATTCATAGATACTTTACGGTGTGATAAATCATAATCATAATCTTTTTCATAAATTACTGCTTCTAAAAACTTTAGTTGTTATCGTTCATAGATAAAGTAAGAAAAATATTTTTTGTATATAAGAAAAATCATAATCATGAAATACTGTGGAGAAAAAGGTTTTTCGCGGTTTTGATCGGTACAGGTGTCGTGATACTGATCACGGCCGTCATGATGTGAATTAACTATAATTTGTTTTTAACATAAAAATGGTGAATAACAGTATTAGTATATGCACTTTTTGATACCATTTTGTCACATGTTTTCGTCTTCTATTTTTTAGTCAACATGATTTACTTTTAAAATTCATTTATTTTTGCCTTTACATTACTCCCAATGTGCAGGAAAATATGATAGTAAACTTTATGGTTCTAATTTGTTGATCATGTTCTCCTTGCATATGGAATTGGGCTTTGGAAATTGAGTGATCGATGATACTTTATCTGTTGTTTTGTTGTTGGACAGGTAATCTTTGTTGAAGGACTATATTATCAGATCCTTTGATGAATATTATTGTGTTATAATTTAATGAAGAGACCCATTTGTATCTTTGACATGTATAACAAAGAACAGATTCTTGTTTTCCTTGACTGCCTCATTTAACATGGTTTTATGAGGGTTTCAAAGGATATTTTGGATCTCATTAGCTTGAGCTTCCAAAATAGTGTGATATGGTTTATGATTAACTTGATTGACAACTCAATTTTTTTATTTCACTAATATTGAATTTTCTTTGATTAAGTGTTCTTTATCAAAACAATTTTCAACGTCAATAATTTGATATGTAATATATTTTACAAAATCATAGCAAATTTGATATGTAATATATTTTACAAAATCATGGAACATGTCTTGTTTTAGAATTGAATATGCACTCATTTGTTTTTGGTTACCTACACTTGGAAGTTGTAGCTTGAAATTAATGGTTTGAATCATCCATATGTTGATACAGAGACTGATGTTTTGTGTACTTCCACTGTAGGGTTACATTTGAAAGAGGTGTTGCTTGAAACTAATGGTTTGAATCATTAATATGCCGATACAGAGGCTGGTGTTTTGGTTACTTCCACTGCAGGTTCACATTTAGAAATGGTTGCTTGAAATTAATAGTTTGATTATCATGTTTGGTTAGCTATAATTATTAATATATACTTGACTAGAAAATTTTGACTAGAAAATTAAAGAGAATATTGAAAAAACAATTACATATTCTATGTGTAACATTACTAGCATTAATAAAAGTCATTTATGCTAGAGTAAATATAAAAAAATAAGGGTAAAAGAAATGAACTAGTTAGAAACCATCTAAGTATGAACCTCCTGAATTATGCAGTAGTCTAGTCAACAATGTAAGTTTTTTTGTTATCATTTCTTAGTCTGTTATAACTTTTAATGTATACAACTAATAGTTAGTCATTTTTTTATTTTTTATTGTTGGACAAGACCTATGGTGCTTTATAATCAGGTGTATTATGTTATGGTTGTTTGTGGTATTGAAAACTTGATATAATCAGAATGTGAAGGAAGCTCTATTAGTGTTTTGTGTTTATCTGAACAAGTAAGATCAAAGTCGGTATAACTGCATCCATTTTCTGTTTCACTGTCTTTAAGTCAGAAGGGAAATCGTATGGTCGGGCCGTCACGTCCACACCTGGAGTCCTTCCCGTTACAACCATTAACTTGCGATATAACTCTGCTGCAAATCACTATGAGAATCATGACCACCGTCGTATTTGAATTTACCATTTTAGCACTTATTGATACTTGAATAATATAACTATTGGGGGTTTTCTACATTTTGTATGTCTATGGTTGTTTAAATTTGGGTTCGCTATATGTTTTCTACATTTTGTTTCTATTTAAAACACAGACTGTTCTAAGTGTATAGACATTGTAGAGACGAAATGGTAGATTGCACTTGAGCTCTAGTGAGTCTTAAACAGGTGTTCCTTTAATCCTCACAATTTTTGCTTTGTTGTGTTTTTAAATTCATTTTGTCATGCCAGGCTATTGAATGGTAACTTATTGGAAGGACAAGTGCCAGATGAACTCTATTCTATTGGTGTACATGGTGGAGCCATTGAGTATGTCATTTTAATCTGACAACTTTACTATGTCTGCTTCTATGTAACGTGTTCTGATTGAAATATCTGATGACTTATCTTCCAAATGTTAATTGGTCCTGTATGTTTTTCTTGTGTTTGTGTGAGGTTTTTTGTTGGTGTGCACTTGTCCAAACTAAGCTGCTATTAGTGCCACACCCTCTTAGGCTCATGGTATCATCTGTCATGAGACATGAGGGTTCTTTCAAGTGGTTAATCATGGCATTCCTTTGAATGTTCTTGAGGAAATGAAAGATGGTGTTGTTAGATTCTTTGAACAAGATACTGAAGTAAAGAAGGAGATATATACTAGAGATCAAACAAGACCAATAGTTTACAATAGTAATTTTGATATGTATAGTTCACCAGCACTTAATTGGAGGGATACTTTTGTATGTAACGTTGCTCCTAATGCTCCAAAACCAGAAGATTTGCCAGCAGTATGCAGGTGAGTTCTTGTTTGTGATTTACTTCCTCAAATTATAGGCTTCATTATTTATGGCTCCTAATGGTTGGTGGTTTCATCTTGTTGTAGGGATATAGTTCTAGAATATGGAGCACAGGTAGAGAAACTTGGAATGACACTGTTTGAATTACTATCAGAAGCTCTTGGATTGGATCCAAAGCATTTAAAAGACATGGATTGTTCTAAGTGGATTATGCTACTTGGTCATTACTATCCTGCTTGTCCTCAACCAGAATTAACTATGGGAACCACCAAACACTCTGATGGTAGTTTTCTTACGGTGCTTCTTCAAGATCATATTGGTGGCCTTCAAATTCTTTATCAGGATAGTTGGATTGATGTACCTCCAATACCTGAGGCTCTTGTTGTCAATATTGGTGATCTTCTGCAGGCAAGTTCTCTATTACTATTTTACTTATGTATATTTTATGCAACAATTGTGTTCTTTTTTACCCACTAGTGTCCTTGATGTGGACCAAACAACAATATTGTGTTTTTCGAATTCCATCATCAGTCACATGTATTCTTGTTTGCATCTTATTTATTTGTTTTATATATAAAGATAATGAGAAATATAATATATCGAAACTTGAAACGTGTCTTTAAGTCCAATTATTTGTTGTAATTAGGTGATTGGGGTTGGTGGGTGGTATGTATTTAACTCTGTATGTATTTAACAACCTGTTATAGTTATTTCTGTGAGAAAATTTATCATGGTATGAAAAATTTTCTTATTTAAAATTGTGTTGCAGGATTTTGCAGGACAATAATATAACCGGACCAATTCCGTCTGAGATTGGAAGGCTTTATCTATTTTATGAATTTAAATCTATTTAAAATTAGTTTAAGCACTTTGGATGAAAATGCAGCAAGGAATAATTAATATTGGGGAAAGGACAAGGGATTCTTCAAGTCATGCCAACAATGCATCTTAGTGAAAATATTCTTCAATGTATTTGACTCTTTATCTGAATGTAATTGTAATATGATACGCTTCTAACATATAAAGTGACATGATGCTTGTATAAATGTAATATGATATATATGTTTAGTTGAATGAAGAATATATGTGATTTTCTTTTCCATTCTGTTCATATTTCTTCAAACAAATTTTTTTTTAATTTTAAAAATAAATTACCTGCGGATTTACTTGTGGAAAATATATTTTCTATGGATTTACCTGTAGATGTAACTGTGGAACATAAAGTTATGACAGTTGGAACCGTCGTAATCAACAATAAAAACAAAAATCAAATGGAAATTTACGACGGTTGAAACCGTCGCAATATGCAAATTATGACAGTTCCCTACCCGTCGTGAGAGATAACGGCAGTTGGTGTGACGGTTTTCACAACCGACGTGATACGGCCTCGCGACGCACGTTTTTGCGACAGTGTAACAACCGTCGTGACTTGAAAATTACGGCGGTTTTAACCTTCGTAACCTTCAAAAATAACCATCGCAATTTACCAATTTTCTTGTAGTGAATGGACGATCTCGAGGAAGAGAACAGAGAGCTGAGAGAAGAAATCGACACTCTGAAAGAAGATTTGAGAAAACTTCACAGTGACATGCAATCTTTGGCAGCAGCTCAGAGGCAACAACAAAGGACTGTGATCTCGGAGATCACATCTATGCCCATAGTGGAGATGTATGATCCTCGGTACAACATGCCTAAAGATCGTCCCTGGTTCATGCCTATCAACTTTATCCCTGAAGGATACATCCCACCGGTCACTGAAGACCCAGAAACTGCAACAGGAGGCGCTGGGCCTGAAGGTTACAGACTTCGGGAAGGCGAAGATGCAAGAGTCATAACAGCAACTCCTGAAGGTTACAAACTTCGGGATAGGGAAGCACCAAGAGTCACTGACGTAATGATTATACCACAACCACTGGTACACACAATTCCGAAAGGACAGATTCCACAAATAATCTCTGGTGGAAATGAAGATATGTACGACAGAATGAATGAGTTCCAGGAACAATTCTTGGAGATGCAGAAGGAACTGCATGCAATTCGAGGCCAGGATCTATTCGGAAAGGACGCCACAGACCTTTGTTTGGTCCCCAATGTGAAAATCCCGCACAAATTCAAGGTGTCTGACTTTGAAAAATACAAGGGCAACTCTTGCCCTCAAAGTCACTTCGTGATGTACGCTCGAAAAATGTCAACTCAGACAGAGAATCAACAGCTACTGATCCATTACTTCTAAGACAGTTTAACCAGTGTCGCACTTAAATGCTACATGGGTTTAAACCGCACCAAGATCGTCACTTTCAGAGATCTTGGTGCTGCCTTTGTTCAGCAGTATAAGTATAACCTGGACATGGCACCAGATAGAGATCAACTCAGAGCCATGTCGCAGAAGGACAAGGAAACTTTTAAGGAATATGCTCAGAGATGGCGTGAAATTGCCACCCAGATCTGTCCCCCTCTTGAGGAAAAAGAGATGACCAAGATCTTTTTGAAAACCTTGAGCTCATTCTACTACGGCCGAATGGTTGCCAGTGCGCCCAGCGACTTCACTGAGATGGTGAACATGGGAGTTTGTCTTGAAGAAGCAGTCAGAGAAGGACGTCTGGTCAAAGATACAAGACCTTCAAGCAGTACCAAGAGATATGGTAGTGCTTTCCCTAAGAAAAAAGAGCAAGATATCAGTAATATCTCTCTCGGAAAACAAAGGTGAAGGTATCAACCAGTAGCAGCAGTAACTCCTGCTATCAACCCAACGCCGACTCCAACGTATCAACCTCAGGTTGCTCAAAGTCAACCAATGCAACAACAGTATCAGCAAAGGACACAACAGCCTCTTCAGCAGGCTCGTCCTCAATACAACAATAACAACCATACAACACGACCACCAGGGTTTGACACTATACCGATGTTGTACGCAGAACTATTTCCATTACTACTGGTCAAGGGACACATCCAAACCATGTCTCCTCTTACAGTACCAGAAAACCCGCCTTTTTGGTTCAAAGTGGATCAAACTTGCCCTTACCATCAAGGAGGACCGGGGCACAACATTGAAAACTGTCTCAGCTTCAAGTCCGATGTACAGAAGCTTGTCAGGAACAGGGTATTATCCTTCAAGGATACAAATCTAAATGTTCAGACAAACCCGTTGCCTCAACATGAGAAAACTGCAGTAAATTTGATAGAGGAGGAATTTAACCATAGTTATCAAATTCACGATGTACTCCTATTAATAACCAATATGGTCAGGATGCATTGCAGATAGAGCGGGTACGGTCATGTACCGTCTCACAATTATTACCAGTGTGATGTCTGTTCAAAGAATAATCAAGGATGTTCCGTAGTGCAATCAGCTCTGCAAGAACAGATGGATCTCGGATGGATCCAAGATCACCGAATCCGTGAGGTCAATGTGGCTCACGTAAATCCCAACATTGTCCAGAACCACAACATCCTAGCCATGAATGTCAACTTGGTGGCAATGCACTCTAGGCAAAGCCAACATCATGATCTGCCACGACACGATTACAATTCATGTCCGATATGCTCAATAAACAATCAGGGATGCTCTTTTGTACAAGAGGCCCTCCAGCGTCAGATGGATCTCGGATGGATCCATGATTACCATGATAGAAGTAGCCATCAAGTTAATATGATTCAAATCTTTGATATTTGCTTGATTAATACCAATCTGTTTGAATTACACGCTAAGCAAGTCAGGCTCGGTTTTCTGGCTTCACATGATTATCAGGACTGTAAAGTGTGTCGTGAAGACGACCAAGGATGTGCACTTGTCCAAAGAACACTTCAACACTTGTTGAACCACTGGTGGCTTCCGATCTACCTGGATGAAGACACACAATAAGTCATCATGACTGATGAGAGTCCTGATAGGTATCAAAGTCAGGATGTCTGCTCGATGGAAACAGATCTAGTGAAGTTGCATGCATACAAAGCGGATGTGGCCGGGTGCCACTATACAACTATGAGTGCTGTAGAGTTTGCTCAGAGAACAACCAAGGATTCTACCTTGTGCGAGCGGCTCTTCAAAATCAGTTGGACCGGAAAGAGAGTTGATCATGTTCAAGTTCTGGTTCGATCAACGTAATGCAAGACTATTCTCCTGATCAAAGCAAAGACGCTGTCATAATACCTAAGCAGGAAGTGGCCAAAGATGTATGCACTATAATCTCTCTACTACATGAATCAAGAGTTCCTCTTGATAGTAGAAATATTCTCAACCTCGAACCAATTGAGGCCGGCTACGATGGTCAGAAAAATCAAAAGGCTCATGTGGTTATCTACCTGCCGGAACCAATACCGTACAAATCCGAAAAAGCTATCCCTTACAAGTACGGTACAACAACAATTGAAAATGGAAAGGAAACTCCATTACCCTCCATCGTAAACATTGCAGACATCAGTCGAGTAACACGGAGCGGCCGGATCTTCAACAGAGGAGTTGGAGAACCCACCAGAGAAAAGGAACCTCAAACAGAAGTTCCCAATCAACCAATTGGTCAATCCAGTAATCCCGACCTTTCAAAGAACAAAGATGAGATGCTGAAGCTCATCCAGAAGAGTGAGTACAACATTGTACACCAACTGTTGCAAAATCCTTTGAGAATCTATGTGCTATCTCTCTTGCTCAGTTCCGAAGCTCACAGAGACGCCCTACAAAAAGTCTTAGAGCAAGCCTTTGTGGAACAAGATGTGACAATAAGGCAATTTGACAGCATCATCTCCAACATCACTTCCTGCAACAACTTGGGATTTAGTGATGAAGAACTTCCAGAAGAAGGCAAAAATCACAACATGGTGCTTAACATTACAGTCAACTGCCAGGGCGATGCTTTAGCCAGCGTACTGGTCGATACAGGATCAGCTCTGAATGTTATACCAAAATCTACTCTGATGCGACTATCATTTCAAGGATCCCTAATGAGAGGCAGCGAGGTCATCGTCAAAGCCTTTGACGGATCCAAAAAAACAGTTATCGGCGAAGTCGACTTTCCCATAACTATTGGTCCTCACACTTTCCAAGTCACTTTCCAGGTCATGGACATCCGAGCAGCATACAACTATTTATTAGGAAGACCTTGGATACACGAGGATGGGGCAGTCACTTCGACACTTCACCAGAAGCTGAAGTTCGTCAAGAATGACAAGCTAGTCACAGTATGCGGAGAGCAAGCCTTAATCGTAAACAACTTATCATCGTTTTCCTGTGTAGAACCAGAGGAGGTTGTTAGAACTCAGTTTCAAGCACTTTCAGTGGCAATGAGAATCAATCAGAAAGAGGGAAATTGATTTCCTCCTACAAAGATGCTCTCAAAGTGATCGAGAGTAACAACGCAAAAAGGGTGGGGACAACTTGTCATTCCTACTGATAACAAGACAAAGAAAGGTCTTGGTTTTTCCTCAACCTGTACCCAGATTGCTACTAACGATGAAAGTCTTCATCCCATTCAGGACTTCTTCCACAGTGGAGGCTTCCTTCACCCAGTGTCTCAAGAAGTACATACCATCAATGAGGGTGATTCATCTGATACAGATGAAGAGTGGAAGTCATATCTCAACGAGGATAGTTATATGTCTCAGGAAGAAACGCATACGCCATTTTGCTATCCCATGCAAATTTTGAGATATATACCAAGATCAGACGTCAAGATGATGTACAGAGATTGTGATCCGGAAGGAAGTCGTGCTCCACCTAACTCATTGGAGGAGGACACTCCAATGAAAGACAACTTCGACTATGAATATTTTGACCCAATGGATGACTTTCCTATCTGGCAGCCGTACCCAGAAGACTTGGGGCAAAAGAGTCAGCTAAACAATGCATATCAGCTGAGCATCATTAAAAAAAATACTTGCGACCCCACCAAATCACAGGATCATTACTCAGGGCATTCAGAAAATATCCAGCACAATGATGAATCTACAAAGATTGCAGGACAAGAGTTCATCAACCATGCTTTTCCTGAGGTCAACGTCATCGAGAAGGATGACTCCTCCAGTCCCACAGAAGTATGGGACACCTTAGGACAGCCGAGTGGCAAGTACGACTTCCTGGTCAAGTACACCTCTCCTGAGAGCTCTCGTATCAGGCTCAAAGACATCCAACCAACTGGATGGGAAGATCCGCCCGAGAGTGACAACACTGTGCAAGATACAACAGAAGAGTTCGTCTACGACAACTCTGCCTGGGAGGAAGACTCCAACAATCCTGCTCCGCCAGAAATCAGCATCATTTCTGAGGACAAACCAAGAAAGAAGGTACCATACTTTTTGATTCATCAAGGAGTTCGCCGCCAATGGGTTGCTGTCGATGTCCCGAAAGTCGTCCATAAGTCTAAATAATTGCTATCTTTGTTTTAACCTTTCACCCTGCCCGGGTGAAACGGATGTTTTTATAGGGCTCACTTTCTGTAAATGTCCCTCTTTGCTTCGCCCAAAGTGACAGAGTTTTGTTTTATAGGGCTGTAGTTTCAAGGATCAACAGCATCATAAATAAATAAACGTCATTCTGTAATTTCCGCATTTATTGCTGTTTTCACTTTTCACTTTTCAGAAAATGGTAATCCTAAAACAGCCCAAAAATAAAAACAAGCATTTTTCAGAAAATACACTGCACACATTCTTGCATCCTCTCTATCTCTTCTAAAAATAAATCATCACGTCATGCAGATTGCTTGTTTTAAACCCCGTTGAAACATACGTTCAATGCCTTCTCCCAACTTTGAATTCCCGGTATTTGAGGCTGAAGAAGAAGAAGACGAAGAAATTCCGGAAGAGATCTCCTGATTACTCAGACAAGAGGAAAGGTCCATTGAATCTTACAAAGAGCCGTTGGAAACAGTCAACTTGGGTTCAGAAGAAGAGAGGAAAGAAGTTAAGATTGGGGCACTGCTTAGTCCGACTGTCAAAGAAAATTTGATAAGACTTCTCAAAGAGTTTCCCGATGTATTTGCTTGGTCCTATCAGGACATGCCAGGGTTGGATACCAGCATCGTGGAACATCATTTACCGTTGAAATCAGAATATCTGCTGGTAAAACAAAGACTGAGATAGACTCATCCAGACATGGCCATCAAAATCAAAGAGGAAGAACAGAAACAGATTAACGCGGGTTTCCTCACCACCTCAGAATATCCTCAATAGTTAGCCAACATAGTACCAGTTCCGAAAAAGGACGGAAAAGTCAGAATGTGTGTAGATTACAGGGATCTGAACAAAGCCAGTCCAACGGATGACTTTCCCCTACCGCTCATAGACATGCTGGTAGACAGTACAACAATGTTTAAAGTTTTCTCCTTCATGGATGGATTCTCGGGCTATAATCAAATCAAAATTGCGCTGGAAGACATGGAGAAAACTTCGTTCATCACCCCATGGGGCACCTTTTGTTACAAGGTAATGCCGTTCGGTTTGAAGAACGCTGGGGCAACCTGTCAAAGGGCCATGACTACTCTGTTTCATGACATGATACACAAAGAAATCGAAGTGTATGTCGATGACATGATTGCCAAATCTAAAACAGAAGAGGAGCATGTGACCCACTTGTCAAAATTATTCGAGCGTCTGAGGAAGTACAAACTCCGCTTGAATCCTAACAAGTGCACGTTCGATGTCCGCTCAGGAAAACTGATAGGTTCATCGTCAGCCAGAAAGGAATTGAGGTTGATCCTGACAAAGTCAATGCCATTCAAGAAATGCCTTCTCCAAAGACTGAGAAACAAGTCAGAGGATTTCTGGGCATTTGAATTACATTTCCAGATTCATATTCCTCATGACCGCGACATGCGTGCCAATCTTTAAATTACTCAAAAAGAATTAGGACTACGTATGGACAGAAGACTGCCAAACCGCCTTCGACAGTATCAAAGAGTATCTGTTGAATCCACCTATCCTGTCACCTCTAGTGGAGGGAAGACCACTGATCATATACCTAACAGTCTTGGAAGACTCAATGGGTTGTGTACTTGGCCAACAAGACGAAACCAAAAGAAAAGAGTCTGCCATCTACTATTTGAGCAAGAAATTTACCGATTGTGAAACTCGGTACACTATGCTTGAGAAAACTTGTTGTGCTCTGGATTGGGAAGCCAAACGTCTTCGCCAGTACATGATTTGCCACACTACTTGGTTAATCTCTGAAATGGATCCGATCAAGTATGTCTTTGAAAAACCTGCTCTCACGGGAAGGATCGCTCGTTGGCAGATGTTGTTATCAAAATACGACATTGAGTACCATGCTCAAAAAGCCGTCAAAAGGAGTATTTTAGCCGATCATTTAGCTCATCAACCGATTGACGATCAAGAATCAGTCGGATTTGACTTCCCAGACGAAGATGTCATGTACTTGAAAATGAAAGATTGCGATGAACCGCTACCCAGTGAAGGGCCAGAACCAGGTTCCCAATGGGGACTAATCTTTGACGGAGCTATCAACAATTATGGAAACGGAATTGGGGCAATCATTATAACTCCTCAGGGTACCCATATTCCTTTTACTTCCAGACTGACATTCAAGTGTACAAACAACGAGGCCGAATACGAAGCTTGTATCATGGGTCTCGAAGAAGCAATTGACTTAAGGATTAAGAACTTGGATGTGTATGGAGACTCAGCCCTGGTTATCAATTAGATCAAAAGAGATTGGAACACATACCAATCAGGACTCATTCCTTACAAAGATTACGCGAGAAGGTTGTTACCATTCTTCAACAGAATCGAGTTTCACCATATCCCTCGTGAAAAGAATCACATGGCTGATGCACTAGCCACTCTCTCTTCCATGATTAGTGTAGGTCAATGGAACGACATACCTAAGATTGACATAATGCGCCTTGAACGGCCCGCCTACATCTCCACGATTGAAGCAGTCATAGACGACAAACCTTGGTATCACGATATCAAATGTTTTCTTCAGAAACAAGAGTACTTAGGGCATTAAGAAAAGAGAGGAAAAACATCAGAAGACTAGCTGGCAACTTCTTTCTGAGCGGTGATACACTCTATAAGAGAAACTTTGACATGGCCTTGCTCCGATGCGTAGACAGACCAGAAGCAAACATGTTGATAAAAGAAATTCACGAAGGATCCTTTGGCACTCATGCCAACGGACACACAATGGCGAGAAAAATTCTAAGAGTAGGGTACTATTGGTTGACCATGGAATCCAATTGCTATAAGTACATGAGGAGGTGTCACAAGTGTCAGATATACTCAGACAAAATCCGTGTACCGCCAACGCATCTCAAAGTTCTTTCTTCCCCATGGCCTTTTTCCATATGGGGAATCGACATGATTGGCATGATTTAACCCAAAGCTTCAAAAGGACATCGGTTCATTCTGGTAGCCATTGATTACTTCACCAAATGGGTCGAAGCAGCATCATACAACTAGACA
This sequence comes from Lathyrus tuberosus, assembly GCA_022829125.1. NCBI lineage: Eukaryota > Viridiplantae > Streptophyta > Magnoliopsida > Fabales > Fabaceae > Lathyrus > Lathyrus tuberosus. The sequence continues at coordinate 10,258,301 of JALAZF010000176.1, read as the reverse complement.
AGTTGTGGTCCGTTTCATAAAAAACAATCTCATATGCCGTTATAGTGTTCCAAGCCAGATCATTACTGATAACGGATCCAACTTGAACAACAAGATGATGAAAGAGTTATGTGCTGAGTTCAAAATCGAACACCATAACTTATCTCCCTACCGACCTAAGATAAACAGAGTGGTAGAAGCAGCTAACAAGAATATCAAGAAAATCATTCAAAAGATGGTTATAACCTAGAAAGACTGGCACGAGATGCTACCCTTTGCTCTTCAAGGTTATCTCACATCTGTCCGCACTTCAACAGGGGAAACCCCTTTCTCTCTAGTATATGGCATGGAAGCAGTGCTCCCCATAGAAGTAGAGATCCCATCAATCTGGGTATTAATGAAAGCCAAGCTAACAGAGGCTAAATGGTGTCAAATTCGATACGATGAACTGAACCTAATCGAAGAAAAGCGAATAACGGCTTTGTGCCATGGTCAGTTATAGCAGCAGAGAATGAAGAAAGCGTTCAACAAAAAGGTCCGACCTCGCATCTTCAGAAAAGGAGACATTGTGCTCAAGAAGATACAATCATTTCTCACTGATTCCCGGGGCAAATGGGCTCCGAATTACGATGGCCCCTATTTGGTCATGAAAGCTTTCTCAGGCGGCGCCTTGAGACTCGCAACCATGGATGGAGAAGAGTTTGCCTACCCCACAAATGTTGACGTAGTCAAGAAATACTTCGCCTAAATAAAAAAACGTCTCGGTGGATTGAAAACCCGAAAGGGCGGTCCAGGCAAAAATTAGAGACATAAGCAAAAAAAATCATCCCGATGGATTGGAAATCTCAAAGTACAATCCAGGCAAAAGTTAGGGATTGATGGCAAGTAACTACGTTCGACAAGGTTAAATCCCCAGCAGTAATACCATCCATCAGGAAAACTCCAGTCAAGGTCATCTTCGACAGAAGCTCAGGATGTCCAGAATTCAAAGTTGGTAGAAGGATAACGTTTGTTATGTTTCAATGTAGCCCTTTTCCCTTAAATTACCATTTTCTAAACTTTGTAAGTACTCTATGGGATCATGCGCTTGGCTGATTTCCATCCCATCAATAAAATTTGAGCCCTAGTGCTTTTGTTTGCAATTCTCATTTATTTTAGCTTTACAGAATGACATTTTAACATGATCAATGATTCTTGAAATAAAACAAAAATGAAATTACTTGTCTAAATTTTTCTGCTTTTAAAATAAAGATGGCAATTCTTTTGACTTTGAACATCAAAAAGAACATCGATAGCTTTTTCAGAGGTGATTGAACCTCAGAATGCAGAATCAAAGTACTTCTTCTAAACCAGTGCCCCTGAATGAAGGATCAACTGTGTCAGATGCAAATGTCCCATATGATATCACCGACAAAGTACGTATCTCTTAAGACCGATTGAACAGTTCTTTCTCCCTACAGGGACCACCTCTCCTAAGCAAGGCAGGATTGCTATCTTGAACCAATGATACTTTTCATCCCCCGCAGTGGCCGAGTATCTAGTCATGTTCATCCACAAATCTGCATGTCGCGTCAGTTTTGTCAGCATAAGCATACATACATCATGCATTATTGATTCATATTCATATTCATATTGCATCACTATCACTCTGGTCATCCTCATTTCCCCAAGTGATAAAGGTCCTCTTAATCAATCGAGTTGTCAGTTCTTTCCTCGTCAGGAAATGTTTTATCTGAGCAATTTCTCCCCAGTTTATTTCTGGATTGGAGCCGTTCCTCGACCACTTTGATAACTTGAACCTCTGAAAGGCAAGAAAACCTTCAGAACATCAATCTTCACCATTGAAGATGATATCTTCGCTTTCCCGGATTAAGGAAAATCCCCAGAGAAAGCCTCGCAACTAAAGACTCTCAGCAACACATTGGTATTTTTTCTTCAGAAAGTCAATGTTAATGAAGTCATCAGCGCCTCAAAATTGAATTGCATCACATGGCATTTCTCCGAGAAGATCTTGAAGAAAAGTATGATGTAGTATCCCCAAGTAGAAAGCAGTCTTTCAAAAGACTCATTTTTCCCCAGTAGAGTCAATAAATGGCATCACCAACAGAGAAGCTTGTACACCTCTACAACTCCGTCAAATGGCGTCTCCCCCAGTAAACGCGATGAGAAGTTTGATGAAAACCGCTACACATAGCGTCCCTTGTCAAGGAAGGAACTTGACGAAAAAAAAGTAAGACCAGTTCCTTGGCTGAAGACTAGGATCGAGGGGAAGTTTATTGACAAAAGAAACTGAGACCAGTTCCGTGGCTGAAGATCAGGATCGAGGGGAAGTTTATATCAGAAACTGGGACCAGTTCCGCGGCTAAAGACCAGGATCAAGGGGAAGTTTATATCAGAAACTAAGACTAGTTCCGTGGTTGAAGACCAGGGTCGAGGGGAAGTTTTTACCCTTTTCTAAGTATCATTGCTTAGCAAAAGAAGATGGACGGCCAAACTACCATTCATAACCACTGTCAAAATTTCGGGTATTCCGATATTTAATCATCTTGCACCCCGAATACATGAATACCTTCGCCATTCACACCTTCGGGTCCAAGAAGATTAAATAGGGGCATCTGTCTTACCCCAAATTTTGACCACCAAGATTTCCCATCATTGTGCAAATCATCACCACAATATGGATGTACCTTCATGCCTCATCAATCTCCTCAAAGATGGTTGAGCATTCACCATAATTAAGAATTAGGGGTTTGAGCCCTCCCAGAGCACTTAGACAAAGGATCAATCAAGGAATGACATGATCTTCAACTTGTATAACCTCTCAAACACCCATAAGAGATCAGGAGGACTCCCACATCAAGAATCAAGCACAAGGTTGCAACATTCCAAGTTGATCAAGCCTCAAGATCGATAGTGTCACCAAATTAGGGTTTTGATCGACCAAGGCCTCCAAATGGAAATTTTCATTTGGGCATGAGCCAATGCTTCAAAGCACAACCAAGATACTCCAAGGGACCTCATGGACCTAATCACCAGGTCAATTTAACCTCAGGGGACACATTTACCAAAAATCAGGAATTAAGGTTTCTTGACCTAATTCACCCCTAAGTTGACTTTTGGGACAAAGCCTGAGCCAAGACCTCAAGACATGATTTGAGGGCCTCAAATACACCACATTGATCCATTTACAATAATGGATTGATCCAATAAGCTTGATTCACAAGTTTCAATTTCATCTGGACCACAATTAGGGTTTTGAAGAAAAAGTCAACTGTATCTTTGACTTTTGACCAGGACATGCTCCCAAACTTTAGGAGATGATTCAATACACCCTATAACACCTATGGAATCCATCCATTAGGTTTGATTTAGGTCAAGGACTTGATTTCACAAAGGATCGCACAGTTTGGATTTCATCCGATAAAAAGTCAACTGTGCACAAAATCAAGTTTGACTTTTTGGAATTTTTCACAAATATGGTTCCCCTAAGTCAAAAATAATGTTAATGTATGGTATTGATCATCATTCATTAAGAAAAATCAAGAAAAGTGAGGTTTCTTGCAAAAGGGGCAACCATAAGAAACCAAAATTTTTCTAAGTTATGGAACAAAAGTGGTTTTGGTACCAACTTCCAAGGACCATAACTTCTGATCCAAGCAACCATTTTGGGTGATCCAAAGCTGGATTTGTAGGTCTTACTACACTCTACAAAAGCTTCAACTACCTCAGACTCCAATTCTTCATGGATTTTGAGTTATGGATTGATCAAAATCACAAAAAACATGAAAATGACACTTTTTCCAACACTTAGTGAAAATCTGCCTAAGTTACCAGCCTTGAACATCAATGTTCATGAGGTTTTTTCAGTTGGATCCAGATATTTTCAAAACAAACTATGATCACACATGTTTTGTATCATATGAGGGCTTTCTAAAAAGCACAAGAGCCTCCCATAAGTCAACCTGAGCAGGGAGATATGATCCCCTCAAAATCACTATTTCCAACTGCCTTGTACAATGCAGATTTTGTGCATTTGCTCGATTTGGCAAATTTGGACAACTCCAAGCCTTGTCATCCATTTGGACAAATTTGAGGATAAAACAAAAGAAGAATGATCTGATCCTCAAGCCTCCAAAGTCCAAGAATCTACACTTAGCCATAACAAACCTAAAAAGGCTAAAAAGGTGCCAAGACTCCAATTTTGTTTCCAATAATTCAATGGATACACCATGGTGGAATGGACTGACACATTGTAGCACCCCAAAATTTTCCTTTCTCTTTCTAGCACTAACTGGCTTATGTTTCATTTCATTTTGCATTATCATCTATGGATGTCATTGGTTCTTAGCATGGGATCAAGGTATCTTGGTTCTCAGAGAGAAGAGCATCCACCCCAAAGGCAAGCTTTAGTTTATTTTCAACCTTGGGGCTCCCTCAAGGCCCTCACCTCATCAAGGTATAAATCATAATCAATGGAAGCACTGATCACATCCTCCTAGCTTGATTTCTCAAATTAGAGTTTTTGGCATTCTTGAGTCTAACACTCCAATGTGCAAGATCTTTGAAGTTTTATCATCATCAAGTGGCATATATCATCTTTGTTTAAGAGGAGGCACATCATACTCAGAAGAATTTGAGTTTTGAGCTTGGGTCGATTTCTCCTAAACCATGGGTGCCAAAATTAGGGTTTCACATAAAATCAGTTTATTTCTGATTTTTGGGCAAAACTTGATTCCATGGTGTTCCTTATGTCCCCAAGTGTCTAGGAATGGAAGATTGTCCATCAATTTGATTCAGAAGGGTTTCAATTGTTCAAAGGATTTAAAATCAGGAGAATTGGGGATAAAGTCAACTGTGTAGTGAAAAAGTCAACTCCTGACTTTTTGAGGTCTACATGGTGATCTTCAAGTCAAATATGATCAATGGATGAAAGTTGGTCAAGGAATGGTCAAGGATTCATCAAAAATTAGGAATGTGGAAAAGTTACTAAATTTGGAAATTAGGTTTTTAGGAAACTTACTATTTTTGGCAAGTTTTCAACCATTTTCAAAGCAAATTTTCACCATGATCAAGGCTATTTTTGCAAATCCTTTTCACATGAAAGTTGTAGTTTGAAGCATTCTCTTCAAAATGAGCACAAGAACCATGCCATTTGGGTCATTTTTCATTGAGTTAGGAGTGTGCAAAGTGAGCCATTTTCAATTTGCGAAATTCATAAACTTAGAATTTTTCTAAGTTACTTTTGGCAGTTTTGAGGACATGTTTTCATGGATATTTTTCATTGCTTTCCAAGCATCATTTCCGTTTCTTTTCAACATCAATCTTGTCCTCCATTCTCCTTACTTTTTATTGGATGCTTGTTTGTCTCAAATGGAGCTAAATTCACCAAGTTATGGCCATGGAAAATGAAGGGTACAAATTGCATTGAAGACTTTATTTGGACATTTCTTATGGCATAATGGTACATCATTTTTTAGCAACATCTTGTGCCATGCCAAAACCACACGCATACACTATGAGACCTTTCCCAAAGTGACCAAACAACATACCATATCATCATATACATGCCATGCACATCTTTGCCATATTTTGAAAAGAAGAAAGTTAGTACAATCTGACCATACTGCCTTCCCACGTGCCTGCTATTTCCACCACCTTCTCACAATCCAAATATCACACTCCACACACCCTCCCCATGTACAACCCGTATGCACCCTCATTTTGAGTTTTTTTTGTCAAAATTCCAAACAAACCATTTCACACATCATGGGCCTATCATACCCCAAATTTTGACCACCAAGATTTCCCATCATTGTGCAAATCATCATCACAATATGGATGAACCATCATGCCTCATCAATCTCCTCAAAGATGGTTGAGCATTCACTTCAATCAAAGATTAGGGTTTTGAGCCCTCTCAGAACACTCAGATAAAAGATCAATTAAGAAATGACATGATCTTCAACTTGTCTAGCCTATTAAAAACCCACAAAGGATCAAGAGGACTCCCACATCAAGAATTAAGCACAAAGTTGCAACATTCCAAGTGGATTAAGCCTCAAGATCGCATGTGTCACCAAATTAGGGTTTTGGTCGACTGAGGCCTCCAGATGAAAACTTCCATCTGGGCATGAGCCAATGTCTCAATGTATGGTCTAATAAGCTCAAAAGGATCTCAAGAACCCATCCACAATGGCAAAATCACCTTGAGGGTCCATCTATCAAAAAATCAGGAATTAGGGTTTTGACCTAATTTAACCCTTGAGTTAACTTGTGAAGTGAGACATGGCTTGAAGCTTCAAAATGAACTTCAAAGACCTCAAATCCATCATATTGACATATTTACAAGATGTGATTAACTCAAAGAGCTCAAATTATGAGCCACGAGAACTCAAAACCATCTGATCACAAATTAGGGTTTCTGATGGAAAAAGTCAACCCTACCGTTGACTGTTGGCCTACCCTTGATCTCAAACCTTGGGGAGGGGTCCAAGATATTCCTAAATACCCTTGGAGTCCATCCATGAAGTTTAATTGAGCCCAAGGATTGATTTCATAAAAGGAGCACAAAGTCAAAATTTCATCTACTGAAAAAGTCAACTGTACAAAAACCCAAGTTTGACTTTTTGGATTTTTGGTCAAACGAGGTTCCTTAACCCTAAAACAATGTTAATATGTGATTTGAATCATCATTCATCAAGAAAAATCAAAGAAAGTGAGTTAACTTGTAAAAGGGGTAACCATAAAAAACTTAGAATTTTTCTAAGTTATGGAACAAAGTGGCTAGGGTACCAACTTTGCAAGGCCATATCTCCCAAACCCTGAGGCCTTTTTCTCCCATTCGAAGCTCAGATTGAAGGTCATGTTACATACTTCGAATATATCAACTAGACCTCATTCCAATTCCTCATGGATTTTGAGTTATTGTTTGAGCAAAATCACAAAAAACATGAAAATGACATTTTTCCAACGCTTAGTGAAATTTTCACTAAGTCAGAATCTGTCTTACTTTTTCCAAAATGTAGGGACATTTTTCACCTTGATCCAAGTCAAACCAGGTCTAGGGGTGAACATCAAAGTTAAAGTATGCCATAAGGGCTTTCCAACAAATACCAGATCATCTCCAAATTCAATTTAAGCAGGGAGATACAGCCCTTGAAACATGGCATCATGAACTGGTTTTACAAGGCAGAATTGTGCACATTTGCTCGATTTTTCCAAATCTGATAACTCCAAGCCTTGTCATCAATTTAGACACATCATAGGATCAAATCCAAGGGGGATGATCTGATCCCCAAGCCTCCCAAGTCCAAGGATCTACATATAGCCATGCCAAACCTCAAAGAGCTAAAAAGTGCCAAGACTCCAATTTTGTTTCCAAGCCTTTAATGAATGCATCAAGGTGGCATGAACTGAGCCTATTCCAACTAAATTCAGTCAAGAATTATCTCTGAACCAAAGCTACAAAGCCTGTGCTCTAACCTCAAGTCAATGGCTATAGGAGACTTGAGATTCCTTTTGCATAACATTGGCCAAAGGCCTGCTGTAGTTGCCATTCACTATTGCTTGCAAAAAAAACTTGACACACTATAAATAGACCTCAATTGTTATCAGTTTGAGTACACCAAAGCACCCAAACTGATGCTTTCCTCAAAATCTCCATTTTCACTCCAATTTTGCCTTCTAACTCAAGTCACTATTGGGTTTTGAGTTTGAGAGAAATTCCAACCAAACCAATGGTTCACACACCTCACATATAACCTATAGAAGTGATCCAAGCTCTTACATAACATCTGGAACATCAATTTTACAAAATCACCAGCCAGCTGCTCAAGTTCTTGACAGATTTGGAGTTGGGGTACCACAACCAGTTCCAGCTCAATTCAATCCACTCCAAGCATTCAAACATACTCCTTGGCACCTAAGGAAGCTATCCAGATCATTGGAACCTAGCTGTAACACCTCCAACTCAGAACTCAATCACCAGCTGCAAGAGGTAAGCATGAACTCTTCAAACTCCATGATGTGTGCATATTTTACTGCACAATAATTTTGCCACTTGTTCATAATCATGTATGGAGTGATAACCCTCAATCAATTGCCATGAATCAATCATGTATGAAATTTCATTATGTTCATGCTGAAATTAGGGTTCTTGAGGTTTTCTTTATGATTTCTCACTCAATACTCAAAATAAATGCAATTAAACTATATGGTTGTGATCCTTGTTCAAAAGCGAACAAGATTGGTACTTGAATCGTGCAAAACCATTGAGAAATCATGGAGAAAAGTGAGAAAATGCAAATCTGGAAAATCAGAGGGCGCGGGCAAGAACCAAGTGTTCTTGGCGCCATAATTCAAAATTTTGAATTTTAGTTATTTTTGTTAATTGATTCAAAAATTAAATTCTCTCTGATTATTTATGTTTTTGAATTGATTCTTTTTCTCAAAATTCATTAAAATGTTTAAATATTTTATTTTACAAAAAATATCAATTATATTATTTATTTAATATAGTTAGAATTTTTGTGATTAATTTCAGTTTTATTGTTTTTAAACATTTTTAAATGAAATTCCCACTTTGATCTTTCAAAATCAATTGAATTTTAAACTTTCATGTAATTAAACATGAATTTTCAAAATATTTTCCAAAGTGTATAACTTGTTTTTAAATATAATTGATATTTTGTCATTTAATATTTAAATTACCTTTGAAAAATAACATCTTATTTAAAATTAGGGGTTTTCCTCGATTTTAAATTTTCAAACACTTTTGGGCCTCTAATAGAGTGTAAGACCCAATCCCCTTTTAACCAAAACCTTTTTTGGGCCTCAGACATTGTATAAGTCCCACTGCATTTTCAAAAATCCCGGCGCGATCGCCAGTTCAAAACCAAATCACATGGGCCTCTCCCTGAGTTGTAAGCCCCATCACTTATACAAAAATAAATCTTTTGAGCCTCTAATAGAGTGTAAGACCCAATCCCTTGTAAATACAAACCATTTTGGGCCTCAGATATTGTATAAGTCCCGTTGTATTTTCAAATCACGGCGCGATCGTCGCCTTTTAAAACAAAGTCATCCGGCCTCCCATCGTGTTGTAAGTCACATCTTTATTTTTTCAAAACACTTTTGGGCCCCTCTTTAAGTTGTAAGACCCATCCTTTTGTACAAAAACCTTTTTGGGTCTCAGTCGTTGTATAAGTCCCGGTACGATCTTCAAAACAACGGTGCAATCACGGTTAAACCCTGGGCCTCTCCCTGAGTATAAGCCCCAACAATCTTTTCAAAAATAACTTCTCTTTTGATTTAGATTCAAATATACATGTTGTTTTCAAAACTTTCTTTAATTTCTTTGAACAACTAACAATAAAGCATGGAAGCTTGCTCGCTTGTAAGTTTTTATCGGCCTTCATTTACTCGCTTTCATATATATATATATATATATATATATATATATATATAACAATATTGTGGGAAGCTGCTCCCCTGTAAGTTCTTCTTTCATACCCTTTTCAATACTTGTCATATATCAACTGTATATATACTAGTATAGTTATTTAGAGTTCTCCTCGGCAACTAGGTCTAGAACTAGGTAAGGCCAGTTGGTCACTCTTTAATACAGTCAAAACTAGATCCCCATAGGATTTCCAGATACAGTTTTGCCTTCTCTTGGGCTTAAACAATATGGAACTAAGAGAAAGACAGTATTTTCGGTGAACCTTTTCTCAGACTGTCACCCCTAGAAATTATCAAAGAAATTCTATTCCCCAGAGGTGATCCATTCTCGGTGAATGGCATCTCTTGAATTTCTTCAAACCTCAGAACTTTCACTAAATGATCTATTCTCGGTGAATAGCATTTCTTGAACTTTTCTTGGTTTGGGACCCACAGGCTTCCTAAAAGCATCCCCGCCTCCTCTTGGGCTTTGTACAAGGACCCTCCGGCTTCTTAGAAGTTCTCAAGCCTTCTCTTGGGCTTAATACAAGGACCCTGAAGTGTAACGCCACAGTTTTGTCAGTTTTATTTAATCGAGTCGTTTTGATTATTTTTATTATTATATTATTTTATTTTTGACTTTTATTTGGAAATATGTTATTTTTAATTGTTGTGATATTTTATCGCGTTTTGGGAGCGTTTGCGAGATATTTGAGTGTAGGGGTATTTTGGTCTTTTCATTTATATTTCTTAAGTTAGAAACATAAGAGAAAAGAAAAGAGAGAAAATACTAAGGAAGGAAAAGGAAAAGAAGAAAAAGAGGAAGAAAGAAAAGAGAAAGAAAAGGAGAAAAAGAGAGAAAACTTGTGGCATAAGAAATCGATTCAACCGACTTTCAAAAACACGATTAATCGGGTAAGGGTGTGAAGCTCGATTATCTTATGCTTGTGTATAATTCTGTATGTGTGTGTTGGACTGTTCATTGTGTTTTCATAGCTTTTCAATTCTAGGTCGGAACGATAGAAATCGATGTTTTAGCGGTTGAAATGTGTTGTAAATGTTGTAGGATACTTGTTACCATGATTGGGTTATGTTCTGATTGTTATGCTTTGGTTTGGAAGAGATTTTGGTGGAAAAAAATGGTTTTTGACCTCAAAACAGCGCTGCAGAATTTCTGGGTTTTCCTTGGTTCGCCTAGCGAACCTGGGGCGAAGCAGAAGCGAATGATTTTTCGCGGGTTCGCCTGCCAGTTAGCGAAGGTCAGCGAATGTTCGCTAACGTTGTTCGCCTAGCGAACTTTGTATCTTTTTGGTGATGGTTATTGCTGCCTTGGTTCGCCTAGCGAACTGTGTCTGTTTTTATCTGATGGTGGTTTCGCCTGGACATTCGCCTAGCGAAGGTGGTAGTGAATGCTCGCTAGAAGGTTCGCCTAGCGAACATGGCAGTTTGTGAAATTTTGTTTTCTTCCTAACTTTTGATCCGTAAGTCGGATTGGGGCGCGGTTGGGTGCGTTAGAAAGCTATTGAGTTGTTCTTTCTTATTAAAATGGTTTTTGAGATTGTTGGCCGATTTAATTATGTCGGTAATTTGAAATAGTGTCGTTTTGTCGACTTTTGTCCTTGTAATTGATGTGTATAATTCAATGTGCTGTTGATATGGATATTATATGACTTGTGTGCTGTTGTGTGATGAAAATGCTTGTGATGAAATGTTGTGATGATGATTTGTGGCCTAAGGGCAAGTAAATGCAAGTGTTGTGGTTGAGTATATATGCATGGTTATGGTTGCATATATGTGTGCATTTGAATGTCATGAGTCATTGTATGCCAAGCATCATGATATGCATTCTTGTGATGTCGTGTGCCCTAGTGGGTGTGAGCGACGAAACGATTCCAAAGGGAATCCGTCATAACATCGTGAGCCTTATACTGAGAGGACCTAAAGCGATGATTATAGACGATCGTGTGCCTTATACAAAGAGGACTAAAGCGATCAGATCGTGAGCCTTATACCGAGAGGACCTAAAGCAATCCATAAACGTCGTGAGCCTTATACCAAGAGGACCTAAAGCAACGGGGAACATCGTTTGCCCGACGGGGAGTTACACTAAGTAACAAGCGATGATTTCAGTAGTTCCCGAGTGAACTAATGATGAGAATGATGGATGGAACGGTACCGCATTGCATTCCATAGAGTCGTTGTGTCGGTCTCTGTGCATTTGTATAAATCATAAGTGGATTGATTTTGTGTTGAATTGTGAATGGAATTGATGAGTGGTATATATGTACATGTTGTTGATAAATGCGTTGAGCATGATTGATATGTCTTTGTGATGGATATATGAGATATGCATTGGGTTTGTTGTATCTGAAATTATGATGTAAGTTGTGGTGAGAATATTTTACATGTGTAATTCCGTGTTATTATATAATTGTATGCAATTATATTATAATTGTGTTTCTCACCCTTCTGCTGTTTTAAATGCTCTATGAGACATTGCAGATTAAATGCTGGAGGTCTTTTTGTGAAGCTTAGGTCTTCATTATTTTGTCGGTCGGCTCTAATATGTAGCACCGGGTAGTCGGGGAGATTGATTATGTTTTTATGCGTATATGTATATATATCTTTTGGATGTATATGTATGATTCTGTTTGTAACAAACAAACTTTTATGTTATATATATATATGAGATTCAGTATCAGATTTTCCGCTTTTATTCTGTTGCTGTCTTGTGGGTGTTAGGAACTGAGTTCCTCTGTTTGTATTGCTATCTGATTGTTGCATATCTAAATGAGCAGGTTTATTGTGTTTGTCTTAATTGATGTGACGCCTCCGTCTATGCCGTAAATGTTTTAATTATACTCTGATTATTTGTTATCGCTTTAATAAATTGGGGGTATAGATTGGGGGTGTTACATTAAGTGGTATCAGAGCCAGTCCGTGTCAGTTTGTGTCAGTCCTTGTTTGTCGTTGTGTTTGGGTGAGATGTTTGTTAACCATAGTTGCTGTTATTGGACATGAACAGAATATGGCTGGTAGGAATGACGCTGTATTGGCTGCTGCTATGCTAGCTATGGCTCGGGCTGTGCAGGGTGCACCGAATGCTAGTGAGAAAGATGAGTTCAGGAAGAATAAACCGTCTGTCTTCAAAGGAAGATATGATCCTGATGGTGCACAGATTTGGCTTAAGGAGATTGAAAGAATCTTTCGAGTAATGCACTGTGCTGAGGAGAATAAGGTGAGACTGGGTACTCACATGTTACCGGAGGAGGCTGATGATTGGTGGGTTAGCACGCGTCTTGTGTTGGAAGCTGCAGAGGAAGAGATCACTTGGGCTTTGTTTAGTAGGGAGTTTCTGAGGAAGTATTTTCCTGAGGACGTAAGAGGAAAGAAAGAGATAGAGTTCTTGGCGTTGAAACAAGGTAATATGTTTGTTGTTGATTACATTGCTAAGTTTGTGGAACTTGTTCAGTTTTATCCACATTATGCTGAAGCGACTGCGGAGTTTTCCAAGTGTGTGAAGTTTGAGAACGGATTGCGTCTTGAGATCAAGCAGGCAATCGGTTATTAAAGAATTAGGAGGTTTTTGGATTTAGTGGATTGTAGTAGGATTTTCGAGGAAGATAGCAAAGCTCGTTCTACTCACTATAAGAGTGTGAATGAAAGGAAATGGAAGCAACAGTTTCGGGGTGGTCCTTATATGACACCAGCCAATAAGGGTAAGCAAAGGGGTAGTTTTGAGAAAAGGCCAAGTGGGGGAGGAATGTCTAATCCTCTGAGATGTTTTAGGTGTGGTGACTTAGGACATCATCAGTTCGAATGTAGGAAAGATATGAGGAAGTGTTCTATTTGTGGAAGTTTAGGACATGTTGCAGCTGATTGTAAGAAGAATGTGGTGAAGTGTTTCAACTGTGGTGAACCTGGGCATATTAGCACGAAGTGTCCGAAACCAAAGCAAGCTCAGGCTAGAGGGAAAGTTTTTGCATTGGCGGGAACTCAGACTTCAAGTGCAGACCGTCTGATCAGAGGTACTTGTTTTATTAATAGTACGCCTTTAGTTGCTATTATTGATACCGGAGCGACTCATTCGTTTATTTCGTCTGAGTGCGCGAAGCGTTTGAATCTTTGGTTGTCTTCGATGGGTGGAGAGATGGTTATTGATACTCCAGCAATGGGGTCAATAACTACTTCTTTGGTTGGTTTAAGTTGTCCTTTGACCATTTATGGTAAAGATTTTGAGATGGATTTGGTGTGTTTGCCGTTGGAGGGTTTATATGTGGTTCTGGGAATGAATTGGCTACAGTTCAATCGGGTTTATATTGATTGTTATCATAAACTAGTAAGATTTCCTTCTCTTGAGGAAGACGAGGAATCGAGTTTCTTATCTACCAAAGAGTTGAAGAAACTTTTGGCGGATGAAGCTCAGTTGTTCAGGTTGTTTGCATCGTTGACAGTGGATAGTCAAGTTGCAGTTGATGTGTTTCCAGTGGTGTGTGATTTTCCAGAGGTGTTTCCTAAGGATATTTCAGATGTACCGCCAGAGAGAGAGGTGGAGTTTTCTATAGATCTAGTTCCTGGTACTAGACCTGTGTCTATGGCACCTTATCGAATGTCGGCATCTGAGTTGGTTGAGTTAAAGAAGCAGTTGAATGAATTATTAGAAAAGAGGTTTGTGACGCCAAGTGTATCGCCTTGGGGTGCTCCAGTTTTATTGGTGAAAAAGAAAGATGGAAGTATGCGATTGTGTATTGATTATCGCCAGCTGAATAAGGTGCCGATTAAGAATAAGTATTCTCTTCCGAGAATTGATGATCTGATGGACTAGTTGGTTGACGCGTGTGTGTTTAGTAAGATTGATTTGAGGTCAAGGTATCATCAGATTAGGGTGAAAGAAGAAGATATTCAGAAGACGGCTTTTAGGACACGATACGGTCATTATGAATATTCTGTGATGCCGTTCGGGATTTCTAATGCGCCAGGTGTGTTTATGGAGTATATGAATCGTATTTTCCATTAGCATTTGGATCGATTTGTTGTTGTGTTTATTGATGATATCTTGATTTATTCTAAGTCTCGGGAGGAGCATGCAGAGCATTTGCGTGTTGTGTTGCAAATTTTGAAGGAAAGGAGACTTTTTGCCAAGTTGTCCAAGTGTGAGTTCTGGTTGTCAGAAGTGAGTTTTCTTGGGCATGTGATTTCAGGTAATGGTATTGCAGTGGATCCATCTAAAGTAGATGCAGTTCTACAATGGGAGGCTCCTAGATCTATTACGAAAATTAGAAGCTTTTTGGGTTTAGTTGGATATTATCGGAGATTCATTGAAGGTTTTTCTAAGTTAGCACTTCCTTTGACCCAGTTGACTTGTAAAGGTAAATCGTTCATTTGGGATATTAAGTGTGAGGAAAGTTTTAGTGAGCTGAAGAGAAGATTGACTACAGCTCCGATTTTGATCTTACCGAATCCTAGTGAACCATTTGTGGTGTATTGTGATGCGTCTTTGATTGGTTTAGGTGGAGTGTTGATGCAAGAAGGTAAGGTTGTAGCTTATGCTTCGAGGCAATTGAGGATTCATGAGAAGAATTACCCTACTCATGATCTTGAATTAGCGGCAGTGGTTTTTGTGTTGAAAATTTGGAGGCATTATCTCTACGGTGCAAGATTCGAAGTCTTTAGTGATCATAAAAGTTTGAAATACTTGTTTGATCAGAAAGAGTTGAATATGAGGCAACGGAGATGGTTGGAATTTTTGAAGGACTATGATTTTGGCTTAAATTACCATCCTGGTAAAGCTAATGTGGTAGCTGATGCATTAAGCCGGAAATCGTTGCATATGCCCGCTTTGATGGTTAAAGAGTGGGAACTTTTGGAAGCATTTAGAGACTTGAGTTTGGTGTGTGAATTGACATCCGACAGCGTGAGGCTTGGTATGTTAAAGGTTACTAATGATTTTCTATTGACCGTTAGTGAGAAACAGAAGATGGATGTGAAATTTTTGGATTTGATGACGGTTGGAGATCAAAGTGAGAATGGTGAATTTAAAGTGGATGATAAGGGTGTTTTGAGATTCCGTGGTAGAATTTGTATTCCTGATGATTCGAAATTGAAAAAGATGATTTTAGAGGAAGGACACCGGAGTAGTTTAAGTATACATCTGGGAGCTAATAAGATGTATCAAGATTTGAAGAAGATCTTTTGGTGGTCTGGATTGAAGAGAGATGTGGCTCAGTTTATTTATGCATGTTTGACGTGTCAAAAGTCTAAGGTCGAACATCAGAAGCCTAGTGGATTGTTGCAACCGTTGGATATTCCTGAGTGGAAATGGGACAGCATTTCTATGGATTTTGTGACAGGGTTGCCGAATACACAGAGGGGACATAATGCCATTTGGGTGATTATGGATAGGCTGACTAAATCGGCGCATTTCATTCTGATTGACATCATTTTTTCTTTGGAAAGGTTGGCTGAGATTTATATCAGTGTGATTGTGAAATTACATGGTGTTCCGTTGTGTATTGTTTCAGATCGAGATCCGAGGTTTACTTCCAGATTTTGGGAAATTTTGCAAAAGGAGTTGGGTTCCAAGTTGAGATTGAGTTCGGCTTATCATCCACAGACAGATGGTCAGGCTGAGAGAACTATTCAGTCGTTGGAAGATTTACTGAGAGCTTGTGTTCTTGAGCAAGGTGGTGCGTGGGATAGTTATCTTGCGTTGGTCGAATTCACGTATAACAACAGTTTCCATTCGAGTATTGGAATGGCACCTTTTGAAGCGTTGTATGGAAGAAGATGTCGAACACCTTTGTGTTGGCATGAATCTGGTGAGAGTTCGGTGGTTGGACCGGAGTTGGTGCAACAGACTACGGAAAAGGTGAAACTTATTCGTGAGAAAATGAAGGCTTCTCTGAGTAGGCAAAAGAGTTACCATGATCGAAGGAGAAAAGATCTTGAGTTTCAAGAGGGCGATCATGTATTTTTGAGAGTTACACCGGTAACGGGTGTTGGTCGTGCATTGAAGTCGAAGAAGCTTACTTCTCGGTTTATTGGTCCTTACCAGATATCCGCGAGAGTTGGTGTTGTGGCTTATCGGGTGGCGTTGCCGCCGAGTCTTTAGAATTTGCATGATGTGTTCTATGTTTCACAGCTTCGGAAGTATGTTCCGGATCCATCGCATGTGATTCCGATGGATGAGGTAGAGGTAAGGGAGAACCTTACGGTTGAGGCATTACCAGTGAGGATTTTGGATCACGAGTTGAAGCGGTTAAGGGGCAAGGATATTGCACTTGTGAAGGTAGCGTGGGGAGGCGCTGCTGAGGGTAATTTGACTTGGGAGTTGGAGAGTCGGATGCGGGAGTCGTATCAGGAGTTGTTCGTCTCAGGTAATATTTTCGAGGACGAAAATTTCTAAGTGGGGGAGAGTTGTAACGCCCCAGTTTTGTCAGTTTTATTTAATCGAGTCGTTTGATTATTTTTATTATTATATTATTTTATTTTTTACTTTTATTTGGAAATATGTTATTTTTCATTGTTGTGATATTTTATCGCGTTTTGGGAGCGTTTGCGAGATATTTGAGTGTAGGGGTATTTTGGTCTTTTCATTTATTTTTCTTAAGTTAGAAACATAAGAGAAAAGAAAAGAGAGAAAATAGTAAGGAAGGAAAAGGAAAAGAAGAAAAAGAGGAAGAAAGAAAAGAGAAAGAAAAGGAGAAAAAGAGAGAAAACTTGTGGCATAAGAAATCGATTCAACCGACTTTCAAAAACACGATTAATCGGGTAAGAGTGCGAAGCTCGATTATCTTATGCTTGTGTATAATTATGTATGTGTGTGTTGGACTGTTCATTGTGTTTTCATAGCTTTTCAATTCTAGGTCAGAACGATAGAAATCGATGTTTTAGCGGTTGAAATGTGATGTAAATGTTGTAGGATACTTGTTACCATGATTGGGTTATGTTCTGATTGTTATGTTTTGGTTTGGAAGAGATTTTGGTGGAAAAAAATGGTTTTGGACCTCAAAACAGCGCTGCAGAATTTCTGGGTTTTCCTTGGTTCGCCTAGCGAACCTGGGGCGAAGCAGAAGCGAATGATTTTTCGCGGGTTCGCCTAGCGAGCCAGTTAGTGAAGGTCAACGAATGTTCACTAACTTTGTTCGCCTAGCGAACTTTGTATCTTTTTGGTGATTGTTGTTGCTGCCTTGGTTCTCCAAGGGGTTCGCCTAGCGAACTTTGTGTCTGTTTTTATCTGATGGTGGTTTCGCCTGGACATTCGCCTAGCGAATGCTCGCTAGAAGGTTCGCCTAGCGAACATGGCAGTTTGTGAAATTTTGTTTTCTTCCTAACTTTTGATCCGTAAGTCGGATTGGGGCGCGGTTGGGTGCGTTAGAAAGCTATTGAGTTGTTCTTTCTTATTAAAATGGTTTTTGAGATTGTTGGCCGATTTAGTTATGTCGGTAATTTGAAATAGTGTCATTTTGTCAACTTTTGTCGTTGTAATTGATGTGTATAATGCAATTGCAATGTGCTGTTGATATGGATATTGTATGGCTTGTGTGTTGTTGTGTGATGAAAATGCTTGTGATGAAATGTTGTGATGATGGTTTGTGGCCTAAGGGCAAGTAAATGTAAGTGTTGTGGTTGAGTATATATGCATGGTTATGGTTGCATATATGTGTGCATTTGAATGTCATGAGTCATTGTACGCCAAGCATCATGATATGCATTCTTATGATGTCGTATGCCCTAGTGGGTGTGAGCGACGAAACGATTGCATAGGGAATCCACTATAAAATCGTGAGCCTTATACCGAGAGGACCTAAAGCGGTGATTATAGACGATCGTGTGCCTTATACAAAGAGGACTAAAGCGATCGGATCGTGAGCCTTATACCGAGAGGACCTAAAGCGATCCATAAACGTCGTGAGCCTTATACCAAGAGGACCTAAAGCGACGAGGAACATAGTTTGCCCGACGGGGAGTTACACTAAGTAACAAGCGATGATTCCAGTAGTTCCTGAGTGAACTAATGATGAGAATGATAGATGGAACGGTACCGTATTGCATTGCATAGAGTCGTTGTGTCGGTCTCTGTGCATTTGTATAAATCATAAATGGATTAATTTTATGTTGAATTGTGAATGGAATTGATGAGTGGTATATATGTACATGTTGTTGATAAATGCGTTGAGCATGATTGATATGTCTTTGTGATGGATATATGAGACATGCATTGTGTGTGTTGTATCTGAAATTATGATGTAAGTTGTGGTGAGAATATTTTACATGTGTAATTATGTGTTATTATATAATTGTATGCAATTATATTATAATTGTGTTTCTCACCCTTCTGCTATTTTAAATGCTCTATGAGGCATTGCAGATTAGATGCTGGAGGTCTTTTTGTGAAGCTTAGGTCTTCATTCTTTTGTCGGTCGGCTCTGATATGTAGCACCGGGTAGTCAGGGAGATTGATTATGTTTTTATGCGTATATGTATATATATCTTTTGGATGTACATGTATGATTCTGTTTGTAACAGAAAAACTTTTACGTTATATATATATATATATATATATATATATATATATATATATATATATATATGAGATTCAGTATCAGATTTTCCGCTTTTATTCTGTTGCTGACTTGTGGGTGTTAGGAACTGAGTTCCTCTGTTTGTATTACTATCTGATTGTTGCATATCTAAATGAGCAGGTTTATTGTGTTTGTCTTAATTGATGTGACGCCTCCGTCTATGTCGTGAATATTTTAATTATACTCTGATTATTTGTTATCGCTTTAATTAATTGGGGGTATAGATTGGGGGTGTTACATGAAGACCTCTTAAAGGTATAAGACAGAACTTAGTCATCCTTTGCTAGAGCAGTCTTTTCAGTGTCAAATCTCAGACCAATTGAGGGTTGATTCTCATCCCTTAAAACACCTACCTCCTTTTGGGCATCATACAAGGATAAAGTCTTCCGTACCAGTAGACTTGGACAGTCTAAATCTCCTCTTGAGTCTCAAAGACATTCTCAAGTTCCCTACAAACATAGGAGAAAACCTGATCATCCGATCAATCCCTAGTCAGGATCAGTTTATCATCAGTTTAACACTATCCCAAATCAGAACCTCAAGGCATCTGATACCTCAACTATTCTGTAACCTTCAGCAAGAGTTGATTTCCCATTTGGACCTGCCTCGGGATCTCAATAACCCCTAGCAGAAGCTAGCCTCCTCTTAGGCTTTGTATAATGATTTTTCCTCAGCATAGCTAGCCTCCTCTTGGGCTTTGTATAGTGATTCTCCTCAGTGGAGTTAACCTTTTAAGACTCTCTTGTTGAGTCAATCAACTTTTCAGACTCTCTTGTTGAGTCAATCAACTTTCAGACTCTCTTGTTGAGTCAATCACCTTTTTAAACTCTCTTGTTGAGTCAACCCTTTTAGCCTCAATCCTAGGCTTTGTACAAGACAGATAAAAACACTCTCTTGTTGAGTCGATCTTTTCCAGCCTCCTCTTAGGCTTGACATAATGATTTCCCCTAGCAAAAGTCAGCCTCCTCTTAGGCTTTGTATATTGATTTCTCCAGATTGTTCAGCCACAATCCTGGGCTTTGTACAGGATAGATAAAAGCACTCTCTTATTGAGTCAAACAATTTTTAGCCTCAATCTTGGGCTTTGTACAAGACATAAATCTCCATAACCTTCTCTTAAACTTGGGACAAATATCTCCCCCAACGGAGTCAATTCCTCTCATCCTACTTTTAGGCTTTGAGAAATAATTTCCTAAGCAGAGTCAATCACCTTTTCAGCCTCAATCTTGGGCTTTGTACAGGTCAAATAACACTCTCCAGTAGAGTCAAATCTTTTCCAGCCTCAATCTTGGGCTTTGTACAAGACACCTAAAAAATCCTCAGTCAAGCCATTTTAGCCTCAATCTTGGGCTTTGTACAAGACAGATAAAGATTTCTCTCCCCCAGAGTCAGTACCCTTTTAGCCTCCTCTTAGGCTTTGTATAATGATATCCCTCAAGAGTCAGTCTCTTTTTGCCTCAATCTTGGGCTTCGTACAAGACATATAAACACTCTCTTGTTGAGTCGGTCATTTCCAACCTCCTCTTAGGCTTTGTATAAGGACTTCTCCAGTGGAGTCAATCAACCTCTTAGCTTCAACCTTGGGCTTTGATCAAGGCACACAAAAATCAACATCCCCTCAGAGAAAATCAAAATATCTCTGTAGGAAGTCATTTCTCTGTTTATCACTCATCTAAACATAAAATCAAAACAAACCCTAATCCCAGATAACTGCTGTAATTGGCACACTTGTTGATTATAATATCCAAGCTGTCATCCATCTTTTATCCTGGTAAATCCTCTCTTTGCTGTAAGCAGCAAGCCTCTGGATTATTTACATCCACGCCACTGTCCCTCTCTTAGCATGAGAAATTCCTAAGGAAAAATGGCATTGCTCTAAACTGAGTTAAAGTTTTCCCCTTTAGGACAAATCCCCTATAAAGGAAATTATGACATTATTGGATTCACATATCTCAGTTAAAGTAATCCTCCTTTATTAACAGTCACCCAATAGTTGTGATAAACAGACGAGTTGTCTCCCTTTAGAGATGACAAATTCTCTCTCATTCAAACCTTTTAGCTTCAATCTTGGGCTTTGAACAAGACACAAATAAACCTTTTAGCTTCAATCTTGGGCTTTGAACAAGACACCAAAACATCTTTTTTTCCTCCTCCCTTAGAATAGGAGGAACTACGATTGCTCTGATTTCCCTGTTTCGTTTAAACGGGAATATGTAGGCATAAGATTGCGAAATCTTTGCGAGCATACTAATAAAAAACTCTAGGTCCAGTACCTTCATATATCAATCAAAACTTAGGTCTAGTACCTTACTAAAAACATCGGGAAAACCCGAACATCAATAAAAACTCACTCACTCTCTCATCTTTCCCAAGAAACTTTCCCAACCCATTAATGGATAAACACCATCAAGTATAAAGCGAAACCTAAAGCTAACAACCTGTGGATAACCATATATAGGATGGGTAATTGACAACTCCCCATTGTATAACCTGACCCCGGACCCCCCAATCTCTTTAAGCGTTTGTTCAGTTAAGAAATCAGAAAGTAGCACCCCCTTCCTCTTCATTGAGGAAAAAACCCAAATTATGCGATAAGGTGGTTGCGTCACCGACAAAAATCGCGCGCTATAGGGCCTTCAAAAACTCCCATAATCTAAGACATTTAAAGGACACAAACCCTAAAAGGAGGGGAGGACTTCATTTGGTGCAATCTCAGATCTGAAAACAAGCTTTCTCTCTCAAATTTTCATCACCTTCGAGTTCCAAGTTTCACAAGGATTTATCTCATTCTCTTGCTTGATCCACACTCTCTGAGGCTCAGTGAAGATTTCCAACTGGTTTTCTGAAGCTCTCATCGTTGTTTGAAGAGCCAACGGAGCTCCTCCATTAGGTAATATTTCTCACTTCGAATCTCCCATGTTAGACGTGTTTTGAGCTGGTTGTTTGTGATTCTGAAGCCCTTCATTGATGGAGGCAACGGTCGTGTAGCAGTTGTCTTGATATAAGCATGTTCAGTATGTGTGTTTTAATTTTTGTGGCTAGATTTAATCACGTTAGAGCTGTTTTTGTCAAAAACTAAGCATGGATTTGAGTTCTCCATGATTTTTCCTTCGAAATGATGTCTGGTTTGGATGTTTTTATGGTGGTCGGGCTGCAACTCTGACGTGTGTAGCCGGAGAAAATGACCGGAGCCCTAGCTCCGGCGTCTGAGACGATGACCTGATGTGGCAAGTTGACTCTGGTCCTTGCACGCGTGGATGGAGTTGACCGTGACTTGGATTAATGAAACGCTGCGTTTCATTCTTTTGATCTGATTTTCTTTTTGTTTGGTGATCAACTGGGCTGGGCTTACTACATTGTTGCTTTCTGTACACCCCATTCTGGAGCCCATGCGCTGTTGAACTAATTCCCCTTGTATGGAATTTTACTGAGTGCACCCCCCATGGATGCTTCCTTGTTTCTATTTCCTTTTTATTTCATTTGCCATTTTATTTTAATTGTAATTGTTTAACTCATGATAAAAATCTACAAAAATATTTTTCTGACCAATTAATGTCTTAGCTTATTCTTCATTATTTTTATTTTATTTTTAATTTCCTTTTTCTATTTTATTTGGATTTAATTTGGAAGTATGTTTCCAAGGATACCCTTCATCTTGGGTTAGGAATTTTGTTGATCATTGCTCATATTTTGAGGCTAATTTTTTAGCCACATTTAGGCCTTGATATAAGGATGTTTTGATGCTGGTAAAGGATTGGTTTGAGTTACGTTTAGTGACTTGCCATTCAAGTTTTGTAGGCCCTCGATTCATGCTCGATCACTTGCATACCTTGCCTTGTGGATCACTTTTGGACATGTTCTTGAAGTAGTTTTGTTCCAATCTTTTTGTACAGGTTAATTGGTTGTTTAAACTTGTCTTTGGATATTTTTTAGGATTTTATTGGATCAATTTACCATTTTTGGTTGATGCTTTCATTTGATGATGTTTTGAGCATGTTAATACACACTTCTTGACCTAATTTTGTGCCTTTGAATGACATGAACTTCCTTGATGCTTTGTGATCTTTCTTGGATTGATAAGAAATGTTTAAGGTTCTGATTTTCCTTGGCACTTGGTGCATTGATCATCTTTTGTGTTGCCTTATTTGTATGGAGACATGTGAACCATTTTAGACTTAATCTTGTTGCACATGCCTAGTTTTGACATATGCTTTGAGTATGATACTTGATGACCCTTCTTGATTAGTTTGAGTTTGATTATGGTTCATGGATTGTGTATTTTCTACTGGCCACTTGGATTCACTTCACTTGATCATTGTTGATTGATTTCCATGATGCATTTCACTAGCATTTGATTGTTGCTACTTTGGTTCATGATGCATGTTAATGTGAAGCTTTCTTACATGTTTGAATTGGTTGATCATGACTTGACTTGGGTTCTGACTTTGTTTCATTCTCATCTCACTTTGTTCACATAACCTTTGTGTGTTGATTAATGGTGTTCAATTGTGATTCTAATGCAAGGGTGTTTGCACCCTTTCTTGTTTGCTTCTATCTTCTTGTGTGAACTTCAATGTGTGATCTTTTGAAGCATGTTTGGTGGTAAGAATTGGATATGATATGCATGATATGCTTGCTTCCCTAACTTGTTTCTTATCTCTTATTTCATTTTCTTCTTCATCCCTCCCTTCTTTTCTTTCCCCTTGGATCTCAAGACTTGTTCAAGTCTTAGATTCACTTTTGCATGCTCCCTTAGGGTTCCCTAGTCCAACTTTATCTGTGAATAAGCTTGGAGTAGGGTAGACATTAGGATTCAAACCATGTATGCTAACATTAGGTAGAATCTTCCCCTCTTACCTTAACCTTAGGGCCACTTTTGCATGACAACATTAGGTTAGAATTCCCTTAGTGTTTTCTTTTCAACCTTTGAGTCTCCTCATCTCATCTCATAACAAGTCTAAGACAATTAATAAAGGCAACGTGTATTGTGCATGAGCCTTAAGTACATGGGAAATGAGGAATGGGGGGTCTCCCTTCATTCTTCTAGGGTGTTTAGCATACGTCCTGTTGGGGACGATATGCGACGCATTCGTTCCTATGTCATAGACTTTAGTACAATGCAAGTTACGAACTAAACTAATCCATTTCTGTCTAAAAAACACAAAAACAAAGTTCAATTCATTTTTATCCTTCGGGATTAACTGGGTTTCAAATCATTTTCAGAAAAGAGCACGTTACTTCCGTTCAGTCGCAAACAGGCATCGAAACTAACTGCAGGACGCGAACTTAACGTCGCTCATAAAAAACACTTAACCATTGTGGTCGTTACCACGAACTACTGACGCTCTGATTTCCTCTCTCTGGTTAGATTTAGGATACATAGGCACAAGACAACAATGTCTTTGCAAGCACTCTTCCCACCTCTTTGACCCGTAGGTCGAACTATGACTACTCTGACTTCCTCCTTCTGGTTAGATTGAGGATACGTAGGCACAAGACGGCGATGTCTTGGCGAGCAACCTTCCCCTCATCCACCCGTAGTCCTTCAAACTTCGTTGACTCTGACTTTCCCATTGCACAAGGGAATACGTAGGCCTAGGAAGGTGATGTCCTACCGAGTCACTTTCTCTTTTCTTTCCCCCGTTTCGTTTCCGTTTAGCATTAGGCTTTAGATAACTCACCCTTTAATTAGACAACAAGCGTGGATCCCATCGAGTACGATGGACACGTGGGGGTGCTAATACCTTCCCCTCACGTAACCGACTCCCGAACCCGGACTATGGTCGCGATGACCATGTCTTCTCCCTCCTTCAGGTTTTCTTCGATCGTTTCCTTTCCCTGCGCCGGGATAAATAACGTCCGGTGGCGACTCTTCTGTTCTTGTTTCTGCCGGGTGTTTTTTCGTAGTTGCGACAGCTGGCGACTCTGCTGGGGACTCTGGTTCCCTATGCGAGTCAATCCTAGCGCTTGTCTGTTTATTTCATTGGGTGTTTACTGATGTGCTTTATTTGTTGTATATTACTGTTTTTATCGCACTTATTACATTTCATTTCATTATTGTCATATGCTGGACTATGCTAGACTATACTGGTTTTTCTCTTTGGCGGGATGGGTGTTCTGAGGGATAAGCCCACTCCCAGGCTTGAGCATACACACAGGTTTTAGCGTGGATAGTCATTTTGCTCGTGTGGTGGTGACCACATGGAGTGTTCGCGAGACCCACAACCAGACGAGGTTCTTTCAAGAGATATCTGATACTGCATGTTGATATAGGTCATTGGACCTTCCCCTGATGAGCTGTCGACTCTAGTGACCATTCCCGGGGTCTCAGTAGAGGAACTCCTCCCAAGAGGTAGTAATGGCAGACCAAAAATGGCAAACCCATTATACTTCTTGATCCGAGGACCCGAAGCTGAAAACTTGCCATATGATGACCGTTTTGAGGGGAATCAGTGGAGGCCTCCTCCATTGATGATGATACCAAACCAGAAATGGTGAACGTATCATCATTTCTCGACTTGAGAGCCCGTGATGCTGAGGATCCTCGCCTTTATAGTACCCACATGTGAGATGGGCGGGTGTTTACAGGTTTGCAGGTAACCTTGACCTTCATCCCCCTGGTATTCTGGTTTTTCTTATCAGTGTGAACGTATCAGTCTGGTATTCTAGTTATTCGGATATTCTGGTATTCCGGTATTCTCTTCAGAGCAGACCTATGAACTTAGTCAGTCAGTTCAGTGCATCAGTTGTCCAGTCTATGTGGTACCTTTGATCCCATGTGTGTATCTGCATCATCATTCTGCATTCTAACATACATGTTCTCGTATTTCCAAGGATCTTAACTTTGAGACTCGCTGTTGAGCATTTCCATCTATTTCGTGTGGTTCGTATGTGGAAAAAACTTGAATCAAAGCAGAATGATTCCTTGGAAATATTCGAACATGGCATTTTGCATTTACATTCTCATACTCATATGTATAACAGGTGCTCAGGAGCGAATTTCTCATTCTGACTTGGTATTATCTTCAGAATTGACGGCTTGACCTGCCACCGCTACTCAACCTGTGATAATCGGGGGATGGCCATGGAACAACTTCGTGTAGAAGTGACTGAAATGAAGATTCAGATAGGGCAGTTTATGGGAGACGTGCAAGCTTTGATTCAAGACCAGAAAGTGCTGAGAGAGGAAGTCAACCAGATGAAGACTCAGATGGGTCTGGTTATGGAAATTTTGAATACGGTGTTAAAGAAGGAAATCAGTCATGGGCTCGCTTCCGCAACAGAAGTCCTTACTCCTCCCATCTCTTTGGGGTCTTCTCTAGATCATGGATTGCCTCGTGAATCCTCTCCACAATCTGAAGTTTCAGAGCTTTCCCATCAACAATCACTTCCTGCTCCCCAAAAGGATCTTAGGCCAGAGAGGCCTAAGAAGAAGTTTAATCCCCTTCTAATGTCGTATGGGCAACTGCTTCCTTATTTGCTCAAGCTCAAATTAGTCGAGCTTGTCACTTTAGAACCACATCCGACCAAGTTTCCTTTGGGCTTCAATATCAATGCTAGGTGTGATTTCCACTCTGGTGCACCTGGTCACAATGTTGAAAGTTGTACAAGGTTCAAGCATAAGGTCCAAGAGCTCATTGATTCAGGGGCAATCAAGTTCACGTCAGTCTGCACTAGCAAATAAGGTGATTTTACTCCAATTGTTGCAAAGGAAGTGGAGACTCTTTCCTTTTCCGTAGGATCCACCTCACGTCATGGATCTCTTCCACAGCCTTATGCTTTAGAAGCTCTACGACAGCAACCCTTTTTTGTGCCTTATTCGAATGTGGAAAGAAAAGTACATGGGCAGATTGGGCGCCCAAATTAGTATCGGCAGCAGAACTATCAGCAGCAGGGGCAACTCAGACCAAGAAGGCCCAAGAGGATATTTGATCCTATTCCTATTCCTTATAATCAGTTGTTTGCTCGCCTACTCAAAAGCTCTCGGATTCAGCTGAGGAATACCACGCCAGTGTCGTACCCTATTCCTCTGGACTATGACATGAATGCTAGGTGCGAGTTCCACTCAGGAACTTTTGGGCATACAATTGATAACTGTAACGCGTTTAAACACCAAGTGCAAGATTTGATCAACTCAAAGGTCATCACCTCAGATGGTACCCCCATGGGCTGAAGCCTCATTGTGAGAGTAAGCACCAGATCGCAAGAGCGTCATTAGAAGCAATAAGTCCAGACGGAGTCAGGCCTCCTCAACCATGGCAATCTTCGGCTTCTTTACTGCATTTCATATGTAATTTTTCATTGTTTGTTAGTACAGTGTTTGCATGAAAAAACTTGTTTATGTTTTGAATGATGATTTTAATGCAATGAATGTATTGTTCTTGAAGTACTTTACTTTTATGCACTCATATCATGTTTATATGCACTGCAATACCAACTTTTTTGCCTTAAACTCTTGAGGGAGGATGATGAAGTGAAAAACGCAAAATCTTTGGTTGTGTACTTTTAGATAAAACCCTGTTGATGATGTACAGGCATTGCTTCAAATCCCCAAACACTGGAGATATAAGGGAGATAGACCCTTGTCAACCCTGTTGAACCTCGTTGCAGGAGTTTCCTTTCATTTGAAAAAACTCTCACATTTAACCCAGGGGTAGGGTAGTTGTCAGTTGGTTTGACTGAGCGTTCTACTTTCAAAAGGAGTGTGCATCTGAGGATCCATTACCTTTTGTTCCTCACATATCAGGAGGTCAAGGGACGTGAGACCACAATGGTTATCCCTCACCGCAAGGAGTGAAGCAGTCACAATCCTTTCAAAGAAGTCAAGACAGCCAGTGTCACACGATCTGTTTAAAAAAAATAAGAAGAAAATAGAGAAAAAAAAAGCCCGCTAAGTCGAAACTTGAAAATAAATGACTTAGGCAAAAATTAGGGCATCCCGCTGGACCTCAAAATAGAAAAGGAATTTCAAAAAAAAGAATCAGTCCAGGCAAAATCAGGGAGATCAAAAAACAAAAGAATGAAAAGCGAAAAGGATTACAAAAAAAGAAAATCCCCGAGCAAAAGCAATTCGTGTGACCACAGGCACCAAAGACGACAAGAGCGACTACCACTTTGAAACCCTTACAGACTCCTTAATTGTCACCAATGATATGTCGAAACCTCTTGGTAGGAAAAGCGCTCATGCCGGATTAACTGAAGGTAGGACCGAAGGACATCATGGAGAATGGGTGGGTACAGACAAATTTTGAGCCATAAATCCTTTGTTCTCAAACCGTGAACCAGGCCACGTTACAACCCTTAAAAGTCCTAATTAAAGCAGGGTTTATTCCGAAAGCGTATTTCAACGAGATAGTGTTCCTGACTCCTATGAGTTATGCTAATAAGATTTTTGTTGGTATTGCATGTGCGTATTGTTTTCCATTAAAAAATCAAGTCTTGTCCCAGCTAGTGATTCGTTCACAAGGCTCGGCGACACATTTTCAATAAAAATTCAAGGTTAACATGTGTGTTACATTAGAATTGTCATTCTAAATATTTTCTACTTGCATGTGCTTAAGCATCAGGGGAGCTTACATAATGAATGTCAGTCGAGAAGATCGATCCTGCCAAGTTGAGATACTTGAAAATTCAGAAGGACAGTCATGTCAAGGGGCATGTGGCCAAGAGACTGTGCGCAGCCTGGGTGTTCCCGATGAGTGGTGATAAAATGTAGTCAATTTGGAGTTATCACGCTGAAAACTCTCCTTAAAGGAGCCAAACAGAGGCAATCATGTCGAGATTTGGCAAATCTCTCGAAGACCAGTCGGTCAGAGGCAAATTCACTTCAAGGCTCGTATTGGGGCATGCCACCTCAAGAGCACGAGAAGTTATCCACTCCTGAAGACAGTTAATTGAAAGCACCTCTTCAAGGTTCAAAGTACTGGGCCAGAACATTTCAAGTCATTACGAATCCTCTCGAGGCAAATTACTTCATAGATTATGAAGTCTAGGGCAGTTATGTCGAGATCTGATAAATCTCTAAGAGTTTGAAGTCTTGGGGCATGTTGAAAGCCAGGTCTTCTATAAAATCCTCTTGAGACGATATCTTCCGTTAGACCCTATAGTCTGGGGCAAATGGAGATCAAAGGGCCATTGGTCATGTGCGAGAATCAGCACAGGGTCGATTAACAGAAGCATGAATCGACAAAGTAGTTCCTAGTATGGAATTTCTCTTCCTCAGCAAAGCGCCAAAATGTATCTTTTCCTAGTAAGGGAGGCGTTTAAATCGCCATTCTCCCTCAACAAGGGTAGTTGAAATTACATCATCCATGGCAGAGCATTATGAAAAGTCTGACTATCCTTCCCAACAAGAGTTTAGAAGTATGGTCGGGTTGGTGAAGTTTATTGCTTGTCAACACAAATTTATATTCCCCCGTACAAGTCAAGTGTGTTGGGTTGATGTTTCTCAAGCTTGCGGTGAAGTGGTTTCCGTCTCCCCAACGGAGTAATGGTAGAATGTCGTCCCCTAGCAGAGCAGATATCGTCAATAGTCGTGGCAGTTAGCCTTCCTCAGCAGGTCAGAGGCCAATTTCTATTGGTACTTCTCTTCAGCAGAGCCCTGAGGTATTTTCAGCAAATGTTTATTATAGAGCGGAGGTTTTGGTTGGATTCTCGAGCAGAGTCTATGAACATAGAAACAGTTCGGTTTACCGTATGGCTGCAGGGTGGCAGGATTGTTTCTCCCCAGTAGAGTTTCTCTCCCTAGCATTGAATGTCCATTATCCTCAACAAAGCATACTCTCCCCAGCAAGAGTACAGAGGATTGTGTCCCCGGCCAAAGTCATGGTTGGTCTATTATTCCCCAGTAAGCAGTCAGAAACGGATTGTTCCAAGGTGGATGTTGTTATATCTCCAGCAGAAGATGTGTTGGATGTCTTTGGAAAAGACTTTATCTTCCCCACAAAGTCTGGTATTCACTTTCCTCAGCAGGTCAGGAAGTGTAATTCCGTCAGCAACGACATACTCTAATCCCCAGCAGGGTAAAATCTTTCCTCCAACGGCAGGTTAAGCTCAATAATATACTCGGCAGGCTTGGTATTATTGACTTCTCTCCCCAAGCAGAGTGTGGCGTCAGTCCTCGCAACGGTTTGTTCAACGGTGGTTGACATCTCCAGCAGGTTCTAAGTCCAATTGTTATTGGCACTTTTCAGTATCAGGTTTTGGGTTTTATCTTCGGCAATGGTTATTTGTAGCCCCAGTGAGGGGAAGTTCTCTTTGGGTTTCATCTTCAGCAGAGGCTTTGGGTCAGGAAATTTGTTCAGTGTGATTTTCCTCATCAGGGTTTTGTTCTTGGAGACAATTTAGGTTGTCGTCCCCGGCGGAGTTGCCTTCGTTTTCAGCATTTATTCCGCTGAACTAGTTCTTTTGCATAGCATAAGCATCATTTGCATTGCATCCGCCAAATACGTAGCATTTCCATTTCGTATGGAGTATTACGCCATAGAAAAATTCAAACATATGCATGTGAAGCATAAGCCAGGATTAATATTTTTTTGCCAGATTATTTCCCCAGCAAAAGTGGCATAACTCAGGATATGTTGTTTAACTTTATATCCTAATCGATTGTTGTTCTCTTTTGGAAGGACTGTTGTATGCTCCCCTGCAGAGTTGTCTGTTTAGGCTTCTCTTTTCCCCAGCAGGGTCATCTTCTCTGCTCTTCAGGTTGTAGGTCCGTTGATTCTACTTCTTGTGTTTCCTTTATCCCAACTATTGGTTGGTCTCTTTTGTTGTGAGTACGCCTTTGGTCGGCGTCCTCGTTATCCTAACTATTGGTTAGTATCTTTTATCCCAACTATTGGTTGGTCTCCTTTTTGTTATCCTAACTATTGGTTGGTCTCTATCGTTGTGAGTGCGCCTTTGGTCGGCGTCCTCGTTATCCTAACTATTGGTTAGTATCTGTTATCCTAACTATTGGTTGGTACCCTTTGTTTATCCCAACTATTGGTTGGTACCCTTTGTTGTATCCCAACTATTGGTTGGTACCCTTTTGTAATCCCAACTATTGGTTGGTCCCCTTTGTTACATCCCAACTACTAATTGGTCTCCTTTGACTTATCCCAACTATTGGTTGGTCCCCTTTGTTGTATCTCAACTATTGGTTGGTACCTTTTCGTAATCCCAACTATTGGTTGATCCCCTTTGTTACATCCCAACTATTGGTTGGTCTCCTTTGACTTATCCCAACTATTGGTTGGTCCCCTTGGTTTGAATCCCAGCTATTGGTTGGTCACCTTTTCATCCCAACTATTGGTTGGTCTCCCTTGTTTGTCCCAACTATTGTTTGGCACCTTTCATCCTAACTATTGGTTAGTATATTTCATCCCGACTATTGGTCGGTCTCCTTTGTTCATCCCGACTATTGGTTGGTACCCTTATTTCATCCTAACTATTGGTTAGTTTGTTTCATCCCAACTATTGGTTGACCCACTCTTTTATCCTAACTATTGGTTAGTGTCTTTTATCCCAACTATTGGTTGGTGCCTTTCATTATTCTAACTATTGGTTAGTATCTTTCCTCCCAACTATTAGTTGGTCTCTTTTGTGGTGAGTATGCCTTTGGTCGGCGTCTTCATTATCCTAACTATTGGTTAGTGTTTGTTATCCCAACTATTGGTTGGCCCCCTTTGTTTGTCCCAACTATAGTTATCCTAACTATTGGTTAGTGTATTTCATCCCAACTATTGGTTAGTCCCCTATTTCATCCTAACTATTGGTTAGTCTCTTTTATCCCAACTATTGGTTGGTATCCTATTTCATCCTAACTATTGGTTAGTCTCTTTTATCCCAACTATTGGTTGGCACCTTTTCATCCCAACTATTGGTTGGTCTCTTTTATGGTGAGTACGCCTTTGGTCGGCGTCCTCGTTATCCTAACTATTGGTTAGTATCTTTCATCCCAAGTATTGGTTGGTCCCCTATTTCATCCTAACTATTGGTTAGTCTCTTTTATCCCAACTATTGATTGGTCTCCTTTTTCATCCTACCTATTGGTTAGTCTCTTTTATCCCAACTATTGGTTAGTACCTTTTCATCCCAACTATTGATTGGTCTCCTTTAATGTGAGTACGCCTTTGGTCGGCGTCCTCATTATCCAAACTATTGGTTAGTATCTTTCAACCCAACTATTGGTTGGTGCACCTTTCGTTATCACAACTCTTGGTTGGTCTACTTTATTGTAAGTACGCCTTTACTCAGTGTTCTCGGTTATCCTAACTCATGGTTAGTATCTTTCATCCCAACTATTGGTTGGTACCCGCTGTCTCCAGATCCCCCTACGGTGGGCAAACACTCTATCTCCCCACAGGTTGCAAATTTTAGGGTTCTTTTGGTATTCAATCTCCGTGCATCCTTGAATGTCTGAAATTCGTCACTATCATACCTTCAAGACCAAGTTGATTGAATAGGGGCAGCTGTAGCACCCCAAAATTTGCCTTTCTTTTTCTAGCACTAACTGGCTTATGTTTCATTTCATTTTGCATTATCATCTGTGCATGTCATTGGTTCTAAGCATGGGATCAAGGTATCTTGGTTCTCAGAGAGAAGAGCATCCACCCCAAAGGCAAGCTTGAGTTTATTTTCAACCTTGGGGCTTCCTCAAGGCCCTCACCTCATCAAGGCATGGATCATAATCAATGGAAGCACTGATCACATCCTCCTAGCTTGATTTCTCAAATTAGGGTTTTTGGCATTCTTGAGTCTAACACTCCAATGTGAAAGATCTTTGAAGTTTTATCATCATCAATTGGCATATTTCATCTTTTTATAAGAGGAAGCACATCATATTCAGAAGAATTTGAGTTTTGAGCTTGGGTCGATTTCTCCTAAACCATGGGTGCCAAAATTAGAGTTTCACATAAAATCAGTTTATTTCTGATTTTTTAGGTAAAACTTGATTCCATGGTGTTCCTTATGTCCCCTAGTGTCTAGGAATGGAAGATTGTCCATCAATTTGATTCAGAAGGGTTTCAATTGTTCAAAGGATTTAAAATCAGGAGAATTAGGGATAAAGTCAACTGTGCAGTGAAAAAGTCAACTCCTGACTTTTTGAGGTCAACGTGGTGATATTCAAGTCAAATATGATCAATGGATGAAATTTGGTCAAGGAATGTTCAAGGATTCATAAAAAATTAGGAATGTGGAAAAGTTACTAAATTTGGAAATTATGATTTTAGGAAACTTACTATTTTTGGCAAGTTTTCAACTATTTTCAAAGCAAATTTTCACCATGATCAAGGCTATGTTTGCAAATCCTTTTCACATGAAAGTTGTAGTTTGAAGCATTCTCTTCAAAATGAGCACAAGAACCATGCCATTTGGGCCATTTTTCATGAGTTAGGAGTGTGCAAAGTGAGCCATTTTCAATTTGCGAAATTCATAAACTTAGAATTTTTCTAAGTTACTTTTGGAAGTTTTGAGGACATGTTTTCATGGACATTTTTCATTGCTTTCCAAGCATCATTTCCATTTATTTTCAACACAATCTTGTCCACCATTCTCCCTACTTTTTATTTGATACTTGTTTGTCTCAAATGGAGCTAAATTCACCAAGTTATGGCCATGGAAAATGAAGGGTACAAATTGCATTGAAGACTTTATTTCACATCTTTGCCATATTTTGAAAAGAAGAAAGTTGGTACAATCTGACCATACTCCCTTCCCACGTGCCCGCTATTTCCACCACCTTCTCACAATCCAAATATCACACTCCACACACCCTCCCCATGTACAACCCATATGCACCCTCATTTTGAGTTTTTTTGTCAAAATTCCAAACAAACCATTTCACACATCATGGGCCTTCAAAAACTCCCCTAATCCACCACATTTAAAAGACACAAACCCTAAAACGAGGGGAGGACTTCATTTGGTGCAATCTCAGATCTGAAAACAAGCTTTCTCTCTCAAATTTTCATCACCTTCGAGTTCCAAGTTTCACAATGATTTACCTCATTCTCTTGCTTGATCCACACTCTCTGAGGCTCAGTGAAGATTTCCAACTGGTTTTCTGAAGCTCTCATCGTTGTTTGAAGAGCCAACGAATCTTCCAATGATCTGGACAGCTTCCTTATACCTCAAGTGATGTGTTTGAATGCTTAGGTTGATTTGAAAACCTCTGGATTGGCCAGCTTGATCCAACCTACAGCTACCTTGTAACTTTGAGAAATTGAGGTGTGAGTTGATGATTGTGATGTTACAGATTGAATGTAATGGTTTAGATCACTCCTATATGTTGTATATGAGGTGTGTGAACCATTGGTTTGAGTTGCATTGGCCTCCAACTCAAAACTCGATAGTACTTTCTCAAAGAAAATGAAATTTTGTGTGTAAGAAGGAAATGAGAGAGAGCAATATAGTGAGTTGCTCTGGTGTACTCTGAATGAGGCAGTGTGACCTCTATTTATAGGTGATCAAGTTTTGTCTGGGCGAAATAGTGAATGGCTGCAAGATCAGATCACATTCAATGGCTTTAGCTTGGTGGCATTTCTTCTCATGCAAGGCAAACTAGCTTATCCAAAGAGCAGGGCTATGCTTTGACCAAATCCACATTCCTCAGATGTTTTAATTGTTGTTTAAGCATGAATCTTGACTGAGGAGAGTGGCTTTGTTGAAAGTTCACTATTGCACATAAATGCATCCTTTGAATTCAAGGCATATATGCCAAAACTCATCAATTCAAAATGAGAAACTCTTGGCATCTCAACCTAATTTTGCAGGTTGGATCAGATATATCATGATCATATAGAATGAATGTGGCATAATGATTATTGGCTTTGACTCAGAAATCGTGGCAAGCAAGAAAACATGCAAACTAGTTTTTCAAAATAGTTGCAGCAGCATAACTTTGAGCTGTCATATCTCTTGGTTTCCATGGAGTTTTTCCATGCTGATGGACTCTTTGATTGCTAGAAATATGCATAATAACTTTGATGTTTACACCTTGAATTGATTCATCTTGCAACTGTGTGAGAAAGTGCCTCAAGTTTTAGTGTTTCACTTGAAATCTGCCTTGGGCAGAATTTTTAGTGGTTTTGATTTCTCCATAACTTAAAATCCATATAGAATTGGAGTCTAAGGTAGTTGAAGCTTTTATAGAGTGTAGCAAGACCTACAAATCCAGCTTTGGATCACCCAAAATGGTTGCTTGGATCACAAGTTATGGTTCTTAGAAGTTGGTACCAAAACCACTTTTGTTCCATAACTTAGAAAAATTTTGGTTTCTCAAGGTTGCCCCTTTTGCAAGAAACCTCACTTTTCTTGATTTTTCTTGATGGATGATGATCAATATCATACATTAACATTATTTTTGACTTAGGGGAACCATATTTGTGAAAATTTCCAAAAAGTCAAACTTGATTTTGTGCACAGTTGACTTTTTGTCAGATGAAATCCAAACTATATGATCCTTTGTGAAATCAAGTCCTTGGCCTAATTCAAACCTAATGGATGGATTACATAGGTGTTATAGGGTGTATTGAATCATGTCCCATGGTTTGGGAGCATGTCTTGGTCAAACGTCAAAGGTACAGTTGACTTTTTCTTCAAAACCCTAATTGTGGTCCGGATGAAAATGAAAGTTGTGAATCAAGCTTCTTGGGTCAATCCATTGTTGTAAATGGATCAATGTGGTGTATTTGAGGTCCTCAAATCATGTCTTGAGGTCTTGGCTCATGCTTTGTCCCAAAAGTCAACTTAGGGGTGAATTAGGTCAAGAAACCCTAATTCCTGATTTTTGGTAAATGCATCCCCTGAGGTCAAATTAACTTAATGATTGGGTCCATGAGGTATCTTGGAGTATCTTGGGTTATGCTTTGAAATATTGGCTCATTCCCAGATGAAAATTCCCATCTGGAGGCCTCAGTCGACCAAAACCCTAATTTGGTGACACTGGCGATCTTGAGGCTTGATCCACTTGGAATGTTTGCAACTTTGTGCTTGATTCTTGATGTGGGAGTCCTCTTTATCTTTTATAGGTGTTTGAGAAGTTAGACAAGTTAAATATCATGTCATTTCTCGATTGATCCTTTGTCTAAGTGCTCTGAGAGGGCTCAAAACCCTAATTCTTGATTATGGTGAATGCTCAACCATCTTTGAGGAGATTGATGAGGCATTAAAGTACATACATATTGTGATGATGATTTACACAATGATGGGAAATCTTGGTGGTCAAAATTTGGGGTATGACATTAGCACAAGAAGCTCTAAGAGGTAAGTGCATCACAACTTGAAACCTTTGAATTATGCATTCCTTTGATGTCCATTGATCATAAACATCTCATACATGTTGTATATGTTATGTTTGAACCAATTTTCCCTGCTATTGTTGACTGAGTAGTGAGATAGCATAGAACATGCAAATCTAGGCCTATTTTGAAACCATATCGAGTTTTAAAATAAGGACACTTTCTGAAAATTCCAAAAGCACCATTGGATTCCTCATGAAATTCTAGGCCAGATGCACCTAAATTTTGTCTAAATTTGGAGAAATGAGAAAGTTAGAGACTTCACGTAAATTGCCAAAACTTGTCTTGCCTTGGCCTTGGCCAGGCCTAAAAACAAGGCACCCTCATATACACATGGGGTGGTTTTGATACACGGATGTATCACCACCCCAGTGGTAGCGCGCATGTGTGTTTGTGTATGAGGTCGTGGGTTCAAACCCCACCCAGACCTTTTTTACTATCTCATTTTTGCTATTATTTTCAATATTTTCATGTTTTTGTTAATTAATTCAAAAATTAATTTCTCTCTCAATTTTAATTACTTTTTATTGATTCTTTTTTTGAAAATTCACAAAAATATTAAAATATTTTATTCCTTGAAAATTTGACAAAAATATTATTAATTTCATATATTTGATATTTTTGTAAAGAATTATATTTTTATTTGTTTTTCAACATTAAAAATATTTCTTTCTTTTGGTTTTACAAAATTCAAATGATTTTTAAATCATCCCATAAAAGAAACATGATTTTCCAAATATAAATCCAAGATCATAACCTTTTTTCACATGTTTGATTATTTTATTTGAATTAAAATACATTTTAAATCAAAAAATTAGGGTTTTGATCATTATCACCTTAACAAATCTTTTCAAACATTTTTGGGCCTCTTGATAGAGTGTAAGTCCCACCCCTTTGTAAATATAAACCTTTTTGGGCCTCAGTCATTGTATAAGTCCCACTGTAATTTTAAAATCTCGGCGCGATCGTTGCCTTTTAAACAAAAACCATCTGGGTCTACCCTTGTGTTGTAAGTCGCATTTCTTTTCTTTTTCAAACACATTGGGCCTCTATTAGAGTGTAAGACCCAATCCCCTTTTGACCAAAACCTTTTGGGCCCCAGTCATTGTATAAGACCCACTGTGTTTTCAAAAAACCTCGGCGCGATCGTCGCCTTTTCAGCAAAATAACTTTGGGCCTCTCCTTGAGTTGTAAGCCCCATCTCTTGTACAAAAATAAACTTTGGGCCTCTCCTTGAGTTGTAAGACCCAGCCCTCTTTGTAAATACAATAATTTGGGCCTCAGCCATTGTATAAGTCTCGATACAATTTTCAAAACAACGGTACTGTAGCGCAAATTTTTGCGTGGTTGTGAAGCACTATCGCTTTGGGGTACTACAGCTCGATTCATTTTTTATCCTATTGAAGCTGATGAAGGAAGGAAAATAGATGTCTCCAATTAACCCTGCTTGTAAACTGAGTTTGAACAGATGACTGTTGGTTTACAAATGCTACAAAGATTGTGGGTCTCTCTTAGGTTATTTTGTTAAAATAGTGCCCGGGCGATTGGTGGGAGTTTAAGACTGATGTTTTTCGATTGATATGTGAGGGTACGGGATTTGGGTTTTGGATTAGTGTGCTCACTAAGATTTTTCTTTCAATCTTATGCCTACGTATTCCTGTTTACCGAAACAGGGAAATCAGAGCGATCGTAGTTCCTCCTATTCTATGGGAGGAAATGGTGTTTTGGTGTCTTGTTCAAAGCCCAAGACGTGAAGTTGAAAAGGTGGTTTATATCTTGTTCAAAGCCCAAGATGTGAAGCTGAAGGGTCTATTTGTATCTTGTTCGAAGCCCAAGATGTGAAGCTAAAAAGGTGTTGTCTTTAGAGAGAATTTGTCATCTCTAAAGGGGGTATGTTTGTCACAATTGTTGGGTGACTGACTATAAAGGAGGATTACTTTAACCGGGATATGTGAATCCTAGCAATGCCCTAATTTCCTTTATAGGGGGTTTTAACCTGAAGGAGAAGACTTTAACTCAGTGTAGAGTAATGCTATCTTTCCTTAGGAATTTCTCATGCTAAAAGAGGGACAGTGGCGTGGATGTAAATAATCCAGAGGCTTGCCGCTTACAGCAATTAGATTAAAGGAGTTGTTGATGTTTGTATCCTACGAACGAGGCACAGTTTTGATGCTAAAAGGTTGATTGACTCAACCGGAGTTTTTCTTATACAAAGCCTAAGAGGAGGCTATTGACCCAACAAGAGGATGCTTTTGTGTCTCGTACGAAGCCCGAGAGGGAGGCTAAAAGGGTTGACTCAACAAGAGAGTGCTTTTAGATGTGTCTTGTACGAAGCCCAAGACGGAGGCTAAAGGTTGACTCAACAAGAGAGTCTTTTATACTCAACAAGAGAGTGTTTTGTATCTCGTATGAAGCCCGAGATGGAGGCTAAAAGGATTATTGACTCAACCAGAGAGTCTTATTGTATCTCATACGAAGCCCGAGATAGAGGCTAAAAATGTTTGACTCAACAAGAGAGTCTTTTTGTATCTCGTACGAAGCCCGAGATAGAAGCTAAAAATGTTTTACTCAACAAGAGAGTCTTTTTGTATCTCGTACGAAGCCCGGGATAGAGGCTAAAAGGATTGTTGTTTCGGTTGAGTGACAGGTCCAGTAGGTTGGTTAAAAGAGAAAATCAGTTCTTATAAAGAGACTGATTAAAGGTAAGGCTATGCTTTAGGATTGATCAGAGGATCAGGGTTATTTCCTGTTCTTTAAGGAAATGGGTAATCCAGAGGGTATTGGAGATTGTCCGAGTCTACTGGTGTTTTTTCCTACTTGAGAATGCCTTCGAGACTCAAGGAGATTAGACTGTCCAAGTCTAGAGTTTTATCTTTTGTACTATGCTTAAAGAAATAGTAGTAGTATATTCACGGTAGAAAGATCTAGACTCTTTGAAAGACTGTTCTATTAAGATGACTAATTTATGTTCCTATACCTCTTAGGAGGTCGTCGGGACAATTTGTACGAAGCCCAAGAGGAGGCTGGAAACTTTTAAGAAGCCGAGGGACAATTTGTATGAAGCCCAAGAGGAGGCTCTCTTCCCGAAGGAAGAATCCTTATACGAAACCTAAGAGGAGGTTGTGAATACTTCTAAGAAGCCGTAGGGTCCTTGTACAACGCCCAAGAGGAGGCGGGGATGCTTTTAGGAAGCCTGTGGGTCCCCAAACCCTGAGAAGTTCAAGACATGCCATTCACCGAGAATGGATCAAGCCAGGAAATTCTGAGAATTTGGAAGAAACTCAAGAGATGCCATTCACGGAGAAAAGATCATCTCTGGGGAGTAGAGTCTCTTTGACAACTTCTAAAGGTGACAGTATGAGAAAGGGTTCAAAAAGAATCTGCCTTTCACATCTCCATATTGTTTAACCCCAAGAGGAGGGAAGACTGTGTCTGGTAATCCTATGGGGATCTAGTTTTGTCTATTTAAGAGTGATCAACAGGGCTTAGTGCTAGACGTAGTTGCCGGGGAAACTCTAAATATCTATACTAGTATTACACAGTTGATATGAGTTTATGAAAGAAGACTTACAGTGAAACAGCCCCACAATATAGTTATATGTATATGAAAGCGGATAAAGAAAGCATATAAACACTTACTCGGTTGTAGAGCTTCCATACTGTTTGGTTAGTTGTTCAACAAAGAAAGATTGAAAACAATAGTATATTCAAAATTAATGGAGAAAGTATTTTGAAAAGATGTTGGGTCTTACAGCTCAAGGAGAAGCCCAGGGTTTATCAGTGATAGCACTGTCGTTTTGTACAGAGGGACTTATACAAGTGACTGAGGCCCAAGAAAGGTTTTCTGTACAAGGGAATGGGTCTTACACTCTCTCAAGAGGCCCAAGTGTTTAAAAAAATAATGGGGCTTACAACACGAGGGTAGGCCCAGATGATTGGTTTTTTTTATTGGCGATCGCGCCGAGGTTTTCTTTTAACGAATAGGGGCTTACACAATGTCTGAGGCCCAAAACGTTTTGGTTAAAAGGTGATTGGGTCTTACACTCTAATAGAGGCCCAAAAGATTTATTTTTGTACAAGTGGTGGGGCTTACAGCTCAAGGAGATGCCCAGAGTCATTTGTTTGAAAATGGCAATCGCGCCGAGATTTTTGAAAACGCGGTGGGTCTTATACAATGCATTGAGGCCCAAAATGGTTTGGTTTTCAAAGGGGGTTGGGTCTTACACTCTAATAGAGGCCCAAAAGATTTTGAATGGGTCTTATAGCTCGAGGAGAGGCCCAGGGTTTGTTTTTCAACGGACGATGATCGCGTCGAACTTTTTTGAAATACAACGGGACTTATACAATAAGTGAGGCCCAAAAATAGGTTTGTATTTACAAAGGATTGGGTCTTACACTCTATTAGAGGCCCAAAAGTGTTAAAAATTGTTTGATGAGGGTGAAAATCAAAGAAACCCTAATTTGTTATTCTTTAAAAGTAAATATTTAAAGAAAATCAAATAAAATACCAAATAAGTTTGAATAAACCATTTGTGATTTTTGTTTAAGGTTTGATAAATGAGGGATTAATCACAAGATGAATTAAAACTCACTTGGTTTTGATTTTCAAAGTAAATATTCACTTTTAAAATGTTTAAAAACATTAAAAAGGAATTTATTCACAAAAATACTAATTATATTAAATAAATAATATAAACTTAATTTTTTTGTGGAATAAAATATTTCAACATTTTTGTGATTTTTTGCAAAAAGAACCTTTAAAAAATAATTAAAATTGAAAGAGTTATTAATTTTTCAATTAATTAATAAAACATGAAAATATTGGAAAAAATAGCAAAAATGTGAGAAAACACAAAATGGCATGGGTGGGGTTTGAACCCACGACCTCAAGGTTATAGGGCGCGCGCCTTACCACTGGGGTGGTGATACATCCATTGCTTGAAGTGAAACCACAAATATACAAGGCTTGTCTTGTTTTTGGCCTGGCCCAAGGCAAGGCAAGGCAAGTTTTGGGTCAGAAACGTGAAGGTCATAACTTTCTCATTTCTCCATGGTTTGAGACAAAAATTTATATGCATCTGGCCTAGAATTTCACAAGGAATCCAATGGTGGTGGTATTTTTTTCAGATCATACTCCCTCCTTAAAACCCGATAGTGGTTTTGAAAAAGGCCTATAATTGCATTTTCTATGCTACACTTTGATACAGGCATGAATTACATGATGAATTGGTTCAAACACATCATATATAACATGTATGAGGTGTCTATGATCAGTGGACTTCAAAGCAATGCATATTTTGGAAAGTTCAAGTCATGATGCTTACCTCTTTTTGAGCTTTTGGAGTTTTCTGTGCAATCTGCCAAACTTCTTGTTCCAGAAATGGTTTGATGCTTTGGACAATCTCAAATGATCCCTTAGAAGCTTTTAGGATGGTTGGAATCAGCTGGAACCTGCAAAAACACAAACTGGCCCTTTCTTGCAAAAAGGGTTAAAATGACCAAAATGGCAACTCTCTCAAATGGTGTTCCGGATGGGGGGAATGATTTGGGACAGTTCAAGGATGTTATTTGGAGTGTGTTTAAGGTTTTATCTGGTTTGGAAAGTGACTGAATCAAGACATGGCTTGAAAAATGCACAAAAGGCCTATTTTGAGGTTTTGAGAGGTGACTTTGTGATTTTGGTGTTACGGGTCACTTTTGATAGTTTGGATCACCTACATATGATGTTTATGAGGTGTTAGGATCATGAGTTGTGATGGAAATACTCTCTAACTCAAAAACTCAGAGTTACCTTGCTAAAGAAGGCATTTTGGCCTAAAGAGAGGGATTTTGAGGAAAGCATCTGTTTGATGGCTTTGGTGTACTCAAACTGAGCACAAATGAGCTCTATTTATAGTAGAGCAAGTTTGTTTTGGGATCAATAGTGAGTGGTAACTGCAGCAGAGGTTTGGCCAATGTTGAGCAATGAGAATCCAAGTCTCCTCTAGCCATTGACTAGAGGTTAGGGCACAGGGCTGTGGTTCCCTTGGTCTTGGATAAGTCTTGACTGAATTCAGTAGCAAATGTGTCAGTTCATGCCACCTTGGTGTATGTATTGAATGCTCCAATCCAAAATTGGAGTCTTGTCTCTCTTTTAGGCAATTCTAGGTTTGGCATGCTACTTCTTATTCCAAGTACTTTGGAGGCTTGGCTTAGTGTTTGTCCCCTTTAAATTTGATTCTCAGATGTGTCCAAAGTGATGACAAGGCTTGGAATTATCTGATTTTGCCAAATCGAGCAAAAATGCAAAATTCTGCCTAGCCTTGGCAGTTTTCAGCAAGGCATATTGCCATTGTCATATCTCATGGCCCAAGTGGAATTTGGTGATGTTCTTGGCCATTTTGGAAAGCCCTCATATGATACAACAACTTTTTTGATCATATTTAGTTTTGATACCTTTTGGATCCAAGTGAAAAATCCCT
Organism: Lathyrus tuberosus; assembly: GCA_022829125.1. Lineage (NCBI taxonomy): Eukaryota > Viridiplantae > Streptophyta > Magnoliopsida > Fabales > Fabaceae > Lathyrus > Lathyrus tuberosus. The sequence goes on along the minus strand of JALAZF010000176.1, from coordinate 10,215,557 downwards.
GTACATTTGGAAAAAAGTGAAGGCAGATTCTGACTTAGTGAAAATTTCACTAAGTGTTGGAAAAAAGTGACATTTTTACTTTTTGTGATCTTGATAATTCCATAACTCAAAATCCATGATAAATTTGGAAGGAGGTCAGTTCTAAGCTTTTGTAGAGGGTAATGAGATCTACAAATCAAGCTTTGGATGGGGAAAAATGGCTTTGTGGTTTAGGAGTTATGATTCTCCAAAGTTGGTACCCTTGCCACTTTGTTCATAACTTAGAAAATTTTCTAAGTTTTTATAGTTACCCCTTTTACAAGTTATCCCACTTTTCTTGATTTTTCTTGATGAATGATGATTCAAATCATACATTAACATCAATTTAGGGTTAAAAACCCATTTTTGTGAAAAATCTCAAAAAGTCAAAGTTGACTTTTGTGCACAGTTGACTTTTTGTCAGATGAATTCCAAACTATGCAATCCTCTATGAAATCAAGTCCTTGACCTAAATCAAACTTGATGGATTGATTTCATAGGTGTTATAGGGTGTATTGAATCATGTCCTAGGGTTTGGGAGCATGTCCTGGTCAAAAGTCAAAGCTACAGTTGACTTTTCTCGTGAAACCCTAATTGTGGTACGGATGAAATTGAGACTTGCTGCTCAAGCTTCCTGGATCAATCCATTGTTACAAATGGATCAATGTGGTATGTTGTAGACCCTCAAATCATGTCTTGAGGTCTTGGCTCATGATTTGTCCCAATAGTCAACTTAGGGGTGAATTAGGTCAAGAAATCCTAATTCCTGATTTTTGATGTATGCATCCCCTGAGGTCAAATTGACTTGATGCTTGGGCCCATGAGGTTCCATGGATTATTTTAGGATATGATTTGAAGCATTGGCTCATGCCCAGCGGAAAATTTCCATCTGGAGGCCCTGGTCGACTAAACCCTAATTTGGTGACACTAGCGATCTTGAGGCTTGATCCACCTGGAAGGCAGCAGCCTTGTGCTTAATCCTTAAAGTGGGAGCCCTATTGATCCATTGTAGATATTTGGGAGGTTAGACAAGTTGAAGATCATGTCATTTCTTGATTGATCCTTTGTCTAAGAACTCTGAGAGGGCTTGAAACCCTAATTTTGACTGTAGTAAGTGCTCACCCATCTTTGGGGAGACTGATGAGGCAAGATGGTTCATCCATACTGTGATGATGATTTGCATAATGATGGGAAATCTTAGTGGTCAAAATTTGGGGTATGACATATGCCCCTATTTAATCTTCTTTGACCCGAAGGTGTGAATGGCGAAGGTATTCGGGCATTCAGGGTGCAAGAGGATTAAATATCGGAATACCCAAAATTTTGATGGTGATTATGAATGGTAGCTTACACATTCATCCTCTTTTGTTAAGCAATGATGCTTAGAAAAGGTAAAAACTTCCCCTCGATCCTGGTTTCCTACCAAGGAACTGGTCTTAGTTTCTGATGCAAACTTCCCCTCGATCCTGGTTTCCTACCAAGGAACTGGTCTAAGTTTCAGAAGTAAACTTCCCCTCGATCCTGGTTTCCTAACAAGGAACTGGTCTTAGTTTCTGATGTAAACTTCCCCTCGATCCTGGTTTCCTACCAAGGAACTGATCTAAGTTTCTGAAGTAAACTTCCCCTCGATCCTTGTTTCCTACCAAGGACCTGCTCTCATTTTCTTTTGTCAATAAACTTTTCTTGACAAGGGACGCTATTCGTAGTGGTTTTCCTCAAACTTCTCGCCGAATTTTCCTGGGGAGATGCCATTTGATAGAAAAAATTTGATGTCAGACTCGCTGGGGAACCCATTCGCCTGAGTTGTAGAGGTGTACAAACTTCTCTGTTTGGAGACACCATTTTCCGACTCTACTGGGGAAAACAAGTCTCTTGTGTAACACCCCCTTCTACACCCCTAGGCTATTAAAGCGATAACAATTAATCAGAGTATAATTAAAACTTCACGGCATAGACGGAGGAGTCACATCAATTGAAACAAATACACATACACCTGCTCATAAAGATATGCAACAATTCAGGTAGCAAAAAACAAAGGAACAAAGTTCCTAACACCCACAATTCAGATACAGAATAAAAGCGGAAAATCTATACTGAATCTCATATATATATATCACATAAAGAGTTTGTCTGTCATATACAACAATTTATACATATACAATCCCAAAGATACATGTATACATAATACAAAATAATCACACTCGATCTCCCCGACTACCCGGTGCCACATATCAGAGCCGACCGACAAAAGAATGAAGACTCAAGCTTCACAAAAAGACCTCCAGCATCTAATCTGCAATGCCTCGTAGAGCATTAAAAATAGCAGAAGGGTGAGAAACACAATCATAATATAATTGCATATAATTATATATAACACAAAAATACACATATAAAATATTCTCACCATAACTTATACCAGAATTCAATCACAAAACCACTCAATGTATATTTCATATATCCCTCACCAAGGTATACCAACCATACACAATACACATATCACCAACATATATACACATATCAACTCATCAATTACATTCACAATTCCACACACAATAACTCCATTCATGATTTTCCACACATAAAGCATACATTCACAATTCTCACACATAATCCATCCATTCATGATTTATGCAAATGCACAGAGACCGACACAACGACTCTATGCAATGCACAGGCGGTACCATCCACCCATCATTCTCAACACTAGTTCACTCAGGAACTATTGGAACCATCGCTTGTCACTGAGGACCACTCAAGTAACACCCCGTCGGGAAAACGATGTTCCCCGTCGCTTTTGGTCCTCTTTGTATAAGGCGCACGACGTTTATGGATCGCTTTCAGTCCTCTTTGTATAAGGCGCACGATCCAATCGCTTTCAGTCCTCTTTGTATAAGGCGCACGATCTTCTATAATCATCGCTTTCAGTCCTATTTGTATAAGGCGCACGATGTTATAGCGGATTCCCTCTGGAACCGTTTCGTCGCTCACACCCACTAGGGCACACGACATCATCCATCACCAACATGCATATCATGATGCTTGACATACAATGACTCATGAAATTCAAATGCATATATATACACATCCATAATCATGCATATATCATCAAATACAACACATTGCATTTACCAGCTCTTAGGTCACAAACCATCATCACAAGTCATACAACATTCATATCAATAGCATATTGCATAATATACATCAACTACACACACTTACAATAGTACAAGTTAAAAAAAAGACACCATTCCAATTCTCGACATAATTAAATTGGCCACTAATCTCCAAACCAATAATATAAGAAATAACATGTCAAAAGCTTCCCGACGCATCAAACCACGCCTCAAACCGACTCACGGATCAAAAGTTATAAAGAAAACAAATTGGGAAAAACTGTCACATTCGCATTGCGAAGCTCCTAGCGAGCCCTTCGCTTCTTCATTCGCAGTGCGAATGTCCCAGCGAACCAAGTCAGAAAGGAAAATAGCCTAAAATTCTCCTAACGTTCACAATGCGAACCATCCAGCGAATCTTCGCTTCCCCATTCGCAGTGCGAGTTCCCCAGCGAACCAAGTCAGAGAGTAAAACAACACAAAACAACACAATGTTCGCAGTGCGAACCTCTGGCGAATTCTCTCCCACACCTTCGCAGTGCGAACAGCCAGCGAATGCTCGCTTTCCCCTTCGCTAGGGGATTCGCAGTGCGAACCTGGGAAAACCAGAAAACCCAGCAGCGCTGTTACATACCCCAAACCTATATTTTCACCACCAAAACACATCCAAATCAACACATAACAATCAAAACATAAACTAATCATGGTAACTAGTATTCTACAACATTTACATCGATTTCCAACCGCGAAAACATCGATTTCTGCTCGATTATCACATTTCGACCTATATCTAAAAACCAATAAAACTACCACACCATCATACATAATCATACACAAACATAGTATAATCGAGTTTCGCACCCTTACTCGATTAAATCGCGTTTGAAAAGTCGGTTGAATCGGTTCCTAAATTCTCCAAGTTTTCTCTCTTTCTCCTTTTCTTTCTCTTTTCTTTCTTCCTCTTTTTCTTCTCTTCTTTTTCTTTCCTTTCTATTTTCTCTCTTTCTATTTCTATTATATTAACTTAAGAAAAATTAAAGTGAAATGACCAAAATACCCCTACACTCAAATATCTCGCAAACGTTCCCAAAACCCGATAAAACATAATCACGATGAAAAATAATATATTTTCAAATAAATGTCAGAAATAAAGTAATATAATAATAAAATAATCAAAACGACTCAATTAAATAAAAATAACTAAAACTGGGGCGTTACAACTCTCCCCCACTTGGAAATTTTCGTCCTCGAAAATATTACCTGAGACGAACAACTCTGGATACGACTCCCGCATCCGACTCTCCAACTCCCAAGTCAAATTGCCCTCATCAGCGCCTCCCCACGCCACCTTCACAAGTGCAATTTCCTTGCCTCTTAACCGCTTCAACTCGCGATCCAAAATCCCAACTGGTAATGCCTCAACCGTAAGGTTCTCCCTTACCTCAACCTCGTCCATCAGAATCACATGCGACGGGTCTGGAACATACTTCTGAAGCTGTGAAACATGAAACACATCATGCAAATTCGACAGACTCGGCGGCAACGCCACCCTATAAGCCACAGCGCCCACTCTCGCGGATATCTGGTAAGGACCAATAAACCGAGAAGTAAACTTCTTCGACTTCAATGCACGACCAACACCCGTCACCGGCGTAACTCTAAAAAATACATGATCGCCCTCTTGAAACTCAAGATCTTTCCTCCTTCGATCATGATAACTCTTTTTCCTACTCTGAGAAGCCTTCATTTTCTCACGAATAAGTCTCACCTTTTCTGTAGTCTGTTGAATCAATTCCGGTCCAACCACTGAACTCTCACCAGATTCGTGCCAACACAACGGTGTTCGAAATCTTCGTCCATACAACGCTTCAAACGTGCCATTCCAATACTCGAATGGAAACTGTTATTATACGTGAATTCAATCAACACAAGATAACTATCCCACGCATCACCCTGTTCAAGAACACAAGCTCGTAACAAATCTTCCAATGACTGAATCGTTTTCTCCGTCTGACCATCCGTCTGCGGATGATAAGCCGAACTCAATCTCAATTTAGAACCCAACGCCTTTTGTAAACTTTCCCAAAATCTCGAGGTAAACCTCGGATCTCGATCTGAAATAATGTTCAACGGAACCCCATGCAACTTCACAATCACACTGATATAAATCTCTGCCAACCTCTCCAAAGAAAAACTGATGTCAATCGGAATGAAATGAGCCAATTTAGTCAGCCTATCCACAACCAACCAAATCGCATTATGTCCCCGTTGAGTGTCCGGCAACCCTGTCACAAAATCCATAGAAATGCTATCCCATTTCCACTCAGGAATATCCAACGGTTGCAACAAACCACTAGGCTTCAGATGTTCTATCTTAGACTTCTGACACGTCAAACATGCATACACAAACTGAACCACATCTCTCTTTAATCCAGACCACCAGAAAATCTTCTTCAAATCTTGGTACATCTTATTAGCTTCCGGATGTATACTCAAACTACTCCGGTGTCCTTCCTCCAAAATCATCCTTTTCAACTCCGAATCATCAGGAATACAAATTCTGCCTCGGAACCTTAAGACACCTTTACTATCCACTTTAAAGTCCTCATTTTCACTCTTACCTCCAACCGTCATCAAATCCACAAATTTCACATCCAATTTCTGTTTCTCACTAACCGTCAACAGAAAATCATTAGTAACCTTCAACATACCAAGCCTTACACTGTCAGACGTCAATTCACATACCAAACTCAAATCTCTAAACGATTCCAAAAGTTCCCACTCCTTAACCATCAAAGCGGACATATGCAATGATTTCCGGCTCAACGCGTCGGCTACCAGATTAGCTTTACCCGAATGGAAATTCAAGCTAAAGTTGTAGTCCTTCAAAAATTCCAACCATCTACGTTGCCTCATATTCAACTCTTTCTGATCAAATAAGTATTTCAAACTTTTATGATCACTAAAGACCTCAAATCTTGCATCGTAGAGATAATGCCTCCAAATCATCAACACAAAAACCACAGCCGCTAACTCAAGATCATGAGTAGGATAATTTTTCTCATGTACCCTCAATTGCCTCGAAGCATAAGCTACCACCTTACCTTCTTGCATCAACACTCCACCTAGACCGATCAAAGATGCATCACAAAACACCACAAACGGTTCTGTAGGATTCGGCAAAATCAAAATCAGAGCTGTCGTCAATCTTCTCTTTAGCTCATTAAAACTTTCCTCACACCGAATATCCCAAATGAACGCTTGCCCTTTACAAGTCAACTGGGTCAATGGAAGTGCTAACTTAGAAAAACCTTCAATGAACCTTCGATAATATCCGGCTAATCCCAAAAAGCTTCTAATTTCAGTAACAGATCTCGGAGCCTCCCATTGTAGAACTGCTTCTACTTTAGATGGATCCACAGCAATACCATTACCTGAAATCACGTGACCAAGAAAACTCACTTCCGACAACCAGAATTCACACTTGGACAACTTGGAAAAAAGTTTCCTTTCCTTCAAAACCTGCAACACAACACACAAATGCTCCGCATGCTCCTCCCGAGACTTAGAGTAAATCAAGATATCATCAATAAACACAACAACAAAACGATCCAAATGCTCGTGGAAAATACGATTCATGTACTCCATAAACACACCTGGCGCATTAGAAACCCCGAACGGCATCACAGAATATTCATAATGACCGTAACGTGTCCTAAAAGCCGTCTTCTGAATATTTTCCTCTTTCACCCTTATTTGATGAGAACCTGATCTCAAATCAATCTTACTAAACACACACGCACCTACCAACTGATCCATCAGCTCATCAATTCTCGTAAGTGTATACTTATTCTTAATCGTCACCTTATTCAACTGGCGATAATCAATACACAATCGCATACTTCCATCTTTCTTTTTCACCAATAAAACTGGAGCACCCCAAGGCGACACACTCGGCCTCACAAATCTCTTTACCAACAATTCGTTCAATTGCTTCTTTAACTCAACCAACTCAGATGCCGACATTCAATATGGTGCCATCGATACAGGTCTAGTACCAGGAACTAGATCTATAGAAAACTCAACCTCTCTCTCTGGCGGCACATCTGAAATATCCTCAGGAAACACTTCCGGAAAATCACACACAACAGGTAGGGGTGGGAATAGGCCAGGCCGGCCTACAGGGGCCTATAGCCTAGCCTACTTAAGGCCAGGCCAGGCCAGGCTTTTTTAATAAAAAGGTCAGGCTTAGGCTTTTTTAAAAGCCTATTTAATTAAATAGGCCAGGCTTAGGCAATTAAAAAAGCCTATGAAGCCTTATAGGCCGGCCTATATTTTCATATATATTAAAAATATGCTAAATAGGTTGTCCAATATATGAATATATATTAGAAAAAAGGATACATATATTGACCTATATATGCATATATATTAGAACAAAGGCTAAATAGGTCGGCCTATATATGTATATATAGGTCAGCCTATAAAGCTTCTTAAATAATATGGAATAATTGAGAACCATAATGAGAATAAGGCTTATAAATAGGCTTTTGATCAGGCCAGGCTTTTAAAAGGCCAGGCCAGGCCAAAAAAGACAGCCTATAATAGGCCATAGGCCAGGCTCAGGCCTTTTAAGTTTATCGTAGGCCAGGCCCAGGCCTTATAAAGCCTAGCCTAGCCTAGCCTATTTCCACCCCTAACAACAGGAAACACATCGAGTGAAACTTGACTATCCACAGTCAATGATGCAAACAACCCAAACAACTGAGCTTCATCCGCCAAAAGTTTCTTCAACTCTTTGGTAGATAAGAAACTCGAGTCTTCGTCTTCTTCAAGAGAAGGAAACCTTACTAGCTTATGATAACAATCAATATGAACCCGATTAAACTGCAGCCAATTCATTCCCAAAACCACATCTAAACCCTCCAACAGCAAACACACCAAATCCATCTCAAATTCTTTACCATAAATGGTCAAAGGACAACTTAAACAAACCAACGAAGTAGTTACCGACCCCATTGCTGGAGTATCAATAACCATCTCTCCATCCATCGAAGACAACACAAGGTTCAAACGCTTCGCGCACTCAGACGAAATAAACGAATGAGTCGCTCCAGTATCAATAATAGCAACTAAAGGCGTACTATTAATAAAACAAGTACCTCTGATTAGACGATCTGCACTTGTAGTCTGAGTTCCTGCCAAGGCAAAAACTTTTCCACCAGCTGGAGTTTGCTTCGGTTTCGGACACTTTGTACTAATATGACCAGGTTCACCACAATTGAAACACTTCGCCACATTCTTCCTCTTGCACTCAGCTGCAACATGCCCTAAACCTCCGCAATTAGAACACTTCCTCAAATATTTCCTACATTCAAACTGACGATGTCCCACTTCACCACATCTATAACATCTCAAAGAATTAGACATACCTCCTCCACTTGGCCTTTTCTCAAAGTTACCCCTTTGTTTACCTTTATCAGCTGGTGTCACATACGGACCACTACGAAATGGTTGTTTCCCTCTCCTCTCGCTCACACTCTTATAGTGAGTAGAACGAGCCTTACTATCTTCCTCATAAATCCTACAACAGTCCACCAAATCAGAAAACCTCCTTATCCTCTGATATCCAATTGCCTGCTTAATCTCAGGACGCAATCCATTCTCAAACTTCACACACTTAGAAAACTCCGCAGTCGCTTCCGCATAATGTGGATAAAACTGCACAAGCTCCACAAACTTAGCAGTATAATCAACAACAGACATACTACCTTGTTTCAATTCCAAGAACTCAATTTCCTTCTTTCCTCTAACATCTTCAGGAAAATACCTCCTCAGAAACTCAACGCTAAACACAGCCCAAGTGATCTCTTCCCCTGCAGCTTCCAACACATGACGTGTACTAACCCACCAATCAACGGCTTCTTCCAGTAACATGTGAGTACCCAGTCTCACCTTCTAATCCTCAGCACAATCCATCACTCGGAAGATTCTTTCAATCTCCTTAAGCCAAATCTGAGCACCATCAGGATCATATCTTCCTTTGAAGACAGGCGGTTTATTCTTCCTGAACTCATCATTACCCGCAACATTAGGTGCACCCTGCACAGCCCGAGCCATAGCTTGCATCGCAGCAGCTAAAGCAGCATCATTCCTACCAGCCATATTCTGTTCATTTCCAATAACAGCAACTATGGTTAAACAAATAGCTCACCGAACCACAAAGACCAACAAGGACTGACACAAACTCACACGGACTGGCTCTGATACCACTTAATGTAACACCCCCTTCAACACCCCCAGGCTATTAAAGCGATAACAATTAATCAGAGTATAATTAAAACTTCACGGCATAGACGGAGGAGTCACATCAATTGAAACAAATACACATACACCTGCTCATAAAGATATGCAATAATTCAGGTAGCACAAAACAAAGGAACAAAGTTCCTAACACCCACAATTCAGATACAGAATAAAAGCGGAAAATCTGTACTGAATCTCATATATATATATATCACATAAAGAGTTTGTCTGTCATATACAACAATTCATACATATACAATCCCAAAGATACATGTATACATAATACAAAATAATCACACTCGATCTCCCCGACTACCCGGTGCCACATATCAGAGCCGACGGACAAAAGAATAAAGACTCAAGCTTCACAAAAAGACCTCCAGCATCTAATCTGCAATGCCTCGTAGAGCATTAAAAACAGCAGAAGGGTGAGAAACACAATCATAATATAATTGCATATAATTATATATAACACAAAAATACACATATAAAATATTCTCACCACAACTTATACCAGAATTCAATCACAAAACCACTCAATGTATATTTCATATATCCCTCACCAAGGTATACCAACCATACACAATACACATATCACCAACATACATACATATATCAACTCATCAATTTCATTCACAATTCCACACACAATAACTCCATTCATGATTTTCCCCACATAAAGCATACATTCACAATTCTCACACATAATCCATCCATTCATGATTTATGCAAATGCACAGAGACCGACACAACGACTCTATGCAATGCACATACGGTACCATCCATCCATCATTCTCAACACTAGTTCACTCAGGAACTATTGGAACCATTGCTTGTCACTGAGGACCACTCAAGTAACACCCCGTCGGGCAATCGATGTTCCCCGTCGCTTTTAGTCCTCTTTGTATAAGGTGCACGACGTTTATGGGTCGCTTTCAGTCCTCTTTGTATAAGGTGCACGATCTGATCGCTTTCAATCCTCTTTGTATAAGGCGCACGATCGTCTATAATCATCGCTTTCAGTCCTCTTTGTATAAGGCGCACGATGTTATAGCGGATTCCCTCTGGAACCATTTCGTCGCTCACACTCACTAGGGCACACGACATCATCCATCACCAACATGCATATCATGATGCTTGACATACAATGACTCATGACATTCAAATACACACATATACACATCCATAATCATGCATATATCATCAAATACAACACATTGCATTTACCAGCTTTTAGGTCACAAACCATCATCACAAGTTATACAACATTCATATCAACAGCATATTGCATAATACACATCAACTACACACACTTACAATAATACAAGTTAACAAAACGACACCATTCCAATTCCCGACATAATTAAATCGGCCACTAATCTCAAAACCAATAATATAAGAAAGAACATGTCAAAAGCTTCCCGACGCATCAAACCACGCCTCAAACCGACTCACGGATCAAAAGTTATAAAGAAAACAAATTGGGAAAAACTGTCACATTCGCATTGCGAAGCTCCTAGCGAGCCCTTCGCTTCTTCATTCGCAGTGCGAATGTCCTAGCGAACCAAGTCAGAAAGGAAAATAGCCTAAAATTCTCCTAACGTTCACAGTGCGAACCATCCAGCGAATCTTCGCTTCCCCATTCACAGTGCGAGTTCCCCAGCGAACCAAGTCAAAGAGTAAAACAACACAAAACAACACAATGTTCGCAGTGCGAACCTCTGGCGAATGCTCGCCCACGCCCTCGCAGTGCGAACAGCCAGCGAATGCTCGCTTTCCCCTTCGCTAGGGGATTCGCAGTGCGAACCTGCGAAAACCAGAAAACCCAGCAGCGCTGTTACATACCCCAAACCTATATTTTCACCACCAAAACACATCCAAATCAACACATAACAATCAAAACATAACCTAATCATGGTAACCAGTATTCTACAACATTTACATCGATTTCCAACCGCGAAAACATCGATTTCTGCTCGATTATCACATTTCGACCTATATCTAAAAACCAATAAAACTACCACACCATCATACATAATCATACACAACCATAGTATAATCGAGTTTCACACTCTTACCCGATTAAATCGCGTTTGAAAAGTCGGTTGAATCGGTTCCTAAATTCTCCAAGTTTTCTCTCTTTCTCCTTTTCTTTCTCTTTTCTTTCTTCCTCTTTTTCTTCTCTTCTTTTTCTTTCCTTTCGATTTTCTCTCATTCTATTTCTATTATATTAACTTAAGAAAAATTAAAGTGATATGACCAAAATACCCCTACACTCAAATATCTCGCAAACGTTCCCAAAACCCGATAAAACATAATCACGATGAAAAATAATATATTTTCAAATAAATGTCAGAAATAAAGTAATAGAATAATAAAATAATCAAACCGACTCAATTAAATAAAAATAACTAAAACTGGGGCGTTACATCTTGAGAGACTGCTTTCACGCTTGGGGATATTACATCATACTTTTCTCGGGATCTTCCCGGAGAAATGCCATATGATGTTATCCAATTTTGAGGTGCTGATGACCTTTTGGTCAGCGGTTTTTTCGGGGAAAAACTGCTGTATTGCCGAATCTCTGCTTAAGAGGCTTCCTCTAGGGATTTTCATTAACCCAGGAAAGCGAAAATATCATCTTCAATGGCGAAGAGTGACGTCGGTTGAAGGTTCTCTGGTCTTTCAGAGGTTCAAGTTATCAAAGTGGTCAAGGGCCGACTTCATCCCAGAAATAAACTGGAGGAGAGAGATTGTTTAGACGCAACCTTTCCTGACTAGGAAAGAACTTGACAACTCGATTGAGAAGACTGTCACCACTACGGGACAAGACCGACTGGAGTGATAGTGATGCAATATGAATGTGAATGCAAATCAATGATGCATGATGTATGTATGTATATGCTGACAAAACTGACGCGGCATACAAACTAACGGATGAACATGACTGGATACTCGGCCACAGTGGCGCATGTAGAAATATCGCTGGTTCAAGATAGCAATTCTGCCTTGCTCAGGAGAAACGGTCCCTGTTGGGAGCGACGCTGGTCGAGCTTAGGAGATGAGAACTCGGCCGAAGAGGTCAGATGGAGCACTCGCATCTGACATAGCTAATCCTTCATTTAGGCATACTGGTTTAGAAGGAGTACTTTGATTCTGCACTTTGAGGCTCGAACAACTTTGGAGAAGCGATCGATGCTCTTTCGATGGTCAACCGTCAAAAGAAATTGCCATCTTTATTTTTAAAGCAGGAAAATTTTACAAGTAAATTCATTTTTTTTGTTTTATTTCAAGAATCGATGATCATGTTAAAAACATCATTCTGTAAAGCTAAAACAAACATGAATTGCAAATAAAAGCACAAGGGCTCAAATTTTATTGATAGGATGGAAATCAGCCAAACGCATGATTCCATAGAGTATTTACAAAGTTTAGCAAATGGTAATTTACGGGAAGAGGGCTACATTGAAACATAACGACCATTATCCTTCTACCAACTTTGAATTCGGGGCATCCTGAGCTTCTGTCAAAGATAATCGTGACTGGAGTTTCTAATGAATGGCATGACTGCTGAGGAGTTGAACTGATCAAACGTAGTTACTTGCCATTATCCCTAACTTTTTCCTGGATTGGACTTTGAGATTTCCAATCCACCGGGATGATTTTTTGACTTTGTCTCTAATTTTTGCCTGGACCGCCCTTTCGGGTTTTCAATCCACCGAGACGTTTTTTTTTAGTTTAGGCAGAGTATTTCTTGACTACATCAACATTTGTGGGGTAGGCAAATTCCTCTCCGTCCATGGTTGCAAGTCTCAAGGCGCCGCCTGAGAAAGCTTTCTTGACCACATAGGGGCCGTCATAATTTGGAGTCCATTTGCCCCGAGAATCAGTGAGAAATGATTGTATCTTCTTGAGCACAAGGTCTTCATTCCTGAAGACGCGAGATCGAACCTTTTTGTCAAACGCCCTCTTCTTTCTTTGTTGATACAACTGACTGTGGCATAGAGCCGTGATTCGCTTCTCTTCAATCAGATTCAGTTCATCGTGTCGATTTTGACACCATTCAACTTTTGTAAGCTTAGCTTCCATCAATACCCTGATTGATGGGATCTCTATTTCAATGGGGAGCACTGCCTCCATGCCATATACTAGAGAGAAAGGGGTTGCCCCTGTTAAAGTGCGGACAGATGTGCGATAACCGTGAAGAGCAAAGGGTAGCATCTCGTGCCAATCTTTGTAGGTTACAACCATCTTCTGAACAATTCTCTTGATGTTCTTGTTAGCCGCTTCTACCGCTCCGTTCATCTTTGGTCGGTAGGGAGATGAGTTATGGTGTTCGATCTTGAACTCTGCGCACAACTCTTTCATCATCTTATTGTTCAAGTTAGATCCATTATCAGTAATGATCTAGCTCGAAACACCATAACGGCAGATGATATTGTTTTTGATAAATCGGACCACCACTTGTCGGATTACATTAGCGTACGACGCTGCTTCGACCCACTTGGTGAAGTAGTCAATGGCTACCACGATGAACCGATGTCCGTTTAAAGCCTTAGGCTCAATCAAGCCAATCATGTCGATTCCCCATAAGGAAAAGGCCATGGGGAAGAAAGAACTTTGAGATGCGTTGGCGGTACATGAATTTTGTCGGAGTATATCTGACACTTGTGACACTTCCTCATGTACTTGTAGCAGTCGGATTCCATGGTCAACCAATAGTACCCTGCTCTCAGGATTTTCCTCACCATTGTGTGTCCGTTGGCATGAGTACCAAAGGATCCTTCGTGAATTTCTTTCATCAGCATGTCTGCTTCTGGTCTGTCTACACATCGGAGCAAGACCATGTCAAAATTTCTCTTATAGAGAGTATCACCGCTCAGGAAGAAACTGCCTGCCAGTCTTCTGAGGGTCTTTCTGTCTTTTCTTAGTGCCCCAGGTGGGTACTCTTGTTTCTAAAGGAAGCATTTGATATCGTGATACCAAGGTTTGTCGGCTATGACTACTTCAATCGTGAAGATGTAAGCGGGTCGTTCAAGGCGCATTACGTCGATCTTAGGTAGGTCATTCCATTGACCTACACTAATCATGGAAGAGAGAGTGGCTAATGCATCAGCCATGTGATTCTCCTCACAAGGGATGTGATGAAACTCAATTCTGTTGAAGAAGGGTAGCAACCTTCTCGCGTAGTCTTTGTAAGGAATCAATCCTGATTGGTATGTGTTCCAATCTCCTTTAATTTGATTGATAACCAGGGCTGAGTCGCCATATACGTCCAAGTTTTTGATCCTCAAATCAATCGCTTCCTCGAGACCCATAATACAAGCTTCGTATTCGGCCTCGTTATTCGTACACTTGAACGTAAGTCGGGCAGTGAAAGGAATGTGCTACCCTGAGGTGTTATGATGATTGCCCCAATTCCGTTTTCGTAATGATTGACAGCTCCGTCAAAGATAAGTCCCCATTGGGAACCTGGTTCGGGCCCTTCATTGGGTAGCGGTTCATCGCAGTCTTTCATTTTTAGATACATGACATCTTCGTCTGGGAAGTCAAACCCGATTGATTCCTGATCGTCAATCGGTTGATGAGCCAAGTGATCGGCTAAAATACTCCCCTTAACGGCTTTTTGAGCATGGTACTCTATGTCATATTCTGATAGGAACATCTGCCAACGCGCAATCCTTCCCGTGAGAGCAGGTTTTTCAAATACATACTTGATTGGATCCATTTTGGATACCAACCAAGTAGTGTAACGAATCATGTACTGGCGAAGACGCTTGGCTGCCCAAGCCAAAGCGCAGCAAGTTTTCTCAAGCATAGTGTACCGAGTCTCGCAGTCCGTGAATTTCTTGCTCAAATAGTAGATGCAGACTCCTTCCGTTTGGTTTCGTCTTATTGGCCAAGTACACATCCCATTGAGTCCTCTAGGACAGTGAGGTAGATAATCAGTGGTCTTCCTTCCACTGGAGGTGATAGAATCTGAGGGTTCAACAGGTATTCCTTGATACTGTTGAAGGTGGTTTGCTAGTCTTCTGTCCAAACACAATCCTGATTCTTTTTGAGTAATTTGAAAATCGGCGCACAAGTCGCGGTCATGGGGAATATAAATCTGGAGATGTAGTTCAATCGTCCTAGGAATCCTCTGACTTGTTTTTCAGTTTTCGGAGAAGGCATTTCTCGAATGGCCTTGACCTTGTCAGGATCAATCTCAATTCCTTTCTGGCTGACGATGAACCCTAAAAGTATCCCTGAACGGACACCGAAGGTGCACTTGTTGGGATTCAAACGAATGTTTTACTTTCTCAACCGCTCGAATAGTTTTGACAGGTGGGTCACATGCTCCTCTTCTGTTTTAGATTTGGAAATCATGTCATCGACATATACCTCGATTTCCTTGTGTATCATGTCATGAAACAGAGTAGTCATGGCCCTTTGATAGGTCGCCCCGGCGTTCTTCAAACCGAAAGGCATTACCTTGTAACAAAAGGTACCCCATGGGGTAATGAACTAAGTTTTCTCCATGTCTTTCGGCGCCATTTTGATTTGATTATAGCCTGAGAATCCATCCATGAAGGAGAAAATTTTGAACTTTGTTGTACTGTCTACCAGCATGTCAATGTGGTAAAAGAAAGTCGTCCTTTGGACTAGCCTTGTTTAGATCTCTGTAATCGACACACATTCTGACTTTTCCGTCCTTTTTCGGAACTGGTACTATTTTGGCTAACCATTGAGGATATTCTGACGTGGCAAGGAAACTCGCGTCAATCTGTTACTGCACTTCCTCTTTGATTTTGATGGCCATGTCCGGTTGAGTCCATCTCAACCTCTGTTTTACTGGCGGACATTCCGATCTCAATGGTAAATGATGTTCCACGATGCTGGTATCCAACCCTGGCATATCCTGATAGGACCAAGCGAATACATCGGGGAATTCTTTGAGAAGCTTTACCAAACCCTCTCTGGCAGTTGGACTGAGCAGTGCCCCAATCCTGATTTCTTTTCTCTGTTTTTCCTAACCTAAGTTTATCGTGTCCAACGGCTCTTTATGAGGTTCAATGGACCTTTCCTCCTGTCTGAGTAATCGGGAGATCTCTTCTGGAATTTCGTCGTCATTTTCTTCTCCAGCCCCAAATACCGGGAACTCAAAGTTGGGAGAAGGCATCGGATCGTATGTTTCAACGGGGTTTAAAACAAGCAATCTGCATGACATGATGATTTGTGTTTAGAAGAGATAGAGTGAAAATGCAAAAGTGTGTGCAATGTATTTCTTTTACTGCTTGTTTTTATTATTGAGTTGTTTTTAGGATTACCATTTTCTGAGAAAAGCAAAAAGAGAAAACAGCAATTAATGCGGAAATTACAGAACGACGTTATTTTATTAATGAACAAGTCGATTCTTGAAATTACAGCCCTATAAAACAAAACTCTGTCGCTTTGGGCAAAGCAAAGAGGGAAATTTACAGAAAGTGAGCCCTATCAAAACATCCGTTTCACCTGGGCAGGGTGAAAGGTTAAAGACGACAATTACTTTGACTTATGAACAATCTTCGGAACATCGACAACAACCCATTGGCGGCGAACTCCTCGGTGAATCACAAAGTCTGGCACCTTCCTTGATTTGTCTTCAGAAATAACGTTGATTTCCGGTGGAGCAGGATCATTGGAATCTGTCTCCCAGGAAGAGTTGTCGTATGAGGATTCCTCTGTTGTATTTTGCATAGCATTTGTGCTCTCAGGTAGATCTCCCCATCCAGTTGGATGGATGTCTTTGAGCCTGATACGAGAGCTTTAGGGAGCAGTGTACTTGACCATATAGTCGTATTTCCCACTTGGTTGTCCCAGGGTGTCCCACACTTCTTTGGAACTGGAGGAGTAATCCCTCTCGATGACGTTGACCTCGGGAAAAGCATAGTTCATGAATCCAAGTCCTGTAAACGTTGCAAATTCATCGTCATACTGGACGTTTTTTGAATGACCTGATTGTTGATCCCATGACATGGTGGAGACGCAGGTATTCTGTTCAATGATGCTCAGCTGATTTTCATTGTTCGGCTGATTTTCTTGCCCCAAGTCTCCTGGGTAAGGTTGCCAGATAGGCAGGCCATCCATTGCGCTATAATAGTTGTGGTCAAAGTTGTCTTTCATCAGAGTGTCCTCCTCTAATGAGTTTGGTGGAGCACGGCATCCTTCTGGATCACAATCTCCATATATCATTCCGACATCTGACCTGGGTATAAATCTCGGACTATGTGTAGGAAAGCAAAAGGGAATCTGCGTTTCGTCCTGAGACGCATAACCGTCCTTGTTAAGATAGGACTCTCATTCTTCCTTCATATCAAAGGAATCATCTTTATTGATGGTATGCACTTCTTGAGGCACTGGGTGAAGGAAACCTCCACTGTGGAAGAAGTCTTGAATAGGATGAAGACTTTTATTGCTGGTAGTAGCTGTCTGGGTACAGGTTGCAGAAAAACCAAGACCCTTCTTTGTTTTATTGTCAGTAGGAATGACTAGCTGTCCCCATCCTGTTGTATTGGTACTCTCGACCGCTTTGATAGCATCTTTGTATGAGGAAATGGAAGTTCCCTCTTCGGATTGATTGTCCTTGCTCACCGACAAGGCTTGGAACTGAGTTCCAATAACCTCCTCGGGTTCTACACCAGTAGATGATGATAAGTTACTCACGAGCAAGGCTTGTTCTCCACAGACCATGACAAGTTGGTTGTTCTGGACGAACTTTAACTTTTGGTGGAGGGTCGAGGTGACCACCCCAGCCTGATGTATCCAAGGTCTTCCTAATAAACAACTGTACGTTGCCCGGATGTCCATGACCTGGAAAGCGACTTGGAAAGTGTGAGGACCAATAGTTATGGGAAGGTCGACTTCGCCGATAACCGTTTTTCTGGACCCGTCAAATGCTTTGACGACGACCTCACTGGTTCTCATCGGGGGTCCTTTGAAGGATAATTGCATTAAAGTGGACTTCGGCATAACATTCAGGGCTGACCCTGTGTCTACCAGTACGCTGGCTAAAGCATCGCTCTAGCAGCTGACCGTGATATTGAGCGCCATGTTATGACGGCGACCCTCTTCAGGTAATTCCTCATCACTAAATCCCAAGTTATTGCAGGAAGTGATGTTAGAGACAATGCTATCGAACTGTCTGATTGTACATCCTGTTCCACAAAGGCTTGCTCTAAGACTTTCTGTAGAGCCTCCCTGTGCGCTTCTGAACTGAGTAAAAGTGACAGCACATAGATCTTTGAAGGAGTTTGTAACAGTTAATCAACAATGTTGTATTCACTCCTTTGGATGAGCTTCAGCATCTCATCATCGTTTTTTGAAAGGTCGGGATTACTGGATTGACCGAATGGTGGATTGGGAACTTCTGTCTGAGGTTCCTTTTCTTTGTTAAGTTCTCTAACTCCTCGGTTGAAGATTCGACCACTCCGTGTTACTCGAATGATGTCTGCAATATTCACGACGGGGGGTAATGGAATTTCCTTTCCATTCTCGACTGTTGTTGCACCATATTTGTAAGGGATAGCCTTAGTTGATTCATACGGTAATGGTCCCGGTAGATAGATAACTATGGGAGCCTTCTGATTTTTCCGACCATCGTAAGAAATTTCGATCCGTTCCTGGTTGGGAACTCTCGATTCGTCAAGTAGAGGGATGATGGTACGAACATCCCTAGCCCTCTGATGATCAGAGATTACGACAACGTCCTCAATTTGATCAGTGAGGTAGTCCGGCACCCAGTTGATTGGTCCAGAACCCGGATATGGGCGAATCTCTCTACGATCCATCTAACCCTGAAGAGCTGCTCGCACAAGGTAACATCCTTGGTTACTTTTCGAACAGACTCCACAACGTTCATAGTTGTGTGGTGGCGCCTGGCCACGCCCGCTTTGATCGAACGTCCCGACTTTGATGCCGAGTAGGGTTCCCGTTGGTAATACTAATTTGCTGGGTGTCTTCATCCATATAGATTGGAAGCCACCAGTGGTCCAACAAGTGCTTAAGGGTTTCCTGGACAAGGGCACAGCCTTGATCGTTTTCGCAACCCGCCCTACAACTCTGATAATCATGTGATACCAGGAACCCGAGCCGGACCTGTTTAGCATGTAACTCCACTAGGCTGGTATTCATCAAGCGAATATCGAAGATTTGAATCATGTTGATCTGATAGGGATTCCTATCATGGTAGTCCTGGATCCATCTAAGATCTATCTGACGCTGGAGGGCCTCTTGTACAAAAGAGCATCCCTGTTTGTTTACCGAGCAAGTCAGACAGGAACTGTAATCGTGCCGCGGTAGATTATGATACTGGCTTTGCCTGGAATGCATCGCCACCAAGTTGACATTCATTGTACGGATGTCGTGGTTCTGAATGATGTTAGAATTCGTGTAAACCATGTTAACTCCACGAACTCGGTGCTCTTGGATCCATCCGCGATCCATCTGTTCTTGTAGAGCTGATTGCACCACAGAACATCCTCGATTGCTTTTAGAGCAGATATCACACTGGTGATAGTTATGAGGTGGCACATGGCCATATCTACTCTGTCTACAATGTATCTTGACCAGATTGGTCCTTAACAAGAGTACATCATGAATTTGATAGACGTTGTTAATCTCTCCCTCTATCAAATTGACTGTAGCTTTCTCGTGTTGAGGCAGCGGGTTTGTGAGAACATTAGGATTTGTATCCTTGAAAGATAAGACCCCGCTCCTAACAAGCTTTTGCACGTCGGATTTGAAATTGAGACAATTCTCTATGTTATGCTCTGGTCCTCCTTAATGGTAAGGGCAAGTCTGATCCACCTTAAACCAAAAAGGCGGATTTTCTGGTACTGTAAGAGGGGACTTAGTCTGGACATGCCCCTTAGCCAGTAGTAACGGAAATAGTTCTACGTACAATACGGGTATAGGATCAAATCCTGGTGGCCGCATTGTATGGTTGTTATTGTATGGAGGACAAGCCCGCTGAAGAGGCTGTTGAGTCCTTTGCTAATTAGGTTGGCTCTGCGCAACCTGAGGTTGATACGTAGAAATAGGCGCAGGATTGATAGCAGGAGTCACAGCCCGCTACTGGTTGATAACATCGCCTTTGCTTTCCGAGAGAGATATTCCCAATATCCTGCTCTTTTTTCTTAGGGAGAGCACTACCGTATCGCTTTGTACCACTTGATGATCCAGTGTCTTTGACTAGACGTCCCTCTCGGACGGATTCCTCAAGACGAACTCCCATACCGACCATCTCGGTGAAGTCACTGGGCGCACTGACAACCATTTTGTCGTAATAAAATGAGCTTAAGGTCTTTAAGAAGATCTTTGTCATCTCTTTTTCCTCAAGAGGTGGACAAATTTGAGCGGAAATTTCACGCCATCTCTGAGCGTATTCCTTAAAGGTTTCCTTGTCCTTTTGTGACATTGATCTGAGTTGATCTCTGTCGGGTGCCATGTCCAGATTGTATTTATATTGTTGGACGAATGCAGTGCCAAGATCTCTGAAAGTGCTAATCGTAGCACGATTTAAACCCATGTACCATTTTAGTGCGGCACCGGTTAAACTATCCTGAAAGTAGTGAATCAGTAAATCCTGATTCTCTGTCTGAGCTGACATTCGCCGAGCGTACATCACCAAGTGACTCTGAGGGCAAGAATTACCCTGGTATTTTTCAAATTCGGGCACCTGGAATTTTTGCGGGACTTTCACATTGGGGACCAAGCAGAGGTTCGCGGCGTCCTTTCCAAATAAATCCTGACCGCGAAGGGCCTGCAGTTCTTTCTGCATTCCCAGGAACTGTTTCTGGAACTCATTCATTCTTTCGAACATGTTGTCGTTTCCACCAGAAGGTATCTGTGGAATCTGTCCTTCCGGGGCAGTGTGTACCACGGGCGGTGGTATAGTCATTATGGCCGAGACTCTTGGTGCCTCCCGAAGTTTGTAACCTTCAGGAGTTGCTATCATGCCCCTGGCATCTTCGCTTTCCCAAAGTTTGTAACCTTCAGGCCCAGTGGTTCCTGCTGCGGTCCCCTGATCCTCATTGATCAACGGGATATATCCTTCCGGGATATAGTTAAGTGGCATGCCCCAGGGACGATCTTTCGGCATGTTGTACCTAGGATCGGAATTTTCCACTATGAACATTGAGGTGATCTCCGAGATCACAGTCCTTTGTAGCTGAGCTTCTGCCATGGCTTGCATGTCGTTACGAAACTTTCTCATATCCTCTCTCAGAGCATCGATCTCTTCTCTCAAATCTCTGTTCTCTTCCTCGAGATCATCCATCTTTTTCTGACGATTGGCCTGAGTATTGTACGAATGAGACAGTTTGACTCTAGACCCGAGACACAAATGTGAGATTCGTAGGTAAGAAGAATACGTGACGTGAGAATGATGAACGCAATGATTATATTAATTGTTGTTTTTTTTTGTTTAATCAAAATAAACTTCGATAATTAGATTGCAAATATCAAACAGTGGAGAAACCCCGTTTTATTGAATTCAAAGGATTGCGAAAATAAAAATACAGTAGATTACAAGGTGCAGAAACAGAAACCTAAGCTAAGGGGTCCCGAGTCCTCTCTGGGGAGAAACTGGGTGTTGATTATGGTACTTTCCTTTTCTTGGACCAGGGCTCTTGGGCCTTTGTCGGGTTGTCATTCCTTTTCCAAGTGAAAGGAACGAGCAAATTCCTTTGGTCATCCTGATTATCCACAGCATGTTGCTCTAAAATCTCGATCAGAGCATCCTTATCTTTCAGCAGTCGCTGTATTTTGGTACACTCTATATTGAGGGTGCGGTATTTATTCTTCCAAGACCTCCTCTCCTGTTAAACTTTGTTGAGAGTAACCTGAAGTTTTTCCGTTTTAGTCATGAAGTACATGACAGATTCCCTCGGCGTAAGAACTCCGTGACGAGGATAAGGCATCTTTAGCTTGAGAGCTCTAGTTTGTACCCAGTGGAGATAAGGCTCCACCGAGACACATTCCGGTTTTCCTAGAAACTCCCGTCCTTTCTTATGAACATGTTTCCAAGCATGCACTATTTCCATCTTTAGTGCCCTGTCATTTTCTCCTTCCTTGAAGAAAAGACCTTCCAGATGAGCATTACGCGGGACATGCCTCATCGGGTATCCAAATTGACGACGAACAAGAACTGGATTATAGTTGATTCCTCCTTTAGTTCCTATAAGGGGTACGTTGGGGAAGTTTCCACAACGGTCAATGATCTTGATCCCATCGTAAATCCTATTGCACCAATCTATATCAGAGTTGGTGAGAGACATGATTTTCTGTGACCAACGCAAGGCACTCTTATGATTCCAAAAAGCAGCAGACTTAGGTAAATGGGAGATAAACCATTTATATAGCAGGGGTACACAACACGAGATCATCCCTCCGCTGTACAAATTCCCAAAGTGTACAGAATGATACGCGCCCGCGAGCTAAGTTGGCACAGGGTTTCCAATGAGAAAAACCTTAATGGCATTGATATCGACGAAGTTATCAATGTTGGGAAACAGAAATAACCCGTAGGTGAGTAAGACAAAGACGCTTTCAAAAGCAGTCATGTTCCCTATACTAGCAAAGTACAGAGCCTTCTTTGTCAGGAACTGGGCTGGCAAACCTGGGAGCCCACCCTTAGTGGTCATGTGAGTCTTGATTTCTGACTCATCCAAATAGATTGCACTTGCAATGATTTGATCTTTTGGAATTTCTTCCAGTTCAGAAAATGGAGCTCGCTCAGTAATGTGTAGATCGGTTAGGTGAGAATACTCCTCAAGCGTTGGTACAAGCTGGTAATCCGAGAATGTGAAACAGTGATAGACCGGATCGTAAAACTGAACGAGTACCTCCATGATTCCTTCAATCACATGGACTCTTAACAGAGGTAGCAGACCTCCGTACTTGGCTCTGAAAGCTTCAGGGTTAGCGATCATCCTTGCTAATCCTCTCAAATCCTCTAGTTTTGGAACCCTGAAGGTATACTTATGAGTTTTCCTTCTACCGAAGTCCATGAGCGCAATCTTTTTCTCTCTGACATTTGCAATCATTGTCTTAGTTTAGTTTGAAAAAGAGAGACTTGTAGAGAAAATTTTTCTTTGTTTTAATGTTTTTTAGATGAATGCATGAATGCAGCACACAAAAACATAGAAAAAGCATGGGGTCAAAGGGTCGGTGTCATGAAGTCGAGGCTCTACCCCCCCTCCCCCAAAGGTTTATACTAGTGAATTTTGTACCTGTCTCTCAAAATCATTAGTTCTTGTCGAGAAAACACCAGCGGGCCGGGAACCGTGCTAGGTGATGTTTTTCGAAGAACCATCAGAAGAGGGTAGTATCGCGTGACAACCATTTCCAATAGTTTCTGCACTACTAAAAGAGGTTTTTCCTAGGTGTATACTCAATCTTTCCACATGCGGCATCACACGCATTCCCATTAGCAGAAAAATAAACACAGATATCAATTAGGAAAAGCAGTATATATATTTGTCCTAAAGTCCTAGACTTTAAAGAGCTATGAATCCTATGTTCCTGACAAAATGGCTCCCCGGCGGAGTCGCCATTCTGTGGTACCTTCCCAACTTTAAAGGTTTTGACCTAAGATCCTAGTGAAGTCAAAAAAGTCTTATCCCAGTGAAATCCCAAAAAAAGAAAGAAAGAAAGAAAAGGCCCCACGGTGGGCGCCACTGTTATGTGGCATTTTTTTAAGGTTTCTACCTAAGAGATGGGAAGGGAACAAGATCTCGTTGTCCCCAGTGAAGTCGCCATTTTTCTGTAGCGCGGATTTTTGCATGGTTGCGAAGCACTATCGCTTTGGGGTACTACAGCTCGATTCATTTTTTATCCTATTGAAGCTGATGAAGGAAGGGAAATAGATGTCTCAAATTAACCCTGCTTGCAAACTGAGTTTGAACAGATGATTGTTAGTTTACAGATGCTACAAAGATTGTGGGTCTCTCTTAGGTTATTTTGTTAAAATAGTGCCCGGGCGATTAGTGGGAGTTTAAGACTGGTGTTTTTCGATTGATATGTGAGGGTATGGGATTTGGGTTTTGGATTAGTGTGCTCGCTAATATTTTTCTTTCAATCTTATGCCTACATATTTCCGTTTACCGAAACAGGGAAATCAGAGCGATCGCAGTTCCTCTTATTCTATGGGAGGAAATGGTGTTTTAGTGTCTTGTTCAAAGCCCAAGACGTGAAGCTGAAAAGGTGGTTTATATCTTGTTCAAACCCCAAGATGTGAAGCTGAAGGGTCTATTTGTATCTTGTTCGAAGCCCAAGATGTGAAGCTAAAAAGGTGTTGTCTTTAGAGAGAATTTGTCATCTCTAAAGGGGGTCTGTTTGTCACAACTGTTGGGTGACCGACTATAAAGGAGGATTACTTTAACCGGGATATGTGAATCCTAGCAATGCCATAATTTCCTTTATATGGGGTTTTAACCTGAAGGAGAAGACTTTAACTCAGTGTAGAGCAATGCTATCTTTCCTTTGGAATTTCTCATGCTAAAAGAGGGACAGTGGCGTGGATGTAAATAATCCAGAGGCTTGCCGCTTACAGCAATTAGATGAAAGGAGTTGTTGATGTTTGTATCCTGTGAACGAGGCACAGTTTTGATGCTAAAAGGTTGATTGACTCAACCGGAGTTTTTCTTATACAAAGCCTAAGAGGAGGCTATTGACCCAACAAGAGGATGCTTTTGTGTCTCTTACGAAGCCCGAGAGGGAGGCTAAAAGGGTTGACTCAATAAGAGAGTGCTTTTAGATGTGTCTTGTACGAAGCCCAAGACGGAGGCTAAAGGTTGACTCAACAAGAGAGTCTTTATACTCAACAAGAGAGTGTTTTGTATCTCGTACGAAGCCCGAGATGGAGGCTAAAAGGATTATTGACTCAACCAGAGAGTCTTTTTGTATCTCGTACGAAGCCCGAGATAGAGGCTAAAAATGTTTGACTCAACAAGAGAGTCTTTTTGTATCTCGTACGGAGCCCGACATAGAGGCTAAAAATGTTTGACTCAACAAGAGAGTCTTTTTGTATCTTGTACGAAGCCCGAGATAGAGGCCAAAAGGATTGCTGTTTCGGTTGAGTGACAGGTCCAGTAGGTTGGTTAAAAGAGAAAATCAGTTCTTATAAAGAGACTGATTAAAGGTAAGGCTATGCTTTGGGATTGATCAGAGGATCAGGGTTATTTCCTGTTCTTTAAGGAATTGGGGGATCCAGAGGGTATTGGAGACTGTCCGAGTCTACTAGTGTTTTTCCCTACTTGAGAATGCCTTCGAGACTCAAGGAGATTAGACTGTCCAAGTCTAGAGTTTTATCTTTTGTACTATGCTTAAAGAAACGGTAGTAGTACGTTCACGGTAGAAAGATCTAGACTCTTTGAAATACTGTTCTATTAAGATGACTAATTTATGTTCCTATACCTCTTAGGAGGTCGTCGGGACAATTTGTACGAAGCCCAAGACGAGGCTAGAAACTTTTAAGAAGCCGAGGGACAATTTGTACGAAGCCCAAGAGGAGGCTCTCTTCCCGAAGGAAGAATCCTTATACGAAGCCTAAGAGGAGGCTGTGAATACTTCTAAGAAGCCGTAGGGTCCTTGTACAACGCCCAAGAGGAGGCGGGGATGCTTTTAGGAAGCCTGTGGGTCCCCAAACCCCGAGAAGTTCAAGACATGCCATTCACCGAGAATGGATCAAGCCAGGAAAGTCCGAGAATTTGGAAGAAACTCAAGAGATGCCATTCCCGGAGAAAAGATCATCTCTGGGGAGTAGAGTCTCTTTGACAACTTCTAAAGGTGACAGTCTGAGAAAGGGTTCAAAAAGAATATGCCTTTCACATCTCCATATTGTTTAACCCCACGAGGAGGGAAGACTGTGTCTGGTAATCCTATGGGGGTCTAGTTTTGTCTATTTAAGAGTGATTAACAGGGCTTAGTGCTAGACGTAGTTGCCGGGGAAACTCTAAATATCTATACTAGTATTACACAGTTGATATGAGTTTATGAAAGAAGACTTACAGTGAAACAGCCCCACAATACAGTTATATGTATATGAAAGCGGATAAAGAAAGCATATAAACACTTACTCGGTTGTAGAGCTTCCATGCTGTTTGGTTAGTTGTTCAACAAAGAAAGATTGAAAACAACACTATATTCAAAATTAGTGTAGAAAGTATTTTGAAAAGATGTTGGGGCTTACAGCTCAAGGAGAGGCCCAAGGTTTATCAGTGATCGCACTGTCGTTTTGTACAGAGGGACTTATACAAGTGACTGAGGCCCAAGAAAGGTTTTCTGTACAAGGGGATGGGTCTTACACTCTCTCAAGAGGCCCAAGTGTTTAAAAAAAGAATGTGGCTTACAACACGAGGGTAGGCCCAGATGATTGGTTTTTCTATTGGCGATCGCGCCGAGGTTTTCTTTTAATGCAGGGGGGCTTATACAATGTCTGAGGCCCAAAAAGTTTTGGTTAAAAGGGGATTGGGTCTTACACTCTAATAGAGGCCCAAAAGATTTATTTTTGTACAAGTGGTGGGGCTTACAGCTCAAGGAGAGGCCCAGGGTCATTTGTTTGAAAATGGCGATCGCGCCGAGATTTTTGAAAACGCGGTGGGTCTTATACAATGTATTGAGGCCCAAAATGGTTTGTTTTTCAAAGGGGGTTGGGTCTTACACTCTAAAAGAGGCCCAAAATATTTTGAATGGGTCTTATAGCTCGAGGAGAGGCCCGAGGTTTGTTTTTCAACGGACAATGATCGCGTCGAACTTTTTTGAAATACAGCGGGACTTATACAATAAGTGAGGCCCAAAAATAGGTTTGTATTTACAAAGGATTGGGTCTTACACTCTATTAGAGGCCCAAAAGTGTTTGAAATTGTTTGATGAGGGTGAAAATCAAAGAAACCCTAATTTGTTATTCTTTAAAAGTAAATATTTAAAGAAAATCAAATAAAGTACCAAATAAGTTTGAATAAACCATTTGTGATTTTTGTTTAAGGTTTGATAAATGAGGGATTAATCACAAGATGAATTAAAACTCACTTGGTTTTGATTTTCAAAGTAAATATTCACTTTTAAAATGTTTAAAAACATTAAAAAAGGAATTTATTCACAAAAATACTAATTATATTAAATAAATAATATAAACTTAATTTTTTTATGGAATAAAATATTTCAACATTTTTGTGATTTTTTACAAAAAGAACCAATAAAAAATAATTAAAATTGAAAGAGTTATTAATTTTCCAATTAATTAATAAAACATCAAAATATTGGAAAAAATAGCAAAAATGTGAGAAAACACAAAATGGCATGGGTGGGGTTTGAACCCACGACCTCAAGATTATAGGGCGCGCGCCTTACCACTGGGGTGGTGATACATCCATTGCTTGAAGTGAAACCACAAATATACAAGGTTTGCCTTGTTTTTGGCTTGGCCCAAGGCAAGGCAAGGCAAGTTTTGGGTCAGAAACGTGAAGGTCATAACTTTCTCATTTCTCCATGGTTTGAGACAAAATTTATATGCATCTGGCCTAGAATTTCACAAGGAATCCAATGGTGGTGGTATTTTTTTCAGATCATACTCCCTCCTCAAAACCCGATAGTGGTTTTGAAAAATGCCTATAATTGCATTTTCTATGCTACACTTTGATACAGGCATGAATTACATGATGAATTGGTTCAAACACAACATATATAACATGTATGAGGTGTGTATGATCAGTGGACTTCAAAGCAATGCATATTTTGGAAAGTTCAAGTCATGATGCTTACCTCTTTTTGAGCTTTTGGAGTTTTTTGTGCAATCTGCCAAACTTCTTGTTCCAGAAATGGTTTGATGCTTTGGACACTCTCAAATGATCCCTTAGAAGCTTTTAGGATGGTTGGAATCAGTTGGAACCTGCAAAAACACAAACTGGCCCTTTCTTGCAAAAGGGGTTAAAATGACCAAAATAACAACTCTCTCAAATGGTGTTCCAGATGGGGGGAACCATTTGGGACAGTTCAAGGATGTTATTTGGAGTGTGTTTGAGGTTTTATCTGGTTTGGAAAGTTATTGAATCAAGACATGGCTTGAAAAATGCACAAAAGGCCTATTTTGAGGTTTTGAGAGGTGACTTTGTGATTTTGGTGTTACAGGTCACTTTTGATAGTTTGGATCACCTACATATGATGTTTATGAGGTGTTAGGATCATGAGTTGTGATGGAAATGCTCTCTAACTCAAAAACTCAGAGTTACCTTGCTAAAGAAGGCATTTTGGCCTAAAGAGAGGGATTTTGAGGAAAGCATCTGTTTGATGGCTTTGGTGTACTCAAATTGAGCACAAATGAGCTCTATTTATAGTAGAGCAAGTTTGTTTTAGGAACAATAGTGAATGGCAACTGCAGCAGAGGTTTGGCCAATGTTGAGCAATGAGAATCCAAGTCTCCTCTAGCCATTGACTAGAGGTTAGGGCACAGGGTTGTGGTTCCCTTGGTCTTGGATAAGTCTTGACTGAATTCAGCTGCAAATGTGTCATTCCATGCCACCTTGATGTATGTATTGAATGCTTCAATCCAAAATTGGAGTCTTGTCCCTCTTTTAGGCAATTCTAGGTTTGGCATGCTACTTCTTGTTCCAAGGACTTTGGAGGCTTGGCTCAGTGTTTGTCCCCTTTAAATTTGATCCTCAGATGTGTCCAAAGTGATGACAAGGCTTGGAATTATCTGATTTTTCCAAATCGAGCAAAAATGCAAAATTCTACCTATCCTTGACAGTTTTCAACAAGGCATATTGCCATTGTCATATCTCATGGCCCAAGTGGAAATTGGTGATGTTCTTGGCCATTTTAGAAATCCCTCATATGATACAACAACTGTTTGATCATATTTGGTTTTGATACCTTTTGGATCCAAGTGAAAAATCCCCCTACATTTGGAAAAAAGTGAAGGCAGATTCTGACTTAGTGAAAATTTCACTAAGTGTTGGAAAAAAGTGACATTTTCACTTTTTGTGATTTTGATCATTCCATAACTCAAAATCCATGATGAATTTGGAAGGAGGTCAGTTCTAAGCATTTGTATAGGGTAATGAGATCTACAAATCAAGCTTTGGATGGGGAAAAATGGCTTTGTGGTTTAGGAGTTATGATCCTCCAAAGTTGGTACCCCTTTTACAAGTTATCCCACTTTTCTTGATTTTTCTTGATGAATGATGATTCAAATCATACATTAACATCATTTTAGGGTTAAAAAACCATTTTTGTGAAAAATCTCAAAAAGTCAAAGTTGACTTTTGTGCACAGTTGACTTTTTGTCAGATGAATTCCAAACTGTGCGATCCTCTATGAAATCAAGTCCTTGACCTAAATCAAACTTAATGGATTGATTTCATAGGTGTTATAGGGTGTATTGAATCATGTCCTAGGGTTTGGGAGCAAGTCCTGGTCAAAAGTCAAAGCTACAGTTGACTTTTCTCGCGAAACCCTAATTGTGGTACTGATGAAATTGAGACTTGCTGCTCAAGCTTCCTGGATCAATCCATTGTTACAAATGGATCAATGTGGTATGTTGGAGACCCTCAAATCATGTCTTGAGGTCTTGGCTCATGATTTGTCCCAAAAGTCAACTTAGGGGTGAATTAGGTCAAGAAATCCTAATTCCTGATTTTTGATGTATGCATCCCCTGAGGTCAAATTGACTTGATGCTTGGGCCCATGAGGTTCCATGGAGTATTTTAGGATATGCTTTGAAGCATTGGCTCATGCCCAGAGGAAAATTTCCATCTGGAGGCCCTGGTCGACCAAACCCTAATTTGGTGACACTGGCGATCTTGAGGCTTGATCCACTTGGAAGGGAGCAGCCTTATGCTTAATCCTTAAAGTGGGAGCCCTCTTGATCCATTGTAGATGTTTGGGAGGTTAGACAAGTTGAAGATCATGGCATTTCTTGATTGATCCTTTCTCTAAGAACTCTGAGAGGGCTTGAAACCCTAATTTTGACTGTAGTAAGTGCTCACCCATCTTTGGGGAGACTGATGAGGCAAGATGGTTCATCCATATTGTGATGATGATTTGCACAATGATGGGAAATCTTAGTGGTCAAAGTTTGGGGTATGACAGGTACGATTATTGTTTTTTCATCTGGGCCTCTCCATGAGTATAAGCCCTAACAATCTTTTCAAAAACAACTTCCCTTTTGATTTAGGTTCAAACTTATAGTTGTTATCAAAACTTTCTTTAATTTTTTGAACAACTAACCATGCAGCTGTTATAATGGAAGCTTGCTCGCCTGTAAGTTTTTATCAGCTTTCTTTACATGCTTTCATATATATATATATATATATATATATATATATATATGTCTGTATTACTGGAAGCTTGCTCACCTGTAAGTCCTTCTTTCATATCCTTTTAAATACTTGTCATATATCAACTGTATATATACTTGTATATCTGCTTAGAGTTTTCCCCGACAACTAAGTCTAAAATTAGGTAAAGCCAGTTGGTCACTATTAAATACAGTCAAAACTAGTTCCCCATAGGAATTCTAGATAAAGTCTTGCCATCTCTTGGGCTTAAACAATATGGAACAAAGAGAAAGGCATTATTCCCGGTGAAACTTTTCTCAGACTGTCACTATTAGAAATTGTC
Source organism: Lathyrus tuberosus (assembly GCA_022829125.1). Classification (NCBI taxonomy): domain Eukaryota; kingdom Viridiplantae; phylum Streptophyta; class Magnoliopsida; order Fabales; family Fabaceae; genus Lathyrus; species Lathyrus tuberosus. Next base: position 10,184,478 of record JALAZF010000176.1, on the reverse strand, counting down.
AAAGAAGTTCATTTCCCCGGAGAGGATTAAGTCCCGGTGAAACCTCTCTTGAATTTCTTTAAACCCTAGAACTGTTCACTAAAGAAAAGATTATTCACAGTGAAACTTTTCTTGAACTCTTCTTAAGTTTGGACCCACAGGCTTCCTAAAAGTATCCCAGCCTCCTCTTGGGCTTTGAACAAGGACCCTTCGGCTTCTTAGAAGTTCTCATGCCATCTCTTGGGCTTAATACAAGGACCATGAAGACCTCCTAAAGGTATAAGACATAACTTAGTCATCCTTTGCTAGAGCAGTCTTTCCAGAGTCAAAACCTCAGACCAATTTAGGGTTGATTCTCATCCCTTAAAGCACCAGCCTCCTCTTGGACATCATACAAAGATAAACTCTTCCATACCAGTAGACTCAGACAGTCTAATCTCCTCTTGGATCTCAAAGACATACTCAAGTTCCCTACAAACCCAGGAAAAAACTCTATTCATTTAAACCAGTCTCTAGTAGAGTTAAAATCCTCACAGGGTCTAAAAACTCAGTTTTTTATATTAAAATTTCCCCAGCTAGGGTCATAACACTATCCCAAATTAGAACCTCAAGGCATCTGATACCTCAACTCTTCTGTAAACCCCAGTAAGAGTTGATTCCCCATCTTGGACCTGCTTCTGGATCTCAATAATCCTCAGCAAAAGCCAGCCTCCTCTTAGGCTTTGTATAATGACTTTCCTCAGCAGAGTTAGCCTCAAAAGCACTCTATTGTTGGGACCATCACTTTTTCAACACTCTCTTGTTGAGTTAACCCTCTTTTAGCCTCAATCTTGGGCTTTGTACAAGACAAACAAAGCACTCTCTTGTTGAGTCAATCACCTTAAAGCACTGTCTTGTTGAGTCGACCTTTCTCAGCCTCCTCTTAGGCTTTGTATAATGATTTTCCCCAGCTGAGTTAGCTTTAAAAGGACTCTCTTGTTGAGTCAATCACCTTTCCATACTCTCTTGTTGAGCCAAATGGTACAAAAGCACTCTCTTGTTGAGTCAGTCATTCTTTTAGCCTCAATCTTGGGCTTTATACAAGACATAAATAAACTTTCTCCAACAAAGTCAAAATCTTCATAACCTTCTCTGAAGCTCTGGATAAATGTCTTCCTCAGCAAATTCAATTCCTCGCAGCCTTCTTTTGGGCTTTGAGAAATAATATCCCTAAGCATAATCAATCTTCTTTTCAGCCTCCTCTTAGGCTTTGTATAATGATTTTACCCAGTAACGTCAGCCTCAATCTTGGGCTTTGTACAAGATACCTAAAAATCCTCAGCTGAGTCAGTCAACTACCTTTCTAGCCTCAATCTTGGGCTTTGTACAAGACAGATAAAGATTTATTTCCCACAGAGTCAGTTTCTTTTTCAGCCTCAATCTTGGGCTTTGTACAAGACACCAAATAAAACACTCTCTTGTTGAGTCAGTCTCATTTCAGCCTCAATCTTGGGCTTTGTACAAGACACCGTATAAATCTTTCCAGCAGAGTCAATCTTCTTTTAGCCTCAATCTTGGGCTTTGTATAAGACAGATAAAACCTCTCATTAATAGAGTCAAAATCCTTTTTAGCCTCAATCTTGGGCTTTGTACAAGATAGACAAAATATTTCCCCGGAAAAGTCGCCTTTTAGCCTCCTCTTAGGCTTTGTATAATGATGTCCCCCAAAGAGTCAGTCTCCTTTTTTAGCCTCCTCTTAGGCTTTGTATAATGATATCCCTAAAGAGTCAGTCTCCTTTTAGCCTCAATCTTGGGCTTTGTACAAGACACCATATAAACACTCTCTTATTGAGTCAGCCTTTTCCAGCCTCCTCTTAGGCTTTGTATAAGGACTTTCCCAGTGGAGTCAATTAATCTCTTAGATTCAACCTTGGGCTTTGATCAAGGCACACAAAAAGCAACATCCCCTCAGAGGAAATCAAAAACCTCTCTGTAGGAAGACATTTCTCTGTACATCACACATCAAAACAGAAAATCAAAACAAACCTTAACCCCAAATAACTGCTATAAGTGGCACACTTGTTGATTAAGAAATCCAAGATGTAGTCCATCTCTTATCTTGGTAAAAATCCTCTCTTTCATCTAATTATTGTAAGCGGCGAGCCTCTGGATTATTTACATCCAAGCCAATGTCCCTCTCTTAGCATGAAATATTCCTAAGGAAAAATGGCATTGCTCTACACTGAGTTAAAGTTTCCTCCTTTAGGAAAAATCCCCTATAAAGGAAATTATGGCATTGTTGGATTCATATATCCCAGTTAAAGTAATCCTCCTTTATAATCAGTCACCCAACAGTTGTGATAAACAGACAAGATGTCTCCCTTTAGAGATGACAAATTCTCTCTCAGTCAAACCTTTTAGCTTCAATCTTGGGCTTTGAACAAGACACAAATGAACCTTTTAGCTTCAATCTTGGGCTTTGAACAAGACACCAAAACATCTTTTCCTCCCATAGAATAGGAGGAACTACGATTGCTCTGATTTCCCTGTTTATATTTAACGGGAATACGTAGGCATAAGATTGCGAAATCTTAGCGAGCACACCAATCAAAAACTTTAGGTCCAGTACCTTCCCACTAATCAAAACTGAGGTCCAGTACCTCACCAAAATCATCAAAAACTCTCCCAACCCATTTACAGATAAACACCATCAAGTACAAAGCAGAACCTAATGCTAACAACCTGTGGATAACCACATATAGGATGGGTAATTGACAACTCCCCGTTGTATAACCTGATCCCGAACTCCCTGAATCTCTTAAGCCTTTGTTCAGTTAAACATTTGAGTGAAAGGTTAGTTTTAGATAGCTTCTCTTTCCCTTCCAGCTTCACGGGATAAATAAGAAATCAGAAAGTAGCACCCCACTCCTACCATTGCGGTGAGGAGAAACCCAATTTGCGATAAGGTGGTCGCGTCACCGACAAAAATCGCACGCTACACTAAGCTACACGTAGAGCTTATTTCCAATTATCAAAATCAAACAAAACACAATAATGCAATTTATCGAACACCTTGTGTGCAATCAATAACGTTTGGAAATTTAGTTTGTTTTGTTGATGTCAAAATCCAATCACAATCAAAGTGATTATTATTATATCAACAACAACACTTTAAAAAGTAATCTAAAACAATTTCCAATCGAATTGATCAAAATAACAACAAATTTGATAATTTTCAAACACAAAAATTAAAGACAGATAGAGAGATAGATAGAGATAGATAGATAGATAGATAGATAGATAGATAGATAGATATATAGATAGATAGATAGATAGATAGATAGATAGATAGATAGATAGATAGATAGATAGATAGATAGATAGATAGATAGATAGATAGATAGATAGATAGATAGAGATAGAGATAGAGAGAGAGAGAGAGAGAGAGAGAGAGAGAGAGAGAGAGAGAGAGAGCAAGACGAAGATTTGTTTAGCCAGTTCCCCAATTCGCCTTGCTATGGGTACGTCTGCCCTCAATTCGAAATCGAATTGAGATAATTGCAATTAACCTTACTTTGCAAACAATATATATACAAGAGATGAAAAACTTTAACCCTACAAACCCTATGGTTTGTTGTTGATTCTACCACCTCCAAACCCTTGATCAATGTTTGATCAAGTCACTAACAATGCTGCTACAATCCACAAGTTCTTGTTACTAACTTGCAAGACCTCCCGTCTTAAGGTTTTCTCTCGGTCGAATTAATCTCCAGCACACATTTGTTGAACCCAAGATTCACGAACACGATCCACCGTCTCACGCTACTCCATTGCGAGGTACCACCTACCTTGTCCCAAGGCCTTCACTCGATCAAATTCGTATTTGCGTGATCTTGTCCAAAACCTTCAAATCCTCAATGTTCTTGAAGGGAAACCCCAACCCAATATTCTCGGTTACACCAACCTAATTGGACGTTGTCAACCCTAATCTAGATGGTCATCCAATCAAAAAATGATTATGTGTAGTTTGATTGTGTGTATGCATAGAAGTGAGGTTGAAGATGATGAATATGCTTTGTAATTCTTGTTTCATTTAGGTTTTACACTAGAACCTTTCTAGAAAAAGATGCATGCATGTGTGTGTGTGTGTGTGTGTGTGTGTGTGTATGTATATGTATACACACATGTATGAGAGATATGAAGAAAAAGGAATGCAAATTGATGTATGAAAAATAATTTTTTTTGAGAAAGAGCATCGTCTTTTTCGGTCTATTAAAGCAATAGATCGACCTATCAAGGTACTCAGGTCGGCCTGTGAAGGTCTTAGGTCAACCTATGAAGGTCTTGTATCGTCCTAAGTGAGGCGACCTGAACGCAGTGGCTACAGGCTTTATTATTGATGCATGGGTGTCGACCTAAGATGATGATGTGTCAACCTATACTGAAGTTCAAACTTCTATAGGTCGACCTAAACCCGTATGTGTCGACCTAAAATGTATTGTTTTCCCAAAAAGCGTGTTATTAATGCATTTTTCACAAAAAAAACTTGTTTTTAATGCATGTATGATGTAAAATCCTTTTCTAAACCATTTTAATGCTTCCTAATACTAATATTTTCATATAGAATAGGAGGATATCGTCCAATATACATTAGCGCTACAGTATCATAGTTTTGACATAATTCAAAATACACCTAACAGAAAGTAGCACTCACATGGATTATGGAAATGATTCGTTCGGAAGTTTTCGCTACCACCCCATATGATGTGGTGACCGATTACTTAGATTGGTACTATAGGGTGTCACATCCTTGTTTGGTACCACCACCTCGGGGGAGGTGAGACAAGTCCAGGTTCCTGTCTATGACGAAGGACCGAGAGATCCGAGGTTATCATTTATTTCACACGAGCTTCATCGTTATTTACATCGTCACAAGGCGGAAGAGGATCACGATGATTTTGTTGAGGTCTTTCGAGCACTACATGTAGCTCAGGGTGAACCGGTACCTTAAGGCGGACCAGTACCTCATGCTGGTGAGGACGATGTTGATTAATGTATTATTTACTATTCAGACTTATGTGGTATTTTTCAGACTTATGTAGTATTTTTCAAACTTCTATATTTTGATACTTCTTTACTATTTTAAGACTTATGCAATATGATTCAAAATAAAACATGAATTCAATATAACATTAAGTCAATTGTCAATACAAACCAAAATATAACAATCACAATACAATTATAATCTAACATGTTACGTCACTACAAGTGTAGGGTGTTGCCAATGTTGTAACCGTACAACAAATCCTATCATCCAAGAAGTTGCATCTGGTGTACGACACTTTTTCCAATCCAATGTAATCGGTATCAACGAAAATCCTACATTCATGTTTACCTGTTTAGAAAATTAATAAGTAAGATATAAATGAAAGATAAGTAATTAACATAACAAAACCAATACAGTAAATGGATCTTGGTTTACCTGAACCCAATGATCTTGGTTTACAAAACAATGCAGTAAATGGGCACATTAGGTGAATGTGATGTCGTCATAGGAAAGAAAGTCAAACTAGGATAACCCAATAAGATAAGAATGACGTTATACCGATTTTCTATCATATAACTCATTTATGGTAATGTCATCCATTTCTCTAGTGGTTGAGGACCTAAAGATGATATCATCAAGGATTCTCTCACTTTTGATAAGCGACTTCCAAATAACTTCTCGTAGAGACCGCTTATGGAACCTCTAATTTCATTATTCAAGTTACGACGAACCATTGGCCAACCATCCTCCCCATATCCATGCAATGATGCAATGACTCTAAACCCTCAATTTCCATCACTTTAATATTAACAATGTCATCAATAAATAGTCTGATTTGATCTGGAAATTGTTCATAAGCATTAAGTCGGCCTACAAACGAATGATCTTCAAATCTATCTGGTAAATCATGGTTGTAAAGTCCATATTTTACGTCAATCTTCCAACCAAAACCTTCTTTTGATGGTGTTGACCTAATTTTGAACGGACAACCATATTTTTTTCGTAGCACTTTATGTTTCACAATCTCCTTCTTTGTATTTTCCACCTTTATCACGACCAAATATAACTTTTTCACTTCTTCCTCTCTTGCCAGTTTTGGTGTCCGAACGGGTTATCATAACAGTTACTCTATTCCTAATTCCAACCTCTCTAATCCATTTGGATTTTTTGTAAAATTGTTGGGGTATGAGGATGTTCTCGCGGTAAAGCGACAAGCAAAAATTATTGAGTACCCGATTTTTTCGTCTCCACATGGATCGATGTGAGGGAAAGAACGCCATTTAACGATCTCTACGTTTCTAAGCTTGTTGTACAAATTTTGGTTGAAAGATTTGAGGTACAATATATAAAAGCGGAAAATATAAAGACGGAACATATATAAAGTAAAGACTTAAAATAAACATAGCCTTGTTGGGATTGGAATTCGATCAATCGATAACACATGAATTCTTCTGACCAGTTAAACACAAATCAATCATTCGTCTAATACCCCCACTTAACACCCACAACTGAGGTTATATCTAATGCAAAGTCGAGAGAACAACCGTATTATCTCATTGGTGATATCTCACGCAACTCACAACACAAGGCATTAAGAACTGATACTCACGCAAATTTTATATCTAAATCTATGTCTAGAGTTTAGAACGTAGCAGGTATTTATCCTAGATCAAGATATGAAGAGTATATGTCTATAGTGGTTCAAATCAATGTGTAAACAAGTAAACAATGATAACATTCGTATCAGATAAATGAGTGATTCATATAAAACTCCATGATCAGAATACATACATATGATTAACCCTTTTTAACATGTTTGGCATTCAACAAACTCTCCCTAACTAGACTTTTGCTTTTCCTCAAGGAAAGTATGCCCCTCATGAAAACAAGAGGATTTGCTCAAGCATAAAACCAAGAAAAGATTTATGGTTCAAAGTCAACATAAGAATGTGAAATTATGGCATAGCAGACAGCAGATATCCTAACACATGTCAAGACATTATTCTACATAATTATTAAACAAGAACAGAATAGCATACTGAAACCCAAGATATCAATAACTGCAGAAACACAGATGTTTCGACATCTGTTCCAACATGTTAATCAAAATTGAACTGTAAATTGCAGAATGATAAATAACACAGAATATGATGACTCAGTTTGGTGCAACTCACCTACATCTGGGGGATACCAATACAGGAAGAAGAATCCACTATCAGTAGTATAGTTTTATTTAAACAACCTCAGGTTTACAGTAAACACCCACGTTTACCTATCACTACCCAATGAAGACTTTATCTAAGAACTCCATCCTAGATAAGAGAAACCCATCTCACTCTCTAAATCACAACCAGTGATTATCTAACAGTTACTACACCATAACTCTATCATCCTATTAAAAGACACCCCTTTCAATACAAAGTTCAGTCAAGCATCCTTGACTAACAAGTTAACTTGGATTTGCTTCAAAGCTTCATCCAAGAACAATACACGATTCATTACCTACGGGTTTCTGAATCTGTACAAGTACATATGTCTACCATAGTGTTTCAAATCGATATAGAGGGAGACTTACAAGAAAGCCTACGACTCTCAAAACCCTAAACCATATTTTCTACTTTACAAAAGTGTTACAATAGGTTCAATTCTTCATTCCTAGGTCTTGGTCTTCTTTTATACGCTTCTGCTGCCTTGGGCTTCGAATCTTCTGTTTATTGATCCCTTGATCCACTGCTATAATCATTCCTTGATTCTTGCACTAGATTTAGAACTTGTTATATTTGTCGAGTCAGAATGTTAGGACATTGTATTCGACATCTTTGTCTGCAACATTCTTTATTAAGTTTTAACCAAAATTTAGTCAAACCTCAGGAGCTTTCAATCTCCCCCTTTTGACAAATTTTGGCTAAAACTTCATTTGGACAATAAACCCAGGGTTCTCCTTACATCTCTTCACCTGAGTGATGGTTATGATTGGAATACTGATGTGACTCTAATCATGTTGGTGCACATGAGGAAGAGGATGACATTCATTCTCCCTTTCCCCATGAATCTAAACTTCCTCACCTGGGGGGAAAAATTTTGCTACTGAAGCAACCAAACACCAACCTGGGTAACTCAGAATACAGGGCACGACTGTGTTCATAACTCAGATCACAGGACACGAAGGAAGGACTCAGAACATATGGGAAACCTGAGACTCACTCAGAATATCATAACATTCTGTCCAACATCCTTGTAAACCAACTGCAAGGACAGACTCAACCCTTGTACCTTTCTCCCCCTTTTTAGCCAAAAATTGACAAACATGTCCAAGACAGACCCATACCCAAACCGAGGAAACCCACAAACGAACAAACCCCATGAGAACCCAACACAACAGAAAAGACAACCTGCAACAAGATGAGTACTAGAACACCCTTTATATACAAGAGCGTTTCTCTTAGGATGTAATGAACCATTGGAAGTAACACATGTCCATTCAATGTGAGCATTAAATGAAATTGTGTATCTTCATACACAAAAGTGCACCGGCCAAACCGTATTTGACTGTTTCTTCCTTTTAACAAGGACCATTCAAAGAATACGCATTTTTCGAAACACATGTTTAACACGCGTTCCCTAAGTCATAATTTCTCCATCGTCCAAAGCAGTTAAAAGTACAACCATACATCCTAACCAATGTTCTGACATCTTGTCAGACTTTGTTTAGTCCCTCTTGTAACATCTATTTAATCCCTTTCAACCAGAAGACCAAGAGTAACTGACCCAGATGTTAAGACATTTCTTCAAACATCTCCCAGTTAGCAGCAAAGACTCTTCAAAGACCTTATCTGCTTCTGCAAAAAAAAATTCTCCCAGAAATAGACAATGACTCTCAGAACACTCCCAAGATACTTGTATCACTTATGATTCAATCCATTGACACCCAATGACAGAATCAGAACATCCTGATAAGTTCACCCAGAACTTATACCAATAGAGCAATGTCACGACATCTCGTCTGACATATCAGCCTCACCTGAGGCAATCTATCACAAACTGCTTGAAATCACAACCAATCTTGATAAACAATCTACACCACTACAGCCATATATCCACAACCAAAGTCTAACTCCCCCTGTCGTAGATAACCAATGCTCATTTGCCAGAAGAACACCCTAAATGAATGGAAAACATAAGACGCATCTTCATGTCTTCAAGAGCGCACCCTCTGTTCAACACACCTGCTGAATGCATTCACCTAATGCTTGACCCTCAAGCAATTCATGTACCATACTAGTACATTTAACAGACAGAAGTCCTCCCCCTATCTTTCTCAACAGATGCTTCTTCAGCAAGAAACACCTCAAAATCACCACATGATATCCCATGACATCTTCATGATCATATAGTGAGAGTACCAGGAACGCATCCTTGTATCACAACCAACAAACTCTTGGATTGAGACTAAAACACCATTGATCCCTCTCGTCCAGAAACCATCTATACACCACACGAATTCCTCCTAAATTCTTATGTATAGATCTCCTTGTTCCCTGAGATACAACCCAATTGAATCTGGAATACTTCACATTCCTCAAAGAGACATACAGAGCCCCTTAGTTTTCTAGCTCACCCAGATATTCTTCACATCAAACACATGCTCCAGAAATCCTCAGCTCATTTGCTCCATAAGCACCCAACTGATTCACTTCTAGCATGTCTCATTCACATTAGACTTCCAAGGCAGTCCTTTACCCATCATTCTCCCGTACGACAAGATAAATACCTCTTAGACATGATGTGAGTGTCAAGTTCCACACTTAGAACTTAGAATCCTACTCCAAGGATAACCAACCCAGAAGATGTTCTAACATCAGTTAGGACATCCTTCACATATCATAGACACCAACCAACATGGTTCTAGATATGTTCCACCACTGGACTTACTATCTGCATAGTAATCCAACTGAAGATCTTCAAACAACACTGCGCCACCAGCTTGATCAATAAGAGCTCCAGATAACCACAGAGAGAAATAAACTCTCATCCACCAAAAGAAGGTAATCTTCCATAATCAGCTTAGAACTTCTACCACAAGTTCCAAGATAGAACTGAACCAGAACCTCCTTACGTCTTCAACCAACTACCATTTTGCCCAAGAGTAATTAGTTCCAAGCACCCTGCTTGAATGCACAATAAAGATCAACCAAATGCCACTGTTTGGTTCATCTTAACTTTTCTTCAGAGTTTCAGACAATCTTCTGACCCACTAATGAAACCTAATCTTCAAGTTACATGATCTACTTACTCCATAGTAAGCCATCTTGGATCCACCAAGCCTTAGACATGTAACATTTTCTCCTTCCATAGCTCCCGCAAACTGCATGAGATAGACCTTTTTGAAGTGTTAATTCCATTTTTTTCTGAGAAGATCAACTTATCTTACGATGATGCACCACTACATCAACTAAGACCCTGAAGTTTCTGCTTAATGTCATGAAATTTGATCAGACATCCAGCTGAGGAATTCAGCCCTTCTTTCTGCCACTTAGAAGAACCTCCTCCCTATAACAGAACAAGAGTCCCAAGTTCTCATAGATTTGATTCAATCAACTAAGTTTGAGTAGACAACCTATATCCTGCTTAATCATATCACAGGTATTCCATTCAAGCTCACACCTTGATGAATATCTGCTTTACAACTCCAAAGAACTCAACGTGCCAAGTCTGATTCTTCATAAGAGAAGTAGTCATAGACTACGCCACATCCATACCAAAGAATGCCACTTTCCTTAGTAGAGCAGTCTGTAGAAAGTCAGAGATAACTACCACTTATCCTTGACCTCCAAAATGAGCAAGATCACATGCTCCTATGTACCTAGATCATAAATAAACTGACCCAAGCTATGCCATCACCAGCACCATATTCTGGACAAGTCTCTTGCCAGGACACTTTCCAGATAAACATCAGATGCTTCTAGTAACAACTAGAACACACCTTCTGTACTCCAATACTCCTATATCAGAATTAAACTGATCCAAGAACTATTCATCAAGATTATGATGTCTTCTTCTTCATCTTCCACGTCACCATTGTCTAGACCAGTTTCTTGCCAAGAAACTCTCCAGAGATCAGATGCTTCTGCTACACCAAACTGAAGTAGATTCTTAGGTCAACACCCAAGAAAAATATATCCAAAAGTGTATGCAGTACCCCTCCCATGATTCTGCATAAACCAGATGAAGAGATGTTTCAACATCGTGTTGAACATCAACAATCTTGAACTTCACATATAAGGATAATCAATTAAATACTTTTGAATATCACAAATAGCAATTGATCTTAAATCCTTGTTCAGTAACCCTGTTTCACTGTTGAAGCCATACTCCAACAGATCACTCCATGAAGACTTATGAAGTATTCAATCTTTGCAAGTATCTTCTTTGACAAACAAAGTGTTGAGATACCAAGGCTGCCACCATTGACTCAAGTAACTAAGATTCTCTCTGAACGAACCCTATTTACCTCAACAGTTCTGAAATCTCCATTCAGATTGGACCCACCCTTAGGATTAAGAGAGATGAATCCTTCCTTGCACTTTTGGACGGTGAAAATAAATCACCTCCACTTTCTTCAGGTTTATGTTTCACAAAAACACCCTCTAGTCAGAAGAATAACTAGAAGACTCCAGATGCACAACTGATATGCCTTTATGAGTGGACTTGAGAGAATTCTCAAGTATCTTTGACAACTTATCCAATCAATAATTTATCAAATTCCTAGAGCAAGAACTTAATAAGCTTAATCTCAACTCCCCTTCTCTTCAATTGACTTCAAGATGCACAATGGAACCAAGCTTCCAAGTACCAAGTCACAATAACAGACATCTACCAACAACTCTCTCCATTCCATCGCTCCCAACTTTGGAATAAAAAGATACATATATCTTCAATTATAGAGGTCGGCGATTGAGATCTTCCACCATCTGTCTTCAGTAACAACTCCAGAACCCCATAAATTCCAGAGCTCTTCCATCAGAAACACATGCAGCGGAACCACCAAGGAATAAATTCAACCTGCCCTAATAAGATGTCAGAACATCTTACAAGACACCCCAACAAGAGAACTAGCCATTTCTCCTGCAGTTGTTGTAGAACCTCCTTAGAAACATGTACAACCACCGGGTTGTTACCTTCGATCCAGAACATCCATCTCATCCATTAATACTCTTGAGTATGTCTGAGTTGATGATCTGATCTCCAAAAATCTTCCTTGTTTAAAACGCCAGAAAGTATCTCCCAAAGATCTCATCCAGAAATAGACAGGATGCCTGCTCTGATACCAATTGAAATTCTGGCATAGCAGACAACAGATGTCCTAACACATGTCAAGACATTATTCTGCATAATTATTAAACAAGAACAAAACAGCTGACTAAAACCCAAGATATCAGTAACTGCAAAAGCACAGATGTTTCGACATCTGTTCCAACATGTTAATCAAAACTGAACTGTAAATTGCAGAATGATAAACAACACAGAATATGATGACCCAGTTCGGTGTAACTCACCTACATCTGGGGGATACCAATCGAGGAAGAAGAATTCACTATCAGTAGTATAGTTTTATGTAAACAACCTCAGATTTACAGTAAACACCCACGTTTACCTATCACTACCCAATGAAGACTTTATCTAAGAACTTTATCCTAGATAAGAGAAACTCATCTCACTCCCTAAATCACAACCTGTGATTATCTAACAGCTACTACACCATAATTGTATCATCCTATTGAAAGACATCCCTTTCAATATAAAGTTCAGTCAAGCATCCTTGACTAACAACTTAACTTGGATTTGCTTCAAAGCTTCATCCTAGAACAATACACAATTCATTACCTACGGGTTTCTGAATCTGTACAAGTACCTATTGTCATACCCTAATTTTTTACCCTAAGATCCCCACCTACTTGTGCATCATCTCACTTAACATCATTAGATCATAGGATCTTATGTGTGTGTTTATTATGATTAATAAGTTTTGTAGGTGCATTAAATTCAAGTGTAGATGATACTTATCCTCACGGTCAAGCATTTCAGGGTATAACCATTCTGATTCAAGGATCCTAGGGTTTCCTATTGGTTCGAATCTTCTAGTGTTTCCTCTAGTTGATATCTCCAGAAATCCCCACAGTCAACCTCAACAGTAATTTCTGCAAGTGGATTTTATTAGAGAATTTCGTCACAAGTTCATCACCATGTGCTTAAGATGACTTGTGATTGTCAGTTGGTAGTCTCTTCCCCGGTGGAGTTGGGTCTCGTCCCCGGTGGAGTTAGTTTTTTCCCACGTGGAGTCTTGCTTTGTTAAGTCATTTTCGTCGGGTCTTCCATTCTTTAACCGTGTTTCAGCGTTTTGTGTATACAGTTATCCCCGGTGGCTCCATTCCCCACAGGATCCCTGTCTTGCATTCATATCATTTCATGCCATATCATGTGCATCTTGCGGCATCTTAGGGCCAAAAATTGTGCATGTTTGTATTTAAGTCTCTCCTATCTCGTTGAGACGAAGATTTCAATCTCTATATCTCCGGATAGAAGAAACTTAAATAGGGGCATCTGTCATACCCTAATTTTTTACCCTAAGATCCCCACCTCCTTGTGCATCATCTCGCATAACATCATTAGATCATAGGATCTTATGTGTGTGTTTATTATGATTAACAAGTTTTGCAGGTGCATTAAATTCAAGTGTAGATGATACTTATCCTCACGGTCAAGCATTTCAGGGTATAAACATTCTGTTCAAGGATCCTAGGGTTTCCTATTGGTTCGAATCTTCTAAGATTAATTCAACTGGTCTTTCTTGGATAATGGAATCACGGTTTTAAGTTGTCATCATCATGAGCATTTTCTATCAAGGTCGTCCTCTTCAATATTCCTTCAAGAGCCTCTGTGTATGTATAAAGAAGATCAGGGTTTCTTATTCATGGTGTTTAATCTTGGACAATTAAAGATCAGGGATGCCAGATGATCTGGGTTCCACCTTTAGAACTATTTCTCAATCTCGGACCATCTCTGGGTCAATACTTCAAAAGGTGTCGTGGCTGGATTTTGTGGCCATGTCTCATGCGGGCTTTGGTTTCTTATTATTCAAGGTTTCAGAGGCATTGTTCTCCAAGAGTTTTAGCCGTTATCAAGAATGTTTTAAGGTTACGAATTCAGAGGAGTTTTCGGCATAATTACATTTTCATGTGATTAAGGATCCCAGAAGAATAAAGCTTCATAAAATTTAATTCCAAGATCTCAAGAGTCGTGTCTTTCGCTAGATTAAAGTGGGAAAAGTCCAAGTTCAAGTTCTAACCAAGCCAGGATTCAAGTTGCAGTGCTTCCGATCCATGAATTTTGACAAAAAAAGGCGATTCGTATGTCACCATGAAAATTCACCATTTAAAAATTCAAGAGCAAGGAAATTTTGCATAGCGTTGTTATTCAAGAAATTCAAAATTACAACATGATCAAGATCCATCAATGCTAGAGTCACAAGGTTCATCTTAAGTTAAGTCCAAGGACCGAGTATCTTAAAAGTTTATATTTTAGATGGAATGATGGTTTTGACGTCACTTCCTATTGTTATTGGAGGATGCAACTAAGAGCATGATGAAAGTTGTGTTAGAAGCCTTTGAAATTCATAAGCATAAAAGAAGAGAATCATTAGAACATGCCAATGGAGTCACAACTCTATCATGACAAGCAATTTCTTTAATCATGGAACATGAGCCAAATCTATTTTAGAACAAACTTGTTGTATTAAGTATTCTACTGTTACAAAACTAAGACAAGTACAATACAGATTATCATCCAAGAGGAATATACATGAATAGAGTTTGAAAAAATCAAGGAAGGTAGCTATTGTAAATAAGAGGAGCTTGGAGTTGTTGCTGGACTTGTAGTGTGACGCTTCGACACTTCTCGGTTCGACATGCCTCCAACCTGCAGAATTACTCCAATGGTAGCAAAGATGGAAAGATGGACAGTTCCAATAAAATGATGTTGGCGACAACATCCCTTGATTCAAGAAATCGGCGCCTACTCAACAACGTCATTCGCAGATTCCTCAAGTAGCCTTTCAAGAAGCCGCGTGATAATTTCGCTAATGCTGCTAATATTGAAAACAGTGAACCTCACATTAGTAATGTCATAATTTGACCGTTTCACGTAAGCTGGTACACACCTTTGAAACACACGCCATGAAACCCCTGCAGGAACCCAACACAAAATCATGCCATATCCAAAACAATCTCAACAGAGTCAAGAATGAAACCGAACTGATTCAAAGAAATTTCAAATCGAAACCCCACCATAAGTTAAACTGAATAGAGGGAGGGTTCGAAAATAACGAAAAAGTCAAACCTACACGGATCAGATTCGAAACAATGTCTCCGAGTATCTCAGCTGACGCACCCTCATCGCAATCACCATCGCTTATGAACAACAACGCGTCTCTCGAAGGTTCATCCCAAAGTTTGTAGAAGCAAATGTTAGGAGGACCATGTGCCAAGCTTGTGAAGCATCATATAAGATTTAACCGTGAAAGTATGAATCCCTGTAGCTGCAACCTAACCTGAATACCAGTCAATAAAAAACGATCTCATGAGACATTTTGAACAAGCAACTCAGAGCAAAATCAAGAATAAGTAAAACAATCTGCAGCAAATGGCGATGCTTAACAGGTTGACACAGAAATGGTGAAGGAGAACATTTCAGTTCCTGATTTGCCTCTTAGTTTCACCTGAAATTGGTGAAGATTTCAGGCTTTAGTAACAAATATCTGATGTTTCTAATGCTCAAGTTTCCAGCCATTGTTTTAGTCGGCCCCTCTACAACAGGAAGACCACCTATTTGATGATCCCTAATAATCTTGAGAGCTTCAAGAATCAATTCATTACTCTGGACGCTAATAACATAATCAAGAGGAGATAAGATGTGTTTAAACCTATGAGCCGAGGGAATCTATAAAATTTTATTAAAAGGACGTCCAAGATCAGATATAAGTCTGGCTGAAATGCAGTCGAACCAATCTTTTCCTCTGCATCCTTCTAGGCCTCGGACAACTGCTAACTAAGTAATGAATTTTATAATGTGTGACTGATCCGGTTCTATCACCGGTACTTTCCTCAGCCTATATTTTGAAAGAAGCGGTGAGACAGTCAACATAGCATTGTTTTTTGCAACTGGAACAAAAGGAGCCCATCAGTATGATTAACCTGAAGCAAATGAAGAAAAAACTTAAACTAAAAATTCAAAAAAGTTCATAAAAAGCAAACTTGCAGTATACACTATGACCATCGTTTGCACACCATTATTGATTTGAAGGTTTCTTCTGCAATGTTACTTTGTAAAAGTCCTCGCCAAGGTATCTGCCTCTCCAATCAGAACCAATTCCTACATCGGGTTCTTTAACTGGAGCAGCTAAAATGTTGCTTTCAGACAGAATCTTAACAGCTTCACCAACAGGAGTGTCTGCTAGAATTTCAGCAACAATGACATGAACTCACACAACCGATGTTATAACAGTGAGGAAAATCAGATGACAGTAGCAGCAATAATTGATACACGATGACACAAAAAACAAGAATCAACCAAAACATTCATGACAAAATTATATTTCCAAAACTAATCACAAGCATGTTGAATTTAAACGAGGAAAGAGCCGAACATGTTTCAGACATGTTAATTTGCAAAAGACAAGAAATTCTAATGTGTTCAGTACATGTCGAAACGAAAACGGAAATAAACACCAGCATAAAACATGTTCCTAGCAGCATATAACATTTCCAAAACAAGATTCCGACAAAATAATTGTTCGCATTCATTTCGAAATCAGAAGTTTTAAGGCACCGGGCTTATAAAAGGATTCGAAACATCAGCATATTGGGGGATCATACTACTTCACACCATTTGAAAAAACACAATATACAATACACACGCAACTTAGAAAATTCACAAACTCACGCATACACATCGCAGTAGAGTGAGCACAAAGAACATACCACATATACCAGAAAGATTCACAAGCAGATAAGGATATCAGTAGCCGCATAAACAAAAAACCACAAAAACATCACGCACCAGAGGCAGTAACGGAGATACAGTATCAGTACACACAGAAACAAACACATACACACGGTTTGGCGAGAAAATTGAGACAGAGAAGCATAGCAGTACACAAGTAACAATTCACGCATAACAAAAAGAGGTAGCAGTACAAGCGATTTGAAAAAAGAGAAAAGCGCAGAAGCATATCACTACACGATACACTCACAACAACGAAGCCGCATAGAAGGGATGACAGAGAGTTATTATCACAACATCAACAGGTAATCACACACTCAGTTGTGAACTTAATTCCATACACACATCAACAACAGCCTACGCAGAAATTCGATAGCAGCAAAGGATCGAAATCAATACCTGGAAGTCGTCGTCGTCGTCGAACTCTTCGAAGGTACGCGATTCTTATGTTTTAAACTTGTGAATCTCGATTGTTAGCTTGTAGGGCTTTGTTTCGATATCTTCAATTTGAATTCACGAATAATCATGCGTAAGTTAATGATTCGAGTTCATTCGATTACCGTGTTTGTTTGGACTGATGAGTGAGGCGTGTTTGGTTAGCAATTCGAGCGAGAGTGAGGTAGCTCCGTGCGAAAGGATAAGAAGCCGCGGCTGGATAACGGAGGAGCTCCCCTTTGCTCCGGCGAGGTTTTGTGCGAGTGGCCGCGAACGCATTGGGAGAAGAGGAGAGAGATTGAGCTCGGAGGATGCGGCGATGTGAGGTCGCGAGCGATCGAGCGAGCTGAGGAGGACGATTGACGAAGAGTGCGGGTTGTGGGTACGTCGCGCGAGACAGGGAAAGAAGACAGGGATGAAGTATCTGAGTTGAGGATGTCATATAATTTGATCTTGTTTTTCTTCTTTATTGAAGTTTGGGTGGGTTTTGCAGTAGCAGCCCAATTTGTTCTTTTTATTTTCTCCAAGAAACATGGGCCATCCGATTTCAATAGTGTTGCAGGTTTGATTTAACTTTTTTTTTTTTTTTTTGATTAGTTTTGATAAAAAGGTAATTGAGTTCTATTTATAATTTTAGTTTAATGTTAACTAAGTCTCTCCTTAGGGAATCAACTAAACTAAAGTCTCATCCGGAGGATTCAACTAAAGTCTCATTAGGAAGACTCAACAAAGCCTCTCATAAGGGAATCAACTATAAAATCTCACCAAGAATGCTCAACTAAGACTCGCTTGAGGGACTCAACTAAAGTCTTGCCAGCAAGACTCAACTAAGTCTCACCTTATGGACTCGATTAAGTCCCACCCGAAGAACTCGATCAAAGCTCATCATGAAAACTCAACCTAATCTTTCCTGAGAGCTTCAATTAACCCTCGTCTAGGAGGATCATCTAAAACCTCAAAAATTAAAATCAAGAATATTGCTTCGACTAGGCTCCCGAGGAAAGCCCTAAAATGAGTAAGGGTTTCAAACACTTCGGCCTCTACGAGACCTTGTGCTTGAGGGACTGTGTAGTGGTATAATTGAAATAGACTTTGGGAAGGGGCGAGAGGCACGCACTTTTCCTATAGTCATTATCATCTCGCCAACTTATAATGGCTCCGTCCATAACGTGCAATCGCGCGTAAACCATGCACTGGCTTAACAAATGTCATATAGGAAGTAGTGGGATTTAACTACGCTTATTACATTTCAGTGAACCAACCATCCATTCTTGGAGTGGTTGCTACATTATAGGAAGACATGATTTCAGTTCCCTAGAACTATAAATACATTAGTATCATGATATTCAAGGAGGACGAATAACACATAGAAAATACATATATATAATAGCTTCTCACCTCACGTGAGCTAGCTCTAATACCTAACAACCGTAAAGTCTCTAACAATCCTTATCCACTAGGGGTTGTAAATTATTAAGCGGAATAGCCTGTAACACCCCAATTCCCATCGCGAATAAATAATACATAAATAAATCAGAGTGAATAAAAAATTATTTTTTCCGACAGAAACAGGGATGCCACATTTAAAGAAAGAAAACACAATCTCTGCTCAAACATTTGATACACAACACAAGATGGAACAAACATAAAAGGGAAACTTTTTCCAACAAAGGGGAAGTTCAATTATGGAATAAAGCGGAAAGATCAATAACTGACTTGTTTTACAAAATAAATTATTTTATAACATCAAAATACTCATACAAAGGTAATACAAAATATATTCAACAATGCACACATATATAACAAAAGCGTTCCCCGACTCCCGTGCTATGTATCAGAGCAGACACCAAAACCGACAAAAGAATGGAGAACTACTCTTCACAAAAGCCTCCAAGACTACTAATCTGCAATTGCCTCATAGAACAATAAACCACAGCAGAAGGGTGAGAAATAACAACTAAATCAAGATTGCATAATAATATGCAAAACATATAAGTAACATACATAGTTATTCTCACCACAAGCATCACATTTAATACACATATCATATACCAATATACTAACACAATCATATCTTCACACATAAGGCACGCCCAAGTTATGACATATGGAAACACATCACCACATCACATAGCATCTACCTATACATAAAACATATCATCCACAACCAATGCATTTATCACATATGCACATCAATTTACCAATCCAATCATAAATCTCAATACATACTCAATCAATTCACAATTTCACACATAATCACATAATCAATCCATTCATGATTTTCCACACATAATCACATAATCAATCCATTCATGATTCATGCAAATGCACAGAGACCGACACAACGACTCTATGCAATGCACATGCGGTACCATCCATCCATCATTCTCAACACCAGTTCACTCAGGAACTATTGGAATCATCGCTCGTTACTTAATGTAACTCCCCGTCGGGCATACGATGTTCCCCGTCGCTCACACCCCACACGGGCACACGACGTTTATGGATCGCTCACACCCCACACGGGCACACGACCCGATCGCTCACACCCCACACGAGCACACGATCGTCTATAATCATCGCTCACACCCCACACGGGCACACGACATTATAGCGGATTCCCTATGGAATCGATTCGTCGCTCACACCCCACACGGGCACACGACATCACAAGATGCATATCATGATGCTTGACACACAAGAACTCATGACAATCGAATGCATCTTCACAAATCAACAATATGATTTATCTCGTCATCATTATTCATGCATTTCAAACCAATTCAAACAATGCATTTCAAACCATAATGGCAACCACACAACATACATTGAATTTCACATAACCAATACATTTCGTCACAAACCACAAACCACAACAATCATACAATTACAATTACTTTCACAAGGGATTCACACCACAAAGGCTACCCACAATACATCATAACAACATACATTGATATTCAATCAAACAATGTATTTTACCACACAACAACATCATTATCACATGCCTCAACATCATATAAACCACATAAAAGCTCCATGTTACATAACAATAGCACAACACATAGTAAAACACCAACCGCACGCATTTAACGCGATAAAAACCCGACAACCCGACTATTTTTCAAAAACACAAATTAATTAAATCATCTTTTACACTCCAAACCATTTTCAACAGAAAGAATATTTTACTAGCTTCCCAACGCTTCGAACGGGGACCAAAACGGACTTACGGATCAAAAGTTATGAATTTTTGAAGTTTCAGAAATTTTTCATTTTTACCCAGACCGCGCTGAGCGCGCTACCTGCTGAAACTCAGCCTTAAAAACACCATTTTTAGACTTCCGGACATCCGTTTTCGATTCCGTAAAAAGCTGCGATCTCAGAATTCGACGTACTACAATATTTTCACCATTAAAAAGTCATCCAACACATTTTCCACGGTTGAAATATTTTGAAACATAATTTTATCAATTTAACCCAATTCCAAACTCGATCAAAATCACTCGAAAACACACAAACAACCATTCCCGATTAAATATCAACCTATACCAATGTTACCAGACATATCCAAACACTTTTACTCGATCACAACATCAATTTGCACAAAAACATCGATATATATATATATATCAAAAACGCAAAAGTTACAAATTCAACACAATTCAATCAAACGATCATACTAAATCACGACCCAACATCACTCGACTCTACTACGCGAGTTATTCCGACTTTCGTCCGTGAAAACATTGATTTCTATTCATTTCTACCATTTCGACCTAAAATGAAAACTAGAAGAAAATCACCAAAACAATCCAAGAAAACATACACATATACATATACAAGCAAGATATAATCGAAACTTCTCACCCTTACCCGATTAATCATGAGTGAAATGGAGAATCTTCGATTTTCCCCTCTTTTCTTCTTCTCCCTTTCTTTCCTCTCTTTTCTCTTATTTTCCTTTTCTTTCTCTTCTTTCTCCTTTTCTTTCTATTTCTCTCTCTCTCTCTATTTCTATTTATAACAAAATATCTAACTACCCAAAATGACCATTTTGCCCTTACGCTTAAATATCTCCCAAACGCTCTCAAAATGCGATAAAACATAAACAGCGATGAAATATATTTTCGGGAAATAAAAGTTGAAAAGAAATTATAATTTATTGAAAATATTTTACCTATCAGAGAAATTAACCAATTAACTTAATTAGCAGGTAAAATACAATAAATTCACACATTTCACAAAATTCAAATAAATGAAATAAATAAATAGAATTAAACAAATCGGGGCGTTACAACTCTCCCCCACTTAGACATTTTCGTCCTCGAAAATATAACCGATACAAACAACTCGGGATACGACTCTCGCATCCGACTAACCAACTAACATGCCAACACTAGGCACGCCACGAATAACACAAACTGACAAACCACCTAGCTAACAACAACTACAACAACGACACGACAACGACGACCTCTACAGCGACAAGATGCAAAGCCCATACAATGCACTTGACGACTAACTCACGACTCAAAGATTACCCCAGCTACGAACACACACCGGAATCAGCTACTCGCACTCGAACCAACACAATGGAAACGAGGCAACAACACAAACAAGAACACAAAGTTCCACGACACAACACCGTCTCAACAACATCAACAAAACCAGAATACCAACATCCTTGCCACACAACCTTATTACAACAATGCTACGATTCTCAATCGAACATATAACCAAAACATCCATCTACATAGTTGCCCATGAATAATATTTAAACCTTTCACCTAACACTTCCATTCTGAAACATTCAATGGTCTCATCATTCCTACAAGTTTCCAATGTTCAACCTATAAACTCTTATAAGTAGGGGTGTTCGCGGGCCGGTTTGGTTCGGTTTTGAAAGAATCCGATACCCGAACCAATGAAAAATAAATGAATTGGTTTGGATTGGATTTCTATATTTTTGCAATAAAACCCAAACCAAGCCGATCTGAAAAATAATGGATTGGTTTGGATTGGATTGATCGGATAAATTAAACATAAATATACAAAAATATTTTTTAAAAATTATTTGTTTACACACTATGAAAAATAAATATAGAATACATAACACATATTTTTAAACAAGTTATGACCACCTTAGTCATACAGTTGTTGTATCTCACTTAAATATTCAATAACTTAAAACAATTTTATTGCATACTCATACTTCATTCCATAGTATAAAATTAAAGGTTTACAGTTTGCAGATACTTGTGATTTGAGGTTTTGTGATTTGAGAAGAAGGTTGTGGTTTGTGGATACTTGTAGTTTGCAATTTGTGAGTTTGATTTATAATGGTTGTAATTTTTGGTTTCTCTATATTTCATCATTGATTGATATGCTTGTGATAATTTGAAAGATGGCGTTCCGTTTTTAATTGGAAATGTCCAGAGACTATACCTTTTTGTTTCTTTCATTATGGTTTGTACTTGGTAACTGCTATAACAATTTTTCTCTTCATTCAATAAATAAAATAACTTAATTAAAATTAATAATTTATTATATAAATTAATTATGTTGATTGTTATTGGTTTGGTTCGGGTTTACGGGTAGCAAATTAGAAATCCGTTGCCCGAACCAATTAACATCGGTTTTAATTAGTTTGGTTCGGTTTTTGCCCGAACTGAAAAAATGCCCAACCCAAACACATTGGTTTGGTTTGGATTCCGGTTTGGTTCGGATTTGCCCGAACCAATGAACACCCCTACTTATAAGTCAAACACGCATATACGAATTGTGCCATATCGCGCTTCCGATGCGCACTCTGATTACTCGTAACCATCAACACTACCAATTCCACGTCCAAAGTCTAACTCTTTCGCATATTCGCCAAAACTCACTGTTCACTTTTAATATACCCAACCTCGCACCCTACTGTGTTACCTTACACACCAGACACAAGTCTCTGAACTGCTCCAACAATTCTAACTCCCTGACCATCAAAACAGACATGTATAAAACTTTCGACTTAACTCATCACAAATTCCAACCATCCTCGTTGTCTCGTACTATATTCCTTCCGACCAAACAGGTACTCAATATTCTTGTGATTACTAAACACTTCGAACCCAGAACCATAAAGATAATACCTCCAAATTTTCCAACACAATACAACTGCAACCAATTCCAAATCCTGAATAGTATAGATCCTATTATGAATCCTCAATTGTCGTAAAGCATAAGCTACGACTTTACCCTCTTGCATTAACACACTGACTAAACTCATCAAAGACACATCACAATACCTCACAAACGTTTATCAGGATCACACAGAATCAAAACTGAAGCCGTAGACAAACTCTACTTTAACCCTCTCAAACTTTCCTCACAATGAACATCCAAAGCAAACGACTTACCCTTTACAAGTCATCTGTCATAACGAAAATGCTAACTTGGAAAAATCTTCCATAACCTCCGGTAATAACCAACTAAAGTCCAAAAAGTTTCTAATCACCTTAACCGACTTCGGAGCCTCTCATGTAGAACTACATCCACCTCCGATGGATCCATAATAATGCCATCATCAGAAATAACATATCCAGGAAAACTAACCTTTTTCAACAAAAATTCTCACTTGAATAACTTAGCATAACACTTTGTCTCTTTTCAACACTTGCAAGTCAATTCTCAAACATTCTATCTGTTCTTCCTCTGAGTTTATAACAGATCCGAATATCCTTAATTAAAACTACTACGAACTTATCCAAATTCACGACACAATCAAATCGGCCACTAAATCTCAACACCATTTTATAAGAAAGAACATCTCAATCCGAGTTACGAATCAAAAGTTATGGATTTAGAAAAAAAAAACTCAAGTTTCAATTTTGCTCCAAGTCGCGCTAAGCGGGCTCCGTCCCGCGCTGAGCGCGCTGCTCTCGGGTTGGAGAGGTTCAAAATTCTACAGACCGCGCTGAGCGGGCACTGCGATTTTCAGAAAAATAACCCTTCGACAGTCCTTCCTAAAACTCACCATTTCATCTCAAATCAGTTCCAACCAGCATAACAAGTATCAACAACCCACCAAAAGGAACTCTTAATATCAATATTACATCCACACATAAGGGTTTTCTAAAGATTTCCATTAATGCTCTAAAGCTCCAAAGACTCCAAACCTCACCAGAACTCTAAGTTTCGCTTTCCAAAGTCTCAATACCATTATACACATCATACTTGTTATTTCGTTCAATCATCCCTCCTTTTTGTTACTAACAGTATTGGAGCTCTCCAAAACTACACACTTGGCCTCACAATTCTCCTTTCCAGTAAATCTTCCAACTGCTCTATCAGTTCGGGTACTTCTAATGCTAACCTCCAATAATCCATCCGGAAATACATCTGAAAATCACGCACCACTGGCAGCCCATCACTGTGGCCTTTCTGTCAATCTCTAGAAAACTATCATCACAAACATACCAACATCTTAGTTTCACGTCCTAAAAGTTCTTCTACTTACTTAGTAGGTCCAAACCTCAAATCCTTACCTTCGTCAAATTTGAGTTCACACTTTACTCTCTAAGAACAACCATTAATAATACCCAATCATTCTCCCTCAGAGACATTCCAACTTGACCATCATACAAAAACCTCGAATCTGCCTCTCCTTCCGATATAAGAATCTTCATCGACTCAACAAAATAATTCGTAATTATCTTCTTAATTCCAAACAATTCATTGCACACACTATCAAAGCCGGAAAGACACGTCTATTCCATCCAACATAATTCCGTCTACTATCAACAAGAGATTAAGGGTGATCAGTTCCTCAATTTGTCAATAGACAGCCGACAATCATGATGGGGCATAAACCGTCTTTACCAAACTATAATAGCATTGCCTGCATCTCGTGCACAAAACTACCTAAGGCACAAATCCTTAGTTGACATAAACCTTACCTCCGCATCCCCTCCAGAATTCGGGAACCACACTGTCCAAACAACACTTACAATCTTACAACCCACGGCACACTGAGCCAATGCTCCACACCTGAAGCAACTTGGAGAAGCACAGCTCCTCCCCCACTTATCTCATTCTCAATCCTGAAGACAAAAGACTAGAAAACCAGAAAGCACTGACAGTGCTTCACACATATCACGTTGTCATACCCCAAATTTTGACCACTAAGATTTCCCATCATTGTGCAAATCATCATCACAATATGGATGTACCTTATGCTTCATCAGTCTCCCCAAAGCTGGGTGAGCATTCACTATAATCAAGAATAAGGGTTTTGAGCCCTCTCAGGGCACTTAGACAGAGGATCAATCAAGGAATGACATGATCTTCAACTTGTCTAACCTCTCAAGCATCCACAAAGGATCAAAAGGATTCCCACTTCAAGGATCAGGCACAAGGCTGCTCCCTTCTAGGTGGATCAAGTCTCAAGATCGACAGTATCACCAAATTAGGGTTTTGGTCGACCAGGGCCTCCAGATGGAAATTTTTCATCTGGGCACAAGCCAGTCATCCAAAACACAACCTAATGTACTCCATGGAACCTCATGGACCCATTCATCAAGTCAATTTTGCCTCAGGGGTTGCACTCTACAAAAATCAGGAATTAGGGTTTCTTGACCTAATTCACCCCTAAGTTGACTTTTGGGACAAATCATGAACCAAGACCTCAAGAGAGGGTTTAAGGGTCTCTAATGAACTATATTGATCCATTTGCAACAATGGATTAATCCAAGAAGCTTGAGCAACAAGTCTCAGTTTCATCTGCACAACAATTAGGGTTTTAAGGAAAAAGTCAACTGTAACTTTGACTTTTGACCAGGACATGCTCCCAAGCCCTAAGACATGATTCAATATACTATATAACACCCATGGAACATGTCCATCAAGTTTGATTTAGGTCAAGGACATGATTTCCTGAAGAATTGCACAGTTTGGAATTCATCTGATAAAAAGTCAACTGTGCACAAAAGTCAACTTTGACTTTTTGAGATTTTTCACCAAAATGGATTTTTAAACCTAAAATGATGTTAAAGTGTGATTTGAATCATCATTCATCAAGAAAAATCAAGAAAAGTTGGATAACTTGTAAAAGGGGTAACCATAAAAACTTAGAAAATTTTCTAAGTTAAAAATAAAGTGACAAGGGTACCAACTTTGAAGGATCATAACTCCTAAACCACAAAGCCATTTTTTTTCATCCAAAGATGGATTTGTAGCCCTCATTACCCTCTACAAAAACTTCAACTAGACCTAAGTCCAATTCATTAAGGATTTGGAGTTATGGAGTGATCAAAATGGCTGAAAAGTGAAAATGTCACTTTTTCCAACACTTAGTGAAATTTTCACTAAGTCCAAATCTGCCTTCACTTTTTGCCAAATGTAGGGGGATTTTTCACTTGGATTCAAAAGAGATCAAAACCAAACATGTTCAAACAGTTGTTGTATCATGTAAGGGCTTTCTAAAATGGTCAAGAACATTACCAAATTCAACTTACACCATGAGATATGACATTGGCAAGTGGCCTTGCTGAAATCTGTCAAAGGCAAGGCAGAATTTGCAATTTTGCTCGATTTGCCAAAATCAGCCAAATTCAAATGCTCCTATCCACTTGGACACATCTGAGGATTGAATCTAAAGGGGACAATCACTGAGCCAAGCCTCCAAAGTCCATGGAACAAGAAATAGCATGTTGAACCTAGAATGGCCAAAATAGGGACAAGACTCCAAATTTGGATTAAAGCATTCAATGGAAGCATCAAGGTGGCATGGACTGAGCCATTCTCATCTGAAATCAGTCAAGACTTATCCAAGACCAAGGGAACCAAAGCTCTGTGCCCTAACCTCTAGTCAATGGCTAGAGGAGACTTGCATTTCCATTGGCCAACATTGAACAAACACCTGCTGCAGTTGCCATTCACTGTGGATCCCAAAACAAACTTTCTATACTATAAATAGAGCTCAATTGTGATCAGTTTAAGTACACCAAAGCCATCAAACAGATGCTTTCCTTAAAATCTCTTCTTTCACTCCAATTTTGCCTTCTAAGGCAAGGCACTATCGGGTTTTGAGTTTGAGAGCTTTTCCAATCAAACCAATCACTCACACACCTCACATACATCATATAGAAGTGATCCAAATACTCACATAACATCTGGAACACAGATTTCACAAAATCACCAGCTGGTTGCTCAAACTTTCAATCAAGTTGCAGCTGAGGTACCACAAACCGTTCCAGCCATTTTCAATCAAGTCCAGGCATTCAAACACACTCCATAGGGTGTAACGAAGCTGTTCAGATCATCACCACTCATCTGTAACACCTCCAAATCAAAAATCACATTGCACTTGCTGCCACGGCCTAGAGGTAAGCATACACTTGGTCATCTCTCAATTTATGCATATTTCCTCGCACAATAATTTGGCCATATGTTCATAATCATGCATGGAATGTTTTCCCTCAATTAATTGCATTGTTTGAATCGTGTATCAAAAATCCTAGCCTTCATGCAGAAATTAGGGTTCTTGAGGTTTCTTCGTGATTTCATGTTTTATGTTTAATTTAAATGAAATTAAGTGTTATAAACATGATCGTGAGGTTGAGACGAGCATAATGATATGTGGATTACATTATATGATTAAGTATTCAGTGAGATTGGATGGAAAACGCAAATCAGCCAAACCCAGAACACGCGCGTGTTCTTCAGCTTGTTCTTGGCGCCTTTTTTCCAAATTCAAATATTTGAATTTTGTGATTTTGTTTAATTGATTCAAAAATTAATTTCTCTCTGAGTATTAATGATTTTGAGTTGATTCTTTTTTTAATAATTCATAAAAATGTTAAAATATTTTATTTTCCCAAAAAAATCCCAAAAATATTATTTATTTCATATAATTGATATTTTTGCAAAGAATTAATATTTTAATTGTTTTTGACATTTTAAATATTTTTTCCACATTGATTTTGCAACTTTTAATGCTTTCTAATTATTTTGTAGGTCAATACTTAATTTTTGAAGCATTAATCCAAGATCACAATTTGTTTTCCATATTTTAAACAATTTTGATCATTTTAATTGAATTTTTATTCAATTAAATACATTTTTGAAAACAAATTAGGGTTTTTGGATTAATTCAACCCTCATAAATCATTTTCAAAACACTTTGGGTCTCTAATAGAGTGTAAGACCCAATCCTTTTTTTGACCAAAAACATTTTGGGCCTCAGTGTATTGTATAAGTCCCGATACCGTCAAAAACAAACGGCGCGATCGTCGCCTTTTGAAAAATAACCTTCTGGGCCTCTAATAGAGTGTAAGACCCAACCCCCTTTTAACCAAACACTTTGGGCCTCAGATATTGTATAAGCCCCTTCGCGTTAAAAGAAAATCTCGGCGCGATCGCTATTTTCAAACGGAAAAATCATCTGGGCCTACCCTCGTGTTGTAAGCCCCACTCTTTTTTCTTTAATAACTTTTTGGGCCTCTTGAGAGAGTGTAAGACCCATTCCTTTGTACAGAAAACAATTTTTGGGCCTCAGTCACTTGTATAAGTCCCTCTGTACAAATTCAAACAGTGCGCTCACTGATAAAACCCTGGGCCTCTCCTTGAGCTGTAAGCCCCAAATCTTTCTTTTTTTCAAAACACTTTCTCCTTTGATTTTGAATATACTGTTGTTTTCAATATTTCTTTGTTGAACAACTAACCAAACAGCATGGAAGCTCTACAACCGAGTAAGTGGTTATTGCTTTCATTTACCTGCTTTCATATACATATAACTGTATTGTGGGGCTGTTTCACTGTAAGTCTTCTTTCGTAAACTCATATCAACTGTGTAATAATAGTATAGATATTTAGAGTTTCCCCGGCAACTACGTCTAGAATTAGGTGATGCCGTTTCGTTTATTCGTAGAAATAGACAGCTAGATCCCCAATAGGATCACCAGATACAGTCTTCTCTTCGGCTGTCCTCATTAGGAATTGTCAAGAAACTCTATTCCCAGAGATGAATGTATTCTCTGTGAATGGCATCTTTGAGTTTCTTCCAAATTCTCGAACTTTCCTGACTTGATATATATTCCTTGTGAATAGCTTGCCTTGAATTTTTCGGGGTTTGGGGACCCATTGGCTTCTTAAAAGCATCGGCCTCCTCTTGGGCATCGTACAAGGACCCACAGGCTTCCTAAAAGCAACCCCGCCTCCTCTTGGGCTTAGTACAAGGACCCCACGGCTTCTTAGAAGTATTCACAGCCTCCTCTTAGGCTTCGTATAATGATCTCTTCCTCCGGGAATGATAGCCTTCTCTTGGGCTTAGTACAAGGACCCATCGGCTTCTTAAAAGTTTCCAGCCTCCTCTTAGGCTTCGTACAAATTGTCCCAACGACCTCCTAGAGGTATAGGAACAGAACTTAGTCATCTTAATAGAACAATCCTTTCATAGAGTCTACTATTGTTTCTTAAAGCATAGTGTTGCACCCCAAATTTTGACCCTCAGATACTCTAATTTTTGTCGTATCATTTTCAGGTCATCTGTCTCAGCATTTGCAGTCATCCAGTCTGTCGAACATAATCGTCGCCATTTTTGTGTAATTTACGTCTAGTACTTTTAGGACTTTAAATTTTAATCTAGAATTTTGTTTTTTGTGGATTAGGTTAGTTTAAAATTAATCTTCTTCGTTATCATTTTCTATTTTACTATTTTCTTCTTTTTATTAAATTGTTATTGTTATTTTCATTTTTATTTCTATATTATTATTATTATTATTATTATTAGGATTTTCATTTTCAAAACAAAGTTAACGAAAAAATCAGAAAAATAAAATAAAAAAAGAACATTTTTTTCTTCTCTTCTTTCCAAGACTGTCTAACAGCAACGCCATGCCTTACTACCACTGCTCCCAAGGCTGTCTCCCACGCTTACACAATCTCCCAAACCTCGACACTTGCAAATCCACGCCGGACAAACCATTTTCCAGTTCACCTCACACGAGCCAAAGCAAGCAAATTCCAAACTATCAAGTCACATGAAAGCGAAGAATTCACGGGCTGCAACTTTCACAATCCATAAACATGTGCCCTGCAATTTGGAAAAGAGGAGTCTGTGAAAACACACATACAATGACCTAAACGTTCTCATGCTACTTCACCACAGCTAACTCCCTCCATCAACCCAACCAAACTTCTTAAACCCTTCCCCTTCAATCATACAACGGACAAAACCAAAACTGTCTCCCTTTCGTTTCCGCCGCTTCCACAACGTCACCCGCCCTTCCCTTAACCGCACTCGCCGCCTCCATCGAACACCATCAACTACAACCACCACCAAAACCTTAAAACCTCACGACAAACTAGTCGCCATAACCAAACAACAAAACCTCCCTCGCCTTCAAACCATTACACCAATCGAATCCATCTTCAACCCTTTTTCAAAACTCATACCCAAATCGTTGCCAAATAAATCTGAATCAGAAGGGAAGATGAGAGAGGGAGAACCAAACAGACCCATAGCCAAAACCCCAATTTCCACCAAACAACAACAACCGCATCTCAGCGCTTCCGCCCACAACCACCGGTCTTCACCCACGAACAAAAACCCGACCCTTCTTCAAACCATCAGCAACCACCATTCCCAATCGAACCTCTCGAAGCCGCTGCCAAAAAGTCAAATTCGAAACTCATCACTTCCAAATCAGGATCAGAAATTGGAAAGAGAATAGGAGAAATCAAAGTCGTAAACCAAACCTGACTCGGAGAAAACAATGCGAAGATGAGCGAATCAAACATGGAGGAAAGAGGAGAAACGATCTTCGATGTATCGTATGAAGTTGGGAACAGTGATTGGTCTTTGATGTTGATGTTCTCTGAAACGGTTGTGTTCATCGTGACCTTCTTCCAAGCCGTGCGTGTATGTGCCGTTTTCAGGGTTTGCCCTTTGTTAATGAAACCAGACCGGGTCCTCATGACCCGTTTCCGCGCCAGCTGGAGCACCCTTGGGACTTGGCATTGTTGGCCCATTCTTTCTCACACCCACCTATTTTCAAATTATTATTACCCTTTATTTGTTTTTTTAATCAAATCAATTTTGTTTTCAAATATTTACCAAGTTTTGTTTTGGTTCTAAAATGTTAGTTCTCATTTTAATTTTTATTTAACTCTATTGTTTATCTTTGATTTTATTTTCATTTTCTTTATTTTTTTGGGCCTATGATATAACAAAGTCATAATTCTCGTTGATTTATTTGAATCAACAAATTATGATGAATATGAGGCCTATTTTCTTTTTTGTTGGTCGATGAGAGTTTAGTTAAAGATTATCGATTTTATCGATTTAAAATCTTAATTTAAACTAGACCGACTTTATGTTTCATTTCTATCTCATTTTACTTTATTTTTATCAGTCGATGAGGCTCTAAATCTTTATTTAGATGAGACCAATTTTATTTCATTTCAAGCCCACTTCTTCTTTTGTTTTGGGCCGATGATATCACAAAAATCATGACTTAGTCGATTTATTCAAATTACTAAAAGTCATGATATATATGAGGCCACTTCTCTTTTCTATCGGTTAATGAAAGTTAAGTATCAAGGTTATCGACTTCTCGATTGAACCAAGATTAAGACGAGACCGACTTTATTTCTACTTCAGAGGTATTTTCTTTCATCTTCATCTTCATCTTTAGACCGATGAAAGTCTTTCTATCCACAAACGTTGTTAGCGAAGCGACGAACCTTCATTATTTCAAATCTGTAGTGAGTGATCATCGAGATCGCTCTCTATACTTTGAGGTCGTGATAGGTTACCTTTGACAAATCAACGAGAGTTTGTGACTCAAGACGAGGTCTCCACCTTTTCTTTTCGTGTGGCACGATTTCATCGGAGAATGATCTTCTATATCACTTCTCTATCGTGTTTTAACACACAGATCAAATTGTGCATCCTCCTATAGTATGGTCTTCCTCATAGACTGTATTACAACGGATCAGTACTACATTGGACCCAATACATCGATCCATTAAATTAATCAACAAATCACTAAATTTACTTTCAGTCAATATATACATATCTGGATTTATTCTTTATGATTGATTATTATCCTTGTAAATATTATCACTGTTCATATTTATATCCTGTGTATATCGTTCACTTCATTTGTTCGTATAAAACACACTAATAAATATCGAAACCCTAAAAGACTCAATTGAACGGACTGTGGTTATTATTGTGTTGGACTGAGGACTTAGATTTAGGATTTTTACCCTACGCTCTTGGAGTTGGTATTCCTGTTTTTTTGGATTTTCACTTGATTGGTCAGTGGCCCATCAATGGGAAGTATTTATACATTATTCTGGTCAGATCTCTCTATTTCTTGCTCACTTACATTGATGCATTTTTTGTCTGCGTGTATATATGTTTGCCTGACATTGTCTTTTAACGCGATATCATGTAGATACTTTCATTCTTTGATTTATTATCATTTGATTTTGATGTTTTGATCATTACCATATCATAGTCATTATTGTTCACATTTGACCCTCCTTCCAAAGGAAAGATCTCTACTTTGACTCCTAAGTCACAAACCTTTCCCATTTCATCCTTGGCCTCATAAGAGCTGTTTCCCTCAGAGTTTAGTAATAGGATGGCGTTATCATGAACTCCATGTGATTCTCACTATCATGAGAACTCACTTTACCTTTTACTCATACTTACAGAGTTATCGCGAACTCTGTGTGGTTCTCACTATCATGAGAATTCACTTTCTCTATTCATAACGTAGACTTAGAGAGTCATCGTGGACTCTATGTGAGCTTATGCTCATTCCCTTTGGAACGTTGGCCATAGTCAGTGTTTCTTTTCTTTCACCCTTAGTTAGGTGAACTACGGTTGCTCTGATTCGTTAGTCAGATACGTAGGCACAAGATGCGACGTCTTGGCGAGCAAAACTAGTGTACATACTCTTAGGTCTTTACCTTAGTACAGATAACCTTAGCAAGCAAAAACATAAAAAATATTAAGAAAAGCATAATGAAACAAAAGGCTCCCGTAGAGTACTACGGACGTTTAGGGTGCTAATACCTTCCCTGGGCGTAACCAACCCCCGAACCTTAGATCTCCCCCATTTAGGTTTTTCTAATGATCTTGAACCTTTCCTTTGGATAAATCAAAGTCGGTTGTAAAAGAAATATGATGCAAGTTAATTAATATCTTGTTATCCAATTTTCACCGCAACAGAAATGGCGACTTCACTGGGGACAAGAGTAAAGGAAAGTTAGACCTATGCTGGTCCTTTCCTAAGAGGGTTAAGCCTATTTTGTTTTCACGTTTTCAAACAAAACTCTTTTCATAACAAATAAACCCTTGATCCAACGTCAAGCGGATTTTCATAATCAAACTTCAAAAACAACTTTATTCTACTTGTATATTTGCTTGTATGTCATATTTGCATGTATATCTGTATATATTTGTATATATCTCTGTCTGTGCTGGAATTTTCTATGTGCATGGTGCCATTATTGAGTGGTGAGAGTCCTAGACCCGGACTTGAGCGACATATAGGAGATGATATGGTCAAGGGTACTTTGACGGAGTCGATTCCTGAAAAGTCGAATTGAGAAAATCATCGCTCAGTTTAGGTTCTTTTGAACTTAATATTGTTTGAACGAGTACATTCGTGAAAACGGTATTAACTTCGACCAAGGACCTTTAAGACTGAGGACCGTAGCACCTTTAACCCAACTTGGCCTTTTAGGACGTAGTGCGGTGACTATGCGGGAGTCCATTTCCAAATAGTTGTCACGCGATACTACACTCAGACGAGATTCTCTTGAGAATATTATTGACTAACCGAGTAATTTGGGAAGTCGATAATATCCGAAAGATGGATTGTAGACTCTGGGAACTTTGTAGAACCCGTTCGGCAGGTACATTTTGAAACCACACCACCTTATGGGATGGGTAGACCTTGGCTCCATGCCTATGACCTTCAAACCTAGGTCCTCTCTTGTCTGTGTGTGCATATCTGCGAATACCAATGTACATATGTTTGTGCTTGTGTGCTTTTGCGCGTGTATATAAATATGTCTTTGTGTGCCCGTGTTTGTGCATTGCATACATCTCAACGCATCCATTGATGTTTTCAAGGAACTTAGAAGTTCTCTTCTTTGCGAGATCCTTAGAGATCACGGATTAAAAAAAAACAAAAAACAAAAAACAAAAAAACAAAACTCTTCAGTTTCCAAAAATATTTGCAACTTGCTTTTGAGTTCCTTGAAACCATTAGGCATGCATTAGCATTGCATTCTCATTGCATGTGCATCTGCGCTGCATCTGCATTTCTCAGCCCTGAGTCTCGTCCGTCCTGTGTCTGTAACCCGTCTGGTTTCCTGAAGACATCATTGGACCTGAAGTAGCTTTTGAAGTTGTCTTTTCCAGACTCGTCTATTGTGACTACCATGCTGGAGCACATAGGCATGCAACTGAAGATTTAGGGTATTCAGAAACAAGGTCCAGACTCTGCTTGGCTACGAGAGGTTCTCATTCACGCCTCAAGGCGTCCAAATCAGCATACTGTCGCCTAATCAGTCAGATTCATCAGGCTCTGAAGTGGAAGAAATTGTCGAGAATATATGTGAAGACAATTTTCAAGCAGATCTCGACAATCAACTCTAAAGATGACTAGCTCAGCTTGGCATATTAAGAAGGAAATTTCAGTTCCCTAAAGCTGGCGATCATCTGGTTGTTTCAGCATTTTGTTGTATTTTCTTTGCATGTTTGAATCTATTTTCACTTATAAGCATTGTTGTACTTTCAAATTGGCAACATTAATGAAATGTTTGTGCATCTTTTGATTAAGTTCATTCGTTTCACTCATTTACTTTTTGTGTTTGAAGACAAAAAAAAAAAGCCAAAAAAAAAAACAAAAAACCAAAAAAACAAAAAGAGCGATTTTTTTCTTCCCTTCCACTTATCAAACTGTTTTGTTTAAGCAAAGATTGGGGAGGA
The DNA here is from genome assembly GCA_022829125.1 of Lathyrus tuberosus. Classification (NCBI taxonomy): domain Eukaryota; kingdom Viridiplantae; phylum Streptophyta; class Magnoliopsida; order Fabales; family Fabaceae; genus Lathyrus; species Lathyrus tuberosus. The sequence continues at coordinate 10,148,980 of JALAZF010000176.1, read as the reverse complement.
TGACGAAAATGTTATTCATAATTGTTGTGGTATGCTTTCGATTAAACCTTGCCGAGGATGTAAGGCATTGTTTCAATTCCCAAACACTGGAGAAATAAGGAAGATAATCCCTCGTTAACCCCCTTGAGCCTTGAAGTAGGAGTTTTTTTTTTCCAAAATAAAAAAAAAACCCTCAATTTTAACCTTGGGGCAGGGTAGTTTCTCAGTTTAACTTGGTTACGCATTCGAACGCAAGCGCTTCATGCAAGACACCAGTCAGCTCTCCCAAATCAAATGAGTTAGCGTTGTACAAGTTGTTCATCCAAGCAACAATAAGGAAGGATAGCTGAAAAATCCTGAATCAAAGGATGAGCCGAGTCCCTTTCAAGGCAAAGGCCAAGAAAGATGGGAAGCTCAGAACTTTGCCTTATACAAAAAGAAATTGTACAGCAGCCAAAAAGGAGTTTCAAAGCAACAATCAAACAAAAAGGAGGTCCTAACCGCAAACAAAGAGAGGTATCATGACCTCAATCAAATCAAAAGAAGAGGTATCATAACTTCAACCAAATCAAAAGAAGAGGTATCGTGACCTCAACAAAAAAAAAGGGTCTTAACCTCAGCAAAGACAACAAAAGACAACCAAATTCTGCAATGGAGCAATGACTATCTAGGTGTCTGAATCATCATCAATTCATTCCTAACCAAGAGGAACTTGAATGTATAGCCTAAGTTAATTGAGCGTAGGATTGGAGTTCATCACGAAGATGGGTGGGTACAAATAAACTTTGAGCCTGTATCCTTTGTTTCTTAAACCGTGAACCAGGCCACGTTACAACCTTTAAAAGACCTAATTGAGGTAAGGTTGTTTTGAAAGCATACTACAACAAGGTTGATTAACCTGACTCCTAATGATCTTTGCTAGTTGTGTGTGTGGATCACTTTATCTGTCATTCTATAAATGGCCTGATCCACTTTGTTTTCGAGTACTTAATCATTCCACTACGTGTGTTTCATCAATAAAACTTAATTTCAAAAGCTTGCATAAATTTTTGCACTGAAATTGCCAATTTTAAATGAACAATACTTGTTTGTGAAATGATTCAACGTCAAAGGAATCCCGACAAATGCAGTCAGCTAGGGAACTTTATTTGATGAAGGAAGCACAGTCCAGGGGAAACTAAGCGGAAGGTTCTGTCGATCCATCATTTCAAGAATCTTTGAATCAGGGGCATAACTCTTCAAGGTTCAGAATATTGGGGCAAGCCTTCTTGAGGTCGTTTTATGCCAAGTTTGGACTCCAATGACCCATCAACAGGGGCAAGTTCGTTTCCCAGTTGTTTCTACCACAGTTTAAAGTACTTTGTAATACGAATGCAGTTGAACTGGGGCAGTTATGTCAAAACTTATGGATCTTTTCAAGAGTTTGAAGATATTGAAGCACCTGGCATTTCAATTCTTCTGTAAAATCCTCTTGGTGACTTATCATCACAAGACTAGTTAATCAGAAGCAGTCAAGCCGAGATTCTACAAATCTCAAAGGTCAACTAGTCTGGGACATCTTCTTCACAAGATCAACCCAAATTGACAGGGGCAAGTTTATTCCCCAGTTGTCAACAGCTAGACTGGATAATTAACCCAAGGATTTTGTTGTGCAGACGCTGTTAATCTAGGCTTTGTAAAAGACACTCTGTGATGAGTATAAACTATCAGACAGCCTCCTCTTAGGCTTGGTATAAGGATTTTCCCAGGCGGAGTCAGTCAGTCAACAGATAGCCTCCTCTTAGGCTTTGTATAGTGATTTCCCAAAGTGGAATCCAGCCTCTTCTTAGGCTTTGTATAGCGATTTCCCAAAGTGGAATCCAGCCTCTTCTTAGGCTTTGTATAGTGATTTCCCCAAGCGAAATCCAGCCTCCTCTTAGGCTTTGAATAATGATTTTCACCAGTGGAATCCAAGCAACCTCTCAGCTTCAACCTGGAGTGTCGATCAAGACACATAACTAGTTAACGGGCTCTATCGTGCAAAGCTGTCAATCAGGGGCAGTTACGGTAAATCTCTCCAAGAGTTTGAAGATATTGAAACACATTGTATTCCAATTCTTCTGTAAAATCCTCTTGATGTATTCTTTCGACAGACCATGTACTTGGGGGCAGATGAGTCATGCAGAATTACTCAGCTTTTGTGGCATCTCTGCTAGCTCCCCAAAAGTTATCTCTTAAGCTAATCTTGGCAATTATCAATGGATCTCTTATCTCCAGTGAAGAAATCAAGCTCACAATGACAATCCTAGTGAAGTCAAGATGCTATACCACGCGGAGTACTCTTCCCCCAGAGAAGGTCATAACCTCGAAGTAGAGCTGATTCATCTGCAAGTTCATCCCCAGTAACGGTCCAATCTGATGAGTTTGGCTGGGTATCCTTGTCAAGGTGTTTATTTCATCTCCAGTCTCGCTTCTTATCTGTTTTGTCAGCATAAGCTTAAGCATGGCATAAGCACTCATATGCATAGCATATTATCATTTTGCTACATGTTTCCGGTGTTTACCTGTGTTGTTCACTTTGGCGTTTATCCCCAAGTGACTGGGTGTGTCTATTCTCTCCAATAAAGTTGTCAGCCCTAGGCATAAAGTGCCCATCTTTTCTGAAATCCCCACGGAGTTTTATTCTCGTGGATGACGGTTGTTCCAGTTATCTTTTCCACATGTGGATAAGATATATCCCCATTTGAGTTCATTCCTCAATTGGAGTTTTGGTTGGCCGTTTCTTTCTAGCTTGTTCCTAGATTGAACTGTGGTCCCTGGCAGGAGTGGTTTCTGAACCCATTTTCAAGTGCATTTATTTTGCACCGTGTCTTGCAGGAAGAATCTCTTACAGATCCCCATCGAAGACAATTATTCCTCCAGTAGTGTTGTAATATCAACATCTCTTTGGAATTCATACTCAACAACAAGTGGCATTCTCTTGGAAAAGCTTGTTCTCTTGTAGCGACAGATGGCGACTCCGCCAGGGGACTTTGTTGTACGAAGCAGGCAATCTGGGGCATTTGAGAATCAAAGATTATTTCATCCATTCACAACAACTGTTGTTTGAAATGGCGACTCCCAATGCAGAACTACTTTGAATTTCTGTCTCAAGTGGTGTGATGATTCCCCACCAAGTCTCTACTACAGCGATCACAACCATTCCCTGGTGACTCTCTACTTCAGCAGTTATGGCGGGTTTGATGCGAGAATTCCCCAGTTGGTGACCTAAGGATTCCCAACAAATCTCTTTGGCTCCAACCTTCCCCAGCGAAGTGGATGTTTATTTCATCCCCACGAAGTCTCAACTCTGACATCTTCAGTTCGCAACTTTGATTCGAGCTTCCCCCAATGAAGTGGAAATTTATTTTATCCCATGGGTGACCTCAGTTATGGAATCTCCAATTACAACTTCATTTTAGGCTACTTCGGTTTGCAGTGGATATTTATTTTACCCCCCAAGAAGTCTAACCTTAAGTCCAGTCATCGCTGGCATCTTTCCTGTTGTTTAAAGTCGTTCCTGCTTGAATCGTGTCAAGCTTGAACCTAAAGTCCAATCATCGTTGGCACTGTCTTTGGTTTGAATCGAGTCACCTTAGGCTTTTTATTTCAGCTTGCTCTTGTTTGAATCGTGTCAAACTTGAACCGAGTCCTTGTTCGAATCGTGTCGAACATGGTCTCTTGTTTTAGAGTCTTGTTCTTGTTTGAATCGTGTCAAACTTGAACCGAGTCTTTGTTCGAATCGTGTCGAACATTGTCTATTGTCTAAAATCCCGTTCTTGTTTGAATCGTGTCAAACTTGAACCCAAAGTCCAATTATCGTTGGCATCGTCTTTGGTTTGAATCGAGTCACCTTAGGCTTTTTATTTCAGCTTGTTCTTGTTTGAATCGTGTCAAACTTGAACCGAGTCCTTGTTCGAATCGTGTCGAACATGGTCTCTTGTTTTAGAGTCTTGTTCTTGTTTGAATCGTGTCAAACTTGAACCGAGTCCTTGTTCGAATCGTGTCGAACATTGTCTTTTGTCTTAAGATCTTGTTCCTGCTTGGATCGTGTCAAGCTTGAACCCAAAGTCCAATAATCGTTGGCATCGTCTTTGGTTTGAATCGAGTCACCTTAGGCTTTTATTTCATCTTGTTCTTGTTTGAATCGTGTCAAACTTGAACTGAGTCCTTGTTCGAATCGTGTCGAACATTGCCTCTTGTTTTAAGATCTTGTTCTTGTTTGAATCGTGTCAAACTTGAACCGAATCCTTGTTCGAATCGTGTCGAACATTGCCTTTTGTCTTAAGATCTTGTTCCTGCTTGAATCGTGTCAAGCTTGAACCCAAAGTCCAATTATCGTTGGCATCGTCTTTGGTTTGAATCGAGTCACCTTAGGTTTTTTTATTTCAGCTTGTTCTTGTTTGAATCGTGTCAAACTTGAACCGAGTCCTTGTTCGAATCGTGTCGAACATTGTCTCTTATTTCATCTTGTTCTTGCTTGAATCGTGTCAAACTTGAACCGAGTCCTTGTTCGAATCGTGTCGAACATTGTCTATTGTCTTAAGATCTTGTTCCTGCTTGAATCGTGTCAAGCTTGAACCTAAAGTCCAGTCATCGCTGGCATCCTCCATAAACAGAATCCTGTTAACCTCATTCACAGCCAAAAGGTCCAATCACCTTTCATCATCTGACGCAGAGTTTACCTCTGTCTTTTCTGGCTTTTCTTGAAGATCCCGTTTGAACTCTTCAGCATAGGAAACCCCTAGAAAATCTTTGTAGGATGTCTATCCTTTTATTTCAAACTGATCCCATGTGGTGGTCGTGTCTTCTTTCTGGTTTCATGCCCAGTAGGAATGTGTCTCATCCCCAGTGGAGTTGAGTTTCATCCCCAGTGGAGTCGGATCTTTGCCCAGTGGAGGACACCCTTTCAGTGTCCTATCTCCAGTAAGAACTCGTAGGGGTTCCCCTCAATTTTTCTACCCACAATGTTTCCTTGGGGTCTCCCCATCAAGTCTTTTTTATTGGTTAGCCAGTATCCCTAGTGAGTTTACCTCAGGGATACTAACCCTCATCCTTCCCCGGTGTTACTCACCTGCGGTTGTGTGCCTGTTTGTCTGCATTTTTTCATCTATCATGGCATCATATCATCATACTAGAGTTCATGGCATGTCTGCATCTTAGACTGATTTTCTTCCATATCATTGCATATCAGCGTATCTAAGGGCAAAATTCTCGGTTATCTATATTTAAATATCTTTCACCATCTTTCCATATCTCCTGTCATCCGGTGAACATATTTAATAGGGGCAACTGTTGCACCCCAAATTTTGACCCTCAGATACTCTAATTTTTGTCGTATCATTTTCAGGTCATCTGTCTCAGCATTTGCAGTCATCCAGTCTGTCGAACATAATCGTCGCCATTTTTGTGTAATTTCGTCTAGTACTTTTAGGACTTTAAATTTTAATCTAGAATTTTGTTTTTTGTGATTAGGTTAGTTTAAAATTAATCTTCTTCGTTATCATTTTCTATTTTACTATTTTCTTCTTTTTATTAAATTGTTATTGTTATTTTCATTTTTATTTCTATATTATTATTATTATTATTATTATTAGGATTTTCATTTTCAAAACAAAGTTAACGAAAAAATCAGAAAAATAAAATAAAAAAAGAACATTTTTTTCTTCTCTTCTTTCCAAGACTGTCTAACAGCACGCCATGCCTTACTACCACTGCTCCCAAGGCTGTCTCCCACGCTTACACAATCTCCCAAACCTCGACACTTGCAAATCCACGCCGGACAAACCATTTTCCAGTTCACCTCACACGAGCCAAAGCAAGCAAATTCCAAACTATCAAGTCACATGAAAGCGAAGAATTCACGGGCTGCAACTTTCACAATCCATAAACATGTGCCCTGCAATTTGGAAAAGAGGAGTCTGTGAAAACACACATACAATGACCTAAACGTTCTCATGCTACTTCACCACAGCTAACTCCCTCCATCAACCCAACCAAACTTCTTAAACCCTTCCCCTTCAATCATACAACGGACAAAACCAAAACTGTCTCCCTTTCGTTTCCGCCGCTTCCACAACGTCACCCGCCCTTCCCTTAACCGCACTCGCCGCCTCCATCGAACACCATCAACTACAACCACCACCAAAACCTTAAAACCTCACGACAAACTAGTCGCCATAACCAAACAACAAAACCTCCCTCGCCTTCAAACCATTACACCAATCGAATCCATCTTCAACCCTTTTTCAAAACTCATACCCAAATCGTTGCCAAATAAATCTGAATCAGAAGGGAAGATGAGAGAGGGAGAACCAAACAGACCCATAGCCAAAACCCCAATTTCCACCAAACAACAACAACCGCATCTCAGCGCTTCCGCCCACAACCACCGGTCTTCACCCACGAACAAAAACCCGACCCTTCTTCAAACCATCAGCAACCACCATTCCCAATCGAACCTCTCGAAGCCGCTGCCAAAAAGTCAAATTTGAAACTCATCACTTCCAAATCAGGATCAGAAATTGGAAAGAGAATAGGAGAAATCAAAGTCGTAAACCAAACCTGACTCGGAGAAAACAATGCGAAGATGAGCGAATCAAACATGGAGGAAAGAGGAGAAACGATCTTCGATGTATCGTATGAAGTTGGGAACAGTGATTGGTCTTTGATGTTGATGTTCTCTGAAACGGTTGTGTTCATCGTGACCTTCTTCCAAGCCGTGCGTGTATGTGCCGTTTTCAGGGTTTGCCCTTTGTTAATGAAACCAGACCGGGTCCTCATGACCCGTTTCCGCGCCAGCTGGAGCACCCTTGGGACTTGGCATTGTTGGCCCATTCTTTCTCACACCCACCTATTTTCAAATTATTATTACCCTTTATTTGTTTTTTTAATCAAATCAATTTTGTTTTCAAATATTTACCAAGTTTTGTTTTGGTTCTAAAATGTTAGTTCTCATTTTAATTTTTATTTAACTCTATTGTTTATCTTTGATTTTATTTTCATTTTCTTTATTTTTTTGGGCCTATGATATAACAAAGTCATAATTCTCGTTGATTTATTTGAATCAACAAATTATGATGAATATGAGGCCTATTTTCTTTTTTGTTGGTCGATGAGAGTTTAGTTAAAGATTATCGATTTTATCGATTTAAAATCTTAATTTAAACTAGACCGACTTTATGTTTCATTTCTATCTCATTTTACTTTATTTTTATCAGTCGATGAGGCTCTAAATCTTTATTTAGATGAGACCAATTTTATTTCATTTCAAGCCCACTTCTTCTTTTGTTTTGGGCCGATGATATCACAAAAATCACGACTTAGTCGATTTATTCAAATTACTAAAAGTCATGATATATATGAGGCCACTTCTCTTTTCTATCGGTTAATGAAAGTTAAGTATCAAGGTTATCGACTTCTCGATTGAACCAAGATTAAGACGAGACCGACTTTATTTCTACTTCAGAGGTATTTTCTTTCATCTTCATCTTCATCTTTAGACCGATGAAAGTCTTTCTATCCACAAACGTTGTTAGCGAAGCGACGAACCTTCATTATTTCAAATCTGTAGTGAGTGATCATCGAGATCGCTCTCTATACTTTGAGGTCGTGATAGGTTACCTTCGACAAATCAACGAGAGTTTGTGACTCAAGACGAGGTCTCCACCTTTTCTTTTCGTGTGGCACGATTTCATCGGAGAATGATCTTCTATATCACTTCTCTATCGTGTTTTAACACACAGATCAAATTGTGCATCCTCCTATAGTATGGTCTTCCTCATAGACTGTATTACAACGGATCAGTACTACATTGGACCCAATACATCGATCCATTAAATTAATCAACAAATCACTAAATTTACTTTCAGTCAATATATACATATCTGGATTTATTCTTTATGATTGATTATTATCCTTGTAAATATTATCACTGTTCATATTTATATCCTGTGTATATCGTTCACTTCATTTGTTCGTATAAAACACACTAATAAATATCGAAACCCTAAAAGACTCAATTGAACGGACTGTGGTTATTATTGTGTTGGACTGAGGACTTAGATTTAGGATTTTTACCCTACGCTCTTGGAGTTGGTATTCCTGTTTTTTTGGATTTTCACTTGATTGGTCAGTGGCCCATCAATGGGAAGTATTTATACATTATTCTGGTCAGATCTCTCTATTTCTTGCTCACTTACATTGATGCATTTTTTGTCTGCGTGTATATATGTTTGCCTGACATTGTCTTTTAACGCGATATCATGTAGATACTTTCATTCTTTGATTTATTATCATTTGATTTTGATGTTTTGATCATTACCATATCATAGTCATTATTGTTCACATTTGACCCTCCTTCCAAAGGAAAGATCTCTACTTTGACTCCTAAGTCACAAACCTTTCCCATTTCATCCTTGGCCTCATAAGAGCTGTTTCCCTCAGAGTTTAGTAATAGGATGGCGTTATCATGAACTCCATGTGATTCTCACTATCATGAGAACTCACTTTACCTTTTACTCATACTTACAGAGTTATCGCGAACTCTGTGTGGTTCTCACTATCATGAGAATTCACTTTCTCTATTCATAACGTAGACTTAGAGAGTCATCGTGGACTCTATGTGAGCTTATGCTCATTCCCTTTGGAACGTTGGCCATAGTCAGTGTTTCTTTTCTTTCACCCTTAGTTAGGTGAACTACGGTTGCTCTGATTCGTTAGTCAGATACGTAGGCACAAGATGCGACGTCTTGGCGAGCAAAACTAGTGTACATACTCTTAGGTCTTTACCTTAGTACAGATAACCTTAGCAAGCAAAAACATAAAAAATATTAAGAAAAGCATAATGAAACAAAAGGCTCCCGTAGAGTACTACGGACGTTTAGGGTGCTAATACCTTCCCTGGGCGTAACCAACCCCCGAACCTTAGATCTCCCCCATTTAGGTTTTTCTAACGATCTTGAACCTTTCCTTTGGATAAATCAAAGTCGGTTGTAAAAGAAATATGATGCAAGTTAATTAATATCTTGTTATCCAATTTTCACCGCAACACATAGTACAAAAGATGAAACTCTAAGACTTGGACAGTCTAATCTCCTTGAGTCTCAAAGACATTCTCAAGTGACCCCTTCGTTAAATAGGAAGAAAACCCGTAGACTCGGACAGTCTCAATACCCTTCGGATTTCCCGCTTCCTTAAAGAACAGGAATAACCCAGATCCTTGAATCAAATCCATGAGTACAGTGTTGCTCATATAAGAACTGATTTTCTCTTTAAAATCAGTATACTGGACCTGTCACTCAACTGAAACAGTTACCTTAGCCTCCTCTTGGGCTTTGTACAATGATTCTCCCCAGCGGAGTCGAAGCACGTTTAGCCTCTCTCTCGGGCTTTGTACGAGACACATAAGGGACTCCCTCGTTGAGTCAATCACCCTTCCGCCTCCATCTCGGGCTTTATACGAGATAAAAAAAGGTTCATATTGAGCCAAACAAATGTTAGCCTCCATCTCGGGCTTCGTACGAGATACAAAAACTCTCTTGTTGGGTCAGACAGCCTCCATTTCGGGCTTTATACGAGATACCAAAAGATTTCCTCGTTGAGTCAAAAACCTTTTAGCCTCTCTCTCGGGCTTTGTACGAGACACATATTAGCCTCCTCTTAGGCTTGATATAAGAAAACCACTGGTTAATCCAATTAACCTTGTAGCATCAAAGTTGTGCCTCGTTCACAGTACACAAACATCAACAACTCCTTCCCCTCCATCTAACTGCTGTAAGCCGCAAGCCTCTGGATCATCTACATCCATGCCAATGTCCCTCTTTTAGTATGAGAAATTCCTAAGGAAAGATATCATTGCTCTACACTGAGTTAAAGTCTTCTCCTTCAGGTTAAAATCCCTATAAAGGAAATTATGGCATTGCCGGATTCACATATCTCGGTTAAAGTAATTCTCCTTTATAAAACAGTTGTGACATACAACCCCCCTCTTTAGAGATAACAAATTCTCTCTAAAGTCAGGACTTTCAGCTTCACATCTTGGGCTTTGATCAAGATACAAATCACCTTTCGCTTCACGTCTTGGGCTTTGAACAAGACACCAAAAACACCCATTTCCTCCCATAGAATAGGAGGAACTACGAACGCTCTGATTTCCCTGTTTCGGTAAACGGGAATACATAGGCATAAGATTGAAAGAAAAATCTTAGCGAGCACACTAAACAAAAAACCCAAATCCCATACTCTCACATCAAAAAGCATCAGTCCTAACATCCTAACCCTTGTTCCCCTCTAGAAAGTCCTAGAAAGAAAGAAAACCGTATTGGCGAAAATACAAATAACCAGTACAAAGGCCCCCCCACATTGATAGCATCCGTAACCTAACAGACCGCTGTTTAAACTCAGTATGCAAAGCAGGGTTAATTGGAGACATCTATTTCCCTTCCTTCATCAGCTCACAATAGGATAAAAAATGAATCGACCTGTAGTTTAAGCTCAAACTGCAGAGAGCGACCAGCGCTTAAGAACCGCGTCCAAAATCTCTCGCTACACACGTACTAAGGGACAAACAACAACGACAGTATTCCACTGTCACACCAACTGACTCAACAACTTGGCCGGACGGACCGACCTGCTCTGATACCACTATTGTAACACCCCAATTCCCATCGCGAATAAATAATACATAAATAAATCAGAGTGAATAAAAATTTATTTTTTCCGACAGAAACAGGGATGCCACATTTAAAGAAAGAAAACATAATCCCTGCTCAAACATTGATACACAACACAAGATGGAACAAACATAAAAGGGAAACTTTTTCCAACAAAGGGGAAGTTCAATTATGGAATAAAGCGGAAAGATCCATAACTGACTTGTTTTACAAAATAAATTATTTTATAACATCAAAATACTCATACAAAGGTAATACAAAATATATTCAACAATGCACACATATATAACAAAAGCATCCCCCGACTCCCGTGCTATGTATCAGAGCAGACACCAAAACCGACAAAAGAATGGAGAACTAATCTTCACAAAAGCCTCCAAGACTACTAATCTGCAATTGCCTCATAGAGCAATAAACCACAGCAGAAGGGTGAGAAATAACAACTAAATCAAGATTGCATAATAATATGCAAAACATATAAGTAACATACATAGTTATTCTCACCACAAGCATCACATTTAATACACATATCATATACCAATATACTAACACAATCACATCTTCACACATAAGGCACGCCCAAGTTATGACATATGGAAACACATCACCACATAACATAACATCTGCATATACATAAAACATATCATCCACAACCAATGCATTTATCACATATGCACATCAATTTACCAATCCAATCATAAATCTCAACACATACTCAATCAATTCACAATTCCACACATAATCACATAATCAATCCATTCATGATTTTCCACACATAATCACATAATCAATCCATTCATGATTCATGCAAATGCACAGAGACCGACACAACGACTCTATGCAATGCACATGCGGTACCATCCATCCATCATTCTCAACACCAGTTCACTCAGGAACTATTGGAATCATCGCTCGTTACTTAATGTAACTCCCCGTCGGGTATACGATGTTCCCCGTCGCTCACACCCCACACCGGCACACGACGTTTATGGATCGTTCACACCCCACACGGGCACACGATCGTCTATAATCATCGCTCACACCCTACACGGGCACACGACATTATAGCGGATTCCCTCTGGAATCGATTCGTCGCTCACACCCCACACAGACACACGACATCACAAGATGCATATCATGATGCTTGACACACAAGAACTCATGACAATCAAATGCATCTTCACAAATCAACAATATGATTTATCTCGTCGTCATTATTCATGCATTTCAAACCAATTCAAACAATGCATTTCAAACCATAATGGCCACCACACAACATACATTGAATTTCACATAACCAATGCATTTCGTCACAAACCACAAACCACAACAATCATACAATCACAATTACTTCCACAAGGGATTCACACCACAAAGGCTACCCACAATACATCATAACAACATACATTGATATTCAATCAAACAATGTATTTTACCACACAACAACATCATTATCACATGCCTCAACATCATATAAACCACATAAAAGCTCCACGTTACATAACAATAGCACAACACATAGTAAAACACCAACCGCACGCATTTAACGCGATAAAAACCCGACAACCCGACTATTTTTCAAAAACACGAATTAATTAAATCATCTTTTACCCTCCAAACCATTTTCAACAGAAAGAATATTTTACTAGCTTCCCAACGCTTCGAACGGGGACCAAAACGGACTTACGGATCAAAAGTTATTAATTTTTGAAGTTTCGGAAATTTTTCATTTTTACCCAGACCGCGCTGAGCGCGCTACCTGCTGAAACTCAACCTTAAAAACACCATTTTTAGACTTCCGGACATCCGTTTTCGATTCTGTAAAAGGCTGCGATCTCAGAATTCGACGTACTATAATATTTTCACCATTAAAAAGCCATCCAACACATTTTCCACGGTTGAAATATTTTGAAACATAATTTTATCAATTTAACCCAATTCCAAAATCGATCAAAATCACTCGAAAATACACAAACCACCATTCCCGATTAAATATCAACCTATACCAATGTTACCAGACATATCCAAACACTTTTACTCGATCACAACATCAATTTGCACAAAAACATCAATATATATCAAAAACGCAAAAGTTACAAATTCAACACAATTCAATCAAACGATCATACTAAATCACGACCCAACATCACTCGACTCTACTACGCGAGTTATTCCGACTTTCGTCCGTGAAAACATCGATTTCTATTCATTTCTACCATTTCGACCTAAAATGAAAACTAGAAGAAAATCACCAAAACAATCCAAGAAAACATACAAATATACATATACAAGCAAGATATAATCGAAACTTCTCACCCTTACCCGATTAATCGCGAGTGAAACGGAGAATTTTCGATTTTCCCCTCTTTTCTTCTTCTCCCTTTCTTTCCTCTCTTTTCTCTTCTTTTCCTTTTCTTTCTCTTCTTTCTCTTTTTCTTTCTATTTCTCTCTCTCTCTCTCTATTTCTATTTATAACAAAATATCTAACTACCCAAAATGACCATTTTGCCCTTACGCTCAAATATCCCCCAAACGCTCTCAAAATGCGATAAAACATAAACAGCGATGAAATATATTTTCGGGAAATAAAAGTTGAAAAGAAATCATAATTTATTGAAAATATTTTACCTATCAGAGAAATTAACCAATTAACTCAATTAGCAGATAAAATACAATAAATTCACATATTTCACAAAATTCAAATAAATGAAATAAATAAATAGAATTAAACAAATCGGGGTGTTACATAATCCACCTCCTTTAACTCGTTCCACATAAACCTGCCTGTTTAATGGTCGAGAATGACCCATCCACACTTTTTAAAAAGTTGTGATACACTGACCCGAGTCTCTGATTTGCGTTGCATTATAAAATTAAAAAATAAATTACTCTTTTAATTTTTTAAAAAATATGATAGTTCAAAAATTCAATTTGTTTTACAACTACAAAATTTCTATTGTTAACCATTTAAATTTAAAATTTATAATCGTAAATATTAACCACAAAAACTCTAATTACCACGTGTCAAAAGTTGGGTACGAATCCATGACTCTAGTTAAGCTGAAAGAGATGTCTTACCATCTCATAGTTTATTTTTAGATATTTCAATACATACTTTACACAAATTATTCGGTTTTCATATATACAATAGCTATATTATCTTATAAGTAAAATTTTATCATTTACAAAATTATATGCGATAAAAAATATAATTAATTTTAAAATAGCTTTTAGATGGATTACTTACAAATCCATAAATTCGCGAATTTAACCCGCATAAACTATCTAAACTAGCTGACCCGCGGACCTCAATCCCCATATCAAACTGTACTTATATTTTTCTTTTACTCAATTGTACTTGCATTCAATAAAAATTAAAGATGCATTTAAATCAATATTTATTGATTCTTGAAAGTCCGTAATTTTCTTATGCTATTTAACAAAATATTATTTAACAGGGAATTTTCGTGATATATATATATATATATATATATATATATATATATATATATATATATATATATATATATATATATAATCTAAACAATTGAACAGAACCAAGAGAATTTTAACCTTAAAAATGTAATAAAAATTGTGTATTGTAATTTGACAAGTCCCTCTCACATGTTGACAACATATTTTGTGAACCGGTGGATTGTTGCTAGTAGATTTATCGAATATCTGGCATAGGAAAATAAAGGTCAATTATGTATAATTCAACAGTGCGGATGGCATAGTATGGATATTAGATAAGTATATTCCCTCACGTTGATATAAAATTGAATGTATGTTATGTTCTACTCACCGTTCCTTTTTGTGATTATGCAGAATTTCTTTTTCAGAAAAAGGATGTTATGGGTCAAGCAGGGTTTGGGATATAATTCACAGTGCCTCTACTAGGTGCATGCATGTTTTTTTTCATTCCTCTTTTTAGTTAACTCTGTTAAACCCAAGTTAGTTACTTGTGGGTTGAAAGTTAGCTACTTTTATATATATATAAATAATAATTCATAATACATAGTAATAACAGTTTTCCAATAATAATTTTCATTCTCACTCTATTTTCTCTCTTTTCTTTTCCATCCAAATTGCATCAACACTAACAAGTTGGTATCTAGAGCTTCTGTTTCGTTCTTGATCGGAAATTCAAGAATTGCACGTCGATAGTCGTGTTTCCAGGGATTATGAATCGTGTTTGCTGCAAAAATGAATGGTAGGAATGGTATTCTCAATTCTCTTCCAATTCTTGATGGCAAAAATTGGATCCGGTGGAGAAAACAGATGCAATCATTGTTTGGCTTTCAAGAAACCCTAGAAGTGGTTACTAATGGTGTCCATGAGCTTGCTCAAAACGCAAACAATGTTCAAAGAGTTTCTCACAAGGATGCGTAGAAAAAAGATTGCAAGGTTGCGTTCTGTATTCAATCTGCAGTAGATGCGGCGAATTTTGATCGAATTTCTCATGCTGAATTAGAAAAGGAGGCATGAGATATTCTTGTCAAGAATTAAGAAGGTGGTGAGAAGGTTAAAGGTGTCAAGTTACAGGCACTGCGAATGCAATATGAATTACTGCAAATGGGAGAAGATGAAAAGATTGTAGGCTGTGTCTCGAAGGTGCAAAATCTTGTTCATCTCATGAAAGGTCGTGGTGAAGTCCTAACTGATAAGATGATAGTTTAGAAGGTAATGCATACATTGACCTCTCACTTTGATCACGTTATAGTAGCCATTAAAGAATCCAACAATCTTAAAACCATGAAATTGGAAAATTTGGTTAGTTCGTTGGAGGCACATGAGTTACGAATTGTGGAAAGGAAAGAGGTTCAAAATTCGATACAAGCACTAGAGGCACAGACATGGAAGAAGCATGTTGGTTCCAACAAGTTCAAGGGAAAAGGAGACAAGACTCAGAGCAATAAGTTTTGGGCAAATCCTCAAAAGCATAAGATTCTGATGATTCTTATGGTATGATGCTTATGGATGCAGTTGCAGATGAGCATCTCGACTCCAAGACCTAGTTCCTCGACATAGGCTGCTCAAATCATATGGTTATTTGAAGAGTGTGGTTAGCGAATTTGATGAGTAGAAGAAGAGCAAGACCAGACTTGTAAATAGTAGTTAATTGCAAGTAGAAGGTATTGGCAACATAGTTATTCAAATGAGTAATGAAGCAAAAGCTATGATCAAAGATGTACTCTATGTGCCTGGAATGAAGTGTAATATGCTAAGTGTTTGACAGCTGGTTGAAAAAGGTTTCTAAGTGGTTATGAAAGATGGATCCTTTAAATTGTTCAACACCCAGAATAACTTGATCTTAAAATCTCCTCTATCAAAGAACATGACATTTAGGATCATGACCAGCTCAATGTTAAGGGCCAAATTGTGCATACTTTTGATGATATTTTGTGGCCCTTTCCATTTGTTTCCTTTATATTTTAGTATTAGATGTATACGTTTTAGTGTAAATATGCAAGTTTCCAATTAAGATTATAAATATTATTAATTATGATCATTTTGATGCTTTTTGACAAGTCTTCTTGCTGATATATAATGTTTGGAACCTATGGTGAAGGGAAGAAGGTCTAGAAGATCATTTTCACAGCATTTTGTCGGTAAATCGCGCTTAGCACACTTTTCAGCACGACTTCAGTGCGCTCTTACTGCAGAGGTAGTAGCTAAGGGCCTTTGACCGCGCTTAGCACACTTTCTGGGATTTTTTGCCTCTATTTTGCTGATCGCACTAAGCACACTCCTGATGACACTTAGCGCGGTGGCACTTACAGCTACTTTATGCACTTACTATAAGTAGTCACCTTGGAAGATATTTTGTGACAACTTTACATTTTCAAAACTTTTGAGATTAGAAAGGGTTTTGAGGTAAAAAAAGCTTAGAAACTCAAGAAGAAGTAAGAATCAAATCTTTGGAGCATCAATATTTGATTCTTCGAATTTGATGCTAGCAAATATTTTCTTTTTACTTGTTGATCAAGCTACCATGGTGATGGCTAGCTAAACACTTTTGTGTCAAGATTAGAGGTAGTTAACCTTGCTATTATGTATTTCTTGAAGGCTCTAAAAGATTTGACTAAATTTTGGTAAAACATGGTGTAGAACAATATGTTCCAACATGATGAAATTTGTTGAAAAAAGACATGTCAGACAAGATATCCTAGCTTGTGGACTTGACATCTTGGTCTGATATAGCAGGTTGTTGCAGATCTGTTCCAAGATTTAAGGAGCAATCAGAATATGGATCAAGGGATGATTAAACAAAGATTTCGAAGCTCATGGACAGCTGAAGATTATATAAAGAAGACCAAGACCTAGGGCATAATAAGAATTCTTATTAGTACTTTTGTAAAAGTAGAAAATAAGGGTTTAGGGTTTTGAGAGTCGTGTACTTTCTTGTATTATAAGTCACCCTTTGTATCAGTTTGATACATCGTGGTAGACATAGTTTTACAGATTCAGAAACTTGTAGGTAATGAATTGTATATTATTCTTGGATGAAGCTATTAAGCAAATTCAAGTGTTATTGTTAGTCAAGAGTCTTAACTGAATATTGTATTGGAATGAGTGTCTTTCAATTAAACAGATTGATGCAGTTGTCGGAGGTTGTAACTGTTAGATATCACTGAGGTGATTTAGGAATTGAGATGGGCTTCTCTTATCTAGATGGAGTTTCTAGATAGAATTGCACTGGGTAGGGAATTAAGTGATAAGTTACCGGAGGATGTACACTTATAATTAATACTACTGATAGTGAATTCATTCATGGCTTGGTAGCCCCAGATGTAGGTGTTGTTGTTCACCGAACTGGGTCATCATATCTTTGTGTTGTTTATCATTCTGTTATGTTCAATTCAATCTGCTCTCTTGATCAGAAGTTTATGTCTTGATTGATGATGAAACATTTGTCACGACATTGTTTTTAACCTGCAGTCTTTTTATACGTTTATGTTTTGTCCTTGTTCAGTTTTAGCAGAGATCAGTGTCTCGACATCTATTAGGACTTGTGTGATCTGCATGCCAGAATTTCAATTGGTACCAGAGCAGGCATCCTGTTCTGTTTCTGGATGAGTTCTAGGGAAAATACTTTCTAGTCTTTGAACAAGGAAGGAGGTTGCAGAATCAGATCATCCATTGGTGCTGAGGAATAGGTTGTTCTAGTCAAACAACTACTGATGGTTGACTGATGCTTTGTGAAGATATTACTGCTGCTGCTGTTAATGATGTTATTGTTGCATATGATGCCCTTTTAAGATGATCTGACATCTTACCTGGTGTATGATGAAGATGGTTTCAGTCTCTCTAGTTTTTCTTGCCATCTCTAGCTGGGAGTAATATACAAGAGATATCACTGTGAACTGGATTTATCTGAAGGATCTTTCTATGTTGCTTAAGGGATAATTTTAATCAGGTAACATAAAGGGTAATTGGATGAAAAAGATTGAGTTGAGGTCTTGTGTATCCAATTCATGATCTATGGATTTGATAAACACTATATGTCATGTTTAAAGTAGCCAACGATACTTGAGTTGTCTCTCAAGTCCACTCATAAAGGGACTTTTGAATGTGTTTGCTAAATAAAGTCAGAAGAGAAGATGGTCAAGAAGATGCTTCAAGTATACCATTGAAGAGAGCCAAGAGCAGTTTATTTTTGCTTCCATCCCTATAAGAGAATGTTCTTGCTTGAGGATTCTTTATCATATTTCTTGGGAGGCAGTCTTTTCTGGAATAGAAGGGTAGGAACAATATGGTTGTTCAATAATTGTACTGACATTCAACTAGGATGGAACTGGAGTAAATGCTGATCAATGTCAAAGCAGTCTTCTGAGTATGAAGACATTGGATATTTGTCTTGGAAAGTGATCCAAGGATGTTACTAGGTTATTTAAAGATGGTCTTCTAAGGAAGAGTTATGCCTTGAATATTTCTTCCTAAGGTTGTGCTGGTTGTCTTACTCTTGGTTTTGTAGCTAGAGTAAGGAGTGATGTAAATCTGAAGAATTAAGAGTCTCTAAGGACTGAACAGTTGTAGAGGGCTCATCTAGTGAAGAAGCTTTTGGAAGATTCATGAGGATTTGTTTTCCTAGTTTGAACACTAAGACAAAGTTGGGTCATAGATGTTAATCGTAGTGTGTCAACATTGTAATCATCATCAAAATTCTCTAGTGAAAAAGGAGTTTAATGACATTTGATGACTGAAGAATGCAGAATTGGGATTTAAGATCAATTTCTATTTGCAAGTATTTAATTGATTATCTTATTGCTTGGTGTTCAAGAAAGATGATGTCAAATTGTCAGGCCAGAGGGTGCAGCTTCAGATAGTTACAAGAACTTAGAACTAATTTCAATGATTTGTTCATTGGAAAAGGAACTGATGTTCAACCAAATGTTGAAACAACATTCCAGAAGAGTGTGTGCAGAATCTTATTGCTCCAACGAGTGATTTTCTTGGACAAAGGAGTGCAGTGGCATATGTTCTGGATGCTAAACAACTGTGTGTTGATCGAAGTGTTGGAAATCTTCTTCTGATTGGTCTTGAAGAGACATTTGGTATGCTGTCTAGGAAGGCTCTATCCAATCAACTTGTTATGGATATATGTGCTGGTGGAAGTGAAGACTAACACATGATCATCTTGATGAACATTCCTTAGGTCAGTTTATTTCTGATCAAGTTATCTTTCTGTATCTTTTATAGGAGTATGTGTTCTAGTTCCTAGTGGAGGACTTTTAAAGGCATCTTGACCAAACTATATTGAGGTCAAAACTGAATATCTAGGACTCTCTCTCAGATGTCTTGAAGATTCTTCTGCATATAAGAAGGCAGATTCGTGTGAACCTGCTTGTGGATACTTTCTGGTATGGATGATTATGTTGATCAAGATTTTCAGGACTGGATGTTGTTCTTGAAAACATGATAGATGTTGGTTACTCAAACTTGAATAGATAGTTCAAGTTTTTGAGAACATGGAACTCTTATTCTGTTAAGAGATAGAAGAAAGTCCAAGGTACTTGAGGATGATTGATGTTTTTAACATCAGGAAGTTTGCTTACACAGGGTACTTGTGGTAGAAGCTTCATGAGAGTCTATGATATTTTGATACATGTGTGTATCATATATTGACGTGGTGCGAATGGTGAGTCCAGTGATTGGTGCTTCAAGAATCAAAGTACTTGACTCCTTTGATTGAGTCTGATGTTCTAAATGATGTTGGAACATCATTTTTACTACTCGTTATTCTTGGATGTTAAATGAGTTTGACTTTCAGCTTTGGAGATATATATATTCTTTGTGAAGTATGGTGTAGAGCTATTAGTCAAGACTGTGTGGTTTCTGACTATCTGCGAGTCAATGGAAGGTTCTACTGGAAGTATCTCTAGATAAGATGACATCAAGCTAAATCTGGAGAAGGAAGCATGCTGAAGTTGTATTACTCTTCTTATGGAGAAGGGGTTTGATGTCTTCCTAGTGTGGATGACATTTTGGTTAACCAATAAGTTAAGAGATTTTGTATGTCTCTTTCGGGGATGTGTGCATTCCAGATTTGATTGGATTTATTCTCAAGAACAAGGTTGACTATGGATGTAAAATTCAAGAGGAATTTGTACAGTGTATGGATGTGTTCAGGGGAGAGTGATCAATGGTGTTATTTGGTCTCAATCTAAAGTTCTTTGGTTATGATACAAGGAGTGTGGTCCTGGTATTTTTCTCATTTATGAGCAAGAAGATGCTCATGTGATTCTGGTGAGGTTATGATGTCAGGCAAGGTGTCTTGACATCGTAGTGTGTTGATCTTGTGGCTTAGTCAGCTCTGCATGGAAGGTTGAGCTGTTAAGGCTACTGAATTATATCAACTATGTTCTTAATTGTTAGGAGAGACATGAGAAATAAGATTGGATATTGTCTGGGAGAATTTATTTTTCTTTACCGAATGAGGTAAGGTGCATGGGAGTCCTTGTTGGAAGATGTTGGACATGATGTCCTAACATCTTAGTCAGCCCCTGGTTGAAAAAAAACATGTTGGGATTAATTTAAGGATCTGTGACTATGCCTCAGAGGCTATGAGAGAGACTAGACAAAGTCTGACCAGATGTCAGGAAATTGTTTAAGACTTGTGGTTATTTCCAAGTAGATTTATTTGGACGGTGTTCCTTGGACAATGGAGAGTGTGCCTAAAAGAAGGCGTGTAAAACATGTGTCTTGCTACATGCACATTCTTTAGACGGTTCACCCTAAAATTGAAATAGTCAAATCTGATTTGGGCGGTGCATAGTCATTTATGATGGAGTTATCTACCTAAATGTATATTCTCATTGAATTGTTCTTCGGTAACTTCTATGGACCATTAATTCCTAGAGAAACTACTTGGGTATTTAAAGGGGGCGCTGCTTCTTGTGTATCAGGTTGTGTTTCTTTTGATGTGTCGTGTCTTCATGGCTTTTGTCCGGATTTGGGTAAGTACCATTTGGGTCTACAACTGTGTTGGTTACTTTTGCCAATTTTTGGCTAAAATGGGGGAAAATTAGTGTGTATTCATCTCAGTTGTGTGTTGGTCTTTACAACACATAATTGATATCCTTTTGGTTGTAGAGTCTATTCTTACAGTTGTTTTGTAAAGATGTTAGATGGGATGTTCTAACATCGTGTCTGTGTCTCAGTTTCCTTTATGAGTGTTTCTTTTGTGTCTTGTGATCTGAGTTATGAACACAATTGTGTCTTGTGTTCTGAGTTATCTAGAATTGGGTTCTGCTCCTCTAAGCCTTGGTATGGATAATGGAGGGTGGTAAATTGGGACTGGTATTGAAGGGGAGTCTCGTGCATCTTCTTCCTCATGTATACCAGGTCAAAAGGTACACCGCATACAACAGGTGGTGTGCGCCGTGTAAACTATCCATACAGCTAGACGGGAAGAATGAAAGCTTCCAGGAGTCGTCACAGGCTAGCTGAAATTTGACTTCAGGACTTTCTACTCTCTCTCTCTCCGTATCATTCTGGGTTGATTGTGCAAATAATGTTTTAGCCAAAATTTGTCAAAAGCGGGAGATTGAAGCCTCTAAAAGATTTGACTAAATTTTGGTAAAACATGGTGTTGAACAAGATGTTTCAACATGATGAAATTTGTTGAAAGAAGACATGCCAGACAAGATGTCCTAGCTTGTGGACTCGACATCTTGGTCTGATATAGCAGGTTGTTGCAGATCTATTCCAATATTTAAGGAGCAATCAGAACATGGATCAAGGGATGATTAAACAAAGATTTCAAAGCCCATGGACAGATGAAGATTATATAAGGAAGACCAAGACCTAGGGCAGAATAAGAATTCTTATTAGTAATTTTATAAAAGTAGAAAATAAAGGTTTAGGGTTTTGAGGGTCGTGTACTTTCTTGTATTGTAAGTCACCCTTTGTATCAGTTTGATACATTGTGGTAAACATGGTTTTACAGATTCAAAAAGTTGTAGGTAATGAATTGTATATTGTTCTTGAATGAAGATATTAAGCAAATTTAAGTGTTATTGTTAGTCAAGAGTCTTGACTGAATATTGTATTGGAAGGGGTGTCTTTCAATTGAACAGATTGATCCAGTTGCCCGAGGTTGTAACTGTTAGATATCACTGAGGTGATTTAGGAATTGAGATGAGCTTCTCTTATCTAAATGGAGTTTCTAGATAAAATTGCACTGGGTATGGAATTAAGTGATAAGTTACCGGAGGTTGTATACTTAGAATTAATACTACTGATAGTGAATTCATTCCTGGCTTAGTAGCCCCCCAGATGTAGGTGTTGTTGCTTACCGAACTGGGTCATTATATCTTTGTGTTGTTTATCATTTATGTTCAATTCAGTCTACTCTCTTGATCAGAAGTTTATGTCTTGAATGATGATTGAACATCTGTCACGACATTGTTTTTAACCTGCAGTCTTTTTATATATTTTTGTTCTTTCCTTGTTCAGTTTTAGCAGAGATCAATGTCTCGACATCTATTAGGACATGTGTGATCTGCAAGCTAGAATTTCATTTGGTATCAGAGCAGGTATCCTGTTCTGTTTCTGGATGAGTTCTAGGGAAGATACTTTCTAGTCTTTGAACAAGGAAGGAGGTTGCAGAATCAGATCATCCATTGAAGCTGAGGAATAGGTTATTCCAGTCAAACAACTACTGATGGTTAACTGATACTTTATGAAGATTCTACTGCTGCTGCTGTTAATGATGTTATTGTTGCACATGATGCCCTTTTAAGATGTTTTGACATCTTACCTGGTGCATGATGAAGATGGTTTCAGTCTTTCTAGTTGTTCTTTCCATCTCTAGCTGGGAGTAATATACAAGAGATATCACTGTGACCTGGATTTATCTGAAGGATCTTTCTATGTTGCTTGAGGGATAATTTTAATCAGGTAACATAAAGGGTAATTGGATGAAAAGGATGAGTTGAAGACTTGTGTATCCAATTCATGATCTATGGATTTGATAAACACTATATGTCATGTTTAAAGTAGCCAAAGATACTTGAGTTGTCTCTCAATTCCACTCATAAAGGGACTTTTGAATGTGTTTGCTAAATAAAGTCAGAAAAAAAGATGGTCAAGAAGATGCTTCAAGTATACCATTGAAGAGAGCCAAGAGCAATTTATTTTTGCTTCCATCCCTATAAGAGATTGTTCTTGCTTGACGATTCCTTATCAGATTTCTTGAGAGGCAGTCTTTTCTGGAATAGAAGGGTATGAATAATATGGTTGTTCAACAATTGTACTGACATTCAACAAGGATGGAACTAGAGTAAATGCTGATCAATGTCAAAGCAGTCTTCTGAGTGTGAAGACAATGGATCTTTGTCTTGGAAAGTGATCCAAGGATGTTACTGGGTTGTCTGAAGATGGACTTCTAAGGAAGAGTTATGCATTGAATATTTCTTCCTAAGGTTGTGCTGGCTGTCTTACTCCTTGTTTTGTAGTTAGAGTAAGAAGCGATGTAAATCTGAAGAATTAAGAGTCTCTAAGGACTGAACAGTTGTAAAGGGCTCATCTAGTGAAGAAGCTTTTGGAAGATGCAGGAGGATTTGGTTTTCCTAGTTTGAACACTGAGACAAAGTTGGGTCATAGATGTTAATCGTAGTGTCTTAACATTGTAATCATCATCAAAATTCTCTAGTGAAAGAGGAGTTTAATGACATTTGATGACTGAAGAATGCAGAATTGAGATTTAAGATCAATTTATATTTGCAAGTATTTAATTGGTTATCCTATTGCTTGGTGTTCAAGAAAAATGATGTGAAATTGTCAGGCCAGAGGGTGTAGCTTCATATAGTTGCAAGAACTCAGAACTAATTTTGATGATCTGTTCATTGGAAAAGGAACTGATGTTCAACCAGATGTTGAAATATCATTCCAGAAGAGTGTGTGCAGAATCTTGTTGCTCCAAGGAGTGATTTTCTTGGACAAAGGAGTGCAGTGGCATATGTTCTGGATGCTAAACAACTGTGTGTTGATCGAAGTGTTGGAAATCTTCTTCTGATTGGTCTTAAAGAGACATTTGGTATGCTGTCTAGGAAGGCTCTATCCAATCAACTTGTTATGGATATGTGTGCTAGTGGATGTGAAGATTAACACATGATTATCTTGATGAACATTCCATGGGTCAGCTTATTTCTGATCAAGTTATCTTTCAGTATCTTCTATAGGAGTATGTGTTCTAGTTCCTAGTGAAGGACTTTTAAAGGCATCTCGACCAAACTATATAGAGGTCAAAACTTAATATCTAGGACTCTCTCTCAAATGTCTTGAAGATTCTTCTGCACATAAGAAGGCAGATTCCTGTGAACCTGCTTGTGGATACTTTCTGGTATAGATGATTATGTTGATTAAGATTTTCAGGACTGGATGCTATTCTTGAAAACAGGATAGATGTTGGTTACTCAAACTTGAATAGATAGTTCAAGTCTATGAGAACATGGAACTCTTATTCTGTTAAAATATAAAAGAAAGTCCAAGGTACTTGAGGATGATTGATGTTCTTAACATCAGGAAGTTTGTTTACACAAGGTGCTTGGGGTAGAAGCTTCATGAGAGTCTATAATATTCTGATACATGTGTGTATCATATATTGACGTGGTGCGAATGGTAATTCCAGTGACTGGTGCTTTAAGAATCAAAGTACATGACTCCTTTAATTGAGTCTGATGTTCTAAATGATGTTGGAACATCATTTTTGCTACTCTTTATTCTTGGATGTTAACTGCGTTTAACTTTCAGCTTTGGAGATATATCTATTCTTTGTGAAGTATGGTGTAGAGCTACTGGTCAAGACTGTGTGGTTTCTGACTATTTGTGAGTCAATGGAAGGTTCTGCTGGAAGTATCTCTAGATAAGATGGCATCAAGCTAAATCTGGAGAAGGAAGCAAGCTGAATTTGTATCACTCTTCTTATGGAGAAGGGGTTTGATGTCTTCCTAGTGTGGATGACATCTTGGTTAACCAAGAATTTAAGAGATTTTTGTATGTCTCTTTCGGGGATGTGAGCATTCCAGTTTTGATTGGATTTGTTCTCAAGAACAAGGTTGTCTATGGCTGTAAAATTCAAGAGGTATTTGTACAGTGTATGGATGCGTTCAGGGGAGAGTGATCAATGGTGTTATTTGGTCTCAATCCAAAGTTCTTTGGTTATGATACAAGGAGTATGGTCCTGGTATTTTTCTCACTTATGAGCAAGAAGATGCTCATGTGATTCTGGTGAGGTTATGATGTCAGGCAAGGTGTCTTGACATCGTGGCGTGTTGATCTTTGTGGCTTAGTCAGCTCTGCATGGAAGGTTGAGCTGTTAAGTCTACTGAATTATATCAACTATGTTCTTAATTCTTAGGAGAGACCTGAGAAATAAGACTAGATATTGTCTGGGAGAATTTATTTTTCTCTGCAGAATGAGTTAAGGTGCATGGGAGTCCTTGTTGGAAGATGTTGGACATGATGTCCTAACATATTATTCAACCTCTGGCTGAAAAAAAACATGTTGGGATTACTTTAAGGATCTGTGACTATGCCTCAGAGGCTATGAGAGAGACTAGACAAAGTCTGACCAGATGTCAGGAAATTGTTTAAGACTTGTGGTTATTTCCAAGTAGATTTATTTGGACGGTGTTCCTTGGACAATGGAGAGCGTGCCTAAAAGAAGGCGTGTAAAACATGTGTCTTGGTACATGCACATTCTTTGGACGGCTCACCCTAAAATTGAAATAGTCAAATCTGATTTGGGCGGTGCATAGTCATTTATGATGGAGTTATTTACCTAAATGTATATTCTCATTGAATTGTTCTTCGGTAACTTCTATGGACAATTAATTCCTAGAGAAACTGCTTGGGTATTTAAAGGGAGGCGCTGCTTCTTGTGTATCAGGTTGTGTTTCTTTTGTTGTGTCGTGTCTTCATGGCTTTTGTCCGGGTTTGGGTAAGTACCATTTGGGTCTGGAACTGTTTTGGTTACTTTTGCCAATTTTTGGCTAAAAAGGGGGAGAATGTGTGTGTATTCATCTCAGTTGTGTGTTGGTCCTTACAACACATAACTGATATCCTTTTGGTTGTGGAGTCTATTCTTGCAGTTGTTTTGTAAAGATGTTAGATGGGATGTTATAACATCTTGTCTGTGTCTCAGTTTCCTTTATGAGTCTTTCTTTTGTGTCTTGTAATCTGAGTTATGAACACAATTGTGTCTTGTGTTCTGAGTTATCCAGAATTGGGGTATGCTCCTCTAAGCCCAGGTCTGGATAACGGAAGGTGGTAAATTGGGACTGGTATTGAAGGGGAGTCTCGTGCATCTTCTTCCTCATGTATACCAGGTCAAAAGGTACACCGCATACAACAGGTGGTGTGCACCGTGTAAACCATCCATACAGTTGGTCGGGAAGAATGAAAGCTTCCAAGAGTCATCACAGGCTGGCTGAAATATGACTTCAGGACTTTCTACTCCCTCTCTCCGTATCATTCTGGGTTTATTGTGCAAAAGGTGTTTTAGCCAAAATTTGTCAAAAGGGGGAGATTGAAGCCTCTAAAAGATTTGACTAAATTTTGGTAAAACATGGTGTTGAACAAGATGTTTCAACATGATGAAATTTGTTGAAAGAAGACATTCCAGACAAGATGTCCTAGCTTGTGGACTCGACATCTTGGTCTGATATAACGGGTTGTTGCAGATCTGTTCCAATATTTAAGGAGCAATCAGAACATGGATCAAGGGATGATTAAACAAAGATTTCCAAGCCCATGGACAGATGAAGATTATATAAGGAAGACCAAGACCTAGGCAGAATAAGAATTCTTATTAGTAATTTTATAAAAGTAGAAAATAAGGGTTTAGGGTTTTGAGAGTCGTGTACTTTCTTGTATTGTAAGTCACCCTTTGTATCAGTTTGATATATTGTGGTAGACATAGTTTTACAGATCCAAAAACTTGTAGGTAATGAATTGTATATTGTTCTTGGATGAAGTTATTAAGAAAATTCAAGTGTTATTGTTAGTCAAGAGTCTTGACTGGATATTGTATTGGAAGGGGTGTCTTTCAATTGAACAGATTGATGCAGTTGCCAGAGGTTGTAACTGTTAGATATCACTGAGGTGATTTAGGAATTGAGATGAGCTTCTCTTATCTAGATGGAGTTTCTAGATAGAATTGCACTGGGTAGGGAATTAAGTGATAAGTTACCGGAGGTTGTATACTTAGAATTAATACTACTGATAGTGAGTTCATTCCTGGCTTGGTAGCCCCAGATGTAGGTGTTGTTGTTCACCGAACTGGGTCATCATATCTTTGTGTTGTTTATCATTCTATTATGTTCAATTTAGTCTGCTCTCTTGATCAGAAGTTTATGTCTTGACTGATGATGAAACATCTATCACGACATTGTTTTTAACCTGCAGTCTTTTTAAATGTTTCTGTTATGTCCTTGTTCAGTTTTAGCAGAGATCAATGTCTCGACATCTATTAGGATATTTGTGATCTGCATGCTAGAATTTCATTTCTTTTAATCTTTTGTATGTGAACAAGGTTGGTGATCAATAGATGATGAAGATCTTTGCTTTTAATGTTGCATTTATGGTTTGAATCACTCTAGGCATAGATTTTCCAAGTCTTGATCTAATTTATTCATCTATTAACCAACATATACATGCCAAATATATTTGGTGCCGAGTTGAGTATCTGGATAAGAGTGAGCACGAACCAGACTATAGTAGTAGGAGAGATCGTACAATGAAGAGGGCTAGACAAGCCTCATATACAACCCAGGCCGATCAGTGAGCCTGATTCCCACCATGTCGAGTTATCACGAGGCCGGGTACTTCATTCTACCAACCCGACATCGATGTCGGACACATGCTCATCAAATGCGACTCCACCCTTTGTAACGGCGGAGACACATTAATACGGGCGTTATCAAGAGCTTCAAAGCCTGCATTCATAGAGGGAGATTATAGCAATGATGACCATGTAACACCAGAAGGCCAAGAGGATTCTCTTAATGGCTTGAATTAAAGGAAGGCTATATTATGGGGCTCCCACATGAGAGTTAAGCAAGACATTCATCTTGAGGCAATATACAGCACCTGTATAGCCCTTAAATTCCCAAATATTCATCTCAACATACTCTGTAATATAGACAACGTAACTCTCTTTGTCCAAAGAGAAGGAGAGTTATCAATTTTGGTGGTCTAACCATTTTTGGCTAGAACACAACAAACTCTAGGCATAGATTTGGAAGTTAATATTTTCTTTGTATCGATCTTTATGTTTATTGTTTCGATTGTTATTTCGAGAAATCATCTAGCCATTAAAACAATAATACCTATAAAGCCGCTTTAGAAATAAACAGATCCGCGAGGATACGTGATTGTATTGATCAAAACTAAGTTCACATGCTTGATTAATCAAATAAGTATGAAAGGGGTTAACAAAATCTAATCTTGACATGCTTTTCTTAAAACAAAACATCTTTTATCTAATTTACTCTTTGCTACAATAACCTATGTTACAAAACAAGAATTCTTTGAAAACCCTTTTCTTAGAACATTAAACTATTGAACGACAAGCATCTAGATATCTGAACAATCCCTGTAGATACGATAAAACAACCCACCTAAAATACTTTTCAACACTAAACTGAGATACAATGCCAAAAAACAGTTGTTGACCACAAGTATAGCTGGCTGTGGCATTTGAGGTTTGGCCACTTGAACTTTAGGTCACTCAATCAACTGATTACTCAAGATATGGTAACTAGTATACCAAGTCTTGTAATGCCCGACAAACTCTGTGAAGGTTGCTTAGTAGGGAAGCAATCCAGAAATTCTTTCTTTTTTACTATGCTAATGAGATCCTCCTGCATACTAAAAGTAGTATATTCAGATGTATGTGGCACGTTTGAGGATCATACCATTGGTGGAAATAGGTATTTTGTCTAATTTGTCAATGAGTATAGTCAAAACCTTTGGATCTATGTGATTAGGCGCAAAGCTGAAGTATTTCAATATATAAGAGATTCAAAATGCTTGTCGAAAGCCATAGTGAAAAGAAAATCAAGGTTCTACGAACAGATAGAGGTGGTGAATACAGATCAAAGATATTTGAAGAGTTTTGTGAAGAACATGAGATTGATCATGAGGTAATTTCTCCTTACACGTCTCAACATATTGGAATAGCAGAAAGAAGAAACAAGACCATATTGGAAATGGAGAGATGCACGTTGAAGCAGAAGAATCTTCCAAAATCCTTATAGGGTAAAGCAGTTACTACTGCTGTTTATATTTTAAACAGGTGTCATACCAAGAAACTGAAGAACAAGGTTCCTAAAGAAGTGTGGAGTGGCAAACGACCATTAGTGAGTCATCTGAAGGTGTTTGGCTCTATTTGCTACAATCATGTTCCTGAATCAAGAAGAAAGCTTGATGATAAAAGTTAACCTATGATTCTGGTAGGACATCATAAGAATGAAGAATACAGGTTATTCAATCCTATCAATAAAAATATTGTGATGATTCGAGACATTTTGATTGATGAGAACTCTGTCTGGGATTGGAATTCAGATGATGCAACTAATAAGCCATTAATGAGCTATGGCTTTGATGAAGAAAGTAGTGAGCACGAAGAAATTCCAGTTAATGACACTCTAGTGATAGTTGAAGTCGAAGAAGATAATAGAGTCAAAGTTGAAGCAGATACTAGAGAGGGTGTGGCTAGCACAAGCCAAAGACCTCAAAGAACCAGAGTTCTCCCAGTAAGACTTCAAGACTATGAAGTAGTTTGTGACGATGAAGTCACGCCAGATAAATATTTGGTTCATTTTGCTTTACTTGCAGGTGCTAAACCAATCAACTATAGTGATTCCTTAATGGATAAATAATGGAAGTCAGCTATGGTCGAAGAGTTACAAGTGATAGAAAGAAACAATACATGGGAGCTAGTCGAATTGCTAGCACACACAAAAGCCATCAAAGTAAAGTGGGTGTTCAAGTTGAATCACAATCCCGATGGTTCGATTTCAAGACATATGGAAAGATTAGTAGACTGAGGATTTTTTCAGAGAGCAGGACTCGACTACTCTGAAGTGTATGCACCAGTTTCTAGATTGGAGATTGTTAGAATGGTGGTTGTCATGGCATGCAAGCAAGGTTGGTCGACATTTCACTTAGATGTGAAATCATTAGTTTGAATGGTCCTCTAGAGGAAGTCGTGTATGTCACACAACCTCCTGGTTTTGTGATATAGGAGGACGTAAAGAAAGTGTACAATTTTCACAACGCTTTTTTTGGTCTCAAACAGGCACCTAGGGCATGGAACAAGAAGATCGACTCATACTTAGTCAAGGGAGTCATCAAATGCAGCTCTGAGTATGATGTCTATGTACATGTCATGGAACAAGATATAACCATCATCTTCTTATATGTCTATGGCTTGCTAGTAACGTGAAACAACATGAAGAGCTTATCGAAGTTCAAAGAGCTGCTGAAAAAAGAATTTGAAATGTCGAATCTGGGAAAATTGTCTTATTTCTTATGCATGGAATTTCAAATGTCAAAGTAAGGTATGATGCTACATCTAAGAAAGTATGTCATAGAAATACTTAAGAGATTTAGGATGGAAGACTCGAATCCTACACCCTCACCTGTCAAACCAAATCTGAAAATGGAGAAACATGGAGAGGAGGACAAGGTTGACGTTATTTTTTTCAAACAAATTGTAGGATCTCTGTGGTATGTGTGCAACAACATACCTGAAATAGGTTTCTCAATTTGATTGGTAAGAAGATACAAGGATGAACCAAATGTGTCACACATGAAGGCTACAAGAAGAATCATGAGATACCTAAAAGGATTAATAAACTGTGGAATCTTGTTTCCTCGAGATTATGAAAGCATAGAAGTTGTGATTAATTTCTATTCAGGTGTTGATTGGTGTGGAGATAAGGAAGATCTAAGAAACACAATTGGTTATTTCTTTCAAGTATTTGGTTTCCCAATCTCATGGTGCTCGAGAAAGCAACACGTGGTGGCATTATCATCGTTCGAGGCTGAGTATAAAGCAGGATCTTATGCTGCTTGTCAAGCAACTTGGATCAGATCTATGCTGGAAGAGATGGAGGTCGAAGTAAAGAAACCTCTGGTGTTTCAAATCGACAATAAGTCATCCATTAACCTTGCAAAGAATCCAATTCTACACGGAAGGAGTAAGCATATTGAGTTGAGATTTCGTTTCCTAAGGGAAAAGGTAAATCAAGGTGAACTTGAAGTGAGGCATTGCTCGGGTGAAGCATAGTTGGCTTGCATTTTCACCAAAGGATTAAAGATCGACATATTCTTGAATTTGAGAAAGAAATTAGGAACAATTCATATCAATTATGATTAGTTTGTGTTTAGCGACTTGGATTATAAGGGGGGTATGTTGTGATGTTATCCAAGTCCAAGCCCAAATCCAAGTTAGTTAATTGGGTTGGAAGTTAGCTACTTGTATATATACATGTACATAATATAATTCATAATACACAGCAATAACAATTTTATTCTCTCTCTATTTTCTCTTTTTTCTTCTCCACCCAAATTTCATCAGCACTGACAAACTCTACTACGAAAATGACCATTAAACTATTAAAAATAAATTTTAATTTATGTTACGGCTGTAGTTAATAGTTACTGTAGTAACTAATCGTCACAGAGATAATTAAAACCTTGTGTTGTGATCCTTCTTATCTAACTTGTATGTGTATCGTCATCAATTGTTTGACAATTAGTATCAGTGAGTTCTGGTTCAAGCGAAACATGGAGGAAAATGAATGTCCAAGATGAGTTGCTTTGATAATTTATGTTCCATTGTTAATGTGAAATGTGTAAAGAAGTGGTGAAATAAGGTCTTGGTACGGTGGAGCAAGTTTCGGTATGACAGTGAAAAGGGTATCATGCAAAGTTAATATTCCAACGCCCAGAGTGAGAAGTAGTATGAGAGAACAATGAATTGAATATCTGAAATGGTGTCATATGGTGTTTATATAGTATGTACGATTAACAACACTCACGTGTGATTCGACACCTTTTGAGGATAGTAGTTCGATCAGACATCAATGGTGAGAGATACAATTGAGGGCGTGATTGAGTATCTTTTAGCATATATGAGGTTTCACCTATTTGGTGTGACTTTCCTTTCAGTACTTGTCATTGAGGCTTCTGTGTGGGCCTTGCGGATGACCCAAAATAATTTCCCCCATAAACTTTTATTCCTATGTCATAGAGTGATGGTTTTATCGAGTTTTTCTTCAATCCTACCTATGGTGGAGGAAAGTAGAAGAGTTTTGATGGGATGTGAAGTCTTATGGGAAAACTTTTTGGAGGATTTGGAGGATTTGAAAAACTTTTTGGGAAACCTTTCAGAGTTTGTCTTCAATCCGACCGTGGTTACCCTACCTGTCCCAATCCAAGTGGACGTCCGAGATTCCCTAGATCGAGTTGTGGCGGAAAATATTCTTCATTCGCCACCGTTCGTAGCTGGTGGGAGTCTTGTTACTATACCTGTCTTCGGAGTAATTCACTTGCCTTTTTAGGAAGGGTCGTCTGCTCAACATTGAATGTTTGATTAAGATTTAGGAAGGCATGGACCTAGCGTTTGTACAATATCAAAAATTATTGTGTTACCTCCTTCACTTCTTGCTCGTATTAGTCTGTGAACGACTAGGGAATTTTGATCATTTTTCTCTGAGGAGGATGATACATACTTTTTGGGTAAGAATGAGGTCATTCGTCAAGAGGAGTTGACTGAATTGGCATTCTAGACTCGTCTGGAAGCGAATGTCTTGGACTTTGGTTTTGTTGAAAGAGGGGAGTCTTATTGCCCAACCGTCTTCAGAAGATGAAAGAATTACTTTAGAAACGTGTCAATACTCTTACTATCTAATAAGACCACTACTTGGAGGAACTTATTAGGACGACTGGCTTACTGAGACAGATAGGGACCAAGTTGCAAAATTTTAGACGCCTTCACTTATTGGTTGAGATGGTGCAATCTCTCGTGCAAGAGAAGAAGGAGAAAGATGAAGCTTTATTGTCCGTTCGAATGAAGTTATCCACAATTGAGGTTACTATTGTAGAGTTGAACAGGGGATTAAAATCTTCTCGTAGAAGAGTTAAGGACTTAGAGCTATCTTTGAATAATGCTCGGGAAGGTTGCAAAAGAGTTAAAGATGGTCTTTAAGAGATCTGTCATGAGAACCTTGAGCTGCCCAAAGAGTATGAAAAGTCGGTGGAAGACATCTTCTCTGTTCTGCATGTTTCTTTTGAAAATAATGTTCAATAATTAGAATTCTTTTATCCCACGATTCACATTTCTCGAGAGCAAGTCCGTCTTGATCTAAAGTTGGTGGAGATACATGTACATTACCTTAAATTTCAACTTCTTTTCCATCTTTTGATTTGAAAAATAGAGAAATATTATTTTGAAGTAGGAAAGATGATTGAGTGTGGAAGGAGCTTTTGGTAGGGCTTGAAGAAGAAATGGTGGTATGATCATGAGTGAAACAAACATGCAAGGTGGTCTTTTACTAAATTTTTCGCTTGACAAATCCTGAAATACACTTCCGAAATATTGATTGAGTTGTGCAATACATGCAAGGTGGTGTATTTTTTCAAAATCCCACTTGACAAATCCAAAATAATCCCTGAATGGTGAAATAAACACAATCATTATATAGGTAAGTCCGAAAATACACTTTTGAACTAATTTTTGAAAAAGTATGACGTAACTCACTTAAAACTACTAGTGGGATACCCGTGCATTCGAACGGGTACTGGTATAGTACGTGCATTTGTTTTCAAAATTTAATAAAAATAAAAATAAAATGAAAAAGACAAAATTATTTACCTAAAAGAAATTATTATTTTTTAAAAAATATACATGCAGAAGATGTAATGTAAGTAGAACAACAATTTTTTCCCGTGTATAAATATTATTTTTAAAAAATATAAATGTAAAATTTATAATTATTTTCGGATATAAGAGTATTTGGATCAGCATAATATTTTTTCCCATATGTAATATATTATTTTTAAATAATATAAATGTAAGAACAATGTCATTTTATGTCAAAACCTATAATTTTATTTTAAATAGATTCGTAAGAACAAATTATTTTAAATACAATATCATTATGGATCAATATAATTATTCCAATATTTTAAATACATATATATTTTAAATACAATATAATTATTCCATATTTTAAAGCGATATTGTATATAATTATTCTATATATACTTATATTAAGATCAATATATTTATGACCATATAGCAAACTCTTAGGTATGATACGCGCATTTTTTTCAAATTATAATAAAAATGATATTAGGAAAATTAAAGTGTTTAACCAAAAAATATTATTTTTAAAAGATATAAGAAATTAGTGTCAATAATTCATTCCATATATAAAAATATTTGAATCTACAATATATTATATTTTATATAAATATTATTGTTAATTTAACGTTATTTTAAAAAAATATTAGAATCAATATTATAACAATGATATGTTTCCCGTATATATAAATAAATTAATCAATAACGAATTTGATCCCGTATATAAATATTAAGTTTGTTTAGACATTAGATATATATTTGAATTTGTATAAAAAAATTTGAATCAACAATGTATTATTGCCCGTAACTAAATATTATTTTGTTCAATGAAATACACTTTTATTTATATTTTATAATTTATTTTAATGAAAAAATTTTGATTTCTTTAAACTAAAAATATTATTTGGTGGATGTCACATTTGCATATTAAAAATTAATGTTCCATATTTTATTTACCCGTAATAACATTGTTTTGTATTTATTTTTCAAAAACAATTTTATTTAGTAGTTTTTAATATTTATCAATGGCACAAATTTGTCCCATAATTTATTTATTTATTTTTTGTATTTTTTTCCCGTATGTAAAATGTTTAAATCAACAATGTATTTTTTGTGATATATAAATATTATTTTTGTTTTGATAGTATTTATATAAATAATTGAAACAATAGTACAGTTGTTTCCGTATATAAATAGTAATTTTGGAATGACATTACTTGTATTTTTGAATCAATATAAAAATATTTGAATCAACAATTTATTTTTTCCCGTAAGTAAATATTATTTTGTTCAATTACATACACTTTTATATATATTTTATAATTTATTTTAATTGAAAATTTATGATTTTTTTAAACTAAAAATATTATTTGGTGGATGTTATAAATATTATTATAACCATTTAAAATGTGATTTTTTATAATTAATTTTTTTTTTATATTTAATAGTCTTAATATAATTAAAAAAACATCGCCAGAATTATAGGTTGTTGTAGTAATTATTTAGTAGTCTTAATTTAATAGTCTTACCTATGGCGGTTGGGCAGTAGTTATTTTGTACAGTTTTGTTTGAAGTATATAGAGATGTGCAAAATATCCGGTTGTGAGATCCAAATCCATAACCAAATCCAAATCCATTTAAAACATTCGGATATAATTAAATGTTTATTAACCATTTTAATTATTAATGGTTGGTTATCCAACCATATTTTTTTGGATCTGGTTATAATCCGGTTATTGTCCAAAATCCAAATATTTCAATTTAATTTTTTTTAATAAACATTTAATTTTTTAGAAAAAAAAATTATTTTTTTTGAAAAAATTTAATTTTTACAAAAAAAAATTATTTTAAAAAAAAATTAACTTTTTTAAAAACAAATCTCCTGATAAATAACCAAAAGTATAATATTATTAAAATAAATAGTTGACTTTTAGGGTGTATTCACGTTTTTCCTTCCTAAATATATAGCGATTTTAAGCGGTATTGACAAAATTGCACACTTTGGAAATACACACAAAGCAAAATAAGATTGTAAATTTGATGTAAAATGGTTAGCGCCCTCAATTGCAAATTACGAAATATTGTTGTTTGTTCAGTTTTGCTACATAACAATGTTATAGCCCTGCCATAGCTACTAGTTGACAACATTTTGTACTAATATATCGCAAACAAGATTCGTTCAAATTCTTCTACGCTACAGTGCTACAACCATACTATAGCCCTTGTTTAACTGAATGTCTATTCTTATTTAAATTTTTTCTATCAAAAAATATGAAGATTGAAATCTCCGTCTCAAAATTGTAGAGATTTAAATAAATACCCGAATTCATCCTTCAAAGAAAAAGAAATAAATTAAACAATTTATTCCCTGTACCCAATGTACAAGGCTCACGGTAGTAAGTTATGATAATGGTTTAGTATCCTTATTTATTTCCATAAATGAAATTACCTTCAAACTACACCACAATTCATGATATATAGCTATTGTATAAATAGTAATCATGCAAAAATTTAAGAGCTTGTAACTCTTGCCATAAACACAATTACACATACATGGGTGACTTGAAAACACACATTAATTACACAACACCAATAAAAAAACGTGTTAGTGAAAGAATATGTCAATTCTTTTAGTAATTGCTTTTGTTGCAACAATACTACTGGCTCTTTGTTTTACTACGACTAAGCATCCAATATCACATTCAAAGAAAATGATGTTCTAGGTGAATTTTTTGAAAATTGAATATATTCTCATATTTGATTCAAATAGTGTCTTATTATTATTGTTCCCTACTATTACAGTTTTCAATTTCTTTGTGGGCGACCATACTGTTGATGAAATTAACAGCACCCACGTGTGATTCGACACCTTTTGAGGATAGTAGTTCGATCAGACATCAATGGTGAGAGATACAATTGAGGGCGTGATTGAGTATCTTTTAGCATAGATGAGGTTTCACCTATTTGGTGTGACTTTCCTTTCCGCGCTTGTCATTGAGCATTCTGTGTGGGCCTTGCAGATGATCCAAAATAATTTCCCCGATAAACTTTTATTCCTATGTCATAGAGTGATAGTTTTATCGAGTTTTTTTCAACCCTACCTATGGTGGAGGGAAGTAGAAGAGTTTTGATGGGATGTGAAGTCTTATGGGAAAACTTTTTGGAGGATTTGAAAAACTTTTTGGGAAACCTTTCAGAGTTTGTCTTCAATCCGACCGTGGTTAC
The DNA here is from genome assembly GCA_022829125.1 of Lathyrus tuberosus. Classification (NCBI taxonomy): domain Eukaryota; kingdom Viridiplantae; phylum Streptophyta; class Magnoliopsida; order Fabales; family Fabaceae; genus Lathyrus; species Lathyrus tuberosus. Next base: position 10,111,702 of record JALAZF010000176.1, on the reverse strand, counting down.
CCTACCTGTCCCAATCCAAGTGGACGTCCGAGATTCCCTTGATCGAGTTATGGCGGAAAATATTCTTCATTCACCACCGTTCATAGCTGGTGGGAGTCTTGTTACTATACCTGTCTTCGGAGTAATTCACTTGCCTTTTTAGGAAGGGTCGTCTGCTCAACATTGAATGTTTGATTAAGATTTAGGAAGGCATGGACCTGGCGCTTGTACAATATCGAAAATTATTGTGTTACCTCCTTCACTTCTTGCTCGTATTAGTCCGTGAACGACTAGGGAATTTTGATCATTTTTCTCTGAGGAGGATGATACATACTTTTTGGGTAAGAATGAGGTCGTTCGTCAAGAGAAGTTGACTGAATTGGCATTCTAGACTCGTCTGGAAGCAAATGTCTTGGACTTTGGTTCTGTTGAAAGAGGAGACGTCTTATTGCCCAACCGTCTTCAGAAGATGAAAGAATTACTTTAGAAACGTGTCAATACTCTTACTATCTAATAAGACCACTACTTGGAGGAACTTATTAGGACGACTGGCTTACTGAGACAGATAGGGACCAAGTTGCAAAATTTTAGACGCCTTCACTTATTGGTTGAGATGGTGCAATCTCTCGTGCAAGAGAAGAAGGAGAAAGATGGAGCTTTATTGTCCGTTCGAATGAAGTTATCCACAATTGAGGTTACTATTGTAGAGTTGAACAGGGGATTCAAACCTTCTCGTAGAAGAGTTAAGGACTTAGAGCTATCTTTGAATAATGCTCGGGAAGGTTGCAAAAGAGTTAAAGATGGTCTTTAAGAGATCTGTCATGAGAACCTTGAGCTGCCCAAAGAGTATGAAAAGTCGATGGAAGACATCTTCTCTGTTCTGCTTGTTTCTTTTGAAAATAGTGTTCAATAATTAGAATTCTTTTATCCCACGATTCACATTTCTCGAGAGCAAGTCCGTCCTGATCTAAAGTTGGTGGAGATACATGTACATTACCTTAAATTTTAACTTCTTTTCCATCTTTTGATTTGAAAAATAGAGAAATATTATTTTGAAGTAGGAAAGATGATTGAGTGTGGAAGGAGCTTTTGGTAGGGCTTGAAGAAGAAATGGTGGTATGATCATGAGTGAAACAAACATGCAAGGTGGTCTTTTACTAAATTTTTCGCTTGACAAATCCTGAAATACACTTCCGAAATATTGATTGAGTTGTGCAATACATGCAAGGTGGTGTATTTTTTCAAAATCCCACTTGACAAATCCAAAATAATCCCTGAATGGTGAAATAAACACAATCATTATATAGGTAAGTCCGAAAATACACTTTTGAACTAATTTTTCAAAAAGTATGACGTGACTCACTTAAAACTACTAGTGGGATATCCGTGCATTCGCACGGGTACTGGTATAGTACGTGCATTTGTTTTCAAAATATAATAAAAATAAAAATAAAATGAAAAAGACAAAATTATTTACCCAAAAGAAATTATTATTTTTTTAAAAATATACATGCAGAAGATGTAATGTAAGTAGAACAACAATTTTTTCCCGTGTATAAATATTATTTTTAAAAAATATAAATGTAAAATTTATAATTATTTTCGGATATAAAAATATTTGGATCAGCATAATATTTTTTCCCATATGTAATATATTATTTTTAAATAATATAAATGTAAGAACAATGTCATTTTATGTCAAAAGCTATAATTTTATTTTAAATAGATTCGTAAGAACAAATTATTTTAAATACAGTATGGATCAATATAATTATTCCAATATTTTAAATACAGATATATTTTAAAAACAATATAATTATTCCATATTTTAAAGTGATATTGTATATAATTATTCCATATATACAGATATTAGGATCAATATATTTATGACCATATAGCAAACTCTTAGGTATGATACGCGCATTTTTTTCAAATTATAATAAAAATGATATTAGAAAAATTAAAGTGTTTAACCAAACAATATTATTTTTAAAAGATATAATAAATTAGTGTCAATAATTCATTCCATATATAAAAATATTTGAATCAACGATATATTATATTTTATATAAATATTATTGTTAATTTAACGTTATTTTAAAAAAATATTAGAATCAATATTATAACAATGATATGTTTCCCGTATATATAAATAAATTAATCAACAACGAATTTGATCTCGTATATAAATATTAAGTTTGTTTAGACATTAGATATATATTTGAATCTGTATAAATTTTTTTGAATCAATAATGTATTATTGTCCGTAACTAAATATTATTTTGTTCAATGAAATACACTTTTATTTATATTTTATAATTTATTTTAATGAAAAAATTATGATTTCTTTAAACTAAAAATATTATTTGGTGGATGTCACATTTGCATATTAAAAATTAATGTTCCATATTTTATTTACCCGTAATAACATTGTTTTGTATTTATTTTTCAAAAACAATTTTATTTAATATTTTATAATATTTATCAATGACACAAATTTGTCCCATAATTTATTTATTTATTTTTTGTATTTTTTTCCCGTATGTAAAATGTTTAAATCAACAATGTATTTTTTGTCATATATAAATATTATTTTTGTTTTGATAATATTTATATAAATAATTGAAACAATAGTAAAGTTGTTTCCGTATATAAATAGTAATTTTGGAATGACATTACTTGTATATTTGAATCAATATAAAAATAATTGAATCAACAATTTATTTTTTCCCGTAAGTAAATATTATTTTGTTCAATTACATACACTTTTATATATATTTTATAATTTATTTTAATTGAAAATTTATGATTTTTTTAAACTAAAAATATTATTTGGTGGATGTTATAAATGTTATTATAACCATTTAAAATATGATTTTTTATAATTAATTTTTTTTAATATTTAATAGTCTTAATATAATTAAAAAACATCGCCAGAATTATAGGTTGTTGTAGTAGTTATTTAGTAGTCTTAATTTAATAGTCTTACCTATGACGGTTTGGGCAGTAGTTATTTCGTACAGTTTTGTTTGAAGTATATAGAGATGTGCAAAATATCCGGTTGTGAGATCTAAATCCATAATCAAAATCAAATCCATTTAAAACATTCAGATATAATTAAATGTTTATTAACCATTTTAATTATTAATGGTTAGTTATCCAACCATATTTTTTTTGGATCCGGTTATAGTCCAAAATTCAAATATTTCAATTTAATTTTTTTTAATAAAAATTTAATTTTTTAGAATTTTTTTTTTTGAAAAAATTTAGTTTAAACAGAAAAAAATTATTTTAAAAAAAATTAACTTTTTTGAAAATAAATAGTTGACTTTTAGGGTGTATTCACGTTTTTCCCTCCTAAATATATAGCGATTTTAAGCGGTATTGGCAAAATTGCACACTATGAAAATACACACCAAGCAAAATAAGATTGTAAATTTGATCTAAAATGGTTAGCGCCCTCAATTGCAAATTACGAAATATTGTTGGTTGTTCAGTTTTGCTACACAACAATGTTATAGCCCTCCCATAACTACTAGTTGACAATATTTTGTACTAGCATATCGCAAACAAAATTCGTTCAAATTCTTCTACGCGACAGTGCTACAACCCTACTATAGCCATTGTTTAACCGAATGCCTGTTTCTATTTAAATTTTTTCTATCCAAAAATATGAAATCTTCGTCTCAAAATTGTAGAGATTTAAATAGATGTCCTGATTCATCCTTCTTAGAAAAAAGAAATAAATTAAAGAATTTATTCCCTGTACCCAATGCACAAGGCTCACGGTAGTAACTTATGATAATGGTTTAGTATCCTTATTTCCATTAATGAAATTACCTTCAAACTACACCACAATTCATGATATATATAGCTATTGTATAAATAGTAATCATGCAAAAATTTAAGAGCTTGTAATTCTTGCCATAAACACAATTACACATACAGGGGTGACTTGAAAACACACATTAATTACACAACACCAATAAAAAAACGTGTTAGTGAAAGAATATGTCAATTCTTTTAGTAATTGCTTTTGTTGCAACGATACTACTGGCTCTTTGTTTTACTACGACTAAGCATCCAATATCACATTCAAAGAAAATGATGTTCTAGGTGAAATTTTTGAAAATTGAATATATTATCATATTTGATTCAAATAGTGTCTTATTATTATTGTTCCCTACTATTACAGTTTTCAATTTCTTTGTGGGCGACCATACTGTTGATGAAATTAACAAGGCATTGGAAAAATATTATTATTTTTTAAAAGAAAATAATTAAAAATAATAATAACTAATTTAAAATCAGTTATATAACCATAATCAAATTTATAACAGGTTTTATAATCAGTTTTGATTGAAATGTGATTGTGATTATGATTATGAATCCAAACTATTTAACTGGTTTAAAAATGATTATGATTTGATTTCTAAAAATAACCAATCATGCACACCCCTAAAAGTATTAGTCAGTGTTGTCCAAAAAAAGACAAATGGATTAACCTTCATTTTGGTCCTTAGTTAAGATACTTGTATCTTCAGTTTGGGATTCGTGAAGAAGCTATATGTTGTTGCTGTATTCCTAGGACTTTGTAACTTTCGTCTTACATCAAAATATTAAGTTGCGAATTATCATTAGTGTATGTTTCTTGGTTTAGGACTTTTCCTTTTACATTTAACCATTTTTCCCTTTTGATGAAAAATATATGTCATTAATTCTAAGATCCTGGAGGTTTTTCATTGTTCCTTTTTATAAGATCTTCTTATAACTTTTAAAGTGCATTATTATTTGTAATACCCTATATTATATTACATCTCTTTTGCAATTTGTAATAAATACTCTTGTTTAAACATTAATTAATTTGCAATTTTCTTAGCATTAGTACACAAATTCACCGGAGTTGAAGATGATATGTAGTCAAATCTACAATAATAATATTTAATAACAACAATGTCAAGCTTAGTAAAAGAAAAAGGAGATAAACAAAACAAAAACCATTTTCTACGTTATAAAAAATAAATAATCAAAATATAAATATGAAAGTAAAATATAGTCAAAGAAAATGGAGAAAAACTCTTTGGATTTTTTTGGGAACACAAAACCCTTTGGATTTGTTTCTTCTCAGCACCGCTCCGCAGCCGCAATCTCAAAGGAATTGTTGCAGTGTTAATCCATTGTTTCTTCTTGTAGGTGTCCATTGAAGTGAAAAATTTGTGTGGAGGTTTTGATGGTGGGAGAGAGAGTTTTGTAGATTAATTTTCAAACCAGTTGAGATGTTCAGAACAAAATGGGTGTGAGTAGAAGATAACCTCAAGCACTGGTATCAATGTGATGTTGCATTGGGAAAAACACAATGTCTCCTTCCTTCTTTTCTCAGCAAAAGCAGGTTTGGTGGAGGTTCCCAAAACCAAACTGTAGTTACACGAAAAGGTAAAAAATTGGTACTATTTATGACGGTAGAGGAACTAATTGGGACGAAAAAAACACTTTGGCAATTTTCTTTAATCATCAGAGAATCCAACATCTACAACAGCCTTTGGAATCTCAGGGGCCTTCAAACCATCGATCCCAGGTAGGATTTAAGGGACCAATTGTTCTGTCAAACCAGAAAAATAATAGATTTTGTCACAAAATATGTCATAGGTAATGTATTTACAACTAAACCATGAAAGTTGGAACAAGAGATTTTACAATGGAAGTAATGGATCAGACATTTTCTCAACATTGCTAAGCATCCTGCCAAAACAAACACCAAAACAAAAATTCAAACTTCAAGCAAACCAAAATTGATTATGCGTTACGAATATATTTTGCGTTTATAAGTTTACTCTTTGCATGATGCAAAAGCTTTGTCCATTCTCTCAAGCTTTTCTAGCTCTTCCTACATCAAATTACAGTGAACATTAAAATAAAAAAAATGTCGAATGCTTGCACGCCAATGTGCGTACGAACACAAGCTTAGTCTATTTTGAGGTAACTCCAAATACACATGATGCAGCTACCAAGTCTCAACAAATCACATCTGTTGAGAATCAAGTGTGAGGAAGAAGTCCCTTATTGATTAGAAAAGGGAAGATTGAACACTATATAAGTGAGAGAACCCAAAAACCAATCACCTTAAGGTTTTAGGTGAGTATGTGGCGTGTCTCTCACAAAGGTGTGTCCTAAATTAGAAATGATCATTTGTTGACCCCCTCGATTGTTCCGCCAACAATTGTATCAGATCCTTTGGTTCGAGAAAGGGACCGACTTACTTGTATCGAAACACTTCCCGCAGGTGTGGGTTGAGTGTCCCGTTGAAGAGTGTCAACGGCGGTACAAGGGTGCAGTTGCACAGTTGAAGCTTCCGCTTAAGGGGGAGCATTGTAGAAGCATTGTGGATAAACTCACACTTGAGGGGGAGTGTTGAGAATCAAGTGTGAGGAAGGAGCCCCACATTGATTAGAAAAGGGAAGATTAAACACTTTATAAGTGGGAGAACCCACACACCTATCACCTTAAGGTTTTAGGTGAGTATGTGGTGTGTCTCTCACAAAGGTGTGTCCCAAATAAGAAATGCTCCCTCGTTGACCCCCTCGATTGTTCCGCTAACAATAGTATCACGAGCCTTTGGTTCGAGAAAGGGTCCGACTTACTTGTATCGAAACACTTCCCGCAGGTGTGGGTAGAAGGTGTTCCGTTGAGTTCAACAGTGATACAAGTGTATGTGGAAGAGAGAGCTTCCACATGAGGGGGAGCATTGTGTATAAACTCACACTTGAGGGGGAGTGTTGAGAGAATCAAGTGTGAGGAAGAAGTCCCACATTGATTAGAAAAGGGAAGATTAAACACTTTATAAGTGGGAGAACCCACACACCTATCACCTTAAGGTTTTAGGTGAGTATGTGGTGTGTCTCTCACAAAGGTGTGTCCCAAATAAGAAATGCTCCCTCGTTGACCCCCTCGATTGTTCCGCTAACAATGGTATCATGAGCCTTTGGTTCGAGAAAGGGACCGGTTTACTTGTATCGAAACACTTCCCGCAGGTGTGGGTAGAAGGTGTTCCGTTGAGTTCAACGGTGATACAAGTGTATGTGGAAGAGAGAGCTTCCACATGAGGGGGAACATTGTGTATAAATTCACACTTGAGGGGGAGTGTTGATAGAATCAAGTGTGAGGAAGAAGTCCCATATTGATTAGAAAAGGGAAGATTGAACACTATATAAGTGGGAGAACCCACACACCAATCACCTTAAGATTTTTAGGTGAGTATGTGGTGTGTCTCTCACAAAGGTGTGCCCCAAATAAGAAATACTCCCTCGTTGACCCCCTCGATTGTTCTGCTAACAATGGTATCATGAGCCTTTGGTTCGAGAAAGGGACCGACTTACTTGTATCGAAACACTTCCCGCAGGTGTGGGTAGAAGGTGTTCCGTTGAGTTCAACGGTGATACAAGTGTATGTGGAAGAGAGAGTTTCCACATGAGGGGGAGCATTATGTATAAACTCACACTTGAGGGGGAGTGTTGAGAATCAAGTGTGAGGAAGAAGTCCCACATTGATTAGAAAAGGGAAGATTGAACACTATATAAGTGAGAGAACCCACACACCAATCACCTTAAGGTTTTAGGTGAGTATGTGGCGTGTCTTTCACAAAGGCGTGTCATAAATTAGAAATGATCCCTCGTTGACCCCCTCGATTGTTCCGCCAACAACATCCTCCAATAGTTCAAAAACTCAACGTTCATATTCCACTTTTGAATAATTTTATACAATATCATTTTAAAATATGGAATAATTATATTGTATTTAAAATAAATATGTATATATGGACATTGTATATATAGATCAATATGGAATAATTATATTGTATTTAAAATATGTATATATTGTAATATATCTGTATATATGAAATAATTATATACAATTCCATATATACAATATCATTTTAAATAATATAAATGTAAGAACAATGTCATAAATATATTAACCAATAAAAGTTATTCGAAATATACATATTACTATAACTACTTGAAAAGTATACAGTTGAATTTTATGACTATCTATATTTGTAAGAATCTAAAACATGAAATTCAATTTTACCATAAGGAACCGGAAAACGATTCAAGAGAAAATATTGTGCAACTGATATAGATGTTGTGAAATTCAATTTATAAGATAACTGTAAATTTTCATTAATTCATGTAATGATAGAAAGAATATAGTAGAAGTTACCTGAGGCGTAATTCCGAAATCGATAATACTGGTGTGTGAATGCACGGGTAGAAAACCTGTGATACTGATGTGCTAGTTAGCTCTGAAATAATGGGATCAAAGGTACGAATTTTCTACAGAAAATTAACAAAAATTAATGAGATCAAAAATTGCTTTAATCAGTGCAAGATAGAAATTTTGCAAAGTTGTATGATTGAATTCATCTAAAAGAAGCCCCTGTCACAGTGAAAACGACGCCCCTAAACGCAGAAAACCGATCCTGCTGAAAAATAAAAGATCTCCTGCACATATTTGAAATAGCAAAACCAAGAAACTCTATTGCTGAAAGACTCCCTATAAAACTGCATTGAAAGAGTTTTTCATTATAAAATTCAAACAATAAGAAACTTTAATAATACCAAAAGAAAAAAAACTTATACCAAGTCTACTCTCATATGATTATCTGTGCATTCACATCCAAATCTTTCACCTGCAAGTAGAAAATCAATACACAAAATTATGAAGAAAAAAACAGATCACTTGTATTAGATGAAAAACCAAAAAGGAAATCAGATATGAGTAAGAAGTGTGTTACAAAGATCTGAGTTTAAAGAGGGTTATGAGCAAACCCCCAAACTTCCATTTTTTTGATGTTGATGTCCGCGGTTTTTCAAATGGAGATGAAGATGGAAGAGAAATAATAAAAAGAATTGATTTTCGGATTGGGAGAAGATGAAGACAGCAGAGAAAATGAAGAGTTGGATTAGGAAAGGAAGAAGAGGGAAGATGTAGTATGCCCTGCTACTCAGACGTGGGAAAATGTACCCATCCATCACAGTCAACTTTCTGCACTTATCCACCAAATGCTTTTTCATTTTGTTACCCTTTTAGCCACTGTTGCAACTTTATAACCCATTCAGTTTCATTTACCACCCGTTTTGACTTGCTGCACCAACTAAAGACTTGTTGCAAAGTAATTAGAAATGTTTTTAGTTCAAATTAGTTGGTTTTAGACAAATAATACCTCCCAAATTGTGATGTGGCACAAATTAAGCAAAGGTTATGAGTGTATTAACCACAACAATTGATCTTCTTATATTATAAATTTTGATATGAAAGGGGATATACTTTCATAATTATTTCATAATTAAGAGAAACATTTTCAAATTTTTAAAGAATAGCTCTTCGCCACTAAAGTGGTGAAAAGCAATAATATTGTAATTATACAATAATAATGTAATTACTAATTTTTCAGATTTTCATTATTTTACTAATTTTTAAAGTTAAAATATATAAAATCTTACTTAAAAATTATACAATAATATTGTAATAACAAAATTAATTTGAAACAAACTCGAGTTAATTATAACCTCACAATTTAGATGCAAAATAGCGTGACAATGCACCAAATCAAATTCCATTGATGTAGCATATGCTTGGAATGGAATCAGATCCACCCACCAATAATGCTAGTCACTTTACCTATTCACAATACGCAACGTGTCCATTTTCTCTATCTATTTATAACACCTCTTCCTCCGACTTAGTAAACACACCAACACATTTGCCACCATCATCTTCTTCTTCTTCGATAGGTAACTTTCAGTTCTCACCCCCCAAAAAAATGACCAACCCTAAAGTTTTCTTCGACATGACCGTCGACGGCCAACCCGCCGGCCGTATCGTCATGGAGCTTTACGCCGATACTACTCCTCTAACGGCTGATAACTTCCGTGCACTCTGCACCGGCGAGAAAGGAGTCGGCACTAGCGGGAAGCCTCTTCATTACAAAGGCTCTTCCTTCCACCGTGTGATCCCGAATTTCATGTGTCAGGGTGGTGACTTCACGGCTGGAAACGGAACCGGAGGAGAGTCCATTTATGGAGCCAAGTTCGCAGATGAGAATTTCATCAAGACGCACACTGGACCTGGAGTTCTTTCGATGGCGAATGCGGGCCCGGGGACGAATGGATCTCAGTTTTTTATCTGTACTTCGAAGACGGAGTGGCTTGATGGGAAACACGTGGTTTTTGGTCAGGTGGTTGAAGGAATGGAGGTGGTGAAGGAGATTGAGAAAGTGGGTTCTAGCTCCGGGAAGACCTCGAAGCCGGTGGTTATCGCAGATTGCGGCCAGCTCTGATCTTAAAAAACATAACATGCATGATGATGTTTCAGCTATAGTTATTATCTGTTTTTGTTTTCGTTTGTTTAATTTCTGTAATGTTTTGCTTTTGTGTTAGTGTTTGTTTTTGTTCTACTACTACTATCTTTGGGGTAAGTAATTAACTTGGTTGAAAGCCTTATCTCATAGAATTTCTTTTGCTTTTGATAAAAAATGAAGTCTGATTCTCCATATAAAACATTAATTTAAATAGTCATGTTTCAACTATGAAATATTATTTCTCAAACATGTTTATACTCTTACTTTTCTCTATCTCTATGATTCAACAAACATACATTTCTTCATATAAAATCAAACTTGTTTAGTGCATCCAATCAAAACAACCAAAAGAAAAATGAATATGAAAGCCTGGTAATTTAGACAAATTTACAAATTACATTGCTCAAAGTATAAAAATACGTACATATCATTCATCATCTTAATTGACATCCAAAGTAAATTAAACAAAAAAAGAAAAATTGACACTCATTATCTCCCCAGATAAGAAACAAGAAGAATAATCATTAATGCAAAAACGATAAAACCTAGTTTAATTTCATCTGGAACAATAATAATATTCAAGTTGTTGTGATGCCAATGATGACGAACAAAATCGGTATATTTGTAAAAGAGGTTTTAAGAGGCGGCATATAAACCTTCAGACGTTCGATTACCAGATCGACCGCCCTCTCATCCGGTAATGGCACACAAGAAGTCACAGGAGAGGTGGATCACGCTCCTCTGAATATGAAAAAGATAAATTATACATTTCCTATGTAGTTTCTATTTTCAAGGAAGTCTCGGGTCCAGGTCCAATGCGGTTATAAATACCTCAACATCATAGTTGATGGAAGATAAGTTGATTCTGATAGAGAAAACAACATACATAGAGCTTGTATCACCCCATACACCCGCTAGCTCTCATCCTCACAACATATACCTAAAACCTCTTACAACCCTTAATCGTTAAGGGTTGTCAAGTATTATACTTTTTAACAAGTACAATTGGTGCCCACTGCGGAACTCTGGTAAAATTAGCATGGCCACCATAACTGATAACCCATTATTTGTGAGATAAGCATGCCCTTAATTCTTGATACTAGTAGATATTCTAATGGTGAATAGAAGTAATTAGTTTAGGTTTTAGTGATTTTAGTTTGTAGTGGAACACACTAGGTGCTCCCTTTTATGTGTTTTATGTGTTTTGTGCATTTGTAGGAACACTCTGGTGACAAGCTCTGGCGCGTCAGGAACTGCATACCTCAAACCAGAAAACCCTTGATCCAGAAGATGTCGGTAGGAGTGATTGATCTAAAAGTTAGAACCAATGATACAAAACTCTAAGGAATGGTGCAAAAGCTGAGCTAGAAAGTTAAAGGCACAATGATGAGCACTACAAGACAAAACTCTACAAAAGTTGTATCATGCTGCAATTGCGCATTACGTGTCACCCTATGCAACAGACCTGCCAGGAGATGAGTTATCCCCTGCATGCATTGTGTACTACTTCCAGTACTGGTACGGAAGGATAAAAAAGGAATATTCTAAATTATATGTGCAAAACCAAAGACAATCAAGAGGCTCATGATCTAATGTTAACGAGAAAACCCTAAAAGTAAGAAAGCTATAAAAGGGTCATCTTGTAAAAAGAGAAAAGAGGTTCAGAAGTTGGAAAACTTTTGAGAAAAACTAAGGAGAATACAAAGAAAAAGACTGAACCAGAGTTTGAGGCAACAAGTCCACCATTACCTTCATTGAATAATGCAATGTGCTCAAACGTAACAAAACTCGCCTCTTGCTAATTGAAAATTGTAAGAAGTAGTGTTGTTACTCTGAGGATTACATATCTTTTTCAATATTGTTTAGAAATGTTTTGTTTGAAAATTCGTGTTGTTGTATTTGTTGAACACGTGACTTCAAGCACAAGAGGGGAGTTATTGTGGAATTTAAAATCTGTGATTAATTTTTAAATGTTCTCGGTTAAGATCGTATTAGTAAATTTAAGTGAGTAATTTACAGCGGAAATACAATACTGAAAGTAAATTGCAGAAAATAAAAGAATATGGTTAGAAAGATTGCACTAGAGATTTATGCAGGTTTGGTCAAACATTGGCCTAATCATGTACCCAATAGGTCTTCTTGAGAGTTTTGACTATAACATTTTTAGTTTTAAAGATTATGCCCACGAACCTTAATATCTCTAGAACCAAACTCGATCTCTTAAGAGTATCGCACCCTTAAGAATATAAATGACAAGCACAACCAATTACAAAATATTCCTTCCTCATAAGTAAAGCTTCATTTACTAGCACTTAGGCAATATAAAGTAAGAAGAATGTTTTCTAGAGAAAGGGATAAGGATATTAGAGATATAAATTCCAAAGAAATAGTAAAACGTAAGAAAGTGGTGTGGTTTGAAGTGGAGGCGTGCCTCCTTTATATAGTAGTTGGAAAATCCATAAATGGAAATAATCCATGGACCAAATTAATCATCTAATCAGTTAGCATAAATCTCTAATCAATTAGATAACTCATTTTTAATCGATTACCAAGCCCAAATAGAAAGTTTTGGATATATAGTAGTTGCAAGTCATGAATGTGTTGTCCATGTTATTTGGTTAATAAATTAGCACTCTTCTAATTGATTAACTTAGTGTTCTAATCGATTAGTTGGCTTAGAAAAGTTCTCCCAATTGATTGTCACAACATACCAATCGATTAGTTTAGTTAAAAAGTGGTTTGAAAAGGATTAGAAAACTTTTTAATCACTTGTCTTGGCTTAAAAAATGATTTTTCTGTTTAAAGATATTTGAGAAAATATTTTAGGTGTGTGTGAGTTGCCTTAGTACTTTTAAGCTACTCCCTTAGTTTTACAATATTCAGGTCACTCAAACAGACAGGAAGACATGACCTAGCGAGCTTTCACACCTTTCTCTAAGACTTCAAAACTTTTGCTAGATAGTTTCTGTGTACAGGCACTTAATATTGAGTCCTTTTGTTGAAGAGTCATAAGATACTTTCTTTGGTTTTACTATCATCATTAAGGTTTAAATTTAAGCCATGCATTGTCATCGTCAAAACTTCAGATGCAAAACTTCATGACCTACAAGCATATAAATCCATAGTATCTACCAAGCTCACTATGAGCTAAAATCCATGTGTTAAACAATGTGAAGTTCAATTCAAAGTAATCTTTTGTGTGAAATGATGTGATCTTTAGTGACATTATTTATCATGTGTTATATTGTCATACATTTATTTCTTTGACCGGTAGTCTTAAAAGTAGATAAAAGCTTGTTAATATTGTGGAATCCTTTGATAAGTGGAACTTATGATAAGTATGGTTGAAAAATAGCTGAATAGGAATATTTTCTAAATTGTTACTTTAGGAATAAAGAACTACAACCAAAAGGGAAATCATAAATCATAGAGAACATGCATTAATGTAATATAAGACTTAGGAATTTGTTCCTTACTTATTGGCATGTATTTGATGTTTTAGGCAAGTATAAATTCCCTTTTTTCCACATGATATCTAATAAAGTTGTGCCTAATGTCAATTTGTTTGGTTCGATAGTGAAATATCGAGTTTTTTTGCGAGGTTTATGTCACTAATGTTATCGCATCTTATTGGTACAGCTCCAAGTTTGACACTGTAGTCATTGAGTTTTTGTTTCATCCAAATGAGTTGAATGCGATAGCTTCCTGCAGTAGCATATTCCGTATCAGCTATGGATAATTCTACACTTGCTTGTTTCTTGTTATGCCATGAGACAAGCGAGTTCCCAAGTAAGTGACATGTATCACTGGTACTTTTCCTATCCAATATGCACCCAGGAAAATCAAAGTTAAAGCACTCAACTGAGTCACAATCCACTTCCTAGGGGTACCAAAAACCAATATGTTGTATGCTAGTGAGATATCTCATAATGAGTTAGAAGGAACTAGGATATGATTATTTTGGGGATGCTTGAAATCAAAATTGTGCACACATGCATACAACAAATATTATGTCAGGAAGGGATGCAGTTAGATAAAGAAGAAGGCATATCATACCTCGATATTTTCTCTCACCAACTGGTTTTCCGTCTTCATCTTTTTTCTAGGTAGCATGATGTTGACATTAGGGTTGCTATTATTTTGGACTTCTCCATATCAAATCTTTTTAGTAGCTCTTTACCGTATTTATCTTGATTTATAAATGTTCCCTTTTAAGTTTGATGGATTTAAAGTCCTAAGAAGTATTTTAGTTCTCCCATCATTGACATTTCAAACGCATTCTACATGATTTCAGAAAACTTCTTGCATAAGGATTCGTTAGTAGCATTCAAGATAATGTCATCAACATAAATTTGAACTAATAGAATATCATGCTCACTCTTCTTTGTGAAAAGAGTTATATCAAATTGTCCTCTCTGGATTTGTTTTCCACCAAAAATTTACTTAATCATTCATACCATGCTCTAGGAGCTTGTTTAAGACCGTATAGTGCCTTCTTAAGCTTGAAAACATGATCTGGAAAGGTTGGGTTGATAAACCCTAGATATTGATTAAGGAATACCTCCTCTTGGATGTAACAATTTAAAAACTCATTTTATACATCAATTTGAAATAATTTGAAATTCATGAGGCATGAGAAAGCTAATAACATCCTTATGGCTTTTAATATAGCTGAGTCCACCTTCATCTAGCTTATTGTGAAAGACCCAACGGGTACCAATCTTTGGGAACGAGTTCCCAAATGTTATTTCGCTCAAATTGATTTAACATCCTTATGGGTACCAAGATTTGTATCTACAAGAAGGCATTCCTTTCCATTTCCTAAAATCGTCTACTCTAATATTATCGTGTATATGATCAAATCAGATAAAATTACTATATGTGAATCCAATGGTAGCAAGCTTGTCCACAAAAGTATTCCCTTCCCTAAAGATATGAGAAACTATGAAGCGCATGGAGTGTGTAAGATATGTACAGTCCAACCATCGGGCTTTCAACTTCAAAGGGAAAGAGTTAAGTCAGAAAAAGCTTGCACTACAAGCGAACAATTAGATTCAAGTAAAAAAGGAGACCAGTTATTTTTAGCAGCAAATTCCACTGCCATCATAGCACCAATAAATTTTGAAGTGATGGCATTACCTTTGCCAATGAAATGGCAGAAGTTGCCTACATGCTCTCCTTTTGAGTTTTGAATTATTCCACCACAAGTTGCAAGTGATGGAGTTATTATAGCCATATCATCATAATTACCCTTTATCCAACCAAAGAGAGGAGGATGCCACAAAATGTCATAGATCAAGGGAGGATAAAAAGGGTTAAGGTTCAGAGACAAGCCTCCGATAATGGAAAATTCAAGCATATTTGTATTCGAAAATTGGAGGGAAAGCTACTAAGGATAAGTTGTTGAGGATTATGTCTATGCAGGAGTTCCAAGTGATAATGATGTCTTTAAAACTTGCTTGATTTCTATTAAACAAAATGTTATTTACAAATGGAATGATGACTGCAACAATAATTGTTCTACGGCTCCTAGACCAGTCATGATTTATAATGTGCTAGCAGTTATCCATTGAGTTGATTTTGGGGAAACTGGTGATTGTGGGAGAGAACCAATTCCAAAGGTGGCTAGCATAATCACAGTCAAATATAATGTGTTGGGAGGTGTAGGGAAATTTGTGATCTAAACGCAGCGGAAAACAAAAATTTCCCTTTAGAGATCCTTACGAAAGATCATGATCTGTGATAGAAAGGTTACCTCTTGTGGCGATGAAACCTTTGATTCCAAATCTATGGATGATCACGAGCATTGTACGATGAACAACGCCTCTACTCAGTCCACACGAACAGCTTCCTTCAGTCACAGTGCTAGCTGATTACGATTGAAGGTTTTGAGTGAGGGAGAGGAAAAATAGAATACGGCCAGGGTTTCAACAACAACAATAACAACCTTTGAGCTTCTGCACAAGGGTTCTATTTATAGAACTACTTGTGTGGGCTACAAGCTAAAAAGCCCAACTCAATAATAATATTATTATATTATTATAATAACTATTATTATAATAAATATAATTTTATTATTATTATATTTTATAACTATTATAAAATTAATAATAACTATTATTATATTACATGGTACCTTACCATATTCCGTATTCCATTCAAGTGCACCGTACCTTACGGTGTTCCTTATTTACTTTATCTCTTCTCCAACTGTCCTTATGTGTGTGACCCTGTAGGATTTCGCGACGTTGGCAATTATATTAAATCATGTACTTAACATAATAAACAGTGAGCGGTATCTAGCAACGCATCACTGCTACCCAAGTCACAAAATTGTCATGTGATCTGACAAAACCTTTTGTGATAGTACTTGTGTGTACAATTACCCTTTTGCCCCTATGTCTATATTGAACACAAGGCATATACCGTGTCATCCTTGTCCAGTTCAATATTGGGCCCTTAGACATTTATCCTGTTATGCAGGATGGGCAAATTCCATCTAGGCTACTCATGTCCCTCAGCATGCTTCGTGAAGTACCCATCAACTGTCTTTATGATCATCCAGTTACGGACAATGTTTGATCAGCAATAAAGTACTTGACTCTACATCTAGGGTACATAGTAGTTTCGGGTCGAAGGGTGGTATACACCACTATCACCATGAGAGTAACTTATGACACTTTGCATAACATTCTATGTAGTACTCTCATAGTGGGTCAATCTAGTATAAATATTACTCCTAATATTCATACCTATGTCAAGACTTGATAACTCCTTATCCATGATCCATGAGATGTGATCATCACTCTATCCACATAATAGTCTGAATGCTTTAAGGCTATCCCATTTCACATTAAAGCTCGACTATGGATGCTTTAAGAATAGTGTCCTTATGTTTAATAGAATCTCATGATTAAGTCATACTTAATGTTTCATTAAACGAACTAGCTATTCTAGGGACTTTATCATTTTGGAAAAACAAACATAATAAAGAAATGCCTTTTATTATTAATAAATAATTTGATATAAGTATCAAAAGTATTGGCCTCTAGGGCTTACACCAACAATCTCCCACTAGTAGTAGAGCTAATCAGGCATACTCCTAATACCCATAGATCTAGTATGACCATCATGCTTCAGCTGCGCAAGAGGTTTTGTTAGTGGGTCAGCAATATTGTCAAGTGTAGGTACTCTATATATCTTCACATCTCCACGATCTATTATCTCTCGAATGAGATGATAACGCTTAAGTATGTGTTTGGATCGTTGGTGAGATCTAGGCTCCTTAGCTTGTGCGATAGCACCATTGTTATCATAATAGAGATCAATGAGGTCCACAATGCTAGGGATTATGCCAAGTTCACTAATGAACTTCTTGATCCAAACAGCTTCCTTCGCTGCATTTGAGGCAGCAATATACTCGGCCTCGGTTGTAGAATCAGCAACTGTTTCTTGCTTTGAACTTTTCCAGCTCACAACGCCACCATTTAGGCAGAACACATAACCAGATTGCGATCTAAAGTCATCCTTATCTATCTGGAAGCTAGCATCGGTGTAACCAATTACCGCGAGCTCTTCCTGACCTCCATATATCAAGAATGAGTCCTTAGTCCTTCTAAAGTACTTAAGGATATTCTTGACAGCTACCCGGTGAGCATCACCAGGATCAGATTGGTACCTACTCATTGCACTTAAAGCATACGAGACATCTGGTCGAGTACATAACATGGCATACATGATAGATCCTATTGCAGATGCAAATGGAATCTTATTCATACGATCCCTTTCTTCCTTTGTTGAAGGGGATTATGTTTTTGATAGACATAGGCCATGTTGCATAGGTATGAATCCTTTCTTGGAATCATGCATATTAAAGCGTCTCAACACTTTGTCTATGTATGTACTCTGACTTAGACCAAGCAGTTTTTGTGATATATCTCTATAGATCCTGATTCCTAATATATAGGCTGCTTCACCAAGGTCCTTCATAGAAAAGCATTTCCCTAACCAAGTTTTTACTTGTTGCAAGGTAGGGACATCGTTTCCAATAATTAATATGTCATCTACATATAATACCAGGAAGACGATCATGCTCCCACTAACCTTCTTGTAGACACAAGGCTCATCTTCATTCTTTATGAATCCATATTGTTTTACAGTTTCATCTAAACAAAGGTTCCAGCTTCTAGAAGCTTGCTTCAACCCATAGATTGATCGTTGTAACTTGCATATCTTTTGGGCCTCTTCTGGTATGCCAAATCCTTCAGGTTGTGTCATGTACACATCCTCAAGAAGATTCCCATTAAGAAAAGCAGTCTTGACATCCATCTTCCATATTTCATAATCATGATATGCAGCGATATCAAGTAAAATCCGAACAGATTTAAGCATTGCAACTGGTGAAAAGGTTTCGTCATAGTCTACACCATGAATTTGTTTATAACCTTTAGCAACCAGTTTTGCCTTATAGGTATGTACCTTACCATCCATGTCAGTCTTCCTTTTGAAGACCCACTTGCATCCTATAGGATTAATTCCTACAGGAGGCTCTACCAAGGTCCAAACCTGGTTTGTGTACATGGAATCCATTTCAGATTTCATGGCTTCTAGCCACTTCTCTGACTCAGGACCAGTTATGGCCTCTTGATAGGTTACAGGCTCATCTTGATCCATGAGTAATACTTCACCTTGATGATTTATGAGATATCCATATCTCTCTGGTTGGTGACGTATCCTGCTCGACCTACACTGGTCTTGTTATACTTGAGCAGGTTGCTCTTCCACAACTACTTGTGGTTCCTGCTCTAATTCCTCCATAGGTGTATCAATGCTTTGTGATTCTTGAATTTCTTCAAGCTCTACTTTCCTCCCACTGATTCCTTTAGAAATAAAGTCCCTTTCCAAGAAAACTCCAGTTCGAGCGACAAACACATTGCCCTCAGAAGGATTGTAGAAGTAATACCCTCTTGTTTCTTTAGGATACCCCCCAAATAAGCATTTGTCAGATTTGGGCTCAAGCTCAGTTGAAATTTGTCGTTTTACATAAACTTCACAACCCCAAATCTTCATGTAAGACATATGTGGTTTCTTACCACTCCATATTTCATATGGTGTCTTTTCAACCTTTTTGGATGGAACACGGTTAAGTGTGTAAGTTGTTGTCAGTAGTGTATGTCCCCAAAAGGAGTTTGGAAGATCGGCATGACTCATAATGGATCGGACCATGTCTAACAAGGTTCGATTTCTTCTCTCAGATACACCATTCCATTGTGGTGTTCCAGGAGGAGTGAGTTGGGATAGAATCCCACACTCTTTTAGATGGTCATCAAACTCTAGGATTAAATATTCACTGCCTCGATCTGATCGAAGAGTTTTAATATTCTTACCTCGTTGGTTTTGTACTTCATTCTTAAATTCCTTGAACTTTTCAAAGGATTAAGATTTGTGTTTCATTAAATAGACATAACCATATCTACTGGAATCATTGGTAAATGTGATGAAGTATTGAAAACCTCCTCTGGCTGGTATGTTCAGTGGTCCACATACGTTAGTGTGTATGAGGGCTAAAAGATCATTAGCCCTTTTACCTTTTCCTGTGAATGGGGACTTTGTCATCTTTCTAATTAAACAAGATCTGCATGTATCATATGATTCGTAATCAAAAGAGTCCAATTGTCCATCTTTATGGAGTTTGGAGATGCGTTTCTCATTTATATGGCCTAAGCGACAATGCCAAAGGTAACTTGGATTTAACTCGTTAGGTTTCATCCTTTTAGTATTAATTTTATAAATTGGCATTTCAAGATCAAGGACATATAATCCATTGTTCATTTGTGCAGTAGCATAGAATATATCATTCAAATAAATAGAGCAACAATTGTTCTTTATTATAAATGAAAAACCAAACTAGTCCAAACAAGAAACGGAAATAATATTCCTGCTAATTGCAGGTACATAATAACAGTTTTCTAACTGAATTATTAAACCACTAGGTAAAGTCAAAACATAAGTTCCTACGACTAAAGCAGCAACCTTTGCTCCATTTCCAACTCGTAGGTTGACTTCACCTTTTGCCAAATCTCTACTCCTTTTTAGTCCCTGTACATTGGTACAAATGTGAGAACCACATCCAGTATCTAATACCCATGATGCAGAAGTAGATAAATTTATTTCTATAACAAAAATACCTGAAGTCGAAGTCACGACTCCATTCTTCTTATCTTCCAGGTACTTTGGGTAGTTTCTCTTCCAATGTCCGGTCTTACCGGAATAGAAGCAAGTGTCCTCCTTTGCTATACCTCCACTAGGCTTTAAAGCAAGGGTAGTATGTTTGGGTTTGGCAACTTCCTTGCCTTTCCATTTACCAACCTGCTTGGTGGGCCTTTTGTTCTGTTTTTTTCCATTACTGACCATCAGAATGGATTTCCCTTTTGTCTTCAGGTTTTGCTCAACAGTTCTTAACATGCTTAGCAATTCAGGAAGAGCTTTATCCATGTCATTCATGTTGAAATTAAGGACAAATTGATCGAAGCTTTCCAACAACGATTGCAGGATCAAATCAGTCGCAAGCTCCCTTTTGAGGGCAAATCCCAATCTTTCAAGATTCTCCACATACCCAATCATCTTGAGTACATGGGGACCTACTGGGGTTCCCTCAGAAAGCTTGGATTGAAAAAGGGCTTTTGAAATTTCAAACCTTTCATGCCTTGCCTGATCTTGATAGAGCATTTTCAGATGTTCGATCATATCGAACGCTGCCATGTTTTCATGTTGCTTTTGCAATTCAGAATTCATGGTAGCGAGCATGAGGCAAGCAGTTTCATTGGCATCATCGACATGCTTCTTATAAGCATCTCTTTCAGCCTTAGGAGCAGAACTAGGAGGTTCCTCATCAGGAACAGATGTCTCTAAGACATACAGCTTTCTGTCATGTTTGAGGACAATCCTCAGATTTCGGTGCCAATCTAGAAAATTTGTCCCAGACAATTTTTCCTTATCCAGGATTGTTCGCAAAATGTTATTAGATGTGTTTGTTGTCATGGTAATCTACAAAATGGAATGGAAAAATATAAGTATCATAACATATTCAATTAGGCCTTTAATTAAATATGCTCCCACTATTTTACTCAAACCAAATGACCCTCATCATTTGACTCAGAAAATCCCTTTGGAAGATTTTCTAGTGGATCGAGATCCATATTTCACTTTGTTTTAAGTCAACGTTAGGCTGATTACACAAAACTTAGCTATTTAGGTAGGAACTCCTTCCAATTGTATCCAATACAATTCTCGAATATTTCAGTTAGGTGAATAACTCCTTATTCCAATCTATCATATGGACTATTCCCAACTCTTGCTTCTAAACGCATATAATCTTATTATATTTTGTTTAGTTAAGTTTGACCCATTGTTTTAGAAATTAGATATTACAATCATCCCATCGCACCTTACTAATATAGAACATGCATCTCGCGTTAGGCGAAACCTACAATATTCGATACTAGTCTTGATGAGTTCTAAAACTTGGAAAGCAAAAACTTAATATTTTGTTTTGAGGGATTTTTAATGAGTTTGATCTCACCGGCTTATTTATCATATAAATCGTTCCTCACACGTGCATATAATATATATCAACATACATACATACAAATGAAACAGTTATGGCCCCTAGCGCAATTGTTCTCCCAAGCCAATGAAAGAACTTAAGCTAAACCTAATAACGATCTTCACTTCTCCAAGCAAGATTTCCAAGGCTGTCCTTCTTTGTTTTGTAGTCTTCTCTTTCTTTATAATAATACATTACATAAAGGAAACTCGTTTTACATACGAGGGAGTGAGATGAGAAAAAAAGTTACATGATGAGAATAAGAGAGAGGCACGACACGCAGGTCGTATTTATAAAATCCAAAATAAAGAAAAATAAACTAAGGCCATAACTGATCACCACAAGAAAAATAATAAATAAGTTTTATTATTAATTTAAATCCTGTTTATTAAATAAATCAAATTAAACTTTCGGCGAATGCATGACCTAAAGCGCAGACTGCATTGACGCAACATTTACACCGTCATACTACCTGTGAAGACTGTCACACATCAGCCCATGACGACCGTCACAAAGCTATGGCGACCGTCACACCTGAAACTATAGAGACCGTCACGCTAACAGAATGCGTGACTTTTGATCGTAGACCTCTTTGACGGCACAACCCTTGTACCGTCATAAACCTTGATGCGACAATTTCATACCATCAAAACACCATGATCAATAATTCAGTATGATTGATCCGTATGCTATCGCTTCACCATACTAAAGTCGGATTCCGAAGCAGATAACCACAGATCGCTCAATAGAATAATAATCATTACGTGATTTGAACTAACGAAATAAAATAGTACATCCAATATACCATCTTTGCATCAAAGTTAATCATATCACATATGAATTAGATCGATCATATATGTGTAACTTATGGACGATTGACATATCGCTGCTTCACCATACTATTGTCGGATTCCGAAGCATAGTCAATATCAATCATCCAAACCGTACACAATTTGATGCCAAAAAAATCAATATCTGGATTTGATTTAATTTTTAAGTGTTTTAATCCAATTAAAACAAAAATGACAGAAAATAAACAATTACCAGACTCGTGGTTTCGTAAGTGGCTTTGATACCACTGTATGGAAATTTGCGATCTAAACGCAACGGAAAACAAAAATTTCCCTTTGGAGATCCTTACGAAAGATCATGATCTGTGATAGAAAGGTTACCTCTTATGGCGATGAAACCTTTGATTCCAAATCTATGGATGATCACGAGCGTTGTACGATGAACAGCGCCTCTACTCAGTCCACACGAACAACTTCCTTCAGTCACAGTGCTAGCTGATTACGATTGAAGGTTTTGAGTGAGGGAGAGGGAAAATAGAATACAGCCAGGGTTTCAACAACAACAACAACCACCTTTGAGCTTTTGCACAAGGGTTCTATTTATAGAACTACTTGTGTGGGCTACAAGCTAAAAAGCCTAACTCAATAATAATATTATTATATTATTATAATAACTATTATTATAATAAATATAATTTTATTATTATTATATTTTATAACTATTATAAAATTAATAACTATTATTATATTACATGGTACCTTAACATATTCTGTATTCCATTCAAGTGCACCGTACCTTACGGTGTTCCTTATTTACTCTATCTCTTCTCCAACTGTCCTTATGTGTGTGACCCTATAGGATTTCGCGACGTTGGCAATTATATTAAATCATGTACTTAACACAATAAACAGTGAGCGGTATCTAGCAACACATCACTGCTACCCAAGTCACAAAATTGTCATGTGATCTGACAAAACCTTTTGTGATAGTACTTGTGTGTACAATTATCCTTTTGCCCCTATGTCTATATTGAACACAAGGCATATACAGTGTCATCCTTGTCCAGTTCAATATTGGGCCCTTAGACATTTATCATGTTATGCAGGATTGGCAAATTCCATCTAGACTACTCATGTCCCTCAGCATGCTTTGTGAAGTACCCATCAACTGTCTTTATGATCATCCAGTCACAGATAATGTTTGATCAGCAATAAAGTACTTGACTCTACATCTAGGGTACATAGTAGTTTCAGGTCGAAGGGTGGTATACACCACTATCACTATGAGAGTAACTTATGACACTTTGCATAACATTCTATGTAGTACTCTCATAGTGGGTCAATCCAGTATAAATATTACTCCTAATATTCATACCTATGTCAAGACTTGATAACTCCTTATCCATGATCCATGAGATGTGATCATCAGTCTATCTACATAATAGTCTTAATGCTTTAAGGTTATCCCATTTCACATTAAAGCTCGACTATGGATGCTTTAAGAATAGTGTCCTTATGTTTAATGGAATCTCATGATTAAGTCATACTTAATGTTTCATTAAACGAACTAGCTATTCTAGGGACTTTATCATTTTGGAAAAACAAACATAATAAAGAAATGTCTTTTATTATTAATAAATAATTTGATACAAGTATCAAAAGTATTGGCCTCTAGGGCTTACACCAACAGGAGGATCCACTTTGATTGTGACAAAGACTGTAAACAGTGGAAAGGAAGCAAACCTGAGTAATAATATTATCATTTGTATGAAGCTTGTTTTGAATGTATCTCCTAAAAAGTAGGAATTTGGGAAGAGGTGAGCATGAGTTCCACACCTTTTGAACGTGCCAAGATACCTTATAGTCATGCTTTGAGATGAATTTATAAAAATCCTTGAGTGACAAGCAACCAGGGTCTACGTGAGACCAAACTCTCGTGTCATCCAAAACTCCAAGAGGGATGTGACAAGTAAAGATGATGGCTAAAAAACTAGGGAAGACCAGAGTGATATTGAGAGGGAGATCCTAACACAAATAGATTAAAATTCTGAGCCAAAGGAGGGCCACACCACGAATCAAGTTAAAAGTTTATTTGATTACCATTACCAAGGTTCCAAGACAAGTTGTCAATGATAGTATAGAAGGATTTTTTTGTTGAGCTCCAGATGGAAGAAGAAATTTGATGCTTGATAATTCCTCTATTTCTCAAAACTCGATCTTTGAGGAGATGAGCCCAACTTTTTGAGGACCAAAGGGTAGCCCAACAAAGCTTGAGGTTAACAGCTCAGTTTAGGGTGGATAAAGATCTAATGCCAAGGCCTCTAAACTCTAGAGGTATACAACACTTTCTCCATGTGTAGCGAGGAAATTTGTGAGTGTAAGCTATTGATTAACTTAACTCATAAAGCAAGATTCTCCACCGCACTTTTATTTTATCCAAAAGGAAAGGAAAAAGAGCGAACAAAACCTAAACAAGTTCTAAACAAGAACAAATAAACAGAGACTGGGTAAGGGGGTTGGTTACGCTAAGGGAAGGTGTTAGCACCCAAAATGTTTATAATACTCTATAGGAACCCTTTGAAATATCTACGTTTTTTGGTTTGAAAAGGTTTGTTTGAAATAAGATTGGGGAGATGAGAAGAGAAATATTTTTCTTTTAAATTTTTGTGTTTAGAGAGACTTATCCCCTCATGCCTACGTACCCAAAAAGTGCAATATAGGATCAAAACCTCATAGTTCGTGGTACAACTAACAAAAATTGGTTTGTTATGATTCGTTTTATCTTGAAAAGACAACATGTCATTCTCAAGAGAGATTACTCAACTAATTACCCACAAATATGTGAAAGAAGCATTTGCATCACATTAAGATGGAGGATTTGCTTGGATGAAAAATCAACAAGATAATCACATCAACATCATAGTGGAAAATGACCATACTTTACACAAAATACCATGGTTAGGAGCTTTACATCTCATCAAAGAAAATGACTCATGTCTAATCTTTTTGAAAAGTTTAAAAGAAAAAGTGCACAAAAGCAAAAAAAGTTTGAATGAAGTGAAATGTTTTTTATGTCTTTTTGAAATGGTCAAAGTATGATTAACATCGATTGACATTTATTAAAGAAAACAAAGTTTGAAAATCACTTGACCAAAGTCAAGGTTTCTTATGAAAGTGGTTTAAGTTTTGAAAACAAGAAGGTTTTGAAAAAGAGATGAGATTTTGAAAATTAAAGAAGGGGTGGAAAAGAAGGGACTATCCTATTGCATAAAGATGAAAGCTAAGGATAATTACGGTCTAACCATACAAGTAAGCTCCATAACATGAGCATTTTTTCCTTTAGATTTGGCCTTGATCAAGATAGGTCTTCAAATGAGAACTCCGAGTACCCAAAATCCAAGGTTTACCATCACAAACTTCCAAGCATAGGTTAAGATCCTAGTTCTAAGTCCAAAGTTTCATGTCCAATGCAAAGGATAGTAACCATAGTCCACCATTAAGAGAACAAGTTTTTTAGTGGTTTAAGCCTTTATTAATGTTTTTAGTCCAAATGGACAAAAGAAAAAGAGCATAAACATAAACAAAAGGTCCAAGTGGACAAAGGAAAAATAGCGGAAACATAAACAAATGGTATGATATGATATGATAACATAAAGTATAAAAAATAAAGAGAGATAGGGAGCAAGAAGGAAGCATAAACATAAACAAATTAATATACAATATATAGAAAAAGTGATCCAAAATGAGAGAACAAGTTTTGTTGCGTTTTCGGAAATGCTCGACTAGACATCCATGAGAATGAAAACATGGTCTCATACATTACCATGAGGAGAGCTCTAACTCGGAAAAATCAACGAGTATGCCAACTAACCCCCACAGGTAACAAGAGAAATCCAATATATTTCAAACTACGCCATGGAATAATAGGAGACGGATAATTCACTTACAAATCACAACGGTTTTCCGATTTTGGGACAATTTAGCGCTATGTTAAGCAATCATAATCGGACTTATGTAGAAGCCATGACTATCTGAGGCCGGTCAATAACAATGTTAGTGTTAATGCATGCTAGAGAAGTGATATGTAGATCATGGTCGCGACTTTGTGTAATGGTCGGATTACTGCTGCAAGTATACAACTTATCGCGTAGTCTTAAAAAGGTTCTCGAACCCACAGGGACCAATAATCAACCTAGAGTGATCGATTATTGCGGTGTAAAGCTAAGGCTAGATTAGGCGGTAAAAGATATTTAGCTTTTAACGGGATTTGAAAAGCAATAATAAAGACAAGACCGGAGAATGATTTCCGTGCTCTTTGGGACTCCGTAAGATCCAGGTGTTAACAAAGGTCTTAAGATTTGTCTGAAGGATATACCAGTTTGAAGGCTCAGTCTCACGCTCTCGCGGTCTTAACCAAACCACGCCTAATGACCCCAAGATTTTGCTCTCGCTCGCTCGATAGTTAAGAGGTGCTTTTTGAAAACTAATATAAACTAAACGAGTCCCTAAAGCGCTCTCGCTGCATTTAGGCTCAATGTCTGATGTCTACTATCCGGCGATTACCTCAAATTCTCGCTCTATTGGACACTCCTTGGTGTGCTTCTCACTCTCGTGACGAAACATTGTTAAACAGCCCCTCACTCTCACGACAAGGTTGTCTAAATTCAGTTTAGACACCAAAACCAGAATTTTAAAACAAAAGATTAAACACCGAAGGTTCTACAGAGTCCCGTCGAAACGACGGTCCTCAATCTACAGACTCGAAACAAAACTACTCAGACATGATTAAATCTAACACTAATACATTAACATTTCTGAATTTTAAAACATACATAATGGCTTGTTCTTAATTAAGTTCAGATTTAGGTTTTTATGCGAAATCAGAATCATGCAATTAATTTAAAGAAAACAAGATGCAGTAAAATAAATAAATCGTAAATAACCTGAAATGCAAAGTAATTAAAACTGGAAATAAACTTTGTATAAATTAATCGATCCAAGTGTACATCAGCAGCAAAAGAAACAGAAAATACAACGAGTGTATCAATCTCTCGATGTGATCGATTGATACTTTGGCTAATGATCTAAGTGGTTAGGAATTTCGGCAGCGCTTCCGCAGGGTTCTTGGATACCAAAATGCAGACCTCTGGTGCTCTATAAATAGGAAAAATGGGCTCCAAGACAGTTAAGTTCGAAATTTGAAATATAACTTGCGAACTGCCAGAACTGCATAAAGAAAACTGCTCCCGTTCACAATGGCGGTCGCCTTAGGGCAAACGGCGGTCGCCTTTTCTTTAAGTGTTTGAATTTCCCTCCTTTCTGACATCGCGAGCGCCATTCATTTGCACTGAGGGGAATGGCGAACACCTTTCATCTGGAAGAGGCAGAACCATGCAATTTTCTCCACTTTTCTTCTCATTGAGCTCAAATCTTGGTCTTTTCTTCTCTTGAGCTGATATAGGACCTGTAAATGGAAAAGAAATGAAAACATAAGCAAACAATACATGAAATGATAATGACTCGATAAAAATACAATAAAAGATGCACGAATTGAATCGAATTAGATGATACAAAATCGAGTCATCAAACTCCCCCACACTAAGGCTTTTACTTGTCCTCAAGCAAACTCCCAATGCAATAAAACAGTAAGCATTATGTTTTGACTCTTAGGCACGACAAAAAACAATCTAAGCACAAGGTTGCTAGGCTACAGTGAAACGGATAGGTACTGAATAGTGAAAACAAGGATACCGTAATGACACAACTCCACAAAAACGGACGAAAACTCCCTTCCTATGCAATACCAATTGAAATCACGAAATTATACCTAGATCTATATCCTTCATCTTATTTCACCTCTTTCTCATTCGAGCGCAATCACATTAAGCCCGTTATCCTTTGTACTTACATGGTAAGCGAACCTGTTAGTGTTCATGATCTCTTATTCAACAAAAATTCTTTTTCTTTTTTGCATTTTGTGCATTCTTTTGCTTATGAATTTCAAGAGTCCGAACCTTTAGGCTAAATGGTCGGGTGAGGACCACCTAACTTAGCGGGAACATGTCTTTCATTCGCATTTTTCTATAAAAATCATATCAATCACATTCTTGAGATCACACATATTTGCATCGGCTCGTTACTTAGTTCGTACATAACGATGGTGCTGACTGCTAGAATAAACTAATCAAGAGGTTAACTCTAAGAAACTAGGTATAAGGTCATGGCATAATGTCTATTTAAATCAATATCACATATTTGGGGAATCTAAGGTGTAGGAACGGTATCGATATTTTCAAAACTTTCCTAAGTCCGCCTACCTAGCCTAAATCAAAGAATGAAACAACCTATACTATATGCGTCATGCCTTTGAGTCTAAACAAAAAAAAATTGAAATTTGGGGAATCTAATGGAGTTGATAGACGAAGGGAAAACGTAAAGTAAAAATGACTCAAACGTGCATATGACTCGATAATGAAAAACAAACTAAACTAGAAAGCAAGAAATAAATAAAAGTAATAAACGACTCCTCCCCCACACTTAAATTAGACAATGTCCTCAATGTCTTAATCTAAGGTGAAAGAAGGAGCGATTGAACCTGTATACAATCAGTGATAGCGAGCACGCCCTCCACGAGGGTGTCTATCCTGCCTGATGGCTGGGTTGTCCTGGGGGACATGCTGAACACAATCTGCAATTCGGTTTACTTCCCTGCGCAGTTTCGCCATCTCCGAAACAACATCTCTCAAATTCGTCTCAGCCCTGGCCATAAACTCGTACTGTCTCCTCTCTAACTCCTGCATCTGCACATCACGCGCGTCATCTCTCTCTGCTGCCTGAGCTCTGAAAGAACTTCATCCAATGACGAGCGAATACCTGCAAAATCAGCAAAAAGTGTCGTGTATGCTTAGGTACTAGACCCAGGAATGTCAGTGGCATGGGTATGAGCACGGGGCTGCTCATGATGTTGGCCCATAGTCTCACGGTGGTGCCTTTCGCTGCTCTCTGCCTCTACATCACGGGCTCCTAAATTAAACAGCCAATTGTTACCATGCAAACTCTTGATAAGCCGCGCATTACGGCAAAACTCTTGATAAGCCGCGCATTACGGCAAAAGTCAATGTCAGCATAGAGACAAGGTATGCCTTCTTCGTTTACTAAAGCGGCCTCTAAGTCTAAACGGAGGGCAATAGCAGTAATTATACCGCCTATACAGATGGAACCGCCGACTCTGTTTGCTACACTGATGAAGTGGGCAAGAAGGAACGGTGTTGGATTTACACGGGTCTGGGAAAGTGCACACTGGATAAAGAATAAATCCTTAGAATTCATGTTTCTGGGATTTTCACAGCCGAAGATGGTGGAGGGTGCGGTGAAAATAGCGAATAACGGGGTTGTGGATTGTTGTGGCTTTCAAGCCCTCCCATCTGGTGGCTCTTGTGTTTGTTATTTGGTGCCAAAATTGGAATGCTCCTTCCTCCCAATCACTTTCTAATGGTGCTTAAGTCGCAAGACCCTCACCGGTAGGAAAACCAAAGTGCTCGGCTATCTGCTCATGAGTGAGCGAATAGTCAACGTTAAACATCCTAAAGTGAAAGGTTCCGGTAGTGCGGCTAAGGTCATGGATGTATCGGACCGAACTAAGAAACTCATAGGAGAGCCTAACCGAAGAAGGATTAAACATAAAGCAAAAGCGGGCCATACCTATATTCTGGAGCATCCACGAGACGCTATCATAAAGCCCCAAGGTGCGAAGAGTTTCGGGCTCTGGATACCTCGTGGCATAGACTGGCCTTTTGGATACTCGGTGGAAGTTGGAACACATGGTGGCTCCGAGTTCTCCGTCGGGGAACTCAATGGCCATGTAATCATTTTCTTGGTTAGCAGCCATGGTTATTTCTTAAGAATGTGGTGGTTGTGGAAGTTTTCTGAAGTGGGTAGAGAAATGGGTAGTGGGTATGAGAAAGATATATGGTAATGTGTGGTTAGGGGTGCTTAAATAAGGATTTAGTGGAAGAATATGGATAGATGGAGTTAATGTGGGATGGTGAAGGGTTTACTAGGTACTTAGGTGGTCTAGGAACATGCAAAGGTGTAATGAATGGGAAGTGGAGGAGGCAAGGGCGCGTTTTACAAAGAAAAATGTGTGTTCTGCAGATTCAAATGCACGGCGAGCGCCGTTAGGCACATAGCGACCGCCAGTTGCTTTCAGCACGCCTTTTGAATTTCTGGCTTGTAGAATGCAAATTGGTCATTAAATTTTTGTATTTTTTATTTTTTTGGTTTTTCTTGACAAACCTAGGTTTGCTAAACATTAATAAAAGGTTAAGTAAGGATTAAGAGCATTAAAAACAGAAATTTAAAGAAAAAGAAATTGCTTTAAACGAAAATGAAAATGTACTACATTTACAAGTCGGCATCCCGACGGTACACAGTGGAATGGAAATTACAATTCAAACAATACAAGAAGGGGAAACACTATATGTGTATGCAAACTAATCTAAGAAAAACAGGAAAAAGAAATGTGCGGCTACGGATCATCCATGGTGCTGTCTAAGAGAGTAGACGATTTGAAACATATGGTCTAACTCTTCGTGAACAACATCCATTAGGCCGATGAAGTCGACTCGGAGAGAGGAAATCTCGTCTCTGAAGGAATCTACTTCAGCCTGGAGAGCATTAATAGCAGAGGCAAAATTAAAAGGGGGCAAATCAAGATTGACCATGGAACCTTGAGTGGCCTCAGCGGACATAATGGTATCTCTATTTTCATAAGCCTGAGGAGAGTCGGGTGGAGTTAGAAACTCGTTGACGACCTCCAAATCATAGAGCCAATTGTCTTTGTTGTGTACACTGGTTTTCTCATGATTGGGCAAGGTGAAAACATGGACCACATCATTATTGATAAGTAGCTCAAATTCTACCGGGCCAAGGTTAGCAATAATCCCTCTGTTGAAACAGAAGCTAATGTCCATCGGGCGGAAACCACCGAATGCAAAGGATCGGTTTAGATGGTACCTCATCCCAATTACATCAGCAATTATAATTACTTGCCCACCTATTAGAATTGGTTCGAAGGAATCACGGGCAATGTGACTGAGATTAGCAAGTAAGTACGGGGTTGCATTGATCGGCTTTCCCTGGGATGCGCAGAGCATGATATATAGCTCATCCCTCGACACAGACGTAACGTTCTCTTCTTTCCCAAAGAAGGTGTGAGCCAGGACCTTATGGAAGTATCTCCATCCAGGTTGTGAATGCTTTTGGAGAACATAGCATTAGGGTCAGCATTATCGCTTCCTGTTATGGTACCCCATAAATGTTCAAGATCATAGCTAGTGAAGGCATCAGCAGGAGTTTTGGTCACAACATCGGGTTCATTAGGAAAACCCAATAATTCAACGAATTCATGGTGGGTGAATCTGTACTTGTTTCCAAATAACCTGAAGGTGGCCAATCCACAGCCAAATCCAAAACCACGGGTGGCATCATAATAGAGGGAGCTTAGGAACTCCAAGGTCAAGCTACGGTAAGTGCTAAATTTCTTCTCTAAAGCAAAGTGAGACCATCCTATCTGGCTCAGGAGGAAAATAACACTGTCTCGGATGCTAAGGGTTTGCATGGCCAAGTCGTCAGGATAGATGGACAGACCAAAATCTCTTTGATCCAAAGCCTCAAATCGACGCCTCTGGACATCTTTCCTGAAAACAACGGCACGGGTTTCAAATGTCTGCATGGTTGCTGGTCAAAGGTTTCCTAGAGAAGGTGTCGCGGTGAAAATTGGATACCATAGTTATTGGCTAACTAGGATCGTATTTTTAATGTCACCACCGGTCTTTGATTTTATCCAAAGGAAGGGAGAAAAACCGAATTCCCACAATGCAATGCAAATGCACTAAGATTCTAAGTTCGGGGGTTGGTTATACCTAGGGAAGGTGTTAGCATCCTAGATATCTGTAGTACTCTACAGGAACCTCTTGATTCATTTATGTTATTTGCTATCTATTTTGCTAAGGGGTTTAAGGGTAGGTGATTTACAATTTTTATTCCTAAGTGTGCTCGACAAGATTTTTTATCTTATGCCTACATATCCTGTCGAGAGGGAATCAGAGCACTTGTAGTTCCTCATTAAAGATACTAAATGTTTTAAAGGTTTAGGAGAAGAAGATGAGTCATCATCTTAAGAATGACCACCACAGTTTTTGAAAATGTTTGTATTTTGTGGGGTATGGGATTGTATGTCCCTTTCTTTGGGATGATTAACATCTAATTCTCTTGTATGGAGAATTTGGTAGGCTAAAGTTTGATTAAAGGAATTATAGTTTGTGGGGGACTAACCTAGAAAATCTATCCTAAGTTATCTAATTGCCTTATCTTAAGGTGACGATTATGGATGCAAATGATATGCACCATGCACAATAACATGGTTATCATGCATGGGATTTTCCTTTGGATATTAATGCGATTAAATTACGTTATTTAGGCGAGAGTGCTAGCAGAGTGATGCTAGACTTGTGTCTGGTGACCAAAAGGTTGAATGCGATGCACGAAGGCGATCGACTTACATGGGTAGAAAATGGGCTCGACGTTGGATCGAGAAATTTTATGAGTTTGAAAAGGTTTGGACAGTAGTAAATAAACATACAGATGGAAGTAAGATATGATAAACATATACAAGTGATAAAATAACGATAGTTAGGATATGATACAAGTTACAACATCGATATGAGATTACATGATGGAAGCAACATAAGCATGAGGATGGCAATATGTTTCATGATAAGATATGGATAAGATGAATATGCTTCAAATAGAATGATTAAAATGATATCAATATGTTTAAATCTTTAAGAAGACAAACATGTAGAATGATAATTAGGATGACAATCAATATGCTTCAATCTTTAGGAAGACAAACATATAGAATGATATTTAAAGGATGATAATTTAGAAGAATGAT
This sequence comes from Lathyrus tuberosus, assembly GCA_022829125.1. NCBI lineage: Eukaryota > Viridiplantae > Streptophyta > Magnoliopsida > Fabales > Fabaceae > Lathyrus > Lathyrus tuberosus. Next base: position 10,078,013 of record JALAZF010000176.1, on the reverse strand, counting down.
ATTCATGTAAAAACCAAACATATGGCCAACCAACATGGATATATTAACTTAAGAATTAAACAAGGATGCTTAAAAATGACATTGATAATTAGACCAAGAATTGACAACACAATAGAAATTAACAATTAACACACAATTAAGTAATTAAAAAATTGGCTACACATGGATAATTAACATTTAGAAATTAAACATCTAACCATGCAAATTGACAAATCTCAAAATTAAGGCACACAATTGATAATTTAAAGTTAACGACCTAATTTGAAAATAACAATTAACATCTCAATTAGAATTAACAATACCATTCAAAATGCAATTGATAATTAAAGTCAAAAAGCTACTAGAACAATTAACAATAAAAATATAATTAACAATTAGAAAACATAACGCATATTAATTAATGATAAAATAAATAATTAAGGGACAAATTATAAAATAAAATAAAAATATTTTTAGAGTTTTTGAATATATAACATTTTAAGCAAAATAAATAAATAAAAGAGGTTTTTAAAAAAGGAGAAGATTTTGAAGTTAGGAAAAAATTTGAAATAAAACGTAGGGGGGTGCATTAGTGATTTTGGTTTAGTTAAGAAATAAAAGGAAGTGAATTGGGCCTGGATGGTGGGGTCTATATAGGAAAGGGCGCAAGGCCCAGGATGAATAGTGATGAGCAAAAATGAAAAACCAGAGACTGGGGGCGAGGGGGATTCGAACCCCCGTCTCAATGGTTTTTCAAGTACTTTAAGAGCGAGTGTGCAGCCACTGGGGTGGCGATACGTCCGCTAATAAACGCCACTCGATATATATATAAACCAAAACAAGTTATGAAATGGTATTATTAAAAGCAAATCCACATGAAGTAGTCGCTCCAGGACATACAAGTATTGTCTTAAGTCACTAGTAGACAAAACAAACATTGGCCAATCACACGATAACTTTCTCTCTCTTTGTCACGTAAACAAGCAACAACCATGTTAACAGCCCTGAACATTGTGATAAACCCACTAGCATGTACCACGCATGGAATTGAAGAAGAAAGAAAAAAAAAACACATGCAGAATGCTATCACATTTCAAAGTTAAAACACCACAACAAAGCTCAATTTCAATCCCTTCTAATTTAATCAAAACTTAACCAAATAACATGATATAAAACCAAATTAAAGCATATTAGAATATGATGCAACTAAAAACTGAGCAAGATAGTGATCAAGGCATGAGCGGTTCACGCATGGAAACCATGGTCCAAACATAGAGGTTCAGTTTAAGAAAACGCAATGATACTTTCTGTTTAAAATGTAAACCAAGCACACATGCTCAAATAAAGCTACAAAGCTTAAACTGAACCAAATAGAGCTATAGAAGAAACACCATGTCAGCATGCCATCCAATACACAAAGCATTCATAAACACGACAATATAAGCAACTTGTCCAAAATAAACTAACATCATACCACTCCATGAGCATCCTTGTCAAGAACGGCAGTATAAACCATCAACATTTAATCATAATATTAAGAGCATAACTTATCAACATGATCAATATGTCATACAAAACATCCAAAGCCAAAACGTTTTTTTTTTAAAACAAAGTAAAATAAGTTGGCATGCTTCCAAGTTATTCACATATGATGGACAAATAACCATATACAAATTCAACTATGGAATGAAAACTAGCAGTAACGCTTCCATGCATCATCACGACATGAAAATGAAGCAGCATATAACATGTAATATTACACTCTTGACCACAAACTTGTAACTACAGCAGCCACTACATTATTCAACGCATACTACAAGTAGCAGCAACACGATATCATACACAAAGGGTCATGCATACACAGATACACATATTGACAATACTTCATATAGGATGACAACGTATAGCTACATAAATTATTTAGCATTTGTTTTCCATAAGCAGTATGCAATAACTAAATCATAAACACAATGATATTACTTTAGCAAAAATGAATCGCCATGCACACATATATCATGTTATTCATAAATTATATTTTTGCAACAGCCTAACAAACGAGCACATACAAGTAAGACCATCAGAACTCACATAGGTACAATGGACTCACATGATATACCAGAACATCACATACAGCACACACGACAAACATCAGTACATGGCTAAACTACATCACATCATATAGACTCTACAATACATACACAGCAGAACATAATACAATTGTCATATATAAATACAGACGGCACACTGTCACAAGACGTCACCCGTATAAACGTGCACACTTTCATTAGCACATGATAATTAGAATTATAATATCACACATTCACGACAAATCACACACTCTGCACACAGAATATTCGCATACACATACAATTATACATAACAGTACACACGTACAATTAATGACAATGAACACACACACACACATGACATACACTAAATCTTATTCGCTCAAAACGCAAGCGTACTCTCCATATACTACTAATGAGAGCTGCACAATACAACAAGGCACACAACTGATTAACACGACGACATCGTGCACAAGCTCATCAAACACAATGGAAGCAACGAACTAAACACCTCAGCAGCATATCAACATGAAAATTAACACACCATACATTCTGAGATCAGCAGCCAAAATCATTACAACATTTTAACATGGCAAGCGAGCTTATTATTATATTAGAAACAGAACTTCAGAGGTTTACGACGCTAGAAATATGCAATATCAAGATGTATTCGGCATGGCATATGAGTATGATAGGTGGAGGGTTAAGAGTTAAGACACTTACCTGGTCCTTGAGTGAATGGCAAATAATCCTTTCCTTTTCAGCTAACCCCTCGTGTGCCCCAAAGAAATGAAGTTTTTGAAAGATTTTAGTGGTTGTTATTGATGATTGTCCGTGTCTTTGAATAAGAGCAATGCTCTCTTTTATAGGTGAGTTGGTGCATTGCTGCCTTGGATGCAGTAAAAGCATGCCTTCTGTAGGATACTATCATTCTTGAGCCAAGTGAAAGCTGGCCATGCAGCTTATCTCTGCCGTGAGTCAGAAAAGAAAATTTTTGGGAATACATGAACGCTATGGTGTAGGCTTTTCTTGTCTTGCACGGGTTATGGAAGTTTAGCATGATGGAATATGTGGTAGGTCTGCAGAGAGGATAAGATTTGAAATCCAAAATTGATGTGTTCTTGGTACAAAACAGAATTCGTATGGCCATGTTCCTCTCATGATATCTCGTAACTTAATGATCCAATTTTCATGCTCTTGAGTTTAAATGAAAGTTCTTGGATAATACTACAAGTTTGATGTTGGAAAGTAATTAAAATGAGGCTTTTAACAATAAGAAAATGGGCCATAAAGTCGTGCACATGAGAAAACGAAAAAGGACTTAGAAAAATTTCTAAGTTATTGAGTTTTGACATTTTAGGTACCTAACTTTAGAACACCATAACTTGAGTTTGGCTTATCCTATTGGGATGTTCCACATATGGTTGGAAAGCTCTCAACAAGCTCTACAACTTTCATTTGGGACTCAAATCTTAAATCCAAGTAGAAATGGGCGAAAAATGAGGTCAAAGTTGGAGAAAAAAGTGGAGGAAAGTGCTGAAATATTTTCTAAGTGTTTGGCCAAAATGTCTTGTAAGCTTCATAACTCAAAATCTAAGCATTTTTAGACAAAAAGTCATATGGAATGAATTAAAGGTCTTGATGAGAGCTTTCCAATGAGCTTTGAGTCGTTTAATTTGAGTGCACGGTTTAGGAGTTATGGTTATTCCAAATCGGGCTATTAGGGGAAAAATGTCATATACGAAGTCTTTCGCGACCAAAACCCTACTTATCTTGCAAGAAACCTCACGAAACTTTATATGGATGCTTTGGATACTTCATGAGACAATATATGATGATTAAAACCATTAACACTTCATTTGAACCAATTTCCCAGAAGATTAGGGTTTCAGTCGAATCCTAATTCTGACTGTGAATGCACTGAGGCCAAATCTTGTAAGTCTGCTTCTTACTTCCCATCTAAAGGTCTTAGGAGACTCTTGAGGATGTTGATAAACTAAGGGAATCAATAATTAGGGTTTAGGAGATCATCTTGATGAAGAATCAAAGCTGTTGGCTGATAAGCGTCACAGGAACCCTAATTTTGAAGTATAGTGGGATTGAGGCTCAAATTCTTCCTGTCGAGGATCAATGAAGCATGGATTCTTGTTGAGTGGAGTCCCTTGAATATAAATGATCTTAAGGGGTAGGTGGACCACACAAATCCTGACTCGCTGGAGTCAATTTCTCAATGATTTCTTCAGAGCAAAATCTGAATTCCAAAGTTCTGGTACTGGAGATCTTTTGTTGATTTGACTTGCTTCAAAACAGTTTGTGGAGCTTCATGACGATATGTGAACCTAATTTGAACACAAATAAACAAACTACGAGATATGGGTTAGCTCAACCAATGCAGAGATACTTGACCTAAGATGCACAAATGAAGATGACATCTTAGGGTCAAAAATTAGGGTGCGACAGATGCCCCTATTTAAGTTTCTCCTATTCGGAGATATGGAGATTGGAATCTTCGTCTCGACAAGATAGGAGAGACTTAAATACAAACATGCACAAAATTTTTGGCCCTAAGATACCGCCAAATGCACATGATATGGAATGATGCAAAACAAAGGAAAATAAAAGGAAACCCGACAAAGGGACGACTCAGCGAGATACGACTCAAACAGGAAAAGGTCTAACCCCACTGGGAGGAAAGAGACTACCAACTGACAATCACAGGGTGGCTTAAGCACTTGGCAAGAACTTGCAAGGAACAGGATAACTTACCACCACCTGGTAGCCTAAGCCAAGGTATCCAATTGCAACAAGGGCGTACATTACCTACTATCACACACGATAGCCTAAGCGAGGTAAGTACAAAAGAAAAAAAAAGGCCTACTACCACTACGGTAGCCTAAGCGAGGCATCTGACCAAAATACAGATGTATTACCTACTATCCCACGATAGCCTAAGCAGAGGTAATAGGCTGAAAGGAGAGATCACCTACTACCAAACACGGTAGCCTAAGCAGAGGTGTCTGACCCGAAGAAAATTTATTACCTACTATCAAATATATGATAGCCTAAGCAAAAGGTAAACACAAAAGGAAAGATGACCTGCTACCACCACGGTAGCCTAAGCGAGGCATCTGACCAAAATACAGACGTACTACCTACTATCACACGATAGCCTAAGCAGAGGTAATAGACTGAAATAAGCTTCAATGATCAAGATGATGGTTCAGCTTCTCTTGATAACTTCTGGGGATAGACAAACTGTCTAGAAAAGAGACCACCATTTGTCGTAGAAATCTTTGATAACCGAACTGCCCAAATAAAGAGCAGCTACTTGCCGTCTGGGTGTAAATCCCTTGAAAATGTAGTAATCATCAGAGGAATAATTTGTGTCTTCCATAGAGATCCTCAAGTAAACTCTTCTTGGGAAGACAAAGTGCAAAATAAATGCACGCTTAATTCAGATTCAATCTCTCAGAAATATCCAAAATCGTGATTGTCAGGGACCAAAGTTCAATCCAGGAAGCATCTGGAAAGAAACGGTCAAACAACACTCCACCCATTGAGGATTGAGCTCAACGGGTTTGTCTTTATCCACAAATGGAAAAGAAAACTGAAGCAATCATTTTCCACGAGGATCGAGCTCAGTGGGGAATTAGAAAATATACGCTTTTTCTGCCTAGGGCTGACGATTCTACTTGGAGGGAGCGGACGAACCCAGATCACTTGGGGGATAAACACGACCAAAGTGACAGAACAAAACAAACAACACAAAATGCAAGATGCAAAAATGCCGCATGCCATGAGTCTAAATGCAAGGATGCCACGCCATGCTTATGCTTATGCTTATGCTTATACTGACAACAACACGAACAGCAAACCGGAGAACAACCAATTCGATACGAATACTCGGCCAATCTTGGCAATATCGCAGCATCGCTGGGGGATGAATGACAAGCCCTTCCTGTCAGGACCGAATCCTGCCTCACAGCTTCTCTGGGGAAAAGAGAACACTCCGCTTAGGATGAGCATCACGACTTCACTCAGGATAGTCAAGATGAACCTTGGATTCCACTGAGGACGAATTAAACTCATGATCGAAGATACCTTACGGGGGATAGAATAAATATCCATTGTGAGCTGAAGTAATTGGAATGAGCCTTGTAACTGGATAAAATAAATATCCACTTTATTGGGGAAATTTGGATCAATATAGTAGTTGGAGATGTCGAACATAAAATTCCGAGGGGGTGAAATAAACACCCACCTTTACTGGAGAAGATTACGACAGTAAGAAAAATCCTAATAGTGAGTGAAATAAACATTTGCTTCGCTAGAGGAAGCTCACGATAGTAAGAAAAAATCCGATAATGAGTGAAATAAACACTCGCTTCGCTGGAGGAAACTCACGATAGTAAGAAAAATCTGATAATGAGTGAAATAAACACTCGCTTCGCTGAAGGAAGCCGACAATGGTAAGAAGAAAATCCGATAATGAGTGAAATAAACACTCGCTTCGCTGAAGGAAGCTTACAATGGTAAGAAGAAAATCCGATAATGAGTGAAATAAACACTCTCTTCGCCGAAGGAAGCCGATAATGGTAAGAAGAAAATCCGATAATGAGTGAAATAAACACTTGCTTCGCCGAAGGAAGCCGATAATAAGATTCCGAGGGGATGAAATAAACATCCACCTTCGCTGGAGAAGACTATGATAATCGGAAAAAAAATCCAATGACGAGTGAAATAAACACTCGCTTCGGAGAAGCTCGGGTCAGAGTCGCGAGCCGGCGACGTCGGAGTTGAGACTTTGTGGGGATAAATAAGCATCGCCGCGAACTGAAGTAGTCCTGAATGAAAGTTGTAGCCGGATAAAATAAATATCCATTTCGTTGAGGAAATGTCGGAGATAAAGATTTCTTGGGGATGAAATAAACATCCGCTTTCACTGGTGAAGATCGAGATAGTTTAACGAGGAGTGAAATAAACACCCGCTTCGGAGAAGGTCGAAAAACCGAAGAAACTTAACGGGATAGTCGCGATTACCTGGAGCAGAACTTACTGGGGTATGGCCACATTACCTGGGATAAATACCTTTTGAGCCATGTCCTGTGGAGACTGTTAACATCCCTTGTTGTGTCCATAAATCAAAGTAATCCGCTCATGAGACAATTTGAAATTTATTACCAAAGATAAAAGTCATTTTGCAAGATGAAAACAATTTGCCAATAAATGATAAAATCGCAACTTTATTTCATAAAATGGTGATCAGCAAATTGCGTGATCCCATATGTTATTACAATGTTGGAAAGTGGTAATAAAAGAAATTACATCAAAAACAAAGCAATGCTATTTTTTGAGTTCCTATGTTCTAGGCTTCTTGGAGGTCTCGACTTTACTTGTCGCAATAGGCTTCGATGAACCGAACTGAGCCTGCCTTTTCTTCATCCCTAGGTATAATACTTCTTAACTGCATCCACATTCACAGGACGAGTGATCTCTTCCCCATCCATAGTTGCTAACATCACAGCGCCCCCTGAAAGGACCTTCTTGACGACATAAGGACCATCATAGTTGGGAGCCCATTTCCCCCTAGAATCAGTAAGGAAAGATTGGATCTTCTTAAGCACAAGGTCTCCCTCTCTAATCTCGCGAGGTCGAACTTTCTTATCAAAAGCCTTCTTTATCTTCTGCTGATATAGTTGTTCGCGACACAAAGCCGCCAACCTCTTTTCTTCAATCAGGTTCAACTGGTCATACCGGTTCTGACACCACTCAGCCTCGGAGAGTTTCGCTTCCATTAGGACTCTCATGGAAGGGATCTCTACTTCCACCGGGAGTACAGCTTCCATACCATAAACAAGCGAAAAAGGCGTTGCCCCTGTTGACGTGCGTACTGAAGTACGGTACTCGTGTAGAGCAAATGGGAGCATCTCATGCCAGTCCTTATAAGTGACTACCATTTTCTGGATAATTTTCTTTATATTCTTGTTTGCTGCTTCAACCGCCCCATTCATCTTTGGCCGATAGGGAGAAGAGTTGTGATGCTCAATCTTGAATTCCTCGCACAATTCCTTCATCATCTTATTATTTAAGTTCGAACCATTATCGGTGATGATTTTGTTTGGCACACCGTACCTGCAAATAAGTTGGTTCTTGATAAACCTGACGACCACTTGTCTGGTAACATTTGCGTAGGAAGCGGCTTCAACCCATTTGGTGAAATAATCAATTGCAACCAATATAAAGCGGTGTCCATTAGACGCTTTTGGCTCTACCATACCGATCATATCAATGCCCCACATGGAGAAAGGCCATGGAGATGAGATAACATTCAGAAGAGTCGGTGACACATGAATTTTGTCGGCATAGATTTGACACTTGTGGCACTTCTTGGCGAACTTGTAACAATCAGATTCCATCGTTATCCAATAATAGCCTGCTCTTAGGATTTTCTTTGCCATAGCATGTCCTTTAACGTGGGTACCAAAAGATCCTTCATGAATTTCGGTCATTAATGTATTCGCTTCTCGCTTATCAACACATCTCAGCAAGACCATGTCGAAGTTCCTCTTGTAAAGCACATCATTGTTCAAGAAAAAGTTGCCAGCTAATCTTCTCAAAGTTCTCTTATCTTTGTTAGATGCCCCAAGCGGGTATTCTTGCTTCCGGAGAAACAACTCAATATCGTAATACCAAGGTTTTTCATCAATAACTTCTTCCACTGAGAACACATAAGCTGGCCTGTCAAGGCGCATAACATCAATCTTGGGGAAATCGTTCCAGCGGTTCACCACAATCATAGAAGCCAGAGTTGCCAATGCATCTGCCATCCTATTCTCGGTACGAGGGATGTGGTGGAACTCAACTCTGTTGAAGAACGGAAGTAGTCTTCTTGCATAATCTCTGTACGGAATCAAATTGTCTTGTTGGGTCACCCATTCCCCTGTAATTTGGTATATCACTACAGCAGAATCACCATACACGTCCAAATTCTTGATTCTTAAATCCATTGCCTCTTCAAGGCCCATGATACATGCTTCGTATTCGGCTTCATTATTTGTACATGGAAAAGTCAATCTTGAAGTGAAAGGGATGTGAGATCCATGAGGAGTCACAACAATTGCCCCAACCCCTTTACCGTAGCTATTGACAGCACCGTCAAAAATCAAACCCCATCGAGAATCCGGTTCAGGCCCTTCATCTGGCAAGGGTTCTTCACAATCCTTCATTTTCAAATACATCACGTTCTCATCAGGGAAATCATCCTCCACAGACTGATGGTCTTCAATGGGCTGGTGAGCTAGGTGATCTGCTAAAACACTTCCTTTAATTGCCTTTTGAGTGTGATATTCGATATCGTATTCGGATAACAGCATCTGCCATCTGGCAATCCTTCCCGTCAGGGCTGGTTTCTCAAAAATGTACTTAATGGGATCCATCTTAGAGATCAGCCAGGTGGTATGATTTAGCATGTATTGGCGCAACCGTCGAGCAGCCCATGCTAAGGCGCAACAAGTCTTCTCTAACATTGAATATCTAGATTCACAGTCGGTGAACTTTTTGCTGAGGTAATAAATGGCATGCTCCTGCTTCCCGGATTTGTCTTGTTGACCGAGCACACATCCCATAGAATCTTCTAAAACCGTCAGATACATGATCAAAGGTCTGCCCCTAACCGGAGGAATCAGAATAGGAGGCTCCAGGAGATACTCTTTAATACTATCAAATGCTTTCTGACATTGTTCGGTCCAAACATAACCTTGTTCTTTTCTGAGAAGCTTGAAAATGGGTCCACAAGTAGCGGTCATATTAGAGATGAATCGGGAGATGTAGTTCAAACGCCCCAGGAACCCTCTGACCTGTTTTTCCGTAGTCGGAGCCGGCATTTCTCGTATGGCTTTAACTTTACCTGGGTCCACTTCGATTCCCTTTTGGCTAACAACGAAACCTAGCAGTTTTCCTGAGCGGACACCAAATGTGCACTTGTTAGGATTCAAACGTAGCTGATACTTCCTCAAACGCCGAAACAATTTTAACAGGTGTTCGACATGGTCTTCTTCGGTCTTGGACTTGGCTATCATGTCGTCTACATAAACTTCAATTTCTTTATGCATCATATCATGGAAAAGAGTAGTCATAGCCCTTTGATACGTTGCGCCAGCATTCTTCAAACCGAACGGCATAACTCTGTAACAAAACGTGCCCCAGGGTGTGATGAATGATGTCTTCTCCATGTCTTCGGGAGCCATCTTGATTTGATTGTAACCTGAAAATCCGTCCATAAAAGAGAAGACCTTATACCTTGCGGTGCTGTCCACCAACACGTCAATATGAGGCAATGGAAAATCATCCTTCGGACTCGCTTTGTTCAAATCTCTGTAGTCAACACACATTCGAACTTTACCATCCTTCTTCGGCACAGGCACAATATTGGCTAACCACTGTGGATACTTAGATGTAACGAGAAAACCCGCATCAATCTGCTTTTGTACCTCTTCTTTAATCTTCAAGGCCATATCAAGGCGAGTCCTTCTGAGCTTTTGTTTGACCGGCGGACATTCTGGCTTCAAAGGTAGACGGTGCTCTACTATAGCAGTGTCAAGACCAGGCATATCTTGGTACGACCAAGCGAACACATCAACATATTCCTTAAGTAAATCAATCAACCTTGCTTTCACATCAGTCACAAGCGAAGCTCCAATCTTCACCTCTTTACGGAGTTCCTCTGTACCCAAGTTAATAAGTTCCAACGGCTCTTCGTGAGGCTGAATAGCTTTGCTTTCTTTCTCGAGTAGACGAGATATTTCCTCAGGGATCTCTTCTTCCTCTTCTTCGGCTTCGAACACAGGAAACTCAAAGTTCGGAGAAGGCATTGGATCATTGTTTTCGATGTTCAGTTCGTGCAATAGTCTGCACATGTGATGTGATTTTATTTTAGATATTAAGTATATGACAGTGCGTGCGAACGTGCACAGTGATTTTAAGAAAAAAATTATGATTACCACTTTCTTTAGAGTAATAACAAATGGGAACAAAAAAAATAGGAATGCAAAACGATAACTTTATTGATGATAATGATTTCAAATAGAAGCCCTAACACAAAATCACCTTTGCCTTGGGCAGAGCAAAGGGAATTATTTATAGTAGAGCCCACACACAAATGTCATCGCCTTGGGCAGAGCGAATATACTAAAACAAACAACAAAACAATTACTTTGATAATGGGATCACAATAGGAATGTTGACAGCACTCCAATTTTGGGCCATTGCCCCATGCATCACGAAATTAGGCTGATCTTCGGCAGACTCATCTTCAAGGATGGCACTGGCTTCATACTCGGGTCCTTGGTCTCTTGGTGGAGGAGGAAAGAGAGGAATGATGGCATCTTCAGAGTCTTCCTCCACAATATTTACCCTTGGTGAATGGATAGTCCCTCCGCTGTGAAACACATTCTTGATGGGGAGAATAACCATATTTCCTGTAGGGGTCTTCTCAGAATTGTTACTTTTGAAACCCAAACCTTTCTTGTTCTTATTTTCGGGCAACTCCAATACCTGCCCCCACTTCCCTTGAGAGCCACTTTCCACAACTCGTTGTGCGTCCTTAAAAGATGCCATGGAAACTCCATTATCCTTAACAATCGATAGAGCTTGAAATGGGGTTCCTACCTCCTCTCCCGCATCAACGTAGAAAAAGGAAGAAAGATGGCTTACCACCAAAGCCCTTTCCCCGCAAACTGTGACTAACTGTCCATCGCATACATATTTCAGTTTCTGGTGGAGTGTAGATGTGACAGCTCCCGCATCATGTATCCATGGTCTGCCTAATAAGCAACTGTAGGAGGCATGAATGTCCATGACCTGGAATGGAACCTGAAAAACACTGAGCCCGATAGTCATGGGCAAATCCACTTCTCCAATCACGGTTTTCCTCGAACCGTCAAAAGCTTTGACAACAACACCACTTGGCCTCATGGGTGGTCCCTGATAAGTCAGCCTTGCGAGAGTTGTTTTTGGCATCACGTTCAATGAAGAACCAGTATCAACCAAAACTCTGGATATCATGTCATTCATGCAGTTTATGGAAATGTGCAGAGCTAAGTTATGTTTCCTTCCTTCTTTGGGTAACTCTTCTTCGCAGAATCCTAGATTGTTGCATGCAGTAATGTTACCCACTATTCCACTAAATTGCTCCATAGTCGTGTCGTGGTCAATGTATGCTTGCTCGAGTACTCCTTGTAACGCCTGCCTATGGGCCTCAGAATTCATCAACAGTTGTAGCACAGATATTTTGGATGGCGTCTGCAGCAACTGATCCACCACCTTGTATTCACTTCTTTTGATCATTTTCAGGACCTCATCCGATTTGTCTATAGAATCATTCTTATCGGCCTGCCCCAGGATTGCATTCTTCACAACTGGTCGTTCAGAAGGAATCTCCTTAGCTGGTGCAGTGTAAACTCGACCACTTCTCGTAATCCGACTAACATCGGCAATATTGACTACAGATGACGGATTAGACAAAGGCACCTCCTTACCATTTTCAAGCATAGTGGCGTTATATCTGTAGGGAATAGCCTTGCTGGAAGTGTAAGGAACTGAACCAGGTACATTAATAACTAAAGGAGTTGTAGCAGTCTTCCTGCTGTCATAAGTGAACTCAATTCGTTCTAGCTCTTTGATATGGGGAACTATCACAAATGCTTCTTCAATTTCTTCTGTGGAACATTCTTGGATCATGTTTACATTAGCAGCCCCGTGTGGTGGTAGGGGATTATTCTGCACATTAGGGTTCGAATCCTTGAAAGTTATAACTCCGCTCTTGACCAATCTTTGAACATCGGCTTTCATTCCATAACAATTCTCAATATTATGGCCCGACGCTCCCTGATGATAGGGACAAAACTGATCTCCCCTATACCAATAAGGAGGGTCTTTGGGCACTGCTGGCGGTGGCTTAGTCTGGATATGGCCCTTTTCCAACAATGCTGGAAAAAGTTCTGCATAGGATGTAGGAATTGGGTTAAAATTTGGCTTCCTCACTATACGATTTGGGCTATTGAATGGGTGTCGGGTTTGCTGAGAAGATGGCTGATTTTGCTGACGGTACTGCTGTGGCGAAGCAGATGGAGTTTGAGGTGGTGGTTGGTAAGGTTGTGCAAACGGTGGTTGGTAAGTTGGAGCATTAATAACTGGGGTCACAGCAGCGACATGCGGGCGCTGTTGATACCTTCCTTTCGTCCGTCCTTGGTGTACAACACTTACTTCTTGTTCTTTCTTTTTCCCAAAAGTACTTCCATACTTCTTGGCATTGCTGGAAGTGCTTCCCTCTCTTACCAATCTTCCTTCACGAACGCCCTCCTCCAAACGCATTCCCATGTTCACCATCTCGGTAAAATCATTAGGGGCACTGGCTACCATTCTTTCATAGAAAAGCGGGCTCAGTGTCTTCAGGAAAATTCTAGTCATCTCCTTTTCCTCTAGAGGTGGAGTAACTTGAGCGGCAAGTTCACGCCAGCGCTGGGCGTACTCCTTAAAACCTTCTCTTTCTTTCTGGGACATAGCTCTCAACTGGTCTCTATCTGGTGCCATATCGACATTATACTTGTACAGCTTGATAAAAAGCTCACAGAGATCATTAAAGCTGCGGACCTTTGAACTATCTAACCCCATGTACCACTTAAGGGCTGCACCAGTCAAACTGTCCTGGAAGAAGTGTATCAATAGGGGATCGTCGTCTTGATGAGCCGACATTTTCTGGGCATACATAATTATGTGACTGTGTCGGCAAGAGTTCCCTTTATACTTCTCCAAATCAGGGAGTTTGAATTTTGGAGGAATCTTGACATTGGGAACCAAGCACAGCTCAGAGGCGCTCTTCCCGAACAACTCTTTTCCACGAAGGGCCTTGATTTCTTTCCTCATTTCAAGGAACTGATCTTGGAAACCATCCATTCGTTCTTCCATTCCGGCATTCTCACTAAAGTCAGCATGAAACATAGGTTCTTCCAAATGAAACGGAGTAGCATTTACCACGGGTGGTGGCGTAGTCATCACAGCAGTTGTAGCAACAACTTGAGAAACAGTCGGGTGATATCCAGCTGGAGTAAAGTTGGGAGGCATACCCCACGGATAACCAGGAATTTCATTTGTAGTGGGCACCACTGGGATCGGTGCTGATATTGCCTCAGAGGTAACAGTGCTGTGTGATGGCTGATTCTGAGCAGCCATCAAAGCTTCCATCATTCCGTTAATCTTTTCTAGACTTTCTTTCAATGTTGAAACTTCCTCCCGGAGTGCTCTGTTTTCCTGTTCGAGTTTATCCATCCTTTTCTTGAGATTGGCTCGAGTATTGTATCGGGGCTTCAGCTTGTCTTTCTCTTAACAACAACTGGTGAGGAGAAACACGGGTGAGGACTTAGAACATAAGAAGGAATGCGGATGCAAATGCTAATGATGCGTATGATGCAGCATGATACAACGTTCACTTCAAAGAACGCGAAAGTGTGATTTAGATATCGTAATCGGAAACTTTTTCATTAAAATTTTAAAGCTTTTGTTACAAACGGTACACCCTCAGGGCTTTTAGTACAACAAACAACAGAATACATCAAAGAGGAACTAGGGCTTCGATCCGCTGGATGATGCCCCCTTTTCTTCATTGAGTTCGTCCATCAACTTGTCAATCCTTTCCTGCAATATATACTTGTCCAGTGTCAGTTTCTCCACTTCTGCTTTCAGCCATGAAACTTCATCCGGTTCCACTACAGGAGGCTTGGGCCGAGGATACGGCATCGTCAAAGCGAGGGCTCGTTCGTGTGACCACTCTAGGTAAGATTCTGTAACTGTGCAGTCGGGGTTTGTTACCGCAGTCATTCCTTGTCTATTGATTTGACGCCAAGCAAGTAGAATCTGCATCCTCAGCTGGAGGTCTTCTCCTTCATAGAGAAAAATTCTTTTCAAGTTCTCTGGATCTGGTATCTCAGTCATCGGATGTCCAAGCTGGCGACGGGCGAGAACAGGGTTGTAACTGGTGCACCCTTTCGTGCTAAGAAGAGGCACATTGGAAAAATCTCCGCAACTGTGAATCATGGGAATTCCTCCGTATATCAGATCATGCCAAACGATGTCCGAATGAGTGAGAGCCATGAGTTTAACGGGCCATTCAGAGCCATCCCTCACATCCCAGAAGGCCGGGGTCTTTGGTAGGTGCGAAATAAACCACCTATAGAGGATAGCAGTACAACACACGATCTGACCTTTTCCTTTCAGGATCTTTGAATGAATCGAGTGGTATGCATCGGCCAACAGTGTAGGGACAGGATTCTTGAGCATGAAAATCCTGATAGCATGAACATCAACGAAATTCTCAACATTTAGAAACAAGAATAGACCATAAGCCAGTAACGCGAAAAGATTCTCGAAAGCCCTAGTTTTTCCTCTGTCGGCGAACTCCCGAGCTTTCTCGAATAAGAATTGAGCAGGTAGACCGTCGATTCCTCCTCTGAACATCATGTGGGTCTGGATTTCCAACAGCTTGATACGGGTCACTCTCGCGATGTCTTCCTGACTGGGTCTTCCTTCTCCACCGTAGAACGGGGGTGAATCTTTGACGGGGATTCCCAATAGAGCAGAATACTCTTCTAAGGTGGGCATCAACTGGAAATCTTGAAAGATGAAGCAGTGGTAGATCACATGGTAGAGTTGAACCAATGTCTCTAATAAACCCTCAGCTACTTGTACCTGTAATAAAGAAAGAATATGCCCGTGTTTTGTGGCGAAGGCATCTGGATCCCTTATCCGACCTCCTAGTTCCCTCATCTGTTCCACATCAAAAACCCTAAAGGGGTATGGTACCGTTCCTTTCCTTCCATGATCCATTTTGCGATATCTAAAAACAGCAAACTTTGAGTTCTTTGAAGTGAATGAGAATGAGAATGCAAATGCAATGAGATGCAAAAGTTTGTGGAATTTGAGTATTTATAATCGTCGTAGAATACCAACGGACATGATTTCATTAATCATACAAAATTTGTTACAAGTGAAAGAAACGGGAATTAAAAATTCGTAAGGAAAACATTACAACCGTTGATAAGAGTTTTTAACAATAATTAAATAAAGGCTAATAAACGGCCTAAGGAGATTCCCCCAATAATCTTAGCTTGTACTTCTTAATCTCTTCTTCCATTCGGGACTTCTCGAGAACCAGCTCATCTATTATCGCTTCCCACGAAGTAGACTCAGGGTTTGAGGGACTCGGGTCTTCTTGTGACTTCCTCCTTTTGCAAGAGAGAACTTCCTCACTTTGTGCCTTTAGTTATCTTTGAAGTGCTTCTTCCACAAGCACCTCACACTTATCCTTCCAAGCATTCCCTATCTGCTGAGCTTTCCTTAAGGCGATCTTTAATTCCTCTGTCTCAGATGCAAAGATGAAGACAGGTTCTTCGTTCAAGACCATAGGCTCTTGGCGATCATAGGGCATCCTTAGCTCAATAGCCCTTCTTCTGACCCATTGTAGGTAGGGGTCCATGGAGACACAGTTATGCTTCCCCAAAGCATTCCTATCTTTCTTATGTTTGTCCCTCCAGGCTTCTAAAATTCTGCCCCTCAATTCCTCCTGCTTTTCGTAATCCTTGGAGAAAAATCCTTCTGTATGAATACCAAGAGGCTTGACCTTCAAAGGGTAACCGAACTATCTGCGAGCTAAGACTGGATTGTAACTGGTTATTCCTTGTATGCCAAGGAGAGGCACATTCCCGAACTTTCCACAGCTATCAATGATCACAACATCCTCGTACCTATAAGGGTTATACCAATCAACGTCAGAATGGGTAAGGGCCATGATCTTCTTAGACCACCATCCCTTTTTAAGGTCCCAGAAAATGTTAGCCTTGGGTAAGTGCGAAGTAAACCACTTGTACAATAAGGGTACACAGCAGGTGATCTGTCCTCCTTTGGCATGCTTCAAATGTATGGCGTGATAAGCTTCAGCTAACAAAGTAGGGACAGGGTTCCTCTTCATGAATATCTTGATAGCATTGAGGTCCACATAGTCCTTGAGATTGGGGAACAGAAAGGTGCCATAAATCATTAAAGCATATATAGCCTCAAAGGCAGCCATGTCAGAACGCCTGGCATAATGATAAGCTTTCTCCACCAGAAATTTCATAGGCAAAACAGAAATCCCTCCTTTGGTAGTCATATTCCCTCGGATGTCCGCTAACTCCAAATGTGTCGCCTTAGAAATCTCTTGTTCCTTAGGGTCCTTACCAAAAATGGAAAAAGGAGACTTATCCAAAATAGGTATCTCAGTCAGACATGCATATTCCTCAAGAGTAGGCACCAGTTGGTAATCAGGGAATGTGAAGCAATGATAGGTATCTCAGTCAGACATGCATATTCCTCAAGAGTAGGCACCAGTTGGTAATCAGGGAATGTGAAGCAATGATATACCGGGTCATAAAACTGGAGTAGGGTGGAGAGAAGCCCTTGATCAACCTTCACCTTCAACAAAAACAAAAGCGCCACATATCCACGCTCGAATCCTTTTGGATCAACCAACAGGGTCTCTAACCTCCTTAGGTCACTTGTGTCAAAACTCTTGTAAGTATACTTCACGGTGTTCCTTCTTTCATTGTCCATGGTACCCTACGACGCAAATAAAAGACTCAAACTCCACGAACTTGAACGAAAATGATGCTTATGTATGCATGTATGCACAAACACACAAATAAAAGGGCACTCAAACAAGCAAACAAAGAGTCCTAGGTTCAAAGGAGCATGAGTGGAGCCAAGGTCTACCCATCCCATAGGGTGGTGTGGTTTCAGAATGTACCTGCCGAACGGGTTCTAAGAGTTCCCAGAGTCTACGACCCATCTTTCGGATATTATCGACTTCCCAAATTACTCGGTTAGTCAATAATATTCTCAAGAGAATCTCGTCTGAGTGTAGTATCGCGTGACAATTATTTGGAAATGGACTCCCGCATAATCACCGCACTACGTCCTAAAAGGCCAAGTTGGGTTAAGGTGCTACGGTCCTCAGTCTTAAAGGTCCTTGGTCGAAGTTAATATCGTTTTCACGAATGTACTCGTTCAAAAGAACCTAAACTGAGCGATGATTTTCTCAATTCGACTTTTCAGGAATCGACTCCGTCAAAGTACCCTTGACCATATCATCTCCTATAATTATACTCATGTCCGGGTCTAGGACTCCTCACCACTCAAAGTGACAACCCAAGCAAGCATAACAAATACAAATAACAAATAACATAATTAAACAAGTTAGGGGGAACCCTCTTATGAGAAGTGTCCCCAGTTAAGTCGCCATTTCTGTCGCGGTGAAAATTGGATACCATAGTTATTGGCTAACTAGGATCGTATTTTTAATGTCACCACCGGTCTTTGATTTTATCCAAAGGAAGGGAGAAAAACCGAATTCCCACAATGCAATGCAAATGCACTAAGATTCTAAGCTCGGGGGTTAGTTATACCTAGGGAAGGTGTTAGCATCCTAGATATCTGTAGTACTCTACAGGAACCTCTTGATTCATTTATGTTATTTGCTATCTGTTTTGCTAAGGGGTTTAAGGGTAGGTGATTTACAATTTTTATTCCTAAGTGTGCTCGACAAGATATTTTATCTTATGCCTACATATCCTGTCGAGAGGGAATCAGAGCACTTGTAGTTCCTCATTAAAGATACTAAATGTTTTAAAGGTTTAGGAGAAGAAGATGAGTCATCATCTTAAGAATGACCACCACAGTTTTTGAAAATGTTTGTATTTTGTGGGGTATGGGATTGTATGTCCCTTTCTTTGGGATGATTAACATCTAATTCTCTTGTATGGAGAATTTGGCAGGCTAAAGTTTGATTAAAGGAATCATAGTTTGTGGGGGACTAACCTAGAAAATCTATCCTAAGTTATCTAATTGCCTTATCTTAAGGTGACGATTATGGATGCAAATGATATGCACCATGCACAATAACATGGTTATCATGCATGGGATTTTCCTTTGGATATTAATGCGATTAAATTACGTTATTTAGGCGAGAGTGCTAGCAGAGTGATGCTAGACTTGTGTCTGGTGACCAAAAGGTTGAATGCGATGCACGAAGGCGATCGACTTACATGGGTAGAAAATGGGCTCGACGTTGGATCGAGAAATTTTATGAGTTTGAAAAGGTTTGGACAGTAGTAAATAAACATACAGATGAAAGTAAGATATGATAAACATATACAAGTGATAAAATAACGATAGTTAGGATATGATACAAGTTACAACATCGATATGAGATTACATGATGGAAGCAACATAAGCATGAGGATGGCAATATGTTTCATGATAAGATATGGATAAGATGAATATGCTTCAAATAGAATGATTAAAATGATATCAATATGTTTAAATCTTTAAGAAGACAAACATGTAGAATGATAATTAGGATGACAATCAATATGCTTCAATCTTTAGGAAGACAAACATATAGAATGATATTTAAAGGATGATAATTTAGAAGAATGATATTCATGTAAAAACCAAACATATGGCCAACCAACATGGATATATTAACTTAAGAATTAAACAAGGATGCTTAAAAATGACATTGATAATTAGACCAAGAATTGACAACACAATAGAAATTAACAATTAACACACAATTAGGTAATTAAAAAATTGGCTACACATGGATAATTAACATTTAGAAATTAAACATCTAACCATGCAAATTGACAAATCTCAAAATTAAGGCACACAATTGATAATTTAAAGTTAACGACCTAATTTGAAAATAACAATTAACATCTCAATTAGAATTAACAATACCATTCAAAATGCAATTGATAATTAAAGTCAAAAAGCTACTAGAACAATTAACAATAAAAATATAATTAACAATTAGAAAACATAACGCATATTAATTAATGATAAAATAAATAATTAAGGGACAAATTATAAAATAAAATAAAAATATTTTTAGAGTTTTTGAATATATAACATTTTAAGCAAAATAAATAAATAAAAGAGGTTTTTAAAAAAGGAGAAGATTTTGAAGTTAGGAAAAAATTTGAAATAAAACGTAGGGGGTGCATTAGTGATTTTGGTTTAGTTAAGAAATAAAAGGAAGTGAATTGGGCCTGGATGGTGGGGTCTATATAGGAAAGGGCGCAAGGCCCAGGATGAATAGTGATGAGCAAAAATGAAAAACCAGAGACTGGGGGCGAGGGGGATTCGAACCCCCGTCTCAATGGTTTTTCAAGTACTTTAAGAGCGAGTGTGCAGCCACTGGGGTGGCGATACGTCCGCTAATAAACGCCACTCAATATATATATAAACCAAAACAAGTTATGAAATGGTATTATTAAAAGCAAATCCACATGAAGTAGTCGCTCCAGGACATACAAGTATTGTCTTAAGTCACTAGTAGACAAAACAAACATTGGCCAATCACACGATAACTTTCTCTCTCTTTGTCACGTAAACAAGCAACAACCATGTTAACAGCCCTGAACATTGTGATAAACCCACTAGCATGTACCACGCATGGAATTGAAGAAGAAAGAAAAAAAAACACATGCAGAATGCTATCACATTTCAAAGTTAAAACACCACAACAAAGCTCAATTTCAATCCCTTCTAATTTAATCAAAACTTAACCAAATAACATGATATAAAACCAAATTGAAGCATATTAGAATATGATGCAACTAAAAACTGAGCAAGATAGTGATCAAGGCATGAGCGGTTCACGCATGGAAACCATGGTCCAAACATAGAGGTTCAGTTTAAGAAAACGCAATGATACTTTCTGTTTAAAATGTAAACCAAGCACACATGCTCAAATAAAGCTACAAAGCTTAAACTGAACCAAATAGAGCTATAGAAGAAACACCATGTCAGCATGCCATCCAATACACAAAGCATTCATAAACACGGCAATATAAGCAACTTGTCCAAAATAAACTAACATCATACCACTCCATGAGCATCCTTGTCAAGAACGGCAGTATAAACCATCAACATTTAATCATAATATTAAGAGCATAACTTATCAACATGATCAATATGTCATACAAAACATCCAAAGCCAAAACGTTTTTTTTTTTAAAACAAAGTAAAATAAGTTGGCATGCTTCCAAGTTATTCACATATGATGGACAAATAACCATATACAAATTCAACTATGGAATGAAAACTAGCAGTAACGCTTCCATGCATCATCACGACATGAAAATGAAGCAGCATATAACATGTAATATTACACTCTTGACCACAAACTTGTAACTACAGCAGCCACTACATTATTCAACGCATACTACAAGTAGCAGCAACACGATATCATACACAAAGGGTCATGCATACACAGATACACATATTGACAATACTTCATATAGGATGACAACGTATAGCTACATAAATTATTTAGCATTTGTTTTCCATAAGCAGTATGCAATAACTAAATCATAAACACAATGATATTACTTTAGCAAAAATGAATCGCCATGCACACATATATCATGTTATTCATAAATTATATTTTTGCAACAGCCTAACAAACGAGCACATACAAGTAAGACCATCAGAACTCACATAGGTACAATGGACTCACATGATATACCAGAACATCACATACAGCACACACGACAAACATCAGTACATGGCTAAACTACATCACATCATATAGACTCTACAATACATACACAGCAGAACATAATACAATTGTCATATATAAATACAGACGGCACACTGTCACAAGACGTCACCCGTATAAACGTGCACACTTTCATTAGCACATGATAATTAGAATTATAATATCACACATTCACGACAAATCACACACTCTGCACACAGAATATTCGCATACACATACAATTATACATAACAGTACACACGTACAATTAATGACAATGAACACACACACACACATGACATACACTAAATCTTATTCGCTCAAAACGCAAGCGTACTCTCCATATACTACTAATGAGAGCTGCACAATACAACAAGGCACACAACTGATTAACACGACGACATCGTGCACAAGCTCATCAAACACAATGGAAGCAACGAACTAAACACCTCAGCAGCATATCAACATGAAAATTAACACACCATACATTCTGAGATCAGCAGCCAAAATCATTACAACATTTTAACATGGCAAGCGAGCTTATTATTATATTAGAAACAGAACTTCAGAGGTTTACGACGCTAGAAATATGCAATATCAAGATGTATTCGGCATGGCATATGAGTATGATAGGTGGAGGGTTAAGAGTTAAGACACTTACCTGGTCCTTGAGTGAATGGCAAATGATCCTTTCCTTTTCAGCTAACCCCTCGTGTGCCCCAAAGAAATGAAGTTTTTGAAAGATTTTAGTGGTTGTTATTGATGATTGTCCGTGTCTTTGAATAAGAGCAATGCTCTCTTTTATAGGTGAGTTGGTGCATTGCTGCCTTGGATGCAGTAAAAGCATGCCTTCTGTAGGATACTATCATTCTTGAGCCAAGTGAAAGCTGGCCATGCAGCTTATCTCTGCCGTGAGTCAGAAAAGAAATTTTTTGGGAATACATGAACGCTATGGTGTAGGCTTTTCTTGTCTTGCACGGGTTATGGAAGTTTAGCATGATGGAATATGTGGTAGGTCTGCAGAGAGGATAAGATTTGAAATCCAAAATTGATGTGTTCTTGGTACAAAACAGAATTCGTATGGCCATGTTCCTCTCATGATATCTCGTAACTTAATGATCCAATTTTCATGCTCTTGAGTTTAAATGAAAGTTCTTGGATAATACTACAAGTTTGATGTTGGAAAGTAATTAAAATGAGGCTTTTAACAATAAGAAAATGGGCCATAAAGTCGTGCACATGAGAAAACGAAAAAGGACTTAGAAAAATTTCTAAGTTATTGAGTTTTGACATTTTAGGTACCTAACTTTAGAACACCATAACTTGAGTTTGGCTTATCCTATTGGGATGTTCCACATATGGTTGGAAAGCTCTCAACAAGCTCTACAACTTTCATTTGGGACTCAAATCTTAAATCCAAGTAGAAATGGGCGAAAAATGAGGTCAAAGTTGGAGAAAAAAGTGGAGGAAAGTGCTGAAATATTTTCTAAGTGTTTGGCCAAAATGTCTTGTAAGCTTCATAACTCAAAATCTAAGCATTTTTAGACAAAAAGTCATATGGAATGAATTAAAGGTCTTGATGAGAGCTTTCCAATGAGCTTTGAGTCGTTTAATTTGAGTGCACGGTTTAGGAGTTATGGTTATTCCAAATCGGGCTATTAGGGGAAAAATGTCATATACGAAGTCTTTCGCGACCAAAACCCTACTTATCTTGCAAGAAACCTCACGAAACTTTATATGGATGCTTTGGATACTTCATGAGACAATATATGATGATTAAAACCATTAACACTTCATTTGAACCAATATCCCAGAAGATTAGGGTTTCAGTCGAATCCTAATTCTGACTGTGAATGCACTGAGGCCAAATCTTGTAAGTCTGCTTCTTACTTCCCATCTAAAGGTCTTAGGAGACTCTTGAGGATGTTGATAAACTAAGGGAATCAATAATTAGGGTTTAGGAGATCATCTTGATGAAGAATCAAAGCTGTTGGCTGATAAGCGTCACAGGAACCCTAATTTTGAAGTATAGTGGGATTGAGGCTCAAATTCTTCCTGTCGAGGATCAATGAAGCATGGATTCTTGTTGAGTGGAGTCCCTTGAATATAAATGATCTCAAGGGGTAGGTGGACCACACAAATCCTGACTCGCTGGAGTCAATTTCTCAATGATTTCTTCAGAGCAAAATCCGAATTCCAAAGTTCTGGTACTGGAGATCTTTTGTTGATTTGACTTGCTTCAAAACAGTTTGTGGAGCTTCATGACGATATGTGAACCTAATTTGAACACAAATAAACAAACTACGAGATATGGGTTAGCTCAACCAATGCAGAGATACTTGACCTAAGATGCACAAATGAAGATGACATCTTAGGGTCAAAAATTAGGGTGCGACAGAAGGGTCTCCTGAAAAATTGAAAAACATTACAATATTAGGGGAAAAATACTATTAGCTACGCATTAGTAAGATAAAAATAGTAATAATAATAATAATGATAGCAGAAATAATGAGATGCAACAAATAGTGATGCACATTGCATAGACTTTATACTAAACATGCATGCAATGTCCTAAAACTAACAAAGTAAAAAAAGAAAAGGGTAAAAGTAAAAACAAATGATCGTGGTTTAGCTCCCACGGAGCGCTTTGTTTAATGTCGGAAGCTCGACATTAGAACTGGATAGGGCATCATTTGTCGGGAAGAGCGGGAAGCTCTTCTAACTTGTAATAATTGACGAATTCCTTGTTTTCTACTAAGTGGTACTGTTTGAGTCTCTGGCCGTTCTCAAAGAACGTCTCACTCAACTTTCCTCTAATTTCAACTGCTCCACTTAGTAGTACTTTTGTAACTTCGAAAGGACCAGACCATCTAGAGCGTAATTTTCTGGGAAAGAGTTTAAGCCTAGAGTTAAAGAGAAGAACTATATCTCCTTCGTTAAACTCCTTCTTTGTTATTCTTTTATCATGTCACTTCTTGGTTCTTTCTTTGTATATTCGGGCATTTTCATAGGCATCTAGTCTTAGTTCTTCTAATTCATGGATATCGAGAATTATTTTCTCGCCTGCTGCCTTGTAATTCATATTCAGGGTTTTAATGGCCCAATAAGCTTTATGCTCAAGTTCCACGGGCAGATGGCATGACTTTCCATAAACTAGTTTATACGGTGTGGTTCCTATGGGGGTTTTGTAGGTTGTTCTGTAAGCCCACAGAGCTTCATGAAGTTTAGTAGACCAATCCTTTCTAGAGGTTGCAACGGTTTTTTCTAGAATTTGTTTAATCTCCCTATTCGACACTTTTACTTGTCCACTAATTTGAGGGTGATAGGGTGTTTCTACTCGGTGTCGTACTCCGTATTTAAGTAATAGCTTCCCGAAAATATTCGAAATGAAATGGGATCCTCCATCACTAATGAAAATTCTTGGTACACCGAACCTGGGAAAGATTATGTTCTTAAAAAGCTTTACCACCACTCGTGCATCATTTGTAGGTGAAGCTACTGCCTCAATCCATTTTGATACGTAATCTACTATGACGAGTATGTATTTGTTTCCAAAAGAAGATGGAAAAGGTCCCATGAAATCAATGCCCCATACATCAAAGACTTCGACTTCCAAAATTCCCCTTTGAGGCAACTCATCGCGTCTAGAAACATTTCCTGTGTGTTGGCACCGGTCACAGCTCATAATGGCAATGTGAACGTCCTTCCAAAGGTTTGGCCAAAAGAGGCCAGATTGTAATATCTTTGCGCATGTTTTTTATGTACTGGCATGTCCTCCGTACGGTGCAGCATGGCATTGGGATATGACATCCTCTACTTCCGATTCAGGGACACATTGGCGAAATATTCCATCGGCGCCTCTCTTGAATAATAGGGGTTCATCCCAGTAATATTGTTTAAGATCATGGAAAATTTTCTTTTTCTGTAGGTATGTTAGATCTGGTGGAAGTACTTTGGCTGCTAGGTAGTTGACAAAGTCAGCATACCACGGCAATGTGGTTTTTGTATAGATTGATTCTACTAATTCATTTGTCTCTACATCGTTAAATAACAAGGAACATTCTACGGTTTTGCTTTCCCTTTCCAACAGGGCTACTAGTTTGTCGTAAGGAAAATCATCGTTTATAGGCACTCCTTCGGGCTTTAGATCCTCAATCCTAGAGAGATGATCTGCTACCACGTTCTCTGTACCTTTCTTATCTTTTATTTCCAAATCGAATTCTTGCAAGAGAAAAATCCATCTCAATAGTATTGGTTTGGCATCCTTTTTAGCTAACAGGTACCTAATAGTGGCATGATCGATATAGATAATAATTTTTGCTCCTACCAGATAGGAACGAAATTTTTCTAAGGCGAACACAACAGCTAGGAGTTCTTTTTCTGTGGTCGCATAGTTCATATGTGCGTTGTCTAAGGTTCTACTTGCATAGTAAATAGCATGAAGCCTTTTATCCTTTCTTTGTCCTAAGACAGCGCCTACAACATAGTCGCTAGCGTCGCACATTATTTCAAACGGTAAACTCCAATCAGGTGGTTGCATAATTGGTGCGGTAATAAGAGCATTCTTCAGATGTTCAAATGCTTTCAAGCTTTCTTCATCGAATATAAATTCAGCTTCTTTCATTAGTAGTCCAGTCAATGGCTTTGTAATCTTAGAGAAGTCTTTAATGAATCGTCAGTAAAAATCGGCATGGCCTAAAAAACTTCGAACTTCTCTAACTGTTTTGGGTGGTTGAAGGTTTTCTATGACTTCTATCTTTGCATTGTCTACTTCAATACCTCTATCGGATACTACATGTCCAAGAACTATACCTTGCCGTACCATGAAATGGCACTTCTCCCAATTTAGCACAAGGTTCACTTTGACGCATCGTTCGAGTACCAACTCAAGGTTTGACAGACAGTGTTCGAAACTTCCCCCACATACAGAGAAATCGTCCATAAAGACTTCCATTATGCGTCTATGAAATCTGCAAAGATCGGCATCATACATCTCTGAAATGTTGCGGGAGCATTACACAGTCCAAACGGCATTCGACGATAGGCAAATGTACCATAGGGGCAGGTGAATGTTGTCTTCTCTTGGTCATCAGGGTGAATAGGTATTTGGAAAAAACCTGAGTATCCATCTAAGTAACAAAAATATGAATGTTTGGCTAGCCGTTCAAGCATTTGGTCTATGAAGGGTAAAGGAAAATGGTATTTTCTAGTAGCCTTATTCAGCTTTCTATAGTCTATGCACATCCTCCATCCAGTTTGAGTTCGTTTGGCTACGGACTCGCCTTTTTCGTTAGTTACAACTGTAACACCACCCTTTTTTTGGTACGACATGCACTGGGCTGACCCATTTGCTGTCAGATATTGGATATATGATTCCTGCTTCCAATAGCTTTTGCACTTCTCTCTTCACTACATCGCTTAGGATAGGGTTCAACCGTCTTTGATGCTCTCTGGACGTCTTACAGTCTTCCTCCATCATGATGCGATGCATACATATAGATGGACTTATCCCTTTTAGGTCGGAGATGTTATATCCGAGAGCTGTGGGATACTTCCTTAAGACTTCCAATAATTTCTCGGTTTCTATTTATCCTAAATCGGCATTAACTATTACTGGTTTTTTGAGTTTAGTATCTAGGAATTCATATCTTAGATCTTTGGGTAATGTTTTGAGTTCTACAGATGGTTTCTTTGGGAAAGGCATTGGATCGGGTGTGAGTGCTAGGCATTCTCTCAGACTGTCATCTTCGTATGGCTCACGCCAATTATCGTCTTTGAATATTAGAGGGGCTGGAATCTTTAGTACTTCAGTGTACCTCGTCGGTTCCTTCTCCATTTCTCTGACGCATTCGTCGATAACGTCTAGAAAACAGCATGAATCGTCTAAAGCAGGGGCTTTTAGGAATTGGGCTAAAATAAACTCAACTTTTTCTTCCCCTACTTTGAAAGTTAACTCCCCTTTCTTCACATCTATTATAGCTCCAACTGTTGCTAAGAACGGTCTACCAAAGATAATCGGTATATTAGAGAGATGATCTGCTACCACATTCTCTGTACCTTTCTTATCTTTTATTTCCAAATCGAATTCTTGCAAGAGCAAAATCCATCTCAAGAGTCTTGGTTTGGCATCCTTTTTAGCTAACAGGTACCTAATAGCGCTATGATCGGTATAGATAATAATTTTTGCTCCTACTAGATAGGAACGAAATTTGTCTAAGGCGAACACAATAGCTAGGAGTTCTTTTTCTGTGGTTGCATAGTTCATCTGTGCGTTGTCTAAGGTTCTACTTGTGTAGTAAATAGCATGAAGCCTTTTATCCTTTCTTTATCATAAGACAGCGCCTACAGCATAGTCACTAGCGTCACACATTATTTCAAACGGTAAACTCCAATCAGGTGGTTGCATAATTGGTGCGGTAATAAGAGCATTCTTCAGATGTTCAAATGCTTTCAAGCATTCTTCATCAAATATAAATTCAGCTTCTTTCATTAGTAGTCCAGTCAATGGTTTTGTAATCTTAGAGAAGTCTTTAATGAATCATCGGTAAAAACCGGCATGACCTAAAAAACTTCGTACTTCTCTAACTGTTTTGGGTGGTCGAAGGTTTTCTATGACTTCTATCTTTGCTTTGTCTACTTCAATACCTCTATCGGATACTACATGTCCAAGAACTATACCTTGTCGTACCATGAAATGGCAGTTCTCCCAATTTAGCACAAGGTTCACTTTGACGCATCGTTCGAGTACCAACTCAAGGTTTAACAGACAGTGTTCGAAACTTCCCCCACATACAGAGAAATCGTCCATAAAGACTTCCATTATGTCGTCTATGAAATCTGCAAAGATCGACATCATGCATCTCTGAAATGTTGCGGGAGCATTACACAGTCCAAACGGCATTCGATGATGGCAAATGTACCATAGGGGCAGGTGAATGTTGTCTTCTCTTGGTCATCAGGGTGAATAGGTATTTGGAAAAAACCTGAGTATCCGTCTAAGTAACAAAAATATGAATGTTTGGCTAGTCGTTCAAGAATTTGGTCTATGAAGGGTAAAGGAAAATGGTCTTTTCTAGTAGCCTTATTCAGCTTTCTATAGTCTATGCACATCCTCCATCCAGTTTGAGTTCGTTTGGCTACGGACTCGCCTTTTTCGTTAGTTACAACTGTAACACCACCCTTTTTTGGTACGACATGCACTGGGATGACCCATTTGCTGTTAGATATTGGATATATGATTCCTGCTTCCAATAGCTTTTGCATTTCTCTCTTCACTACATCGCTTAGGACAGGGTTCAACCGTCTTTGATGCTCTCTGGACGTCTTACAGTCTTCCTCCATCATGATGCGATGCATACATATAGATGGGCTTATCCCTTTTAGGTCGGAGATGTTATATCCGAGAGCTATGGGATACTTCCTTAAGACTTCCAATAATTTCTCGGTTTCTATTTGTCCTAAATCGGTATTAACTATTATTGGTTTTTCCAGTTCAGTATCTAGGAATTCATATCTTAGATCTTTGGGTAATGTTTTGAGTTCTACAGATGGTTTCTTTGGGCAAGGCATTGGATCGGGTGTGAGTGCTAGGCATTCTCTCAGACTGTCATCTTCGTACGGCTCATGCCAATTACCGTCTTCGAATATTGGAGGGGCTAGAATCTTTAGTACTTCTGTGTACCTCGTCGGTTCGTTCTCCATTTCTCTGATGCATTCGTCGATAACGTCTAGAAAACAGCATGAATCGTCTAAAGCAGGGGCTTTTAGGAATTGGGCTAAAATAAACTCGAGTTTTTCTTCCCCTACTTCGAAAGTCAACTTCCCTTTCTTCACATCTATTATAGCTCCAGTTGTTGCTAAGAACGATCTACCTAAGATAATCGGTATATTAGAATCTTCCTTAATGTCCATTATCACGAAATCTGTTGGAATGTAAAACTGACCTATGCGAACTGGCACGTTTTCTAGCATACCTACTGGATATTTCATAGAGCGGTCTGCTAGTTGTAGCGACATCTTCGTTGGCCTCAAGTCTCCTAATTCAAGTTTCTTACATGTGGATAGGGGAATTAGGCTAACACTGGCTCCTAAATCACATAACGCTTTGTCTATGACAGTTTTTCCGATTACACAAGGTATGGAAAAGCTACCTGGATCTTTTAGTTTAGGAGGCATGTTATTTTGAAGTATGGCACTACACTCGGCAGTGAGCATAACAGTTTCGTTATCTTCTAACTTTTTCTTGTTTGACAAGATCTCTTTAAGGAACTTGGCATATGAGGGCATTTACGTAATAGCTTCTGTGAAAGGTATCGTTATATTTAGTTGCTTTAGAAGCTCTACGAATTTCTTAAACTGTCCCTCGTTTTTGGATTTAGCTAGTCTTTGGGGATAAGGCACAGGTGGTTTATATGGTGGTGGAGGCACATAAGGTGTTTCTTCCTCTGCGGCCTTTCTGCTTTCATCTTCCTTCTCCGTGTTAGGTTCTTTTATTTTCTCAGTTCCCTTTGATGAATTTTGATGCATGGCGGAATTTTGGAATCTCGGGTCAACAGGTCCGTCGTACTCTGTTCCGCTTCGCAAAGTTATAGCGTTAGCATGACCTTTTAGGTTTGGTTGTGGTTGGCCAGGAAATGTTCCAGCGGGGGTTGGGTTAGTTGATTGTTGTTGGGCTACCTGAGAAATTTGAGTTTCTAACATCTTGTTATGGGTAGCCATAGCATCAAGCTTGCTTGACAATTGTTTCATCATATCGCACATGTGAGCGTTTTTATTTGCGAAATCCCTGTTTTGCTGAGCTTGAGCGTTCATAAAGTTTTCCATCATGATTTCCATATTTGATTTTTTTGGTAGAGGTGGAGCGGGTTGCGCTCCTTTCTGAAATCCGGGTGGAATAGCAGGTGCTGGGTTAGGTGGATTCAAAGCATTGTTATTCTTATACGAAAAATTTGGGTGATTTCTCCAGCCAGGATTGTAGGTGTTTGAATACGGGTTCCCTTGAGCGTAGTTCACTTGGTCAGTAGGAGTACTAGCCAACACTTGACATTCAGCGTTTGTATGCCCAGGGTTTCCGCATATTTCACAATTTGGTGTAAGTGCAACTATGGTAGTTGCTTGAGGTGTTATTGCTAAACTTTCGATCTTTTGAGCAAGCGCGTCTACTTTATAATTGACTCGGTCTATACCGTTAACTTCGTGCATTCGACCTTTCGGAGTTGGTTTCTCTATACCAGCGCGTTCACCTCCCCATTGGAAATGGTTTTGAGCCATAGTCTCTATGAGTTCGTAGGCTTCTGCATACGGTTTACCCATTAGAGCACCGCCTGCGGCAGCGCACAGATTCATTTTGGTATTGTACAGCAGCCCGCCGTAAAAGGTACGTATTATCATCCATTCTTCAAGTCCATGGTGTGGGCATAACCTCAACATGTCCTTGTATCTCTCCCAAGCATCGAATAAAGATTCGTTATCCTTTTTCTTGAATCCGTTAATTTGGGCTCTCAGCATAGCGGTCTTGCTTGGTGGGAAATATCTGGCTAAGAAGACTTTCTTCAACTCGTCCCATGTCGTCACTGAGTGAGATGGTAGAGACTGGAGCCAAGCCATTGCTCTATCCCTCAATGAGAACGGAAAAAGTCTCAGTCTGATTGCTTCTGGACTAACCCCATTGGCTTTCACGGTGTTTGCATATTGCACGAATATTGATAAATGAAGGTTTGGGTCATCCGTAGCATTACCTGAGAATTGGTTTTGTTGAACTGCGAATATTAGCGAAGCTTTCAGCTCGAAATCATTACGGTTAATGGTTGGGGCATCAATACTATTATGTGGTTCATCCTGCGACGGAATAGCGAAGTATTTTAGATGACGGTTTTGTGGGCCTTCTGTCATGTTTAGTTCTGGTTCTGATTCGGCTTCCGAATCTGAGTAGGGAATAGGAGGATCTAGGATATTATATCTAAGAAGGAATTTGTTAATTCGGCGCCTCAGAAGTATGTAGCGTTCGATTTCGTTGACTGGTTGCTCCAACTCTTCGCCTTGTGAGCGAGTGTTTGGCATACAATTGACGAATCGAAAAGGAAAAGAAATAAAAAGTTGCCTTAGTCTATACTGTGCAACGAAAGTATCACAATAATGACTAAAAATAAAAATAGACTTTGTATAAATCAATTGATCCAAGTGTACATCAGCAGCAAAAGAAACAGAAAATACAACGGGTGTATCAATCTCTCGATGTGATCGATTGATACTTTGGCTAATGATCTAAGTGGTTAGGAATTTCGGCAGCGCTTCCGCAGGGTTCTTGGATACCAAAATGCAGACCTTTGGTGCTCTATAAATAGGCAAAATGGGCTCCAAGACAGTTAAGTTCGAAATTTGAAATATAACTTGCAAACTGCCAGAACTGCATAAAGAAAACTGCTCCCGCGCACAATGGCAGTCGCCTTAGGGCAAACAGCGGTCGCCTTTTCTTTAAGTGTTTGAATTTTCCTCCTTTCTGTCATGGCGAGCGCCATTCATTTGCACTGAGGGGAATGGCGAACGCCTTTCATCTGGAAGAGGCAGAACCATGCAATTTTCTCCACTTTTCTTCTCTTTGAGCTCAAATCTTGGTTTTTTCTTCTCTTGAGCTGATATAGGACCTGTAAATTGAAAAGAAACGAAAACATAAGCAAACAATACATGAAATGATAATGACTCGATAAAAATACGATAAAAGATGCACGAATTGAATCGAATTAGATGATACGAAATCGAGTCATCAGATCACTCTCCGAAAGCAATACCGCACGAAAAGAAAAGAGGTAACGATCTCATCTTCATCAAGAACTTAAAATAAGTTCCAATGATATCAAATATTCTCATCGATCAAAAGAAAAAGAATAAGGGAGGGGAAAGCCAAAATGAGTCACAAATCTAAAATCATTCCATCTTTAAGTTCAACCACTCATCTTGGTGGATTAAAGCACTAAACATATCATTAACTCAAAGCACCTAAAATGAATTAAACAATTCACTTTAAAGATAGATTTTAATTAGTGAATGTTTATCCAACTTCATCTACACCCTAAGTCCATTGAATTTAAAGAGGATTAGGATCTTTAAAATTGCTAGCCAACGCAAAGATCCAAAGGAAATGGAAGAAAAAGGAAAATAACTCAAAATAGTCCCAAAACAAGCCAAAAACACAAATCTGACTCTGGTTAATCGATTAACCATTTTCATGTCCAAATGTGTTAATCGATTAACACTGCTATGACAGCGAAAAAAATTTGAAAAAAATTCAGCATTCATGATCCAATCATTTCTTCAAACACCTCATCATCTTGAATGCAAATTAGCACAAAAATTCAAGTAAAACAACAGAAAATAACACCAATGGAACATAATTTGCAAGATCCAAAGAACAATCCACAAGAATTAACAAGAGATCACATTGTGGAAGATGAATCAAGCACAACAATGGTGGATCAAAAGTTTACCACTTCCAAATCTGAAAATGCTTCAAATCAACTTCAAGAACCACACTCCAAAGCCTTGATCCATAGAAATTGATGATGAAAAAGTGTTTGGATGGAGGTTCAGCTCAAAGATTAGTAAGCTCCAATGAAGAACCTATTAATTTTCAATGGAAGAAAGAGCTTTGGTGAATTTGGGTAGATAAAGAATTGAGAGAAATTTTTGCAGGGTGAATTTGTCTATCAAAAGCTTGTAGAATGAATGAAATGAGGCCTCTATTTATAGGATTTAGGCTTGGAAATTTTGGTGGATTGGAGTTTAGAATTAGCTTGAAATTTAAATTTGGAGGCAAAATCAAGATCAAATGGTGATTAATGAGGGTGTATGGTGGGAATTAATTATGATGAGGTAGGAGAATTAAAATAAGGTGATCTAGAATATTCTCATGATGAAACAAGGTGAAATTGGGGCCAAAATGCTGCAGAATTTGAAAATTCTGTTTATAGACAAAAAACGCACAGGTTAATCGATTAACCATTTGCATGTACAAATGTGTTAATCGATTAACACAGTGAAAAGTGAGAAAAAATTCTTTTTGATGTGTTGTCTTGTCTCTGGCTCGATTCTTTTTGCTTGTCAAAGAAGGCATGGAAATAAACACATGAACCTTGGAGTCTCTTGAATAATAGTCAATCAAATCTTGGGAAACTCTTGATCAAATGATTTTGAATTATTTGCAGATCAACTTTGACTTTGTTCAGATGAATTTTATTTGAGCTGAGGAACTATTGACATTCTTGATTCAAATCTCTTCCTGAAAAAGTTAGTAAGGGAAAAACAAACATATTTTTTATTTTATTTTAATTAAGGGTTAGTAAATATAAACATAAACAAATATCAAACAAACAAGAAAACAGGAGTGCTTGGTGATCTTCCTCAAGAACAAACCTACAAAGGAAGGCAAGAGAACCAAAGCTCGTGATCTTGTTTATGGTATGAGATGAGAATGATAAGTGGGATCTTAGGGGTAAAAATTAAGGTATTACACCATGCAATTGTTATTAGTTTCCTCTTTTCAATGTCTCCACTCCAAATGAAGTTGTGCATCCAAGATTCTAGAGTTTTAATTAAACTAACTAGTCAATCATAGACTTGTATACAGTATATGTGCATGTTATGGATGATAGATTTCACTAGCTTAACTCTTATTGTAATGGATAAAAGTGAAGCTTTCCAGGCCACAACTTACTTTTGATCATGTCAACAATGTATTGAAAATGTTAAGGCTTTGTTTTCCCAATGAAGATAGAAACTCCTAAGTATATGAATGGAATAGTTATATTCATGATAAACATTATTTGGAAAAACCACCATGATGCTAGCCAGGTGAGGTCACAAGGAATCAATGGCCACCATTGTTAGTGGTTCAAGGTTTCTCGTATCCTTTTTCTATTAGTCATCCATTAGATGCCCCCTATTAGGCCTTAAGGACATTTTTTATATTTCCAACCCCCCTGGATACTGAAGAGGCGTGACTTAAATAGTTAATTAGTAATTATTAACCATTTATAACCGACTCCTTATTAATCGTTATATAACAAATTCGTTCATTGGAATGCCATAACGACTCTGACTTAGACGATCGTTCAAAACCTGGTAAATTGAATTCGAGATGAGTATGGAACTCGTTGCCCGACTTCACAATAATTCCCCAACCTTATATAATTCTCGGGATGTACATCGGCCATATGAAAATCCTATATGCATACTCGGCTCTAAGAATTTCAAGGTGTACATAAGTCCCTCCATTATGAAGCCCAATGGGATGAAATGTTTGGACAAAGAATCCAGGAGTTATTTCTTCTTGAATGGGTGGTTTTGCTTTCATCTAGTTTGGTTTTATGGGAAACCAAACATGGCTCTAATTCAACAGGGTTTTCAAAATTGTTTCTAGACATAGAGATGTCAGAGAGCCCCAGTGGGATCTTGACCTATTGGCATTGGAGAACTCGGTAAGTTCTAGATATAGAGAATTTGGAGAACCCTAATGGAATCTCGACCAATTGGCGTCATAGAACTCGGTCGATCGTAGACATTTAAGTTGGAGAGCCCAATGGATCTCGACCAGTTAGTGTCATAAAACTCGGTAAGTTCTAGACGTCGGAGAGCCCCGTTGGAATCTTAACCTATTGGTGTTGTAGAACTCGGTAGGTTCTAGACATACAGAATTCGGAGAGCCCTAGTGGAACCTTGGCCTGTTGGTGTCGTAGAACTCAGTAGGTTTTAGACATATAGAAGTCGGATAGCCCTGGTGGGATCTCGACCTGTTAGCATCGTAGAACTCTACAGGTTCTTGACATATAAAAGTCGGAAAGCCTCGGTGGGATCTCGACCTGTTGGCATCATAGAACTCGGTAGGTTCTAGATGTAGAGAAGTTGGAGAAAGCCCTAGTGGAATCTCGACCTATTGGTGTTGTAGAACTCGGTAGGTTTTAGGCATATAGAAGTCGGAGAGCCACCATCGGATCTCGACCTGTTGGCGTCGTATAACTTGGTAGGTTCTAGACATATAGAAGTCAGAGAGTCCCAGTGGGATCATCGACCTGTTGTAATTCCTTTTACTTATGTCAGTGCCTGACTTTGTTGTTTAGGATCGTAATAGCCCATATGGGTTTTCGACTATCAGTAGTAACCAAATGTTGAAAGATTTAGATATTCATAGGTTGGTAAATTCCCAGTATATCTTGCTTCATTCTTTACATGACCCATGTGAGTTGGGATCCAATGCCCAAGAATCTTTGGTGTTATTAAACCATGGATCATTCTCATCGGAACATTGTTTCATAATTGTTTTGTTGTTAATCATCCTTTACATGTGCATTTTGTAATGTTTAGACGCTTTCCGGATCCTTTAACAATGTTATTTGAGCCCTCATGAGATTGTCTTAGTTATGACCCTGTTAGTCTTCTTAGAATTTCTATGCAGCCCTAACGGGCTTTATCTCTTTGATAACAATTGATTTGTTTGACTGGAAATCAACTAGAATGGTTGGCCCCAATGGATCTTAGCTTACCTTTAGCTGAGATTTGTATCGTATAGATTCAAATCCTTAGTGAGTCGGGCCTTACTGACTAATGGGTCTCGTTATTTTAAACATAGACTAGCCAACCCCGGGTGGATCCCAGCGTTTGGCTGGGGATAAGTTAACCCAATCGTTTAAGGTCGAAGGCACGTCAATCTGAATGGGATGCTAGATTTGTATTATCTTTTGAGGTTTCGTTTTAATGTTAGAGGTGTGTTAACTTGACCGAAATGCTAGAGGTTTTATTTACTTGGAATTTTAAATTGGTTAGAGGTTTTATTAACTTAACCTGGCCAGAGGTTTCTCATTTACATGACCGATTACTTAAGGTTATAGGCTTTATTAACTTAACTCATCCAGAAGTTTCTCATTTATGTAGCCAATTACTTAAGGTCGTAGGTTTTATTAACATAACCCAGCCAGAGGTTTCTCATTTACGTGATCGATTACTTAAGGTCATAGGTTTTATTAACTTAACTCGGCCAGAGGTTTCTCATTTACGTAACTGATTACTTAAGAAGGTCAGAGGTTTTATTAACTTAACCCGACCAGAGGTTTCTTGTTTACTTGACTGATTACTTAAGGTCAGAGGTTTTATTAACTAAACTCAGCCATAGGTTTTTCATTTACGTGGCCGATTTGCCCCCTGTGGAGGTCTTGGGTTTAATGTTCTCAATGATGGTATTTATTGCTCTCGGCTCCTACTTTTATTGGATAATAAGTTTCTTTCTCAGACCTTGTGCCTGATTATAAAAAATGATTAAAAATACAACCAATTCATAATACTCAGAAGGTGGTGTCGAACTTTGCATCAAATTGTTGTACCGACGAGATCAATCGACTTATCCTCTTCCATTTATCTCTTGTGACATCTTGATTTCCTTTTATCATATCATATGAATTCTTCTTACTAAAAATTTAAGTTCTTCGATAGGGTATAGTTTCTTCCGACAACCACCCTGCCAAATTTTAAAAATTTAGAAAAGAGGGGGTGCCTCCCGCCCTCACAGGGGAAATGAGCGACACTCATTGTCTAAATTAAGTTATAAATGGGTCATTAGTTACAAATGGCAAAGAAATTAGCTCGTTTTATCCAAGAATAAAGATAGTTCATTTAAAGCAAAAAATTGCGTCATTCCAGCCTCGTAGTTTTGGCGGCGATTTCGTTTGATAAATTTATGCTTCCAAAATTGGTTTTGTTAGCTTATATTCTGATGCTTATGATGTAGTTTGACATATTTCGCTTATTTTTAGGCTACTTGTTCCCTTTTAACTTAGTGATAATATCTCAGTTAGCATTTATGCTTCGCCAATAATATTTATAAACTTGTTTCTTGATCAACATAACGTCTTTGTTAACCAAATCAAGATATACGTTTATGGATACAAGACAAAATAACATGTCAGTTATAAATATTATTTTGATAAAATGGTAATAAAGAAATGGTTCAATATAGACCGCTCAAGGGTGCAAATATCGCATAAGTGAGATTGTACTTATCACACCCCAAATCACTAGCAACTAAAAGTGTAGTGTATGTTGTAGATCAACAAAACAAATTATGAGTCCAATCCATACTAAAGATGTACCTTATTGTATTGTATCTTGGCCATATCTAGTGTTGTTTGAGGAAGCCCAGGAAACTGGTGTTTCCAGCTTTGTAGTAGTGTCTCTACTCGTTAAACAAAAAAATGATTATTCTCATCATCAGCAATAAGACTCTTTACCTTTCCACTTGAGACTGTCATCAGGCTTTCGCCGAATTTATAAGTCTCTGTACATCTTTCAACCTCCATACATGTATAGCAACCTCAATTCTATTAGCTATATCTTGTGTGTGATGTTCAGATGATAAATCCAGGCAATCAAGAATACATTTAGGTGAGAACTGGCCAGCAGTTATGTATCGATAAATTATATCCCCTAGAAAAGCTTTTCCATTCCTGGGAAAGGATTCTACATAAGCAGTAGGAATTTCCATTTCAGCAAGAACAGAATTATTAATTGCCGTAGGAGCTTTAATTATTTGGTTAGTACAATCCCTACACTGTTGCAAACTTTTCCTATCATCCTCACACAACCCATTTGGCGAAAGCTTGGGAGAAAGAAGCCATCATTTCTATTCTTGCCTAACAGAAGGTCTACCATACTCATCACAATCCTTAGATTCAGCCAACACAATTATTGTGAATTGATGTCGTCAATAACAGAACAAAGTTATGAGGAAAAATTGAGTTTCTTGAACAAAAACAAAAAACCCTATTAGGTTTCACAAAGGAAAAAGAGAAGAAGGAAGAAGAATAGAGAATTAGTTAAATTTGTTGTATTATTCACTTTCTCAATAAGAGTTTAAAGATTACAAGTGAATACCAACAATTAACTTCTCTCAACAACCTGAGAGAAGTAGTCTATTTATAGACTACTAAGCTAACTTAGATTACAAGTTAACTTAATAATTGGGTTTACAAGCAAGGCTTAATTCGACATGTTAACAATCCTAGCATTTCGACTACTGCATGCTTGAGCATACTTCGACTACAGCATACAAGATCAGTATGTGAACAAACTTCGACTTCATACTAAACCTTTTTTCGAACCATGAAGCTACCCTTGTCGAGACTAGAGCTCGAGCCAAAATACCACAAATATCCACCTTGGAACAAACTCTACACAAAACAAAGGAACACACTAGCTTTCATCATGCAGCTTTATCAACTGCATATAGTGGAAAAACTTGCTACTCGGCAATGTCTTGGTGATCATATCACCAGCATTGTCATCAGTTAAAACCTTCAGCACTTGGACTTCTCCATGCTCGATTATCTCTCTGTCGAAGTGCATCCTCACATCGATGTGCTTGGTTCGCTCATGATAGGTTGAATTCTTCTACAAGTGTATTGCACTCTGACTATCACATTTAACAGTGATAACTCGACCTTGAAGTTTCAGCTCCTTAACAAAACCTTCAAGCCACAATGCTTCTTTCACAGCTTCAGTGAGGGCAATATATTCTGCTTCATTGGTTGATAAGGTAACAACCTTCTGAAGTGTCGCTTTCCAACTGATTGTTATGCCGAACATAGAGAACACATATCCAGAAATAGATTTTCTGGAATTCATACGACCTGAATAATTAGAATCGACAAATTCTTCGATTTCGACTTTGCTATCATCACCACATGCTTCACCATAAATCAAGACTCTTCTCAGTGACCCATTGATGTACCTAAGAATCGACTTTAATGCTTGCCAGTGTGTCTTCCCAGGATTGGCCATATACCTGCTTACAAGGCTCACTCCATATGTCATGTCTAGCCTCATACAGACCATAGAATACATCAAATAACCTACTATGCTAGCATATGGAATGCTATTCATATAGGCTCTTTCGACTTCAGTATAAGGACTTTGATTCGTACTCAGCTTGTACTAAGAATTAGTCGGTGTTAGAACAGACTTTGAATTCGACATACCAAACTTGTTGAGAATCTTCTTCAGGTATGTCTCTTAAGATAAGCATA
Organism: Lathyrus tuberosus; assembly: GCA_022829125.1. Classification (NCBI taxonomy): domain Eukaryota; kingdom Viridiplantae; phylum Streptophyta; class Magnoliopsida; order Fabales; family Fabaceae; genus Lathyrus; species Lathyrus tuberosus. Next base: position 10,038,273 of record JALAZF010000176.1, on the reverse strand, counting down.
ATCTCGACTGCTTTCTATCTCTCTGGATGTCAATCCCAAGAATTCTGGAGGCAGCTCCCAAATCTTTCATGTCAAACTCCTTATCGAGTTCATCCTTTACCTTCATAACATCTTCGACACTGTTTCTTGCTATGAGGATGTTATCCACATAAAACAACAAAATAACAAGTGAATTTCTAAGTCGAAATCTGAAGTAAACACAGTGGTCGAATTGGCTCCTAGTGAAACCAATGTGTGCCATGAACTTGTTGAATCTCCTATTCCATTATCGAGGAGATTATTTCAGGCCATACAAAGACCTTTTCAGCTTTCACACAAAATCTTCCCTTCCCTTTTCTACATGCCTTTTAGGTTTCCTCATCAGGATCGTTTCATCTAGATCACCATATAGGAAGGTTGTCTTCACATCCATTTGTTCAAGTTGTAGGTTGAACTTCGCCACCATGGCTAACAACATTCTAATGGATCTATGCTTTACAAAAGGTGATAACACATCATTGAAGTCGACACCTTATTTCTGAGTGAACCCCCTAACAACCAATCTTGCCTTAAAGCACTTCGACATCAATCCTTCGATTCCTTCCTTAACCTTAAAAAATCCACTTACAACTGAGTAACCTGGCTCCTGCAGGTTTCTCAATCAGCTCCCAAGTGTTATTATCATGAAGAGAATTTATCTCATCATCCATGGCTTTTAGCCATTCAGTCTTGTCTCGACTCCTCATAACTTCCTTATAATCTCTAGGTTCTTCATCAAGGACCTCACTTGTAGAAATTAAGGCATAAGTTATGAGATCTGCATAACCAAGTCTCTGAGGTGGCTTGATATTTTTTTCGACCTACCTCTTGCTAGCAAATAGTCATTATCAGTCTCCATATCTTCGACAACAGCTTCTGCTTCTTCTTCGACTTCATCTGGGTCATGCAATTCAGCATCACTATGTTCCACCTCAACAGGAATCTCTCCCTGTTCTAACTCTTCTTCAGAAATCTTCGAACTTTGACTAATGTCGTCAGTTTTCTTGAAAGCCATATCAGCTTCATTAAAAACTACATCTTGACTTTTGATACACCTCTTGTGACCTGGCTCTAGGAACCATAGCCTATAAGCTTTGACTCTTTCAAGATATCCAAGAAACATACATTTCAGAGCTCTGGGTTCGACCTTGTCTTGCCTAAGGTGAGCATAGGCTAAGCAGCCAAATACTCTAAGTCTGTCGAGACTAGGTGGATGTCCCGACCAGACTTTTTTAGGTGTCTTCATTCCCAAGGCAGTCGAGGGACACCTATTTATCAGGTAAGCTGCAGTCACAACAACTTCTGCCTAAAACACCTGCTTTAATCCTGCACTTACCAACATGCACCTCACCCTTTCTAGAATGGTTCGATTAAACCTTTCAGCCAAACCATTTTGTTGGGGAGTCCCTGCAGTAGTTATGTGCCTTGCAATACCAGACACAACACAATAGTTATTGAACGCCTCATTGCAAAATTCAAGACCATTATCGGTCCTTAACCTCTTGACCTTCCTGCCAGTTTGGTTTTCGACCAGAGTCTTCCAACTTTTGAAAATTTCAAAAGTTTCATCCTTAGTCTTCTGGATGAATACCCATAACTTTCTAGAGTAATCATCAACTATGGATAGAAAATACTTTGCACCTGAGTGTGAAGGATTCCTTGCAAGCCCCCAAATATCAGCATGAATTTAATCAAGGTATCCATGTGTTCTTTGTTTTCCTTTGTTAAACTTCATTCTACAGGATTTACCAAATACACAAGGTTCATAAAACTTCAGTTTTTTGACTTTGTCACCACCAGTAGGTTTTGTTTCGACAATTCGACCAGGCCTCTTTCAGTGACATGACCAAGTCTCTTGTGCCATTGCTCAGTCTTCGACACAGGTTTTGTGGATGCCACATCTGTTGAACCACTTACAACCTCAGCCTCAAGGGTATATAAGCCTTGTTTCTTCACGCCTCTCAAGACTTCCTTCAACCCCTTCATTACCCTTAGGATGTTTTGCTCTCCTTTGAAAACATATCCTTTCTTGTCGAATTCACAAAGAGAAATCTAATTCCTCTTAAGACCAGGTACATACCTAACATCAGTCAATAGGCTTATTGACTCATCATTGAGCTTGAATCTCATAGATCTAATACCTACAATTTTGCAAGCTTTGTTGTTTCCCAACAGCACTGATCCACCATCTTGATCACATAATTCCTCAAACACGTCTTTGTTTGGAGTCATGTGTCAAGTACACTCTGAATCCATAATCCACTCTTTGCTAGAGTCGCTGCTTGAAACCACCAAGAGATCAGATGATTCATAATCATCTCGCACAATGACAACATTACCATTATCCTTTCCACCATGATTGTTCAGTCAATCAGGGCATACTTTTCTTGGATGACCCTCCTTCTTACAATAATAACACTTAATATAGTATGAGCATTACCATCATAAGAATTCTGTAGAACTTTACCCTTCTTCTTCTCAAACCTACCGTCTTTCTTCAAGAATTTCCCTTTAACGGACAAACCTTCACCAACAGAAGATGGCTTGTACTCCTTTTGTTCGTTCAAATCCTTAGAGTACAAGGCAGATTGAACATCTTCAAAGGTCAACGACTCTCTTCCATACAAGAAAGTTTCTTTGAAGTGAGCATGAGACTTAGGTAAAGAGCACAATAGCAGCAACGCTTGATCTTCATCATCAATCATGACCTCGATATTTTTAAGACCAAGAATTAACTTGTTGAACATATCCAACTACTCAGCCAAGGCTTTGTCTTCACTCATCTTGAATGAATACAAAGCTTGCTTCAGGTAGAGACGATTAACCAACGATTTCGTCATGTACAAACCTTCAAGTTTTGTGCATACATCCGCTGCAGTTTTGTCCTTTGAAATCTGCCGGAGAACCTTATCACCAAGGCTCAATACAATGGCACTCAGGACTTTTTTTTACCATCGTTATCTTCTCCTTCTCCGTTAGGGTAACATCCATCTTCTCCGATCCTTTCAACGCTTCTAATAAACCCTGTTGAACAAAAAGGGCTTGCATCTTCAAGCGCCACAAACCGAAATCATTTACATCGGTAAATTTCTCAATCTCATACTTTGTTGACAACATCTTCTCCTCCACGCTCACTGCACCAGTTTGTTGTGAATTGATGTCGTCAATAACAGAACAAAGTTATGAAAAAAAATTGAGTTTCTTGAACAAACACAAGAAACCCTATTAGGTTTCACAAAGGAAAAAGAAAAGAATGAAGAAGAATAGAGAATTGGTTAAATCTGTTTTACTATTCACTTTTTCAATAAGGGTTTAAAGATTACAAGTGAATACCAACAATTAATCTCTCTCAATAACATGAGAGAACTAGTTTATTTATAGACTACTAAGCTAACTTAGATTACAAGCTAACTTAACAATTGAGCTTACAAGTAAGGTCCAATTCGACATGCTAATAATCCTATCAAAGGCAATTGAATGTGTTAAAGGCGTAAGTTTCAAACGTCGGTACTGATAGCTGCATATCATTTCAGTCCATCTCCTCTGCTGGTCTCGTCACCAAGGACCCACCAATATCACTAGTGGTATTACCTTACATAAGCAATCAAATCTAACAACAGCGTAAGGCTACATCGCAATAACAAATAAATAAACCACATAGTCGACGAATTTGTGCCACTCATGGTTAATCCTTGAGACCTTGATCATGACTGAGTCATTTCCTAAACTAAAATAGTTATAACAAGGATTAATATATCAAAACAACTACATATGTCTATGAATATAGTCATTTATTTTATCGATGCATCACAACATAAAAGACAGTAACACTGTCACGATGTCCAAATATATGGCTATCAATTTCTTAGGGTAAGTGTCCTCAGGATCTGCAACACCAACAGAGACCCTAGCAACCTCACCAATGGTGGCTTCTGAACAATGAAAACAGCTTTATTCACGGCAATTTTCGCGACTGCAGTTCTGATTCTGGTTTTGCCTTGTGTTTGGATCCTTAGAGGTTGTAGTTGCAGTCCCGGCAAAATTTGATTGATACCGGGAACATTGTTTCAGAAATCTCCCAAATGATATCGCTAGATCAAACACTTGTTAACCTAGTATTTTTTAAAACGTCTGAAGGACCGGTGTGTGACACCGGAGCCATTAACGTAGCTTTCGTGCATAGACAACATACTACTATGCATAATTCTGAATGCGAAGTATTTCGTAATACTTTTCGTGATACATCATTAACACTGTGATTTACTTCTTGAGAATTGGTAGCAGTAAAATGTTAACTAATTAATCATCAAATATAAATGTATATGCCAACTTCGAAATGGAACTTGTTGGTTTTTTTTCATTAGAGAGCATTAAATTTTGTCGGACTTCTTTTTTTAGAGCAACATTTTTGTGAGAGACACATCACATACTCATTCAAAATTTTAAGGTGATAGGTGTGTGAGTTATCTCACTTATAAATACTCAAGTTTCTACATTTCTAACTAATATGAAATTATTACTCATACTACTCACACTTGTTATACTCAACGGGAATATGCAAAGTGTGATAAATACTTATACTCCCTCCAGTCACAGTTATAAGCTAAAATAACTGCTTTCACACGTATTAAGAAAGTTAGTTAAGTGTAATTAATTTTCTTGATTTCATGTACAATCAAACTAAAATTTACTATAATATCCTTAGTTTATTTAATGAATCAACTACCGACATTAAATGCTTTTGAATTAAATTAAGGGTATAATAGTAATACAAGCATTAATTAGTCTAAAATTTAATGACTTTTGCTTATAATAGTGACCAAAATTTAAGGTGTTTTTTTTGCTTATAATAGTGACCGGAGGGAGTATTTCATTAGTGGTGTCGTCGCCTTGATTCACTTTTGTTTCGAATGAGCTTACCATGGATCGCAGAGCTCTTTAGTTTCTTGTAATATCTGAAGCGTTGTGAGTAATACTGACTCGAATCTCACTTTCCAAATTTGATATATCACCCTTTGATTTGGTCCATTTATTCTGGTGACATGCACTCAGCGACGCCGTCAACATGCTGATTTGGAAAATTTATCGACAGTGATGCCATTAGTTCTCGACGGTGACGACTTCTATCACATTTTCGTCATTAGTGTCAGCATCTTAAATGTTTACACTATCTATCATTCACCATCGCCGCCGCCTAACAAGAACCAATCGAAACCAACATTTGATATCCGACCCCTTTTCTATCACTGGTGGCGTTAATGGAAAATCAATTCAGCGAGCCAAAAGGATCTCTGAAGCATGAGCGTCAGGTTCTTGTATCACTCTCTGATCTCTGTATTTTTGGAGATCAACTTCATCCGATCCAACGCTATTAATGGAGATAATCTCTAGATTCGGCCAAGAGTTGATGGCTCTGGATTTAATGTTGCTAACAAATGCTAAACTGAATCGACGTGTGTTTCGATTGAAGAATAACTCCATTGAAACTGGGTTGGGCGTTCTTCGGCAAAGTTGCTCCGCATGGGGAGAGTTATTGGAAAGCCAGACGATTTCATTATGATGGCGTTTGACGGATGACGTCCAAGAGAAACAGTGCTTAAGGGTTTCGTGTGCACAATGTAATGATACGTTCAAACAATCAATCTTGTGAAATTGGAAGTTTATTTGCCATGAAAAATGATTGTGTTGGTTTGATTGTGTGGTCCGGGAAAGTTTTACCGGATTCACAGAGATTATGCCAGACGTTCTTAATAAACATTATTTGGAAAAATCTCCCTGATGTTAGTCAAGTGATGTCAGAATTGTCCTGTTTAAGAAGAGGTATGTTAGGAAGGAATCAATGGCCGCCATTGTTGGTGGTCCAAGGTTTCTCGTATATTTTCTCCTTTTTGTGTTATTCATACATCGGATGCCCCCTGTTAGGCCTTAAGGACCTTTTTTATATTTCCATCCTTCCCCTTTTGGATACTGAAGCGGCATGACTTAAATAGTTAGTTAGTAACTATTAACTATTTATAACCGACTCCTTATTGTCGCTGTGAGAAAAAATTGAGATTAAGCTATTTATTAACTTAACTCGAAAAACAAGAGCCGCCACCAAACTTCATTGTTTCTAAAGGGAAAAGGGAAAAGGTCGAAAAAACCCACAAAAAGCTAAAACAAATCTAAAATGAGAGATCTGGATACGGGGGTTGGTTATGCAAGGGGAATGTATTAGCACCCCTCACATTTGTGGTACTCCACGGGAACCATTTGCTTATCTTTTTAAAAAAGGGCAATGTTGTTTGTTGATTGATTTTAAGTGGGAAGATATTTTGTCGTATTCGAGTGGAAAACTCAACTTACTACCCATAAGTATGAGGAAATGAGCATTTGCGTCAATCTTGATATGGAGAACTTTACTTGGACTTTCTCACAAGTACATCTTAACATTCAAGTGGAAAATGTCAATCATTTCTTAACATCTTGTAGAAGTATAGTGGTTTGCATCACTACAAGAATAGACCAATATCTAATCCTTCTGAAAAAAGACTCTTAAAAGAAAAAGATGCACCAAGGCACAAAAAGAAGTTTGATGAGGTTTGTTATTTTTAGAATTTTTGCAAAGTGTTTGAATATGCTTAAGTGTTTTAGCGTTTATTGAGAAAAGATTTTCTGGATCACTTAACTAAGTCAAAGTCTATTAAGAAAAGGTGTGAAGTTTGAAAACAATAAGTTTTTGAAATAGAGATAAGTTTTTAAAATTTAAGAAGAGGAGGAGATGAAGAGATTGTCCTAAAACAAAACGTAAATGGTCTCATTGTCAGGTAGTCCAAGATAAAACCTTTGTGTGTGCAAGTGTACTGACCACAAGAAGAGCAAGCATTTGACATTGGTCAAAACCAGCCTTCTTTTCCCTTTGGATTGAAGCCACAAGATAAGCAAGCACAGACACATATGAATATCAAAGAAGAAGTAGATAAGTAAAAGGTCATAGAGCCACGGATAAAGCATCTCAGTCTTGAATTTAGAGCCCAAATGTATTAGATGAATTCCAAGGTCTCAAATGAACTTCAAAGTCTCAAATACTACTCTAAGCAAATGGAAAGAAGTCCTAGATCTAAGTCCAACAGTCCAAGGTCTCCAAGCATAGGATAGTAACACAAAGTCCAAATGATTAATGTTTTTAGGGTTTTATCCATTTTATCATGTTTTTGGTTTTTTTGAAGAAAATAAAAACAAAAGATAATGCATAAAATAAGAGCAAAAATAAAGATGCTTGAATGTAAATGCTCAAATGTAAAAGATATGAAAATAAATTGCATAAAATGAATTGCATTAATGTAAAGTGCATAAAGTAAGTGTTAGCACAATTGACACCAAAGAGGCATCAAAACAACAAATAAATGTCCCAAAATTTTTGAGAAAATCACAAATACTATAAGTAATGAGATCTCAAAATTTGGGATTAAAATTGTTTCAAAATAATTTAAAATAAATTGTTGAAAGGAAATTAAAAGAAAAATAAAGAAAAATTAACAATAAATGCTAAAAATCAATTTAAAAATCTGGAAAAAAAAACATATGTAATAGAAAATATTTTTAGAAAATTATGATAAAAAAAATTAGAGTGAAAAATCATTTAGGAGCTATTTTTTATGAATTTTGAAAGAAAATGGAATTTAAATGAAATAAATAAAAAATAAAAAGAAATTCAAATGCAACAGCTAGCTATGTGGCGCATTCTGGTTAATTGTATTTAAACTTTTCCCACGAAAGCGCGCAAAGAGCATCGTCTTCAAACTCCGGCTTTGATTTTTGCAGGTTCATGAACTTGAAGTTTTAAGCTCCAACACCAAACGTGCAAGTTTTTACTACATTTATCGTTCATGTCTCTCTACATAAGAGCAATTGATTCACTCTGAGCAGAGAGGATTTTCTCAAACACAAGAAGAACCCTAGTTCTTCAAAGTAAAATTAAATTACTAGTACAAAGAATAAATCAAAGGTAAGTGAGGGCTTTCAATCAGTGAAACACAATGAAGCTACTTGTAACTTGTTTGAAGTGTAATTTTACTCGTATCTACCTTGTCCAAATCGAAGCTCAATGTTGAAGATGGTGAAATTGGGTTGAGGGTTGTAGAAGGTGTTGAACTTCTGTAATGCTTCAAGTAGCTTCAGATGATGCTTCAAATCGAAGTTAGGGTTTCTGGTTTTTGAGCTTGTTTGGGATAAAAATGGAAGAGGTTATGTGGCTCTCTAAGCTTGGAAAAGAAGGCAAAACAATGCTCTATTTATAGGGGAATGAATGAGGTCACAATACATGCCAAATGAGATCCCAAACGTGTGAACAAGTTGAGAAATTTTTGTATCCAAACTGTGTGAAAATTTGGCACGAAGTGCATGAGTTTGGAGCAATTTCAAGTCGTTTTGTGTTGTTCCAAATGCGTTTGATCATGTTAAACAAGTTTGCATATGTGCTAGGTGGTCCCAAGTGAATTTAGGTCATTTCTAATTACGGGTCATGTACCACAAATGCTGGGTCAGGTCACCATGTTCATGCTTAGACCAAATAGAACTCACTCGTGCATTTTGTGATTTTTCTTGAGCCAAATGATCCTTTCACGGAAAAGAACACAATGCAAAAAGAACCAACTCAAAATGATGCTTGATGTGAAAATGGCATAAGGTGAAAATTGGGGTTGTGACACTGAAAAAACAGGCCAAGCATTAAGTCAAACATGTCATAGACCTAGTTTTGTGCACACATGACCTTTGAGTAAATTCAAAAATTAATTAACTTAGAGGCTGAATTGAGTCTTGACCCTTGAATCAAAGTTGTATAGGACATTAATTGTGACATTTGGCTCAAAGAAAATCCCACAAAGGTTGAGAAATGAGAAAGTTATGGTGTTTGGACCAAGTGACATGCCATACTTGATTTTAGGCCAACCAACCATGTACCAACTTGAACTTTCTTGAGTTTTCTTGCATCCAAAGGCCCAATGATGAACACTTAATCACCAAATGAGGAAGTATTGATGGTTCTTTGAATAATCTTTGGTGATTGCTTAAGAATTGGATGAAGATGACTTGGAAATAAACACATGAGCCATACTTGAATCATTCTTGAACTTATGCGTCAAACTTTAACCTCTCTTGATTATATGATGTTGAATGAAGCTTGACATGAAGATGGCTTAAAATTATAGGTCATGCCTTGAAGAAAAAACTTTGTGGACCATTTGTTGACCATAACTTTGATTTAGGGAACCAAAACCCTAATCTAGCAACCATGCTTGATTCTTTGATTGTAAGCCTTCTACCTTGCACAATAGAGAAAGGAAATAACACATATTTTTGTATTTTGAATAAGGTTAGTAAACATGAACAAACATAAAGGGAAAAAAAAACACAATGAGTGTTTGGTGGTCTCCTACAAAGGCCAAACCCAAGAAGGGGGTCATAAGGGCACCATACTTGTGATTTTAATGAAATGAAAATGATAAGATAGGTGGAATCTTAGGGGTAAAAATTAGGGTATGACACTTATTAATCGTTCTATAACAGATTCGTCCATTGGAATGTCATAACGGCTCCGACTTGGACGATCATTTAGAGCCCGGTAAATTGAATCAGTGATGAGTATGGAACTCGTTGCCCGACTTCACAATAATTTCCTGGCTTCATATAATTCTCGGGATATACATCGGTTATATGAAAATCCTAGAAGCATACTCGACTCTAAGAATTTTGAGGTGTACAAGTTCAAATAAAGAAGTCAATATGAGATGCAATCTGAGATTTCCTGAAGTTTAACATGACACCTGCATAAACGATAGAATTGGAGGCAATGTACAATTGAATAAGAAGTTGCATATCTATCTAGAAAAGTGTCAATAGTCTTAATGGACCTTAATTTAAAGCATTTAATATTGATAATTGATTAATCAAATTTAACCAATAATATTATAGTAAATTTAACTTTAATTGTACATAAAATAAGAAAATTAATCATATGTAATTAACTTTTTTTTTTGTCAAATAGACTATTAATTGAAATTCACCTTTAAAAAAATGAATTTTTCTTTGTATTTTTTAAAATGGGTTCTATAAAAATATTTTTTAAAATATTATAAGTTTTTTTTAAAATATGTCTTTTATAAATTAAAAGATTAATTTTGAAATTCTATAATACAAACATACATTATTTAAGATTAAAATAAAGTCAAAATCACTTTTTTTTTCCAAAAGTTGTATCTAAAAAATGATTTATATAATAGTTTTAAAATTAAGTGGTTTTTTGAAATTTTTATATCTAAAAAAATTTCGATAAAATAATGAAATATGTAAAATAACATTTTAAATTAACTATTTAAATCAAATTTTTATTTAAATATTTTATAAAAAAAATTATGATCAAAATACTTCCTCTCTCTGTTCCACAATGAGTGAGTCAGTTGACAATTTACATATATTAAAAAAATAAATAAATGAAAGAAAAATAATGATATTTTTACTAAACTACCCTTATCATATATTAAGAATTATAAAAGTAATATTAATTAAAAAATTACATTAAAAATTAAAATAAATTATTTATTTTAAAACACTCTTTTATTTCTGAACCACTCATTATAGAAGAGAGTATATAACACTATAGAACACTCTTTTATTTCTGAGTCACTCATAATAAAAAGTAGTATATAACACTATAAAAATTATTTTACAAAAAGGACAAAAACAAACTGGCTCAGAGTCGTCTTAACGGAATAACTGATTACTTTCTTTTATATTGTGACTAGAGCAAATATAATATTTATTACAGTACTATATACATATAACTAGCTTTGGGCGGTAGGTTTACTTTGGGATAATGCCTAAAAGTCTATGACCGACTCTATAAGAAACTCTAGTTTGTTGCAGCAAAATGCAAATGGTGGCATTGAGTGAATGGCATGTGATGTGTGGTTGGAAAAGAGAAAGTTTTACAGCATATCCGAACAGGATTCAGTTCACACAGACATACACTAGTAGCCGGAAGGGAAGAAGTATAGGAGTTGTAATTATCTTTTGTCATTGTCGGATTTCCATCCCACCATAACCATAAATGAATTGCTGTCTCTCTCCCCTCTACCTTGACGGCAAATCATAATAACCATCAAGTAATGCCACGCCTCCATGTTTCCACTTTTACATTCACTTTCATAAATTTTGTAGTACACTCAACTCTTAGGTACTACACCCTCCGGACACATTTATAAGCAAATTTATTTTTTTTGGGTACATTTGACTATTAGTGTATCTAGTCCATATATGGACTAGATACACTAATAGTCAAATGTACTAAAAAAAAATAAATTTGCTTATAAATGTGTCCGGAGGATGTACATCCGTCCCAAATTATAAAATTATTTTATATTAATTAAAAAACTTAATTATTATCAAGATAAACTAGATACGATTCTTATCTTTCATAATTATATAAAAGACAGAAATTACAAGAGTTGAATGAATTAATAATAATAAATACTTGAAAGTATATTGAAGAAAATATTATTAATATTGCATTGTAAATGTAAAGTGACTTATAATTTGGTACAAATTTTTTTTACAAAATGACTTATAATTTGGGACAAAGAGAGTAATACACTCTCCTCCTCCGTCCCATAATAAATAATTCATTTAAAATAAAAAAGTATCCTAAAATAAATGATCTATTTAAATTTTCAAATCATCTTTTTTAATTTTATCATTTAATTAATATTATTTTCGTCATTCCCAATACAGGATATTTTAGCAAAAATATCATTATCTTTTTTTTCAATTATTAGTTTTTCTTAATCTGTGTAAAATAAATGTATCTGGACTATAAATAGTCTAAATATATTAAATTTTTAATAAATCTAAAAAATAAATTTTTTCTTATATTTATAATCAGAGATGTAAAATATATTTTAGATAAATTTTATTTTTACTTTTCAATATAGAAATAATTATTATTTTTTAATTGCATTTTTTATTATTATTTTGTATATTACTTCTAGTATATTTATAAGATTAATTTAGTAAAATTATAATGTCTTATATATTATTACGTTTTTTAATTTTTGAAAGAGAGAAAATACTTAAAATTAAAAACTATAGGTTTTTATTATATAGTATGTAGAATGATGACTTTTGTATTACATTTATTTTTAAAATTTATTATCTAATTAATATTTTTTCTTAAACTTTTTATAAATAGAATTAGATTGAGTATCATACACAATATAATCATAATTGTGTTATATGTGAAGAATTTAATATAAATTAAATTAATAATGAATAAATATAAATCATAGTATAATAGTATAATAAATGATGATTATAAATAGCGTAACTTTTTTAATTTGGGATATCAAGGAGAATAAAGAATGAAGTGACTACTATTCATGTAATATTTTGAGAATACAATAATAATTATTTAATAGAATAATATTAAATAGTTAAATGGTTGAAGGTAGACATCTTTGAACTTAATTAAATTGTTTGATTGTTTATTCGACTTTTTTAAAAATCATATCAAATTACATTTTTTGATTTAAAATAATTTTAAATTTTAAAATTCGACTATTTTAAAAATGCATTTTAAATTACATATTGGACTCAAAAGAATTTCAAAATGAAAAATTTCTAAAAAATTAAGAATAAAAGAAGAATTATTTTAAATATGTTTATGGATGCAATTTCAAATGTGTGGGTCAGTACAATTACTACGAAGTAGAATAAACTAAAATAAAATGCAATAAGGGTGACAGAGTCTACCCAATTAATTCGTCCATCAAATTCAATTCAACCGTTGTATTTGTATGTTTTATTTACTTTCCTTTGAATTTATGACTTTAAACTGTGAATTCCATCATCACATGAATAGAAATTATAATATATTTCTTCTTTTCTAAAAATACATGACTTAATTGATTATTTCAAAATAATTTAAAAAAAAATACTTAAATAATCACTTCCAATTCTGTATTGGTGGATTCTGCAATTGGAAGGAGGCAGAAACCACTTATATCAAAATTGACTTCCAAAACTAGATTAATTAATCTTATATTAATTAAAATAATATGATTAATATTAATTAAATGAGTTTTAAAATGTAATCAAATTGTATTGAAATTTTTAATTGATCAACTATTGCCGGACAACTTTTTTAGGAATGAATAAATTTCTTTAGAAAAAATTGAGTAATGTTTATGAATAATGGACTTTGAGATTTTATGAATACACACCAATCACAACACAACAATACTATCAATCTAATTTATTTCTACAAAATTGATTTATAAGATAAAATGTGTCATTCAATATAATCTTCATATTTAACTAATGCAGAATTTGAGATTTTTTCTAATATAATTTATAATTTTTTTTAAAATATATATAGTTTTTTTCAATGACTTGTTAGTAGTTAACACAAATATGATTAGAGGTGGCAATTTGATATATTTTATGTGGACACTCGTAAAATTATCTATAACGGATAGGTAAAAAAAACTCGTAAAAATGAGTACGAGTATGAGATCAGGTAATTACCCACAAAAATAAGAAGGATTTCTTACCCCACCCCTTGGGGTTCTTACGCGCCATGTGTGTTTCTAAAAATGCCCCTCTGCTTTCGGAGATGTATCTCCGGACGCACCTTTTTTTTACTCAACGTTGGTTTTTTTCGGAGCTACATCTACGGAAAGTTTCCATTTATACAGCTCCGGAACAAATTGGAATACTTACGCGTCAAAGTCTCTTCTCCTCCCTCATTCTTCATTTTTCTTCTCATTCTCAAACTCTCTCTCTCTCCAAATTCTCTCAACTCAAAAAGTCTTATTCCACCAAACTTCATTATTTTCAATCAAATTCGACAAGGAGCGTTCATTTCAACGATTAAGAAACACCAACACATTCAAAGCTTGATGTAATTGGTAAGTTTTCGAGTTTCCGAGTTATTTTTGAGTATTTCCCGTAAACGAGTTAGAATATAGTTTAAGGGGTAGAAATCCTTAGATAGTTTTAGAAACATAGTTTAGAGACAATGTAGGTATTGTTTGTTGGCTGAAACGGACGATCAGGGCTTCAAAAATCACATTTGCATGGGTAGGGGACACCATTGCCATAACCTTTGAGTTGCAGGTTGTTTCGGATCTACATCTACGGAATAATTTAACGTTAGGGCGTTTCCGTAGATGCAGCTCTGGAATCATGGGTAGAAGATATTATCTTTGGAGCAGCCACAAGAGAATTGGTTCCAGGATGTCCTTGTCACCTCTGGTTTGAAGAACCTTTGTGATATCGGTTACAGCCTGATTCATAACGAGATGCTGATGGGATTTGCGGAGAGATGGCACCCTGAGACGTTCTTCTTCCATCTACCGCACAACGAGCTAACTATTACACTGGACGACATCTCTTGTCTGTTGCATATACCGATCAGGGGTACCCTCCTCTGTCACGGTAGAATGATGAAGGAGAAGGCGAGAGAGATGTTGATTGATGAGCTTAGTGTTGATCCAGTGGATGCGCTGGAGGAGGTGGATAAGACCAGAGGGGCTCATGTGCGGTTCTCCTTTTTGACACATAGATTTCGTGAGGCGTTCGCTGCTGCACGCCGGGCAGATGGTGATCCAGCTGAGGTTGAGATACACAGACAGCGTGTGCTGAGGTGTTATTTTTTATTTTTAGTCGGCACACAGTTGTTTGTGGACACTTCCTCCATATATACCGATGTCGCTTACCTGAGGTACTTTTTGGATTCCACACGGATTCATGAGTACAACTAGGGGACTACCCTGGCTTACACGTACTAGAGACTGGGATAGGGATGCATGTGGAAGACCAGGACTGTGGCAGGCAGCGTGTCACTACTTGTGGTAACTTTTTTTACATTTCTTTTCATTCTATATTCGTGATAATGCTTGATCCTGGTGTTTTTTATTTTCATTTCAGGCTTGGATATTCCAGCACTTTCCCATGAGTCTTGGGTGGGGAGTGTGCCTAACTACACAGAGCAGATGTCGCGTGCCTGTGTCTTTATCCCGCTCAGGGGGAACCAGGCGGTCAACCCTTACAGAGTCTATCTCGATGCTTGGTTACTGAGGACATCTGCTACGACGTCTATGCCGATCACCGTGGGACGCGCCCGTTTGACGACATATCACTATTCTCATGATGGTTGGCATGTTGTTCGACCATCACAATTCCATATTTGTCGGAGCGCGTCATACGGCAGTTTGGGTACACACAGACGATACCCAGACACCCAGTTGTCTCTACTCCTCTCGGCTTGACCCGTAGGCAGATAGACGAGTTCTTTGATGACTACCAGACGCACATGGTACCGGACAAGGCTCGGGCGGCCAGAGGGCCGAGAGACTGGAGTTGCGTTGATGGCTACATCATTTGGTTCTTCATCGTCTCACACCCATACATGGTGCCCACTACAAAAGGATCACCGCCCAGACCAGCTCATCAGGAGACCTTAGAGGAGCAGCAGTCTCAGTTGGACCACACTCAGGATGTCCTGCCTCGCTGTCGTCAGATAGTGGAGGTGTGGCGGGCAGGCATTGCCGCCGGTTTCTTCTCTGAAGGGTCTGACCACAGGCGTGTATTGGATGAGATCATTGAGGTGGCACATGGGACACTTATGTATCGCAGGCATCGCGCCAGGACGGGTGGGATCGATGGTCGAGGACGCAGACCGAGTGGTCGAGGAGGCGGCAGAGACAGACGAGGCGGCATAGGAATAGGCAGAGAAGGGGATGCAGATGTTATCAGGCACACACAGTAGTGACTGTGATGTGTTTTTTGATGTATATATTTTGATGACATTTATGTACTATTTTTTTATGATTATGACATATTACTTCTCATATATATATATATATATATATATATATATATATATATTATTTTATTTACGGATATATGCTATTTTATATTCATCTGCGACAGTTAATTTCCATCTGCGACCAACGAAACTTGATTTTTTTTATAAAAAAACTTATTCTGATAAGATTTCGGAGATGCATCTACGGAACTTTTTCCGTAGATGTGTCTCCGGAAGCATCCAGCGTAAAGAAAAAAACGGTGCATCCGGATGTGTATCTCTAGAAGTAAGGGGCATAAAAGGGATTTCGCAAGGTGCCTAAGAGTATCAAGGTGTGGATTAAGAAACTCTCAAAATAAGTAGATATGTGTGCGGGTATGGGCTCCTTGGTACCGACTCTGCCCTATACCCGCATAATATATATTCATGTATTTTAATTTATATTTATATATTTTAATTAATATTATTATATAAAAATGTATGTCTATCAATTTTATAAATTATATAAATATTAAATTATTATGTATTTAATATAAATTTTCGTTTATTTCAAAAATAAATTTTTTGAAAACTTTTTAATGTATTTAAAAAATTTAAAATGATATGATATTTTATAGTTAATCTATTTATTTTTAATATGAATGCGTATAACGGGTACGAGTACTTACATACTCATAGGACACGGGTATGAATGTTAATTTTAGCGTCCAGTGAGTATAGACTCGAATACGGAGATTTTTTAAATTGCGAGTATAGAGATGAGCACTATAGTATTTTGCTCAAACCATGTCCATTACCATCCTAGATATATATGATTGTAATAATATATTCTTTCCATTTAAAAAAAAATGTCACATTTAATAAAAAAAAATTAAAATTATCGTTAGTTCTTTTCAAAATATTAATTACTATTTTAATCAAATTTTATCAATAATTTTATGCATGTTATTTACAAATCATTATATTCTACTTTTTATTTATTAAAACAGTAAATATACATCATTATTTAACAATGATAATTCAATAAAATTACCATTTTCTTTCTTATTGTTTTGGTTTAAATTTGTTCCCACATGAAAAAGTGATTTGTATTAGTACTGCATTAAAAGCGGCAGTTGAGAGTTAGGAATGTATCTATTTTGAGTTCATTCCTGCTTTTGCTTTCAACTATTTATGTAATTGTTCATTCATCACATTTTTTTTATCACACTCACTTCTCATTTTCTTTGCATTTCCCAACTTCTAATATTCATGGAGTTACCTTTGAAACTCTTGTTTTCAGCATGTCTCATTCTTTCAGTCACCATTGATGGAACAAAGGCAAATACAATGCTCACTGGAACTGTCATCTGTGACCAATGCAAAGATGGCCAGAGATCTCTTTTTGATTATCCTGTAAATGGTGAGATCTATGTCCTTCAACATCATTTTTGTTTCATGTTTATGGTTTCAACTTGCAATACTAATATCATATGCTCCATTAGTACTAAACATTGTATGTTCCCAAAAACATTAAAGTTATGAGATACATGATCTAACTTTAGATCACTACTATGGCGGAGAAGTGTCTCATGTAAGTATAAGTTTAGACTTATTTACAAAAATAAGAGAAAACAAACTGAGGTCACTATCTCAATCGTAACGATCTTTACGATTAAGATAGTGATCTGGTAAGTGTTGATTTGACAAAAATAAGAAAAAACGAATCTAAGTTGAGGTCACCATCACAATCCTAAGTTCAAATAATACTATGAATATCTACAAGATCATTAGTTGTTAGAATTTCAACTAACTTTCAAACTTTGATACACCGTCGACCATGATAGTTACTTCTTGACTTAGACATCCATAACTTTGACAGTTGGAAAAAAAAACACTTTGTTGTAATTGTTGTTATGTATCTTGAGATGAACAAACACTTTTTCACATACTCACATGTTTGTGAGGTGAAAAGTGCAAGATTATTTTTTTACAGCTTTTTCATTGGTTGATCAATAAATGGAGTAAAGACAGTTGTGGCCAGCTAGTTATGGTCATTGGTCACAATCTATTTATTAATTTCGTACATACTTATGTTGTAAACTTTTTTGACTAAAGTTAATGTCTTTCACACCACAAAACCACAACCTCTTGTTTTCTGGTACTGCAGGTGCAAAAGTGACTCTGTCATGTAGTGACAGCAATGGTCAAATAACAATGTCAAGAGAAGAAACAACAAACTGGTTTGGAAGCTATACAATGAGATTTGATGGTGCACCAGATTTAGGTGGTTGTTCTGCACATGTCTCAGGAAGTAATGATGGACAAGGAGGATCAATGAGTTGTAGTGAAGCTTCTGGTCCTGCTCAAAATCCTAGACTCATGTTTAGGATGTTTGACATGGAAATGTATGTTGTTGATGCTCTTCTTGCTCAGCCTCCTCAACCTATGCAATACTGCTCAACATCTTCCAAACCAGCCCCAACACCATCTTTGCGACCACCAACATTGCCACCACCAACATTGCCGCCGCCAGTTTCTTCACCTCCTCATTTCAACCTACCACCGATGCCACCACTTCCGCCACTACTTCCAATGCCACAGCTTCCACCGTTACCTCCATTAGGTCCACTACCACCCATGATTTTCGTAGAAGCTTCAGCATGTCCACCACAGTAAGTTTATAATCGTTCAACTAACGACCAGTACTATATTTATATATGAATAATAACTTTGTAAACTGTTTGATAGGATGTGGATGATGCCGGAATACGAATGCTACTGGAGGGGTGTCAACAGAGACACCAAAGTAGCCGTAGCTTTTGGAATGGTTGCAGCAAGGAGATATGGAACAGACATTACATTGCGGTATGGATTGGAAGGGAGAGGAGATCCTTATAGGACACTTTTGAGAGAAGGGATAACTGCACTTCTTAACTCTTATAACAGCATTCAATTCCCTTATCATCCTCTTGGTGTAATCCAACACATGAATTATGCTTTGATGGGCTCAACTAGGGATGTTCTTGTTACTGCTTTACACTTCATGAGGGCTAATTCTGGTGAAGCTGGAAATGTTACTTGCAAATTCACTTCTTGCAGTTAATTTATATATATAATATAGCTATTTTGCTTGCATGTTTGGGAAATGATTATTTTAAAAAGTTTACTTAAAATATTTTGATTGAAAATATTTACTATAAAATAAGCTAACCCAAACATGCATGGCAGAATGTTAATTTAATGATATTATATAACTTTTTATGTATTCTATAAAGGAGATTTGGTGTTGTATATATGGTTTTGAATATGTAACAAATGAGACGTAGTTAGTCCCATTTTCATAATCATACATACATTACTTATTATCTTAAATACATATATATAATTTGAAGTTTTAACACCACTAAAGAAGATTTTAGGCTGATCCACTAATGTCTTGAAAATCCATCTGCAAGAAGCGAAGGCCAGGAACATGGGGTGGAAGGAAATTTTTTTAATGAAATAAATGCTACTAATATAGTATAAACTAGAATATGAACATCTGGGCGACTATCTGTGGCTATACCTAACTCAGAGAAATCAGCAAATCAAAACAGCCAAAAGAGAAATCAAACAAGTCGGGAGATATCCAACCTCCCGTCGTTTCCAACTGATCCCAAGTCCACAAAATAAGTCAAGCAAATCTATAATTTGGTAATTTCAATTTATCCCTAAGGAACTCTTCTTTTAATGAAAGGAGGAATCGAATCGAATCTCACCAATGAATGTCCAACATTGCAATATGCATGACCCTGAAGGGACTAGTCTATTTGCACATCTGTTTTCTTCTCAGTAGATGTGAGTGATGGCTGTCATTATCCTAAAGTTCCTACAATTTGCCTATTTATTGCAGAGTTCCCAAGGCATCATAGTCTCCTTCATGATGCAGTGGATAGCTCCTGGCGAGTCAGTCTCAATCCAGACTTTAGACCATCCTTTAGTCGTCGCATTTTCTAATGCTATCATGATAGAAAGGAGCTCCACACGAAGCACGTTACCCTGACCTAGATTAGCAAAGAAAGCACCTAGAAATCCTCTCTTATTGTCTTTGGCAATGCCTCCCCTGCAACTAAATTATCTTGAACATGTTTGTCCGTGTTTATTTTAGTCCATCCCAAATTTGGTTTTCTCCAAAGAACTGTAATGATTCTCGGAGCATTTATATACTGGTTCTCAATTTACAATTTATCCAAAATATCTAACTCTATTTGACGGTACATTATCCAGCCCTTTGAGAGGGAGGAACTAATCTTAGTATGAGCCAGAATGATTCCGATTGTTTTCTGAACGCTATAGGTAGAGCTGTTGAACATCCTCTGATTTCTTGCAATCCAAATGTGGTGGTCCGTATGTGTCCAAGCTGTCAACGCCGGTGCTTAAGTTTGGGATGCCAACCTAGCATAGTCATCTGCAAAAGATCCTCAGTCATCTGTAAAAGATCCTTCCAAACATCCACGGCAAAATGACATTCAAATATGATATGGGTTGAAAAATCTGTATGTTCATGACACAAACCAAACATGGAAGCCAAATTGCAACTCCTCTTCTGAAGATTCACGTCACTAGGTAACTTTTTGTGAATAAAAGGATAGAGTAGAAGGTATAAAGTATAAACCCTTGCCAAATTAATGGATAAAGAAAATTAGTAAGAATAACTTTATTCTTACTGCTGATGCATCGGCAAACAGAAGAACTCCGGTTTGATTTGCAGAACTCACTTATTAAGCTAGATATTAGCTTCCCTGAATGAGTTTCAGCAGAAGAAGAAAATCAATAGAAGCAAATGGAAAGGTCTCTATGTTTCCTTGCTTGACCACTGTTGATGTTCAACTTACAGCCTTTCAGACTGTGAAATCGATCCATGCTATTATAAACAAATTTAGTGATTGTGCTTTTATCATTTTCATTAGAAGTTGATTTTCAGTGCTAAGTCTAACGTTTGTTGTCTTTCAACCTATCAGGTAGAAACATAATAAGAAAATAACAAACTGTAATAGCTCAAAGCTTTAACAAGGATAGTGATATACTATTTTGCATTTTCAAAAAAAAAAGTATAATGTATTAAATGATTAATGGTATAAGTGCACCAAAAATAAGTTAGATACCTCTGAGACAAAAATTACATGGAGTACTTCCTGCTAAACCAGTATCAGACACTATCTTTTTTCATGTTTTTGAACTACAATACTAGGATTGTATACAAAAATACATCCGAAACATACCTCCCAGATTCAAAATATGTATGTACATCTTAATTTTAGTTCATCATTTGGACTCAGTTGTACAGCTAATGTAGGTCTTTTGTTGGGCGTGAACTAATCGGCAAAAGAGAACTATGCAGATACAAATGATTCATTGGCCTCCATACCGCATCATGTTTCTCCATTTGTCCTTCAAATCAACCTGATAAACAAAATTTGATTCGCATTAAGAGCATAAGTAGAAAAAAGAAAATACCAATACCTTTTAATTAGACTTACTTCAGTTCTCTCTTCAAATGTATAGGCGTTAAGGATTAATTTCCAGTTTCCTCTGCCAAATCTGAAGAAGAAACAAAGGACTAAATGAGATTTTGAAATTGTAGTGAAAGTGTATATTTAATTCTATTTATATTCTCAAATGAAGCAGAAATAGTTAGGGAAAAATCATTTGAATGATAACACGGTGAGATGTGACTGTTGAGAGATGAGGAACTGACCAAATACGAAAAAACTTTGTTTCAACGAAATACACAACAAAAATTTATAGTACTTGACTAGTTAAAACAAGTGCATACTTGTTTACTCCAGTCCTTAGAGTATCCTCTTCCAATTTACTCCATTTTTTCGGTCTTCTCCTTTTTGTGATGTTTTTTGGTTCATACTTCTTCAATGGAGAAACTTTCCTCCTCCTTGGACTAGGCAAACTAAATTTACTAGCCTGATATGATGTTTCTCCTTGCAAGCCATCTATCGAATCATCCCACTACATAAAATAAACAATAATTAACGATATACTTGTTTAAAGATACATCCAAATAAAAAATGAGTGCCACGGAAAATATAAAAGGAACATGAAACATGAAAAGAAATGTCGAACAAGATGAAACCCCTAAAATCAAGACACCAGAAAACAAAACGTTACAAGTGTTAAGAAATGTAGTTGAGCCTAACTCATCCCTCCAAAACCGGCTTGTAGGATGAGGATCGCCCTCGTGTTCAAACCGTATATTGTCTGATATGGCGCTAAGACACACCTCTTCATGCCCAGGACTGCACTAGA
The DNA here is from genome assembly GCA_022829125.1 of Lathyrus tuberosus. NCBI lineage: Eukaryota > Viridiplantae > Streptophyta > Magnoliopsida > Fabales > Fabaceae > Lathyrus > Lathyrus tuberosus. Next base: position 10,016,129 of record JALAZF010000176.1, on the reverse strand, counting down.
TCTTAAACTTAACTCTGATACCATGTTAAGAAATGTGGTTGAGCCTAACTCATCTCTACAAGCCGGTTCTGTAGGGATGAGTTAGGCTCAAACTAAGAAACGACTCTTAAGAACAAACACTGTAGCAGCACCATAATGTTCCATCAAACTATTGTCTTTCAAGAGTCAAAAAACAAACCAATAGAACAAAATTTACAAAAACACAGTCAAGGTTACCTCATGAGTTTGAGCAGTACTATTTGGTTCCATCAAGCTAGGCTGATGAGCATCACTCTGATGAACAGAAGTTGTCTCATTAAGATTAGCCTCATTATTATTACTACTCTGGCAAGCTTGTGGGTTGGGCACATTTGCATCCGTACTCCGATTTTCCATTTGTGGCTCCTGATTCATGTCCTCAATTACCAAACCAGGATCCTTGGCCAAGCTTTGCAACTCCACAGAACAGCATTTAACAGATTCCCCATTCTTCGGGACCTCGTTAATTGGCAAAGACTCACCTTTGCTACAAGAGGTTGATAAATCCACTTCCTCAACATCAACCGTAGTAGTAAACTTCCCTTCAAGCTTCTCATTGTCTTTCCGAACTTCCATTGAAGAAACTAAAAAAGAGAGAAAAAAAACACCATAATGATTAAAACTACTTTCTTTGATAATTCATAATTCACAAAGTGCAAGATAGAAAAAATAAACCTTTCTCATGTTGTTTCTTCATCTGCAAGACACCCACACTCGCATCCAACTGATTCTTCGCCGCTGATTCAAGAAAAGAAGGACCTAAATTCTCCCAAGCTTCAGCCAAAAAAGCCTGCACCTTTCGAATAGCGTCTCTTCGAGTATTCGGCATAGAAGCAAGCTTCTCCATAACTTTTTCATCCAAAAGCGAATTCTCAATCTCAATTTTCCATTGTTTCAATTCATCAGATAACAGAAAACTACTTCCCTCACTCTGCATATCATGAACCCTACCCTTCCATATCCTCTTCACCGCTTTGCCGTAGCTAGGGTTTGATGTTCCCGCTTCAAGATACTTGAGAGTAGATTCAACTGCAATGCTACAGTATGCGGCTTTCATGGCAGCACTGATTGAATTTGAATTTGAATTTGAATTTGAAGAGTCGCAACAAAGTAGTAATTTTTCTAGTACCTCAAGAATTTGGAGCATACATTCTGGGATGAATGCTTCCGACAAGGCGTCTTCGAGGGTTCTAAGGATGACGGTTTTCTTGGTGCGGTGATCGGTGTGGGAGAGTGAGATTCTAGAAATTAGTTTGTTGATGATGTTTGTTTCTATGGTTGAGTTTCTAACGAGGTATTCCAAACACCAATTCCTCACTTCGCCCTCCATTTTCTTCTCTTCCAATGTTTTTCAATTTTCCCCCTTTTCTCTCTACTCGCTTACAAAAATGAGTTTTTTGAATCAAATATTTGATTTTCAATCTAATGTCTTTCAAATTTTGCACTTTAAAATTGGGTGACCAATTTAAGAGGCATTTGTTGGGTCACCCCAGGACGTGTGGGTTGGGTCTGCTCGATTGAGGGGCAGACCCCGGCACAGTCCAGAACAGGAGTCCCTCAAGTCGTTGCTCTGAGGTGTCAGGGTAATGATTTTAGGGTCAGTACTATGTCGAGGACGTGTTCTGTCGGGGAAGGGATTCTAAACGGGGAACAGTTGGTAAACCAGGTAGAAACAAATCGATCTGCACGTACTAGACTGGCCGCGGATGGGCGACGACGCGGGGAGAAGTCTGAAACGAGGTGAATGAAAAGACGTGTTGGGGAATGAAAAAATGTGTCTGGGGAAGCGTGCGCCACGTGTCACACCTCATCATTGCCTAGGGCGGCTACCCTAGGGTAGCGTAATCGATTGCCTAGGAAATCCTCGAGTCTCGTGAGGAGCCTATAAAAGGGCTCGAGTTCGTGTCAATTGCACTTTTCACCTTTTTCGCTCTCCTCTTCTTCCTATCTCTGTCGCCGCTCCACCGTCGTTTTCCGCCGTACGTCGCCGAATCTTCCGCTCCGGTCAGGCTTCAACCACCGTTCCAAGTAAGCTTCTGATCTCTTTCTTTTTCGTTTTGCTTTCTGTTGGTGGTTTTCCGGTGAACTGATGAAGTTCCCGGTAATCCCTTGAGGGTTCCGGCCGAAAACGGCGGGACGTTCCTAGGGTTCCGGTAGGTTTGGCGGAGGCTTGGGATGAATGTCCCGAGGACCCGATGAATACCCCGAGGACATGCGATGAATATCGCGGGGAAGTGAGGTGAGAGGATTGGAGACTCGAAAAGGGGACGAGGGTAACGGCCTCGGGCAGTTCGTCGTGTCCCCGAACGTTTTCTTTGCTCTCGCTGCCTTTTCACTTGATCGGCGGTGGAAAGGTGGATTTGGTCGCGGCCAACATGTTCACCTATTTCCTCTGCTTTTCAGGTAAAAAATGGTCGAGAGGCTTCCGGGGATTCTCCAGATAGACATTGAACCCGACGTCGACGGGCCCGCGCAGATCCCTAGAGAGGAGCTCGTGCGTCCGGCCGCCGAATGGACCGGCGAGGAGCCGCTAAACATAAAATTATGTTTCGCTGCCGACGACACGGACGCTTTCGCCTTCGTCGAGGACGTCCCTGAGGGCGAGCAGGCGAAGTGGACGGTCTTCCAGCTTCTAGCTTTCTTGTTTTAATGATGTTAACAAATGCATTAGATTGTAATTTGAGCGGTATCACTTCACGTGTCGGTCATGTCCGTGTTGGTCGTGTGTCTAGATGTATAAGATCTTATTCTTTCCAAAAATATATGTCCACAAGTGATCTAATAGTGTCTAGCATGTATGTCTGACTCTGGTCTGGTGAAAAATGATTCAAAAAAAAAATTGAATTTTCTTGAAAAATCTGCCTTATGCGTCGACCTCAGCAATCATGCGCTGACCTAAAAAAGGTCATGCGCTTACCCGTGGGTGATAACTCAAAAATTGACCTTTTATGCGTCGACGCATAAAGTCCACAGGTCGACGCATGACTTTGTCTTTTGCCCTTTCCACTTAACTTCGTTTCTGTTACTTTCTGTTATTTCTTTTGGTCATATTTTCTGATATAAATAGTTTTGGGTCTTCATTTTTCACATAGAACAAGAAACGTGAAAAATATATGTCAGTTCTCTCTTCATCTTCATCTTCTTCATTGTGCAAACAAACAATCACACATAATCATCTTTGTTTGTGTCGCCCATTGTTAGAAGTGATAACGTTCAGAATTTAGGAAGTGTGATCTTCATCTTCTGGGTTGAGAGTTTGGCAGGTGTTTCTTGAATCAAATCAGTTGGGTTTGTCCTCCAAGAATCGAGGAAATTTTGGGGGTTTTTGCACAAACTATTCTTTCTACAGGGATTCGGCTAGGCGAAGGTAACCGGAAATTGGCGCAACTGTTTCGGTTTAGTAGCTGTAATTAGAGGATCGTAGAAGAAGGTTTGGGTTCGAATTCTTGGAAGATTTCAATTGACCGAGTGAAGGTAACTGAAGAACGAAGTTTTCCTTCGGTTTAGTAGCGTGGGACGGTAATTGAATCAACCAAATTCGGAGCACTTGATTCACCTTGAATCAAGGGAAGAGAAAATTCTGCATCAACGATCGAAGATGTTCGGGGTTTGTATGTTCATAGTTTTCTCTTGTAACAAACAATTTGCAACAACAACATATATATATATATATATCTCAATTCCTTTTGCGGAGTTGGGGGCAGACGTACCCAAAGCGAGGACGATTGGGGAACTGCCTAATCAAATCTCGGGTGTTCTCTTTCTTTCCCTTAACTCTTTTACATTTCAGTAGTGTTCGATTTCGTAACGTTGCAAACTATCATAATTTCTGTCATGGAATAATTGTACGCTGATAAACTGTTTTTGGTTAAATCGATACAATTCGTTGAATTGTGTTTTGGAGCAGCTGCACATTATTCTCCATAGAAATTCTGTACATAGTGTGTTTACGCACACTACGTGTTTGATAATTTGTTTTCAAGCAAAATTCGAACACAGTGCTTTTAATTGTTTATCAATTAACCTCATTGGATTGGAATAAACATCAAGCAAGTGATTAATTTGTTGTCTGCGTTTGTAAGTGAAATATTCAGAACTGGATTTTTCTCCTTCATACTCATCCAAAATATATTCGTGCATATCCGATCCTTTTGGTAGAAGGTTCGTTGTAGACGATTTATCCAGCAGCGGCTTCCGTTAAACAGAATTTTTAAAACAGAATTTTGTAGTCCATTTGCGTGTAAAACTCAAGGGATCTATTTAACTCCCCCTTCTAGATCCATAGCCATCGTCTAACAAGTGGTATCACGAGCTCCGGTTCATTCTGGTGCTTCGGTAAAACTTCTTGGATCATGGCGAACGAACCTAAGGGGGCTTATAATAGAGCTCCAGTTTTTACAGGTGAAAACTACAGCTACTGGAAGGATTGTATGCGCGTTCATATTAATTCCTTAGATCGGAAGGTTTGGAACGTTATTTTAAACGGTCCCATGGCAATTACTATGACTAACGCGGAAGGCGTTGTCGTTCCTAAACCCGAAGCTCAATGGAATGAGGAGGACGAGAAAAAGTACAGTTATGATTGGAAGGCTCGTAATATGATCATCTCCTCCTTGGGAGTTGACGAGTATTATAGAGTCTCTCATTGTGAAACGGCCAAATCCATGTGGGATGCTTTACAAGTAGCTCACGAAGGCACAAATGATGTTAAGTTGGCTCGTATTAATACACTTACGCAAGAGTTTGATTTGTTTTACATGAAGCAAGGGGAAACCATTGCGGATATGCAAAAACGATTCACTCACATTATCAACAAATTGCATGTCCTTGGTAAACCAATTCCAAATGAGGTTTCTACTAATAAAATTCTGAGGTGTCTTAGCAGGGAATGGCAACCAAAGGTTACCGCTATCAAGGAGGCCAATGATCTTGCTACATTAGACCTCACAACACTCTTTGGTAAACTCGATGAGCATGAGCAAGTGCTCATTAGCTTGGATAAGTATGAGAAGAGTATAAAGAAAGAGAAGACAAAAGATACGGAAAAGAAGTCGATAGCTCTTAAGGCTTCTTGTTCAAAGTCCACACATCAAGAGCTAAGTGATGATGAAGCCAAAGATGACAAGGATGAAGAATCCGGTGATGATATGAGCTTATTTGTGAAGAGATACAATAGATACATTCACAAGAATGATATTCAGCACTCTGATAGAAATCTTGTCAAGTTCCGGAAGCAATCTAGAAGTGAAGGAAATAAAAATGGCAAAGTAAAGGGGATGTGCTACAATTGTGGAAAATCTGGGCACTACAAGCCGGATTGTCCATCCCTAAAGAAATACAAAGATAAGGATAAAGACAAGAGTCGCTCAAACAAAAAGTCCAACAAGTCTAGACGAGCGTACATCGCTTGGGAAAGCGATAGCGAGTCGGAGAAAGATGACTCCTCAAGTGACAAAAGTGAATCCGTCAACCTTTGTCTCATGGCACGTCACAACAAAGGAAAAGAGGTAAAACACTCTAAATATGAAAACTATCAAAATATGTCTCATGCTGAATTGAAAAGAGCTTTTGACACATTACACCACGAAGCTAAGGAAGCATTTCAACGCTTAGCTTCGAATAAAAGGATTTTTTCCTATTTGGAGAAAAAGGTTTCCGATTCCCAAAAGGAATTGGAAGATCTTAAAAACTCTATGGTGAATGTATCAAAAACTAATATCGATGAGGATGAATATACATGGTTTGACCTTGGGGGCTGTGGTACTTGTCACATTTGGCAAAAAGAGGTGAGAACCCTCAAAGCCAAGTTAGACAAGGCTCTCAAGCCTAAGATTACGTTTGCTATTGATCGATCACATTATCGTGAAACAATGAATAATCCGTATCAAAAATACACGTATGTGATTCGAGATAGTGATAGCAAAGGGAAACTCCAAACAAATCGTGATTGCTTATATTGTTGTAAGCCCGGTTATACTATTGCTAAGTGCCGCTTTCGGAGATATCTTGTTCCAAAGGACATTTATCAATGGCTGCCCAAGGGCAATATTGGTTTCACTTACCATAAAGGACCCAATGAGAATTGGGTACCTACTCTCCCTTGATTATTTTTGTAGTACAAAGTCTTGAGACCACCGAAAGAAGATGGGTTCTAGATAGTGGCTGCTCAAGACATATGACCGGAGACATATCTCTTTTCATCGACTTTGTGTCAAAGAAAAAGGGGTTTGTCACTTACGGAGATAACAACAAGGGACAGATTCTCGGTAAAGGTAGTATAGGTAACCCCTCATCTACTACTATCTCTGATGTACTTCTTGTGGAGGGCCTTAGACACAACCTTTTAAGCATTAGTCAACTATGCGACAAAAATTATAAAGTCTCTTTTTCAAAGGATTGTTGCGTAGTTGAAGATTGTGACAAGAAGAATGTGTTTAAGGGATTGAGGGTGAATAACGTCTATATGCTAGACTTAAACGAGGTATCATTGGATGGAGACAAGTGTCTAGTCACTATGAATGAAGATTCATGGTTGTGGCATAGACGCTTGGCTCATATCAATTTTGATTTTCTTAATAAAATTGTCTCTAAAGACCTAGTCATCGGTTTGCCCAAAATTAAATTTACAAAGGATCATCTTTGCGATGCATGCCAAATGGGGAAGCAAACAAGGATCTCTTTTAAATCTAAAAACATTGTTTCAACTATGAGACCTCTTGAGCTCCTCCATATGGATCTCTTTGGACCATCTAGGGTTAAAAGCCTAGGTGGTAACTACTATGGGTTTGTTATAGTCGATGATTTTTCTAGGTTTTGCTGGACAATTTTCTTGGCAAATAAGAGTGATACTTTTTCAGCCTTTGAACGATTTGCTAAGTTATCTCAAAACAAGTTAAACACAAACATTGGTTCAATCAGAAGTGATCATGGGGGCGAGTTTGAAAATCATTTATTTGAAGCATTTTGTGATTCCAACGGAATTGATCATAATTTTTCCGCACCACGTACTCCTCAACAAAATGGGGTAGTGGAACGTAAAAATAGAGTTTTGGAAGAACTTGGAAGGACTATGATCAATGATAGTGGATTACCAAAATACATTTGGGCAGACGCCATAAGTACGGCTTGTTACGTTTTGAATAGGGTGCTCATCCGGCCTATTCTAAACAAGACACCGTATGAGCTTTTAAAAGGGCATAAGCCAAATATCTCTCACCTTTATGTATTTGGTTGCAAATGTTTTGTGTTAAATAATGGAAAAGAGACTCTCGGCAAATTTGATGCCAAGGCTGACGAGGGTATTTTTCTTGGATACTCTCAGTCAAGTAAAGCTTATAGAATCTATAATAAAAGGTTATGTGTAGTTGAAGAGTCAGTTCATGTTTCTTTTGACGAGTCTTATCCGAGAAATGTCGAAGAAGGTAGTTCTTTTCATGGTGCAGGTGTACCTACTGAAGACATACTCAAGGACACTGATAAGGGAATTGATCAGCCTGAAGCAGTGTGTATTGAGGAGGAAAAGGATCACCAACCAGTGAAAAGTGAGGATGATCATCATACTAATGAAGATGAACTTCCTCCAGCTTGGAAGTCTTCAAAAGACCATCCAATTGACAACATTCTCGGTGATATCTCTAAGGGAGTAACTACTCGCTCTAAACTTAGTAACTTTTGTTATTACTCTGCCTTTGTCTCCCAAGTTGAACCTAAAAACTCTAAGGAAGCGTTACTCGATGAGCATTAGTATCTATCAATGCAAGATGAACTAAATCAATTCTGGAGAAATGAGGTTTGGGACCTTGTCCCCCCTCCGCGAGATCATCGAGTAATAGGCACCCGATGGGTGTTTAGGAATAAACTTGATGAAAATGGGGTAATAACGCGTAACAAAGCTAGGCTTGTAGCGCAAGGCTATAACCAAGAGGAAGGAATCGACTATGAGGAAACTTATGTGTCGGTTGCCCGACTCGAGGCCATACACCTTCTACTTGCCTACGCTTGCACAAAGAACTTTAAATTATTCCAAATGGATGTTAAAAGTGCATTCCTTAACGGGTATATAAATGAAGAGGTGTATGTAGCCCAACCTCCAGGTTTTGAATCACATGAATATCCTGATCATGTCTATAAACTTAAGCGAGCTTTATACGGACTTAAACAAGCCCCTAGGGCTTGGTATGAACGTCTAAGCAAATTTCTACTTGATCAAGGGTATTCAAGATGAAAGGTTGACACAACCCTCTTTATTAAACGTCAAGGAAAACACTTAATTTTGGTACAAATTTATGTCGACGATATTATATTTGGGTCTACTAACATGACCTTGGTCAAGGAGTTTTCTAATTTGATGCATGGGGGAGTTTGAAATGAGCATGATGGGGGAGCTAAACTATTTCCTCGGATTGCAAATCAAACAACTTGAAGAGGGCACATTCGTGAGTCAAACGAAATATTGTCTTGAGTTACTAAAACGTTTTGAAATGCTGAACTACAAAGCAATAGATACTCCTATGCCTACTAGTGCTAACCTCGATCGTGACGAAAAGGGTAAGGATGTTGAGGTAAAGAAGTACCGAGGTATGATAGGATCTCTTCTTTATCTTACCGCATCACGTCCTGATATAATGTTTAGTGTATGCATATGTGCAAGGTATCAGGCACATCCCAAGGAATCCCACCTGAAGGCAGTTAAGCGCATACTTCGATACCTATCTGGTACTCCAAAGTATGGGCTGTGGTATTCCAAAGGAGGTGCTTGTTCTTTAGTTGGCTACTCCGACTCCGACTTTGCCGGGTGCAAGTTGGATAGGAAAAGTACTAGTGGCACGTGTCACTTTTTTGCAAACTCCTTGGTGAGTTGGCACAGCAAGAAACAGGTTTCCGTTGCTTTGTCAATAGCCGAGGCGGAATATGTTGCCGCCGGTAGTTGTTGTGCTCAAGTCTTATGGCTTAAACAACAATGACTCGATTTCAACTTAAAACTTGAACGTATTCCAATTTTGTACGATAACACTAGTGCGATTAATCTAACTAAGAACCCTGTACTACATTCACGCACCAAGCATATCGAAATACGCCATCATTTTCTTAGGGATCATGTAGAGAAAGGTGATGTTATCATTGAGCATGTTGACACTAAGAATCAACTTGCTGATATATTCACAAAACCATTAGCTACAGAGCCTTTCTTTCATATCCTTAGGGAACTTGGCATTCTCGATATCTCGGATCGTGCATAACATCTTTTAGAATTATGATCTTCACACACACACACACACACATATATATATATATATGTGTATGTATATGCTTGTGTTATTTTACTAACAATGCAAAAAGAAATTCATTCATATGTGAGGGATCTCTCCGTCATGACGTTCAAGGTAATATCGTTCCAACTTATAGAGGTTAATCAACATTTTGTGCCATGTTACTTACTCTAATCTTGATGTTTATTTCATTTTGAGCACTTATCATTCATGTGAATGTTTGGTTCTGTGTGTATATGTGTATTTATCTGCTTGAAACAAGAATTTTGCAAAAATCTCACTTTTTCACTTCCATGCGTCGACGCCTGATTTCATGCGCTGACCCATTAAACTCACGGGTAAGCGCATAGCCACATGGTCAAGTAATTTTAAATTTTTCAGGAAGCATGCACCGACGCACAAGGTTTACAGGTCGACGCGTGAAGAATTCGTTCAGACTTCTTTATGTTTCTGGGTTGCGTGCGCCGACCTATAAATGCTTTACCTTCCCTATGTTTTCTCATTGCACATTAAACTATGATTATTGCATGTCATCTAATTAGCTTTTGTGGTCAATCTCTCCCTATTCTACTCCTTTAAACCTCATTAATCTCAGTAAATCTCCACTAAACCCTTATCAAAACCCTAATAATTAGCAAAGGGGGGGAGGCTCTATATATCTACTGCAAAGCATTCAAAGGATTTCACACATCTTCTCTTCTACCTCTGCAACTATCAAGTTTGAGAATCTTCCATGAACCCTTTTTCAACAATGGCTTCTAGAAGAAAGGCTGGTACAAGAGGAGGAAGAGGATCCACATCACAACAAGGACCAATAAGAAGCTCATCCTCACAACGGGTAACATTTGAATCTTTAATTTCTGAAAGGTTAGCCACTCCGTTTGCGGAAATATTTTCTAAACGGGCTGTTATTAGACAACATGGATTTTATCCGTTGATGGGTCAAGATTTTCACATTCCTGAAATTTCTGAACTCATCAACTTTCAAAATCTGAATGAATTTGTTGAATGTGATGACAAGTACAGTGAAGACTTGACTAGGCTGTTCTATTGTGGATTGAAAGGAAAATTTCGTGGAGCTGAATTTAAATTCTCTATGAATAATACAGAATGTCAGGTGACAAACGATGTATGGTCTACATTGTTAGTGTTGGAAACTGATGAAAATCTCCCAAAGGTTACTGATAACACCTTTGTTCAGGGCTATGAATTCAAAACTGCTCTGAATTCAATGTTGAGGGAACCATATCCAGCTGAGTTTGTGGCAAGTGAAGCATTTCCTAAGAGTGTCACCACAGGTCACTTGAAATTTAAGGAACGTATTCTTCAGTGGATCGCTGCTCGCATCTTGAGGCCTAAGAAAGGAGGCCTCTCAAGAGTTGAACAAGCAGAGGTACATCTCATCTACATCCTGAGGGAAAAGATTAAAATCAACTGGCCTTACTACTTTGCTTCTAGAATGTTTACAACTCGCAGCTCTAGAAAGTTTTTAGCACTTGGATATGCATCTGCTGTGGCAAATTTTCTGAATCACTTTGACATTCCTATTCCACAGATTTTTCATATTCACATTACTGCTAAACAACAGTTTCTGGCTAGAACTTTGTCCATGATGGGTTACTATTGGAACTCACGTGAGCGAAGGTTCATCTATAGACCAAGAGCTACCCATCCTGAACCTGTCCATCTTGAAGCAAGTGAGGATGAAAGAAGTCAAGGTAATGCAGATCATGTTGGTAATGATGAAAATGTGGTGATACAGGAAGACGTTGTCATGCAAGACAATCCACCAGAAGAAGAAGCCAATCAAGAAGACAATGAGGCATGGATGGGATATCAACCAGAAGAATCCTATGCCAATCAAGGTTGGGGTCAGTGGCAACAAAACTGCTGGACCAACCTTGGTGCTGCATACGTTACTCCATCCCATGATGAGGACTCTGAATGGCAGCTTCTAGATAATTTTTCTCCTCCAACTCCGCCGTCTCAGCATAATCAACAAACCAATGATGAAATTTTGGCAAGACTGACTGAGTTGTCTCTGCAACATCAAGAATTTCAAGCACAGTAGGAAACTCGATACCTGACTCAGCAGGAACAACTCACAAACCTGTCCAACCAAATATCATCTCATGCCACCAACTTCAACAATTTTGCAAATGCTGCTATGAATAGGTTCAATCAAATGGATGCAAATCTGACCCAGCAAAATCAAAATTTAGCCAACAGCCTTGGTAACCTCAATAGCGCCTTGATTGACCTTAACCTTCAACTAGAGGAGCTTCCACCACCAAGTCAATACCACAGGGGACGAGGTTATCCATTCAGGGGGAGGAGACCATAAATCTTAGGGCATCATGTTAAGTTGTGCATGAATGTGTGTTTTGTTGTCTACTTTCTGTTATGTTGACATGTACTAAACTTTTCTGTCACGATTTGAATTTTCTGAAGTGAATGTTTTGCTTTAATATCGTTGTTCCGTATTTAATCATTACTTGTTTACATTAGCGGTATCATATGTGGATACTGGTAATTGTTTTTGTTGTTGCAAATATTTGATGATCCACTACATACTTTCATATGCTATTTTGACCACTGTTCTCTCCTCTTTTTGATGTTGTCAAATGGGGAGAAGAATGAATACATACAAGCTACAGAAACGTTAAAGTGTTAAAGACAGGGGGAGCATTGATCATCTCAAATTACATCTCTCGTAACAATCAAGGAAGTGTTGCCATCATCAAAAAGGGGGAGTATGTGAGGGATACCCTTCTAGCTTTCTTGTTTTAATGATGTTAACAAATGCATTAGATTGTAATTTGAGCGGTATCACTTCACGTGTCGGTCATGTCCGTGTTGGTCGTGTGTCTAGATGTATAAGATCTTATTCTTTCCAAAAATATATGTCCACAAGTGATCTAATAGTGTCTAGCATGTATGTCTGACTCTGGTCTGGTGAAAAATGATTCAAAAAAAAAATTGAATTTTCTTGAAAAATCTGCCTTATGCGTCGACCTCAGCAATCATGCGCTGACCTCAAAAAGGTCATGCGCTTACCCGTGGGTGATAACTCAAAAATTGACCTTTTATGCGTCGACGCATAAAGTCCACAGGTCGACGCATGACTTTGTCTTTTGCCCTTTCCACTTAACTTCGTTTCTGTTACTTTCTGTTATCTCTTTTGGTCATATTTTCTGATATAAATAGTTTTGGGTCTTCATTTTTCACATAGAACAAGAAACGTGAAAAATATATGTCAGTTCTCTCTTCATCTTCATCTTCTTCATTGTGCAAAGAAACAATCACACATAATCATCTTTGTTTGTGTCGCCCATTGTTAGAAGTGATAACGTTCAGAATTTAGGAAGTGTGATCTTCATCTTCTGGGTTGAGAGTTTGGCAGGTGTTTCTTGAATCAAATCAGTTGGGTTTGTCCTCCAAGAATCGAGGAGATTTTGGGGGTTTTTGCACAAACTGTTCTTTCTACAGGGATTCGGCTGGGCGAAGGTAACCGGAAATTGGCGCAACTGTTTCGGTTTAGTAGATGTAATCAGAGGATCGTAGAAGAAGGTTTGGGTTCGAATTCTTGGAAGATTTCAATTGACCGAGTGAAGGTAACTGAAGAATGAAGTTTTCCTTCGGTTTAGTAGCGTGGGACGGTAATTGAATCAACCAAATTCGGAGCACTTGATTCACCTTGAATCAAGGGAAGAGAAAATTTTGCATCAACGATCGAAGACGTTCGGGGTTTGTATGTTCATAGTTTTCTCTTGTAACAAACAATTTGCAACAGCAACATATATATATATATATCTTAATTCCTTTTGCGGAGTTGGGGGCAGACGTACCCAAAGCGATGACGATTGGGGAACTGCCTAATCAAATATCGGGTGTTCTCTTTCTTTCCCTTAACTCTTTTACATTTCAGTAGTGTTCGATTTCGTACGTTGCAAACTATCATAATTTCTATCGTGGAATAATTGTACGCTGATAAACTATTTTTGGTTAAATCGATACAATTCGTTGAATTGTGGTCTGGAGCAGTTGCACATTATTCTCCATAGAAATTCTGCACATAGTGTGTTTACACACACTACGTGTTTGATAATTTGTTTTCAAGCAAAATTCGAACACAGTGCTTTTAATTGTTTATCAATTAACCTCATTGGATTGGAATAAACATCAAGCAAGTGATTAATTTATTGTCTGCGTTTGTAAGTGAAATATTCAGAACTGAATTTTTCTCCTTCATACTCATCCAAAATATATTCGTGCATATCCGATCCTTTTGGTAGAAGGTTCGTTGTAGACGATTTATCCAGCAGCGGCTTCCGTTAAACAGAATTTTTAAAACAGAATTTTGTAGTCCATTTGCGTGTAAAACTCAAGGGATCTATTCAACCCCCCTTCTAGATCCATAGCCATCGTCTAACAGAAAATACATCCTCGACCCACGAGGAAGGGTTGTAACCTCTCCCCGTTACATAAACACCAGGGGTCTCCTTGAGTGCAAGTCTCCCGATGAGGCCAAAAGGTTCTTAGGTAGGAGCTCCTCGTCCTGTTCGGGCGTCCGTTTATTTTTGTTTCTTTGTGCTAACTTTTTTCATGTTTTCTCTTGCAGCTCAAATGTCGAACGCCACCGAGCGCATCCTGAAGTTGGCCGCTGAACGGGCACCTAAGCGAACCAAGAACCGCGTTCAGGATGTTATTCAGGTTGCGGCGTCGACTGGGACGACGAGTGGCTCGGCCTCTCCACAGTGTAGCCAGTCTCCTCCTCCGGAGGGCACCCCAGCCAAGAAAACGAGGACCGAGGGACCTGTCCTCGTGGATCTCGTGGACCCTACCTCACCGGAGAAGTTTCTAATGCCCGCCTGGCACCTTCCGCTTCAATGCACTTTTGTTTAACTGCTCGTGTGCTGTTTGTATGTTTTTAATTGTGTGTGATGTTATTGCATTTGCTATACTTTGTTTATTTTTGTCTAAGTAATAGAGATTTTGGGGCTTGCTCGACTTCGATAATCCTCGACTGCGCAGAGAGCTGGTCGAGTGGCCGGGGGTGTATCCCGACCTTCAACGAGGCTAAGAGTTCAGTCGAGGTCTTAGCTTCGCGGCGTGAACTTCCCATCGCGAGCTGGGTGTTCTTCCTAATCGATACGACGACGAAGGAGCTCGATCGAGGTGTCCTCGTCGGACCAAAGTGCTCGCACACACACAACGCGGCCCTTGATCATCGTGTTCTGTATAGGAGTCCCGCGCTTGTACCCTAGCGCGTCCCCGTAACCGCGATGCTGGTGTGTCGCGGGCAGTGTTTAACTGTAGTACTGTTTGAGCTTCTCAGCGTTCCATGGTCGAGCAAGTTCCTCCCCGTGCAGATTTTCGAGGAAGTAGGCTCCTGTCCTCGTTTTCGCACGGACGCGGTACGGGCCCTCCCAGTTCGCGACGAGTTTGCCTTCTCGCAAGTCTTTCTGGTTCCTTCGTAGGACGAGGGTGCCCACCTGAAAATCACGTTTGATAACTTTGTCGTTATAACGTAGTGTTATTTTTTGTTTAAGTGAAGCTTCTCAGAGGGAAGCGCCCGAACGTGTCTCCTCGACGAAATCGAGTTCTTCCCTCAGGGTGTCGTTGTTCGCGTCCCCGTCGAGGGGGGCTTCTGTCCTCCTGGAGGGTTCTCTGATTTCCACGGGAATCACCGCTTCCGTTCTGTAGGTCAGACGAAAGGGGGTCTCCCTGGTCGTGGAATGTGGGGTCGTTCGGTAGGCCCAGAGGACGTTGTGCAGCTCCTCGACCCATCGTTGTTTGGCATCGCCTAATCGACGTTTCAATCCTCGGAGGATTACCCTGTTCGCCGCTTCAGCCTGCCCATTCGTTTGAAGGTGCTCGACCGACGTGAAGTGCTGCTTCGTGCCTAGTTTGGTGACGAAGTCTTGGAAGTTCCTGTCGGTGAACTGTGTTTCGTTGTCGGTGACAATGGCTTGAGGCACGCCGAATCGGGCGAGGATGTTTCTTTTGTAAAAACGCAGTGTGTTGAAGGCTGTGATTTTGGCCAATGTTTCCGCCTCGATCCACTTCGTAAAGTAGTCTACTCCGACGATGAGGTACTTGTTTTGATATGATCCTATAACGAAAGGTCCAAGGATGTCCATTCCCCACCATGCAAATAGCCACGGGGAAGACAGCATTTTTGAGCTCACTAGGAGGAGCGAGGTGCATGTCCTCATGTCGCTGACATCTATCGCACTTCTTAATGTGTTCCTTGGCGTCCTATTGCATGGTAGGCCAGTAATACCCCGCTCGAAGTGCTTTACGGGCTAACGATCGCCCGTCGAGGTGCTGCGCATTGATTCCCTCGTGGATTTCCTGGAGGATGCCAGGGACCCTGTTCTCCTCGACGCATCTGAGGAGAGGGATGGCAAACCCTTGCCTGTATAGCTTGTCTTCGACTACCGTGTATGAGCACGCCCGCCGCTTTACCATCCCCGCCTCCTTGGGATCTTCAGGCAGTCTGCCCGTCGTAAGGTACTCGTACACCGAGGTCATCCAGCAATTGCTGTCCCCAATGGCGTTCACGTCCGTCGCTGGAACGGGTTTGTCAATGCTCGGGAGGGAAAGCACTTCCTGTATGACGGATTTATTTCTGCCCTTCTTCTTTGTGCTTGCCAATTTGGACAGGACATCTGCTCGGGCATTGTGCTCGCGAGGGATGTGGCTTACTTCCGTAGAGGTGAATTTTTTCATCTTTTATTTCACCAGGGTCAAGTATTCGATGAGGCTGTTGTTCTTGGCCTGGTACTCTCCTCGGACTTGCGAGGCCACGAGCTGGGAGTCGGTGAAGATTTTGACCTCTTGGCGCCGAGGTCCTCGGTCAGCCGAAGCCCGGTGAGGAAAGCCTCGTACTCTACTTGGTTGTTCGACGTCGGGAAGGATAGTTCGAGGGATACCTCGATCAGGATGCCTTCCTCATTTTCGAGGATTATGCCTGCCCCGCTTCCCTTCGGGCTAGATGCTCCGTCGATATAGATCGTCCATTTTTGGGATCCGTTGGTCGAAGGTTCTAGGACGGTCATCTCTGCCACAAAGTCGGCCAATACCTGAGCCTTCAGGGCCTTCCTTCCCTCGTATTGGATGTCAAACTCGGCGAGTTTGAGCGACCACTTGAGAATCCTCCCCGCCATATCTGGTCGTCCAAGAAGTTGCCTTATGGGTTGTTCGGTCCTTACGATGACATTGTGGGTTAGGAAGTAATGGCGTAGCCTCCTGGCCGCAGTGACGAGGGCAAGGGCGACTTTCTCTATCTGCTGATACCTGAGCTCGAGGCCTTGGAGGGCTTTGCTTGTGAAGTAAATCAGTTTCTACCCGTCTAGGGTTTCCCGAATGAGGACAACGCTGACCGCTTCACTCGTGATTGCAAGATACAAGAAAAGTGTCTCCCCGCTCTTGGGCCGTGAGAGGACCGGGGGTTGCGATAGGACTTATTTTAGGTGGAGGAGCGCCTGCTCGCATTCCTCGCTCCACTCAAACGTCGCTTTTTGTTGAAGAAGTTTGAAAAATGGGAGTGCGTATTGCACAGACTTGGCGACGAAGCGGGAGAGGGTGGTGAGCATCCCGTTCAATGACTGTATCGACTTATTCGAGTCCGGAGTAGGGATCTCGGAGAAAGCTCTACACTTGTCTGGGTTGGCTTCGATTCCTCGCTCTGTGAGGTAGAAGCCGAGGAACTTACCTGCCCGAACGCCGAAGGTGCATTTGTCGGGGTTGAACCTCATGTGGCATCTCCTTGCCGTGTAGAACACCTTCTTGAGGTGCGCGGCGTGGTCGACTTCTTCCGCGGATTTGACGATCATGTCGTCGATATAGACCTCGAGCATGTCGCCGATTTCAGCCCAGAAAACCTTGTTTATCATCCGTTGGTAGGTCGCCCCGACGTTCTTCAGGCCGAAGGGCATTATGTTGTAGTAGTAATTTCCCGACTCGGTCATGAAAGCCGTGTGCTGTTTATCGGCCTTATCCATGGGAATTTGTTTGTATCCTGAGTAGGCCTCCATGAAGGACAACAGTTTGTAACCTGTAGAATTGTCGACCAGCTGGTCGATGTTAGGCAAAGGATAACAGTCTTTCAGGCAAGCCCGGTTAAGATCAGTATAGTCAACACACATCTTCCATTTTCCATTATTATTTTTGACGAGTACAACGTTGGACAGCCAGGTTGTGTACCTGGCCTCCGAAATAAAATTTGCCTCTAGGAGGTCTTTTACAGCTTTTTTGGCAGCCTCCGCATTTTCGGGAGACTGCTTACGCCTACGTTGAGCTATGGCCCTAGTGGCTGGATCTACTGTGAGCTGATGGCAAGCCACCTCGGGGTCAAGGCCAGGCATCTCGGAGGCGCTCCATACAAACAGATCAGCATTTTCCCGAGACATGCCTTCAGCTGCTCCTTCGCCAGGTCGGGGATCCCCGTGCCAATCTTCACGTTACAGTCTGGATCTTCCCCGAGGGCTACGAGCTCAAAGTCTCTGTCTAGGATGGGGCGCATTGGGTGGAGAGGCCGCCCGTTGTTTTCCGCCTGGAGGTCGAGGTCTTCTGCCCCGTCTTCATCGGGTTCGCCCGGGAACCTGCTGTCGAGGTCGACCACGTTGACGGGCGGTAGAGGTCTCTGTACGGTGTCCATGGATGGCTTTGCTCCGGTCTTGGGCTTGTTGCCGATGGAAATCATGCCTTTGATCGCAGCGTCGAAGCACCTCCTGGCCACGTCTATGTCCCTGTGCATCGTAACCACACGTCCCCGGGTCGTGTAGTACTTCATCTTGAGGTGGACCGTTGATGGCACTGCTGTGAGTTCGGCCAAGGTGGTCCTCCCGAGGATGCAGTTGTAGAGGGATGGACATTCGACCACCAGGAAGCGGGTCTTCACTTGTCGGGCAATGTCTTCGGCCCCGAATGTGACCATCAGCTCAACGTAGCCCCATGGTCTGGTGGTGGTGCCGTTGAACCCCTGCAGATCTGAACCGATGTACGGGGTCAGATGTCTCTCATCGAGCTGGAGAATCCCAAACAGATGAGCGTACATGATGTCGACCGAACTGCCTTGGTCGACAAGGATCCTTCGAACGTCAAAATTCGCCATCTGTGCCCTGACCAGGAGGAGGATAGTGGCGTTGGGTGCTCCACCGGGGAGCTCTTCGAGGTAGAAGATGATAGGGTTTGATTTCCCTTGCACCTTCTCGAGAGTAGTGGTCTTCGCCGATGTTGCGGAATCCAGCTCGTCAAACTTCCGCTTGATCGACCCAACGGACAATTTCTCGTAGCCTCCCCCATAGATTACCATTGTCTTGGGGAAGCCTTCCCACGTGCTCCGGGCAGCGACGGGGTCCTCGTGGGGGAAGTTCGCCCACATGTTACGAACTGCTTCTTGGCCCTCAACGCCTTCGGGGATAAAGAAGTCTTCAGGTCGAGTGACGCTAAGGGCGACCTGAAGCCGACTCTCGTCGGGAGGAGGTGTCGTTTCCTCGACGTTTTGGGCTTCCCGGGAACTTGGTCGAGGAGTGTCACTCTTCTGGGCGTACTTCTTTAAGTGCCCTTCCTTGATCAGGATCTCAATTGCATCTTTGAGATGGATGCAGTCTTCTGTGACATGTCCGTGGCTCTGGTGGAACCTCCAGTACTTTGAATTGTCCGTGTTTGATTTGGGGGTAGTCGGCTTCAGAAAATGGACGCCTCCTTTCATAAATTCCGAGTTCTGGCACTCAGAAAGGATTCGCACGCGGGGAGCGTTGAGCGGGGTGTATTCCGTGAGCCGGCCAGCTAGTCCGCGCGGTTCACGAGGATCCCGGGGGCGATTTTCTTTCTTTCTTTCTCCTCCTCGCCGGGGAGGAGAGTCTTTTCTGTGGCCGCGGGGGCCTTCCTTGCGTCTCGACTCAAGGGCGATCTGCACTGCCTCCGACTCCTCGAGCTCGATGTACGATTGAGCTTGTTGGAGGAGGTCCTCCAGATGGCGAGGTCTGCGGAGGCCCGCGGACTTAGCAAAATCATATCCAAAACGTAGTCCATGGATGATTAAATACTTCTTCATGTTGTCGGTCGTAAGAACCTCGACAACTTCTTTGTTAAATCTCTCAATGTAGTTCCGGAGAGATTCGTTCTTCCCCTGGAAGATGCTCTCTAGGGCAGCCTCCGTCTTCGGGTGTCGACGAGACGCAGTAAAGTGTTTGGTGAAGCATTGTCTTAGTTGCTTCTAGGATGTGATCGACCCGGATGCCAGACCCTTGTACCACGTCATGGCGCCCTTCCGCAAGGTGGTGGGGAAAAGCCTGCACTTAATGGCCCCCCTGACGTTCCTGAAGTCGAGCATGGCTTCAAAACTTTCGACGT
Source organism: Lathyrus tuberosus (assembly GCA_022829125.1). NCBI lineage: Eukaryota > Viridiplantae > Streptophyta > Magnoliopsida > Fabales > Fabaceae > Lathyrus > Lathyrus tuberosus. The sequence goes on along the minus strand of JALAZF010000176.1, from coordinate 9,996,477 downwards.
GATCGTCGAGGTCGGCCAGGCCGTCGTAGGTTCCCAGCGGCGGGGGTTTCTCCATGCCCACAGGAATTGGGGTGTTCATGATCTCCCGTAATAGAGGGGTCCTCTGGTCGTCGTCGTCGCTTCTGGCGGGGGACCTCGAAGTGGATCGGTGATGCTGTTGAGGGGAATTCCTCGAACGGTTCCTTGGCCTCTTCTCGGTGGTTTTGGACTTCTTGGTAGTGGAGGGTCGGGGTTTCTTCCGAGGCGGGGAACGATGGCATTTATAGGAGATCGCCGATTAGGGGGTTCAAGGCGTGGACGAAGGCCCTCGCGCACCGGCGAGGGGGTTCGAGATTCTTCGGATGGGGTCCTTCGCGGGGAAGGAGAACGGCGAGGTGAAGGTGGACGACGATGTCTTCGCGGGGAAGATCGTTGTGTCCGCCCTCGCTCTAGTGCTTCAATTATGAGATTCTGGTGTGCGATCAGCTGGTTGGTCTGATTGACCAAGGCAAATAGGGCCACGGTGCTCGAATCTGCATTGGGCGGGGGAGCAACTGGCTGAAAGACAGCTTGCTGGTCATCCTGGTGGGCGGCGTCGTAAGCCATGTCTTGGGGGTCCGGGGAGGCGGTCTGCCCGTCCCTGACGTCACCTTCTTCGACGTTGAGGGCGGTAGCGTCCTCATGGTGGTTTCCGTTCTCGAGTTGCGCGAGGACGGTGTCCAGAGCTTTGTTAGCAGACGGGTTGTTGGCCATGCTGGTGATGAACGAGAGGATTGCTTTGGTTTATCGGAGGAAAAACAGGGAAGCAAAGGTTCCCACAGACTGCGCCACTGATCGTACCTGGATCAGACAGTTGTTCAGTGGCCAGCAATTCCGTATGGACTTCAGCTCCGGTGAGGTTGAAAGACGGCGGGGGGGTGTACCTGCAAGGTACTCCGACACTAAAGTAAGATAACGGTCAGAGAGAGGCAAGTACAGAAGAAGGTTAGAGTGTATGAGATTGCGTAACCTGGCCCTCTCAAGTGAGAGGGTATTTATAGAGAGCCCCCAGCGCGGGGCCAACGGTCACTAGCACTGGGCTAGATTACGAGGCCCAATCCAAGTAACTGCCAGGGCTTACGTGGCGTAGTGAAGACCAGCACGTGGTCTTCGCCCTGGGGTAACCGTTCCTAGATCTCCGGAATTAGGGCAGACCGATTCCATTGGGAGTGGGTGGTTACATGAGAACGTGTCCTCGCAGGGAGGAGTCTTGCGTGTCGGGGAGAGACGTGTCCTCGTGGGGAGGAGCACCTGAGCGTAGAGGAGGAGCGAGCCCGGAGAGGCTTAGTGACTATGCCCGATGCTCTATGTCGTGTGTGCCCAAACACCGTCGAGGTGTGGCATGTGCCCGGCACTGTTGAGGTGGGGTGTGTGCTCGACAATGGTCGTGCTAAGAGGCCTTTGTTGGGCCACCCCAGGACGTGTGAGTTGGGCCTGCTCGATTGAGGGGCAGACCCCGGCCCAGTCCAGAACAGGTAATATTGTAATTTACACAACCTTTGCAATTGAAGGATTTGAAGGAATAATTGAAGGCATGAGTTATTTATGTGATTATTTCATTCTTTCTCTAGTTTAATTTGAAAATTACATTGAGTTCTATTTCAACCAATGCCATTCCTTTATTGAAGTTTATGAGTTAGATCTCGAATTATTTTATTTTCCAAAGTGACAAACTTGTTATAATTGGTATCAGGACCTAGGACATATATAACTATTTGCAAAGATTTGATGAGCGTATTTAACAATTTCATCTCCAACGAACTTTTGAATGGTTGCAATTTATACCATGTTATGTGCTCAAACTGACTAGAGCATCCAAAATTCTAACGGTCCTCACAACAGTGATGGTCATCGTATCTTAACTAAATTACCAAAATTACTTGCATATTCAAGACAAAGTTTATTTGGTTCAAGAATAAGAATGTTTGAGATAGGCTATATAAATGTGATCAATTTTTTCTTTTGGACGAAACTCCAACTATTTTCATGCTCATATTAGATTCTATTCGTCTTGGCGAGTTAGCCTTATAGTGCCATTTGAACTATATAAATAAGTTTGATATTTATCTGACATTGCACTAATACATCACAGACGTTACGACACAATTTGAAAACATGTATGAAGACCCCCTCCCTTTTTTCTTATCTTCTCTAAATCAACACATGTTCAGAAAGTTTGAGATTATGTAGATAAGTTTGAGCTTTCTCTTACACATGTATCTTTAATTTTTAAACACTCCTTAAGCATTTTCTAGCTAGTTTAGAGCACAACTCCTAAATGAATGTTAAAATGTGTCAAACCCCCCCCCCCCCCCTATAACTCAAGCTGCTAATTTAGAAAAATTCCATGAAGCTTCTAAATAGTTTACCCTTAAAACCATTAACATGATCAACAATAAACTTTTCAAAACATTATCCCCAACAACCAACAATCCTCTGCACATACCTAGAAACAGGTATTCACAAGCACAAACCATTCTTATTGTGTTGAAATGTCGAATAGACAAACATATATGCTTTGGGATGAGACTTTTCCTCCAAGTTACCATCTAAAACACCAAATATCTTAAATAGTGGTCTTAAAATTGTATATGGAAGAACCGAAAGAAGAATAAACAATAGTAGAATTTGATAGTTTTATCATTATTCATGTCTGTCATTCCCTAATTTTTACCCCTAAGATCCCACTTCATTTTCATCATTTTCATAGCATCAAGCATTTTTTATGTGTGTCTCTTATGCATCACCAACCTCATTGAAAATACCAAAAAAATGTATCTTGTTTGTTTTGTCTTGGAATTAGGGTTTTGCATCAAGAGGGTCAAGTAGCTGATCAATCAAGGTTTGGAATAATCCTTAACACTTCTAGTTCTCATATTCATCCATGAGTGATCAAGAGCTTCCCTTCATCATCAATCAAGTTTGAGATTGCATCAATTCAAGATCCTCAAGTCTCAATTCCTCAAGTGCACCAAATTAGGGTTTTGGTCAAAGTCAACTTGATATTGACTTTTTTACCACAACATTATCCCATGCTTTGGAACATGATTCAAGACCCTAATTTTCACCTTTAAAGGCTCATCACATGATCTAACTAGCTCAAGAAGTTTGATTCATTGACAATTGCAAGATTTGAATTCATCTGATACAAGTCAACAGTTGCTCAAAGTCAAAGTTTAACTTTTGACATTTTGGTCAAACATGATTTCCTCAATTCAACAATCATGAAAATATGGGAAATAATTGAATTGGATTAATTAATCAAGAAAATCACAAAAAAAGATCAAAGTTGTCAAATTTGAAGAACTTAGAATTTTTCTAAGTACAAAAATTCATGATCAATTGACCAACTTTCCAAGTCCATGGTTTTTTATTCAAGCATCCAATTGAAACACTTGAAGGTTCCTCTTAAAAATGGCATTTGATACTACAAGTTGGCGAAAATTGGGAGCCAAAAGCTTTCTTGAAGTGGAAGAAATTAATGTTAAAAATTAGGGTTCCAAGTTGTGTGAATTTCCAAGCACTTGGAAATTTTTCTAAGTTTTTAACCTTGTCAAGTGCATGACTTTGTAGATTCTTTGTGAACAATTCAAGCCACCACTTTTGATGCTTGAGGGATGTAATTAAATATCACATTTCATACTTCATCTTAGTGGAAAATTTGGTCCAAAAAGCTTTTTCCAATTGAGAAATATTGATGATCAAAGTTGAGGTTTTATCATGATGACCAATTACAAATGAACCAGAATTTTTCTAAGTATTTGAACTCAGTTTGGTCACACGAATTTGGAGTCACTTTTGGGCACTTTCTAAGCATTTCCAAGACTTGTGATCAACTTGACACTTGTTCCTCTCCATGAAATCTTCAGAATGGTACCAAATCCATGGGAGATTGATCTTCATTTAAAGGATTAAAACTGGATCCAATGTGCCACTTTAAAGTACTTTGTGCATAATGTAAAAAGTTGTTTTTGACCATGAGACTTATTCCATAAGATAAGAGTTTGATCTACAACACAAGATGGCTTATACAACCAAGAAAATGTCAACCCTTGCAGCCACACTAGAAAGCAATACCTACTTGTACCTTTCACCATCTTTTTGGACATAAAGCAATATCCATTGAACAATGAATTCACTTTATCCCAAACTTGTTTCCTCTGCTGCAGATCAAACCTCTACATAAGGAGCCTCATATCAGATAAAAAATACAACAAGAAGCACTAAAGCATCAGAAACTCATTGCACCAAAATCTCAAAACTTCATTGTTGTCCAAGAAACCAAACTTTCGAGTTTATCTTTTTGTCATACCCCAAATTTTGACCACTAAGATTTCCCATCATTGTGCAAATCATAATCACAATATGGATGTACTTTCATGCCTCATCAATCTCCTCAGAGATGTTTGAGCATTCACCACAATCAAGGACTAGGGCTTCAAGCCCTCTCAGAGCACTTGGACAAATGATCAATCAAGAAATGACATGATCTTTAACTTGTCTAGTCTCTCAAACACCTACAAAGGATAAAAAGGACTCCCATATCAAAAATCAAGCACAAGGTTGCAGCATTCCAAGTGGATCAAGCCTCAAGATCGTCAGTGTCACCAAATTAGGGTTTTGGTCGACTGAGGCCTCTAGATGGAAATTTTACTCTGGGCATGATCCATTGCTTCAAAGCACAACTCAAGATATTCCAAGTGACCTCATGGACCTAATCATCAAGTCAATTTAACCTCAGGGGATGCATTTACCCAAAAATCAGGAATTAGGGTTTCTTGACCTAATTCACCCCTAAGTTAACTTTTGGGGCAAAACATGAGCCAAGACCTCAAGACATGATTTGAGGATCTCCAATACACTACATGGATCCATTTGTAACAATGGATTGATCCAAGAAGCTTGATCTACAAGTTTTAATTTCATCTGGACCACAATTAGGGTTTTGAGGAAAAAGTCAACTGTACCTTTGACTTTTGACCCAGACATGCTCCCAAACCTTGGGACATGATTCAATACACCCTATAACACCTATGGAATATATCCATTAGGTTTGATTTAGGTCAAGGACTTGATTTCACAAAGGATCGCACAGTTTGGATTTCATTCGATAAAAAGTCAACTGTGCACAAAATCAAGTTTGACTTTTTGGAATTTTTCATAGTTATGGTTCATTGAACCTAAAAAAATGTTAATATGTGATTTTAATCATCATTCATCAAGAAAAATCAAAGAAAATGAGTTAACTTGTAAAAGGGGTAACCATAAAAAACTTAGAATTTTTCTAAGTTATGGAACAAAGTGGTTAGGGTACCAACTTTGCAAGGCCATATCTCCCAAACCCTAAGGCCTTTTTCTCCCATTCAAAGCTCCGATTGAAGTTCATGTTACATACTTAAAATATGTCAACTAGACCTCATTCCAATTCATCATGGATTTTGAGTTATTGTTTGAGAAAAATCACAAAAAACATGAAAATTACATTTTTCCAACACTTAGTGAAATTTTCACTAAGTCCAAAGCTGCCTTACTTTTTCCCAAATGTAGGGACATTTTTCACCTTGATCCAAGTCAAACCAGGTCTAGGGGTGGACATCAAAGTTAAATTATGTCATGAGGGCTTTCCAACAAGTACCAGATCATCTCCAAATTCCATTTGAGCAAGGAGATACAACCCTTGGAACATGGCATCCTGAACTGATTTTTACAAGGCAGGATTTGTGCCTTTTGCTCGATTTGTCCAAATCTGACAAATCCAAGCCTTGTCATCCATTTGGACACATATGAGGATAAAACAAGAAGGGAATGATCTGATCCCCAAGCCTCCAAAGTCCAAGAATCTACAATAGCCATGTCAAACCTAAAAAGGCTACAAAGATGCCAAGACTCCAATTTTATTTCCATGCATTCAATGGATGCACCAAGGTGGCATGAACTGAGCATATTCGAATTGAATTCAGTCAAGGCTTATCTCTGAACCAAAGCTACAAAGCCTGTGCTCTAATCTCAAGTCAATGGCTAGAGGAGACTTGAGATTCCATTTGATCATAATTGGCCACAGACCTGTACCAGTTGTCATTAACTATTGCTTGCAAAAAAAACTTGCTCTACTATAAATAGAGCTCATTTGTGCTCAGTTTAAGTACACCAAAGCACCCAAACTGATGCTTTCCTCAAAATCTCACTTTCACTCCAATTTTGCCTTCTAACTCAAGTCACCATCGGGTTTTGAGTTTGAGAGCAATTCCAACCCAACCAATGGTTCACACACCTCACATATAACATATAGAAGTGATCCATAACACAAAATCACATCTGGAACATCAGATTCTCAAAATCATTAGCCATCTGCATAAGCCTTTGACAGATTTGCAGTTGAGGTGCCAAAACAAGTTCCAGCTCAATTCAATCCACTCCAAGCATTCAGACACACTCCATAGCACCTAAGGAAGTTGTCCACATCATTGGAACCAAGCTGTAACACCTCCAACCTAGAACTCGATCACCAGCTGCAAGAGGTAAGCATGAACTCTTCAAACTCCATGATGCATGCATATTTTACTGCACAATAATTTTGCCATATGTTCCTAATCATGTATGGAGCAATAACCCTCAATCAATTGCCATGAATCAATCGTGTGTGATATTTCATTGTGTTCATGCAGAAATTAGGGTTCTTGAGATTTTCTTCTAACTTCTCACTCAGTACTCAAAATAAATGCAATTAATCTATATGGTTGTGATCCTTGTTCAAAAGCGAACAAGATTGGTACTTGAATCGTGCAAAACCATTGAGAAATCATGGAGAAAAGTGAGAAAACGCAAATCTGAAAAAACAGAGGGCGCGGGCAAGAACTTGGTGTTCTTGGCGCCATAATTCAAATTTTTTAATTTTAATTATTTTGGTTAATTGATTCAAAAATTAATTTATCTCTGAATATTTATGTTTTTGAATTGATTCTTTTTCTCAAAATTCACTAAAATGTTTAAATATTTTATTTTGCAAAAAAATCCAATTTACATTATTTATTTAATATAGTTAGAATTTTTGTAATTAATTTCATTTTAATTGTCTTTAAACATTTTTTAATGAAATTCCCACTTTGATCTTTAAAAACCAATTGAATTTCAAAATCTCACGTAATTAAACATGATTTTTCAAAATATTTTCCAAAGTGTGCAACTTGTTTTTGAATATAATTGACATTTTATCATTTATTATTTAAATTACCTTTGAAAAATGACATTTTTATTTAAAATTAGGGTTCCCTCTTGATTTTAAATTTTCAAACACTTTTGGGCCTCCAATAGAGTGTAAGATCCTATCCCTTTTTGAAACCAAAATAACTTGGGCCTCAGTTATTGTATAAGACCCACTGTGATTTCAAAAATCTCGGCGCGATCGCCGTTTTCAAAACATTTTCATCTGGGCCTCCCCTCGTGTTGTAAGTCTCATTTCTTTTCCTTTTTCAAATAATTTGGGCTTCTCCTTGAGTTGTAAGAACCATCCCTGTGTACAAAAACCTTTTTGGGCTTCAGTCGTTGTATAAGTCCCGAGACGATCTTCAAAACAACGGTGTGATCACTGTTAAACCTTGGGCCTCTCCTTGAGTATAAGCCCCAATAATCTTTTCAAAAACAACTTCCCTTTTGATTTAGATTCAAATATACATGTTATTATCAAAACTTTCTTTAATTTCTTTGAACAACTAACAATACAGCATGGAAGCTTGCTCACCTGTAAGTTTTAATAGCTTTCATTTACTGGCTTTCATATGTATATAACTGTATTGTGGGAAGCTGCTTCTCTGTAAGTCTTCTTTCATACCCTTTTAGATACTTGTCATATATCAACTGTATATATACTAGTATAGCTATTTAGAGTTTTCCCCGACAACTAGGTCTAGAACTAGGTAAAGCCATGTTGGTCACTCTTTAAATACAGTCAAAACTAGATCCCCATAGGATTTCCAGATACAGTCTTGCCTTCTCTTGGGCTTAAACAATATGGAACAAAGAGAAAGGCAGTATTCTTCGTGAACCTTTTCTCAGGTTGTCATTATTAGAAATCGTCAAAGAAATTATACTCCCCGGAGTTGATCTATTCTCGGTGAATAGCATCTCTTGAGTTTCTTCAAACCGCAGAACTCTCACTAAATGATATATTCTCGGTGAATAGCATTTCTTGAACTTTTCTTGATTTGGGACCCACGGGCTTCCTAAAAGCAACCCCGCCTCCTCTTGGGCTTTGTACAAGGACCCTCCAGCTTCCTAGAAGTTCTCATACCTTCTCTTGGGCTTAATACAATGACCCTGAAGACCTATTAAAGGTATAAGATAGAACTTAGTCATCATTTGCTAGAGCAGTCTTTCCAGTGTCAAAACATCATACCAATTTAGGGTTGATTCTCATCCCTTAAAAACACCCGCCTCCTCTTGGGCATCATACAAAAGATAAAACTCTTCCGCACCAGTAGACTTGGACAGTCTAAACCCCCCTTGAGTCTCAAAGACATTCTCAAGTTCCCTACGAACGTAGGAGGAACCCTGATCATCCGATCAATTCCCAGCTGAGTTAAAACCCAGTCTCTATCCTAAAAATTCCCCAACTAGGGTTAGTTTATCATCAGTGTAACACTATCACAAAACAGAACCTCAAGGTATCTGATATCTCAACTTTTCTGGAAACCATTAGCAAGAGTTGATTTCCCCATTTGGACCTGCCTAGGGATCTCAATAATCCTCGGCAGAAAGTTATCCTCCTCTTAGGCTTTGTATAAGGACCTTTCCTCAGCAGAAAGCTAGCCTCCTCTTGGGCTTTGTACAATGATTCTCCCCAGCGGAGCTAACCTTTTCAGACTCTCTTGTTGAGTCAATCACTTTTCAGACTCTCTTGTTGAGTCAATCAACTTTTTAGACTCTCTTATTGAGTCAATCACCTTTTCAGACTCTCTTGTTGAGTCAGTCACTTTTTAGCACTCTCTTGTTGAGTCAACCTTTTTAGCCTCAATCTCGGGCTTTGTACGAGACAGATAAAAATACTCTCTTGTTGAGTTAATCTTTTTTTTTCAGCCTCCTCGTAGGTTTGATGTAAAGATTTCCCCTAGCTAGAGCTAGTCTCCTCACAAGTTGTGTAGAATAATTTCTCCAGCTTGTTCAGCCACAATCCTGGGCTTTATACAGGACAGATAAAAGCGCTCTCTTGTTGAGTCAAACCCTTTTAGCCTCAATCTTGGGCTTTGTACAAGACATAAATCTTCATCTCTTAAGCTTGGGACATATATCTTCCCCAGCGAAGTCACTTCCTCCCAACCTTCTTTTAGGCTTTGAGGAATGATTTCCCAAGCAGAGTCAAACTCATTTCAGCCTCAATCTTGGACTTTGTACAAGACACATAAAAATATCCTCACCCGAGTCAGTTAAATTTCCCATTTCAGCCTCAATCTTGGGCTTTGTACAAGACACATACAAACCTCCCTGGCAGAGTTAAAATCCCTTTTTAACCTCAATTTTGGACTTTGTACAAGACAGATAGAACATTTTCCTCGAAAAGTTAAACTTTCAGCCTCTTCTTAGGCTTTGTATAATGATATCCCCAAAGAGTCAGTCTCTTTTTTTTCCTCAATCTTGGGTTTTGTACAAGACACCAATATACACACTCTCTTGTTGAGTTGGTCTTATCCAGCCTCCTCTTACGCTTTGGGTAAGGATTTCCCCAGTGGAGTCAATCAACCTCTTAGCTTCAACCTTGGGCTTTGATCAAGGCACACAAAAATTAACATCTCCCTTTAGAGATGACAAGTTCTCTTTCAGTCAAACCTTTTAGCTTCAATCTTGGGCTTTGAACAAGACATAAATACTAAACCTTTTAGCTTCAATCTTGGACTTTGAACAAGACACCAAATATCTTTTTCCTCCCTTAGAATAGGAGGAACTACGATTGCTCTAATTTCTCTGTTTCGTTTAAACGGGAATACGTAGGCATAAGATTGCGAAATCTTAGCGAGCATACTAAACAAAAATTCTAGGTCCAATACCTTCACACATCAATCAAAACTTAGGTCCAGTACCTTACCAAAAACATCGAAAAAACCCGAACATCAACAAAAACTCACTCAGTCTCTCATATTTCCCAAGAAACTTTCCCAACCTATTAACAGATAAACACCATCAAGTATAAAGCGAAACCTAAAGCTAATATCCTGTGGATAACCACACATAGGATGGGTAATTGACAACTCCTCATTGTATAACCTGACCCCGGACCCCCAATCTCTTTTAAGTGTTTGTTCAGTTAAACGGTTAGTTTTAGATAGCTTCCCTTTCCCTTCCAGCTTCATGGGATAAATAAGAAATCAGAAAGTAGCACCCCCTCCTACCATTGCGGTGAGGAAAACCCAACGATAAGGTGGTCGCGTCACTGACAAAAATAGCTCGCTAACACTTTTCCCTCAACAAATTTGCAATTTTCACACACATACACACACACCTTCCATACATCAAATATAACTCATCCAATGCATTGAAACCAAACTGTAACACTCAAAACACCATAACCACAACCTCACTTTTCACCTCTGTAAGTTGATTTGGTCAGAGAGATTGCAGGCATTTCAGCACAAACTAAGCACATCAACACACTCTTGGGAACTCAAAGAAGCTAGGAGGATCATCACATCACTTCTGGAAGTGCATTTGAAGGTGCATTGGACACACTCCAATAGGTAATTTTATCGTTTTTCAAAACTCCATGATATGAGCATCATTTCAATTGCTTCTTGATACCATTTTGCTTGCTTTATGTATGTAAATTATGTCAATAGGCATTTATGATTGGTGTCAGTACCAGATAATAACTCTTGTATGGCATTATTCTAGATATATATTATACAGGGCGTTACAATATTCGAATGATATGCTAATTATGACCATCACACAAATATTCAAGGATATGAGGGACAAGTACATTCATCCTAACCTTTTCAACTGGTTGTTAATTGCAAAAACTTTTATGAAATGATTAAATGATTTTGATTTGAAATGGTTTGGAAAAGTGGTTTTGAATCGATGGTGAAATGGTTCAAAAGAGATGAGAGACACAAATTTCAACCCGGGGTTGCGAGCTCTAGCGCAAGGTATGAATATATGCCACACATTATATGAAATGCAATATCGCATACGCAACAAAATTATATGACAACAATGTGCATATAACAATTACAAACAACAGGTATTTATCACAAACTGATTGAAAAGTAAACATGTGTGTAAAATTAAATGAAATGCAAGGATGCAAATTGAGTTCATATAATTTAATTTCACTTTGAAGTTTTAGTTCATTTCTGGCTCTTGTCAAAATTCATGAGTTGCAGTTTAAATAAATGAAAACTAAATGCATATTTGAATTCCTCGTGAAATTCTGATCAAGATGCTATATCTACATGTTTGATTTGGTACAAAAATGAGAAAGTTGTTTTTTTTAGAAAAAAATGAAGTTAGAGTAACGTAAGGAAGAAGACGATGCTTGCTGACTTTTCTTTTCATTTTAAAATTTTGATTTAAAATATATTATGATGGATGCATCATTTGAATATGCAGAGTGGCTTGGCTCAATGGGGAGAGTGTGTGTTTCATGTGCGTAGCCTTGAGGGTGTGGGTTCAATCCCTCCTGATCCCTTATTTTGTTCCTCTTTCCTTCTTTTTCTTCCATTTTCTTTCCCTTCTTCCTTTTTTTTCCTTTTATTATTTTATTTACTTCTTTATTTTATATTTTTTCTTTTAATTTCGTTTTCTTCTAATCTTTTTTTTTCTATTAAAAAACCAAAAAATATTTCTAATCATTTATTTATTCTCCTTATTTTATTTCTTACCTTAAAACTAAAAAATATTTAATTATATTATTTAATTATTCTATTATTTATAATTTAAACCTTAAAAATCGAAAACATTTTTATTCATCCTTGTGAATTATTTATTTATGTTTTTCTTATTTATTTATTCTTAGGGTTTTCTATTTATTTATGTTTGAATATACTTTGATCTTTTTTTTAAAAAATACTTTGATTGTGCACTTTGTTTGATTATGATATCCATGTTGTGTTCATATTTGTTTTCAATGTTTATACACTTTGATTAATGAAATAACAGAAACTTTGTAAAAATGTTTCTATGTATTGAATATTCTGCATAATTTACAATCATTATATAGTTATACAAAGAGACAAATGGATTCTATTTTAGGAATTAAATCATTCTAGACCTTGAAAAATTAACTCTAATTCATTGTCACAATCTATCACAATGAATGCTAACCAGACAGCTTATGCCAACTAATAATACTACAACTCATTACTCCCCTTCAAGTTGGAGATTGAGGATGATGAGATCCCAGCTTGCCTGATAGTTCTCGAAATTGTTTTGTTCCTAAAGACTTTGTGAAAATGTCTGCTTGTTGTGACTTGGTTAGTATGTGGACAGTAGCTATAATACCCTTGACAAGAAATTCTCGAATGAAGTGACAATTGACTTCAATGTGTTTCGTTCTTTCGTGGAAAACCGGATTTGAAGCTAAATGAATAGCATCATGATTGTCGCAATGTAGAACTGTAGGAGAATCACATTTTACTTGTAAGTGTGTAAGTAATCTTCTTAACCATATGACTTCACTTGTGGCGTGAGCCATTGCTCTATACTCTGATTCACTTGAGGACCTTGATACGGTAGTTTGTTTCTTAGTTTTCCATGAAATGGGAGTTGTTCCTAACTTCATGACATAACCTGGTATTGATCTTCGAGTTAGTGGACATGACGCATAATCTGAATCACAATATGCAACCAGTCTGAGGTCATTATCTTTTGGTATGACAATTCCTTGCCCCGATGAAGACTTCAAGTACCTCAAAACATGCATGGCTGCTTCCTAGTGCCCTTAGTGAGGTTCCTGCATAAATTGACTCAGAATATGTTAATTCTGGTCTAGTGATTGTGAGATAAATGAGTCGTCCCCCCAACCTACGGTACCGTGAAGGATTCTCATATAAAGGACTTGAATCCAATGTTAATTTATGGTTTGGTTCAAGTGGGATAGATGAAGGCTTGCAAGCTAGCATCCCACATTCATTTAGAATGTACAAGGCATACTCTCTTTGACAAATGAATAATCCAGAAGAGCTGCGAGCTAACTCTAGACCAAGAAAATATCTCAACTCTCCCAAGTCCTTCATGTGAAAACATTTGTTGAGGTATTGTTTGAATTTTTCACATGACTTTGCATCATTCCCAGTCACAACAAGGTCATCAACATAAATTAATACAGCTATGAAAATTGAACCATGTGAATGTGTAAACAAACTATAATCAGCTTCATATTCCTAGAAACCATACTTTACCAATGCTTGGGACAGTTTTGAGTACCAATTGCGTGAGGCTTGCCTAAGACCATATAGTTACTTTCTTAGGCAACACACCATCTCTTTATCGAAAACATTGTAACCCGGCAGAACCTCCATATATACTTCCTCATCTAATTCTCCATGTAGAAAAGCATTACTCACATCCATTTGGTGAAGTATCCATCATTTGGCCACTGCAACAGTAAGCAAACACATCACAGTTATCATTTTGGTAACTTGTGCAAAGGTTTCGTTGAAGTCATCCCCTTCAACTTGTGTGTATCCTTTCGCCACGAGCCGCGCTTTGTATTTCTCAACTTCACCGACCGATTTGTATTTAACCTTGTATACCCATCTACAACCCACTACCTTCTTTCCTTTATGGAGCCTTGATATTTCCCATGTTTTATTTTCTTCCAAGGCTTTAAGTTCTTGCGACATGGCTTCTCTCCATTCTTGTTTGTGAATGGCTTGTTTGTATGATTTAGGCTCTTCAATGCTTTCAACCGCTGCAAGATAAGCTTGATGTTTTTGTGAAAACTCATCATAATATACATAGTTTGATATAGGATAAATTATACATGAAGAAGTTGACGTCTTTGGTGATGTACATGTGTGGGTTTTCTCAACTGAGTAGCAATAATAATCATCAAGTCTTTTGGGTGGTTGTCTGTTCCTTGGCCCCATGTCTATGTTTGTCATGGTTTCACTCTCCCCCTCATTTTGAGGTGCTTCTACTTCAGTGATCACATCAGAATTTGTTTCAACAACTTGGTCTTCTCTTGGTTCTTTGGAAATTATGATTTGGTATTGCTGCTCATTATTGATAGACGTTGTATCTTCTTCAACAAAAAAAAATCAAGAGTAGATGTTGGTGAAGGATTTTCTTCACTGTTGTCCTTTTCTTGTGATGCATACGGAAAAATGTCTTCATAGAACACTACTTTTCTTGATACATATATCTCCCGTGTCTTTAGGTTTTACACTGTCCAACCTTTTTGGCCTTTAGGATATCCCACGAATACACATTTTTCTGCTCATGAATCAAATTTATCTTGCTGCTTGTTTGAATTTTTAACATAACATAAGCATCTGAAAGTCTTAATGTGCTCATATGATGAAGGTTTTCTTAATAACTTCTCATATGGGGTCAACCCATCATTAATCATGGTAGGGGTTCTATTAAAGAGGTATGTTACTGTCAAGACACACTCCCCCCAAAATGATATGGGTAAGTTAGCTTGGAATCTCAAGGCTCGTGCCACATTGAGTATATGTCTATGTTTTCTCTCCACCCTTGCATTTTGTTGGGGTGTTCCCACACATGAAGTTTCATGTAGGATTCCCTCTTGTTGTAGGATTCCTTGAAATGAATGGTTGGTAAATTTTGTCCCATTGTCACTCCACAACCTCTTGATATTTACATTAAATTGTGTGTTTACCATGTTAATAAAATTTGTTAAAATTTTTAGAACCTCTATTTTTTCTTTTAACAAGTAAACCCATGTTCCACGCGAATAATTATCAATGATCGTAATAAAATAATGACATCCACTATGAGAGCCAGTACGATATCTTCCCCACAAATCACAATGTATAAGATCAAAAGGATTCTCAACTTTATTATAACTAATATGAAAGGGAAGTCCGCATTGCTTTAATCTATGACATATGTCACAACAACGAAGTTTATTTGAACAGAAATTAAAATTCACTAGCTGAGATATATGTTGCATAACTTGAGGAGAGGGATGTCCCATGCGTGCATGCCAGAGAGCAGTGTTGTCTTCACGATGTGCCGTGAAAGCAGACCCTTGAACTTGTTGCTTCAACACATAAACCGCACCATGTACATCACCTAAGCCAATCTTCTTCTTCGTGGCAAAGTCATGTATCATACAATAACTATGATGATAAGTCACAAAGCAATTCAAATCACAAGTCAATTGACAGATTGAAATGAAATTGCAATCAAACTTAGGAATAAGTAAAACATTTTGTAAAGTTATGTTTTTTGCTAAGATCAATGGTCAGCATCATTTCTACCAGCACTGTGTTCTTTGTAGGAATAGTGACATAGAAAGGTTTCTCAATCTTGGTTACCCCTCTCATTAAGGATAAGAGAGGGGTCATGTGGTATGACGCACCACTGTCCAAGACCCATTTTAGATCTTTACAAGATGTATTTTTATCGAATTCACAAAAATCATGCTTCATCACACGAGAACCATGGAATGCCCGCCTCTGCACTGCTTCTTCAGTCGCTTGTGCATGGTGAGCACTAGATTGTCCTCCATTATCTCTTGAGCAGTGTTGTGTCCTTCGTGTGTGTGCCAATTCTCTGGGTACCCTATAATATCAAAACATCTTGCTTTAAAGTGGCCAGCCTTGCCGCAGTGCTCACACTTTGAGTTTGAACCATGTCTTCTCCTTTGTCCACTTTGTTTAGATGCATAAAAGGCAGATCCTCTCGATTCTCTTTTAGTTGCAGCAATCCTTCCTTTTTCACCGATGATTCGAGCTTCTTCTCTGAGAATATGGTTGAAAACGCGTTGAAGCAAAGGAAAAGGTTCGGTGTTCAGTACTGCCGCCTTAACATGTTCAAATCGCTCATTGTTAAGACTTCCGAGAAATAGGTGTACTTGCTGATCTCCTTTTCTCTGCAGAATTTCTTTAGATGCACCACATGTGCATTCTGGAAGTGGTTGCAGTTCTCCTAGTTCATCAAGGAGACTCTTAAATTTGGTATAATATTATGTCAAAGTCATGTCCGATTCATGCTCCATCAGACATAACATGTGCCACAATTGATGGATCCTAGGAGCATTTGTTTGAGCAAAGCGCTCCTCCAGATCTTCCCAAATATCTTTCGAAGTTGATGCGTGCGAGATGCTGCCGTGCAAAACTGGATCTACGGCATTAATGATCCATGCCATGACCATTAAATTATCCTTTTCCCAATTGTAAAAATATGGACTGGTTTTTGCAGGTTTCTTGATTGATCCATCAATGAAACCTAACTTGCTTTTCGCCCGTAATGCCGTCCTCATGGAGCGTGCCCAATTGCGGTGTTTCTTGCCTTTGAGCGTTGTAGCTACGAGCGGTGTTCCTGTATTATCAGAGGGACCAAGGTAATATGGTGATGTGTTTGTGATAGTGGAAGTCAATTTTGTATTGCTAGAGGTATCATTCTTCTCCACACTTTCATTATCTGAATCAGAACTCTGCTCTGATGCCATAATGAAATAACAGAAACTTTGTAAAAATGTTTCTATGTATTGAATATTCTGCATAATTTACAATCATTATATAGTTATACAAAGAGACAAATGGATTCTATTTTAGGAATTAAATCATTCTAGACCTTGACAAATTTACTTTAATTCATTGTCACAATCTGTCACAATGAATGCTAACCAGACAGCTTATGCCAACTAATAATACTACAGCTCATTATTGATAATCTTATTGTTGACCTAATCCTTGATAAGTCCATGTTTTTTTCAAATGCTTAATGCTTGATACTAATATTGAAATGTCACACTTTCCTTTTGATGTTCATATGTTGATATTACCTTGTCTTTATTGTGAGCATGTCTTGATTGATGATATGTATTGATGCTTCAATAATATGTGCCATGATTATCTTGATGATTCATTTTTGCCATGAGTATGTTTATTTGAAACATGTGCTTGATGACTTCTCTTGATGATTCATTTTTGCCCTGAGTATGTTATTTGAAGCATGTGCTTGATGACTTCTCTTGATGAATGTTTTAACCATGATATTTGATGCTTCCTCTGATCAATCCTTGATGTTTTTCTCTTGATTAATTCTTGATGACCTTGATGCCTTGCCATGTGTTGTTGACTTTATTTGTTGTTGATACTTGATAATTACATGATGTTTTGCCATGTGCTTATTGATTTCATTTAACTTGACTATATGATGTTTTGCCATGTGTCTTTTGATTTCATTTTTGTTGACATTTGTGATCTCAATCTAAGGGAAAGGGAACATGTATGTTGACTCTCTGTCATATGCTTGTTTGGTATGAATCACACTATCCTTTCCATTCCATCTTACAATCCCACTTACAACTAATCAAACCTTTTCCCTCACCCCCGTGCGATTGAGACCTTTTTCCTACTCGTAGTTCTTCGAACTACGATTGCTCTAACTTCCTATTAAGGATACGTAGGCATAAGATTGCGAGATTCTAGCGAGCTACCTTTTTTCTTTTCAACCTTTTCACCCTAGTAATAGAAACCTTTAGGTCCCCTTTTCTATTTTCTTTCCCAATTTTTCCAACCTTTAGCAAACAACTTTTAGCCAAAAACACGAATATTTCAAGATGTTCTTGTAAAGTACTACAGATGATTAGGGTGTTATTACCTTCCCTTTTCATAACCAACCCCCGTACCTTCGATCTTTTTATTACTTAGTTTTTAGCCTTGCCTTTTAACTTTGCATACATACTTTGGATTTATTTGATATTTTTCCTTTCCCTTGGATAAATTAAAGTTTGGTGGTGACATTTTGTTTTGCGAGTCAAGTTAACTAAAAGCTTGGTCTCTGATTCTCACCGCGACAATGCCCATCAATTTGATAATCCTCATATTTCTTTACAAGCCTTAACAAATATATCCAACTATCAAACAAATAAGGTTATCAGATTACACCACATAAACACACTTACAACTCCTCACTGCTAACTATTTTTCAAGAAAACTAGATGCAAATAAGAATTTGTCGCACATGTAACTCCATACATAAGAGGGGATGGTGAATTGCGAGGGTTTGAAAAACTTTAGTTTAAAACAAATTCATTTTAAAAATCACAGTTTAAAACATTTTGAATAAATCGGCAGCGGAAAACCAAAGGAAAGAAAATAAGTAGGAAAATAAAAGAGTTAAAGGAAGATAAATAACACTAGAGAATTATACAGGTTTGTCCAAAAAGACCTACTCATGTGCCCACGAATTATCCTTGAGAGTATCCACTATACTTGAGAGCTTTTAGAAAAATTTGCCCACAAACAAGGCTTAGAGCGGTTGGTCTCCAAACCAAGCAGACATTTTACACAGGATGATTTCGAACTAAGACAGAGTTTTAAGATGGCTATCCTCTAAACCAAAACAGAGTTTTACATAGGCTGACCGCGAACCGAATCGATATTTTTATCGAACTGATCTCGAACCTCCTGACTTTTTACACTAAGCTGAACTCAGAAAGCAAAAGAGATTTTAACCGGGTTGATCTCGAACTGAAAGAGATTTTAACTGGGTTGAGTTTAAGAACCGTTGTGGAGATTTTCACTAGCTGATCTTCACGAATCAAAAGAGATATTTTTCTTCAATGACGGAGCTCACAAACGAAACAAAGACTTTCTTAGACAATCCCTTAATACAAGCAAGAGCTTTTAAATGGTTTAGCTTACAACCAAAAACGTCAACTTCCTATAGAAGAATTATTTACCTAAGAGAAAATTCACTCTTGTTAAATTTACAATTTTTCCCTCACCCAGAACAATATTCCTCACTTAGACTCGAGAACATTCTCGAAGTACTAAGACTAAAATATGTGAGAAAATATGATAGATTTAGAGAGGTAATGAGAGAAATTAAAATTGAGGTTTTTCACATTTTATAAATGTGAAAAAGTGAGAGAAAAACATTTTATTTATAGGCCAAGGTGTGGTATAAATTTGGAAAAATTCACGGGTTAATTAACTCATCTAATTGTTAGGTACCTCAAATAATCTATTGATGAGGCGCAAAAAGGAAGGTTTTGATATAGAGTCGTTATTAATCATTGAGAGACTGTCATAATCGAATATAAACTCAATTAAGCAACATCTAATTGATTAGGCAAAAGATCTAATTGATTAGACAGTTAGAAAAAGTTCATATTCAATTGAACACTCCCTTAATCAACTGACACGACCAGACGAGTTTTCACACTTCCTCTCTTTCTCACTTTGAAGCTTCAACTCTTGGCATCATTACCTTTGATTTTACCATCACACAAGAACTTTGAGTTTTCTTTATGAGGCTTGAGATATCTTTATGTTGATTACCATCATCTTAGCGTTGAGAGGTCAAACTATCGGTGATCCAAGTCTTCACTTGAGATTTTTTAGACTACAATGTTGACTTTATATAGATGTAGAGCTTGATTTGGGAGATGTTTTCTAACAGGTGTTTAGATCTTTAAAAGACAAAAACACATTTTTTAGGGGTGACGATTTTGGAGATAGAAAGTGACAACAAGGAGATCTAGGAGCTAAGGAAATTAGGTTTTCAGCAATTGGAGACTAGATTAATCCTTGAGTTTCATGTATTATTCCTACAAACTTATTGTATTGACTTTTATTACTATGAGTAACTAATATACTTTGATTAGGTCATATGAGATGAATCTAATATTAATTTGTTGATTCATATGACTTGCTTTGTGTTATTTGCATAAGTTGATATTATATTTTCTATTCAATTTCTCTTTTGCTTAATCCTCTTTGTGTGACGAAATCACAAATTTATATTAGGTTAGTAGGGATTACTGACCCTAATTCTATCAACCTAAACTAGAGTAATTGTTCAACTATATAGTTGATTTAAGGGTAAACGATTATTAGTTGTGCCTAAGAAATTAACGAATGCAAATTGTCTGATTTTACTATCCAAGTCGCCTGAAGGATTAGGGAATTGTAGTTTAAATTAGTGAGTTATAATTTTGTAACATCAATTTTAGACAAATAAATGCAATCATCAACATTTAAATTAGAGGATTCAAATAAGACCTGATCATCTTTTTCCTAAATATTTCCGATACAAACAAATAAATTAGAGGATTCTAAATATTTCCGATATAACTCTCAGGCAAACTCCAATATTACTTTCCAATAGCACGTAATTTCCCGTGGATACGAACTTGGATTTTTATTAATTTCCCGAGGATTTATTATTTTGATATAATTAGTACACTTGTTAATTTTTCATTTACAATTTTTATTATTTTAATATAATTAGTACAGTTGCTAATTTGTCATACATCAATTCACCGACAATATTTCAAGCTTTGATGAAAAATGTATTTCAACCATTTTTGAGAAAAAAATTATTTTCTTTGTTTATAGCCTGTAAATACAAGTACATGTCTTGCACTTGAAATTGGTCTTTGACACTAAAAATGAATCAACTACTTCAAAATCGAGCCAAGTACCATTTTGGTTTGCTACTTCTAGAGTATTTGGATCACCTCATTTCTCAAGGAAGTGTTTCCATAGATCCCACCAAAATTCATGTTGCGTGTACTTTGGAATGAGCCCCAAAATTTGAAACAACTGAGAGGGTTTTAAGGTTTAGTTAAGTACTACAAACATTTTGTCAAGGACTTTCAAAAATCGTGTATGCCCTCAAAAAGGCTTTAGTCACTTGTCATGTTTTGTCAATCCTTGATTTTTAACAAATCATTTATGGTTGAGAGTAATGCATCAGGCAATGCCACCTTAAAATGAAGTAGATTTGCTGACAGCACTGTTACTTACTGAAATAAAACTAGCTTACAGACAAGTTACTTTATTCAGAAAGGAAAGACAGTTATGTATGTAAATATTGGACCAGTCCTGATACAAGTGCTATTTGTGCTTTCATATTGCAATAATATTCTAAAACAGAACACATGAATAACCACAAACTAATCATTCTCTGGTAAATTGCGCACGCCGTATTGATAAGCTTGCAATTGAATAACTAATGCATCTAAATCTATAGCATAGTGACTGACTTCTTGTGAGTAGTGAGTATGATACAGATTTCAACAACCAACCTAGCCCTCAATCTTTTCCAAAAAAATTGTTATAGCTTCTGTAATTTATGCCAACCCGTGATTACTATAATCTCCAACCAGCATCATGCTTATCTGGAAAGTTCACAACATAGATATCGAATTCAACCTGACAATAAGTTGAAAATATCTTATCATGCAAAAACATAGCTTTTTCTTGTTTAATGGCATCAAGCAAGATATGTCAACTAAATACTCACCTGCTAATGTGTAAGTGCTGCGGCGTACATATTCCAACACTGTCATCATTGTCCAAACTGCAATTGTTGAGAATAACCAACAACCCTCTTAAGTAGAGGAATAAGGCCAATCAAAGCAATTTGAAGTTGTTCTGAACTATTTAATCGGATGCTTATTTGTCCAGCCCCACGATTGTTCAAATTGCCTCGTGCAACAAGGTTTGTATACCGTCCAATGGGAATTTGTGATTGTAAATTGCACCCAACAGCCAGATCTCCATGCCAGTCCATGACGGAGAGCCCAAGTGTTGATAATGAGCGTCCTAGAGGATGGTTTTTGTCTCTCAACTGGGCCTCCAAACTGCCACCATACGCAACATCATCATGCCCAGTCATTGCACCACCAGCAATAACCAACTGGAATCGCTTATTAGCAATCAACTTATCTTCGACTTTAATTCCAGCTGACAAGGAATCACCCAAGAGAGTAAATGAGAGACCAGCAGTTCCCTTATTTCTCCTGAAGTTACAAAATTTTGTCTCACTACGTAACGTATAAGCTAAGTCTTTCCCAACAGTCTGCATATCAAAACCTAACGATGTTGCTTTCCCTTCTCCGTGCTTAACCGAACTTGCCATTTCCATCTGAACACTAGCATCCTTTTTGTCCTTGGTAACCTGACCACTAAAAGAGAAGGGTATCTTGTTTTTAAGAACAAACAGTCTTTCTACATTTAAGCCTTCATAACCCACATCATGATCCCATCCATGAGTTTCTAGGACAGGTCTTATAAGCCACTGGTTGGATGAATCAAGAAAACGATACCGGTGAGAGGGAGTATCAGAATCAAAGGAAGCAGGCAAGGACATATCTGGCATGGGAACAGGAACAGAAGCTGCACCACCACTTTCTTCCTCCAAATTTTCATCATAACCATCTGGCAGGTCTTTCGCTGATTTGGCCATTTCCTTCATCATCTTCCGTTGCTTTTTTTCATACTTCAATTGTTTTTTCATGAAGAGTTTTTCTCGGTACTCAACTTCGTCCAGATATGCTTTCTTCTGAGCTCTAGAAAGGTTTTTAAGCTGAGCTTTTGTCAAAGGTTTAAATGGTGGCAAGTCATCAGGATCTGTTTCATCACCAGAATCTAATGCTTCATCAAGATCATCCTCGTCACTATATTGCTCCTCTGGCAACTTTAATTGCGGTCTTGACTGCAGAAGGGATGACAGAAGAAATGGTAATGGTTGCATTCTTGCACGACCTGTATAAGGTTTTTCAGGTTGACTGTCTTGTAACTTAAGTAGAGCATTTGCTTCAGCCAGAATTTTTGACGCAAAAGATAAGAGCAACAGATGAGGTTTCCAAACCTGGCCGTTAGGCAACACTCTTTGGCCGGCTGTATTTATTCTGCATGCAGAGTGGTTCTCCACCAATGATATAGGATTCATGAGACGCATATCACCAGCTGCTTGTCGAATGGCTTGCTGCACAATATGAGAGCGCTGTGTGACAAACATGTCATAACTGGAAGGAGTACCATTAGGGCCTTCTGGTGGGGCAGATGCTGCGTGAGTCAAACCCACGATGGCATTGAACCATATGGATGGTCCAAAAACGTTGGTAATTGTGCTTAACAGTGGCATATCACTAAGATCTCGGCTTTGCATATCTAACCTATCAAGATACAGCACAATATCAGGTGGAGTTTTTTTAATAAAGCGCTTCACAGAGAGGAGGATCCTCTCATTATATCGCTGGTCTGACCAAGAAGGTAGAAGTCCTGGTGTATCAATTACCCGCACTTTAATGCCCTGTACCGTTCCTACAACATCCTGAACCTTTTTTGTTCCCGTATGAAAAGCATCAGTATTAAATTTAACCTCGTCAAAGATAGAATTGATTGTTGCACTTTTTCCAACTCCTGTTTTTCCAAGAACCATTACTGTACAAGAGAAATCAAGTGGTTCTTGACCAACTGATTCAAGCTGCTCGGCCATTGCACTTGCACGATCAAAGCTAAAAGCGCCAACACGGCCCCCATTCCTCCCTCTGAGTTGCTCAGCCAGTCCTAATCTATACAGAACTTGTGCTACAACAACATTGTGGGGTGTCTGCCCAAGCCTATTAGCTAGCCGCAAAAACTTAACCCTAATCATTTGAAGTTTTTCTCGAGTCTCATCATACTCATCAGCCTCCCCAATTGAGGAGTCTTCTGTTTTTCGGGGTTGTGTATCAGATACAGTATAGTTCACCCGTGGCTGCTGCACCACCCGGGCAGCCGGTTCCAACAACGGAGCTGCAGATCCAAGGCCAGCGGGACGAACAAGAGGGGTGCTAGCAGCAACAGATGAGGAAACAGGCTCACGTTTCTGTTCTTCAGCAATCTGACTGGTTTCCTTGTTATCTGCATTATTCTCTGGTATCCTTTTAGATTCTTCAACAGAAGATAAGGTTTCATAATTTCCTTGGTTTTCTTCATTAGAAATCTTAGACGAGTAATCCCTGATACTTTGTTCGTCAAATCCAGACATAGTAGACTGAACTATCTCATTGACAAAAGGATTTTCTGATAGAGATGTTCTTCCAGCAGTTTCAATCCCTGTTCTCTCCTCCACAGCCGGAGAAGATCCTCCTACTTCATCAACTGTTTCCTGATGCCCTGAATCTGTTTCAGCATTAGCACCCTTATCTTCATCATTACTATGATCTTTGCATTTAATACTCTGACAATCAGATATTCCAATTTCTTCGCCATTTCTATCCTCATGGACTACATCAGTGCCAAGGGTTTCACCCTCCATTTCAATAAATGTTTTATCAGGAGGCTCTAAACCTCCGTGTGCTGAATGTATATGCACTTTATCATCCTGAATATCACTACATTGTTCCTCTATTATTTTATCATCTCTGTGTTCTGTATCCAAGTCACCCTCTTTCAAATCCCCAGCATCCGCACCCTGGTTTCTCATCTCTTCATCAGATCCAGAATATGTATGAAACCCATCTACATCATAATCCACCTTGTCCGTGCTCCCATTTTCAAAAGACATACCACCATTTTGTCTGGGAGTCACGTATTCAACATCCTCATTTTCAAACCTCTCACTCGACAAACCAGAGTCATTAGCACCCTGATCAGTAATCACTTCAACTACTTCATCCTCCGACACTTTGACACGCCCATCAGCAACCCCGATTGCCTCTAGAAAACTATCAAGTTCTTCCGCATCATCATCATGAATTTCTTCGACCAAATCTGAAGGCAATACACTAACAGTAGCACCAACAGCCTCACCCCGGTCATGGAAATCCTTTAACGGGTCAACTGCCTCCTCGAAAACCTCCTCTCCTTCATAAGACCCTCCTATACTCTCATTTGACACCCCAACATCCACCCTCTTCCTCTCCCTCTCATCATACCTACCATTATCCATCACAAATCTCCAAGTCGTTATAAAATCCTAGATTTTCCACACAAAAAAAAAAACAAGATATCAAAGTCTTTCAAAACAACAACTAGTAATGGAGAATGAAACATAATAATAAACCTTAAAATCAATTAACAGTTATGAAGCACGGATCCCAAATACGACACCGACACTAATAATTTGAAAAATGAATAAATTAAAGATAATTACAAGCGTCCGGTGTTCCGGTTGGTGTCCGCGGACACCAACACGCCATTTTTCATAGGTGTCGGTGCTATGAAAGACGTAATGTTATTATCTATTAGGGTTTATTATGATGGATGAAATAAACTGAAATTTGAAACGAACATAGAATGAAATTGATATAACAAAAACAATAGCAAACATGCGAACCTGTTTATGCCGAGAAGAACAAGGATTGAATTGAAGGGTATAACTGTCTCTGTCACTGTCTTGGTTGGGTTGAAATGAAAAGAGATTAACGCTGTTTTACTTTGGTTTGTGTTCTTGAGCAAGTGAATTCAGGATAAGGGGTAAGAAAGATCAACGGATAGGGATGAGTGAAGAGTTTAGATCGACGGTGGAAAGTGTTGCATAGACATCATCGACAATAAACATGTTTTTATGATAGTTTGTTGTGGAAGAGGTTGTGTTGAATTTTGAATATAGAAAAAGTGTTGGAGTTCCAATGGATTTTATTTCAGTGCAATTTGATTGGAGAATAAATAATTGCCCCGCCCAAATATCAATAATTTAATCCATAGTTAAGTTCTTGGAATTTAATAGGTGGAGTGTTCCCCATGACAATTTCTAATAATTGCAATTACACCTTTGATAATTCTATATCTAAATTCAACCAAATGCATACAAACATATATAATTTGTTAAGTGAAAATCAATAATTTAAGGGCTGTAGTTAGTTATCACATGGGTGGAATCAATTACAATTGTATTGAAATGTTAAAGAATTTGAAAATAGAAAGTTTTCTCGAAGATGTAACCGGTTATGCATTTGCATCAAGCGATTATTATTGTTGTTTTAGTTTTGTTAAAATAGTTGTAACCTTAGAGGTATTATGAATCAATGTAATGAAAATTTTCGCCCTCAATTATACTCTCTCTAATTTTCCCTCTCTCACTCTCAATCTCTCTCCACACTCAATCACTTTATTTGTCACCGACCGAGTGATTCCAAGTTATAACATTTAGCATTAAGAGTCTGGTTCGATCCACCAAACACCTAGTGTGCAACATGAATTATGTCTCCCATGAAAAAATCCCTGCAAACCTGCTCATTCTTGATGCGAAGAATTACGATAATTTGTGCAAACAAATGAAAGTGTTATTTGGCTACCAAGATGTTCTTGAAGTGATCAAGAACTGTGTGAATCCGCTTGTTGAAGGTGCAACGAATGCACAGTGAGCAATCCATAAGGAAGAAAAGAAGAAAGATTTCAAGGCGTTGTTTTTTATCCATCAATGTGTGAATGATGAAAACTTTGAGAAAGTTGGTGATTACGAATCATCGAAACAAGCGTGGAAAATCTTAGAGAAGGCATACGCAGAGGCTAACAAGGCGAAGTTGGTGAGGTTACAAACTCACAAACGTCAACTTGAATAGATTCAAATGAAGGAGAGGAAGACCATTGACGATTTGACAACGAAAATTACTCGGTTGGTGAATCAAGTAAAAACATGTGGAGAAATGGTCACAGAGCAGTATGTTGTCGCGAAAATCTTACGTTCTTTAACACCAAGATTTGATAATGTGGTCGTAGCGATTAAGGAATCAAATGATCTTGCAACGATGAGCAAAGAGGAGCTACAAAGCAAAGCTCGCTTGAGGCACGTGAGCAAAGAATAGAGGAGAGAAATTGTGATAAGGCAAAGCCGGAGATCGCTTTGCAAGCTCGTTTCAACGAGAAGGACAAGAGATTGAAAGAAAAATGGCACGTGAGGAGTAGAGGGAATTTTCATAATTTTGGTGGAAGAGAATCCCAAAGTTCCAAGAATTCTACTTGTCAAAAGGGTGAGAGCAACTGCAACAAATATGGTGGTCAAGACAACTTTAGAGGTGAAAATAAGAAGAATATACAAGAGCAATATGTAATGCTTTGTTTATTAAAAGTTAGGTCATTTTGCAATGGAGTACAATGTGAACAAAAAGGAACCTCAAGTGGATGAAGCTAAGGCTGCAAGACAAAAGTTTGATGAGGAGAACACACTCTTGGTCATGATCACAAAAGAGGAATGCAACAACAATAATTTGCGGGACAACAACAACAACACCAGTTTTGGAAACGCTGCAGAATCATGTTGTAACCACTTATAGGCAGAAGAAAACGTAAAAGTGACTTTGAAAGAAGTAGTTCAAAGCAGCGATCAATTGTATTTGGATTTCGAATGTTCTAACCATATGATTTTCATTTGAACACTGGTAGATTTACTGAAAATTAGTTTAAGATTATGCTTCCATTTGTCATTGATGATAACTTAATCGAATCATTGCTTTATTATACCAATTTATTGGGATAACTTGTAAAGAAAGACTTTGAATGACAATAATGAAATATGAGAGACAATATTTATGCATGTGAATTGTGTGAAATATGTTTTCTATTAAGTGATCAACTAACTTAATTACAAGTGCAACATATATATAAGCATTTAGAAGATAACTAATCTTAATTAATTGCATAGATCCAACTATTTTAATTTACTTGTGTTTTTTTTAACAAAGATGACTTTTTATTTCCAAAAGCAATCAATACATTCGATCCAAAGGGATCCCGGAAAATCAACAAAATTCAACATGACTAGACAATGCTTAATGTAGTAGCATTTACATGACTATTAAGCTTTCTATGCAACATACTTCTAATGATAATATTATGAATTATACTTTATTTCAGCTTATTGTCTATAGGCTTTTTGACAGAAAATTTTGTCATTCCTAGCTCTCCAAATGTCATAAGTTATTTATGTTATTGTTGCTTTCAAAATAAGTCTTCTCCAACCTTTTTCTTGGTTTCTTGAATGTACCATTTTGATTCATTTGCCCAACCTTTAGGTTTTCTTCTCCAGCCAAGCCACTCAAGAATGTCATGCCATATGTTATTTGTGACATTGCACTCAAAAAAATAAATGCTCCAAGGTTTCCATATGGGGACAAAAACTACATAAACCATAAGTTATAATGCCAATCTTAGCCAGTCTATCTTTTGTTGTTAACCTGTTTTAGAGAGCAAGCTATAAGTTGATAGTAGCTCGAGGACCGACATAGTTTGTATATAATAACTTTTTCCAATCAACTTGTTCTCTTTCTCCATGCAAAGCTTGATACATGTTGGATGTGATGTAATTCCCTTGCTGAATTACAACTCTCCAGTAGTCAATCTGAATGGTTTTGTCCCTGCATTTCAGGGCTTTCTTAAAGATCTAAGAGCAAGTGGTGACTAGTTTCCACCTCATGACATCTTTCCCCTTAAGAGAATAAGCATTAATCCACTTAATTCAGAGCTTGTCTGCTTTAGCTTGAAGGTTACATAACATTTTAGTTATGGTTGCTTGGTTCCACTCCTATAAAGAGATGATGTTCAGCCCTCCAGATTTCTTTGTATTGCAAACTTTATCCCAACCAACAGGGGCCTACTTGCTGATATCCTTAGTCCCACTCCACATAAATGTTTTGCACCTAACTTCTATGTTATGAATGACTTTCTTTGGGATTTGGAAGATTTGCATCCAATACATAGTGATTGAAAAAATCACATTGTTAATCAGTTGCTTCCTACTTCCATAACTCAATAAATTTGCAAACCATGGTGAATTCTAGCAGTAATTTTATCAATTAGAGGCCTATATTAATAGACAATAAGCTTGCGGCTTGAGAGAGGGACTCCTAAGTATTTGAAAGGCAAAGTGCTCTTGGAGAATTTTGTGGTTTGTATAATTTCTTGCTGAACCTGTTCATTAACACCACAAAATACACTTGACACTTTGAAGGATTCGTCTTCATACCTGTAGATTTAGTGAATTCCTAGAAAGCTTTCATTATCAACTGCACTAAGACTTCATCTTCTCGTGAGAATAGAATGAGGTCATCAGCAAAACATATGTTTGTTATACTCAATTTCTCACACTTTGGATGATAGTTGTAGTTTGGATTCTTCTTAAGTTTCTTCAGCCATCTATTCATATACTCCATTATTATCACAAATAGCAATTGAGAGATTGGATCTCTCTGCCTCAACCCTCTCTTAACTTTAAACTTTAAGTGATACACTATGTTGGGCATTGATGTTATATCTATAAGATAGTCTGTTGACAAAAACCATTATCCAATTGATAAATTTTGCAGGAAAATTCATTTCTCTCCTGATGATTTTTAAGGCATCTCACTAATAGATATATCATCAATTGGCATGTGTTGCAAATAAGCTACTTGCGAAACAATTAAACTCCTCCCACTAATAAACTATATCCACAATAACTAATGTAGGAGAGAGAGAGAGAGAGAGAGAGAGAGAGAGAGAGAGAGAAGTTTGTTAATTGTTCCTACAATTTGCAATTCTACATCATTTGTAATCAACTTCAATACTTCGTTGTTGAAGCTAAATAACTAAACAAGTAAGGATAATTTTTTGATAGAAAATTAAAAAAATATATTGATTATTTATATTTATTAAAACAAAGTTTAATTTATCATATTTAAAAATAAATATAATAACAAAAAACATTATTATAATATAAATTAGCAAATTTTCAATTTTAAAATCTGTATTTTTATATTTAAATTTAGGCTTAATGCATTATTTGGTCCATTAACTTAATTTCGAGTTTCAGTTTAGTCCCTTATTGAATAAACATTCATTTTAAGTCCCTTAAGTGTACTTCCGTTAGCCAATTTGATCCCATCTGTTAAATTTTGTGAACTTCCGTTAGTTTGTGCATGTGTGGCACTCCAAGTAGATGTTTATTAGCTGACGTGGAATTATTATGTTATATTTTGATTTAAGTTTGTAAAATTAAAAAAATGCAACCTGAAACGTTTCATTTTTTCATTCTCACTTCACCTATTTCAATTTCACTCTCTCTCTCATCAGAAACCCTAGAAACACATTTGAGAAAACTAGTGAGGTTCCTGATGATGCTGGGTTGAAGAGTGACCCTCAAAGGTATCGTAAAATGAATGAGAGACTTGTTGGTGTTTTGAAAGAGCAGGGTCAGTTTCTTTACCATGATTAATTTTTTGTTTATATTTTAATCTTGGATTCAGATCTGCTTTATGTTGTGTAGGTTAGTAATGATTAGAGTTTATATGGTGTGAAATTGATTATTGAGTTTTATATTGATGCAAGGATTAAGATCTGGCAGTACTGTCTCGCAGGATAGTGATGCAGGGAGGCTATTCTGTTTAGAAAATCTTGGTTCAGTGGAAAGGACAGAGTGTGAGGAAAATTAGTCGTTAATTGTTTGGATAGAGAGCTCTAGATTGCTACTGCATATGGTAATGTTAGTTTATCAAAGTTTAACATAAACACTGTCACACTTTTTGTTGATTTTCTATGAAATTTCATGTTCAAATTATTCTATGTCAGGTTCCTTGTTGAAGTCAGTTGATAAACGCTTCTTGAAAATCAGCTTCACTCAACACTTTTCAAGTTCCTTTGTTAAATGCTTCTTGATAAATTTATCTTGTGTTTGGGTTATTTGTTTGTCTTTTATTTAATTGTGTGTGATGGAGGAACAATTTATGTCTATAATATAGTGCAGAAAATTCAATTAAACCTCATTGCCACATAGCAAAATTGCAGCAAAAAACTACGTCAATGTGGAAGCTTAGTTTATAAGCTATAATATTTTCAAGGCAACTATAATATTGTTATGTTAGTTTTTAAGATTTTAATTACTAGTTTTATCGGTTCAATACTCTATGAAAACATCCCTTATATCTCTCATTTGTATATTACACCAATTTAAAACTTCTTGATGCAACCTTCATCCCCTTAAGGTTTTCCACATGTGGCAGTAGTAGAAAATTGGTTTAATACTCGTGATAACTGTGTTTATTTTGACTGAAGTTTCTATTATTGTTGATTATAACTGTGTATTTGATTCTATTTGTAGATCTGAGACCTGCTATCAAATTGATATGGTTATTAAAGATGAAGTAGAAGACCTTAAAAAGGATGGTATTGGTGTTATCCAAATTGATAAGGCTGTCTTGAGAGAGACTGCTTCAAAATGAAGAAAAGAATACTTTAAAATGATCAAAATTTGTAGTAATACTTGTGTATACATTTTGTAGTTGTGTCTGTGTATATCTTATGTCATTTTGGAACACGTGTAATGTCATTTTAGTTTAAAGAATTTGGTTTGAATCAATGAATGTAACAAAATTCTAGTTTAATGTCATTAAATTCAAGATTATGTTGATATGAAATTCTGATATGGTAAATAGGGGTGGGAATAGGCTAGGCCGAGCTAGGCTTTGCTAAGCCTGAGTCTGGCCTGCTAAAAAATTCAAAGCCTAAGCCTGGCCTGTAGTCTATCATAGGCTTATTTTTAGGCCTAAGTCTGGCATTTTCGAAGGCTAGATTAGCCTACTAGCCTATTTAAAAGCCTACTTCATTTGAATATCTGTAAATAAGAAATTCAACTAATGTTAAATAGACTAACAAGTTAAAAGATCAATGAGATTAAATGTTTGTTTTCATTGTCTCGTTCAAGTTTTCTTATTAGCATAAGTTTGGTGATACTATTTGTTGAAGATAACTTATGAGAAAAACTTATGACAACAACTTATGACATTGTTTATAATGTTTTTTCAACTTATTTTCATAAGTTCTTCAAAATAACTAAGTTTTATTTTCGTATTTTTGTTCAATGTACAAAATAGAATATAATAATAATAAATTTATTGATTTTTTCTTAAATAGGCCAGTCTGATAGGCTTAAAAGACTTTTCTTACGGCCTGTGGCCTAGCCTCTTTAACTAAATAGGCTTATAAAAAAGTCTAGGCCTTTTCTATTTAAGAAAAAGTCTGGCTTGACCTGAGCCTATGTAGGCTAGGCCGTAGGCCCCTGTTAGTTGGCCTGGCCTATTCTCATCCCTAATGGTAAATAATAGATTATGGTCTGATAAAATGTTATGAAATTTTATTATGGTCACTTTAATCACAATTTGATTATTGTTCAAGTCTGGTCCCTTAACTAACTATAAGATTTCAATTTAGTCCCTTAATAAAATTGCTGACTCATTATTTTGATTTTTGCCATGTTGTCATGCCACATCATCAAACTTAACGTTTTTTCTTAACATTTAACATAAATGATAAATTTGGCTAACAAAATGGTTTTAAGGAACTAAAATGTAACGTTTATTAAATAAGGGACTAAAGTGAAATTTAAAATTAAGTTAAAGGACTTCGGAACTAATTATGCCTTAAATTTAATGATGAAATTTATCATTAAGATCAAATTTACAAACAAAATTTAATTATCATTTTATAATCCCTTAAATTCATTCTAATTCATCTTTGCTTATCTTAAAAAAAAAATCCAACCATATATGGATTGTCCATTAAGGATATGATATATATTTAAAAAGGAGTAAATATGTCTGGCCACAAGGACTAATTCTATTACTAAAACAACTCATACATCTAATTTGAAATAACAATTGAATATAAAAATTAGAGGTATAAAAAGGTGTGCATATAAATGAACAATTAAGAATAGTGAATCCAGAATTCAAACAAAAATTCTTGGTCTTCCATCAATGTACAAGCTTTAACAACAATCATCCAATCTCTGGGAAAAACAAAACTACAAAGAAAAAAGAGAAAACTATTCCACATTCACACAATGATTCCCAAAATTCATCGTCTGGTGTTGTATCCTCCTTATATAGACCACTGATTTCGTGTCTCTCCAGTCCATACTTAAAGCTCTCTCAGAAACAACTTTTCAAAGAGGTACTACAAATCTTAAATGAGAGAATGTCATGGGATTATAATGGCAAATTCACTATAATGAGACTTATTTTGACATTGCACTCGTTGGAATTGGATGATGATACCAAAATCAGCTAAGTTAAACATTTGTAGCTCAAGCTATGGCCTGCACAAGACAAAAAGGTCAAGTGAGAAATAAATCCAAAACTCAGCTTCTGCGTGTCTTTCATGTAGTCTCGTCTCGGTAACCTATTTCTCTTCATATTACAATACAACATAGACAAAATAACATAACTTCCAAGTACTGAGTATGTGTGTGTAAACACAAAATTTAATACAAAATAGACCAACTGATAAAACCATAGAATATAATTCTGTATCAAAATTGAAAGGCCACAAGTTTTAAAGGACATTATTTTTAAGAACATAAAGAATATGGAGAGAGAAAATAATTCTGATGCATTAGCTGACTGTAATACATCTGCCATTCATGACAAGGACAAATATGTATGGGAATATATGATTAAATCTATTCTGAAATTTTGTTATCACGCCATAGCACCATGCGCCAAGTCTACAACAAAATATACTTCTGAAATAGACGGAAAAAAAAAAGAGTTCATGTCATGAATCATTGCATTACTCATGCATATATTAAAGAACGAAAAGCTCAAAAGTGTTACATTACCTGAATAAAAGTAAACGATTATGCCTATATCGGGTATCCTGCTAAAATCCAAAATTGAATTGTTGTGGGCACCACCGAATCGAATGCTCCGTGAAAATTGTTCCTGGAATATACTAGGGAAGAGGAAAAAGAATAATCAATTTTAACTAAAAAATAGAGTAAATTGCGGGAAGAACACACTTAAAATAGAAAATCAGAAGAGAAATCTCTAGGAAGAAACAAACCACGAAGGCACGAACAGTATTGTGCGGAGAACCAAAAAACAGATCCTAAGGGTATGTTTCAAGGACTTACTTTTCTTTTGTATACTAAGGAAGCTATAAAATGTTTCTAAACCTAAATTAAATGCAATTGAAATGTTATATAATTATCTATCATGTTATTCTTTCCATTTTATTAAAATCTCAAACATACTAAATAAAATACAGAGCCATCCAGAATCATCAACCAAATCATATACACTTAAAGTACAAAAGAAAAATCAGACCACAAGACAGAAAAAATTAACATGGAAGAGAGTGCTTCTGACAATATACAGGGCAAAAGACAACACTGTCAATTTAAAAATCTATATGCATATACATGAAGAAGATATAAGTCAAAAAGATGCATTACTTGGAGTCCTGCGGCATAATGTAAAGAATACCAAAAGATACTATCTAACAAGGGAGACTACAATGGTTATGATCAAGTAATAGAACATTTTTGGTCTAGAAACATGAAAACAAAATTTAGCAACATTCTTGTTTCAAAGCTTCTGGCAAGAGATGTTATCTTAAATTAATTACCTATTACTGTGCAGGTGTTGCAGCTCGCATGATTTAACACCGCCATCATTGTTCAAACTGCAATTGCTGAGAATAACCAACAATCTTCTTAAGTAGAGGGATGAGACCAATCAAAGCAATTTGAAGCTGTTCTGAACTATTTAACCGAATGCTTATCTGTCCAGCCCCGCGATTGTTCAAATTGCCTCGCGCAACAAGGTTTGTATTCCGTCCAATGGGAAATTGTGATTGTAAATTGCACCCAACAGCAAGATCTCCATGCCAATCCATAACAGAAAGCCCAAGCGTTGATAAATAGCGACCTAGAGGGTAATTTTTATCTCTCAAGCGGGCCTCCAAACTGCCACCATAAGCAACATCATCACGCCCTGTCATTGCACCGCCAGCAATAACAATCTCAAATTGCTTATTAGCAATCAGCTTGTCTTCGACTTTAACTCCAGCTGACAACGCATCACCCAAGAGGGTAAATGAGAGACCTGCAGTTGCTTTATTTCTCCTAAAATTACAAAATTTTGTCTCACTACGTAATGTGTAAGCTAAGTCTTTTCCAACAGTCTGCATATCAAAACCTAATGAAGTTGCTTTCCCTTCTCCATACTTGGCTGAACTGGCTATTTCCATCTGAACATTAGCATCCTTTTTATCCTTGGTAACTTGACCACTAAAAGACAAGGGCAACTTGTTTTTAAGAACAAACAATCTTTCTACATTTAAGCCTTCATAACCCACATCATGATCCCAACCATGAGTTTCTAGGACAGGTCTTACAAGCCACTGGTTGGATGAATCAAGAAAACGATACCGGTGAGTGGGAGTCTCAGAATCAAAGGAAGCAGGCAAGGACATGTCTGGCATGGGTACAGGAACAGAAGCTGCATCCCCACTTTCTTCCTCGACATTTCCACTGTAATCACTTGGCATATCTTTTAATGATTCTGCCATTTTCTTCATTATCTTTCGTTGCTTTTTCTCATCCTTTAGTTGTTTCTTCATAAAAAGCTTTTCTCGGTACTCAATCTCATCCAGATATGCTTTCTTCTGAGCTCTAGAAAGGTTTCTGATCTGGGCCTTTGTCAAAGGTTTAAATGGCGGTAAGTCATCAGGGTCTGTTTCATCACCAGAATCTGATGGCTCATCAAGACTGTCCTCATCACTGAATTGCTCCTCAGGCAACTTTAACTGCGGTCTTGACTGCAGAAGGGATGAAAGAAGATATGGTAATGGTGGCCCTCTTGTGCGAGCTGTGTAATGCTTTTCGGGTGGACTATCTTGTAACTTAAGAAGAGCATTTGCTTCAGCCAGAACTTTTGATGCAAATGATAAGAGTAACAGATGTGGTTTCCAAACCAGACCATTAGGCAACACTCTTTGGCCGGACGTATCAATTCTGCATGCAGAGTGGTTCTCCACCAACGATACAGGATTCATGAGGCGCATATCACCAGCTGCTTGACGAATGGCTTGCTGCACAACATGAGAGCGCTGTGTGACAAACATGTCATAACTAGAAGGAGCCCCATTAGGGCCATCAGGTGGTGCAGATGCTGCATGAGTCAGTCCCACGATAGCATTGAACCATATGGATGGTCCAAAAATGTTAGTAATCGTGCGTAAGAGCGGCATATCGCTAAAATCCCGGCTCGGCGTATCTATTCTATCAAGATACAGCACAATATCGGGTGGTGATTTTTTAATAAAGCGCTTGACAGAGTGCAAGATCTTCTCATTATGTCGCTGGTCTGACCAGGAAGGTAGAAGTCCTGGTGTATCAATGACTCGGACTTTAATGCCCTGTACTGTTCCCACAACATCCTGAACCTTTTTTGTTCCCATATTAAAAGCATCAGTATTGAATTTAACTTCATCAAAGATAGAATTGATAGTTGCACTTTTTCCAACTCCTGTCTTTCCAATAATCATTATTGTACAAGAGAAATCAACCGGTTCTTGACCCGCTGATTCGAGTTGCTCGGCCATTGCACTTGCACGATCAAAGCTAAAAGCGCCAACACGTCCCCCATTCCTCCCTCTGAGCTGTTCAGCCAGTCCTAATCTATACAAAACTTGTGCTACAACAACATTGTGGGGAGTCTGCCCGAACCTATTAGCTAACCGCAAAAACTTCACCCTAATCATTTGAAGTTTTTCTCGAGTCTCGTCATACTCCTCAGCCTCCACAGTTGAGGAATCTTCCACTTTTTGGGACTGCATATTAGATACAGTATAATTTGCCCGCGCCTGCTGCACTACTCGGGGAGCAGGTTTCAATAATGGAGCTGCAGATCCAAGGCCAGCAGGATGAACAAGAGGGGTGCTAATAGCAACAGATTTTCCAGATGTAGTCTGCACAGCCTTAAATCTGTAAACATTCATGCTTTCTTCTTCTGAACTAGTTGCAGTAGTCTGCACAGCCGGCACCTCAGTAGCAAAAGAATT
This sequence comes from Lathyrus tuberosus, assembly GCA_022829125.1. Lineage (NCBI taxonomy): Eukaryota > Viridiplantae > Streptophyta > Magnoliopsida > Fabales > Fabaceae > Lathyrus > Lathyrus tuberosus. Next base: position 9,959,734 of record JALAZF010000176.1, on the reverse strand, counting down.
TTTTGATTGGGATGAGCTTCCAGTAATTTCAATCGCTTTTCTTTCATCTACAACCGGAGAAAAACCTCCTGTTTCACCAATTGTTTCCGGATCCTTAGTTTCATCATTACCATAATCTTTGCATTCAGTCTTCTGAGTATCAGATATTCCCATTTCTTTGTCATCCGTATCCCCGTGGAAAATATCAGTGCCAACGGTCTCATCATCCATTTCTATAAATATTTCACCATTAGGTTCTAAATGCCCATGAGCTGAATCATTTTGAATTTCACCATAAGGATCGCCAGAAGCATTACATTGTTCCTCTATTTTGTCATCCCTGAGATTGGGATCCAAACCACCCTCTTTCAAATACCCGGCATCAGCACCCTGGTTTCTCATATCCTCAACGGATCCAGATTTTGTATGAAACTCAGCAACATCATAATCCACCTTGTCTGTGCTCTTGTTTCCAAAAAGCATGCCACCATTTTGTTTGGGAGTCATGAATTCAAGATCCTCATTTTCATCCTTCCCACTTAATAAACCAGAGTTTCCATTTCCAAAAAGCATACCACCATTTAGTTTGGGAGTCATGAATTCAAGATCCTCATTTTCATCCTTCCCACTTAATAAACCAGAGTTTCCATTTCCAAAAAGCATACCACCACTTAGTTTGGGAGTCATGAATTCAAGATCCTCATTTTCATCCTTCCCACTCAATAAGCCAGAGTTTCCATTTCCAAAATGCATACCACCATTTTGTTTGGGAGTCATAAATACAAGGTCCTCATTTTCATCCTTCCCACTCAATAAACCAAAGCTTCTATTCACCAAGCCTCTAGCCTCCTGAAAAACCACGCTTCCATCCGTGTTTAATTCAGCTATTTCCTTCTCACCACTAAAACCACTACTACTTTCCAAACGCGGATCCTCAAGCACATCCTGATTAGCAATCACTTCAACTTCCATATCATCCTTCAAAATTTTGACGCGTGCATCAGCAACCTCAATTGCCTCATGAAAGCTATCGATTTCATCTGTCTTATGATGAATTTCATCAACAAAAGCCGAAGGCAATGCAGTAACAGTATCAGCAACATCGCCTTCACCAATATTAGCATCAACCTGATCATTATAATGTTTAACCGGGTCTATAGCCTCCTCAAAAACCTCATTTCCTTCCAAATTCTTCAACTCATTATACTTCCCAACACTCTCTTCATTCACCCCAACATCCAACATCTTCTTTTCTCCCTCAATATCCATCACAAATCTCTAATTCCTTATAAAACCTTAAATTAACCACACACACACACAAAAAAAAAAATCAGAAATCATTTTAAACAATAAGTATGAAACATTGATACCCTATCCAACATAGAAATCAAATCAAATCAAATAAACTGAAATGAAAATGAAGTAACAATTAAATTAAATCCATAGAGTAAATTAACAAGAATAGGGAAAATGCGAACCTGTTTATGCGCAGAAATAAGAGAGATGAATTATGATTCAGGTTAAGATGAACGGATAGGGTTGATTTGGGAGTTTAGATCGAAAGTAGAAAATGGTGCATAAAAGATGATCGAGAAAAATGGCGCAAAAAAGAAGATTAATAATTAATTGCAGTAATTAGGGGGCGTGAAAGACGTTGTGTTTCACGTGTGTGATGTGATGTGATTTTGAAGTTATGATTTTCTCATTTGATTTTGATCACGGACGTTCACCTAATCATTTGTTTGGTTAATGGTGAAAGTGAATGGAATTAAAATTGAAAGAAAGAGATTGGGATATTTCTTATTTGTTTCATACAAGATAGAAAGTGGAAGGAAATAACTATAGTACAATTTTTCTTCGTCTCTTATCTCCCATATAAGAAAGAATGGTACCACTAAAAATACATTTATGCCCTCTGGGACACATGTCAAGCTTAGAATACCACCTTTCTTTTACCACAACTTCTAACTTCTTTACTTTTGTTGACTGGCGCAACAATGCTTTACGTTTCTACAAAACTAACAGATTCATTTTTAAAAAATGCACCCACCTTACCTATTAATCTTTTACAACATTGTTCACCTTCACATCACTTATTGGGAAGTGAACACACTCAAGCTTCTCCTCATCTAATACGTTTCTACAATCTCTCTCTTTGAACCACTTTGTTTCTCTCTTCAACCTCTTTCTGCTTCATCTCTTCATTTGAACTTCCGACACCGTTTCATCTCCTTCCAAACCCGGACGAGATGGCGCGCCCTTTTGAGCCGGTTTCCGACATCAATGATAGCAAGGACTTGTGGAAGCTTACTGTTAAGACACATCACAAATGGAAGGTTACAACGACAATCAATGAGCATTTTGAGATGGTTGTTGTAGACAAACAGGTGACTTTACAATCTTAGTGTATGTTCGTTTGATGTTTCGAGAATAGTCGTTGTTATCTGACAAAAAATGTGTTATTTGATATTTCTTTTGGTTTCCTTTTAAAGTTGTTTCAAAATCTATTTTCCTCACACCTCCTTACAAGTTGTTTCAAAGCTTTGACAATATTGGTGGTGTATACGAGCTTTGACAAAACTCGTGTTCATTATTTACATGTTTCAGGGTCATGACATTCATGTCGTAGTTCCTACAATCTTTAGACAAGCTTTTGACTCAACTTTGTCCGTTAACGCAACTTGCACGATGTCGAACTTTCAAGTTCAGCCTAACGATCTGATTTTCAAACCTACTTCCCACAAATATCTGTTGAAATTCACTGGTGGGACCACGATGGGAGATGTTGGCAAACATGAAATCCCTGATAAGAAACTTGACCTTATGCCTTTTGCGGATATAATCTCAGGCAAATGGCCGAAGAATCTTCTGATAGGTATTTTTTCCCCATTTCATTTCCATGTGGTGTTTTAAAACATTCCTATAGGTTAAGTAAACTATCTTGCTTCCCTTTTATTTAGATGTTATAGGTGTCGTATATGAAATTGGATACTCCCAATCTAAGTTCGGCGGAAAATAGGCTCAAGTCAACTTGGTATTGAGGGAATTATCGTATGTCACATGACAAAATCTCTTCTATTACTTTTGTAAACCCTTTCATTTATGTTATTCCAATATATTCTGATCATTTCATTTACTTTACACTAGCGACAACACAATGCATTGTACTCTATGGGAGGGTTGTGCTTTGGAGTTATTTGATTACAAACAAAAGCATCAGAACCCTTCAAAACCAACTGTAATAATAATGAGATATGCTAAGGTTAAAGAAGAAGGTTAGCACACGCACAACAAAGTTTCTGATTTTTGTACCTTTCTGAAGATACTTTATGAACTTCCAAACACACTTTTAATGTTGTCTTTCGTATTGTAGGCAAATATCCCCTAGTCGTTACCAACACATACAACATTACCAAAATACATATCAATGAGGATTTGCCCGATATCACTGAATTTTTAAAAAGGTAACTCCATTATTCTCAGACTATTTATTTACCTTGAACTCTGTGTGAATAATTTGTTTGAAATGTTGTTTCTTACAAGTATCTCACAAATGCAGGTTGCCCGTGGATTTTAAATTTGGAAAATCTTCGGCATCGGGGGCGCACAACTGTTCTTGGTCCCAACAATCTTCGGGTTCTCAGCTTACCCCCACTGAAAAATTTATGTCGAAAGCTATCCCCCTGCCATTATGTGAGATCATCACATTAAATGAGGTGATTCACTTGTGATATTGTTTTTTTGGTTTATGTTATAAAAGAACCAAATTAGCTTAACATTGTGTCTTTGTAATTTTCAGACAACTTTCTGCGTGACTGTCGTAAGGACCGACAAGGTCATTGCATCTCCTAACAGTTGGTATTATAGAGTCTGCCATTAATGTCCTCAGGTTGCTAAGGGTGACAAACCACCTTTTTTTTACCAGGACGGCCACCGAACCGAAGTTGAAATCTGGAGGTTGACGTCTCTTTTATTTCATTACAATATTGTTATCGATGCCACTAATTTTTAAGACTGTTAGATGGTTAAATGTTTCGTAGGTATAAAATTGAGATTGGGGTCAAGCAAGATGGCTGTTGTGGTAGCTTCATTTTCTGGGATCGGGAAGCCACCGAACTTTTGAATACATCGGCTGCCCAGTTACGTGCAACCATGATAGAGGTTTGTGTTGCCTTGCATACGTTTCATCCATTCAGATTCATATTTAATTGGCTAACCATGCTTATGCTACAATTATTCAAACTAACGTGTATGTTTTAAATGATAGGCCGGAATCACGGATCCCCTAGAGTTTCCAGTTGCATTGAATGCAATGTTGGACCTGAAATATGCTTTCAAGGTTAAGTGGTGTCACAGAAACAAGAGTTGCTCTGTTGTAGAGTTTCTTAATGATAAAGAACTAATTAAACAACTAGAGGGATCACAGGGAACTGATCAGGTGAATACTTTAAATTTTAGGTTTATACCACCTTGATTCATGATGTCTATTTCTCAACTACTGCTGTTGTTTTCCCCTTTTCAGCCATCATATTTCCTTCATATCAGTTCTCAGTCAAACCAAGTTAGTCTTCATATTGTGTAGCTATGTTTTCAGTTACATAGATAATATAAATTCTTTCAATCCATGATGACGCCTACTAATTTGTTCCTCTATCTGCAGCTGTTGGAGAGTGTTGACGAAGACGCACCGTTTGATAAGCTAACTCCAATCACGGTACTTTATTCATATGTTCATTATGATTTCACGAATAATTAGACTACAAACACTTTCTGTCTGTTGCAACAGTACTTTATGCATGGGGTGATTATGTATTTTATTGTGTGCTGGTATAGGTATTTGTGGCTAAATGCAAACACTTTCTGTCTGTTACAATCCAATAGTTTATGCACAACAGGTTTTTGTGCCTGTATAGGTATTGATAAAAAATGATACAAAGTGGGGATAGATACTTTATTAATATGTTCATTATGATTTTATGTTATTCTGAAATGTCTAAGTGATAACATCTATATTCTAAATCAAGATATACAATACATAGAATTCTCTACAAAGTACCTAACTGTCAGTAAGCGTACACCAACATAGAGCTGGAATATATATGTAAAATAACTTGACAGCGTAAAACTCATTATTATGAGTATATGATCTATCCACCGTGCATGTTTTTTAAATCACATATTTACGGTTACGTCGAATATATTCTCTTAAATTTATAAGTTGTTTTTTTGACATTTCTCTGTGATATAAAGTACCGGCAACGTTGTCCACTCAAGTTTTAAATTGGTTTTGTAAAGCCAGCCTATACATATGTGCATATCAATTCTAATTATCTAAATGTACCTTCCCATCTAATGTATTCCATTATGGGCTTCAGGCATTCTAAATTTTGGGCAACAACCTAATACGTCAGAAACCTCAGAGTTGTACAGAAACCAAACTTTATTTTTTATCCTACCTTCCCATTAAGACTGTAGAATTAATGGATAAATCTGGTTATATATTATACTATCTCCGTCTAATTATACAATATTAACAAACTATTTAATATCAACCATGAGGACAAACTTTTAAATATCAACTAAAATGACACACCCATTTCCTCTAACCTATGTGCACAGTTCTCCAAATGACAACAAACACATTTTTTCATGTTCACTCTGGCGCAGTTGAGAAATATGGCAACATGTCAACTCATATCACCCTACCCTACTTTTATGTAGAGTATCTACCATTTAAAAAATCTCTGGACACAATCTTCAATAGATTTGCTTAAATACCTTGCACTCATCATTACTTCTTGGATGAAACTTGACTTCGCCCCACGTGTATTGCCCATATATGGTTGTCATTCCCATCTATTTTTTATTGGCATTGTTTATTTCCCAAACACTTTTCTTATTTGAGATACAAAAACCAAAGGAATACAGTGTCTCCTTATTTGGGCATGTTTTAACCTTTCTCAAATACACACATTTTCAATGACGTCCTACTATCACACATTTTGTGCTCATGAATCAAACATCTTCCTCATTCCAAACTAACGGCCAGACCAACTTATCTTGGTGCCTTATTTTTACATAGCAACTAACTTGTGGTAAAACATTGTACGTAGCATTACTTTGATAACCATCTTTCAAACATTATTGGATGTTAACTGCCATGAACCCATTCCATTTTGCAGATATAACGTCGTGATGCCCCATACCAATGAAACACCTGCATCCGTTGCGAAGAAAAGGAGAAGATCATTGTTGCTTCAGAAGAAACATAAATAATTCGTATTTAACAAGGAAAATTATGTCGGCTCGCCTTCGACACCTACCTTTACAGTTCGTCCATCCTCCCATACGATTAATTCAGTTCCATTGACTGATGTTGTCAACACCATGCATACTGCCCCCTCTACAAGACATGTTTTGCCAACATGTCCGACAAAACGAATACGTTTCGATATGCATACTGGCATTACTATGTTTCCCACGTTCAATTCATCATACTCATGTGGAGTATCATCTTCTGTAAATTTGAATGCCAACCATGAACCACAACCAACACAGATTTTAGGATCGTGCGTTGATGTTATCCATAGACCACCAGAACGAGCACCTACCATGAATTCTCACATGACTGCTTTCCAATGTAATTCATTGGCTATTTCGTAATCTCAACCCAACACAAGTGAACCATTGTCTCAACCTTCTTTCGTCATTAGTTCTTCGCGAATTCACAGCATTGACCATTCCATGAAGATGAACCGAAACACATTGTCCATAAACTCAAATGTGTTTGCATCTACTTCTAATTATGCTTCCCACACTGGACCATCACCCATTAACATTGACTCCACGCTAAATCCCCTTCATATGTGTGTTGCTTATTCTTCTTTCGACGATAATTCAGATTATGGATTAGGGAATAATCTGGTAAATTCATCAGAATCTGATGATGACGCCTTCGAAGACACACTTGAATCGCACCTTCAAGGTTATTTTTGTTCTCAATTCATTATCCAATTGAATTTTTTTTGGTCAACAATGGCTCACTTAATTTTTTAAAAGCAGAGTATTTTGACATCAGAGAACCTGTTTGGGAATGCGAGCATTGTAAGGCTTTGATGTGGTATCAGGAACGTAAACATAAGGCCAGACATGCCGCCTTTGCAAACTTCCATATTTGTTGCAAGAGCGGGAAGGTCGTGCTGCCAATGATGAAACAACCTCCTCCTCTCCTACAACAGATCCTGTTCGATCGAACATCGCGTCATAGTAAAAAATTTCAACAAAAAATTAGAAATTACAATGCAATGTTCTCCTTCACTTCTCCTGGGATGAAATTTGACACAACTTATTCCAGGGGTAACGGTCCTCCTACTCTGCGACTTCATGGTCAAACTTACCATCGGATTGGAACCATGCTTCCCGAGATTGGTGCAGCACCACAGTATGCTCAGCTATACATATTTGACACCGATAATGAGGTCGAAAATAGAACGGATTGTTTCAGGTATTACTAAAGTTTTTATATGCTACGTAAGTACTGTATTGTTGTTAACAACTTATTTTGACACTTTCTTTTCTTATAACATGTATGCTTTTGTTTTCATTGTAGGGAAAACAAAAATATTGAAAAGGATATTGTCACCAACTTGAAACTTATGTTGGATGACTACAATGTTCATGATAAAGCCTTAAGAATGGCAAGGGATGTGTTGAAGGATAATATCTTTCAAGACTTGCGGTTGAAACTGATTTCAAGTCGACCCCGCGACGGTCGAGTATATAACACGCCTTATGTTTCAGAAGTTGTTGCGCTAATTATAGGTGATGTTGACACTGCTGAACAAAGGGACGTCATAATACATGAGCGTGATGGTGGCTTGCAGAGAATCGATGAGTTTCACCCGGCTTATCTTGGGTACCAATACCCATTGGTTTTCGCATATGGGGAGGACGGTTACAGGGATAACATACTCCACAAGTACCAGCATGAAAGAACAGTGACAAAGCAAAACAGATAAACTATTAAAGATTGGCTTTGCTACCGCCTTCAGGAGCGTAGTGATGAACCGAAAACATTGCTTCATTCAAGACGTTTTTTCCAACAATTTTTGGTTACGGTTACACTATAATGGAAACTGAGCGGCTGAATTGGTTGCTCAAGAATCAATCAAAATTAAGGGTTGGTAAGTATAACAACATACAACAACCGTCTATTGCGGGAACTTCACAGGCAAGTAACAAGGAAGGAAAATGTGTTGTGTTGCCTTCAGGTTTTGTGGGAAACAAGCGGTACATGGACCAACTTTATTTTGAAGGAATGGTGATTTCAAGTAAATTGGGTTTTCTTGACCTCTTTATAACCTTTACCTGTAACCCAAATTGGGTTGAAATAAAACGTCAATTGGAACCCAATAACTAAATGCAAGCGACCGTCCTGATATTGTGGCAAAGGTGTTCAAGATAAAATTCGACCAACTCATGCACGACATAACAAAGAAACATCTCCTTGGCCGTGTTATTGCATGTAAGTCTTACCTTTGAAGTATTCCTTATTGTATTTGATCAATGTTGTCTTTCTAATTACTTTTTGAATTTTTTGCACTCTCAGTTATGTACACAATAAAGTTCCATAAAAGAGGCCCCCCCACGCCCACTGTTATTTCTTTGATTTTGTGGTTGGCATTTATTTTGCTAAAACTATTCTAGCAGCAAGATGTTGAAACAAGATGTTCTAATATTCTGCATTAAACATGTCGGATAAAGATGTCCCATCCTGGATCATAGGACATCGCGTCTGATTTTGGTTTAAAAGGAAGATTTTGTTGTTGGTATTTGTTACTGAATATTCTGTGAATATTTAGTTAACCTATGTGGCATCCAAAGTATTTTGGGTTGAGTTTTTGTGTGTTGGTTTTCGGATTTTCAACATTTTCTAAATATGGAGACATATTAGGAAACTTTAGATTGAAGACCTATTTTCTTGGAGTTTATTTTGCAGAATTGTGTGCAGTCTCTTTGCTGCGTTTTGAAGCCCAATCCAGTCCAGATTTAATGTTATATATTGACTGGTGTAAACCTAGTTTAGGTGTGGAACTTACGTGTGTTTTGTTAGGGTTTTTGAGTGTTATTTGTGAGCCTAACTGGTATCATTCTGATAACAGTACAAGGACTGGTTTTGTGTTGTAAGTTCTGTCAGTTACTCATAAGTTTTTAAGCATTGAGTTTCTTGTGTGTCAATTCTCATAAGCTTTGAAGTATTGAGAGTTGTGTGTTTTGAAAGTGTGGCTTTCGTTTTGTTACTTGTGTTGAAAGGAACCAGTCACGGTTTGTGATTGAAGAGGGATTTGAGGAGGGCCTCATACCTAGGTGAGTCTTAGGTAGAAGTCATAGGAAGGGTAGTGATTAAGTGAGCGGATTGTAACTGGATGTGGTTGCTGTATTATCTGTGAATTGATACTATCGTATATTGATTTTGTCCCTGGCTTGGTAGCCCCCAGAGTAGGATTGTTGATCCGAACTGGGTAAACATATCACTGTGTTCTTTACTTTCTGCACTGTTATTATTATTGTTAACTTGTTCATTGTGTTGGATATCGGTGTCTCAACATCTGTGTAGGACATCTGATATCTGTGCCAGAATTTCAATTGGTATCAAAGCTTGCACCCTTGTTTGGTTCTGGGTGAGATTCAGGGAAGGTACTTTCTGGTGCAATGGACAAGGATGGAGGATTTTTTAACAAACCACCTATGCTTGATGGTTCTAACTATGACTACTGGAAACCAAGGATGGTAGCATTCATCAAATCCATGGATGATCAAGCATGGAAAGTTGTTATCAAAGGATGAGAACCCCCAAAGGTTAGAGATGGAGAAGGTAATCCTACTTATGTGGTGAAGGAAGAGGAAGACTGGGATGATGCAGACTACAAAGGGTCATTGGGAAATTCCAAAGCCATGAATGCACTGTTTAATGGTGTTAATAAGAATATCTTCAGGTTAATTGAACATTGCACCATTGCAAAAGAGGCGTGGCAGGTCTTGAAGGTTGCTCATGAAGGGACTTCAAAGGTGAAGATGTCAAAACTTCAGCTTCTCACTACCAAGTTTGAGAATTTGAAGATGAAGGAAGATGAGAGCATTCATGATTTTCACATGAACATTATTGAGATAGCTAATGCTTCAAGTGCCCTAGGTGAAAAGATGTCTGATAGTAAACTGGTCAGAGAAATCCTCAGATCTCTACCTAAGAGATTTGACATGAAAGTGACTGCTATAGAGGAAGCTCAAGACATAGATAAGATGAAAGTGGATCAACTTATGGGATCACTTCAAACATTTGAATTGGGGATCAGTGAAAAGTCTGAAAAGAAGAAGAGTATAACTTTTGTGTCAAATGCTGGTGATTCAGACGATGAAGGTAACCTGGTCAGAGATGAAGGGGTGTCTAAAGATCTGGTATTGCTTGGAAAAAAATTTAACAAAGTGTTGAAAAGGATGGACTGGAAGTCAAGAGCAAATGTTCATAACAAGTCACTCGACATCAGTAAAAACCAGGATGGAGGCAACTAAAGAAGACTCCAATCAAGGGAAGAGAGTTCAGTGTTTTGAATGTGAGGGATTTGGGCACATAAAAACTGAGTGTCCCGCGTATCTCAAAAGGCAGAAGAAGGGCTTATATGTGTCTTGGTCAGAAGGAGAGTCTGAGAGTGATCTTGAAGAAGAATTAGCAAAATTAGTGACAGCCTTGACTAGAATCTGTAAATCTGATGGAGAAACAACTTGTGAGTCTGATTCTGACAAAGAATCTTATATTGGAGAACTCACTAAGCAGGAAGTTATCACTGGGTTCTCAGAGTTGTGTATCAAGAATGAAGAGAGGTGCCAGATAATATTAGAACAGAAGGTTCTGATAGCTCAACTAGAAGCTGAGAAGGAAGAACATCTATCAATCATTGCTGATCTTAAAGAGGAGGTTGTATGGCAAAAGTCAAAACTTGACAATATGACCAAATCTATAAGAATGCTGAACAATGGTTCCACACAGCTGGATGAGATTCTTCAGACTGGGAAAAATGCTGGAAATGTACAAGGCCTTGGTTTTAACAATCAAGCAGAGAACTACAAGAAGTCTGTATTAAAGTTTGTTCCTCAGAAAATAAAGCAAGAGGAGGAGATGTCAAATCACATGTTTTAACATCTGATGAAACATCAGAAAATAGTATGTAGTTAAAGTATAAACCATGGAGATGTCATTACTGTGGAAAGATTGGTCACTTAAAGTCCTTTTGCTACAATTTGCATGGTTATCCCAAAACTGCTCATCAACAAAATAAAGGACAAAATTGGGCTAAAGTAAAGAAAAGATGGACTCCTAGAAATATGATGGCTGGTTTCATAGCACATACCTCTCTCAGAGCATCTGCAAGGGAAGATTGGTACTTTGACAGTGGTTGTTCAAGACACATGACTGGTGTGAAGAAATTTTTGTCAGATATCAAGCCTCACTCTACCAATTATGTCACTTTTGGGGATGGATCAAAAGGTGAAATAAAAGGGTTGGAAAGCTAGACTACACAGGATAACCAAATCTGGATCGTGTTCTATTTGTCAAAGGGCTGACTGCAAATTTGATCAGTATAAGCCAACTGTGTAATCTAGGACTCAAAGTAAATTTCACAAAATATGAATGCCTAGTAACCAATGAAGAAAATGAAGTTGTCATGAAGGGAACTAGGTCTAAGGACAACTGCTATATGTGGAATCCTCAAGAATCAGAAAGTTTGTCTACCTGTTTGATGTCAAAGGAAGATGAAACCAAACTGTGGCATCAGAAATTGGGTCACTTACATTTGAAAGGGATGAAGAAAGTTCTGTCAAGTGATGCTGTTAGAGGTATTCCCAAGCTGAAGATTGATGAGGATAGAATATGTGGTGAATGCCAAGTTGGGAAGCAAACAAAGATGTCACACAAAAAGCTTCAACATCTTACCACAACTTCTAGAGTTCTGGAGCTGCTTCACATGGACTTAATGGGACCTATACAGGTTGAAAGTCTTGGTGGGAAGAAGTATGCCTATGTTGTCGTTGATGATTACTCCAGATTCACCTGGATAAGCTTTATCAGAGAGAAGTTTGAAGTATTTGCAGCTTTTAAAGAATTGTGTCAAAGGATTCAACGAGAAAAGGATTGTGGTGTTGTACGAATCAGAAGTGACCATGGGAAAGAATTTGAAAATAGCAGGTTTGAAGAGTTTTGTTTATCTGAAGGAATCACTCATGAATTCTCATCACCAATCACTCCTCAGCAAAATGGTGTGGTGGAACGCAAGAATAGGACTATTCAAGAGTGTGCAAGGGTCATGATTCATGCCAAAAAGCTTCCATATCATTTTTGGGCTGAAGCCATGAATACCGCTTGCTATAGACACAATAGGGTGACTATCAGATCAGGTACTTCTGTTACTCTTTATGAGCTATGGAAAGGTAGAAAGCCAAATGTGAAATATTTCCATGTTTTTGGGAGTAAGTGCTATATCTTGGCGGATCGTGAGCAGAGGCGAAAGATGGATCCTAAGAGTGAGGAAGGGATATTTTTGGGATACTCTACAAACAGTAAAGCATATAGGGTATTTAATTCCAGAACTAAGGTGATGATGGAATCCATAAATGTGGTGGTTGATGACTCTGGAAAAGACGAAGATGTCCCAGATGATCTTGGAACATGCTTTCCCATGAACAATGAAATCTCACAAGACACTGAGTCCGTAGAAGATAATGCTCAAGAGACCGACACTAGACCTGAGAATGAAGAGGTAGAGGATGATAACAGGGGACCCTCTATAAGGGTTCAGAAGGATCACCCTAAGGAGTTGATTATTGGAAATCTGAATGAAGGTGTAAGAACCAGATCGAGGGAGGCTGTGTCAAATGCCTGTTTTGTTTCAAAGCTTGAACCAAAGAATGTTAAATAGGCATTGACATATGAGTTCTGGATAAGTGCTATGCAGGATGAGCTTTGTCAATTCAAGAGGAATGAAGTCTGGGAACTGGTACCACGACCAGCAGGAACAAATGTGATTGGAACAAAGTGGGTTTATAAGAATAAGTCTGATGAACAAGGAGTTGTTACCAGAAACAAAGCCAGACTAGTTGCTCAAGGATACACACAGATTGAAGGAGTAGATTTTGATGAAACATTTGCTCTTGTGGCTCGATTGGAATCCATCAGATTGTTGCTAGGAGTGGCATGTTTTTTGAAATTCAAATTGTTTCAAATGGATGTCAAGAGTGCCTTTCTGAATGGCTATCTTAACGAGGAAGTTTATGTTGAGCAGCCTAAAGGGTTTGTGGATCCAAATTTTCCTGATCATGTCTACAAGCTAAAGAAGGCTTTGTATGGTTTGAAATAAGCTCCAAGAGCTTGGTATGAAAGGCTGATTGAGTTCTTAGTCAAACATGGATACAGGAAAGGTGGTATTGATAAAACACTCTTTGTCAAGGAGAAGGATGGGAAACTAATGATTGCTCAGATTTATGTAGATGATATTGTGTTTGGTGGGATGTCGGATGAAATGGTCCAACATTTTGTCAACCAAATGCAATCTGAATTTGAAATGAGCTTAGTAGGTGAATTGACTTACTTCCTTGGATTGCAAGTCAAGCAGATGGAAGATTCCATTTTTATTTGTCAGAGCAAATATGCGAGGAATATTGTGAAGAAGTTTGGATTGGATAATGCCAAGCACAAGAGAACTCCTGCTCCTACTCACTTGAAGTTATCCAAAGATGAAAAGGGAGTGAATGTTGAACAGAGTTTATACAGAAGCATGATTGGCAGTCTGTTGTATCTCACAGCAAGTAGGCCAGACATAACCTTTGCAGTTGGTGTATGTGCAAGATACCAAGCAGAACCCAAGGTCAGTCACATCAATCAAGTTAAGAGAATTCTTAAGTATGTGAGTGGTACATGTGATTATGAGTTGTTGTACTCCCATGACTCAAGTTCCATTTTAGTAGGATACTGTGATGCTGATTGGGCTGGAAGTGCTGATGATAGGAAAAGTACCTCTGGAGGTTGTTTCTTTTTGGGAAATAATCTTATTTCATGGTTTAGTAAGAAGCAGAATTCTATATCTCTTTTTACTACTAAAGCTGAGTACATAGCAGCTGAAAGTAGTTGTGCTCAACTGGTGTGGATGAAGCAAATGCTATCTGAGTATAATGTCACACAAGATGTCATGACATTATTTTGTGACAACCTGAGTGCTATTAATATTTCTAAAAATCCTATTCAACATAGCAGGACTAAGCACATTGATATCAGGCATCACTTCATCAGAGAACTTGTGGAGGACAAAGTCATAACTCTTGAGCATGTTAGCACAGAAAATCAGCTCGCTGACATATTTACCAAGGCTCTGGATGCAGTTCAGTTTGAAAACCTGAGGAGTAGACTTGGGGTTTGTATTCATGAAGAACTATAGCAATTAATGTTCTTTCTAGCTTCCAGACTAAAAATAATAAAGGTAATTCTGGTAGTGTAGCTTGTGCAGGTGTTTATGAAGGGAAAGATGCTGAAGTTTGTGCATGACATTTGGTCATGTGATGTTGTGTGCATCTACTTTCTGATGCTGTTTATTCTGGTTTATGACTTGACCATTTCTCAAAATTAATAACTGTTCTACTTGCCTTTGTCATATTTATGGCTAAAAAGGGGGAGTAGTGTGTGCTTTGTGGTGTGCTTGTGCTTTGTGGTGGTGCTACAGTTGAGGGGGAGAATGTTGTTATGTTGTTGCAGTTGAGGGGGAGTTTTTTTTGGGTGTGAATTTTTGCTGCTATGCTGTGTTCTGTGTTAGTGTTATGGTGTGTTTTTCGCTGCTGTCTCTGATATTGTTGTTTTGCTTGTGTTATCTTTGCAATATTGTTTGGTGTGTAGTTTTAGCCAAAATAAGCCAAAGGGGGAGATTGTTATTTCTTTGATTTTGTGGTTGGCATTTATTTTGCTAAAACTATTCTAGCAGCAAGATGTTGAAACAAGATGTTCTAATATTCTGCATTAAACATGTCGGATAAAGATGTCCCATCCTGGATCATAGGACATCGCGTCTGATTTTGGTTTAAAAGGAAGATTCTGTTGTTGGTATTTGTTACTGAATATTCTGTGAATATTTAGTTATCCTATAAGGCATCCAAAGTATTTTGGGTTGAGTTTTTGTGTGTTGGTTTTCGGATTTTCAACATTTTCTAAATATGGAGACATATTAGTAAACTTTAGATTGAAGACCTATTTTCTTGGAGTTTATTTTGCAGAATTGTGTGCAGTCTCTTTGCTGCGTTTTGAAGCCCAATCCAGTCCAGATTTAATGCTATATATTGACTGGTGTAAACCTAGTTTAGGTTTGGAACTTACGTGTGTTTTGTTAGGGTTTTTGAGTGTTATTTGTGAGCCTAACTGGTATCATTCTGATAACAGTACAAGTACTGGTTTTGTGTTGTAAGTTCTGTCAGTTACTCATAAGCTTTTAAGCATTGAGTTTCTTGTGTGTCAATTCTCATAAGCTTTGAAGTATTGAGAGTTGTGTGTTTTGAAAGTGTGGCTTTCGTTTTGTTACTTGTGTTGAAAGGAACCAGTCACGGTTTGTGATTGAAGAGGGATTTGAGGAGGGCCTCATACCTAGGTGAGTCTTAGGTAGAAGTCATAGGAAGGGTAGTGATTAAGTGAACGGATTGTAATCGGGTGTGGTTGTTGTATGATCTGTGAATTGATACTATCGTATATTGATTTCGTCTCTGGCTTGGTAGCCCCCAGAGTAGGATTGTTGATCCGAACTGGGTAAACATATCACTGTGTTCTTTACTTTTTGCACTGTTATTATTATTGTTAACTTGTTCATTGTGTTGGATATCGGTGTCTCAATATCTGTGTAGGACATCTGATATCTGTGCCAGAGTTTCACCCACATTCTGATATTCTTGCATCCTGAAAGTAAATATCCCACCGCTTCTGACATTAGCCGAATCATTTGTGCTGAGATACCTAACCCCGAACTTCATCCTACTTTGTACAATTTGGTCAAATCCCATATGGTACATGGACCCTGTGGTTTGTCAAGGGAATCATCACCGTGTATGAAGAATAGAAAATACATTAAACTCTTTCCTAAGCGATTCATCAAAAATACAATTGTCGATGTCGAAGGCTATCCTTTGTACAGGAGAAGGTCATCTTCACACATAATTCAGAAAAATGGCATCCCTTTGGACAATAGACATGTGGTCCCTTACAACACTATGTTGCTCTTGAAGTACCAGGCTCATATTAACATGGAGTGGTGTAATCAGAGTACGTCGATCAAATATCTGTTCAAATATATTCACAAGGGATGTGATAGAATTACTGCTTCCGTTGTACAGGTTAACCATTCCACATCGACGAGTACTGAACATGTTGATGAAATAAAACAATACCTTAATTGTAGATACATCTCTCCTTGCGAGGTAACTTGGTGAATCTTTGCTTACAACATTCATGGAAGGAAACCCGCGGTTGAACGTATATTTTTCCATCTTATCGGTGAGATGCCTCTGTACTACACTGATTATGATCGCATGGAGAACATTCTAGAAAAGGCAAGCATTACGGAATCCATGTTTTCGGCCTGGTTGCTTGCAAATCAGAATTATGAACATGCTAGAGAATTAATATACGACCAGTTTGTTAGCATGTTTGTGTACCATAAACGAAGTAGAACGTGGAAGCCTCGCAAGAAAGGGTTTACAATTGGTCATTTGATTTGGGTTCCACCGTCTACGGGAGAACTATTTTATCTATGGATGATGCTGACATTGGTCAAGAGACCTACAAGTTATGAGGAAATAAGAAAGGTTGGTGGTACACAGTACGATTCATTCAGGGATGCGCGTTTTGCTATGGGTTTCCTTGAGGATGATAGGGAATGCATTGGGGCTATTAAAGAAGCCAGTGAATGGGGATCAGGTCATTTTCTTCGGAAGCTATTCGTGGTTATGCTTATGTCAGGCAACGTGAACATGCCTGCTCATGTATGGAACGAATCATGGGTTTTACTGTCCGACGGATTGTTGCAACGCCAAAGGTAGTTGGCATAAAACAATGGTACGATCTATAAAATTTATTACTTTTTTTCTCTCCATTATTTTCACATTCAATCGTATTCCACAGGATTTAGTAAAGACATTGGTTTGTATGTTTTTTTAAACATACAGAATCGTGACCAACATCTATTTCTAAAGTTGAGTAACTTCATAACTGTTTCTTACTATATAAACTATTGGGTTTTCCTTATTTTCTCAGTATAACTGCATAACTATATTCTTATTGTGACGACAGATAACATTAACAAACAATAGGTTCCATACTTACAGCCTATATGACGGTTCAATGTCTAACCGTTAGCAAACACGTTTTCATGTTTTTTACATAATGCATTTTAAGCCTCCAATATTAATATTCACTAAGACATGTAAATCTCCGACTTTTTTAGATTTGTTTTTGAGTGTTTCGGAGCTGCAGAATCTTACTTTGCTTGAAATTGAACAACTGCTTCAAACGAACTGGAAAACTCTTAAAGATTTCTACCCAATACCATACCTGGACGGTTATGTTTTGGAACAAGTGGGGAATAGGCTCATAAACGATGAACGGGGTTATGACATTCCAACCATGCAGGCCGAATTTAACTCACTTCATTTTGCTCTTACCGGTAATCACAATAACATTTGTTTTTCATTGTTATATTTTTTTATTCTTGCTCATACATTGACTACATCTTCAAATTTATTTTCAGATGAGCAGCGGTGTATATACGACACAATCATGTCTGCTGTTGCAACTCAGAGAGGTGGGGTTTTCTTCCTTCATGGTTACGGGGGGTACCGGCAAAACTTACATGTGGAGGACACTCGCAAGTGCGATTAGATCCAAGCACGACATATGCTTATCCGTCATAACAAGTGGGATTGCATCGTTGTTGTTACCGGGTGAGAGAACTGCTCACTCAAGGTTTAAAGTACATGTACCTACGTTGGATAACTCGACTTGCGACATTGGTTATAAAGAAGATTCTGCAGAACTACTCAGACAGGCTAAATTAATAATTTGGGACGAGGCCCCGATGGCAAACAAGTGGTGTTTCGAAGCTCTTGATAAAACATTAAAAGATATCATGAGTAGCAGTAGCAACTCCAGTGAGGTCTTCAGTGGCAAGGTTGTCGTATTCGGTGGGGACTTCCGACAGATTTTTCTAGTTATACCGAGGGGTAGTCGTTCTGACATTGTCCATGCCACAATCAACGCTTCGTACATATGGCATTCGGTAAAGGTGTTAACATTAACCAAGAATATACGTCTGAGTTGTGGTCCTACCAAACAAGAAAGGACCGAAATATCTGAGTTCTCCGATTGGCTACTCAAAATTGGGGAAGGTAGAGTTGGTGAACTGAACGATGGCACCGCTGAGATCGAATTCCCACCTGAGATGCTCATTACTGAATTTGAAGATCCCATTGTTGCAATTGTGACGAGTTCTTATCCGGAGTTTCTGGCAAATTTTCGTGATTACAACTACCTTCAAAGTAGGGATATACTGGCTTCAATCATTGAAATGGTTAACAAAATCAATGATCATGTATTGGGCATCATGCCAGGTATTATTGCTTCGTTTCTAAGTTTCAATCTAATAGGTCCTGCAACAACTTTTTTACTTTTATTTGCTTTCATTTCATAACTTATATACCTTTACTGGTTTTTATATTTCCATCCTATCACCAATGAAAACACCAGTAACGCATCCTTTTTAAAAATATGAATGATTCCATTTTTTGACTTAGGTGACTTGAGGGATTTCTTTAGTTGTAACTCTGTAGATCGGTCCGAGATACACGACAGGGACATGCTTGATGTACTAACTCCTGAGTTTATAAGCTCTTTGAGAACCTCCGGGTTGCCTAACCATCACATAAAGCTGAAGATTGGAACACCCGTTATGTTAACGCGGAACATCAATCAGTCAGAAGGGTTATGTAACGGTACACATCTAATCGTGACTAAGATGGCTACGCATGTTCTTGAAGCACGTATTATGGGGGACAAAAATCATGGCAATTTTGTCCATATTCCAAGGATGAATATGTCGCCTTCTCAATCTCTATGGCCTTTCAAGCTAAGTCGGAGACAATTTCCAATCATTGTCTCCTACGCAATGACGATCAACAAGTCCCAGGGTCAGTCGTTGGATTAGGTTGGACTTTACATCCCTCAAGACATTTTTACTCATGGACAAATATATGTCGCGCTTTCAAGAGTTACAAGTAAGAAAGGCATCAAAGTTTTGGTCCACGATGAAAACAACATGGCCAAAAACACAACTACAAACGTCGTTTACAAAGAGGTTTTCAACAACGTTTGAGTTGGTGCATATGCGACCTAACTTTAAATCTTTAATAATATGTTGGTGCGTTTTTAACAACGTTTGAGTTCCTGCCAGTTACTTTTGGACTAATTATTTATGATTTGCAGGTTAATACTATGTTGCTTTCGTTTTGCAGTTCAATTACATTCATGACTTCACTATCTAAATTTCTTTTTGGAATTAACAGGAAGGGAAACTGTAAATGTCTTTTTTACTTGGTTGCCTTATCACCATTAATAAGGGTGTTTTTGTGTTATGGAAAACTATCATGTATTTTGTAAGAATTTTCTATACAAACACATTATAAAGATTGTATATTTATTATTCGGGCACTCTATCTTATCACCACTAATAATGCTTGTCATAATATATCAATGTATACTGCATTTTTTCTGAACACATATACTATTATATTACGTTCCGTTATTTTTTTATTTACAATATCGAATTTAATTCATCATTAATCGCCATACGATTGTACTTGATATATTTTTGTAATCAAAATATTACACCTTTTGTTAGTGTGCTAGCCATGTCTGGTGCATTAAAACATGTCAATTTATTACCAAATAAAATTCATTCCCGAAAGTTTGTTTTGAAGTCTCTTCCATACTATAAACGACCCTTGCAAGATTGGCAAAATTCCACCACATAATTTATACACACAAGTTTTACTAAACGAGCATGAACAGTACTAACCATCTAACTATTCTTACACACATGCATGTCGAAATGAAGTTAAAACAACCATCACTTAATTTTAACCATACAGAAATATGTAAACATGGCATTTTTTATACAACGAGGTTGTATTAAATCGAAATTGGATTCTATCTCCAGCTTTGAAGCTGTTGTCTTTGTAAAACTCATCCCAACCATACCCCAATTCTGTGTTGTGGGTGTCTCCAACGTGAAACAGTTCCATCAGTTTCGACTTCCCGTTATCACCGCACAGAACAAGATCTTCATATTCATAATCTCTTAGTGCTTCAGCAAAATCCACCTGCAACTTCTATAATCCAAAGGACAAATATTTAGATATTTATATAAGTTTGAACTATAAAAGCTATATTCTTACATTTAATAGGGCAACATCATAACCACTTAACTAATCTTGGCAGATCCACACTGTTCGGAGTAAGTGTGTGTTCAAAAGTATAAATTTCCTGTTGAAAGATATATCTACTATGGAAATATGGTAAATCTTGGAATTTCATAATCTCGGTGAAACCGTTGATGCCAAAGTTGTTGTTTCCATAGTAACCAAATGTAACGACAACATCACTTGGTAGGTCGTAGTAGGCTTCCAAACTCGGCCAACCGCTTATAACAAGTGGATGAATGGGTTGTTCGTTAAAGATCAATTCATAGTGGACACCTTGGTTGTGTAGAATCATCCATGTCTTACTTATCTCATCACTGAATACTTTCAAAAACATGTCGTCAATTTCAGGAAATTTCTGAAAATTAAACAAATACACCATCATCTTAAGCCTTCTTAAGAGAAAGTGTTTTGTGTTATGCATTTAAAATAAACAAACAGTCTAATATAATACTTACCTGTGAGGATAACTTGGCAATTTTAAAACAGTTGATGAGTTCTAAGTGTTTTAGAACACCACAATTCTCCATGCTTCTTCTTGAGTACTTGAAAGGGGAGGACAAGGGGAGAGTAATGGGTACCTAATGCTCTTGAATACCTCTCTTTGTGTTATAACTTCCAAACACTCCACAACATTCTTTTTAATACCCTTTACCACTCACCTACCAATACTTTATTCACATGGGCTCATTATTGAGGTTTGGCTTTTACCAAATAATAATTGTATCAAAGATAAAGTATGGCATCTGTGTTCACGTGATGATGTTTGCGACTATGGAGTTCTTTCACCTATTAAAAGTCTCATATTCTATTTCGTAAAGGTTCAACCACATAATGCCAAATAAAAGCATGTCTTCATTTTTTTGAAAATCGCATCATGGACAAAATACAGATGTCTCCACATATATTACTTTTAACCTTGCTTGGCATTAAAATTACGGTGTACACCTTTAGTATGCCTTTTTCATCATCATTTTTGTGCACAACTATCTATTGCAATGCCATGCATTCGTAAATTACATATGATCTACGTAAACACATGCATCACGTTATACTACAAACTAAATTTTATACAAGTCCTTTGTTAACCATCAATACTACACACAATAAACACACTTCTACTTCATCAGGATTTATAAATCCTGCTGTTCAAAACCTATATACTATTTGCATACAAACACCACATGTTTCCCAACCCTACTCAAAACCTAACATCCAGTTATATTGCTGCAAAAAATCTATTAAACGCAAGACAATAGTTTCATCTTCATTCAACTGTTACATTCATGTTTAAAGGCCCACCAACTACAACCTTTGCCTTCTTTCAAGCTTTCAACTTACTAACATTGTTGCGTCTGGTCGGAGGATCCCTTAAGCTGAAATGGAGGATGTCTCCATTAGTAAGCCCTCTTTCCTTGGACATGGAACTCTAGTATCTTGGATAATTTGAATTTTAGATTTTGCGAACTAAAACTCATGGCTGTGAGAAATTGGGAACATTGTAATTGGAATTTTGTAGAAACAATAGTGAATTCAATTGAAATTATGAAGAACATGGTCATTGAACTTCACTTTAAAATCCTTTTGATCTTGACAAGATGGATAATCATGGCACTTAAGACAACATAGAACTTGGGATGAACTGGACTTGAATTTGAACTTGAGGTAATGAAATCCGGTGGATCAATTCTTGCAAAACCCATGGATGTTGTAACTTAAATTTCGCCACTCAACATGAACTTGTGTTTTTGACATTTAGGTATTGAATTTAGAAATTCGAATTTGAAGAAAGAGTTTTGTAACCAAATCTTAAGAAATTGTGAGGATTCAATCTTCCTCTAACGGTCAAATTGTCTTGAACATTTAATTTACAAAGATCTTCAAACTTGCTTGAAGAACACTTGACGGTTTCAAAAATATGAACATTCTTCTTGAAACAGAGGGCCTGATCTTCATACTTGGACCAAAAATGAATCAGAATCATATGGATGATGTAACTCAACCTTCTTACTTCCTTCCAACGTGGATTTTCCTAATGAACCAACGTTTTAGAACGTAGAGCAGACACATATCTTCAAATTAAGGAGCTTACAGAGGGGGGATATGTCGTTTTGCAGTATAATTACCACACAACCAGTGACCAGTCTCTAGGGACTAATTTCCATATCAAAGGGTAATATGACTTAATCTTCCGTGGGGAGTCTTCTGAGAAAAACTTGAGGGAAGAAAGGCTTGGTAGTGGTTTAGGGACCAAAAGGATAGAGGCACACAAACTCAAAGAAATCCACACACCCTTGTCAAGACCAGAGAAACTCCACAAACACACACAACACAACCTTTAAGACTTTGAATCTCTCGCAGCAGCACCTGTCCTCACAAAATGAAACAAACAAGCAAAAACTAGGTAAAGCGGTTAGTTATGCATGATGGATTGACCTAATATGTTATGCTGACGGATCAATGAATCTAAGGGAAAAATTTGGGGTACAACACCCTGACATCTTCGCTTTCCCGAAGTTTGTAACCTTCAGGCCCAGCGGTTCCTACTGTGTTTTCCAGATCTTCCATGATCGGTGGGATATATCCTTCCAGGATATAGTTGAGTGGCATGCCCCAGGGACGATCTTTCGGCATTTTGTACCTAGGATTATACTTCTCCACTATGGGTGTTGATGTGGTCTCTGAGATCACAGTCCGTTGTTGTTGCATCCGAGCTTCTGCTAGAGCTTGCATGTCGTTATGAAGCTTTCTCAGATCTTCTTTCAGAGTGTCGATCTCTTCTCTCTATTCTCTGTTCTCTTCCTCGAGATCATCCATTTTCTTTTGTTGATTGGCCCGAGTATTCTACGAATGAGACAGTTTGACTCTAGAATCGAGACACAAACATGAGATTCATAGAGAAGAAGAATTCGTTTATGCAAGAATGGTGAATGATATGCAATAGTTTTATTAATTATTTTTTGTTTAAACAAAAGAAACGTCAACAATTTGGATTGCAAATATCATACAGTGGGAAAACCCCATTTTATTGAATTCGAAGATTGCGGAATCGGAAATACAGTAGATTACAAAGTTCTGAAAAAGGAAATGTCTAAACTAAAGGGTCTTGAGTCCTCTCTGAAGAGAGCTCAGGTGCTGGTTCTGGTGCTTTCCTTTTCTTTGACCGGGGCTCTTCAGCCATTATCGGGTTGTCATTCCTTTGCCAAGTGAAAGGAGCGAGCAAGTTCCTTTGGTCATCCTGATTCTCTACAACATGCTGCTCTAAAATCTCAATCAGAGCATCCTTATCTTTCAATAGCTGCTGTAGTTTCTTATACTCTACATTGAGAATACGGTACTTGTTCCTCCAAGACCTCTTCTCCTGTTGAACTTTGTTGAGAGTCACTTGAAGTTTTTCGATGTCGGACATGAAATAAAGGACAGAGTCCCTTAATGGAAGAACTTCCTGACGAGGGTAAGGCATCCTCAGCTTGAGAGTTCTAGTTTGTACACAGTGGAGATAAGGCTCCACCGAGACACAATCCGGTTTTCCTAGAGACTCTCTTCTTTTCCTATAAACGTGTTTCCAAGCATGCACTATTTCTGTCTTTAGTGCCCTGTCATTTTCTCCTTCCTTGAAGAAAAGACCTTCCAGATGAGCATTACGCGGGACATGCCTCATTGGGTATCCGAATTGACGCCGAACTAAAGTTGGATGATAGTTGATTCCTCCCTTAGTTCCTATAAGGGGTACGTTTGGTAAATTTCCACAATGGTCAATGATTCTGATCCCGTCATAGACTCGATTGTACCAATCGATGTCAGAGTTGGTAAGAAACATGATTCTCTGCGACCAACGTAAAGTATTCTTTTGATCCCAAAATGCAGCAAACTTGGGCAAATGGGAAATGAACCATTTGTAAAGCAAAGGTACACAGCACGTGATCATTCATCTGCTGTATAAATTCCTTAAGTGTACCAAATGATATGCATCTGCGAGTAAGGTTGGTACAGGATTTCCAATCAGATAAATCTTAATGGCATTGATATTTACAAAGTTATCGATGTTGGGAAACAAAAATAACCCGTAGGTGAGCAAAACAAAGATGCTCTCGAAAGCGGCCACGTTCCCTATACTGGCAAAGTACAGGGCTTTCTTTATCAAGAATTGGGCTGGCAAACCTTGGATGCCACCCTTAGTGGTTATGTGAGTCTTGACTTCTGACTCGTCCAAATAAATTGCTCTTGCAATGGTTTGATCTTTTGGAATTTCTTCCAGTCCAGAAAAGGGAGTTGGATCAGTGATATGTAAATCAGTCAGGTGAGAATACTCCTCCAGTGTTGGTGCTAGCTGATAATCTGGGAATGTGAAACAGTGATAGACCGGATCGTAGAACTGAATTAGTGTGGACAGGATTCCCTCAATTACATGGACCCTTAACAGAGACAGCAGTCCTCCATACTTGGCTCTGAAAGCCTCAGGGTTGGTGATCATCCTCGCCAACCCTCTCAAATCCTCTAACTTTGGAACCTTGAAGGTATACTTGTGAGTCTTTCTTTTACCGAAATTCATAACATAATCTCTTTATCTGACATTTGCAATCATTGTCTCAGTTTAATTTGAAAAAGAGAGACTAGAAGAGAAGATTTTTTTTGTTTTAATTTTTTTTAAATGAATGTATGAATGCAACACACAAAAATATAGAAAAAACATGGGGTCAAAGGGTCGGTGTCATGAAGTCAAGGCTTTACCCCCCCCCCCCCCAAAGGTTTATACTGGTGATTTTTTGTACTTGTCCGTAAAATCATTGATCCCTCTTGGGATAACAACAACAAGCAGATCGCCAGCGAGCTGATGTATCCTAGAGTGATCTCAAATAAGGGTAGTATCGCGTGACAACTATTTCCGATAGCTTCCGCACTACAAAATGGTTTCAGTCTGCTAAAAACCTTAGCTTCTCAGATAACCCAGTCGACCACACTACTTTTAACAACCGAAGTCGTATAGGCAATGTATCTGCAAAGGGAGTCTCCACTGAGTTTGATGGTCGACCGGTGACTCTTAACTGGGATTCACTCCCCGTAAGATTACCCGTATTTCCATCACCTATCTTAGGTGTATACTCAATTTTTCCACATGCGGCATCACACACATTCCCATTAGCAGAAAAATAAACACAGATATCAATTAGGAAAAGCAGTATATATATTTGTCTTAATCATCCTAGACCTCTAGTCTTATGATCCTACACAGACAATGACTCCCCAGCAGAGTCGCCATTTCTGTGATACTTTGTGAACTCAGGGTTTTCTAACTAAGATTATGAACTTAAGGTTTCTACCGAAGATTGTAAGAAAGAGAAGAGGGCCCCACGGTGGGCGCCATTTTTTTTTTTGTAGCGCGATTTTTGTGGTCTTGAAGCACTATCGCTCGGGTACTACAGTTCGATTTATTTTTTATCCTGTTAAGCTGATTAAGGAAGGGAAATAGATGTCTCCAATTAACCCTGCTCGTAAACTGAGGTTAAACAGTCAAAACTGTTGATTTACAGATGTTATTAAGACGTGGGCCACTCTTCGGTTATTTTATTAAGAACACAGTGTCTGGACTATTTGTGAGGTTTTTGGTAATGTGTTTAAATTTAATGTTTTTCGGTTGATTTGATGGAGTACTGGATTTTGGGTTTTTTGATTAGTATGCTCGCTAAGATTTTTGCAATCTTATGCCTACGTATTCCCATTTACCGAAACAGGGAAATCAGAGTGATCGTAGTTCCTCCTATTCTATGGGAGGAAAAAGGTTATTTTGGTGTCTTGTTCAAAGCCCAAGACATGAAGCTAAAGGTGGTTTGTATCTTGTTCAAAGCCTAAGATGTGAAGCTAAAGGGGTTTGGATGAGAGAGACACAGGTTTTTTATGCTGTGAGCAAGACACAGGTTTGATGCTAAAAGGTTGATGTTTGTATGCTGTGAGCAAGACACAGGTTTGATGCTAAAAGGTTAATTGACTTAACCGAGGTTCCCTTATACAAAGCCTAAGAGGAGGCGATTGACCCAACAATAGGGTGCCTTTTATTTATTGTCTCATACGAAGCCCGATATAGAGGCTAAAAGGGTTGACTCAACAAGAGAGTACTAACAAGTGACTGACTCAACAAGAGAGTGCTTTTATGTGTCTTGTACGAAGCCCAAGACGAAGGCTAAAAGGTTTGACTCAATAAGAGAATATTTTATCTGTCTTATATGAAGCCTAAGACGGAGGCTAAAAAAGGTTTGACTCAACAAGAGTGTCTTTTATACTCAACAAAAGAGTGATTTGATGTCTTGTACGAAGCCCGAGATAGAGGTTAAAAGGAGATTGACTCAACAAGAGAGTCTTTTATACTCAACAAGAGAGTGTTTTAGTATCTCGTACGAAGCCCGAGATAGAGGCTAAAAGGGAAGTGACTCAACAAGAGAGTCTTTTATACTCAACAAGAGAGTGTTTTGGTATCTCGTACGAAGCCCGAGATAGAGGCTAAAAGGGAAGTAACTCAACAAGAGAGTCTTTTATACTCAACAAGAGAGTGTTTTGTATGTGTCTTGTACGAAGCCCAAGACGGAGGCTAAAAGGAGATTGACTCAACAAGAGAGTCTGAAAAGGTTAGCTCTGTCAGGGGAGAGTCATTTATACAAAGCCCAAGAGGAGGCTACCTTACCGCTGTGGATTCTGAAGATCCCGAAGCGAGTCCAAGTATGGAGAACCCTCATGAGAGAGACCAGGTTTCTGCCTATGTTTAAAGGGAACTTGAGAATGTCTTTGAGACTCAAGGGTCTTAGACTGTCCAAGTCTAGAGTTTTATCTTTTGTACAATGCCCAAGAGGAGGCACGGACATTAAGGGATGGGTATTAACCTTACAACGACTGGAGTTTTTGATGCTGGAAAGACTGCTCTAGCAAAGGATGACTAAGTTCTGTCGTATACCTTTAAGAGGTCGTCAGGGTCCTTGTATTAAGCCCAAGAGAAGGAATGAGAACTTTTAAGAAGCCGAAGGGTCCTTGTACAATGCCCAAGAGGAGGCGAGGATGATTTTAGGAAGCCTGTGGGTCCCCAAACCAAGAGAAGTTCAAGAAATGCTATTCACCGAGAATAGATCATTCCAGGAAAGTTCGAGAATTTGGAAGAAACTCAAGAGATGCTATTCACGGAGAATAAATCAACTATGGGGAGTAGAGTTTCTTTGACAATTTCTAAGAGTGACAGTCTGAGAAAAGGTCCACCGAGAATACTGCCTTTCTCTTTGTTCCATATTGTTTAACCCCAAGAGAAGAGAAGACTGTATCTGGAATCCTACGGGGGATCTAGTTTTGTTTGTATTTAAGAGTGACCAACAGGCTTTACCTAGTTCTCGACGTAGTTGCCGGGAAAAATTCTAAATAACTATACTAGTATTACGCAGTGGATATTTGACAAGTATATAAAAGGATGTGAAAGAAGACTTACAGTGAAGCAGCCCCACAATACAGTTTATATACATATGAAAGCGGTAAATGAAAGCGGATAAACACTTACCCGTTGTAGAGCTTCCATGATGTTTGGTTAGTTGTTCAACAAAGAAAGCTTTGATAACAACATTATATTCAAAATCAAAGGAGAAAGTGCTTTGGAAAGATTATTGGTGCTTATAGCTCAAGGAGAGGCCCAAGATTTTAACGATGATCGCACCGCTGTTTTGAAAACTGTACAGAGGGACTTATACAATATGTGAGGCCCACAAAGTTTTTATGTACAAGGGGGTTGGTTCTTACACTTTATTAGAGGCCCAAGCGTTTTTGTATCAGTGATGGGGCTTACAGCTCAAGGAGAGGCCCAGGGTTTTATTTTGAACTGGCGATCGTGCCGAGGTTTTTTTCTTTTAACACGGAGGGACTTATACAATATGTGAGCCCCAAAAATGTTTTGGTCAAAAGGGGATTGGGTCTTACACTCTATTAGAGGCCCAAAAATGTTTTTGTACAAATGATGGGGCTTACAGCTCAAGGAGAGGCCCAAGGATTTTGTTAAAAAGGCGACGATCGCGCCGTTGTTTTTGAAAATACAGTGGGACTTATACAATGACTGAGGCCCAAAAAGTGGTGTATTTACAAAGGGGATGGGTCTTACACTCTAATAGAGGCCCAAAGAATTTTGAAAAAAGTTTGATGAGGGTTGAAATCAAAGAAACCCTAATTTTGTTTTTCTTTAAAAGTAAATATTTAAAGAAAATCAATAAAATGATAAAAATACCAAATAAGTTTGAATAAACCACTTGTGATTTTTGTTTAAGGTTTTAAAAATGAGGTTTTAATCATAAGATGAATTAAAACTTATTTGGTTTTGGTTTTCAAGGTAAATATTCACTTTTAAAATATTTAAAAACAATTAAAAATGAATTTATTCACAAAAATATCAATTATATTAAATAAACAATATAAATTTATTTTTTTGTGGAGTAAAATATTTCAACATTTTTGTGATTTTTTTCAAAAAGAACCAATAAAAAATAATTAAAATTGAGGGAGTTATTAATTTCTCAAATCATTAAAAATAATATGAAAAATAATAAAAAAAGTGAAAAAACATT
Organism: Lathyrus tuberosus; assembly: GCA_022829125.1. Classification (NCBI taxonomy): domain Eukaryota; kingdom Viridiplantae; phylum Streptophyta; class Magnoliopsida; order Fabales; family Fabaceae; genus Lathyrus; species Lathyrus tuberosus. The sequence continues at coordinate 9,930,623 of JALAZF010000176.1, read as the reverse complement.
AAAAAGGGGTCTGGGGCGAGGGGGATTCGAACCCCAAACCTTGTGTGTGCAGGGCGCGCGCCTTACCACTGGGGTGGTGATACATCCGTGTATCAAACCCCAACCACAAAGATACAAGGCTTGCCTTGTTCTTGGGCTGACCAAGGCAAGGCAAGGCAAAGTTTTTGGTCAGAAATGTGAAGGTCATAACTTCCTCATTTCTCCATGGATGGAGACAAAATTTATATGTATCTGGCCTAGAATTTCCCAAGGAATTCAATGGTGGTGGTGGTTTTTCCAAAAAATAAATCCTCCTCAAAACCCGATAGTGGTTTTGAAATAGGCCATGATTTGCATTTTATGTGCTATCTCTTGTTATAGGCATGAATTACATGATGAATTGGTTCAAACACAACAAATATAACATGTATGAGATGTGCATGATCAGTAGACCTCAAAGCAATGCATATTTTAAAGAGTTCAAGTTGAGATGCTTACCTCTTTAGGAGCTTTTCGGGCAATCTGTCAAGTGCCTTGTTCCATAAATGTTTTGATGCCTTGAACAATCTCAAATGATCCCTTAGAAGCTTTTAGGATGATTGGAATCAGCTGGAAACCTCAGGAATGGAAACTGGCCCTTTCTTGCAAAAGGGGCAAAAGTAGCCAAAATAGCAACTCTCTCAAATGGTGTTCCAGATGTGTGAAACCATTTGGGATAGTTCAATGATGATATTTGGAGTGTGTTTGAGGTTTTATCTGGTTTGGAAAGTGACTGAATCAAGACATGGCTTGAAAAATGTAAAAAGGCCCTATTTTGAGGTTTTGAGAGGGGACTTTGTGATTTTGGTGTTACAGATGTTATGTGAGTGTTTGGATCACTTTTATATGATGTTTATGAGGTATGTGTGTGTGTGTGATTGGTTTGGTTGGAATTGCTCTCAAACTCAAAACCCGATAGTGACTTACTTTGGAAGGCAATTTTGGAAGTGAGAAGGTGATTTTGAGGAAAGCATCTGTTTGATGGCTTTGGTGTACTCAAACTGATCACAAATAAGCTCTATTTATAGTAGAGCAAGTTTGTTTTGGCTGTAATAGTGAATGGCAACTGCAACAGAGGTTTGGCCAATGTTGATCAATGGGAATCCAAGTCTCCTCTAGCCATTGACTAGAGGTTAGAGCACACAGTTGTGGTTCCCTAGTTCTTGGATAAGTCTTGACTGAATTCAGTTGGAAAGGGCTCAGTCCATACCACCTTGGTGCATTCATTAAATGCTCCAAACCAAAATTGGATTCTTGTCCCTCTTTTAGGCATTTCTAGGTTTGGCATGCTACTTTTGGTTCCAAAGACTTGGGAGGCTGATGGATCAGTGTTTGTCCCTCCTTGGTCTCCCCCTGAGGTGTTCAGATGTAAAATTTGCTCAAATCGAGCAAAACACACAAATCTACCTTGCCATGACAGTTTGCAGCAAGGCACATTGTCATTGTCATATCTCATGGTTTAAGTGGAGTTTCATGGAGTTCTTGGCCATTTTGGTAAGCTCTTATATGATACAACACATGTGTGATCATAGTTTGTCTTGATACCTTTTGGATCTAAGTGAAAAAACCCCCTACTTTTGGAAAAAAAAGCAAGACAGATTCTGACTTAGTGAAAATTTCACTAAGTGTTGGAAAAAGTAGCATTTCATGTTTTCAGCCATTTTGATCATTCCATAACTCAAAATCTATGATGAATTAGAATGAGGTGTAGTTGACACTTTTAAAGTATGCCATGAGAGCTACAAATCCATCTTTGGATCAGCCCAAATGGTTGCTTGGATCTCAAGTTATGATCCTTGGAAGTTGGCACCCTAGCCACTTTGTTTCATGACTTAGAAAATTTCTAAGTTTTTCATGGTTAGCCCTTTTACAAGTTATCTTATTTTCTTTGATTTTTCTTGATGAATGATGATTCCAATCACACATTAACATCATTTTAGGATCAAAGAACCACAATTGTGAAAAATCTCAAAAAGTCAAAGTTGACTTTTGTGTACAGTTGACTTTTTGTCAGATGAACTCCAAACTGTGCGATCCTCTATGAAATCAAGTCCTTGACCTAAATCAAACTTAATGGATTGATTCCATAAGTGTTATAGGGTGTATTGAATCATGTCCCAAGGTTTGGGAGCATGCCTGGGTCAAAAGTCAAAGGCACAATTGACTTTTTCTGCGAAACCCTAACTGTGGTTCTGATGAACTTAAAACTTGGGAATCAAGCTTCTTGGATCAATCCATTGTTGCAAATGGATCAATGTAGTGTATTAGAGACCCTCAAATCCTCTCTTGAGGTCCTGACTCATGTTTTGTCCCAAAAGTCAACTTAGGGGTGAATTAGGTCAAGAAACCCTAATTCTTGATTTTTGATAAATGCATCCCCTGAGGCTAAATTGGCTTAATGATTGGGTCCATGAGGTTACATGGAGTATTTTAGGTTATGCTTTGAACCATTGGCTCATGCCCAGAGGAAAATTTCCATCTGGAGGCCCTGGTCGACCAAAACCCTAATTTGGTGACACTGGCGATCTTGAGGCTTAATCCACCTGGAATGTTGCAACATTGTGCTTGATTCTTGATGTGGGAATCCTCTTGATCCATTGTGGATGTTTGAGAGGTTAGAAAAGTTGAATATCATGTCATTTCTTGATTAATCCTTTGTCTAAGGCTTAGAGAGGGCTTGAAACCCTAATTTTGATAGTAGTGAATGCTCACCCATCTTTGGGGAGATTGATGAGGTATGATGGTTTACCCATATTCTGATGATGATTTGCCTAATTATGGGAAATCTTAGTGTCAAAATTTGGGGTATGACAGAGTTAAAACCCTCACAGGATCTAAAACTCAATTTTTATCCTAAATTCCCCTAACTAGGGTCATCTTATCATCAATACCATACTAGCCTATCAGAACCTCAAGGCATCTGATACCTCAACTCTTCTGTAAACCCTCAGCAAGAGTTGATTCCCCGACTTAGACCTGCCTCTGGATCTCAATAATCCTCAGCAGGAGACAGCCTCCTCTTAGGCTTTGTATAATGATTTTCCTCAGCAGAGTTAACCTCAAAAACACTCTCTTGTTGAGTCAATCACCTTTAAAGCACTCTCTTGTTGAGTCAATCATTTTCAGCCTCCTCTTAGGCTTTGTATAATGATCCTTCTTTTCCTCAACAAAAGTCAGCCTCAATCTTGGGCTTTGTACAAGACACCCACATAAACACTCTCTTGTTGAGTCAACATTTTCAGCCTCAATCTTGGGCTTTATACAAGACACCCATAAATATCTTTAGCTGAGTCAGTCAAATATCTTTTAGCCTCAATCTTGAGCTTTGTACAAGACACATATAAATCTCCCTAAGCAGAGTCAATCCTCTTTTCAGCCTCAATCCTGGGCTTTGTACAAAACAAATCATATTCTCCAGCAGAGTCAATCTTCTTTTAGCCACAATATTAGGCTTTGTACAAGACAAATAAAACCTCTCACCAATAGAGTTAGTTTCTTCTTTTAGCCTCAATCTTGGGCTTTGTACAAAACACATACAAATATTCCCCAGTAGAATCAAAAAATCCTTTTAGCCTTAATTTTGGGCTTTGTACAAGACAAATAAAATATTTCCCCGGAAAAGTAAACTTTCAGCCTCCTCTTAGGCTTTGTATAATGATATCCCCAAAAGAGTCAGTCTCTTTTTTTGCCTCAATCTTGGGCTTTGTATAAGACAGATAAGAAACTCCCCAGTGGAGTCAATCAATCTCTTAGTTTCAACCTTGGGCTTTGATCAAGGCACACAAAAATCAAAATCCCCTAAGAGGAAATCAAAATCTCTCTGTAGGAAGACATTTCTCTGTATAATCACACATCAAAACAGAAAATCAAAACAAACCTTCATCCCAGATAACTTCTATAAGTGGCACACTTGTTGATTGAGAAATCTAAGCTGTCGTCCATCTTTTATCCTGGCAAATCCTCTTCTTTCATCTAATTGCTGTAAGCGACAAGCCTCTGGATTATTTACATCCACGCCACTGTCCCTCTTTTAGCATGAAAAAAACTCCTAAGGAAAAATGACATTTCTCTACACAGAGTTAAAGTTTTCTCTTTCAGGACAAATCCCTATAAAGGAAATTATGGCATTACTGGATTCACATATCCCAGTTAAAGTAATTCTCCTTTATAATCAGTCACCCAACAGTTGTGATAAACAAATGAGATATCTCTCTTTAGAGATGATAAATTCTCTCTCAGTCAAACCTTTTAGCTTCAATCTTGAGCTTTGAACAAGACACAAATAACTTTAGCTTCAATCTTGGGCTTTGAACAAGACACCAAATATCTCTTTTCTCCCATAGAATAGGAGGAACTACGATTGCTCTGATTTCCTTGTTTTCTTTAACGGGAATACGTAGGCATAAGATAGTATCTTACTAAAAACATCGGAAAACCCGAAATCAACAAAACTCTCTCTCTCTCAAACACTCCCAAAGGAGAAACATTCCCAACCTACAACAGATAAACACCAGTAAGTAGAAAGCAGTAAGGAAAATTGCTAACAACCTGTGGATAACCACATATAGGATGGGTAATTGACAACTCCCCATTGTATAACCTGACCCCGGACCCCCCAATGTCTTAAGCATTTGTTCAGTTAAACATTTGTGTGCAAGGTTAGTTTTAGATAGCTTCCCATTCCTTTCCAGCTTCACAGGATAAATAATAAATTAGAAAGTAGCCCTCAATCCCTACCATTGCGGTGAGGAAAAACCAAATGGCGATAAGGTGGCCGCGTCACCGACAAAAATCGCACGCTACACTAAAATAAATAATTAAAATGTTTTTTCTTTGGTATTTTTTTAATATACAAATAAAAAAATAGTTAAAACAAAAATTTAGCTTTTTCTTCTTTTTTTTTAATGGGAAAAAAATGTCATATGGGCTCAATTTAAATGTCTCAGTTTTAGCACATAATAATACTGATTTAAAAAATAAATAAATAAGTAAATAAATAATAATAAAACAAAGGTGTACCAAAAAAGGTAATGAGAACAATTACTAAAAGATTTAATAAAAGCTAAACTACACAAGTATTAAACTAACACGTAATAAAAACTGAACATAAACATATGTAGTGAATTATGAAGCTTTCGCGCATACGTTAACAATTACTAGCTGCTGCGCTTAAAACTAGAGAGGCATGTAACTGATTTAAATAACATAAATTCTAAAAATCACACACAAAATAACAACATTTTTTTTACACTTTTTAAATATAATTCAAATTAACTAGAAAAGGCTAGAAATAAGAAAATACTATAAATAAAATATTAAACTCTTTAGTCTTTTCTAATATTTAAAAACTAATTAAAACTAGAAATGAAAATATTAAAAATAAAATAGTCAAAATATTTTTTTGGTAATTTTTCAAATATTTAATCTATAATAATATATAAAGGCAAAACACTATTTTGGTGTAGCCTATTTTTTTCTCCATTTTACCCTTAATTCATTCATAAAAATATACAATTTTATCCTCAATTTAATAATAAATTATTAAAATAAAAATTATAAATTATAAATCAGGCGGTTATTTTATATGTAGAAGGTACCGAATGGTTTAAAAAAAATATTTCTCCCAATTTAATAAAATCCAACTAAATAGATGCGACTCATAACTTCCATGCAGTTTTTTTTAAATATTGCAATTTCATAATATCATAATAGTTACAAATTGTATAACTTTCATACAATTTTCTTTTCTTTAAATATTGCAACTCCATAATAGTGAGAGACTATATAACTTCCCTATGAGTTTTCTTTTCTTTAAATATTGCAATTCCATAATAGAGACATACTATATAACTTCCACATAGTTTTCTTTTCTTCAGACATATCAATTTCATTACAATGATGCATAAAAACATACAGTGATGCATAGATTTTGTGAGAGGGAAAGAGAGAGATATCCAACAACAACAAAGGTAGAAAATAGTGAGATAATGATAATTACAGGATGAAGAAATGTTTAAAAAAGGCCAAGAGGGGACACGCTAAATCGTTGTGATGACATTGTGCGGCTGCAAATTAAGTTATGTGTAAGAGGTGTATAATTCACATCAGCGGCTAAATAGTTTCATTTGATTCGATGAATACATTTTGTTTGAGACAATATTATTGTCATTCTTTTTTAAAATTAATTTTTTTATAGTGATTGAACACATTTCTAATTTATAAATTCTATTGCACTTCACTTTTTCCCTTTTATTTAGTTACAATTACAAGGTTAAGACACAAAAGAAGAAAGATAAATGAGAGGGAGTTGCGCCCATGGTGCTTGCGTAAAGAACATAAGGAAGAAAATTAAAAGAAAGTAAGAAATGATTTTGTCTCCAACATTGTTACATATGGTCCTGAATGCAATTTTCAATGAGGATTTCTTATCACACCACCCTTGTTTCTTAGGCACCATCTGAATTTTCGGTTTTGTCCCCTGATTCCGGATGTGCACAACCAGACGCACCAATTTTTAAAAAAAACGTTGATGCGTTCCGGAAGTGCACATCTGGAAACATTCCTGATCTGCAGATCTGAAAAACAGCAGAACTTTATTTTTTTTTTAAAATCGGTTTTTTTGCTTGGTCGCATATGTTAATAAATCATCGCAACTTAATATACATTTGACAACATCCATATATAAAATAAAATGATATATATATATATATATATATATATATATATATATATAATAAACGTCTGTCAAAATACAGTGCATACATGTAATATAAATATGATACATAAAAAAAAAACTACTGCGTATGGCAAAGGATCTCTCCTGGCTCCCCGACTCCTTTGCCTCTACCCCCCAACCTAGATCGATGTTTGCAGTACTGAAGTGCCCCCCAGCAATCACAATCATCCTATCCACGGCAAGTCTGGCACCAGAGCTCTCAGGAAGGTGACCGGCCTCAATGGCCTGCTGCCCTATCTGTACTATCTGACGACAGCATGGTAGGACATCCTGAGTATGGTCCAGCTGAGACTGCCGCTCCTCTAATATCTCCTGATGAGCAAGTCTGGGTGGCGATCCCTCAGCAGTGGGCACCATGCATGGGTGTGAGACGGTGTAGAACCACACGATGTACCCGACAGCAACATTCCAGTCTGTCTCCGCTCTGGTCGCCCGAGCCTCCTCCGGTACCAAGTGGGACTGGTAGTCAGCATATAGCTCATCTATCTTCATGCAGGTCAAGCCTAGAGGAGCAGACTCATGAGGCATCCTGGGGATCGTCTGCGTGTAACCGAACTGACGCAAGACGCGCTCCAGCAGGTATCGGGCAGTAACGGTCAAACTGCATGCCAACCATCCTAAGAACAAATAAACCTCATCGAACGGGCGCGTCACACGGTGAGTGGCATAGGGGCAATACAAAACGTCCTTAGTAGCCATCCAATCTAGATACACTCTGAAGGGGTCTGGCGCCTGGTTCCCTCTGAGCAGGACAAATACAGCAGCACGTGGCATATCCTCAGTGTATCCCTGGACACTCCCCCAACCAGTAATGTAGGGAAAGTGCTGTAAAATCCACGCCTGAAATGGAAAACATAACATGGGTGTCAAACATTATAATGAATATAGAAAGAAAAGAAATGAAAAAATCAATTAGAATATTAGATTATTACCACGTATAGCATACAGCTGCCTGCCACAGTCTTGGCTGCCCAGCGGCAACCATCAGAGAGCTGGAATAGGTGAATACCAGTGCAACCGCCCCCCAGTTGTACCCATGGATCTCTGTCTGATCCGAAAGGTACCTGAGGTAGACGATATCAACATAATAGGCGCTGGTGTCCACAAACACCTGCGTGCCTAGCAAAAACAAGTAGTAGCATCTAAGGGCACACGTCCTGTGGATCTCCACCTCAGCTGGATCACATGCTGCCTGTCCTGCCTCTGCAAGCGCCTCACCAAATCTATCCATCAGAAACGAGAACCGGACGTGTGCGCCCCTCAACTGGTGCACCTCTGCATGTGCCTTCTCTGGGTTAGCCCCAAGCTCTGTAACCAGCAACTCCATGTCGTCCGCCTTCGTCATCCTACCGTGACGGAGAAGGGTACCCGTGATTGGTAGATGTAAGAGGCACGAGATATCGTCCAGCGTGATCGTGATCTCGCCGTACGATAGATGGAATGAGGATGTCTCAGGGTGCCATCTCTCAACAAATGCCATCAGGATACCGTATTGGATCTAGGAATACCCAATCCTAGACAGGCCTCCAAGACCAGACTCCGCAAGTGCAGACGTGAACCACTCAGCCTCTGACAGCATCTCAATCGTGTCCATAACCTTGCCCCCATGGTTATAGAACTTCTGTGAATCCTTCTCCTGAAAATTTCCAAATAAAACAATGTTACAAATGAACATATTTTCAACGAATACAATTCTATAAATAAACCGAGAAAGGTTACCTGTCCTAGCCAGACATATCTGGCAGTATGCTCAGAGTACCCCACGAGTAGGGACATATCAGACGGTCCCCCGGGGTAACCGCCCAGCTCATCGAAATCGTCATCAGCGTTAACACCCTCATGTGCTGGGTGATCACCCTCTGGAACAGGAACAGGAACAGGGGAACAAAGAGGAGCAGCTGATGGAGCTGGAGTCTCCCGACGACGCCTGCGTGCGGGCTGGAACCCTGATGAACTAGCAGTAGAATCCCGACGCCTCTGAGATGTAGAATCGGCGGCTGACGGGGGAGTGGTCTGAACCTGTGATGTGGAAGTGGCCTGAACTTGTGATGTGGATGACTGTGGTGTAGGATGTGGTGTAGGATGTCCCTCAGCTGTAGGGCTACCCCAACTCCCTCTGCGTCGGAAGCCTCGGCTGTAGACTACATCCGCTCATGTCGGACAGATGCGTGCTGAGCTGTTCGTCCATGTATGGTACGATCGTCTCTGCCAGCCATCTAATCTGCAAAGCATAATAAATAAATTAAATTTTGTTTAAAAATAATTAAACAAAAACAAACAAACAAACAAAATATAAAAAAAATAGTCTTCCAGATGTGCACATCCAGAAGGACACAAAATTTTTAATGTTGGGTATTTCCGGATGTGCACATCCGGAAACACTCAGAAAACTAAACGTTAAAATCTTTCCGGATCTGCACATCCGCTACGTATTTTGAAGTTTAAAAATGGCAGCCATGGCCACTGTAACATGCAAATGGGAATTTCAATGCCCTGATCGTCTGTCTGAAGCAGTAAAAATGACATACATTGTCTCTAACCTATGTTATTCATACAACCTAACAATTTCTACACCTAAATGTCTACTCTAAATCGATTACTCAAAAATTACTCCGAAACTCTAAAATTTGAAAACTTACCGATTAAAATGAGATACGGAGGATTTGGAGTGTGTTGATCGTTGTAGAAGTTGCTCTGCGCCGAACTCGAGTGGAAAAATCGAGATTTGTGGTGATTGAAAATTTGAGAGTTTGAGAGAGTTTGAGAGATTTTGGAAATGGAAAAGTGAAGAATGAGGGGGAGGAAGAACGTCTGGGGCGGATTAATAAGAAATCCTTCCGGAAGTGCACATTAGAATTGTTTCCGGATATGCATATCCGGAAAAGCTCTGCGTTTTTTAAATATTTGGTGTGTCCGGATGTGCACATCCGGAATTAGGGGGCAAAAAAATAATTTCACGTAGTGCCTAAGAAACTTGGGTGATGCATTAAGAAACCCTCTTTTCAATTTGTCTCATATGCGCTTTTAATTTTGCAAACTAAAAGATAAAAATGAAAAATTTACCATGGAAAGCAATTATTAAATGAATAAGAATTTAAAAGGAGACAATGACTCTTCATTGCATGTTTTTTCTTTTAATTTTAATTTTAGGGGAATAATCAATTTCTTAGTGCATGTTTCTTTCTATTATATCCTTCATTTTTTTCTATTATATCATCAATTTATGTTTTTCAAATTATATTTTAGTTTTTTGATAAGAATTATCTTAGTTTTTTTTAGAACGTATGCATGAAAAATACAGTGATTCAAATTATATATAAGTTTTGGGTGATTGATTTTTCTAAATTAAATTTATAAAGCACTTAAAGCAATTATGGAGCAGTTAAGGGAGAAAAAAACGTCTCACATTAATAAATTGGAGTTAAACCGGTAAAAGAATTGGATGAAAAATAGACTTAAATTAAACAATACATTGGATTTAATTATTACCTTTTGATGAAGCACATTGCCTATAAGACGAAACAAAATTTATCTTCCTATTAATTGCATAATATTACGAGACTTCTGAATATTACAAGAATTAACTGTTTGTGTAACAAAAAAAAGAATTAATTGGGTTACTATTTAAATGATATTTTTATATTTACTGTAAGTGATGATTCTTATTTTAGTTTTACCATGAAAAATTATTTGGGGGAAAGTGATGATTTTTATATATAGTTCAACAAATATATATATATATATATATATATATATATATATATATATATATATATATATATATATATATATATATATATATATATATAAGTTGTTAACAACTTGATCCCACTAACAATTTTCTATTGGAGTGTTTGATTCCGAGAGTATTCAAATGCTCTAAGAGAGATAAATCTATGTTAGTATATATGGTTGACACGTAAGTATTTTAAATTTATCTCTTGCTTAGATGATATATAAGTATTTCAAAAAAAGTCTATTGAATTGATGGTAAGAACCCTACAAAGAAAGTTAAGGAACAATTGGGTGGTTTACTCAATACAAAAACTATTGGTTTCTTGAATAGTGTATATGCCTTTTCATTAAATGAAACGCACATTAAAGAAACATACATTAAAAAAAACTCATAAAATACCATGATTAATAGCAAAATATATTAAAAGATGGAATGAAGCTATTTAAATAATATTATTTTTTAAGAAACATACATTAAAGAAACTCATAAAATATTTACATATGTTTATTTTCTGTGTTGAACGCTAGACGTGTGTTATCAATGCAATTATACTCATTTGCAAGGCCACACTAGGCGTGTACTTATTAGATTACATTATATCGTTGACTACTAATATTTACTTCATTTGTTTTGCAGTGAAACGAGAGATATTTCTGATTTTGATTCCATGGTTGACATTCCTATTAAGAAACAATGTAACTTAATATCTCTGTTAATGTTTATATTTATTTGCTTAAAAATATGTGAGAAAGATTTTTGTTCTTATTCTATCTAAATCTTCTTATGGTTTTGAGACGGACTATATAACAATATCTAAATACAAAACTTAATGCGTGAAAAAACTGGTTGAATAAAGTCACGTCACAATGCGATTTTCTGAATATAAACAAAATTTAATGTATGAATATTACATATTAGAATCAATACTTAATATGTATCTTAATAAATACATCAATAATAAATATATTTGTATTCAATAAATACATTAATATACATATGTATATGTTGTCTAAAAAAATATTATTTATAATGTAAAGTACGATAAACACCTCATATATAATATACACACGTTTATTTTTCTCTGCTGTGCGCATTAAAAAAATCGGACAAAGTGTCCGTTTGGACGCTAGTATAAATTAAAGAAAAGTGGAAATAATAAAAACCAAGAATTAAAATATGGATTTGATATCTTCTTTATATTTTTAACGTAAAAATAAGAAAAGTTTTGCTATAACTGACTAAGCTAAATTATTATGACTTAAAACAAAAAAAGCAAGAATCTAAATTGAGACAAGATCAGTGAGCTTAAACCCCAATCAAGACCAAAATATCTAGAATATCAGCTTAAAACAAATAATAATAAAAGAAAATAAGTAAAATGGTAACCGTTGCGGAAAGAGAAAGAAGTCACGTACACATTCTTCCTTCACTCGTGGCTCTTGATCACGGTATCGCGTTTTTCGTCCGCGTGCTCTCTCGAATAGCTTCCTCTCTGTCACGGTGCTTTCTCGCAGCGGCGCGGTTTGTGGGAGTTTATGGTGGTGATGATGGCTTGAAAGTGAGAACCAAGGGTGGTTAATGTGAGCCTTTGAAACTTGGAGAAAGTTTTAATGGTGTGTTCGACTCTGTTATGATTTTCGTTTGGCAAGTTGGTCCAAGAAGAAAGTTATGGGTGTGTAATGGTGTTAACGTGTCGATTAACAAATGGTGAAGACGATGATGGAGAAATAAAGGGAGTTTCGTTAGAAAGTTAAGAGAGATGGAGGCGTGTATGAGCAAGATGGTGAAGTGAATAGAGTAAAAAAAATGCAATGTGTATGGCTGTGTCTGCGTTGTTATATTTGGAGGGAGTATATTATGTATATGTATTGGAGGAGCCTTTATTGTATATGTGGGGCGTATAGCTGAATAAAAACCAAAAGTAAAGAAAGGTGATGCATGGGTCCATGCGTTGCATATGAATCCTCCTTTTTACATGAAAGCTGTCATGATATTTGCAATGTTACTTTTATGCAGCTTTTTTTCTATGTAAGGTGTGTATCATTTTGTAGAGTGAAGAGGAACTATATGGGCAGTGAAATGTGAGAGAGACTACATGAAGATTGGTGGGGACCGCGTATCAAAGCCAATGGTGCATGCTTGTAGCTCTGGCATTATTTCACAAAAATGGGACAAAACAAAATCCCTTTTATAAACTTGTTTACTAAGTGTTACCCCTTATAATAAAAAACAAAAATTAATATTATAAAACACTATTTAAAATAATAAAAAGGCCAAATAAAAAAAATCTGATGAATTAAAAGAAATTATTAATTAAAAAAAGAAATAAGACTAGTAGAAAATTAGTGATTGGACTGGTATCGAAGTGCTCGAAAAAATAAAATGAATGCACCAAAATGATCAGCGCAAAATATACATATTGGAAAAATACAGCGTTTGGTCAAATTTTGAAATAAATTTTACCCGGTTAAATGACTCAAATTGATCAAAAAGCGACCGAAAAACAATCAAAAAATTCAAACAAGCACAACAGGTTAAACTACGTGAAACATAGATTAATATCACTGACGTTTGCAGGCTCGATTTAAAATTTTCCGTCCACTGATTTTACGCACAGTTGACTTTTAGTTTGACCGATTCTACTGCAATTCCAACAAGTTCATTCCAGCTGATAAATTGAGTATTATACGAGGTGCAAGACATGATAGACTATGCAGATGATACAAAACGATGCGAGATCTTAGGGATAAAAAATTGGGCTATGACACTAGCACATAATTTTCATCTTGAAAAGCTGATCTAGTCCTTAAGGATTCATCCTTATTCCCAATGATTAATTTTTCTGGATGGGAGGCTTTGTATTTGAAAGATTTCTTAGGAGAGGCTGTAACTTCTGAACCATCTTGGGATTCTTCAAAAATTTTAACTTCTGGGTGATCTTAAGAAATTGGGCCTACTTCTTGTTCACCAGCTTCTAAGTTCCTAATTTCTGATGATCTAGCTTCTAGATGATCTTCAGAAACCTGAATATCTACAAAAATTTCAATAGGCTTGGACATATTATAGTCAGACATTTTCTCATCAAATTTGACATGTATAGACTCTTCAACCATTCTGGTTTTAGAGTTATACACCGTGTATGCTTAAGAGTGTTCAAAGTATCTTAAAAAGACACCCTATTGAGCTTTGACATCATTTTTTTAAAATAGACTTTATTGCTCAGAATGTAACATGTAGATCCAAACTGATGAAAATAAGATATGCTTGGCTTTCTTCCTTTAAACAATTCATATGATGTTTTGTTCAAAATTGATTGAATATAGATCATGTTCTGAACATATCAAGATGTATTAACAACTTTTTCCCACAAGTATTTAAGAAGATGATTTTCATGTATCATGGTTCTAACCATTTCTTGCAATGATCTGTTCTTTCTTTCTACAACCCCATTTTGATGAGGAGTTCTAGGAGAAGAGAACTCATGGATAATTCCATGTTTATCACAAAAAATCTCAAATGACTCGTTTTCAAACTCACCACCAAAATCACTTCTGACCTTTAGAATTTTTTATTCCTTTCAGACTGAACTTCTGTGCAGAAGATGTTGAATACCTTATATGATTCTTCCAATTAATTGAGGCGGTCCCAACATGACCAAATAAATCAATGTGAATTAATTATAAGGGTCTAGAGGTAGAGACAATGTTCTTATATTTGAAATAAGCTTTGTTAATATTTCCTACTTGACATGCTCCACAGAGAGCACCTGACTAATCGTCAAGATTTGGCAGCCCTTTAACAAGTTATAGCTTGCTAAGTTTAGAGATCAATCTTCAGTTAGAATGACCTAACCTTCTGTGCCAGACCCATTTATCATCACTCACTAACATAAGGAAAACTACCTTCTGACCAGTCAAATCAGAAAGATTAATTTTATACACAGTCCCCTTCCTCTTGCTTTTGATAAAATGGATTTTTCATATTCATTGATGATTGAACAAAAGTTCTTATTAGATAAGACTTCATAACCATTGTTACAAAATTGACTGATGCTCAGTAGGTTATACTTGATTCCACTTACGAACCAACCATTATTGACAAAGATTAAGGAATTACCAATAGTACCCATATCAATGATCTTCCCTTTCTGTCCTCCTTCAAACCCCACACTTCCTTGCTCTTTCAGAGTCAGGGTTTGGAACATATGCCTTTCTCCCGTCATATGACGTGAGCAACCATTGTCTAGGTACCATGATTGTTGCCTTGTTTCTTCTTTTAGGCATATCTGCAACAAACAAAATTTTAGATTTAGGTACCCATAATCTTATGGGTCCTCTATTGTTAGTTATGACATGTTTCCTTTTATTCTGCGCCTTTGCCTGATAAAAGAGTCTAAACTCATTTCAGACTTTTTGCTTATAATAGTTTTGTTTTGGATCAGTTTTGACTTTGGTTTCTGAACTCTTCAGAACCTTTGATCCATAAGTCTTGGGTTCTGATATCTTCCGAACCTTTGACTTGAGATTTATGGGTTCTGGATTCTTTAGAACCTTTGATTCCTGAGTGTTAGGTTTTGATTTCTTCAGGACTGCTGAATTGGAAGTCTTAAGTACTGATTTATTCAAAAAATTTAATTATGTTATCTGAGGTTCTGATTGGTTCAGAATTTTGCCATTATCAGAAGTAGACACAAAATAAGTTTTCAGCACTGTTTGAGCACTGCTTGAAGAAGAACGATCTGAGTTTTTTTTCCCAAGAGTTGAGCTTTTGGATTAACACATTTTTCACCATAACCCATACCTTCTTCTTGGCTCTTACTTACTCCATACATCATGGAAGCAAGTTTTGTTCTCTCAAGATCAGTTATGAGAAAATCTTGAAGAGCCATTTCATGCTCACTCAAAGGTTTATCAGACACTTTATTTACATTAGCAATATGATCTTTTTCTAAAGATTCAATTTTATTTTGAGAAGATTTTAGTTCTTCTTTCAGAATATCATATTGCTTTTTCAATGTTTTCAATGTTTTCATGTGTCTTGCCTTGTCTTAGCAACGACACATGAGGTTTTATATGAAGGAGATTAGATCATATCAAGATATATTAGAAAATACCTCATCTTCTTCTTCAGATTTAGAATCAGAAGTTGATTCATATTCTGTCTCAGATGATGTGAGAGCCACTAGTGCCAGATTTTCTTCTCCTTCATCTTTATCTGAATCGTATTCATTATCAAGTTCATAACATGTTGCCATGAGACTCTTATTGAATTTACTTTTAAAGTTGTCCTTCTAGAAGCTTCCTTTCTTTGGTCTTTCTTTGTGCAGATCAAGACAGTCAACTTTGAAATGACCAGGCTTCTTGCAGTAGAAGCAATTCTTCTGATCATCTACTTTGTCTTTAGAACTAGATCCTCTGAGGCCACTGCTTCTACCATAGAATCTCTTGTTCCTTTTTGTCACTTGTTGAAACCTCCTGATGATAAAGGCAATTTCCTCATCATCAGAGTCACCATCAGAAACTTCTTCATCAGAAGCTTCTTCGGATTTCTAGACTATTGAGGATCTGACAGCTTTACCATCATATTTTTTAGCTACTGATTTTAAATCCAATGTTTTAGATTTCACCATAGGCTCATTATCATTCAGTTCCATATCATGGCTCTGAAGGTTGCTTATCAGACTTTCAAGGCTCAACGTGTTCAAATCATTAGGCTCTTGAATAGTTGTGACCTTAGGTTTGTATTTAGCATGAAGACTTCTCAAAATCTTCATTATATGGTCAGATGTAGTGTAACTTTTGCTAAGAACCTGAAAGCCTGATACAAGAAATTGAAACCTAGAAAACATGGTTTCAATATCTTCATCATCCTTCATTATGAACAACTCATAATGTTGTACAAGAAGGTCAACCTTATCCTATTTGACTTGTCGGTTCCCTTTATAAGTAGAACATAAGGGCTCAAATATAGTCTTAGCAGTAGACTTTTTAATGATCTTGATGTATTAAAAATGAGGTAGAGCTTATATCAGAATTCCTCTAACCTTATAATGTTTCTGTAAATTTTCTTTTGAACAGGTGTGAGAGTTTTCCTAACCTTTACCATTCCAACACCAATAACTTCAATGTTAATGCCATCCTCAAGGATATCCCACAACTCATAATCAAGACCAATGATATAAGTATACATTTTACTTTTCCACCATTCAAACTAAGTGAAGTCACCATTAAATGTATGTGGTTTAGCCGAGTAATGACTTTTCTCAGTAGTATTATAGTCATAGGGTATACCACCACTACCAATCATTATAGATGCGCTAGACATGATGGAACAAATATTTGATTTAGGATCTTTTACTATACCACTGTTAAGCGTTATAGCACAGACCGTGCTCTGATGCCAACTGAAGGTGAGAAAAATACACAAGAAGAGAGGTTGAATTGTGTACGTTAATTCTTTTTCACTTATGAATATCAACTTCAGAATTTGAACAAGTTTAGAGTCTCATCAGAGATGTTAGAAATGGAATGAATAACAATCAAAAGTAAGAAGTTAAGAAACACACAAAATTATAATAGTTCCTCTCCTAAATTGAGAGTAGTTCAGTCCCCTTATCCAACAAGAGAGTTTCACTATAATAAAAGTGATTACATTTTGCTCAATCAAACTAGCAAGAGACTTTAACTGCTCGATCACACTAGAAAGAGACTTCCGTTTAAGCAACCTAGCAAGAGACTTCTTCTTAAGCACACAAGCAAGAGACTTCAACTGCTCAATCACACTAGAAATATACTTCCGCTTAAGCAACCTAGCAAGAGACTTCCCCCACTTTAAACAAATAGCTCACTAGAACAGATAACAACTATACTTGATGTTCAATCAGAAGTATAGAAGTAATACAACAACCACAAAGGTTTTTAACACTTAAGATTTCTAAGATATACAAAGATAAGAAATCTTAAGAACTTATGCAGTAAAATGTTATAAAACTTTAGCTCAAAGTTATCCTCAGTGTTGTTCTGTTGTAGTGTTGTGCCTTTATTTAAAAGCTCCTTTATTTAAAAACTTTAACTCCCTTTTATAGAGGCGGAAAAAGAGTTATTGGAAGGTGACTTGCATAATAGTTCTTTGTTAAGAAGCATTTCAAGAGAGACGTTAGAGGATAAATGTGTTTAAGATCATTGTCCATTGAGTAATAACATTGATCATAACATCTTTCTCATACTATGTATCTACCAAGATGATGTGGAAGACTTAAGAGGTCACATAACCTTTCCTTGAGCCTTGCACAACAAAACCTTAGTTTTCTTTTTCCATAATCTGGAATTTGACAAGACTGGTATGCTTTAGATACCGACTATGGATCATAAGATGAACGACTTTAGCTGAGGTCTTCAGAGTCTCAGTTGTCACCACAAGTAGGGATACCTTGATCAGATTCTGATCCTTCACAAGCTGATATACTAAGTTCAAAGTCACCAGAGTCATCAAATTTTGATCCTCCTGAATCTGAGTCTTTTAGCTTCTCTACATATGCTATCATCAGGGTAAATTTTGAGTTAAATTTTAAGTTTATGATCATGCGTACTTGAACATATGTTAGTATAACAAATTGTTCTTTAAGTATTTTTGTATCGATAAATCCCAAGAGATATGCACAATTTTGTTCCAATAGACACTAGTATTAAAAAGGTCATATAAGCAATAAGTGCAAATGAATATTTCGAGCTGCAAATTAACTTGATATAAGCAACCAAAAAAATCGAGTTAGAATACCAGTTTACAACTGAAGTTGACAGAAAATTGAAAGCACTGAGCATGAGAATTTCTCAGCTAGCTTAATCTAATAGACAAATAACATATGATTATTTAAGATGAGCTTTGCAACTCTCATGTTCCTAAATACATAAAGGAAATATGTGATTTTGGGCTGTCTTTTTTTCTTCTAATATTACCCTTTAATAACTACTCATTTTTTCCTATTTTTTCATCTCCAACTTTTACGGTTGATTTCTATAACTTATAGAAGAAGAAAAAAAACTATGGAGGAAGTTATCAACAAACAATCATCACTTGATGTTTCTGGTAATCTCTTTTTTTTCTCTCAATCAATTGATTCTATTATCATACACTGAAGAAAAATTCAACTGTTGTTTTTTATTCTCTATGTTAATGGAACTCTGGATCAAGATCTAGACTTCTGAGATATCCACTGCGATCGTCGAATAAATCAAAGAAAAAGAAGCCAAGCGCATCTAATAGCATCAATCCTTCTGAATCTAAGAGGTACTGATTTGATTACGAAGCTGTTACTGATTTGAGCGAGGAGGGATTCGAGGAACTTGAGGAGAAGGAACTTTCATATGGCCCGTGGCTCCGGGCATCTCCATTACCAAATATTCATGTAGAGCAAAAGAGGGAGTCCACATCGAGTTCGTGCAACAAAAGTCTTTTTCAGGTCTCGTATGGAAGTAGTAAATGTACGGTGA
Organism: Lathyrus tuberosus; assembly: GCA_022829125.1. Taxonomy (NCBI): domain Eukaryota; kingdom Viridiplantae; phylum Streptophyta; class Magnoliopsida; order Fabales; family Fabaceae; genus Lathyrus; species Lathyrus tuberosus. The sequence continues at coordinate 9,911,644 of JALAZF010000176.1, read as the reverse complement.
AAGAGATAGGTAGGGAGGCGGATGGAGAAGTAGAACAAAATCAAGCACAACAAGATTTGACTCCAAAAATGAAAGAGAAAAACAGTGAAGAAGCGGGTTTAAAGTCAGCAAATTTTGAGATTGAGGCAGTTGCTGAGTCGTTAGGAGCTGTGGATATCTCAAAGAAGGGAAATGAAAAAGCTTCCGTTTCCAGCCCTACTCCCGCGCTTACGAAAAAGAAGAAGTGAACTGGTAAGCATACACCTAGGAGGGTCATCCCTAATCAACAGAAGCTTATGGAGTCGGATGGTGGCAAAAGACAGTTGGTAGAAGTCATGGTTGTGGAGGGGACGATAGATAGCCAAGGTAGCGGGGAGAAAAAGAGGAAAGGTCAGACCGTGGAAGAAAAAAATCATAGCTTACCAGAGGTGGTGTTGGTGAACCAACACCGCATAGAACAATGAAAATTATCAGCTGGAACTGCAGGGGGTTGGGGAGTCCCCGTGCAGTTCGAGCCTTGTCAAGGCTCAACCGTATTGAAAACTCTGATTTGTTATTTCTTATGGAATCTAGATTAAAGGATGATGAGGTGCATGCCATTAAAGCTAGATGTGGCTTTGAGGGATGTTTTGTGGTTAATTGTCAAGGTATCGGCAGGGAGCGAGCAAGTGGGCTCATTCTGTTTTGGAAAGGTGAGATAAACGTTACGGTGGAGTCGTTATCTTTGAATCATATAGGAAGTTTTATTTCTGATGAAGGAGATGGTAACAAATTGTACTTTAGCGGGATTTATGGCTTCCCTGAGGAAAATAAGAAGAGGAAAACATGGAGGCAAATTAGAGACTTGGTAAGCAGTAGTGGCGATAAATTCATATGTTTTGGAGATTTGAACGACATGCTGTTTGATCATGAAAAAGTTGGAGGCATCAGTAGGTCTTTCAAATAATTTGCTGAGGGAAGGAAAGTGCTGGAGGAATGTCAACTGCTGGATCTAGGTTTTCAAGGATATAAATTTACTTGGACGAATGGCCGAACAGGGGAAAACAACATCCAATGTAGATTGGATCGGTGTTTGGTAACGGAGAACTTCATGAACCGTTTTGCTCCTATTAGGGTCACTCATCTTCCTATATATGGGTATGACCATGTGGCGATAAAAATCGAATTGGAGACGCAAACATTGCGAAGAGGAGAAGGAAGTATATGTTTCGTTTTGAGGAAGTTTGGAGCAGGGACCCTAAATGTGAAGGGGTAGTTAACATGTTGTGGTGTAGCTCTTCAGGGGGGTGGTGTCAAAATTATCTGCTATGAAGGGGCTTGACGACACCTTTAAGGAGTATAGGAGAAATGCTATCAACAAGGAGCTAGAAAGGATTGAAGAAAGTCTCAAGGATGAAAACAGATGGGATGCATCTTTTGAAAGTTTCAACAAGTTCAAAGCTTTAGAGGCTCAAAAGGACAAACTTCTCCTTTCTGAGGAGATTGTGTGGCGTCAAAGAAGCAGGGCATTGTGGCTGAAGCATGGGGATAAGAACAATAAGTTCTTCCATGGTAAGGCAAATATGCGCAAACAAGCGAATACCATCAAGAAGATAAAGGATGAAAACGGGAACTGGTGGAGGGGTGAGGAGCAATGCGAACGTGTTCTGACTCATTACTTTACTGATATGTTTTTTTCCTCCTTGCCTAATGATAGTGATGACATTTACGAGGTTGTGCGGAATAGATTGAAGCCTGATCATGTAGCTTGGTGTGAGAGTAAGTTTTCTGAATTGGAGGTGAAGGCTGCCCTTTTTCAAATGCACCCTTTAAAGGCTCCTGGCCCTGATGGTTTACCCGCTCTTTTCTTTCAAAAATATTGGAACACAGTGGGTAAGGACATTTGCTGCCTGGTTCTTAAGATTCTGAATGAAGGGGATGATCCTAGTGAGCTTAACAGTACTCTTATCTCTTTGATCCCCAAATGCAAGCATCCAGAAAAGGCTAAGGATTTTTGCCCGATAAGTTTTTGTAATGTCATAATGAAGATCATCACCAAAACCATTGCTAATAGAGTCAAATCTATTCTCCCGGATATCATTGATGAGGAGCAGAGTGCCTTCGTCAAAGGGCGTCTCATAACGGAAAATTCGCTTGTGGATGGAGTGCTTTCACTGGATGAAAAAGAAGACAAAGGGAAAGAAAGGAGTGATGGTGTTGAAGTTGGATATGTCAAAAGCTTACGACAGACTTGAATGGTCCTTCATTATCAAGGTCTTGGAGGCTATGGGTTTTCCTCAGGATTTGGTGAAGGTGATCAGTAGATGCATTTCAACTGTTTCTTATAGAGTTCTAGTCAATGGCCAGCCAGGGATCAATTTCACTCCGGAAAGGGGTCTCAGTCAAGGAGACCCGCTTTCTCCTTACTTGTTTATTTTGTGTGCTAATGTGTTTTCATGTTTAATCATGAAAGAGATGGAGGTGAATCAGATCCACGAAATTCAAGTTGCTCACAAAGCCCCGATAATCACACACTTATTCTTTGCTGATGACAGTTTACTGTTTGCTAGAGCAAACCTTCAGGAAGCCTCTAGAATTATGTCGGTGATAGAGAGGTATCAACTCTATTCGGGTCAGTTGGTTAACCTCGAAAAATCTGAGGTTTCTTTCAGCAGGAATGTTAGCAGTGAGAACCAGGAGGAATTAACAAGGAAGTTAGGTGTTTCTATGGTTTCGAGTCACACGAGATACTTGGGCCTTCCGGTAGTGCTAGGAAGATCGAAGAGGCAAATTTTCAAACTGGTAGTCGACAAAGTGTGGAAAAAAGTAAAAGGGTGGAAGGAGAAGTACCTTTCGAAGGTGGGAAAAGAGGTCTTGATAAAAGCGGTCGCGCAAGCTATTCCTTCCTATATAATGAGCTGCTACAGACTTTCGGATGCAATCTGCAACGAAATTGAGGCAATAGTGGCAAAATTCTGGTGGGGTGCCCAAAGTTATAAGAAGAAAATACATTGGCTTAGTTGGAAAAGGCTAGAGAAAAGCAAAAGGGAGGGAGGCATGGGGTTTAGAAGTTTTAGTGATTTCAACCTAAGCTTGTTGGGAAAGCACTACTGGCGTCTCCTCACAAATGAAAACTCCCTGTTGGGGAGAGTGTTCAAAGGAAGGTACTTCCCCAGATCCTCAATTGATGAGAGCTCTATTGGTTACAACCCAAGCTTCGCGTGGAGAAGCATAATTGGCATGAGGGATCTTGTTAGAAAAGGTGCAAGATGGAGAATTAGAGATGGAAGCAAGTTTATGGCTGGGAAGGATCATTGGATTCCTTCAAATCCTGGTTTCAAACTCTTAAGACCTATGAGCGATGGCCATGTGGATGTCAAAGTCGGGGAATTCATTGACCACGACCTCAAAGTCTAGAAGAAAGAGCTGATTGAGAGCAGGTTCGACCCGGGGGATGCAAGAAACATCTGTAGCATACCTCTCTCTTCCAGGAATTGTGAGGATAAGATTGTTTGGCACGGGGAGAAAAATGGTGAGTACTCGGTCAAGTCTGCTTATCACATGTGCAAATCCATGAATGAAGTCTTGCAGCCGGGGCCCTCCTGCATTACTTTTCAGGATCTTTGGAGGGAGATTTGGAGAGCGAAGATCCATGTCAGAATGCGTAATTTTATATGGAGGTTGGCAAAAAATATCCTTCCAACCAAGGATAACCTGTTGCATAAAGGGGTAGTTTTGGATCCTTCCTGCCCCTTCTGCTGTTCTGAGGTGGAAAGTTGCAAACATCTTTTCATGGAATGTTTTTTCGCAAAGCATGTGTTCTTTTCGTCGGTGCTGGGGTATAAAATTCAAACAGGCCTGGGTCTACAAGAGTGGTTACTCCTGATTCTCAAAGGGGGCGATGCCTGGTGTGTGAATATGCTTTGTACATTGTTACAAAATGTTTGGAAGATGCGAAACGCTTTGGTTCATGAACAGAAACTGATGGAACCTGATAGGGTGGCGTGGGAGGCTTTGAATTTTGTTGAGGATTTCAATCTTGCTAATCTGGTTCGTGACAGTAGGAGGCAGGGGGAGGAAAACTCAGAGTCGAGGGAGTTGTCTTCTGATGCTTGCATTTTACAGGTGGATGCGGGCTTTGATGTGAACAACAAAACCTGTTTTGGCTGTGTGTTGAGGAACTCTTCCTCTGAGGTGATTCTGGCAGCAAGTAGGAAAGAAGAGGTCGAGGTTTCCCCTATAGAGGCTGAAACTCTCGCTATCAGATGGGCCCTCAGCTTGATAATGGGCCTGATGATGAACAAAGTTATTGTCCAGTCTGATTCAATGCTTGCTGTTGACTGCATCAATGGTATTTTAGACTATGCTGATATAGAGCTTCTAGCTGGTAATTGTAGACAGTTACTTAAGTCTTTTAATTTTTGCAGTGTTATGTTTATTAGTAGGGATTGTAATAGGGATGCCCATAATGTTATTTGTTTGGGTAAATCATTTGGATCCAGAACTTGGATTGGTGGTTTCCCGATTGTAGACTGTGAGGGTCAAAACTCTGGTTCTGTTGCTTAGTTATGAATTTGTTTTACTGTAAAAAAAAGGCACTTTCTTGATTTTTTTAAATTATCGTTGTTTTCTTTTTTCAGAATGAAGACTAAAAATATTTTATTCAGATAATCAGATTATTTGAGCTTGTTTGTTGTGAGAAAGTAGAGGAACTTGATTCATAATCATTCAATTTTAGATTTTATAAATTTGATTTTGAGTTTGATTTTATATGAACTTGATTTTGATTTTATATAGTGAAGTTTAAACAATATATGTTATTTTCTACTATTTGTGATTTATACTGCTACGTTTAAGAAATGAAATAAAATCAATTGAATATATATTTTAAAAAATTAATGAATAAAAATATCGTCTAAAGGAAATAATTAGACATCAACTATCTACCCATTACTATTAGGTTGACCAAACTGTCTAAATTGCCCTTCCCTTAAAAAAATTTTACACTACACTGTGGACAAATAAGTAATTAACAAATGTTCCAATTAAAACACTCACACACCTCTCTTTGGATTACACTTGTCACACTCTCCATTCTAAATTCAAATTCACACTTCTCACTTTCCACACTTTTTCATTTTCACACTTTCCACACTTCTCTCTCTCTCTCTCTCTCCCCCATTTTTCTCTCCCCCCCATAAACCCTAACCGTCCGTCACCCTCTTTCTCCACTCTATTACGGCCACCACCACCTCTAAAGACCACTATTTCTCCTCTTCTCTGATCGGTACACATCAGTTTCTTATTCTCATGCTACTCTCAAAAGGTATGTGTTTTTTTCCCGCTTCTATTATTCTTTTGTATCATCATTTTACTATGTGTTCTGTACATCATTTGTTATCACTTTCTCACTACCATTTCCATTCTCTCCATTTCATTTTTCCCTTCAATTTCTACCCCTTTCATATTTTCTTTAGATTTTATGTTTTGTGGTTTTTATGGTTTTTATGGTTTTTATGGTATTTATGGTCTTTAGATTTCATTTCCAGGCCTCCCTTTTTATGGTTTTTTATGTTTTGTGAACTTCTTTATAGTTTGTGATTATAGGTTTTTATTTGGAAGATGGACACTTTACAAGGTATATTAAAGTTGAAGATATGGAAGCTCCGGTTTTCAAGGTTTACATAAGTTTTCTGTGCATTCTCTTTTCATATAAGTTTGGAGTCTTTCCCTGTGTTTTCCCCTTTTCATTGCAAGGCCTGAAAATCTTAGAGGTTTGTTTTAGTTAATTGAACTTCTATTTTGTCACAAACATCATTAAACTCAAGGCCTGAAGTCAGTATGTTGCTATTCCATCATAATACTTGATATATTCTGTTTGACTTGATATATTCTGTTTTATTCCATCAAGGCCTGAATGTAAATTAACATTATTCAAGCTCACAGTTGTTGGTTTATATATTTTTAAACTTTTGAATATATTTAAAAAAGTAAGCAATCATACTCTTTTTGGTTAAATCTCTTATATTTTGTTATAATAACAAACCGTTGCTCCTTTTAGGATCTTAAGGTGCTAATGATATTGAATTTATGCAATGTTTATACACTGCATATGCTTGATTGTGTAATTTATTCGTTTTTAATGTTTCTGTTTTAATAAAAGTTGTACTCTTTCTATTTCAGGTCGAGAAGCTCCAAAGGGTTTGTTTAAGAAATCCTGTTAAGGTATAACCATCATAATAATATTTATAAATATATGTTTATGGATAAGGAAAATTATACTCCCCTTCCTTGAAAGATTAACATTATTGTAGTTTAGTCGATTTTATTGCCTCAGGGTCATTTTTTGCTTTGGATTTTATTGTAAATGACTGTTCACTTTGAACCTCAACTATTGTCTTTTGGGACCTAGACCGGTAGAAAATAAAATGAAAGTTTTGGGTGAAAGTCCAAAGCTTGTAATATGGTTTTTAAAATTTGTTCGGTCTTTGTCTTAGAATCAATAATATTGTGTTCACAGGGTGATCTCCGTGACATTGAAAATTTGACAGAAAAAATGTCCTTTGGTGGTTTTGCTCACTGTACCGCCATTAATTAGTTCATTTACATTAAAAAGGACTTTAGTCTAGCATAATATTTCATCTCACAGGGAAAGGACGAGTTATTAATTTAGACAGTGTAATTTAAGAATCTTCCTTGGGAAGGAGCTGTGGTTTACTAGTATATACACAGGGTTTTCACAATTTTATATTCACTTTAGATCGAAGCATCAACCAAGTATTCTACCGTGGACACACTGAAGCAACAACTCCGCTTTTTGCCAGCAAAACATAAGGTATATGTTCTCCGTTATCCAAAAAAATATTGGATTTTAATTATTTCGGCTACCAATTTTTCATTGAACTTCTTACTATTAGATTGTTTAAAGTTTATTTTATAGTACTCATGTTTGAGGGAACAATTTAAATGCCTTAAGCCACTTACACTTATGTTTATTTAATTAAAAACATGTAACAGTACCGTGCATCAAACGAGGGTAAACGGATTTGTTTGCTTTTTGACGTATATATTCTTAGAATTGTTTGCTTTATAAGCACTACATAGGCCATAACTTTAGGTAATGGGAAACTAAATAAACTTCATGACAGGAATGAAATTTTGTACTACAGAGTGAGTTTGATGTTGAAGTTTGTTTTATGCTGTTGTTCTTTTGAACTTGACATGCTTGGTTATTTAAGAGTATAACCAATTTTGTGTTTGATTTTTATGTTGCCATTCTTCAGGTTCTTATTGACAATATTAAAGAGTTTGCTCCAATAATATATACTCCCACAGTCGGATTAGGTTGCTGGATTGTTACCTTTTCTGCTCCTCTGATTAGGATTACGCTACTTGGGCATAATGAATTATATTTTGCATAATCAACACAAATAGATGACTTTTAAGGATATTAATTTGAATCTTTTAATTTATTTTGTCTCTAGAAAGAAAGTTTGCATTGTTTTATTTCATTTATAATTCTGACTGGATTCACGGATTTGAGCATCACCAACTGCTTTCTTATTGTGTTACACAGTTTGTTGAGAAATGTGTCAAGTTAGCTGATACTGTGATCAGAGGTCTTTTGAAATATTGGCCTGTAACTAATAGTGCAAAGGAGGTAATGTTCCTTGATGAACTGGAGGAAGTTTTAGAAGCTACTCAAGCAGCAGAATTTCAGAAGTGTGCAATGGGATTATTTCGTCAAATTGCTAGATGCCTCACTAGACTACACTTTCAGGTGCTTAACAAAACTTCCTCATTTCCTTTTTCCTATGTGGCATTTCCATGCATTTCATCAGCATCTATCAATAAATACCAATGAACTCAGTTTCTTTCTGATTTTCCCTCCTAACCTTTCTTCATTTTCTTTTCTTATGTATGTTTTCCATTTCTTGATTTTTTCTTCTTCTTGGGGATGAAGTTGTCTTGACAATTTCATTATACAGCCCTGGTATCTGCAACAACAGTGTTTACTGCAACACATTGCATTGACCCATCTGCAGATAGGGGGTCAGATCGGGTCTCCTTCCACCTATGGGGAATCTTTTTGTAGCCTCTGTAAGTTTGTATGTTCAAGGTTAGAGAACTCACTGTCTATCAGGCTGAAGTCTTCATCACTAACTTATTTCAGGTGTAGGTGTTACATAAGCTTCTTCCTACATTTTACATGGAGGAAACTGATGTCGTAGGCTTTGAGGAGCCAAGAGGCATACTGATTGATTGGTTGGTAAAGGGAAGAGCAGAGCGCACAGTCGTCTCCATTATTGGAATGAGAGGACAGGGTAAAACCACTCTTGCCAAAAGAATTTTTGACAACAGCGAGGTCGTTAATCACTTTGCCTGTCATGCATGGATCACAGTGTCTTAATCATACATTATAGAAAATTTGTTAAAGGACATTTTCTGCCAGTTTTACAAACAACAGGGTGCCGATCCTCCTCAAAGAATTCATCAGATGAATAAAAAATCATTAGTTCATGAAGTGAGAGGCTACTTGCTGGAAAAAAGGTATGTTGTTGTGTTTGATGATCTATTATCATTCTTTATTATGTTTACTGATGAACCTAAATAATGCTATAATTACATATTGGAGTTTTCAAATAAAGGGATTTAAGTAAAAGAAAGTGCAGTTTGCAAGGTGATAAGCTACAGAATTAAGAAGAGTTGTATTGACAAAGTTTCTATTTTCTTTTCGCCATTGAAGAATTTAGCCGAGAAAAATGAGAGAAATGAAAGGAAGAAGAAGAGGAGAGACCGGCGACTTTTTAAGTGCTTTTATTTTAGAATTGTGATGCAGTTTGTGGAGACATAACGAACAATTTGTTTGTAAAGTAGGTGCTGGTTTTGAAATCAGTTGATTGAGTTTAGTAATCCTTTGTCTCTAGAATTTTTTAACCATCGTTTGCTTATTCACTAGATTGATAAATATTAGTGTCACTGTCTGATCATTTGTTAAAATAGTGTCCCTAAGTGAATGGATAATCATCCATTGCTTCACACTGGTGTCTGCAATAACAATGCCAATTGCCAACTTTTACTTAATATTATTGACAGTTAGTATTCTTTGATCTAAACATAAATTAGTATGGTATTCTTAGTATATTGTGTGTGTAAAATGAAATTAGTATGGTATTCAAACTTTGTAGCTATTATTAATTCTTAACTAGGCTAAGCCGGTTATCTAAAGAGTACAATTGAAAGTCTTTTTCTTTATTAAATATGGTTGATCTTAATACAAATATAATATTTGGAAACTCCACAGGTGTTTTAGGTTTAAGTATTAGATGAGGATTAACTTTGGTGCAAAATTTAAGTTGATAAGGTTCAGCGAGATGAGTACAAAAGTGTTTGCTCCTATTAGCATAATGATGATTAGTAGGAATGCCATTGATATCAATTATCTTGATATGCCCTTTATCATGATAGCAGAAATAGAAGCATGAAGTAGATTGTACAAAAGTGTTTGCTCCTGTTAGCATAATGATGATAGCTATTGCAAATCATATATTATTAAAATTATATCAATATACTATATTTTAATGATGATAGAACCATTTCATTGTCATAGTCATGATAATATGTTTTTATTTAGTAGATGTTGATCTATCATTAATTTATTCTTGTAATTAAAACTTGGAGAATCGGTTGGATTGCAACTAAAACACAAAGCTACCAACTCTTGTAACTTTTATCACTGAAATTCATTATTTTCACGAGACACTATCACGACAATACCTTTTTTTCTATTGGCCTATCGTTTCAGATTTTATCATTATTATTATACTAATTAAAAACTCAGTTTGCATTCCCTTAATTAGAATTGATTTATATTATTATTCTTTATATTTTTGGCCCATTTTTTTATATTAGATAACCTTTATTATTTTTAAACCCTATTTTTATGCATATTACATCACCATCTTTCTATTTATCCTTTATTTTTTATTAATGATATTGTATCTCATATTGATCAATAAAAAATCAAGTTCATAATTATTTAATATCTCAATTTATATTTTTTCGTTTTAAACCTAACTACAAACACCCGTGCGAACGCACGGGTCTCTTACTAGTTTGTTTATATTGATTTTTGACGTGTAAAATTGATTTTGAATCATAAGTTCGGCGGTTACGCTACTAATTAGGTTGTTTAACTCTCTCTATAAAATATATTTATTCTTCCTTTTCTCTCTTATTTACTCTTCATAGATTATATAACCTCTGGTTTCTCATATATTGGTCTCTCGTTTCATTATTGTTTTGTGTTTCAATGATGAGAAATAAGGGAATATGAAATTCATGGAATAATGATCGATCTTCGTGTAAAGAAAAAGTAACCTTCTTTAATTGTTCTATATGGTTGGTATCCATGGTGGAGTGGGGAACATGAAAATAAAAGCACGACTTCAATATGCAGTAACTTTTCTAAGAATTTGATTTTCAATTCCTTCTTTAATGTTCTTATTTTTTATATAAATTAATTCACATATTTTATTATATTTTGATAAACTTACATATGCACATTTGATTTTACTCGATAACATTTAAGAGAGAGATATATATTAAAGAAGTTTCACATTATGCAGGTGAGGGAGAGTCAATTAACATTTTTTATTCATCAATTTAATAATTAATATTTAAAAAAAACTTAAAAATGAAAAGGATGTTGGGCGGTAGGGGTGTAATCGGTTCGGTTTGGACCGATTTTTGGTAAAAAAAAACGTCCGAACCATAAATATCTCCATCAGTTTGGTTTGGTTTTTAGTGTTTTTTAAAATTGAAACCGAACCAAAACAAAACGGTTTGATTTGCTTTGGTTTATCGGTTTACAATGCTTTTTTTCCAAACATTATATTCATATGTGTATTTTCGGCTCATTTTTTTCGATGTATTTTTTCGAACCTAAACAAGTTCATCATCACATATTAAATTTGGCACAGTGACTAATACAACCAAAATATGTTGACCATCTCATTCAAAAGTTGGCACTTGGCAATGACTAAAACAACCAAAATAAGATCACCATTATATCAAATACAAAATACAACTAAGTTCATTAATTCACCATCAAATAACAAACTAAAACTAAAATAAAATTAAAAATAAAACAAAATTTCAATTCCTTTCTCACTTGAATCGTCAATTCACCATCTTAAAATAAATTCAAATAAACACAAAGTTAGAATTAGAACATTGAATTTATTTTCAATTTGAACATATTAAATTAAATTCAACCTTAAATTGCTTCATTCGTATTATGTTCCCACTTCATCATTGTTAACCTCACCACTAGTTAGACGTATTCCATCAATTTCTAAAAACTAAAACATACACACAAACTATAAAAGATTAGTTTGACAATGTCATTACTAAAGTAAACAATAAAAATATTTTTAAAAAAGTATGCCCAACTGTTCGATTGTATTTAGGAAGAGACTACGCTGATGCTCCAAAAGACCTCAAATTCAAAATAATGTCAGTGTATCCTCAATAGTATAGAAAGTTTAAAAGTCTTCAACTCCCCCAAGACTTGAATTACTAAATGACATTGAAGATCTTGTTTGTTCTATGAAAAAATAGAGAAAAATATGGCCACTATCTCTATCACTATGATTGTTGGAATCATAACTACTAGAACTATTATCATTACTCCTAAAATCTCCTAACTTTACTTGGTTCTAATCAACCTTCCCATCCATCTGTTTCACATGCTCTACACAATGCCTACACACATCTCCCAAACTCCCTCGTGAGTACTAGGTTCTATTACTGACTCATTTTCGTCTAACTCTCTAATAATCACAATTTCTAAACAAAGAAAATTGAAAATGAATGAAAAGAAAGAGCTCAGTACCTAAAATGGTTGTGGATAAATGACGAAGATGAAGATAAATTTGAAGAAGAAATTTCTTAAAGAAGCGCAGAAGACAAACTCATAAAGAGGACAATGGAAAAAATAAATGTTCCTACTAATATTTATAGAGTTTCTAAGCCCTTTGGACGAGTATGCCATCATCACTAGACAATAGAGTTGCGCCTACTAAGGTGAGAGCAAAACAACAACGACCCATATTATAAACATGCAAACGAATCAACAACATGTGTCAATTAGACCTTCCCGACCCATATTAATGCATCATGTGCCTTACAGGATCCAAGCGACAATCACCCTTCCAGGCCTCACTTGAGGGACTCGCCCTTCTAGGTCTCGCTAGCAAGGGACCATGGCCACGCCACTAAAATCTCAACACCCTTCCAGAGCTCGTGTTTGAGGGACTGTGAATTGATATGCCTTTGATTAATTACATCTCCATTCCAAACCTCGTGTTTGAGGGAGTGTGAACTAGAATAACTTTGCATGATCATAAAAAAGGTTGATTCATATTGTGTGAGATCCATGAATGACACAAAGGAAGATTGGGTGACCTCTTGCGACAAGCATAAGATGTCCCCTGGTCCGACCTAATATGCTTAGGATGAGGATTCTCTGGTCCAACTCAATACATTCTATGCCTGAAGTCATATAAAGATGTGTCAAACCACCTATCAAAGAAATTAACTATTATAACCATTATTCCACTAAGATAACGACACCTCATATTAAGGGGGAGATCTGGTTCTTCCTATCCCCACAATCTATCTAAAGAGGCAGGAGTTGGAACCAACCTAAGGGGTCAAGTTTATAAATACCCTAATTATATGGTTGGGAATGATCAATCACTTTTTACATTATTATAATTCAAAATGCTCTCTTGCACTCTATAAAGCAAGTAGAGCCTAGACTATTGTACTAACCGCAAACACAAAAATATAAAAGACAATTAGATCAATAAATATCGATGTATTTGGTTTATTATAAATAAAATACAACAAATTTTGTTGATATAAATCTCTCTTATTAAAAACATCACCAAAAACATTTGTTAGACTTTATTTGTTTTTATTTCGTTTGTGTTTAACAACTCAATAGTGTTGCTTTATATTTTACCTTTCCTCTTGATTGCAAAATACATCTCAACTTTAACTTAAGTAAAGAAAATATTAGAATTAAAAATAAAATAATACTCTCAATTAAGGAATTGTTTGAAGGAACCTAAATTTAAACTCTAGTCATTAATTATGTACTGTATTAATATTAATTAAGTATAAACGTCTAGCATCCAGCTTCAAAGAAAAAAAAAAGACTCAAGAAGAATTATTACTCGGTGTGTCCTTTCATTATTTTACTAGTAGAAAATCCGTGCGTCCGCACGGGTAAGTTAATTCCTATCTTAAATCATTTCATAAAAAATTTCAATGTTTGTGCCTCTTTTTTAATACATACATACACACACACACACATATATATATATATATATATATATATATATATATATATATATATATATATATATATATATATATATATATATATATATATATATATATAAATTAACAATAAATGATAAAGTTTGAATTAAAAAAATATCAAGAGAAATTATCTCAAAAATAAATATTTGGCTATAGTAATAATCCAGGATACATGTGCATACGCACGGATACATTTATCTAATATTATATAAAATATATTTAAATGGATATGTAAATTTGAAAATAAATACTTAAAAATAAATAGATATTGCTATGGTAGTAACCCATGAGAATTTGAATAAGTATTTTATAATATACAAACTTTTCACAATGTATGTAGTGTGTTATAATGTTATGTTTATATATTGTAAGAAAATGGTTAAATTAATCCATCATTAGAACGAAATTAAATATCTCAAAAAAATATTCTTGTAACAAAATAGGATAATCAACGTTGTAATAGAATTTGTTCTAAGCATGATCTCTTTGAAGCACTTTGACACATCTTATAACATACGAATGAGTCAATAGTGATATTTTAAAATGATATAATAGGTAATACCTCCTTTTGTTTAGAATGAGTTTATTACTTCACATATTTCCTAATTATTTAATTAATTATGTACATGTACCAATTTTTGTCACTCGATGCCACAAAGCTCTCACTATAACATGGTCAAGGGAAGTATTGGACCCTTTGTCGTTAGCAACCTCACCTTCCATTTGTGTCCTATTAGTTAAATAACACTAAAATTTAGTAGTTCGTCAGAGTCCGTTGCTATATATATATATATATATTATTGTGAAAAACGATGTCTTTAATCAAAGTATAAATGGTTTCTTGATGATCAAGAACCAAAACAAGGGTTAGGGTTTAATGGAAAAGAAAATAAGAAGAAGAAGAAGAAATAACAACAAGGATTGGGCAAATATAATTCTGTTTACTATTCACTTTCTCATTAACGTTTACAAATGATTATAAGTGAATATCACAATTTGCCACACTCAACAAACTGAGTGTACTAGCCTATTTATAGACTAATTAGGTGACTTGCAGCGCAAGAAACCTAAACAATTGGATCCTTAACACAAGGCCCAATTCGACAGAATATATGTATATTTCGACAATACAAACTAGAACAGACTTCGACTACAGTTTGTAACCATCAGGCATCAGCATGTGAACAAGCTTCGACAACATGCTTGCCTCCTGTCGAAAACATGAAAGCTTCTCCTTCGACACAGCATGAGTTCGACCCAAATCTCACAAATCTCCACCTTAGATCTAACTCAGCAACAAGAGAATAAACTAGCTTTCATCACGCAGCTTTATCAACTGCATACAATGGAAGAACTTGCAACTTGGCAACGTCTTGGTGATCATATCAGCAACATTATCTTCAGTCGAAACCTTCAGCACCTGGACTTCACCACGCTCGATTATCTCTCTGATGAAATGCAGCCTCACATCAATGTGCTTAGTTCGCTCATGATAGGCTGAATTTTTCGACAGGTGTATTGCACTTTGACTATCACATTTAACAGTGATACTTCGACCTTGAAGTTTCAGCTCCTTTGCAAAACCTTCAAGCCACAATGCTTCTTTCACAGCTTCAGTGAGGGCAATATATTCAGCTTCAGTGGTTGATAAGGCAACAACCTTCTGAAGCGTCGCTTTCTAACTGATTGCTGTGCCAAACATTGTGAAAACATATCCAGAAATAGACTTTCTGGAATCCATACAACCTGCATAATCAGAGTCAACAAATCCTTCGATTTCGCCATTCAGTTTTGTCTCGACTCCTTATAGCTTCCTTGTAATCTCTAGGTTCTTCGTCAAGTACCTCACTTGTAGAGATTAAGGCAAAAGCTATAAGATCTGCATACTCTGAGGTGGCTTGATGACTCTTCTCGACCTATCTCTTGCCAGTAGGTAGTCATCGACAGTTTCCTCAGCTTCTTCAGCATCTTGCTCTTCGACTTCATCAGGGCTATGCACTTCAGCATCACTATGCTCCACCTCAACAGGCATCTCTACCTGTTCCAGCTCCTCTTCAGAGATTTCTGCACTTCGACCAGCATCACCAGTTTTCTTGAAAGACATTTCGACCTCATTGAAAACTACATCACGACTTGTGATACATCTTCTGTGACATGGTTCTAGGCACCACAGCCTATAACCCTTGACTCCCTCAGGATATCCAAGGAACATGCATCTCACAACTCTAGGTTCGGCCTTGTAACACCCCCAAGCTATTAAAGCGGTAACAAAAATTCAAAATTTCATTAGAGTATATTTAAAACTTGCACGGCATAGACTGGAGACGCCACATCAATTTGAAACAAAACATACAACACCTGCTCATAAAGATATGCAACACTCGCAGGTAGCAATTAAACAGAGGAACTTAGTTCCTACTACCCACAATTCAAATACAGAATAAAGCAGAAAATCTGTACTGAAATCTCATATATATATATATATATATATATATATATATATATATATATATATATATATCACATAAAAAGTTTGTCATACATCAAGTCATACATGCACAAGCCAAAAGATATATATACATATACACATCAAACTACAAAACGATCCCCCTGACTACCCGGTGCCACATATCAGAGCCGACCGACAAAAGAATGAAGTCCTAAGCTTCACAAAAAGACCTTCAGCAACTCTAATCTGCAATGCCTCATAGAGCATTATAAAACAGCAAAAGGGTGAGAAAAACAATCATCATATAATTGCATACAATTATATATAACCCCAAAAATACATATACACATATCTACGGTTCTCAACACAACTCATACCAGTATTCAAACACAAAACAACACAATGTATAATTCATATTTCCATCACCAAGGTATACCAACCATGCATAATACAAGTATCACCAACACATATCCATATATCAATTTATCCACAATTCCACACATAAACAAACCATTAATGATTTATGCAAATGCAAGAGACCGACACAACGACTCTATGCATATGCACATGCGATACCGACTTCCATCAATTCTCAACACCAGTTCACTCAGGAACTATTGGAACCATCGCTCGTTACTTAGTGTAACTCCCCGTCGGGCATACGATGTTCCCCGTCGCTTTCGGCCCTCTTTGTATAAGGCTCACGACGTTTATGGATCGCTTTCGGTCCTTTTTGTATAAGGCTCACGATCCGATCGCTCACACCCTACATGAGCACACGATCGTCTATAACCATCGCTTTCGGTCCTCTTACTTTTAAGGCTCACGATCCAATCAGATCGCTTTCAGTCCTCTTATTTTTAAGGCTCACGATGTTATAGCAGATTCCCTCTGGAATCAATCCGTCACTCAGGACGTCACAAGAATGCATATCATGATGCTCAGCATACAATGACTCATGACATTCAAATGCACACATATATGCAACCATCTCACTTAACATAAATCATGCTTTGCAATTCAAGCCCAAAACAATGTATTTATACCATACAACAGCACGCAAATCATACCATATCCATATCAACAGCACATTGCATGATACACACCAATTACACATAATTATAACGACAAAAGTCGACAAAACGACACTATTCCAAATTCTCGACATAATTAAATCGGCTAAGAATCTCAAAATTATTATAATAAGAAAGTACAGTTCAATAGCTACTCAACGATACCAAGAATGTTAAAAACAGATAAATGGAACACAAGTTACGGACTAAACAAGAAAAGACATCGCGGAAAAACCCCATTTTGCAATTTTCCTGACCATACGCGTATTGCCATGAGCCATACGTGTATGCCCTGATTCCTCGCCTATTCCATACGCGTATTGCCCAAGGTCGTACGCGTATGGGCAGAGACCATTTTTCCCTAAAATTCCCATTAAAATTCCAATACGCGTAGTGCCCTACACCATACGCGTATTGCCCTAAACGTTACGCGTATCATACGCAAATGGACAGATGGCCGAGAAAATGAAGCTTCCATACGCGTATTGCCCAGTTTTCTTCAATGCCATACTCGTATTGCCTTGACCAATACGCGTATTGCCTTGAGTGATACGCGTACGGGCAGTGAAAAATCCAGAAAATTCTGCAGAACTTTGTTCTGCGTTTTTCCAACCAAAATCAACCCATTTTCACCTATACACCAGAAAAATTACCAATACAATGCCTAACAACATGTATCCACAATAATGGACCTGAAAACATAATTTCCGACACAATTTAATCGATTTCTAATCAATTTTTACATAATATGGTTTTTACTCTATTTTTCCATTTCAATCCAAGAACAATAAAAAACATACATACATAATCATACACAAGCATATAATAATCGAGTTTCGCACCCTTACCCGATTTAATCGTGTTTAGAAAAGTCGGGAAATTGATTTCTTGATTTCCAAGTTTTCTCT
Organism: Lathyrus tuberosus; assembly: GCA_022829125.1. Lineage (NCBI taxonomy): Eukaryota > Viridiplantae > Streptophyta > Magnoliopsida > Fabales > Fabaceae > Lathyrus > Lathyrus tuberosus. The sequence continues at coordinate 9,893,864 of JALAZF010000176.1, read as the reverse complement.
CTTTTTCTTCTCTTCATCTCTTTTCTTTCCCTTTTCCTTCTTCTCTTTTTCTTTCTCTTTCTATTTTTCTCTCTTTCTATTTTCTATTTTCTAACTTAAGGAAAAATAAGATGAAATGACCAAAATACCCCCACACTCAAATATCTCGCAAACGTTCCCAAAACCCGATAAAATATCACAACATTGAAAAATAACATATTTCCAAATAAAAGTCGAAAACAAAATAATATAATAATAAAATAATCAAAACGACTCGATTAAATAAAAACTGACAAAACTGGGGCGTTACAACTCTCCCCCACTTAGAAATTTTCGTCCTCGAAAATCTTACCTGAGACGAACAACTCTGGATACGACTCCAGCATCCGACTTTCTAACTCCCAAGTCAAATTTCCCTCAGCAGCGCCTCCCCACGCCACTTTCACAAGTGCAACATCCTTGCCTCTCAACCGTTTCACCTCGCGATCCAAAATCCTAACTGGTAATGCCTCAACCGTAAGGTTCTCCCTTACCTCAACCTCATCCATCGAAATCACATGCGACGGATCTGGAACATACTTCCGAAGCTGTGAAACATGGAACACATCGTGCAAATTCGACAGATTCAGCGGCAACGCCACCCTATAAGCCACAACACCCACTCTCGCGGATATCTGGTAAGGACCAATAAACCGAGAAGTAAGTTTCTTCGATTTCAATGCATGACCCACACCCGTTACCGGCGTAACTCTCAAAAATACATGATCGCCCTCTTGGAACTCAATATCTTTTCTTCTCCGATCATGATAACTCTTTTGTCTACTCTGAGAAGCCTTCATTTTCTCACGAATAAGCTTCACTTTTTCCGTAGTCTGTTGCACCAACTCCGGTCCAACCACCGCACTCTCACCAGATTCGTGCCAACACAACGGTGTTCGACACCTTCGTCTATACAGTGCTTCAAACGGTGCCATTCCAATACTCGAATGGAAACTATTATTATACCTGAATTCAATCAATGCAAGATAACTATCCCACGCACCACCTTGTTCAAGAACACACGCTCGCAACAAATCTTCCAAAGACTGAATCGTTCTCTCGGTCTGTCCATCCATCTGTGGATGATAAGCCGAACTCAATCTCAATTTAGAACCCAACGCCTTCTGTAAACTTTCCCAAAATCTCGAAGTAAACCTCGGATCTCGATCCGAAACAATACTCAACGGAACCCTGTGCAACTTCACAATCACACTGATGTAGATCTCAGCCAACCTCTCCAAAGTAAAACTGATGTCAATCGAAATGAAATGAGCCGATTTAGTCAGCCTATCAACAACCACCCAAATAGCATTATGCCCTCGCTGTGTATTCGGCAACCCTGTCACAAAATCCATAGAAATGCTATCCCATTTCCATTCCGGAATATCCAACGGTTGCAACAAACCACTCGGCCTCTGATGTTCCACTTTCGACTTCTGGCACGTCAAACAAGCATACACAAACTGAGCCACATCTCTCTTCAATCCAGACCACCAGAAAATCTTCTTCAAATCTTGGTACATCTTATTCGCTCCCGGATGTATACTCAAATTACTCCGATGCCCTTCCTCCACAATCATATTTTTCAACTCTGCATCATCCGGAATACAAATTCTACCTCGAAATCTCAAAACACCATTAACATCCACTTGAAAATCACCACTCGCATCTTTTCTGCCAACCAACATCAAATCCACCAATTTCACATCCAACTTCTGTTTCTCACTAATAGTCATAAGAAAATCATTAGTAACCTTCAACATACCCAGCCTCACACTATCCGACGACACTTCACATACCAAACTCAAATCTCTAAACGATTCCAAAAGTTCCCACTCCTTAACCATTAAAGCGGACATATGCAAAAATTTCCGACTTAACGCATCGACTACCACATTAGCTTTACCAGGATGGTAATTCAAGCCAAAGTCGTAGTCCTTCAAAAATTCCAACCATCTACGCTGCCTCATATTCAATTCTTTCTGATCAAACAAATATTTCAAGCTTTTATGATCACTAAAGACTTCAAATCTTGCACCGTAGAGATAATGCCTCCAAATCTTCAACACAAAAACCACAGCCGCTAATTCAAGATCATGAGTAGGATAATTTTTCTCATGCACTATCAATTGCCTTGAAGCATAAGCCATCACCTTACCTTCTTGCATCAGAACACCACCTAGACCAATCAAAGACGCATCACAATACACCACAAATGGTTCATTAGGATTCGACAAAATCAAAATCGGAGCTGTCGTCAATCTTCTCTTCAGCTCATTAAAACTTTCCTCGCACCGAATATCCCAAATGAACGCTTTCCCTTTATAAGTCAACTGGGTCAAAGGAAGTGCTAGCTTAGAAAAACCTTCAATGAACCTTCGATAATATCCGGCCAAACCCAAAAAGCTTCGAATTTCAGTAACAGATCTCGGAGCCTCCCATTGTAGAACTGCTTCTACTTTAGATGGATCCACAGAAATACCATTACCTGAAATCACGTGCCCAAGAAAACTCACCTCCGACAACCAGAACTCACACTTGGACAATTTGGCAAAAAGCTTTCTTTCTTTCAAAACCTGCAAAACAATACGCAAATGCTCCGCGTGCTCCTCCCGAGACTTAGAATAAATCAAAATGTCATCAATAAACACAACAATAAATCGATCCAAATGCTCGTGGAAAATACGATTAATGTACTCCATAAACACACCTGGCGCATTAGAAACCCCGAACGACATCACAGAATATTCATAATGACCGTAACGTGTCCTAAAAGCCGTCTTCTGAATATCTTCCTCTTTCACCCTAATCTGATGATACCCTGACCTCAAGTCAATCTTACTAAACACACACGCACCAACCAACTGATCCATCAGATCATCAATTCTCGGAAGAGGATACTTATTCTTAATCGTCACCTTATTCAACTGGCGATAATCAATACACAATCGCATACTTCCATCTTTCTTTTTCACCAATAACACTGGAGCACCCCAAGGAGAAACGCTTGGTCTCACAAACCTCTTCTCCAACAATTCATTCAACTGTTTCTTCAACTCAACCAACTCATGCCAACATACGATAAGGTGCCATAAAAACAGGTCTAGTACCAGGAACTAAATCTATAGAAAACTCCACCTCTCTCTCTGGCGGCAAGTCTGAAATATCCTCAGGAAACACTTCCGAAAACTCACACACAACAGGAAACACATCAAGTGACACTTGACTATCCACCGTCAAAGATGCAAACAACCCGAACAACTGAGCTTCATCCGCCAAAAGTCTCTTCAACTCTTTAGTAGATAAGAAACTTGAGTCTTCGTCTTCCTCAAGAGAAGGAAACCTTACCAGCTTATGATAACAATCAATATGAACCCGATTGAACTGCAACCAATTCATTCCCAGAACCACATCTAAACCCTCCAACGGTAAACACACTAAATCCATCTTAAATTCTTTACCATAAATGGTCAAAGGACAACTTAGACAAACCAAAGAAGTAGTTACTGACCCCATTGCTGGAGTATCAATAACCATCCCACCACCCATCGAAGACAACACAAGATTCAAATGCTTCGCGCACTCAGACAAAATAAACGAATGAGTCGCTCCAGTATCAATAATAGCAACTAAAGGAGTACTATTAATAAAACAAGTACCTCGGATCAGACGATCTGCACTTGAAGTATGAGTTCCCGCTAATGCAAATACTTTCCTACTAGCTGGAGCTTGCTTCGGTTTCAGACACTTCGTACTAATATGACCAGGTTCACCAGAGTTGAAACACTTCACCACATTCTTCCTTGCACAATCAGCAGCGACATGTCCTAAACCTCCACAATTAGAACACTTCCTCAAATCTTTCCTACATTTAGACTGACGATGTCCCACATCACCACATCTATAACATCTCAGAGGACCAGACATTCCTCCTCCACTTGACCTTCTCTCAAAATTACCCCTTTGTTTACCCTTATCAGCTGGTGTTACATACGGACCACCACGAAACTGTTGCTTCCCTTTCCTCTCGCTCACACTCTTATAGTGAGTAGAACGAGCCTTACTATCCTCCTCATAAATCCTACAACAATCCACCAAATCAGAAAACCTCAGAATCCTTTGATATCCAATTGCCTGCTTTATCTCAGGACGCAATCCGTTCTCAAACTTTACACACTTAGAAAATTCTGCGGTTGCTTCAGCATAATGTGGATAAAACTGCACAAGTTCCACAAACTTAGCAGCATAATCAACAACAGACATATTACCTTGTTTTAACTCCAAGAACTCAATTTCCTTCTTTCCTCTTACATCTTCAGGAAAATAATTCCTCAGAAACTCAATGCTAAACACAACCCAAGTGATCTCCTCCTCTGCAGCTTCCAACACATGATGTGTACTAACCCACCAATCATCAGCTTCTTCAAGTAACATTTGAGTACCCAGTCTCACCTTCTGATCCTCAGCACAATCCATCACTCAGAAAATTCTTTCAATCTCTTTCAGCCAAATCTGAGCACCATCAGGATCATATCTTCCTTTGAAGACATGCGGTTTGTTCTTCCTGAACTCATCATTACCTGTAGCATTAGGTGCACCCTGCACAGCCCGAGCCATAGCTTGCATAGCAGTAGCCAAAGCAGCGTCATTCCTACCAGCCATATTCTGTTCATTTCCAATAACAGCAACTATGGTTAAACAAACAGCTCATCCAACTACAACGACCAACAAGGACTGACACAAACTGGCTCTGATACCACTTAATGTAACACCCCCAATCTATACCCCCAAGCTATTAAAGCGGTAACAAAAATTCAAAATTTCATCAGAGTATATTTAAAACATGCACGACATAGACTGGAGATGCCACATCAATTTGAAACAAAACATACAACACCTGCTCATAAAGATATGCAACACTCGCAGGTAGCAATTAAACAGAGGAACTTAGTTCCTACTACCCACAATTCAAATACATAATAAAGCGGAAAATTTGTACTGAAATCTCATATATATATATATATATATATCACATAAAAAGTTTGTCATACATCAAGTCATACATGCACAAGCCAAAAGATATATATACATATACACATCAAACTACAAAACGATCCCCCTGACTACCCGGTGCCACATATCAGAGCCGACCGACAAAAGAATGAAGTCCTAAGCTTCACAAAAAGACCTTCAGCAACTCTAATCTGCAATGCCTCATAGAGCATTATAAAACAGTAGAAGGGTGAGAAAAACAATCATCATATAATTGCATACAATTATATATATAACCCCAGAAATACATATACACATATATACGGTTCTCACCACAACTCATACCAGTATTCAAACACAAAACAACACAATGTATAATTCATATTTCCATCACCAAGGTATACCAACCATGCATAATACAAGTATCACCAACACATATCCATATATCAATTTATCCATAATTCCACACATAAACAAACCATTAATGATTTATGCAAATGTAAGAGACCGACACAACGACTCTATGCATATGCACATGCGGGTACCGACTTCCATCAATTCTCAACACCAGTTCACTCAGGAACTATTGGAACCATCGCTCGTTACTTAGTGTAACTCCCCGTCGGGCATACGATGTTCCCCGTTGCTTTCGGTCCTCTTTGTATAAGGCTCACGACGTTTATGAATCGCTTTCGGTCCTCTTTGTATAAGGCTCACGATCCGATCGCTCACACCCCACATGGGCACACGATCGTCTATAACCATCGCTTTCAGTCCTCTTATTTTTAAGGCTCACGATCCAATCAGATCGCTTTCAGTCCTCTTATTTTTAAGGCTCACGATGTTATAGCAAATTCCCTCTGGAATCAATCCGTCACTCAGGACGTCACAAGAATGCATATCATGATGCTCATCATACAATGACTCATGACATTCAAATGCACACATATATGCAACCATCTCACTTAACATAAATCATGCTTTGCAATTCAAGCCCAAAATAATGCATTTATATCATACAACAGCACGCAAATCATACCATATCCATATCAACAGCACATTGCATGATACACACCAATTACACACAATTATAACGACAAAAGTCGACAAAATGACACTATTCCAAATTAGCGACATAATTAAATCGGCTAACAATCTCAAAATTATTATAATAAGAAAGTACAGTTCAATAACTACTCAACGATACCAAGAATGTTAAAAACGGATAAACGGAACACAAGTTACGGACTAAACAAGAAAAGACATCTCGGAAAAACCCCATTTTGCAATTTTCCTGACCATACGCGTATTGCCATGAGCCATACGCGTATGCCCTGATTCCTCGCCTATTCCATATGCGTATTGCCCAAGGTCGTACGCGTATGGGCAGAGACCATTTTTCCCTAAAATTCCCATTAAAATTCCAATACGCGTAGTGCCCTACACCATACGCGTATTGCCCTAAACGTTACACGTATCATACGCAAATGGACAGATGGCCGAGAAAATGAAGCTTCCATACGCGTATTGCCCAGTTTTCTTCAATGCCATACGCGTATTGCCTTGACCAATACGCGTATTGCCTTGAGTGATACACGTACGGGCAGTGAAAAATCCAAAAAATTCTGCAGAACTTTGTTATGCGTTTTTCCAACCAAAATCAACCCATTTTCACCTATACACCAGAAAAATTACCAATACAATGCCTAACAACATGTATCTAACATGTATCCACAATAATGGACCTGAAAACATAATTTCCGACACAATTTAATCGATTTCTAATCAATTTTTACATAATATGGTTTTTACTCTATTTTTCCATTTCAATCCAAGAACAATAAAAAACATACATACATAATCATACACAAGCATATAATAATCGAGTTTCGCACCCTTACCCGATTTAATCGTGTTTAGAAAATTCGGGAAATTGATTTCTTGATTTCCAAGTTTTCTCTCTTTTTCTTCTCTTCTTCTCTTTTCTTTCCCTTTTCCTTCTTCTCTTTTTCTTTCTCTCTATTTTTCTCTCTTTCTATTTTCTATTTTCTAACTTAAGGAAAAATAAGATAAAATGACCAAAATACCCCCACACTCAAATATCTCGCAAACGTCCCCAAAACCCGATAAAATATCGCAACATTGAAAAATAACATATTCCCAAATAAAAGTCGAAAATAAAATAATATAATAATAAAATAATCAAAACGACTTGATTAAATAAAAACTGACAAAACTGGGGCGTTACAGACCTTGTCTTGCCTAATGTGAGCATAGGCTAAACAGCCAAATACTCTCAGTTTGTCGAGATCTGGTGGATGACCCGGCCAAACTTCTTCAGGTGTCTTCATTCCCAGCGCAGTCGAGGGACATCTATTTATCAGATAAGCTGCTGTCGATACAGCCTCTGCCCAAAACACCTTCTTTAATCCAGCACTAACCAACATGCATCTAACCCTTTCTAGGATTGTTCGATTGAATCTCTCAGCTAAGCCATTTTGTTGAGGAGTACCTGCTACAGTCTTATGCCTTGCAATTCCAGACTCAACACAGTAACTGTCGAACGCTTCGTTGCAGAATTCAAGGCCATTGTCAGTTCTCAACCTCTTAACCTTTCATCCAGTTTGAGTTTCGACCAGAACCTTCCAACTTTTGAAATTCTCAAAATTTTCATCCTTCGTCTTCTGAATGAATACCCATAGCTTTCTGGAATAGTCATCAATGATGGATAGAAAATACCTTGCACCTGAGTGTGAAGGATTCCTTGCAGACCCCCAAAGATCAGCATGAATGTAATCAAGGGATCCATGTGTTCTTTGCTTGCCTTTGTTAAACTTCGCCCTACAGGATTTACCAAATACACGAGATTCACAAACTCCAGCTTTTCGACTTTGTCACCTCCTAGCAGGTTCTGCTTCCCCAATTCGACCAGGCCTCTTTCGCTAACATGGCCCAATCTCATGTGCCATAATTCTGTCTTCGACACAGGTTTCGTGGATACAACATTTGTCGAACCACTTACAACCTCAGCCTCAAGGGTATACAAGCCTTGTTTCTTCACGCCTCTCAAGACTTCCTTCGACCCCTTCATGACTTTCAGGATACCTTGCTCTCCTTGAAAAACATATCCCTTTCTGTCGAATTCACCAAGAGAAATTAAATTCCTCTTAAGATCAGGTACATACCTAACCCCAATCAATAGCTTTATTGACTCATCATGGAGCTTGAATCTAACAAATCCAATACCTGCAATCTTGCAAGCTTTATTGTTTCTTAGCAGCACTGATCCTCCATCTTGATCACATAATTCTTCAAACACATTCTTGTTTGGATTCATATGCCAAGTACATCCAGAATCCATAATCCACTCTTCGCAAGAGTTGCTGCTCGACACCACAAGGACATCAGATGATTCATAACCATCTTGCACTATAGCTGCATTCCCATTGTCCTTACCTCCATGATTATTTAGGCGCTCAGGGCACACCTTTCTTGTATGACCCTCCTTCTTACAGTGATAACATTTGATACCAGACATATCACCACTATAAGACTTCTGCTGAACCTTCCCTTTCTTCTTATCAAACCTACCATCTTTCTTCGACGATTTCCCTTTCACGGACAACCCTTCGCCAACTGATGAAGGTTTCTGCTCCTTTCTTTCGTTCAAATCCTTCGAATACAAGGCTGCTTAAATTTCTTCAAAGGTCAGGGACTCTCTTCCATACAAGAGAGTTTCTTTGAAGTGAGCATGCGATTTGGGCAAAGCACACAACAACAACAATGCTTAATCTTCATCATCAATCTTTACATCAATGTTTTCAAGATCAAGAATCAGTTTGTTGAAAGAATCCAACTGCTCAGCCAAAGCCTTTTCTTCATTCATCTTGAACGAATACAAGGCTTGCTTCAGGTAAAGACGATTCACCAAGGATTTGGTCATATACAAACTTTCCAGCTTCGTCCATAATCCCGCCGCCGTCGTCTCTTTTGATACCTGCCGGAGAACCTTATCACCAAGGCTCAATAGAATTGCGCTGTGTGCTTTCTTGATCATTGTCGTCTTTTCCTTTTCCATCAGCGCAACATCCATGGCTGCCATTCCCTTCAACGCTTCCAAACATCCTTGCTGCACCAGTAGGGCTTTCATCTTCAAGCTCCACAGACCGAAATCGTTCACTCCGATGAACTTTTCAATCTCATACTTTGTTGAAGCCATCTTCTCCATGCTCACCGCACCAATTTGTTGTGAAAAACGATGTCTTTAATCAAAGTATAAATGGTTTCTTGATGATCAAGAACCAAAACAAGGGTTAGGGTTTAATGGAAAAGAAAACAAGAAGAAGAAAAAGAAATAACAACAAGGATTGGACAAATATAATTCTGTTTACTATTCACTTTCTCATTAACGTTTACAAATGATTACAAGTGAATATCACAATTTGCCACACTCAACAAACTGAGTGTACTAGCCTATTTATAGACTAACTAGGTGACTTGCAGCCCAAGAAACCTAAACAATTGGATCCTTAACACAAGGCCCAATTTGACAGAATATATGTATATTTCGACAATACAAATTAGAACAGACTTCGACTACAGTTTGTAACCATCAGGCATCAGCATGTGAACAAGCTTCGACAGCATGCTTGCCTCCTGTCCAAAACATGAAAGCTTCTCCTTTGACACAGCATGAGTTCGACCCAAATCTCACACACACACACACACATATATATATATATATATATATATATATATATATATATATATTATATAACTTTAATTAATGTATTGTTTGATCTAAGAAGAGATGAGAAAAATGGAAAAGAGAGAAGTAGAGTTATATTTTGAAAAGTCAAAACTTCCCCAAATTAAAAAAATATAAAAATAATTAAAGTTAATTAGTTAAACTCATATAAATAATTAAATAATTGTTGGAAATTCACCACAAACTAGGGTAATTCCTCTTCAATCTTGTTCTCAAGATTGATAACGAACCACAAACACGCAATGGCAATGAAGAAGATGAAGAACAAACAGCAAGAAAAGAAATGAGAGAGAGGAGAAATATTTGGAGAAAAATTGTTACCCACTAACGTGGGATTTCTGTTTCTATTGTACTTTCACTGCTAACCGCAACTGTGAATTGAATACAATCATATGAATTACAATGCAAGGATACTCCCTATATATAGATTTAGATTTACAAAGGCCCAAAACTCTAAAGCCCAAAATATCAAATCTAATCTAAATCATATCTGAATCCAATCAAATCAAATCTAAAACGAATCTGTCGAAACACCTTCGACAACTCGACACAAAGCTATTCGACACTAGAATGATTCTACTTTGACACTATGAATTACATTTAACACACCACCTAATTCATTGTGTCTAAACTATCTACATTCATCATAGTCCTTAGCTTCTTGAACACTTTGACCTGCACTCCCTTCGTCATGATATCTGCAATCCGATTCTCAGTTTTGCAGTGTTCCAAATTCATCTTTCCTTCTGCTACCTGCTCTCGAAGATAATGGAACCTCATTTTGATGTGCTTGCTTCGACTGTGAGCTATTGGATTCTTCGCCAAGTTGATAGTTGACATGCTGTCGATCTTCATGGTAATTGCTCCATGATTCTTCCCTGTAATCTCTTCGACCAAGTTCACCATCCAAGTTGCTTGACATGCACAAAGAAAAGCATCTATATACTCTGCTTCGCATGATGACAATGCCACTACTGGCTCCTTTCTCGAACTCCAAGCAACTGGTGCACCACCTAACATAAACACATATCCAGCTGTGGATTTTCTATCCTCAGCATCACTACACCAACTAGAGTCGGTGTATCCCACTAACTTGCATTCTCTTCCTTTATCAGCTGCAGGAAACAAAATGCCATAGTCGAGAGTCCCTTTCAGATACCTAAGTATCCTCTTCGTCGTTGTTAGGTGTGATACCTTTGGCTTCTGCATGAATCTACTTACCATACCCACACTGTATGCTAAGTCAGGCCTTGTGTGACAAAGGTATCTAAGTGACCCAATGAGTTTTATGTATTGGGTTGGGTCGACATCATCTTCATTTGGATCCTTCGACAGTTGCAATCTGGTCTCAGCTGGAGTCGAAGTTGGGTTGCAATATTGCATCTCAAATCTCTTGAGTATTTCTCCTGCATATCTTCTTTGGTGCATCATCAAACCTCTACTAGTCTTGTAGAATTCGATGCCAAGGAAATATGAGAGATTTCCCAAGTCTGAAATTTCAAACTCCTCACTTAGGTCATGTTTGAAATCTTCGATCTCCTTCTTGCAACTCCCTGTTATCAACAAATCATCGACATAGAGGCATAGTATAAGCAATTCATTATTGCTTCTTCTTACATACACTTTGTGCTCAGTTGTACACTTAAAAAATTCCTTCTCCCTTAAAAAGCTGTCGATTTTCTTATTCCAAGCTCTTGGAGCTTGCTTAAGTCTATACAGGGCTTTATGCAGCCCGTACACCTTTCCTTCTTCGCCTCGTTTCACATACCCAGCTGGTTGTGCAACTTAAACCTCTTCATCTAGGGGACCATTAAGGAACGCACACTTCACGTCCATCTGACATGTGTGCCAATTGTTCATATTTGCTAGACCAATAACCAACCTGATTGTTCAATTCTAGCAACAGGTGCAAACACTTCATCGAAGTCGATTCCTTCCTTCTGTAGAAATCCTTTCGCCACAAGTCTCGCCTTGTGTCAAGTTACTTCTCCTCTAGGATTCACCTTTACCTTATAAACCCACTTCACATCAATTGCCTTCTTGCCTTGAGGCAATTCGACAAGTGACCAGGTGTTGTTGACTTCGATGGATTCTAACTCTTCATTCATCGCTTTCACCCACTTTGAATCTTTCAATGACTCAGCTGCATTGACTGGTTCGTCATCTGCGTAGAAAGCATAATGTACCAGCTCACCCTCTTCATCAACCACATCATCTGATGTAATTACCCATTCTTGCAACCTTGCAGGCATGTGTCTTGTTAGTCGAGGTCTGCTTGAACCTGCTTCATCTGCGACTGGTTCCTGTCGAACTTCTCTTTCGACTTCAGTGACTGGTTCTTCACAAGAGATTCTCACTGAATCCTTCTTGGCATTCTCAGTCCAATCCCATTCTTTAAGCTCATCTATGATCACGTCTCTGCTGATCACTACCTGCTTATTCACTGGGTCGAACAGCTTGTAACCTCCATTCGAATGATATCCTATCATGATCATCTGATTCAACTTGTCATCAAGCTTCCTTCTCAACTGATCTGGCACATGTCTATGTGCTATAGATCCAAACACTTTCAAGTGACTGAGGCTTGGCTTGACATCAGACCAACATTCTTCTGGTGTGACTCCTTCAAGCTTCTTCGTCGGACATCTGTTCAAAATATACGTTGCTGTCGAAACTGCTTCTCGCCATAATTCTTTGGGTAAATGCTTTCCATTCAACATACTTCTCACCATATTCATGATGGTTCTGTTCTTTCGTTCTGCAACTCCATTTTGCTGTGGTGTATAGGGTGGCACCACCTCATGCACAATCCCTTCTTTTTCACATAATGTATCGAACTCTTTCAACACATACTCTCCACCACCATCTGTCCTCAGAATCTTCAACTTTCGACCACTCTGTCTTTCGACCATGGATTTGAATCTGGAAAATACCTCAATCACACCACTTTTCTTCTTGATGAGGTAAGTCCACAACTTTCGACTGAAATCATCTATAAACGTGACAAAATATTTGTTGCTACCAATCGAATCCACCTGGATTGGACCACATACATCAGAGTATATGACTTCAAGAATTGCCTTCGACCTCCTTCCTCCATCCTTGCTGAAGCTATTCTTATGTTGTTTCGACTGAACACACTCTTCACAGACTTCACTTGGAATGTCGATTTCTGGTAATCCTGAAACCATATTTCTTCTCTTCAGCTCTCTGATGTCATTGAAGTTGAGATGGCCTAGTCGAAAATGCCATAACCACTCATCTCTGCTGGCTGCCGTTGCTAGACACTTGTGCTCCATTACCTTGAGTTCAATCTTGAAGGTCCTATTCTGAGACATTGGAGCCTTCAAGATCAACCTACCATCTGCGTTGAGAACTCTCATCATCTTGTCTTCGACAACTACCTTGTAGTTCTTTTCGACTAGCTGCCCTATACTGAGCAAATTACTCTTCATACCTGGAATGTACAACACATTGGAAATTATTGACCTTTTGCCATCTTTCCTCATAATCAGAACATCACCAACACCTTCAGCTGCTAGAGTGTTGTCATTTGCAAACTTCACCGTGTTCTTCGACGAGGGCTTCATGTTGACAAACCAATCTTTCCTCCCAGTCATGTGTGATGAGCATCCTGAGTCCAGGTACCACTGATCTTGGAATCTTTCTTCATCTTTTGTTGTGACCATCAGCAACGTCTCTTCTTCTTCATGCTTCGCCAGATTTGCATCAATTTCTTGATTTTTCTTCTTTTCTGGACAGTTACTAACATAATGGCCATACTTCTGACAATTGAAACATTGAATGTGACTTTTGTCAGATTTTCGATCACCGCCTTTTCTTCTACCTGCAGCACCACCTCTTTGGTTGCCTTGGTTCCAAGGTTTCTTCTGATTCGACTGGTTTCCTCCTTTGTTGCCATTCCAGCTTCCTTTACCTTTCCTTTCTTTTTCTGACTGCGCCTGCAAAGCCATATCACTCTTCGGCTTTACTGCAGCTCTTTCAGCCATCCTTTGTTTATGAGACTCAAGCGTCCCTTGAAGCTCTTCCTTCGTCAATACTGACAAGTCTTTCGGCTCTTCTATGGCTACTACCACGTGGTCGAATTTTGGAGCCAATGATCTCAAGATCTTTGCAACAACTGATCTTGATGTCAACACCTCTCCATATACTTTAATTTGATTCACCAACTTTGTAACTCTGGTGAAGAAATCTATAATACTTTCGTTGTCTTCCATCTGAAGCAACTCATAGGTTCTCTTGTGAGTTTGTAACCTCACCTCTTTCACCTTCTCTGCACCTCCAAATGACTTTTCAAGAATCTCCCATGCTTCCTTTGTTGATTCTGCATCGCTAACTTTTTCAAAGTTATCTGGATCAACACACTGGTGGATTATAAACAGCGCTTTATAATCTTTCTTCTTCAATTCTTTGTGTACAGCCTTTTCTTGATCCGTCGCGTTTTCCCCAAGCGGTGTTACTCCTTCCTTCACAAGATCCCAAAGATCCTGATAACAGAAAACCACCTTGATCTACTTGCCCCAATTCTCATAATTATCTTTCTTGAGAATTGGTAGGGTCGCCGGAAAGTGCCCATTTGAATGATTCATAGCCATCACGATTTTCCTCCCTGAACCGCAACCGGAGCTCTAGATACCAGATGTTGGAAATTAGGGATGGCAAACGGGCATGCCCGCCCCATTTAGGCCCTCCCCGCAAATGCCCACAAAAAACGGGGCGGGGCGGGGCGGTCATAGTTGAGGAAGCGGGCCTAAAACCTAGGCCCACCCCGCAAAAAAGTCAGGGCGGGGCGGGGAAAACCCGCGGACACTGCACCTTTTAATCCTAAAAATACAAAATTTTATGTAAATTCGCATGCCCGCAAAAGCCCGCGAAGAAAATGGGACGGGGCGGGGCGGACACATTAGAGGGTGAGGGCCTAAATCCTTGGCCCACCCCGCACTAAAGCGCGGGTAAAACGGGCATGCCCAATGGGTCAGGCCCGTTTTTCCACCCCTATTGGAAATTCACCACAAACTATGGTAATTTCTCTTCAATCTTGTTCTCAAGATTGATAACGAACCACAAACACGCAATGGCAATGAAGAAGATGAAGAACAAACAGCAAGAAAAGAAACGAGAGAGAGGAGAAATATTTGGAGAAAAATTGTTACCCACTAACCGTGGGATTTCTATTTCTATTGTACTTTCACTGCTAACCGCAACTGTGAATTGAATACAATCATATGAATTAAAATGCAAGGATACTCCCTATATATAGATTTAGATTTACAAAGGCCCAAAACTCTAAAGCCCAAAATATCAAATCTAATCTAAATCATATCTGAATCCAATCAAATCAAATCAAAAACGAATCTGTCGAAACACCTTCGACAACTCGACACAAAGTTATTCGACACTAGAATGATTCGACTTTGACACTATTAATTACATTTAACAATAATTTATTCAATATATTTTGTATAATTATTATTTTAAATTTAATTATTAATCCAATTTAATCAAACATTTTTTTCTCAATTTATTTTTATTTATTTCTCCAAAAACTTAGCATAATTAATATTTCATTGGTGTTGCTACAACATGTATAAAATAAAGAAAAAGACCACTAACATAAATAGGAACAGAGGATTCGCCTTGGAGTGTTAAAATAAATGAAGGGAAAAAACATAAATTAAGTTGTTGGGGAAGGGTATAATGGACATGTAAAAATAGAAATATGTTTCTTTGTCTTTTTGTCTCATCAACTATCAACTATCAACTATCAATCAAGTATCAACTATCAACTATCAAATATCAATCAACTATCAACTATCAATCCATTAAAAATCAATTGCATGCACTTCCTAAATTACCCTTTCACTACAAAATATTTATACTATAAAAATGATATTTAAGTAATCAAGTAA
Source organism: Lathyrus tuberosus (assembly GCA_022829125.1). Lineage (NCBI taxonomy): Eukaryota > Viridiplantae > Streptophyta > Magnoliopsida > Fabales > Fabaceae > Lathyrus > Lathyrus tuberosus. The sequence continues at coordinate 9,878,156 of JALAZF010000176.1, read as the reverse complement.
TGTTAATCTTTTGCATTCTCATCTCTTATACTAGCATGACATGTGACATTCATTTTCAAATATTCATTAATTAAATATTAAATCCACTCATTCTCTTTTTTAATTCAAATTTCAAATTTATTTCAGATTTTTTCCCACACTTTCTCATTTTCTTTTTAATTTTTTTATCTCTATTTATTTATTATCACTACAAATACTAATAATCTATTTTTTTATTTTAATCAAATTAACAATTTATTTGATCTCATGGATTACTATCAACACAATATTTATTTTAATCATTTAATAGATTAATACAATTAAATTTATATGATTATTATTCATTTTACAATTAAATTAAATTTATATTTAAAATGATCATTTAATAGGTTAATATCTGGCCTTAGAAGTGCAGATAATATCAATTCAATTATAAAAACAGTTTGTATATATTAGCCAAAACACTCTATAATCTATCACCTAAAATCATTGTACATAAATTTTATTTATTGATAGGTTAAATAGTAAAAAAACTTAGTAAGTAAAATCTAATATATAAGGTACATGCACATAAAGATGAGGTGAATCAACTATGTTTGCATTCTTTTGCCTATTGATAGTTGGAAATGGCATAATATTCATTAACATGATTATTTAAATTAATTTGCTGAATTAACAACTTAATGTCCTATTTCCAAATATGATTTAGAGTATAAATACATAAGTACAACAGGGGTTTATTCATAGCATGAATTCATTATCAGACTTGTAGTGTAACTATATATATATATATATATATATATATATATATATATATATATACTTCCTTGTGCAAATTTAATTGAAGTTGATTTGGTTATAATGCATATCTCCTATACTGTAACTTTTAACATACATTATGTAAGGCACAATATAACACAAACTTGATTTTTGTATATGTTACAAATTCAATATAAATTCTGTTTTTGTATGGCCTTAGTAATGCATATAATAACAATTAATTATACCACTCCTTGATTTTAATCACAAGTAAAAGAGTAAAAAGGCTTAATAAGTCAATAATCTAATATATATATATATATATATATATATATATATATATATATATATATATATATATATATATATATATATATATATATATATATATATATATATATATATATATATATGGGTTATGCTAATGCACACCCATGTAGGTGTGCATTAGCAACATACACCTTAGTGTATTTTTGTGTGGGGCCCACCAATTTTGGGTGGAACCCACATTAGAAAGATGAAGAAAAAAAATAGATGTAGTGTATTTTTGTGTGGGGCCCACTAATTTTTGGTGTATGTTAGCATTTCCCTATATATATATATATATATATATATATATATATATATATATATATATATATATATATATATGCACATAAGGATGAGGTGAAACAACTACATGTGCATTAATTTTTCAATTGATAGCAGGGAATGTCTTAATGTTAATTACATTATTATATAAGAAGGATTGTTGAATTAGCAAGTTAATTTCATATTTTAAAATGTGATTAAGAATTCAAATACGTAAGTACAGTAGGGTTATTTTTAATATGGAAATCGATTACACACAAACCCATTAGGAATTCATGTGTCATTTTAGTAAAAAGCAGGATATTTTCTGAAATATATATACATCAGGCTCTTCAACTGCTTTGGAAAATCATAAAATAAGCCATAACATTTAAAGGTGTAAAAACTCAGCAATACTTTCTGAAGTCTGGCAGTCTATGAGGTACAACAGTTAAATTGTTTATTTACTGTGTGTATTTCATAGGAAGGTACCACCAAAGCAAGCAATGCAAGTAAGTTAGGCATGCCAAAGCTCATCTTCACTATAGCTTTATGGAATATATCATTAGAATAGTATATATATCCCTCATAGCATATAATTTAAATTTAAAAACAAACTGCAAAGTGCCTATCAAAACTGGTCTTCATAGCTTGTTGTAGGGCTATAAGATGATCCACCTTGTATCCAAAAATGCCCAAATTCATGCAGGTTATGACTACATGATATGAAATGAGAAAAAATATAGCAGGGTGCATTTAATGCTGAGTTGACCAGTGCAAGAATGTAATCCCAATAAAGCATGCGTTTGGCTATGTGTCTAGTTATGGTCTGCTGATGACAGACTGTAATACAAAGTCATAATGATGCATGACAACCAAGTAGTATCTCGCTGCAGGCTGCGTAGTGACTGAAAGGTTCATGACATAGGTTGTTTAATAAGAATATTATAAATGGTAGAGTTTCAATGTAGAATACATAAAGCATATAGGTTGGATGACATTGTTTTCATATTTTGTATTACTTAAGTTATTAATATTATGTAGTAGAAGTTGCAAAAAGTGTAAAAGTGAAAAACTTTCGTGTAACAGGGAATGGCCTGCCAAGTCTCAATGGAGTTAAAAAAATTTCAATTGTAAAATTAGATTAATATGTTAAATGTTAAATTGTAATGAGCCATGTCATAATTATTGATGACATGAATCAAACATAAACTGAAAGATATTTTAGTCAAAAGATGAAAGTTCTTGTCAAGTCTTAGATTCATAATCAATGTAAGGAATATTATTTTTTGAAGCACATGAATCAATTGCATGTCTATATACTTTATGTAATAGATATTGTTGTATAATAATATATGATAAGAACTATGCTCACACTACAAATATATTGCAGGTTCATATAATTTAGTTATTACTATATAATTATGTAATAGCTATTGTTGTATCATAATATATTGCATGTCCATATACTTTAGTTATTTTTGTATAATTATGTAATAGCTATTGATGTATAATAATATATTGCAGGCCCATATATTTTAGTTTAACATGGAAACAAAATTATGCTCACAATGCTCACAATAAGATGCAAGTATGTGTCTCAACATCCTTAGTCATTTACCAGGATTTAGATTCTAAGGCCATACACATAAAACACTGATTTCTAAATAGAATATTTGAAAGTAGATGGTGGTACAATGCTGTACTATAGCTATTGTAATCTATTTGTTCAATAATGCAGTCTGCAATTATATTTTTAATTTAACTTCACTTACCCTAGCAAAAAAATATAATGACAATTGATTTTATAAAAGACAGAATTAGTGGCAGATCTTGAAAAGCCATAAGAATCAACATATATTGTTGGTTTAATTCATTAGATTAAAAAAAATATGCATTATTAATAGCATTAGATTACAACAAAGCATCCATGATTGAAGTTCTACAACATACATGCCAGGGTCAATAGAATTATGATACAAAAAACCATGAACCATTGTCAAAGGCATAGGTGAATACACTTCAAAAAGATGAATGCGGTAGATAATAATACATAGGATGACCATTTTCCTTGATTATCTACCTCCAAGATTCCAAGTCAATATCCATATTTAACATATTAGTAAAACTTTTAACACAAAACATGTCAATATGTAAAACATTAACTGGTATATGTATGCAAGTTTGTAGATCTATCACAAACCAAATAAGTTCCAACTCAATATGCATATTTAACATATATGTAAAACTTTTAACACAATAGTAAAACTTTTTACACAAAAGATGTTCATGTTTTTATCACATAAAAAGCAGCTATCAAAATGGTGTGAGGAAACCATAAAGAACCATGTAAACTATAATGCACCAGTTTTGTTAACACAATAGGCAATACATTACGCAGGAAAACATAAAACAGAAAACATAAAACTTTTATACCACTGATGCTTACAGAAAACACAAAACTTTAATAAGCTCATTTAATGTTATCAGCCAATTGTAAACACATAAACCTCAATGAATAAGTGGTGGAAAACATAGAACCTTCGATAAAAAATTGTAACCTCTTACAGTTTAACTTTAAAACCAGTTTGAAATGTTTTTACTAAACCAGTAAAAGTTCTGTAACATTTAATCACCCTTCATAAATGTGTTTTATGGATCAAAACAATGTTGTAGAAGAATGACACAGACACTGCAAAAGTCCATAACATTTTCTTTACAAACATCATGAATAGAAACCAAAAAGGAATCTTTTGGAACATTCATCTTGAAACAGATGAAAAGTCATAAAAAATGCAACTTAAAATCTTTTTCGAACACATAAAGGCAAGATGAATGTGATCTATGTTCGAAAAATTATTGGAACTCTTACCTTACGAAACAAAGCAGGAAAAATGAACGTGTAGAAGAAATATAAGGTTATTTCTTGAAGCTTTTGTTGAAGATGGTGGAACAAGGAGCGAGGATGTGACAAAATGAAGCTTCTGAAAAGAGAGGGAAACCAGATTCATGAAAAAGAAGTGATTTTTCGGACAAATAGGAATGTAGGGGAATAATGGCCAATACCGATATGACAAGTCGTAGCACCAATTGATGTGGCTGATACAAAAGAAATGAGTATGTGATTTACATTTTCACCCTGTAATTAGGCATGAGTTAAAATTGATTACAAGGGTATATTAGTCTATTTGGGTGCATCTTTCATTAATTGGTAGGTAGTTGATTCTTTTGTCTACTATCATTTTCATCACTTAAAAAGTGCATAACATGATTTTTTTCAAAGATTCCTTTTGATCAAATAAAGGTGCTCAAAGAATGTTCGGTCTACAATATGTGAATGACATGCTTTTTTTTAAGGGATCAAAAGAATGATCGAAGTAAGTGAATCAAGGTTTGTGGGAGTCCTTTGAAGTTTGGTAATCTTTATCTTTATTGTTTATTTTATACATTTTAAAAGTAGTATTTTAGATGCCAGCAATTGCTAGGCGAAGAAACATATTTTCTTTTTTTGTTAAAATCTCCTAAATATTATTTTGAATTTTATAATGAAAAATCCGATATAAATATTATACCATGTTGTCATACCCCAAATTTTGACCACTTAGATTTCCCATCATTGTGCAAATCATCATCACAATATAGATGTACCATCATACTTCATCAGTCTCCCCAAAGATGGGTGAGCATCCACTACAATCAGACTTAGGGTTTCAAGCCCTCTCAGAGCTTTTAGACAAAGGATCAATCAAGGAATGACATGATCTTCAACTTGTCTACACTCTCAAATATCCACAATGGATCAAAAGGACTCCCACTTCAAGGATTAAGCACAAGGCTGCTCCCTTTTAGGTGGATCAAGTCTCAAGATCGCCAGTGTCACCAAATTAGGGTTTTGGTCGACCAGGGCCTCCAGATGAAAAATTTCATCTGGACACAAGCCAAAGATCCAAAACATAACCTAATGTACTCCATGGAACCTCATGGACCCATTCATCAAGTCAATTTTGCCTCAGGGGATGCATACATAAAAAATCAGGAATTAGGGTTTCTTGACCTAATTCACCCCTAAGTTGACTTTTGAGACAAATCATGAACCAAGACCTCAAGAGAGGGTTTGAGGGTCTCTAATATACCATATTGATCCATTTGGAACAATGGATTAATCCAAGAAGCTTGAGCAACAAGTCTCAATTTCATCTGCCCCACAATTAGGGTTTTAAGGAAAAAGTCAACTTTAACTTTGACTTTTGACCAGGACATGCTCCCAAACCCTAGGACATACCTAAATATACCCCATGACACCCATGGAACATGTCCATCAAGTTTGATTTAGGTCAATGACATGATTTCCTGAAGAATTGCACAGTTTGGAATTTATCTGATAAAAAGTCAACTGTGCACAAAAGTCAACTTTGACTTTTTGAGATTTTTCACCAAAATGGATTTTTAACCCTAAAATGATGTTAATGTATGATTTGAATCATCATTCATCAAGAAAAATCAAGAAAAGTGGGATAACTTGTAAAAGGGGTAACCATAAAAACTTAGAAAATTTTCTAAGTTAAAAATAAAGTGACAAGGGTACCAACTTTGGAGGATCATAACTCCTAAACCACAAAGCCATTTTTCCTCATCCAAAGATGGATTTGTAGCCCTCATTACCCTCTACAAAAACTTCAACTAGACCTAAGTCCAATTCATTAAGGATTTTGAGTTATGGAGTGATCAAAATGGCTGAAAAATGAAAATGTCACTTTTTCCAACACTTAGTGAAATTTTCACTAAGTCAGAATCTGCCTTCACTTTTTGCCAAATGTAGGAGGATTTTTCACTTGGATTCAAAAGAGATCAAAACCAAAAATGTTCAAACAGTTGTTGTATCATGTAAGGGCTTTCCAAAATGGTCAAGAGCATTACCAAATTCAACTTACACCATGAGATATGACATTGGCAAGTTGCCTTGCTGAAATCTGTCAAGGCAAGGCAGAATTTGCAATTTTGCTCGATTTGCCAAAATCAGCCAAATTCAAATGCTCCTATCCACTTGGACACATCTGAGGATTGAATCTAAAGGGGACAATCATTGAGCCAAGCCTCCAAAGTCCATGGAACAAGAAATAACATGTTGAACCTAGAATGGCCAAAATAGGGACAAGACTCCAAATTTGGATTGAAGCATTCAATGGAAGCATCAAGGTGGCATGGACTGAGCCATTCTCATCTGAAATCAGTCAAGACTTATCCAAGACCAAAGGAACCACAACTCTGTGCCCTAACCTCTAGTTAATGGCTAGAGGAGACTTGCATTTCCATTGGCCAACATTGAACAAACACCTGCTGCAGTTGCCATTCACTGTGGATTCCAAAACAAACTTGCTCTACTATAAATAGAGCTCAATTTTGTTCAGTTTGATTACACCAAAGCCATCTAACAGATGCTTTCCTCAAAATCTCTTTCTCTTGGCAAAAATGCCTTTCCTAGCAAGGTAGCTATCGGGTTTTGAGTTTGAGAGCTTTACCAATCAAACCAATCACTCACACACCTCACATACATCATATAGAAGTGATCCAAACACTCACATAACATCTGGAACACTGATTTCACAAAATCACCAGCCAATTGCTCAAGTTCTTGACAGTTTTGCAGTTGAGGTGCCATCTTCAACTCTAAACCATTTCAATCCATTCCAAGCACTCAGACACATCACTTGGTACCTATGGAAGCTATCCACATCATTAGAACCTAGCTGTAACACCTCCAACACAAATCACGATCACCAGCTGCAAGTGGTAAGCATGAGCTCTTCTAACTCTATGATCCATGCAATTTTTGTTGCACAATAATTTGGCCATATGTTCATAATCATGCATGGAATGTTTTCCCTTAATTAATTGCATTGTTTGAATCGTGTATCAAAAATCCTAGCCTTCATGCAGAAATTAGGGTTCTTGAGGATTTTTCATGATTTCTTGTTATATGTTTAATTTAAATGAAATTAATGGACATAGACATGATCGCGAGGTTAAGACGAGTATAATGATATGTGGATTGCATGATATAATCAACTATTCAGTGAGATTGAGGAGAAAATGCAAATCAGCCAAACCCAGAACACGCGCGTGTTCTTGGTGTGTTCTTGGCGCCATTTTTGAATAATTCAAATATTTGAATTTTGTGATTTTATTTAATTGATTCAAAAATTAATTTCTCTCTGAGTTTTAATGATTTTGAGTTTATTCTTTTTTTAATAATTCACAAAAATGTTAAAACATTTTATTTTATAAAAAAATCCCAAAAATATTATTTATTTCATATAATTGATATTTTTGCAAAGAATTAATATTTTAATTGTTTTTGACATTTTAAATATTTTTTCCACATTGATTTTGCAACTTTTAATGCTTTCTAATTATTTTGTAGGTCAATACTTAATTTTTGAAGCATTAATCCAAAATCACAATTTATTTTTCATATGTTAAACAATTTTGATCATTTTAATTGAATTTTTATTCAATTAAATACATTTTTAATCCAATCCTTTTTTTTTTTTGACCAAAACATTTTTGGGCCTCAGTGTATTGTATAAGTCCCGATACCGTAAAAAACAAACGACGCGATCGTCACCTTTCGAAAAATAACCTTTTGGGCCTCTCCTTGAGCTATAAGACCCATTCAAAACTTTTGGGCCTCTATTAGAGTGTAAGACCCAATCCCCTTTTAACCAAAATCATTTTGGGCCTCACTTATTGTATAAGCCCCTCTGCGTTAAAAGAAAACCTCGGCGCGATCGCCATTTTTAACGAAAAAACCAACTGGGCCTACCCTCGTGTTATAAGCCTCACTCTTTTTCTTTAAACCTTTTGGGCCTCTTGAGAGAGTGTAAGACCCATCCCTTTGTACAGAAAACATTTTGGGCCTCAGTCACTTGTATAAGTCCCTCTGTACAAAATCAAACAGTGCGCTCACTGATAAAACCATGGGCCTCTCCTTGAGCTGTAAGCCCCAAAACTTTCTTTTTCAAAGCACTTTCTCCTTTGATTTTGAATATACTGTTGTTTTCACTCTTTCTTTGTTGAACAACTAGCCAAACAGCATGGAAGCTCTACAACCGAGTAAGTGTTTATACACTTTCATTTACCGCTTTCATATACATATAACTGTATTGTGGGGCTGTTTCACTGTAAGTCTTTTTTCATAAACTCATATCAACTGTGTAATAATAGTATAGATATTTCGAGTTTCCCCGGCGACTACGCCTAGAACTAAGTGATGCCGTTTCGTTTAGTCATAGAAATAGACAACTAGATCCCCCAATAGGATCACCAGATACAGTCTTCTCTCAGGCTGTCCTCATTAGGAATCGTCAAGAAACTCTACTACCAGAGATGAATGTATTCTCCGTGAATGGCATCTTTGAGTTTCTTCCAAATTCTTGAACTTTCCTAACTTTGATCTATTCTCGGTGAATAGTATTGCCTTGAATTTCTCGGGGTTTGGGGACCCAGGAGCTTCTTAAAAGCATCGGCCTCCTCTTGGGCTTAGTACAAGGACCCTACGGCTTCTTAGAAGTATTCACAACCTCCTCTTAGGCTTCGTATAATGATCTCTTCCTCCGGGAATGATAGCCTCCTCTTGGGCTTCGTACAAGGACCGATCGGCTTCTTAAAAGTTTCCAGCCTCCTCTTGGGCTTCGTACAAATTGTCCCGACGACCTCCTAGAGGTATAGGAACAGAACTTAGTCATTTGCATAGAACAGTCCTTTCATAGAGTCTACTACTGTTTCTCACAGCACAATACAAAAGATAAAACCCTAGACTTGGACAGTCTAATCTCCTTGAGTCTCAAAGACATTCTCAAGTGACCCCTTCGTTAAATAGGAAGGAAACCCATAGACTCGGACAATCTCAATACCCTTCGGATTTCTCGCTTCCTTAAAGAACAGGAATACCCCGGATCCTTGAATCAAATCCTTGAGTACAGTGTTGCTCATATAAGAATAGATTTTCTCTTTAAAATCAGCATACTGGGCCTGTCACTTAACTGAAACAGTTACCCTAGCCTCCTCTTGGGCTTTATACAATGATTCTTCCCCGCGAAGCAAACGTTTAGCCTCCATCTCGGGCTTCGTACGAGATACCAGGATTCTCCCCAGTGGAGTCAAACAACGTTCAGCCTCTCTCTCGGGCTTTGTACGAGACACATAAGAGACTCCCTCGCTGAGTCAATCACCCCTTTCGCCTTCATCTCGGGCTTTATACGAGATACAAAAAGGTTCTTATTGAGTCAAATAAACAACAACCTCTATCTCGGGCTTTGTACGAGGTACAAAAAACTCTCTTGTTGAGTCAAATAGCCTCCATCTCGGGCTTTATACGAGATACCAAAGATTCCCTCGTTGAGTCAAAACCTTTTAGCCTCTTTCTCGAGCTTTGTACGAGACACATAATAGCCTCCTCTTAGGCTTTGTATAAGAAAACCACTGGTTGATCCAATCAACCTTTTAGCATCAAAGCTGTGCCTCGTTCACAGTACACAAACATCAACAACTCCTTCCCTTTCATCTAATCGCTGTAAGCGACAAGCCTCTGGATCATCTATATCCACGCCACTGTCCCTCTTTTAGCATGAGAAATTCCTAAGGAAAGATAGGATTGCTCTACACTAAGTTAAAGTCTTCTCCTTCAGGTTAAAATCCCCTTTAAAGGAAATTATGGCATTGCTAGGATCCGCGTATCCCGGTTAAAGTAATTCTCCTTTATAAACAGTTGTGACATACAACCCCCTCTTTAGAGATGACAAATTCTCTCTAAAGTCAAACCTTTTAGCTTCACATCTTGGGCTTTGAACAAGATACAAATAAACTCTTCAGCTTCACATCTTGGGCTTTGAACAAGATACAAATCACCTTTTGCTTCACGTCTTAGGCTTTGAACAAGACACCAAAACACCATTTCCTCCCATAGAATAGGAGGAACTACGAACGCTCTGATTTCCCTGTTTCGGTAAACGGGAATACGTAGGCATAAGATTGAAAGAAAAATCTTAGCGAGCACACTAAACAAAAACCCAAAATCCCATACTCTCACATCAAAAAGCATCAGTCCTAATATCCTAATCCTTGTTCCCCGCCAGAAACCCTCTGTCTAGATAAAAAGAAAGAAAGAACCGTATTGGCGAAAATACAAATAACCAGTACAAAGACCCCCCCACATTGATAGCATCCGTAACCTAACAGACCGCTGTTTAAACTCAGTATGCAAAGCAGGGTTAATTGAAGACATCTATTTCCCTTCCTTCATCAGCTTTAATAGGATAAAAAATGAATTGACCTGTAGTTTAAGCTCAAACCGCAGAGAGCGACCAACGCTTAAGAACCGCGTCCAAAATCGCTCGCTACACATGTGAAAATCAACGTGTGACTTAATTGCATCACCGTTTTCTGAAGCTTGCTTTGTCCAGAAAGGGTTTTGAAGCAGCAGCTAAGAAATTTGTAAAAAATGTAAAAGAAAAAAAAGAAACAGATTCAGATATTCTGGAACAAGTATGTTTTTATTACTAGTTTTTGGAAGAAAGTTAAAAGTGGTAATGTGATGCATTGAATATAAAAATTTATTTGCCAGAGAAATCCTAACATTTTTGTCATAGGACTAACAATTATGTTGCATTACAGAGATATTTCAAGTAGGATAAAATGAAATTCAAACAAAGATACTCATTAGATTATCAAGATATTTCTACACAAAACCTGAGGCAATTGAAGTTGAAATAAAAATCATTAAGTTTGCACGTAAATATGCAAGAGAATAAGCCTTCAAAATAATATTGATAAAACAAAATTCTTATTATCAAACTGTTTCTTAATTTAGCATAGGCTTGATAATAATAACAGATATATAGGCGTATAAGGTAAAATTCAAATAGCCATAATCATAGAGCTTGCGGGTAAAAACAAGAAGAAAATTTACTATATACTCCTCCAATTGGAATAAGACCTTATCTATAGAATGATAGACATTCCATAACACCGATCTCCTCAATAGTCTCAGTACTTAGATCAAACCAAGCTAGTTCTTTGTCTTTATTTTTGATTAATATATTTCTCTTCTTCCCTACTCCAATTGGATAAAGGTCCAACGATAAAGAGAAGTCTATGATTCTTTTACACTAAATTCATCCAAAATTAAAATATGAAATGTCTCTATCTCTTTATAATTTACTATAAAAGCAATAGATTCATTTAATCAAACATCCTTCGTAGGGCCGGGGTGTTGTAATAAAAGATTCTTTGATGAAGTCAAATGACACCATCCCCGTATCAACCCACCAATGAGACACTTCGTCCAGGTACACTTCTTCACCTCATCCAACAGAGTGAGTAATATCGTCATCAAATTTCCTCCAAGAGTTATTGTTTAGGCTAAATATCTTCCAGAAGAAGGAAATCCGGCAGTTACTTTTGGCAGGACAATGTGCAAATTTGATCATTTTATATGTTGTGGAGTTCAACAATGAACTTCCATTAACAATGCATAAGAATTAGTGAATGAACTTCTATTAACAATGCGCAAGAATTAGAGAAGATGAAGATGAAAGAATAAGGAGAGAACTTTGTAATTAACTTTTTCAATTTAGAAATGTGTAAGATTCTGTTAGAAATTCACTTTCATTTGAGTTTATACAAAACTCAAATGAAACTCAAATTCAAATGAAACCTCAAATGAGATACAAATTGAATTCAAATGCAAATGCAAATTTAATTTCAAATGATACTAAAAAATAAACTAACTTGAATGTTGAATTACATTCAACACAATCCCTTAATTCACAATCAAGTTTAGAAATCAATAACACCAATCCCATACCTCAAATTGATGAAGTGTTCATTTTTTATTGTCTTGGCCAGTACATCTGCAAGTTGTTTTTGAGTGATGACAAGAACAACCTTACTCCATTCTGAATCTGGTACTCGGTATCAATGTGCTTGCTTCTTCCATGTAACACTGGATTTTTAGCAAGACTTATGGCATTTGTTTTTAACCATCAACTTGACTGGTTTGCTCACTGGTTGATAATGCAACCACTTGTTGCTTCTTGGAACACCAAGAAACGGGGGCTCCTAGATACATAAACATGTGTTCTATAGTGCTTCTTCTGTCCACTCTATCACCACACCAGTCAGAGTCTGAGTCGCATATCAACTCAGCATAATCTGACATTCCGGATGAAAACAAAATTCCATGCCTCAGAGTTCCTTTTACATACCCAGAATCCTGACTGCAGCTTGGTAATGTGACTACTTTAGTTTACTCATAAACCTACTCGCCATTTTAACTGCATAACATATGTCAGGCTGGTGTTACAACCGAATTCATAAGTCTGGTGCATAGCACACTCTTTGCTATGTGATACTTATAAAGTAATGAATATGAAGAAGGAAATACCTTTGCAACCGAATTCATCAATGCAGTATCGCGATCGATAACAATCGCTTTAGGCATCTCACCTTGGACTGTCAAAAGTGACTAACACACCTCTAATGCCCAAGTAAAATTGTCCTTTTTTTCACACTCAAGAAATGCAAAACTAGCAGAATATGTCTTCTCGGTTGAGGTAACACCAACCATCTCAAATAATGAAAGTTTATACTTGTTGGTCTTGTAGGTTGAATCAAGTATCAACACCGTAGGAAAGTGTTGAACAACTTTATGGAATCAGGTTGAGTTCAAAAAACATCTCTAACCGTAACTCCATCATCGCACGTTCGGTACTTGGACACGTAACTGTTATCATCCAATAGTTTCAAGAGTTGTTGCATCTCAGTTCTATCCCCCTAAGCGCATTGTTAGTGAGGTACCAAATATTATACACTAGCTTGATATTTTATATATTGTCGGGTCATTTTCGTTTCAATGTTGCAATTATATTTTTTGGTTGAACAAAATTTAAGGTCATGTCACTAATACATTCATTCTCTTTCGGCTTGAGTCGACAAACACTAGGATGATCGGCTAATTTTAAACACAAATCATGGTTATGCAAACCACATATCATATTAAATCTCCAATTTTTGTTTGCCAACATGTAACCACGAACCTTAAACGGACACCCACATTTTCTACTACTCGTGTCGTCTCTTTTAAAATTCCAGAGAGAAGTTCGATATTTCCCGCCTCTTTCGCATACCATTGTCACAAAGGCACATCATTTATCCGAACCATTATCGAACCTTCTGATAAACACACCAAATTCAAGTTTAGAGGCCTGTATACAAATCCATTCAAACATTTTATCACGAGATTCAAACTCTTGCTTGTTTTTAAAGTCGTTGCCAACATCTACCGCTTCACAACAACCTCTTGAACATTCGGAGAAACAACTTGTTTTGGGAAAATATCGGGGTGCACCATATCTATTGAAAACAATTAAAACAATAACAGAACATTAGTTCAACTACTGCTGCAGAATGACTGAAAAATGAACTCAGACAACTTTAAAAAATGCATCTCCGGACAAGTTCGTATACGTTTCAGAGATGCATTTCCGGACACAGCATAAGTTTTTTCAGAAAAAAATTGTTAATTAATGTGAGCAATGCAGAGGGAAAAGAACAATCTTTACTTGAAATTCTATCTTCTTTTGCTCCCTGTGATATGTTGAGCCAAATGGATGAAGATTTGGAGTGAAAAAATGGAATGAGAATGAAGGGTTTTTAGGGTGAAGGGTTTGGTTGAGAATGAAGTATGTCAACAATGGAGGAGTAATCATGCAGCTGGATGCTATATCAAATATTTCCGGAGATGCATCTCCGAAAATATCTGACATGCAAATGTGACAGAAAATTTCAAAATTTCGCCCGTAATTTTGGAGTTGTATCTACGGAATATCTACTAAACTAAACTCTTATAATGTTTTTCGTAAAATATTCCAAAGATGCATCTCCGGAATATTTACTGATCTAAACAACTAATTTGTCTTTTATTAATTTTTCGGAAATATATCTTCGGAATAAAACTAATCTACTATATGGGGCGTAATCCTTGGTTGAGTATGAAAAAAGTGCATTTGCATATATATCTCCGAAGCTGCAGGACATATGTGAAAATTCACATAGTGCATTAGAAACATCTAGGATGTAATAAGAAATTCTCATGACGTAAACATAAAACTTCATTCAATCCTAATTTTCATAATTCAGTTTTCAGTTTTCTTTCTTTTCTCTCTTTTTCTTCTCCATCTTTCATCTTTTTTGAAAACATTTGTTCCACTAGAATAAATTAAAAATAATGCAAAATTATACTAATAAATGAAACAGCATCAGCGATTTATTAAGGGTCCAAGTTGAAATGCATGCCTAGGAGAAGATGAGGGTATGATTAGTTGAGACGCGTAAAAATGTGAACAACTTCCCGACCACAATCAAATTTGTAGGATAATACACCCGTAATCCCCACAAACGCATTAGCACTAACAGGCTAATAGCTGGGTACGGTAGAAAAGTGATTTATATTGAATTTCATGTCGATTATAGAAAACATGATCTTGATGAAAACCCCCCACTTTTTTAAAGAAAAATTTGACCATTGACAGTCTCCATTTGAGTGAGCCGCTTTAAACAGTTTGGGTGGACATAAGCAAGATTCTACAAACATAACCCAATATGTTTAAGCAAGAATGCGATAGTCTAAAACAGAGGATTTAGAATAAAAAAGATCTAGATTTCACTGAACTAAAATTATATGGGAGAGAATCGACTCTCTTAAAAACGACCATCATTCACAGGAAGAAATTTAATTCATCTTGTTGCAGTCAATGTTAACAAAACAATTTTTTTAGGTGGTTTCTTATCACACAATCCATGTTTTTTAGGCACCACCGAATTTTCGTTTTTGCTTCCAATTTTCAGATGTGCACATTCCGACACACCCTTTTTCTAAAAATTTTCAGTTTTTTTCGGATGTGCACATCCTGAAGAATTTTTGATCTGCAAATCCGAAAAAAATCAAAAGAATTTCATAAAATCATTTACTTCTAAATATAATTAAATCCAATATAATTAAAATCCAACATAATTAAACTTAATATAATTTTTTCAATATAATTAAATTCAATTTAATTAAATCCAATATAATTAAAATTAATATGATTAAAATTAATATGATTTTTTCAATATAATTAAATCCAATATAATTAAATTAAGTTTAGAAGTAAATACCATATAATTTTAATTATAATTTAGAAGTAAATACCATATAATTTAAAAGTAAATACCATATAATTTTAAATACCAATATAATTAAATCCAATTTTAGAAGTAAATACCATATAATTTTAAATCCAATATATTTAAATTAATTTTTTCAATATAAAAAAATGATTTAAAATTAAATACCATATTAATCATATTAATTATATTGAAAAAAATTAATCATATTAAATACTCCCTCCGTTCCATATTATAAGCAAATTTTATTTTTTAGATACATTGAATAATTAATGTATCTGGTCTATATATAGACCAGATACATTAATTATTCAATGTATCTAAAAAGTAAAATTTGCTTATAATATAAAACGGAGGGAGTATCATATTAATTTTAATTAATATAGATTTTAATTATATTGGATTTAATTATATTGAATTTAATTATATTGAAAAAATGATATTAATTTTAATTATATTGGATTTTAATTAGATCGGATTTAATTATATTTAGAAGTAAATGATTTTATGGAATTCTTTTGATTTTTTCCGGATTTGCAAGTCAGAAATTCTTCCGGATGTGCACATCCGGAATCTATCACCGTTTTTTAAAAATTTGGTGCATCCGGATGTGCAAATTCGAAATCTGGGGGCAAAAATAAAATTTCATGTAGTGCTTAAGAAACTTGGGTGGTGTATTAAGAAATCAATTTTTTTTTTTTTTTTTACATTTTATTATACATGGACTGATTTAGGACTTGCACATTCACACCAATTATGTAATTTTTATGTCTTATTATTTTTCAATTTTCGACATAGTTGTATTTATGAAAAGCTGTGTGATACTTGAAGAACGTGAGTGTGATGTGAATCAAATATTGAATGTACTCAATTTCTTGAATGTTTGGATTTTGAGGGCTCACGTATTAATTGGTTGTGTTTTTTAGGTGGTATGTGTGGTTGTGTTATTATTATGTACTCCCTCCGTTTCACAATGAGTGATTTATTTGGAATAAAATGGTGTCCCAAAATGTATGATCCATTTCAGTTTCCAATGTAACTTTTCCTATTTTACCCTCTTATTAATATTACTTTCATCATTCCCAATACATTACAAGGGTACTTTAGTAAAAATATCATTTTCTCTCCTTCATTTATTCTCTTTTTCTTAATTTGTGTGAAAAGTCAACTGGCTCACTTATTGTGGGACGGAGGTAGTAAGTTATGAATGTGTTTTTTTCGTGGTACCGAGTCTACTATATTCATGCCTTTAGGATAGATTTTGGTTTAATCATGTTCTTGTTTCTAAATTCTAACCAAACCATTGTTCTGGTGGTTATAACTTTTTTCATTTAAATAAGTGTATCCTTATGTGTGATTTTTGTTTTATTTGTTAAAAGTTTTTTAAACAAATTTTCAACTCATTTGGTTTTGATAAAAGTCCTTAAAGTGCACAACATATTACCAACCATATAAACTAACCATAATTTTTTTTGGCATAAGTCCATTTGGACCAATGGGAGGTTTTTACGTAATTTCAATGATGTTATCCATTCAATTGAAGAAAATTATTTAACAAAAAGGATATTATAACAACAATTGAACATGACACTTTATCAAAACAAAAACAATTGATCATGACAATCAGTACAAGAATACGAAATAAACAAAAATCAAGAGAGACAAGTTTGGACGGCATATACAAGTGGACCACTAAAAAAATGTTCATCAATTATGACTCACGACTAATAATGCCTAATGATTCACCTAACATCCACACATTGTAAACGATATCTGAGTAATTGAGGCCCTAAATCTTCAATATAATCGAACAAAAGTTTAATTGAATAAAACAAATACAAAGTCATCCTACCATAAATAATCTCACATCATTTGTTCAATTTTATAATTCATAGAGTGAACATAATATTGTATAGTCATTTAATCCATCAAGTCAAATATGATCATAATAAAAGGCTGTCATGTTAAACTTGTTTATAGATTTGCACAATCATCATACTCCATCCAGAAATTTTTAAACCTCATTTCACTTATTCAATTTTAATAACTAAAATTTCAGATATTAAACCTCATTTTATATATATATATATATATATTATATTTTACACAGTTGTATTTCTTTAATAAACTTAATTGTTAAATATGTATAAACTACATATCTAGAATTAAATCTCTAAAAATAACATTTATTTAAATTTATATATTAGCATAAATAAATTATGACTTAAATTGCCTTTTTTTTCTTGTAAGTAGACGTATTTTTTATTTTAGTCCTTAAATATTTTTTTTATGGACTCCTTAACTGTTGATTTGAGGTTAGTTCATGACGTTAAACTTCTATTAAAAAAAGATGATGTGGCTAATGTTGATGATGTGGAATTATTTTTTCATTTTCCTCTTCTAACAATTTTTTATGACGTGGTCTCAAATGTTTCCCACCAAAAAATGACCATAAAATCTCAAATACCTTTTTACATTTAATCTATGCAAATTAGGGTTTCGAAATAGGAAAAATAGGAAGCTCTCTGGGAGGCGATTGCACGAGGAAGACGACGAACGATTTAGTGTGGTACATGACTGAGGTAGAAGAAGATATCGTTAGAATGTGGTAGACGATTCAAGAACGTGATTGAAAAAGACGGATGATTTAAGCAAAAGATTCTTTGATTAACCAAGTCCTATAATTTTCATAATTCAAATCATAAGATTTGGTTCTTTTCGTTGTGCGCTCTTGAAATTTCCAGGGATGAGTTTTAGTTTGAATTTTTATAATGGGGGTACCTTTGTTAACGACTATGTAGTATATTACACTGGGAAACATGAACATGTAATAAACATTGATCTTGATAAGTGGAGCTTCTTTGAAGCTACTGGTATTATGAAAGAGATTAGTCAGCTTGATCATTCAGAATATTGGTTATGGTGGTATAACAATGACATGGACTAATAGAATAACAGAATGGGTAGTAGAATAATAGAATGCCCACCGTTTCATATATTGGATGTGTCTATATATATACAGCAGTGAGACATATTGATTCTACACAATAAAGCCTATTTATTTTACATAACTATATTACTAAAGATATAATTTGACTAATAATATAATATATTCTATTTTTGCTAATAATATATTCTAATATATTCTAATATACCCCCGTAGTCGAAACTGGAGGTAGACGAATGTTGAGACTATCTCTGAAGTCATCGAACAGCTGCAGTGGAAGACCCTTTGTAAAAATGTCGGTTATTTGGTAGCGTGACAGAACATGTAGTACTCGAACCTGACCACGAGCAACCTTTTCACGCACAAAATAAATATCCATCTCAATGTGTTTTGTGCGTTGGTGATGGATGGGATTACCTGATAAGTAGACAGCACTAACATTATCACAGTATACTAGAGTGGCTTTCGTGATAGGACACTGAAGTTCTAATAGTAAATTTCAAAGCCAGCAAGATTCAGAGACAACATTAGCAACACCACGATACTCTACTTCTGCACTAGAACGAGAAAGAGTTGGTTGTCGTTTAGCAGACCATGAAACTAAATTGTCTCCAAGGTAAACACAATAGCCGGATGTGGACTTGCGGGTGTCTGGACATCCTCCCCAATCAGCATCAGTGTATGTGGTGAGTTTGTCAGCCGAGGAAAAGAGAGATATAAGCCGTGAGTGCTTGTGCCTTTGATGTATCTGATGATTCGCTTCAAGGAAGTCATGTGTTGCGTTTTTGGGTCGTGCATGAAAAGGCATACTTGCTAAACTGCATAAGAGATATCAGGTCTCGTGAAAGTAAGGTATTGTAGTGCACCAGCAAGACTCCTATATTCAGAGGGATCATGATACGGGTTGCCTGAGGTTCCACTAAGTTTGGCTTTTGTATCCACTGGAGTAGAAATTGGTTTGCAGGAGGACTTGGCAGCTTTCTCAATGATTTCTTTGGCATATTTATGTTGAGAGAGAAACATACCACCTGAGTGTCTTGTAACTGAGATACCTAGGAAGTAACTGAGAGGGCCCAAATCTTTCATAGCGAATTTGGAACTCAGTTTAGACATGATAGATTGGCGAAGAGTATCAGATGATGCGGTGAGAATAATATCGTCTACATAAAGAAGGATATAGGCAGTGTCATCTCCATGGTGGTAGATGAATAAGAAGTGATCACATACGCTATGATAGAAACCCAAAGTAGCAAAAAAGTTAGTGAAGTGTTGGTACCAAGCACGAGGCGTCTGTTTAAGACCATATAGAGATTTCTTTAGCAAACACACATAATTAGGGTGGTCGCGATCGCGAAAACCGGGAGGTTGGTGCATGTATACAGTTTAATTAAGATTCCCATGTATGAAGGTATTTTTGACATCTAATTGATGCAAACACCATGATTTTGAAAGAGCAATACTGAGAACCGTCTTTATAGTTGCAGGTTTAACTACCGGACTGAAAGTTTCACCACAATCGACACTCGTCTGTTAATTGGAGCCATTACCGACTAACCGAGCCTTGTACCTCTCAAAGGAACCATTCACTTTCTTCTTGTGCCTGGAAATCCAAAAACTTTGTATAATGTTAGCATTAGAAGGACGTGGTACTAAGTCCCACGTCTTATTTTCAATAAGAGCATCATGTTCATCTTTCATGGGCATTTTCCAATTAAGGTCCTGTAATGCATTAATAGGATTGGTAGGTAAAGGAGAAATTAGGTGCGAACTAGAGGTGTGGAGATTAAATACCTGACGAGGCTTGAAGATGTCGTGTTGTGCTCGGGTTGTCATTTGAGGAGATAGTTGAGGGTTGGATAAATGAGGGTTAGTTGTAGGTGTTTGATGGGGTGAGGCCGTGTTAGGCATAGTGGTGGTGTGTGGAGTGGAATTCTGTATTTGTGGAGTTGGAGGTAATGTTGGTGGTGTGTAGTCGTGGTGATGGAAGATGGTGGGGTGAGTGATGTTTTCGTGGTAGTGGGTGGTTGGTTGTGTGAGTTAGGTTCATTTGTAGGGAAGGTTGATGTAGGTTGAAGCAAATGATAAGGAAATGGTGTATCACTTGTGTCCAAAAAGTTATAGCAGGAGGACTCGGGAGCATTGGAATTTGAGAAAGGAAAAATATTTTCGTCAAATGTGACGTGCCTAGAAATGATGATTTTACGACTTGAAAGCTCAAAACATTTGTAACCTCTATGATTGGATGGATATCCTAAGAATACACATGGTGTAGATCTTGCTTGAAGTTTATTTCTTATAGTGGAGGGGATGAGGGGAAAACACAGACAACCAAAAACTTTAAGATAAGAGTAGGATGGAGATTTTTGGTAAAGAATTGTGGTTGGTGTTTGAAGAGCTAGTTTCTTGTTGGGTAGGATGTTTAAGAGATAAGTGGCCATTTGAAGTGCATGATGCCAAAAAGAAGGTGGCATTGACGCATGAGCAAGGAGAGTGCGAATGATATTATTGATAGTACGAATTTTTCTCTCGGCTTTTCCATTTTGAGGTGGTGTGTGAGGACATGAAAATCAGAATATCATTCCGTTTAGATCACAAAATTGATTAAAAAGATGGTTGTCATATTCCTTTCCGTTATCACATTGAAAACATTTAATATCTTTTTCAAATTGTGTTTTAATGTGATTACGAAATTGTAAAAAGATGGAGTGAGCTTGCGATTTATTTGCTAGAGGAAAGGTCCATAAAAATTTTGTAAAATCATCAAGAAATAAAATGTAATAGCGATGACCACCGGAACTAAGAGTTGGTGATGTCCATATATCACTGTGCACAATATCAAAAGGTAATAAGGTAGACGACAAAGACTCATAAAAAGGTAACTTTATTTGTTTTCTGAGTTGACAGGACTGACAAAAGAAATTGTTTCGAAACTTATTACATAAGATAGAATTGTTTCGGTGAAGAGAATTCAAAATAGATGCTCCCGGATGTCCTAAACGATTATGCCATATTTCATTGGATAAAGCGGCAAAGGTAGACGGTGTTGAGCTTGGATTGTATGGTCTTGTGGTTAGAGGGTAAAGATCACCTGAGCTATTACATCTCATTAATGGCATCCCTGTCTGAAAATCCTTCACAGAAAAACCAAACGGGTCAAATTCAATAGAAACTTCATTGTCTATGGTAAATTTTCTCACATAAACAAGATTTTTGATTAATTTGGGTGCATGCAAGACATTGTTTAAGGTTAAGGGATATTGAGGGTTCTGTAATAATGCATTACCACAACCAATAACTGGAATGTTATGACCATTACCGACAGTAATATTGTTGCTAATATTGGAATAAGACGTAAGATTACCTCCGTTTACTGTCATGTGAGATGTAGCCCCGATGTCCATGTACCACTGATCGTCATGAGGAGCAAGAGATAGAGTGTGCATAGCAGCTTGAATATATGTTGGTGCATATGAAGACTGAGTTACAGTAATATGCGCTTGTTGTGGTTTTTCTCCCAAGATACCAGGGTGACGATTTGGAGCTACTGGTCTTTGCCAATTGCCGGTTGTAGGATAAGGGCAAGGAGGAGTAGCCCACGGCTTCTACTGTGCATTCCAAGGAGGAGTGGCCCACTGATGTTGTGATGTCTGTGTTTGCTGCCATGGTCCTTGTTGTTGGTTATGAGATCGTCCGCCTCGACCTCCTCCTCGTCCTCGACCTCACTACCACGGTTATACCAGAACCTCCACGACCACCGCGACCTCCATTGTTGTGGTTGGGACGATGAGAAGATGAATAACCTGAGTTGTTATCTTCCCGAGCGACCAAAAAAGTGGAATTGGCAGCGGTAACAGCCGTTCGTTTTGCACGTAACGTTTCTTCCAAGACAACCATAGAGCGGGCTTTGTAGAAGGGAGAAAGAGTATCAAAATGACGGATTTGAGACCCGACAGTAGCATAATCATCGGAGAGACCGGAGACAAGTTGAAGCACCATACGTTCGTTAGAAACAGGTGCACCAACATTGGAGAGTTGGTCGGAAAGAGACTTGATGTGTTGGCAGTATAATGAGGCATCAGAAAATTGTTCCATGCTAACTCTGGAAAATTCTTGCTCTAGGTAGATAGCTCTTGAATTTTTGTTATTAAAAAATATATCAAACAGGCGATCCCAGGCAAGTTGAGCGGTGGAGTTGCGTTCAATAATTGTATGAAGAAGATCGATGGATATAGTTCCATAAATCCATTGCAAAACAATGGCATCGAGGCGTTTCCATAGAGATGGATCGGTTTCTTTGAGAGAGGGTGAAGAAGTGGAATCGATTGGTGATGAGGGGATGATGTGGTCGAGAACTTCGTATGCTTGGGCATGTATTTTAAATAGTTCAGACCATGTGTTGTATTGGATTTTCTCAATGTCAAAGGTGACTTTAATGAAATTTGTAATATTAGAAACAGTGAGTGCAGGATGAATGAGAGAGATGGTAGTTGGGGTAGCAGCTTTTGTGGATTTGGGAGAAGGAGGTGGAGTAATGTCTGCCATGGTAATTGGGGGGTTAGGGCAGCCTAGAAAAAAAATTGTTGTTGTTTAGGAATCTAAACCTGCTCTGGATACCATAATAGAATAACAGAATGGGTAGTAGAATAATAGAATGCCCTCCGTTTCATATATTGGATGTGTCTATATATATATATATACAGCAGTGAGACATATTGATTCTACACAATAAAGCCTATTTATTTTACATAACTATATTACTAAAGATATAATTTGACTAATAATATAGTATATTCTATTTTTGCTAATAATATATTCTAATATATTCTAATATGGACAAGTTCAGTAGAATGGTTAGGGATAGTGATGGTGATGTGATTTATAAATATGCCATTGAAATAAAATGTGTAGTGCATATGTTACTTTGTTGCTCCTCGTTGTTCTTGATCTTCCTAACCCTTACTGCGACATTCTAAATGGTGTCGCTTCCTAGATGGAAATTCGGGCTTCATTATTTCACTATGAGGTAATGATTGTAAATAAACCAGGGAACATTAGCAACGCCGCGTTGTGATCATCATCATGTGAAAAGATAACAAAATAGTAATCGTTGCTCAGATCAATGATGTTGATCACTCCTTTTATTACCCACATTTGCTTTAGTCTTGTTTCTAAGACTTTATAGCTGATTCTTCTTCCAAGCAGCTTTACTTTAACCCCTCTCCTCCATTGCTTATGGATTTTTCTCTCTTCATGTTTGGAGAAAATGAATTTAGGGCAAGAATAGTTCCCCTCAACGTGTTTTTCGACCCTCATGTTCTCCAGATCCAGGACTGTCATCACCATTTCTTCATATTTTTCAACTCCAGCGTCATCCACTGCCGGAGTGCCATTATTCCCTATGACCATAGCTTTATGTCCATTTCAATGGTCATCCGTCAATGTTGCTTTATTGCTTCTCCCCTTCCATCGCTACTTATTTTCCATTGTTTTTGACTTTTTGGGTGTTCATTTCCTTTAGATCATCTTTATCTTTGTTTGGTTCATTTGGTTCAGAAGTTTACCCTAGCAGCTCTTCTTTAAGTGAAATTAAAAAATTTAATACATTTGATTCAAATTCCTTGAAATGTTTTAATTGTCTTATTTAAATTTTAATTGAAATAAATAAGAATTGCATTTTTAGTATATATATATGAACATAAATTATTTAATTTTTACTTATTTTTACTTGATTTTCTCAACTTATCTATAGATCTCTCTCTTTATGGATTTTATTGTTTCGTTTATTCAGTTTATTTTAAATATTTTATAATTATATTAAAAAAAAAAAGCTTCCACACCTATTTAAAACCTTTGTTATAAAGTAACTAAATATTAAATTGAAACAAACCGTCTTTTAAATTAAGTCCTATTATTGGCCCCAACAAATTTAATAACTTTAATGGGACACTTTTATGTTAACAGCAAACTCCAGCTACAACAAGAAAAAGCATAACAACAACCATAAAAGGAACAAGAAAGAAAAAACTTTTTCCGCAACAG
Organism: Lathyrus tuberosus; assembly: GCA_022829125.1. Classification (NCBI taxonomy): domain Eukaryota; kingdom Viridiplantae; phylum Streptophyta; class Magnoliopsida; order Fabales; family Fabaceae; genus Lathyrus; species Lathyrus tuberosus. Next base: position 9,853,639 of record JALAZF010000176.1, on the reverse strand, counting down.
TGAACATGGGTTCTCATCTCTCAAAACAAGTAGCAAAAAGAAAAACAATCCACACCGAAAAGAAAACTCTAACCGATCTAAAAACCTCCGGAGAACAATATCCCGGCTCCGAATATCACCCTCCCGACAGAAAAAACTGGATGAAAGATCTCAATCCAGAGAAACTCCACATCAACCAAATCGTATGGCCGGGAACACATGATTCTGCAACGAACAAAATCGGTTTCCCACTCATCACTCGTCCTTTTGCTCAATGTCAATCTTTATCAATCTATCACCAGCTTGTAAGAGGAACAAGAGTATTAGATATTCGTGTTCAACAAGATCGTCGCGTGTGTCATGGAATTCTCGTTACTTATAACGTCGATGTTGTTGTGAAAGATGTTAAAAGGTTTCTGTCGGAAACTGATTCCGAGATTATAATTCTCGAAATCAGAACTGAGTTTGGTCATGAAGATCCGCCTGAATTTGATAAGTATCTTGAAGAGAATTTAGGTGAGGTTCTCATTCATCAGGATGATAATGTTTTTGGAAAAACTGTTGCGGAGTTGTTGCCGAGGAGGGTGATATGTGTATGGAAGCCGCGAAAATCGGCGCAACCGAAAGCAGGGAGTAGTTTATGGAGTGCGGGGTTTTTGAAAGATAATTGGATTAACACAGATCTTCCGTCAACGAAATTTGATGGGAATTTGAAGAATTTGAGTGAGCAACAGCCGGTTACGGCGAGGAAATATTTTTACAGGGTGGAGAATACGGTGACTCCGGTGGCGGATAATCCGGTATTGTGTGTGAAACCTGTTACGAGAAGGATTCATGGATATGCTAGGTTGTTTATTGCTCAGTGTTTTGAGAGAGGTTATGCAGATAGGATTCAGGTTTTTTCTACTGATTTTATTGATGAGGATTTTGTTGATGCTTGTGTTGGTTTGACTTATGCTAGGGTTGAAGGAAAAACATGAATTATGAATCTGTTAAGTTCTTTTGTTTTGTTGGATTGTATGTTTGGGATTTGCTGGTTTGTAAATTTGTGTTCGATTGTAAATTTAAACTACAACATGCTATGTTCAGTTGAATATACGTGAATGAATAGGTAAGAATGTAAGATATTGTTGCATATTCGAATTTGCTTCAATGTGATGGAATTTTTATGTGAGCTACCCATTGAAATTGAAATGGTTTTACATTATATTTGTAAATCTATAATTTTCCAACAAGTTGTGGTTACAACTTACAATTTAATACACTAGTCACACTATTTATTTGGTAAATAAAAGTAAATTCAATCCAAGTTCATAGAGAAACTTGTGGTTATAATTCTCATTGAGGATTCAGATTGGTAGGGTTCACAGAGAAAGTTTCGCAAAAAAAATAAATAATAATAAGGGGACGACTTCATTACTCATCACAAAAAGTTGAGTAGTGTATATTCAACCAATCTAGTAATGTCATATCATTTTATTATACTTAAATATTTATTTAATAATTTAAATTTTGTAGATTTCCAATGCAATGTAGTTTAATTTACTCTATATTTTTTGAGGTGGGTAGATAAGAATTCACCTAATAATAATTCAGTGTTAGAGTTTCTTCACCTATACCCAACATTGAGTGGTCCATTGAACATTAGACACGTGTTTTTTATTAATCCACCTCATTTATATTATTTTCAAATACTATTTATATAAAAAATTTATAATTTTATATAATATTTGGTTGAAACTTATAACTTCAAAAATATTTTAATCATATCAAGAATAAAATCCCCAAAATACCCCTCTCTTGGAAGGGAATATAGAAAAACTAACTTAATTGAGAGGGAGTATGTACCACATCATTACCGATACATGGAGAGGATAATGAACACATGAAATACTATCCGACGAAGCGATAATTAGGGCTTAAAATACAAAAAAAATTGAAAAAAATTATAGTTAAATGTAACGACTTTGCGCATGTTAGTTTACATGTTATTACTAAAACCAGAATACTTCTGTTTTCCTCCAACTTAGTTTGACAATGATATCAAGAAATTTACCGATAACTCTTTAACGTCTCATGCGGATAAATTCTTTACTTTCATGAAGGGCAAAGCCATTTCGGGCGAAAAATTGTTGATATGGTTGGTGACTTGTTAGGCGTTTATGGCTTAGGAGAAATAATATTGTTTTCAAAAGGGTGGGTTCGAATGTAGAAGAAACTTATTTCTGTATTAAATCAATGTCTTGGAATTGGGTTGTTGTAGGGATGAAGAGTAAAACGACTTTATTTTTCTACAATTATAGTGGAGAAATCCAATCGATTATCTTAAGATTCGATGATGTTGTATTCTTCTTAGACCACTATTTGTGCTCCTTTTCAATGAAATAGCTTATTGAAAAGAAAAAAAAAACTTAGTTTGACAATGCTTTTGCTTTCCTCCAATTTTATGTAATGCATAAGTTATATCTAATGGCTTGTTTGTTTTGCATGAAAATGGAAGGAAAGATTGAAGAAGGAAAGAAAGTGTGCGGATTATTAATTCTTCGTTCCTTTGGAACATCATTAGAAATGGATGGAAGGGTTAATTTGGCTGGGTCCCGTGTCAAAAATGTTTTAGATCCTTACTGAACGGAAAGGCGGAGAAAGAGGTGCACCGCATCAAAATGAAAGGTGGAGATGAAGCTTTAAAATGAGATGAGTGAGATCCGTAAACAAGAAGAGTTGATGTGGTTCCAAAGGTTTAGGGCTAAGTGACTCATAGATGGGGATCGTAATCAGAGTTATCGATTGCGGCCGCTCACGGCGTGATTCCGAGCAGTCCGGCCGGAGCAGCCACCCACCGCGCGAGAAAATAGGAGCATTTCGCCGTCTAAAATCGCGGCCGATTTCGGCGAGATCACGGGTTGCGGGTTGCGTCGTGCACCCTAAGCGGAGTGGTTGCCGGAGTTATTTGTCTTTTTTTAATTTTTTCCCCTTTGCAAGGAAGGAAGAGAAGAGGAAGAGTAACAATATCGAATAAGAAATGAAAGAAGAGGAAGATGTAGAAGATACGAGTTAAAAAGTCAAAAAGTTATGTTCAATACTTATAGTTGTACATCTGTAAAAAGTAATATTTAATACATTGTGATGTTGTAAAGGTACATTTTGAAGAACATATGTCATATATTAGTATAGTACAACCTATACCGCTACAACAATGTGATTTTTATAATAATAATAATAACATATATTAGAATAAATAATTAAGTCTTTAATTCATTTTTATTTTATTAATTTGATTTTTATAAAACTTTTATACGGGTTGTGTTATTTGTATAGATTATTCGTATATTTAATATAAAAAATAGTCGATTCTAAAAAGTCAACAAAAATTATCCCGCTATCCGTTATCTCGATATCCCATTTTTCGAGTTAGCCGCTCCACTTTGCTATCCAAGATTAATAACTCTGATCATAACACTAAGTACTATCACATCAAAACGGTGCAACGCATGAGGAGAAATAAAATTGTCATGATAAGGAACGATGATGGGCAGTGGATTAATGACAAGAATCAGGTGAAGCAAGTGTTCATTAATCATTACAATAACACGTTTGCTCTGCAGGTTACAAGTCATATGTGGGAGCAAAGTAAATTCATGTATCCTCAAGTTGAGAACGAAATTATGGAAAAGTTGGTGATGATATGTCTAATGAAGAGGTTAAACATGCGATTTTTTGTATGAACCCTTGGAAGGCTCCTGAGCCAGATGGGTTTCCTGCAGGTTTCTACCATAAATCGTGGAATGTCATGGGAAGGAATGTGTGCGAGTTCTTCAAGAAAGCTTGGCATAACCCTAAGGTTAATCAGCTTGAGCATGTAAACTATTTCAGGCCGATATCTTTGTGTAACATGCTTTATAAGATTGTGAGCAAGATCATTGTGGAAAGACTTAAGAACATTATCCTTAAAATTGTCTCACCATTTCAATCAGGTTTTGTTCCAGGTCGTAACATTCATGAGAACATAATTGTTGCTCAGGAAATTGTGCACTGCATGAACAACTTGAAAGGAAGGAAGAGATATTTTGTGATCAAAGTGGGTCTTTCAAAGGCTTATGATAAACTTAGATGGGATTTCATTTGGAGAACTCTTGTTGAAATAAATCTGCCTATGAAGATGATTGACATCATCATGCATGGAGTTACTAGCGTGGAGGCTAACATCAAGTGGAATGGTTCAACCTCTGAGTATTTTCTCCCTAGTAGAGGAATTAGGCAAGGAGATTCAATATCTCCTTACCTTTTTGTATTATGTTTGGACAAATTGTCACATCTTATTCTCAAGTTGTGGAAGAAGGTAGATGGAAAACTATTTGAGCTGGTAGGAAAGGACCTAGGGTTTCTCATCTCATGTTTGTTGATGACCTCCTATTGATTGGTGAAGCAACTCCTACACAAATGAGCTGTGCAATGAGCATTTTGAACAAATTCTGCAGCATGTCTGGCCAACAGCTAAGCCAGGTAAAAACCAGAATGTTTTATAACAAAAATGTTCCTAGGAGCATGTGTGATAAACTCGGAAGGATGTCGGGCTTTGGTGAAACAATGGCGCTTGGTAAATACTTGGGTGTTCCCTTTACTGGTAAGGCTCTTAGGAAGGAGGAGTTTCACTACATCATTAACCAAGTGAATGCCAAGCTTGCATTGTGGAAGAGAAGTCAACTTGTATTTGCAGAGAGAGTGATTCTTGCCAAGAGTGTTCTTGAAGCTATTCAAACCTATCCTATGATGACATCTATTATCCCTAAGTCGTTGATGAAATCCATAAGATTCAACGAAGATTCATATGGGGTGACAATAGTAGTAGTAGAAAGCATCATGTCATCAAATGGGATGATGTTACTAGTTCGAAGAGTGGTGGTGGTCTGTGATTGCATAAGCTTGACCTCATGAATAAGGTTTGCATCTCAAAAATTGCATGAAATCTCCAAAATAGTAATGAGGAGTTCTGGTGTTATGTTGTTTGGGGTAAGTACGATAGAAATGCAAACAAAAGAGATATTTCCATGAAGCTCACAGACTCGAGCCTATGGAAGAATATTGTCAAGATTTGACCGGAACTTGATAGATATATTATCTGGAGTGTGGGAAATGGCAAGGATGTGGATGCTTGGAATAATGTTTGGATTGCTTCGAATGTTCACATATTTGATCTTTAAATTGATATGCCCATGCACATGTTGGATGCCAAAGTTGCAGATATTGGGAACGAGGATGCTGGATGGAATTGGGAAAAGTTGAATCATTGGCTTCTAGTGGACAAACTTCAACGAATTACTGCAGTTATGTCTCCTTCAACCGATGCAGGCCTAGATGTCCGGATTGGAGTTATGCAAGATGGAAAAAACTTCGGTGTTGGAACCATGTACAATCTTCTTGATGACTGTGGAGGAAGAACAAGTAACATACCATTAAGAGATAATTGGAAAATTCAAGCAACAGAACAGGTTCGATACTTTGTTTGGATTCTCCAACGTGACAGATTGCTCACTAATAGTAGAAAGCATCGAATAAAACTTGGAAGTGCATGTGTTTGTTTTGTAACAACATCGAAGAAGATACTCTTCATGTTCTTCGGGATTGCCCGCGCACAGTTGCACTCTGAGTGGCAACTATTCACACTAACAATCATTTTAGTTTTTTTGCAGGTAATTTGAAGGAATGGATTCACCATAAGATGAATGGTAATTTTGGATGGAATACTGAGAAAGATTGGATGGCGTTTTGGGGTACTGCCTGCCACAACATTTGGACGTGGCATAATATGGAGATTCATGATGAAAGTTTCAATTGAACGTCGTGCATGATAAGTAATATCAACAAATCGGTTCAGGATTACGAACATGCAAAAGCCGTAGCAAACATCAGTTTAAAGCACCATAGAAATTTGAGTTAATTAAAGTTTGAAGATGCTCCTTCGACGAGGCTAGGTTAAACTTAATACAGATGGAGCGAGCGATAAATATGGCAATACAATTTGTGGTGGTGTCATTAGAGGGAGTGATGGAGAATATCTTCGAGGCTTCTTTAAACATGTTGGCATTAACAATGCGTACATAGCTGAGCGTTGGGGTGTCTTGGAAGGTTTGAAGCTAGCTATGGCAATGGAGTTTGTGAGATATTGGATCGAACTCTAGTTAAGCATGCCGTCGAAGTTCGCTTACATGCTGTTGTCGAAGACCTACATGCTGTAGTCGAATTGTGTTCTAGTATGTAGTTGTTGAATTGGGCCTTGTGTTAAGGATCCAATTGTTTAAGTTAGCTTGTACCCTAAGTTAATTTGTAATGGGCAATTGTTAAAAAGTCCATTAGTTTAATATGTTAGGTTTTATTATAAATAACATACTAGTCTCTCATCTTAGGTGTGGTGTGGCAAATTCTAATTAGGGTGAGAGGGTTATTTGTTATTCTTGAGTACTTGTAATCTGGTTTAATGAGAAAGTAAAGAATAACAGTCATAACCAATCCTTGTTGTTTTTTCCTTTGTTAACCATAACCCTTGTGTGTTTCTTGATCATAAAGAAACCTATTATACTTTGTTTTAAGGCATCCTAATTCCCAACAAAGTTTCATAACATTATTATGGAGGTGGATTCTCAACATGTAGTCAGTGACATTATGACTGACATTCAAAGTAGTAAAGTGGGAAGACACTTGGTTACTAAAATCATAACTCTCTTGCATCAAGATATTGAGGTTAAGATTTGACACATCTACATGAAAGCCAATAGGTGTGCGGATGGGTTAGCTAGAGAAGAAAGATTGCAGTCGATTCTATGTGCACTTTCGAGGAGTACCCTTCATTCCTCAATCACATTTCTAGTGATTTGTCTGAAAATGCTATTCCCCGTTTAATTCCGTTGTAGTTTCCTTTTTTTTTCTGGATTTTAGCCCCCATTCTATAAAAAAAATGGTGGAGAAAACCATCATTATGTTTAAAATTATGAAATTAACCTTAAAATCTCTTATGCATATAAATGTTGAAAATAACATTATTTATTTTACCTTTTTTTGTTAGGTTAATGTTATGCTTATCTTTTTATCGGTGATACAATTTTATACTAATAATAAATAAGAATTTTGGAGAGTATTATTGAGTATGAATAAGTGTTTTTTTTTACAACAAGTGTTTACTAAAATATAAAAAATGATAAAGTGAAAAAGCATTTAAATTAGTATTTTTATTTGTCTTATTTCAAACAACAATAATAAATTAAATATCTATTTCAGATTTTAAAAGTATTAAGTAAATATACATAAATTATATAGAGTTATTAAATAGGTTAACAAATATTTAAATATTTATAAAAAAGACTGTGAAGTAATTAATTTTACTTTGCTTATATAAAGTAACAAATAAATAAATTTTGCATAAAAATATAAAATGAAAATTATTTAAAGAAGGTTATTTTTGTCATTTCATAGTAATATATCTTTTTTTCAAAATTATTCCATTTTTCTCTAACTTTCTCCTCCCTTTTCATTTCTTTAACATTCTTTCCTCTTCTTTTCTTTCTTTTCACTTTTATTTTGCATCCAAACAAAGCATAAACATAAGATAAGAAAAGTAATTTTGAGATACAATAACAATTTGTTTGAAAAAAAAATGCGAAAGTTTCTAATACAATACTGAATTTGGTTTAGCTGAAAAGAAGGAACTAACAGTATCGATTATACATTCTTAGTTGATTCTCCATTGCTGCTTAGTAAATGCTCTAGTGATAATTTGCTGCATCCTTGATGTGTATATTACAAAAACTTACAAATTTCAAAATTGTGAAAAGTTGTACATAAAATAATTAAACTAAGTACCTGAAAAATATGGTAGATGAAATATTATCGTATAGGTAATAAAAGCAAACATTTTAATCAATTATAGGTATTTAGTATGATAAAATTTCAAAAGAACAAACATCCGTTGTAGTCTAGTTGGTTAGGATACTCGGCTCTCACTCGAGAGACCCGGGTTCAAGTCCCGGCAACGGAATTATTTTTAGTTATTTAATAAAATTATTTATTTTAAGGAATTATATTCTTTATGTACTAAACAAAAAGAAGTGCTTCAATGGATGGGAGTATAATAGTAAAATATAGTTAAAATGTGTTCTCAAAAATCAGAAATTTTTTTTAATGAAAATAAATAAATATTATTACTTTCTTTTTTAGATTTTTGTTTATGGAGAAAATCCTTTTTTTTTACAGATTTTAAATGTGGTGATATTAAAAAAAAAGTTTAAGTTGTTTTATTAAATAAAGAAGAAAAGAAACATAAAGTATCACATATACATCTTTTATCACAGTTTTTTCATCCATAAGCTGTGATTATTTAATTATTTAATAAACTTCATATTAATTATTAGGTAGAATATTAATTATTGAGTAGAGATACATTTTTCATTTATTGAGAAGAACTCTCTTTGAGTTTCATTGACTATAAAAACTAATGATGGTGTGAGAGTGAAGTAAAAATTAAAGGATTTAAAATCTTGAGTTAAATAGTGTTTACCCCCTGCTATATAGGCATGTTTTTGTTTATCCATCTGAAGTTTTTTTTTTGTGATTCTCCATTGTAAAATCAAGATTCTGTTTGCAGAATCCCATATCTCTTGTTTGGCTGATTGGACATGGAGAATCTGCACACGTGGCGCTCAGGGCCTGCTGACTGGGCTTATTTTTTATTTTTTTATTTAATTTTTTTTAGTTTACGTATATTTAATTTTTTTAGATTTTATATAATTTATAATTTTATAAATTATAAATTATAATTTATAAATTATAAATTATAAATTATAGTTGGTTAGGATACTCAGCTCTCACCCGAGAGACCCGGGTTCAAGTCCCGACAACGGAATTGTTTTTAGTTATTTAATAAAATTATTTATTTTAAGGAATTATATTCTTTATGTACTAAACAAAAAGAAGTGCTTCAATGGATGGGAGTATAATAGTAAAATATAGTTAAAATGTGTTCTCAAAAATCAGAAATTTTTTTTAATGAAAATAAATAAATATTATTACTTTCTTTTTTAGATTTTTGTTTATGGAGAAAATCCATTTTTTTTACAGATTTTAAATGTGGTGATATTAAAAAAAAAGTTTAAGTTGTTTTATTAAATAAAGAAGAAAAGAAACATAAAGTATCACATATACATCTTTTATCACAGTTTTTTCATCCATAAGCTGTGATTATTTAATTATTTAATAAACTTCATATTAATTATTAAGTAGAATATTAATTATTGAGTAGAGATACATTTTTCATTTATTGAGAAGAACTCTGTTTGAGTTTCATTGACTATAAAAACTAATGATGGTGTGAGAGTGAAGTAAAAATTAAAGGATTTAAAATCTTGAGTTAAATAGTGTTTACCCCCTGCTATATAGGCGTGTTTTTGTTTACCCATCTGAAGTTTTTTTTTGTGATTCTCCATTGTAAAATCAAGATTCTGTTTGCAGAATCTCATATCTCTTGTTTGGCTGATTGTACATGGAGAATCTGTACACGTGGCGCTCAGGGCCTGCTGACTGGGCTTATTTTTTATTTTTTTATTTAATTTTTTTTAGTTTACGTATATTTAATTTTTTTAGATTTTATATAATTTATAATTTTTTTATTTCTTTAATTTTTTCTTAAATTATTTTTATTAATATTTTTTTATGAAATTATATTTATAAATTAACTATTAAAATATTGAATTTGGGCTTAAAGCCCAATATTTTTCTAGAAGCCCAATACTTGAAGTTTTGCAATGTATTATTTCTAAGAGATATATAAACTCTTTCATTTGGTGAAATTTTTTCGATGTGGGACTTAAAGCTTACCAGCGTGCTGCTTCTTCCTCTCCGGCGATGCTATTCTTCTACTTCGATGCTTACACCACGGTCTTCTTTTTCCTCATTCTTCTTGTTCCACCGTCACTTTTTGACTGTTACCAAATCATACCAGTGTCAATGTTTGTAATTATTGTATTTTCACCAAATCTTCCTTTTTGCCATGCAGTGTTACCATTTCTGTGCAAGAACACAGAAACTACATTTACTTTTTCTGTCCAAATGGAAACATTATTGTTAACTAATTTTAAACCAAAGTTGAATTGGACTTGTTAGATCCTCAATATTTGAAGTTAATGACACAATATAAAACTCAGTTTCTAATTTTGTTATTAACTTCAGTGAATATAGAAGAATTCTCACTTGCAATATGTGCTGCTTGTTCCTCTTCAAGTAGAGCAGCAAAGCCATTGATGTGTTTGTTATATGAATAAATGATTGCAAAACTATGGCAGCTTGATATACTCAAATTGGAAAGTAGCTTTTCCTTAAACTGTAGCAGAATAACAATAGAAAGTGATACTACCTTCCCTTTTAAATTCAAACGAATAGTGATATATAAGTTTATTACACTTAGCAAAAATAAGTAGAAATAATGTTGTCCTTCCTCATGTCATCATACTGTAGCGGTTAATGAATGGAAATGGAAGTAAGTCACATGTTTAGCACTTGGACACTCTTCACCGCCCTACAAAAAGTAATGAAACACTAGCTTATCCATGGAAATTCCTAGAACCTGTATGTATAGTCTTTTCCAATTAGAAAGAAATAGGCATGTTAATATTAATTGAATTATTTTCTAGAACTACTGAACAAGACATGGCTAGGATAAATTAAAAGAAATAATTTTATTGCATCATAACCAATCAAATGAATGCCATATCTTAAAATGTGGACTTACAAATTATTGGTATACGTTTCTCGTGACATTATACTGAGTGAAATGGTGTTAGCAGTCTGAAAACAAATCAACAGCATTCACAATTAAACACAAATGAAACCAACCAAGATTAAATGTTGTTGTTGCGTGGTTGTTGAGTTGAAATCTAGAAACTCGTCGATACATTGTTGTTGTTGTTGAGTTGAAAACAAAGCTAGCTGGGATGTTTTTTGTTGCTACAACTGAAGGTGAAATCGAAGGGATTTCGTGGTGTCGTCGTTTGTTGAATCGTGTCGCTCGAAACATGTTGTGTTGAGTTGTTGGAGTTGCAGCGGTTTGTAATCAACACAGGTACTGATTCACAGCGAAACAACGACTGAGTAGTTTCGAATTTGTGTTTCATTTCGACGAAAAAGGGAAAGGGTGTCGTGGATAGAACAACAACACTGCAGTGGTGTTTGGGAGTTTGTGGTGGTTAATAGCTGGAAGGTAGTACAGATCGCAGGTTGATGGTGTTGGTGGTGGTGCATTGAGTTATGAGTGGTGGCGCTGTTCTAATGACAGAGGGAGTAGCATGAAACATCAGTTTTGCTGCTAAAGATGTTGTTCACAAGTCCCACATCGGTTGATGTTGGAATACATTGAGGCTTTATATTATAACTTGTGCATTGAAATTGCAATTAAATAAATACTTGGACCAAGAAAATTAGGCCCAATAATAATTACAATAACTCTGGCCCAGCCCAATTATAATTATTTTTAAAATAACAAAATTATAAATTATATAAAATTTAAATAAATAAAAAGATTATAAATTATATAAAATCTAAAAAAAATTAAATAAACGTAAACTAAAAAATTAAAAATAAGCCCAGTCAGCAGGCCCTAAATGCCACGTGTGCAGATTCTCCATGCCTAGTCAGCCAAACAAGGGATAGGGGGTTCTGCAAACAGAATCTTAGTTTTACAAGGGGGATCACAAAAAAAAAACTTCAGGGGGAGTAAAGCAAAACACGCCTATATGGCAGGGGGTAAACACTATTTAACCCTAAAATCTTTTATTATTTAAACCATATATCCCACAACCATATTTAATAGTATTTGTGATGAATGAAATATAGAGATTAAGCAAGTGCACAGAGGAATTAAATTTATCTTTCATTTGTGTGAGTTTTTAAATAATCCAAGAAATGCTATGTACGAGTATGTCGAACATGCGTAAAATAGCTTACAAGTGGTATTTGTAGAGAAAATTATTTTGGCGGTTTTAGAATCGCGACCTATAAAAATGTCATCTCATTTGACTATTTATTTGAATAATATACATGTGTCCCGTCTATTTTGAGATACATAAAGCCCCATGTGGTTCTTATTGTCTTATGTTTCTTAGTGCGTTTCATTGATTATATCCCTCTTGCGTAGTTTTTTCAAGTCATGGTTCCATTATCTTTGGCTTCTCCCGAATAATGGCATTACTAACACAAAACATGCCTTAATGTCAAATTGTCCAATCCTAGGGTGTTTTGATTAAGTCTAAACTCTTGACAACTATGGTTGATCCCTGTAGATTTGAGAAAAATTCGATTGTCTAATGTTTAGACGTGTTCATGCTCCCTTGATTTTGCCTCAGTTGGGGGAGGTTTACCTAATAATTTCTCGTTTGTTTTACCAATTCTGGTTGATATGTAATATATATTTTTAAAGTGTAAACATGTGTCTCTTGAATTGTATTGTCGACTAACCTTGAGAGGTGAGATAATGTAGATTTACCAATAATTACTGCGTGTAAATAAGGTCATCATTGCGTCGTAACAAAGAAAACTAATTATTATAAATTCTATCTCGGCTTACGAAAGGGCACTGATCAAATACACTTGATTTTTTCCAACATTCGCATAACTTTTCTGAACTCCTCAAGCAATTAATGTGCCTAATCCTTTGGATCCTTCTTATAAATAGTTTACATCAATATCACATATCTGCTTTGTGTTATTTATCCGAGTTTCCTTGCTTTTTTGAACAATGATACTTACTCACTATCTTCATTCTTCACTTAGTTTCCTTTATTTAAAAGAAAAATTTCATCCCAAAAATGTCTTCATATGATTCTCAAAAACACGAAGACAACTATGATGGTGATGACACCGTATACTCCTATTAATCCACTCCATCCACTCCATTGGCTGGGGTATCCTATTAAAAAGAATAAATTGTTCATCCCAGAATCGTGTCATTATGTTCTATAGCAACGCCATAATTTTTACGATGTTTTTGACGTGACAGTTTGTGATTGTCTTAAACATGTCGTTCATGCTTTGTGAAAGTGGCACAATATTACTTGCATATTTTCTTGTCGTTAAGCTGACTTGATATGAGACTTGAGTTAAATTCCATTTGGTTGTCATAATCGAATAGTCAAGTCCAACAAACTATAATTCTTAGATTTACATCTATAACCGCTTAATCACTTATTATTTACTTGTTAGTTGTCATAATCAAAAGTTATTGTCCTTATTAAAATTATATCACCTGCAAAACAAGGTTCCACAAACAAAACATATGTGTCGCTCCCGGGATTTTCATCCAAGTACAAACGCGAAAGTGGCGCCAAAACAGAGTCTCCAGCAATGTGTATTTATCCCAAGAGAGGGAAAGGAAACACTGCGTAAACCTAAGGGAAGGAAAAGAGCATGGTCTCGCGACCAAGAGAAACGGGTAAGGGAGTCGGTTACGCAAAGGGAAGGTATTAGCACCCCCTCGCATCCATCGTACTCGATGGGATCCACGCTTGCTGTCTCAATCAAAGGGTGTCGTCATCTGGAGCTCCGCTGCTACTGGAAAGGAAAATAAACAGGTACGGGAAGGAACGAGGAAACGGGAAGAAAAGGAAAAGAAGAGACTCGGTAGGACATCCTTGGAGTCCTAGGCCTACGTATTCCCTCGTGCAATGGGAAAGTCAGAGTCAACGTAGTTCGGACACGAACTAAGGGGGGAGGTTGCTTGCCAAGACATCGTCGTCTTGTGCCTACGTATCCTCAATCGGACGAGAAAGAGGAAATCAGAGCAGTCATAGTTCGACCTAACAAGGTCGGTTAGTGTTTTTTTATGAGCGACGTTAGATTCGCGTCCGACAGTTAGGGTCGATGTCTGTTTGCGACGAGACGAAAATAACATGCCTTTTCCTAAAAATGACTTGAACTTGAACGATCCCGAAGGATGAAAAGGTTTGAGTTTGTTTTTGTGTTTTTTAGACAGAAGTGGATTGAAGTTAGTTCATAACTTGCATTGCACCAAAGTCTATAATGTAGGAACGAATGCTTAGCAAATCATTCCAAAATGGAACGTCCACTAAACACTCTAGAAAAATGAGAGGAAACCCCTTATTCCTCACTTCCCACATGCGAGGCTCATACGCAATACACGTTAACTTTATTAAGTGTTTTAGAAGTGTTATGAGATGAGAAGAAGAGACTCAAAGGAAAAAGATAAATCTAAGGGAAAACTAAGTTGCTCCTAATGTTGTCATGCAAGGTGGCCCTATAGTTGAGTTTGAAAGGGGAAACATATACCTAAGTTAGCATGCAAAGGGAAGCCTAATGCTAATCCTACTCCAAGCTTAATTGAAATTAAGTTGGACTAGGTAGCTCTAAGGGAGTGAATCCAAGACTTAAACAAGTCTTGAGATTCAAGGGAAGAGAAAGAGTGAAAGAGATGAAGAAGAAAAGGCGAATAAAACAAACAAGCAGCAGCTACAACAGCGCCTCTGCACCTGCACAGCAGTAAAAGACAGTACACAAGCAAGACAGCTTTCAACAGCACACACATTCAGCACAAAATAGGTGTAAAAGGCAGCGGGCAGCAAGTGTGAACAATAGACAGCACATGATCAAACTTAGAACAGCAGCTGTAAAAACAGGGCAGCATGTATCCAAACAAGAGATGATTGCAAATGAGCATGCATAGCGAGGCAAATCAAGCATAGAGATTGCAAACATCAAGGATGAACAAACATGATCATGTTAACCACTCAAGAACAAACACACTCAACATAATTGTATGATTTACACATTGGGCAAAAACAAGTCATGCACAAGCAACCAAGGAGACAAAAATCAATCATGCATCATGTGTCCAGCAAGTTAAGCATTAACCAAGAATGAACATGATTCGAATGTGTGTGCAACGTGTTCATCGCATCAAGAATGCAACAATGCAAACATGTTCATAAACGATGAAAATACAAGAGCCGCGTGTCAGAAAATTGTGTACATACAATGGTGTGAGGTGCAACAGCATCAAAACAGTCCACAAACATGTGTCATATCAATCCATGAAGATTAAAAGTGAAACGGGATCGAAACATGCTAAAAAATGCATAGAAAATTCACTCTGCAACAGTGTTAATCAGTTAACCAAGCGTGTTAACCGATTAACAACTCAAAGATCAGCAGAAAACAGCAAAATACATTGGTTAACCGATTAACCAGTTTGCAATGCAATTGGTTAATCGGTTAACCCTGTTACAGCAGCAAAAATTAATTTGAAAAATCACTTCCAGCAGCAAAAATCACTTATGCAAACTTCTCCAATGATCATGTAATCAACAAAGCACGAAAATTAAACTCACACACAGTAATCAAACATCAATTAGATCAAATAATCACCAACATCAAGAATCACATTCAAGCAAAATGGATCAAAATCAAGAACAACCAAAGATCTGCATTGTATAAGTTGCAATTAAGCTAAAATGAGTGTGGATTTGAGATTAACCAACCTACAAAGCTGAGATTTGCTTTGGTAAGTGTTGTAAACAGAATTTGATGAATCCAAGTAGAGAAATCCAAGATCCACAAGCTCCTTGCACTCAAAAGTTGAAAATCCAAGCAATAAGCAACAAAAACTCCAAAATCACTTCCAAAAATCACTTATGAAATTCCAGAACCATATCCAAACGAAAATCCAAATTGAAAAGTAGAAATGTAGTGATGATGAGAGGTTTTAGCTCAAGAATTAACAAGTTCCTATGAAGAACTTGTTAATCTTTGAAAAGGAGCTTTGAGTGTGGTTGAAAATGGAGATGGAGAATGAAAAAGTGGGAGAGAATTGAAAGAGAATTTTGAAAATTGAGAGTGAAAAAATTATCTAGGTCCCCTAGAGGTTTGGAATTGATGAGATTAAATAACCCCTAGGTTAGGAGTTAAGTTTGAGTTTGGAGTGAGGTTAAGTGGGTGGAATTTGGGGTGAAAAATGAATTAGGAAAGGAAAATGTGGAATTAGAGTGGAGAGAATTTAAATTTGGATGGAAAATCAACTCTCTCTAGATCTTTCTACTGGTGTGAAATGAGATTTGGTGATTAAAATTTGGATTAAAAAGATGCAGTGCTGAAAATGAAGCATTTAGGCAATTTTCGCCTTGGTTAACCGGTTAACCAAATTGCACTGCAATTGGTTAATCGGTTAACCCATTCAAATTTTCAAATTCTACGCCAAAAGGAGGGAAACTTGGAGAATCGCCTGATTCCACCTGTTCTGAACCACGTTAGACCTCTGAAACTTGCCATTTGATATTTCCACTGAGTAACACCTGAAAAGAACACAAATTGTTGCTGACACCTCGGGATATCCTGCTGTATTAATAATGCCTGACGCCGAATAACCGATCAAAAATTGACTGCCAGTGTTTCTGATCATCAAATCATCTAATGAGCAAAATAAATGCTCAAAAAGACTTTGAAAGTTGTTTGTTTGGCTCTGAATATTGTTGAAAATGATACTGGAACTGCTGACGCCATGAGCTGCTGGAAAATACCTTGATCCCATGCCCAAAAGAACCATGCAAAATGCAGAAATGAGGATGCAAATGAAATGAAGCATGAGCCAGTTAGCGCTAAAAGTAAGAGGGAAAATTTTGAGGTATTACAGCTGCCCCTATTCAATCAACTGTGGACTTGAATGGATGAAAGCAACGACTATCAGAAATTCAAGGTACATAGGGATTGAATACAAAAAAACCAAAAAATTTGCACTCTATGGGTGAAAAGAAAGGATATATGACAAACACAGCAGTTGTGGTGATGGATGTTGGTGGAAAAGAGTCCGAAACAAATGAAATTCAAAAGTCGCCTGTCAAGAACGGCTAAGGTCTAAAGCTTATAGTATACCTGTCGGGAACGATAAATGGGTCTGTCGGGAATGACTAGGTTTAAAACTCAAAGGATCGCCTGTCGGGAACGGCTAAAGTCTAAAACCTGTGGGTTACCTGTTAGGAACGGTAAATGGGCCTGTCGGGAACGGCTAGGTTTAAAACTCAAAGGGTCGCCTGTCGGGAACGGCTGAAGTTGAAAACCTGTGGGTTGCCTGTATGGAATGGTAAATGGGCCTGTCGGGAACGGCTAGGTTTAAAACTCAAAAGGTGCCTGTCGGGAACGGCTGAAGTCGAAAACCTGTGGATTACCTGTCTGGAACGGTAAATGGGTATGTCGGAAACGACTAGGTTTAAAACTCAAAAGGTGCCTGTCGGGAACGGCTGAAGGAATCCTATCGGGAATGGCTCCGGTAATGCTCGGTTGAGATGTATGATCAAAAGATCTACAAACCGAGGACTAAGACTCTGTCGGGGAGGAAAGTAATGAAAACCTTGTACTGCTTTAAAAAGTCTGTTGGGGAATGGGCGAGGCATTCTTTCTGGCTTTGTCGATGTGATCGAAGAGAAATAGCTTTGGGCTCTCGCACGAGGCATCAAAACTGGCTTATGCTTCACATGCATATGTTTGAATTTTTCCATGGCGTAATGCTCCATCTCGAATGGAAATGCTACGCGTTTTTTGAGGATGCAATGATACTACATGCAAGATGCAAAGAGGTTCCTTAGCAAAATAAATGTTGAGGAAAAGATGGCAACTCCGCTGGGGATAGCGAACTGAATTGTCTTCGTGTTCGTAACTTATGCTGAGGGAAACAAAGTAACCTGATCTCCTAAACTGGGATCTGCACTGATGAAACCTGTCGAGATTACTGTAAAGGAATGACGATCTTGCTGGGAATGTATCTTCTGAAACAATCTGCTTGGGGAAGAACTATAACTATAGAACTCCGTTGGGGAAATGGCAACTTTCTGACCTGGTTGCTGGGGAATTGAGATCAGACGAACTCTTGCTGAGGAAGGAAATACCTGCTGAGGGACTGAGACCAACCATGTTCCTGCTGGGGATGACAACCCTAAGGAAGAAAAATTCTGTTGAGGTAACTGCTTCTGCTTGGGGGGGACTATTATTTAAGTCTCGCTGGAAAAGACACTGAAGACATCACGTGCCATTGATGGGCTGACCAGCGAACATTAACACCTGCAAACAAAAGAGTGTGCACACATGCCCCAGGGTAGCCTGTGTTTTGAATTCATCACCCAAGAACACCTGGCATTTAAAGCAATTTTAAATGTTTTCTTTTGCACGCATGTCATTGTAACACCTTGATGTTTTCAAATGCAATGTTCATCAAAACTCGAACGTTTTTTATAATCAAAACAAAATGTAAAAGAAAACACAAGAAAAGGATATTCTGAATAAAGAAACTTTTATTGATTGAAAAGCCTGAAACTAGGCGTTTACATCAGGAGGCAGTTCCTAGAAAGAGGTAATTGCTTAAAAGAGAAAAGAAATTATCCTAATGGCAATGTGGAAAATGAAAATCCATTGAGTTTCAATCCTGCTATGATTCAAATGTCTTCAAGACTCTCCAAGTGCTTTGCTTTCCGAGGGGGATGATTGAACCGATTCCTATCCTTCGAAGTGCCTCTTGTCGAAACGAGACGGGATACAGGTTACTCAGATCGTAACCTTTCACTAAATCCCTCTTTTTCCTGGATCGCCCTTTGCGGGTTTTCAATCCACTGGGATACCCATTTTTGCCTAAGTTGCCCTTTCGGGTTTTCAACTTACCGGGTGTACTTATCTTTTTTATTTTATCCCTAATTTTTGCCCGAACCCTTTTTTTTATGGTTCGCCGGGATGCCATTTTTTGCCTGGACTCTCTTTTTACTGTCCAGCGGGTCCATTTATGTGAAGTATTTTTTTACTGCATCTGAGTTCACAGGCGACGAAAAATCTTTACCGTCCATAGTTATAAGCATCAAGGTTCCGCCCTCGAAAACCTTCTTGACAACATATGGTCCTTCATAATTCAGAGTCCACTTGCCCTTGTGATCTATATTAGGAGGAAGAATCCTTTTCAACACCAAGTCACCCGTCTGATAATTCTGAGGACTCACTTTCTGATCGAATGCCCGCTTCATCCTTCTCTGATACAGTTGCCCATGGCATACTGCTGCCAATCTCCTTTCTTCTATGAGACTCAACTCATTGAACCTCGTTCGTACTCATTCAGCCTCATCAAGCTTAACATCCATCATGACCCTCAGAGAAAGAATCTCGACTTCAACCAGTAAGACCGCCTCCATTCCATACACAAGAGAAAATGGGGTTGCTCTAGTAGACGTACGTACTGATGTATGGTATCCATGCAAAGCGAAAGGCAACATCTCATGCCAATCCTTATATGTCACGACCATCTTTTGCACAATCTTCTTGATGTTTTTATTGGTTGCCTCAATGACACCATTCATCTTTGGGCGGTACGGAGAAGAATTGTGATGTTCAATCTTGAAGCTCTGGCACAACTCTTACATCACTTTATTATTAAGATTAGAACCATTATCAGTGATGATCCTCTCGGGCACCCCATATCGACAAATGATCTCTTTCTTGATAAACCGGGCAACCACCTGCTTGGAGACATTTGTAAACGAAGCAGCTTCCACCCACTTGGTGAAGTAATCAATGGCCACTAGAATAAAATGATGTCCATTAGAGGCGGTGGGCTCAATCTTCCTAATCATAGCAATGCCCCACATGGCAAAGGGCCAAGGGGAACTCATCACATTTAAAGGATTCGGTGGCACATGCACTTTATCAGCATAAATCTGGCACTTATGGCATTTTCTAGCATATTTGAAACAATCAGCCTCCATGGTCATCCAGTAACAACCAACTCGCAACAATTTCTTTGCCATGGCATGTCCACCAGCATGGGTACCAAAAGAACCTTCGTGCACTTCCTGTATTAACATGTCTGCTTCGTGTCTATCCACGCATCTGAGCAAGACCATGTCAAAATTTCTCTTGTATAACACACCATCTTCATTCAAGAAGAAATTGCCCGCTAACCTTCTCAAAGTCTTCTTGTCATTATTGGATGCCTCAGCCGGATACTCTTGACTCTTCAAGAAATGCTTGATATCATGATACCAAGGTTTATCATCGGTCGCTGTATCGGCTGCAAACACATGAGCAGGTCTATCAAGCCGCATCACATCAATTTTGGGTATATGATTCCACCAATTCACTTGAATCATTGAAGATAACGTTTCCAAAGCATCCGCCATTTGATTCTCATCACGAGGTACATGATACAACTTTAATGTTTTGAAGAAAGTCAACAGTCTTCTCGTATAGTCTCTGTAAGGGATCAAGTGGGGTTGATGGGTGTGCCAATCTCCGTTGACCTGATTGATCACTAGAGCAGAGTCCCCAAATACATCAAGGGTCTTGACCCTTAAATCAATGGCTTCTTTAATACCCATAATGCAAGCTTCATACTCGGCTTCATTGTTGGTGACATCAAAAGTCAGTCTGGCCGTGAAAGGCATATATGAACCTTTCGGAGTTATGAGAACTGCCCCAATGCCACTACCATTCACATTAACGGCCCCATCAAACATCAATTTCCACTTGTCACCAGGATCTGGTCCCTCATCAACTGGTGGCTCGTCACGATCTTTCATTTTCAAATACATGATGTCTTCATCAGGGAACTCAAACTTCATTGGCTGATAATCATCAATTGGTTGCTCAACAAGATAGTCAGACATAATACTACCCTTTATGACTTTTTGGGAAGTATATTGTATGTCATACTCTGTCAACACCATCTGCCAACGGGCAACCCTTCCGGTGAGAGCTGGCTTTTCAAAAATGTACTTGATTGGATTCATCTTTGATATCAATAAGGTTGTATGAGTCAGCATATATTGTCTCAAACGCTTAGCAGCCCATGCAAGTGCACAACATGTCTTCTCAAGCATTGAGTATCTGGACTCGCAATCTGTGAACTTCTTGCTCAGGTAGTATATGGCATGTTCTTTTCTACCTGTCTCGTCTTGTTGACCGAGAACACAACCCATTGAATTGTCACGTACCGACAAATACATTATCAGCGGTCTCCCTGGAACCGGAGGCATAAGAATCGGAGCTTTCTGCAAATACTCTTTTATTTTATCAAATGCCCTTTGACAATCATTATTCCACCGAATTGATTGGTCTTTTCTCCATAATTTGAAAATTGGCTCGCAAGTAGCTGTAAGATGAGATATGAATCTAGCAATGTAGTTCAACCTCCCTAAGAAACCACGAACTTGCTTTTCTGTTCTTGGCTCGGGCATATCTTGTATTGCTTTTACCTTTGCTGGATCAACCTCGATTCCTCTTTCATTGACAATAAAGCCCAACAGTTTACCAGATCTCACCCCGAAAGTGCACTTATTCGGGTTCAGCCTCAGTCTGAATTGTCTCAAATGTTCAAAAAGCTTTTTCAGATTCACCAAGTGCTCTTCCTTAGTCTGCGACTTAGCAATCATATCATCAACATAAACCTCGATCTCTTTATGAATCATGGCATAAAAGAGTGTCACCATAGCACGCTGATAAGTTGGCCCTGCGTTCTTTAAACCAAAAGCATCACTTTATAGCAGAACGTGCCCTATGGGGTAATAAACATTGTTTTCTCCATATCCTTCGGCGCCATTTTAATCTGATTATAACCGGAAAAGCCATCCATGAAGGAAAATACCGAGAATTAAGCTGTATTATCTACCAACACATCAATGTGAGGTAACGGAAAATCATCTTTCGGACTTGCTCGTTTTAAATCACGGTAGTCAATGCACATCCAGACCTTACCATCTTTCTTAGGTACCGGGACAATATTCGCAACCCATGGTGGATAGCTTGTGAAGGCCAAGAAACCTGCATCTAACTGTTTCTGCACCTCCTCTTTGATCTTAATGGCCATTTCTGGTTTAGTTCTTCCGAGCTTCTGTTTGACGGGGGAGCAACCTTCTTTGAGAGGCAACCTGTGCATAACAATATCTGTATCCAACCCCGACATATCTTGATAGGACCAGGCAAAGATATCAACATATTCACGTAACAACTCAATCATCTCTTTCTTCACATTCACTGCTAAGCTTGCCCCTATCCTGACTTCCTTTCTCGCATCCTCGGTGCCAAGGTTGATGACTTCCAGTGACTCTTGATGAGGCTGAATAGCTCTTTCCTCCTGTTTCAATAATCTGGCCAGTTCTTCGGTGTAACACCCCAAAATTTGCCTTCTTGTTTTTAGCTAACTGGCTTATGTTTCTTTACATTTCTTGCATTAGCATTTGTGCATAGCATTGGTTCTTAGCATAGGATCAAGGTACTTGGTTCATCTCAAAGGAGTCTCAAGCCTCAAGGTGGTTTTTTGGAGGTCATCATATCTTCATAAGATCAAGAATGGCAAAGGATTTCAAGTGAATCTTTCTCTCCTAATCAGGGGGACCAAATTAGGGTTTTTGGGTTCAAAGGACTTTGTGGATTCAAGCATGCTCTCATGGGTTCCATGTGCTCAGAAACACTCATAGAGGAAGGCTTGTCTAGTGGTTCATTGTGGAAGATGTTCAGTGGATAAGTTGCTTGTGAAGTAAGCAAAAGTCAACTATAAGGAGGAAAGTCAACCGTGGGATTTTGAGGTCCTCTTCATGATTTTTAAGGTCTTATGCCCTCATATGGTCCTCAAATGTCAAGATTCATGTCATTCATCAAGAATAAAGAGTTTGTGCAAAAGTTACTAAATATGGAAATGACCTATAATTTGAAACTTTCCATTTTTGGCAGTTTTTTCCACCACATTCAACTTGAATTTTCATCATCAAAGAAGCTTCAAATGAATTTTCCTCAAACATGAAAGTTGAAGGTCTTTCTCTCCCATTTCCAAAAAGTACTAGATTGTCTCCATATCATTTGTGGTTCTCAAGTTATGATCAAGAGAAGGCAAGGTGTTTTTAAGGTTTTCACATGTATTCATTTTTTCCACCTTTGGCATTTTGGTTCAAAATGACTTGTAATTGATTCTATTGCTTCAAGTCACATTGCCATATTCAAGTACACTTCATGAGGACCACTTTTGACCTTTGAATCAATTCATTTCATGCCATATACCTCACTTATTTCGCATAATGGAAATTGGCAAGATGGATTGAATCTCACAAACCAATCAACCACAAGGCCCAATTTCAATTCCATTGTGATCAACAAGTAAAATGGAAATGAATCATGCTTATTCCATGACCTTGGCACGTGTGGATTAGTGTGTGCATCGCAACTTGCATTTTTGCAAATTACCTTGGATAGCTTTAATCAAGGGATTAACTAAACCCTAATCATGATCAGAGGTCTAACCAAGTGTATATAAGAAGGATCACACGCTCATTCACTCCTCATGCACTCTCATTTGCTCAGAATTCCAATTTTTGCTCTCACTCTTTCTCTCTTCGAAACTCACTCTCCTTGGAGTTTCTTGGAGATTTTATTTCACATTCTTGATCAGTGAAGTAAATAGAGCAAGAATCAACCGTTGATTGAAGCTGAGAGTGAGTTTTTCATCAGATTCAGTTTTGGAAGGTTCAAGTTCAAACCTCAAGATCTAGCATGATTCCAAGCTCTAATTGCATTTATTTTGCAATTAGAGGTTCTAAGGAGTAGATCTGCAGCTTCCAGAGGGTTTTCTTGGTGTATTTTAAGCTCTGCAATTCTCAGGTTAGTGTGAAATTCATCATCATGTAACTTGATTTTATGGTGTGCATTGTGTTCCCCATGAGTTGCTGATCATGCTGATGTGTTTAGATGTGATTTTGGACGTGTATCATGGCTGTATTGTAGATCTAAAGTTTTTAGATCTAAACTTTATCTCTTCGATTTGCTTTGTGTGTTGATGATCTATTGAAACTAATTGCATATTCATGATCCTTGTGAAATTTTGAGTGGAATGGTGTGCTTGTTTGCAATTTCTGGGAAATTTTGAGTTTGTGCTCGCCGGAGAAGGTGACCGGAGCTAGGGTTCCGGCACCTGGTTATTTTTCAGGTCACCTGAGTTTCAGAGGAAGGAGATGAAATCTGGACCGTTGGTGGTCCAGATCTGATGGTCCATGCGCAGCCACGTCATTTAAAATCCTTTCTTATTTTGTTGATTGCGTGTTTTTATTCCATGTTTGTTATCATGCACACTCAGATCTGGACCACACATCATGATTACTTGCTTGTTTTGTTGAATGATTCTCTCACGTTGGATTAATCTGATGGTTGTTGATGTGCCAACACATTAAAATATCATGTGCCTCCCACGTGTTTTTATTTTTAATTTCTAATGATTGGATGTGCGCGCGTGTGTTGTTGCTATCATGTACCTTTTAATCCTGGCCTTTCATCTTGATTACCTTGGTTTTGGTTGACTGATTGTGGAGTGTTGAATTGATCTGATGGCGTGTGTGAGTCAATCATGTTGACTGGGTCCTTGCTTTTTTTGTTTGGTATGCGCTGAATATTTGAATGGACTGGGCTTGCTTTTCCCACCCCTCCTTGAGTCCATTTTACTTTTTCAACGTGTATTCTCTGCTTGTTGCACCCCCTGGCTGTTTTATTTTCTTTTTATTTTCATTTAATTGTTTCATTTTGCTTTTTAATTTTTAAAATTAGTTTTATGCATTTAAAAATTATAAAAAAAATCATGAAGCATCCTTGGAATTTTATAAAATTTTGAAAAATTTTATTTTCCATTTTTATTTTATTTTGTGCCTCTGAATTAATTGTTTGATTAATTTTCTTTGTGAATTGCTTCAATTGTGCACACCTTGCCTTGTTGATTTTTGTTCTCATCATTGGTGCATGATTTACATCCCATTCTTTTTGCATACTTCAGAAGACATCTTGAGGTTCTTAAAACCATTTTTGTTTTATTTTTAAAACTTTTTCATATTGCATTTTAGTCCCTCTCCTTTTCATATTGGTTCATGGTTCCTATGTGATCTTTGTCTAATTGTTTGAGGTACTTAAACTTTGAATTTTGGTGTGATCTTTTGACATGTTGTTAGTCTCTGACTTAGGTCATTGGGGTTTTAATTTCACAATTTTTGAATGTCATTTGACATATGTTTGATTATTTGTGCTTAAGTGAATTATGCATGATCATCTCTAGACATCTCTTAACCCTAATTGTTTTGCCATGCCTAATTGATTGAATTTCTTCTTGATTCTTTGCATGAGCATTTGATATGATGTCTACCCCTGGTTGAGGTCCCTTGTGACCAAAGTTTGCAATTTGTGGATCATGTTTGGATGTGCTTGAACTTTGATTTCCTTTTGTGGACTTTCTTTGGTGCATATATGTTCATGTTTTGATCTTCTCTTGCACATGAGAATTGTTGATGATGATATGATCTTGGTTCTGAATTATTTTCATTTTCATCTTGCTTTTCTTTTTTCATCTTGATATGAAGTTCATTGGTGCTTAATTGTGCATTTCATATAAGTATGCTTGCATTCTTTCATGATTACTTTTGCATGCTTACTTGAGATGTTTTGCATGATAATTGAGACTTGTTTATTGGTGTGAGTTAGATATACTTGATATGATGTGCTTTCTGCCCTATCTTGTTTCTTATCTCATCCTTCTCTTTCTCATTTCTTCTCTTTCACTCTCTTCCTCCCATGAATCTCAAGACTTGTTTAAGTCTTGGATTCTCTCCCTTTAGAGCTACCTAGTCCAACTTAATTTTTGATTAAGCTTGGAGTAGGATTAGCATTAGGTTTTAGGTAGAATTATCCCTCCTAAGCCTCACTAACCATAGGTCACCCATGCATGATAACATTAGGACTCTTAGTTTCCCTTTAGAGTTTCCTTTGGGTCTTCTCTCTTCTCATCTCAAAACTTCTCGAAAACACTTAATAAAGATAAAGTGTATTGCGCACGAGCCTTAAGCGTGGGGAATGAGAAATAAGGGGATTCCTCTCATTTTTCTAGAGTGCTTAGCAGGCGTCCTGTCTTGGGACGATTCGTTAAGTATTCGTCCCTGTGCCCTAGACTTTGGTGCAATGCAAGTTACGAACTAACTTAGAAAACACTTCTGTCTAAAAAAACACAAAACAAATTCAAATCTTTTTATCCTTTGGGATTGTTGGGTTTCAAACTTCATTTTCAGAAAAGAGCTCGTCGCTCACGTAAACAACACTTACCCATCCGTGGTCATACCCACGAACTACATTAGCTCTGATTCCTCTCTCTCGTCCGATTGAGGATATGTAGGCACAAGACAACGATTGTCTTGGCGAGCAACCTTCCCCCACAATTCCCGTCCGAACTACGTTGACTCTGACTTTCCCATTGCACTGAGGGAGTACGTAGACCTAGGGCATCGAACATGTCCTACCGAGTCCGTCTTAGTCACCCCCATCCCCGTTTTCTTTTATTCAGCCATAGATAGTAGGACAGCTCACTCTCCGTTTAGACAACAAGCATGGATCCCATCGAGTACGATGGATGCGTGGGGTGCTAACACCTTCCCCTCGCATAACCGACTCCCGAACCCGGACTATGGTTGCGATGACCATGTCTTTCCCCCTTTCTCTTCAGGTTTATGCAGTGTTTCCTTTCCCTCTCTCGGGATAAATACACATTGCTGGCGACTCTGTGTTTTCCGCGCCACTCTCGCGTTTGTACCGTTGGATGCGAATCTTTCGGGAGCGACATTCGGGAAGTTCACAATCTTCCTCATCCCCCTCTTCGGCTTGGAAAATTGGATTATCAAAGTCATATCGAGCCATAGCAGAACCGTTATCAACAGAATCCGGAGAATTATTTCTGCATGAATGATGGTTCATGCTTTATTTTAGAAAGAGCTTTTTTGAAAAGAAAGAAAACAAACCATGAAGAAAGAAAACATTGCCATTTTTATTTGAAATAAAATGAAAAGTGTAAAATGAAAGATAGGGATCACAATTTTTGAACACAAAAAACGTCATTTATTGATGATAAACTTGCATATGAAACAAACATGGCCCTACAATGAAATCACTAGGCCTTGGGCAGAGCCTAGGATTTTACATGCATCATGAAAAAAAACAAAGAAAATTACTCTTTCTGCAGAGTGACTTGGATGAGGTCTTCAGAGAACCAGTTGTTCAGCTTCTGCCCTGGGACACATGGGCGCACCCAATCGTCCACGTCATAGTCGTTGTCCCCCTCGTCTTCAGCTGTAGCAAATACTTGACCAGGGTTAATGATCCCCCAACTAGAGAAAAAGATAGGCCCTTGGCGCTCTTGGCCTTCTGGAAGAGAAGTTCGAGGAGGCTGATAACCAATTCCGCACTTGTCTTCCTTGAAAGGCAACTCAATCAACTGACCCCAACCTTCAGCATGGTCTGACCGTACCACTTCAAGAGCCTGCCTGTAAGAAACCATGGAAGTACCTGCTCTTGTTTCACCAGAAGGAGGGTCATTCTCAATATTCACTGTTTCGAATGCCTGACAAAGAGTTTCATGAATCTCGCCGTCCATTTCCACATATTTGAACGATGACAGATGGCTGACAAATATATCCTCCTCTCCGCATACTGTGACAACCTGACCATCCACGACAAACTTTATCTTCTGATGGAGTGTTGACGAAACGGCCCCTGCAGCATGTATCCAGGGGCGCCCTAGCAAGCAGCTATAGGATGGCTGGATATCCATCACATAGAAAACCGCATTAAACACCTGGGGTCCAATCTTCACAGGCAACTCTACCTCCCCGAAAACTGATCTTTTGGAGCCGTCAAAAGCGTACACAACTAAATCACACGGTCAGAGCACAACCCCTTCCACATCCAACTTTTCCAAAGCTTTCTTCGGCAGTACATTCAAAGACGAGCCCGTATCTACTAACACATGGGACAAGACTGCACCTTTGCACTCCATGGAGATGTGGAGAGATTTGTTATGATTTCTTCCCTCCGGCGTTAGATCAAAATCAGTAAACCCCAATCCGTTGCTGGCATTGACATGGGTAATAACACCCTCGAGCTAGTTCACCGATATCTCTTGTGGAACATACGCCATATTTAAAATCTTCAGCAAAGCATTACGACGTGCCTCGGAACATAACAGTAGTGACAAGATAGAAATCTTGGAGGGACCCAATGCTGAGGGACTCACATAGGATGACCTTATTTTTCAGGGGAATCAGTTGAGGCCTCCTCGATTGATGATGATGCCAAACCAGAAATGGTGAATATAACATCATTTCTCGACCTGAGAGCCCGTGATATTGAGGATCCTCGGTTTTCTAGAACCCACATGTGAGAGGGGATGGGTGTTTGCAGGTCTGCAGGAAACTGAAACCTTCAACCTACCCGGTTTTCTGGATTTCTTATCAGTGTTTGATTATTTGGTTTTCTGGTTATCTTAGTGGTTTGATGTTCTGGAATTCTGGTTTTCTGGGTTGTGGTTTTTATCCAATCATCAGCACAACAGTTGTTCAAAACTTATGGATACCTTGATCCCATGTCCGTTGCATATGCATCATCATTCTTGCATACATGTTCAAGTATTTCCAAGGATATCATTGTTGAGACTCACTGTTGAGCCTTTCCATTTATTCCTTGTGGTTCTTCTGAAAAGTCTTGAATTAAAACATAATGATTCCTTGGAAATATTTGAACATGGCATTTGCATTGCAGTTCCATACTCATGTGCATAGCAGGTGTTCAAGGCTGGTTATTCTTGTTCTGATCTGGTTTTCTTCAGAATTGTAGACTTAACTCCTCGGGCCATTCAAGAGTTGATCATGGAGCAAATTCAAGCTGAGTTGAGGGAAATGCGAGGCCAGATGGGGCAGTTTATGGGAGACATGCAATCTTTGATCCAAGACCAGAAAGTGATAAGAGAGGAAGTCAATCAGATGAAGACTCAGATGGGTTTGGTCATGGAAATTTTGAAAACAGTGTTAAAGAAGGAAAACAGTCATGTGCTCGCTTCCGCAACAGAAGTCCTTAATACTCCCATCTCTTTGGGGTCTTCGCTAGATCATGGATTGCCTCGTGAATCCCCTCCACAACCCAAGGTTCCAGAACTTTCCCAACAGCAGCCAGGTCTTGTCTCCCAAGAGAAGCCTAAGAACAAAAAGTGTGCACAGAGACCAATGCAGTCTGAAAGAGTTTTTCATCCGCTCCCTATGCCAAATTCTCAGCTATTGCAGCATCTCCTTAAGTTGCAACTGGTACAGAAAAGGAATTTGGCTCCTCTTACTGGTAATCCCCTACCAGGCTACAATGCAAGAGCCCATTGTGATTTCCATTCTGGGGCACCAGGGCATACTGTGGAGAAATGTAGGGCCTTTCAGCACCAAGTCCAGGATTTGATTGATGCAGGGGCAATTGAATTCACGTCGGGCGGCGTGAGCATACAAGGTAATTTTACCCCAATTGTTGCAAAGGAAGTAGAGACTCCTCCCCTCTTTGCAGGTTCCACCTCATGTCAACGACTTTCTCCACAACCTTTTGCTGCAGAAGCTCTACGAAAGCAACCTTTGTTTGTGCCTCAGCCAAATGTGGAAAGGAAAGTGCAAGCGCAGGTGAGGCGCCCAAATTAGCATCGACAGCAGAATTATCAGAAGCAGGGGCAACCGAGACCAAGAAGGCCCGAGAGGATGTTTGATCCTATTCCTATCCCTTATAGTCAGTTGTTTGCTCGCTTTCTCAAGAGCTCACTGATCCAGTTGAGGAATGTCGTGCCCGTGCCATACCCTATCCCTCCTGACTTTGACATGAACGCTAGTTGTGAGTTCCATTCGAGAACGTTTGGGCACACAATTGACGACTGTAAGGCGTTCCAACACAAGGTGCAAGACTTGATCGACTCAAAGGTCATCACGCTAGATGGTACCCCTTTGGATTGAAGCTTCTTTGTTAGAGTAAGCACCAGATTGCAAGAGCGCCATCTGAAGCAATAAGTCCAGACGGGGTCAAGTCTCCTCAACAATGGCAATCATTAGTTTCTTTATTGGATTTTCATATGTAGCTTTCATTTGTTTGTTTAAACATTGCTTGCATGTAAGAACTCGTTTGTTTCTGAATGACAATCATAATGCAATGAGTATGTTTTTCTTGAAGAATTCCATTCGTGTTCACTCATTTTAAATGCTTGTATGCACTGCAATACTATCTTTCTTGCCTAGACTCTTGGAGGGAGGATGACGAAATAAGAACGCAGATTTCTAATGGTACGCTTTTGGATAAAACCCTGTTAAGG
The DNA here is from genome assembly GCA_022829125.1 of Lathyrus tuberosus. Lineage (NCBI taxonomy): Eukaryota > Viridiplantae > Streptophyta > Magnoliopsida > Fabales > Fabaceae > Lathyrus > Lathyrus tuberosus. The sequence goes on along the minus strand of JALAZF010000176.1, from coordinate 9,823,470 downwards.
ATGTACAGGCATTGTTTCTAATTCACAAACACTGGAGAGATAAGGAGATAGACCTTTGTCAACCCCTTTGAGCCTAGTAGTAGGAGTTCTTTCTGAAAACGAAAAACCCTCAATTTTAACCCTAGGGCAGGGTAGGAATCAGTTAGTTTGACCAAGTGTTCAACTTTTAGAAGGAGTGTATATCTGAGGATCCATTACCTTCCATTCAACTATCAAGAGGTTAAGAGGTGTAGAATCACAATGGTTACTCCTCACCAACCGAAGAGTGAAACGGTCACAGCCCTTTCAAACAAGTCAGGCAAAACGGTGTCACACGACTTGTTAAAAAAAAAGATAAAAAAGAGAAAAAGAAAAAGCCTGCTAAGTCGAAAAACTTGAAAGCAAGTGACTTAGGAAAAAGTTAAGGCATCCCACTGGACTTCAAAATTAAAAACTCAAAAGAGTCAGTCCAGGCAAAAATTAGGGAACAAAAAGCAAAAGAATGAGAAAGCGAAAAGCCAAAAGGATTACAAAGAAAATCCTCGATAAGAACAAAGTCGTGTGACTATAGACACAAAAGACAAAAAGGGGCGACTGTTAGTCCAAAACCTCATCAGGTGTCGAATCACCAGTTCCATGGATTCCCTAGAAATCGGGAAACCTTTTGAGAGACGAGCGCTTGTGTCAAATTAGCTGAACATAGAACTGGAGAATATCATGAAGAGTGGGTGGGTACCAATAAACTTTGAGCCATAAATCCTTTTTTCTCAAACCGCGAACCAGGCCACGCTATAACCCTTAAAAGTCCTAATTGAAACAGGGTTTAATCTGAAGGCGTACTTCAACGAGATAGCGTTCCTGACTCCCATGAGTTGTGCTAATAAGATTTTTGTTGGTGTTGCATGTGCGTATTGCCTTCCTTTCAAAAATAAGTGTCGTAACTCGGTTGTGTGACATATTTTCAATAAGGACTTCAAGATTAACATATGTGTTTCATTTGAATAATCATTCTCAGAATAAATATTTTCTGCTTGCATACATTTGTTTGACATCAAAGAAGCTTACACGATGAACATCAGTCGAGAAGCTTAAACTGGCCAAGTTGAGGTGCCTGAGACTCCAGAGGACATGTTGCTGAAAGATTATGTGGGAAAAAGGCGTTCCCAGTCATTTGTGTTGAGATGTAACCAATCTGGGACAATCACACCAGGAAATCTCTTCAAAATGTAGCCAAGCTGGGGCATTCAAGTTGAGAAGGTCTTTTCAGAATACAATCAACCATGGGGGATTCATGTTGAGAAAATTTCTTCGAACTGGGGCAATTATGTCGAGATCCGATAAATCTTTCCACAAGCGTGTAAACTGGGGCAATCACGTCGAGATTCGGTAAATCTCTCGAAGACTAGTCGGTCAGAGACAAATGTACTGCAAGGCTTGTACTGGGGCAGGTCACTTCAAGGGCGCGAGAAGTTTTTCCCTTCAGAACACAGTCAATCAATAACACCTCTGCAAGGTTCAGAATACTATGGCAGAACATTTTAGGTCATTACGAACCCTCTCGAGGTGGTTTACTTCATGAATCATGAAGTATGTGACAGTTATGTCCAGACCGAATACATCTCTAAGAGTTTGAAAACCCTAGGGCATTGTTGAACGCCAGGTTTTCTGTAAAATCCTCTTAAGATGATTGCTTCAAGTAGACCCTGTGGTCTGGGGCAAGGTGGAGAGTTAAAGGAACTGTGTTTCGCTCTTGACAATCAATATGCAGAAACTTGAAGCACTGAGTTGTTCCCAGAATGGGACTTGTGGAGTCTTTTCCGTCCAGCAAAGAGCCAGAGGGTATCTTTTTCTAGCAAGGTGTGGGAATTGTTATTCTTCCTCAAGCAGAGAATTGTCCTATGTTCGAAAAGGGCTTTTATGAAGGTTTCTTATCTCTAGCAGTACAGATGGAATCCTCACTCTCAGCAAGGTAAGACGATAGAATATCGTCAGGAAGACGATGAGGAGTCAGAGTATTCTCTTCCTCAATGGTCAGATCTAGTCATCTCAAGTAAGTCAAAGTCCAATCTTCATTGGTACCTCCCCAGTAGAGCTGCTCTCTTCAACTTTGAAGTCTGATCATCCTTAGCAGTTTGCTGCTCTCCCCAGTCAGAGTATCGAGGATCGTCTTCCTCAACAGAGGATAAAGGTGCACATATCCCCAAGCGGAGTCGTTGAGGATCGTCCCCCTCAGCAGGATATAAGAGGTTTTCCCCCAGCCAGAGTTGTGATTTTGCTCATCTTTCCTCAGCCGGTAGCCAGGAATTGTCATTTCTGCAGCCTCTCCAGCAAGAGATTGATGGAACATCTTCTTTGATCAAAGATGGTGTTTCCCCACATAATATGGGGCAGTCGTTTTTTCCTCAGCTAGTCAGGAAACATTTGTTTATCCCCTAGCAGAGTGGATGTGGACAACTACTTTCTAAGCAGATGATGATCAGTACTCTTCAGCAGGATAAAGGTGCTCATATCCCCAAGCAGAGTTTGTTGGCGATTAGTATCCCTAGCAGGTTTTGAATCCAGGTTCTGAAACATTTGGTCATCCCCGACGGAGGAATTTCCATCTTCAGTTTTCAGTTCCTCCTCGATAGAGTGGGTGTTCTCTCGGAGATTCGTCCATCTCCAGCAGAATTGGTGATTGTGATCTTCCCTAGCAGGGTGAAGTTTTCCACAACATAATTTCTTTGGTTTGATGACAATGTAGTTTGTCGTCCTCGGTGGAGATGCTTCTGTTCTCAGTGTTTATTTCGCTGGGACGGTCTTTTTGCATTGCATAAGCATTTTTTGCATGGCATCCTCCTAAATGCGTAGCATTTCCACTTCGTGTGGAGCATTACGGAAAAATTCAAACATATGCATCCGAAGCATAAGCCAGGTTTGAGTTTTCCTTCGTCAGGAAAAAACCGGATTTCAGGAAAATATCATTCGACTTTACTCCACAAGTGTTGGGTTTAGTCATTCAAAGCAATATTTGACATTCCCCCGCAGAGTTGTTTTCCAGGATCGTTAATCCATGATTTCATTTTTACCCCTTCGTCCAGGTGGTCCTTTGGTTTATCCCCTCAAGGTTTTTACCGTCAGACACTCGTCCGTGTTTCCTTCGGCACCTGTCCATGTTTGAACCTTTTTGTTTCAATACCCGTCCGTATTGACATTTGGCACCCATCCGTGTTCTTTCAGCACCCGTCCGTATTGACATTTGGCACCCGTCCGTGTTCTTTCAGCACCCGTCCGTGTTTGAACTTTTATTTCAATACCCGTCCGTATTGACATTTGGCACCCGTCCGTGTTCTTTTAGCACCCGTCCGTGTTTAAACTTTTATTTCAATACCCGTCCGTATTGACATTTGACACCCGTCCGTGTTCTTTCAGCACCCGTCCGTGTTTGAACTTTTGTTTCAATACCCGTCCGTGTTGACATTTGGCACCCGTCTGTGTCCTTTCAGCACCCGTCTGTGTGTGAACTTTTGTTTCAATACCCGTCCGTATTGACCTTTGACACCCGTCCGTGTTCTTTCAGCACCTGTCCGTGTTTGAACTTTTATTTCAATACTCGTCCGTATTGACATTTGGCACCCGTCCGTGTTCTTTCGGCACCAGTCCGTGTGTGAACTTTTGTTTCAATACCCGTCCGTATTGACATTTGGCACCCGTCCGTGTTCTTTCAGCACCCGTCCGTGTTTGAAGTTTTATTTCAATACCCGTCCGTATTGACATTTGGCACCCGTCCGTGTTCTTTCAGCACCCGTCCGTGTTTGAACTTTTATTTCAATACCCGTCCGTATTGACATTTGGCACCCGTCCGTGTTCTTTTAGCACCCGTCCGTGTTTGAACTATTATTTCAATACCCATCCGTATTAACATTTGACACCCGTCCGTGTTCTTTCGGCACCCGTCCGTGTGTGAACTTTTGTTTCAATACCCGTCCGTATTGACATTTGGCACCCGTCCGTGTTCTTTCAGCACCCGTCCGTGTTTGAACTTTTATTTCAATACCCGTCCGTATTGACATTTGACACCCATCCGTGTTCTTTCGGCACCCGTCCGTGTGTGAACTTTTGTCTCAATACCCGTCCGTATTGACATTTGGCACCCGTCCGTGTTCTTTCAACACCCGTCCGTGTTTGAACTTTTATTTCAATACCCGTCCGTATTGACATTTGGCACCCGTCCATGTTTGAACTTTTATTTCAATACCCGTCCGTATTGACATTTGACACCCGTCTGTGTTCTTTCGGCACCCGTCCGTGTGTGAACTTTTGTTTCAATACCCGTCCGTATTGACATTTGGCACCCGTCCGTGTTCTTTCAGCACCCGTCCGTGTTAGAACTTTTGTTTCAATACCCGTCCGTGTTGACATTTGGCACCTATCCGTGTTCTTTCGGCACCCGTCCGTGTTTGAACTTTTATTTCAATACCCGTCCGTATAGACATTTGACACCCGTCCATGTTCTTTCGGCACCTGTCCGTGTGTGAACTTTTGTTTCAATACCCATCCGTATTGACCTTTGGCACCCGTCCGTGTTCTTTCAGCACCCGTCCGTGTTTGAACTTTTATTTGAATACCCGTCCGTATTGACATTTGGCACCCGTCCGTGTCCTTTCATCACCCGTTCGTGTTTGAACTTTTATTTCAATACCTGTCCGTATTGACATTTGGCACCCGTCCGTGTTCTTTCAGCACCCGTCCATGTTTGAACTTTTGTTTCAATACCCGTCCGTATTGACATTTGGTACCCGTCCGTGTTCTTTCAACACCCGTCCGTGTTTGAACTTTTATTTCAATATCCGTCCGTATTGACATTTGGCACCCGTCCATGGTCTTTCAGCACCCGTCAGTGTTTGAACTTTTATTTCAATACCCGTCCGTATTGACATTTGACACCCGTCTGTGTTCTTTCGGCACCCGTCCATGTGTGAACTTTTGTTTCAATACCCGTCCGTATTGACATTTGGCACCCGTCCGTGTTCTTTCAGCACCCGTTCGTGTTAGAACTTTTGTTTCAATACCCGTCCGTGTTCTTTCGGCACCCGTCCGTGTGTGAACTTTTGTTTCAATACCCGTCCGTATTGACATTTGGCACCCGTCCGTGTTCTTTCAGCACCCGTCCGTGTGTGAACTTTTGTTTCAATACCCGTCCGTATTGACCTTTGACACCCGTCAGTGTTCTTTCAGCACCCGTCCGTGTTTGAACTTTTATTTCAATACCCGTCCGTATTGACATTTGGCACCCGTCCGTGTCCTTTCAGTACCCGTCCGTGTTTGAACTTTTATTTCAATACCCGTCCGTATTGACATTTGGCTTCCGTTCGTGTTCTTTCAGCACCCGTCCGTGTTTGAACTTTTATTTCAATACACGTCCGTATTGACATTTGGCACCCATCCGTGTCCTTTCAGCACCCGTCCGTGTTTGAACTTTTATTTCAATACTCGTCCGTATTGACATTTGGCACCCGTTCGTGTTCTTTTAGCACCCGCCCGTGTTTGAACTTTTATTTCAATACCCGTCCGTATTGACATTTGGCACCCGTCCGTGTTCTTTCAGCACCCGTCCGTGTGTGAACTTTTGTTTCAATACCCGTCTGTATTGAACCCTTTTACACCCGTCCGTGTGTCTTTTCGATACCCGTCCATATCTGATATCTTTGATTCCTTGACACCCGTCCGTGTTTATCCCCAGCATAGCTAACAATCGTCCGTGTTATGACAGTGCATCATTTATTGCTTGTTCCCCAGTTGAGTCGTTCCTCCTTTGAGGATTGCAAATTTCAGGTTTCTTTTGGTATTCAATCTCCGTGAATCCTTTGAACGCATGACAGTCATTGCTATCATACCTTCAGGACCAAGTTGATTGAATAGGAGCAGCTGTAACATCCCAAAATTTGCCTTCTTGTTTTTAGCTAACTGGCTTATGTTTCTTTGCATTTCTTGCATTAGCATTTGTGCATAGCATTGGTTCTTAGCATGGGATCAAGGTACTTGGTTCATCTCAAAGGAGTCTCAAGCCTCAAGGTGTTTTTGTGGAGGTCATCATATCTTCATAAGATCAAGAATGGCAAAGGATTTCAAGTGAATCTTTCTCTCCTAATCAGGTGGACCAAATTAGGGTTTTTGGGTTCAAAGGACTTCTTGAAGGACTTTGTGGATTCAAGCATGCTCTCATGGGTTCCATGTGCTCACAAACACTCATAGAGGAAGGCTTGTTTAGTGGTTCATTGTGGAAGATGTTCAGTGGATCAGTTGCTTGTGAAGTAAGCAAAAGTCAACTGTAAGGAGGAAAGTCAACCATGGGATTTTGAGGTCCTCTTCATGATTTTTAAGGTCTTATGCCCTCATATGGTCCTCAAATGTCAAGATTCATGTCATTCATCAAGAATAAAGAGTTTGTGCAAAAGTTACTAAATATGGAAATGACCTATAATTTGAAACTTTCCATTTTTTGCAGTTTTTCCATCACATTCAACTTGACTTTTCATCATCAAAGAAGCTTCAAATGAATTTTCCTCAAACATGAAAGTTGAAGGTATTTCTCTCCCATTTCCAAAAAGTACTAGATTGTCTCCATATCATTTGTGGTTCTCAAGTTATGATCAAGAGAAGGCAAGGTGTTTTTAAGGTTTTCACATGTATTCATTTTTTCCACCTTTGGCATTTTGCTTCAAAATGACTTGTAATTGATTCTATTGCTTCAAGTCACATTGCCATATTCAAGTACACTTCATGAGGACCACTTTTGACCTTTGAATCAATTCATTTCATGCCATATACCTCACTTATTTCGCATAATGCAAATTGGCAAGATGGATTGAATCTCACAAACCAATCAACCACAAGGCCCAATTTCAATTCCATTGTGATCAGCAAGTAAAATGGAAATGAATCATGCTTATTCCATGACCTTGGCACGTGTGGATTAGTGTGTGCATCACAACTTGCATTTTTGCAAATCACCTTGGATAGCTTTAATTAAGGGATTAACTAAACCCTAATCATGATCAGAGGTCTAACCAAGTGTATATAAGAAGGATCACACGCTCATTCACTCCTCATGCACTCTCATTTGCTCAGAATTCCAATTTTTGCTCTCACTCTTTCTCTCTTCGAAACTCACTCTCCTTGGAGTTTCTTGGAGATTTTATTTCACATTCTTGATCAGTGAAGTAAATAGAGCAAGAATCAACCGTTGATTGAAGCTGAGAGTGAGTTTTTCATCAGATTTAGTTTTGGAAGGTTCAAGTTCAAACCTCAAGATCTAGCACGATTCCAAGCTCTAATTGCATTTATTTTGCAATTAGAGGTTCTAAGGAGTATATCTGCAGCTTCTAGAGGGTTTTCTTGGTGTATTTTAAGCTCTGCAATTCTCAGGTTAGTGTGAAATTCATCATCATGTAACTTGATTTTATGGTGTGAATTATGTTCCTCATGAGTTTCTGATCATGCTGATGTGTTTAGATGTGATTTTGGACGTGTATCATGGTTGTATTATAGATCTAAAGTTTTTAGATCTAAACTTTATCTTTTCGATTTGCTTTGTGTGTTGATGATCTGTTGAAACTAATTGCATATTCATGATCCTTGTGAAATTCTGAGTGGAATGGTGTGCTTGTTTGCAATTTCTGGGAAATTTTGAGTTTGTGCTCGCCGGAGAAGGTGACCGGAGCTAGGGTTCCGACACCTGGTTATTTTTCAGGTCACCTGAGTTTCAGAGGAAGGAGATGAAATCTGGACCGTTGGTGGTCCAGATCTGATGGTCCATGCGCAGCCACGTCATTTAAAATCCTTTCTTATTTTGTTAATTGCGTGTTTTTATTCCATGTTTGTTATCATGCACACTCAGATCTGGACCACACATCATGATTACTTGCTTGTTTTGTTGAATGATTCTCTCACGTTGGATTAATCTGAAGGTTGTTGATGTGCCAACACATTAAAATATCATGTGCCTCCCACGTGTTTTTATTTTTAATTTCTGATGATTGGATGTGCGCGCGTGTGTTGTTGCTATCATGTACCTTTTAATCCCGGCCTTTCATCTTGATTACCGTGGTTTTGGTTGACTGATTATGGAGTGTTGGATTGATCTGATGGCATGTGTGAGTCAATCATGTTGACTGGGTCCTTGCTTTTTTTGTTTGGTATGCGCTGAATATTTGAATGGACTGGGCTTGCTTTTCCCACCCCTCCTTGAGTCCATTTTACTTTTTCAACGTGTATTCTCTGCTTGTTGCACCCCCTGGCTGTTTTATTTTCATTTTATTTTCATTTAATTGTTTTATTTTGCTTTTTAATTTTTAAAATTAGTTTTATGCATTTAAAAATTATAAAAAAATCATGAATCATCCTTGGAATTTTATAAAATTTTGGAAAATTTTATTTTCCATTTTTATTTTATTTTGTGCCTCTGAATTAATTGTTTGATTAATTTTCTTTGTGAATTGCTTCAATTGTGCACACCTTGCCTTGTTGATTTTTGTTCTCATCATTGGTGCATGATTTGCATCCCATTCTTTTTGCATACTGCATAAGACATCTTGAGGTTCTTAAAAAAAATTTTGTTTCATTTTTAAAACTTTTTCATATTGCATTTTAGTCACTCTCCTTTGCATATTGGTTCATGGTTCCTATGTGATTATTGCCTAATTGTTTGAGGTACTTAAAATTTGAATTTTGGTGTGATCTTTTGATATGTTGTTAGTCTATGACTTAGGTCATTTGGGTTTTAATTTCACAATTTTTGAATGTCATTTGACATATGTTCGATTATTTGTGCTTAAGTGAATTATGCATGATCATCTATTGACATCTCTTAACCCTAATTGTTTTGCCATGCCTAATTGATTGAATTTCTTCTTGATTCTTTGCATGAGCATTTGATATGATGTCTACCCCTGGTTGAGGTCCCTTGTGACCAAAGTTTGCAATTTGTGGATCATGTTTGGATGTGCTTGAACTTTGATTTCCTTTTGTGGACTTTCTTTGGTGCATATATGTTCATGTTTTGATCTTCTCTTGCACATGAGAATTGTTGATGATGATATGATCTTGGTTCTGAATTGTTTTCATTTTCATCTTGCTTTTCTTATTTCATCTTGATATGAAGTTCATTGGTGCTTAATTGTGCATTTCATATAAGTATGCTTGCATTCTTTCATGATTACTTTTGCATGCTTACTTGAGATGTTTTGCATGATAATTGAGACTTGTTTATTGGTGTGAGTTGGATATACTTGATATGATGTGTTTGCTGCCCTATCTTGTTTCTTTTCTCATCCTTCTCTTTCTCATTTCTTCTCTTTCACTCTCTTCCTCCCATGAATCTCAAGACTTGTTTAAGTCTTGGATTCTCTCCCTTTAGAGCTACCTAGTCCAACTTAATTTTTGATTAAGCTTGGAGTAGGATTAGCATTAGGTTTTAGGTAGAATTTTCCCTCCTAAGCCTCACTAACCATAGGTCACCCATGCATGATAACATTAGGACTCTTAGTTTCCCTTTAGAGTTTCCTTTGGGTCTTCTCTCTCTTCTCATCTCAAAACTTCTCGAAAACACTTAATAAAGATAAAGTGTATTACGCACGAGACTTAAGCGTGGGGAATGAGAAATGAGGGGCTTCCTCTCATATTTCTAGACTGCTTAGCGGGCGTCCTGTCTTTGGACGATTCGTTAAGTATTCGTCCCTGTGCCCTAGACTTTGGTGCAATGCAAGTTACGAACTAACTTAGAAAACACTTCTGTCTAAAAAACACAAAACAAATTCAAATCTTTTTATCCTTCGGGATTGTTGGGTTTCAAACTTCATTTTCAAAAAAGAGCTCGTCGCTCACGTAAAAAACACTTACCCATCCATGGTCGTACCCACGAACTACATTAGCTCTGATTCCTCTCTCTTGTCCGATTGAGGATATGTAGGCACAAGACAGCGATTGTCTTGGCGAGCAACCTTCCCCCACAGTTCCCGTCCGAACTACGTTGACTCTGACTTTCCCATTGCACTGAGGGAGTACGTAGGCCTAGGGCATCAAACATGTCCTACCGAGTCCGTCTTAGTCACCCCCATCCCCGTTTTCTTTTGTTCAGCCATAGATAGTAGGACAGCTCACCCTCCGTTTAGACAACAAGCGTGGATCCCATCGAGTACGATGGATGCGTGGGGTGCTAACACCTTCCCCTCGCATAACCGACTCCCGAACCCGGACTATGGTTGCGATGACCATGTCTTTCCCCATTTCTCTTCAGGTTTATGCAGTATTTCCTTTCCCTCTCTCGGGATAAATACACATTACTGGCGACTCTGTGTTTTCCGCGCCACTCTCGCGTTTGTACCGTTGGTTGTGAATCTTTCGGGAGCGACATTCGGGAAGTTCACAATCTTCCTCATCCCCCTCTTCGGCTTGGTAAATTGGATTATCAAAGTCATATCGAGCCATAGCAGAACCGTTATCAATAGAATCCGGAGAATTATTTCTGCATGAATGATGGTTCATGCTTTATTTTAGAAAGAGCTTTTTTGAAAAGAAAGAAAACAAACCATGAAGAAAGAAAACATTGCCATTTTTATTTGAAATAAAATGAAAAGTGTAAAATGAAAGATAGGGATCACAATTTTTGAACACAAAAAACGTCATTTATTGATGATAAACTTGCATATGAAACAAACATGGCCCTACAATGAAATCACTAGGCCTTGGGCAGAGCCTAGGATTTTACATGCATCATGAAAAAAAACAAAGAAAATTACTCTTTCTGCAGAGTGACTTGGATGAGGTCTTCAGAGAACCAGTTGTTCAGCTTATGCCCTGGGACACATGGGCGCACCCAATCGTCCACGTCATAGTCGCTGGCCCCCTCGTCTTCAGCTATAGCAAATACTTGACCAGGGTTAATGATCCCCCAACTAGAGAAAAAGATAGGTCCCTGGCGCTCTTGGCCTTCTGGAAGAGAAGTTCGAGGAGGCTGATAACCAATTCCGCTTTTGTCTTCCTTGAAAGGCAACTCAATCAACTGACCCCAACCTTCAGCATGGCCTGACCGTACCACTTCAAGAGCCTGCCTGTAAGAAACCATGGAAGTCCTAGCTCTTGCTTCACTAGAAGGAGGGTCATTCTCAATATTCACTGTTTCGAATGCCTGACAAAGAGTTTCATGAATCTCGCCGTCCATTTCCACATATTTGAACGATGACAGATGGCTGACAAATATATCCTCCTCTCCGCATACTGTGACAACCTGACCATCCACGACAAACTTTATCTTCTGATGGAGTGTTGATGAAACGGCCCTGCAGCATGTATCCAGGGGCGCCCTAGCAAGCAGCTATAGGCTGGCTGGATATCCATCACATAGAAAACCGTATTAAACACCTGGGGTCCAATCTTCACAGGAAACTCTACCTCCTCGAAAACTGATCTTTTGGATCCGTCAAAAGCGCACACAACTAAATCACACGGTCGGAGCACAACCCCTTCCACATCCAACTTTGCCAAAGCTTTCTTCGGCAGTACATTCAAAGACGAGCCCGTATCTACTAACACATGGGAGAAGACTGCACCTTTGCATTCCATGGAGATGTGGAGAGATTTGTTATGATTTCTTCCCTCCGGCGTTAGATCAAAATCAGTAAACCCCAATCCGTTGCTGGCATTGACATGGGTAATAACACCCTCGAGCTGGTTCACCGATATCTCTTGTGGAACATACGCCATATTTAAAATCTTCAGCAAAGCACTACGACGTGCCTCGGAACATAACAGTAGTGACAAGATAGAAATCTTGGAAGGAGTTTGATGCAGGCGATCCACTATTTTATAATCGCTCTTTCGAATAATCCTCATAAACTTTTCAACGTCTGTTTCAAAGGAATTCCCAGACTCTGCCCTCTGCACGGGCTCTTCATTTACTACCTGCTTGCCTTTAGCTTTCGTCAAAGCTTCGACATCATCGTTTCAGAGCGTCTGGGGAGCAAAGAGCCTTCCACTTCGGGTAAAACCACCCATTCCTCCTACATTCCCCACGCTTGAACCAGTTTCCTTGGGAACCTCCACTTCCTGTTTCTGCCATTGATAATAAACATCAGCTCCATAATGCCATGGGATCGCTTTTGTACTTTCGTATGGCATAGGACCTGGAATAGTTATAGTCACAGGGACCACCTGTTCAGGTGCAGGAATCTGTATAGGTGCAGGCACAGGAATATCTACTGGAGTAAAGTAGATAGTAACTATTGAGACCGTATCGTCCTTCATTCCCATCTGATCAAATAGTAAACGACCCTCATTCATCATCATCTGAAGGCACTTCCTCAATTCATCACAGCCGTTCACCGCAGTCAAGCATTCTGAACAATTTTCCAAACAACCAGGGAACACGTCTCCTTTCAACAAACGCCCTTTCACCAGTGCCAAAGGCCTCCTGACCTGATTAACATCTGTCACCAAGTTCAGGCCTCTGTCTTCTTCTATTGCATTGACCTTTGGTCCTCCATGCGGGGGCATGGGGTTTTGGATCACATTAGGATTAGGAGCGAAGTTGATAGCTTTCGACTCGACCAGGTCCTGAACTACGTGCTTAAAAGCTTTGCAGTTCTCTATATGGTGGTCGGGCGCACCCGAATGGAATTCACACTTCACATTTGCATCATAGCCATAAGGTAGCCTGCCTGTTGGTGGTGTCAGCATTCTCAACTGTACCAACTTTAAGCAGAGCAAATTCTGCAGCATCTGGGCATATGTCACAGGTAAAGTGTCAAAGTGGCGATCACTCATTCTCTGCCTCGGTTGGTATTGTCTTTGAGATTGTGGCTGAGATTCGGCAGCCGGAACCAGAATAGTTACAGCTGCAGCTTGATGGTACGAGCCCTGACGTCCTTTACCTTTGCCCCCCTGTCCGTAAGCAACACTAGTTTCACCTTCACGTTTCTTCGAGCCACTCCCGAAAAACCTCTTTGCATTGGAAGAGCCTGCCCCACTTCCATCTTGAATTTTCCCCGGTTTCAATAGATTTTCAATTCTCTCTCCAGCAATTACAATATCAGAGAACCCAGTGGACGAACATCCAGCCAAGCGCTCTACATATGAGCCCTGTAAAGTATTCATAAACATATAAGCCATTTCCCTCTCCATCAACGGGGATTGTACTCGGGCTGCTAGCTCGCGCCACCTCTGGGCGTACTGTTTGAAACCTTCCTTCGGATCCTGTGTCATATTCTGCAATTGGGTACGATTGAGGGCCATGTCAATGTTATACTGATACTGTTTCAAGAAAGCATCGCCCAAGTCCCTCTAGTTCCTGATATAAGCTCTTTCCAGCTTCATGTACCATTCCAATGAAGCTCCTGACAGGCTATCCTGAAAGAAGTACATCCACAACTTTTCATCATCAGAATATGAAGAAATCTTCCTGAAATACGCCTGAATGTGAGTCTTAGGACAGGTACTGCCATTATACTTGTCAAAGGTTGGAGGCTTAAACTTTGGAGGGATCCTCGCCCCTTGCACCAACCCCATGTCAGCAACGTTAATTCCAATAGAGTTTTGACATTCCATGGCTCTTACCTTCTCAACCAACTTTTCATACCTTCTGTCATTACCATCATTATGAGCCCCCTTGTCAGCATTCAGCACAGAGAACTGATCATCTTGATGGTCCTCTACATGCTGGTGATTAATATGGCCAACGCCACCAGGAACCCCGCTAGGAGGATCAACTGCCGCTCCGCCAGGAGGAATAACTGCCGCTCCGCCTGGAGGAATAATTGCCGCTCTACCAGGAGGAATAACTGCCGCTCCGCCAGGAGGATTAACATTGGGGATTTCCACTTCCAACCTTTGAACTGCAGTTCTCAAATCTTGCTGCCCCTGGGCTATGCCCTGCATGAGGTTCATGAACTGCTCCATACGAGTTCTCAGTTCAGTGAGTTATGTCTGCACTTGTTCCATGATCCTGGCTTGATTTTGTCGAGTCGCGTAGCGATGAATGTTGAAATCAGCTATCCTGCCTACAACCAAATAAAGGTTAGAAACTCCCTGGGACGAGTACTTGTTATGCAAAAATGATTATGATTATGCAAATGCAAATGCAAACATGTTTGTATATTCACAGGGCGATCCACCCCTTGATTCCAGTTTTAAAAACAAGATGGAACAAAACTTCTGCTCATATATTAGAGAAAATCACTATCAGAGATTACAACCCAAGATAACATAGTAAGTTTGAAGCAAGATGAACAAAGATCCCAGCCAACAATTCTGGTGGTGACCCATAATACAACAACGAAAGAGCCAACTACAGAGTATCACCCACTGCCTAAGCTAGAGCCTTCACCCCTAGGCCTCTTCACTTCAGCTCGTATCCTCAGCTCTTCCATGGTTGCTATGGCCTCATTCAGTCGTTCCTCAACTACATGTCTTTGGAACGTCCCTGATAAGATCTCCTCATCTTTCTTCCTGAGCTTCAACTTCAGACTCTCAATCTGCTCCAAATACTTATCCTCTTTCTGCTTGTTGGCTGCGATTGTTGTATTCCGACAAGCATTGAACTTGTGAATTCTTAGTGAAGCTTTGGCCAAGTCTTCCTTTTTTGACTTCAAAACCCTGCTAACACCTTTTAAGGCTTGTCCTACCTTCTGTCTAGCTGTGATTTCATCGGCCAACTCCTTTTCTTTCTCAGCGAGCAACTCTGTTTTCAACTTGGCAGTATGAACAGCTTCACCTCGCTCGTGTTTCAGCTAGTAGATTTCTTTGTGTAGCTCGCTGTTCTCCTCTCGAAGTTTCTCTTTTTCAGCCCATAATTTGTTATACTTCTCTATCTTCACTGTGGTTGGTGGCTCAATCAGCAGAGGGTACAAAGGCGGTTCTATTGGGAAAGGAAAAAGCTCATCTTCTGCCCTTTTCCGGACCCACTCTACATACGGAGAGAAAGCTTGGTTGTTAAACTTCCCAAAGAAAGTCTTTCCTCTCCTAAAAACTTGCTTCCAGGCGTTCACGACTTTCCTTACCATCTCTTGGTCTGCAGTGCCATTGAAAAACAAGGATTCTCTGATATCTTGTTCCTCAAGGGGAGTCTTTAATGCATACCCAAATTGTCTGATAGCAAGGGAAGGGTTATAATTAATTCCACCTTTCCTCCCTATTAAGGGTACATTTGGGAATCCTCCGCAGTTGAAAATGAGCTCAATCCCTAGCAAACTGTGATTAAACCAAACGATGTCGTCAGTAGTCAATCTCATCAACCTCTTAGACCACTTCATAGAATCCCTTGCCTCAACAAAAGCCCCAGCTTTAGGAAGATGACTAAAAAACCATGTAGATAGGAGCGGCGCGAAGCAACTTACAGTCCTTCCTCGACTCTTTTCGTTCTTGTAGTGGACTGAATGATACACGTTGTAGCGAGCGATTTTGGACGCGGTTCTTAAGCGCTGGTCGCTCTTTGCGGTTGAGTTTACTACTCGAGGGTAGGCCCAGATGATTTTTTCGTTTGAAATGGCGATCGCGCCGAGGTTTTCTTTTAACGCGAAGGGACTTATACAATAAGTGAGGCCCAAAATGTTTTGGTCAAAAGGGGATTGGGTCTTACACTCTATTAGAGGCCCAAGTGAGTTTTAAGAAAAGAAATGGGTCTTACTACTCGAGGGTAGGCCCAGGGTTATTTTGAAAAGGCGACGATCATGCCGTTTATTTGAAAATGTACAGAGGGACTTATACAACGAATGAGGCCCAACATGTTTTTTGTACAAGGGTGTTGGGTCTTACACTCTAATAGAGGCCCAAGTGTTTGACAATGATTTGTTTGAGTGAAAATCAAAGAAACCCTAATTTTATTCTTTAAAAGTAAACATTTAAAGAAAATCAATGAAAAATACCAAATAGGTTTGAATAAACCACTTGTGATTTTTGTTTAAGGTTTGAAAAATGAGATATAAATCACAAGAGATATTAAAACTCATTTGGTCTTGATTTTTCAAGATGAATATTCATTTTAAAATGTTTAAAAAACAAATAAAAGTGAATTTATTCACAAAAATACTAATTATATTAAATAAATAATATAAATTCAATTTTTTTGTGGAATAAAATATTTCAACATTTTTGTGATTTTTTTCAAAAAGAACCAATAAAAAATAATTAAAATTGAAAGAGTTATTAATTTTCCAATTAATTAATAAACCATGAAAATATTGGAAAAAATGGTAAAATGTGAAAAAACACAAAATGGCATGGGTGGGGTTTGAACCCAAGACGTCAAGGTTACAAGGTGCGCGTCTTACCACTCGGGTGGTGATACATCCATTGTTTGAAACAAAACAACAAATATACAAGGCATGACTTGGTTTTAGGCCTGGCCCAAGGTAAGTTTTGGCAAGTTTTGGCTCAGAAACGTGAAGGTCATAACTTTCTCAATTCTTAATGGTTTGAGACAAAATTTATATGCATCTGGACCAGAATTTCATAAGGAATCCAATGGTGGTGGTAGTTTTTTCAGATCACACTCCCTCCTCAAAACCCCATAGTGGTTTTGAAAATGACCTATAAATGCATTTTCTATGCTACAACTTGGTACAAGCATGGATTACACGATGAATTAGCTTAAACACAACATATACAACATGTATGAGATGTTTATGATCAATGGACTTCAAAGCATTGCATGTTTGAAAGATTCCAAGTTGTGAGACTTACCTCTTTTTTGAGATTTTGGAGCTTTTGTGCAATCTGTCAAACCTCTTGTTCCAGAAATGATTTGATGCTTTAGACACACTCAAATGATCCCTTAGAAGCTTTTAGGATGATTGGAATTGACTGGTACCTGCAAAAACACAAACAGTCCCTTTCTTGCAAAAGGGGTTAAAAGTGTCCAAAATAGCAACTCTCTCAAATGGTGTTCTTGATGAGGGGAACCATTTGGGACAGTTCAAGGATGATATTTGGAGTGTGTTTGAGGTTTTATCTGGTTTGGAAAGTGACTGAATCAAGACATGGCTTGAAAAATGCAAAAAAAGTTTATTTTGAGGTTTTGAGAGGTGACTTTGTGATTTTGTGATTACAGGTCACTTGTGATAGTTTGTACAGCTTACATATGATATATATGAGGTGTGCGTGTGATTGATTGTGATGAAAAAGCTCTCAAGCTCAAAAACTCAAAGTTGCCTTGCTAAAGAAGGCATTTTTGCCAAGAGAAAGAGGTTTTGAGGAAAGCATCTGTTTGATGGCTTTGGTTTACTCAAACTGATCACAATTGAGCTCTATTTATAGTAGAGCAAGTTTGTTTTGGGATCCACAGTGAATGGCAACTGCAACAGGTGTTTGTTCAATGTTGGCCAATGGAAATGCAAGTCTCCTCTAGCCATTGACTAGAGGTTAGGGCACAGGGCTGTGGTTCCCTTGGTCTTGGATAAGTCTTGACTAAATTCAGTTGCAAATGGCTCAGTCCATGCCACCTTGATGCTTCCATTGAATACTCCAATCCAAAATTGGAGTCTTGTCCCTATTTTGGCCATTCTAGGTTCAACATGCTATTTCTTGTTCCAAAGACTTTGGAGGCTTGGCTCAGTGATTGTCCCCTTTAGATTCAATCCTCAGAGGTGTCCAAGTGGATAGGAGCATTTGGATTTGGCTGATTTTGGCAAACCGAGCAAAAATGCAAATTCTGCCTTGCCTTGGCAGATTTCAGCAAGGCAACTTTCCAATGTCATATCTCATGACTCAAATTGAATTTGGTAATGTTCTTGGTCATTTTGGAAAGCCCTTACATGATACAACAACTGTTTGAACACATTTGGTTTTGATCTCTTTTGAATCCAAGTGAAAAATCCCCCTACATTTGGCAAAAAGTAGGGTAAAATCTGACTTAGTGAAATTTTCACTAAGTGTTGGAACAAAGTGACTTTTCTTGATTTTGATCACTCCATAACTCAAAATCCATGAGGAGTTGGAATTGGGTCCAGTTGAAGTTTTTGTAGAGGGCAATGAGATCTACAAATCAAGCCTTGGATGGGAGAAAATGGCTTTGTGGTTTAGGAGTTATGACCCTCCAAAGTTAGTACCCTAGCCACTTTATTTTTAACTTAGAAAATTTTCTAAGTTTTTTATGGTTACCCCTTTTACAAGTTACCCAACTTTTCTTGATTTTTCTTGATGAATGATGATTCAAATCATACATTAACATCATTTTAGGGTTAAAAATCCATTTTGGTGAAAAATCTCAAAAAGTCAAAGTTGACTTTTGTGCACAGTTGACTTTTTATCAAATGAATTCCAAACTGTGCAATTCTTCAGGAAATCATGTCCTTAACCTAAATCAAACTTGATGGACGTGTTCCATGGGTGTCATAGGGTATATTGATGCATGTCATAGGGCTTGGGAGCATGTCCTGGTCAAAAGTCAAAGTTACAGTTGACTTTTTCCTTAAAACCCTAACTGTGGTGCAGATGAAATTGAGACTTGTTGCTCAAGCTTCTTGGATTAATCCATTGTTCCAAATGGATCAATATAGTTCATTAGAGACCCTCAAACCCTATCTTGAGGTCTTGACTCATGATTTGCCCTAAAAGTCAACTTAGGGGTGAATTAGGTCAAGAAACCCTAATTCCTGATTTTTGATGAATGCATCCCCTGAGGAAAAATTGACTTGATGATTGGGTCCATGAGGTTCCATGGAGTATATTAGGTTATGTTTTGGATCATTGGCTTGTGCCCAGATGAAAAATTTCCATCTGGAGGCCCTGGTCGACCAAAACCCTAATTTGGTGACACTGTCGATCTTGAGACTTAATCCACCTAGAAGGGAGCAGCCTTGTGCTTACTCCTTAAAGTGGAGTCCTCTTGGTCCCTTGTGGACAATTGAGAGGTTAGACAAGTTGAAGATCATGTCATTCCTTGATTGATCCTTTGTCTAAGCACTCAAAGAGGGCTTGAAACCCTAATTCTGATTGTAGTGAATGCTCACCCATCTTTGGGGAGACTGATGAAGTATGATGGTTCCTCCATATTGTGATGATGATTTTCACAATGATGGGAAATCTTAGTGGTCAAAATTTGGGGTATGACAGATGCCCCTATTTAATCTTCTTGGACACGAAGGTGTGAATGACGAAGGTATTCGGGCATTCGGGGTGCAAGAGGATTAAATATCGGAATACCCGAAATTTTGATGGTGGTTATGAATGGTAGCTTACGCATTCATCTTCTTTAGCTAAGCAATGATGCTTAAAAAAGGTAAACTTCCCCTCGATCCTGGTCTTCAGCCAAGGAACTGGTCTCAGTTTCTAAAATAAACTTCCCCCCGATCCTGGTTTCTTACCAAGGAACTGGTCTTAGTTTTTGATGTAAACTTCCCCTCGATCCTGGTTTCTAGCCAAGGAACTGGTCTTAGTTTCTTTCGTCAATAAACTTTACTGACAAGGGACGCTATTCGTAGCGGCTTTCCTTCAAACTTCTCGCCGAATTTTCCTGGGGAGATGCCATTTGAGTGGAAAAAGTTTCGATGTCAGACTTGCTGGGGAACCCAGTCGTCTGAGTTGTAGAGGTGTACAAACTTCTCTGTTGGAGATGCCATTTGTTTCTACTGGGGGAAAGTAGGTCTCTTGGGAGACTGTTGTCGCTTGGGATCTTACATCATACTTTTCTCGGGATCTTCCTGGAGAAACGCCATATGATGAGGTCCAATTTTGAGGTGCCGATGACCTTTTCATCAGCGGTCTTTTCGGAGCAAAACTGCCGTACTGCCGAATCTCTGATTACGAGGCTTTCTCTGTGGATTTTCCTTAATCCGGGAAAGCAAGGATATCATCTTCAATGGCAAAGAGTGATGTTGACTGAAGGTTCCTCTGGTCTTTCAGAGGTTCAAGTTATCAACGTGGTCGAGGACCCAACTTTAATCCAGAAATAAAACTGGAGGAGAGAGATTGTTCAGACGTAACACTTCCTGACGAGGAAAGGGTTGACAACTCGATTGAGAGGACTTTTATCACTAGGGGACAAGACCGACTAGAGTGATAGTGATGCAATATGAAATGTGAATGTAAATCAATAATGCATGATATATGTATGTATATGCTGACAAAACTGACACGAAATACAAACTGACGGGTGAACACGACTGGATACTCGGCCATCGCGGGGCGTGTAGAAATATCGCTGGTTCAAGATAGCAATTCCACCTTGCTTAGGAGATATAGTCCCCGTTGGGAGCTACCGTTGGTCGGGCTTAGGAGATAAGAACTCGGCCGAGGTGTGTTAGACGAAACAACGTCTCTGACACAGTTGGTCCCTTCATTCAGGCGTACTGGGTTAGAAGGAGTACTTTGATTCTGCACTTTGAAGTTCGCTTACTTCTGAAGAAGCGGTCGATGTTCCTTTGATGTTCAACAGTCAAAAGAAATTGTCGACTTTATTTTAAAAGCAGAAAAAGTTTTAACAAGTAAATTCATTTTTTGTTTTATTTCAAGAATCGTTAATCATGTTAACAACGTCGTTCTGTAAAGCTAAAACAAATAAGAATTACAAACAAAAGCACAAGGGCTCAAATTTTATTGATAGGATGGAAATCAGCCAAACGCGTGATTCCAAAGAGTATTTACAAAGTTAGAAAATGGTAATTTACAGGGAAAAGGGCTATGTTGAAACATAACGACCACTATCCTTCTACCAACTTTGAATTCTGGGCATCCTGAGCTTTTGTCGAAGATGACCTTGACTGGAGTTTTCTGACAGATGATGTAACTGCTGCTGCTGAGGGATTTGCCTCTGTTGAACATAGTTACTTGCCATTATCCCTAATTTTTGCCTGGATTGTACTTTGATGTTTCCAATCCAACGGGATGATTTTTTCCATGTCCCTAACTTTTGCCTGGACCGCCCTTTCGGGTTTTCAATCCACCGAGACTTTTTTTTTTTTTTTTAGTTTAGGCGAAGTATTTCTTGACTACATCAACATTCGTGGGGTAGGCAAATTCCTCTCCGTCCATGGTTGCAAGTCTCAAGGCGCGGCCTGAGAAAGCTTTCGTGACCACATAGGGGCCATCATAATTCGGAGTCCATTTACCTCGCGAATCAGTGAGAAATGACCGGATCTTCTTGAGCACGAGGTCTCCTTTTCTGAAGACACGAGGTCAGACCTTTTTGTCAAATGCCCTCTTCATTTTCTGTTGATACAATTGACCATGGCATAGTGCCGTGATTCGTTTCTCCTCGATCAGATTCAGTTCGTCGTGTCGGCTTTGACACCATCAGCTTCGGTGAGCTTAGCTTCCATCAATACTCGGATTGACGAGATCTCTACTTCTATGGGGAACACTGCTTCCATGCCATACACTAGAGAGAAAGGGGTTGCCCCTGTTGAAGTGCAGACAGATGTGCGATAACCATGAAGAGCAAAGGGTAGCATCTCGTGTCAGTCTTTGTAGGTTACAACCATCTTTTGAACGGTCTTCTTGATGTTCTTGTTAGCCGCTTCTACCGCTCCGTTCATCTTGGGTCGGTAGGGAGATGAGTTATGGTGTTCGATCTTGAACTCTGCACACAACTCTTTCATCATCTTATTGTTCAAGTTAGATCCATTATCAGTAATGATCTCGCTTGGAACACCATAACGGCAGATGATATTGTTTTTGACAAATCGGACCACCACTTGTCGGGTAACATTGGCGTATGACGCTGCTTCAACCCACTTGGTGAAGTAATCAATGGCTACCAGGATGAACCGATGTCCGTTTGAAGCCTTGGGCTCAATCATGCCAATCATGTCGATTCCCCATATGGAAAATGGCCATGGGGAAGAGAGAACTTTGAGATGTGATGGCGGTACATGAATTTTGTCGGAGTATATCTGACACTTGTGACACCTCCTCATGTACTTGTAGCAGTTGGATTCCATGGTCAACCAGTAGTACCCTGCTCTTAGAATTTTTCTCGCCATTGTGTGTCCGTTGGCATGAGTGCCAAAGGATCCTTCATGAATTTCTTTCATAAGCATGTCTGCTTCTGGTCTGTCTACGCATCGAAGCAAGACCATGTCAAAGTTTCTCTTATAGAGAGTGTCACCGCTCAGGAAGAAGCTTCCAGCCAATCTTCTGAGG
This sequence comes from Lathyrus tuberosus, assembly GCA_022829125.1. Lineage (NCBI taxonomy): Eukaryota > Viridiplantae > Streptophyta > Magnoliopsida > Fabales > Fabaceae > Lathyrus > Lathyrus tuberosus. The sequence goes on along the minus strand of JALAZF010000176.1, from coordinate 9,801,381 downwards.
GTTTTCCTGTCTTTCCTAGATGCCCCAGGTGGGTACTCTTGTTTCTGAAGGAAGCATTTGATATCGTGATACCAAGGTTTGTCGTCTATGACTGCTTCAATCGTGAAGATGTAAGCGGGCCTTTCAAGGCACATTATGTCGATCTTAGGTAGGTCGTTACTTTGACCTACACTAATCATGGAAGAGAGAGTGGCTAATGCATAAGCCATGTGATTCTCCTCACGAGGGATATGATGAAACTCGACTCTGTTAAAGAAGGGTAACAACCTTCTTGCATAGTCTTTGTAAGGAATCAGTCCTGATTGGTATTTGTTCCAATCTCCTTTTATCTGATTGATAACCAGAGCTGAGTCACCGTATACGTCCAAGTTTTTTATCCTTAAATCAACCGCTTCTTCGAGACCCATAATACAAGCTTCGTATTCGGCCTCGTTGTTCGTACATTTGAACGTAAGTCTGTCAGTGAAAGGAATGTGGGTACCCTGAGGGGTAACAATGATTTCCCCAATTCCGTTTCCGTAATGATTAACTGCTCCGTCAAAGATAAGTCCCCATTGGGAACCTGGTTCTGGCCCTTCACTGGGTAGCGGTTCATCGCAATCTTTCATTTTTAGATACATGACATCTTCGTTTGGGAAGTCAAACCCGATTGATTCCTGATCGCCAATCGGTTGATGAGCCAAATGATCGGCTAAAATATTTCCTTTAACGGCTTTCTGAGCGTGGTACTCTATGTCATATTCTGATAACAACATCTGCCAATGGGAAATTCTTCCCGTGAGAGCAGGTTTTTCGAAGACGTACTTGATTGGATCCATTTCAGAGATCAACCAAGTAGTATGACGAATCATGTACTGGCGAAGACATTTGGCTGCCCAAGCCAAAGCACAGCAAGTTTTCTCGAGCATCGTGTACCGAGTTTCGCAGTCGGTGAATTTCTTGCTCAAATAGTAAATGGCAGACTCTTTCCTTTTGGTTTCGTCCTGTTGGCCAAGTACACATCCCATTGAGTCCTCTAGAACTGTGAGGTAAATGATCAGTGGTCTTCCTTCCACTGGAGGTGATAGAATCGGAGGATTCAACAGATATTCCTTAATACTGTCGAAGGCGGTTTGGCAATCTTCTGACCAAACGCAATCCTGGTTCTTTTTCAGTAATTTGAAGATCGGCGCACAAGTGGCAGTCATAAGGAATATGAATCTGGAGATGTAGTTCAAACGTCCCAGGAATCCTCTGACTTATTTTTCAGTTTTCGGAGAAGGCATTTCTTGAATGGCCTTGACCTTGTCAGGATCGACCTCAATTCCTTTCTGGCTGACGATGAACCCTAGTAGTGTCCCTGAATGGACACCGAAGGTGCACTTGTTGGGATTCAAGCGGAGCTTGAATTTTCTTAAACGTTCGAACAATTTTGACAGATGTTCAACGTGCTCATTCTCTGTTTTTGATTTTGCAATCATATCATCGACATACACTTCGATTTCTTTGTGTATCATGTCATGAAACAGAGTAGTCATGGCCCTTTGATAGGTTGCCCCGGCAGTCTTCAAACCGAACGGCATTACCTTGTAACAAAAGGTGCCCCATGGGGTAATGAATGAAGTTTTTTCCATGTCTTTCGGCGCCATTTTGATCTGGTTATAGCCCGAGAATCCATCCATGAAGGAGAACACTTTGAATTTTGCTGTACTGTCTACCAGCATGTCAATGTGTGGTAAAGAAAAGTCGTCCTTTGGACTAGCCTTGTTCAAGTCTCGGTAGTCGACACACATTCTGACCTTTCCGTCCTTTTTCGGAACGGGTACGATGTTGGCTAACCATTGAGGATATTCAGATGTGGCGAGGAAACCCGCATCAATCTGTTTCTGCACCTCCTCTTTGATTTTGATGGCCATGTCCGGGTGAGTCCGTCTCAACCTCTGCTTTACTGGCGGACATTTTGATCTCAACGGTAAATGATGTTCCACAATAATGGTATCCAACCCTGGCATATCCTGATAGGATCAAGCGAATACATCGGGAAATTCTCTGAGAAGCTTTATCAAACTCTCTCTGGCAGTTGGACTGAGCAGTGCCCCAATCCTGATTTCCTTTCTCTCTTTTTTTTCTGAACCCAAGTTTATCGTTTCCAACGGCTCTTTGTGAGGTTCAATGGACCTTTCCTCTTGTCTGAGTAGTCGAGAGAACTCTTCTGGAATTTTGTCGTCATTTTCTTCTTCAGCCTCGAATACCGGGAACTCAAAGTTGGGAGAAGGCATCAGATCGTATGTTTCAACGGGGTTTAAAATAAGCAATCTGCATGACGTGATGATTTGTGTTTAGAAGAGATAGAGAAAATGCAAGTGTGTGCAGTTTTTTATTTTACTGCTTGTTTTTATTTTTATTGTTTTTTAGGATTACCATTTTCTGAAAAACGAAAAGAGAAAACAACAATTAATGTGAAAATTACAGAACGGCGTTATTTTATTAATGAACAAGTCGATCCTCGAAACTACAACCCTATAAAACAAAACTCTGTCGCTTTGGGCGAAGCGAAGAGGGAAAATTTACAGAAAGCGAGCCCTATCAAAACATCCGTTTCACCTGGGCAGGGTGAAAGGTTAAAGAAGGCAATTACTTTGACTGACGAACGACCTTCGGAACCTCGACGGCAACCCATTGGCGGCGAACTCCTCGGTGAATCACAAAGTCTGGCACCTTCCTTGATTGGTCTTCAGAAATAACGCTGATTTTTGGTGGAGCAGGATCATTGGAATCTGTCTCCCAGGCAGAATTGTCGTAGGAGAATTCCTCAGTTTCATTTTGCATAGCATTTGTGCTCTCAGCTGTATCTCCCCATCCAGTTGACTGGATGTCTTCGAGCTTGATACGAGAGCTTTCAGGAGCGGTGTATTTGACCATATAGTCGTACTTTCCACTTGGTTGTCCCAAGGTGTCCCACACTTCTTTCAAACTGGAGGAGTCATCCCTCTCGACGACGTTAACCTCAGGAAAAGCATAGTTGATGAATTCAAGTCCTGCAAACGTTGCAAATTCATCTTCATGTTGAGTAGTTTCTGAATGACCTGAGTGTTGATCCCATGACATGGTGGGGACACAGGTATTCTGTTCAATGATGGTCAGCTGATTTTCATTGTTCGGCTGACTGTCTTGCCCCAAGTTTCCTGGGTAAGGCTTCCACATTGGCAGATCATCCATTGGGCCATAGTAATTGTGGTCAAATTTGTCTTTCATCAAAGTGTCCTCCTCTAATGAATTTGGCGGAGCACGGCATCCTTCCGGATCACAATCTCCATAGATCATTTCGACGTCTGACCTTGGTATAAATATCGGACTCTGTGCGGGATAGAAAAATGGTATAGGTACCTCTTCCTGAGTGTCAGAGGGATCTTCCTCATTGATAGCATGTACTGCCTGAGACACCGGGTGAAGAAAACCTCCACTGTGGAAGAAGTTTTGAAGGGGATGAAGACTTTCATCGTTGGCAGCTGTCTTGGTACAGGTTGCAGAAAAACCAAGACCCTTCTTTGTTTTATTGTTAATAGGAATGACAAGCTGTCCCCATCCTGTTGTATCGGTACTCTCGACCGCTTTGATAGCATCTTTGTATGAGGAAATTGAGGTTCCTCCTTTGAACTGATTGTTCTTGCTCACCGATAGTGCTTGGAACTGAGTTCCAATAACCTCCTCGGGTTCTACACAAGTAGATGATGACAAGTTGCTTACAAGCAAGGCTTGTTCCCCACAGACCGTGACAAGTTGATTGTTCTGGACGAACTTTAGCTTTTGGTGGAGGGTTGACGTAACCGCTCCAGCCTGATGTATCCAAGGTCTTCCTAATAAATAACTATATGTTGCCCGGATGTCCATGACCTGGAAAGTGACTTGGAAAGTGTGAGGACCGATAGTTATGGGAAGATCAACTTCGCCGATAACTGTTTTTCTGGATCCGTCGAACGCTTTGACGACGACCTCGCTGATTCTCATCGGAGGTCCTTTGAATGATAATTGCATCAAAGTAGACTTCGGCATAACATTCAGGGCTGACCTTGTGTCTACCAGTACGCTGGCTAAAGCATCGTCCTGGCAGTTAACTGTGATATTGAGCGCCATGTTATGACGGCGACCCTCTTCGGGTAATTCCTCATCACTAAATCCCAAATTATTACAGGAAGTGATGTTAGAGACAATGCTATCAAACTGTCTGATTGTTACATCCTGTTCCACAAAGGCTTGCTCCAAGACTTTCTGTAGAGCCTCCCTATGCGCTTCTGAACTGAGTAACAGTGATAACACAGAGATCTTTGAAGGAGTTTGTAACAGTTGATCGACAATGTTGTATTCACTCCTTTGGATGAGCTTCAGCATCTCATCATTATTTTTCGAAAGATCGGGATTACTGGATTGATCGACTGGTGGATCAGGAGTTTCCGTCTGAAGTTCCTTTTCCTTGTTAAGTTCCCCAACCCCTCGGTTGAAGATTCTACCGATTCGTGTTACACGACTGATGTCTGCAATATTCACGACGGAGGGTAATGGAATTTCCTTTCCATTTTCAATTATTGTTGCACCGTATTTGTAAGGGATAGCCTTAGTTGATTCATGCGGTAGTGGTCCCGGTAGATAAATGACTATGGGAACATTCTGATTTTTCTGACCATCATAATTAATCTCGATCCATTCTCGGTTGGGAACTTTAGATTCGTCAAGTAGAGGGATGATGGCAAAAACATCCCTGGTCTGGTGATGACCAGTGATCGTGACAACATCCTCGACTTGCTCGGCAAGGTAGTCCGGCGTCCAGTTGATGGGTCCAGAACCCGGATATAGGCGAATCTCTCCATGATCTACCTGACCCTGAAGAGCTGCTCTCACAAGGTAACACCCTTGGTTACTTTCCGAACAGACGCTACAACGGTCATAATTGTGTGGTGGCACCTGGCCACGCCCACTTTGAATACAATGTAACCTCACTAGGTTAGCTTCCACAGATCGGACATCCTGACTCTGACACCGAGTAGGATTCCTGTTACTGATACTAATTTGCTGAGTATCTTCATCCATATAAATTGGCATCCACCAGTGATTTAACAAGTGCTGAAGTGCCTCCTGGACAAGGGAACAACCTTGATCGTTTTCGCAACCTGCTTTACAGCTTTGATAGTCATGTGATATTAGGAATCCGAGTCGGACCTGCTCAGCATGTAATTCTACCAGGTTGGTATTCATCACGCGAATATCGAAGATCTGAACCATGTTGATTTGATAGGAATTCCTATCATGGTAGTCTTGGATCCATCCAAGATCCATCTGACGCTGGAGGGCCTCCTGTATGAAAGAGCATCCCTGTTTGTTTACCGAGCAAATCAGACAGGAACTGTAATCGTGCCGTGGCAGATTATGATACTTGCTTTGCCTTGAGTGCATCGCCACCAAGTTGACATTCATTGCACGGATATCGTGGTTCTGAATGACGTTAGAATTCGTGTAGACCATGTTAACTCCACGAACTCGGTGCTCTTGGATCCATTCGAGATCCATCTGTTCCTGTAGAGCTGTTTGCACCACAGAACATCCTTGATTGTCTTTAGAGCAGATATCACACTGGTGATAATTATGAGGTGGCACATGGTCATATCCACTCTGTCTACAATGCATCTTGACTAGATTGGTTTTCAACAAGAGTACATCGTGAATTTGATAGACATCGTTAGTCTCTCCTTCTATCAAATTGACTGCAGCCTTCTCGTGTTGAGGCAGCGGGTTCGTGAGAACATTAGGATTCGTATCCTTGAAGGATAAGACCCCGCTCCTAACAAGTTTTTGCACGTCGGACTTGAAATTGAGACAAGTCTCGATGTTATGCCCTGATCCTCCTTGGTGGTAAGGGCAAGTTTGATCCACCTTAAACCAAAAAGGCGGATTTTCTGGTACTGTAAGAGGAGATTTAGTCTGAATCTTCCCCTTAGCCAGTAGTAATGGAAACAACTCTGCGTACGACACGGGTATAGGATCAAACCCTGATGGTCGTGTTGTACGGTTATTGTTATATGGAAGACGAGACTGCTGAAGAGGCTGTTGTGTCCTTTGCTGATCAGGTTGGCTCTGCGCAACCTGAGGTTGATACGTAGGGATAGACGCAGGGTTGATAGCAGGAGTCACAGCTGCTACCGGTTGATAACGTCGCCTTTGCTTTCCAAGAGAGATATTCCCAATATCTTGCTCTTTTTTCTTAGGGAGAGCACTACCATATTTTTTAGTACCACTCGATGATCCAGCGTCTTTTACCAAACGTCCTTCTCGGACGGCTTCCTCAAGACGTACGCCCATGCCAACCATTTCGGTGAAATCACTGGGCGTACTGGCAACCATTCGGTCATAGTAAAATGAGCTTAAGGTCTTTAAGAAGATCTTTGTCATCTCTTTTTCCTCCAGAGGTGGACAAATTTGAGCGGCAATCTCACGCCACCTTTGAGCATACTCCTTAAAGGTTTCCTTGTCCTTTTGTGACATTGATCTGAGTTGATCTCCGTCGGGTGCCATGTCCAAATTGTATTTGTATTGTTGGACGAAGGCAGTGCCAAGATCTCTGAATGTGCTGATCGTGGCACGGTTTAAACCCATGTACCATTTGAGTGCGGCACCGGTTAAACTATCCTGAAAGTAGTGAATCAGTAGGTCCTGATTCTCCATCTGAGCTGACATCCGCTGAGCGTACATCACCAGATGGCTTTGAGGGCAAGAGTTACCCTTGTACTTTTCAAAGTCGGGCACTTGAAATTTGTGCAGAACTTTAACATTTGGGACCAAGCAGAGGTCTGCGGCGTCCTTTCCAAATAAATCCTGACCGCGAATGGCTTGCAGCTCCTTCTGCATTTCCAAGAACTGCTCCTGGAATTCCTCCATTCTGTCAAACATAGTTTCCTTCTTACCAGAAGGTATCGGCAGAATCTGTCCTTCCGGGACAGTGTGCACCACAGGGGGTGGTACCGTGACTACGGCAGCGAATCTTGGCGTTTCCCGAAGTTTGTAACCTTCAGGAGGCTTCAGTATGCCCCTGGCATCTTCGCTTTCCCGAAGTTTGTAACCTTCAGGCCCAACGGCTTCTGTTGTGATTCCCTGATCTTCAGTGATCGGCGGAACATATCCTTCCGGGATATAGTTAACAGGTATGCCCCAAGGACGATCTTTCGGTATTTGATACCTAGGATTATACTTCTCCACTATGGGCGTTGAGGTGATCTCTGAAATCACATTTTTTTGTAGCTGAGCTTCTGCCATGGCTTGCATGTCGTTATGAAGCTTTCTCATATCCTCTCTCAGAGCGTCGATCTCTTCTTTCAACTCTCTGTTTTCTTCCTCAAGATCATCCATCTTTTTCTGACGATTGGCCCGAGTATTGTACGAATGAGACAGTTTGACTCTAGAACCGAGACACAAACGTGAGATTCGTAGGTAAGAAGAATACGCGATGTGAGAATGATGAATGCAATGATTATATTAATTGTTTAAGGTTTAATCAAAATAAACTTCAACAATTAGATTGCAAATATCAAACGGTGGGAAAACCCCTTTTTTATTGAATTCAAAGGATTACAGAAATGGAAATACAGTAGATTACAAGGTGCAGAAACAGAAACCTAAACTAATGGGTCCCGAGTCCTCTCTGAAGAGAAATTGGGTGCTGATTCTGGTATCTTCCTTTTCTTTGACCGGGGCTCCTGGGCCATTGTCGGGTTGTCATTCCTTTGCCAGGTGAAAGGAGCGAGCAAATTCCTTTGGTCATCTTGATTCTCCACTGCATGTCGCTCCAAAATTTCAATCAGAGCATCCTTATCTTTTAGTAATTGCTGTATTTTGATGCACTCTACGTCGAGGGTGCGGTACTTGTTCTTCCAAGACCTTCTCTATTTTTGAACTTTGTTGAGAGTAACCTGAAGCTTTTCAGTTTCCGTCATGAAGTACATGACAGATTCCCTCGGCGGAAGAATTTCGTGACGAGGATAAGGCATCTTTAGCTTGAGAGCTCTAGTTTGTACCCAATGGAGATAAGGCTCCACCGAGACACAGTCCAGTTTTCCCAGAGACTCTCGTCCTTTCTTATGAACATGCTTCCAAGCGTGCACTATTTCCATCTTTAGTGCTCTGTCGTTTTCTCCTTCCTTGAAGAAAAGACCTTCCAGATGAACACCCCGTGGGACGTGTCTCATCGGGTATCCAAATTGACGGCGAACCAACACCGGATGATAGTTGATTCCTCCCTTAATTCCTATAAGGGGTACGTTGGGGAAGTTTCCACAACGATCAATGATTCTGATTCCATCATGGATCCTATTACACCAATCTACATCAGAGTTGGTAAGGGACATGATCTTCTGCGACCAACGTAAGGCACTCTTACAATCCCAAAAAGCAGCAGACTTGGGCAAGTGAGAGATAAACCATTTGTAAAGCAGAGGTACACAGCATGTGATCTCCCCTCCGCTGTACAAATTTCCCAAGTGTACAGAATGATACGCATTTGCGAGCAAAGTCGGCACAGGGTTTCCAATGAGAAAAACCTTAATGGAGTTGACATCGACGAAGTTATTAATGTTGGGAAACAAAAATAACCCGTAGGTGAGCAAGACAAAGATGCTTTCAAAAGCAGTCACGTTTCCTATACTGGAAAAATACAGGGCCTTCTTTGTCAAGAACTGGGCTGGCAAACCTTGGATGCCATCCTTGGTAGTTAGGTGAGTCCTGACCTCAGACTCGTCCAAATGAATTTCTCTTGCAATGGTCTGATTCTTTGGAATTTCTTCTAGTCCAAAAAATGGAGCTCGATCAGTAATGTGTAGATCAATCAGATGAGAATACTCCTCCAGTGTTGGTGCGAGCTGGTAATCCGGGAATGTGAAACAATGATAAACTGGATCATAAAACTGAATGAGCGCATCCATGATTCCCTCAATCACATGGACTCTTAACAGTGGTAGCAAACCTCCGTGCTTGGCTCTGAAAGCCTCTGGGTTTGCGATCATCCCTACTAACCTTCTCAAATCCTCTAGCTTTGGAACCTTGAAGGTATACCTATGGGTTCTCCTTCTACCGAAATCCATTAGCAAAATCCTTTTCTCTGATATTTGTAATCACAGTCTTAGTTTAATTTGAAAAACAGAGAGACTAGAAGAGAAGAATTTTTTGAATGTTTTAATGTTTTTTTTAAATGAATGCATGAATGCAGCACACAAAAACATAGAAAAAACATGGGGTCAAAGGGTCGTTGTCATGAAGTCAAGGCTCTACCCATCCCCAAAGGTTTATACTAGGGTGATTTTTGTACCTGTACTCATTATCATCAGCTCCTCCCAGGAAAGCAAAACAACAAGCGGATCGCCAACGAGTTGTAGAGCAATCTTAGAGTAAGTGACATTCACCGAGAATAGATCACCAGCCTCAAATGAGGGTAGTATCGCGTAACAACTATTCCCGATAGTTTCCGCACTACGAAAGGGTTTGGCTCCTCAGCTTCTCAGACATCACAATCGGCCCATTGTCTAGGTGAGAGAATGGGTTGCATTGGTCAGCCTCCACTGAGGTTGATGGTCGACCTCGTCGCCATCACTTATCTTAAGTGTATACTCAATCTTTCCACATGCGGCATCACACACATTCCCATTAGCAGAAAAATAAACACGTATAGCAATTAGGAAAAGCAATATATATATTTGTCCTAATCATCCTAGACTTTTAAAGCTATGAATCCTAAGTTCCTGACAGAAATGGGTTCCCCGGCGGAAGCCCCAATCTGTGGTATTCACAGAAGAGGTGAAAAGGAAGAATAAAAACAGAGACGCGCCCCATGGTGGGCGCCATTTTTCTGTAGCGAGCGATTTTGGACGCGGTTCTTAAGCGCTGGTCGCTCTCTGCGGTTGAGTTTACTACAGGTCGATTCATTTTTTATCCTATTAAAGCTGATGAAGGAAGGGAAATAGATGTCTCCAATTAACCCTGCTTTGCATACTGAGTTTAAACAGCGGTCTGTTAGGTTACGAATGCTATCAATGTGGGGGGGGGGGCCTTTGTACTGGTTATTTGTATTTTCGCCAATACGATTTTCTCTCTTTCTTGGATTTTCTGGCGGGGAACGAGGATTAGGATGTTAGGACTGATGCTTTTGATAGATACATGAGAGTATGGGATTTTGGGTTTTTGTTTAGTGTGCTCGCTAAGATTTTTCTTTCAATCTTATGCCTACGTATTCCCGTTTACCGAAACAGGGAAATCAGAGCGTTCGTAGTTCCTCCTATTCTATGGGAGGAAATGGTTATTTTGGTGTCTTGTTCAAAGCCCAAGACGTGAAGCGAAAGGTGGTTTGTATCTTGTTCAAAGCCCAAGATGTGAAGCTGAAGAGTCTATTTGTATCTTGTTCAAAGCCCAAGATATGAAGCTAAAAGGTTTTGACTTTAGAGAGAATTTGTCATCTCTAAAGAGGGGGTTGTGTGTCACAACTGTTGGGTGACTGACTGTAAAGGAGGATTACTTTAACCGGGATGTGTGAATCCGGCAATGCCATAATTTCCTTTATAGGGGATTTTAACCTGAAGGAGAAGACTTTAACTCAGTGTAGAGAAATGCTATCTTTCCTTAGGAATTTCTCATGCTAAAAGAGGGACAGTGGCGTGGATATAGATGATCCAGAGGCTTGCCGCTTACAGCGATTAGATGAAGGGAAGGAGTTGTTGATGTTTGTATACTGTGAACGAGGCACAACTTTGATGCTAAAAGGTTGATTGGATCAACCAGTGGTTTTCTTATACAAAGCCTAAGAGGAGGCTAATATGTGTCTCGTACAAAGCCCGAGAGAGAGGCTAAAAGGTTTTGACTCGACGATGGAGTCTTTTGGTATCTCGTGTAAAGCCCGAGATGAAGGCTACTTGACTTAACAAGAGAGTTTTTTGTATCTTGTACGAAGCCCGAGATGGAGGCTGAAACTGGTTTGGCTCAATAAGAACCTTTTTGTATCTCGTATAAAGCCCGAGATGGAGGCGAAATGGGTGATTGACTCAACGAGGGAGTCTCTTATGTGTCTTGTACAAAGCCCGAGAGAGAAGCTAAACATTGTTTGACTCCGCTGGGGAGAATCATTGTACAAAGCCCAATAGGAGGCTATTGTAACTGTTTCAGTTGAGTGACAGGTCCAGTATACTGATTTTGAAAGAGAAAATCAGTTCTTATATGAGCAACGCTGTACTCAAGGATTTGATTCAAGGATCTGGGTTATTCCTGTTCTTTAAGGAAGTGGGAAATCCGAAGGGTATTGAGACTGTCCGAGTCTACAGGTTTCCTTCCTATTCTTGAAGGGTGCTTGAGAATGTCTTTGAGACTCAAGGATATTAGACTGTCCAAGTCTAGAGTTTTATCGTTTGTACTATGCTTTGAGAAACAGTAGTAGACTCTATGAAAGGACTGTTCTATGCAGATGACTAAGTTTTGTTCCTATACCTCTAGGAGGTCGTCGGGATAATTTGTACGAAGCCCAAGAGGAGGCTGGAAACCTTTAAGAAGCCGAGAGGTCCTTGTACGAAGCCCAAGAGGAGGCTATCATTGAGGAAGATATCATTATACGAAGCCGAAGAGGAGGCTGTGAATACTTCTAAGAAGCCGACGGGTCCTTGTACTAAGCCCAAGAGGAGGCGGGGTTGCTTTTAGGAAGCCTGTGGGTCCTTGTACGATGCCCAAGAGGAGGCCGATTGCTTTTAAGAAGCCCGTGGGTCCCCAAACCCCGAGAAATTCAAGGCAAGCTATTCACAAGGAATAGATCAAGTCAGGAAAGTTCGAGAATTTGGAAGAAACTCAAAGATGCCATTCATGGAGAATACATTCATCTTTGGGAGTAGAGTTTCTTGACAATTCCTAATGAGGACAACCGAAGAGAAGACTGTATCTGGTGATCCTATTAGGGATCTAGTTGTCTATTTCTACGAAACGAAACGGCGTCACCTAGTTCTAGACGTAGTTGCCGGGGAAACTCGAAATATCTATACTATTATTACACAGTTGATATGAGTTTATGAAAGAAGACTTACAGCGAAACAGCCCCACAATACAGTTATATGTATATGAAAACGGTAAATGAAAGCAATAACCACTTACTCGGTTGTAGAGCTTCCATGCTGTTTGGTTAGTTGTTCAACAAAGAAAGATTGAAAACAACAGTATATTCAAAATCAAAGGAGAAAGTGCTTTGAAAAATAAAGATTTGGGGCTTACAGCTCAAGGAGAGGCCTAGGGTTTTATCAGTGAGCGCACTGTTTGAATTTGTACAGAGGGACTTATACAAGTGATTGTGGCCCAAAAAGTGTTTTTTGTACAAAGGGATGGGTCTTACACTTTCTCAAGAGGCCCAAAAAAGTTTAAAGAAAAAGAGATGGGTCTTACTACTCGAGGGTAGGCCCAGATGATTTTTCCGTTTGAAATGGCGATCGCGCCGAGGTTTTCTTTTAACGCGAAGGAACTTATACAATAAGTGAGGCCCAAAATGTTTTGGTCAAAAGGGGATTGGGTCTTACACTCTATTAGAGGCCCAAGTGAGTTTTAAGAAAAGAAATGGGTCTTACTACTCGAGGGTAGGCCCAGGGTTATTTTGAAAAGGCGACGATCGTGCCGTTTATTTGAAAATGTACATAGGGACTTATACAACGAATGAGGCCCAACATGTTTTCTGTACAAGGGTGTTGGGTCTTACACTCTAATAGAGGCCCAAGTGTTTGACAATGATTTGTTTGAGTGAAAATCAAAGAAACCCTAATTTTATTCTTTAAAAGTAAACATTTAAAGAAAATCAATGAAAAATACCAAATAGGTTTGAATAAACCACTTGTGATTTTTGTTTAAGGCTTGAAAAATGAGATATAAATCACAAGAGATATTAAAACTCATTTGGTCTTGATTTTTCAAGATGAATATTCATTTTAAAATGTTTAAAAAACAAATAAAAGTGAATTTATTCACAAAAATACTAATTATATTAAATAAATAATATAAATTCAATTTTTTTGTGGAATAAAATATTTCAACATTTTTGTGATTTTTTTCAAAAAGAACCAATAAAAAATAATTAAAATTGAAAGAGTTATTAATTTTCCAATTAATTAATAAACCATGAAAATATTGGAAAAAATGGCAAAATGTGAAAAAACACAAAATGGCATGGGTGGGGTTTGAACCCAAGACCTCAAGGTTACAAGGCGCGCGCCTTACCACTGGGGTGGTGATACATCCATTGTTTGAAACAAAACAACAAATATACAAGGCATGACTTGGTTTTAGGCCTGACCCAAGGCAAGTTTTGGCAAGTTTTGGCTCAGAAACGTGAAGGTCATAACTTTCTCAATTCTTAATGGTTTGAGACAAAATTTATATGCATCTGGACTAGAATTTCATAAGGAATCCAATGGTGGTGGTAGTTTTTTCAGATCACACTCCTTCCTCAAAACCCGATAGTGGTTTTGAAAATGACCTATAAATGCATTTTCTATGCTACAACTTGGTACAAGCATGGATTACATGGTGAATTAGCTCAAACACAACATATACAACATGTATGAGATGTTTATGATCAATGGACTTCAAAGCATTGCATGTTTGAAAGATTCCAAGTTGTGAGGCTTACCTCTTTTTTGAGATTTTGGAGCTTTTGTGCAATCTGTCAAACCTCTTGTTCCAGAAATGATTTGATGCTTTAGACACACTCAAATGATCCCTTAGAAGCTTTTAGGATGATTGGAATTGACTGGTACCTGCAAAAACTCAAACAGTCCCTTTCTTGCAAAAGGGGTTAAAAGTGACCAAAATAGCAACTCTCTCAAATGGTGTTCCAGATGAGGGGAACCATTTGGGACAGTTCAAGGATGATATTTGGAGTGTGTTTAAGGTGTAATCTGGTTTGGAAAGTGACTGAATCAAGACATGGCTTGAAAAATGCAAAAAAAAAAAGTTTATTTTGAGGTTTTGAGAGGTGACTTTGTGATTTTGTGATTACAGGTCACTTGTGATAGTTTGTACAGCTTACATATGATATATATGAGGTGTGCGTGTGATTGATTGTGATGAAAAAGCTCTCAAGCTCAAAAACTCAAAGTTGCCTTGCTAAAGAAGGCATTTTTGCCAAGAGAAAGAGGTTTTGAGGAAAGCATCTGTTTGATGGCTTTGGTTTACTCAAACTGATCACAATTGAGCTCTATTTATAGTAGAGCAAGTTTGTTTTGGGATCCACAGTGAATGGCAACTGCAACAGGTGTTTGTTCAATGTTGGCCAATGGAAATGCAAGTCTCCTCTAGCCATTGACTAGAGGTTAGGGCACAGGGCTGTGGTTCCCTTGGTCTTGGATAAGTCTTGACTAAATTCAGTTGCAAATGGCTCAGTCCATGCCACCTTGATGCTTCCATTGAATGCTCCAATCCAAAATTGGAGTCTTGTCCCTATTTTGGCCATTCTAGGTTCAACATGCTATTTCTTGTTCCAAAGACTTTGGAGGCTTGGCTCAGTGATTGTCCCCTTTAGATTCAATCCTCAGAGGTGTCCAAGTGGATAGGAGCATTTGGATTTGGCTGATTTTGGCAAACCGAGCAAAAATGCAAATTCTGCCTTGCCTTGGCAGATTTCAGCAAGGCAACTTTCCAATGTCATATCTCATGACTCAAATTGAATTTGGTAATGTTCTTGGTCATTTTGGAAAGCCCTTACATGATACAACAACTGTTTGAACACATTTGGTTTTGATCTCTTTTGAATCCAAGTGAAAAATCCCCCTACATTTGGCAAAAAGTAGGGTAAAATCTGACTTAGTGAAATTTTCACTAAGTGTTGGAACAAAGTGACTTTTCTTGATTTTGATCACTCCATAACTCAAAATCCATGAGGAGTTGGAATTGGGTCCAGTTGAAGTTTTTGTAGAGGGCAATGAGATCTACAAATCAAGCCTTGGATGGGAGAAAATGGCTTTGTGGTTTAGGAGTTATGACCCTCCAAAGTTAGTACCCTAGCCACTTTATTTTTAACTTAGAAAATTTTCTAAGTTTTTTATGGTTACCCCTTTTACAAGTTACCCAACTTTTCTTGATTTTTCTTGATGAATGATGATTCAAATCATACATTAACATCATTTTAGGGTTAAAAATCCATTTTGGTGAAAAATCTCAAAAAGTCAAAGTTGACTTTTGTGCACAGTTGACTTTTTATCAAATGAATTCCAAACTGTGCAATTCTTCAGGAAATCATGTCCTTAACCTAAATCAAACTTGATGGACGTGTTCCATGGGTGTCATAGGGTATATTGATGCATGTCATAGGGCTTGGGAGCATGTCCTGGTCAAAAGTCAAAGTTACAGTTGACTTTTTCCTTAAAACCCTAACTGTGGTGCAGATGAAATTGAGACTTGTTGCTCAAGCTTCTTGGATTAATCCATTGTTCCAAATGGATCAATATAGTTCATTAGAGACCCTCAAACCCTCTCTTGAGGTCTTGGCTCATGATTTGCCCTAAAAGTCAACTTAGGGGTGAATTAGGTCAAGAAACCCTAATTCCTGATTTTTGATGAATGCATCCCCTGAGGCAAAATTAACTTGATGATTGGGTCCATTAGGTTCCATGGAGTATATTAGGTTATGTTTTGGATCATTGGCTTGTGCCCAGATGAAAAATTTCCATCTGGAGGCCCTGGTCGACCAAAACCCTAATTTGGTGACACTGTCGATCTTGAGACTTAATCCACCTAGAAGGGAGCAGCCTTGTGCTTAATCCTTGAAGTGGGAGTCCTCTTGATCCCTTGTGGACAATTAAGAGGTTAGAAAAGTTGAATATCATGTCATTCCTTGATTGATCCTTTGTCTAAGCACTCAGAGAGGGCTTGAAACCCTAATTCTGATTGTAGTGAATGCTCACCCATCTTTAGGGAGACTGATGAAGTATGATGGTTCCTCCATATTGTGATGATGATTTTCACAATGATGGGAAATATTAGTGGTCAAAATTTGGGGTATGACACACGTTACCAAGAAGGGTAGGCACGGGGTTTCTCAAGACGAAAATCCGAATTGCATGCATGTCAACAAGCTCAGGGATGTTGGGGAATAGGACAATCCCATAGATGCAAAGAGCTAGAATAACATTGAAAGCTGACCAATTTCTCTCCTTAGCATACGAGCTGGCTTGGTCAAACAGAAACTTCAAAGGGGGGCCTTTAAACCCTTGCTTGTCAATAACATTTTTACTTAGAATGGATTCCACAATGTGAATAGCAGCCGCCATCTCTTCCAGTCCTGGATGTTCTTCAGAGAAGAAAGGTATCCTCGGCTCGATAGAGATTCCCAAAATAAATGAGAACTCCTCCAAGGTTGGAGCCAATACATAATCTGGAAAAGTGAAACAACGTAAAAGGGGGTCATAGAACTGAAGGAGCGTGTGAATGGCATCGTGCTCTTCTTGCAAAATATTTAGAACAACCTTCAATATCTTCCCATATTCCTCCTTGAACTTGGCACGGATCTCAGGGTCAGTCATACTAATCATCTTGTGAATCAACTTCAGAGTCGGATCTGGGAACGTGTACACTACATTCTTCTTCCTTTGAGCATCCATGACGAGAACACCTCAACAACCGGAATGAAGGGTAAGACGCAAGCCCTGAAAAATGTCAAACATGTTAGAATGCAAGAAATGATGCAAACGCAAACATGGGATCAAGGTATCACTGCTCTGGACACGTGCTGTGCTGTTAACTGAACAAGAACCACAACCCAGAAAACCAGAATTCCAGAACAGCGGCCCACTGAGATAACCAGAAAACCAGGTAAATAACTATACACTGTCGAGAAATCCAGAAAACCGGGTAGGTTGAAGGTTTCGATTACCTGCAGACCTGCAAACACCCATCCCTTCTCACATGTGGGTTCTAGAAAATGGGATCCTCAGTCTCAGATTCTCGATTTGAGAAGCAATAGTACATTAATCCCTCGGGGTACAATACTATCGCCAAACAAAGAGGTCGTCCACTGATTCCCCCAGAAATAAGGGTCATCCTATGCAAGTTCCCAACATTGGGTCCTCGGATCGACAAGTGTAACGAGTTTGCCATTTCTGGCCTGCCGTTATCACATGTCGGGAGGAGAGGCGTTGCTGAGTCGTCGGAGAAACGGTCGCCAGAGTCGACAGCTCTCTAGATCAACATTCTGAAATACGCAAGACACGCACGTCAGAATATCTCCCAAGATAGCCTCGTCTGGATGTGAATTTCGTGAACACCAAACGCACCAAGACGGCGCGTAGGCTCCACTACTTTCCACTCTAGTCCTAAGTGTATGCTCAACCCTGTGTATTGGGCTTATCTCTCAAAGAATCCCAACCTGCCAAACAGAAACCAGCACAACACAGTACAGTCCAACATATGATAACAATGAAATGCAATAAATGCAGTAAAATACAGTAATATACAACAAAATAAAGCACAACAATAAACACCCAATGAAATAAAAACAAACAAGTGCTAGGATTGACTCGCAAGAGGGGATGGACCAGCAAGAGGTCAACCAAATATTCTGGGTTCGGTCCCCAGTAGAGTCGCCAGCTGTCGCTCCCGAGATTTTCATCCAAGTACAAACGCGAAAGTGGCGCCAAAATAGAGTCGCCAGCAATGTGTATTTATCCCAAGAGAGGGAAAGGAAACACTGCGTAAACCTGAGGGAAGGAAAAGAGCATGGTCTCGCGACCAAGAGAAACGGTTAAGGGAGTCGGTTACGCGAAGGGAAGGTATTAGCACCCCCTCGCGTCCATCGTACTCGATGGGATCCACGCTTGCTATCTCGATCAAAGGGTGTCGTCATCTGGAGCTCCGCTGCTACTGGAAAGGAAAATAAACAGGTACGGGAAGGAATGAGGAAACGGGAAGAAAAGGAAAAGAAGAGACTCGGTAGGACATCCTTGGAGTCCTAGGCCTACGTATTCCCTCGTGCAATGGGAAAGTCAGAGTCAACGTAGTTCAGACACGAACTAAGAGGAGAGGTTGCTCGCCAAGACATCGTCGTCTTGTGCCTACGTATCCTCAATCGGACAAGAAAGAGGAAATTAGAGCAGTCGTAGTTCGACCTAACAAGGTCGGTTAGTTTTTTTTTATGAGCGACATTAGATTCGCGTCCGGCAGTTAGGGTCGATGCCTGTTTGCGACGAGACGGAAAGAACGTGCCTTTTCCTGAAAATGATTTGAACTTGAACGATCCCGAAGGATGAAAAGGTTTGAGTTTGTTTTTTTGTTTTTTAGACAGAAGTGGATTGAAGTTAGTTCATAACTTGCATTGCACCAAAGTCTATAATGTAGGAACGAATGCTTAGCAAATCGTTCCAAAATGGAACGTCCACTAAACACTCTAGAAAAATGAGAGGAAACCCCTCATTCCTCACTTCCCACATGCGAGGCTCATGCGCAATACACGTTAACTTTATTAAGTGTTTTAGAAGTGTTATGAGATGAGAAGAGAAGACTTAAAGGAAAAAGAGAAATCTAAGGGAAAACTAATTTGCTCCTAATGTTGTCATGCAAGGTGGCCCTATAGTTGAGTTTGAAAGGGGAAACATCTACCTAAGTTAGCATGCAAAGGGAAGCCTAATGCTAGTCTTACTCCAAGCTTAATCGAAAATTAAGTTGGACTAGGTAGCTCTAAGGGAGTGAATCCAAGACTTAAACAAGTCTTGAGATTCAAGGGAAGATAAAGAGTGAAAGAGATGAAGAAGAAAAGGCGAATAAAATAAACAAGCAGCAGCTACAATAGCGTCTCTGCACCTGCACAGCAGTAAAAGACAACACACAAGCAAGACAGCTTTCAACAACACACACATTCAGCACAAAATAGGTGTAAAAGGCAGCGGCCAGCAAGTGTGAACAATAGACATCACATGAACAAACTTAGAACAGCAGCTATAAAAACAGGGCAGCATGTATCCAAACAAGAGATGATTACAAATGAACATGCATAGTGAGGCAAATCAAGCATAGAGATTGCAAACATCAAGGATGAACAAACATGATCATGTTAACCACTCAAGAACAAACACACTCAACATAATTGTATGATTTACACATTGGGCAAAAACAAGTCATGCACAAGCAACCAAGGAGACAAAAATCAATCATGCATCATGTGTCCAGCAAGTTAAGCATTAACCAAGAATGAACATGATTCGAATGTGTATGCAACGTGTTCATCGCATCAAGAATGCAACAACGCAAACATGTTCATAAACGATGAAAATACAAGAGTCGCGTGTCGGAAAATTGTGTACATACAATGGTGTGAGGTGCAACAGCATCAAACACAAACATGTGTCATATCAATCCATGAAGATTAAAAGTGAAACGGGATCGAAACATGCTAAAAAATGCACAGAAAATTCACTTTGCAACAGTGTTAATCGGTTAACCAAGCGTGTTAACCGATTAACAGCTCAAAGATCAACAGAAAACAGCAAAATACACTGGTTAACCGATTAACCAGTTTGCACTGCAATTGGTTAATCGGTTAACCCTGTTACAGCAGCAAAAATTAATTTGAAAAATCACTTCCAGCAGAAAAAATCACTTATGCAAACTTCTCCAATGATCATGTAATCAACAAAGCACGAAAATTAAACTCACACATAGTAATAAAACATCAATTAGATCCAATAATCACCAACATCAAGAATCACATTCAAGCAAAATGGATCAAAATCAAGAACAACCAAAGATCTACATTGTATAAGTTGCAATTAAGCTAAAATGAGTGTGGATTTGAGATTAACCAACCTACAAAGCTGAGATTAGCTTTGGTAAGTGTTGTAAACAGAATTTGATGAATCCAAGTAGAGAAATTCAAGATCCACAAGCTCCTTGCACTCAAAAGTTGAAAATCCAAGCAATAAGCAACAAAAACTCCAAAATCACTTCCAAAAATCACTTCTGAAATTCCAGAACTAGATCCAAACGAAAATCCAAATTGAAAAGTAGAAATGTAGTGATGATGAGAGGTTTTAGCTCAAAAATTAACAAGTTCCAATGAAGAACTTGTTAATCTTTGAAAATGAGCTTTGAGTGTGGTTGAAAATAGAGATGGAGAATGAAAAAGTGGGAGAGAATTGAAAGAGAATTCTGAAAATTGAGAGTGAAAAAATGATCTAGGTCCCCTAGAGGTTTGAAATTGATGAGATTAAATAACCCCGAGGTTAGGAGTTAAGTTTGGGTTTGGAGTGAGGTTAAGTGGGTGGAATTTGGGGTGAAAAATGAATTAGGAAAGGAAAATGTGGAATTAGAGTGGAGAGAATTTAAATTTGGATCTAAAATCAACTCTCTCTAGATCCTTCTACTGGTGTGAAATGAGATTTGGTGATTAAAATTTGGATTAAAAAGATGCAGTGCTGAAAATAAAGCATTTGGGCAATTTTCGCCTTGGTTAACCGGTTAACCCATTCAAATTTTCAAATTCTGCGCCAAAAGGAGGGAAACTTGGAGAATCGCCTGATTCCACCTGTTCTGAACCACATTAGACCTCTGAAACTTGCCATTTGATATTTCCACTGAGTAACACCTGAAAAGAACACAAATTCTTGCTGACACCTCAGGATATCCTGCTGTACTAATAATGCCTGACGCCGAATAACCGATCAAAAATTGACTGCTAGGGTTTCTGATCATCAAATCATCTAATGAGCAAAATAAATGCTCAAAAAGACTTTGAAAGTTGTTTGCTTGGCTCTGAATATTGTTGAAAATGATACTGGAACTGCTGACGCCATGAGCTGCTGGAAAATACCTTGATCCCATGCCCAAAAGAACCATGCAAAATGCAGAAATAAGGATGCAAATGAAATTAAGCATGAGCCAGTTAGCGCTAAAAGTAAGAGGGCAAATTTTGAGGTATTACATTATGCAACAAAAAAATGAGTAGAGAAATAAAAGTGGAGAAAACCTCACTGGCGGCGGAGGAAAACGAGTGAGGAAGCTACGCTCGCGCACAAGTGGCAGTCGAAGGTGGGTCACACGCTGTTTGTTTTGTGGAGGCCGAGGAGTTCGTGCATTCATAGTGGGTGTTTGAGTAGTGTTCGACCAGATGCGCGGTGATGCTCTGTTATTGACCTGAGTTAAAGGTGTTGGTGGAGAGTTATTACTACAAGCATTCCTAATTCTTTTCTAGCTCTAGCAAACTGAGATGATCATGTTTCTTTTTATTCACATATTCCATATTTATAAGCTCATTGCTCCTGCTATTGTATGCATTTATTCTTTGTCAAACCCTCTCATTTTACACTTCTTTTTTGTTTTGGTGGTTTTGATTTCGATTGAAAGTGTGTTTTTGCTAAAAAATATTATCATTTTCATTGATAATTCTGATTCAAAAGCTTTCATGAAAATTCACCTCTCTTAAAAGAATCCTCTCCTCTATTTCTTCCTCTCTCGGATCTATCTTGATGTTATTGTTGTTATAGACGAAATTGGTGATGAATGGAGATGAGAAAGGGTTATCATGGTTGAAGGTAAGTCTGTTTAATATGATGTTGTGTTGTAGTGTTGTTGTTGTGGTTGAAGAAATGAAGAAGATGATTATTTTTTTAGATTATTTATTTTCTCCCGTACTCTCTAAATCTTAGTGTTCAATTCATTGCTTGAAGGATGTATTATTGGTTAACTTTTGAATCCTGGATAACTCTAAATTCTGATTTTTGCTTTTATTCTTCAGCAATCAAGATGAAAAGTGAAGTTGTTAAGTGTAAATCTGGTGAATGATAAAGTTTGTGGATCTCTTCCATGTAGAAAATGATTATGAAAGTACAAGAAAGTTGACTTATTGAAAAAAAAGTGAAAGTGAGGAATGGTAAAGGGAGCGTTCATGTCCATGATGCAATAGGGGAAGATGGATTTCAGCCTTTTGGAGTAAAAGTGAAAAAAAATTGTACTTGTTGCTTGCACAAATGGAAGAAGAAACAAAAGAGCTAAAAGTAAGGGAATGAAGGTGAGAGAAGCGATGCTTCCTCTTCTGCAAAGAGATGACGCCTTCAATTTTAATCATTATTTATTTATTTATTTATTTTTCATTGTATTTTTAGTTTAGATTTTTTTTAAATGTAATATGGACTCTTTGATATTAATAGGCTCAACTAATAGGCCAGTGAATGAGAATCTTAATTTGTGTAATTTTCATATTTTGTTATTACTTTTATGTTTTATTTTACAATTTAATTTTATATTTTGTTTTTTGGATTTTTAATTGGACTAAAATGGATTCAATTTGTGGGATAGGCAAATAGAAACAAAATCAATTAAATCTGATCCTTCAACCCTTAACCATGCGGCCACACCACCATATATTGTTTTAACCAGTTTACTAGCTTGCCACTATATGCTAGAAAGTTTATTTTCCCTTGCCAAATTGATTGATATATGGTATTAATTTGTGGATCTAGAGGCTTAGGGTTACAAACTGAGTAATATAGATATGTTAAGTTTGATTGTTTTTTGTTGGTTCTGAATACAAAATCCGGTTTAAAGGCGTGATTTATGTAAGGTTTTTTTGAGAAGTTTTGGATTTAGGTTATTTTAGACAGATCTGGAAGATTGATGAAGAACACTCTACGCGTTCTTTAACGCCTCCGTGATTGTTTCTTCATCACCGCCTTTTAATCCACTTCTGGTGGTGTTGCGTTGGATTTTCATGTTTAAGAGAGAGAGAATTAATAGAGATGTGTGTGTGAGAGAGAAAGAGAAAGACAAACAAAGAGAGAGAGAGAGAGAGAGAGAGAGAGAGAGTGAGAGAGAGAGAGAGAGAGAGATTGTCAAAGACAAAGAAGATCTATGGTATTGATGAAGATTTCACTTATTTATCTCTCATAGTGGGATCAGGCTTCAGTGCCTTTTACCCGGGAAAGGCACCGTGCCTTTGAGTCAACTTCCATCATTCGATCAATCGTACGCAGTGAAATAAGCCACGTGTCAAACTTATTATTATTTTTAAAACAAAACTTTAATCCAACACAAATCAATCTAAAAGCTTCACTCAAAACCTCCCATGGAGCCCCTCCGCACATGCATGTTCCTACTGCCACCTTCCACCGACATGTTTTCCTCCTCACCGCCGCTGATGTTTGCTGTTTGTTTTTCTTCGTCAGAAACCCTTAACCTACTGTCATGGGAACAAAAGTTAAGAGTGAACCTTCAATAAAGAAAGGAGAGGAGTGGACCATGACATTGTTAATGGATTCAAAGGTTTTTTGGGATTGAATTAGGAGTGGTTGAATTTTAGCTTTCCTCTCGTTTCTTAAGGATTTTCTGCAATAACACATGTTATCTTTTACGGTCACATTTCTATTTTAATGTTGCCCCTACTTATTATCATCCTCTTTTTATTTAAGAAATCAATTAGATCTCTGGTTTTTTTACTTGATCAACACTGATTTGGAACTTAAAAAAATTTAATGAAAGAAAATGTGGCTGAAGCAACACAACAATGAGGATACAAAGAAAAAAATGATGAAGTCAGGTGAAGAAGGGGTGGCGTTGGGGGTAGCGATGACCTGCACGGCAGCGGCGAGACGAAACGGTGGCTGATTGCATGGATGAAGAAAACGTGTCTTTCATATTTTTGTTTGAACTGAAAAAGGATAAAAAAAAATTATCATAAGAAAGAAGATAGAGACGTGGCTCGTTGTGGTGTGTTGAATTGATAAAATGGTGGCCTTTCACTCAAAGGTTCGGTGACTTTTGCGAGTAAAAGGCACTGAAGCCTGATCCCTCCGAGTGATCGTGTTTTTTGATGTAAAATGACCTTTAATGCACGATGTTATCTCTGATTCGGTCAGAGCCTTTTTGGAATTGGAAATACTCATTTATTTTCTAAAATCCAACAAAATATTTTTTTTTATTAATTGAGTTTATTTAGGATGTCATAGCATTAAATGGCACATGTTTGAGGCAGTGCAACAAATGCTTGATTTGTTCAAGGCATGGGGGCGGCTGACCAAACCTAGGGTTTCCCTTTCATAATGGATCCCCGAATCCGAATTTGGTTGTGACGACCATCTTCTTTTTCTTTTAAGGGTTTTATCGCTATTTTCCCTTTCCTTCTTTGGAATAAATAAAGTTCGGTGGTGGCTCTGTTCGAATCACATTTCCGTGAGCGCGTATATGCTTCGCGAATGATGGTATTTTTCGAGATGCGACAATAATTCTGATTCAAAAGCTTTCATGAAAATGTTCCTCTCTTAAAAAGTTATCTCCTTTATTTCTTCCTCTCTAGAGTCTATCTTGAAGTTATTGTTGTTATAGACGAAATTGGTGATGAGTGGAGATGAGCAAAGGTTATGATGGTTGAAGATAAGGCTATTGAATATGATGATGTGTTGTTATGTTGTTGTTGTGGTTGAAGAAATGAAGAATATGGGTTTTTTTTTAGATTTTTTATTTTCTCCCATACTCTCTAAATCTTATTGTTTAATTTATAGTTTGATGGATGTATTATTGGTTAAGTTTTGTATACATTAGATAAATCTAAATTTTAACTTTTACTTTTATTCTTCAATAATCAAGATGAAAAGTGAAGTTGTGAAGTGCAAATCTGGTGAATGATAAAGTTTGTGGATATCTTCCTTCTAGAAAATGACTTGAAAGTACAAGAAAGTTAACTTATTGGAAAAAAAAGTGAAAATGAATAATCGTATAGGGGGTGCGCATGACCATGATGCAGTAGTGGAGAATGGATTTCAACTTTTTGGAGAGAAAGTGAAAAAAATATTTATACCTATTGCTTGCACAAATGGAAGAAGAAATAAAAGAGCTAGAGTAGGGGAATGAAGGACAAGCGAGCGATGTTGCCTCTTCTGCAAAGAGATGGCCCTTTCAATTTTTTATTATGATTTGTTTTTATTTATTTAGTTATTTTTTATTTTTCTTTTTCTTTTTCTTTTTAATTTTGTTTTTGTTTTTTAATGTAATATGGACTCTTTCATATTAATAGGCTCAACTAATGGGCTAGTGAATGAAAATCTCAAGGAAATTTCTTAATGCATCTTATATATTATTTACGCACCTTGCGAAAATACTAAAATATCCTCATATTTCATAGATGCATTTCTAGACTCACCAAATACACACACAACATAGGCCATTTTAAGTGACACCCTATTAGTTAGGTTTTTTTTAAACCGAAGATGCATCTCTGGAATATGTCCGTAGATGCATTTTCATAACGTATGCACAATAGTCATAAACCAAAATCTTGTAATTTGACAACATAAAATTAACATTCATAACATAAAATAAACATTACATAGGTTCTTTTAACATAAAATGCAACATTACACTTCGATCGTTCTTGAAATCGTCGCTTCCAACTCAAGCGAAACTTTTGTTTCAAAATGGAAAAATGTATTCCACAGGGCCCTTACGTTTGCATCCATCTTGAGCTCAAAGTTGTTGAATTCAATCTTCCATCCGTTGTAAATCAACAGTGAACGATACTCGAGCTTGACAATTTTTCGATTGTTTTCGTAAGGTAGGAGATTATGGACTTCGTATTTTAGATTTGCAAGAGAGATGTACTCGTTGAGCTTAAACTTTTACCCGGGTGTTCTAATATCCCATATTCCCTTAAATGCTCAATTGGGTGTCAATTGATATCAACTGAGTTCCTTTGTACTTAATCTTTTGTCAATTAGAACAATTAGAGCTATTAAGTGCTCTAAATATTATCAATTGGGACCAATAGAATAATCAGTGGACTCTAAAGAAATTATTTATTAATAAAAGAGATAGTCCAATATTAATAATATGAGACGGGACATTTTAGTAACACCGATAGTTTGATGAAATACATGTCTATTTGTTTTATAACATGTTAAATTTAGTTATTGGATGCATTATGAGCATATGGGTTGAAGGTTTTGACCATTTTCATCTTCCAAACATGTTTTTGGGAATTTTTATTTTTCCCGTCTCGTCGGGCGAGCTCGGGGTGAGCTAGCTCGCATTCAGTTCACCGGGCGACCATGACAGTAGGCAGAAAAATAATTGTTTACTTGTTTCCCCCATAACTTGAGAACCGTAACTCAGAATAAGGCACGGTTGGAGGCGTTGGAAAGCTATTCCAATGCTCTACGTGATAGTGAAAGAGAAACATTGGTTTGTGTTATTTAATTGATAAGATATAGGTGGAATTGAAGTAAATGTGAAAAGTGCGGTTCGTGTTTCCACCATAATTCATGACTCGAGAGCCCAATTGATATGGGACTTGAAGCATTGGAAAAATAATCCAAATGGACTATTAAATAGTGATGTGAGAACATGAACTAACCAAGAATGCTTGGTAAATGATAGTAGTGGCTTGTATGCCTTAATATATATGTGAACTACCATGGTTGATTATGTTTGACATATTGTGCTACTATATGTGTTTCATGTATGACATTGTGTTATGTTATTATGTATGATATACCTGCTTGATTGTGAAATAACACGCTTAAAACATTATGAAGATGAGTGAGGAAACCTAGGTTTATAGTTAGGTAAATGGATTAAAAAGATAACTAAGTTACAAGTATGATTTAGATAACACTAGTAGGTGACATTCATGCAATATGATACCTAGGTGAGTGTCATGGATGAATGGTCATCATAGTTGTGAGTGAGATGCATTGTATGGAACATGTATTGTTTTTGTGTGATTAAGGTGAATGTGATCACCTTGTGATTGTCGAATACGATCACATTATTTTAATTTATCACATAGTCGGAAACAACCCTTAATTGTGTCGTCCCAAGAGTGATGCTTATATAGAGCTCCATTGGGATGTACGCACCATTACTTTGACAGGTTTGAGTCCCCAGAAACGATGGAACCTTAAGTGGGTTAGAGTCTCATACGGGTGAAAGGCTTGAAATGGGTTTGGAGTCCTATAGGAAGCGACGATTTGTAAGGTTGATGTTATCCCTTAGAATTTGAAATCCATGCGTATGTCAAAGTACGATACAAGGATCCGTGACCCATGTCGATAACTCTAGACGTAGGGTTGGCCGAGGAAAGATGCATTGATATGGTTTCTGAGCTAGTGATCATTTGAGTTGATGAACTCAAGAGACATGTTTCTATACATTGCGGGTTTTGTGAACTCAAGTCTTATTCCCTTTCCCCTTCGGCTTGAGCTATAATTTGATTAGAACCTTGCAGAGCCGAGTGAACCCATAGGATAGGGGAACTCACTGAGATTATTATATCACCCCAATATTGTTTTTAATTTTTCAGGTATTGTTTGTAGGTTTAGTTTACAAGAAGAGTTGTGCATGGATGTTTCAGGGGAAACTTTTATTGTGATCTTCTGTTGTGAATCTTGTACAATGTCAGATTTTGTCACTTTTCATATCTTGTACCATAGGTTGTCTTTATTGTTTTGTAAATGGTCAAATATGTAAATGACTCCAATAGGCACTTATGATTGTGTCAATACCAAATATTAACACTTGTATGATATTATTCTAGATATATATTATACAGGGCGTTACAATTGGTATCAGAGCAAGTCGTATCCTCGACCTAGCCTTGAAACATCGTAAGTAAATCTATTCCTGCCTCATATGTGTATCATGCCAACATGATTCTTAATGTCACGTTATGTTGTATTAGGCCTGATCAACCTAATGTTATATGTGTGGTAGGTAGAATCATGGTTGAGCGACCACGAGGACTCCGAAGTGATGGTGGAACGTGTAATTCGAGGGTAGACTCAAGCCAAGAGTTAGCAGCTAGGGAGAATCGGGCGGCTCGTTTGAAGTCTTAGTAGGAGTCAATTCTAGTAACATGGAATTGAAGGGAGTTTTGGTTGAAGCTGTAGTAAGAGTTGTGCGTCAGGTAGTGGGGAAACGCAAGATAGTGTTTGGGTTAAGAAATCTTATAGTGCTAGAGGAGTTAGAAATTGAGGATTTCTATCGGATAAATTTGTCTAAGTTGGAGAAATGAATGAGCTTGTTATGGAACTGGATTGACCACTGGTATGGACAAGAATTTCAAGCAATCTCATACAGTTAGAAAGAAAGGATGTTTGTTGAGTGTGTGACCTAAAGTCTGGAAGTGAGGTAGTTTACGTGTTTTAGTTCCTACGGTCACTATGGCACCTTGGAAGAACCGGTGTACTTCAGAGAGTATGTTCAGAAATTTTTTCCAGAGATACAATGTTAGTAAGAAGACGTTGTGGAAAGCGTTGGGTTACCCAATGATTAGTTAAAAGAGATTTGTGTCGAAGAGAGAAAACAAGCATTACATAGTGACAAAAGTTGTAGTGATATGGGAATCACGATTCACCAAAATATAAAACACTATATAACACTATATATACAAAATATAAAAAATTACATTAATATGCGAAACATATGTTTAAAGTGTTATATGGGTCATATTATAGCTAACATAATGTATCATTCAAATTTATTGAATATTTTAAAATTAACAAAAAATTGTAAATTATATTTAAAATATTTATTAAATTTACAATCTAAATTCATACATATTTTCAAAATTTTAAACAATATTTATTTTTAATATAAATTAATATTAAGTACAATTATACGGTCATATTTTAAAACATTTTCATTTATTAAATTATATTCATTAAAACTATCACATTTAAATTATTAAAAAAAAACTTTTAATTTATCTTTTATATGATTATGGTTTTATGGTTGTTATTCAATGATCATTAGTAATAGCATTTGTTTTGCCATCCCTTGTCCAGACATGCGTGGGACTCGTATCAGGAACACCAGAGACAATAGATGAGGCATAAAAGTTGTGAAGACAATATCTTGAGTTAAGCACTCAACCATTTTGAAAGGATAATTATCATATTTGACATTATGACACATATCTAACCATCTATGACAGTTATATTATTCAAATTCAAAACTTTTAAAATTTCTAGTGAAGTTATGGAGCTTCATAAACAAAACTCAAGTCACAATGTGACAGTGACATGTCTAGTTTCATCACCACTACTTAAAGAGAAAGTTGAATCTGTGGTCCGGTTTCCATACTCAACACTAACTCTATATTCTCCCAAGAATCCATAAAAGCTATGTGAACCATGCTCTTCTGTGACTCCCTCTACACGACCAGTTTGCCACCATTAGCGCAAAAACGGTTTTAGACAGCGCTTTTTTAGCCTTTAGACAGCGCTTTAAAGCGCTGTATATACCAGCGACGCTATAGGTTTAGACAGCGCTTTTGGTATTACCAAAAGCGCTGTCTAAAGGGGCGTGTATTTAATGAAAAGCGCTGTCTATGGTACCTTTAGACAGCGCTTTTTCACATTATATGGATTACTTTAGACAGCGCTTTCGTCAAAAGCGCTGTCTAAGCCCTACCTTTTTTTGACTTTTTTGGTACACCTTAGACAGCGCTTTCTCCAAAAGCGCTGTCTAAGACCTTCCTTTTTTGACTTTTTTTAGTACACCTTAGACAGCGCTTTTACCATAAGCGCTGTCTAAGACCTTCCATTTTTGACTTTTTTAGTACACCTTAGACAGCGCTTTCACCAAAAGCGCTGTCTAAGGTGTACGAAAAATTTTATATAATTTTTTTTTAACCACAATTATACCAGGTTTTTTCAACCAGAATTTGACCTGTAATTTTCAACCAGCAATTTTTTTCAGAATTGGCAATTCAAACCATTGGCCTTTCTACACCAAAATTATATATCCAAAATTGGCATTTCATACCAATATATATATTTAAAATTACAAACCAAAATTGTATATACACCTATTTATAATTACAAATCATTACATTTTTCTACAAATGCACATTTTACTTATTCACCAAAATTGCATCCAACCAAAGCATTGCTTCCAACCAAAGTTATTGCTTCCAACCAAAGCATTTTTTCTACAATGCACATATTACTTATACACCAAAATTGTATATACACCAAAATTGCATCCAACCAAAACATTGCTTCAATCTACATTATAGGTCCTGAAAACACAAAGATTGTAATTCAAAGTATTAAAATTCAAAGTATATACACCAAAAATTGTAATTCAAAGTATATACACCAAAATTGTAATTCAAAGTTTGTAATTCAAAGTATATACACCAAAATTGCAATTCAAAGTATATACACCAAAATTGTAATTCAAAGTATATACACCAAAATTGCATCCAAAATTGTAATTCAAAGTTTGTAATTCAAAGTATATACACCAAAATTGCAATTCAAAGTATATACACCAAAATTGCATCCAACCAAAGCATTACTCCAACCAAAGTTACACATATTAAAATTCTCATCAATTAAAGTAAGAGTATAATATTATACCTTAAGTTTGTAAAATTCCGAGCTCCATAATGTATTGACACCACTCCTCTTTGATTTCATCCAATAGAGCCTTTGTGTAAGTAGCACTCCTGAATTCTTCAAAATACTACATAATAATATAACATATAGTTTGATTTAGTTTTAACTATTTCATTAGACAATATGAGAGATATGTGTTAAAATAACTCATAAGTTAGAAATACATACATCGGGTGGAATCTCCATTCGATCCAACGAAATAGTGTCTCTCATAAATCTCAACATGAAATAGCCGCAATCTATTTGATTGCGTTGCCGAGGACACTACAAATGAAAATAAAATATGGATAAATTCTAAGTTTTATCAAGTAAGCATCACTAATATAATAAAACATGTGATAATTAATATACCTTCACATAATTCCATGTAATGGTGTGGTCGATTCCCCGATGTTCTAGGAATGCTTGTATAGTGCTAATAAAATATAAATGAATATTTAGAACAATTCACATAAATAAATAAATATACACATTTCTATTTAGAACAATTTCACTTACGTGTCAATACAGTCCTTCATATCCGGGTATGTGGTCCAATCATTTCCTAAGGAATCCAGATAATACACTACTCCGCGGATAGGATTGATTGCAACCAACAACCAATGTCCACTGTAAGATTAAACAAGTGTTAGATAGAAACTTTCTACACGAAGTCAAAATACAAAAAAAAATATAATAGATGAATTTAGAATGAAAATCTAACCCAGTATTAAACGGTAAAAAGTACAACTTTTCCGTTTCTTGGTTGTCCATAAAGACGTTGTGTATATACGCATGGACCTCATTTGGTTTCGTCAATATTTCGGTTAAGTTGACAGCGCTGGGGCATAAGAATGCAAACCTTTGCTCCAATCCCCGGGGGCGCATAAAACTGTCATACAGAAACCTGAAATAAAAACATCATTAACATTAGAATATTCATTTGAAAAATAAAGTAAATAAGTTGCTCAATTACCAAAGTAGATCGGATATACCTCAAGTATATATTGACAACAGTGACGCCCAATTCTGTATGTTGGAAAACTTGCTCGAAGTCTTCATTACCAACATTCTGGTCAAATTCAAAGCCATACAAATCTTTCTCCATAGTTATCAGACGAACACCTCCAGTCGGAATATCCGTCATTAATTGTAGAAAGGTCTGAAGGCACGTCCTAACCTTGTCGATAGGTTGTTTTCTAACCCTGGTATTCTTAGCACCAACAGTTTTTTGCGTTGAAACGTTGCTAATCACTTTACCAGGCAGCTATAAATCATATAATTTGTTAGATGAAGTATAAGATATCCAATTTATCATTTTCTATGCATATAATTGTGATGTACCTCTTTTTTTGAGACAACGGACTCGGTATGCTCCGGAATCCGCTTATCCTTTGTTTTGGATTTTGTTGGAGTCTAAATAACATTGCCATGTAAAAAATGAAAATAAAATGCTCGTAAAATCTTTGAATTTACACATTAAGATTAACAAAGGTTTATAACGGTTTTAAGCATATATACCTCATATCCTACGAGTATGAGATTTGACGGCCATGCAACAAACGACCCTATAGCTTGTCCCACCACTCTTACCTCCGAATCATCGTTAGGATAGGGTAATAGTGCTTCATTCTCCATAGCAATATCAACTGATACTTTCAAACTTCCAGTAGGGAGGGATTCATTATGAAGTACTGTGACCCCATTGTTAAACACTTTTCCCTTGGCAACCATCCGATGAATTGGTGAAGATAAGAATAGTTGACATTGGTGAATGCCCTAAAACCAAAAATACATATGTCATTGTTAATGTGTATATATGTAATTAAATAATTTAAGCTACTAATATAATTTCATAGATATATATATATATATATATATATATATATATATATATATATATATATATATATATATATATATATATATATATATATATATAATTACCTCTGGAATAATCGGATGAAAGCTGCAGTTGATACTATCCTTCTCTGATCCATCTCTAACACCAGAAGCGTTATCCCTTTCTTTTTCCTTTCTTAATTCCCGCACCTCGGCTTCTAGTGCTTCCAATTTAGCTTCAAGTACTGAATAACTAGCAGCCTTTCCCTTTTTAATATTCAGGGAGGTCGGGGTGATCCCAAATGCCTTACCCCTCACCCGACCAGGATACTCAGGGACATCTAATGCCCGACTAAGTATGCTCCTGGTATCATCTGTAGGTACAGACTGAGATAACGCCTCCTGAAAATCAGATGAATATCGAATATTTGTCAAATATTTGTTAATAAAGTTTTGACTTAATTAAAGAAATATTGTTATACTTACACATTTCTCATATACTTGTAGAACCTCTTCTGGAACAGATCCAGACTTGCCCACACGGGCTTCCTTCCACAAGACATGTGCAGGAAGAGATGTTTCAGAGCTACCCGCCTTTTGTAACTACATATAAAGCCAAATAATATGATCAAATATAACTCATGATGAACAATTATTATGTCATTGCAATTTATTGATACTTACCAATTGTTGCTCCAAACGTCCATATCCAGTACGTCATTTCCTGTATTTATATTGGGGATCTGATGCTCTATCCCGATTAATTGCACTTAAACTCTTAAATTGCTCGGTTTGTCGTTTGGCTTTAAACTTCACCCATTCTTGTGGTGAAATGAAACTTGCATATTTAGATGGAAACTCTCCATCAACAAAATTACCTTCAGCATCCTTAAGATAGGTTTTGTTTAAATATGTCCTAAACCCTCTTAGGAGCTTCCCTGCCAATCTCATCAAATAAGCTTTTCTGTCGTCCTCGACATTAAAGCACCTCTAAAAAAACCATACACATTGGTTAGTACAAATAATTTAAACGACATAATTAGTTGGCATAATTAAAGACATAATTATGGTACCTTTATCTCATTCCAAATTTTTTCTTTGGTTTCCTTCAACTGTTTGTTTCTCCAGTCATCTAAAGTAATAGGAACCTCATTCCTTACAAGTGTACCAATGAAACTTGTCAACATATGACCGTTAGGCTCAACAAGTGTGCCTGTTTCGCTCCAATGCACATTATAAGTCATGCCTTGATTTCTAGCATGGATCACTCTCCTCATTATGGTTATTCCTCTCCTAATCTCTTCTTCCATAGTTCTGCTACTTCCAACCTGATCATCATGTGGATGATCATCATCATGTGCGTGATCATCAGCATGTGGGTCATCATTGTTAGTAGCCATCTAACCTGTAATAAATAAATCAAGGATATCAAATATAATATATAACAAATATAATAAAGAAATAAAGGATATCAAATATAAAAAATATGACATAATATATAACAAATATAATAAAGAAGTCAAGGATATCAAACATAATATATAACAAATGTAATAAAAAAATCAAGGATATCAAATATAACAAATATGACATAATATATAACAAATATAATAAAGAAATCAAGTATATAACAAATTTTACCTCTTTCACTAACATCTCTTTCTTTTCTTGGTTGGAATATGAATTACTTGTTTCTTATCAATGCGGACGGATGAATGGATCCAAATTCCCTCGTTATGGTCATTTCTGATATATGACCCATCCGCTATAAGATCCTCATCCATGAAATTATATTAGTAGCTTAAATTATTTAATTACATATAACTCTGTGAAACTTTTATCCGACCATCCATTACATAATACTCTGTGAAACTTATTGTTACATTATTAACATTAACACTAACACTAACACTAACACTAACACTAACCTAACACTAACACTAACACTAACCTAAACTAAACTAAACTAAACAAACACATTATATAGCAATAGTTAACAATGTAGAAAAATGTTAACAAGAACAAACTATAATAGATGTTCTAAACTAACACCAACACTAACACTAACACTAACACTAACCTAACACTAACACTAACACTAACCTAAACTAAACTAAACTAAACAAACACATTATATAGCAATAGTTAACAATGTAGAAAAATGTTAACAAGAACAAACTAAACTAACACATTATATTGATTATATTCCTATATCACCAAAAATGAAGTTAGCACATATTTTATTCTTATATCCAACAACAGTCCAACATTAGCAACAACATTAACAACATTATCAACATTAGCAACAGTCCAACATTAGCAACAACATAAACAACATTATTATCAACATCAACAACAACATTATTATCAACATCAACAACAACATTATCAACATTATCAGCAACATTATCAACTGAAACTCTGAAACTCTGAAACTTCCAAACTGAAACTCTGAAACGTGTAAAATGTGTAATACTCTGAAACGTGTAAAATGTGTAATACATCAACAACAACATTATTATCAACATCAACAACAACATTATCAACAGCAACATTATCAGCATACCTTATAAAATGTGTAATAATCTGAAACTCTTAAACTTCCAAACTGAGTGACGAAAACGCGAAATGAGAGAGGAACAGACGGTCACGGTGGAGTAAAGGTCGTCGGAGTCGCGAAATGAGGGAGGAACGGTGGACGACGGCAAGGGTTTAGCTCAGGTTCGCAAGTATCCGTTCGCAACAGGGGAGGGAGAAGAAAGAGCGCAAAACTGAAAATGAAAACTGAGTATATTCATATATTTTAATTTTATTAGACCTTAGACAGCGCTTTTCAACAAAGCGCTTTCTAAGGTGGCCCTTAGACAGCGCTTTAAAAGCGCTTTCTAAGATTGGCCTTAGACAGCGCTTTTGTTTTTATTTTTTTAAATATTTAAGACCTTAGACAGCGCTTTCCTTAAAAGCGCTGTCTAAGGTCTTATACTTTTTTTAAATTTAAAAGGCCTTAGACAGCGCTTTTAAGGAAAGCGCTGTCTAATATTTTCCATTAAATTTTTTTAAAAATTTAAAAGGCCTTAGACAGCGCTTTTCACTAAAGCGCTGTCTAAGGTCTTATATTTTTTTGCGCTTTTCCTTTATTAAATTAATAGATTCCGTGTTTTTGACCTATAGCAGCGCTTTTGTAATAAAGCGCTGTCTAAGGTGAGATGTTATAAGTCCTTTTTGTTGTAGTGCACTCTTGAAGAAGCTTGTCCACCATATCACCTGATGGTAAGTTCTTCAAATCATTGTCAGTAAGACACATCTGGTAGCATCCATATGGATGAAGTGCTGTCCATAGCATTATCCCGTTCACCGAAGGGTGCGAGAATCCTTCCCTCAACACTTGTTCCAAATATATTGCCTGAGTTTCTGGATCAAGGGTGTTGCTTATATCAATCTCAGTAAGCCAAATGGGAAGATCTAGAGTTGCAAATTTATCTAAGATAGCTCTGATAAGCGGAGGATTCGGTATTGTGAAATGACCCTCCAATCCAATACCATCCATAAAAATACCATGTTGTCTTAGTTCTCTTATCTTAAAGATATATGCGTCAACACTGGAATTTACATCATTGCATGTTTCTACAACATTGAAGTCATTCATAAACAATGTTGCTAGAGGATCTGATTCATGTGCTGCTTCGAAGAACTGAAATGTAGCGTTTGGTCCAAGCCTTTGTTCGTAGAAATCGAAATGAAGCCTTTCGTTGCTAACATCCCAGTGTATGAACTCGGTTTTGTATTTGTTCATGAGACTTTTTATTCTAGAGTTCACAGCTGATTGTAGTTCTGTACCTGTAAGGTTAAGAACCCATGCAGGTGTGTATTTAGGATCTTCCCAGAAAATATTGTGTCCTCTAGCTAGGATTTTGTTGGATCTAACAAATTGCATCATTTGATCTGAAATTGTATAATTGATTCTGCCTTGATGAGGCTCCGTGGCATACCATTTGAGCTCGTTTTCGAAGACTGCAGCATTGAAACGTTTTACAAACCAGTTCTGATATGGTGTGTTGCCTAGAATGGTTTTTGCTATTGCAGAACCTATAGGGAAGTCTTTTGATATTTGCTCTACACTCACAGAAGCGCCTTGCAATTTCATTCCATTAGTATCGGATACATGTATTGTGACCGCGCGCTTTCTTTTCTGTTAAATTCAGCAGAGAAAACAAAACTATAATTAAACGCACAAACACAAAACACCAACACAACACTAATAATAATACTCGTAACAATGTAACTACATATGTCACAACACTAATAATAATACTCGTAATAATGTAACTACATACATCAATGTTGACGTCCAGATACACCAACACATATTAGACACCAGACATTACTCTAACATGAGACATTATACTGACACATATCAAACATTAGACATTATACTGACATCAAATCCTATAGTGACATATATCAGACATCAAACATACTATAGTTTCATTATTTTAGCTTGGACTCACTCACAGTGTTGATTATATATTCTTGATTGAATCTCCATTCCTGTTTAGTAAATGGCTGTAGTGATAGACTTGCTATATCCATATCAACATCTTTGCCATCTGCATTCTGCATTACCAAAACCAAATATCTTTAAAAAATTACAAATGTGCGAAAACTTTTTTTACTAGTGAATAAAATAAAATACAGAAAAATTAAGCAAGAGACCTGAAAGATTATGGCAGATGAATTTGAAGGCGAATTAAGAACAAATCCACCCTTAAGAAAAGACCAACATCCTGTCTTGGCAGAAACTGTCCCAATACAGTTGTATGTATCATTTTCTGCTTCCAACCTTGCCCTTATCATAACTGAATCTGAACCTTCAACCTTCACCCATGCTGCCGCGTCACCATAAAAAAATATTAGTTATGTAATAGATAACGGTTAGTCTCAAAATTATCAACAATCCGTTGTAGTCTAGTTGGTCAGGATACTCGGCTCTCACCCGAGAGACCCGGGTTCAAGTCCCGGCAACGGAAAATTCATTTTTTAATTTTAATTTTTATTAACCATAAAACGAGTGTAAAGAGGAGAAGATAAAAGCGTACCAGAAAAAGAATAGATGGTGTTTTGTGTGAGATTATATATGGGAATTATGTTGGTGTTATTTTGTGCAATATTATTTTTAAAAATTCCTCCTTCATAAAGTGGCTTCTCAGGATACCCTTGGCACTGTCAACCAAACAGAACACATTGACATTGTGATAGAAACAGAAAAAGGTTACTAGTGAGTGAGATTTTCGTTACCTCAGTGTAAGCCGTTGAGTCATATAGGGGGCCATCTGCAAAAACAAATACTAAGAATTAATGAATGAAATTTCAATATACACCTTAAAATAACATGAAAAGTTAACAACCATAGAGAGAAGAAACCCTTAATGGTAGGAGAAGGAAAAAAAGTGAAATAAGTTGCAACATGTTTAGAGACTCTCT
Source organism: Lathyrus tuberosus (assembly GCA_022829125.1). Lineage (NCBI taxonomy): Eukaryota > Viridiplantae > Streptophyta > Magnoliopsida > Fabales > Fabaceae > Lathyrus > Lathyrus tuberosus. Next base: position 9,763,675 of record JALAZF010000176.1, on the reverse strand, counting down.
TCAAGTGTAAAAGGAGCTAGTATTTCCGTTCTTTTTTATAGAGACAATTCAGTTTTTAGGTTCATTGAATAATCAATGTATTTTATCAGTTTCTAGAATAATCAATGTATTTAATCAGTTTCTAGACTAAATATATTAATGATTCAATAAATCTAAAAAGTGATTTGTTAAGAAATCCAATAGGCCCAATAGAATTAAAAAGACTTTAGTCTTACTCAAGGATTTTATCATACACTAGAGGTGTATTTAGTATTTTTTTGTTGCTGTTAGTTGTGTAAGTGGCCCATGGCCCAACTATTTTATTTTAACCCTAACTATATAAGTTTTGTATGAGCTGCTGGTAGATTATGAATGAAAAGTTGTTTATTTGCTCTATCTTTTAATGCAATTCTGATCATGGTAGTCTAGTGTTTTCTATCATTGGTGCTTTCATTTATTGTGCTCATGGCTCCCCCAAAACCCCAAAACCCTAAAGATATTGTGGAGGAAGTTGTTCAAACAACTCATTTTCACTTAGATAATGCTATGGATCAAACCCAACAACAAATGGATGAGAGGTTTGATAAAGCTACAACTGATTTGGAACAACAAATTGGCCAAATTGACACCAGATTGGACAATGAAAAACAAATTAAAAATTCCAGATTTGAAACCCTAATGTCATCCATTAACAAGCCGGTCATACAAAAGGAACAGCAACCTGTCCCTAACCATTCTGCAGCAAGCTCATCAGGTATTACACAAAACTCTCCTCTTACATCCATGTCTACAACCCCTATTACTCAGACCTTCACCCCAACCAATACCCCTCTTCGAACATCTACTATTTTTTTCTAACCTCCCTCCTCCACCGATTTTCACTATGCCACCACGAACCGCATCTACCATGCCTCTACCCTTCTATCCACCTTATACTTCGTCTCCCACAACATTTCATTCTAACCAAAATTACAACACTACACCTTATTTCCACCATAACCCATATTCCCAAATTACCCAAATACCTCCCTTACCCCCTTTTCGCACTCCTAAACTCGAACTTGCAATGTTTGATGGCACCAACCCCCTTAGAATGGTTATTTCAAGCCGATCAATTTTTTTCGTTTTACAATTTACCACCAGAAAATTGTTTAGCTTTAGTTTCCTTTTACATGAAGGGTGATGCCTTAGGCTGGTTCAAGTGGATGCATCATAGCCAATTATTAACAGATTGGGTTTCTTTTAGAGCGCTGGAACTACGATTTGGCCCCTCTACTTATGATAATCATCAAGCAGAGTTATTCAATTTGAAACAGGATTGGTCAATTATGGACTATCAAACCAAGTTTGAAAAGCTGGGAAATCAAGTGGTTGGTTTACCACTCGAGGCAATTTTAAATTGTTTCATCTCTGGTTTGTCGCTCGAGATTCGTAACGAAATGCCTATTCATCGACCTACCTCAATTTCCTAAGCTATTGGACTTGCCAAACTCATTGAATCTAAACTAAAAGACTTCGAACCCAAATATTCCAAACCCCAGCCACCCTATTACACTAAACCCACAATCCAACCCCAACCACAAGTTTCTACCCCACCCAAACCCCAAACCACTATTACACCATCCAAATTACCCATCAAACGACTCTCACAAGCCCAATTACAGGAACGGCGGGCCCAAGGCTTATGTTTTAATTGCGATGAAAAATTCATCCCGGGTATAAGTGCACAACCAGCCGATTTTTAATCCTTTTGGCTGATGATGATTCCATTGAGGCGGATCAAGCGCACACTCTAATTGAAACTGAATCTGACCAACAAGACCTTGCTAATACTTATTTCCAGCTTTCTACATAAGCTGTGACAGGACAATTCCGCCCTCAGACACTGAAGTTTATGGGCTTGATTGGTGGTTTGTCCTTTATGGTCCTAGTGGATACGGGAAGCACTCATAATATCATGCAACCCCGAATTGCCCGTCACCTGAATCTCCCTACAACCCCTATCAACCAATTTTCAGTAATGGTAGGTGTAGCACCCCAAAATTTGCCCTCCTTACTTTATTACTAACTGGCTTATGTTTCATCTCATTTTGCATTATCATGTGTGCATATCATTGGGTCTTAGCATGGGGTCAAGGTGCCTGAGGCATGTTCAAGAGGAGAAGATATTCTTCAAAGGGTCAAGCAAGAGAGTTCAAGTGGATCACTCTCTCCTAACTAGTGCATAAACTAGGGTTTTGAGATTCTTGGGTTTATTGCTCCAATGGGTAAGCTCCTTGGGTTTTTATCATCACCAAATGGCATATCTTATCTTTGTTGGAGAGGATACACATCATATTCAGAGGAATTTGGATTTGGAGACTGTGTTATTTCCTCCTAGACTGAGGGTACCAAAACTAGGGTTTGCTTTAAAGTCAGTTTATTTCTGATTTTTTGGGCAAGACTTGATTCCATGGTATTCCTTGGGTCCCTAAGTATCTAGGAATGGAAGATTGTCCATCAGTTTGGTTCAGGAGGAGTTCAATTGGCCAATGGATTGTAAATCAGGTAAATTGGGTGAAAGTCAACAGTGAGAGGGAAAGTCAACTATGGAATTTTGAGGTTCACTCCAAGGTTTTCAAGGTCTCACATCCTCATATGGTCTTCAAGAGTCAAGTTTCATGCCATTTATCAAGAATCAGGAGTTGGTGCAAAAGTTACTAAATATGGAAATGACCCATAATTTGAAAGTTTCCTTTTTGGGCAAGTTCCTACACTGCATTCAACTTGACTTTTCATCATCAAGAAAGCTTCAAATGAATGAATTTTTCTCCAACATGAAAGTTGAAGATCTTTTTCTCCTCTTTCCAACAAGTACTAGTGGGTCTCCATATCATTTGTGAAACTCAACTTATGATCAAAGGAAGGCAAAGTGGTTTTTAGGGTTTCATTTTCACAACTTTTGGATTTTGGGACATATGGACCTATATTTGATTCCATTGCTTCAAGGTACTTTTTAATATCAAAGGAAACTCCTCAAGGATCATTTTAGGCCTTTGAATCAAGTAAATCCATGGCGTGTTTATCATTTATTCTCCATTATCCAAAATTGCCAAGGCATTGAAAACTCATGAATCAAATTGTTTCAAGGCCCAAATCAAATTCAGGTGTGGTTAGCAATTTAAACATAAGTGATCCATCATGAAATATTTGGATATCCATGCATGGGAGGAGGGGTATCTCACATAATGCAAAATTCCAAATTTGTCCAAAACTCACTAAACAAAGAATTGCCCAAGCCCAAACCATTATCAGTGAGAAACCCTAGAGTATTTAAACTCATCCAGGCACTGGTTAGGTCAGACACACGTGACATTTGGAGGAGTGGAGAGCTTGAACCCTAAAGCATCTCATATTCATATCTCTCAATCTACAAGGAGTTTTCAAGAAATTCTTTCACTAACAGAACCCTTGTGATCTCTAGAGCACGAACCAATCGCCCTTTGAAGCCAAAAGCAAGGATTAGGAGTGCACCATCTCAGGTTAGCCATTCTTTTGACCATCATAAAACTCAATTTTTAAGTGTGCATATTGATGTGTGGCATCCATGGATCATGCTGGTATAATTTGGTTTGTGTTTGGACGTGTGTATTGCTTGTATCGTGAGTTTGAATTTTTGAGCCCTAACCTTTTTCTTTTCGTTTTTTATTATGCACTGGTTGTTTGAGATTTTGGATGACATATTTGGAGTCCTCGTTGAATTCTGGACAGGATGGTATATGGTTTTGCATTTTCTGGGTGATTTTTAGTTGCAGGTGACAGAGGAGGTGGCCGGAACCCTAGCTCCGGCGGCTGGTGAGGGTTCCGGCGAGGCGGGGTGGCTGGAAGTAGGAGATGAAATCTCCACCATTCATTTCTTTCATCGCACGGTCCAGATCGTGCCACGTCTTTTTATTTTTGAATTTTATTCTGAGGATCACATATTTATTACCCCACCATAGCTATCGTATGCCTTCCAATCATGTTATTTTAATTGAATTACTTTTTTTTTAGTTGACTTGTTTATGACCGTTTGATGGATCGTATGGCTGAAATCATGCCAGCGAATAAAATAGGCATGTGCCTGGCACATGGGGACGTATAGTATGCAGCTGGCCTTGGTGTGTGCGCGTGCACGTTAGTTGGATGTGTGTGTAAATCATGACCTCTGATCTTGCATAATAAGTGACTTGTTTGACTAATGCTGGACGTATGATCAATCCAAGGGCCCATGTTCAGTCAATCCATTGACTGAAGTCTATTGTTCTTTTTTATTTATTTTTTTTCGCTGATTGGATTGGGCCTTGCTATTCGCGCCCCCCTTAAGTCCATTTCTCTTGTTTGAATGCATTTCATCTACTTTTCACACCCCCCATGCGCATTGCATTTTTATTTTATTTAATTATTACATTATTTCATTTTCAATTTTTAAAAATAGTTAATTACATTTAAAAATTCCCAGAAAATTCATGCATACTTTTTATCATTTTATAAAATTTTCCAAATTTTATTTTTTATTTTTATTTTATTTTTTATCATCTAAATTAATTATTTAGTCTATTTTCTTTTGAATTACTCATATCATGCATACTTAAAATTGTTTATTTTATTTCTCTGCATCCATAAAATATTTTCAATCCATTCCTTTTGCATTCATTCACCAACATTCTGAAGTACATTAAAATATTTTTCTTTCATTTTTAAAATCATTTCATATTGCATTTTGGTCCTCCTTTTTTGCATATTAAGTCATATTTCTCATCTGAGCCTTGCATAATTGTTTGAGTGACTAACACCTTGAATTTTTGCAGGAGTTTTTGATATTTTGTTTGCCTCTGGTTTAACAATATTGATGTTTAATTTGGAAATATTGGAAGCTATTTCTCTAATTATTTGATTACTTTCACTTGAGATCTTCTTGTATGTGTATTTCTGATCACGTCTGGTTACCTTGTTTGGAAAGGCACTTGTGCCATTGTTTTGGGGTTGTTTATTTGACTTCTTAATTCATGTTTGGATTGTTATCATTACTATATGCCATTGTTTGGTTTTCTTTTGCCTTGATATTGCTTATGTCCGCCTGGTACTAATCTTTTATGCAGGGGTTGAGGTAAGTTCTTTGAGGGTGTGGATAGTCATCCGTATTCATCCTTACTCTTTCCTTCTCTTGTCTTTTTTCTTTAGGTTTAGGTTGTCGTCAAACCTCACTAACCATAGGTCACCCATGCATGATAACTTTAGGACTCTTAGTCCCCCTTAGAGTCTCCTTTGTGTCTTCTCTCTTCTCATCTCAAACTTCTTGAAGACACGTAATAAGTATAAAGTGTATTGCGCACGAGCCTTAAGCGTGGGGAATGAGAAATAAGGGGCTTCCTCTCATCTTTCTAGAGTGCTTAGCGAGCATCCTGTCTTGGGACGATGCGTTAAGTATTCGCCCCTGTGCCCTAGACTTTGGTGCAATGCAACTTATGAACTAACTTAAGCCATTTCTGTCCTAAAAAACACGAACCAACTTCAAACCTTTTTGTCCTTCGGGATCGTCAACCTAAAGGCTATTTTCAAAAAGGGCACGTTACTTTCCGTCTGAGACGCAAACAGGCATCGACCCTAATTGCCGGACGCGAACTTAATGTCGCTCATAAAAAACACAAAAAGAACTTGGTCCGAACTACGTTGACTCTGAATTCCCCATTGCACAAAGGGGGTACGTAGGCCTAGGACGCCGACGTCCTACCGAGTCTGTCTTTTTTTTCCCCTCTCCCGTCTTAGTACAACCCTAGATGACAGTATAACTCACCCTTAGAATAGACAACAAGCGTAGATCCCATCGAGTACGATGGACGCGTGGGGTGCTAGCACTTTCCCCTCACGTAACCGACTCCCGAACCCAGGTTATGGTTGCGATGACCATTCCTTTCCCTCTTCCTCAGGTTTATGCGGTGTTCCCTTTCCCTCTCTTGGGATAAATTTACACGGCTGGCGACTCTGTTTTTCCGCGCCACTCTCGCATTTGTACCTGGATGAGAATCTTGGGAGCGACAGCTGGCGACTCTGCTGGGGACTCTGGTTGACCTATGCTGGTCCATCCCTAAGCGAGTCAATCCTAGCGCTTTCTTGTCTTTGTTCTCTTTGGGTGTTTTTGTTTTTGTTTTGCTTTATTTGTTGTATTTTATTTTTACAGCTTTTTCTGCATTGCATTTCATTTTTATTACTATCATATTGCGGTGTTGTGCTGGCTGTTTTTGTTTTGCAGGTTGGGTGGTTCTAAGAGATAAGCCCAATACCCAGGCTTGAGTACACCCTAGGACTAGAGTGGAAAGTAGTGGGACCTACGTGCCCGCTTGGTACGTTTGTGTGTTCACGAAATTCACAACCAGACGAGGCTATCTTGGGACGCATTCTGACGTGTGTGTCTGGCGCATGTTAGGATGTCGATCTAGAGAGTTGTCGACTCTGGTGACCGATCATCGAGGACCTTAGTGGAAACATCCCTCTCTAGTGGTGACAGTGGCAGACCACATCCTGTGGCAAACCCATTCGCACCCGAGGGCCCACTTTGGAACTCGCATAGGATGGCCCCTATTTTTTGAAGAGAATCAGTGGAGGCACTCCTCGATTGACGATAGTACTGTACCCCGAGGGATGAATGTACTATTGTTTCTCGACCTCAGTGCCAAAGCTGAGGACCTTCCGTTTTGGAGAATCAGTTGAGGCCTCCTCGATTGATGATGATGCCAAACCAGAAATGGTGAACGTATCATCATTTCTCGACCTGAGAGCTCGGGATACTGAACATCCTAGTACCCACATGTGAGAGGGAATGGGTGTTTGCAGGTTTGCAGGTAACCGAAACCTTCAACCTTCCCTGCTTTTCTGGATTCCTCATCAATGTCTGATTATTTGGGTTCCTGGTTATCTTAGTGGTTCAGAATTCTGGTTTTCTGGGTTGTGGTTCTCGTTCAGTTAACAGCACAGCATATCCAGCAGTGTTGCCTTGATCCCATGTGTGCTTTTGCATCATCATTTTGTATCCTAACATGTCTATTCATTCTCAGGGTTGCATCCTAACCTCGATTCTGGTTCCTGAAGACTATCGAGGATGAGTACTGAGAAGAAAAAGAATATCATGGGATACAAGTTCCCGTCACTTATTCTGGATCCTGTTCACAAGGTTGTTTCTATGGCAGAACCTGGGGAATTGACACTTGTGGACTTTGATGATGTGCCGTAGTCTTCTATTGTCTTTCATTATTTGGACCACCGCCAGACTTGTTGGTTGGGATCTATGATTATCGTGTTCAGACTTGTTATCTTGGATTTGTGATTGTTGACATTTGGTTTTCCTCTGGTTTTCTTAATATACGAGCAGAAGTTTCGATCTATATTGTTGTTAAACTGGAATCAAGGGGTGGATCGCCCTGCGAATACTCAAACATGTTCATTTGCATTTGCATATTCATAATCATTTTGCATAATCATTTTGCATGACAGGTGTTCAAGGCTGGTTATTTTTATTTTGATCTGGTTATCTCAGAATTGCAGATCAGCACATTCACTGGTATCCTACCAGACAAAATTAGAAGAGACTCATGGATCAACTACAGAATGAGATCATTGAGATGCGGACTCGCATGAACCAATTCATGGAATTAATGCAGGGTGTTGCTCAAGGCCAAGAGCAGTTGAGGACTCTCGTTTAGCCACTGATTGCAAGGGTTGATGATGACGGTGTCCTTCATGGAGGACTTCATACTGGTGTTACTGGTAATAATGGTCAGAATAGCCCTACGGGCGGAGGTATTCCTGTTTCTGGTGTTGTGATTCCTCCGGCCGGAGCTGAAAATGCTGGGGGAGGTGGTACTGGTGCTGGCGAAGTTCATGGCCGTCAGTATGATGATGTTCAAGATGATGCATTTTCTCTGCCAGGTGGGGATGCTAGTCCCTAAATTGACAATGATCAGAGAATCAGGTTGATTGAGGAACAGCTAAGGGGTGTTGTGAATCAGGATTCTGTGGGAATGGATCTAGAGGATTTGGGGCTGGTTCTAGGCGTTGTTATTCCGCACAAGTTTCAGACTCCCACTTTCGAGAAGTATAATGGTATGCCTTGTCCAAGGACCCACGTGAGAGCATACGCAAGTAAGATGGTTGCGCATGCGAAGAATGAGAAGCTGATGATGCACTGCTTCCAGGATAGCCTATCTGGGGCATCCCTGGAGTGGTACATGCAACTAGAGAGGAAGGATGTGCGTAGTTGGAGAGATCTGGCAGGGGCATTCATTAGACAATACCAATATAACACCGACATGGCTCCGAACAGAACACAGCTGCAGAATCTATCACAGAAGAACAATGATAGTTTCAAGGAGTATGCTCAGAGATGGCGTGAACTGGCAGCAAGGGTTCAGCCTCCCATGTTGGAACGTGAAATGATAACTATGTTTATAGCCACCTTGCAGGGTCATTACTATGAAAAGCTGGTACCATGTATGACTAGAAAGTTTACTGATTTGATCTTGGTAGGAGAGATGGTAGAAAGCGGAATTAAGGCGGGGAAAATATCAGGCGGTGATGGGTCCTCATCTGGAGGAAGTAAGAAGCCTTATGCTAGTGGTTACAAGAAGAAGGAGGGAGATACAAACTCTGTGTCATCATATCGTGGTAGGGAAGGACCTCGTCAGAACTTCAATCAGCAGGTGGCTTCTGTAACCATCCCAGCAGCACCTCAGCAGCCAGCAGCGTCTCAACGACAAAATCAGGCTCCTCGCAGACCACAGCCTAGGCAGGATAGGCATCTTGACACTCCACCTCTTCCCTACGCTCAATTATTTCAGTACTTGTTAAAGCTACAATTAATTCAGAAGAGAACATTGGCTCCACCTACCGGTAATCCACCTCCCGGTTATGATGCCAACGCCCACTGTGAGTTTCATTCTGGGGCACCCGGACATTATATTGAGAACTGTAGAGCTTTTAAGCATCAGGTTCAAGATTTGGTGGATTCCAAGGCCATCAATTTCTCCAATGACGTTCCAAATGTGAATCAGAACCCGATGCCGAATCACGGTGGGCCCGGGGTTAATGCCATTATTAAAAACTGTGAAGACTCGAGTTTGATTTCAGACGTGAACGAAGTCCAAACTCCCTTGGGTGTAGTGAAGGAAAGACTGTTGAAGGGAGGGGTATTTCCCTGTTGTGATGAAGGTTGTGTAAAATGTGTGTCGCAGCCAGGCGGTTGTGATTTATTGAAAGTAGGTATTCAGAGAATGATCAGCGAAGGGATATTACAGTTCGACAGGGTTTGTAGGCAGAGTACTGTTGCTGACAGAGAGATTGATGTTGCCACAATAATGATTCCGTTCAAGACAGTAACTATATCAGCGCCAGCGAGACCAGCGCCGGTCACTATCACTGTTCCTGGACCAGTCCCGTATGAGAGTACCAAGGCCATCCCATGGAACTACGGAGCCGAGGTATTTGTTAATGGTAAGAAGCTGGAATTGGAAGAGACATCAGCTGTGAACACAGAGGTTGGAAATCTTGTTGAAGCAGGGGCTATCACTAGGAGTGGTAGAGTCTTTATTCCGTCTGAGAATCAAGCTAGCAGTTTAAGACAAGACAAGGGTAAACAGATGATGGATGAGTCTGCACAGAGACAGGAAGCAAATAATTCTATGACAAAGCCGGTTGGGGATACTTTCTCAGAAGACGCAGAAGAATTTATGAGGCTGATCAGGAAAAGCGATTACAAGATTGTTGATCAACTTCACCAAACTCCATCGAAGATTTCCATTCTATCCTTGCTACTGTGCTCTGAGGCACACCGAAATTCATTGTTGAAGGTTCTGAACATGGCTTATGTACCACAGGAAATATCCGTCAATCAGTTAGAAGGGGTTGTGGCTCATGTGAATGCTGGTAATGGTTTGGGTTTTACCGATTTAGATCAGTCCCCACTGGGAGGAATCACAACAACGCTCTGCATATTCCAGTGGAATGCCGTGGTTCTTTAATATCGCATGTGTTAGTTGATACTGGGTCGTCTTTGAATGTGTTATCGAAGAAGGCTTTGATGAAACTGGATACTCGTGGGTTGATTTGTACACCAAGTGACTTGGTGGTACGTGCTTTTGATGGCTCCAAGAGGTCAGTGTTTGGAGAGTTAGTTCTACCAATCAAGGTGGGTCCTGAGATTTTCAACACCACCTTTTACATAATGGATATTCAGCCTGCTTATAGTTGTTTGTTGGGTCGCCCTTGGATCCATGGTGCTGGGGCAGTAACTTCTACGCTGCACCAGAAGTTAAAGTATATGGTGGATGGCCACGTTGTGACTGTTTGTGGTGAGGAAGATATTATGGTGAGTCACCTATTGACCTTCAAGTATGTAGAGGTAGATGGTGAGATACAGGAAACTTTGTGCCAAGCCTTCGAAGCTGTGAAAATTCCCGAAGAACCCCCAAAGGCAGTCAGTCAGCCTGAGGTGGTTGCCCAACCTGAAGTCGTTAGACAACCAGAGGTTCCAATGTCCTCTTTCAAAGAAGCGCGTCCTATAGTTGAAGCTGGTGGTTCTCAGAAGTGGGGCAATGTTATTGATGTTCAAAGGAAACAAGATACTCATGGACTGGGTTACAAGTCACCTAGGCATTCTGAAGAGCCTCCCAAGTTCTATGGTCCAGTCCGTTTCACCAGTGCCGGTGTTTTCTTCGACAGAGTCAATGCTATTGAGGATGAAGGAGATAATGATTGTGACATGGACGAGTAGATCCGTCCCTGCGTTCCTGGTCAGAGTTTAGGCAACTGGTTATCCGAGAAAGTCATCCAAGTGACGCGCCCGGAGTAATTTACTTTTGTTTTTTGTTATGTTGAATCCTACGTTCTGCCCAAGACGTAGTGATACTTATTTGTAGGGCTTGGATGTTTATTTGTTATTTTTATCATCAATAAAGGACGTTTTTTTATTCAAATATTTCGATCCCTGTATTTCTATTTTTACTTTTTGCATTAACACACATCAAAATGGCAATGTGTTTCTTTGATTGTTGCACTCATAATGAACATAAAACATCCATCATGCAGGTTCCTTTATTCAGATTCCACCCATGACTTAGCTATGGCTCGATATGACTTCGACAATCCCATCTATCAAGCCGAAGAAGAGACTGACGAAGACTGTGACTTACCAGAAGAATTAGCCAGGCTACTGAAGCAAGAGGAAAGGGTTATTCTACCTCATCAGGAGAAAGTTGAGACTGTTAATCTGGGAACCGAGGATGTTAAATGAGAAGTAAAGGTTGGGGCTGCTTTAGAAGACACTGTTAAGAGAAGATTGGTTGAGTTACTTCGAGAATATGTGGACATCTTCGCCTGGTCTTACCAAGACATGCCTGGGCTTTACACTGACATTGTTTCACACCGATTTCCGCTTAAAGAGGGTTGTACTCCGGTCAAGCAGAAATTGAGAAGGACGAAACCAGATATGGCTGTCAAGATCAAGGAAGAGGTTCAGAAACAGTTGGACGCCGGATTTCTTGCCGTGACAAATTATCCTCCGTGGGTTGCTAATATCGTACCTGTACCTAAGAAGGATGGGAAGGTCAGGATGTGTGTTGATTACCGAGATTTGAATAGGGCGAGCCCGAAGGACGATTTCCCGCTCCCCCACATTGACTTGTTAGTGGACAATACTGCTCAATATTCTGTGTTTTCCTTCATGGATGGCTTCTCTGGGTATAACCAAATCAAAATGGCCCCAGAGGACATGGAGAAGACTACTTTCATAACACCGTGGGGAACATTTTGCTACAAGGTAATGCCCTTTGGATTGAAGAATACTGGGGCAACCTGTCAGCGGGCGATGGTGACTCTCTTTAATGATATGATTCACAAGGAGATTGAAGTCTATGTTGATGACATGATTGCGAAGTCACAAACAGAGGAAGAACACTTGGTGAACCTCCAGAAATTGTTTGAAAGGTTGAGGAAGTTCAGACTGAGATTGAATTCGAACAAGTGCACTTTCGGTGTGAGGTCTGGTAAACTGCTGGGATTCATTGTTAGTGAAAGAGGTATCGAGGTTGATCCTGCAAAAATAAGAGCCATACAGGAAATGCCTGAGCCAAGGACAGAGAAAGAGGTTCGTGGTTTCTTGGGGAGGTTGAATTACATTGCTAGGTTCATCTCTCATCTGACAGCCACGTGTGAACCAATTTTCAAATTGTTAAGAAAAGATCAAGAGGTCAGGTGGAATGAAAATTGTCGAGAGGCGTTTGAAAGGATAAAGACGTATTTGCAGGAACCTCCAGTCCTTATGCCACCGGTGTCTGGGAGACCGTTGATTATGTACCTCACGGTTCTTGATAATTCGATGGGTTGTATGCTAGGTCAACACGACGAGATAGGTAGGAAAGAGCACACCATTTACTACCTGAGTATGAAGTTCACTGATTGCGAATCAAGATACTCTACGCTAGAAAAGACATGTTGTGCACTCGCTTGGGCAGCCAAGCGCCTAAGGCAGTATATGTTAAACCACACAACCTTGTTGATTTCGAAGATGGATCCAATTAAGTACGTGTTTGAGAAGCAAGCACTTTCTGGAAGGATAGCCCGTTGGCAGATGGTTTTGACAAAGTACGATATTCAGTATGTTTCCCAGAAGGCCATTAAGGGAAGTGTTCTGTCAGAATATCTTGCTGAACAGCCGGTCGAGGATTATCAGCCAATGAAGTTTGAGTTTCCGGACGAGCATGTTATGTTTCTAAAAATGAAGGATTGTGAAGAGCCTCTGCCTGACGAAGGACCTGAGATTGGATCTCAGTGGAAGATGATTTTTGATGTGGCTGTCAACTCATATGGTAATGGAATTGGGGCAATCATTACAACCCCGAAGGGTTCTCATATACCTTTCACTGCCTGGTTAGCATTCGTATGTACCAACAACGAGGCAGAGTATGAAGCATGCATCATGGGGTTAAAGGAGGCAATTGATTTGAGAATTAAGAACCTCGATGTCTATGGTGATTCCGTGTTGGTAGTTAATCAGATTACAAGAGAATGGGAGACTCGTCAGGCAAATCTGGTACCTTATAACAACTATGCCAGAAGGTTGTTACCTTTCTTTGACAGGGTGGATTTTCATCATGTGCCCCGAGCTGAGAATCAGATGGCTGATGCGTTGGCGACATTGGCATCCATGTATAAGGTGAACCGTTGGAATGAAACTCCTTCGATTAGAATCAGGCGTCTGGACAGACCGACTTTTGTGTTTGCAATTGAAGATGTGTCTGATGGCAAACCGTGGTATCACGATATTAAGGTTTTTCTGAAGAGATAGGAGTATCCAGAGGGTGCCTCCACCAAAGATAAGAAGACTCTAAGGAGGTTGGTAGGAAACTTCTTTCTGAACAAGGATGATGTGTTATATAAGAGGAACTTCGATATGGTTTTGCTACGATGTGTTGATGAACACGAGGCAGGCTTATTGATGGAGGAAGTTCACGAGGGTTCTTTTGGTACTCATTCCAGTGGACACACCATGGCTAGAAATTTGTTGAGGGCCGGATATTATTGGATGACTATGGAGTCTGATTGTTTCAAGTACGCTCGAAAGTGCCATAAATGCCAGATTTATGCAGATAAAATGCATGTACCGCCTACGCCTCTAAATGTGTTATCGTCTCCTTGGCCTTTTGCAATGTGGGGCATAGATATGATTGGAAAGATTGAGCCTACTGCTTCCAATGGGCATCGTTTCATTTTGGTTTCCATTGACTATTTCACAAAGTGGGTGGAGGCAGCCTCGTACGCCAACGTCACCAAGCAAGTGGTAGCCCGGTTTATAAAGAAGGATATCATCTGTCGTTATGGGGTCCCAGAGAGAATCATTACTGATAATGGCTCGAATTTGAACAATAAGATGATGAAGGAACTATGCCAGAGTTTCAAGATCGAGCATCACAATTCCTCTCCATATCGTCCGAAGATGAATGAGGCTGTTGAGGCAGCAAATAAGAATATCAAGAAGATTGTGCAGAAAATGGTGGTAACATATAAGGACTGGCGTGAGATGTTACCTTATGCCCTACAAGGTTACCGTACTTCGGTGCGTACGTCAACAGGGGCAACCCCTTTCTCATTGATGTATGGTATGGAAGCGGTTTTACCCTTAAAGGTCGAGATTCCGTCTTTAAGAGTTCTGGCAGATGTGAAGCTTGATGAAGCTGAATAGGTGCGTTCCAGGTTGGATCAGTTGAACCTTATTGAAGAAAAGAGATTGGCAGCCATCACACATGGTCGTTTGTATCAGAGCAGGATGAAGCACGCCTTTGACCAGAAAGTGCATCCTCGGAGTTTTCAGACAGGCGAATTGGTTTTGAAAAGGATCATTCCTCCTCAGACAGATCACAGGGGCAAATGGACTCCAAACTACGAGGGGCCGTATGTAGTAAGAAAGGTTTTCTCTGGTGGAGCCTTACTACTTTCAACTATGGATGGCGAAGATTTTACATCCCCTGTGAACGCAGACGTAGTCAAAAAATACTTCTCATAAAAGAGACCCGCTGGACATAAAAAGAGAGTCCAGGCAAAAAAGGGGCATCCCGACGAACCATAAAAAGGAAAAGGTTCGGGCAAAAGTTAGGGATAAAATATAAAAAGAAATGTGTAAACCCGCAAAGTTGAAAACCTGAAAAGGCGACTTTGGCAAAAATGGGTATCCCGATGGATTGAAAACTCGAAAAGGGCGATCCAAGCAAAAGTTAGGGATTTATAAGCGAAAGGCTATGGTCTGCGTTCGATCTGTGAGCACCTTCAATACCTGGAAGTTCTAAAAGAAAGGAATCTGTACAATTAGTTTCTTCAAAGGTCAAGACATTTGTGGATAAGCAAGACAGATGGGTCATAGCTGAGTCGAATCATGGTGGATATCTGTTCCCACATTGCCGACATGTGTATTTTCTTTTTGCTTTTGCGCAGTTACCTCTTTTTAGGAATTGCTTCCTATTGTAAATGCCTATTTACATGCCACTCTTCTCAATAAAATATTCATTTCACTCAGAGAGCTTTCCATTGTTTGTTTTACTTTTACTGTTTTGTTTGCAAAAAACGTTCGATATTTTTGATAAACATTGCATATAAAATTTTGAGCTTTGCGAAGCATAACGAAAAGCAGTAGAAATTACTTAGGCGTTAACAGTGGTAGTCAGGTTGTGGCATATTCTATTTGTTGTTATTTGACTTGCAGGGCAAAAGCATTGTATTTCCCTAGCAGGACAAACTTTCCTCAGCAGAGCAGACCTTCCCCAGCAGGAGACTTGGGAAGCATTTTCTCCGGATCAAGACGTTATTTCCCCACAGAATCAGGGCGTTCACCTCCCCCATCCAGTCAGGAAGCGTGCTCTCACCGATGATGTCATATTCTAATCCCCGGCAGGGAGGAGGTAAAGTCATTCTCCCCATCAGCAGGCTAAGATCAGCAGTATCCCCAAGCAGGATGGTATTATGGACAATTTTCCCCAAGCAGGATGGTATTATGGGTTGGCATCCCCCAGCAGGTTCTGAACCCAATTGATATTAGCAGTCTTCAGTAACAGACTTCTGATTCCGTTATTGGCATTCATTCTCAACTCCCCCTAGCAGAGGAGGAATCTCAGGTTCTATGTTACCTTCAGTAAAGGACAGGTGTAGCCCCGGTAGTTCTTTCGGGATTTCATCCCCAGTAGAAGTTACTGATCCAAGGAGTTGATCAGCGTGATCCTTCTCAGCAGAGTTCCTGGATTCAGAGGACAATTTATTTTTGTCATCCCCAGCTGAATCAATCTTTTTCTCTCTGGCATTTATTTTGCTGGAGGGACCCCTTTTGCATATCATAAGCACTTGCATTGCATCCTCAAACGCGTAGCATTTCCACTTTGTGTGGAGCATTACGACAAAATTCAAACATTTGCATTCGAAGCATAAGCCAGGTCTGATACTTTCTTTGCCAGATCTCTTTCTCAGCAGAGATGGCATAACTCAGGAGATTTTGGAGGGATGCGTTCCTCATATTTGTGCTCCCTGGCAGAGTCTTTTATTTAGACTTATCCATTCCCCAGCGACATTAATCCCCGGTAAAAGTTTCTTTACAACCTTTTTACACCCGTCCGTGTACCTTTTCGATACCCGTCCGTATTGAGCCTTTTACACCCGTCCGTGTACCTTTTCGATACCCGTCCGTATTGAACCTTTTTACACCCGTCCGTGTACCCCTTTTGATACCCGTCCGTATTAAAACCTCTTTACACCCGTCCGTGTACCTTTTCGATACCCGCCCGTATTGAGCCTTTTACACCCGTCCGTGTACCCTTTCGATACCCGTCCGTATTGAACCTTCTTACACCCGTCCGTGTACCTTTTCGATACCCGTCCGTATTGAACCTTTTTACACCCGTCCGTGTACCCATTTTGATACCCGTCCATATTAAAACCTCTTTACACCCGTCCGTGTACCCCTTTTGATACCCGTCCGTATTAAAACCTCTTTACACCCGTCCGTGTACCTTTTTGATACCCGTCCGTATTGAGCCTTTTACACCCGTCCGTGTACCCTTTTGATACCCGTCCGTATTGAACCTTCTTACACCCGTCCGTGTACCTTTTCGATACCCGTCCGTATTGAACCTTTTTACACCCGTCCGTGTACCCCTTTTGATACCCGTCCGTATTAAAACCTCTTTACACCCGTCCGTGTACCTTTTCGATACCCGTCCGTATTGAGCCTTTTACACTCGTCCGTGTACCTTTTCGATACCCGTCCGTATCGAACCTTTTTACACCCGTCCGTGTACCCCTTTTGATACCCGTCCGTATTAAAACCTCTTTACACCCGTCCGTGTACCTTTTCGATACCCGTCCGTATTGAGCCTTTTACACTCGTCCGTGTACCCTTTCGATACCCGTTCATATTGAACCTCTTTACACCCGTCCGTGTACCTTTCCGATACCCGTCCGTATTGAAGCCTTTTTACACCCGTCCGTGTACCTTTTCTATACCCATCCGTATTTAACCTCTTTACACCCGTCCGTGTACCTTTCCGATACCTGTCCGTATTGAAGCCTTTTTAAACCCGTCCGTGTACCTTTTCGATGCCCGTCCGTATTGAAACCCTTTTACACCCGTCCGTGTACCTTTTCGATACCCGTCCGTATTTGATATCTTTGATTCCTTGACACCCGTCGGTGTTTATTCTCAGCATAGATAACACCCGTTAGTGTTTATTTCAAGACATTTCAATACATTGTTTGTATTGATTTCCAACACTCGTACGTGTCATGACAGTGCAACATTTATTGCTTGTTCCCCAGTGGAGTCGTCCCTCCTTTGTTGATTGCAAATTTCCGGGTTCTTTGGTATTCAATCTCCGTGTATCCCAATTGTCTGAAAGTCGTCGCTACCATGCCCTCAGGACCAAGTTGATTGAATAGGGGCAGCTGTAGCACCCCAAAATTTGCCCTCCTTACTTTATTACTAACTGGCTTATGTTTCATCTCATTTTGCATTATCATGTGTGCATATCATTGGGTCTTAGCATGGGGTCAAGGTGCCTGAGGCATGTTCAAGAGGAGAAGATATTCTTCAAAGGGTCAAGCAAGAGAGTTCAAGTGGATCACTCTCTCCTAACTAGTGCATAAACTAGGGTTTTGAGATTCTTGGGTTTATTGCTCCAATGGGCAAGCTCCTTGGGTTTTTATCATCACCAAATGGCATATCTTATCTTTGTTGGAGAGGATACACATCATATTCAGAGGAATTTGGATTTGGAGACTGTGCTATTTCCTCCTAGACTGAGGGTACCAAAACTAGGGTTTGCTTTAAAGTCAGTTTATTTCTGATTTTTTGGGCAAGACTTGATTCCATGGTATTCCTTGGGTCCCTAAGTATCTAGGAATGGAAGATTGTCCATCAGTTTGGTTCAGGAGGAGTTCAATTGGCCAATGGATTGTAAATCAGGTAAATTGGGTGAAAGTCAACAGTGAGAGGGAAAGTCAACTATGGAATTTTGAGGTTCACTCCAAGGTTTTCAAGGTCTCACATCCTCATATGGTCTTCAAGAGTCAAGTTTCATGCCATTTATCAAGAATCAGGAGTTGGTGCAAAAGTTACTAAATATGGAAATGACCCATAATTTGAAAGTTTCCTTTTTGGGCAAGTTCCTACACTGCATTCAACTTGACTTTTCATCATCAAGAAAGCTTCAAATGAATGAATTTTTCTCCAACATGAAAGTTGAAGATCTTTTTCTCCTCTTTCCAACAAGTACTAGTGGGTCTCCATATCATTTGTGAAACTCAACTTATGATCAAAGGAAGGCAAAGTGGTTTTTAGGGTTTCATTTTCACAACTTTTGGATTTTGGGACATATGGACCTATATTTGATTCCATTGCTTCAAGGTACTTTTTAATATCAAAGGAAACTCCTCAAGGATCATTTTAGGCCTTTGAATCAAGTAAATCCATGGCGTGTTTATCATTTATTCTCCATTATCCAAAATTGCCAAGGCATTGAAAACTCATGAATCAAATTATTTCAAGGCCCAAATCAAATTCAGGTGTGGTTAGCAATTTAAACATAAGTGATCCATCATGAAATATTTGGATATCCATGCATGGGAGGAGGGGTATCTCACATAATGCAAAATTCCAAATTTGTCCAAAACTCACTAAACAAAGAATTGCCCAAGCCCAAACCATTATCAGTGAGAAACCCTAGAGTATTTAAACTCATCCAGGCACTGGTTAGGTCAGACACACGTGACATTTGGAGGAGTGGAGAGCTGGAAACCCTAAAGCATCTCATATTCATATCTCTCAATCTACAAGGAGTTTTCAAGAAATTCTTTCACCAACAAAACCCTTGTGATCTCTAGAGCACGAACCAATCGCCCTTTGAAGCCAAAAGCAAGGATTAGGAGTGCACCATCTCAGGTTAGCCATTCTTTTGACCATCATAAAACTCAATTTTTAAGTGTGCATATTGATGTGTGGCATCCATGGATCATGCTGGTATAATTTGGTTTGTGTTTGGACGTGTGTATTGCTTGTATCGTGAGTTTGAATTTTTGAGCCCTAACCTTTTTCTTTTCGTTTTTTATTATGCACTGGTTGTTTGAGATTTTGGATGACATATTTGGAGTCCTCGTTGAATTCTGGACAGGATGGTATATGGTTTTGCATTTTCTGGGTGATTTTTAGTTGCAGGTGACAGAGGAGGTGGCCGGAACCCTAGCTCCGGCGGCTGGTGAGGGTTCCGGCGAGGCGGGGTGGCTGGAAGTAGGAGATGAAATCTCCACCATTCATTTCTTTCATCGCACGGTCCAGATCGTGCCACGTCTTTTTATTTTTGAATTTTATTCTGAGGATCACATATTTATTACCCCACCATAGCTATCGTATGCCTTCCAATCATGTTATTTTAATTGAATTACTTTTTTTTTAGTTGACTTGTTTATGACCGTTTGATGGATCGTATGGCTGAAATCATGCCAGCGAATAAAATAGGCATGTGCCTGGCACATGGGGACGTATAGTATGCAGCTGGCCTTGGTGTGTGCGCGTGCACGTTAGTTGGATGTGCGTGTAAATCATGACCTCTGATCTTGCATAATAAGTGACTTGTTTGACTAATGCTGGACGTATGATCAATCCAAGGGCCCATGTTCAGTCAATCCATTGACTGAAGTCTATTGTTCTTTTTTATTTATTTTTTTTCGCTGATTGGATTGGGCCTTGCTATTCGCGCCCCCCTTAAGCCCATTTCTCTTGTTTGAATGCATTTCATCTACTTTTCACACCCCCCATGCGCATTGCAATTTTATTTTATTTAATTATTACATTATTTCATTTTCAATTTTTAAAAATAGTTAATTACATTTAAAAATTCCCAGAAAATTCATGCATACTTTTTATCATTTTATAAAATTTTCAAAATTTTATTTTTTATTTTTATTTTATTTTTTATCATCTAAATTAATTATTTAGTCTATTTTCTTTTGAATTACTCATATCATGCATACTTAAAATTGTTTATTTTATTTCTCTGCATCCATAAAATATTTTCAATCCATTCCTTTTGCATTCATTCACCAACATTCTGAAGTGCATTAAAATATTTTTCTTTCATTTTTAAAATCATTTCATATTGCATTTTGGTCCTCCTTTTTTGCATATTAAGTCATATTTCTCATCTGAGCCTTGCATAATTGTTTGAGTGACTAACACCTTGAATTTTTGCAGGAGTTTTTGATATTTTGTTTGCCTCTGGTTTAACAATATTGATGTTTAATTTGGAAATATTGGAAGCTATTTCTCTAATTATTTGATTACTTTCACTTGAGATCTTCTTGTATGTGTATTTCTGATCACGTCTGGTTACCTTGTTTGGAAAGGCACTTGTGCCATTGTTTTGGGGTTGTTTATTTGACTTCTTAATTCATGTTTGGATTTTTATCATTATTATATGCCATTGTTTGGTTTTCTTTTGCCTTGATATTGCTTATGTCCGTCTGGTACTAATCTTTTATGCAGGGGTTGAGGTAAGTTCTTTGAGGGTGTGGATAGTCATCCGTATTCATCCTTACTCTTTCCTTCTCTTGTCTTTTTCCTTTAGGTTTAGGTTGTCGTCAAACCTCACTAACCATAGGTCACCCATGCATGATAACTTTAGGACTCTTAGTCCCCCTTAGAGTCTCCTTTGTGTCTTCTCTCTTCTCATCTCAAACTTCTTGAAGACACGTAATAAGTATAAAGTGTATTGCGCACGAGCCTTAAGCGTGGGGAATGAGAAATGAGGGGCTTCCTCTCATCTTTCTAGAGTGCTTAGTGAGCGTCCTGTCTTGGGACGATGAGTTAAGTATTCGCCCCTGTGCCCTAGACTTTGGTGCAATGCAACTTATGAACTAACTTAAGCCATTTCTGTCCTAAAAAACACGAACCAACTTCAAACCTTTTTGTCCTTCGGGATTGTCAACCTAAAGGCTATTTTCAAAAAGGGCACGTTACTTTCCGTCTGAGACGCAAACAGGCATCGACCCTAACTGCCGGACGCGAACTTAACGTCGCTCATAAAAAACACAAAAAGAACTTGGTCCGAACTACGTTGACTCTGAATTCCCCATTGCACAAAGGGGGTACGTAGGCCTAGGACGTCGACGTCCTACCGAGTCTGTCTTTGTTTTCCCCTCTCCCGTCTTTGTACAGCCCTAGATGATAGTATAACTCACCCTTAGAATAGACAACAAGCGTGGATCCCATCGAGTACGATGGACGCGTGGGGTGCTAGCACCTTCCCCTCGCGTAACCGACTCCCGAACCCAGGTTATGGTTGCAATGACCATTCCTTTCCCTCTTCCTCAGGTTTATGCGGTGTTCCCTTTCCCTCTCTTGGGATAAATTTACATGGCTGGCGACTTTGTTTTTCCGCGCCACTCTCGCATTTGTACCTGGATGAAAATCTTGGGAGCGACAGTAGGAAACAGATCCCACCTATAGTGTGAAGGTATTTGTAACATAACAACGTTCAACTTACCCTTCAAGACAAGCCTTTCAAACTACCATTCTATTTACTACCAATCCAAGGTGCCGATGTGGTCCTCGGAATGGCTTGACTGCGTACCTTGGGACCCATTCAAGCATATTTTTCCATCCCCTCTATCACTTTTACAGATAAAGAAAAAGCTATCGCATTACAAGGTGACCCCTCATCCTATCCAATCCACACAACCTTTCACCAATTACGCCACCTCATTCATACTGATTCAATCTCCTCTCTCCATTTAATGATCATGCAACCAATTGATCCTAACCTTTCATCAGCGTCACAAAACGCACTTCCCCTAGACACAAATGCCTCAAACTTACACCCTGAACTCGTAACACTTCTTATCTCATACCAGTCCATCTTCCAATCACCATGTGGCCTTCCACCCCCTAGACCTCACGACCACCACATACCTCTTTTACTAAACACCCCACCTGTCAATGTCAAGCCTTATCCCCACTCACAAAAAGATGCGATGACTTCCATCATTCAGGAAATGTTGAAAGAAGGCACCATTATCCCTAGTCATAGCTCATTTTCCTCCCCTGTCTTATTAGTCAAGAAAAAGGATGGTACATAGAGATTTTGTGTTGATTATAGAGCACTCAATGTTGTGACTGTAAAAGACAGATTCCCAATCCCTACTATAGATGAATTGTTAGACAAGCTTGGCTCTGCAACAATTTTCTCCAAGATAAACCTACGCTCAGGCTACCACCAGATCCGTGTGGCATCAGAAGATACTCATAAAACAACTTTTCGGACTTTTAACGGGCATTACGAATTTTTGGTCATGCCTTTCGAACTAACCAATGCCCCATCTACTTTTCAATCCGCTATGAACGATCTATTATGACCTCACTTACGGCGTTTCGTTTTAGTTTTTTTTACGAAATTTTGATTTACAGTTCTAATTTCAAAGATCATTTAACTCATTTGGAGGTTGTGTTTGACTTGTTGAAGTCTCATTCTTTTTTTTGTGAAATTGTCAAAATGTGTTTTTGCAGCAAAGCAGATTGATTATTTGGGCTATGTTATTTCTGTAGGTGGTGTTGCACCCGACCCAGATAAAGTCAAGGCCATATTGGATTGGCCTTAACCTCGCTCTCTCACGACACTCCGTTCTTTTTTGGGCCTCACAGGATTTTATCGCCGATTTGTGCGTAATTACGCCACACTCGCCGCTCCTCGCACCGACCTTTTGCGTTCCATTAAATTTACATGGGGTACAGAGGCAGCTTTGGCCTTTACAAAGTTAAAGAATCATATGACCGACATGTCGGTCCTGGTTCTACCATATTTTACAAAGACTTTTATAATATAAATAAATGCTTCTGGTGTAGCGATCAGTGCTGTCTTGTCCTAAGATGGCCACCCTATTGCGTTCTTCAGTAAGAAAATGTGCCCAAGAATGCAGGTTGCATCCGTTTATGTTTGATAAATGTTTTCTGTCACCAAAGCTGTAAAAAAATGGCGTCAGTATCTCATTGGTCAAAAGTTCCATATTTACACAGATAAAAAAAGTCTCAGGAATCTCCTTATGCAAAAGATTCAGACACCAGAACAGCAAAAGTGGGCTTCTAAGTTACAAGAGTTTAATTTCGATATCACTTACAGACCTGGGAGATCAAATCTCGTTGCCGACGCCTTGAGTCGTAAATATTGCTCTGATGCACCTCAACTGTTAGCATTGTCATCTCTTGTTCCAAGCCTGCTAGCAACTCTTCGCCAGTTTTATGAAAAAGACAGTGCAGGCCAACAATTAGTTCAGCAGATGAATCAACAGAAAACTGACGACAGACAGTATAAACTCATGAATGGACTCTTTTACTACAAAGACATAATCTTTATACCTGATGTCTCATAACTCCGCCATAACATCCTCCAAGAGTATCATTCCACTCCTTCGGCAGGCCACTATGGTGTCAAAGCCACATTGGCGCGTATCAGGTTGTCTTTCTGCTGGCCTGGTCTCTCCCTCGCAGTCAAAATAATGGTTAAACATTGTGTCATTTTCCAGAATAACAAGTATCAAACTCGAAAGAAGAAAGGACTACTACAACCTCTACCAATACCTAACAAAGTTTGGGACGAACTCACCATGGACTTTATCACGTATCTGCCGAACTCTTTCGGTCACACGGTTATTTGGGTCATCTGCGATCGACTGGCAAAGTTTGTGCATTTCCTTGCTTTACCTTCGAAATTCTCTGCTAAGGACCTTGCCTCACGCTTTGCGGTAGAAATCTTTCGTCTTCACGGCGTTCCCAAGTCTATAGTATCTGACTGTGACCCCTTGTTTTTCAGTACTTTCTGGAAGGAGTTCTTCAAACTCCAGGGAACTACACTGAAATATAACACTTCTTATCACCCAAACACTGATGGCCAAACGGAAGTTGTAAATAGATCCATAGAAACTTACCTTCGTTGTTTAGTTGGAGAACACCCACGTCAGTGGTTCAAATATTTGCACCTTGCCGAGTTTTGGTTCAATACATCCTTCCACACAGCTATCCAGATGACCGCGTTCAAAGCCTTGTACGGACGCGACCCTCCAACCATTCCAGATTATTTCGCTGATGCAGCCACCACAGAGTCCTTGGATGTGTCCATGCAAGAAAGACAAAATATACTTGCTCAGTTAAAAGAACATTTAAAAAAAAAACAGGGTTCAAATGGAAAAACAAGCAAACAGAACGCAATTAGAGTATACCTTTAACAAGGGTGGCCTCGTTTTGTTGAAGTTGCAACCATATCGCCAACGAACAGTGGATCGACGCTCTTTGCAGAAATTATCCAAACGATTCATTGGACCATTCAAAATCGTCAAACACATCGGAGTTGTTGCTTATCTGATAGATCTACCTTCCCCTTCACGTATTCAGCTGGTTTTTCATGTTTCTTTATTAAAGCCATATCATGCAGAGACTACACCGGCGAAGTCCATCATTCTCCCTCCGCCGGACTCTATAGGTTTTGAAGAACAAGACATATTAGACTCGGGGGATGTTAATGGAATAGGCGAGGGAAGTCTGCATACAAACAAAAATGGCGAGGGAAGTCCGTGTCAAGTTGGGAAACAAGAGGCTTTTAGAAGTGAAAAACCAAAGGTGAGAACAGAGCATAAGAAAATACAAGGGCGGAGAGTTTTCAAAAGTCAGATGGAAAATTTAAGTAGTTCTCATGAGAATTTAATGCATAGCTCCTCTATTCAAAGTACTGATGAGAAAATTGTACCTATGCCTTCACGTGAAGTTCAAGTCACACCTCAGCCAGCTCACATTCCTATTTCTAAGGCCACGCGTCCTTCTACTTTTCCAAACGGCTACCTGCCCTTTCCACCTGTCCCTTCTACTTTTCCACCTGCCCCTTCTACTTTTTCAATCCCTAACAACTGTCCCACTATCTCCCCTTGTTCTTATCCGGCTCCACACGTTTCTCAAGGTTTATCACCCATATCCACTTTTCAGTACCCCACTTCCCTAGTAAATGATCACTTATCCCCACATACTCCAAAACCTTTTCATCCTAAGCACCACACCTCAGCACCTGACGTGGCTTCACGCCCTCCGTCCATTGCGAACAACAAATATCAGCCCACATTTTATTCTGTCCGGCCCAATCTTTCTAAACCTTCACCCTAGCAGGTTAATCCAATTATGAACCTTGAGGAGAAGGTTCTCTTTGAGCCAGAGAGTATTGTTAGAAAATACAATAGGCCCAATAGAATTAAAAAGACTTCAGTCTTACTCAAGGATTTTATCATACACTAGAGGTGTATTTAGTATTTTTTTTGTTGCTGTTAGTTGTGTAAGTGGCCCATTGTTAACCCTCAATTTCGACGCTAGAAAGAATCAAAGCTATTTTGTGTTAAAAAATTATTTTTAATATAAAGAAGGCTTCGACCCAGCTTTTGGAGAAGCCTGAGTCGAATAGAGGTGTGGGAACCTCAAAAAATGGCTAAGTGCTGGAAGGGTTTCGACCATGAGAAGTGCTAACAAGCGCTGCAGTGGTTATATTAAGGTTGGAGGGAATTCCCAATATTTGAAATTTAAATAAGAGCAGTTGTGAACGTGAGAACAGTTGAGACCAAGGAAAAAGCGCCAAAATCCACACGTTCGAAGCAATAACCACCACTTAGTAGTTATTTCCTAGCACTATAAATAGGGGTTAGTTCTATGTAAAAGGGGTGTTCATATTTTTGTACAAGTTACTCAAAGAAACTCAAAGTACCCGCGTGTAGAGAAACGAGTTTGTGAGAATGTACGTAATGTAACACCATTTCTTCATTAATATAATTTATCTTTAGCATGTTTAAGATTCAGCCATTTACTTTCCATGCCTTTACAGTTTCTTGAACTTTATCTTCCATGCCAAGTTTACTTTCAAAGTCATTTAAACTTTCTGCGTATACCTTCGACTGCCTTTTACGTTCAAACATTTAATCTTCAAGCCTTTACTTTTAAAGTCTTTTATTTTGAAGAACGTGGAGTTCTTCTTTAAATCCATTGCATTTATTTTCAAAGTCTTTTACTTCTTGCACTTTACCTTCAACATCACTTTTATTATCTCAGCCTTTACTTTCCAAGAACGTGGAGTTCGTTGCATTTTACTTTCAAAGTTCTTTTACTCATTGTTATTTCGTTTCGACGCCTTTAATTTCTGCACCCTTTACTTGCATCCCTTTAAATTTCAAGTCTCTGCTTTACTTTATTGCACATAGTCAAACGTGGAGTTCAGTTAGATTTTATTTCAGCATTGTCGAACGTGGAGTTCAGTTTACATTCTCTTTAATTTTTATTGTCATTTACACTTGTCTCTCAAATTTAGCACATGTCCTAGGATTTGTGTGGTCGATCCTGCAAGTTAATCAATTTTAGTCTAAGATTGATAGACCAGAGGTTGTTTACCAAAATTCACAGTAAACAAATTGGCACACCTGGTGGGACCTAGTGCTAAGTTACACTTTTTTGTCAACCTCATCTCTCTTGGTGCAGAAGTACTTTCGTTGTATGTTATTGAGAAGGGGAAGTTAGCCACAACAAACGAAGGGATACCAAAGAGAAGATACGCTAAGAAAATGGCAACCAATGCCAACCAACAAATTGATCCTCAGGGGAGTATTTCAAACACTCAGTCAAGTAGCAGTATGGGGTCTCAAAGCACACCATCACCAGTGTCTTCGACAGGAGGACATGCGTCACTTCCATTAGTAGTGTCTAAGCCAGGATCAACATATACAAAATCGTATACTCAACCTGTGTTGGAATACATAGGACCACAAAGTTCTAATTCACCAACACCCCCAGGAGGAAATTCAATGTACAGGCATGTTCCTCCTCCGGGTTTTCCACATCCAGGGTCAAGGAGTCAACCCTATGGTATGCCTACATCAATGATGCAAAATCTGCAGAATGCTCCACCTGTATTTTCAGAAACGGTTGTGTCTTCGCCACTACAAGGGTCAGGATCAGGAGGACGAAACAACCAGAATATAGGGGTTGGTTACTCTGTTCAAACGCCTAGCCTTACAAATACGTCCATAAATTGTTTGAGACAGCAGATGGATGAAAGTAACATGCAAATGGTACATACGTTATCTCAGACAATGGGAGAAGTTTTTCAACCTTTGATTCAAAATACGACCCAAACTAACCAACAATTGGCTGCACAAGTGGCACGCATGGCTGATTTCATGGGAGTACCAGCGGTAGATCGAAGAGCAGCTGTTGTCGAAGATATCCCAAGACGTCATCCACGTCAGATACCTGATGCGAACTTGGAGGATCAAGAAATGATTGATCATTTTAGAATCGAACCACCAAGAAACCAGATGCCATACCAGATGGAGGAAGAACCAGTAGTGATGGTGAACAGGAACCAAAATGCAGATCAACTACTTGGACAGGTTCGACACCAAAATCAAGCAGAAGAAAATAATCTTGCAGCCATGGTTGAAAGGATAATGACCAGAAATGGTATGAATTTTGGCTTCGCCAGGCCAAATTATACTTCGCCTATAGTGGATTACATTCTCCAAGCAGAATTACCCCCTAGGATGAAGGTTCCAAAGTTCAGCAAGTTTTCAGGAGATACTACTGAGTCTACTGTCGAACATGTGGCTAGGTATTTGATCGAAGCAGGCGAGATTGCAGCTGACGAAAGCCTTAGGATCAAATATTTCCCAAGTTCCCTTACCAAGAATGCCTTCACATGGTTTACTACTTTGCCTCCAAATTCCATATATAACTGGACCCAACTAGAACGTTTGTTTCATGAACAGTTCTACATGGGGCAAACTAAGATTAGTCTAAAAGAATTGACTAGCATCAAATGCAAAGTCACTGAGCCAATTGATGATTACCTGAATAGGTTTCGACTTCTTAAAGCCAGGTGCTTTACACAAGTGCCAGAACATGAGTTGGTCGAAATGGCTGCTGGGGGTCTTGATTATTCTATTAGGAAGAAATTAGATACCCAATATCTTAGAGATATGGCCCAGTTGGCTGATAGGGTTCGACAGCTAGAAAGGCTAAAAGAAGAAAAGGCTAAATTCAGCAGGGGTAAAAAAGTAGCCTTTGTCGAATGCAATGAAGATGTGGAGAATCTGTATGGTGAACCGTCTTATTTCGACGGAAATGAGGTTGACGTTGCTGAGTTAAAGCAAGGTCCACCTTATGCCTGCAAATTATTAGCTACTTCAGAGGGAAAAAATCCTGTCGAATCTAACGACAAATTTCCTAAGAAAACATATACTTTCGACGTCACTAAATGTGACGAAATTTTTGATTTGTTAGTTAAGGATGGGCAAATGATAGTGCATGCTGGTGCTAAAACGCCACCTTTAGAACAAAGAAAGAAAAGAGGTTTTTGTAAGTACCATAATTTTTTGGGTCATAAAACTTCTCAATGTTTTCTTTTCAGGGATTTGGTGCAAAATGCTATCCAGGAAGGAAGGTTGAAGTTTGGTGATAAAAGCAAAGCCCAGATGAAGATTGACTCTAACCCATTGCAAATTGCAGAGGCTAACTACACAGAGCCTCACGAGGTTCAGATGGTGGAAGGCACAGAGGGATTCGATGAGTCAGTCAACATGGTGGAGGTTACTGAAGACTTCGCCACCAGTTCCGTGATAATTGAAGGTTCGAGTAAGGCTGCAAGTGGCCTAAATGTTGACGGTACCAGTCTAATGTTGGTGACCAAAGAAACTGCTGATAAGTTTGTTGAAATGGATAATGCTGCTAAGGTTTTGGATATGACCGTGAGTGGGTGGAAGATAAATGCCAATGAAGGCATTAACATGGTCAAGTTGGCTGAAGAATCTGATTCTAGCTCAGATAGTGTCGACACCAATGAGGCTATGGGCAGAAATGCCCCCAAAGTCCAAGTGGTTAAGGAATTGGAAGACGACATGCTCTTGGTAGGAGAGATGCTAGACATGGATGGCTGTTTGGTGGAAAATTGGATATGTATGGCTGCTGAAAATTTTTTCAAGACATCTCCTGATGTCGAGAGAGTCAATGCTGAAGAGATGGTTGAAGCTGAAGAAGCTGCTTAGCAAAAAGCTTCCCAAAGAGCTGTAAAAGCAGCAGTAGGGGGTGGTTGCTTGGCAAAGACCACTGAAAGTCTGGAAGCCCGTTTCTCCAAGATGCACTTAAAGGACAGAATGGATGTCAACATGGTCGAAATTACAGATCGAAAAGCACCACAAGTGAGTGAGGCAGATGAGTAGGAGAAGCGCAACAAAATGGCTTATCCTAAGCAAGAAGAGACAATTGTGGATTTCTTGCATCGTTTCCAGAAGAAAGGCTCTGGGGTAATCCTATGTCCCAGATGCAGCGCCATTTTTGATGAAAAAGCTGCCCACAAGCTAGAGAGTGTCAAGAAGGCTGGTGAAAGCTAGGGGCAGAAGGTGAACAAAGGGCACAAAGGCTTTGACCCTAGGCGACTTTCGACGGGGCTGAAAAACCAAGCACCAGGAATTAGGCCAGGTACGTTCAAACCAGCTACGAATGTGTCAACAGGTAGTTGGATCAAGCCTATCGAAAGGAGAGGACAGAAGAAAAAGTGGGAGAAGTTTGATGTGGAAAGAGGTTCGTCATTTGAGTACAGAAAAGATAATCACACCACAAACAAATCAGCATACATTTCTCAGAACTACAAGGGTAAAAACCCCATGTCTAGATCACAATGGCGAAGAGAGCAGCGCAGGCGAAAGGCTGTCAGGGAGGCTCGGGTGCAAGGAGAATTAAGCACCAATGTGGATAATCAAGCTAGGGCAATAGAGAAGATGCCCATACGACGAAAGTTGTTCACTATTCAGCCATAAAGGAAGCTCGAAGAGGATGAGAATATGACTGATAACTTCGACAATGAATCAGCGGCTTCCCTGGATATTCTGGTAAATGTAGTGTCAGTAATGCCAAGAGAATTTGGTCAAGTCTCAGAGGTCGAAGACTTAGATCAAACTGCTGAATTGGAAATGTTGGCACACAAGCCTGTGTGCTATTACATCATGAACAATGGGTGCGTTGAAGAACAAAATGCTTTCTTTGAACGTCCCACAGAGGCAATGAAGGGTCATTTGAAGCCTCTTTATATTACTGGAAAAGTAGAAAACGTCCCTATCAACAAAATTTTGGTAGACTGTGGTGTAACGGTTAATTTGATGCCAAGATTTTTGCTGAGCAAGATTGGGAAGTTTGAGACAGATACTAAACCCCACAACATGGTTCTGTCGAACTATGAAGGAAAAGTTGGTTCCATTCTGGGAGTGATTCAGGTGGATCTCACTGTGGGAACTATTACCAGACCAACAGTGTTTATGGTCGTCGAAACAAAAGCTAACTATAACCTACTCTTGGGTAGGGAGTGGATTCATGGGATAGGAGTTGTACCCTCATCTATGCATCAGAGAATCACCATTTAGAGACCAGATGGGATAGTGGAAAATATTGAAGCTGATCAAGGGTACTTTAAGGTGCCTGTTAATCATGTGGATAGTAGGCAATTTAAAAAACACCTGGCGAACATTGCTCCATGTCCTCCAGCTGATTTTGAGTTTACGCCTGACGAGGAAACGTTTTATTCGTTGTACTTACACCCTGTTGAAGGTTTCAGATGGGACAGGGAGGTACCAGAAGGAAGGTTGCCATGCCTAGGCACACCTCCAATAGAGCCCACAGGGTGGGGAGATGAATTCAGTAATCATGACTGAGTTCGACGCTTTGAAAAGAATTTCGGCCTATGTGGCCGAAACAAAACTACAAGCGGCTTTGGAAGCCGCCAATGATTATATGGCTGGCGAAGCTATTTCTGAAGTATATCAAGAGGGTCCTGGTAAGGACTGCGACCCAAAACCTCCAGATAAGGTTGAAACTGGAGAGCAAAGCCAGAGGCTCGACGCCATCTATGAAGATGAGCCTTTGGGATTTGAGAAGGATCCGCTGGCAGATAATATAAAAATGCTAGCACAAGATCCCTTAGAAGAAGTGGACCTCAGTGAGGGGGCAACCAAAAGGCCTACCTACATCAGTGCCAATCTTGATCCCCAGTTGAAGGTTGAAGTAGTTCAGCTGTTGAAAGAGTTCAAAGACTGCTTCGCCTGGGATTATGATGAGATGCCTGGTTTGAGCAGGGAGTTGGTCGAACACAGGTTGCCTATGACGCCTGGGAAAAAACCAGTCAAGCAAAATCCAAGACGGTTTGCACCAGAGATTTTGTCAAAGATCAAAGTGGAAGTCGAAATACTTCTTCGTTGCAAATTCATTCGCACTGCAAGGTATGTCGAATGGTTGGCTAATATAGTACCTGTTATTAAAAAGAATGGGTCTTTGAGAGTTTGCATTGATTTTAGAGATTTAAACTCTGCAACTCCCAAAGATGAATATTCAATGCCAGTGGCAGAAATGTTAATAGATTCTGCAGCAGGACATGAATATCTTAGTATGCTGGATGGATATTCTGGCTACAATCAAATATTCATTGGTGAGGAAGATGTTCATAAAACTGCTTTTAGATGCCCTGGAGCCTTAGGCACCTATGAATGGGTAGTGATGCCTTTTGGTCTCAAGAATGCTGATGCCACTTATCAAAGGGCAATGAATTCAATTTTCCACGATTTTATAGACACATTCATGCAAATTTATATTGATGATATTATTATAAAATCTATTTCTGGGAAAAGTCACATTGACCATCTTCGACAGTCCTTTGAAAGGATGAGAAAATATGGTCTTAAAATGAATCCTCTCAAATGTACTTTTTGTGTGCAGGCAGGGGATTTCTTAGGCTTTGTGGTCCACAAGAAAGGGATTGAAATAAATCAGAATAAAACCAAAGCCATAATGGAGGCGAAAGCGCCATCAACTAAAAAGGAGTTGCAGTCGTTGTTGGGCAAAATCAACTTCTTAAGAAGGATTATATCCAACCTGAGTGGCAAAACACAAGCTTTTTCGCCATTGCTTCATTTTAACAAAGATGGTTTTGAGTGGGGGCAATTACAGCAGGAAGCCTTCGACAAGATCAAGGAGTACCTAAGCCACCCTCCAATTCTTTCACCACCTTGTAGAAACAAGAGTATGAGATTGTATATCGCTGCATCAGATAAAACTCTAGGGAGTATGTTAGCCCAGGAGGATGATAATGGAGTCGAAAGAGCCATTTATTATCTTAGTCGAGTTTTAAATGATGCAGAAACTAGGTATAGCATGATTGAAAAGTTATGTTTATGCTTGTATTTCTCTTGTACTAAACTGAAGCAATATATAAAGCCAGTTGATGTGTATGTTTCGTCTCACTTTGATGTTGTAAAACATATGTTATCTAAACCTATTTTGCATAGTCGAATTGGCAAATGGGCATTAGCAGTAACAGAATTTTCCTTAACATATCAACCTTTAAAAGCTGTGAAAGGGCAAATAGTTGCAGACTTTATAGTTGATCACTCAATAAATGAAAATGATTTGAATTATGTCGAATTAAAATCCTAGAAGTTATACTTCGATGGGTCAAGTCATAAAAATGGAACAGGAGTGGGAATACATATTATTTCTCCGGAGAGAATTCCAACAAAATTCAAGTACAAGGTCGAAGGACCTTGCTCTAACAATGAGGCTGAATATGAAGTATTAATTGCTGGCCTTGAAATTTTGTTAGAATTGGGGGCAACTAGAGTCGAAATAATGGGAGATTCAGAATTGGTTATAAAACAAATCACAAAGGAGTATAAATGTGTTAAAGAAAATCTCATTATGTACTTTGTGATAGCTAATAGATTATTAAAGAAATTTGAGATAGTGGCCATCCAACACATACCTAGAATAGAGAACCAAGTTGCTAACGACTTAGCTCAAATTGCCTCTGGATACAAGGTGTCGAAAGGAAACCTTCGAGAAGTAATTGAAGCAAGAGGTAAGGTGGTGGCTGTTGAATTATGCCCATCAGACTTAGAAATAACTAAGCTTGGGTGCATAGATGGCGAAAATTTTGAAATTTTTGCCATAGATAATTTAACAAATGAAGGTTGGAGGAAGCCCATAGTTGAGTATTTGCAAAACCCAACGGCTTCGACAGAGCGAAAAACCAGATATCAAGCTTTAAGCTATGTACTGGTGGGTAATGAATTGTTTAAAAAGACCCCTGAGGGAGTCTTATTGAAATGCCTTAGTGAAACAGAGGCATATTTGGCCCTTTCGACAGTACATAGTGGGGCATGTGGAGCACACCAAGTTGGCCAGAAGATGAAATGGCTGTTGTTTCGACAAGGCATGTATTGGCCCACTATGCTGAAGGATTGCATAGAATTTGCTAAAGGGTGCCAAGAATGTCAAATGCATGCTGGCATACAGCACATCCCTGCGAGTGAATTACATTCCATAGTGAAACCATGGCCTTTCAGAGGATGGGCTTTGGATATAGTGGGAGAGATTCGACCAGCATCTTCAAAGAACCAAAGATATATCTTGGTGGGAATTGATTATTTCACCAAGTGGATTGAGGCAATACCACTGGTGAATATAGGTCAAGAAGATGTTATTGAATTCATTCAAAATTACATTATTTATAGATTTGGTATTCCTGAAACAATTACTACAGATCAGGGATCAGTGTTCACTGGTCGAAAGATGCAGGAGTTTGCCAAAGAAATAGGTTTTAAGTTATTAACTTCTACACCTTATTATGCCCAGGCCAATGGGCAAGTCGAAGCTGCCAATAAGGTAGTAATTGGACTGATTAAGAAGCATGTGGGAAAAAGGCCTAGAAATTGGCACAGGACGTTAGACCAAGTTCTTTGGGCGTGTCGAACATCCCCTAAAGAGGCTACCAACACTACCCCATTTCGACTCACTTTTGGTCATGATGCAGTATTGCCTGTTGAGATTTATCTATAGTCTGTAAGAGTTCAAAGACATCATGAGATTCCCTCAGAGAATTATTGGGAAATGATGATGAATGAATTAGTGGATTTGGATGAAGAAAGGCTCAGAGCCTTGGAGTTGTTAAGAAGACAAAAGAAGAAGGTCGAAGAATCCTACAACAAAAAGGTTAAGTCTAAATCTTTTGCATGTGGGGAATTGGTTTGGAAAGTGATTTTGCCCATGGATCGAAAGGATAGAACATTGGGCAAGTGGTCCCCTAAGTGGGAAGGTCCATTCCAAGTCATACAAGTGTTCTCTAATGGAGCTTATGAAGTGGAAGAGTTAGACAAAGATAAAAGAGTCTTGAAAGTAAATGGCAAGTATTTGAAAAAATATAAGCCTATGCTACAAGAGATTCACATTAAAACATAAGCTTTATTTAATAAAAGAAAGCCAAAATAGGCCAAGTCAGACTAATATGGCATACAAAGCAAAGAGAAACTAGTACAACAATGTTTAATCAAGGAAAGGTTATTCATAATCTCTCCAATCTATGGACTTGAGGAAGTCCATATAATCTGCATCTGGCTCATCATCAGAGTCTTGGGTGCTGGAGCACCTCTTCTTAGAGATCTTCATTTTAGTTTCTCTCTTCTTGGCTAGAGAGGTTGCTCCAATGGAGGCTTTAGGTTGCTGGGGCGCCTCCATCTCTGTTGTGTCCTCAATTGCCTTGGCCTTTCCAGCCATCTTCTTGGTTGAGGATTTCTTCGAATTATTCATGTTTGCTTCTACGCAAAACGTGGTCAGGAGGAAGAAATTTATAGAGGCTAGTGACTGATTGGATTGGCCAGCCAAACGGTGGAAACACGTGAGTTATTCTTGGAGGTAGGCCTGAGGGCTATGCTATAAACGTTGCTTTAAAAGCTAGAGGCTTATGCCTTGGAATTTAAAGCTGGAAAGGTGACTTTCCAAGAAAAAGATAGAATGCCTTAATTGCAAATTTGACTGATAAAAGACAACAATAAAGTACATCATCATGCAGTATGGGTCGAAAGCAGTTAAAGGCAAAATAATAATGATTAATTAAATCAATGCCAAAAGGCATAAAAATTGTCATTATATAAAAAGCCTGAAAAGGCCAAGAAACAAGTGATGATTTAACAAACGAAGAGGTCAAAAGTATTAGAAGGGAAGCCTCGACGCCAACTGAGAAAAAGATTCTATGTGATGTTTGAGGCGCGCGTTGCACAAAGATTCATCAAGTTTTGCTTCTGCGAGCTCTTTCTCATATCTTTGGGCCGCCTCAATGCGATCAATAGCAGTCTTTGTTTCTTCAGCTATCTCAGTGTCGTCGAAATTATGCAAATCACGGTTGCGTTTTTCAGCATTTTCAATTTTGGCTTGTAGCTCCGTGATTTGTTACTTCCAGGTTTCAATGTCCTTCTGGTTGGAGGCTATCTCATCTTTCTTTTTCCTTTGATCAACCTCCAAACGTTGGATCTCTTCGTACGCCTCTTTTGCACCACACCAGGCTGCACTCTCACAACCAGATGTTCTCTCTATGGTATCCTTGATCGAGGGAAGCAATTTTATTTCTGCAGCTATTTGGTTTACCACAGCAGTTAGCTCTATCAGAAAACTAGAAACATCTGGATTGAGAGTGGTGACCTCAATCTTTGCAAGGGTGTCTTTCAAGTAAGCAGTTGCAGTTGGATCTGAGGCCAAAACTTTGTAAATATCCCCCCTGAAGAATTTTTTCTTGATGGCTTGGAGAATTGATTAGGCGAAGTCATCTGATGCTGGGGTCGAAGAGACAGAAGAAGAACCATACCTTTGCTCAAGAATCAACTTGGTAAACTCACGTGGGTTCGACCACTTGAGTGCTGTCAGCGAGTCCCCAGGTGGTGGAGTAACCATAGGCGAAGGAATATGGTGGGGGCGAGGCTCAGCTTGTTCTTCTTCCTCCTCTGCTGATTCTTCTCCTTCTTCATCTTGGTCTTCCCCCATTTCTTCATCAGACTCTTCAGCAGCTGGTTGCATATTCTCCTGGTCATCAGCTGGTGTAGGAGGTAGTTCATTTGTCTCCTCAGGCACAGCTGGATCAAGATTGGCGTTATGTGCTTGGACTTCGGGTTCACGCCTTTCTTCTTCAACCAACGGACCTTTATCCATGGAGGGACCCAGATTGAAAGGTGGTGGGCTTGAGGCGTCATCCTCATCAGAGTTGGATCCATCAGCCTGTGCGTGTTGAGTTGGGGTTGGTGGTGGTGCAGTGGGTGCTGTAACATGTGGAGTAGGTTGATTAATCTCACTCAAACCAAAGCCAATATCAGAAGATGGGTGATAAGTTGGCTCACCTTGGCTGTTGAGGAGCGTGGTGGTAAGGCTTTCTGAAGTTGGGTGAGGAACAGAATCGTCAATTACGGTGGTGGCGAAGTTGCTTGGAGTTGGTCGGGAATCTAGATTGTTGATTATGGGTGCCTAAAGAACACAAGTGGAGAAATTGAGAATGAAATAATAGGCGAAAGATGTCAAGCATAATAGAAAAAGGCAATGGTGCACATACCTGAGTTTGTTCAACAGCAGGACTTGATTTATCACTCCCATGGTCACCAAGAGGGGTTCTCAAGGCCACCTGGGAGGTTTCCTTCTCGACACCACTTGTGGTGGATGCCTTTTCGAGTATTTTGGACACCTTCGAAGGAGGTGGGCCAGTGGGTCCAGAGGCCTTTGTGGGTTTTTTCCTTTTCCTTGTAAGAACCTCCTCAGGAGATTCATCTGAGGCCTCTGAAGCTATAACCACAGCTGGGATGTCCTTCTTACCTTTCTTGGAAGGTGTTGGGGGTTTTCGACCAGTCTGACGAGGCAGTGCAAATATAAGAAAGAAATTCATAGAGTACAAGAAGAAACAGGGGAGATGAAATTTACCTGTGTACTTCCTTGTTCCTTGCCGCTTTGCAAGGTGGCGGCTCTAGTCGAAGCAGCTTTCCTAGGCACAGCTGGAAGATAGCACACAATTGTTACAAGTTAATGATTACATGGTTAGTCATAAAGCCATGGATTAAGGATTTCAAACCTTCATATATTTCAGATTCGACACGAACGTCCTGAATTCCTATATGAAGGTGCCCTTTAAAACTGTCTAACGTATGCTTAGTCGAAACCACTCGTTGAGCCTTTGGCTGAGACTGTTGTCGAAGAAGTTTTAAATGCTCCCCACAGACAAACCAATCTGGAAATGGAGGGGCAAGCGCCACTCTAAAATCAGCAGTAGGCAGTCGAGGGAACTATGGAGGAAAAAGTTTAAAAGCTACCTCATAACGTTTCTCACGAGGGACGTTGGGAGGAATTTTTAGTTGATCCAGCTTTTCTAGAAATTTTCTCTTTAGAGTAACAGCAGCCTCATGAATGGTTCGACTAAGATCATCTGGTCGATAGATAGTTTCAAAGTATTTTTGGAAAGCCTGTATTTCTTCGATGTGAGTGAACTTACTTTTTTTCGTCTTGTCCTGCACATGGAGAAAAGTTTGGTCAAGTAATGAAGAAAACGTAGCCACATCAAGAAAATGCTCGCTATAGTGCCTCGACCACCATTGGTGGAAGGATGAAGTGCACAGAAAGGAAGGTTCAAAAAACACAGGAGAGAGGATTCTTCTTTTTTCACTCCAGCTGTCGAGTGTTTGGGAGACGTTTTCCTCGTCGAGGCAGGCAGTGTGAAGAATTACTTGGCCCTTTCTCTCATACAAGCACTGAGGGAAGCTCTGGGCCAGCCCAAATTGTCGAGAGACCAAGTTTGGTTGGTAGGCAATCAATGCTGATAAACCTCTCCCTAAGTTCAGCCTGTGGATGATGAATCTAGGAATTAAAAAGGCTTCCCAGATAGCAACAGATTCTGGATCAAGAGGTTAAAGAGGATTTGGAAATGGTCTTTTAAACCACACAGGGCCATAGCTTCGACGAGCAAAGGGTGCCATGCGCTTGGCGAACATCATAATATAACTGGTGAAAGCCCTTTGAAGATTTTCACCATCATCATTAGGAGTGAGTTTGGCCAGACGTGTCCCTTTGACACTCATTTCCTTGATCTCAGCAGAGGCTTCATCAACTATGCCTTTTCTGGGGAGGCTAGCCTCAAATGTAGCATTGAGCCATAATTGAAGTAGCCAAAGAGGACCACTCAAGTGCATCGGACCTTGGGCTTCCATATTCTTAAGTCGAGAAGCCCCTTCACTGATTGATTCGTAAAGGTTCGCCAGAACGAGTTCACTCAGGCAGGTCCCTCTGTTGTGGTGGAGTTGGTTCGCCAGGGGCAGATACTTCTTAGCTACCTGCAAAGACTTTGTACAAAAAACATACCTCGACAGCCAGACTGTGAGGAAAGCAATGTGTTCTTCATCAGACACCTCGTCATCTTCTTGTTTGAAGTGGTGTTTGATAAAGAGGGTGTAGGTCAGTTTGGAGCCTGAAATGTTGATGGTGTCCTCAGCATCAACATCAGGATTATAGACAAGGCCATCTGGACGAAGCCCCGTGATGGCAGCTACGTCGAAAAGGGTTGGAGTAACCATTCCACATGGCAGATGGAATGGTTAATGGGTGTTGTCCCAAAAGTATAAAGATGCTGCCAACATGTTCAGACAATAGGGTTTGCTGGTCTTCGACAGCATAAGGAGGTCATAAATCCCTATCTCCTTCCAATGGTCAGCTTTAACCTTCTCCATTTTTGCCATCCATTGGTCGAATTCCTTTAAAGGATTGACAACCCTCACCAGCCTGGTGCCATCAGTGAGGTAGCCAACGTTGATTTTGGGTAAAGGGATCTCTTCAGGGGAAGTTCCAGCAGCGGAATTAATTTTGAGGAAACTCTTTTGCCCTAATGGTCTGGATCTCCGGTACGAGGGGAAAAACTCACTTAGCCTCTCGTTAGAAATGTCCACATCAGCCAAAGGACCAGATAACGCATAAGTTTTATCAGACATAACTATGGGAATCATTACCTGAGATTTGTAGATGGCTCTTGATTCTTCAGAGGTGGGTTCCGGCATGCAATGGCGGTTATCTACCAGTTGGGGGCCTGAGATGTTAGCGAACGGGGGGATGGTTTGCTTAAATGGAGTGGCCTTGCCTCGTTGAGTCTTCTTTGCTTGAGGATTAATTTGGGAAGATGCCATTGTTAAAGAAGATGAAAAGATGGAGTTGCTGGGTTTGTGTGAGAGAACTGAAGAGAAGAAAAGTTTGCTTGAGAGTATGAAAAGTGTGGAAAGTTCACAAAGTGGCGGAAATGGGTATATATAGACATTTGAAAATCTCAAGAGACTTGGATCCACCGTTGAAGCTGAAGGGTTAGTGGGACGCGTGTCTTTCTCCTGAAGGCGTGATGAAAAGTGGCAGTTATGTGCAGACTGTTAACGTCTGTTTTCAAGAAAGGTGTTATGATGAATACGGCTGAAAGGATGTTTTAAGGATTTGTCATGATGGTATGACGTCAGAGGCGTGGGTTAAAGAAACTGAACAGTTCAGCCATTAAGTAATTAGTGGGATGTTCAGGTAAGGCCGTGCAAACAGGCGTCAAAATGGTTATTATATCAAGAAATGGCCTTCCTAACCAATTCTGGCAAAAGGACATTCCTTGGGGGCAATTTGTTAACCCTCAATTTCGACGCTAGAAAGAATCAAAGCTATTTTATGTTAAAAAATTATTTTTAATATAAAGAAGGCTTCGACCCAGTTTTTGGAGAAGTCTGAGTCGAATAGAGGTGTGGGAACCTCAAAAAATGGCTAAGTGCTGGAAGGGTTTCGACCATGAGAAGTGGTAACAAGCGCTGCAGTGGTTATATTAAGGTTGGAGGGAATTCCCAATATTTGAAATTTAAATAAGAGCAGTTGTGAACGTGGGAACAGTTGAGACCAAGGAGAAAACGCCAAAATCCACACGTTCGAAGCAGTAACCACCACTTAGTAGTTATTTCCTAGCACTATAAATAGGGGTTAGTTCTATGTAAAAGGGGTGTTCATATTTTTGTACAAGTTACTCAAAGAAACTCAAAGTACCCGCGTGTAGAGAAACGAGTTCGTGAGAATGTACGTAATGTAACACCATTTCTTCATTAATATAATTTATCTTCAGCATGTTTAAGATTCAGCCATTTACTTTCCATGCCTTTACAGTTTCTTGAACTTTATCTTCCATGCCAAGTTTACTTTCAAAGTCATTTAAACTTTCTGCGTATACCTTCGACTGCCTTTTACGTTCAAACATTTAATCTTCAAGCCTTTACTTTTAAAGTCTTTTATTTTGAAGAACGTGGAGTTCTCCTTTAAATCCATTGCATTTATTTTCAAAGTCTTTTACTTCTTGCACTTTACCTTCGACAGCACTTTTATTATCTCAGCCTTTACTTTCCAAGAACGTGGAGTTCGTTGTATTTTACTTTCAAAGTTCTTTTACTCATTGTTATTTCGTTTCGACGCCTTTAATTTCTGCACCCTTTACTTGCATCCCTTTAAATTTCAAGTCTCTGCTTTACTTTATTGCACATAGTCGAACGTGGAGTTCAGTTAGATTTTATTTCAGCATTGTCGAACGTGGAGTTCAGTTTACATTCTCTTTAATTTTTATTGTCGTTTACACTTGTCTCTCAAATTTAGCACATGTCCTAGGATTTGTGTGGTCGATTCTGCAAGTTAATCAATTTTAGTCTAAGATTGATAGACCAGAGGTTGTTTACCAAAATTCACAGTAAACACCCATGGCCCAACTATTTTATTTTAACCCTAACTATATAAGCCTTGTATGAGCTGCTGGTAGATTATGAATGAAAAGTTGTTTATTTGCTCTATCTTTTAATGCAATTCTGATCATGGTAGTCTCTTATAAAAAAGAACAAAGATAATAATAACTAGATGTGGTATAAAAAAAATTGTAGGTTGGAATGAGTTAAAAAAATTTGTAGGTTGGAATGAGTTTAATGAGACTTGGGAGGTGATAGAGTTGGAGTCCATTCCATTACTCGTGCTCACCTTCACATGCTATGCTAATATATATATATATATATATATATATATATATATATCATCAAAACTTCTACGGTCCCACTTTATAAATCACTACACGCTTTGCTTTGGATTTTTTCATAAAATTATAAATATTTTCTATATATAAAAACTTAATCAAATATGATATAAAATCCTTAAATTATAAAAACTCTCTTATAACTAGTGTAATACCCATGCTTTCGGTGACGCGCATTTGTTTATATTTTAAATTTGAAAAAAAATAATAAAATTAATAAAAATTAGTAAATATAAAAAATATAATTTATATTTAAAAAAAAAAGATAGAATCAATACCCGCAGGTATCGGTTGGTATTTTTTATAAAAATATTTATGCAATGATTTAGTTTTATAAATATCAAATAATAACATATTATTTGAAAATTTTGAATCAAGATAAAATTTATTAATTCAAAAAACAATACAAAACAAGGTGATCTCAAAAGATCCAACCACCAAACAAGACAAAACCCTCTAAGGGTATTACATCAACAATTTAGCTATGTGTTTTCTCAAATTCTTATTGTTCCATCCTCTATACGCCATACTATCTACAATTTCTTTTTCTATATTCATATTATTAACATCTTTTTCAAAACAGACTTTGTTTCTATAGTTCCATAAGTTGTAAATTGTTTCAGTGAAGGCCATTTTCAGAATGGCAGCCCTCCACCCCTTTCCTTTGGTTCTATTAGCAATCCACTTAAGCTCATTTTCCCAACTTGTGGGCATATGCTTGATATCCAACCAATTCAGACCGCTGATCCATTTATCTTTCATCAACTTGCACTTAAAAAATAAATGATCCAAGGACTCCTCCTCTCTTTTACAAATACTGCACGTGTTGTCCTGTATTATTCCCTTCAAGCGATCCTTAGTTGCCATCTTCCCATGGTAAGCTAATCAAAGACACACAATCGCTCTAGGTCGAGCCTTATTGTGTTTGACAATACCATGCCAATCAACATAGTTCCCATCATCAATCATATTAGTATAGAAAGGTTTGAGTTTAAATTTCTGCTACACCAAAGCTTGGTCCCATAATTGTTGATTATCCCTTATTTTTTCTATAAGACTCAGTATACTTTTTAGAATCCAAGAAGCTTGCTTCTTTTCCTCACACTCCATAACAGATTTACCCTTTAAGTAATAGATGTTCACCCATTTAACCCAAAGAGTGTCCTCTTTTCTACATAAGTTCCAAAGACACTTCATCAGAAGGACATTATTCCACTCTGTTAAATTGGTGACCTGCAGCCCTCATTGCTTAGCAGTACTACACACCCTTTTCCAAGCAACAGGACTCTTCCTGCTCAACTCACTGTTGCCTGTCCAGATGAAACTTCTACACAGAGCATCAATCTTTTTAATGACCAGTTTAGGGAGAGGGAAACACTGCATCCAATATTGGGCAATGGCACAAGAAATGCTCTTGACCAATTAGATCCTACCAGCATAACTAAGCAATCTGGTAGTCCAATGAGTTATCCTGCTAGTGATTTTCTCCACCAAAGGCATATAAGCATTAATACTAAGCATTTTGCTAGTTAAAGGCACCCCAAGATACCAGACAGGGAGATCACCTTCCTGAAACCCTACTATGCTTCTGAGCCTGTCTCTAACATCATTATCAATACCACCAAAAAATATTTTTCTTTTATGGGAGTTAGCCCTCAACCCTGCGGAATCAGTGAACATCTTGAAAGTTTCCAACACCATAGTCACAAAAATATCATCTCCCCTGCAGAAGAGAAGCACATAATCAACAAACATAAGATTTGTTAAGCCCAAATTCTCACACTTAGCATGGTGATTGAAATTAGGATCTTGTTGCATTTTCCACATCAACCTGTGCATATACTCCATAACTACCACAAACAGCAAAGGTGAAATTGGGTCACCTTGTCTGATACCTCTCCTAGCTTCCAAAACTTTAGACAGGGTGCCATTCATATTGAAATTGTAGGAAACAATTGTAACTCCTAACATGATCCACTGTATGAACTGTCTTGGAATGCTAATTTCCTTTAGAATACACTCCATTGCTTTCCAATTGATCATATCATAAGCTTTTTCAAGATCAACTTGCATCATAATTCTAGGTGTCCCTCCCTTCCTACTATAACCTTTAAGCAGCTCATATGCAAGTATGATATGATTATGAATATGTTGTCCAGGAATAAAAGAAGTTTGACAAGGGCTGATAACATGTTGTAAGACTTTCCCTAGCCTGTCAGTCAAAGTTTTGGAGATTATCTTGTAAATTGTAGTACACCCATCAATTGGTCTAAAGTACTTTATGTTCTTGGCTTGTCCTCCTTTAGGAATAAGAGTCATAATTGTTCTATTGAAAGCTTTGAACATTCTCCATGTGTAAAAGAACTCCCTAATAGCAGCTATCACATCATTTCTTATTATATGCCAGCACACCTTTAAAAATTTTGCTCCATACCCATCTAGACCAGGTGACTTCAAATCTCCAATCCCTTTGAGGGCTGTAACAATTTCATGCGCAGTAGTATCCCTGCACAAGGCTTCTCTCTGCTCCAAGGTCACTTGAGCACCCATTCTCATTGCCTCCACATCAATATGTTGAGGACAGTTCTCATCCTTGCCCATCAACTGACCATAGTAATGAAAAATTTCCTGCTCAATATCTTTAGTAGATTCTAGGACAAATCCATCTTCTCTTTGGATCCCTCTCATACTGTTGGAATTATGTTTGGCTTTGATAGAAGCATGGAAATAAGAATTATTCCCATCTCATTTTCTAAGACACTCAATCTTGGCTCTTTGAATCAACACCTTCTCCTCTATCTCATTGCACTTTAACACATTCTTTGTACAATGCTTGACTTTTTCTATAAGACTAGTATTCATCCTGTCATCAATTAACTCACTCTGAGCTTTATTCAGATCATCTCTAGCTTTAACAGTATTCTGACTGAGATTAGAAAGGGGCTTGCTAAGTCTTCTCAACTCAGGCTGCAGTCTTTGCAGCTTGTTCCACAGCACAGCCATAGGGCTCCCTCTCATAGGTTGATTCCAACTCATCTTCACCACATTTTTAAAATCAGGCATGTCTGCCAGGCAATTACTAAATTTGAATCTCTTCTTAACTTTCCCCTCACTAATGTTCCTTGTCACATGCAGCAGGGAATGATCAGAGACATTAGGAGGTCTGCAAATAAGGGAGGTTTCCAAGTTATCTTGATACCAATCAACATTATCCAGTAATCTATCAATTCTAGAATATATAGTTCCAGTCACATGTTTATTAGACCAAGTATAGTAATCTCCAACACTATCCATTTCAGTCAGCCCAGTTTTATCCATTATTCTTTGAAGGTCTGCATATTCATCTTTAGTAACAATTCTACCATTAATACGGTCTTGGGATTTAGCAACATTGTTGAAATCACCAATGACACACCAAGGGCCTTGAATATTACTGTGGAATTTCTCTATATCATTCCAAAGAATTTTCCTTTTCTCAGGCTGATTATGAGCATACACAGCAGTGAACCATTGTTTGAATATCCCTCTCTCA
This sequence comes from Lathyrus tuberosus, assembly GCA_022829125.1. Lineage (NCBI taxonomy): Eukaryota > Viridiplantae > Streptophyta > Magnoliopsida > Fabales > Fabaceae > Lathyrus > Lathyrus tuberosus. The sequence continues at coordinate 9,719,140 of JALAZF010000176.1, read as the reverse complement.
TACACACCATAATGGATCAGCTGGCTAGTACTACAAATATACTGAATATCAACTTTACTAGTATCCCATCCTATCCAAATGCGCCCATTCTCATGATCTATATAATTGTCAATATAGTTATCAGCAATTCTAAGCTTCTCACGAATGGCCTGAGACTTATTCTTTTTAACTCTTGTTTCAATCAAAATGACAATGGTAGGCTTAAGCTTTAGGAGATGGGAGCTAATCTCCCTAAGCTTGGCCATTTTATTAAGCCCCCTAATGTTCCAAGACACTATCATTTACCATTGCTAACTGCCACCAGAGGGTCATTCAAAACCTCTAGGGCATCAAAGCTATTTACACAATTAAAACCAGAAGATGAACCAGAGTGGAATATGCTTTTACCTCTATCTCTTGAATTCTTTCTAACCACTGTCCATGTTTCTCCATTGTTCTCCTCTTTTCCTTCATTATCACCTGCTTCTTGCTGATCTTTTGTTTCTTCACAGGTCTTGTTCACTGTTAGTTCCTTATGTTCATCAGGGGGCTTCTCTTTAGGTCTCCATTGCTTTTTCTTAGGTTGAGTAGTGCATTTGTGTCCCATTTTCTGGCATTTATCACAGAAAGTGAGTTTCCATTCATACTCAACACACTGCTTCAGTAATTTCCCTTCACAATCTCTAATAGTGAACTCTTTAACCAAGTCTTGTGTTATATCCACCTCTACCAAAATGCGAGCATATTATACTCTCAGTTTACTTGCTGTACATTCGTCTTTCACCAGAAGTGTGCCAATTGCACTACCTATCTTGCTCAGACTCTTCACTCCCCAAAGATGCAGAGGGAGTTGAGGGAGTTTGACCCACACTGGTAAAGTTCGCAACAAATCCTTTTTCAAATTGAAATCCAGTCTCCATTTTTTAAGAATCATTGGCGCATTCCTGATAGTATAAGGCCCCTTCATCAACACTTCCTCCCTATCCTCATGAGAATTGAATCGCAACAAATAAATATTAGTAACATAAATAAATATATTTTAGGTAAGTATTATTACAAATATCTATTTTGTGAGATATTCATATCAATACCCGTGTGTTCGTCTGGCTATTGGTGTGGTACAGACGCTTTTGTTTTTAAAATGTAATAAAATGTAAATAAGAAAAACAAAATTGCATTGTAAAATGGGGGAAACGACTGCAAACGAAACCAAGAAGGAAGAAGATGACATTCCAAGTCCATGTCACCTGCCACGTAACCAATACTAAACAGACGTTTGACCAAACTAACGACAATGACTACTTTGACACCATTTTAAAAGTTAAGGGACGAACTAGCCATTTTTTTAAGTTAAGGGACGAAAAGGGTTATTTTGCCTAAATAATAAAAGTCACATTTTTTCCATATTTGATCAACAATAAAAGCATTTAATAAATTGTAACAAATTTTCATTAATTTGTGGTTTAGTGATTGTAATCAATAATTTTTTTTGAAAATATGTCACTATTCTTTTGTATATCATTCATGCTTTGAATATGTATTTTAAATAATTAATTTTTTTATTCTTCTCACAAATATAACTTAATTACCATTTAAAATATTACCATTTTCTTAATTAGAAATTATTGCATATATAACTTTTTTTTATGATATTTAAAAACATTTTTATTAATTATTTAATAGTTTTCTTATTTGCTATATATAAATATTAATTATAAATATGCAATAAAAAACATAATTTTTTGTATAATTTTTATATAATTTGTATAATGTAACAAAAAATAACATTTACAATTATTAGTTATACAACTTAATACATAATACATATAAAATTAAAAAATATTTATGTACTAATAGATAAATATAATTAATCATTCAAAATGTCTCAAAATTATATAATTGTGGCACCGCATTGTATGAGTAATAATATCTATTGGAAGCTGCAATGTCCATTGGTTACTATAATTTATGAACTGACATGTATTAGACTTTCACAACTATAATTCACACAATATGAGACATTGGAAACATAACAATGAATGAGAAACAAAAAAATGAGTCTGGGTACCGTGTAATGCATAGTTATGCATAGGGTGAGAGAAAAGAAAAAAAAAGTTTTGGGAAAAGAGAATATCTCTTTCTCGGAGAAAGAATGAAAATAAGATTTTGAAAATAAAGTATTGATGTGATTATAGGAAAAGCAAACGAAGTGATTTGACCAGTAAAAAAACATTGAATATTGAAATAGGTGTTAACTTTAGTGAATTAAAAATAATCATACATAATAAAGCATATCCAATAATAATATCAGCAAGGGAGTGAACTTTAGTGTTTTAAAGTGTATGCCATGTTTGTTCTTGTCTCTAAGAGTGGTTCCACCAGTGAATTTTAACAAATATTTGTGGTTTGAAGCCTTGAACTACAATTCATAAATTCATTTATCAATAAGTGAAATTATTGAAACATTAACCATATTAGAAAAAACCACATCTACCAGAGTTGCTTAAATTTCAAAAACAATGACTGAACCACGTATCAAACAAAATAGAAAAAATTGAAACATGAAAACTTCATAAAAACGCCGAACTTTCAAAGATGTAAAAATGACTGTGGTAGAAACTACACAATCTATCAAGCAGTCAATACACTATTACAAACATGGTAAGCTAGACTATTTATCTCTTTAAAAGAAGCAATGAGATGTGAATGAAAGAAAACAACCATGAGGTAATAATAAGGATTTAATGACCTCATTCCCAAGCAGAATCAATGTTGTTGAAGAAATGTTAATGATTTATGCTTCCTTTACCGAATAGAAGTTGAAATCTGAAGGCTCTAAGATTTGACTAAATTTTGGTAAAACATAATGTTGAACAAGATGTTCTAATATGAAGAAATCTGTAAAGAACAACACGTCGGACAAAATGTCCTATCTTGAGGACTCGACATCTTGGTCTGATACAGTAGGTTTGTTGCAGATTTGTTCCAAGATTTAAGGCGCAATCAGAACATGGATCAAGGAATGATTGGACAGATATTTCGAAGCCCATGGACATTTTAAGATTATAAAAGGAAGACCAAGACCTAGGGCAAAGCACTAGTCCTTGTTAAGACTTTTGTAAAGCAAAAATAAGGGTTTAGGGTTTTGAGAGTCGTGTGCTTTTCTTGTATTGTAAGTCACCCTTTGTATCAGTTTGATACATTGTGGTAGACATAGTTTTTCATATTCAGAAACATGTAGGTAATGAATTGTATATTCTTCTTGGATGAAGCTTTTAAGAAAATTCAAGTATTAGTGTTAGTCAAGAGTATTGACTGAATATTGTGTTGAAACGGTTGTCTTTCAATTTAACCATTTGATACAGTCACCGAAGATTGTGACTATTAGATATCACTGAGGTGATTTAGGAATTGAGATGAGTTTCTCTTATCTAGATGGGTTTCTAGGTAGAAGTTGCACTGGGTAGGGAATTAAGTGATAAGTTACAGGAGGCTGTATACTTAGAATTAATACTACTGATAATGAATTCATTTTTGGTTTGGTAGCCTCCAGATGTAGGTATTGTTGTACACTGAACTGGGTCATTATATCTTGGTATTATTTATCATTCTGCTATGTATAATTCAATCTATTCTTATGCTCTAAAATATATGTCTTAACAAATGTTGAAACATCTGTCATGACAGTGTTATAACTTCGAGATATCAGAATGTTCTTGTTCTGTTCATGTTTAGTAAAGCAGAGATCAATGTCTACACATTTCTTGGGACATATGTTATCTGTATACCAAAATTTCAATTGGTATCAGAGCATGCATCCTGTTCTATTTCTGGATGAGTTCTAGGGAAGATACTTTCTGGTCTTTTGAACAAGGAAGAAGATTGTATGATCAGACCATCCATTAATATTGTGTTCAAGGGGATTGGAAGCTAGGATGATAGCTTTTTAAATCTAGCCTAACAACTACTGATGGTTGACTGATACTTCTGTGAAGATTCTACTGCTGCTGCTGATAATGATTATATTGTTACGCATGGTGCCTTATAAGATGTTCTGACATCTTACCTGGCGCTTGTTGAAGATGGTGTCAGCCTCTATAGATTTTCATGCGATCCCTAGCTGGGAGTAATATAAAGGAGAGATCATTGTGATTTGGCTTCCACTGAAGGATCTTCCTATGTTGCTTGGGAGATAGTTTCAACCAGGTACCATGAAGGGTAATAGGAGGAAAAAGGTTGAGTTGAGGTCTTGTTTATCAAATTCATGATCTATGGATTTGGTAAACACTCTATGTCACATTTAAAGTAGCCCAAGATGCTTGAGTTTTCTCTCAAGTCCACTCATAAAGGCACTTCTGAATGTGTTTGATAAATAGAGTTCAGAAGAGAAGATGGTCAAGAAGAAGATCCACGGGTACTTATTTAAGAAGTGTGACATGAGAATGTCATACCATTGAAGAAAGACAAGAGCAATTTATTTTTGCTCCTAACCCTATAAGAGATTGTCTATGTTTGAGGATTCCCTATCAGAATTCTTGGAAGGCAGTCTATTCTTGAATAGAAAAGAAGGAATGATATGGTTGTTCAAATGTCAGCACAGTTGTATTGACATTCAACTAGGCTGGAACTGGAGTAAAAGCTGATTAATGTCAAAGCATTCTTATGAGTGTGAAGACATTGGATCTTTGTGGAGAAATTTTTCCTACTAATCTCAAGAGCAACTACGCGAGGTTTCTAACTCTTGGAAAGTGATCCTGATTATTCAAGGATGTTACTGGTTTGTCTGAAGATGGTCTTCTAAGGAAGATTTATGCTTTGAAGATTTCTTCCTAGGTTGTGTTGGATGTCTTATTCCTGATCTTGTAGCTAGAGTAAGGAGGGGTGTCAACCTGAAGAAATAGGAGTCTGTAAGGACTGAACAGTTGTAGAGGGCTTATCTAGTGAAGAGGTTTTTGGAAGATTTAGGAGGATATGGTTTTCCTAGTTCGAACACCAAAGAGAACTTTAAACTGTCAAGAGGTTGTGTATCAAGAAGCAAGTTGAGTCATGGATGTTAATCCTAATGTCTCAACATTGTAATCATCATCAGGATTCTCTAGCTACAGGGGAATCTAATGACATTTGGTGACTGAAGAATATAGAATTAGGATTTAAAATCAATTGCTATTTGTGGCCTTAACAAGTATTTAATTGATTATCCTTTTGCTTGGTGTTCAAGAAAGATGATGTCAAAATGTCACACAAGAAGGTGCAACTTCAGACAGATGCAAGAACTGAAGAACATATTCTATGTATCTGATTTGTCTTGAAGAATGGATACAATCGGTATCATCTGTGAAGTTATCAAAAGGTCCTTATCTTGTCCTTAAATGTAATCAAGGTGTGTAATTCTAGTAATGGCTTCAGAACCAATTTCAATAATTTGTTCATTGGAAAAGGAACTGATGTTCAACCAGATGTTGAAACATCATTCCAGAAGAGTGTGTGCATAATCTTGTTGATCCAAGGAGTGAACTTCTTGGACAAAATGAGTGATAAAGCATATGCTCTGGATGTTAAAAAGATGTGTGTTGATCAAAAGTGTTGGGAATCTTCTTCAGATTGGACTTGAAGAGACATTTGATTTACAGTCTAGGAAGTCTCTATCCAAGAAACTTGTTATGGATAGGTGTGCTGGTGGAAGTGAAGACTAACACATGATCATCTTGATGAACATTCCTTGGGTCAATTTATTTCTGATCTAAGCGCATATGGGTGCAGATGTTATGTTCTAGTATCTCCTATAGGAGTATGTGTTCTAATTCCTAGTGGAGGACTATTAAAGGCATCTCAACCAGACTATATAGAGTTCAAAATCAAATATCTAGGACTGTTTCTTAGATATCTTGAAGATTCTTCTGCTTATAAGAAGCCAGATTCGTGTGAACTTGCTTGTGGATACTCTTTTCAAATAGAATAGTCTCTGGTATGGATGATTATGTTGGAGAAGGGAACTTAAAGAAGCAATTGATCAAGATGGTTTTTCAGAAGATTGGTTGTTGTTTTTCTTAAAACATGATGGAGATTTGTTTACTCAAACTTGAATATAAGTTTCAAGTCTATGAGAACATGGAACTCTTATTCTGTTGAGGTGGAGAAATCCTTCAAGGTGGGATGAGCTTTTCAAGAATTATGTTTGGAGCAAGGAGGAGTTAGAATTGGAAGATCCAGTTTCTCTGGTGGATCAAAAGACCACTCTTCTGGAACTCTGATTGATCATCCTTATAGCGAGCTGTGTGAAATAACCATAGTTATTTGTATGCTCAAAGGAGGTTTTTCTTTTTCTTAGGGTCCAAGAAATATGTGACATCACATGTTTGGAACATTTGATCTTGCAAGTGATAGTGTTCTTGACTTTATGAAGGTCTGTGCAAAAGGGTAGTAGACAGAAAGTTAAAGGAGGAACTGTTTCTTTCCATGCCTTGGTACGTGTAGAAGAAATCCCAAGGTGCTTAAGGATGATTGATGTCTCTAAAACATCAGATAGATTGTTTACACATTCTGTTTCTGGTAAAAGCTTCATGAGATGCATGAGAGTTTATTTCCCTCAGTGGTTTTCTGATTCGTGTGGAGATTAAGCCGATACAAGTGTGTATCATATTAAGATCTTCATGTGTACCTTAACGAGGTGTAAGAATTATTATGCAAATGGTAAGTCTTGTGATTGGTTTTTCAAGAATCAAAGTACATGGCTCCTCTGATTGAGACTGGTGTCCTAAATGATGTTGGAACATCATTACTGCTATTGGTTATTCTTGGAGGATGATTGAGTTTGATTTTCATCTTTAGAACTATATCTATTCATTGTGGAGTATGGTGTAGAGCTACTGGTCAAGACTGTGTGGATTCTGATTATCTGTGAGTAGATGGTAGGTTCTGCTGGAAGTTTCTCTAGAAAAGATTGTATCAGGCTGAATCTTGAGAAGGAAGCAGTCTGAGGATGTATATATCTTCATATAGAGAAGGGGTTTGATGTCTTACAAGTGTGGATGACATCTTGACTAATCAAGGAGTTAAGAGAATATGTATGTCTCTTTAGGGGATGTGAGCATTCCAGGTTTGATTGGATTTATTCTCAAAGAACAAGGTTGTCTATGACTGTAAGATTCAAGATGGATTTGTACAGTGTGTGGATGTGTTTAGGGGGAGAGTGATCAATGGTGTTATTTGGTCTCAATCTAAGAGTTTATTGGTTATGGTACAAGGATTGTGATCCTGGTATTTTCTCACTTATGAGCATGAAGATATTCATGTGAGGTTGTGATGTCAGACAAGATGTCTTGACATCGTGGTGCGTTGATCCTTTAGCTTAGTAAGTTCTGCTTGTGAGTTTGAATTGTTAAGGCTATTGAATTATTTCAACTATGTTCATGATTCTTAGGAGAGACCTGAGAAATAGGATTGAATATTGTCTGGGAGAATTTATTTTTCTCTGCAGATTGGGATAAGGTTCATGGGAGCTTTTGTTGATAAATGGGAGATGTCACACATAATGTCTTGACATTATGGTCAGGTTTTTCTAATTCTGGCTGAAAGGAGTACGTTTGGATTTCATTGGAAGGCACTGTGACTATGCTTCAAAGTTTACAAGAGAGAGTAGACAAGGTCTGACTGGGTGTCAGGACATTGTTTAGACTCGTGTTTGTTTACAAGTGGCTCTATGTGGACGGTGTTCCTTGGACGGTGGAAAATGTACCTTAAAGAGGGCGTGCAAAACATGTTTCTTCGGTACATGCATATTCTTTAGACGATTCTCATTAAAGAAGAAACAGTCAAGACTGAGTTGGCCGGTGCACATTCATTTTGCTGAAGTTATCTTCCTCAATTTACGTTCTCATTGAATTGATCTTCTGCAATATCAATGGCTCGTTAATTCCTTAGGAAACTACTCGAGTATTTAAAGGGGGTCTTTGCTTCTTTTGTCTCGGGTTGTGTTTTTGTTGTGTCGTGATTTTATGGCATTTGTCCGGGTTTGGGTGAGTATTGTTTAGGTATGGAATTGTGTTGGATACTTTTGTCAATTTTTGACTAAAAAGGGGGAGATAGGTTGTGTGTCTATCTCAGTTGTGTATTGTTTCTTGCAACACATGACTGATCTTCATTTGTGTCTTGAGTCCATTCTTGCAGTTGTTTTGGAAGGATGTTGGATAGGATGTTCTAACATCCTGTCTGTGTCTCAGCTCTTTTTGTTCTAAGTCTTCTTTTTGTGTCTTGTGATATGAGTTATGAACATAATTGTGTCTTGTGTTATGAGTTATCCGGAGTTGGAGTTTGGTCCACTGAGCCTTGATCTGGATAATGGAGGATGGTAAATTGGGACTGGTTTTGAGGGGGAATGTCTTGTATCTTCCTCCTCATGTACACCAGGGCAAAGGGTACACGTCATACAATAGGTGGTGTGTGCTGTGTAAATCATCCGAACAGTTGTACAGGAAGAACGAAAGCTTCCAGGAGTCACATTATTTTCTGCTAAACTCGTCATAGGCCGGCTGAAATGACTTCAGGACTTTCTACTCTTTCTACTCCTTGATTTCCTGGGTTTATTGTACAAAAGGAGTTTTAGCCAAAATTTGTCAAAAGGGGGAGATTGAAGGCTATAAGATTTGACTAAATTTTGGAAAAACATTATGTTGAACAAGATGTTCTAATATGAAGAAATATGTAAAGAACAACATGTCGAAAAAGACGTCCTATCTTGAGGACTCGATATCTTAGTTTGATACAGCAGGTTTGTTGCAGATCTGTTCCAAGATTTAAGGCGTAATCAGGACATGGATCAAGTAATGATTGGACAGAGATTTCGAAACCCATGGACAACTGAAGATTATAAAAGCAAGACCAAGACCTAGGGCAAATCACTAGTCCTTGTTAAGACTTTTGTAAAGCAAAATTAAAAGTTTAGGGTTTTGAGAGCCGTGTGTTTTTCTTGTATTGTAAGTCACCCTTTGTATCAGTTTGATACATTGTGGTAGATATAGTTTTTCATATTCAGAAACCTATAGGTAATGAATTATATATTGTTCTTGGATGAAGCTTTTAAGCAAATTCAAGTATTAGTGTTAGTCAAGAGTATTGACTGAATATTGTGTTGAAAGGGTTGTCTTTCAATTGAACAGTTTGATAGAGTCACCGGAAGTTGTGACTATTAGATATCACTGAGGTGATTTAGGAATTGAGATGAGTTTCTCTTATCTAGATGGGTTTCTAGGTAGAAGTTGCACTGGATATGGAATTAAGTGATAAGTTACCGAAGGTTGTATACTTAGAATTAATACTACTGATAGTGAATTTATTTCTGGCTTGGTAGCCTCCAGATATAGGTGTTGTTGTACATCGAACTGGGTCATCATATCTTGGTGTTATTTATCATTCTGCTATGTATAATTCAGTCTATTCTTATACTCTAAAATATATGTCTTAACAGATGTTGAAACATCTGTTATGACACTGTTATAACTTTGAGATATCAAAATGTTCTTGTTTTGTCCTTGTTCAGTAAAGTAGAGATCAATGTCTCAACATTTCTTGGGACATATGTTATCTGTATACCAGAATTTCAATTGGTATCAGAGCAGGCATCCTGTTATGTTTCTGGATGAGTTATAGGGAAGATACTTTATGGTCTTTTGAACAAGGAAGGAAATTGTATGATTAGACTATCCATTAATGTCGTGTTCAAGGGGATTGGAAGCTAGGATGATAGCTTTTTGAATCCAGCCTGACAACTACTGATGGTTGATTGATACTTCTGTGAAGATTCTACCGCTGCTGATAATGATGTTATTGTTACGCATGGTGTCTTATAAGATGTTCTGACATCTTACCTGGCGCTTGTTGAAGATGGTGTCAGCCTCTATAGATGTTCATTCCATCACTAGCTGGGAGTAATATAAAGGAGAGAGCATTGTGATTTGACTTCCACTGAAGGATCTTCCTATGTTGCTTGGGAGATAGTTTCAACCAGGTACCATTAAGGGTAATAGGAGGAAAAAGGTTGAGTTAAGGTCTTGTTTATCAAATTCATGATCTATGGATTTGATAAACACTCCATGTCACGTTTAAAGTAGCCCAAGATACTTGAGTTTTCTCTCAAGTCCACTCATAAAGGCACTTTTGAATGTGTTTGATAAATAGAGTTCAGAAGAGAAGATGGTCAAGAAGAAGATCCACGGGTACTTATTTAAGAAGTGTGACATGAGAATGTCATATCATTGAAGAAAGACAGGAGCAATTTATCTTTTCCCCCAACCCTATAAGAGATTGTATATGTTTGAGGATTCCCTATCAGAATTCTTGGAAGACAGTCTATTCTGGAATAGAAAAAAAGGAGTTCAAATGTCAGCATAATTGTACTGACATTCAACTAGGCTGGAACTGGAGTAATAGCTTATCAATGTCAAAGAATTCTTATGAGAGTGAAGACATTGGATCTTTGTGGAAAAAGTTTTCCTACTGATCTCAAGAGCAACTACACGAGGTTTCTAACTCTTGGAAAGTGATCCTGATTATTCAAGGATATTACTGGTTTTTCTGAAGATGGTCTTCTAAGGAAGATTTATGCTTTTAAGATTTATGCTTTGTTCAGATGAATTTCATTCGAGCTGAGGAACTGGTATTTGACATTCTTGATCCCAACCTCTTCCTGAAAAAGTTAGTAAAGGAAAAACAAACATATTTTTGGATTTTAATTAAGGGTTAGTAAACATAAACATAAACAAATATAAAGCAAACAAGAAAACAAGGGTGCTCAGTGATCTCCCTAAAAAACAAACCTACAAAGGAAGGCAAGAGAACCAAAGCTTGTGATCTTGTTTATGGTATGAGATACAAATGATAACATGTGAGATCTTAGGGGTAAAAATTAGGGTATTATATCCACTATATTATGTATGATGTTTTTGTGTTTGATTTGGGTGGTTTGGGGGTTAAAAGTGAAGCTTTGAAAGTGCTCCAATGGTGAAAATCGTGGATTCAGCAATCTGCATAGCGGTGAAGGGCGTCACTGGCGTGACGGGCCGACCATCATGCAATTGGGAGAGCCGAATAGTGTCAGCATAATGGCGAGGCGACCGTCATTTGAGTATTGATGTGAAATATTATTGGTGAGTATTGTGTGAGTAATAATATGATTATGTATGTTATGTTGAGTACGATGGTGTTTTATGGTGGTTTAAAGGATTTGCTCACGTGATGTGAGAGACTTTGTATGTGAGTGGAGTGCTTAAGTATAAGCGTATGTAAGGTGTGATGTGTAGTAGTTATGATCTGTCCTCTCTCCCTCTAGGGGAGAGATATTTATAAAGGACTCTCGGGCCTAGGGTTGGGGAATCCTAAGGGGTGGCAATCACTCCCTCATTATTAGGGGAAGTTGTTGACCATCTATTTTTCAGGAAATCGTGGGAGACTCCCTCCCTATGACCAACAATATTATACACGTCATTAGTGCCAAAGACGAGCCCCTCTATTCTGTGAGGATAGGTAACCATTCCTAAGCAACCATAAGGATACCACCCTTATTTAGGACTCGCAAATATAACATTACATATACAAAAATATATAAAAAAAATTACATTAGTATGTAAAACATGTTTAAATTCTTATATGGTTAATATTATGGCTAACCATCTATGATAGTTATATTATTCAAATTCAAAACTTTTAAAATTTCTAGTGAAGTTAAGGAGCTTCATAAATAAAACTCAAGTCACAATGTGACAGTGACATGTCTAGTTTCATCACCACTACTTAAAGAGAAAGTTGAATCTGTGGTCCGGTTTCCATACTCAACACTAACTCTATATTCTCCCAAGAATCCATAAAAGCTATGTGAACCATGCTCTTCTGTGACTCCCTCTACACGACCAGTTTGCCACTCTTGAAGAAGCTTGTCCACCATATCACCTGATGGTAAGTTCTTCAAATCATTGTCAGTAAGACACATCTGGTAGCATCCATATGGATGAAGTGCTGTCCATAGCATTATCCCATTCACCGAAGGGTGCGAGAATCCTTCCCTCAACACTTGTTCCAAATATATTGCCTGAGTTTTTTGATCAAGGGTCTTGCTTATATCAATCTCAGTAAGCCAAATGGGAAGATCTAGAGTTGCAAATTTATCTAAGATAGCTCTGATAAGCGGAGGATTCGGTATTGTGAAATGACCCTCCAATCCAATACCATCCATAAAAACACCATGTTGTCTTAGTTCTCTTATCTTAAAGATGTACGCGTCAACACTGGAATTTACATCATTGCATGTTTCTACAACATTGAAGTCATTCATAAACAAGGTTGCTAGAGGATCTGATTCATGTGCTGCTTCAAAGAACTGAAATGTAGCGTTTGGTCCAAGCCTTTGTTCGTAGAAATCGAAATGAAGCATTTCGTTGCTAACATCCCAGTGTATGAACTCGGTTTTGTATTTGTTCATGAGACTTTTTATTCTGGAATTCACTGCAGATTCTAGTTCTGTTCCAGTAAGGTTAAGAACCCATGCGGGATTGTATTTAGGATCTTCCCAGAATATATTGTGTCCTCTAGCTAGGATTTTGTTGGATCTAACAAATTGCATCATTTGATCTGAAATTGTATAATTGATTCTGCCTTGATGAGGCTCCGTGGCATACCATTTGAGCTCGTTTTCGAAGACTGCAGCGTTGAAACGTTTTACAAACCAATTCTGATATGGGATGTTGCCAAGAATGGCCTTTGCTATTGCAGAACCTATAGGGAAGTCTTTTGATATTTGCTCTACACGCACGGAAGCACCTTGCAATTTCATTCCATTAGTATCGGATACATGTATTGTAACCGCGCGTTTTCTTTTCTGTTAAATGCAGTAGAGAAAACAAAACTACAGTTAAATACGCAAAGACAAAACACCAACACAACAAATTGATAATAATCAAATAATGTAACTACATAAGTCAATGTTGATGTCCAGATACACCAACACATATCTGACATCAGACATTACGCTAACATGAGACACTATACTATTTCTGACACATATCTGACATCAGACATTAAAATGACATCAAATACTATAGTGACATATATCAGACACCAGACTTTTATGTAATATGAAATTTTGGTGCTCCAACTATAAATGCAATTAATTTCATTATTTCAGCTTGGACTCACTCACAGTGTTGATTATATATTCCTGATTGAATCTCCATTCCTGTTCAGTAAATGGCTGTAGTGATAGACTCGCTATATCCATATCAACATCTTTGCCATCTGCATTCTGCATTACCAAAACAAAATATCTTTAAAAAAATTACAAATGTGTGAAAAGTTTTACTATATTGAATAAAATAAAATACAGAAGAATTCAAGCAAGGGACCTGAAAGATTATGGCAGATGAATTTGAAGGTGAATTAAGAACAAATCCACCCTTAAGAAAAGACCAACATCCTCTCTTGGCAGAAACTGTCCCTATACAGTTGTATGCATCATTTTCCGCTTCCAACCTTGCCCTTATCATAACTGAATCTGAACCTTCAACCTTCACCCATGCTGCCACGTCACCATAAAAAAATATTAGTTATGTAATAGATAACAGTTAGTCTCAAAATTATCATCAATCCGTTGTAGTCTAGTTGGTCAGGATACTCGGCTCTCACCCGAGAGACCCGGGTTCAAGTCCCGGCAACGGAAGAATTATTTTTTATTTTTGATTTTTTCAAGTCCCGGCAACGGAAAATTCATTTTTTAATTTTGATTTTTATTAACCATAAAACGAGTGTAAAGAAGAGAAGATAAAAGCGTACCAGAAAAAGAATAGATAGTGTGTTGTGTGAGATTATATATGGGAATTATGTTGGTGTTAATTTGTGCAATATTATTATCTTTAAAAATTCCTCCTCCATAAAGTGGCTTCTCAGGATACCCTTGGCACTGTCAACCAAACAGAACACATTGACATTGTGATAGAAACAGAAAAAGGTAGTAGGTAGTGAGTGAGATTTTTGTTACCTCAGTGTAAGCAGTTGAGTCATATAGTGGCCCATCTGCAAAAACAAATACTAATAATTAATGAATGAAATTTCAATGTGCACCTTAAAATAGCAAGAAAAGTTAACAACCATAGAGAGAAGAAACCCCTAATGGTAGTAGAAGGAAAAAAAGTGAAGTAAGTTGCAACATTTTTAGAGCCGGTGGAAAACTGTGTTGAAGTGTGAAAGGTACTAGTAACTAGTTGTGGTATAAAACAAAAAAAAAATGGTAGGTTGGAATGAGTTTAATGGGACTGGAGAGGTGATAGAGCTGGAGGCCATTCCATTGCCCGTGCTCACCTTCACATGCTACGCTACTACATATATCATCAAAACTTCTACGGTCCCACTTTATAAATCACTACACGCTTTGCTTTGGTTTTTTTCATAAAATTGTAAATATTTTCTATATATAAAAACTTATAAAAACTTAATCAAATATGATGTAAAATCCTTAAATTATAAAAACTCTCGTATAATATGCAAAATCACGTGACTGTGTGACTGTGACTGTATTAATAATAAGTTAATAACACACTGGTTTGCAGATGGCCATACTTTGTTTGTTTCTCAGAAGTGAACCCGAGGAACAGGCCGAAGGGGGGGCGATAATAGAGTGATATACTATATTTTTATTTAAAGAATAAATTATTTATTTATTTACTTTTTTTTTTTAATTTAGTCATTCAACTAGATAACTAAAATAGTTATTAATATATATATATATATATATATATATATATATATATATATATATATATATATATATATATATATATATATATAAAATATAATTTTTAAAGCATTCCTTCGTACCAATAAGCAAATATCTAATATTTCATACTTATTTAAAAAAGTTTAAATTTTTGTGACTTTTTTGAAATATATTTTATGGAAAGATATCAAAACAATTTTGATTGATTGTTGTTTATAGAAAAAATGAGAGAAAAATCAAATTAAAAGCAATTTATATTTAATTATACTTTGGAAAAGATATATTTTTTAGAATAAAATAGTTAAATGAAAAAATTGATATGTTTTGTTTATAATTTGTTATAAGAAAAATGAATGTTTTTTTTTATAAATTGATACGAATGGAGTATATAGTAATTTTTTAATTTATTATCTAATATTTTGATAATGTGAAATGTCGAGAATGTAGCAAATGTGAGTAATACGGTCGATAATAGTTTTATATTGATTGAAAATATAGAAATTTTTATAAGTGGAAAAATTCACTCATCATCTTAAAGGTGTGAATGAATATATAATGTGTCTCCTATAAAAATTTTATTCTAACGAAAAAATTTCACAATGTTTAATGCTACTTATTGAAAACTCTTCCAACATAGACTAAATTAATAAATTTTGTATAATTTATTAATTTAATTTTATGTGTAGTTTATACACTAAATTGATGCTTTATTTTTTATTTGACTAAAATGAAAAATATAATTAACATTTCCATTTTAACACATTTCTTTAATGATCTAAAATCACTTATTTAAATAATTAATTAGTTTACCAACAAAAAAAATTAGTTTACCAACAAAATATTTACGCATAAAAAATTGATGTTAAAAATGTTAAATGAATATAAATCTTATGCTTAAACAAAAACTAATTTAAAACAAAAGTGAGTCCAACCGCGTAAAATTATACTCCACAATATTCGGGAACATAAAATTCCAATAATTTTTATAGAAACGTCACGCCTTTTGTTTCATTTGCTTACGCAAAGGCAAGATATAAGAAAAATAAAAACGAAATTGTTCAGAATTGCTTGCAAGATACTTAAAAATTTAACCGCAAACATCACGCAACAGGTTGAGAGTAAGTAATTCCGGTCACCAACACACTTTTTACCGATGGATTTGATGGAACGTTCACCACCATAAAGTGTCAGATCTCACCATTAGATCTCACCATTATGAAAAGATTCTTTTACCATGGTTAAAAAAAATATTATGACCAAGAGAATTGAACCTATCAACCACCAATTAAATCTGACATTTCAAAACTTTTATATTTTTAAAATTGTTCTAGATTGAAAAAAGATCAAATTTTAATTTAAGTGAAATTTTTGGTAATGTTATTTTATTTTATTTTATGGATGATCAGAATTTTTTGGACAGTTTTGGATGGTTGTGATTATATCGATAATTTGTGTGGTCTAAAATAAATACAAAGTTTGATAAACACATCTCAAAAAATGCCTCTTCAACAATTTTTTATTAAGTCAGAAGTGTACTTCAACGGAGCTTTCCATCTTGCAGAGTTCCAACTTCTAGATGACACTGCGTCTTTTGCCGCCCTGACGTCCAAGTTTAATGAATTGTTGTCTGATGCTAAAAACAAAAAGATGAGAAAGATCGAGTTTCGTGAAGATTGAATTGATACTAACGGGAGGGTGAAATACAATCTTATTGAGTTGAAGACCGACGAAGATGTGAAGAAAATATGGAGATCATTTCGCCGTAGGATAACAAATGGGTCGATTGAGTTAGATGTTAAGCTTTCAAGATCCGTTAACGACATACTGGAGATGCTGAAACGTCCAGAAGCGCCTGGTTGTGTTTAGGTTTTTTTTATTTATTAATCATATTTTAGTTCTAAGTTTTTTCCGTTCTCTTATGTAATTCATTGTCAGATGTCTGAATAATATAAGGAACATCAATAATATTATCTAATAAAGTGTTATGCAGAAGATGTTTGAATAATATACAAATAATACAAATAATACAAAAGATATCTAAATAGGACTCCCATGGGCTATGTGTGCAGCTCGAGCTAATTCAGTATAAACCTCTCCATTTGAGTTTACCAAACCCATGAGGTTATCCATAATAACTGCAATCATCTAGAGACGCTGCTGGTCATCGGCGTGATCTGCTGGAGGAGGAGGCGGTGACACATCATCAACAGGTACCCCACCACCAAAAGGCCCAGCATGAGCTGCAGGTGGGGTGATACGAGGGTGTGATACAATGAGGTACCACTCCAAGTAACCATCTTCACACTACGAGGTGTGCTGAACCGGCACTGCTCGATCTCTAATGGCACGACCATAGCTGATGAAGTTACTCTAAAACTACCAATCAATACCTGAAGATGGTATATCTGGAACTGGTCGTGGGATACTCTGAACATAACTATATTGTAGCAGATACCTCTCAAGCAAGTGTCTAACAACCAGGGTCTTTCACTACATATAACCTGAATATAAAGAGGACTCCTCGAACTCATTATTGACTCTATGACCAGTGTATGGTGTCTAGATAACATCATCTATAGTCAGTGCATCGAGCCTCCTCCTGTAGTCAGCTACACCACCTGGATGTGCCTGTCTGGCCTTCCATCTCTTCGCCCGTGGGGCCCCCACCTCGGAATGTTGCACCCTCCCGTCACAGATGGTGGAGAAATGCTCGTATATCCAGCACTGATATCAAAACAGAGATACAACAAATAATAAATAAGAAATGTTGTTTGTAACAATTAAATAAGAAATCAACAACAAATAATAATTTGAAGTATACCTGTAACAAGTTCAAATAGCCAACAAGTCGTTTGGTCTTAAAGACCGTTGCCACTCTACGGGCTGTATACAATTGGGTCAATGCAACACACCTCCATGCCTAACTAGTGTCCTCGAGGTTACTGAAGAGGCACGTGTATCGGGCATCGATATAAACACCAGACTTGTCCGCAAAGAGAGTACATGCTACTATATGTAACATGTACGCCTTAGCGGCAGCCTCATACACTACGCCAAAAATTATTTTTTGCAGCACAACAAAGACAACGCTTTTGGCAAAAGCGCTGCTATATGTTTCGCTAAAAACAAAAATAAAAAACAAAAGAAAAAAGCGCTGCTATATGGGGGACATAAGACAACGCTTTTGAAAAGCGCTGCTAAAGGGGTACCATAAGGCAGCACTTTTGAAAAGCGCTGCTAAAGGGGTAACATAAGGCAACGCTTATTAAAAGCGCTGCTAAAGGGGTACCATAAGGCAGCGCTTTTAAAAAGCGCTGCTAAATGCCTTTCATTAATCCCACATAAGAAAGCGCTTTTACCCCAAAAGCGTTGCTAAAGCAGTAACATAAGAAAGCGCTTTTTAAAAGCGCTGCC
This sequence comes from Lathyrus tuberosus, assembly GCA_022829125.1. Classification (NCBI taxonomy): domain Eukaryota; kingdom Viridiplantae; phylum Streptophyta; class Magnoliopsida; order Fabales; family Fabaceae; genus Lathyrus; species Lathyrus tuberosus. Next base: position 9,700,992 of record JALAZF010000176.1, on the reverse strand, counting down.
TTAGGTATTTTAAAATATTAAAATTAAAACATACTCCCTCTATTTTCTTATGACCGTTTCTATTTCTCCATTCACCTAACTCTCAGCTCACGACACTGTTCATCTTCTCACTTTTTTCTCCAAACGAACGGAACTGTTCATCGTCTCCATTAGCAACCATCCGCTCGCGACACTATTCATCGTCTCCCTTTTTCCTCTGTTCGTTGATTTCCCTCCGCCCGCCATTGGTAAGTTTTTCTAAGTTTTTACTCTTTTTTTTCTGGTTTTCTTTCCATTTATGGAATTTGTTATGAGATAAATTTGATTTGTAGAAGTTCTGTGAGATAAATTTGTTGTATTATTAGTTGTTGATGTTAGGTTTTCATTTTTTGGTTTGTAGAAGTTTGTTAGTGATTAATTGGAAATGTGATTAGTAGTTGATTTTTGATTTGATTTGGTATTAGTTGTATTATTAGTTGATTTTTGATTTGATTTTTGATTGTTGATGTTAGTTGATAAATTTGATTTGATATTAGTTGTTGATTTTTTATTTGTAGAAAAGTGATTAATTAGTAGAAGTTGGTATATAGTGATTATTGTGTAAAATGTGATTAATTTGTAGAAGTTAGTTTAATGATTAATTAGTAGAAGTTAGTATAGTGATTATTGTGTAAAATGTGATTAATATGTAGAAGTTATTTTAATGATTAATTTGTAGAAGTTAGTATAGTGATTATTGTGTAAAATGTGATTAATTTGTAGAAGTTAGTTTAATGATTAACTTGTAGAATAGTAGAAGTTAGTTTAATGTGTAAAATTTGTAGAATGGTGATTAATTAGAAAATTCAAGGTAGTTAATAGTGTTGTAGAAGTTAGATTGTTGAGGTTGTTATAGGGCTATTTGTAAAGTTTAAGTGAATATTTATCGGAAAATTTTAATGATGTAAGAATTTGGTTGTTATTGAAAATGATAATGAAATTAGTAGTTAAGTGAACTAGTGTTTGAATTTATTTTGAGAGATAATTGAAATTAATTATAAAATTAATTGTTATTTTGAGAGTTGATTGAAAATGATAAATAGTGAAACTATACCATGCTATTTGAGAGTTGATTGAAGTTGTTTTTTTTTACAATGTTGAGTTGAAACTATACCATGCTATTTGATTTAATAATGATGTTTACTAAATTTGTTTCTTGAAACTTTGACTTGTTCCTCCGATATTTCTTGTTTGTCATATTACATACTAAATTTGTCTTGTTATATGTGGTATACACCATCAGTTACTAACTTACGTTCATTTGCTATAGGGGTTACTTGTGAAGAGTGAATTCGGATCGTTTTCAAGAATCTTACACTTTGTGGTTCAGTCCAGAAGTTGTTGACTTCTATATATACAGGCAGAACAAGGTAGAGCTCCACCTATATTGACAGGTGATCAAGTTTTTGAAAAGGTGAAAGATGTGAGTACTCAGTTTGGCAAGCCTTTTGCACATACCCTTGTCAAGAGTGGGTGGAAGAAGAGGTCAATTTTTTTTGAATTGCCATATTAGAAGTCGCTGTATGTAAGACATTTTCTTGATGTTATGCATATTTAAAAAAATGTATTTGACAGTGTTATTGGTACGTTACTCAATATACAAGGAAAGTCTAAGGATGACCTTAAAGCAAGAAAGGACTTGATAGCGATGGGGGATAAGAACTGAATTAGGACCCTTGTGTAGCGAACGATTTTGGACGCGGTTCTTAAGCGCTGGTCGCTCTCTGCTGTTGAGCTTAAAACTACAGGTCGATTCATTTTTTATCCTATTGTGAGCTGAATAAGGAAGGGAAATAGTGTCTCCAATTAACCCTGCTTGCATACTGAATTTAAACAGCGGTCTGTTAGGTTACGAATGCTATCAATGTGGGGGGGCCTTGTACTGGTTATTCGTATTTTGCCAATACGGTTCTTTCTGTCTTTTTTCTAGGCAAAGGGTTTCTGGCGGGGAATAAGGATTAGGATGTTAGGGCTGGTGCTTTTGAATTACTGCTTTTGATTGACTGAGATATGGGATTTGGGTTTTTTGTTGATTGCGCTCGCTAAGATCTTTTCTTTCGATCTTATGCCTACGTATTCCCGTTTACCGAAATAGGGAAATCAGAGCGTTCGTAGTTCCTCCTATTCTATGGGAGGAAATTGGTTTTTGGTGTCTTGTTCAAAGCCCAAGACGTGAAGCGAAAGGTAGTTTGTATCTTGTTCAAAGCCCAAGATGTGAAGCTGAAAGATCTATTTGTGTCTTGTTCAAAGCCCAAGACGTGAAGCTAAAAGACCTCGGCTTTAGAGAGAATTTTTCATCTCTACAGAGGGGGAAGGAGAATTACTTTAACTGGGATACGCGGATCCGAGCAATGCCATAATTTCTGAAGAAAGGGTTTTAACCTGAAGGAGAAGACTTTAACTCAGTGTAGAGCAATGCCATCTTTCCTTAGGAATTTCTCATGCTAAAAGAGGGACAGTGGCATGGATGTAGATGATCCAGAGGCTTGCCGCTTACAGCGATTAGATGAAGGAGTTGTTGATGTTTGTGTATTGTGAACATGGCACAGCTTTGATGCTAAAAGATTGATTGGATCAACCAGTGGTTTTCTTATACAAAGCCTAAGAGGAGGCTAATTTCCGCTAGGAAAATCATTATACAAAGCCTAAGAGGAGGTTATTCTGTGTCTCGTACAAAGCCCGAGAGAGAGGCTAAAGGTTTTTGACCCAGTGGGGCATATCGTTATACAAAGCCTAAGAGGAGGCTAGCAAAGAGTTCGACTTTTGCTTAAGGGATTTATATCTCGCACGAGGCCCGAGATGGGGGCAAAAAAAGGGTGATTGACTCTACGAGGGAATCTTTTGTGTCTCATACAAAGCCTGAGAGAGAGGCTAAAATGTTGTTTTGACTCCACTGGGGAGAATTTTGGTATCTCGTACGAAGCCCGAGATGGAGGCTATTGTAACTGTTTCAGTTGAGTAACAGATCCAATATACTGATTTTAAAAGAGAAAATCAGTTCTTATATGAGTAACACTGTACTCAAGGATTTGATTCAAGGATCCGGGGTGTTTCCTTCTCTTTGAGGAAAAGGGAAATCCAAAGGGTATCGAGACTGTCCGAGTCTGCGGGTTTCCTTCCTATTTAACGAAGGGTGCTTGAGAATGTCTTTGAGACTCAAGGAAGTTTAGACTGTCCAAGTCTAGAGTTTTATCTTTTGTACTATGCTTCGAGAAATAGTAGTAGACTCTATGAAAGGACTGTTCTATGAGGATGACTAGGTTCTGTTCCTATACCTCTAGGAGGTCGTCGGGATAATTTGTACGAAGCCCAAGAGGAGGCTGAAATCTTTTAAGAAGCCGACGGGTCCTTGTACGAAGCCCAAGAGGAGGCTATCATTCTCGGAGGAAGAGATCATTATACGAAGCCTAAGAGGAGGCAGTGAATACTTCTAAGAAGCCGTAGGATCCTTGAATAATGCCCAAGAGGAGGCGGGGTTGCTTTTAGGAAGCCCGTGGGTGCTTGTACGATGCCCAAGAGGAGGCCGATGCTTTTAAGAAGCCCGTGGGTCCCAAACCAAAGAAAAGTTCAGGAAAACTCTTTTAGAGTTAAAACCACTGGTAAACGTTCGGGGGTTTGAAGAAATTCAAGAGAAGTTTCACCGAGAATAATTCATCTCTGGGGGATAGAATTTCTTGACGATTCCTAAGGAGGACAGCCGAAGAGAAGACTGTATCTGGTGCTCCTATTGGGGATCTAGGCGTCTATTTCTACGAATAAGTGAAACGGCGTCACCTAGTTCTAGACGTAGTTGCCGGGGAAACTCGAAATATCTATACTATTATTATACAGTAGATATGAGTTTATGAAAGGAGACTTATAGTGAGCAGCCCCACAATACAGTTTATAATATGAAAGCAGTAAATGAAAGCGATAACCACTTACTCGGTTGTAGTGCTTCCATGCTGTTTGGTTAGTTGTTCAACAAAGAAAGATTGAAAACAACAATATATTCAAAATCAAAGGAGAAAGTGCTTTGAAAAAGAAAGATTTGGGGCTTACAGCTCAAGGAGAGGCCCAGGGTTTTATCAGTGAGCGCACTGTATGAATTTGTACAGAGGGACTTATACAAGTGACTGTGGCCCAAAAATGGTTTTCTGTACAAAGGGATGGGTCTTACACTTTCTCAAGAGGCCCAAAAAGGTTTAAAGAAAAAGAGTGGGGCTTATAACACGAGGGTAGGCCCAGATGAGTTTTATTTTTAAACGGGCGACGATTGCGCCGTTTACTTGTACAGAGCGACTTATACAATGAGTGAGGCCCAAAAAGTTTTTGTACAAGGGGGGATGGGTCTTACACTCTCTCAAGAGGCCCAAAGAGTTTTGAGATGGGTCTTACTACTCGAGGGTAGGCCCAAATGATTTTTGAAAAGGCGAAGATCGCGCCGTTTGTTTTTTGACGGTATCGGGACTTATACAATAAGTGAGACCCAAAAATGATTTGGTCAAAAAAAGGGTTGGGTCTTACACTCTAATAGAGGCCCAAAGTGTTTTGAAAATGATTTAAGAGGGTTGAATTAATCCAAAACCCTAATTTGTTTTCAAAATGTATTTAATTGAATAAAAATTCAATTAAAATGATCAAAAATTGTTTAACACATGGAAAACAAATTGTGATCTTGGATTAATGCTTCAAAAATTTAGTATTGACCTACAAAATAATTAGAAAGCATTAAAAGTTGCAAAATCAATGTAGAAAAAATATTTAAAATGCCAAAAACAATCAAAATATTAATTCTTTACAAAAATATAAATTATATGAAATAAATAATATTTTTGGGATTTTTTTATAAAATAAAATATTTTAACATTTTTGTGAATCATTAAAAAAAGAATCAACTCAAAATCATTAAAACTCAGAGAGAAATTAATTTTTGAATCAATTAAACAAAATCACAAAATTCAAATATTCAAATATATGAAAATGGCGCCAAGAACAACACCAAGAACACGCGCGTTTTTTCAGTTTGCCCAGATTTGCATTTTCCATCCAATCTCACTGAATACGTAATTATAACATGCAATCCACATATCATTATGCTCGTCTCAACCTCACGATCATGTCTATGTACTTTAATTTCATTTAAATTAAACATACAACAAGAAATCACGAAGAAACCTCAAGAACCCTAATTTCTGCATGAAGGCTAGGATTTTTGATACACGATTCAAACAATGCAATTAATTGAGGGAAAACATTCCATGCATGATTATGAACATATGGCCAAATTATTGTGCGAGGAAATATGCATAGATTGGGAGATGCCTAAGTTTAGGCTTACCTCCAAGTCGTGACAGCAAGAGCAGATGTGATTTTGAGTTGGAGGTGTTACAGACAAGTTGTGATGATTTGGACAGCTTCCCTACACCATATGGAGTGTGTTTGAACACTTGGATTGAATTGAAATGGACTGGATCAGTTTATGGCATCTCAGCTGCAACTTCACTTCAAACTTGTGTGGATGGCAAGTGATTTTGTGAAATTGATGTTTCAGATGTTATGTGAGTGTTTGATCAACTCATATGTGATGTATGTGAGGTGTGTGAGTGATTGGTTTGTGCAGAATTGCTCTCAAACTCAAAACCCGATAGCTACCTTGCTAAGAAAGGCATTTTTGCCAAGAGAAAGAGATTTTGAGGAAAGCATCTGTTAGATGGCTTTGGTGTACTCAAACTGACCACAATTGAGCTCTATTTATAGTAGAGCAAGTTTGTTTTGTAAGGAATAGTACATGGCAGCTGGTAAGTAGGTTTCCTCAATGTTGGCCAATGGAAATGAAAGTCTCCTCTAGCCATTGACTAGAGGTTAGGGCACAGAGCTTTGGTCCCCTTGGTCTTGGATAAGTCTTGACTGATTTCAGATGAGAATGGCTCAGTCCATGCCACCTTGATGGTTCCATTGAATGCCTCATTCCAAATTTGAAGTCTTGTCCCTACTTTGGCAACTCTAGGTTCAACATGTTATTCCTTGTTCCTTGGACCTTGGAGGCTTGGCTCAGTGATTGTCCCCTTTGGATTCAATCCTCTGGGGTGTCCAAATGGATTGGAGCAATTGCAATTGGCTGATTTTGGCAAATCGAGCCAAAATGCAAATTCTGCCTTGCTTTGACAGATTTCAGCAAGGCAACTTGCCAATGTTGTATCTCATGATGTAGGTTGAATTTGGCAATGTTCTTGGCCATTTTGGAAAGCTCTTACATGATACAACAACTGTTTGAACAAGTTTGGTTTTGATCTCTTTTGATTCCAAGTGAAAAATCCCCCTACATTTGGCAAAAAGAGAAGCAGAATTCTGACTTAGTGAAAATTTCACTAAGTGTTGGAAAAAGTGACATTTTCACTTTTCAGCCACTTTGATCACTCCATAACTCAAAATCCTTAATGAATTGGAATGACTTGTAGTTGAAGTTTCTGTAGGTGATAATGAGGGCTACAAATCCATCTTTGGATGAGAAAAAATGGCCTTGTGGTTTAGGAGTTATGGTCCTCCAAAGTTGGTACCTTTGCCACTTTATTTTTAACTTAGAAAAATTTCTAAGTTTTATGGTTACCCCTTTTACAAGTTATCTCACTTTTCTTGATTTTTCTTGATGAATGATGATTCAAATCATACATTAACATCATTTTAGGGTTAAAAATCCATTTTGGTGAAAAATCTCAAAAAGTCAAAGTTGACTTTTGTGCACAGTTGACTTTTTATCAGATGAATTCCAAACTGTGCAATTCTTCAGGAAATCGTGTCCTTGACCTAAATCAAACTTGATGGACATGTTCCATGGGTGTCATAGGGTATATTCAATCATGTATTAGGGTTTGGGAGCATGTCCAGGTCAAAAGTCAAAGTTACAATTGACTTTTCCCTTAAAACCCTAATTGTGGTGCAGATGAAAATGAGACTTATTGCTCAAGCTTCTTGGATTAATCCATTGTTCCAAATGGATCAATATGGTGTATTAGAGACCCTCGAATCATCTCTTGAGGTCTTGGCTCATGGTTTGTCCCAAAAGTCAACTTAGGGGTGAATTAGGTCAAGAAACCCTAATTCCTGATTTTTGATGAATGCATCCCCTGAGGCAAAATTGACTTGATGCATGGGTTCATGAGGTTCCATGAAGCATATTAGGTAATGTTTTGGATCATTGCCTTGTGCCCAGATGAAAATTTCCATCTGGAGGCCCTGGTCGACCAAAACCCTAATTTGGTGACACTGTCGATCTTGAGACTTGATCCACCTAGAAGGGAGCAGCCTTGTGCTTAATCCTTGAAGTGGGAGTCCTTTTTGATCCATGGTGGATGTTTGAGAGATTAGACAAGTTGAAGATCATGTCATTTCTTGATTGATCCTTTGTCTAAGCACTCAGAGAGGGCTTGAAACCCTAATTTTGATTGTATTGGATGCTCACCCATCTTTGGGGAGACTGATGAAGCATGATGGTTCATCCATATTGTGATGATGATTTTCACAATGATGGGAAATCTAAGTGGTCAAAATTTGGGGTATTACAGATGCCCCTATTTAATCTTCTTGGACCCGAAGGTGTGAATGACGAAGGGATTCGAGCATTCGGGGTGCAAGAGGATTAAATATCGGAATATCCGAAATTTTGATGGTGGTTATGAATGGTAGCTTGCGCATTCATCTTCTTTAGCTAAGCGATGATGCTTAGAAAAGGTAAACTTCCCCTCGATCCTGGTTTTCAGCCAAGGAACTGGTCTCAGTTTTCTTTTGAAATAAACCTCCCCTCGTTCTTGGTTTCTTACCAAGAACTGGTCTTAGTTTCTGATTTAAACTTCCCCTCGATCCTGGTTTCTTACCAAGGAACTGGTCTTAGTTTCTGATTTGAACTTCCCCTCGATCCTGGTTTCCTACCAAGGAACTGGTCTTAGTTTCTGATTTAAACATCCCTTCGATCCTGGTTTCCTACCAAGGAACTGATCTTAGTTTCTTTTGTCAATAAACTATACTGACAAGGGACGTTATTCGTAGCAGCTTTCCTTCAAACTTCTCGCCGAATTTTCCTGGGGAGATGTCATTTGAGTGGAAAACGTTTTGATGTCAGACTTGCTGGGGAACCCATTCGTCTGAGTTGTAGAGGTACACAAACTTCTCTGTTTTGGAGACGCCATTTGTCGATTTTACTGGGGAAAGCGAGTCTCTTGAGAGACTGCTTTCGTTTGGGGTTACATCATACTTTTCTCGGGATCTTCCCAGAGAAATGCCATATGATGGGATCCAGTTTTGAGGTGCCGATGACCTTCTCATCAACGGTTTTTCGGAGCAAAACTGGCGTGCTGCCGAATCTCTGATCACGAGGCTTTCTCTGTGGATTTTCCTTAATCCGGGAAAGCAAGGATATCATCTTCAATGGCGAAGAGTGACATCTGTTGAAGGTTCTCTGATCTTTCAGAGGTTCAAGTTATCAAAGTGGCCAAGTGCCGACTCTGATCTAAAGATACACTGGTGGCGAGATTGTGCAGACGCAACACTTCCTGACGAGGAAAGAACTGACAAACTCGATTGAGAAAACTGTTTATCACTAGGGGACAAGACCGACTCAAGTGATAGTGATGCAATACGAAATGCGAACGCAAATAAAATGCATGAAATATGTATGTATATGCTGACAAAACAGACGCGACATACAGACTAATGGATGAACACAATTGGATACTCGGCCATCGCGGGACGAAGAAGTACCGTTGATTCAAAATAGCAATTCCACCTTGCTTAGGAGAGATAGTCCCGTTGGGAGCTATGTTGCTCGGGCTTAAGAGATGAGAACTCGGCCGAGGCGTGTCAGACAAAACAAGGTCTCTGACACAGTTGATCCCTTCATTCAGGCATACTGGCTTAGAAGGAGTACTTTGATTCTGCACTTTGAAGTTCGCTTACTTCGGGAGAAGTGATCGATGTTCTTTCAAGTAAATTTCCATCTTTAATTTAAAAGCAGAAAAAGTTTTAACAAGTAAATTCATTTTTGTTTTATTTCAAGAATCGCTGATTAAGTTTAAACAACGTCGTTCTGTAAAGCTAAAACAAGCAAGAATTACAAACAAAAGCACAAGGGCTCAAATTTTATTGATAAGATGGAGATCAGCCAAACGCGTGATTCCAAAGAGTATATACAAAGTTAGAAAATGGTAATTTACAGGGAAAAGGGCTACGTTGAAACATAACGACCACTATCCTTCTACCAACTTTGAATTCGGGACATCCTGAGCTTCCGTCGAAGATGACCTTTGACTGGAGATTTCCTCCGATAGATGATGTAACTACTGCTGCTGAGGGACTTGCCTCTGTTGAACATAGTTACTTGCCATTATCCCTAATTTTTGCCTGGATTGTACTATGAGATTTCCAATCCATCGGGATGATTCTCTTTTTTTTCATGTCTCTAAATTTTGCCTGGACCGCCTTTCGGGTTTTCAATCCACCGAGAAGTTTTTTTTTTAGTTTAGGCGAAGTATTTCTTGACTACATCAACATTCGTGGGGTAGGCAAATTCCTCTCCGTCCATGGTTGCAAGTCTCAAGGCGCCGCCTGAGAAAGCTTTCGTGACCATATAGGGGCCATCATAATTTGGGGTCCATTTGCCCCGAGAGTCAGTGAGAAATGATTGTATCTTCTTGAGCACGAGGTTTCCTTTTCTAAAAATACGAGGTCGAACCTTTTTGTCGAACGCCCTCTTCATTCTCTGTTGATACAACTGACCGTGGCATAGTGCCGTGATTCTCTTCTCTTCGATCAGGTTCAGTTCGTCGTGTCGACTTTGACACCATTCAGCTTCGGTGAGCTGAGCTTCCATCAATACCCTGATTGACGGGATCTCTACTTCTATGGGAAACACTGCCTCCATGCCATATACTAGAGAGAAAGGGGTAGCCCCTGTTGAAGTGCGGACAGATGTGCGATAACCGTGAAGAGCAAAGGGTAGCATCTCGTGCCAATCTTTATAGGTTACAACCATCTTTTGAACGATCTTCTTGATGTTCTTGTTAGCCGCTTCTACCGCTCCGTTCATCTTGGGTCGGTAGGGAGATGAGTTATGGTGTTCGATCTTGAACTCTGCAAACAACTCTTTCATCATCTTATTGTTCAAGTTAGATCCATTATCAGTAATGATCTCGCTTGGAACACCATAACGGCAGATGATATTGTTTTTGATAAATCGGACCACCACTTGTCGGGTTACATTGGCGAATGACGCTGCTTCGACCCACTTGGTGAAATAGTCAATGGCCACCAGGATGAACCGATGTCCGTTTGAAGCCTTGGGCTCAATCATACCAATCATATTGATTCCCCATATGGAAAATGGCCACGGGGAAGAAAGAACTTTGAGATGTGATGGCAGTACATGAATTTTGTCGGAGTATATCTGACACTTGTGACACCTCCTCATGTACTTGTAGCAGTCGGATTCCATTGTCAACCAATAGTACCCGGCCCTGAGAATTTTTCTCGCCATTGTGTGTCCGTTGGCATGAGTGCCAAAGGATCCTTCATGAATTTCTTTCATGAGCATGTCTGCTTCTGGTCTGTCGACACATCGGAGCAAAACCATGTCAAAATTTCTCTTATAAAGAGTGTCACCGCTCAGGAAGAAGTTTCCAGCCAATCTTCTGAGGGTTTTCCTGTCTTTTCTGAGTGCCCCAGATGGGTACTCTTGTTTCTGAAGGAAGAATTTGATATCGTGATACCAAGGTCTGTCGTCTATGACTGCTTCAATCGCGAAGATGTAAGCGGGCCGTTCAAGGCGCATGATGTCGATCTTAGGTATGTCATTCCATCGACCTACACTAATCATGGAAGAGAGAGTGGCTAATGCATCAGCCATGTGATTCTCATCACGAGGGATGTGATGAAACTCAACTCTGTTGAAGAAAGGTAACAACCTTCTTGCATAGTCTTTGTAAGGAATCAATCCTGATTGGTATGTGTTCCAATCTCCTTTTATCTGGTTAATAACCAATGCTGAATCGCCGTATACGTCTAAGTTTTTGATCCTTAAATCAATCGCTTCTTCGAGACCCATGATACATGCTTCGTATTCGGCCTCGTTGTTCGTACATTTGAACGTAAGTCTGGCAGTGAAAGGAATGTGGGAACCCTGAGGGGTAACAATGATTTCCCCAATTCCGTTTCCATAATGATTGACTGCTCCGTCAAAGATAAGTCCCCACTGGGAACCTGGTTCTGGCCCTTCACTGGGTAGCGGTTCATCGCAATCTTTCATCTTTAGATACATGACATCTTCGTCTAGGAAGTCAAACCCGATTGATTCTTGATCGTCAATCGGTTGATGAGCCAAATGATCGGCTAAAATACTTCCTTTAACGGCTTTCTGAGCGTGGTACTCTATGTCATATTCTGATAGTAACATCTGCCAATGGGCAATCCTTCCTGTGAGAGCAGGTTTTTCGAAAACGTACTTGATTGGATCCATTTCGGAGACCAACCAAGTAGTATGACGAATCATGTACTGGCGAAGACGTTTGGCTGCCCAAGCCAAAGCGCAACAAGTTTTTTCAAGCATTGTGTACCGAGTTTCACAGTCGGTGAATTTCTTGCTTAAATAGTAAATGGCAGACTCTTTCCTTTTAGTTTCGTCTTGTTGGCCAAGTACACATCCCATTGAGTCCTCTAGGACCGTGAGGTAAATGATCAGTGGTCTTCCTTCCACTGGAGGTGATAGAATCGGAGGATTCAACAGATATTCCTTGATACTGTCGAAGGCGGTTTGGCAATCTTCTGACCAAACGCAATCCTGGTTCTTTTTGAGTAATTTGAAAATCGGCGCACACGTCGCGGTCATAAGGAATATGAATCTGGAGATGTAGTTCAAACGTCCCAGGAATCCTCTGACTTGTTTTTCAGTTTTCGGAGAAGGCATTTCTTGAATGGCCTTGACCTTGTCAGGATCAACTTCAATCACTTTCTGGCTGACGATGAATCCTAGTAATTTCCCCGAACGGACACCGAAGGTGCACTTGCTGGGATTCAAGCGGAGCTTGAATTTTCTTAGACGTTCGAACAATTTTGACAGATGTTCAACGTGCTCATCCTCTATTCTTGATTTTGCAATCAAATCATCGACATACACCTCGATTTCTTTGTGTATCATGTCATGAAACAGAGTAGTCATGGCCCTTTGATAGGTTGCCCCGGCATTCTTCAAACCGAACGACATTACCTTGTAACAAAAGGTACCCCATGGGGTAATGAATGAAGTTTTCTCCACGTCTTTCGGCGCCATTTTGATCTGGTTATAGCCCGAGAATCCATCCATGAAGGAGAATACTTTGAACTTTACTGTGCTGTCAACCAGCATGTCAATGTGTGGTAAAGGAAAGTCGACCTTTAGACTTGCCTTGTTCAAATCTCTGTAATCAACACACATTCTAACCTTTCCATCCTTTTTGGGAACGGGTACAATGTTGGCTAACCATTGAGGATATTCAGATGTAGCGAGGAAACCCGCGTCGATCTATTTCTGTACCTCCTCTTTGATTTTGATGGCCATGTCCGGGTGAGTGCGTCTCAACCTTTGCTTTACTGGCGGACATTCCGATCTTAACGGTAAATGATGTTCCACGATGCTGGTATCTAACCCTGGCATATCCTGATAGGACCAAGCGAACACATCGGGGAATTCTTTGAGAAGCTTTATCAAACCCTCTCTGGTAGTTGGACTGAGCAATGCTCCGATCCTGATTTCTTTTCTCTCTTTTTCTGAACCCAAGTTTACCGTTTCCAACAGTTCTTTGTGAGGTTCAATGGACCTTTCCTCTTGTCTGAGTAGTCGGGAGATCTCTTCTGGAATTTCGTTGTCATTTTCTTCTTCAGCCTCGAATACCGGGAACTCAAAGTTGGAAGAAGGCATCAAATCGTATATTTCAACGGGGTATAAAACAAGCAATCTGCATGACGTGATGATTCGTGTTTAGAAGAGATTGAGAAAATGCAAATGTGTGTGCAGTGTTTTGATTTTACTGCTTGTTTTTATTATTGAATGTTTTTTTTAGGATTACCATTTTCTGAAAAAGCAAAAAGAGAAAACAGCAATAATGCGGAAATTACAGAATGACGTTATTTTATTAATGAACAAGTCGAATCTTGAAACTACAGCCCTATAAAACAAAACTCTGTCGCTTTGGGCAAAGCGAAGAGGGAAATTTACAAAAAGCGAGCCCTATCAAAATATCTGTTTCACCTGGGCAGGGTGAAAGGTTAAAGATGGCAATTACTTTGACTGACGAACGACCTTCGGAACCTCGACGGCAACCCATTGGCGGCGAACTCCTTGGTGAATCACAAAGTCTGGCACCTTCCTTGATTTGTCTTCAGAAATGACGCTGATTTCTGGTGGAGTAGGATCATTGGAATCTGTCTCCCAGGCAGAATTGTCGTAGGAGGATTCCTCTGTTGCATTTTGCATAGCATTGGTGCTCTCAGCTGCATCTCCCCATCCAGTTGACTGGATATCTTCGAGCCTGATACGAGAGCTTTCGGGAGCAGTGTACTTGACCATAAAGTCGTATTTTCCACTTGGTTGTCCCAGAGTGTCCTAAATTTATTTGGAACTGGAGGAGTCATCTCTCTCAATGACGTTGACCTCAGGAAAAGCATAGTTGATGAATTCTAGTCCTGCAAACGTTGCGAATTCATCTTCATGTTGAGTAGTTTCCGAATGACCTGAGTGTTGATCCCATGACATGGCGGGGACACAGGTATTCTGTTCAATGATGCTCAGCTGAGTTTCATTACTCTGCTGACTTTCTTGCCCCAAGTTTCCTGGGTAAGGCTGCCACATTGGTAGACCACCCATCGGGCCATAGTAATTGTGATCAAAGTTTTCTTTCATCGAAGTGTCATCCTCTAATGAATTTGGCGGAGCACGACATCCTTTCGGATCACAATCTCCTTAGATCATTTCGACATCTGATCTTGGTATAAATCTCGGACTTTCTGTAGGAAAGCAAAAAGGCATAGGCACCTCTTCCCGAGACATATAGCCGCCCTTGTTAAGGTAGGACTTCCATTCTTCAACTGTGTCAGAGGGATCTTCCTCATTGATAGCATGAACTGTCTGAGACACTGGGGGAAGGAAACCTCCACTGTGGAAGAAGTTTTGAAGGGGATGAAGACTTTCATCGTTGGCGGCTGTCTGAGTACAGGTTGCAGAAAAACCAAGACCCTTCTTTGTTTTATTGTCAATAGGAATGACAAGCCGTCCCCATCCTTTTGTATCGGTACTCTCGACCACTTTGATAGCATCTTTGTATGAAGAAATTGAAGTTCCTTCTTCGGATTGATCGTTCTTGCTCACCGATAGTGCCTGGAACTGAGTTCCAATAACCTCCTCGGGTTCTACACAAATAGATGATGATAAGTTACTTACAAGCAAGGCTTGTTCCCCACAAACCGTGATGAGTTGATCATTCTTGACGAACTTTAGCTTTTGGTGGAGGGTTGAAGTAACCGCTCCAGCCTGATGTATCCAAGGTCTTCCTAATAAACAACTGTATGTTGCCCGGATGTCCATGACCTGGAAAGTGATTTGGAAAGTGTGAGGACCAATAGTTATGGGAAGATCAACTTCGCCGATAACTGTTTTTCTGGATCCGTCAAATGCTTTGACGACGACCTCGCTGACTCTCATCGGAGGGCCCTTAAATGATAATTGCGTCAAAGTGGACTTCGGCATAACATTCAGGGCTGACCCTGTGTCTACCAGTACGTTGGCTAAAGCATCGCCCTGGCAGTTAACTGTAATGTTGAGCGCCATGTTATGACGGTGACCCTCTTCAGGTAATTCTTCATCACTAAACCCCAAATTGTTGCAGGAAGTGATGTCAGAGACAATGCTATCGAACTGTCTGATTGTTACATCCTGTTCCACAAAGGCTTGCTCCAAGACTTTCTGTAGAGCCTCCATGTGGGCTTCTGAACTGAGTAACAACGATAATACTGAGATCTTTGAAGGAGTCTGTAACAGTTGATCAACAATGTTATATTCACTCCTTTGGATGAGCTTTAGCATCTCATCTTTGTCTTTTGAAAAGTCTGGATTACTAGATTGACCGACTGGCGGATCAGGAATTTCTGCCTGAAGTTCCTTTTCTTTGTTAGCTTCCCCAACCCCTCGGTTGAAGATTCTACCACTCCGTGTTACACGACTGACGTCTGTAATATTCACGACGGAGGGTAATGGAATTTCCTTTCCATTCTCAATTATTGTTACACCGTATTTGTAAGGGATTGCCTTAGCTGATTCATACGGTAGTGGCCCCGGTAGATAGATGACTATGGAAACCTTCTGATTTTTCTGACCATCATAAGTAATCTCGATCCGTCCCTGGTTGGGAACTTTAGATTCGTCAAGTAGAGGAATGATGGCAAAAACATCCCTGATCTGGTGATGACTAGAGATTGTGACAACATCCTCAACTTGCTCAGCAAGGTAGTTCGGCGACCAAATGATGGGTCCCGGACCTGGATATGAATGAATTTCTCCGTGATCGATCTGACCCTGAAGAGCTGCTCTCACAAGGTAACACCCTTGGTTACTTTCCGAACAGACGCTACAACTGTCATAGTTGTGTGGTGGCACCTGGCCACACCCACTTTGAATGCAATGCAACCTCACTAGGTTATCTTCCATTGATCGGACATCCTGACTTTGACGACGAGTAGGATTCCTGTTATTGATACTAATCCGTTGAGTATCTTCGTTCATATAGATTGGCATCCACCAGTGATTTAACAAGTGCTGAAGTGCCTCCTGGACAAGGGTACAACCTCGATCGTTTTCGCAACCCGCTTTACAGTTTTGATAGTCATGTGATATTAAGAATCCAAGTCGGACCTGCTCAACATGTAACTCTACCAGGTTGGTATTCATTACGCGGATATCGAAGATCTGAACCATGTTGATTTGATAGGAGTTCCTATCATGGTAGTCTTGGATCCATCCAAGATCCATCTGACGCTGGAGGGCCTCTTGTATGAAAGAGCATCCCTGTTTGTTTACCGAGCAAATCAGACAGGAACTGTAATCGTGCCGCGGCAGATTATGATACTGGCTTTGCCTTGAGTGCATCTCCACCAAGTTGACATTCATCGCACGGATGTCGTGGTTTTGAATGACGTTGGAATTCATGTAAACCATGTTAACTCCACGAACTCGGTGCTCTTGGATCCATCCAAGATCCATTTGTTCCTGTAGAGCTGCTTGCACTACAAAACACCCCTGGTTGTCTTTAGAGCAGATATCACACTGGTGATAATCATGAGGTGGCACATGGCCATATCCACTCTGTCTACAATGCATCTTGACCAGATTGGTCCCCAATAAGAGTACATCATGAATTTGATAGACATTGTTAGTCTCTTTCTCAATCAGATTGACTGCAGCTTTCTCGTGTTGAGGCAGCGGGTTCGTGAGAACATTAGGGTTCGTATCTTTGAAAGATAAGAGCCCGCTCCTAACAAGCTTTTGCACGTCGGATTTGAAATTGAGGCAAGTCTCAATGTTATGCCCTGAACCTCCTTGATGATAAGGGCATGTTTGATCCACCTTAAACCAGAAAGGCGGATTTTCCGGAACTAAAAGGGGAGACTTAGTCTGGATGTGCCCCTTGGCTAGCAGTAACGGAAATAGTTCTGCGTACGTTACAGGTATAGGATCAAATCCTGATGGCCGTGTTGTACGGTTGTTGTTATATGGAGGACGAGCCTGCTGAAGAGGCTGTTGTGTCCTTTGTTGGTCAGGTTGGCTCTGTGCAACCTGAGGTTGATACATAGGAACAGGCGCGGGGCCGATAGCAGGAGTAACAGCTGCTACTGGCTGATAACGTCGCCTTTGCTTTCCGAGAGAGATATTCCCAATATCTTGCTCTTTTTTCTTAGGGAGAGCACTACCATATTTTTTAGTACCGCTCGTTGATCCAGTGTCTTTTACCAAACGTCCTTCTCGGACGGCTTCCTCAAGACGTACACCCATGCCGACCATTTCGGTGAAATCACTGGGTGCGCTGGCAACCATTCGGTCATAGTAAAACGAGCTTAAGGTCTTTAAGAAGATCTTTGTCATCTCTTTTTCCTCAAGAGGTGGACAAATTTGAGCGGCAATTTCACGCCACCTTTGAGCATACTCCTTAAAGGTTTCCTTTTCCTTTTGCGACATTGATCTGAGTTGATCTCTGTCGGGTGCCATGTCCAAATTGTACTTGTATTGTTGGACGAAGGCAGTACCAAGATCTCTGAATGTACTGATCGTAGTACGGTTTAAACCCATGTACCATTTGAGTGCGGCACCGGTTAAACTATTCTGGAAGTAGTGAATCAGCAGGTCCTGATTCTCCATCTGAGTTGACATCCGTCGAGCGTACATCACCAGATGGCTCTGAGGGTAAGAGTTACCCTTGTATTTTTCAAAGTTGGGCACTTGGAACTTGTGCGGGACTTTTACATTTGGGACCAAGCAAAGGTCTGCGGCGTCCTTTCCAAATAGATCCTGACCGCGAATGACTTGCAGCTCTTTCTGCATTTCTAGGAACTGCTCCTGGAATTCATCCATTCTGTCAAACATAGTTTCCTTCTTACCAGAAGGTGTTGGTGGAATCTGTCCTTCTGGGACAGTGTGCACCACAGGGGGTGGTACCGTGACTACGGCAGTAAGTCTTGGCGCTTCCCGAAGTTTGTAACCTTCAGGAGTCTTCAGTATGCCCCTGGCATCTTCGCTTTCCCGAAGTTTGTAACCTTCAGGCCCAGCGGCTTCTGTTGCGATTCCCTGATCTTCAGTGATCGGCGGAACATATCCTTCCGGGATATAGTTAACAGGCATGCCCCAAGGATGATCTTTCGGTATCTGATACCTAGGATCATACTTTTCTATGATGGGCGTTGAGGTGATCTCTGAGATCACAGTTCTTTGTAGCTGAGCTTCTGCCATGGCTTGCATGTCGTTACGAAGCTTTCTCATATCCTCTCTCAGAGTGTCGATCTCTTCTTTCAACTCTCTGTTTTCTTCCTCAAGATCATCCATCTTTTTCTGACAATTGGCCCGAGTATTATACGAATGAGACAGTTTGACTCTAGAATCGAGACACAAACGTGAGATTCGTAGGTAAGGAGAATACGCGATGTGAGAATGATGAATGCAATGATTATATTAATTGTTGTTTGGTTTAATCAAAATAAACTTCGACAATTAGATTGCAAATATCAAACAGTGGGGAAACCCCTTTTTATTGAATTCCAAAGGATTACAGAAATGGAAATACAGTAGATTACAAAGTGCAGAAACAGAAACCTAAACTAATGGGTCCCGAGTCCTCTCTGAGGAGAAACCGGGTGTTGATTCTGGCATCTTCCTTTTCTTTGACCGGGGCGCTTGGGCCGTTGTCGGGTTGTCATTCCTTTGCCAAGTGAAAGGAGTGAGCAAATTCCTTTGGTCATCTTGATTCTCTACAGCGTGCTGCTCCAAAATTTCAATCAGAGCATCTTTCTCTTTCAGTAATTGCTGTATTTGGATGCACTCTACGTTGAGGGTGCGGTACTTGTTCTTCCAAGATCTTATTTCCTTTTGAACTTTGTTGAGAGTAACCTGAAGCCTTTCAGTTTCCGTCATGAAGTACATGACAGATTCCTTTGGCGGAAGAATTCCGTAACGAGGATAAGACATCTTTAGCTTGAGAGCTCTAGTTTGTACCCAATGGAGATAAGGCTCCACCGAGACACAGTCCGGTTTTCCCAGAGACTCTCGTCCTTTTTTATGAACGTGTTTCCAAGCGTGCACTATTTCCATCTTTAGTGCTCTGTCGTTTTCTCCTTCTTTGAAGAAAAGACCTTCCAGATGAACCCCCCGTGGGATGTATCTCATCAGGTATCCAAATTGACGGCGAACCAATACCGGATGGTAGTTGATTCCTCCTTTAGTTCCTATGAGGGGTACGTTGGGGAAGTTTCCACAATGATCAATGATCCTGATTCCCTCATAAATCCTATTACACCAATCTATATCAGAGTTGGTAAGAGACATGATCTTCTGCGACCAACGTAAGACACTCTTACAATCCCAAAAAGCAGCAGACTTGGGCAGGTGTGAGATAAACCATTTATAAAGCAGAGGTACACAGCATGTGATCTCCCCTCCACTGTACAAATTTCCCAAGTGTACAAAATGATACGCATCTGCGAGCAAAGTCGACACAGGGTTTCCAACGAGAAAAACCTTAATGGAGTTAATGTCGACGAAGTTATTGATGTTGGGGAACAAAAATAACCCGTAGGTGAGCAAGACAAAGATGCTTTCAAAAGCAGTCCCGTTCCCTATACTAGCGAAGTACAAAACTTTCTTTGTCAAGAACTGGGCTGGCAAACCTTGGATGCCACCCTTAGTGGTCATGTGAGTCCTGACCTCAGACTCATCCAAATAAATTGCTCTTGCAATAGTCTGATTCTTTGGAATTTCTTCCAGTCCAGAAAATGGAGCTCGATCAGTGATATGTAAATCAGCCAGATGAGAGTACTCCTCCAGCGTTGGTGCCAGCTGGTAATCCGGGAATATGAAACAATGATAAACCGGATCGTAGAACTGAATGAGCGCATCCATGATTCCCTTAATCACATGGACTCTTAACAGTGGTAGCAGACCACCGTGCTTGGCTCTGAAAGCCTCTGGGTTAATGATCATCCTCGCTAACTTTCTCAAATCCCCTAGTTTTGGAACCTTGAAGGTATACTGGTGAGTTCTCCTTCTACCGAAATCCATTAGCGTAATCCTTTTCTCTGATATTTGTAATCACAGTCTTAGTTTAATTTAAAAAGCAGAGAGACTAGAAGAGAAGTTTTTTGTGTTTTAATGTTTTATTAAATGGATGCATGAATGCAGCACACAAAAACATAGAAAAAACATGGGGTCAGAGGGTCGTTGTCATGAAGTCAAGGCTCTACCCATCCCCAAAGGTTTATACTAGGCTGATTTTTGTACCTGTACTCATTATCATTAGCTCCTCCCAGGAAAGCAGACAACAAGCGGATCGCCAGCGAGTTGTGTGCAATCTTAGAGTAAGTGCTATTCACCGAGAATAGATCACCAGCCTCAAATGAGGGTAGTATCGCGTAACAACTATTTCCGATAGCTTCCGCACTACGAAAAAGGTTGGCTTTTCTTAAGTGTATACTCAATCTCACCACATGCGGCATCACACGCATTCCCAGTAGCAGAAAAATAAACACGTATAGCAATTAGGAAAAGCAGTATATATATTTGTCCTAATCATCCTAGACTTATAAAGCTACGATTATTAAGTTCCTGACAGAAATGGGTTCTCCGGCGGAAGCCCCAATCTGTGGTTCCCTGCCTAAGAGATGGACCAGCATAGGTCAATCTTTCTCTTCGGTAGAGTTCCCATTTTCCATAGAAAACGGGGATGATGCCCTAAGGCAGAAAAGGAGACTCCCCAGCAGAGTCGCCATTTTACAAGGAAAACAGACAGAAATAAAAACTGGCCCCACTTTTCTGTAGCGAGCGATTTTGGACGCGGTTCTTAAGCGCTGGTCGCTCTCTGCGGTTGAGCTTAAAACTACAGGTCGATTCATTTTTTATCCTAATGTGAGCTGAATAAGGAAGGGAAATAGATGTCTCCAATTAACCCTGCTTGCATACTGAATTTAAACAGCGGTCTGTTGGGTTACGGATGCTATCAATGTGGGGGGGCCTTGTACTGGTTATTCGTATTTCGCCAATACGGTTCTTTCTATCTTTTTTCTAGGCAAAGGGTTTCTGGCGGGGAATAAGGATTAGGATGTTAGGGCTGGTGCTTTTGAATTACTGCTTTTGATTGACTGAGATATGGGATTTGGGTTTTTTGTTGATTGCGCTCGCTAAGATATTTTCTTTCGATCTTATGCCTACGTATTCCCGTTTACCGAAACAGGGAAATCAGAGCGTTCGTAGTTCCTCCTATTCTATGGGAGGAAATTGGTTTTTGGTGTCTTGTTCAAAGCCCAAGACGTGAAGCGAAAGGTAGTTTGTATCTTGTTCAAAGCCCAAGATGTGAAGCTGAAAGATCTATTTGTGTCTTGTTCAAAGCCCAAGACATGAAGCTAAAAGACCTCGGCTTTAGAGAGAAATTGTCATCTCTACAGAGGGGGAAGGAGAATTACTTTAACTGGGATACGCGGATCCGAGAAATGCCATAATTTCTGAAGAAAGGGTTTTAACCTGAAGGAGAAGACTTTAACTCAGTGTAGAGCAATGCCATCTTTCCTTAGGAATTTCTCATGCTAAAAGAGGGACAGTGGCATGGATGTAGATGATCCAGAGGCTTGCCGCTTACAGCGATTAGATGAAGGAGTTGTTGATGTTTGTGTACTGTGAACATGGCACAGCTTTGATGCTAAAAGATTGATTGGATCAACCAGTGGTTTTCTTATACAAAGCCTAAGAGGAGGCTAATTTCCGCTAGGAAAATCATTATACAAAGCCTAAGAGGAGGCTATTCTGTGTCTCGTATAAAGCCCGAGAGAGAGGCTAAAGGTTTTTGACCCAGTGGGGCATATCGTTATACAAAGCCTAAGAGGAGGCTAGCAAAGAGTTCGACTTTTGCTTAAGGGATTTATATCTCATACGAGGCCCGAGATGGAGGCAAAAAAAAGGTGATTGACTCTACGAGGGAATCTTTTGTGTCTCATACAAAGCCTGAGAGAGAGGCTAAAAGGTTGTTTTGACTCCACTGGGGAGAATTTTGGTATCTCGTACGAAGCCCGAGATGGAGGCTATTGTAACTGTTTCAGTTGAGTGACAGATCCAATATACTGATTTTAAAAGAGAAAATCAGTTCTTATATGAGTAACACTGTACTCAAGGATTTGATTCAAGGATCCGGGGTGTTTCCTTCTCTTTGAGGAAACGGGAAATCCAAAGGGTATCGAGACTATCCGAGTCTGCGGGTTTCCTTCCTATTTAACGAAGGGTGCTTAAGAATGTCTTTGAGACTCAAGAAAGTTTAGACTGTCCAAGTCTAGAGTTTTATCTTTTGTACTATGCTTCGAGAAACAGTAGTAGACTCTATGAAATGACTGTTCTATGAGGATGACTAGGTTCTGTTCCTATACCTCTAGGAGGTCGTCGGGACAATTTGTACGAAGCCCAAGAGGAGGCTGGAATCTTTTAAGAAGCCGACGGGTCCTTGTACGAAGCCCAAGAGGAGGCTATCATTCCCGAAGGAAGAGATCATTATACGAAGCCTAAGAGGAGGCTGTGAATACTTCTAAGAAGCCGTAGGGTCCTTGAATAATGCCCAAGAGGAGGCGGGGTTGCTTTTAGGAAGCCTGTGGGTCCTTGTACGATGCCCAAGAGGAGGCCGATGCTTTTAAGAAGCCCGTGGGTCCCAAACCAAAGAAAAGTTCAGGAAAACTCTTTTAGAGTTAAAACCACTGGTAAACGTGCGAGGTTTACTATCCAGTGACTTTAACTTTTAGAGAGAGTCCGAACCGTTCGGCGGTTTGAAGAAATTCAAGAGAAGTTTCACCGAGAATAATTCATCTCTGGGGGATAGAATTTCTTGACGATTCCTAAGGAGGACAACCGAAGAGAAGACTGTATCTGGTGCTCCTATTGGGGATCTAGGCGTCTATTTCTACGAATAAGTGAAACGGCGTCACCTAGTTCTAGACGTAGTTGCCGGGGAAACTCGAAATATCAATACTATTATTATACAGTAGATATGAGTTTATGAAAGGAGACTTACAGTGAGCAGCCCCACAATACAGTTTATAATATGAAAGCAGTAAATGAAAGCGATAACCACTTACTCGGTTGTAGTGCTTCCATGCTGTTTAGTTAGTTGTTCAACAAAGAAAGATTGAAAACAACAATATATTCAAAATCAAAGGAGAAAGTGCTTTGAAAAAGAAAGATTTGGGGCTTACAGCTCAAGGAGAGGCCCAGGGTTTTATCAGTGAGCGCACTGTATGAATTTGTACAGAGGGACTTATACAAGTGACTATGGCCCAAAAATGGTTTTCTGTACAAAGGGATGGGTCTTACACTCTCTCAAGAGGCCCAAAAAGGTTTAAAGAAAAAGAGTGGGGCTTATAACACGAGGGTAGGCCCAGATGAGTTTTATTTTTAAACGGGCGACGATTGCGCCGTTTACTTATACAGAGGGGCTTATACAATGAGTGAGGCCCAAAAAGTTTTTGTACAAGGGGGGATGGGTCTTACACTCTCTGAAGAGGCCCAAAGAGTTTTAAGATGGGTCTTACTACTCGAGGGTAGGCCCAGATGATTTTTGAAAAGGCGACGATCGCGCCGTTTATTTTTTGACGGTATCGGGACTTATACAATAAGTGAGGCCCAAAAATGATTTGGTCAAAAAAAGGGTTGGGTCTTACACTCTAATAGAGGCCCAAAGTGTTTTGAAAATGATTTAAGAGGGTTGAATTAATCCAAAACCCTAATTTGTTTTCAAAATGTATTTAATTGAATAAAAATTCAATTAAAATGATCAAAAATTGTTTAACACATGGAAAACAAATTGTGATCTTGGATTAATGCTTCAAAAATTTAGTATTGACCTACAAAATAATTAGAAAGCATTAAAAGTTGCAAAATCAATGTAGAAAAAATATTTAAAATGCCAAAAACAATCAAAATATTAATTCTTTACAAAAATATCAATTATATGAAATAAATAATATTTTTGGGATTTTTTGATAAAATAAAATATTTTAACATTTTTGTGAATCATTAAAAAAAGAATCAACTCAAAATCATTAAAACTCAGAGAGAAATTAATTTTTGAATCAATTAAACAAAATCACAAAATTCAAATATTCAAATATATGAAAATGGCGCCAAGAACAACACCAAGAACACGCGCGTTTTTTCAGTTTGCCCAGATTTGCATTTTCCATCCATTCTCACTGAATACGTAATTATAACATGCAATCCACATATCATTATGCTCGTCTCAACCTCACGATCATGTCTATGTACTTTAATTTCATTTAAATTAAACATACAACAAGAAATCACGAAGAAACCTCAAGAAACCTAATTTCTGCATGAAGGCTAGGATTTTTGATACACGATTCAAACAATGCAATTAATTGAGGGAAAACATTCCATGCATGATTATGAACATATGGCCAAATTATTGTGCGAGGAAATATGCATAGATTGAGAGATGCCCAAGTTTAGGCTTACCTCCAAGTCGTGACAGCAAGAGCAGATGTGATTTTGAGTTGGAGGTGTTACAGACAAGTTGTGATGATTTGGACAGCTTCCCTACACCATATGGAGTGTGTTTGAACACTTGGATTGAATTGAAATGGACTGGATCAGTTTATGGCATCTCAGCTGCAACTTCACTTCAAACTTGTGTGGATGGCAAGTGATTTTGTGAAATTGATGTTTCAGATGTTATGTGAGTGTTTGATCAGCTCATATGTGATGTATGTGAGGTGTGTGAGTGATTGGTTTGTGCAGAATTGCTCTCAAACTCAAAACCCGATAGTTACCTTGCTAAGAAAGGCATTTTTGCCAAGAGAAAGAGATTTTGAGGAAAGCATCTGTTAGATGGCTTTGGTATACTCAAACTGACCACAATTGAGCTCTATTTATAGTAGGGCAAGTTTGTTTTGCAAGGAATAATACATGGCAGCTGGTAAGTAGGTTTCCTCAATGTTGGCCAATGGAAATGAAAGTCTCCTCTAGCCATTGACTAGAGGTTAGGGCACAGAGCTTTGGTCCCCTTGGTCTTGGATAAGTCTTGACTGATTTCAGATGAGAATGGCTCAGTCCATGCCACCTTGATGGTTCCATTGAATGTCTCATTCCAAATTTGAAGTCTTGTCCCTACTTTGGCAACTCTAGGTTCAACATGTTATTCCTTGTTCCTTGGACCTTGGAGGCTTGGCTCAGTGATTGTCCCCTTTGGATTCAATCCTCTGAGGTGTCCAAGTGGATTGGAGCAATTGCAATTGGCTGATTTTGGCAAATCGAGCCAAAATGCAAATTCTGCCTTGCTTTGACAGATTTCAGCAAGGCAACTTGCCAATGTTGTATCTCATGATGTAGGTTGAATTTGGCAATGTTCTTGGCCATTTTGGAAAGCTCTTACATGATACAACAACTGTTTGAACAAGTTTGGTTTTGATCTCTTTTGATTCCAAGTGAAAAATCCCCCTACATTTGGCAAAAAGAGAAGCAGAATTCTGACTTAGTGAAAATTTCACTAAGTGTTGGAAAAAGTGACATTTTCACTTTTCAGCCACTTTGATCACTCCATAACTTAAAATCCTTAATGAATTGGAATGACTTGTAGTTGAAGTTTTTGTAGGTGATAATGAGGGCTACAAATCCATCTTTGGATGAGAAAAAATGGCCTTGTGGTTTAGGAGTTATGGTCCTCCAAAGTTGGTACCTTTGCCACTTTATTTTTAACTTAGAAAAATTTCTAAGTTTTATGGTTACCCCTTTTACAAGTTATCTCACTTTTCTTGATTTTTATTGATGAATGATGATTCAAATCATACATTAACATCATTTTAGGGTTAAAAATCCATTTTGGTGAAAAATCTCAAAAAGTCAAAGTTGACTTTTGTGCACAGTTGACTTTTTATCAGATGAATTCCAAACTGTGCAATTCTTCAGGAAATCATGTCATTGACCTAAATCAAACTTGATGGACATGTTCCATGGGTGTCATAGGGTATATTCAATCATGTATTAGGGTTTGGGAGCATGTCCAGGTCAAAAGTCAAAGTTACAGTTGACTTTTCCCTTAAAACCCTAATTGTGGTGCAGATGAAAATGAGACTTATTGCTCAAGCTTCTTGGATTAATCCATTGTTCCAAATGGATCAATATGGTGTATTAGAGACCCTCGAATCATCTCTTGAGGTCTTGGCTCATGGTTTGTCCCAAAAGTCAACTTAGGGGTGAATTAGGTCAAGAAACCCTAATTCCTGATTTTTGATGAATGCATCCCCTGAGGCAAAATTGACTTGATGCATGGGTTCATGAGGTTCCATGAAGCATATTAGGTAATGTTTTGGATCATTGCCTTGTGCCCAGATGAAAATTTCCATCTGGAGGCCCTGGTCGACCAAAACCCTAATTTGGTGACACTGTCGATCTTGAGACTTGATCCACCTAGAAGGGAGCAGCCTTGTGCTTAATCCTTGAAGTGGGAGTCCTTTTTGATCCATGGTGGATGTTTGAGAGATTAGACAAGTTGAAGATCATGTCATTTCTTGATTGATCCTTTGTCTAAGCACTCAGAGAGGGCTTGAAACCCTAATTTTGATTGTATTGGATGCTCACCCATCTTTGGGGAGACTGATGAAGCATGATGGTTCATCCATATTGTGATGATGATTTTCACAATGATGGGAAATCTAAGTGGTCAAAATTTGGGGTATTACACCTTGAAGAAAGGAAAACGAACATATCTACCACCTGCTGCCTATACTCTATCTAGAAAGGAGAAAAAAATATTGTGTAAGTTTCTAAGTGAAGTTAAAGTTCCAGAAGGATACTCTTCAGATATTAGAAGACTTGTGTCTACGAAAGACCTAAAATTAAAGAGTTTAAAGACGCATGATTGTCATGTTATAATGGAACATTTTCTACCAATAGGTATACGTTCTATTTTGCCGGAAAAAGTAAGACGCACAATAACTAAATTGTGTTTCTTTTTCAGGTCAATTTGTAGTAAGGTGATCGATCTTGCGATCTTACCAACATTGCAAAAAGAAATAGTCATTACATTGTGTGGGCTTGAAATATTTTTCCCTCCCTCGTTTTTTGACATAATGGTACATCTAGTTGTTCATCTTGTAAAGGAGACACAATTGTGTGGACCAGCTTATATGAGATGGATGTACCCTGCTGAACGGTATATGAAAATATTAAAAGGGTATGTGAAAAATTGAAGTCGACCAGAGGGTTGTATTGTTGAACGATACATTGTTGAAGAAGCGATTGAGTTTTATACTGAATATCTTTCCAACGTTCAATCCATTGGACTTCCCAAATCTCACATCGTTGAAAAAAAAGAAGGAAAAAAGTTAATTGGAAATAAAATTGTGATCGTATCAAGGGTTGAACGGGAGCAAGTGCATTTGTATGTTCTGCACAATGACAATGAGGTTGAGCCGTATGTTGAAATGCACAAGGATTTTCTCCGAGGTTTAAATCCGAATAGAAATGAAAATTGGATAGTACGAGAGCACAATCGAAGTTTCATACCATGGTTTAAGGATCACATTTATTCAAAGTTTTGTGTAGATCCCGTTTCAATAACAGAAAGGTTAAGATGTTTAGCATATGGTCCAAGTTTGCATGTGTTTTCTTATAGCACATACGCAATTAATGGATACACATTTTATACCAAAGAACAAGATGACAAAAGTACAATGCAAAATAGTGGTGTCACCTTGGTAGCTGAATCAATGCACATTTCAAGTGTGAAAGACTTAAACCCCAAATATGCAAATATGTCATATTTTGGGGTTATCGAGCGCATTTGGGTTTTTGATTGTGAGAAGTTTCAGATTCCTATCTTTGGTTGCAAGTGGGTTGAAAATAATAGTGGCATACGAATGGATAAGTCAGGATTTTTGCAAGTGGATCTTAATAGGGTGGGGTACAAAGATGAGCCTTTTATTCTAGCCTCTCAAGCTAGACAAGTGTTCTATGTCACTGACCCGACAAGTACGAAATGGTCTATAGTGCTTTTATCTAACAAAGTAATTGATGATAACATTGTAGATCAAGGTGATATTGTTGGAGCGAATGCATCATATATTATAAATGATCAAGATGAGACTGTTGGAGCGAGTGAATCATATATTAGAAATGATCATAATGAGGGAATTTGGATCAATCCATCCATCCGTGTTGTTAAGAGACAAGTAGATCATCTTCCTACTCAGAAAAGAAAGAGACGTTAATAAAGAGGTAATAGTAAAACTATATATTCTGTCATGTATTTTTCATATTTGAGAATGATTATGGATTATGTATTATAGATGATAGATTTATATGTTTGTCATGTGTTTGTCATTTCATATTTGATAATGGATCATGGATTTATATGTTTGTCGCGTGTTTGTTATTTCATATTTGATTATGGATTATATTATGTTCAACTGATTATGGATTATGGATTATGGATTTATATGTGTTTTTCTTTATTATAGGTAAAATGGCTACTAATGAGGAGAACTCGCACGATACTTCCAAGATGATCCAAAAGAACCAGTTCAAGATGCGGAAGGAGATATTTCAAGAGGAATAACAATCATGAAAGGAGTTATTCGTGCTAGAGACAAGGGAATAAAATACGACGTTCATTGGAATGAAACAGGTCAACTAATTGAGCCTAATGGCGCAATGTTGACTAGTTACATTGGTGCACTTGTCCGTTCACTAGTTCCTATTACTTGTGACAATTGGCGAAATCCACAGTTGAAACCCGCCAAAGATAAAATATGGAGTGAGATACTGGTACTATATGTGAAGTTATTTGTTATTTTTGACGATTATATTTTTAAATTAATTATACTAACACACTTTATTTGTTATTGTAGAGATCTTTTAACATTGGTGACGAGAAGCAAAAATATTGTCTTCAATTAGCCGGAAAAAGACTTAGAGGGTTCTGAGCATTTTTATCCAACAAGTTTCTGAGGGATGCCCAAGGAAAGTTTGTTGAAGCGGAATGCCCGAAGAAGTATGCGGACTTGATTGCACCCGAAGAATGGGACACTTTTGTCGCCAAATGAAGAACTGAAGAATTCCACGTAATCTTAATTTAATTTATCATGAACATTGTATTATATTCATGTAGTTATTACATGTGTTGTGATATGACTTTTAATTGTTTATGCAGGTTGTGAGTGACGTTAATCGTCAAAGAGACTCGAAACCCGCATATCCATACAAGAAAGAACGTTTGGGATACACACGCTTGGAACAAAAAATCATAAGTATATATAATTGCTATGGTCTTTTTGTATTATTATTCATCCTAATTCTTGACTTAATGTGTAGCGTGGAGAGGAGAAAAGTGAAGAAACATTTGTTCCGGAGCATGTTTTGTGGAAGGCTGCCCGTGTGGGAAAGGATGAAGTTGTTACTGAAGGTGTTCAACAAGTTTTTGAACAATGTGTAAGTATAACGTTATTTGTTTAATTAGATATAAAGTTCTTGTTTATCTAATATATTTATGCATGGATCTAATATTGAATTTCAGGAGACTTTATCTCAGTCCTTACCTGCCGCAGAAGACCAGGATTACAGGAGCATACTGAGTCGAGTATTAAATGTTCCTGAGTATTCTGGTCGCATGAGGGGTAAGGGATTTGGAGTCACTCCATCTTCCTTTTATAAGCGTTCAAAGACAAAAAATCCTAGCAGTAGAGAGGTGATGGAAACGTTGGAAGAATTGAGAGCACAAATTCGTGAACTGCAACAGGATAAAGAAAGATATATGTCGTAAAGGCGCGGTTCAGAATTTAAAGATACTAGTGACAAGGCCAGTATCAATTGTCAACAAAAAATTCCGGAGGTAATAATTATATTTATTAAATTAGTACAGTTTTTTATATTGACATCATTGTACAATAACAATTTCGTATTATTTTTGTTTTGTTTAGGGCATTTCACCTTGTAAACTATATTTATCGGCACCGACATATCGAATGATTGGCAAGGGAAAAGTGCATAACACTCCCGGAGACGTCCTTCACACTAGACCGTTCCCTGCTAAATTTTTGAAGGTTTCGATTGATATTGCTTTAGAGCGGGATGCGTTACTACCTATACCTGACGAAGTTTCAGATGCAACATTGGTGGGGGACGCAATATGGTCGTATGTTGCATGGCCGTCAAACCTCATCATCATAGATGACTCGATATTGTCGTACCTCGAAAAATACGATCCTCGCGATGGACGTGGAAAAAACTGTTCGAAACAGAGTCGCCACCGAACTTTATTCATCCCAAAAGAGGGAAAGGAAAATATCGATAAAACCTTTAAAGGGAGATAAGAACATGGTCGTCGCAACCAAATTCGGGTTCGGGAGTCGGTTACGCAAGAGGGAAGGTATTAGCACCCTCTACGTCCGTTGTACTCAACGGGAACCTCTTGATTCGATTCGGGAGATATGTTAGCTTGGTTTGTTTGTTTTCTTCTAAGGTAGATATTGTTTTCTAAGGGGGAAATGGGGTGGTTTTTTATTAGGGTGCTCGACAAGGATTAGAACCCTTGTGCCTACGTATTCCCTCGTGCATTGGGAAAGTCAGAGCATTCGTAGTTCGTGGGACTACGGTTGGTTGGTGTTTTTTAAATGAACGAGTGTTTAATTCGCATTCTAACTGCTAAACACTGGCTTGTCTGCTCGTCAAGGGAGGCTGAAGCACTAGTTAATATGCGCGGAAGAATGGACTAAACAATGTTATTTTTGTGAAAAGTTGTTTGATTTGGATTAAGTGTGTTAAGATTTGATTGAAAAAAAAGAGTTTGATATGCGTATGTTTTAGGGTTTCGATCGCGTAAGAAGTGTTTGGTTTGTTAAGTATTTTGAGGGAAGAATGACGGCTATTCGATAAACGAGACATCGGCCTCGCAACCAATTAATCGGGGCATTACTGAGATGCTAGATCTCAACGACACCTTTTTCATTCTATTGATTATGAAATTGTTTGATAATGATTAAGTGTTTTAAGACGAAAGGTTGAATGAACAACAACCCAAGGGCGTGCCTCAAGAGCCATTCATTCGAAGATCCAAGGAATGCTAGACTCAAAAAATCTCCTCCTTTCGTTAGTTGATTAAGAAAGTGTTTGAAATAGGTTGAATCGGATTGGTTACGAAAAAAAGTGAGGATCGATACTAGTCCCTAGGGGTGCTCCTAGTAACGAAACCTCGAGATGTGCAAGTGTGCATTTGATGGCGAGGCAAAAGGCGCTCGACTCACGATTGGGCTCGATGGCGAATCGAGGACTGGTTTGGAAATGGTTTAGTTGAAAAGGTCGAAAGATTGAATGAATGACAACCCAAGGGGCGTGCCTCGAGATCCATCCATTCGAAGACCCAAGGAATGCTAGATTCCAAGAATCTCCTCCTTTCGAAAGTTTGATTGAAAAAAAGGATGACATGCAATAAAAGGTCTCCAATTTAGTGTATTTAGATTAAGTGTATGAACAAAGAAAATTGTTAGATAAACATGAATATGAATATGATATGGACAATATGAATAGTATGAATAAAAATATAATCGAGATAATATTTGACGGAAAATAAACAAGATAATGATTAATCGGGTGAATCGGGAAATAAAAGGTGACGACCTCGTCTTAATCAAGAGCTCTAAAAAAAAGGTTCCATGATGTTTAAGACCTTCATTGATCGGAAATGAAAAGAATATAGTGCAAAGTAAAATGTGAAATAAAATCGGAATAGATATTAAAAAGAATAAAGGTCTCACCTTTATCAAGATTTAAAATCGAAAATCGATAAATCTTGATATTTTGGTTTTCATTGACCCAAAATGAATAAAAATAATGAAAGAACAATAAAAATGAAATAAAATCGAACATTGATAGGAAAAAGAATAAAGGTCTCACCTTTATCAAGATTTAATCGAGAAATCGATAAATCATTGATATTTGGTTTTCATTGACCCAAAATAATGAATAAAAATAAAATAATGAAATAAATCAAAATAAAAATAAATGAAAGGTAGTAGGCCTCAAATAAATCAAAATTTAATCGGTTTGACTAAATCATGAGTTGTGTTATATCATTGGCCCAAAATGAAGAAAATGAAATCGAAATGAAAATAAAGTTGGTCTCGTCTTAATCAAGATTTAATCGAGAAATCGATAATCTATGATACTTGACTTTCCTTGACCAACAAAAAAAATGGACCTCATACTAATCAAGATTTTTTAGTGGTTTGAAGTAAATCAACCAAGTCATGATTTTTGTAATATCATTGACAGATAAAAAATAAAAAAAGGTGGCCTCATATAAATCAAGATTTTGAATCGATTTCAATAAATCAACTTAATCAAGATTTTTTCATATCATTGGCCCAAAAATCAAAAGTTCGAAAAGAAAGGGCCAAAACCTAAACTACGAAATCAAGTCAAGTCACAAGTTAGCAATTAAATTGACAAAGAAATTAATTAATAGAAAATAAAATATAAAATATTTGTATTTTAAAACAAAAGATTAGTTAAACAAATTAAATAAAGAAAATATTTTGAGTTTTTAACGTTTTAACTAAATAAAATAAATAGGAAAATATGTTCTTAAAATAATTAATAAAAACCTTAAAAAGAATCATTAATAAAACCTAAGAATCAATGGCTGTAATTAAAGAAAAAGAAAAATCAGGTTAAAAATTATAGGATGAAGATGGGTCCGGGGCGGGTCATAACAACCCGGTTTGGTTTAGAATGAAAGGAGGGTTGAAAACCCTAAAAACAGAACTACCGCTTTTGTTATACGCATCAACACACGTTCAAGAAAATACAAACCAAAAACAAATGCTCGGAATCCCTCTCAACCGTTCCCTCATCCTCTCTCGTGATTCTCAGCCTCAACTT
This sequence comes from Lathyrus tuberosus, assembly GCA_022829125.1. Lineage (NCBI taxonomy): Eukaryota > Viridiplantae > Streptophyta > Magnoliopsida > Fabales > Fabaceae > Lathyrus > Lathyrus tuberosus. The sequence continues at coordinate 9,668,297 of JALAZF010000176.1, read as the reverse complement.
ACTCTGTTTCTTCGATCTTATGGCCTTCTCACGGCGAACCTCTATCTCTTTCGCTTACGATTTCACATTGCCGCTTCTTTCTCACGACGACAGTAAATAAGGGTGAATCATGGATGTTATCTTGTGGTGGCGGTGATTGGTGATGGAGATGGAAAATGGTTTGCAGCGGCGGCGAAAATTGGGTTTAGTTTGATAGATTAAAAGTGGTTCGAAAGTGGAAGAAGGGTGGTCCGGCCAAGCTTGATGGAGAGGATGTGGTGATGTAAATTTGTGATTTTGTTATTGTGAATTCAAGGAAAAAGATAGGAAGTGGATGGAAAGGGTTTTAAGGTGATTTGCAGTGGATAAGGTTTTGATGTTGTTGAAGCGATCGAAGGTATCGTGTGAGATGAGGGAGAAACTTGTGTTGTGACCGTGTTGGTGGTGTTTGATTTTCGACAATGAATCCAAATTTCCACAGGTTTGTTCTCTAAGATTTTATTTTCTCCCCCCCCCCCCCCTCATGACTGCTATCCTCACAGTTTATATTAGAAGAAAATGTTGGGGTTTGGTTGTTTGAAAATGATACAGAATCTTTGTTATGGTCACTCTGAGATGTGCTTTCATGGATGCTCAAAACTGTCTTGCCACAAATGTGAAACTCTCTCTCTGTACCTTCTGAGATCAACCTTTTTTTTGTCAGTTTGTGCAGTCCTGAATTTTACTTTATCACAGGATGTGTTGCAGAGTGTTGTCAAAGTTTTGGAGCAGTTTTGGCATGTGCTTACAAGTTGTATTGGCAGCAAGTTGGTTTTGGAGTGTAGTATTTGGAGTCAAATGACCACTTTGTAACACTATTTGAACCTGGTAGTTTCATTCTCAAATATTTGACCATTGTTGCAATTGATTCATTAATGTTTCTTTTTCAGAATCTATTAATCACACCTTACATGATAACTTGAGATGCAATATACTCTTTGAAGTCTACATTTGTACTGATTTGGGATGGAAGGTGATAGTCATGACGGTGTAGTTGCAAAATAGCTTCTCAATGTATTCACACGGCCTGTCCTTAATAAGTACCACTTGTTAACAACTTTTTATGGTTTGAAAATTGAACTTGTGCTAAGCATGGCTTGAGAAAGTTTCATCCAAGCCTTAAAGCAATCTCATAGATTAAACTTGGTGAGCTTAAACATGATTTGAGACAACTTAGAAGCAAGTCTTAAAAATGAAATGAAATATGACCTAAAATCATCTTGGCACAAATTGAATCATCACTTAGCTACTTTGACCATACCTTGAAACTAACAAATTAAGTCAAAACTTGCCACAAATTGACATTGATCAGAGACAACCTCAAGCATGGATTGAGATAATGAATTCTAATTACTGCATCAAATCACTTTGAAATGTGACCTTGAACCATTTTTGGAACATGACTTAGAATCAACTTGAATCCAACTGATCATGTCTTGACCAATTGACCATGGTGATTAAGACATATCCTTCTCTTGCTTTCACTTATATTTCACACACTTACAATAACCTATAACCACAATTAGCACACACAAGACCTCCTTAACCTGAATTTTAGAGAATCATGGACAAAGGCCAAATGATTACTCTGAGAAAGGTCATGAAGCAACACAAATGCTTGGTATAAGAAAAATGAGAGGGTAGGACAAATTTGGGGTATGACAGATGCCCCTATCTAATTGTCTTGAACCCGAGAGAATGAACTGGTGCATGGAGTTCATTTTTAGGGTGGAAGTCAATTAGATATAAGAAGACCCCAAAATTTGTCTGGCAAAAGGTAAAGTGCTATGGAGTGAGAGCTGACAGGATGAGGTAGCGAGGTTCCGACTGAAGAAAAATAACTTGAGATCCTTTGGGTGATCGAAGCAGTCCCTTATACATTAAGGTTCTTCGTGATACCAAAGCAGTATCTCTGAAGGCATACGATTCTCTAGGTCGTCGAAGCAGTTCCTTATCCATTAAGGTTCCTCGATGATACCAAAGCAGTATCTCTGTGGTAAATTTGCTGAGGGATAGTTGAGCAAGATTCCTGCCGGAGGAAATGTGCTGGCTCTGCAGGGGAAGGCTCACAAGAAACTTTCTAGGATATCCTCTGCTTTGGGAGTAAGGATAGCAAAATCTGTTGGGGATTGTCAATATCAACTGCCTGGCTGAAGAATAACTTGCTGGGGGATAGGATTCCATGAGCACGTGCGGGGTATCAACTCTTTTCAAAGGAATACTGCCGACTTCGAAGGAGGACTAGCCAAGATGCTTGCGAATCGATCCTGGATCCTGTTATGCTATGTTGGGGATGGATATGCCATGCATTGAAACACATGCTAAGATGCAATTGCTAGGGAATCTAATGCACGTATGATATGATAATGCTTGATATGATTATGTAATGTTATGTTAGCATGTTATGCACATGACGATGCAAATGATCGGGCGCGCTGGGGATAGGTTTCCTTGTCGAAGGTATCACCAGGGATTGGATTTGGTAATTGCCAAATGAAATTGGACTTTAGTAATTTTGGTGTTATGAGGATGCCAACAACGGTGGACTTTTAATGGTTGCCCATGAAGACTGGACTTTGGTTCAAACTTCCAGACTAAAACTGGATTGGAGGAAAGATTACCAGACGAGAACTGGTGTTTAAACTTTTGTTTGTCAAACGAGAACTGACTTTTGGATAGTCTACCAGACGAGAATTGGTGAGAAAAGGGTATTCGCCAGACGAGAACTGAGCCTTAAAAGATTTGCCAGACGAGAACTGGGCCTTAAAATGACTTGCCATACGAGAACTGGACCTTGAATTGGTTTGCCAGACGAGAACTGAGCCTTAAAGTGATTTGCCAAACGAGAACTGGGCCTTAAAATGACTTGCCATACGAGAACTGGGCTTTAAAATGACTTGCCAGACGAGAACTGTGCTTTAAAAGATTTGCCAGACGATAGCTGGACTTTAAAATGATTTGCCAGACGAGAACTGGACCTCAAAATGGTTTACCAGACGGGAACTGGACCTTAAAATGATTTGCCAGACGAGAACTGAACCTTGAATTGGTTTGCCAGACGAGAACTGGACCTTGAATTGGTTTGCCAGACGAGAATTGGGCCTTAAAGTGATTTGCCAGACGAGAACTGGGCCTTAAAATGACATGCCAGACGAGAACTGGGCTTTAAAATGACTTGCCAGACGAGAACTGGGCTTTAAAAGATTTGCCAGATGAGAGCTGGACTTTAAAATGATTTGCCAGAAGAGAACTGGACCTCAAAATGATTTGCCAGACGGGAACTGGACCTTAAAATGATTTTCCAAGCTAAGTTGGACTTTGGTTGCCAAGCTAAGTTGAACTTTGGGTCGCCAAGCTAAGTTGGACTTTGGGTCGCCAAGCTAAGTTGGACTTTTGTGTCAATTCTTGTGGTATCAGGCTTTGAGATGTCAAATCTTGTTGAAAGGTTAGGCTTGAGGTATGATACGCATGTCTATGCAATGAGCGAAGCGACATGACTAATGCATATGAGTGATTTATGTAATGGTATGAAGGTTTCCAAGGATGCCCCAGTGGATGAATAGGTTCCTATGCAGCAAGGTTTCTTGTCAGAAGAAAGGCAAAAAGTTATTTGTGGGGTGATAGCATGATTCCCCGGCACTCGTCTTGAACTCAAAGGTCACTTGAAGGAGTTCGCTTAAGCAGATTGAAAGCAACTGAGAGATTTGCCCCTGTGTGGCTCATCCTTCCCTAATCTGGGTCTATAAAGAATTTCTCCTTGACAGGAAATTGGAAACAACTATACCATGAGATGATCTCGAGATGGTTTGCCCCAGAATTCCAAGTCGTGAAAGGATTCGTCCTTGAAAGGAAGTTGGAAGCAGTTGTACCATGAGATGAACTCGAGATGGCTTGCCCCAAAATTCCAAGTCGTGAAAGGATTTTTCCTTTGAAAGGAAAATTCAGAAGCAGATGTACCATGAGATGAACTCGAGATGGTTTGCCTCAGAATTCCAAGTCGTGAAAGGATTTGTCCTTGAAAGGAAGTTGGAAGCAGTTGTACCATGAGATGAACTCGAGATGTCTTGCCCCAGAATTCTAAGTCATAAAAGGGTTCTCCCTTCATTGAATGACTCTTGAAGTATTTGGCTTCAAAGTACCCTTGAGGTAGCTTGCCCCAGAATGAGCGTTGGAGCGACTTAACTTATGTTGATTGAACATTGGAGGGGTTTTCCTTTAATCAAAAGAACCTCTGGGTGGCCTGCCCCTGGTTGGTAGAGTCTTGAGATGATTCACCATGTTCAACCTGATTCCTGAATGATTTGCCCCAAAATCAACTAATGCTTCGGGGACTTGCTTTAAATTGACTGATTCCATAATCATTGGATGTCAATGCCCCTATTCCATAGGGTTATGAGGTGTTGTTAGTTCAAATCAACTTTGTTGAATGATCTAGCCCTCTTTGATTGCTCCTTGTTGGAATTTCCTTGATGTCAAACACTGACTTGCAGTCAAAATTGTTCGTTCACAAATGGTAATTTTAATGCGATGCTCATGCAAATTTTGAAAAATCAATCATTATTGGAATGATGTGACAATGTTATATGAAAGATATAGCAAGAATATGACACCAAAATAAGTGGTTAGCAAATTTGTAGGAGTCAGTTTACGCAACCTTGTTGTAGTATGCTTTCAGAATAAACCTCGCCTCAATTAGGTCTTTTGAGGGTTATAACGTGGTCTGGTTCACGGTTATTTGAAACAAGGGGTATAAGGCTCGAAGTTTATTTGTACCCACCCAATCTGCGTGATGAACTCCTATCATACGTTCAGTTAAATTGACACACATTCATCTTCAAAGAGAGTTCGACAGTGTAAGAGTGAAGATGAGGATTCAAGATTTCCTTGAAATGGCAATCACCTTATTTTGCTTTTGTCATGATGTCAGCGACCCTTTAATTTGACATGGTGGCCACTGGACCTTATTTTGTTTTTGTTGAGGATTCGAAATCCTATTTTGTTTTTGTTTGATCCCTATCTTTTGCATGGACTGATTTTGCTTTTCGAGTCCATCGGGATAGCCTTAACTTTTGCCTAAGTATCCTTTGAGGTGCTCGACTTAGCTGGCTTTTGATTTTTTTTTGTTTTTTTTACTTTGTTAGAGGATTATGACTGCCAAGTCATGGGTAATTGATGAACAACCATCATGTTTTTGGATTTTGCTTTTGTGAACTGAGTGCGTAATCAGGTTAACTGAACACTACCCTGCCCCAGGTTGAGTGTAAGGGTTTGAATATCCGAAGGAGTCTGCTACTTCTAGGCTCGAAGTGGTTTACTAGGGATTAACTTCTTGTCTCTCCAGTGTTTGGGGGATTGAAACAATGCCTGTACATCCTTGGCAGGATTCCATCCGAAAGCATACCATCAGCAATTATGGGTACCTTGTTTTCATCATCCTCCCTCCAATCTTTGCTAAACAAAAGTTTGATAAAGAGAGTGGACAAAAAGTATATGGAAGAATTTTGTTATAAGTAAAGAAAAATGAGCGAATGCGACGTGATTAATTTGAAAAATGCATGATCACTTCATTAATATTACCATTCAAAAATAAACTGAAATTCTGGTACAGATGTATGATGTCTTGTGCAATGTCACAACATCGCAATCTGCTGAACAAGGCAATAATAGAAACAGTAAATGAACACAATCAATTGTTCACCCAGTTCGGTTCAACCAACCTACATCTGGGGGCATACTAAGCCAGGAAGGAAGTCCACTATTAGTAGTATCAAATTACAGACTCAACACACCAGTTGACAATCTACCTAATTCAATCACTACCCAATGACCCTTCTACCTAAGTCCTCCCTAGGTAAGAGACTCCATCTCACTTCCAATCATCTCGATGATGTCTAGCAGTCAACTACACCGTCACTGCATCAACAGCTTGACTCCTTACACTTTTCTATTACATAGACTTTGGAAGACACACTTCCATGACAACCCTTTAGAGTTGCTTCAAAGCTTCCTCCAAGAACAATACAAAACTCATTACCTACAGGTTTCTGAGTTAAACATAGTGACCATCTCACACCCCGAGTGGTTCACTAGACAAAGCCCTAAAGTTCTACATCTTGGACTCGTGCTCATTCTAGGTTATAAGCACTCTATTTATAATATCCTCCCAGCTGAATTTGGGCCTTCAATCATATCATATCAGCTGTAACAAATTTGATCATATCTTCAAATAAATCTTCATTTATTAGATTAGAATCTTCTCCATATCTTTATGCTTTAGATTCGTAACAATCTGATCTTCATAACAGATTGTAACAGAATATATATCTCCCTTGATTTTCTCCTGCATTCTCTGAATCTCTTTAGCAGAAAATCTCAAACACACCAGAACCACGTGCAGCCCTAAACACATTAAAGTCTGATGTTCTGGTATAGTGATGTTACGACATCGCATGTGACATCACTCTTCAGCACTTTAATTCTTCAACAGCAAACCAGAATGTTAGTTAAAACATACCTATACTGTTAGAAGCTCATGTTGTAACATCAACCATGACAACACATTGTTTTAACAAAATTACAGCCAATTACAAGAACTTGCAATCTCCCCCTTTGGCTAATTTTGGCTAAAACATATACATAGATATTACAACTCAGATTACAGCAGTAATTATAATCCTACACTACTGTTGGGTGTTATCTGATCCTAACAGTGTACTGCATTCTTCTTACTGATGTTAGGACATCACCATACGACATCAGCTCCAGGCAGCACATCAGGAGGTGCACATGAGGAAGAAGATATCCAATACTCCCCCTTAATACAACACATTTCTTTTTCCTTTCAACTCAGACCCGGAGAGGATGTAGAAGACTCCTCCAGAAAAGAAATGCTTGTCTAGTCATCAAAGACCAATGGTGGCATGAGAGACTTATGCACACCTAAATTGATCAGACGCCCCCAGTCGACCTATGGCATAAGATGAAACTTAAGACGTGCCAATCTGCCAACTCATGTAACTCAGAACACAAGTCACAACTGTGTTCATAACTCAGGACACAAGTCACAAAGACTCAACACCAACTGTGGCTCGTTCTGCAACAGCTGGGACTGCAGACTTCAGGCAAAACATCTGTGCACACCTATTAGCCCATCTCTCACTTTTCTCCCCCTTTTTAGCCACAAATTGGCAAAGGAAGCCCTCACAAAACCAGATCCAAGAAGTACTCACCCAAAGGCACACAAAAGCCATAAGACTTATGAACCAAGAACACTCACGAGTTGAAAGAGAGAGGAATTTCCCCTATATATATCAGATCAGTTACTTAGGAATTAACGAGCTTTGAATATTTCAAAGTTTTTGGTCAAGGAAACGCTATTTTAGGAACTAAAAACTCCATCCAAATTCAATGTCTTCCGTCCAAAACAGTCTTGACCAGATTTATTGTTTCCTAACTGATATATACCAAAAATTGTGCCAAGACAGTTCCATGCAGAGTCGGATCCACGTGTTGCACCTCACCGTCCAAAATAATTCCTTGTTTGGCCCAAGAGAAACATGTCCTATCCCATGTTCTGACATCTCATCAGACACTGTCTGCTGGTTCACAGCACAACCAATCCAAGACTTCACAGTAGATTCCAAGACACAACCAATATCCAAAACTTCACAAGGCTAAACTCCTCCTAAAGGCAGGAACCGGCTGTACAAACATGCGCACTCCCCCTCAATCCTAGAGCCTTCTTAGTTAACATACATTGGCTATCTCTCCCTCCTTGTAGCCACAATAGGACAACCACTCAAACATCCAACCACCATACTCACACAATGAGGTAGATGTACACTACTGGTTCAATCAGGTCAAAAATTGTCATGTCCATACCAACATGTCATAACATGTTGTCTGACATTATATCCAATCTTCTTGAATAACTTCCTCTCAACATCTGAACCTTATCAGACAAGGTCACACACCTACACACCTAGGCTAACTCTCCACACGCTTGAACACCCTGCAAGCTTCACACTATGTGCACCTTTGCAGCAGAAACCATAGCCAAGTACCCCAATGCATTTGTCTGCTGTACCTCTTGGTTAGTTCACTTCACATGCTAGGCTGATCAACTTCTCTTCAGCAGGACTTGACCAAAGGGCTAAATCTCCTTCACAGGTGTTTCTTCACTGAAACAATAGGTGAATAACCCTTTTCAGACTCTCAAGCAATCAATCCTGATCTACTTCAGTCTTCTCTACATACTCCATCTAAGGCAGACCTTCTACTTCATCATTCTCCCGTATGACTATGTAGACGCTCCTTAGGCATAATGTAGGCCCCAAGCTCGTGACCTAGAGCATAATCATCCTTCACCAAGGATATCCAAACTAATGATTCTTAATAAGCTCCACCAACTGGACTTACTATTGCATAGTAATCCAAAGAACTAGAGAATTAAATTCTCATCCACCTTCAAGAAGAATAATCTCCTTGAGTCTTCAACTCATCACCCTTCTGCCCAAGAGTAACTTGTTCCAAGACAATCCTCAAAAATAGCCAGCTGCCACACTCTGATTATCTTGATTCTTCGAATCCACTTCTGAGATCAACCAAATGCCACAGTTTGATCACCTCATTCATGAATCCTCATATGAAAATAGCCAACTGCCACATTTTGACCTTTTTCACGTATGTCAGAATTCTCACAAAGATATCTTGATCCACCAAGGAAACTTGATCTTCAAGTCACATGTTCCACTTGCTCAAAAGCAAACACACTTAGACTCCCTAAGCCATGAACATCTTCTCCATCCTGCAGCTCCCGCAAACTGCCATGAGAACGATCTTTTTGAAGCATCCTATCATACCTGTAGATCACCCTATCATTAGCTGATGTGCCACATCACCAGCTGAGACTCCTGATGTTGAGCTAGATGTCAGAACATCCAACTGTTGAATTCAGCTCAACCTTCTGCCACTCAGAAGAACCTCCTCCCTTTGCAGAAACAGATTTCCATGCTCTCATAGACTTGATTCAACAATCAAGTTTGAGTAGACAACCTCCATCCTGCTTAGAAACTCCAAAGACTTCAAACCTACCACATCTGAATCTTCAGAGAATAAGTAGTCCAAGACTACCCCATAGCTATACCAAAGAATGCCACTTCCCTTAGTAGAGCCATCAAAAGAAAGCCAGAGATAACTGCCACTTATCCTCGACCTTCACAACTAGAGCAAACACCATGCTCCAAACCACTTAGATAAACTGATCCAAGCTGAAACCCTCAAGATTATGAAGTCTTCAACAACACCAATAAAGAGCCATACAGAGAAAAATATATTCTCAACACTTCAACAGACTTGCACTTTTACATCAGACATATACATAGTCTCCCGTCAATGTATTTTGTCATTAGTTGACAGCACATCCTCAAAAGCAGATAAATACTTAACTCCTGTCGAGGTAACCTTTTCACACAACCGCCATCTACTGATCCAAACCATCACGAAAACCACTTATACCACAAAGCCTTCCAGGTTAGGTCAGCGTCTTGATCTTTCACTCCACCCTGAGCAAAGAACTGACTTGATGTTACATAAATCTTGCAGGGAACATAAGAGAGCATATCAGCATCTTTCAAGATTAGACCAACAAAACTGTAGTAACTTGCATAACACACTCTTCCAGAGGCTTCTTCTAATAAGCACAAGGTTCAGACCTTCTAACCAAAGAGTAATAACTACCATCCTTCTGCAAAAAACATACCATAGACAGTCTGCTACTTTGAATCCTTTAAGGCACGAAATAGAAAGAGCTCAAGCAAACACCAATTGACCACTGGCTGAATTACCCTGCTACTGCACACCAACTCTTGGATGCCTTTTCCCTTCACTTCAACCAGCTCCTGCTGAAAAGCATCTCAACAATTGTTCAACTTCACAGCTTCCGTGATCCTTCTAAGTAGCTACATTCTAATAGGTCTTGACTTAGCATTTACCATAAACTGCTAATGTGAAGCACGATGTCGAGACATCCGAATTGACATATTAAGCTCAACTTCCACCAATAAGCTTAAGAGATGACTGATCAAGATCTTCACTCCCGCATGAAAGATTTGACAGTGATACTCTTTTACTTTGTCTCCACCCTATTCACCTTTTGATCACTTCTTTCCCAAAACACAGATAAGAGATAATCTTCAAGTAACTTTGGCATCTCTAACCAAACGGTTGAAGTTGTCTTGCACAGCCTACAACATCCTGCTGAGGAGACCAACCCCTAATGTCTTTCCAACAGATACCATGCAGCGGAACACTCAACACCTCCTTTCAAACAGAATCTGCTCCATGGCCATAACAAGATTGCAAACAACTGGCTGCTTTGATCAGAAGGAGCTTTCAGATAACAGAGAAAATGTCCTTGACATTTGAGCTTGACCTCCACCAAGACAAACAACCTTTGAACACCTACTCACTTATCCAATGAGTGACACTATATTGATCATCTCTTGACCATATACATATCTAAGACATGTTTCTTGAGGGAACTTCTTAGACACACAACCCAGATGCCTCCTCTTCCAAGCCAGGAGTAGGTTCCAAACAGATGTGATCAACACATTTGTTTAGCCCCCTAGCATCTGTTATGCTGACAGGATACTGCATAATCTGCTGGTTTTATGTTCTAACATCAGGTAGGACATCAGTTCTCTTCACAGAAAAACACCAAAAGATCCTTTAACACATCCCAGGGAATGGCCATGTAGGCAAGAATAGATGGCTTCTAACTTTCTTCAGATCTCTTTTCAACAAGCTCATACAAGAGTTCCTTTATGAGTGGACTTGGGATAAACCACAAGTATCTTAGGCAACTCTAGTTGAAGATATCCTCAAGTATCACCACACCATGTGATACATCTTCAGAGGAGAACACATAACCATCAGGAATTTTCCATCAGATATAAATATATACATACGCAGCGGAACACATACCAGAAAACTCCTCTATATCCTTCAGGCACAACATACTAAACACAACACTTCATGTGCACTAGATCAACATAGGATTCAACCTACAAGGCAGCTTATCACCAAAGCTACACGCCTGATAACTCCAATCTCTACTTCTATGAGCTGACCAAGTTCATAACTATCTTCCTTGCTCACGGACCAGAAAAGTATCTTCCCTAGATCTCATCCAGAACCAGACAGGATGCCTGCTCTGATACCAATTGAAATTATGGTACAGATGTATGATGTCTTGTGCAATGTCACAACATCGCAATCTGCTGAACAAGGCAATAATAGAAACAGTAAATGAACACAATCAATTGTTCACCCCAGTTCGGTTCAACCAACCTACATCTGGGGGCATACCAAGCCAGGAAGGAAGTCCACTATTAGTAGTATCAAATTACAGACTCAACACACCAGTTGACAATCTACCTAATTCAATCACTACCCAATGACCCTTCTACCTAAGTCCTCCCTAGGTAAGAGACTCCATCTCACTTCCAATCATCTCGATGATGTCTAGCAGTCAACTACACCGTCACTGCATCAACAGCTTGACTCCTTACACTTTTCTATTACATAGACTTTGGAAGACACACTTCCATGACAACCCTTTGGAGTTGCTTCAAAGCTTCCTCCAAGAACAATACAAAACTCATTACCTACAGGTTTCTGAGTTAAACATAGTGACCATCTCACACCCCGAGTGGTTCACTAGACAAAGCCCTAAAGTTCTACATCTTGGACTCGTGCTCATTCTAGGTTACAAGCACTCTATTTATAATATCCTCCCAGCTGAATTTGGGCCTTCAATCATATCATATCAGCTGTAACAAATCTGATCATATCTTCAAATAAATCTTCATTTATTAGATCAGAATCTTCTCCATATCTTTATGCTTTAGATTCGTAACAATCTGATCTTCATAACAGATTGTAACAGAATATATATCTCCCTTGATTTTCGCCTGCATTCTCTGAATCTCTTTAGCAGAAAATCTCAAACACACCAGAACCACGTGCAGACCTAAACACATTAAAGTCTGATGTTCTGGTATAGTGATGTTACGACATCGCATGTGACATCACTCTTCAGCACTTTAATTCTTCAACAGCAAACCAGAATGTTAGTTAAAACATACCTATACTGTTAGAAGCTCATGTTGTAACATCAACCATGACAACACATTGTTTTAACAAAATTACAGCCAATTACAAGAACTTACATAAACAATGTTCACAACAAGTAGCATTTAATCATAAAGAAATTACAAATGCGAATGATAAACAATCCAATGATTGTCAGCTCTGAGGACGCCTTCCTATCTAAGCCACTGTCTTGAGAAGATGCCTCTTGGAATCCTCAAACTCGTTTGGGCGAGATGCTGATACGTACAACCAAATTCCCTTCTTGAAAGGATATGCACTTCTTGTCAATCAAGTGTTGCACCTTGGCTTGGAAAGCTTTGCAATCTTTAGTTGAATGCCCCATTGATCCAGCATGATAGCCACAATGCACATTAGGATCGTACCCAGGAGGGTATGGTTCTGGCACCGGCTTGAGAGACTTGGGCTCCACCAATGAATTTCGAATCGGAATATGGCAGAAGCTGAGTGTAGGACATAGGAATTGGATCAAAATGAGCATTCCTTCTTTCCAAGTTGCTTCAAGGCCTATGCTGATTCTGATGATGATTCTGATATCCTCGACCATGGGCTCGTTGATTTGCATGTGGAACAACCCAAGGTTTCTTGTATGACATCCTAGGCACTGTTGGTTGCCCCTTTGGGACCCAGAGGTTGATGTCATCATCGTCATTAGAATCAACGAGATGCTTTCCAAAGCCTTTTTTCAAAACCTCTTCACAAAATACAGCCCTTTTGGACTTCTCCTCCAGCTCTTCTCTTGAGGTAGTGACATCCCAGACCATATTTTCAACATTGTTATCAGAGAATAAAGATGTCTCATCTTCCATAAGCTCGACCTTTTCCTTGTGGTACAAGATTCTGAGTGGTCCATGAAACTCTTGTATTTTCTCTTTGCCAGATCCTTGGATTAAACCGTTCATGCTAAGGTCTTCTTTTCTTGTCAATTTTTGCAACTTGTTTCGAAAGTTTTCACATTCTTTGACAGCATGCCCTATGGTTCCAGTGTGGTACTCGCACTCTACCCCTGGGTTGTCTTCCTCAGAGACTAGACGTTTCTTGTTAATAAGCTCTTGAACTTATTCTTGAATGACCAACAGTCTTTAATAAAGTGCCCCCTCGCTCCTTTATGGTATTCACACTGTATATTATGATTATATCCAGGTGGAGGAGGGTTATGAGTTGGTCCAAGGGAGGTGAGTGCCACCATTGAACTCTGAATTAGGTATGATAGCAGTTGTCCGCATGGTATAGGAATAGGGTCCAGAATAGGGTGCAACTTAGACTTCTTATGGCCTCTCTGATTTAGTTTTCATGCCCTTGGGACAAAATGGGTGCTGACCACTGATTTTGAGGCTGTGGAAGGATTGGTCGGGGACAAAACCCAGGAGGAACAACACACAATGGATTATTCACTACAGCTTGTGGAGTAGAAGGAACTGTGGGAGTAACACTCCTAGATATTGTGCCTTCTTGAAGCTTTTTCTTTCTTCTCCCCATAGTTGCTAAAGCTTCTGGCATCTGCTCCATCTTGCCTTTCGTGTTGTTCATGCCTTTTCTCCACTCAACTTGATTCTGCTTCAAGTGTTCCATGGTTCTCCCAGAGCTACCTCGAGTCCAATACGTGTGTCGGGAAATCAAATGCGGGTTATGGACAAAGAATTGAATGAGTTTGTTGGAAAATGCCATGCAAATGAGATGCAAATGCAATGATATGCAAACAAATGCAATGCAGGCAGATCCAGGATCCCGGATATGACAAGTAACTTCCCAACCCTCCTAACATGTAAGCTTTATAAGGATAGTTCTAAATTATTTACCCCTAAACCCACTCACAGGATAGCTCCTACGTTGATGGATAAGGTTCCCTAGGATTATGGACACTAATTGCATCAACACCACGCAACAGACTAGCTGCATTGTGACGGGAAGACGAAAAGGTCTCTCCTGAGTGTAGTATTCATCGAGAAGCGACTCCTCGAAGACTAACACTAATGACCACCAAGATAGAAACTGGTGCTAAGAGTGGTTCCTAGAGTCACGGACCCTTCATAAATTGAGTCGTGCAACAGGCTAGCTGCGTTACAACAAGATCTACGAAAAAGTCTACTCTAGGGGAAGCTTTCATGCTAGGCACACAAGGAGCGAGTCCTTGGGAACTTACACTAATTACTTCCAGAATCTAAACTACGTGTTCTCTCTTCTTTTTCCAAGACTCGGGTATGGGAGCCTTACTTGTGATATCATCCCAAGATCCAACAGATAAGTATGATAAACAACATATAATAAAGAGAAAGCAACATAAAGCAAATAAAGAAGTAATAGAAAACAACAAACAAGAAGAAATTAAACAAGCGAAGCTAACACTCTCGAATTGAGTCAAGTTAGGCTTGACTCTCTCCAGCATAGGGCAAAACGATTCCCCAGTAGAGTCTCCAACTGTCGTACCTCGAAACATACGATCCTCGCGATGGACGCGGAAAAAACTGTTCGAAACAGAGTCGCCACCGAACTTTATTCATCCCAAAAGAGGGAAAGGAAAATATCGATAAAACCTTTAAAGGGAGATAAGAACATGGTCGTCGCAACCAAATTCGGATTCGGGATTCGGTAACGCGAGAGGGAAGGTATAGCACCCTCTATGTCCGTTGTACTCAACGGGAACCTCTTGATTCGTTCGGGAGATATGTTAGCTTGGTTTGTTTTTTTTCTTCTAAGGTAGATATTATTTTCTAAGGGGGAAATGGGGTGGTTTTTTATTAGGGTGCTCGGCAAGGATTAGAACCCTTGTGCCTACGTATTCCCTCATGCAATGGGAAAGTCAGGGCATTCGTAGTTCGTGGGACTACGGTTGGTTGGTGTTTTTTAAACGAACGAGTGTTTAATTCGCATTCTAACTGCTAAACGCTGGCTTGTCTGCTCGTCAAGGGAGGCTGAAGCACTAGTTCATATGCGTGGAAGAATGGACTAAACAATGTTATTTTTGTGAAAAGTTGTTTGATTTGGATTAAGTGTGTTAAGATTGATTGAAAAAAAAGAGTTTGATATGCGTATGTTTTAGGGTTTCGATCGCGTAAGAAGTGTTTGGTTTGTTAAGTATTTTGAGGGAAGAATGACGGCTATTCGATAACGAGACATCGGCCTCGCAACCAATTAATCGGGGCATTACTGAGATGCTAGATCTCAACGACACCTTTTTCATTCTATTGATTATGAAATTGTTTGATAATGATTAAGTGTTTTAAGACGAAAGGTTGAATGAACAACAACCCAAGGGCGTGCCTCAAGAGCCATTCATTCGAAGATCCAAGGAATGCTAGACTCAAAAAATCTCCTCCTTTTCGTTAGTTGATTAAGAAAGTGTTTGAAATAGGTTGAATCGGATTGGTTACAAAAAAAAGTGAGGATCGATACTAGTCCCTAGGGGTGCTCCTAGTAACGAAACCTCGAGATGTACAAGTGTGCGTTTAATGGCGAGGCAAAAGGCGCTCGACTCACGATTGGGCTCGATGGCGAATCGAGGACTGGTTTGGAAATGGTTTAGTTGAAAAGGTCGAAAGATTGAATGAATGACAACCCAAGGGGCGTGTCTCGAGATCCATCCATTCGAAGACCCAAGGAATGCTAGATTCCAGAATCTCCTCCTTTCGAAAGTTTGATTGAAAAAAAGGATGACATGCAATAAAAGGTCTCCAATTTAGTGTATTTAGATTAAGTGTATGAACAAAGAAAAATTGTTAGATAAACATGAATATGAATATGATATGGACAATATGAATCGTATGAATAAAAATATAATCGAGATAATATTTGACGAAAATAAACAAGATAATGATTAATCCGGTGAATCGGAAATAAAGGTGACGACCTCGTCTTAATCAAGAACTCTAAAAAAAAGGTTCCATGATGTTTAAGACCTTCATTGATCGGAAATGAAAAGAATATAGTGCAAAGTAAAATGTGAAATAAAATCGGAATAGATATTAAAAAGAATAAAGGCCTCACCTTTATCAAGATTTAAAATTGAAAATCGATAAATCTTGATATTTTGGTTTTCATTGACCCAAAATGAATAAAAATAATGAAAGAACAATAAAAATGAAATAAAATCGAACATTGATAGGAAAAAGAATAAAGGTCTCACCTTTATCAAGATTTAATCGAGAAATCGATAATCATTGATATTTGGTTTTCATTGACCCAAAATAATGAATAAAAATAAAATAATGAAATAAATCAAAATCAAAATAAATGAAAGGTAGTAGGCCTCAAATAAATCAAAATTTAATCGATTTGACTAAATCATGAGTTGTGTTATATCATTGGCCCAAAATGAAGAAAATGAAATCGAAATGAAAATAAAGTTGGTCTCGTCTTAATCAAGATTTAATCGAGAAATCAATAATCTATGATACTTGACTTTCCTTGACCAACAAAAAAAATGGACCTCATACTAATCAAGATTTTTTAGTGGTTTGAAATAAATCAACCAAGTCATGATTTTGTAATATCATTGACCGATAAAAAATAAAAAAAAGGTGGCCTCATATAAATCAAGATTTTGAATCGATTTCAATAAATCAACTTAATCAAGATTTTTTCATATCATTGGCCCAAAAATCAAAAGTTCGAAAAGAAAGGGCCAAAACCTAAACTACGAAATCAAGTCAAGTCACAAGTTAGCAATTAAATTGACAAAGAAATTAATTAATAGAAAATAAAATCTAAATATTTGTATTTTAAAACAAAAGATTAGTTAAACAAATTAAATAAATAAAAATTTTGAGTTTTTAACGTTTTAACTAAATAAAATAAATAGGAAAATATGTTCTTAAAATAATTAATAAAAACCTTAAAAGAATCATTAATAAAACCTAAGAATCAATGGCTGTAATTAAAGAAAAAGAAAAATCAGGTTAAAAATTATAGGATGAAGATGGGCCCCCGGGGGGGTCATAACAACCCGGTTTGGTTTAGAATGAAAGGAGGGTTGAAAACCCTAAAAACAGAACTGCGCTTTTGTTATACGCATCAACACACGTTCAAGAAAATACAAACCAAAAACAAATGCTCAGAATCCCTCTCAACCGTTCCCTCATCCTCTCTCGTGATTCTCAGCCTCAACTTACTCTGTTTCTTCGATCTTATGGCCTTCTCACGGCGAACCTCTATCTCTTTCGCTTACGATTTCACATTGCCGCTTCTTTCTCACGGCGGCAGTAAATAAGGGTGAATCATGGATGGTATCTTGTGGTGGCGGTGATTGGTGATGGAGATGGAAAATGGTTTGCAGCGGCGGCGGAAATTGGGTTTAGTTTGATAGATTAAAAGTGGTTCAAAAATGGAAGAAGGGTGGTCCGACCAAGCTTGATGGAGAGGATGTGGTGATGTAAATTTGTGATTTTGTTATTGTGAATTCAAGGAAAAAGATAGGAAGTGGATGGAAAGGGTTTTAAGGTGATTTGCAGTGGATAAGGTTTTGATGTTGTTGAAGCGATCGAAGGTATCGTGTGAGATGAGGGAGAAACTTGTGTTGTGACCGTGTTGGTGGTGTTTGATTTTCGACAATGAATCCAAATTTCCACAGGTTTGTTCTCTAAGATTTTATTTTCTCCCCCCCCCCCCCCTTCATGACTGCTATCCTCACGGTTTATATTAGAAGAAAATGCTGGGGTTTGGTTGTTTGAAAATGATACAGAATCTTTGTTATGGTCACTCTGAGATGTGCTTTCATGGATGCTCAAAACTGTCTTGCCACAAATGTGAAACTCTCTCTCTGTACCTTCTGAGATCAACCTTTTTTTTGTCAGTTTGTGCAGTCCTGAATTTTACTTTATCACAGGATGTGTTGCAATGTGTTGTCAAAGTTTTGGAGCGGTTTTGGCATGTCCTTACAAGTTGTATTGGCAGCAAGTTGGTTTTGGAGTGTAGTATTTGGAGTCAAATGACCACTTTGTAACACAATTTGAACCTTGTAGTTTCATTCTCAAATATTTGACCATTGTTGCAATTGATTCATTAATGTTGCTTTTTCAGAATCTATTAATCACACCTTACGTGATAACTTGAGATGCAATAAACTCTTTGAAGTCTACATTTGTACTGATTTGGGATGGAAGGTGATAGTCATGATGGTGTAGTTGCAAAATAGCTTCTCAATGTATTCACACGGCCTGTCCTTAATAAGTACCACTTGTTAACAGCTTTTTATGGTTTGAAAATTGAACTTGTGCTAAGCATGGCTTGAGAAAGTTTCATCCAAGCCTTAAAGCAATCTCATAGATTAAACTTGGTGAGCTTAAACATGATTTGAGACAACTTAGAAGCAAGTCTTAAAAATGAAATGAAATATGACCTAAAATCATATTGGCACAAATTGAATCATCACTTAGCTACTTTGACCATACCTTGAAACTAACAAATTAAGTCAAAACTTGCCACAAATTGACATTGATCAGAGACAACCTCAAGCATGGATTGAGATAATGAATTCTAATTACTGCATCAAATCACTTTGAAATGTGACCTTGAACCATTTTTGGAACATGACTTAGAATCAACTTGAATCCAACTGATCATGTCTTGACCAATTGACCATGGTGATTAAGACATATCCTTCTCTTGCTTTCACTTGTATTCCACACACTTACAATAACCTATAACCACAATTAGCACACACAAGACCTCCATAACCTGAATTTTAGAGAATCATGGACAAAGGCCAAATGATTACTCCAAGAAAGGTCATGAAGCAACACAAATGCTTGGTATAAGAAAAATGAGAGGGTAGGACAAATTTGGGGTATGACAGGTATGTTGAAAACCATTATTAACCTTTTAGTTTTCAAATGTTTTACTTGCATATAAGTTATGTTATGCTTACTTTTATGCACTTTTTATTTACATGACATTGTTAGACTCCTACAAAATCCAAATCAAAAGATAAACGGATTGGTGTGCAAACTGAGTCTGTTGCATCACAAAAAGAGGTTCAAATATATATATGCATCGAAAATGTTAATTATGTGATCCGAATTCAAAAGCTTCATGATTATTAAGTTTATGACTTATATGATTTTCAGATTCCTACACAAGAGATGCAACAAGGGAGCAAGAACAAGAAGCCAGTAGTAGCCAAGGCAAAAAAAGCATCTATTTCTCGATTTCGGTTGTTCCTTGAAACAATTGTAGGCACAACGGATTTGATGGAAGGTGGTATCCGTGAAATACCTATGGAAGCAAGTATTTTTGGGTTTTCCTATTCAGAAATAATTGCTAAAGAAGACTTTGATCAAATATTTACGCATTCTGAATTAGGCGTCGGTGTTATGAATTCATATATCAGGTAATCCATCGATTTTATTTATTTAATTGATCAATTTATTTACTCATTTCAATGAATATTAGAATGTTAAATATAATAACATATTTACTATAATCCATTTTTATTTCAGGTTCTTGTATGAAAAATTGATGCTCCCGCGTCAGTTAACTGAAAGATACTCCTTCTTGCCTCCCAACTGTGTCAATGTAAATTTAATCAATCGAACTACAGATGCGGTCAAAGATCACTTAGTAGATGAATTTATGACCAACATTGATACAGAGAAGTTGTATCTTTTACCATATAATACTGGCCATGGGTAAGA
The DNA here is from genome assembly GCA_022829125.1 of Lathyrus tuberosus. Taxonomy (NCBI): domain Eukaryota; kingdom Viridiplantae; phylum Streptophyta; class Magnoliopsida; order Fabales; family Fabaceae; genus Lathyrus; species Lathyrus tuberosus. The sequence continues at coordinate 9,648,477 of JALAZF010000176.1, read as the reverse complement.
TTTTCATCCTAACTTCCTTTATTATAATCTTCGCTTTTTTACGTCGTGTATAACATTTCCATCTATACTTTTGTTTTATTTTACAGTGGACACTGGTTGTTGCTTGCAATTAATCCGATAAAAGAAATAGTCTATTATCTGGATTCACTAGAGGGTGGTCAAACAAAATACCCGGAGATGAAGAAGATGATTGATACATGTAGCGGTAAAAAATTGTGAGTGTAAGCTATTGATTAACTTAACTCATAAAGCAAGAGTCGCCATCGCGCTTTTATTTATTCCACAAAGGAAAAGGAAAAAAGAGCGAATAAATCCTAAAGAGTTCGAAAAGAACAAAGAGAGAATGGGTAAGGGGGGTTGGTTACGCAATGGGAAGGTGTTAGCACCCAGAACGTCTATAGTACCCTATAGGAACCTTTTGAAATAGGGTGAATACCTATTTTCACCCCTGCCATATGGGCGTGTTTTGAAAAACCCCCTTGCGAAAAAAAAAGTTGCAAGACTGGCCTTAATAAATTTTAAAAGTTTTGATTTAAACCTTTATCAGGCCACATCATCAAAAATACTTATGTGGCATCCATTTTTTTAATTTTTAATTGGAACATATTGCCACATCAATTAATTAGGAATTGCAATTACTCTTTTACCCTCGGCACTTTTCTTAACAAAAACCCTAACCTATCTTCTTCTACGTTCAAATCCTTTGTTGCGCCTTCTTCTCCGTCATTTGCCCTACCCCATCGTCTGCGCCGTCTTCTCCATCGTTTGCCCTACCCTGTCCGTTTTCTTCTTTTTTCGTTTTCATCAATGAATTCCAGTTACGATAGTCAACCATTTTCGTCTAACTCAAGCTTATCTTCCAATGGAAGAGTAACTCCCAAATGTGGCCACAATGTCTCCATGAAGATGTTTGTATCGAAATCGGTTTCAAACCCTGGGAGAAAATATTGGAAATGTAAGTTTTGGGGTAAAGGTGACGATTGTAACGCATTTCACTGGGATGATGAGTTTTTTAGCTACTCTGATGTAGAAGCAGTTCAACTGATAAGTAAGATTGAGAGTGATATTACAAGAAAGATGGAAGACATGAAGAAAAAGCTTGATGGGTTAACAAAGAAGATGAATTATGTTTTAGTTGCTTTAATTTGTATATGTGTTCATTTCTTACTTAGGTCATGTTGTAACTGAAGTGATTGTAACTTTGTTGTAACTTATCTGATTGTAACTGATGTCATCTTCTTTGGATCCTTTGTACCAAAAGTGCTGAGGGTAAAAGAGTCATTGCAAATCCTAATTAATTGATGTGGCAATATGTTCCATTTAAAAATTAAAAAAATGGATGCCACATTAGTATTTTTGATGATGTGGCCTGATAAAGGTTTAAATCAAAACTTTTAAAATTTGTTAAGGTCAGTCTTGCAATTTTTTTTTCGCAGGGGGGTTTTTCAAAACACGCCCATATGGCAGGGGTGAAAATAGGTATTAACCCTTTAAAATATCTACCGCTTTTTGGTCTGAAAATGGTTTGCTGGAAAAAGGGATTGAGGAGATGAGAGGAGAATTATTTTTTAAGATTTTTGTGTTTGGAGAGACTTATCACCTCATGCCTACGTACCCGCGATGTGCAATGTAGGATCAAAACCCCGTAGTTCGTGGTACAAAGAACAAAAAATTGTTTGTTATGATTGATTTTAAGTGTAAAGACAAGCCGTCATTTCCAAGCGAATAATTCCGCTTAAAGAAATGAATCATGTCTAAACTTAGGAAAAAGTTTAAAAGAAAAAGTGCACAAAGCACACAAAAAAAAATTTGATGAGTTTTTGTATTTTTTATGTTTTTATGAAATGGTCAAAATATGGTTAATATTGATTGACATTTATTAAAGAAAACAAAGCTTAAAAATCACTTGACCAAAGTCAAGGTTTTGTTATGAAAGCGGTTTTAAGTTCGAAAACAAGAAGGTTTTTAAAAAAGGGAGAAGGTTTTGAAAATTGAAGAAGGGGTGGAGAAGAAGTGACTATCCTAGTGCATAAAATAAAAGCTAAGGATAAGAAAGATCTAACCACATGGACAAGCTCTATAGCATAAGCAATTTTCCCTTTTTGATTTGGTCTTGATTCAAAATAAATCCTCAAAAGAAGACTCCAAATATCCAAAATCTAAGGGTTTCCATCACAAACTCCCAAGTATAGGTTAAGATCCTAACTCTAAATCCATAAGTCCATAATCAAGAGTATAGGTCCTCCAAAGCAAGGGATAGTGGCCATAGTCCAACAATTAAGAGCACAAATCTTTTAGTGGTTCAATCCTTTTTGAGTCCAAAATGGACAAAAGAAAAATAAAGCACAAGATAAAAGGGTCCAAATGGACAAAAGAAAAATGACATAAACATAAACATGATATGATAAATGGCATAAAGCATAAAAAATAAAGAGAGATAGGGAGCGAGGAGGAAATGTAAAGAAGTTAGTGGTTAGTAGCACAAGGCTCTAGTGCCATAAGCCTTCACCGATTATTCCGTTTCACGTTATGAACTATAGTGATTAAACAATGCACTTAGGCCAAAGTTAATGAACTTGACAGAAGACTGGTAAAACCAAAGCCTCTACAACGCCAAGTTTCAAAGATTATGGACCTAATGCAAAAGATCAATCACCATTGGGTTGACACGACCAATCAAGGTCCGGACCACGAAAGTTCAAATTCCGAATTGGATAAAGAGGGACAAATGTTGCGCTATGTTAAGCAATCGCCGAGTAATTTACGGAGTAATTACCCTACAATGAGGCCGGTCAATAGCTCTTTGTGCTAATGCATGCTAGATGAACGATATGTAGATCGTCATCCGAAAGCAATACCGCACGAAAAGAAAATAGGTGACGATCTCGTCTTGATCAAAAATTTAACATAGGAATTCTAAGATCCACAAGACTTTCATCGATCAAAAGAAAAGAGAAATAGATGAAGAGAAAGCCAAATTAAACCACACAATTATGTGATCTAAGGCTAAGAACAAAAGGAAAGGGAAGAAAATGGAAAAGGAACCAAAACAGTCCTAAAAATAAGCCAAAAAATACATTCTGTTTTGAAGTAACCGGTTACTCACCAAAAGTTAACCGGTTACTTAGTTCAAAATATCGCAGTTTTTCAAAAATTAACACAGAGTAACCGGTTACTTACCAGACGTTAACCGGTTACTCTGCACCAGAATGCAGAAAATTGTGCAAAATTCAGCATGATCCACTTTCAAAACTTTTTACAAACACTTTGTGATCATGGAACTGAAATTGCACAAAATTTAAAGTAAAATCACAACAAAAACCAGCAATCAAACACAATTACAAGATCCAAAGGATCAAGTAACAAGAATCTCCCAAGATCTACATTATGGAAGATGAAGATGAAGCTTCAACAATGGTGAGAGATGAATTACCACTTCAAATCTGAAAATTCCTTCAAATTGCTTCAAGATCTACACTCCAAAGCCTTGATCTACTATAATTGATGAACAAAAACAAGAATGGATGAAGGTTTAGCTCAAAGTTGAAGAAGATTCAATGTGAATTCTTGTTAACTTTCAAAGGAAGAAATGTGAGCTTTGGTGAAAATTTGTGGTTGGGAAGAGAATTTGCAAGAGGTTTTTTGGCTCTCAAAAGCTTGAAGAATGAATGAAATGAAGGCTCTATTTATAGAGTTTAGGCTTGGGAATTTGGTGGTTTGGAATTTGGTTTGGAAGATCAAAATTAGGCTTGGAAGTTGATTTTGGAGGGAAATTAACAAAAGAGTGGTGATTAGTGAAGGTGTATGGTGGGAATTAATTGTGATGAGGTAGGGGAATTATTTTTGGGTGATCTAGAATATTCCAAATGTGATCAAGGGCTGAGATTAGTGCCAATTGCTGAATTTGAATTTGCCACCATTTTTCAAATTTTCACGAGGGTAACCGGTTACTCACCATAGGGTAACCGGTTACTTAGTGTAAATTTTGAAAAAAAAAAGCTTTTTGTTAGTACACTGATGTGGTTCGGCTCGATTCTTTTTCTCGTCAAAGAAGGCATGGAAATAAACACATGAACCTTGGAGTCTCTTGAATAATAATCAATTAAAACTTGGAAACTCTTGATCAGGTAATTTTTGAATTAATCGCATATCAACTTTGACTTTATTCAGATGAAATTCATTCGAGCTGCGGGGGCTGTTGTTTTGGTATTTTTAACCTGTTCTTCCCCTGAAAATGTTAGTAAAAGAAAACAAAATATTTTTGGATTTTAATTAATGGTTAGTAAGCATAAATAAATTAAATAATAAAACGACTAACAGACACACACAAACCCCAAAGATCACTGCAAGGCACAATCCTATAGAAAAGGGAACCAATGTGTGATCTTGTTTGTAGTATGAGATGCAAAAGAAAAGCAAATAAACTTAGGGGCAAAAATTAAGGTATTACAGCTGCCCCTATTTAAGTTTCTTCTATTCAGAGATATGAATATTGACATCTTTGTCTCGACGAGATAGAAGAGACTTAAATATAACAACAAACCAATTTTTGGCCCTAAGAGACCACAAAATGATATGATCATGCAAATGATATGTAGACACAAGACTTCTGTGGGGAGAAAACACCACAGGAGACAAACAGGCTGGGGAGCAAAGAGAAAAGACTCCACCGGGGGAAAACAAAGGAGGGAAAACACATCCCAACAGGGGAGGAAACGAATCTCCACTGGGGAAGAGCAAGGAGTAAGATTCCAACCGAGGGAGAATTACTGACACCAGAAATAAAAGAGGGATAACACCGTCCCAACATGGAGAGAAAAAACTCCGCTGGGGAACTGATCGTCTAATATCAGACATCCGGTAATAGCATGATCGAAAGGAAAGATTGCCAACTACCAAGCAAATGATATCTACAACAAGGCACTCAATAAAAGGATATGAGACGAATTACCTACCACCAACAAAGGGCAGGACGACAAAGGCAATGATCTCACAAAGAGGATAAGGTTACCAGCTATCAACCAAGTGACAACTATAACAAGGCAATCAATCCTGGCTATATTACCTACTACCAACATAGGGCAGGACGACAAAGGTAAAGCCAGCTATATCACCTATTACCAACAAAGGGCAGGACGACAAAGGTAACGATCCAACTATATCACCTACTACCAACAAAGGGCAGCACGACAAAGGTGATAAGCCCAAACAAAGAAGGGAGAGATTACCAACTATCAAACAAGTGATAGCTACAACAAGGTAATCAAAACCGGCTATATTACCTACTACCAACACAGGGCAGGACGACAAAGGTAAGAAGCCAGCTAAAGAAAGAATACCAACCATCAACCAAGTGACAGTTACAACAAAGTAAACAACCAAGGGTATGAGAAATATTACCTACTACCAACAAAAGGGTAGGACGACAAAGGTAATAACCTCAAAGGGGTCGAGAAAATATCACCTACTACCAACAAAGGGCAGGACGGCAAAGGTGATAAGCCAAAAGAAAGATTACTAACTATCAACCAAGTGATAGTTACGACGAGGTAATCAACCAAGGGTGTGAGAAAAATTACCTACTACCAACAAAAGGGTAGGACAACAAAGGTAATAAATCTCAAAAGAAGGATCGAGAAGTATCACCTACTACCAACACATGGCAGGACGACAAAGGTGATAAACTCGAACAAAAAAGAGAGAGATTACCAACTATAAAACAAGTGATAGCTATAATAAGGTAATCAAACCTGACTATATTACCTACTACCAACACAGGGCAGGACGACAAAGGTAATAAGCCAGCTATATCACCTACTACCAACAAAACGGGTAGGACGACAAAGGTGATAAGCCCAAAGCAAGGGACAAAAATTCAATCCGGGAATAAACCAGAGAGAAACGGTCAAACAAGACTCATCCCGAGGAGGAAACATCTCAACTGGGGATTAATTCCATCCAGACAAATGAACTGGGGAGGAAGGCTAAAACAAATATCTTCCACGAGGAATAAACTCAGTGGGGAATTAACAAAGATATGCATTTTTCTGCTTACGGGTCGACACTCTAATGAAGAGAGGGAACACACGCTCTGCGGGAATAACAACACCAGAGAGCAAGGAAACATCAACACAAATGTAAGATGCACAATGCAACAGCAACAGGCCATGTACAACAAATGAATGCGCATGCAATGCTTATGAGTATGAATAAGCTGACAAAACAGACATAAAGATAAACAGAGGGTGGAAAAACATCACAACACTACTGAATACTCGGCTAATCTCAATAAGATGGAGATAACATTAGCAGCCCTGCTAGGGATTTAGCTTAAGAAATCCTGCAAGAGATAAACGAAAGCCATCAAAGGAAAATAAATCCTACTACAAGGCTAAAATCTTGCTGGAGAAAAGAAGATACTCCTTGGGGAAAACCCAAATACCAATCTTCTAACATTAACGATCCATGAATAGGATAATAACATAAACTCTGCTTCGGGGATGGAAGAAAAGCTGTTGGGGAATCACAACAACCCAAACTTTCTGATTCTTTCTGGGGATAAAAAAAAGATTCACAGAAACTTCCATTTCAGAAGGATGAAGAGATCTGCATATGGAGCAAAAAAATGAATCCGCCGAGGGCAATAGACACACAAACGTCTACGCAAAATCCACCGGGAATACAAGGCAGGTCTGCTGGAGATACAAGAGAAAAGCTCTTTGAGAATTAACCACTTCTGAGCAAAATAACCTGGACTTGTTGAGGAAAACAACAACAATGTCAAACTGTGGGGGATTTTAGATCAATACTCATCATGAATGAGAGAAAACCCAACAGGTGTCTAGTATGTCAATATTCCTTGAATAGAGATATTATCGACAACTTCACTGGGGAACACCCAAAATAGTGATGCACAACCTTCTCTGAAAACAAACAATCTGGAGAGAAATACGTCTTGGACTTGCCGGGGAAGATAACACTGCTCTGCGCTTGGGGATATCCCAAGCAACAACAACACACCTAGAAGGTAAAACTCTGATGGAAATTCCTCATATGATTCACATCGGGGGACGGCAAAAATGAATCTCCGTATGAGGACTACCATCAAGGAGAGGTGGACCGTCAAAACTACTCGACTACCTGACCATATCATAATCAGGTGGAGAAGATTCGGATCAAAACCTAGCTGGGGAAAAACCAAACAGCATTGACCCTTATGAATTCAACACACCATAACACAACTTTGAAGGAACCTATCATCTTGTCAACAATTGGTTGTACAAACAAAACCCTGCCGAGGAAAAATCAACAAACTTTACTGGGGAAATATCGACAAACTCTACTGGCGAGCTGTCAATAAATTTTGCCAAAGGAGCGAGAACGAACCCTGCTGAGGAAAACATTGATCCTACCATTCCTGGGATAACCGTTGATGTTCCTTTTTGCATTCATAAATCAAAGGAAAATGTTTTTATAATTTCCAAAAGTTTAAATCAATTATTTGCATTTTGTTTAAAAAATCATCATAAAAAATAAATGAAATTTTGCAAACAGAAACAAAATAAGAATTGCAAATAAAGGGACAAAGGCCCAAATTTTATTGATAAAATGATAGTCCGCAAATGGCGTAACTCCATGGATCATTACAAAGTTTGAAAAATGGTAAATACATGGAAAGGGTTACATTGAAATACAATGACCACTATTCTCCCTAACAACTTTGAATTCCAATGTGCTCAAAACTTCAGCTGAGGATGATTGAAGCAGAATCCTTAATGGACAATGTTGCTTTCAAACGATCAAGACTGGGCAGATGCAGTTACTTGCCATAATCCCTAACTTTTGCATAGATTGCCCTCTCGGGTTTTCAATCTACCGGGATGATTATTTCTGTTTTTGTCTCTAATTTTTGCCTGGACCGCCCTTTCGGGTTTTCAGCCCACCGAGACGCTCATTTTTGCCTAAGCCGCCCTTTCGGGTTTTCAACTTAGCGAGCTGTTCTTTTATTTTTTAGGCGAAGTATTTCTTGACTGCATCGGCATTCACAAGACGAGTGAACTCTTCACCATCCATAGTTGTAAGAAGTAATACACCACCAGAGAAGGCTCTCTTGACAACATATGGGCCTTCATAATTAGGAGTCTACTTCCCCCTAGAATCATTGATGAAAGTCGAGATCTTTTTGAGCACGAGGTCACCTTCTCTGAACACAGGGGGACGAACTTTCTTATCAAAAGCTTTCTTCATTATCTGTTGATACAATTGGCCATGACACAAGGCCATCATTCTTTTCTCTTCAATCAAATTCAACTGATCATATCTACTCTGACACCATTCAACCTCAGACAATTCGGCTTCCATCAAAACTCTCATAGAAGGGATTTCAACTTCCACCGGGAGCACTGCTTCCATACCATAAACAAGAGAGAAAGGGGTTGCTCCTGTTGAATTTCAGACGGATGTACGATACCCATGCAAAGCAAAAGGGAGCATCTCATGCCAATAACCATCTTCTGAACAAACTTCTTAATATTCTTATTGGCAGCTTCAACAGCCCCATTCATCTTAGGTCTGTAAGGAGAGGAATTATGATGCTCAATCTTAAACTCATCACATAATTCCTTCATTATCTTGTTATTCAAATTCGACCCATTATCAGTAATAATCTTGCTCGGAACACCATACTGATAGATGATTTGGTTCTTGATAAACCAAACCACTACTTGCTTAGTCACATTGGCATATGATGCCGCTTCAACCCACTTGGTAAAATAGTCAATTGCCACCAATATGAAATGGTGTCTGTTCGACGCTTTAGGCTTAATCGTTCCAATCATATCAATGCCCCACATGGAGAACGACCATGGAGAAGAGATATCATTGAGAGGAGTTGGAGGCACATGAATTTTGTCAGCATAAACTTGGCACTTATAGCGCTTCTTCACAAATTTGCAACAGTCAGATTCCATTGTCAGCCAATAGTAACCTGCCCTTAACATTTTCTTAGCCATTGCATGCCCATTGGCATGGGTACCAAAAAATCCTTCATGAATTTCTTTCATCAACATGTCAGCTTCGTGTCTATCCACGCATCTGAACAAGAACATGTCATAATTTCTTTTATACAACACATTATCATTCAAGAAGAAACCACCAGCCAATCTTCTCAAAGTCTTCTTATCTTTCTTGGATGCCCCAAACGGGTACTCTTGATTTTGAAGAAAGCATTTAATATCATAATACCACGGTTTATCATCAACAACCTCTTCAATGGCAAACACATGAGCTGGTCTATCAAGCCGCATAACATCAATTTTGGGCACATTATTCCACCGATTCACCACAATCATGGAGGATATAGTGGCTAAAGCATCCGCCATTCAGTTTGCTGCTCTGGGTACATGGTGAAACTCAACCTTATTGAAGAAAGTTAGCAACCTTCTTGCATAATCTCGATAAGGAATCAAATCAGGTTGACGTGTCTCCCACTGTCCTTTAATCTGATTAATCACTAGGGCTGAATCTCCGTATACATCAAGAATCTTGATTCTTAAATCAATAGCTTCTTCCAAGCCTATAATACATGCTTCATACTCAGCCGCATTATTTGTGCAAGTAAACATCAACCTTGCAGTGAAAGGAATATGAGAACCATGAGGAGTAACAATTATTGCCCCAATACCATTGCCATATTCATTAACAGCTCCATCAAAAATTAAACCCCAACGGGATCCAGGCTCAGGCCCTTCATTAGGTAATGGTTCTTCACAATCTTTAACCTTTAGATACATCACATCCTCATCAGGAAAATCAAACCTGATAGGTTGGTAATCATTAATGGGCTGGTGTGCCAAATGGTCAGCCAAAACACTTCCTTTTATCGCTTTTTGAGTTCGGTACTCGATATCATATTCTGACAACAACATTTGCCAATGAGCAATCCACCCAGCTAAAGCAGGTTTTTCAAAGATATACTTGATTGGTTCCATTTTGGATATCAACCAAGTCGTATGATTCAACATATACTGGCGAAGGTGCTTGGCAGCCCAAGCTAAAGCATAACATGTCTTTTCAAGCATTGAGTACCGAGACTCACAATCCGTGAACTTCTTGCTCAAATAATAAATGGCAAACCCTTTTCGACCATATTCATCTTGTTGAACTAGAACACAACCAATAGACTCTTCCAGCACGGTCAAATACATGATCAAAGGTCTTCCTTCCACGGGAGGAGACAAAATCGAAGGTTCAAGCAGATACTCTTTAATCCTTTCAAAAGCTTTCTGACAATCCTCTGTCCAGACACAACCCTGATCTTTGCGAAGAAGCTTGAAGATCGGCGCACATGTGGCAGTCATATTGGATATAAATCTGGAGATGTAATTCAAACGTCCCAAAAATCCTCTTACTTGTTTCTCTGTTTTGGGCGCAGGCATTTCCTGAATAGCTTTAACTTTACCAGGATCAACTTCAATGCCTTTTTGGCTGACAATAAAGCCCAACAATTTTCCAGAACGGGCACCAAAAGTACACTTATTTGTATTCAAACGGAGCTTAACCTTTCTCAAACGCTGAAACAACTTCAGTAAGTACTCAATATGATCTTTTTCAGTCTTCGAGTTACAAATCATATCATCCACATAGACCTCAATTTCTTTATGCATCATATCATGGAACAAAGTGGTCATAGCTCTCTGGTACGTTGCACCAGCATTTTTCAAACCGAAGGGCATCACTCTATAACAGAATCTTCCCCAGGGTGTAATGAATGTTGTTTTTTCCATATCCTCGGGTGCCATCTTTATTTGATTATAACCGGAAAATCTGTCCATAAAATAGAAGATACTAAATTTAGCAGTATTATCTACCAGCATATCAATGTGTGGTAGTGGAAAATCATCTTTCGGACTCGATTTATTCAAATCTCTATAGTCAACGAACATTCAGACTTTTCCGTCATTCTTTGGAACAGGCACAATATTGGCCACCCATTGAGGATACTCAGAAGTCACAAGAAAACTAACATCAATCTGCTTTTGAACCTCCTCTTTGATCTTTACAGCCATGTCGGGATGAGTTCTTCTCAATTTCTGCTTCATAGGTGGACATTCAGGCTTCAACGACAATCTATGCTCCACTATATCAGTATCAAGACCAGGCATGTCTTGATAAGACCAAGCAAACACATCAACATATTCTCTAAGAATCTCCACAATCCTCTTCTTAACATCTGACTGAAGCAGTGCCTCAATCTTGACTTCTTTCTTATCATCATCTAAACCCGAATTAACCAATTCCAATGGCTCTTCATGAGGCTGAATGGCCTTTTCCTCGTGCTCAAGCAACCGAGAAATTTCATCGGGAATCTCCTCAATATCCTCTTCTTAACATCTGACTGAAGAAGTGCCCCAATCTTGGCTTCTTTCTTATCATCATCTGAACCCAAATTAACCAATTTCAATGGCTCTTCATGAGGCTGAATGGCCTTTTCCTCGTGCTCAAGCAACCGAGAAATTTCATCGGGAATCTCCTCAATATCCTCTTCTTCAGCTCCGAACACAGGGAACTCAAAGTTGGGAGGGGGCATAAGGTCATTGTTTTCAATGGGTTTAACAATCAATCTGCACAATGATTTATGTTTGATTTTAGAATATGAACAAGAAGTGCAAGTATCATGCAGATAAAAGTGATTATCACATTATTATTATTTTTGGTTTTTTATGTTACCATTTTTCATAAATAAGCAAAAAAGGGAAAACATAATATGGATAAACAAAATAACATTTTATTGATGATGATAAAATTTGAAACAAAGCCCTCACAAATTCACTTTCACCTTGGACAAAGTGAAAGGATTTTTGAAAGAAACAAAAACAAATTACTTTGAAATATGAACAATAGTAGGAACATCGATAGCTATCCAATTCTGGCATATTTATCCATGTGTCACGAAGTTAGGAAGCTCTTCCTCTTCATCATCTTCAATGATGGCACTGACATCATATTCAGGTTCCTTATACTTCTTCCGAGGGGAATAAAAAGGCACATACGCATCCTCTGGGGACATATACCCGGGGTCTTCCAAATAAGGCTCCCAATCTTCAGCAGGAATGACATCATCTTCAGAACCAAACGGGATGTAGCCTACAGAGTCATCTTCAAGAATTACAGTCGTAGAATGATCTTTACTAGGATAATCTTGAACCATATTGACAGACGCCTTGCCGTGATTGGGCAGCGGATTCGATTGGACATTGGGGTTAGAATCTTCGAAAGACAAAATCCCACTTCTAGAAAACCTTTGCACTTCCATCTTTAATGGATAACAGTTCTCAGTATCATGTCCAGCTCCTCCCTGATGGAAAGCGCAATGAGCTTCAGGCTTATACCACCATGGCAAATCTTTTGGAACAGCAGGTGGTGCACGGGTCTGAACAAGATTCTTCTGAATTAAACAAGGAAGCAAATCTGTATATGTCATCGGAATCGGATCAAAATCCTTCTGAAAACGGCCCCGCTGATTGTTCTGTTGATTAGAACGTTGTTGATGTACAGGAGCTGCCTGAACAACAGGAGCTGAACTGATAACAGGAGTGATAGATGCAATTTGTTGCTGACACTGATTATTCTTACTATAACTCTTTTTGCGTCCTCCATGGGAAATAGCATGGGTCTCACCCTCTTTCTTCTTGGCAAATCCTCAACCATACTTCTTGGAATTACCAGCAGAATTACCATCTTTTGACAAACGTCCCTCACGGACACCTTCTTCTAATCTCATCCCCATATTAACCATCTCAGTGAAATCACTCGGGGCACTAGCAATCATACGCTCATAATAGAAAGGACTTCGAGTTTTCAGAAAAATCTTAGTAATCTCCTTTTCTTCCAAAGGAGGGTTGATCTGAGCAGCAATCTCACGCCACCTTTGCGCGTATTCTTTGAATGTCTCCTTATCTTTCTGAGTCATTGCTCGAAGCTGGTCACGATTGGGAGCCATATCCACATTATACTTATACTGTTTCACAAAAGCCTCACCCAAGTCTTCGAAAGTGAGAACTCGAGTACTGTCGAGCCCCATATACCATTTCAAGGCTGCACCAGACAAACTATCTTGAAAGTAGTGAATGAGAAGCTGATCATTATCCTTCTGAGCCGACATCTTACGAGCATACATAGTCAAATGACTCATCGGACAGGAGTTACCCTTATACTTTTCAAAGTCAGGTACTTTGAACTTATGTGGGATCTTCACATTAGGAACCAAGCATAACTCATGAGCATTCTTCCCAAATAGCTCTTTACCTCTCAGATCTTTGATCTCTTTCTGTATTTCAGCAAATTGGTCTTGAATCTCCTTCATTCTATCATAAGCACTGGCATTTTTACTTGGAGCAGTATGGAAAATTTGCTCTTCACCAAAAGGAACAGCATGAACCACAGGCGGTGGCACAATCATCACAGGCTGGACAGTAGTGTCGCGGAAAACAGAGAGTCGCCAGCAATGTGTATTTATCCCGAGAGAGGGAAAGGAAACACTGCATAAACCTGAAGAAAGGGAAAGAGCATGGTCTTGCGACCAAGAGAACTGGGTTCGGGAGTCGGTTACGCGTGAGGAAGGTATTAGCACCCCCACGCGTCCATCGTACCCGATGGGATCCACGCTTGCTTGTCTCGATCAAAGGTGTCGTCAACTGGAGCTCCACTGCTACTGAGCCGGAAGAGAAACGAGAACGGAAGGGACGGAGAAGCGGAAAAGAAAAGGAAAAACAAGAAACAAATGTAGGGAAAATAAAAGAAGTGCTCGCATGGGCCCTACCCCACTGCCTACGTATCTCATCGGGAGCATGAGAATCAGAGCAACGTAGTTCCCCTCACTAGGGGTGGATGGTGTTTTTTAGGGAACGGCTTACGTTCTAGCTCAGGTGTTGCAGCTCGCTGTATGGAGACTTAGGCGTTACCGTCTTGCGAGAGAACGAGTAGGAGCGCGTTCGTACGTTGAGAGTGAGTGAGATGAGAAAAGAATTCCCGAAGGAAAGACGTTATTGTTTGTTTGATGTTTTTTTAGCAAGAAGTATTTTTTTACGGTTATTTGTAACTTGCATTGAACCAAAGTCTTAAATACAGGAACGAATACTTCGCGCACCGTCCCCAACAGGACGTACACCAGGTATCCTAGAAGAATGAGAGGAATCCCCTCGTTCCCCACTTCCCACATAGAAGGCTCAAGCGCAATACACGTTAACCTTTATTACGTGTTTTGAAGAAGTTTTGAGATGAGAAGAGAGACGACACCAAGGAGCCTCTAAAGGGAAACTAAGAGTCCTAATGTTATCATGCATGGATGTCCTAGGGTTAGTGAGGTTTAGGAGAAAAGACTACCTAAAACCTAATGCTAATCCTACTCCAAGCTTAATCTAAAATTAAGTTGGACTAGGTAGCTCTAAAGGGAAAGAATCCAAGACTTGAACAAGTCTTGAGATTCATGGGATGAGAAAGAGTGAAAGAGAAGAAAAGAGAAGAAGAAGAAGAGAGATGAGATACAATAAGTGGCAGCAAGCACATCATATCATAAATTTCCAACTCAAATCATCAAACAAGTCTCAAAGATTAATGCAAAATAATTCAAGTAAACATGCAAAGGTAAACATGAAAGAATGCAAGCACACTTGTATGAAATGCACAAATAAGCATACATGGACTTCATATCAAAATGAAATGAGAAAGGCAAGATGAAAATGAAGACAAGTCAGAACCAATATCATATTATCATCAACAATTCATGTGTGCAAAAGTGATTCAAAACATGAAGCATTATGATCCAAAGAAGTTCACAAAAGGAAAGGTAATGATATTCATCAAACAATTCAAACCAAATGCATTCAACTATGCATTCAACTATGCTCAAGTAACATGAAAACCAAGTATAGGATTCAAGAGGCCGTAGCATATGCATCAATATCATATCAAAACCAAACTTAAGTCATACAAGTCCAATCATCAATCCACACTTTCTAAACATGCACCAAAGTAAACTACAAAAAGAGGACAAGGTTCCAACACTTAAGCATACTCAAACATGATCCAAACATGATCCACAAATTGCAAAAATTAGTCTCAAAGGACCTCAACCAGGGGTAAACATCATGTTAAAATCTCATTCAAATAATCACAAAGGAACCTAATCAATTAAGCATGGCAAATCAACTTGTGTAAAGAGATGTCAAAAGATGATCACACATAAGTCACTTAAGCGCAAATAAGCAAACATGTATCATATGACATTCAACAATTGTGAAATTAAAATTCAAATGATCTAGGTAATATGACAATCACATGCTAAAAGATCTCACAAAAATTCACAAGTTAAGCCACCCAAACAATTAATCAAAGATCAAGTGAGAAACATGCATCAATATGCAAAAGAGAGGGACCAAAATGCAATATGAAAAGGTTTTAAAAATAAAAAAAAAATGTTTTTATGCACTTTAATATGTCATCTAACAAATTTAAAAAGAATGGATTGAAAATGTATTATAGATGAAGAGAAATAAAATCTACAATGCAAAGTATGCACATGGGAGACAAATAAAAAAGAAAAACAATTAAACAATTAATTAAGACAGAAAAAATAAAATAAAATAAGAAAATAAAATTTGGAAAAAATTTATAAAATGGTAAACATGCTTCATGATTTTTTTTGTGATTTTTAGATGCATTAAAATGATTTTAGAAAATAAAAATGCAAATGCACCAATTAATGAAAATCGAATGAAAGAAATAAACAAGGGGGTGCGTTCAGCAAAGAAATCATGTTGGAAATGATAAATGGGCCTAAGGAGAGGGTGTGGAAAGTAGGTCCAGTCCAAATAAAACAAAATGCGCAGCCAAACAAAAAAAACCAAAACCTCAGTCAACCACTTGACTTCACCTCAACCACATGATCAATCTAACGTCAGATACGCAGTCAACAAGTCAATGCAGTATGCAAGATCAAGGGCTATGATTCACACGCGCATGGCAATCAAGTAAACACGCACACATACAATTAATTAGATCACCATATAATCCCACATGAGCAGCACGTGATTTTTTAATACGTTGTCACCTCCTCATCCACATGATTAATCAGACGCATCATATTCATTCAACAATTCAAAAAATAATCAAGATCAGTGGTCATGATCTGGTGGCACATGATAACACGCATGGGGGAACCAACACGCAAACATTAAATTAAAAACAAAATTAAAGAAACGTGGCAACGCAAGGAACGTTAGATCAATCAAATCAACGGCTGGATTGCGTCTTCTTCGTCTAAACCATTGGCCGACCGGAAACCTTACCAGACGTTGGAGCCCTAGCTCCGGTCGTCATCTCCGGTGAGCACCATCATGAAAAACTCCAGAAATTGCATATAAGTATACCATTTTGATCAGAAAATCATGAGGATCAAGAATATCTAACTCATTTCATCAAAGAATCAACATATAAACCAAATCGAGCAAAAACAAGTTTGGATCCAAAACTGAAATCATCAAATACTCTCAATCCACACGTCCAAACTTAAAATAAAATAGATCATCATGCTCAGCACACGTCACAGATCATTATGCACACTTAAAATTCAAGTTCTACGAGTATGAAATCAACACCAACCTGAACCTTGAAGAGCTTGAAATTCTCCAAGAAATCCCTCCAAAAACTGCAGATCTACTCCTTGGAACCTCTAGTTGCAAAATAAATGCAACTAGAACTTGAAATCGTGCTAGATCTTGAGGTTTGAACTTGTCCTCTTGAACTGAACTTGATGAAATCCTCAGTATGAGCTCAAAATAGCAGTTGATTCTTGCTCTATTCTCTTCACTGATCAAGAATGTGAAGAGAAATCTCAAAGAAACTCCAAGGAGAGTGAGATTCGAAGAGAAGAAGTGTGAGAGCAAAAAATCAAAGCTGAGCAAATGAGAGTCTCTGACCTAGCTGTGAGGGTATGAGTAAGCTTATATACTCTCCATTAGTCCACTGATTAGGATTAGCAAGTGATTAGAACCTTGGTTAATGAGATTTAGATGAATTTACAAAAATGCATTTTGTGCTTAAACCCTTAAACCACACGTGCAAACTCCTTGCCACAAGCATGATTCACCTCCAATTTACTTATTGATCACCTCTGAATTGAATTTGGGCCTTGCAATGACTTGGTTCATGAGATTTGAATCAATTTGCATTTTTGCACTTTGTGAAAATAATGAGAAATATGGCATGGAATGAATTGATTCAAAGGCCAAAAATACCCCTCTTGGCTTGTATTTTGATGTTGTAATATAACATGAACCAATAAAATCAAATACAAGTCCATTTGTGCCAAAATGCCAAAGGTGGAAAAATGGAACCATATGAAAACCTCAAAATGCAATTTGCCATCTTTTGACCATAACTAGAGTTCCACAAATGATATGGAGATGTTCTAGTACTTTTTGGAAATGGGAGAGAAAGATATTCAACTTTCATGTTGGAGGAAAATTCATTTGAAGCTTCCTTGATGATGAAAAGTCAAGTTAAATGTGGTGGAAAAATTGCCAAAAATGGAAAGTTCTCATTATAGGTCATTTTCCAAATTTAGTAACTTTTGCACAAACTCTTGATTCTTGATGAATGGCATGAATCTTGACAATTGAAGACCATATGAGGATGTGAGACCTTGAAAACCATGAAAATAACTTCAAAATTCCACAGTTGACTTTCTCCTTTACAGTTGACTTTTGCTTAGTTCACAAGCAACTGATCCACTGAACATTCTTCACAAGGAATTATCAACCAAACCCTCATCTTATGGATACCTATAAGCATAAAGACCTCATGACACCATGCTTGAACACACAAAGCCCTCCAAGAAGTCCTTTTGATTCACAAACCCTAATTGGTCCCTCTAGTTAGGAGGGAGGGATCCACTTGCAATCTTTTGCCATGCTTGATCTTGTGATGATGTGATGGACTCCTCAAACCACCTTAAGGCTTGAGACTCCTCTAAGGCTTGTGAGAAACCCTTGGCCCTTATTCTCTTGCTTTGGATGATCCACACCTTTGAAAAACACCTGATCCCATGCCCTATGCTGAATGCCATGCTATGCAATCTATGACCTACTATGGAATGCAAAAAGAGTAAAGCATAGACCAATTTATTGAGAAAACAAAGAAGGTAAATTTTGAGGTATTACAGCTGCCCCTATTCAATTAACTATGAATCTGAATGGATGAAAGCAACGACTATTAGGAATTCGAGATACATAGGGATTGAATACAAAAAATAACCGAGAAAATTTTGTACTGTGTGGACAAAGAAAATGCTGTAAAAGAAGTAAGTGTAAGGAAGAAAAGTTTGTAAAGAAGACCTCTGAATGCAAAAAGAGTAAAGCATAGACCAATTTATTGAGAAAACAAAGAAGGTAAATTTTGAGGTATTACAAGTAGGAACAATGGGAATTTCAGGAGGTGGTTGTGGTTGATAACCCTTAGGAACAAAGTTATGAGGCATGCCCCAGGGGAAACCAGGAGGCATGGAGTATTGAGGAACACTAGCAAGCGCCACAGAGATGGGCATAGAGACAATCTCAAAAATGATTGTCCTTTGCACAGGAGTTGAAAGTGGAGGAGGAGGAGGAGGCTGATTCTGAGTAGCAACCATTGCTTCCATCGTAGCAGCGAGTCTCTCCAAACCATCCTTCAGAGTTGATACTTCTTCACGAAGCTCACGGTTCTCTTGTTGCAACTGATCCATCTTTTTCTTCACATTAGCCCGAGTATTATACTGGTGCGACAGCTTGGCTGAATGAAGACCAAAGGAAACAATAAGACACCTGAAAAGGCAAGAAACAATGCAGAATGATGCTTGATATGTAAGATGCAAATGCAAAGTTTCAAGGAATTATAAGGCATATTGCAAACATTGTTACCTGAAATACCAAAATCTCATTCATTAATGATGGAAAAGATTACATCTTGGAAGTACAAATTCAAGAATCCTAAAACAAAAGAGAAGAAAGAAAACTAGATCCCTAGAGAATCCTATGAGAAGAAGTCCCAGCTCTATCTTCCAGCTTCTTGATATGGGTCTGCATCTGAGTCTTCTCAATCAGCAACCGATCAACGATCAACTTCCAGGGAGATTCTGAACTCTTCGGAATATCGGAAACTAGCTGAATGCGAGAGGAAAATAAATCCTCTTGTGCTTTTCTCTTCTTGTTGTCAACTTCATCTTCATTCTTCTGCTTGAAGTGCTCTTGAAGTCTTGCATTTTCTAACTCAACAATCTGATACTTGTTCTTCCAAGCATCTCTCTCTTGTTGCATCTCGGCCAAAGCGATCTGAAACTTCTCTATGTCTTCCATAAAGTAGAGAATAGGCTTCTTATCAGTTAGAGATAAAGGCTCATGACGCGTATAAGGCATGTTCAAAGTAATAGCTCTATTTTTAACCCACTGAAGGTAAGGTTCCGAAGAGACACAATTCAGATTTCCCAAACTTTCCTTTCCTTTTCTACGAATGTTGCACCAAGCTTCCACAATTTCTCTCTTGAGAGCAACCTGAGATTCTTCATCCTTGAAAAAGAGACCGGCCAAATGAATGTTCTTCGGTACCTCTCGCAAAGGATATCCCAACTGACGACGAGCCAACACGGGATTGTAGTTGATTCCTCCCTTTGTACCGAGAAGAGACACGTTGGGAAAATCACCACAACTATCAATAATCATCGCTCCAGAAGGAACACGGCTGCACCAATCAATACCAGAATGAGTGAGAGACATGATCTTCCGCGACCAATATAAACCATCCTTGAGGTCCCAGAAAGCTGCAGACTTCGGCAAGTGAGAAATAAACCACTTGTAAAGCAAAGGTGCACAACAGATAATCATCCCTTCACCATGGAAATTCCTGAGGTGAATGGAATGGTAAGCATCGACAAGCAAAGTGGGAATTGGATTCCCAATCAAGAAGATCTGAATAGCGTTGATGTCGACAAAGTTCTCAACATTCGGGAAAAGGAACAGTCCATAAATAAGCAAGAGAACAGCCTCGAAAGAAACTGTTTTCTTCACACTAGCAAAGTGATGAGCTCTATCCATCAAGAACTTAGCAGGTAACCCAAGAATCTTTCCTTTGGTATCCATGCGAGCCTTAATCTCGAAAACCTTCAAGTGAGTAGCCTTCGCAATAACATCATGCTCGGGAGTGGGGTCCAAACCAGAGAAAATCCGACCATAAACAGGCAAACCAAGTAGGAGAGAATACTCCTCTAGCGTAGGTACCAACTGATAATCGAGAAAGGTGAAACAATGCAGCAAAGGGTCATAGAACTGAACCAAAGTAGCAAGCAATCCTTCAGCCATATCAACCTTCAACCGAGATAAAAGCCTTCCATATCTGGATTCGAACTTCTTGGTATCAGCAACCAAAGATACTAGCTCTCTCAAACCCTCTAATTTAGGACTCTTGAAAGTGTACTTCTTTGTACTTCTCCTTCCAAAATCCATAACAAAAGTTCTACAATGTTTGCAATAACACCCTTAAGTTCCTTGAAACCTTCCAGAAGAATGCTCATGAATGCATGAGTGCATGAATGCAACATCCACAAACAAGATAACACAAAGCACACGGGTCAAGGTTCAAGTCACGAGCATGAAGCCGAGGGTAAGAACCAATCCCACAAAGGTATGTACTATGGTTTTGTCTTCATTGTACCTGCAGAAAACAGTGGTTCTAACAAAGTGCCCAGGATCCACAATCCACTATCAGACACACCAGCACACCGATTTACTCGGAGGTTGGTAGTTATCCTCAAGAGAATCTAACCTGAGTGTAGCATCGCGTGACAGCTAAGTCAGATTTGCATCTTCATAGCTTTCGCGCTACGATCCTAAAAAGGCTAAGACGGGTTAAGGGTTACTACGGTTCTCAGTGTTATAGGCTTCTATAGAAAAATTAATGCCTTCTCGATCGCTCGATCGACATCAGTAATTCCAAAGAGGCAACCACAGAGTGGATAGATTTTCAAGTTCTTCTTTTTCAGGATTCGGCTCCTTCAAAGTTCCCTTGACTATACTATCCTCCTATCTCAAAGTGCACTCTGGTCCGGGTATAAGACCTATCTCACACACAGAGGAACTCCCGAACAGAACAAACAAATAACAAGCAAATCAGACAAAAAGCAGTAAATAAATCAAAGTAGGCTAAACCCCTCAAGAGAGATAAGTCCCCAGCAGAGTCGCCACTTTTCCGTAGCGGTAAAAATCGTGAGTGTAAGCTATTGATTAACTTAACTCATAAAGCAAGAGTCGCCACCGCGCTTTTATTTATTCCACAAAGGAAAAGGAAAAAAAAAGCGAATAAATCCTAAAGAGTTCTAAAAGAACAAAGAGAGAATGGGTAAGGGGGTTGGTTACCCAATGGGAAGGTGTTAGCACCCAAAACGTCTATAGTACCCTATAGGAACCTTTTGAAATATCTACCGCTTTTTGGTCTGAAAATGGTTTGCTAAAAAAAGGGATTGAGGAGATGAGAGGAGAATTATTTTTTAAGATTTTTGTGTTTGGAGAGACTTATCGCCTCATGCCTACGTACCCACGATGTGCAATGTAGGATCAAAACCCCGTAGTTCGTGGTACAAAGAACAAAAAATTGTTTGTTATGATTGATTTTAAGCGTAAAGACAAGTCGTCATTTCCAAGCGAATAATTCCGCTTAAAGAAATGAATCATGTCTAAACTTATGAAAAAGTTTAAAAGAAAAAGTGCAAAAAGCACACAATTTTTTTTTTTGATGAGTTTTTGTATTTTTTATGTTTTTATGAAATGGTCAAAATATGGTTAATATTGATTGACATTTATTAAAGAAAACAAAGCTTAAAAATCACTTGACCAAAGTCAAGGTTTTGTTATGAAAGCGGTTTTAAGTTCGAAAACTAGAAGGTTTTTAAAAAAGGGAGAAGGTTTTGAAAATTGAAGAAGGGGTGGAGAAGAAGTGACTATCCTAGTGCATAAAATAAAAGCTAAGGATAAGAAAGATCTAACCACATGGTCAAGCTCCATAGCATAAGCAATTTTCCCTTTTTGATTTGGTCTTGATTCAAAATAAATCCTCAAAAGAAGACTCCAAGTATCCAAAATCCAAGGGTTTCCATCACAAACTCCCAAGCATAGGTTAAGATCCTAACTCTAAGTCCATAAGTCCATAATCAAGAGTATAGGTCCTCCAAAGCAAGGGATAGTGGCCATAGTCCAACAATTAAGAGCACAAGTCTTTTAGTGGTTCAATCCTTTATTAATGTTTTTGAGTCCAAAATGGACAAAAGAAAAATAAAGCACAAGATAAAATGGTCCAAGTGGACAAAAGAAAAATGACATAAACATAAACATGATATGATAAATGGCATAAAGCATAAAAAATAAAGAGAGATAGGGAGCAAGGAGGAAAAGTAAAGAAGTTAGAAGTTAGTGGTTAGTAGCACAAGGCTCTAGTGCCATAAGCCTTCACCGATTATTCCTTTTCGCGGTATGAACTATAGTGATTAAACAATGAACTTAGGCCAAAGTTAATGAACTTGACAAAAGATTGGTAAAACCAAAGCCTCTACAACGCCAAGTTTCAAAGATTATAGACCTAATGCAAAAGATCAATCACCATTGGGTTGACGCGACCAATCAAGGTCCGGACCACGAAAGTTCAAATTCCGAATTGGATAAAGAGGGACAAATGTTGCGCTATGTTAAGCAATCGCCGAGTAATTTACGGAGTAATTACCCTACAATGAGGCCGATCAATAGATCTTTGTGCTAATGCATGCTAGATGAACGATATGTAGATCGTCATCTGAAAGCAATACCGTACGAAAAGAAAATAGGTGACGATCTCGTCTTGATAAAAAATTCAACAAAGGAATTCTAAGATCCACAAGACTTTCATCGATTAAAAGAAAAGGGAAATAGATGAAGAGAAAGCCAAATTAAACCACACAATTATGTGATCTAAGGCTAAGAACAAAAGGAAAGGGAAGAAAATGGAAAAGGAACCAAAACAGTCCCAAAAATAAGCTAAAAAATACATTCTGTTTTGAAGTAACCGGTTACTTAGTTCAAAATAGCACAGTTTTTCAAAAATTAAAACAGAGTAACCGGCTACTTACCAGACGTTAACCGGTTACTCTGCACCAGAATACAGAAAATTGTGCAAAATTCAGCATAATCCACTTTCAAAACTTTTTACAAACACTTTGTGATCATGGAACTGAAATTGCACTAAATTTAAAGTAAAATCACAGCAAAAACCAGCAATCAAACACAATTACAAGATCCAAAGGATCAAGTAACAAGAATCTCCCAAGATCTACATTATGGAAGATGAAGATGAAGCTTCAACAATGGTGAGAGATGAATTACCACTTCAAATCTGAAAATTCCTTCAAATTGCTTCAAGATCTACACTCCATAGCCTTGATCTACTATAATTGATGAACAAAAACATGAATGGATGAAGGTTTAGCTCAAAGTTGAACAAGATTCAATGTGAATTCTTGTTAACTTTCAAAGGAAGAAATGTGAGCTTTGGTGAAAATTTGTGGTTGGGAAGAGAATTTGCAAGAGGTTTTTTGGCTCTCAAAAGCTTGAAGAATGAATGAAATTAAAGCTCTATTTATAGAGTTTAGGCTTGGGAATTTGTTGGTTTGGAAGATCAAAATTAGGCTTGAAATTTGATTTTGGAGGGAAATTAACAAAAGAGTGGTGATTATTGAAGGTGTATGGTGGAAATTAATTGTGATGAGGTAGGGGAATTATTTTTTGGTGATCTAGAATATTCCAAATGTGATCAAGGGCTGAGATTGGTGCCAACTGCTGAATTTGAATTCGCCACCATTTTTCAAATTTTCACGAGGGTAACTGGTTACTCACCACAGGGTAATCGGTTACTTAGTGTAAATTTTGAAAAAAAAGCTTTTTGTTAGTACACTGCTGTGGTTCGGCTCGATTCTTTTGCTCGTCAAAGAAGGCATGCAAATAAACACATGAACCTTGAAGTCTTTTGAATAACAATCAATTAAAACTTGGAAACTCTTGATCAGGTAATTTTTGAATTAATTGCAGATCAACTTTGACTTTATTCAGATGAAATTCATTCAAGCTGCGGGGGTTGTTGTTTTGGTATTTTTAACCTGTTCTTCCCCTGAAAATGTTAGTGAAAGAAAACAAAATATTTTTGGATTTTAATTAATGGTTAGTAAGCATAAACAAATTAAACAATAAAACGACTAACAAACACACACAAACCCCAAAGATCCCTGCAAGGCGCAATCCTATAGAAAAGGGAACCAATGTGTGATCTTGTTTGTAGTATGAGATGCAAAAGAAAAGCAAAGAAACTTAGGGGCAAAAATTAAGGTATTATAATATGTAAGTGATGCGATTGTTCTAAATATTCGCGTGTATATTTCTTTATTTATGTGAGATTGTTCTAAATATTCGTTTATATTATGATAGATCCATACAAATATTCCGATCACAACGACAAGCTCGGGTACCAAAGAGAAAAGCAAACAACATTACATGGATAAGAGTGGAGGTATGATTTGTTATTATAATAGTAATGCTACTTCATAACACAAGTAATCTATGATACTTATTAATAATTTTTTTCTATGTGTAGTGTCCTCGGCAACGTAATGGTATCGATTGTGGTTATTTTGTCTTGAGATTCAGGAAAGAAATTATTCTTTTGGAACACATAGAGATTCCAACCATGGTATGAATTTATATATAAGTTATGATTTATTTTAATATTTATTATTGGATATTTCATCTAATTAATTACTTTTAACTAAATCGTGCATATTATGTAAAATGCAGTATTTTGATGAATTCAAGTGTGCCACCTACACGAAAGACAAATTGGAGGAAATAAAGGAGGATTGGTGTCAATACATGGTTGAAATGAGAATTTGTTAGTTTTAGAAATTGCGTTAGGTTTATGGAAGGTGTTGTATATATAGGTGATGCATATATGGCGTATAAGGTTTCAAATTGGTGTATGGAATTCGTGTTGTATAGTTTGTATTGAGATATATACATGTAATGGTTATTTTGGTGTTGCATTGTACAAAGGTTTTTACCATTTATGTGTTGAATTTTAATCGTATAAAGGCCTATTGTTGAATTATAATGCTATAAGGCATATGTGTTGACATATAATGGTATCAAAGGCCATGTGATGAATGATTATGAATTCTGATAAATTATATAGGTTTATACAGGTTTAATAATTGATTTAAAAAAAAAGCTTTTAAAAAGCACTTTTATAAAAGACAACGCTTTCTAAAAAAAGCGCTGCCTAAAGGGGTGTCATGCGTATATATAAGGCAACGCTTTTTAAAGCGCTGCTAAAGGAGGCCCTACGAAAGCACTTTCCAAAGAAAAGTGTTGCCTAAAGGGGGTCCTACGAAAGCACTTTTCTTTGAAAAAGCGCTGCCTAAAGGGGGACCTATAGCAGCGCTTTTAAAAGCGCTACTAAAGGTCCCCTTTTAGGCAGCGCTTTTCTTTGGAAAAGCGCTGCTATATGGGGGTCATACGAAAGCGCTTTTAAAAGCGCTGCTAAAGGGGGTCCAATAGGGGGACCTATGACAACGCTTTTTAAAGGAAAAAAAAACGTTGTCTTTACCTTTAGCAGCGCCACCTTTGGCAGCGCTTTTAAGCGGTGCTAAAGGCCAAAAAAAGCGCTGCTAAAGGTCTTTTTTGGCGTAGTGATACCTCCTAGTAGCTACAAGTTGATCGTATTTCTTCTGAAGCCAAGACATCTGAAGGTGCGCACCCCCGGTCTCACTAAACTCCTTCAACACCCCCTTTGTAATACCCCATATTTTATAACCACTCTGGATAATATTAGTTGAGACCAGTTGAGATCTAGTGTGCTCTTAGTAGTTTATCTGGTAAGATAATTAGAGCAACTGATGAACTCATAGCTGATCAGATTAATATTATCTAACTCTAAGGTTTTATTACTTGGTGTATTTGAGCTAATTTGGACATTTAGTAGTGTTACTAATTAATGACATTTTTCCTATATCATTTCTTTTCTCTCATTTCCAAAGTTAGAAACATTTTGGAGCAAGAGAAAGTGAAGAGAAGGAAAGGAAAGGAAGGGAAAAAGAAGAGAAAAAATCCAAGAGCTCAAGATCATCAACTCTTCATCTTTTCATCTCAGCTTCTTCACCATCATCTTCTAATCCAGGTGGGTTCTAGATAGAGACTTTAGTGTAGAATTTCTTGAGGTTTTAGAGTTAGGTTGGTTTTTTTTGAGAAAAATGAATAATTTTGCAATCAATGAAATCTAATGGATAAAATGAGGTATAAATGGTATAGAATGATAGTTAAATATGTATGATCATCTGTTTATACTTGGTTGTGTGTTTGATTGTGTTTTGGTTGGAATTGGTTTGGTGAGAATCCATGAAAAACCAGATTTTTGAAATTCTGCAGTGAAGTAACCGGTTACCTTGTGAAGTAACCGGTTACTTGAAGGGAATTTACGAAGGTTACAGCTGAAGTAACCGGTTACCTTGTGAAGTAACCACTTACCTTAAAGTGACTAGAAACGTGAAAATGATTCTGAGTGAATAGTGAATTTGAAGTAACCTGTTACCTTGTGAAGTAACCGGTTACCTCACTGAAACTTTGGAAAAATACTTATTTTAAAAATTCATAACTTTTTAACCATAATTCCGATTTGGACGTTCTTTATATCGTTGTGAAGCTCTGAAAATACTCTATCTAATGGAAGTGAACAATACTAGTTTTACTGCCGATTAAATAAATTCGAGGGAATCGAAATTGGTGTAGCTTGTGCTATTGTTGAATTATAATTGAACTTTTTGGAAATTTAAAAGCTTCAAGAGGTGAGCTAGTGAGGAAGCCTTAGTACAATAGAATGATTTAGAGAATTGTGCGGCAATACTTACATCGATACTAGAAGAGTATCTTTGTTAAGTGGTTGTTAGTGGAGGACCGTATTTCCTCCGGTTTTGTTTGTTTCACTTAATAAATATTAGTGACCCGTGTTTAATCTCTTTGAGAGGGATGGCCGAGGAAAGTGTTTATTAGGTTAGTTTCACTTAATAAATATTAGTGACCCGTGTTTAATTCTTTGGTGTAGGATGGCCGGGGAAAGTATTTATTAGGTTTGTGTCCCTTAATAAATATTAGTGACCCGTGTTTAATCCTTTGGTGTGGGATGGCCGGGGAAAGTATTTATTAAGTGGGTAACCGTGACCCGTGTCGAGATCTCCTTTAGTGGGATGGCAGGGGAAAGTTACTAAGTGGTTGGTATCAGTGACCCGTGTCGAGATCTCCTTGTGTGGGATGGCCGGGAAAAGTACCAATTGTAGATAACTGTGACCCGTGTTTAATCTCTTTGAGAGGGATGGCCGGGGAAAGTTATTTACGTTAAGGATTCGTGACCCGTGTTTAATCTCCTTGGGTGGGATGGCCGGGGAAAGATTCCTTAACTAGTTGTTGTTTTGTGTATTACTGCGATGGCTTCTCTAGTCAGAAATGTTTGAACTCAAAGTCTAGTTCCTTTTCCCCCGACTTGAGTAAGTTTTGGTTAGAACCTTGTAAAGCCGAGAGAATCCATAAGATAGAGAACTCACTGAGATTTGATGTATCTCACCCCACTATTGTTGAATATTTCAGGTACTTCAGGTTCCGCGAAGGGTAAGGAAAAAGCGGTGTGATTTATCCTTACTTATCTGATGGCTTAGCTTCCGTTGTGGAGTTTTTTTGAGATCGTTGTCGGTCTAGTTCTTAGTATTTATCTTTGGAACATCTTGTATATATATTTATGCCATAGTTTTTTTGTATTAGGCTTTTTGGGCATGTATATGTATAATGTGTTTACTAGGGACTTATTGGTATTTCAGTACCAAATGTGGAGTTTCATGTATAATATATGCTTGATGTATGTATTTATATATGGGCGTTACAGTTGGTATCAGAGCAGGTCGTATCCTCGACCTAGCCATGAAATAGAATAAGTGTTTCTTTCCGTTTCTTATGCGTTGTGTTGCCTTTGGTCTTAAGTGATATATTTATGGTATTGAGCCTGATCAACTTAATCCTATCTGTATGACCTTTATGGACATGGCTGACGAACACAAAAACAACCATGGTAGACCCAGAACTACTCCAGCTGGGACGAATCTGCCAGGTGGCGATGAGAATGCTCCTTTGTATCAGTTTATGCAACAGATGCAGCAGCAACAAAACCAGTTTATGCAGCAAATGGTACAACAAATGAATGGAGGTCTGCATCCTCAAATGGTTGTTCCAGAAGCTGCAGGTGGGACTTTCCGGGATTTCTTCCGCATGAATCCTCCAGACTTTTATGGCGGATTAGATCCTGTAAAGGCTCACGAATGGATAGCTGGTATGGAAAGAATTTTCTTGATAGTGCACTGTAGTGAAGAGAATAAGGTGGCATTCGCTTCGCATTCTTTGAAGGGTCCTTCCATGAGATGGTGGGAGAGTGCTTCGGCTCTTATGACTATTCAGGGTGTGCCCAAGGTCTGGGAATGATTCAAGGCAAATTTCAAGGAGAAATATTTTCCTAGCTCCTTGAGGACTCAGAAAGAGTTTGATTTTCAACAGTTAAGACAGGGTAATGTGACTGTGGCTAGTTATGCTGAAAATTTTGAGGACATGGCTGCTTATTCTAGGTAGTCTATGTATGCTCCAGATGAACGGTGGAAAATAGATCAGTTTCTTTTTGGACTAAAAGCTGAAATCTCTCATAGTGTGCCTCAGAGAGAGTTCACCACTTATGCAGAAGTTCTAAGACAATGCTATGTGGCCGAGCATAGTTTGAAGAAAGTCCAAGCTGAAAGTGTCGAAAGTAGGGGGAGTTCGAGTGATCGTGGGAGATCCAGCCAGCAGTTTAGGCCTAGATCACAAGCTTTCAAAGGAAAGCAGGTTGCTAGACCTAATGATATTCCTCTGTGTAGAGTGTGCAACCAACGACATTTTGGGAAGTGTACGATGGGGGTCTTAGGTGTTATAATTGTAATGGTTTGGGTCATGTGGCTAGAAATTGTACTCAGAATAGAAACCAAGTGCAAGGAAGGAATACCGGAAGGGTTTATACCTTGGATGCAAGGAAGAAGAAAAGTGACAACTCTTTAATTGCGGGTACGTGTTTCATAAATGGGCATCCTTGCTTTGTTTTATTTGATTGTGGGGCAACACATTCTTTTGTGTCAATGTGATGCTAAAGCGAATTGGGTTGCAAGCTATTCCTTTGTCTCCTCCTATGGTGGTCACTACCGCCATGGATGAAATGGTAGAGACACCGTTGATGTGTGAAAACTGTGTTTTGTCTGTGGATGGTAGAGTTTTTCAGATTGACCATATTTGCTCACCGCTTAAGAAAGTTGATGTCGTGTTGGGGATGGATTGGATTTCTGCTAATTCGGTGTTTATTGGGTGTGAGGAAAAGCTAATCATCATTCCATCTGTTGAGGCTACCCCGAAGGATATGTTAACAACTATTTTAGAAGGTACGGTGGGAATGATAAATTTCTTGTTTGAGGAGGAGAAATCTGTTTTACTGGTTCTTACTAAGGAGGGGAGAAGTGACCAACAAATGCTGAGTATTCCTGTAGTCTGTGAGTTTCCTGAAGTTTTTCCTGAGGACGTTACTTCTCTTCCTCCGGAGAGAGAAGTTGAGTTCTCTATTGACCTGGTACTGGGAACGAATCCTATATCCGTTTCTCCTTATCGGATGGCACCACTTGAATTAAGAGAATTAAAGGACCATTGGAGGACTTAATGGCTAAGCATTTTGTTAGACCCAGTGTTTCACCGCGGGGAGCTCTAGTTTTGTTGGTAAAGAAGAAAGATGGTGGAATGCGTCTGTGCATTGATTATCGTAAGTTGAATAAAGTCACCATTAAGAACAAATACCCTTTACCCAGGATAGAAGATCTGTTAGATCAATTGAAAGGAGCCTGTGTGTTCTCGAAGATTGAATTACGGTCGGGTTATCATCAGATCCGTGTGAAGAGTTCCGATGTGCCTAAGACTGCATTCAGAACCCGTTATGGCCATTACGAATTCTTGGTGATGCCTTTCGGTGTGACTAATGCTCCAGCTGTTTTTATGGATTACATGAACCGTATATTTCAAGCTTACTTGGACCAATTTGTGGTAATCTTTATTGACGACATTCTTATTTATTCTCGTACTCCATAAGAGCATGGAGAGCATCTGAGAATTGTCTTATCGGTACTACAAGAGAAACAACTTTTTGCTAAGTTAAGCAAGTGTGAGTTTTGGATGTCAGAAGTTAATTTTCTTGGTCATGTTATATCTCAGGGTGGAGTGGCGGTAGATCCATCGAAGGTAGAAGCAGTGATTAATTGGGAGAGACCGAGGAATGCTTCGGAAGTTAGAAGTTTCTTGGGATTGGCAGGTTACTATAGAAGGTTCATAAAAGGTTTTTCTCAATTGGCCCTACCAATGCCGAAACTTACTCGAAAAGATTGTGCTTATGAGTGGGATTCGGGTTGTGAACAAAGCTTTATGAAATTGAAGGAAAGTTTGACGACTGCTTCTGTGTTAATCATTCCTGATCCTAGCAACTCTTACGAAGTATTTTGCGATGCTTCTAAGATGGGATTAGGAGGTGTTCTGATACAAGGCGGTCAAGTGGTAGCTTATGCTTCTTGACAATTGAAAGTTCATGAGAAGAATTATCCAACTCATGATTTGGAGCTAGCAGCAGTTGTGTTTGCACTGAAGTAGTGGCGTCATTATTTGTATGGTGTACGTTTTGAAATGTTCAGTGACCATAAAAGTTTGAAGTATTTATTTGACCAAAAGGAGTTGAATATGCGACAACGAAGGTGGATGGAGTACTTAAAGGATTATGACTTAGAATTAAAGTATCATCCAGGAAAAGAAAATAAAGTAGCAGATGCATTAAGTCAGAAAATGGTTCATAGTGCCGAATTGATGATATTGGCGTATGCTTTGTTGGAAAAGTTTAGAGACCTTAATCTTCAATTTGTGTGGACTCTGAATGGTGTAATTATGGGAAATTTGAATGTCAATTTTACTCTAAGAGTTGAGATTCAACATGAACAAATTTTAGAGGAGAAGTTTCAAGAGATGTTACTTCAACTGGGTTTTTCACGAGCAGCGGATGGGATTGTCCTGTTTAACCAGAGGATTTGTGTTCCGAATGACGAGGTATTAAAAAGAAAGATTTTAGATAAAGCTCATAAAGTTACTTTTATGATACATCCCGGTTCTTCGAAGATGTATCAGGACTTAAAGAAAGATTATTGGTGGTTCAGAATGAAAAAGGATATTGCGGTGTATGTGTCAGAATGTGTGGTGTGTCGACAGGTGAAGATTAAAGACCAAAGACCGGGCGGTCTGCTGCAACCTTTAGAGATTCCAGTTTGGAAGTGGGATAATATTTCTATGGATTTTGCAGTAGGTTTACACCGTACACAAGGTGGTTATGATTCTATTTGGGTGATTGTGGACCGACTAACGAAATCTGCACATTTCTTAGCCGTGAAGACTACTTACAAGGCAAGTCATCTTGCAAGGTTGTTTATTGCTGAAATTGTGAGATTACATGGTGTTCCCTCTAGCATTGTGTCCGATAGAGATCCAAAATTTACTTCAAGGTTTTGGAAGGTTTTTCAACAGGCTATGGGTACGAGGTTGCGTTTGAGCACGTCGAATCATCCTCAGACGGATGGTCAGACTGAGCAAACAATACAAACGATGGAAGATATGTTGAGGGCTTATGTGCTAGAAAGTAGAGGAAATTGGAAGGAACTTTTTCCGTTGATTGAGTTTTCTTATAATAATAGTTACCACGCGAGCATCGGTATGGCTCCTTATGAAGCGTTATATGGTAGGAAATGTAGAACACCTTTGTGTTGGGCGGAGGTTGGTGAAGATAGAATTTTGGGACCGAAAATTATTCAAGAGACTACGGAAAAGATTCTAATGATCCGTGAAAAGGTTAAACAAGCACAAGATCGTCAAAAGATTTATGCGGACAATCGTAGGAGACCTTTAGAATTTGAGGAAGGTGACCATGTATTTTTTAAAGTTACTCCGAGATTGAGACTGAGAGGACCATTTAAGTCACGCAAGTTAAGTCCGAGATACGTGGGACGGTATCAGATCTTAGAAAGGATTGTTGAAGTCGCTTACCGATTAGACTTACCACCCTCTCTATCAAAGATGCATGACGTCTTTCATGTATCTCAGCTCCGGAAGTTTATTCTTGATCCTCTTCAGCCAATTCTACCAGAATCAGTGGAAATAGAAGTAGACTTGACTTTTGAACCTCAACCGAGCCGTATTGTGGGAAGAGAAACAAAGGTATTAAGGAACAAAGACATTCCTCTTGTTAAGGTGCAATGGGATATGACGCATCCGGATGATGCTACTTGGGAACTAGAATTGGAGATGCGGGATGCTTACCCTCATATGTTCAGGTAATCTTTTTAATTCAATGACGAATTCTATTTAAGGGGGGAGGAAGTAATACCCCGTATTTTATAACCGCTCTGGATAATATTAGTTGAGACCAGTTGAGATCTAGTGTGCTCTGAGTAGTTTATCTGGTAAGATAATTAGAGCAACTGATGAACTCAGAGCTGATCAGATTAATATTATCTAACTCTAAGGTTTTATTACTTGGTGTATTTGAGCTAATTTGGACATTTAGTAGTGTTACTAATTAATGATATTTTTCCTATATCATTTTTTTCTCTCATTTCCAAAGTTAGAAACATTTTGGAGCAAGAGAAAGTGAAGAGAAGGAAAGGAAATGAAGGGAAAAAGAAGGGAAAAAGTCCAAGAGCTCAAGATCATCAACCATTATCAACTCTTCATCTTTTCATCTCAGCTTCTTCACCATTATCTTATAATCCAGGTGGGTTCTAGATAGAGACTTTAGTGTAGAATTTCTTGAGGTTTTAGAGTTAGGTTGGTTTTTTTTAGAAAAATGAACAATTTTGCAATCAATGAAATCTAACGGATAAAATTAGGTATAAATGGTATAGAATGATTGTTAAATATGTATAATCATCTGTTTATACTTGGTTGTGTGTTTGATTGTGTTTTGGTTGGAATTGGTTTGGTGAGAATCCATGAAAAACCAGATTTTTGAAATTCTGCAGTGAAGTAACCGGTTACCTTGTGAAGTAACCAGTTACTTGAAGGGAATTTACGAAGGTTACAGCTGAAGTAACTGGTTACCTTGTGAAGTAACCAGTTACCTTAAAGTGGCTAGAACCGTGAAAATGATTCTGAGTGAATAGTGGATTTGAAGTAACCGGTTACCTTGTGAAGTAACCGGTTACCTCATTGAAACTTTGGAAAAATATTTATTTTAAAAATTCATAACTTTTTAACCGTAATTCCGATTTGGACATTCTTTATATCGTTGTGAAGCTCTAAAAATACTCTATCTAATGGAAGTGAAAAATACTAGTTTTACTGCCAATTAAATAAATTCGAGGGAATCGGAATTGGTGTAGCTTGTGCTATTGTTGAATTATAATTGAACTTTTTGGAAATTTAAAAGCTTCAAGAGGTGAGCTAGTGAGGAACCCTTAGTACAATAGAATTACTTAGAGAATTGTGCGGTAATACTTACATCAATACTAGAAGAGTATCTTTGTTAAGTGATTGTTAGTGGAGGACCGTATTTCCTCCGGTTTTGTTTGTTTCACTTAATAAATATTAGTGACCCGTGTTTAATCTCTTTGAGAGGAATGGCCGGAGAAAGTATTTATTAGGTTAGTTTCACTTAATAAATATTAGTGACCCGTGTTTAATCCTTTGGTGTAGGATGGTCGGGAAAAGTATTTATTAGGTTTGTGTCCCTTAATAAATATTAGTGATCCGTGTTTAATCCTTTGGTGTGGGATGACCGGGGAAAGTATTTATTAAGTGTAATTATGACCCGTGTCGAGATCTTCTTGAGTGGGATGGCTGGGGAAAGTTACTAAGTGGCTGGTATCAGTGACCCGTGTCGAGATCTCCTTGTGTGGGATGGCCGGGGAAAGTACCAATTGTAGATAACCGTGACCCGTGTTTAATCTCTTTGAGAGGGATGGCCGGGGAAAGTTATTTATGTTAAGGATCTGTGACCCATGTTTAATCTCCTTGAGTGGGATGGCCGGGGAAAGATTCCTTAACTAGTTGTCGTTTTGTGTATTACTGCGATGGCTTCTCTAGTCAGAAATGTTTGAACTCAAAGTCTAGTTCCTTTTCCCCCGACTTGAGTAAGTTTTGGTTAGAACCTTGTAAAGCCGAGAGAATCCATAATATAGAGAAATCACTGAGATTTGATGTATCTCACCCCACTATTATTGAATATTTCAGGTACTTCAGGTTCCGCGAAGGGTAAGGATAAAACGGTGTGATTTATCCTTACTTATCTGATGGCTTAGCTTCCGTTGTGGAGTTTTTTTGAGATCGTTGTCGATCTAGTTCTTAGTATTTATCTTTGGAACATCTTGTATATATATTTATGCCATTTTTTTTTTGTATTAGGCTTTTTGGGCATGTATATGTATAATGTGTTTACTAGGGACTTATTGGTATTTCAGTACCAAACTTGGAATTTCATGTATAATATATGCTTGATGTATGTATTTATATATGGGCGTTACACCTTTAGACAAACTCAAATCATGTGCCACAACCTGGTATACAAGGGTCATGCTAAGAACGAGTGTCATCCAACAATACAGAGACATCATGGAGAGTGATAGTCATCTCCCCGAACGGAAGATGAAATGATGATGTCTCCTTGTGCCACCTCTCAACAAACACACTAAGTCATAGAGTGCCCAGCATGGTGAGGGAGCAGTGGGCAAAACCAAGTAATTGGAAGTCCCGTATAATCCGACTGACCTCCTCAGACCTCGGAATCTTCGGGAAGTCCTTCATCTTTAACCCGTGCAATGTCACATTCAGTGCGGGTCGCTCCTATGACAAAAATATAAACAAATTAGTCGATAAATTATGTGACATACATATATAAAAAAATTATAGTTAAACATAAAAGACATATACCTCGCCCTATCATAGTCATAAGGCCACATGCTCCGCATACTCTATAAACACCGATCGGTCGATGGGTCCTCCTGGGAATCCTTCATCTGTGTGCACAAGGGGCTCATTCGAAGGAGTCGTAACCTCAGTGTCAGCAGTAACCGATGAGACCGACTTACTAACAACAACAACAACAACCTCATCCTTAACAACATCCTTAGTAGCTCCGGATCAACTACCGGATACTGAACAGGATCAGATACATTAATTATTTGGCACCATCTCATCTGTAGACTGATCTACTGATCAACCCGATCGGCGTCGAATAGAATGAGGTGCCCAGAACTGACCCTGCTCAGCCAACCGCTTCCGTTGTGAACTGGTTGAACCACTCGTCCTGCCTGTATTTGGGAAGACTCAACATCAACACCCCTGATAGCCCTACTATAATCTGTCGCTCGATCAATAGCTCTCCCTGTAATAGTGTCGTCTCTGCCTCTGGATTTCATTGCAAAAGAAGAAAAATGTCAAAATAAAAAAATTGACAACTACCGGAAATTTCAAAGCTTTCGGTACTAAACAAAGCTTCTGCACATACCGAAAATTTCAAAATTTTCGGTACAAATTCCATTATTTATACTGGAGATTTCAAAATTTCTGGTACAAAATAAATTTTTTTATAACTACCAGAAATATTGAAATTTCCGGTACATAGTTCACTAAATATACATAAAATTTTGAAATTTTCGGTACAAAATACAAGAAATTTGGAAATTTTCGATGAAAAATACCAAAAATTTGAAAATTTTCGATGAAAAATACCCAAAATTTGGAAATTTTCGGTGAAAAACTCACTGTTTTTCAAATTTCCGGTAGCACGCTCGAAATTTTCGGTACCGCCCATAAGATTTCAATTTTCCATCCTCAAACTGTGAATTTAGAATTTTTTGGAAATTATTTTGCAGGATCAGTGTTGTCTTTTCATACGCTTTTGGGGGTGTCAGGTTAAATCCTCGTTGATCAACCATGATAAAGTAGGATGTGGAAGTATGTGTCTGTTTTACCACCACGGGCTGATAATCATAGTAAAAATCCAGTAGCGCGTAACATATCACTATGGTTGTAAAAAACAACCAGAGTAATACGCGGAGGTCAGATACTCGATACTTAACACTAGAATTTTGTGAGATTTTTCTGCATTTCACCACGGTTGAAAGTTACAACTGTTGTGAAAGACCTAGCGTACAATATTTCACCACAATTATAACTAGCAACCGTTGTGATTTATTCATTTGAGTTTATTATTCACTCCATTTCAAAATGACTGTTGTTTAAGGTTTTTGCACACATATTAAAGAATGCAATAGTATTGTCATAATACATTACACTTTTACTAAATTAACCTTATTAATGTGTTGGAAGTACTGCACAGAGTAATAATTAAATAAAACAATTGGAAAAATAGTAAGCATTTCTACCTTGATATGAGAAAATGACAGTCATTTTGAAATAAATTTTATTTATTAAAACGGCTGTCATTTTAAAACAGATGGAGTATAACTTATGTAGAATGCTTATTTCACCAACTTGTCAATAAACATATTACCTTTCATTCTAATTTATAAATTAATAATATGACAAAGGGTTAAATATACAACACCCCCTGCAAAAGAATTTTTTTTATTCCCCCTTGTAATGTGAAGATTCGCTCCCTATGACCCCTGAGTGCACTATTTGCTGACATGACGTGTATATGTGTCATTTAATTTATTTTTTTAAAATCCACGTCAGTAAATAATAAAAAATAATTTTTAAAAATTCCACGTGGCATTTTAATTTTTTTTTAATTTAATTTTTTTTGCTATTTTTAATGTTTTTTCAATTGTTATCATTTTAGTATTCACACAACACTTGTAACATCAATATGAAAAATAAGAGATCATTGAAAAAATCTCTGATAATTGAAGAGAGAATTTAATATTGCAAGTTTGCTCAAGTATTGTGTTATTCATGTAGTAAGAGGCAATCTAGTATCTCGTGGTAGCTATGAGCTTATTCTGTCTCCTATGGCTTTACATTCATGTATGAGTGATATCTATTATATTTGGAAATAACATATTTTCACATTAATCATCGGGTGTGATTGAGTTACAAAACTCTTTTTTTTATAGAAATGAGAACTGTTGAGTTTATCAAATAAACGTGATTGAATTGGATCAAACTGCATTTCCGACATCCCATGTTCTGTATGTATTCTTTCACTCTGCACATATATGGCCTTGTCTTTACTGCTTATTGCACTGTTGTTATTAGGTCATATGTAGTATGTTAGGTTTGAATAAAAAAAATTTCATGATTGTTTAAATTTTATGTGTAATGTATCCGAACCAGTATAAACTTTTTTGTACATTAGTCATGCATGTAAGATATTAGTTGGCATGTGCAATGAAAGAGGGATAAAAGATGCTTCATTTGAATGATGATTAGTGCATAGAGTTTAGTTAAAATTTGAAGCTCTTAGTCATGTATGAGAAGAGGTTATTATTGTAACTAAGCATTGTATTAAAACAATTATTCTGTTTATTAACCAAAAAGTAGCCATTCGATGTAATGTATCTTATTGTGAGCTTCTTTCAAATGTCTACTTGTATTTATTTATTTATTTATTAAAGCTTTCATACTAATACTAACCAACAGAGTGCCTCGGCTGCAAAGTGTTTTTTTTCATTAATCTCTTATTTTTCATTTTGATGCTGCAAGTGTTGTGTGAATACTAAAATGATAACAATTGAAAAAACATTAAAAACAACAAAAATATATTTTATAGTGGTGTATGTATATATTAAACCATATTTTATGTTTGGTTAAGTAGTTATTAGTTGTTAGCACAGCGAACTTATTAGTAGTTATTAGTTGTAGCGAAGAATCTCGTTGGGCGAAGAAGTGTTCGCACAACGAACTTAGATATTTCCTCAAGGGCAATTTAACTGTTCAGAGGCACTTTAGGTGCCATAAAGTGGTGTTCGTTGGGCGAAGAATGGGTTCGCTAGGCGAACTTGACAGATTCTAAAAGTACTATATATGTACTTTCACACTTTTTGGGAAAATAACCCCATTTTCACCTAGAAACCCTATTTTCAGCATTTCTTCACCAAAGAGTGAAATTTTTACAAATAAAAGTTGGATTCGCATCCGAGTTCGATTCTTCGATGTGGATGCTCATTCATCTTCTCTCATTACTTGTAAAACAAGCTACCATGGTTATAGGTAGCTAATTTTCTTTGTATCAAAGGTAGAGGTAGTCTACCTTAGCTTTATGTATTTCTTTTGATTGACCTTGTATGTGAACAAGTGATGATTAATATATGATGAATATTTTTGTTCTTAATGATCCATTCTTGTTTTGTAAAACTCTAGACATAGATTTTATGGAACTTAACCTAAAATATTCATCTATCAATTTATAGATTGGAGAGATCAGTCTATGGTTGATATTCGCTTTGTATTGAACTTAAAGCTTACTATATTGGTTGTTATATGGAGATATGGTGTAGCAATGAATACAGTATTTCTCACGACGCCGCTCTAGGCATAGACGGTATTGAGAGAGTACATGATGATATTAATCAGACCCGACTTCACATGCAAGATTAAGAGAATATGTATAAGTTAGGGTAGATGAAAACTAATTTTGATATATTTTGTTAATCAAACATCTAGACTTTTAAGTTTTGCTACTAAATCGTGACAATTTATGAAACAAACTTTGAAAACCCTTTCCTTGAAATGATAAACTATTGAACGGAAAGCATCCCATATAAGAACAATCCCTGTGGAGACGATAACAAAAAACCCCTATAGTACAATCACGCAGGACCGACCGTTGTTACATAGCGTGTGGTTGTATATGTGTTACTTATAATCACGGTCGTATGACCGTTGTATAAAACCCGAAAGCGTGTAACATATTACCACAGTTGCTTTAACTAACTGTTGTAATATATTAAAGGTCCCAGGTTCGATTCTCAGCAATGCCTTTTTGGTATATATATATATATATTATTCTAGACAGCGTCCACTCTACAACCACAGTCATATTTAACAATCGTCGTTAAATTATTTGCTTTTGTAAAAACATATATTTCTGCTTTTTGAAAATTTTCTATTTTTTAACCTGTATTTTTTGAAACAGTATCAGAACAAAAACAACAATTGTATCATAACAATAATTGTATTATATTACATCAAATCCATACATTGGATTAAGAACCAAATATTGTATATATATATATATATATATATATATATATATATATATATATATATATATATATATATATATATATGGGTTTTGCTATGATACACCCACCTATTTTTATGAAGGTGTGTTTTAGCAACATGCACCTTAGGGTGTATTTAATGAATTTTTAGTTATTAATTGCTAACACACTCCTTCTAAAAAAATACATAGGTGTATTATAGAAAATGCCTAAAGTAAATGTTAACTTACTTCCACTTACTTTGTAGAAGGTGTGTTTTAGTAACATGCACCTTAGGGTGTATTTAACCATTTTTTAGTTAAAACTTGCTAAAACACTCCTTCGTAAAAATAGGTTGGTGTATCCTAGCAAAGCCCTATATATATATATATATATATATATATATATATATATATTACATCAAAAGAAAAATGGCACAAAACAACCTACAAACATAATATAACGTTACATAATTGTATCTTAGTATTTTGGTTTCTTTGTCTCTTGGTGTCTTGACTTTAAACACCTATAATTTCAAATAATCATACTTATTAGTAAATATACTTAGAAATAATAACTTACATTAAATTATGAATAAAGAATAAAATACTTACTTGTTAATTTTCCCACATGCCTTCATTATGATCGATACGAATAGCATGCATATCATCTCTATCAACTTCATCATATGTGGTAGGCACTTTTGCTGTGTAAGAAAGAGTAGAAGGAATATCAAAACTTTCACCACTACTAGGAAAATCTTTTCCTCGGAGAACGATTGACCATTTCCCCGTTGTGTCCGAAGGGTCGGTCACATAGAAAACTTGTTTTGCTTGTGAAGCCATGATGAATGGTTCGGTCATATAATTTGCCTTGTGTTGCAGTGAGAATCAGATATCAAGCTATTAGTTAACTTGAATCACAAAACTTTGAAATTCACCACCGAACTTTGATTTATCCAAAGGAAAGGGTAAAGATCGAAAAACCCTAAGTGCGCTATGTAGGAACACAGCTAGAGATCTAAGGTTCGGGGGTTGGTTATACCTAGGGAAGGTGTTAGCATCCTAAGTATCTGTAGTACTCTACAGGAACCTCTTGTTAGTATTTGTGTTATGCTAATGTTTCTTGCTAAGGGAAAAGAGCTAAGGTAAAGACCTAAGGGTATATACACTAAGTATGCTCGCCAGGACATCGCATCTCGTGCCTACGTATCCTGACGGGAATGGAATCAGAGCATTCGTAGTTCCCCTCACTACGGGGTAAAAGGGTGAGAAATAGAAATGTGTGAAAAAAGAAAAGGTAGATCGCTAGGATCTCGCAGTCCTATGCCTACGTATCCAGAAGGTGAACTTGAGAAATCAGAGCGTTCGTAGTTCCCCACAACTGGGGTGAAGAACTCTTGACTGTGGTCAAGGTTCCAAGGGAAAGTAGGGTCTGACAGCAAAACACCTACGCGGAGTGCGGCGACTCCAAACCTAAGGCTAGGTTAAAAGTTAAGGTAAGTTATGAAGGGAAAGTAGGGTTTGACGGCAAGACACCTACGTGGAGTGCGGCGACTCCAAACAGGGAAAGAAAGTCTCGATCGTGTGGCGTGAGACAAAGGGAAATGATGGATAAAGTTATCCTAAATGACATGACAGTCAACGGGGAAGGATCCTTTCCTTTGGAATGAGACAAACAGGTGAATCCCAAGTAATCGAGATAAAAGGATCAAGTATTATCAAGGAAAAAGTTCACAAGTATCTTTAAGAATTAACCAATGACACAACAAAAACACATATCAAAATTAGCGTCGAAATCAATAAGGTTAACTCCTAAAATTAAATCAAGCCAAGAAAAAAAACTAATATTAAAATTCAAACAAAATTAAAACCAAAGTCTAATTAACTCAAGATTGATTGATTCAAAATTAATCTCTAAGAAATAAGTCTAATTCTAATTCAAAATTAATCTAAATCAAAACTTAATTTAAAATCTAATTAATCTAGGACCAAAATCAAATTAAAATTTAAATCAAAATGATATCCTAATTATCCCTGATTAAAATCTAATTCTAAAATTTAATTAATTTCAAAAACAAAATCTAAAAAAAACGAAACTAACACAGGGGTGCAGCGGTAACCGGGAGGCGCATGGGCTCGGACTTCTGGCACAGTGATGTTCAGTATGAAGCCAAGGGGGTGAAATAGTGACTGTGCGGTGTGAAAAGTGAGTTCACGGGCCTAAGCCAAACTGAGTCAAAACTTAAAGTTTGAAAGATGAAAACCTAGCTAAACAACATCATCAGCATCACATTAGGTCATGGATCCCTTTTTCATTCTGAAACGATAACATAAAAACATGAATAAACAAACCTGCGATTTCGACCTCCGCTCTCGTCTCTGATCTCTCGTTCTCTTCTCGTACTCGCGTCCGTTTCGATTTTAATTCATGGCTATGGAACTTTCGAAGGAAGGAATGGTTGTTATATGTTGTCAGTGATGTTATAAATATGCAACAAGATATGAAGTTGTATGTGTGGTGGTGGGTTTGGATGTGGTTGCAGGTTGATGGAAAGAGGGCTTTGAGTTTTTGTTGTTTCAGGTGAGAAGAGAGGCGAGTTGTTGTGTAGCAGAGTGAAGAAGGGTCGAGCGGAGATGGTGATTCATGGAGAATTGGAGGAGATGATGATGTGGGCTCTGTGAGTTTGAAGATTTGTTGAGGAAAAATTGGGTACGTGGTTGGGTTTTTGTGGAAGAGAATGAGAAGGTTTGTTTTTTTAGAATTTTCTCTTCAATTTCTTCAAATTTTCTGTCGATCCCCCTCTTTTGTTCTTTGTGAATTTTATGAGCTGGTGTGGTTGGAAGATCGTGTTTACAGGGTGATGTTCGGAGGTTTATGGTTTGTTGAGCAAAAACAGAGGTGGATGGTTCAGTGGCGGAACATGGTTCGAAATGTGTATTGAGGTCCGCCCCCTCTTCTCTTGTTATTTTGTTTTTAAAAAGAAACCAATTCTTTTTTTTCTCCATTTTTAAATCCTATCTGCTGTTCTTAAGTCCAAAAAACTTGTTGAACAATTTTTCCAATTGACAAGTCATTTTCAAATCGCCGGTTTCTTTGTTGTGGCAGACTTTTGGAACAGGTTTGGAGGGTTGGCTCAATTCACGACAGATTTGGAGGTCTGTCTAAATATGCTAAAGTTTTGGAGTCTTTTTCACTTTTGCAGGTTATGGGCATGTTGGTACGTGAAGCAGAGTACGGTTTTGGTGGTGGAGTGTGAGGCACAAGCAATAATACGTGACAGCAAGAAAAAGGGGCAGTGTGAATGCAACAATTATCTGGACAAACTGCTGAAACAAAACACTTTTCACAGCAGCTTTTATGTAGCATGAATTTGGGGTAGGGGCTGGTAGTACGGTCGGGTTGTTGTGTGAAAAAGAAGATGGTTTTAGCAGCAGAAATGGAGTATTTGGCTTTTGTTTTGATGTGGACCGGGCACAATAGCAAAAATAAAGAATAAAAATGATAAAAATAAATAAAAACAGAATAATAGTAATAACAATAATAATTAATAAGAATAATTAAAAATGAAAATTAATAATAAAACTAATAATAATAACTAAAAAGAAGAAATAAATTTGATGATTATTAAATAAAATTTAAAAAAGTACATATTGATGACTATTAGTACAAAGAAATAAAAATATATTAATAAAATATAAATAAAAAAATTAACCACACTAGTAACTTAAAAAATTATAAATAAATAATTTTA
Organism: Lathyrus tuberosus; assembly: GCA_022829125.1. Taxonomy (NCBI): domain Eukaryota; kingdom Viridiplantae; phylum Streptophyta; class Magnoliopsida; order Fabales; family Fabaceae; genus Lathyrus; species Lathyrus tuberosus. Next base: position 9,605,335 of record JALAZF010000176.1, on the reverse strand, counting down.
AATAAAATTAAAAACAAAAAGTTCTAAACTCTAAAATAAAGATTAAACTTGAAGATTATGCATGACTATGATTAAAGGACGACATAACTGCAAATGCAAAAATAGCCGACTTAAAATGATATGCAAAAGATCATAATCTGAGGGTAAAATTTGGGGTATGACACCTTGCCAAGGTCAACCCGGGTGAATCCTAAGTCATCAGTTTGTACACCATTAATATTATTAGGAATCCACTTGCATTTAAATAAAGACACTTTGAAGATAACATAACCAATCTCCTAAATCTCCTCAATGACACCATAGAACACACTAGATGCCTATATTAGACTCCTATCTTTCGAACTAGAGAAATACATGGATTCGGCCTCAACTATAACCCCACTATTTTGCATTGTACTACGATCATCTTTTGATTTTGTATAAAAGGTATAATGACCAATGTCATATGCAGTCCAAGCTATCACATTAAATTTTGGCATGTACGATAACCATTTAATTATCTCGAATGCATTATGATCATTTGGTATCCTTTTATTAAACCAATCTAGGAATTTATTGCTATGCTCGATCAACAACAGCTTGTCACTCATTCGAGGATATGTTTTCTTCAAAAGTCTTTTGTGAGTAGCCACGTAAGGTTGAACTTCTTCAAGATGATTCAATATATGGAAATGTGTCTGAATAACTACATCCCGAGCCATTGACTTAACATTTAAACCTTGAATACATCTACCTTCAGTGCCAGCATGACGAGACTTTGGAATTCCTATAGACTCTGCTTCCGACAAATAGTTTGTACAAAACTCAACAACTTCATCTGTGATGTACCTTTCAACAATCGAAGCTTCTGGTCAGTGATGATTCTTCGTATATCCTTTAAAGATCTTCATGTATCGCTCTATTGGATACATCCACCTTAAGTAAACTAGACCAAAAATTATGATTTCTCTGACTAGATGAACAAGTAAGTGAACCATAGTGTCAAAAAATGATGGAGAAAAATACATCTTCAATTGACACAAGATTGTGGCAGCTTCATCTTCTAATTTATCTAATTTTTTGAAATCAAGAACTTTATTACATATGGAATTGAAGAACAAACACAATCTGGTTATAGTTACTCTCACATTTTTTGTAGGATGCCACAGATAGCCACTGGTAGAAGTTGTTGCATCAAGATATGACAATTATGAGATTTCAAACTAATTAACTTGAGATCTTTCATTGATACAAGTTTCTTGATGCTTGATGAGTAACCTTGGGGAACTTTGATACCATGCAAACACTCGCAAAAACTTTTCTTTTCTTTTTTATATAGAGCGTAACAAGCCGGAGGCAGATAAGTTCTTTTCCCTTTTTCTATTGGAGCCAATTATTTTCGTACACCCTTCGCCTCCATACCGAGACGAGATTGCTTACTATCTTTAGTTTTGTCTGGAATGTTTAGAAGTGTTCCAATAAAAATATCGCACACATTTTTCTCCACATGCATCACATCATTTCAAGAACATTTATTTTTTAGAACATTTTGATCAGCGTATTCAAGGAATACAAGAACTCATTTCTCATATACCAGATTTCATCCAACTATGATCCATAATAAATTCTGAAATTTATATCAAAACAATATTGTGAACGACACAACAAAATCTTAATCTAAAGGATATCGAAAAACTGAAGCATATTCATAACAATAGTACAACTCTAAATCTTAAGCATATAGATATCCATTGTAGCAAAGTTATAATATTTTTGTTCACTGCTAAATCCAACAACCAAACATAAAGCATATGAACTTTGCACGAAACATACCACAAAATCAAAAAAGAATGAAGACAGTGAAGATTATCAAGAATTAGGAAGATGAGGAAGACAGTGAAGTTTGCACGAAACATACCGTACTTCGAAGAGGAAGAGACCCAAAATGAAGATAGTGAAGATTATCAAGAATTAAGATTCAAATGAACGAAGATTGTGAAGATGAATATTTCGATATCGCTATCGTTGTCGTCTCTGCTTCATTAGTTCGCTAGTTCGCTTAGGGCATGTTATGAAGGAAATAATGAATCTTTTTTGTTTTAAATTTATCAGGAAAACCCTTGACCACGGTTGCTAATTTCAACCGCAGTGATATATAGATCTTATTACAACAGTTGTATAGTAAAACCGTGGTTAAATATTTTTCAATTTTTTATTTATTTATGAACTTAAGTGACACGGTTGTTAGGGATAAGATTGAGACTATGTTTCAGCAATTTCATCAGTTTTCTTCTCATCCTCATGGTTTTTCTTCTTTCTTTGTGACCTTGATCCCTAAGGTTGATTATCCTTTTCATCTAGGAGATTTTTGGCCTATTTTTTTGGTAGAGTCGCTTTATAAGCTCATAGATAAAGTTTTGATTGGGAGGCTTTCTGGTGTTATGGATAAGCTTATCTCTTTTAACCAATCTGCCTTCCTTAAGGGAGAGTTTCTAGTTTATGGGGTTGTTGTTATGAATGAGTTGGTGGACCTAGTGAAAAAGAGTAAAAAAATTGTTTCATTTTTAAAGTGGACTTAAAGAAAACATATCACTCGGTTAGCTGGTCCTTTCTAGATTTTATGTTCTCTCGTTTTGGTTTTAATGATAAATGGAGAGGTTGGATATGTACCTATCTTATCTCTAGTAATCTTGCGGTATTTGTTAACGGTTACCCGACCCAAGAAATTAGCATAAAAAAAGGGTTGAAACAAGGGGATCCCATGTCACCTTTCTTATTTCTCTTAGTAGCTAAAAGTCTTAATGAATTGTTTTCTAGGGGTACGGACCAGTATCTTTACACTGGTCTCCGAGTGAGTTCCTTAGAGTTAGTGGTCTCTCATCTTTAGTATGTAGATGACAAAATTATTCTAACGTACACCTCATTTGTTAACCTCTTGTTCACCAAGGATATCCTCCATGTGTTTGAGATAGCCTTTGGTATTCTGGTGAATTTCGCTAAGAGCAGTCTCATTTGGGTAAACTATGATCCTTATTTCCTTAACCTAGCCCGTGACTTTCTTCATTGTCAACAAAGGTCTCTCCCATTTAAGTATCTTAGTCTCCCGGCGGGACAAGAACCCATTTGTCATCTACATGGGACCCCTTAGTTAGCCTCATTTTAAAGCGACTTCCTTCATGGAGACATAGGTATGTCTTTTTGGATGGGCGAGTGGTTCTTCTTAATTCTATTCTTCATGTAACTTCTATATTCTTTTTGACTTTTAATAAAATAACTATTAAGGTTTGGAAGAAGATATTGAATATTCAAAGGAGGTTTCAGTAAGATGGTGTCAGAAAGGGATTTAAGATCACTTAGGTTAGGGGGTCTGATGTTTGTAATTCCAAGAAGCTTTGAGGCTTTGGTGTTTGTGATCTTCGGTTGGTTAAATTGGCTATGTTAGATAAGTGAAGGTGGCAGTTACTCTCGGGAGACTCTAGGGTCTGGATAAAGATTTTGTCATCTAGATATGGAGTTATTCAGACGTCTTATGTGTCAAGAAGTAGAACTTTCTTCGTTCTGTGTCTCCTTAGTAGAGAGGGGTTTCTCTTCTTGGTGCCAAAGGGGAGGATCCCTCATATTGGTTTCAGGATATTTTGGTTAAGAAAGTTGGATTTGGTCTTCTCACAAAGTTTTGGAAAGACCGTTGGTATGGGGATATTCTGCATAGAGCTAGGTTCCCTAGGCTTTTTTCTATCTCCGATCAGAAGGATTGTCCAGTTAGAGAGGTTGATAAGTTGGATATGCAGACTTGGGTTTAATATCTTTAGTGGAGAAGATCTCGCTTTTTTTTTAGCACGAGCAGGTTTCGATATCTGATCTTATTATTTTAGTTAGGGATTTTATCTCTTCCTCCCATCCTGATAGGTGGTGGTGGAGCCATACTAAATATGGTTTTTATTATGTGGCTTTCACTGACTCTTTTCTTCTTTCTCGTGAGTCTCTTAGAGATCGTCAGGTCTCGGTGGTGTAGTCGACTCTCTCTAGTATCTGGAGTAGTTAGGACCCCCTCTAAAGTGTTAGTTTTCTCTTGGAAACTTCTATATGATAGGATTCCTACCAGAGATAATGTACTTAAGATGAGGATTGACATCAACTCAGACGATGTCTCTTGTTCTTTCTATTAAAGGTTCTTAGATTCGTCATCCCAATTGTTTATCACTTGTGAGGTAGTGGTTTCTTTGTGGTATAGGATATTCAGATGGTTAAGTTGGTATGTAGTACCCAGAGATTCTTTGACCCTTTTTTCAGATGTTTTTCTATAGTGATGATTGGTTTATGCCTAAAGGTGTGGCCTATGATTTGGCATGTTGTGGTTTGATCGATTTGGAAATCTCAAAATTGGTGACAATGAAGAACATGGAAGAATTGAGCATTCTTTTAACTTGGAAATATTATCTTGGTAGGTCTATGAGAAACTCCTATGTTTTCTCGGTCTGACTCGAGAACTCTATCTAGCATTTGAGCCAATAGCAGCGTGAGTCTCTTCGGCCTCCTCCGGGTGTGTTCTTGGTGCTTAGTGGAGATTGATGTTGTTTTTCTAGAGGTCTTTGGTTAAGGATTCTAGCTTGTGATTCTTTCTGGTGCTCCTAATTTTTTTTCCTTTCTTCGGCTTCCTTCTTTTGTATAGGTTTTCTTCGTTTTTTTTGTTGGTTTTTTTTATATTGTTTTGGGTTGGTTGTTGTTTTTGTTTTTCCTGTATTGATGCATGTTTCAATAGGTCATTAGTGTCTCGTTATATATATATATATATATATATATATATATATATATATAGGGAACATATCGTATGAGAATACAATTTTTATGTGAGAACATGAGAATGAATCTGAAACATTAGATTTTAAAATAAATGGTGGAGATTATGTGTCAGTTTTTTTTCTCTCTCAATTATTTATTTTAATAATGGAGGAGAGAGAAAAACAAAAACCACACATAATTTCCATCATTTAATTTAAAATCTAATGATTCAGATTCATTCTCATGTTCTTATATAAAAATGACATTCTCATAAGATATGAACCATATATATATATATATATATATATATATAATTGCTTGTGTAGATTTCTGTGACTCCCTTTTGGTGTTATCTATATAGAATAGTCTAGAGTGGTTATTGAATCTCATAATGGAAGGATAGAACATTCGTCCAAAAAAGTAGAGCGCCTGCCAGTAGCATGGTTTAGCTAATGATGATCGTATTCAATTCAATTCTATGGTCCATCGAAGTCCATTTATTGATTACTATGAAGGTGGTGGTAGTAATAGTAGTGGCTTCTACGCCATCAGTATATTTGAATACCCTTCTCGGAAAGTTTCAACTTCAAGCATAAGCAAAGCTACTGTAATACACAGCTTTATCAAGTTTTTATGACATCTTCCATTAACACGACAATATATATATATATATATATATATATATATATATATATATATATATATATATATATATATATATACATATATATTAATGGCCAATAAAACAATGAGTATAGATAATTTGGAAATTGGTCTACATATCATATATCTTCATGAGTGAAATTTTTTCGCAAAATATACGAACAGTACATTCAAATCTCTAAATATAAACATAATATATGGGTGAATATAGAAATCAATCAACTTTTTTTTTACTTTTTTTAAACAAGAATTTATTCTTTCCTTTAAATAAAACTTATATTTTTAAAATAAAATATTCTCTTATATTATTTATTTATTAAATAACGTTTTTTTTTAAATATTTTAATAACCTAGTGTGAATAATTGCAACAACATAAATATTTATAAAATAAAATGTTTTCGTATTTACATCTGTTTATTAAAAAACATAAACTCCGATAGTTCTTCTATTATGATTGTTCTTTCAAAGAAAATTATTTGGGTTGATTCCTTTACCACTTCGAATCTCTTGATGAAGATGAAGACTTTTCTAACGTTCTTGGGTTCATTCCTTTACCATTGAAAAGTTTGATTCATTTGTTGAGCTTCATAATGATCTTCTCATTTTTCTTAAATCTCAACAAAGATATTTTTATCTTTCGAATTAAGGATTTAATAACATTTTTTACGTCAATTCTTAAGTCTTAGATATAAATATTATAACAAAAAAACACATCATACTTCGGACGCGAAGTGAATTGTACCTAGGTTATACATGTGAGGTAACGAAGGAAAACATGAAAATTTGTCACTTTAATCATCGGTTTCTAAATGACCGAGAGAATAGTTGAAATGGTCTTGAGTTCGATCCCCAGAGAATCCTTTTTATAAATTTTAAATGGAGAAAACACATATCTCATCGGTTTTGAAATATAATCGAAGGGTAAACAAACTTAAGTTTATTATATCTAATGTGGATTGCTTGTATCATTTAACCCTAGCTGAACATATAACTTTTCTAATTGATTTACAAAATAATTATATGAACAATTATATTTGAAGAACAAATTACAATAATTAATGATTTTCGAACATTTTTCAACTCATCATTCATCTCATGTTCTTTAATGGTTAAATCTCTCTAATGCTTCTTGTTTTTGTAAAAATTTCTTTCATACGTTTTCAATAAAAAAGTATGGAAGAAAGATGAACGAAAACTAGAAGCATTTGAGAGATTTTAACCATCAAAGAACGTGAGATGAACGATGAATTGCAAAATGCTCAAAAAAACATTGATTAGTGTTAAATGTTTTTCAAATACAATATGACTTTTCATATTATTATTTCCAAAAACAATTTAATAGATTATATGTTCAAAAAGAGGAGTTAGTGAAACTAACAATCGACATTCGATCTAATAAACTCAACTGTATTTTCGGTAACTATAATGTCCTCTTAACATGTTCATAGGAACAAGATGATAGTAGCACAGAGAATCACCACTACAACAAATAACGCTTTTTTCGACGAAACTTTCACCCCGAACAATAGAAAACTGAGGTATAAAGGCAAGGCGTGCTATTTTTTATTATTTAAAAAAAATAAAAAGTCATACGTTCCCTCGATTTTTCATAACACCGAGATGAAAAACAACTCAGTACAAGCTTCGATTCTCAGTTATCGCAGTTTATGATTTTATTTGCTTATAAGTGTAAACAAAATATTCTAACTCTTTGGCTTTCTATTTAACCGAGGCATAAAGTAATAATATTTACTATAAAAGCACTCGTTAAACAAATTTTACCCTAATCCTTACTAATATGAAGCCGCCCCAAACTCGCAAGTATCGTTCTTTGGGATGGATTGCAAGACAGAAAAAATCTCCAATGTTCTTCTATCTTGAACAAAATATTTTTTTTACCATTGCAATCTATCTCACATAATCGTGTTGAACAAAGAATGGAGTTTAACCAACAAGGAAGGGAGCTTAACCTTTGAACAAATAAGGGAATCCAACTAAATCTGGATATCAGCGAAAATATTCAGTAATAAGTGCAAAGATTTGTCATAAACACTTTATTTTAATATTCTGTGTAAACAATGTAATTTAAAAAAAAATATTGACCTCGATTTTCGTCATCATCAAGGTGATAGTAAAAAGAAGAAGATAAAAAATCTCAGTTTTATAATAAACCGATGTGTTTAATAATCATATTTTACTATAAAAACACTCGTTAAATAAATTTTACCCTAAGAATAACTTATATGTAGCCGCCCAAAGAGAGGAAATATTTACCACCGTCCATTTGATCACGAGTTACTACTACAGATCTCTGAGATAGATTGTAAGTGAAGAAAATAAAAAATTTCATTGGGAAACAAATCTCTAGCATCTTGCATGGGACCTGGACATGGAAAATAAAAAAATTTATTGTGAAACAGAATTTTATAATGAATTTTTATTATTCTGTGTAAACAATGTAATTTCAAAAAAAAAAGCTTATTCACCTCAATTTTCTTCGTGACTGAGGGGATAGTTAAGCATTTTTTTTACTATATTTAACGCCCTTAAGCAAATATTTGTCATCCATTTAATGTTTATCAACGTTCAAGAATCTGCCATTAGTGATCCGCGTGAAACCTAAGGGACATCCATTATAAAAGCATGCTGAATATTTAAAATCTAACCTAAATTGAACATGAATTGCTTGAAACATAAAGACGTTTGGAAAAGTTCTCTAAGATGGATTGCAAGAGCAAAAAATTACTTGGGTTTAAGGTTTGTTTTCTTAAATATTTATTTGAGCATAAAATCATGTATTTGAATATTGATTTTATTTATCTAACCCTTATTTTGTTTTGCTTCAGAATCAAATGTATGAAAAGCCTTGGAGAATATATTTGCACCAACGTTTGATCTTCACCCACCTAGGGAATTTTTATTTTTATCTAGATCACCTAGGGGAACAATGTAATATTCTGAGTAAACCATATAATGACTTTTTTTTTTTAATCTTACCTCTTAGTTTTATTTGTAAACCGAGAGGTAAGATAAGGTAATTTGGAAAATAATAAAAGTGCAGCTGTTGGGGCTCGAACCCATGTCCATATAACTTTACGTCTCGGTTTTAATTCCACCAAGGTGATAAGTGGTGAGTTTTCATGTCATCATTCGTTACCTCGCTTCTTTAGCCGAGTTATTATGTATTTCATGTCCGAGGTAAAAAGTGTTTTTTGTAGTATTGCACAAAAAACTTAATCTTAGTTTCAAACTCAAACTCAAATTCAATAACAACAACTAAACCCTAAACTTATAGATTTCAAAACTTTGTACACCTCTACAACTCAGACGAATGGGTTCCCCAGCAAGTCTGACGTCAAAACTTTTTCCCATCAAATGGCATCTCCCCAGGAAAATTCGGCGAGAAGTTTGAGGAAAATCGCTAACAAACAGCGTCCCTTGTCAAGAAAGTTTATTGACAAAAGAAACTAAGACCAGTTCCTTGGTAGGAAACCAGAATCGAGGGGAAGTTTATTTCAGAAACTAAGACCAGTTCCTTGGAAGGAAACCGGGATCGAGGGGAAGTTTATTTCAGAAACTTAGACAAGTTCCTTGGTAGGAAACCAGGATCGAGGGGAAGTTTATTTCAGAAACTGAGACCAGTTCCTTGGCTGAAGACCAGGATCGAGGGGAAGTTTTGTATCTTTTCTAAGCATCATTTCTTAGCAAAAGAAGATGGATGAGCGAACTGCCATTCATAACCTCCATCAAAATTTTGGGTATTCCGATATTTAATCCTCTTGCACCTCGAATGCCCGAATACCTTCGTCATTCCTACCTTCGGGTCCAAGAAGATTAAATAGGGGCATCTGTCATACCCCAAATTTTGACCACCAAGATTTCCCATCATTGTGAAAGTCATTACCACAATAGGGATGTACCATCATATCTCATTAATCTCGTCAAGGATTGATGAGCATCCACTATGATCAATAATTAAGGTTTTGAACCCTCTCAGAGCATTTAGACTAAGGATCAATCAAGAATTGACATGATCTTCGACTTGTCTAACATCTCAAACACCTATAAAGGATCAAGAAGAATCCCATATCAAGAATTAAGCACAAGGTTACAACATTCCAAGTGGATCAAGCCTCAAGATCGCCAGTGTCACCAAATTAGGGTTTTGGGCGACTGAGGCCTCCAGATGAAAGTTTTCATCTGGGCATGAGCCAATACTTCAAGACATGACCCAAGATACTCCAAGAGACTTCATGGACCCAATCATCAAGTCAATTTAACCTAAGGGGATGCATTTACCAAAAATCAAGAATTAGGGTTTCTTGACCTAATTCACCCCTAAGTTGACTTTTGGGACAAAGCATGAGCCAAGACTTCAAGACATGATTTGAGGGCCTTAAATACACCACATTAATCCATTTGCAACAATGGATTGATCCAAGAAGCTTGATTCACAAGTTTCAATTTCATCTGGACCATAATTAGGGTTTTGAGGGAAAAAGTCAACTGCATCTTTGACTTTTGACCAAGACATGCTCCCAAACCTTGGGACATGATTCAATACACCCTATATCACCTATGGAGTCCATCCATTAGGTTTGATTCATGTCAAGGACTTGATTTCACAAAGGATCGTACAGTTTGGACTCCATCTGATAAAAAGTCAACTGTACAAAAAGTCAAAGTTTGACTTTTTATTTTTTTGGTCAACCAAGGTTCCTTAACCCTAAAACAATGTTAATATGTGATTGGAATCATCATTCATCAAGAAAAATTAAAGAAAGTAAGTTAACTTGTAAAAGGGGTAACCATAAAAAACTTAGAATTTTTTCTAAGTTATGGAACAAAGTGGCTAGGGTACCAACTTTCAAGGACCATAACTTGAGATTCAAGCAACCATTTTGGGTGATTCAAAGCTAGATTTTTAGGTCTTGCTACACTCTACAAAAGCTTCAACTACATAAAGTTCCAATTCCTCATGGATTTTTAGTTATGGAGTGATCAAAATGGCTAAAAACATGAAAATGACATTTTTCCAACACTAAGTGAAATTTTCACTAAGTCAGAATCTGCCTTACTTTTTCCAAAATGTAGGGACATTTTTCACCTTGATCCAGGTCAAACCAGGTCTAGAGTTGAACATCAAAGTTTAAGTATGCCATAAGGGTTTTCCAACAAGTACCAGATCATCTCCAAATTCCATTTGAGCAAGGAGATACAACCCTTGGAACATGGCATCATGAACTGGTTTTACAAGGCATAATTGTGCACATTTGATCGATTTTTCCAAATCTGATAACTCCAAGCCTTGTCATCAATTTGGATACATCAGAGGATCAAATCCAAGGGGGATGATCTGATCTCCAAGCCTCCCAAGTCCAAGATTCTACAAGTAGCCATGCCAAACCTAAAAAGGCAACAAAGATGTCAAGACTCCAATTTTGTTTCCAAGCATTCAATGGATACACCAAGGTGGCATGAACTGAGCCTATTCCAATTGAATTCAGTCAAGACTTATCTCTGAACCAAAGCTACAAAGCCTGTGCCCTAATCTCAAGTCAATGGCTAGAGGAGATTTGAGATTCCTTTTACATAACATTGGCCAAAGGCCTGCTGCAGTTGCCATTCACTATTTCTTGCAAAATAAACTTGCTCTACTATAAATAGAGCTCATTTGTGCTCAGTTTGAGTACACCAAAGCACTACAACACTTGCTTTCCTCAAAATCTCTTTCTCTATGCCAAAATGTCTTCTTTTGCAAGGTATCTCTGAGTTTTTGAGTTAGAGAGAAATTCCATCATAACTCATGATCCAAACACCTATAATATGTTGTATCTAAGCTGTCCAAACACTAACATGTGACCTGTAACACCAAAATCACAAAGTCCACTTCCAAAACCTCAAAATTGGACTTTTTGCATTTTTTAAGCCATGTCTTGATTCAGTCACTTTCAAAACCAGATAAGACCTCAAACACACTAAAAATATCATCCTTAAACTTTCCCAAATGGTTCCCTTCATCTGGAACACCATTTGAGAGAGTTGCCATATTCGTCGCTTTTGCCCCTTTTGCAAGAAAGTGCCACAACTTGTTCCTGAGGATTCCAGCTGGTTCCAACCATTCTAAAAGCTTCTAAGGGATCAATTGAGAGTGTCCAAAACATCAAATTACTTCTGGCACAAGGAACTTGGCAGATAGCACAAAAAGCTCCAAGAGGTAAGTGCATGACAACTTGAACTCTTTGAATTATGCATTGCTTTGAAGTCCACTGATCATAAACATCTCATACATGTTGTATATGTTGTGTTTGAACCAATTCATCATGTAATTCTTGCCTGTACCATGAGGTAGCATAGAAAATGCAAATTGTGGCCTATTTTCATATTATTTTCTTAAATGATTTGAAAAATTAATTTCTCTCTCAATTTTAATTATTTTTGATTGGTTCTTTTTGCAAAAAATCACAAAAATGTTAAAATATTTTATTCCACACAAAAATCAAATTTATATTATTTATTTAATATAGTTGATATTTTTGTAAATAAATTCATTTTTAATTGTTTTTAAACATTTTAAAAGTGAAATTTTATCTTGAAAATCAAAACCAAATGAGTTGTAAATCATCTTGTGATTAAAACCTCGTTTTTCAAACCTTAACCAAAAATCACAAGTGGTTTATTTAAACTTATTTGGTATTTTTATCATTTATTTAAAGAATTACTTAAAAAATGAAAATTTAGGGTTTCTTTGATTTTTGATCATTATCAAACATTTTCAAACACTCATGGGCCTCTAATAGAGTGTAAGACCCAACCCCTTTTGAAAACCAAACTAATTTGGGCCTCAGTCATTGTATAAGACCCGCCGTGTTTTCAAAAATCTCGGCACAATCGCCAATTCAAAATCAAATCACTTGGGTCTCTCCTTGAATTGTAAGCCCCATCTTTTGTACAAAAAATAAATCTTTGGGCCTCTAATAAAGTGTAAGACCCAATCCTTTGTAAATACAAACCATTTGTTGGGCCTCATATGTTGTATAAGTCCCACTGTATTTTCAAACCTCGGCGCGATCGCCCATTCAGAATCAGATTACTTGGGCCTACCCTTGTGTTGTAAGTCCCATTTATTTTCTTTTAAATCTTGCTTGGGCCTCTCCTTGAGTTGTAAGACTCATTCCTCTGTACAGAAAACCTCTTTGGGCCTCAGTCATTGTATAAGCCCCAATACAGTCTACAAATAACAGTGCGATCACTGTTAAAACTTTGGGCATCTTCTTGAGTATAAGCCCCAGTAATCTTTTCAAAAACAACTTTCCCTTTTGATTTAGGTTCAAATATACAGTTGTTATCAAAACTTTCTTTAATTTCTTTGAACAACTAACAATACAGCATGGAAGCTTGCTCACCTGTAAGTTTTTATCTGCTTTCTTTTACATGCTTTAATATATATATATAACTGTATTGTGGGAAGCTGCTCCTCTGTAAGTCCTTCTTTCATATCCTTTTAAATACGTGTCATATATCCATTGTATATATACTAGTATATCTATTTAGAGTTTCCCCGGCAACTAGGTCTAGAACTAGGTAAAGCCAGTTGGTCACTCTTTGATATAATCAAAACTAGATCCCCATAGGATTTCCAGATACAGTTTTGCCTTCTCTTGGGCTTATACAATATGGAACAAAGAGAAAGACAGTATTCTCGGTGAACCTTTTCTCAGACTGTCAGTATTAGAAATTGTCAAAGAAGTTCTATCCCCCAGAAATGATTCATTCTCGGTGAATGACATCTCTTGAATTTCTCCAAACCCTAGGACTGTTCACTAAAGGATTAATTCTCGGTGAAACCTTTCTTGAAATCTTCTTAAGTTTGGGACCCATAGGCTTCCTAAAAGCATCACCGCCTCCTCTTGGGCTTTGTACAAGGACCCTCCGGCTTCTTAGAAGTTCTCATGCCTTCTCTTGGGCTTAATACAAGGACCCTGAAGACCTCTTAAAGGTATAGGACATAACCTAGTCATCCTTCGTTAGTGTTGTCTTTCTAAAAAGAGTCAAAACCTCAGACCAATTTTAGGGTTGATATTCATCCCTTAAAAGAAGTCAGCCTCTTCTTGGGTGTTATACAAAGATAAACTCTTCCATAAGACTTGGACAGTCTGAGTCCCCTTGAGGCTCAAAGGTATTCTCAAGCACTTTATAGGAAAAACCCCGGACAGTCTGGATCAATCTCCAGCAGAGTTATAACTCAGTCTCTCTCCTAAAAATCCCCAACTAGGGTCAACTTATCATCAGATAACACTATCCCAAATCAGAACCTCAAGGTCTCTGATACCTCAACTCTTCTGTAACCCTTAGCATGAGTTGATTTCCCCATTTGGACCTACCTCGGGATCTCAATAATCCCCCAGCAGAAGTTAGCCTCCTCTTAGGCTTTGTATAATGATCCTTTCCTCAGCATAGTCAACCTTCTCTTGGGCTTTGTACAATGATTCTCCCCAGTGGAGCTAACCTTTTCAGACTCTCTTGTTGAGTCAATCACTTTTTCAGACTCTCTTGTTGAGTCAATCACTTTTTCAGACTCTCTTGTTAAGTCAATCACCTTTTCAGACTCTCTTGTTGAGTCAATTACTTTTCAGACTCTCTTGTTGAGTCAACCACTTTTCAGACTCTCTTGTTGAGTCAATCACCTTTCAGTACTCTCTTGTTGAGTCAACCCCTTTAGCCTCAATCTTGGGCTTTGTACAAGACAGATAAAACCACTCTCTTGTTGAGTCAATCTTTTTTCAGCCTCCCCTTAGGTTCGATATAAAGATTTCCCCTAGCAACAGTTAGCCTCCTCTTAGGATTTGTATAATTATTTCTCTAGCTTGTCCTGCCACAATCCTGGGCTTTTGTACAGGACAAATAAAAGCACTATCTTGTTGAGTCAAACCCTTTTAGCCTCAATCTTGGGCTTTGTACAAGACATAAATCGTCATAACCTTCTCTCAAGCTTGGGATAAATATCTTCCCCAATGGAGTCAATTCCTCCCAGCCTTCTTTTAGGCTTTGAGATATAATCTCCTAAGTAGAGTCAAACTTATTTCAGCCTCAATCTTGGGATTTGTACAAGACAGATAATACTCTTCTGTAGAGTCAAACTCAGTTCAGCCTCCATCTTGGGCTTTGTACGAGATACCTAAAATATCCTCAGCAGAGTCAAAAAAGTCTCATTTAGCCTCAATCTTGGGCTTTGTACAAGACAGATAAAGATTTCCTTTCCCACTAAGTCAATCTTCTTTCCAGCCTCAATCTTGGGCTTTGTACAAGGACACATACAACCCTCCCCCGGTGGAGTCAAAAATCCTTTTTTAGCCACAATCTTGGGCTTTGTACAAGACATATAAAATATCTTTCCCCGGAAAAAGTCAAACTTTCCGCCTCCTTTTAGCCTTTGTATAAGGATATCCCTAAAGAGTCAGTCTCTTTTAGCCTCAATCTTGGGCTTTGTACAAGACAGATAAAAACTCTCTTGTTGAGTCAGTCACTCCTAGCCTCTTCTTAGGCTTCGTATAAGGACTTCCCTAGGAGAGTCAATCAACCTCTTAGCTTCAACCTTGGGCTTTGATCAAGGCACACAAAAATCAACATCCCCTTAGAGGAAATCAAAATCCCTCTGTAGGAAAGTCATTTCTCTGTTTATCACTTATCAAAACAAAATCCCAGATAACTGCTGTAAGTGGCACACTTGTTGATTCAAATATCCAAGCCGTGGTCCATCTTTTATCCTGGTAAATCCTCTCTTTCATCTAATTGCTGTAAGTGGCAAGCCTCTGGATTATTTACATCCATGCCACTGTCCCTCTCTTAGCATGAGAAATTCCTAAGGAAAATGGCATTGCTCTACACTGAGTTAAAGTTTTCCCCTTCAGGATAAGTCCCCTATAAAGGAAGTTATGCATTGCTGGATTCTCACATCCCAGTTAAAGTAACCCTCCTTTATAATCAGTCACCCAACAGTTGTGATAAACAGATGAGATATCTCCCTTTAGAGATGATAAATTCTCTCTCAGTCAAACCCTTTAGCTTTAATCTTGAGCTTTGAACAAGACACAAATACTTAACCTTTTAAATTCAATCTTGGGCTTTGAACAAGACACCAAAACATCTTTTTCCTCCCATAGAATAGGAGGAACTACGATTGCTCTGATTTCCTTGCTTCGTTTAAACGGGAAACACGTAGGCATAAGATTGCGAAATCTTAGCAAGCATACTAAACAAAAACTCTAGGTCCAGTACCTTCATACCAATCAAAACTTAGGTTCAGTACCTTACCAAAAACATCAACAAAAACTCACTCTATCTCATATTTCCCAAGAAACTTTCCCAACCCATTAACGAATAAACACCATCAAGTACAAAGCAGAACCTAAAGCTAACAACCTGTGGACAACCACATATAGGATGGGTAATTGACAACTCCCCATTGTATAACCTGACCCTGAGCCCGAATCTCTTTAAGCGTTTATTCAGTTAAACATTCGCATGCAAGGTTAGTTTTAGATAGCTTCCCTTTCCCTTCCAGCTTCACGGAATAAATAAGAAATCAAAAAGTAGCACCCCCTTCCCTACCATTGCGGTGAAGGAGGAACCCATGGCGATAAGGTGGTCACGTCACCGACAAAACAGGGAAAGTTTCATTCATTTGTAGAAGTATAGCGGTTTGCATCACTACAAGAATCAGACCAATATCCAATCTTTTTGAAAATAGGTTCTTAAAGAAAAAGGTGCACAAAGGCACAAAAAGAGTTTGATGAGGTTAGTGTTTTTTAGAATTTTGAAATAAGTTTGAATATGCTTAAGAGTTTTAGCATTTATTGAGAAAAATATTTTCTGGATCACTTGACAAAGTCAAGGTTTATTAAGAAAGAGGTGAAGTTTGAAAACAATAAGGTTTTGAAATAGGGAGAAGTTTTTAAAATTTAAGAATGAGAGGAGATGAAGAGATTATCCTAAAGTATAAAATAAATGGTCTCATTGTCAGGTAACCCAAGAGAAAGCCTTTGTGTGTGCAAGTGAACTAACCAGGATAATCAAGGGATAAATAAGTGTTTGTTCAGTTAAACATTCGCGTGCAAGGTTAGTTTCAGATAGCTTCTCTTTCCCTTCCAACTTCACGGGATAAATAAGAAATCAGAAAGTAGCACCCCCTTCCCTACCGTTGCGGTGAGGGAGGAACCTATGGCGATAAGGTGGTCGCGTCACCGACAAAAATCGCACGCTACAGAAAAATGGCGACTCTGCTGGGGAGTGCCATTAGGATTTGTTTTACCTTAGTCATCATCGTCACCATTTTCCTACAGAAAAATGGCGACTCTGCTGGGGAATCATTTTGTCTGTTTAAGTTTATAGACTAGCTCTTAAGAGGTCTAGGATGTTAGTTTTAAGAATATATATATATATATATATATATATATATATATATATATATATATATATATCATTTTTCCTACTTGATATCCGTGTTTATTTTTCTGCTAATGAGACTGCGTGTGATTCCGCATCTGGTAAGTTTGAGTGATACCTATGATAAGTGATGGCAGAGACGGGGTGTAGCACGATTTTTGTGGTCTTGAAGCACTATCGCTTGGGTACTACAGTTCGATTCATTTTTTATCCTGTTGAGCTGATTAAGGAAGGGAAATAGATGTCTCCAATTAACCCTGCTTGCATACTGAGGTTAAACAGTCAAAACTGTTGATTTACAGATGCGATATGGACGTGGGCCCCAACTTTGGTTATTTTTCCTGAGAACACGGTGTCTGGACTATTGGTGAGGTTTTTGATGCTGTGTTTAGATTTGATGCTTTTGGGTTGATTGATGGAGTTACTGGATTTTAGGTTTTTGATTAGTGTGCTCGCTAAGATTTTTCAATCTTATGCCTACGTATTCCCGTTTAATGAAACAGGGAAATCAGAGTGATCGTAGTTCCTCCTATTCTATGGGAGGAAAAAGGTTGTTTTGGTGTCTTGTTCAAAGCCCAAGACATGAAGCTAAAGGTGATTTGTATCTTGTTCAAAGCCCAAGATATGAAGCTAAAAGGGTTCTGGATGAGAGAGAATTTGTCATCTCTAAGGAGGAGTTATTGATGTTTGTATGCTGTGAGCAAGGCACAAATTGATGCTAAAAGGTTGATTGACTCAACCGAGATTTCCTTATACAAAGCCTAAGAGGAGGTTATTGACCCAACAAGAGGGTGTTTTTTATCTGTCTCGTACGAAGCCCGAGATAGAGGCTAAAAGGGTTGACTCAACAAGAGAGTGCTAACAAGTGAATGATTCAACAAGAGAGTGCTTTTATATGTGTCTTGTACGAAGCCTAAGACGGAGGCTACAAGGATATTGACTCAATAAGAAAGTCTGTTATACTCAACAAGAGAGTGATTTAGTATCTCGTACGAAGCCCGAGATGGAGGCTAAAAGGAGATTGACTCAACAAGAGAGTCTTTTATACTCAACAAGAGAGTGTTTTTATGCGTCTTATACGAAGTCTAAGACGGAGGCTAAAAAGGTTTGACTCGACAAGAGAGTCTTTTATACTCAACAAGAGAGTGTTTTGGTATCTCGTACGAAGCCCGAGATGGAAGCTAAAAAAAAGGGTTTGACTCAACAAGAGAGTCTGAAAAGGTTAGTACCTTTTGGGGAGAATCATTTGTACAAAGCCCAAGAGGAGGCTGTCTTACCGCTGTGGATTTTAAAGATCCCGAAGCGGGTCCAAGTATGGGGAATTCTCATGAGAGAGACCGGGTTTCTGCTTATGTTTGAAGGGAACTTGAGAATGTCTTTGAGACTCAAGGGTCTTAGACTGTCCAAGTCTAGAGTTTTATCTTTTGTACAACGCCCAAGAGGAGGCACGGGCATCAAGGGAGGGGTACCAACCCTACAACGGCCGGAGTTTTGACGCTGGAAAGACTGCTCTAGCAAAGGATGACTAAGTTCTATCTTATACCTTTAAGAGGTCGTTAGGGTCATTGTATTAATCCTAAGAGAAGACATGAGAACTTTTAAGAAGCCGAAGGGTCCTTGTACAATGCCCAAGAGGAGGCGGGGATGCTTTTAGGAAGCTTGTGGGTCCCCAAACCAAGAGAAGTTCAAGACATGTTATTCACAGCAAATAGATCAAGCTAGGAAAGTTCTTGAATTTGGAAGAAACTCAAGAGATGCTATTCACAGAGAATAGATTAACTCTGGGGAGTAGAGTCTCTTTGATAATTTCTAAGAGTGACAGTCTGAGAAAGGATTCACCGAGAATGCTACCTTTCACGTTTCCATTTTGTTTAACCCAAGAGGAGGGAAGATTGTATCTGGTAATCCTATGGGGATCTAGTTTTGACTATATTTAAGAGTGATCAACAGGGCTTTACCTAGTTCTAGACGTAGTTGCCCGGGGAAAACTCTAAAATAACTATACTAGTATTACACAGTTGATATTTGACGAGTATATAAGAGGTCGTGAAAGAAGACTTACAGTGAAACAGCCCCACAATATAGTTATATACATATGAAAGCGATAAATGAAAGCGGGTAAACACTTACTCGGTTGTAGAGCTTCCATGTTGTTTTGTTAGTTGTTCAACAAAGAAAGCTTTGATAACAATATTATATTCAAAATCAAAGGAGAAAGTGCTTTGAAAAGATTGTTGGGGCTTACAGCTCAAGGAGAGGCCTAAGTTTTAACGATGATTGCACCGTTGTTTTGAAAACTGTACAGAGGGACTTATACAATACGTGAGGCCCAAAATTGTTTATGTACAACGGTGATTGGGTCTTACACTCTATTAGAGGCCCAAGTGATTTTGTACCAGAAATGGGGCTTACAGCTCAAGGAGAGGCCCAGGGTTTTATTTTAAACTGGCGATCGCACCGAGATTTTCTTTTAACGCAGAGGGACTTATACAATATCTGAGGCCCAAAATTGTTTTGGTTAAAAGGGGATTGGGTCTTACACTTTACTAGAGGCCCAAAGAGTTTTTGTATCAGTGATGGGGCTTACAGCTCAAGGAGAGGCCCAAATGAAATGTTTTGAAAACGACGATCGCGCCGCGGTTTTAGAAAACACTATGGGACTTATACAATGCATTGAGGCCCAAAAAGTTTTTTGTACAACAAGGGTTGGGTCTTACACTCTATTAGAGGCCCGAAAAAATGTTTTAAAGAAAAAGAATGGGTCTTATAGCTCAAGGAGAGGCCCAAGGTTTTGTTTTAAAAGGCGACGATCGCGCAGTGATTTTGAAAATACAACGGGACTTATACAACACCTGAGGCCCAAAAAAGGTTTGTATTTACAAAGGATTGGGTCTTACACTCTACTAAGAGGCCCTAGTGTTTTGAAAATGATCGATGAGGGTGAAAATCAAAGAAACCCTAATTTTGTTTTCCTTTAAAAGTAAAACATTTAAAGAAAATCAATAAAAATGATAAAAATACCCAAATAAGTTTGAATAAACCATTTGTGATTTTTGTTTAAGGTTTGAAAAATGAGGGTTAAATCACAAGGTGAATTAAAACTCATTTGGTTTTGATTTTCAAGATAAATATTCACTTTTAAAATGTTAAAAAACAATTAAAAATGAATTTATTCTCAAAAATACTAATTATATTAAATAAATAATATAAATTTTATTTTTTTGTGAATAAAATATTTCAACATTTTTGTAATTTTTTGCAAAAAGAACCAACCAAAAATAATTAAAATTGAGGGAGTTATTAATTTTTCAAATCATTAAAAATAATATGAAAAATAACAAAATATGAAAAAATATGAAAAAAGTGGTAAAAAAGAGGATCTGGGGCGAGGGGGATTCGAACCCCAGACCTCTTGTGTACAGAGCGCGCGCCTTACCACTGGGGTGGTGATACATCCGTTGATTGAAACAAAACCACAAATATACAAGGCTTGCCTTGTTTTTCTAGGCCTGGCCAAGGCAAGGCAAGGCAAGGTTTTTGGTCAGAAACGTGAAGGTCATAACTTCCTCATTTCTCCATGGATGGAGGCAAAATTTATATGTATCTGGCCTAGAATTTCACAAGGAATCCAATGGTGGGTGGTGGTTTTTCCAGAAAATAAATCCTTCTCAAAACCCGATAGTGGTTTTGAAATATACCACTTTGTTCATTTTCTGAGCTACCTCTTGGTACAGGCATGCATTGCAAGATAAATGGTTTAAACACAACACATATAACATGTATAAGAGATGCAGGATCAGTGAACCTCAAAGCAAGGCATACTTCAGAGAGTTCAAGTTTGGATGCTTACCTCTTTTTGAGCTTTTTGGGCAATCTGTCAAGTGCATTATTCCAGAAATGTTTTGATGCTTTGAACAACCTCAAATGATCCCTTAGAAGCTTTTAGGATGATTAGAATCAGCTGGAAACCTCAGGAATGGGAAATCGGCCCTTTCTTGCAAAAGGGGCAAAAGTGGCCAAAATAGCAACTCTCTCAAATGGTGTTCCAAATGTGTGAAACCATTTGGGACAGTTCAAGGATGATATTTGGAGTGTGTTTGAGGTTTTATCTGGTTTGGAAAGTGACTGAATCAAGACATGGCTTAGATATGACATATTGGATGTGTTTGGGATCATGAGCTGTGATGGAATTGCTCCCTAAATCAAAAACTCAGAATTACCTTGCTAAATAAGGTATTTTTTCCTAGAGAAAGAGATTTTGAGGAAAGCATCAGTTGTAGCGCTTTGGTGTACTCAAACTGAGCACAAATGAGCTTTATTTATAGTAGAGCAAGTTTGTTTTGCAAGCAATAGTGAATGGCAACTGCTGCAAAGGTTTGGCCAATGGTTACATTTTGGAATCTCAAGTCTCCTCTAGCCATTGACTAGAGGTTAGGGCACAGGCTACTGGTTCCCTTGGTCTTGGATATGTCTTGACTGAATTCAGTTGGAAATGGCTCATTCCATGCCACCTTGGTGCATCCATTGATGCTCCAAAACAAAATTGGAGTTTTGTCCCCTCTTTAGGGATTTCTAGGTTTGGCATGCTATTTTTAGTTCCAAGGACTTGGGAGGCTTGGATCAGTGTTTGTCCCTCCTTTGTCTCCCCCTGAGGTGTTCAGATGGATAGATTTGTTTGTCATTTGCACAAAATGGCCAAATCGAGCAAAATGCACAAATCCGCCTTGCCTTGACAGTTTGCAGCAAGGCATATTGCCATTGTCATATCTCATGGCCTAAGTGGAATTTCATAGAGTTCTTGGCCATTTTGGAAAGCCCTTATATGATACAACATATGTGCGATCATAGTTTGTTTTGATACCCTTTTGGATCCAAGTGAAAAATTCCCCTACATTTGAAAAAAGTGAAGGCAGATTCTGACTTAGTGAAAATTTCACTAAGTGTTGGAAAAAAGTGACATTTTCACTTTTTATGATTTTGGCCATTCCATAACTTGAAATCCATGGAGAATTGGAATGAGGTGTAGTTGACACTTTTAAAGTATGCCATGAGAGCTACAAATCCATCTTTGGATCAGCCAAAATGGTTGCTTGGATCTCAAGTTATGATCTTTGGAAGTTGACACTTTTAAAGTATGCCATGAGAGCTACAAATCCAATCACACATTAACATAATTTTAGGGTTAAAGAACCATATTTGTGAAAAATCTCAAAAAGTCAAACTTTGACTTTTGTGCATAGTTGACTTTTTATCAGATGAATTCCAAACTGTGCGATCCTTTATGAAATCAAGTCCTTGGCCTAAATCAAACTTGATGGATTAATTTCATAGGTGTTATAGGGTGTATTGAATCATGTCCTAGGGTTTGGGAGCATGTCCTGGTCAAAAGTCAACGATACAATTGACTTTTTCCGTGAAACCCTAACTGTGGTTCTGATGAATTTGAAACTTGTTGATTAAGCTTCTTGGATCAATCCATTGTTGTAAATGGATCAATGTAGTGTATTGTAGGCCCTCAAATCATGTCTTGAGGTCTTGGCTCGTGTTTTTGTCCCAAAAGTCAACTTAGGGGTGAATTAGGTCAAGAAACCCTAATTCCTGATTTTGATGAATGCATCCCCTGAGGTCAAATTGACTTGATGATTGGGTTCATGAGGTTCCATGGAGTATTTTAGGTTATGCTTTGAAGCATTAGCTCATGCCCAGAGGAAAATTTCCATCTAGAGGCCCTGGTCGACCAAAACCCTAATTTCGTGACACTGGTGATCTTGAGGCTTGATCCACTTAGAAGGGAGCAGCCTTGTGCTTAATCCTTGATGTGGGAGTCCTCTTGATCCTTTGTGGATGTTTGAGAGGTTAGACAAGTTGAAGATTGTGTCATTTCTTGATTGATCCTTTGTCTAAAGCTCAGAGAGGGCTTGAAACCCTAATTATTGTTTGTGGTGAATGCTCACCCATCTTTGGGGGAGACTGATGAGGCATGATGGTTCATCCATATTGTGGTGATGATTTACACAATGATGGGAAATCTTAATGGTCAAAATTTGGGGTATGACAGATGCCCCTATTTAATCTTCTTGGACCCGAAGGTGTGAATGACGAAGGTATTCGGGCATTCGGGGTGCAAGAGGATTAAATATCGGAATACCCGAAAGGTATTCGGGAATTCACACATCCTTCTTCTTTTGCTAAGCAATGATGCTTAGAAAAGGTAAACTTCCCCTCGATCCTGGTTTTTGTACCAAGGAACTGGTCTCAATTTATGAAATAAACTTCCCCTCGATCCTGGTTTCCTACCAAGGAACTGGTCCTAAGTTTCTGATATAAACTTCCCCTCGATCCTGGTTTCCTACCAAGGAATGGGTCTAAGTTTCTGATATAAACTTCCCCTCGATCCTGGTTTCCTACCAAGGAACTGGTCTAAGTTTCTGATATAAACTTCCCCTCGATCCTAGTTTCCTACCAAGGAACTGGTCTCGGTTTCTTTTGTCAATAAACTTTCTTGACAAGGGACGTTATTCGTAGCGGTTTTCCCCCAAACTTCTCGCCGAATTTTCCTGGGAGATGCCATTTGATGGGAAAAACTTTTGATGTCAGACTTGCTGGGGAACCCATTCGTCTGAGTCGTAGAGGTGCACAAACTTCTCTGTTGGAGACGCCATTTGTTGACTCTATCGGGGAAAACGAGTATCTTGAGAAACTGTCTCCGCTTGGGGTGTTACATCATACTTTTCTCGGGACCTTCTCGGAGAAATGCCAGATGATGTGATCCAATTTTGAGGCGCTTATGACTTTTCGTCAGCGGATTTTTTTTGGAGAAAAACTGTTGTATTGTCGAATCTCTGATTAAGAGGCTTTCTCTGGGGATTTCCTTAATTCGGGAAAGCGAAACTATCATCTTCAACGGCGAAGAGTGAAGTTTGTCGAAATTTTCTCTGGTCTTTCAGAGGTTCAAGTTATCAAAGTGGTCAAGGAACCAACTCCAATCCAGAAATAAACTAGAGGAGAGAGATTGTTCAGACGCAACATTTCCTGACGAGGAAAGAACTGACAACTCGATTGAAAAGAATTCTATCAGTAGGGATAAGACCGACTAGAGTGATGGTGATGCAATATGAATGTGAATGTAAATCAATAATGCATGATGTATGTATGTATATGCTGACAAAACTGACGCGACATACAAACTAATAGATGAACACGACTGGATACTTGGCCACTGCTGGGACGAAGAAGTACCGCTGGTTCACGATAACAATTCTGCCTTGCTTAGGAGAAATAGTCCCTACGGGAACAACCGTTGGTCGGGCTTAGGAGGTAAGAACTCTGTCGGGGATGTCAGATGGAGTATTTGCATCTGACACAGCTTATCCTTTATTTAGGCGCACTGGTTTAGAAGGAGTACTTTGATTCTGCACTTTGAGGCTCGAACACCTTTGGAGACGCAATTGATGTTCTTTCAATGTTCAACAGTCAAAAGAAATTGCCATCTCTATTTTAAAAGCAGAAATGTTTGACATGTAAATTCGTTTTGTTTCGTTTCAAGAATCGGTAATCATATTAAAATGTCGTTCTGTAAAGCTAAAACAAACAAGAATTGCAAACAAAAGCACAAGGGCTCAAATTTTATTGAAAGGATGGAAATCAGCTAAACGCGTGATTCCATAGAGTATTTACAAAGTTAGAAAATGGTAATTTAAGGGAAAAGGGCTACATTAAAACATAACGACCACTATCCTTCTACCAACTTTGAATTCGGGACATCCTGAGCTTTTGTCGAAGATGACCTTGACTGAAGTTTTCCTGATGGATGGCATTATTGCTGAGGAGTTGAACTAATCAGACGTAGTTACTTGCCATTATCCCTAACTTTTGCCTGGATTGTACTTTGATATTTCCAATCCACCGGGATGATTTTTGATTATGTCTCTAATTTTTGCCTGGACCGCCCTTTCGGGTTTTCAATCCACCGAGACGTTTTTTTTGGCGAAGTATTTCTTGACTATATCAACGTTTGTGGGGAAGGCAAATTCTTCTCCATCCATGGTTGCGAGTCTCAAGGCGCTGCCTGAGAAAGCTTTCTTGACCACGTAGGGGCCGTCATAATTCGGAGTCCATTTACCTCGGGAATCAGTGAGGAATGATTGTATCTTCTTGAGCAGTTTGAAGAGTGGCGTGCATGTCGTGGTCATGAGAGATATGAATCTGGAAATTTAATTCAAACGTCCTAGGAATTCCCTGACTTATGTCTCAGTGTTTGGAGAAGGCATTTCTTGAATGGCCTTGACCTTGTCAGGATTAACCTCAATTCCTTTCTGGCTAACGATGAACCCTAGTAGTTTTCTTGAGCGGACACCGAACGTGCACTTGTTAGGATTCAAGCGGAGTTTGCACTTTCTTAGACGCTCGAATAATTTTGACAAGTGGGTCACATGCTCCTTTTCTATTTTAGATTTGGCAATCATATCATCGACATACACTTCGATTTCTTGGTGTATCATGTCATGAAACAGAGTAGTCATAGCCCTTTGATAGGTTGCCCTGGCGTTTTTCAAACTGAACGACATTACCTTGTAGCAAAAAGTACCCCATGGGGTAATGAACAAAGTTTTCTCCATGTCTTTCGGCGCCATTTTGATTTGATTATAGCCCGAGAATCCATCCATGAAGGAGAAAACTTTGAACTTTGTTGTACTGTCAACCAGCATGTCAATGTGTGATAAAGGAAAGTCGTCCTTTGGACTAGCCTTGTTTAGATCTCTGTAATTGACACACATTCTGACTTTTCCGTCCTTTTTTGGAACGGGTACGATGTTGGCTAACCATTGAGGATATTCGGATGTGGCGAGGAAACTCGCGTCAATCTGTTTCTGTACTTCCTCTTTGATTTTGATGGCCATGTCTGGGTGAGTTCTTCTCAACCTTTGTTTTACTGGCGGATATTCTGATTTTAACGGTAAATGATGTTTCACGATGCTGGTACCCAACCCTGGCATGTCCTGATAGGACCAAGCGAATACATTGGGGAATTCTTTGAGAAGCTTTGTCAAACTCTCCTTGGCAATTGGACTGAGCAGTGCCCCAATCCTGATCTCTATTCTTTCTTCCTCTGGGCCCAAGTTGATCATTTCCAACGGCTCTTTGTAAGGTTCAATGGACCTTTCCTCTTTTCTGAGTAATCGGGAGATCTCTTCTGGAATTTCGTCGTCATCTTCTTCTTTATCCCCAAATACCGGGAATTCAAAGTTGGGAGAAGACATTGGATCGTATGTTTCAACGGGGTTTAAAACAAGCAATCTGCATAAAGTGATGATTGTTTTTAGAATAGATAGAGAGAATGCAAGAGTGTGTGCAAGTGTATTTTCTGAAAAATGCTTGTTTTTATCATTTGAGTTGTTTTTTAGGATTACCATTTTCTGAAAAAGAGAAAAGAGAAAACAACAATAAATGCGGAAAGTACAGAACGACGTTATTTTATTTATGAACAAGTCGATTCTTGAAACTACAGCCCTATAAAACAAAACTCTGTCTCTTTGGGGGAAGCGAAGAGGGACATTTACAGAAAGCGAGCCCTATCAAAACATCCGTTTCACCTAGGCAAGGTGAAAGGTTAAGATAAAGATGGAAATTACTTATACTGATGAACAATCTTCGGAACATCGACAGCAACCCATTGGCGGTGAACTCCTCAGTGAATCACAAAGTCTGGTACCTTCCTTGATTTGTCTTTAGAAATAACGCTGATTTCTGGCGGAGTATGATCATTGGAATCTGTCTCCTAGGCAGAGTTTTCGTAGGAGGATTCCTCTGTTGTATTTTGCATAGGATTTGTGCTCTCAGGTAAATCTCCCCATCCAGTAGGCTGGATATCTTTGAACCTGATACGAGAGCTTTCAGGAGCAGTGTACTTGACCATATAGTCGTATTTTCCACTTGGTTGTCCTAGGGTGTCCCACACTTCTGTGGAACCGGAGGAGTCATCTCTCTCGATGACGTTGACCTCGGGAAAAGTGTAGTTAATGAACTCTTGTCCGCCAAGTTTTGCGAATTCATCGTCATGCTGGATATTTTCTGAATGGCCTGAGTGTTGATCCTATGACATGGTGGGGACGCAGGTATTCTGTTCAATGATGCTCAGTTGATTTTCATTGTTCTGCTGATTTTCTTGCCCCAAGTCTCCTGGATGCGGCTGCCAGATGGGCAAGCCATCCATCAGGCTATAATATTCGTGGTCAAAGTTGTCTTTCATCAGAGTGTCTTCCTCTAATGAGTTTGGTGGAGTACGGCATCCTTCCGGATCACAATCTCCGTATATCATTCTGACATCTGACTGGGGTATAAATCTCGGACTCTGTGCGGGATAGCAAAATGGCATAGGCACCTCTTCCTGAGACATATAACCGTCCTCGTTAAGATAGGACTTCTATTCTTCCTCCGCATCGGAGGAATCTCCCTTGTTGATGGTGTGGACTGCTTGAGATACTGGGTGAAGGAAACCTCCACTGTGGAAGAAGTCCTGAATGGGATGAAGACTTTCATCGTTAGCAGCTGTCTGGGTGCAGGTTGCAGAAAAACCAAGACCCTTCTTTGTTTTGTTATCAGTAGGAATGACAAGTTATCCCCATCCTTTTGCATTGTTACTTTTGATCACTTTAAGAGCATCTTTGTACGAGGATATCGAGGTTTCTTTTTCTGATTGATTCTCATTGCTCACCGAAAGTGCTTGGAACCGGGTTCCAACAACCTCCTCGGGTTCTACACATGTAGATAATGACAAGTTACTCACGAGCAAGGCATGTTCTCCACAGACCATGACAAGTTGGTTATTCTTGACGAACTTCAGTTTCTGGTGCAGCGTCGAAGTGACTGCCCCAGCCTGGTGTATCCAAGGTCTTCCTAATAAACAGCTGTACGCTGCCCGGACGTCCATGACCTAGAAAGTGATTAGGAAAGTGTGAGGACCAATAGTTATGGGAAGGTCGACTTCGCCGATAACTGCTTTCCGAGATCCGTCAAAGGCTTTGACGATGACCTCACTGCCCCTCATCGGGGATCCTTTGAATGATAGTCGCATTAAGGTGGACTTTGGCATAACATTGATGGCCGATCCTGTATTTACTAGTACGCTGGCTAAGGCATCGTCCTGGCAGTTGACTGTAATATTGAGAGCCAAGTTGTGGCTTTTTCCTTCCTCTAGCAGTTCTCCATCACTAAATCCCAAGTTGTTGTAGGAAGTGATGTTAGAAACGATGCTATCGAACTGTCTTATTGTTACATCCTGTTCCACAAAGGCTTGCTCTAAGACTTTCTGCAGAGCTTCCCTGTGAGCCTCGGAACTGAGTAATAGAGATAACACTGAGATTTTTGAAGGAGTTTGCAACAGTTGATCAACAATGTTGTATTCACTCTTTTGAATGAGCTTCAGCATCTCATCGTTGTTCTTTGAAAGGTCGGGATCACTGGACTGGCCGACCGGTGGATTAGGAGCTTCCGTCTGAAGTTCCTTCTCTTTGTTAGGTTCTCCAACTCCTCGGTTGAAGATTCGACTGCTCTGTGTTACTCGACTGATGTCTGCAATATTCACAATGGAGGGTAATGGAATTTCCTTCCCATTCTCAATTATTGTCGCACCGTATTTGTAAGGGATTTCCTTAGCTGATTCATACGGTAATGGTCCCGGTAGATAGATAAATACAGGAGCCTTCTGATTTTTCTAACTGTCGTAAGTAACTTCAATCAGTTCTCTTGGCTAGGAACCTTTGATTCGTCTAGTAGAGGGATGATGGCACTAACATCCTTGGTCCTCTCGCGATCAAAGATTACAACAACATCCTTGATTTGATCAGCGAAGTAATCGGGCATCAAGTTGATGGACCCCGAAACTGGACATGGTTGAATCTCTCTACGGTCCAACTGACCTTGAAGGGCTGCTCGTACGAGGTAACATCCTTGATTATTTTTCGAGCAAACTCTACAGCGTTCGTAGTTATGTGGTGGCACCTGCCCACGTCCGCTTTGAATACAGTGTAACCTTACTAGATTTGTTTCCATTGATCGAGCATCCTGACTTTGATGCCTAGTAGGGTTCCCATTAACCACACTGATTTGTTGTGTGTCTTCGTCCATATAGATCGGAAGCCACCAGTGGTTTAACAAGTGTTGTAAAGTTCTTTAAACGAGAGCACATCCCTGGTCACTCTCACAACATCCTTTACAGTTCTGATAATTATGCGAAGTTAGAAAACCTAGCTGGACTTACTTAGCGTGTAATTCTACCAAGCTGGTATTCATCAAGCGAATATCTAAGATCTGAATCATGTTGATCTGATAAAGATTTTTATCACGGTAATCCTGGATCCACCCAAGATCCATCTGACGGTGGTACAAAAGAGCATCCCTGATTGTTTACCGAGAAAATCAGATAGAAATTGTAATCGTGTCGTGGCAGATCATGATGTTGGCTTTGCCTTGAGTGCATTGCCACCAGGTTGACATTCATCGCACGGATGTCATGGTTTTGAATGATGTTGGAATTCGTACAAGTCATGTTGACCCCACGAATTCGGTGTTCTTGGATCCACCCGAGATCCAATTGTTCCTGTAGAGCTGATTGCACCACAGAACATCCTTGATTGTTTTTTGAGCAAATATCACACTGGTGATAATTGTGAGGTGGTATATGGCCATACCCGCTCTGTCTGCGATGCATCTTGACCAGATTGGTCCTCAATAAGAGTACATCATGAATTTGATAGCTATCGTTAGACTCTCCTTCTATCAAATTGACTGTAGCTTTCTCGTGTTGAGGCAACGGGTTCGTGAGAACATTCTAATTTGTATCTTTGAAGGATAAGACCCAGTTCCTAACAAGATTTTATACGTCGGATTTGAAACTGAGACAATTTTCTATGTTATGCCTTGGTCCTCCTTGATGGTAAGGACAGGTCTGATCTGTTTTGAACCAAAAAGGTGGATTTTCTGGTACTGTAGGAGGAGACTTGGTTTGGACGTGCCCCTTGACCAGTAAAAGTGGAAATAGCTCTGCGTACAACATTGGTATAGGGTCGAACCCTGGTGGTCGCGTTGTGCGGTTATTGTTGTTCTGAGGACGAGCCTGCTGAAGAGGTTGTTGTGTCCTTTGCTGATATTGCTGTTGATTTGGTTGACTCTGCGTAACCTGAGGTTGATACGTAGGAACAGGCGCAGAGTTGATAGCAGGAGTTACCGCTGCCACAGGTTGGTAACGTCGCCTTTGCTTTCTGAGAGAGATATTCCCAATATCCTGCTCTTTTTTCTTAGGGAGAGCACTACCATATCGTTTTGTACTACTTGATGATCCAGCGTCTTTAACTGAACGTCCTTCTCAGATGGCTTCCTCAAGACGAACTCCCATGCCCACCATCTTGGTGAAGTCACTGGGCGCACTGGCGACCATTCGGTCGTAGTAAAATGAGCTTAAGGTTTTCAAGAAGATCTTTGTCAACTTTTTTTCCTCAAGAGGTGGACAAATCTGGGCGGCAATTTCACGCCATCTCTGAGCTTACTCCTTAAAGGTTTCCTTATCCATATGTGACATCGATCTGAGTTGATCTCTGTCTAGTGCCATGTCCAGGTTATACTTATACTGCTGAACGAAAGCAGCGCCAAGATCCCTAAAAGTAGCGATCTTAGTGCGGTTTAAACCCATGTACCATTTGAGTGCGGCACCGGTTAAACTATCCTGAAAGTAGTGAATCAGTAGCTCCTGGTTCTTTGTTTGAGCTGACATTCGCCGAGCGTACATCACTAAATGACTTTGAGGGCAAGAATTACCCTTGTACTTTTCAAACGGGCACCTGGAACTTGTGCGGAACTTTCACATTGGGGACCAAATAAAGGTATGTGGCGTCCTTACCGAATAGGTCCTGACTGCGAATGGCTTGCAGTTCTTTATGCATCTCCAGGAATTATTCCTGGAACTCATTCATTATGTCGAACATACTTTCATTTCCACCAGACAGTATCTGTGGAATCTGTCCTTCCGTGACAGTGTGTACCACGGGTGATGGTATAGTCATCATGGCGGAGACTCTTGGTGTCTCCCGAAGTTTGTAACCTTCAGGAGTTACTGTCATGCCCCTGGCATCTTCGCCTTCCCGAAGTTTGTAACCTTCAGGCCCAGCGGCTCCTGCTGCATTTTCCGGATCATCCATGATCGGCGGAATATATCCTTCCGGGATATAGTTGAGTGGCATGCCCCAGGGACGATTTTTCGGCATTTTGTACCTAGGATCAAACTTCTCCACTATGGGCGTTGATGTGGTCTCTGAGATCACAGTCCGTTGTTGTTGCATCTGAGCTTCTGCTAGAGCTTGCATGTCGTTATGAAGCTTTCTCAGATCTTCTTTCAGAGTGTCGATCTCTTCTCTCAACTCTCTGTTCTCTTCCTCGAGATCATCCATTTTCTTTTGTCGATTGGCCCGAGTATTGTACGAATGAGACACTTTGACTCTAGAATCGAGACGCAAACGTGAGATTCGCAGGGAAGAAGAATGCGTTTACGCGAGAATGATGAATGATATGCAATGATTATATTAATTAATAATGTTTATTCAAAGTAAACTTCGACAATTAGATTGCAAATATCAAACAGTGGGGGAAACCCCATTTTATTGAATTCAAAGATTGCGGAAATGGAAATACAGTAGATTACAAAGTGCTGAAAAAGGAAATATCTAAACTAATGGATCCTGAGTCCTCTCTGAAGAGAGCTTAGGTGCTGGTTTTTATGCTTTCCTTTTCTTTGACCGGGGCTCTTCAGTCGTTGTTGGGTTGTCATTCCTTTTGTAAGTGAAAGAAGCGAGCAAGTTCCTTTGGTCATCCTGATTTTTTACAGCATGTTGCTCTAAAATCTCAATCAGAGCATCCTTATCTTTCAAAAGTTGTTGTATTTTCTTACACTCCACATTGAGAATGCGGTACTTGTTCCTCCAAGACCTCCTCTCCTGTTAAACTTTGTTGAGAGTAACTTGAAGTTTTTCCGTGTCAAACATAAAATAAAGGACAGAGTCCCTTAACGGCAGAACTTCCTGACGAGGGTAACGCATCCTCAGCTTGAGAGCTCTGGTTTGTACCCAGTGGAGATAAGGCTTCACCGAGACATAATCTGGTTTTCCCAGAGACTCTCGTCCTTTCCTATGAAAGTGTTTCTAGGCATGCACTATTTCTGTCTTTAGTGCCCTGTCATTTTCTCATTCCTTGAAGAAAAGACCTTCCAGATGAGCATTCCGCGGGACATGCCTCATCGGGTATCCGAATTGACGAAGAACTAACATTGGATGATAGTTGATTCCTCCCTTAGTTCCTATAAGGGGTACATTTGGGAAATTTCCACAACGGTCAATGATTCTGATCCCGTCATAGATTCGATTGGACCAATCGATGTCAGAGTTGGTAAGAGACATGATTCTCTGCGACCAACGTAAAGTATTCTTTTGATCCCAAAATGCAGCAGACTTGGGCAAATGGGAAATGAACCATTTGTATAGCAAGGGTACACTACATGTGATCATTCTTCCACTGTATAAATTCCTTAAGTGTACCGAATGATACACATCTACGAGTAAGGTTGGTACGGGATTTCCTATCAGACATATCTTAATGGCATTGATATCTACAAAGTTATCGATGTTGGGAAACAAAAATAACCCGTAGGTGAGCAACACAAAGATGCTCTCGAAACCGGCCACGTTCCCTATACTGGCAAAGTACGGGGCTTTCTTTCTCAAGAACTAGGCTGGCAAACCTTGGATGCCACCCTTAGTGGTCATGTGAGTCCTGACTTCCGACTCATCCAAATAAATTACTCTTGTGATGGTTTGGTCTTTTGGAATTTCTTTTAGTCCGGAAAAGGGAGCTTGATCAGTGATATGTAAATTAGTCAGGTGAGAATACTCCTCCAGTGTTGGTGCTAGCGGATAATCCGGGAATGTGAAACAATGATAAACCGGATCGTAGAACAGGATTAGTGTGGACAGGATTCCCTTAATTACATGGACCCTTAACAGAGACAGCCGTCCTCCATACTTAGCTCTAAAAGCCTCAGGGTTGGTGATCATCCTCACCAAACCTCTCAAATCCTCTAACTTTGGAACCTTGAAGGTATACTTATGAGTCTTTCTTCTACCGAAATCCATAACACAATCTCTTTATCTGACATTTGCAATCATTGTCTTAGTTTAATTTGAAAAGGAGAGAGATTAGAAGAGAATATTTTTTTTTTGAATGTTTTTCAAGTGAATGTATGAATGCAGCACACAAAAACATAGAAAAAATATGGGGTCAAAGGGTCGGTGTCATGTAGTCAAGGCTCTACCCCCCTAAAGGTTTATAATGGTGATTTTTTGTACCTGTCCGCAAAATCATTAATCCCTCTTGGGATAACAACAGCAAGCGGATCACCAGTGAGCTGATGTACCCTAGAGTGACCTCAAATGAGGGTAGTATCGCGTGACAACTATTTCCGATAGCTTCCGTACTACAAAATGGTTTCAGTCTACTAAAAACCTCAGCTTCCCAGATAACCCAGTCGACCACACTACTTTCAACAACTAAAGTCGTATAGGCAATGTATCTACAAAGGGAGTCTCCACTGAGTTTGATGGTCGACCGAGGAGTCTTAGCTGGAATTCACTCCCAGTAAGATTACCTGTATTGCCATCACTTATCTTAGGTGTATACTCAATCTTTCCACATGCGACATCACACACATTCCCATTAGCAGAAAAATAAACATAGATATCAATTAGGAAAAGCAGTATATATATTTGTCT
The DNA here is from genome assembly GCA_022829125.1 of Lathyrus tuberosus. Classification (NCBI taxonomy): domain Eukaryota; kingdom Viridiplantae; phylum Streptophyta; class Magnoliopsida; order Fabales; family Fabaceae; genus Lathyrus; species Lathyrus tuberosus. The sequence goes on along the minus strand of JALAZF010000176.1, from coordinate 9,571,657 downwards.
TAATCATCCTAGACTTCTAGTCTTATGATCCTATACAGACAATGACTCCCCAGCAGAGTCTCCATTTCTGTGATACTTCAAGAACTAAGGGCTTTCTACCTAAGATTGTAAGAAAAAGAAACGTGAGCCCCACGGTGGGCGCCATTTTCTTTGTAGCGTGATTTTTTTGGTCTTGAAGCACTGTCACTCGGGTACTACAGTTCGATTCATTTTTTATCCTGTTGAGCTAATTAAGGAAGGGAAATAGATGTCTCCAATTAACCCTACTTGCATACTGAGGTTAAACAGTCAAAACTGTTGATTTACAAATGTGATGTGGACGTGGGCCTCAACTTTGGTAATTTTGCCTGAGAACACGGTGTCTGGACTATTGGTGAGGTTTTTGATATTGTGTTTAGATTTGATGCTTTTGGATTGATTGATGGAGATACTGGATTATGGGTTTTTGATTAGTGTGCTCGCTAAGATTTTTCAATCTTATGCCTACGTATTCCCGTTTAATGAAACAGGGAAATCAGAGCGATCGTAGTTCCTCCTATTCTATGGATTCTATGGAATAGGAGGAAAAAGGTTGTTTTAGTGTCTTGTTCAAAGCCCAAGACATGAAGCTAAAGGTGATTTGTATCTTGTTCAAAGCCCAAGATATGAAGCTAAAAGAGTTTTGGATGAGAGAGAATTTGTCATCTCTAAAGAGGAGTTATTGATGTTTGTATGCTGTGAGCAAGGCACAAATTGATGCTAAAAGTTTGATTGACCCAACCGAGATTTCCTTATACAAAGCCTAAGAGGAGGCTATTAACCCAACAAGAGGGTGTTTTTAATCTGTCTCATACAAAGCCCGAGATAGAGGCTAAAAGGGTTGACTCAACAAGAGAGTGCTAACAAGTGAATGACTCAACAAGAGAGTGCTTTTATATGTGTCTTGTACGAAGCCCAAGACGGAGGCTACAAGGAGATTGACTCAATGAGAGAGTCTTTTATACTCAATAAGAGAGTGATTTAGTATCTCGTACGAAGCCCGAGATGGGGGCTAAAAGGATATTGACTCAACAAGAGAGTGTTTTTATGTGTCTTATACAAAGCCTAAGACGGAGGCTAAAAAGGTTTGACTCGACAAGAGAGTCTTTTATACTCAACAAGAGAGTGTTTTGGTATCTCGTACGAAGGCCGAGATGGAAGCTAAAAAAAAGGGTTTAACTTAACAAGAGAGTCTGAAAAGGTTAGTACCTTTTGGGGAGAATCATTTGTACAAAGCCCAAGAGGAGGCTGTCTTACCGCTGTGGATTCTGAAGATCCCGAAGCGGGTCCCAGTATGGGGAATTATCATGAGAGAGACCAGGTTTCTACTTATGTTTGAAGGGAACTTGAGAATGTCTTTGAGACTCAAGGGTCTTAGAATGTCCAAGGCTAGAGTTTTATCTTTTGTACAATGCCCAAGAGGAGGCACGGGCATCAAGGGAGGGGTACCAACCCTACAACGGCCGGAGTTTTGACGCTGGAAAGACTGCTCTAGCAAAGGATGACTAAATTCTGTCTTATACCTTTAAGAGGTCATTAGGGTCCTTGTATTAAGCCCAAGAGAAGACATGAGAACTTTTAAGAAGCCGAAGGGTCCTTGTACAACGCCCAAGGGGAGGCGGGGATGCTTTTAGGAAGCCTGTGGGTCCCTAAACCAAGAGAAGTTCAAGACATGCTATTCAAAGAGAATAGATCAAGCCAGGAAAGTTCTTGAATTTGGAAGAAACTCAAGAGATGCTATTCACGGAGAATAGATCAACTCTGGGGAGTAGAGTCTCTTTGATAATTTCTAAGAGTGACAGTCTGAGAAAGAGTTCACCGAGAATGATGCCTTTCACGTTTCCATATTGTTTAACCCCAAGAGTAGGGAAGACTGTATCTGGTAATCCTATGGGGATCTAGTTTTGACTGTATTTAAGAGTGATCAACAGGGCTTTACCTAGTTCTAGACGTAGTTGCCGGGGAAAACTCTAAAATAACTATACTAGTATTACACAGTTGATATTTGACGAGTATATAAGAGGTCGTGAAAGAAGACTTACAGTGAAACAGCCCCACAATACAGTTATATACATATGAAAGCGATAAATGAAAGCGGGTAAACACTTACTCGGTTGTAGAGCTTCCATGCTGTTTTGTTAGTTGTTCAACAAAGAAAGCTTTGATAACAATATTATATTCAAAATCAAAGGAGAAAGTGCTTTGAAAAGATTGTTGGGGCTTACAGCTCAAGGAGAGGCCTAAGTTTTAACGATGATTGCATCGTTGTTTTGAAAACTGTACAGAGGGACTTATACAATACGTGAGGCCCAAAATTGTTTATGTACAACGGGATTGGGTCTTACACTCTATTAGAGACCCAAGTGTTTTTGTACCAGAGATGGGGCTTACAGCTCAAGGAGAGGCCCAGGGTTTTATTTTGAACTGGAGATCGCACCGAGATTTTCTTTTAACACAGAGGGACTTATACAATATCTGAGGCCCAAAATTGTTTTGGTTAAAAGGGGATTGGTTCTTACACTCTATTAGAGGCCCAAAGAGTTTTTGTAGCAGTGATGGGGCTTACAGCTCAAGGAGAGGCCCAAATGAAATGTTTTGAAAATGACGATCGCACCGCGGTTTTAGAAAACACTGTGGGACTTATACAATGCATTGAGGCCCAAAAAGGTTTTTGTACAACAAGGGTTGGGTCTTACACTCTATTAGAGGCCCGAAAAATGTTTTAAAGAAAAAGAATGGGTCTTATAGCTCAAGGAGAGGCCCAAGGTTTTGTTTTAAAAGGCGACGATCGCGCCGTGATTTTGAAAATACAACGGGACTTATACAACACCTGAGGACTAAAAAAGGTTTGTATTTACAAAGGATTGGGTCTTACACTCTACTAAGAGGCCCTAGTGTTTTGAAAATGATCGATGAGGGTGAAAATCAAAGAAACCCTAATTTTGTTTTCCTTTAAAAGTAAACATTTAAAGAAAATCAATAAAAATGATAAAAATACCCAAATAAGTTTGAATAAACCACTTGTGATTTTTGTTTAAGGTTTGAAAAATGAGGGTTTAATCACAAGGTGAATTAAAACTCATTTGGTTTTGATTTTCAAGATAAATATTCACTTTTAAATTGTTAAAAAACAATTAAAAAAGAATTTATTCACAAAAATACTCACTAGTAAAAAAATACCTTCTTAGCAGAGGTTTTTAAGTCAGTTCATCAATAACCCGACTTAAGAAGCCACACGGTGGCAAATCCATAAATATTTGAAACATTGCTAGGCCGTGTCTATGTTTAACTGACCTAATAAAGATTAAATAAATAAGATGTAATTTACATTAAATTTTTTAAGTCGGTTATCTTATCGAAATGACTTAAGAAGTTTATTTATTAAGTCAGGTGTTTATTACCTGACCTGAGAGGTTCTTACAAGGCCCCGGTTCGATTCCTACTTGATATATTTTAGTGAAATAAAACAATTATAATATAATTTATGTTGATATGTGGAATTGAACAGATGACCTCGGGTTCCCAAAATTATAAATTGACCATCAAGCTAGCTATCAATTATGATATATTAATCGAATATATCTTATATATAATTAAAATAAAATTTGGTTAATGAATTTATTTTTTGACAAATACCAAACCACCGCTGAGTGAATTTGTTAGGTTCGTGCAGTGTGTCTTTCTGACTTTGCGTTTTCAAAACCTTGAATCATTGTCATCACAACTCTCACCACAACCACAATCATAAACCCTAAATCGATAATCAACCGAAAATGTATTGATATAGGTTTCTTCACTCTCTCATTACCACTCTACATTTCCAATTTTAGGTTTCATCATTCTCTCAATCTCTCACCGCAACATTCGTTTTCTCTCTAAACGCTGCTACAACGTTTCACTTTCTTTTAGGATTTGAGTTGAGTGTGCTCATAGGGGAGAGTGAGATGGAGGAGGAAAACGACATTTTGTTTGTTGTGTGATTGGTATTCCGATTTCTCTGAATATTAATAATAACATCGTCTCAGACGCTTTGCAGTTATATTTTTCTTCCGGATTATTTATTTGTTCCGTTGTTATTGTTGTGTCCTATAGTGCCTCGAAAGGAAGCAAATTTATGTCTGGAAGTCTCAGGCACATTCTAATGAGGTTTGTTTTCATTTAGTTTTACTTTGAACGAGAAACCGTCATCATCCCTTACCATGTTATCCCGATGATTTTTTTTTAATTTTTTATATTAGGTTCTCTCTTCTCTCTGCTTTTTGAAATGTTAGGTTTTAACTTTGTGTTACCGATGAATCTCAATACGTTTATTTATTGATTTTTTTGAAATTTCAATGAATGCATTGTAGAGAGTGACTTCGTGTTTTGAAATTTGAAGCAGGTGCTAGTGGAAAATTTGTTGGAGGTTTTGGTGATTCTAGCAAAGGCTTTGAACGCTGTCAGTTAGGTATGTTTTCATGATTATACATGTATGATGGTTAAATTTCTGTGAATGTTTGATGGAGTATTGATGAAATGTTGTTGTGAAATTGAAGATGGAATTGATTTGAATTTTAGATTTATTATTATATTTAAGAAGAGGTTTAGTTTGTTTTGGTGATTCTGTTGTTCTTGTTTCAGACACACTCACTGAGAAATTTGTAAAAATACTCATTAAATAGTAATGGTGGATCATCATATATATTCATATGTGATTGATATCTTAGAATACAAGCACAAAACCAACATTAACTACATTTAAAGAACAAACACAAACAAAAAAATGATAGAAAATAATATAGGGGTATACATTACTATTAGATTGGTGAGGTGCAGATCTTTTAGGTTTTGAAGGTGAAGATGAAGTTGGTGGTTATTGTTGCTGCTGCTTCAGAAACTCCTAAATGGTTGAAGGGTCTGCCATATTTCAAAGAGAGAAACTAAGAGTTTCTGAGCTAATACTGAAGAATGAGGGTGTGTGTTATTTGTTATATAATACTAGTACTTCACATGATTGAGGTGTATATGCAAAAAAGAACAAGGGTGTGTGTTGTTTGTTCACATGTTTGTTATATAATTAGGATGCAAGACTTTGTCACATCAATTGAATTAGGTTTTTTATGCTGCTTTGGTGATGGTTTTGATACTGCATAGTGAGGGTGCAAGACTTAGGCAAATCATTTGAAGTAGGTATCTTCTGCTGCTTTTTTGATGGTTCTGAACTGGCTATAGAAGTCCTAAAGTCTATCTATGATTGCTGTGGAATTATGCAGTAGTAGTATTAGGTTCCAATCCTAGCAGCTTGTTCTCCTTGAGGTTCAGATGGTGATCTGCTTTGTGGTGGTTGGCTTGACTGCCTTGGATATTATAGAATCCTGAGTGTGGGGGGGATCGTAGTGACCCTAATGTTGTGAATCGTTTCATAGGTGTGGGTGGTTCGTAGCAACTTAAGAATTTATGTGGCGGCGGTGCGGCATTTTGGTTGTTGAGGAATATTGGCAGTTTTGGTGTAGTCCAGTGTTGGGGAGTTTTCAGCCAGTCGTGGTTGGAGACGTTCCTAGGTGTCAGAGTTTGAAGTTTTGTGGCCTAGGTGGGTTTGGATCATTGATCTCAGTACTTGTGGTAGTTTGGTGTTTCACATTGTTGCTTTCTTCTATTGCAGTGCTACTAAGATGACATTTTGTTGCAAAAAGTGACCCACGTTCCAACTAAGATGATATTTTTGCAATGTACGTTCAGCTATGTACGTTCAACAAAGATAATGGTTACAAAATGTCTTTCAAAATTTCAGCTATGTACGTTTTACAATGTACGTTCAGGCTCCCTGAAGAGCTGGCTGTTTACATCACATTTGAGTTGCCTTGCTTGCTTCACCACTCTTGTCCTCCAATAGTTCTTTATCTCATTGTCCGTTCTTCCCGGCAATTGTTCCGCTATTTTAGACCACCTTCATTAAACAACACAAAACCATCTTAGTTAGTTTTAACTTTTAACAACTCAACTTATTTCATACTATTGCAATTGCAGATTTAAAATTATATTATGTTCCACTATTTCCTTCACCGTGGACAACTACATAGTTCATCAGAACATCATCCTCCTCTTCTATCCATGGACCTTTCTTTATTACCGCAATATCTTCTTCACTTACATTTGTTGCTAATGAACCACAATCTGATAAACTTGTCGTTACGTTAAAACTGGTTTGGTAGCTAGCATACATGTTGATGAACTTGTTGATATATATTTGACTTTGGACTTAACTAAACATTACTATCATTAAAATTAATATGTATATGCTGTCATTTAAACATTACTATCAACTAAACATTTTTGTTGGATTGATGTATACAAATGCTCCAATTTATACGAGCCAAGTCCTCTACGTCATATTTGCTATCGAAAAGTAACTTAACTTCAAATCATCTCTTATAATGTCAACTAATCCTAAGAGCATCTAAGTCACTCAAAAACAATCTAAGATACAATCAAAGATATTACAAGATATTTTCAAATAGCCTATAACCTAATACAATCCAAGGTAGAATGGAATAAATTTGTACCTGGAGACCATCAGGATCACTTAAAAGGGTATCCCAAATACGAAGGCTCTCAGAAAAATTGAACTCCTGAGTCAAGAGGAGAGTAATCCACCTAAATGCATAAAATTGGGGGTTGACCTGATATTTAGAAACAGAAATGTGAGATTTTTCTAATTGACTGCACAAAAAACTGGCAAGTACATTCTCAAATACACAGTAGTAAAACAGACACAAAAACACACTTTCTAGTTAATTTAACAAAAACACACTTTCATTCTCTACTGGACTGTAATTGTTATTAGTAACTATATGTGATTCTAACATTCGTAACTTCCAATGTCTACTAATAGAAACACACTTTCTAGTTAATTTAACATTTATTAATATTGGAGATGTGAAAATATTTTTTAAAAATAAAAAAAAAAATTTAACAAAACCGAGCACAGCTGCACAGGACAATATCCTCATCATTCATGTGCCAACCTAATTGAGTTAATCAAAACTTTCAAAGGATAAATTCTCCCACTAAATGCTTCTCCCATCTCAAATTATTAAAATGGTTTTGTTATATTTAGAAAGAACATGTTTTGTTGAACTTAGGCTATTTACTGAACTGGTTTTTATGAGTGCTGAACTGATGTTGTTTTGTTGACATATTGATCAATTATTACTATTTAAAATTGTTGAACTTAGGCTATTTGCTGAACTGGTTTTTATGAGTGCTGAACTGATGTTGTTTTGCTGACATATTGATCAATTATTACTATTTAAAATTGTTGAACTTATGCTATTTGCTAAATTGTTTTTTATGAGTGCTGAAGTGATGTTGTTTTGCTGACATATTGATCTATTTTTACTATTTACAAATGCTGAACTGCTGAACTGATGCTATTTGCTGAACTATTGTTTATAAGTGCTGAACTGATGTTGTTTTGCTGACATATTAATCTATTTTTACTATTTACAAATGTTGAACTGATGCTATTTGCTGAACTATTTTTTATGAGTGCAAAAGTAATGTTTTTTTTGCTGACATATTGATAAGTTTTTACTATTTATTGAAGTTGAATTGATGATATTTGTAGGATACTCTGGTGTCAGAAGGGACCTTTATCCCACAAGGACGGAAAGATATTTTGACAGAAGCCACAGGGCGAGGTGAGCACCCTGGTCGTGTTCGTGCTGTTCTGGAATAAAGTGAAGTAGTAATATTACTATACTAGGATTTTTAGTTTCTCATTTCTATTGCAAATTTATCAAATGATTTATGGGTTCCGAAACAAATGTAAGTATCTTATTTATTTTGTTAATTATAAATAATTGCAGAGCTTTGGGAGCTTATAATAAGTTACAACGTGTGAGAAAGCAGAAGAAAGTAGAATGGTTCTATCCCACTGTAAGTTGTTTACTTTACATACAAATGAATAATTCCATATATATATTCTATAACAATTTTTGAATAATATCTACTGACTAGACGTTCACATTTGATAATAAATTTTAGAGTCAAAAGCAACAAGTTAGTTATGAGTGCTTTCTCACATGTTGAACATTATATCTACTACTGTTGTTGGTTCATGGACACATGTAAGTAATAGAATTTTTTTAGCAAGTTGTATCAATTAATTAAAAAAAATTATGTTGATATATTAATTTAATTTTATGTCAACGTTTATTTATTTAGATATTTCAGGATTCAAATCTATTACAAAAAGATGAAGTTAAAAATGTTCAAGAACGTTGTGCAAACATGATATTGGAACATATTGAAGCAAGTGCAGACAATGATATGAATTAGGTGCAATTCTGTGTTGGATGTTGGTTGTTGGCTGTTCAGACAATGATATGATTTTTTCAGGCCAATCTTTATGGTTTCTTGTTTTGATGATGTTTTGATAAGTACGTAGTTGGTGTTTCACCTATGTAGTTATTCTTGTTTATGTTTTTTGATAAAACTAGTGTTATATCAATTGGTTTTAAATTTTAGTGCAATTGATGTTTTAATTTGATAAAAATTGCAGTGGTTGTGTACCTATTTTGATTACAATGATGTTTTAATTTGATATGCGCTATCCAAAAAAAAAAACAACTTCTTAGGTCGGTTAATTATATCCGATTTAAGAAAATACATTCTTAGGTCGGGTATATATGGTCCGAGAGGTTTCTTGAAGGCTAGACTTATTAAGTCGGGTTCTATCTAACCGACCTAATAATAGTTTATTAAGTCAGGTTCACAACCGACTTAAGAAGTCAAAACTTCTTATGTCGGTAATTCTTAGGTCGGGCTCGGACCCGACTTAAAAAGTCATTTTTAACTGACTTAAAAAGCTTATTTCCCACTAGTGACTAATTATATTAAATAAATAATATAAATTTGATTTTTTTGTGGAATAAAATATTTCAACATTTTTGTGGTTTTTTTCAAAAAGAACCAACCAAAAATAATTAAAATTGAGGGAGTTATTAATTTTTCAAATCATTAAAAATAATATGAAAAATAACAAAATATGAACAAATATGAAAAAAGTGGTAAAAAAGAGGATCTGGGGCGAGGGGTATTCGAACCCCAGACCTCTTGTGTACAGGGCGCGCTCCTTACCACTGGGGTGGTGATACATCCGTTGATTGAAACAAAACCACAAACATACAAGGCTTGCCTTGTTTTCTAGGCCTGGCCAAGGCAAGGCAAGGCAAGGTTTTTGGTCAGAAACGTGAAGGTCATAACTTCCTCATTTCTCCATGGATGGAGAGAAAATTTATATGTATCTGGCCTAGAATTTCACAAGGAATCCAATGGTGGTGGTGGTTTTTCTAGAAAATAAATCCTCCTCAAAACCCGATAGTGGTTTTGAAATAGGCCACATTGTGCATTTTCTGAGCTACCTCTTGGTACAGGCATGAATTGCATGATAAATTGGTTTAAACACAACACATATAACATGTATAAGAGATGCATGATCAGTGAACCTCAAAGCAAGGCATATTTCAGAGAGTTCAAGTTTGGATGCTTACCTCCTTTGGAGATTTTTGGGCAATCTGTCAAGTGCCTTGTTCCAGAAATGTTTTGATGCTTTGAAGAACCTCAAATGATCCCTTAGAAGCTTTTAGGATGATTGGAATCAGCTGGAAACCTCAGGAATAGCAACTCTCTCAAATGGTGTTCCAGATGTGCAAAACCATTTGGGACAGTTCAAGGATGATATTTGGAGTGTGTTTGAGGTTTTATCTGGTTTGGAAAGTGACTGAATCAAGACATGGCTTGAAAAATGTAAAAAGGCCCTATTTTGAGGTTTTGAGAGGGGACTTTGTGATTTTGGTGTTACAGGTCACTTGTGAGAGTTTGGACAGCTTAGATATGACATATTGGATGTGTTTGGATCATGAGTTGTGATGGAATTGCTCTCTAACTCAAAAACTCAGAGTTACCTTGCTAAAGAAGGTATTTTTGCCTAGAGAAAGAGATTTTGAGGAAAGCATCAGTTGTAGTGCTTTGGTGTACTCAAACTGAGCACAAATGAGCTCTATTTATAGTAGAGCAAGTTTGTTTTGCAAGCAATAGTGAATGGCAACTGCTGCAGAGGTTTGGCTAATGGTTGCATTTTGGAATCTCAAGTCTCCTCTAGTCATTGACTAGAGGTTAGGGCACAGGCTGCTAGTTCCCTTGGTCTTGAATATGTCTTGACTGAATTCAGTTGGAAATGGCTTAGTCCATGCCACCTTGGTGCATCCATTGAATGCTCCAAAACAAAATTGGAGTCCTGTCCCCTCTTTAGGGATTTCTAGGTTTGGCATGCTATTTTTAGTTCCAAGGACTTGGGAGGCTTAGGATCTGTGTTTGTACCTCCTTGGTCTCCCCTTGAGGTGTTCAGATGGATAGAGTTGTTTGCCATTTGCACAAAATGGCCAAATCGAGCAAAATGCACAAATATGTCTTGCCTTGACAGTTTGCAGCAAGGCATATTGCCATTGTCATATCTCATGGCCTACGTGGAATTTCATGGAGTTCTTGGCCATTTTGGAAAGCCCTTATATGATTCAACATATGTGTGATCATAGTTTGTTTTGATACCTTTTGGATCCAAGTGAAAAATGCCCCTACATTTGGAAAGAAGTGAAGGCAGATTCTGACTTAGTGAAAATTTCACTAAGTGTTGGAAAAAAGTGACATTTTCACTTTTTGTGATTTTGGCCATTCCATAACTTGAAATCCATGGAGAATTGGAATGAGGTGTAGTTGACACTTTTAAAGTATGCCATGAGAGCTACAAATCCATCTTTGGATCAGCCCAAATGGTTGCTTGGATCTCAAGTTATGATCCTTGGAAGTTGGTACCCTAGCCACTTTGTTCCATAACTTAGAAAAATTCTAAGTTTTTATGGTTACCCCTTTTACAAGTTATCCCACTTTTCTTGATTTTTCTTGATGAATCTTGATTCCAATCACACATTAACATCATTTTAGGGTTAAAGAACCATATTTGTGTAAAATCTCAAAAAGTCAAACTTTAACTTTTGTGCACAGTTTACTTTTTATCAGATGAATTCCAAACTGTGTGATCCGTTATGAAATCAAGTCCTTGACCTAAATCAAACTTGATGGATTGATTTCATAGGTGTTATAGGGTGTATTGAATCATGTCCTATGGTTTGGGAGCATGTCCTGGTCAAAAGTCAAAGATACAGTTGACTTTTTTCGCGAAACCTTAACTGTGGTTCTGATGAATTTGCAACTTGTTGATCAAGCTTCTTGGGTCAATCCATTGTTACAAATGGATCAATGTAGTGTATTGTAGGCCCTCAAATCATGTCTTGAGGTCTTGGCTCATGTTTTGTCCCAAAAGTCAACTTAGGGGTGAATTAGGTCAAGAAACCCTAATTCCTGATTTTTGATTAATGCATCCCCTGAGGTCAAATTGACTTGATGATTGGGTTCATGAGGTTCCATGGAGTATTTTAGGTTATTCTTTGAAGCATTAGCTCATGCCCAGAGGAAAATTTCCATCTGGAGGCCCTGGTCGACCAAACCCTAATTTGGTGACACTAGCGATCTTGAGGCTTGATCCACTTAGAAGGGAGCAGCCTTGTACTTAATCCTTGATGTGGGAGTCCTCTTGATCCTTTTTGGATGTTTTAGAGGTTAGATAAGTTGAAGATCATGTCATTTCTTGATTGATCCTTTGTCTAAAGCTCAGAGAGGGCTTGAAACCCTAATTATTGTTTGTGGTGAATGCTCACCCATCTTTAGGGAGACTGATAAGGCATGATGGTTCATCCATATTGTGGTGATGATTTACACAATGATGAGAAATCTTAGTGGTCAAAATTTGGGGTATGACAATGGACGGTCTTACAAGGAGTGAATCCCGAATAAGTTGTCCCGGTAGACCATCGAATCAGTGGAGATACCATTTGCGGATTCAATGTCTAGTGACTTCGGATGCGAAAGCAGATTATTCGATTGTGGTATCCATGAAACTGAGGATTTAGTAGACTGAGACCATGTGACTATTTTGTAGTGCGGAAGCTATCGGAAACAGTTGTCATGCGATACTACCCTCATTTGAGGATAGGTACAAAAATCACCAGAATACAACCTTTGGGAATGGGTAGAGCCATGACTTCATGACACTGAACCTTTGACCCCATGTTTTTTCTATGTTTTTGTGTGTTGTATTCATGCATTCATTTCATCTAAAAAACTTTCAAAAAAAGAAAAAATCTTCTTTTCTAGTCTCTCTTTTTTCAAAATAAGCTAAGACAATGATTGCAAATATCAGAGAGAAAGATTGCGTTATGGATTTTGGTAGAAGAAAGACTCACCAGTACACCTTCAGGGTTCCAAAACTAGAGGATTTAAGAGGGTTGGCAAGGATGATCACTAACCCTGATGCTTTCAAAGCTAAGTACGGAGGACTGCTGTCTTTGTTAAGGGTCCATGTAATTGAAGGAATCCTGTCCACGCTGATTCAGTTTTACGATCCGGTCTATCACTGTTTCACATTCCCGGATTATCAACTAGCACCAACACTGGAGGAGTACTCTCACCTGACTAATTTACGCGTCACTGACCAAGCTCCCTTTTCTGGACTGGAAGAAATTCCAAAGGATCAAACCATTGCAAGAACAATCTATTTGGACAAATCAGAAGTCAGGACTTACATGACCGCTAAGGATGGAATCCCAGGTTTATCGGTCAAGTTTTTGATAGAGAAAGCCCTGTACTTTGCCAGTATAGGAAACGTTACTGCTTTCGAGGATATCTTTGTTCTACTCACCTACGGGTTATTTCTGTTTCCCAACATTGATAACTTCGTTGATATCAATGCCATTAAGATATTTTTGATTGGAAACCCCGTGTCGACCTTCCTCGCAGATGTTTATCATACTGTACACTTAAGGAATTTGTATAGCAGAGGAATGATCACATGATGTGCACCCCTGCTATACAAATGGTTCACTTCCCATTTACCTAAGTCTGCCGCCTTCTAGTATCATAAGAGTACTCTACGTTGGTCACAGAGAATCTTGTCTCTTACCAACTCTGATATAGATTGGTACAATCAGATCTATGACGGGATAAGAATCAATGACCGATGTGGAAATTTCCCTAATGTACCCCACATAGGAACTAAAAGAGGAATCAATTATCATCCAGTTTTAGTTCGGCGTCAATTCGGATACCCGATGAGACATATCCCGCGTAATGTTCATCTGGAAGGTCTTTTCTTCAAGGAAGGAGAAAGTGACAGGGCACTAAAGACAGAAATAGTGCATGCCTGGAAACATGTTCACAGGAAAGGAAGAGAGTCTCTAGGAAAACCAAATTGTGTCTCTATGGAGCCCTATCTCCACTGGGTACAAGCTAGAGCTCTCAAACTGAGGATGCCTTACCCTCGTCACGAAGTTCTTCCGTTAAAGGAATCCATCCTTTATTTTATGTCTGATGCGGAAAAACTCCAGGTCACTCTCAACAAAGTTCAACGGGAAAAGAAATCTTGGAAGAACAAATATCGTATTCTCAATGTGGAGTGTACCAAAATACAGTAACTGTTAAAAGAAAAAGATGCTCTGATTGAGATTTTAGAGCAACATGCTGTAGAAAATCAAGAACACCGAAGGAATTTGCTCGCTCCTTTCACTTGGCAAATGACTGGCAACCCGACAATGGCTCAAGAGCCCCGGTCAAAGAAAAGGAAAATACCAGAACTAGCACCTGAGCTCTCCTCAGAGAGGACTCAGGATCCATAAGTTTAGACATTTCCTTTTAAAGCACTTTGTAAATTACTGTATTTCCATTTTCGCAATCTTTGAATTCAATAAAACGGGGTTTCCCCACTGTATGATATTTGCAATCCAATTGTTGAAGTTTCTTTTGATAAAACAAAAAAAAATTAATCAATATAATTATTGCATATCATTCATCATTCTCACTTAACGCATTCTTCTTACCTACGAATCTCACGTATGTGTCTCGATTCTAGCATCAAACTGTCTCATTCGTACAATACTCGGGTCAATCGACAAAAGAAAATGGATGATCTCGAGGAAGAGAACAGAGAGTTGAGAGAAGAAATCGACTCTCTGAAAAAAGACCTGAGAAAACTTCTTAATGACATGCAATCTCTGGAAGCAGCTCAGAGACAACAACAAAGGACTGTGATCTCAGAGAACACATCTACACCCTTAGTAGAGACGTATGATCCTCGGTACAACATGCCTAAAGATCGTCCCTGGGGCATGCCACTCAACTATATCCTGGAAGGATATATTCCGCCGATCACGGAAGATCTGAAAACTGTAGCAGGAACCGCTGGGCCTGAAGGTTACAAACTTCGGGAAACGAAGATGCAAGGGGCATAACATCAACTCCTGAAGGTTACAAACTTCGTGATAGGGAAGCACCAAGAGTCATTTCCGTAATGACTATACCACCACCCGTGGTACACACTGTCCCGGAAGGACAAATTCCACAGATACCTTCTGGTGGGAATGAAAGTATGTACGACAGAATAAATGAGTTCCAGGAGCAATTCTTGGAGATGCAGAAGGAACTGCATGCCATTCGCGGTCAGGATTTATTTGGAAAGGACGCCGCAGATATTTATTTGGTCCCCAATGTGAAAATTCTGCACAAATTCAAGGTGCCCGAATTTGAGAAATACAAGGTAACTCTTGCCCTCGAAGTCATTTGGTGATGTACGCTCAAAAGATGTCAACTCAGACAGAGAACCAACAGTTACTGATCCATTACTTTTAAGACAGTTTAACCGGTGCCGCACTCAAGTGGTACATGGGTTTAAACCGCACTAAGATCGTCACTTTCAGAGATCTTAGCGCTGCCTTCGTTCAACAATATAAGTATAACCTGGATATGGCACCGGACCGAGATCAACTTAGAGCCATGTCGCAGAAGGACAAGGAAACCTTTAAGGAATATGCTCAGAGATGGTATGAAATTGCCGCCCAGATTTGTCCACCTCTTGAGGAAAAAGAGATGACAAAGATCTTTTTGAAAACCTTGAGTTCATTTTACTACGACTAAATGGTTGCAAGTGCGCCTAGCGACTTTACTGAAATGGTAAACATGGGGGTGCGTCTTGAGGAAGCAGTCCGAAAAGGACGTCTGGTCAAAGGTACAAAACCATCGAGCAGTACCAAAAGATACGGTAGTGCTTTCCCAAAGAAAAAAGAGAAATATATTGGTAATATCTCTGTCAGAAAGCAAAGGCGACGGTATCAACTAGTAGCAGCAGTAACTCCTACTATCAACCCTGCGCATGTTCCAACATATCAACCTCGGGTTTCTCAGAGCCAACCGAATCAACAACAATATCAGTAAAGGACACAACAACCTCTTTAGCAGGCTCGTCCTCAGTACAACAACAACCGTACAATGCGACCACCAGGGTTTGACCCTATACCCATGTTGTATGCATAAGTGTTTCCACTATTACTAATCAAGGGGCACGTCCAAACCAGGTCTCCTCTTACAGTACTAGAGAATCTGCCTTTTTGGTTCAAAGGGGATCAAACATGCCCTTACCATCAAGAAGGACCAGGGCATAACATAGAAAACTGTCTCAGATTTAAATCCGATGTGCAGAAACTTGTCAGGAACGGGGTCCTATCCTTCAAGGATACAAATCCAAATGTTCAGACGAACCCGTTGCCTCAACACGAGAAAGCTACATTAAATCTGATAGAGGAAGAGTCTAACCACCACTATCAAATTCACGATGTACTCTTATTGGGAGCCAACCTGGTCAAGATGCATTGCAGACAGAGCGGATACGGGCATGTACCATTTCACAATTATCATCAGTGTGATATCTTCTCTAAAAACAATCAAGGATGTTTTGTGGTGAAATCAGCTCTACAGGAACAGATGGATCTCGGATGGATCCAAGATCACCGAATCCGTGAAGTCAACATGACCTATACAAATTCCAACGTCATTCAAAACCACAACACCCGTGCGATGAATGTCAACTTGGTGGCAATGCATTCAAGGCAAAGCCAACATCATAATCTACCACAGCATGATTACGATTCCTGTCTGATTTGCTCGATAAATAATCAGGGATGCTCTTTTGTATAAGAGGCCCTCCACCATCAGATGGATCTTGGATGGATCCAAGATTACCGTGATAGAAGTCATTATCAATGTTAGTTCTTGTGTTGGCTAGAATTTTGGTAAAACAAAGTTGAACAATGTTGATGTCATATGTCTGATGTCATAACATTGGTTCTTATCATTAGCTGTTGCAGGGTTGGAAGTTTTGTATGCTGATGTTATAAGTGATGTCTTGACATCACTATACCAGAACATCAGAACATCAGTTTGTGATGTTTTAGGGCTGCGCGTGTTAGGATGGGTTGTTGTTAGTAATATTTTCTGCTGAGAGCTAGAGAGATTGCAGACGAATTTATTGGAGAAGATTTATTCTGATATAATTAATTCTGCATATCTTGTGGAGAATAGTTTGTTACTATTTTTGTGCAAATAGACATGGAGAATTGTTCCTATTTGTGTGGAGAAGATCTTGCAGCTGAATTAAAAATTGAAGATTTGATTGAAGATTTAATTGAAGATTTGATTGAAGATCTATTTAGTAGCAGAATCTTTTGCAGATTTGTTGTGATTTGAAGGCCCAAATCCAGTTGGGAAAAGGTTATAAATAGATTGCTTGTAATCTAGAATAGGTACGGTCCAAGATGTAGATCATTAGGGGTTGTGAGATGGTCACTGTGTTCTTACTCAGAAACCTGTAGGTAATGAGTTTTGTATTGTTCTTGGAGGAAGCTTTGAAGCAACTCCAAGGTGTGTCATGGAAGTGTGACTTCTACTGTGATTGAAGAGTTGTTGGTAACAAGTTGTTGATGCAGTGGCGGAGATGTTGACTGCTAGACATCATTGCGATGATTGGGAGTGAGATGGAGTCTCTTATCTAGGGAGAACTTGGATAGAAGGGTCATTGGGTAGTGATTAAATTAGGTAGATTGTCAACTGGTTTGTTGAGTCTGTAATTTGATACTACTAATAGTGGACTTCCTTCCTGGCTTGGTATGCCCCCAGATGTAGGTTGTTAGACCGGACTGGGTGAACAATCCTTGTGTGTTATTCAGTGCTTTTATTGTCTTGTTCATACTGCAGATATTGATGTTGTGACATCACACTTAACATCACATATCTTATACCTGAATTTCAATTGGTATCAGAGCAGGCATCCTGTCTGTTTTTGGATGAGATCTAGGGAAGATACTTTCTGGTTAATGAGCAAGGAAGATAGTTTTTGCTGAATTTTGGACTTGTTCAGTTCTTGTGGTTGTTTGAATGATCCCTTGGAGTGAAGGATGGACTATTCATGATA
Organism: Lathyrus tuberosus; assembly: GCA_022829125.1. Classification (NCBI taxonomy): domain Eukaryota; kingdom Viridiplantae; phylum Streptophyta; class Magnoliopsida; order Fabales; family Fabaceae; genus Lathyrus; species Lathyrus tuberosus. Next base: position 9,554,247 of record JALAZF010000176.1, on the reverse strand, counting down.
GAGTATGTATTTGTCTATTGCTATCAGGAGAACTGCTGTTATGAGTTTGATTTGTTGGCACTTGGTTTATGGTGATGGTGTGCAAGGATTATTGAGTAGTGCCTGAAGGTTGTTGAGGAGTTGTTGTGTGTTCCCCTGCATGATATCTGATGTAACCCTGGTTGGTTCTTGTATATCTGGTGGTGAGATTCTAGGGAGGTATTCTCTTGGAAAGACATTAGGGTTTAGTCTCCTCAGCAGGATATTCTATGATGTTGTAGTTTATGCAAGACAGCTTCAACCGTTTGGTTAGAGATGCCAAAGATACTTGAGGATTATCTCATATCTTTGTTTTGGGAAAGAAGTGATCAAAAGGTGAATGGATCGTATTAAAGATTGTATGACATGGAAGTTTCAGTTTTCTTTGAAGAAGAATATATTTCAAATCAAGCATTGAAGACTAATCTGTCCAGAACATTGATTCCTTCTTTATCAATTTTCTTGATGGTGAAAGAAGAGGGTGGAGCCAAAGCAAAAGAGTATCACTGTCAAATATTTCATGCGGGAGTGAAGATCTTGATAAGTTATCTCTTAAGCTTAGTTGTGGTGGCCTAATTAGGAGGATCTTCCTGGTTATGATGTAGTTCTGGTATATCTGAAGATGAATTCTCTTGTGAAGATACATGTTTCTGATTTTCAAAATCATGAACTAGAGGAAGTTTCATCAAGAAAGAAGCTGAGCTTAATATGTCAATTCTAATGTCTCGACATCGCGCTACACATCAGCAGTTTATGGTAAATGCTAAGTCAAAGACCTATTAGATTGTAGTTGTTTTGAAGGATCACTGAAGCTATGAAGTTGAACAATTTTTGAGATGTTGTTCATAATGTCATAACATCTCAGTTGGAGCTGGTTGAAGAAAAGGTAATAATCTTGATAGCAGAAGAGAAGGAATTGATCATTGTTTAAACTAAAATGTCCGAGGACAATTATATAGGGAAAATGCTTCCAAGAGGTTGTGTACAGTAGTAGTGTAAGTCAGCCTGTGGTCAATTGGTGTTTGCATGAGCTCTTTCAGTTTTGTGGCTTGAAGGATTGGAAGTAGCATATGGTCTATAGTGTTTTAGAAGTGGCATTATTTGGTATAGTAGTCTTGGACTACTTATTTTTTGAAGATTCAGATATGGTAGGTTTGAAGTCTTTGGAGTTTCTGAGCAGGATGGAGGTTGTCTACTCTAACTTGATTGTTGAATCAAGTCTATGAGAGCATGGAAATCTGTTTCTGCAAAGGGAGGAGGTTCTTCTAAGTGGCAGAAGGAAGAGCTGAATTCAACAGTTGGATATCATAATGTTTTGACATCTAGCTTAATATCAAAAGTCTCAGCTGGTGATGTGGCACATTAGCTTAAGATAGAGGTGATCTTCAGTAATGAAAGTTATGGATGCTTCAAAAAGATCTATCTCATACAGTTTGCGGGAGCTGTGGTTTGAGAAGATGTTACATGACTAAGAGGCTTGGTGAATCCAAGATGTCTTGCTTTGGAGCAAGTAGTTCATATGACTTAAAGATCTGGTTTCACAGGTGGATCAGGATATCTTGTGGGAGTTCTGAAGCAGATTGAGATTAATCTAAAGGTGGAATTTGGTTGGTTTCATTGTGTGCATTCAAGCAGGATGCTTGAAACTGATTGCTCTTGTGCAGAAGAGTATTTAGTTGAAAATGTAAGGAGGTTCTAATTCTCTTGGAACTTTTGGCAGAAGTTCTAGGTTGAGGATGGAAGTATACCTTCTTTTGGTGGATGAGAGTGACGCAGTGTTCAGTTTGGATTACTACGCTGATAGTAAGTTCAGTAGTGGAGCATATCTAGAACCATGGTGTGGGGTATATGTGATGTGTCAAGAATGTCCTAACAGATGTTAGAACATTTTTTTTGGGTTGGATATCCTTGGTATAGGATGATTTTGTTCTGGTTCTGAAGTTTGGTGCATACATTATGCCTAAGGAGCGTCTACATAGTCATACGGGAGAATGATGAAGTAGAAGGTCTGCCTTGGATGAAGAATGTAGAGAAGACTGAAGTAGATCAGGTATTGATTGCTTGGAAATCTGAAGTGAAGAGTATGATAGGGAATGACTGCTTTTGGAAAATTGGGGGATCTATGTGACTTTGATCTTTATCAAACAATTTGTTTAAAGGAGGATGGTGATCCTTTTGTTCCTCACGAATAGCATGATGTGACTTCATGTGTGAGTGACTGCTGTTTCTTGTCAGAAGAGATTGTGATGTGATGTGATCAGAACATTTTTTTAAGAGATGTTCTTTTTCTGCTACAAGTGTCTCTTGAAGAGATTAGATCTCAGTAAAGCTGAGAATTTGTGGAGTCTGTGAGCAGTGTCATACCAGTCAAGATACTTGAATGTGTTCTCCAAGAGTGAAAGTACAATATGTGAATGTGCTCAGCAAGTGTGCTCAAATGTTCATCTCCACCTAGAGCTTTAGTTAACCATGACAGGGAGAGTACTTGTCTATGGATTTTGCTGCAAAGGTGCACATATTGTGAAGCTTGCATGATGATCAAACTTGTGGAGATTGGTTGCCTCGTCTGAGGATATAATGTCAGATAACATGTTATGACATTAGGCTGTTGGATGGCATGTTAGTGTGGACATGAATGGTTCTAGGCATGTGAAGCTAATTGTTTGAATCATATGTGCACATGCTTCTGTGGAGGAGTCTGAAGGACGATTTTATTTATTTTGGAATTACTTTGTGAGGGTCTTTGTTAATGGGAGATGTCACACTTGTCTTGGTGTGTGAGTTCAGTGGAAGGTATTGTGTGTGTATGATTGTGTGAAGCATTCCTGACTGGATGGATGAAGACTGTGTCTGGAGTTTCCAAATGTTATGATCAAGGAGTTCATTGTGATCATTCCTATGGATATTACAGAGAGAAGTTGATCAGCTTGGCAAGATGTGAGTTTTGGAGCATGAGAAGATAACAAACTAAGAGGGTATCATGTGAGTTTTGGTATTTGGATTGTTTGAGGATTAAGCATTAAGTGAATGCGTTCAGCAGATGTGTTGAACAGAGGGTGCGCTCTTAAAGACATGAAGATGAGTCTTATGTTTTCCATTCATTTAAGGTGTTCTTCTTGCAAAGGAGCACTGGTTATCTTAGATAGGGAGAATTGATCTTTTGGTGAAGAAGTTGTTTATCCAGATTGTAATGTCAGACAAGATGTCGTGACATTGTGTTACTGGTCAAGTTCATGGTGTACTTGACAGTTTAGACCTGGTTCTATAGATTTGTGTGTCAATGGATTGAATCAGAAGTATACATTTACACTAATGTTTGTCAATTTGTGACCAAAAAGAGGGAGAGAATGTACAGTAGTAGCTGCTGAGTCTGGATTTTGTTCTGAGTATATTGGTTGGATGATTCAGAGTTTGATTTTGGAATTTTTTGTGCTTGCTGCGATGTTCAGAGTTTGTCCAATTGTGGCTAAAAAGGGGGAGAGAGTAGCTAAGGTGTGGTTGTGAAGCCTTTTCTGATATGGTGCAGCAGTTGAGGGGGAGAGTGTATGAACAGCTCAGCTGTGAGCTGGTTCTTAGTTTGAGGGGGAGTTTGCCCTATGCTGATGTGAAAGCGAGTTTATGCAGCTTGTTGGTTTTTGTTGCTGCTAGTTAGTGAGTTTGTGCAGCTTGTTGAAGAGTTGCTGCTGCTAGGTGGTTAGTGAGTTTATCCACTGCTGGGTTCTCTGATGATGGCAGAGTTTGTTTTAGCCAAAATTAGCCAAAGGGGGAGATTGTTAGTTCTTGTGTTGGCTGGAATTTTGGTAAAACAAAGTTGAACAATGTTGATGTCATATGTCTGATGTCGTAACATTGGTTCTTATCATTAGTTGTTGCAGGGTTGGAAGTTTTGTATGCTGATGTTATAAGTGATGTCTTGACATCACTATACCAGAACATCAGAACATCAGTTTGTGATGTTTTAGGGTTGCGCGTGTTAGGATGGGTTGTTGTTAGTAATATTTTCTGCTGAGAGCTAGAGAGATTGCAGGCGAATTTATTGGAGAAGATTTATTCTGATACAATTAATTCTGCATATCTTGTGGAGAATAGTTTGTTACTATTTTTGTGCAAATAGACATGGAGAATTGTTCCTATTTGTGTGGAGAAGATCTTGCAGCTGAATTAAAAATTGAAGATTTGATTGAAGATTTAATTGAAGATTTGATTGAAGATCTATTTAGTAGCAGAATCTTTTGCAGATTTGTTGTGATTTGAAGGCCCAAATCTAGTTGGGAAAAGGTTATAAATAGATTGCTTGTAATCTAGAATAGGTACGGTCCAAGATGTAGATCATTAGGGCTTAGTCTAAGTGAACCACTCGGGTTGTGAGATGGTCACTGTGTTCTTACTCAGAAACCTGTAGGTAATGAGTTTTGTATTGTTCTTGGAGGAAGCTTTGAAGCAACTCCAAGGTGTGTCATGGAAGTGTGACTTCCTCTGTGATTAAAGAGTTGTTGTTAATCAAGCTGTTGATGCAGTGGCAGAGATGTTGACTGCTAGACATCATTGCAATGATTGGGAGTGAGATGGAGTCTCTTATCTAGGGAGGACTTAGATAGAAGGGTCATTGGGTAGTGATTAAATTAGGTAGATTGTCAACTGGTCTGTTGAGTCTGTAATTTGATACTACTAATAGTGAACTTCCTTCCTGGCTTGGTATGCCCCCAGATGTAGGTTGTTAGACCGAACTGGGTGAACAATCCTTGTGTGCTATTCAGTGCTTTTATTGTCTTGTTCATACTGCAGATATTGATGTTGTGACATCACACTTAACATCACATATCTTATACCAGAATTTAAATCAAGTTAATATGATTCAAATCTTTGATATTCGTTTGATGAATACCAGCTTGGTGGAATTACATGCTAAGCAAGTTCAGCTCAGTTTTCTGACATCACATGATTATCAGAACTGTAAAGTATACTGCGAGAGTGACCAATGGCGTGCTCTCGTTCAAAGAACGCTGCAACACTTGTTGAACCACTGGTAGCTTCCGATCTATCTAGATGAGGACACACAATAAGTCATTATGGCTGATGGGAACCCTACTAGGTATCAAAATTAGGATGTTCGATTAATGGAAACAGATCTAGTAAGGTTACACTGCATACAAAGCGGACGTGGACGGGTGCCACCTGTAGCGAGCGATTTTGGACGCGGTTCTTAAGCGCTGGTCGCTCTCTGCGGTTTGAGCTTTGACTACAGGTCGATTCATTTTTTATCCTATTGTGAGCTGAATAAGGAAGGGAAATAGATGTCTCCAATTAACCCTGCTTTGCATACTGAGTTTAAACAACGGTCTGTTAGGTTACGAATGCTATCAATGTGGGGGGCCTTTGTACTGGTTATTTGTATTTTCGCCAATACTGTTTTCTTTCTTTTTTAACTGGGCAGAAGGTTTCTGGCGGGGAACAAGGATTAGGATGTTAGGACTGATGCTTTTGAATTACTGCTTTTGATTGATGGAGATATGGGATTTGGGTTTTTTGTTGATTGCACTCGCTAAGATCTTTTCTTTCGATCTTATGCCTACGTATTCCCGTTTACCGAAACAGGGAAATCAGAGCGTTCGTAGTTCCTCCTATTCTATGGGAGGAAATGGGTGTTTTGGTGTCTTGTTCAAAGCCCAAGACATGAAGCGAAAGGTGGTTTGTATCTTGTTCAAAGCCCAAGATGTGAAGCTGAAAGGTCTATTTGTGTCTTGTTCAAAGCCCAAGACGTGAAGCTGAAAGATCTCGGCTTTAGAGAGAATTTGTCATCTCTAAAGAGGGGAGAAGGAGAATTACTTTAACTGGGATACGCGGATCCGAGCAATGCCATAATTTCCGAAGAAAGGGTTTTAACCTGAAGGAGAAGACTTTAACTCAGTGTAGAGCAATGCCATCTTTCCTTAGGAATTTCTCATGCTAAAAGAGGGACAGTGGCGTGGATATAGATGATCCAGAGGCTTGCCGCTTACAGCGATTAGATGAAGGGAAAGGAGTTATTGATGTTTGTGTACTGTGAACGAGGCACAGCTTTGATGCTAAAAGGTTGATTGGATCAACCAGTGGTTTTCTTATACAAAGCCTAAGAGGAGGCTAATTTTCGCTAGGAAAATCATTATACAAAGCCTAAGAGGAGGCTATTTTGTGTCTAGTACAAAGCCCGAGAGAGGGGCTAAAATTTTTTGACCCGACGATAGAGTCTTTGTGTGTCTCGTACAAAGCCCGAGAGAGAGGCAAAAAGGGTTGACTCAATAGGAGAATATTTTATACTCAACAAGAGAGTGTTTTTGTATCTCGTACGAAGCCCGAGATGGAGGCTAAAGGTTTGTTTCAGTTGAGTGACAGATCCAATATACTAATTTTAAAAGAGAAAATCAGTTCTTATATGAGCAACACTGTACACAGGGATTTGATCTGAGGATCGGGGTTGTTTCCTCTTCTTTGGGGAAACTGGAAATTCAAAGGGTATTGAGACTGTCCGAGTCTGCGGGTTTCCTTCCTATTTAACGAAGGGGTCACTTGAGAATGTCTTGTAGACTCAAGGAAGTTAGACTGTCCAAGTCTAGAGTTTTATCTTTTGTACTATGTTTTGAGAAACAGTAGTAGACTCTATGAAAGGGCTGTTCTATGAGGATGACTAGGTTCTGTTCCTATACCTCTAGGAGGTCGTCGGGACAATTTGTACGAAGCCCAAGAGGAGGCTGGAAACTTTTAAGAAGCCGACGGGTCCTTGTACGAAGCCCAAGAGGAGGCTATCATTCCCGAAGGAAGAGATCATTATACGAAGCCTAAGAGGAGACTGTGAATACTTCTAAGAAGCCGTAGGGTCCTTGAATAATGCCCAAGAGGAGGCCGATGCTTTTAAGAAGCCCGTGGGTCTATCATCTCCTTTCCATTAGGAGAGATAACTCTTTTAAAGATAAAAACCACTGGTAAACGTGCGAGGTTTACTATCCAGCGACTTTTAGCTTTTAAAGAGGGTTCCTTAGTTAAGGTCCAAGATTATGACCGTAGTGGGTACCCAAACCCCGAGACATTCAAGGTAAGCTATCCACAAGGAATAGATCAAGTCAGGAAAGTTCGAGAATTTGGAAGAAACTCAAAGATGCCATTCACGGAGAATACATTCATCTTGGGGAGTAGAGCTTCTTGACGATTCCTAAGGAGGACAGCCGAAGAGAAGACTGTATCTGGTGCTCCTATTGGGGATCTAGGCGTCTATTTCTATGAATAAATGAAACGGCGTCACCTAGTTCTAGACGTAGTTGCCGGGGAAACTCGAAATATCTATACTATTATTACACAGTAGATATGAGTTTATGAAAGGAGACTTACAGTGAGCAGCCCCACAGTACAGTTTATAATATGAAAGCAGTAAACGAAAGCGATAACCACTTACTCGGTTGGAGTGCTTCCATGCTGTTTGGTTAGTTGTTCAACAAAGAAAGATTGAAAACAACAGTATATTCAAAATCAAAGGAGAAAGTGCTTTGAAAAAGAAAGATTTGGGGCTTACAGCTCAAGGAGAGGCCCAGGGTTTTATCAGTGAGCGCACTGTTTGAATTTGTACAGAGGGACTTATACAAGTGACTGGGGCCTGTAACGCCCCAGTTTTGCCAGTTTTGTTTGTTGAGTCCTTTTTGATTATTTTGTTATTATTTTATTATGTTTTCGGCTTTTGTGCGAAATTGTGTTATTTTTAGTCGTGAATATATTTTATCGCGTTTTGGGAACATTTGCGAGATAATTGAGTGTAGGGGTATTTTGGGCATTTCACATCTTATTTTTGATAAGTTAGAAAATAGAAAGAAAAATAGTAAGAGAAAAGAGAAAAGAAGAAGAAAAGAGAGAAAGAGAAGAAAAGAGAGAAAGAAGAAGAAAGTGGGAAAAATTCAACAAGAACAAGTTTTAAGAATCGATTAATCGGGTAAGGGTGCGAAACTCGATTATTGTATGATTGTATACGATTATGTATGTGTGTTTGTTGTTGTTTTGGATTGATTTGGAGAAAATTAGTAAAAATCATTTTTTTGAAAAATATGTGTTTATGACATAATCGTTCGAATCAATAGTTTTAGCGGATGAAATGGATTGAAACTCTGGATATGTGATTGTTGTGTATTAGTTGTTGTATTGTGATAATCATTTTGATACTTGTTGATGATTTTGTGAGATTTTGGAAAAATTGAGTTTATGTTGATTTTATGCATAATCGGTAGAATCGGGAGATTTCACGGATGAATTTCGAAACGGATTGCGTAGTTTAGTCGAGTGAAGTGAGGCCGACGTTATAGAAACTCGTTTCGTTAAAATCGGTTGATATTTGAAAATTTGGCGTTTTTAGGTTCCGGAATAGTGTTTTTCAAAAGTCGCGGAATCGCGTAATTTTTGATTCTAATACGTCCGTATACATTTATGGAGGATTATCATGTATTTTGTTTGAAGAAAATAATTGAATCGGTCGGGTTTCGGGCGAAAACGCCCCAAAAATCACTGCTGAACCAGAACTGGTGTATTTTCACGCAGTCGTACGGACACGACTGCTAGTGTGAAAATTCTGGTTTCGTGCGATTTTCGGAAATTCATATCTTTTGATCCGTAAGTCGGTTTTAACCCCCGTTCGAAGCGTTGGGAAGCTAACGAGATGTTCTTTCTAGGAAAAATATGTTTGGGGTCTGAATCCTTCCCAATCGGTACAGTTTTTACGAACCGTTTCGTAGTGTCGGGCGTCCGGTTTATGTTTTGCGTTATTTTGAAATGTTCGTAACTTTTGTTCCGTTTATCCGATTTTTGCATTCTTGGTGTCGTTGGAAAGGTATCGAACTGTACTTTGTGAATATGAGGTTTTGAGAATCGTTAGCCGATTAAATTTGGTCGGAAAATGTGAATAGTGTCGAATCTCGACTTTTGTCGTTTTTAATAGTGCGTATTTGACTTGTATTGTGTTATATGTTTGTGCTTTGGATGTGTATGCCTTATGTGTTGTTGTGATGACGATTTGTGGCCGAGAGGCAAGAAAATGCTAAGTGTGGTATATTGGTGTTTGTGGCCATTTTGGGCAATTGTGTGCATTACTTTGTGTGCACTTGAAATACATGAATATTGTTGATGCATGAGTATTTGATGTTGGCATGAGTCATTAATGTGTCAAGTATCATGATATGTATTCTTGCATGGGAAGATTCATAGATGAATCAGTTTTATAGTCTTACGCCATGAAATATTGGTAGAAGCGATTAATCCCAATTGATTGTGCGCCCTGAAATACTGGTAGAAAGCAATCGGATTGTGCGCCCTGAAATACTGGTAGAAAGCAATCCATAAACGTCGTTCGCCCTGAAATATTGGTTTATAGCGACGGGGAACATCGTAGGCCCGACGGGGAGTTACTCTATGTAACGAGCGATGATTCCAAGAGTTCCTGGGGGACTAATGAATTACAAGATTTGAAGTCGGTACCGCATGGCATGTGCATAGAGTCGTTGTGTCGGTCTATGTGCATTGCATAAATCATGAGTAATTGTGCTTGGAACGTGTTTGATTGTATTGTGAATGATTGATGTGATGTGGTATACGATAAGTGAGAATTGTACCGTGTGATATTATATGCGACTGTTGAGCATTTGTGGTGAGAATGTGTTGCTTGTGTATTTTTGTGTTAATATATATAATTTTATGCAATTATATTATGGTTGTTTTTCTCACCCTTCTGCTGTTTTATAACGCTCTATGAGGCGTTGCAGATTAGGTTTGCTGGAGGTATTCTTTTTGTGAAGCTTTGCATCTTCATTATTTTGGTCGGTCGGCTCTGATATGTGACTCCGGGTAGTTAGGGTGGCCGCGTGCTATTGTTTTGTATATCTGATGATATATTATATTTTGGTTGTACATATGCTACTTGATGTATGACAAACTGTTTATATGTGTATATGTTAATCAGATTTTAGATTTTCCGTTTTATTTCTAATGTCTGAAAAGTGGGTGTAAGGAACGAAGTTTCCTCCGTATGATTGCTACCCCACAGTTGCATATCATTATGGGCAGGTGTTGCATGTTATGTGTATATTTTGGTTACGTTGATGGGATGTCTCCTTTCTATGCCGTGTTTTCAAATGTACTCTGATCAATTTTTGAATTTTTCTTTTAACTGCTTTAAATGCATGCTAATTGGGGGTATTAGATTGGGGGCGTCACATTAAGTGGTATCAGAGCTGTTTGTGTCAGTTTGTGTCAGTTGTGGTTGTTGTGTCTGGCATATTGGGCGAGTTACGTTGGACGAGTTGTTGTTTAACCATAATTTGTTATCATTGGAAACGTTCAGATTATGGCTGGAAGACGTGATGCTGCTATGACTGCGGCCATGCAAGCTATGGCGCAGGCGATGCAGAATTTACCGAATGCTGCGGCGGACGAGGAGTCGCGTAGTATGGATAAGTTTCAGAAGAATAACCCACCGAGCTTCAATGGTACTCATGATCCTGAGGGAGCACAGATTTGGCTGAAGAAGATTGAGAAGATCTTCCGTTTCATTAAGTGTTCCGAGGATCAGAAAGTGCAGTTTGGTACTCATGTGCTGGAAAAGGAAGCTGAAGATTGGTGGATAAATGCTTCTCAGAGGTTTGAGGAGGATGAAATAGTGGTTACGTGGGCTGTGTTCAAAGATGCTTTTCTCGAAAAGTATTTTCCGGAAGATGAGAGAGGTAAGAAGGAAATTGAATTTCTTGAACTGAAACAGGATAATTCCTCTGTTGCGGATTATGCTGCTAAGTTTGAGGAACTTGTGAAGTTCTGTCCTAATTATAATACAGCGGGTTCAGAGAGGTCGAAGTGTTTGAAGTTTGTGAATGGCTTGAGGCCAGAAATCAAGCAGGGTATCGGTTATCAGGAGATAAGACAGTTTTCAGTGTTGGTGAACAAGAGTCGGATCTTTGATGAGGATAGCAAAGCACGTGCTACTCATTACAAGAATCTGAATGATAAGAAAGGAAAGGGGCAGTTCAGAGGTAGGCCTTATGTTACCCCTGTTGACAAAGGGAAACAGAAGTTTGCTTTTGATAGGAAGCCTAGTGGTGGAGGAATGAATTCTGCTGTGAAATGTTACAATTGTGGTGGTTTAGGACATCGTATATCGGAATGTAAGAGGAAAATGAATAATGTGGATATGTGTGCTAGTTGTGGTTTGAAAGGTCATGTGGCTGCTGATTGTAGGAGGAAGAATGGAGTTACATGTTATAATTGTGGGGAAGTTGGTCATGTTAGTACAAGGTGTACGAAACCAAGACAGGCTCAACCTGGAGGAAAAGTGTTTGCACTAGCAGGAACTCAGACCTCGAATGCAGATCGTTTGATTAGAGGTACTTGCTTTATTAATAATACGCCTTTAATTGCTATTATTGATACTGGAGCGACTCATTCGTTTATTTCGTCTGAGTGCGCGAAGAGTTTGAATCTTGTGTTGTCTGTGATGGGTGTTGAGATGGTTATTGATACTCCAGCGATGGGATCAGTAACTACTTCTATGGTTTGTCTAAATTGTCCTTTAGCCATTTATGGTAAAGATTTTGTGATGGATTTGGTGTGTTTACCATTGGAAGGGTTAGATGTGGTGTTGGGAATGAACTGGTTACAATTTAATCGGGTTCACATTGATTGTTATCATAAGCTAGTAAGGTTTCCTTCTCTGGAGGAAGACGAAGACTCGAGTTTCTTATCTACCAAAGAGTTGAAGAGACTTTTGGCGGATGAGGCTCAGTTGTTCGGTGTGTTTGCATCGTTGTCGGTGGAGAGTAAAGTTTCTCTTGAGGTGTTTCCTGTTGTGTGTGATTTTCCTGAGGTATTTCCTGAAGATATTTCAGATGTACCGCCGGAGAGAGAGGTGGAATTCTCGATAGATCTAGTCCCTGGTACTAGACCTGTTTCTATGGCACCTTATCGAATGTCGGCATCTGAATTGGTGGAGTTGAAAAAGCAGTTGAATGACTTACTGGAAAAGAGGTTCGTAAGACCAAGTGTTTCTCCTTGGGGTGCTCCAGTTTTGTTGGTGAAAAAGAAAGATGGGAGTATGCGATTATGTATTGATTATCGCCAGTTGAATAAAGTGACGATTAAGAACAAATATCCGCTTCCAAGGATTGATGATCTGATGGATCAGTTGGTTGGTGCTTGTGTATTTAGTAAGATTGACTTGAGATCGGGGTACCATCAGATAAGGGTGAAAGAAGAAGATATTCAGAAGACGGCCTTTAGGACACGCTACGGGCATTACGAGTTTGTTGTGATGCCGTTCGGGGTTTCTAATGCGCCTGGTGTGTTCATGGAATACATGAATCGGATTTTCCACGAGCATTTGGATCGTTTTGTGGTGGTGTTTATTGATGATATTTTAATCTATTCTAAGTCTCGTGAGGAACATGCAGAGCATTTACGTATTGTTTTGCAGGTTTTGAGAGAAAGGAAGCTTTTTGCCAAATTGTCCAAGTGTGAATTTTGGTTGTCGGAGGTGAGTTTTCTCGGGCACGTGATTTCAGGTAATGGTATTGCTGTGGATCCATCTAAAGTAGAAGCAGTTCTACAATGGGAGGCTCCTAGATCCGTTACTGAAATTCGAAGCTTTTTGGGTTTGGCTGGTTATTATCGGAGGTTCATTGAAGGTTTTTCCAAGCTAGCATTACCTTTGACGCAGTTGACTTGTAAGGGCAAAGCGTTCATTTGGGATATTCAGTGTGAAGAGAGTTTTTGTGAGCTGAAGAGAAGATTGACGACAGCTCCGATTCTTATTTTACCTAATCCTAATGAACCATTCATTGTGTATTGTGATGCTTCTTTAATTGGTTTGGGTGGTGTTTTGATGCAGGAAGGTAAAGTTGTAGCTTATGCTTCAAGGCAATTAAGAGTTCATGAGAAAAACTATCCTACTCATGATCTTGAATTAGCTGCTGTGGTTTTTGTGTTAAAGATTTGGAGACACTATCTCTATGGTGCGAGGTTCGAAGTCTTTAGTGATCATAAAAGCTTGAAATATCTATTTGATCAGAAAGAGTTGAACATGAGGCAACGGAGATGGTTGGAATTCTTGAAAGACTACGACTTTGGCTTGAATTACCATCCTGGTAAAGCTAATGTGGTAGCCGATGCATTGAGCCGTAAGTCTTTGCATATGTCCGCATTGATGGCGAAAGAGTGGGAACTTTTGGAATCATTTAGAGACTTGAGTTTAGTTTGCGAAGTGACATCGGTGAGTGTGAGACTTGGTATGTTGAAAGTTACGAATGAGTTTTTGTTGTCGATTTGTGAGAAACAAAAGCTGGATTTGAAATTTGTTGATTTGATGATGAACGAGAATGAGGATTTCAAGGTTGATAAGTTTGGCGTTTTGAGATTTCGTGATCGTATTTGTATTCCTGACGATGCGGAGTTGAAAAGAATGATTTTGGAGGAAGGACACCGGAGTATTTTAAGTATTCATCCCGGAGCGAATAAAATGTACCAAGATTTGAGGAAGATTTTCTGGTGGTCTGGTTTGAAAAGAGATGTGGCTCAATTTGTTTATGCTTGTTTAACTTGTCAGAAATCGAAAGTGGAACATTTGAGGCCTAGTGGTTTGTTGCAACCATTAGACATTCCTGAGTGGAAATGGGATAGCATTTCGATGGATTTTGTAACGAGGTTACCGAATACTCAGCGAGGGCATAATGCTATTTGGGTGATTGTGGATAGGCTGACTAAATCGGCGCATTTCATTCCGATTGACATCAGTTTTTCTTTGGAGAGGTTAGCTGAGATTTATGTCGGTGTGGTTGTGAAATTGCATGGTGTCCCGTTGAGCATTGTTTCTGATAGAGATCCGAGGTTTACATCGAGATTTTGGGAGAGTCTACAGAAGGCTTTGGGTTCTAGATTGAAGTTGAGTTCGGCTTATCATCCGCAGACGGATGGTCAGACCGAAAGAACTATTCAGTCTTTGGAGGATTTGTTGAGATCGTGTGTTTTGGAACAAGGTGGTACGTGGGACAGTTATCTTGCTTTGGTTGAGTTCACGTACAATAACAGTTTCCATTCTAGTATTGGAATGGCACCTTTTGAGGCTTTATATGGGCGAAGATGTCGAACGCCGTTGTGTTGGCACGAAACAGGTGAGAGTTCTGTGGTTGGACCGGAATTGGTACAACAGACGACGGAAAAGGTAAAGTTTATTCGTGAGAAAATGAAGGCTTCTCAGAGTAGGCAGAAGAGTTATCATGATAAGAGACGGAAGGATCTTGAGTTTCAAGAGGGTGATCACGTATTTCTGAGGGTTACGCCGGTTACGGGTGTTGGTCGTGCTTTGAAATCTAAGAAACTTACTCCTCGATTTATTGGTCCTTACCAGATATCTGCGAGAGTTGGTGCTGTAGCGTATCGGGTGGCGTTACCGCCGAATCTGTCGAATTTGCATGATGTGTTTCATGTTTCGCAGTTGCGGAAGTATGTTTCAGACCCTTCACATGTGATTCCTATGGACGAGGTTGAGGTAAGAGATAACCTTACGGTCGAGGCATTACCAGTTAGTATTGTGGATCGCGAGGTGAAGCGGTTGAGGGGTAAAGAGATTGCACTTGTGAAAGTGGCGTGGGGAGGCGCTGCTGATGGTAATCTGACGTGGGAGTTGGAGAGTAGGATGCGAGAATCGTATCCAGAGTTATTTGAATCAGGTAAGATTTTCGAGGACGAAAATTTCTAAGTGGGGGAGAATTGTAACGCCCCAGTTTTGCCAGTTTTGTTTGTTGAGTCCTTTTTGATTATTTTGTTATTATTTTATTATGTTTTCGGCTTTTGTGCGAAATTGTGTTATTTTTAGTCGTGAATATATTTTATCGCGTTTTGGGAACATTTGCGAGATAATTGAGTGTAGGGGTATTTTGGGCATTTCACATCTTATTTTTGATAAGTTAGAAAATAGAAAGAAAAATAGTAAGAGAAAAGAGAAAAGAAGAAGAAAAGAGAGAAAGAGAAGAAAAGAGAGAAAGAAGAAGAAAGTGGGAAAAATTCAACAAGAACAAGTTTTAAGAATCGATTAATCGGGTAAGGGTGCGAAACTCGATTATTGTATGATTGTATACGATTATGTATGTGTGTTTGTTGTTGTTTTGGATTGATTTGGAGAAAATTAGTAAAAATCATTTTTTTGAAAAATATGTGTTTATGACATAATCGTTCGAATCAATAGTTTTAGCGGATGAAATGGATTGAAACTCTGGATATGTGATTGTTGTGTATTAGTTGTTGTATTGTGATAATCATTTTGATACTTGTTGATGATTTTGTGAGATTTTGGAAAAATTGAGTTTATGTTGATTTTATGCATAATCGGTAGAATCGGGAGATTTCACGGATGAATTTCGAAACGGATTGCGTAGTTTAGTCGAGTGAAGTGAGGCCGACGTTATAGAAACTCGTTTCGTTAAAATCGGTTGATATTTGAAAATTTGGCGTTTTTAGGTTCCGGAATAGTGTTTTTCAAAAGTCGCGGAATCGCGTAATTTTTTATTCTAATACGTCCGTATACATTTATGGAGGATTATCATGTATTTTGTTTGAAGAAAATAATTGAATCGGTCGGGTTTCGGGCGAAAACGCCCCAAAAATCACTGCTGAACCAGAACTGGTGTATTTTCACGCAGTCGTACGGACACGACTGCTAGTGTGAAAATTCTGGTTTCGTGCGATTTTCGGAAATTCATATCTTTTGATCCGTAAGTCGGTTTTAACCCCCGTTCGAAGCGTTGGGAAGCTAACGAGATGTTCTTTCTAGGAAAAATATGTTTGGGGTCTGAATCCTTCCCAATCGGTACAGTTTTTACGAACCGTTTCGTAGTGTCGGGCGTCCGGTTTATGTTTTGCGTTATTTTGAAATGTTCGTAACTTTTGTTCCGTTTATCCGATTTTTGCATTCTTGGTGTCGTTGGAAAGGTATCGAACTGTACTTTGTGAATATGAGGTTTTGAGAATCGTTAGCCGATTAAATTTGGTCGGAAAATGTGAATAGTGTCGAATCTCGACTTTTGTCGTTTTTAATAGTGCGTATTTGACTTGTATTGTGTTATATGTTTGTGCTTTGGATGTGTATGCCTTATGTGTTGTTGTGATGACGATTTGTGGCCGAGAGGCAAGAAAATGCTAAGTGTGGTATATTGGTGTTTGTGGCCATTTTGGGCAATTGTGTGCATTACTTTGTGTGCACTTGAAATACATGAATATTGTTGATGCATGAGTATTTGATGTTGGCATGAGTCATTAATGTGTCAAGTATCATGATATGTATTCTTGCATGGGAAGATTCATAGATGAATCAGTTTTATAGTCTTACGCCATGAAATATTGGTAGAAGCGATTAATCCCAATTGATTGTGCGCCCTGAAATACTGGTAGAAAGCAATCGGATTGTGCGCCCTGAAATACTGGTAGAAAGCAATCCATAAACGTCGTTCGCCCTGAAATATTGGTTTATAGCGACGGGGAACATCGTAGGCCCGACGGGGAGTTACTCTATGTAACGAGCGATGATTCCAAGAGTTCCTGGGGGACTAATGAATTACAAGATTTGAAGTCGGTACCGCATGGCATGTGCATAGAGTCGTTGTGTCGGTCTATGTGCATTGCATAAATCATGAGTAATTGTGCTTGGAACGTGTTTGATTGTATTGTGAATGATTGATGTGATGTGGTATACGATAAGTGAGAATTGTACCGTGTGATATTATATGCGACTGTTGAGCATTTGTGGTGAGAATGTGTTGCTTGTGTATTTTTGTGTTAATATATATAATTTTATGCAATTATATTATGGTTGTTTTTCTCACCCTTCTGCTATTTTATAACGCTCTATGAGGCGTTGCAGATTAGGTTTGCTGGAGGTATTCTTTTTGTGAAGCTTTGCATCTTCATTATTTTGGTCGGTCGGCTCTGATATGTGACTCCGGGTAGTTAGGGTGGCCGCGTGCTATTGTTTTGTATATCTGATGATATATTATATTTTGGTTGTACATATGCTACTTGATGTATGACAAACTGTTTATATGTGTATATGTTAATCAGATTTTAGATTTTCCGTTTTATTTCTAATGTCTGAAAAGTGGGTGTAAGGAACGAAGTTTCCTCCGTATGATTGCTACCCCACAGTTGCATATCATTATGGGCAGGTGTTGCATGTTATGTGTATATTTTGGTTACGTTGATGGGATGTCTCCTTTCTATGCCGTGTTTTCAAATGTACTCTGATCAATTTTTGAATTTTTCTTTTAACTGCTTTAAATGCATGCTAATTGGGGGTATTAGATTGGGGGCGTCACAGGGCCCAAAAAGGTTTTCTGTACAAAGGGATGGGTCTTACACTCTCTCAAGAGGCCCAAAAAGGTTTAAAGAAAAGAGTGGGGCTTATAACACGAGGGTAGGCCCAAATGATTTTTCGTTTAAAAATGGCGATCGCGCCGAGGTTTTCTTTTAACGCAGAGGGACTTATACAATAAGTGAGGCCCAAGATGTTTTGGTTAAAAGGGGGATTGGGTCTTACACTCTAATAGAGGCCCAAAGTGTTTTGAATGGGTCTTATAGCTCAAGGAGAGGCCCAGATGATTTTTATTTTTAAACGGGCGACGATCGCGCCGTTTACTTGTACAGAGGGACTTATACAATGAGTGAGGCCCAAAAAGTTTTTGTACAAGGGGGGATGGGTCTTACACTCTCTTAAGAGGCCCAAAAAGTTTTAAAGAAAAGAAATGGGTTTTACTACTCGAGCGTAGGCCCGGATGATTTTTGAAAAGGCGACGATCGCCGTTTGTTTTTTGACGGTATCGGGACTTATACAATAAGTGAGGCCCAAAAATGATTTGGTAAAAAAAAAAGGATTGGGTCTTACACTCTAATAGAGGCCCAAAGTGTTTTGAAAATGATTTAGGAGGGTTGAATTAATCCAAAACCCTAATTTATTTCCAAAAATGTATTTAATTGAATAAAAATTCAATTAAAATGATCAAAAATTGTTTAACACATGGGAAACAAATTGTGATCTTGGATTAATGCTTCAAAAATTGAGTATTGACCTACAAAATAATTAGAAAGCATTAGAAGTTGCAAAATCAATGTAGAAAAAATATTTAAAATGCCAAAAACAATCAAAATATTAATTCTTTACAAAAATATCAATCATATGAAATAAATAATATTTTTGGGATTTTTTATGAAAATAAAATATTTTAACATTTTTGTGAATTATTAAAAAAAGAATCAACTCAAAATCATTAAAACTCAGAGAGAAATTAATTTTTGAATCAATTAAACAAAATCACAAAATTCAAATATTTGAATTTCTAAAAATGGCGCCAAGAACAGGCTGAAGAACACGCGCGTGTTCTTGGTTTCTCAGATTTGCATTTTCTATCCAATCTCCATGAATACGTAATCATATCATGCAATCCACATATCATTATGCTCGCCTCAACCTCACGATCATGTCTATGTACATTAATTTCATTTAAATTAAACATACAACAAGAAATCACGAAGAGACCTCAAGAACCCTAATTTCTGCATGAAGGTTAGGATTTTTGATACACGATTCCAACAATGCAATTAATTGAGGGAAAACATTCCATGCATGATTATGAACATATGGCCAAATTATTGTGCGAGGAAATATGCATAGATTGAGAGATGACCAAGCATGTGCTTACCTCCAAGTCGTGACAGCAAGTTCAAAGTGATTTTTGATTTGGAGGTGTTACAGATGAGTGGTGATGATCTGAACAGCTTCCCTACACCCTATGGATTGTGTTTGGATGGTTGGACTTGATTGAAATTGGCTGGATCATTTTGTGGCACCTCAGCTGCACTTTGGTTAAAACCTTGAGCAACCAGCTGGTGATTTTGTGAAATTGATGTTTCAGAAGTAATCTAAGTGTTTGATCAGTTCATATGTGATGTATGTGAGGTGTGTGAGTGATTGGTTTGATTGGAATTGCTCTCAAACTCAAAACCCGATAGTGACTTGCCTTAGAAGGCAAAATTGGAGTGAAAGAAGAGATTTTGAGGAAAGCATCTGTTAGATGGCTTTGGTGTACTCAAACTGACCACAATTGAGCTCTATTTATAGTAGAGCAAGTTTGTTTTGGGATCCACAGTGAATGGCAACTGCAGCAGGTGTTTCCTCAATGTTGGCCAATGGAAATGCAAGTCTCCTCTAGCCATTGACTAGGGGTTAGGCCACAGAGCTATGGTCCCCTTGGTCTTGGATAAGTCTTGACTGATTTCAGATGAGAATGGCTCAGTCCATGCCACCTTGATGGTTCCATTGAATGCCTCATTCCAAATTTGAAGTCTTGTCCCTATTTTGGCCATTCTAGGTTCAACATGCTATTTCTTGTTCCATGGACTTTGGAGGCTTGGCTCAGTGATTGTCCCCTTTAGATTCAATCCTCTGAGGTGTCCAAGTGGATAGGAGCAATTGAATTTGGCTGATTTTGGCAAATCGACCAAAGTTGCAAATTCTGCCTTGCCTTGACAGATTTCAGCAAGACAACTTGGCAATGTTGTATCTCATGGTGTAGGTTGAATTTGGCAATGTTCTTGGCCATTTTGGAAAGCTCTTACATGATACAACAACTGTTTGAACAAGTTTGGTTTTGATCTCTTTTGATTCCAAGTGAAAAATCCCCCTACATTTGGCAAAAAGTGAGGCAGAATCTGACTTAGTGAAAATTTCACTAAGTGTTGAAAAAAGTGACATTTTCACTTTTCAGCCACTTTGATCACTCCATAACTCAAAATCCTTAATGAATTGGAATGACTTGTAGTTGAAGTTTTTGTAGGTGATAATGAGGGCTACAAATCCATCTTTGGATGAGAAAAAATGGCCTTGTGGTTTAGGAGTTATGGTCCTCCAAAGTTGGTACCTTTGCCACTTTATTTTTAACTTAGAAAAATTTCTAAGTTTTGTGGTTACCCCTTTTACAAGTTATCTCACTTTTCTTGATTTTTCTTGATGAATGATGATTCAAATCATACATTAACATCATTTTAGGGTTAAAAATCCATTTTGGTGAAAAATCTCAAAAAGTCAAAGTTGACTTTTGTGCACGGTTGACTTTTTATCAGATGAATTCCAAACTGTGCAATTCTTCAGGAAATCATGTCCTTGACCTAAATCAAACTTGATGGACATGTTCCATGGGTGTAATAGGGTATATTCAATCATGTATTAGGGTTTGGGAGCATGTCTTGGTCAAAAGTCAAAGTTACAGTTGACTTTCCTCGCGAAACCCTAATTGTGGTGCAGATGAAAATGAGACTTGTTGCTCAAACTTCTTGGATTAATCCATTGTTCCAAATGGATCAATATAGTTCATTAGAGACCCTCAAATCATCTCTTGAGGTCTTGGCTCATGGTTTGTCCCAAAAGTCAACTTAGGGGTGAATTAGGTCAAGAAACCCTAATTCCTGATTTTTGATGAATGCATTCCCTGAGGCAAAATTGACTTGATGCATGGGTTCATGAGGTTCCATGAAGTATATTAGGTCATGTTTTGGATCATTGCCTTGTGCCCAGATTAAAATTTCCATCTGGAGGCCCTGGTCGACCAAAACCCTAATTTGGTGACACTGTCGATCTTGAGACTTGATCCACCTAGAAGGGAGCAGCCTTGTGCTTAATCCTTGAAGTAAGAGTCCTTTTGATCCTTTGAGGATGTTTGAGAGATTATACAAGTTGAAGATCATGTCATTTCTTGATTGATCCTTTGTCTAAGCACTCAGAGAGGGCTTGAAACCCTAATTTTGATTGTATTGGATGCTCACCCATCTTTGGGGAGACTGATGAAGCATGATGGTTCATCCATATTGTGATGATGATTTTCACAATGATTGGAAATCTAAGTGGTCAAAATTTGGGGTATTACACCACCACACAACTATGAGCGCTGTAGAGTGTGCTCGAAGGATAACCAAGGATGCTACCTCATGCGAGCAGCCCTTCAAAGTCTGTTGGACCACAAAGAGATTTAACCATGTTCAAGCTCTGGTACAGTCAACATAATGTCAGACTATCTTCCCAATCGAGGCAAAGAAGTTGTCTTGATCCCTAAACGAGAAATGGCCAAAGATGTATGCGCCATAATCCCTTTACTCCATGAATCAAGAGTTCCTCTTAATAATGGAAAGATTCTCAGCCTCGAACCAATTGAGGCCAGATACGATAGTCAGAAAAATCAAAAGGTTCCTGTAGTTATCTATCTGCCGGGACCAGTACCGTGCAAATTCAATAAAGCTATCCCTTACAAATACGGTGCAACAACAATTGAGAAAGGGAAGGAAACGCCATTACCCTCCGTCGTGAATATTGCAGACATCAGACGAGTAACACGGAGTGGTCGAATCTTCAACCGAAGAGTTAGGGAACCCAGCATAGAGAAGGAACCTCAAACAGAAGGTCCAGTTCAACCAGTCGGTCAATCCAATGATCTCGACCTCTCAAAGAACAAGGATGAGATGCTGAAGCTCATCCAAAAGAGTGAATATAACATAGTAGATCAGCTGTTGCAAACTCCTTCAAAAATCTCTGTGTTATCTCTATTACTCAGTTCCGAAGCTCACAAAGAGGCTCTACAGAAAGTCTTAGAGCAAGCCTTTGTGGAACAAGATGTAACAATAAGACAATTCGACAGCATCATCTCCAACATCACTTCCTGCAACAACTTGGGGTTTAATAATGAGGAACTGCCGGAAGAAGGCAAAAGTCATAACATGGCACTCAACATTACAGTCAACTGCCAGGATGATGCTTTAGCCAGCGTGCTGGTAGATACCAGATCAGCTCTGAATGTTATGCCAAAGTCTACTTTAATGCGACTATCATTTCAAGGATCTCCGATGAGAGGCAGTGAGGTTATAGTTAAAGCATTTGACGGATCCCTAAAAACAGTTATCGGCGAAATCGATCTTCCCATAACTATCGGTCCTCACACTTTCCAAGTCACTTTCCAGGTCATGGACATCTGGGCAGCATACAGCTGTTTGTTAGGAAGACCTTGGATACACGAAGCTTGTCAAGAACGACCAACTATTCATAGTCTGGGGAGAGAAAGCCTTCATCGTAAGCAACTTATCATCGTCCACTTGTGTAGAACCAGAAGAAGTTGTGGGAACCTAGTTCCAAGCACTTTCGATGAGCAGTAACAACCAATCAGAGAAAGGAACATCGATTTCCTCGTATAAAGATGCTCTTGAAGTGATCAAAAGTAACAATACAAAAGGATGGGGACAACTTGTCATTCTGAAAGATAACAAGACAAAGAAGGGTCTTGGCTTTTCCTTAACCTGTACCCAGACTGCTACTAACGATGAAAGTTTTCATCCCATTCAGGACTTCTTCCACAGTGGAGGTTTCCTTCACCTAGTATCTCAAGAAGTACATACCATCAACAAGGGTGATTCCTCCGACACAGATGAATAGTGGAAGTCCTATCTTAACGAAGACGGTTATATGTCTCAGGAAGAGGTGCCTACGCCATTTTGCTATCCCGCACAGAGTCTGAGATTTATACCAAGATCAGATGTCAAAATGATATACGGAGATTGTGATCCTGAGGGATGTTGTGCTCCGCCAAACTCATTAGAGGAAGACACTCTAATGAAAGACAACTTTGACCACGACTATTATGGTCCAATGGATAGCCTGCCTATCTGGCAGTCATACCCAGGAGACTTGGGACAAAAGAGTCAGCCCAACGACGCTTATCAACGAAGCATCATTAAAAAGAATACATGTGTCCCCACCACATCATGGGATCATTACTCAGGGAATTCAGAAAATATCCCGCACGACAATGAATTTGCAAAGACTGCAGGACTAGAGTTCATCACCTATGCTTTTCCCGAGCTTGACGTCATTGAAAGGGATGACTCCTTCAGTTCTGCCGAAGTGTGGGACACCTTAGGACAACCGAGTGGTAAATTCGACTACTTGGTCAAGTACACCGCTCCCGAAAGCTCCCGTATCAGGCTCGAAGACATTCAGCCAACTGGATGGGGAGATCCACCTGAGAGTACAAACACTGTGCAAGATACAACAAAAGAGTTCGTCTACAACTGCTTTGCCTGGGAGACAGACTCTAACGATCCTGCTCCACCAGAAATCAACGTTATTTCTGAAGACAAGTCAAAAAAGAAGGTACCAGACTTTGTGACTCACCAAGGAGTTCGCCGCCAATGGGTTGTTGTCGAGGTTCCGAAAGTCGTCCATAAGTCTAAGTAATTGCCATCTTTGTTTTAACCTTTCAACCTACCCAGGTGAAATGGATGTTTTTATAGGGTTCGCTTTCTGTAAATGTCCCTCTTCGCTTCGCCCAAAGCGACATAGTTTTGTTTTATAGGGTTGTAGTTTCAAGAATCGACTAAATCATAAATAAAATAATGTTGTTCTGTAATTTCCGCATTTATTGTCGTTTTCCCTTTTCGTTTTTTCAGAAAATGGTAATCCTAAAAAACAACTCAAAAATAAAAAAAGCATTTTTCCGAAAAAAACACTGCACACACTCTTGCATTTCTCTCTATCTCTTCTAAAAACAATCATCATAACACCTCAGGATACCCACATTCCTTTCACCGCCCGATTAACATTCAAGTGCACAAACAACAAGGCCGAATACGAAGCTTGTATCATGGGTCTCGAAGAAGCGATTGACTTAAGGATAAAGAATTTGGATGTGTATGGAGACTCAGCCCTGGTTACCAATCAGATCAAAGTAGATTGGAACACATATCAATCAGGACTGATTCCTTACAAAGACTACGCGGGAAGGTTATTACCATTCTTCAATAGAATCGAGTTTCATCATATTCCTCGTGAAGAGAATCACATGGATGATGCACTAGCCACTCTCTCTTCCATGATTAGTGTAGGTCAATGGAACGACATACCTAAGATCGACATAATGTGCGTAGAATGGCCCGCTTACATCTTCACGATCGAAGCAGTCATAGACGACAAACCTTGGTATCACGATATCAAATGCTTCCTTCAGAAACAAGAGTACCCACCTGGGGCATCCAAAAAAGACAGAAAGACCCTCAGAAGATTGGCTGGCAGCTTCTTCCTGAGCGGTGATACACTCTATAAGAGAAACTTTGACATGGTCTTGCTCCGATGCGTAGACAGACTAGAAGCAAACATGTTGATGAAAGAAATTCACGAAGGATCCTTTGGCACTCATACCAACGGACACGCAATGGCGAGAAAAATTCTGAGAGCAGGGTACTATTGGTTGACAATGGAATCTGATTGCTACAAGTACATGAGAAGGTGTCACAAGTGCCAGATATACTCAAACAAAACCCATGTACCGCCAACGCATCTCAAAGTTATTTCTTCCCCATGGCCTTTTTCTATATGGGGAATCGACATGATTGGCATGATCGAACCCAAAGCTTCGAACAGACATCGGTTCATCCTGGTAGCCATTGATTACTTCACCAAGTGAGTCGAAGCTGCGTCATACGCCAATGTAACCTGACAAGTCGTGGTCCGCTTTATCAAAAGCAATCTCATCTGCCGTTATGGTGTTCCAAGCCAGATCATTACTGATAATGGATCTAACTTGAACAACAAGATGATGAAAGAGTTGTGTGCTGAGTTCAAGATCGAACACCATAACTCATTTCCCTGCCGACCTAAGATGAACGGGGCGATAGAAGCGGCTAACAAGAACATCAAGAAGATTGTTCAAAAGATGGTTGTAACCTATAAATACTGGCATGAAATGCTGCCTTATGCTCTTCACAGTTATCGGACATCTGTCTGCACTTCAATAGGGGTAACCCCTTTCTCTCTAGTATATGGTATGGAAGCTGTGCTCCCCATAGAAGTAGAGATCCCATCAATTCGGGTATTGATGGAAGTTAAGCTAACAGAAGGCGAATGGTGTCAAAGTCGACACGATGAACCGAATCCGATCGAAGAAAAGTGAATAACGGCTCTATGCCATGGTCAGTTGTATCAAAAAAGAATGAAGAAAGCGTTTGACAAAAAGGTTCGACCCCGCGTCTTTAGAAAAAGGAGACCTTGTGCTCAAGAAGATACAATAATTTCTCACTGATTCTCGGGGCAAATGGACTCCGAACTATGACGGCCCCTATATGGTCACGAAACCCTTCTCAGGCGGTGCTTTGAGACTTGCAACCATGGATGGAGAGGAATTCACCTACCCCACGAATGTTGACGTAGTCTACTTCGCCTTAAAAAAACGTCTCGGTGGATTGAAAACCTGAAAGGGCGGTCCAGGAAAAAATTAGAGACATAATCAATAATCATCCCGATGGATTGGAAATCTCAAAGTACAATCCATGCAAAAATTAGGGATTTATGGCAAGTAACTACATCTGACAAGGTTAGATCCTCAGCAGTAATGCCATCCATATGGAAAACTCCAGTCAAGGTCATCTTCGACATAAGCTCAGGATGTCCAGAATTCAAAGTTGGTAGAAGGATAACGGTCGTTATGTTTCAATGTAGCCTTTTTCCCTTAAATTACCATTTTCTAAACTTTGTAAATACTCTATGGGATCACGTGATTGGCTGATTTCCATCCTATCAATAAAATTTGAGCCCTAGTGCTCTTATTTGCAATTCTTATTTGTTTTAGCTTTACAGAATGATGTTTTTAACATGATCAACGATTCATGAAATAAAACAAAAATGAATTTTACTTGTCAAATTTTTCTGCTTTTAAAATAAAGATGGCAATTCTTTTGGCTGTTGAACATCAAAAGAGCATCGATCGCTTCTCCAAAAGTGGTTAAACCTCAAAGTTCATAATCAAAGTACTCCTTCTCAAGCCAGTACGCCTGAATGAAGGATCAACTGTATCAGATGTGATTTTCCCATCTGATATCCCCGACAGAGTTCTTACCTCCTAAGCCCGACCAATGTTTTCCCCACAGGGACTATCTCTCCTAAGCAAGGCAGAATTGCTATTTTGGACCAAATGGTACTTCTTCGACCCCAGCAGTGGCCGAGTATCCAGTCGTGTTCATCTACTAGTCTGTATGTCGTGTCAGTTTTGTCAGCATAAACATACATACGTCATTCATTATTGATCTGCATTTATAATCATATTGCATCACTATCACTCTAGTCAGTCTTAAAGTGGTAAAGTCCTCTTGTCAATCAAGTTGTCAGTTCTTTCCATGTTAGGAAGCGAATCATCTAAGCGATCTCTCCCCAGTTTATTTCTGGGATGAAATTGGTCCTCGACCACTTTGATAACTTGAACCTCTGAAAGACCAGAAGGCACTCGACAAACGTCACTCTTCACCATTGAAGATGATATCTCCGCTTTCCCGGATTAAGGAAAATCCCCAGAGAAAGCCTCTTAATCAAAGATTCGACAATACAACAGTTTTTCCCCGAAAGATTCGCGGAAAAAAAATAAAAAAAATAGAAAGGGGTCATCAGCACCTCTAAATTGGATTGCATCACATGGCATTTCTCCGAAAAGATCTCGAGGAAAAGTATGATGTAGTATCCCCAAGCAGAAAGCAGTCTCTCAAGAGACTCATTTCCCCAGTAGAGTCAACAAATGGCGTCTCCAACAGAGAAGTTTGTACACCTCTACAACTCAGACGAATGGGTTCCCCAGTAAGTCTAACGTCAAAACTTTTTCCCATCAAATGGCATCTCCCCAGGAAAATTCGATGAGAAGTTTGAGGAAAATCGCTAACAAACAGCGTCCCTTGTCAAGAAAGTTTATTGACAAAAGAAACTAAGACCAGTTCCTTGGTAGGAAACCAGGATCGAGGGGAAGTTTATTTCAGAAACTAAGACCAGTTCCGTGGTAGGAAACCGGGATCGAGGGGAAGTTTATTTCAGAAACTTAGACCAGTTCCTTGGTAGGAAACCAGGATCGAGGGGAAGTTTATTTCAGAAACTGAGACCAGTTCCTTGGCTGAAGACCAGGATCGAGGGGAAGTTTTGTACCTTTTCTAAGCATCATTGTTTAGCAAAAGAAGATGGATGAGCGAACTGCCATTCATAACCTCCATCAAAATTTCGGGTATTCTGATATTTAATCCTCTTGCACCCCGAATGCCCGAATACCTTCGTCATTCCTACCTTCGGGTCCAAGAAGATTAAATAGGGGAATCTGTCTGTACGAACGATTTTTGTCGGTGATGTGACCACCTTATCGCTGGAGTGTGGTTTTCCTCCTCGAGGAGAAAGGGGTGCTACTTTCTGATTTCTTATTTATCCCGTGAAGCCGGAAGGAAAAGAGAAGGTATCTAAAACTAACCTTGTACGCGAATGTTTAACTAAACTAACGTTTAGAGAGATTGGGGGGTCCGGAGTCAGGTTATACAATGGGCAGTTGTCAGTTACCCATCCTATATGTGGTTATCCACAGGATGTTAGCATTAGGTTTCGCTTTGTAATTGATAGTGTTTATCTGTTAAATGGTTGGGAAATTTTCTTGGGAAGTATGAGAGAATGAGTGAGTTTTTTGTTTGATTTCGGGCTTGCCCGAGGGTTTTTGGTAAGGTACTGGACCTAAGTTTTGATTGATGTATATAGGTATTGGACCTAGAGTTTTTTATTGGTATGCTCGCTAAGATTTCGCAATCTTATGCCTACGTATTCCCGTTTAAACGAAACAGGGAAATCAAAGCAATCGTAGTTCCTCCTATTCTAAGGGAGGAAAAAGATGTTTTGGTGTCTCATTCAAAGCCCAAGACAGAGGCTAAAAGGAATATTTGTGTCTTGTTCAAAACCCAAGATTGAAGTTAAAAGGTTGATTGAAAGAGAATTTGTAATCTCTAAAGAGGGATTGTTGAATTTTGTGTGCCTTGATCAAAGCCCAAGGTTGAAGCTAAGAGGTTGATTGACTCCACTAGGGAAGTCCTTATACAAAGCCTAAGAGGAGGCTTAAAGGGATTTTTGACTCCTTTGGGAAGGTTTATCTGTGTCTTGTACAGAGCCCAAGACAGAGGCTGAAATGAGTTAACTCAACAAGAAAGTGCTTTTATATGTCTTGTACAAAGCCCAAGACAGAGGCTAAAGGAGTTGACTCAACAAGAGAGTGCTTTTATGTGTCTTGTACAAAGCACAAGACGGAGGCTAAAGGAGTTGACTCAACAAGAGAGTCCTTTATACCCAATAAGAAAGTGATTTGTTGTCTCGTACAAAGCCCGAGATGGAGGCTTAAAGGATATTGACCCAACAAGAGAGTCTTGAAAAGTGATGGACTCAACAAGAGAGCCTGAAGAGTGATTGACTCAACAAGAGAGTCTGAAAAGGTTAGCTCCGCTGGGGGAGGATCATTGTACAAATCCTAAGAGGAGGTTGACTGTGTTGAGGAAAAATCATTATACAAAGCCTAAGAGGAGCCTATCTTACTACCGAGGATTAGATCCATAGGCAGGCCCATTGATGGGAAACTCTCATGAGAGAGACCGGGTTTCTGCTGGAGTTTTATCCAGAGTGATCGTTGTTTTTTCCTATGTTTGAAAGGAACTTGAGAATGTCTTTAAGACTCAAAGGGGGTTTAGACTGTCCAAGTCTACTGGTGTGGAAGAGTTTTATCTTTTGTAGGATGCCCAAACGATGGCAAGGGCCTTAAGGGATGAGAATCAACCCTAAGGTGGCCAGAGGTTTGACACTGGAAAGACTGCTCTAGCAAAGGATGACTAAGTTCTGTCTTATACCTTTAAGAGGTCGTTAGGGTCCTTGTATTAATCCCAAGAGAAGGCATGAGAACTTCTAAGAAGCCGAAGGGTCCTATTACAAAGCCCAAGAGGAGGGGGGTGCTTTTAGGAAAAAGTGGCATTTTCATGTTTTTGTCATTTTGGTCACTCCATAACCTAAAATCCATGAGGAATTGGAATGAGGTGTAGTTGACACTTTTAAAGTATGTAATGAGAGCTAAAATTCCATCTTTGGATTAGCCAAAATGGTTGCTTGGATCTCAAGTTATGATCCTTGGAAGTTGGTACCCTAGCCATTTTGTTTCATAACTTAGAAAAATTCTAAGTTTTTTATGGTTACCCGTTTTACAAGTTATCTCACTTTCTTTGGTTTTTATTGATGAATGATGATTCCAATCACACATTAATATCATTTTAAGGTTAAGGAACCATAATTGTGAAAAACCTCAAAAAGTCAAACTTTGACTTTTGGGCACAATTGACTTTTTATCAGATGAATTCCAAACTGTGCGATCCTCTATGAAATCAAGTTCTTGACCTAAATCAAACTTAATAGATGTATTCCATAGGTGATATAGGGTGTATTGAATCATGTCTCAAGGTTTGGGAGCATGTCTGGGTCAAAAGTCAAAGATACAGTTGACTTTTCCCGCAAAACCCTAGTTGTGGTTCAGATGAAATTGAAACTTGTGAATCAAGATTCTTGGATTAATCCATTGTTGCAAATCGATCAATGTGGTTTATTAGAGACCCTCAAATCATGTCTAGAGGTCTTGTCTCATGTTTTGTCCCAAAAGTCAACTTAGGGGTGAATTAGGTCAAGAAACCCTAATTCCTGATTTTTGGTGAATGCATCCCCTGAGGCTAAATTGACTTGATGATTGGGTTCATGAGGTCCCATGGAGTATCTTAGGTTGTGTTTTGAAGCATTGGCTAATGCCCAGAGGAAAACCCTAAATTGGTGACACTGGCGATCTTGAGGCTTGATCCACTTTGAAGGTAGCAACTTTGTGCTTAATCCTTGATGTGGGAGTCCTCTTGATCCTTTATAGGTGTTTTAGACAAGTTTAAGATCATGTCGTTCCTTGATTGATCCTTTGTCTAAGGCTCTGAGAGGGCTTGAAACCCTAATCTTTGTTTGTAGTGAAAGCTCACTCATCTTTGGGGAGACTGATGAGGCATAATGATACATCCATATTGTGATGATGATTTACACAATGATGGGAAATCTTAGTGGTCAAAATTTGGGGTATGACAGATGCCCCTATTTAATCTTCTTGGACCCGAGGGTGTGAATGGCGAAGGTATTCGGGCATTCGGGTGCAAGATGATTAAATACCGGAATGCGCAAAATTTTGACGGTGGTTATGAATGGTAGTTTGCTCATTCATCTTCTTTTGCTAAGTAACGATGCTTAGAAAAGGTGAAACTTCCCCTCGATCCTGGTCTTCAACCAAGGAACTGGTCTTAGTTTCTGAAATAAACTTCCCCTCGATCCTGGTTTCCTACCAAGGAACTGGTCTAAGTTTCTGAAATAAACTTCCCCTCGATCCTGGTTTCCTACCAAGGAACTGGTCTTAGTTTCTGAATTAAACTTCCCCTCGATCTTGGTTTTCTACCAAGGAACTGGTCTAAGTTTCTGAAATAAACTTCCCCTGGATCCTGGTTTCCTACTAAGGAACAAGTCTCAGTTTCTGAAATAAACTTCCCCTCGATCCTGGTTTCCTACCAAGGAACTGGTCTAAGTTTCTTTTGTCAATAAACTTTCTTGACAAGGGACGCTATCCGTAGCGGTTTTCATCAAACTTCTCGCCGAATTTTTCTGAGGAGATGCATTTAATGGAAAAACTTTTGATGTTAGACTTGCTAGGTAACCCATCCTTCTGAGTTGTAGAGGTGCACAAACTTCTCTGTTGGAGACGCCATTTGTCGACTCTACTGGGGAAAACGAGTCTCTTGAGAGACTGTTTCCGCTTGGGGATATTACATCATACTTTTCTTCGAGATCTTCTCGGAGAAATGCCATACAATGTACCCCAATTTTGAGGTGCTGATGACTTCATTAACATTGACTCTATTGGAGAAGAAAATTAATGTGTTGCTGAGAGCCTTTAGTTGTGAGGCTTTCTCTGGGGATTTTCCTTAATCTGGAAAAGCAAAGATATCATCTTCGATGGCGAAGAGTGACATTTGTCGAAGGTTTTCTTGTCTTTCAGAGGTTCAAGTTATCAAAGTGGTCAAGGACCAGCTTCATCCCAGAAATAAACTGGAGGAGAGAGATTGTTCAGACGCAATTATTCATGACGAGGAAAGAACTGACAACTTAATTGAGAGGACTTTTATCACTAGAGGATAAGATCGACTAGAGTGATAGTGATGCAATATGAATATGAATGTAAATCAATAATGCATGATGTATGTATGTTTATGCTGACAAAACTGACGTGACATACAGACTAATAGATGAACACGTTTGGATACTCAGCCACTGCAGGGGACGAAGAAGTATCGTTCGGTCCAAGATAACAATTCTGCCTTACTTAGGAGAGATAGTCCCTATGAGGAACAATCGTTGGTCGGACTTAGGAGGTAAGAACTCTGTCGGGGGTATCAGATGAGAAAATCACATCTGATACAACTGATCCTTCATTCAGGCATACTGGTTTAGAAGGAGTGCTTTGATTATGCACTTTGAGGTTCAAACACCTTTGGAGAAGCGATTGATGTTCTTTCGATGTTCAACAGTCAAAAGAATTGCCAACTTTACTTTAAAACAGAAAAAATTTGACAAGTAAATTCATTTTTGTTTTATTTCAAGAATCGTTGATCATGTTAAAATGTCGTTCTGTAAAGCTAAAACAAATAAGAATTATAAACGAAAGCACAAGGGCTCAAATTTTATTGATAGGATGGAAATCAGCCAAACGCGTGATTCCACAGAGTATTTACAAAGTTTAGAAAATGGTAACTTAAGGGAACAGGGCTACATTGAAACATAACGACCGTTATCCTTCTACCAACTTTGAATTCTGGACATCCTGAGCTTCTGTTGAAGATGACCTTCACTGGAGTTTTCCGATGGATGGCATGACTGCTACTGGGGGATTTGCTCTTGTTGGACGTAATTACTTGCCATTATTCCTAACTTTTGCCTGGATTGTACTTTGAGATTTCCAATCCACCGGGATGATTTTTTATTATGTCTCTAATTTTTGCCTGGATTTTCCTTTCGGGTTTTCAATCCACCGAGATGTTTTTTTTTTTTAGTTTAGGCTAAGTATTTCTTGACTACATCAACATTCGTGGGGTAGGAAAATTCTTCTCTTTTTGTTTCGTCTTGTTGACCAAGTACACAACCCATTGAGTCTTCCAAGACTGTTAAGTATATGATCAGTGGTCTTCCTTCCACTGGAGGTGATAAAATCGGTGGGTTCAACAGGTATTCCTTAATATTGTCGAAGGCTGTTTGGAAATCTTCTATCCAAACACAGTCCTAATTCTTTTTGAGTAATTTGAAAATCGGCGCACATGTCGCGGTCATGAGGAATATAAGTCTGGAAATGTAATTCAGACGTCCCAGGAATCCTCTGACTTGTTTTTCAGTTTTTGGAGAAGGCATTTCTTGAATGGCCTTGACATTATCAGGATCAACCTCAATTCCTTTCTGGCTGACGATAAACCCTAAAAGTATCCATAACCGAACACCGAATATGCACTTATTGGGATTCAAGCGGAGTTTGTACTTTCTCAACCGCTAGAATAGCTTTGACAGATGGGTCACATGCTCCACTTCTGTCTTAGATTTGGCAATCATATCATCGATATATACCTCGATTTCTTTATGTATCATGTCATGAAACAAAGTAGTCATGGCCCTTTGATAGGTTGCCCCGGCATTCTTCAAACCGAACGGCATTACCTTGTAACAAAAGGTGCCCCGTGGGGTGATGAATGAAGTTTTCTCCATGTCTTTCAGCGCCATTTTGATTTGATTATAGCCCGAGAATCCATCCATGAAGGAGAAAACTTTGAACTTAGTTGTACTGTCAACCAGCATGTCAATGTGTGGTAAAGGAAAGTCGTCCTTTGGACTTGCTTTGTTTAGATCTATGTAGTCCACACACATTCTGACCTTTCCATCCTTTTTTGAAACTGGTACTATGTTGGCTAACCATTGAGGATATTCTGACGTGGCGAGGAAACCCGCGTCAATCTATTTCTGTACTTCCTCTTTGATTTTGATGGCCATGTCTGGGTGAGTCCGTCTCAAACTCTGTTTTACTGGAGGATATTCCGATCTCAACGGTAAATGATGTTCCACGATGCTGGTATCCAACCCTGGCATGTCCTGATAGGACCAAGCGAATACATCGGGAAATTCTTTGAGAAGCTTTATCAAACTTCCTTTGATAGTTAGATCGAGCAGTGCCCCAATCTTGATTTCTTTTTCTCTTCTTCTGAACGCAAGTTGACCGTTTCCAACAGCTCTTTGTGAGGTTCAATGGACCTTTCCTCTTGTCTGAGTAATCAGGAGATCTCCTCTGGAATTGTGTCGTCAACTTCTTCTTCAGCCTCAAATACCGGGAATTCAAAGTTGGGAGAAGGCATTGGATCGTATGTTTCAATGGGGTTTAAAACAAGCAATCTGCATGGCGTGATGGATGTTTTTAGAAGAGATAGAGAGAATGCAAGAGTGTGTGCAGTGTATTTTCTTTGGAAAACTGCTTGTTTTTATTATTGAGTTGTTTTTAGGATTACAATTTTTTGAAAAAGGGAAAAGAGAAAACAACAATAAATGTAAAAATTACAGAACGATGTTATTTTATTTATGATCTGGTCGATTCTTGAAATTACAGCCCTATAAAACAAAACTCTGTTGCTTTGGGCAAGGCAAAGAGGAACATTTACAGAAAGTGAGCCCTATCAAAACATCCGTTTCACCTGGGTAGGGTGAAAGGTTAAGATAAAGACGACAATTACTTAGACTTATGAACGACTTTCGAGACATCGACAACAACCATTGGCAGCGAACTCCTCGGTGAATCACAAAGTCTGGCACCTTCTTTCTTGGTTTGTCCTTAGAAATGACGCTAATTTCTGGCGGAGTAGGATCATTGGAATCTGTTTCCCAGGCAGAGTTTTCATAGACGAACTCTTCTGTTGTATCTTGCATAGTATCTGTACTCTTATGTAAATCTCCCCATCCAGTTGGCTGGATGTCTTCGAGCCTGATACGAGAGCTTTCGGGAGTGGTGTACTTGACCAAGTAGTCGAACTTGCCACTTGGTTGTCCTAAGGTGTCCCACACTTCTGTGGAACTGGAGGAGTCATCTCTTTCGATGACGTTGACCTCGGGAAAAGCATAATTGATGAATTCTAGTCCTGTAAGCTTTGCAAGTTCATCATCGTGCTGGGTATTTTCTGAATACCCTGAGTGTTGACCCCATGACGTGGTGGGGATGCAGGTATTCTTTTCAATGACGCTCAGTTGATAAGCATCGTTCGGTTGACTTTGTTGCCCTGAGTCTCCTGGGTACGGCTGCTAGATAGGCAGGCCATCCATTAGGCCATAATAGTCGTGGTCAAAGTTGTCTTTCATTAGAGTGTCCTCCTCTAATAAGTTTGGTGGAGCAAGGCATCCCTCCGGATCACAATCTCCGTATATCATCTTGACATCTGACCTCGGTATATATCTCGGACTCTGTACGGGATAGAAAAATGGCGTAGGCACCTCTTCCTAAGACATATAACCGTCCTCATTGAGATAGGACTTCCACTCTTCATCTGTATTGGAGGAGTCACCCTCATTAATGGTATGTACTTCTTGAGACACTGGGTGGAGGAAACCTCCACTATGGAATAAATCCTTAATGGGATGAAGACTTTCATCATTAGTAGCAGTCTGGGCACAGTTTGAAGAAAAACCAAGACCCTTGTTTGTTTTTTTATCAGTAGGAATGACAAGTTGTCCCCATCCTTTCGCATTGTTACTTTTGATTACTTCGAGAGCATCTTTGTATGAAGAAATCGACGTTCCTCTCTCTGATTTGTCACTGCTCACCGACAGTGCTTGGAACTGAGTTCCAACAACCTCCTCTGGTTCTACACAAGTGGACGACGACAAGTTACTCACGATCAAGGCTTGCTCTCCGCAGACTGTGACTAGTTGGTCATTCTTGACGAACTTCAGTTTCTGGTGCAGTGTTGAAGTGACTGCCCCAGCCTGGTGTATCCAACGTCTTCCTAATAAACAGATGTATGCTGCCCGGACGTCCATGACCTGGAAAGTGACAAGGAAAGTGTGAGGACCGATAGTTATGGGAAGGTCGACTTCGCCGATAACTACTTTCCGGGATCCGTCAAATGCTTTGACGATGACCTCACTACCCCTCATTGGGGATCCTTTAAACGATAGTCGCAATAAAGTGGACTTAGGCATAACATTCAGAGTCGATTCAGTGTCGAACAGTACGCTGGATAAAGCATCGTCCTGGCAGTTGACTGTAATATTGAGTGCCATGTTATGACTTTTTCCTTCTTCTGGCAGTTCCTCATTGCTAAACCCCAAGTTGTTGCAGGAAGTGATGTTGGAGATGATGCTATCGAATTGTCTTATCATCACATCTTGTTCCACAAAGGCTTGCTCTAAGACTTTCTGTAGAGCCTCTCTGTGAGTTTCAGAACTGAGTAATAGAGATAACACAGAGATTTTTGAAGGAGTTTATAACAGCTGATCTACTATGTTGTATTCACTCTTTTGGATGAGCTTTAGCATCTCATCGTTGTTCTTTGAAAGGTCGGGACCACTGGATTGACCGACTGGTTGATCGAGAACTTCTGTTTGAGGTTCCTTTTCTTTACTAGGTTCTCCAACTCCTCGGTTGAAGATTTGACCGCTCCGTGTTACTCGACTGATGTCTGTAATATTCACAACGGAGGGTAATTGAGTTTCCTTTCCATTCTCAATTATTGTTGCACCGTACTTGTAAGGGATAACTTTATCGGACTTGTACGATACTGGTCCTGGCAGATAGATAACTACATAAGCCTTTTGATTTTTCTGACCATCATAACTGGCCTCAATTGGTTCAATATTGAGAACTTTTCCATCATCAAGAGGGATCAATATGGCGCACACATCCTTGGCCACTTCTCGCTTAGGGATCAAGATAACATCCTTGCTTTGATCATGATGATAGTTTGACATTGAATTAGAGCTTGACCATGGTTGAATTTCCTTATGGTCCAACTGACTTTGAAGGGCTGCTCGCACGAGGTAGCATCCTTGATTATTCTCCGAGCAGACTCTACAGCGCTCATAGTTGTGTGGTGGCACCCGGTCACGTCTGCTTTGTATGCAGTGCAACCTCACTAGATCGGTTCTTATCAATCGAACATCCTGACTTTGGTGCCTAGTAGGGTTCCCGTCAGTCATACTGACTTATTGTGTGTCTTCATCTAGATAGGTCGGAAGCCACCAGTGGTTTAGCAAGTGTTGTAGTGTCCTCTGAACGAGTGCACAACCTTGGTCACTCTTACGACATACGCTACAGTTCTGATACTCATGCGAAGTCAGAAAACCAAGCTGGACTTACTTAGTGTGTAACTCCACCAAGCTGGTATTCATCAAACAAATATCGAAAATTTGAATCATGTTGACCTGACAGGGATTCTTATCACAGTAGTCCTGGATCCATCCAAGATCCATCTGACGCTAGAGGGCCTCTTGTACAAAAGAGCATCCCTGATTGTTTACCGAGCAAATCAGACAGGAATTGTAATCGTTCCGTGGCAGATTATGATGTTGGCTTTGCCTTGAGTACATTTCCACCAAGTTGACATTCATCGCACGGATGTCGTGGTTTTGAATGATGTTGGAATTCGTATAAGCCATGTTGACCCCATGAATTCAGTGCTCTTGGATCCATCCGAGATCTAACCGTTCCTGTAGAGTTGATTACACCACAGAACATCCTTGATTATTTTTCGAGCAGATATCACACTGGTGATAATTATGAGGTGGTACATGCCCATATCCGCTATGTCTGTGATGCATCTTGACTAGATTAACCCTTAATAAGATTACATCATGAATTTGATAGCTTTGGTTAGACTCTCCCTCTATCAAATTGACTGCAGCTTTCTCGTGTTGAGGCAACGAGTTCATCTGAACATTTGGATTTGTATCCTTGAAGGATAAGACCCCGCTCCTGACAAGCTTTTGCACATCGGATTTGAAACTGAGGAAGTTTTCTATGTTATGCCCTGGTCCTCCTTGGTGGTAAGGACATGTCTGATCCGCTTTGAACCAAAACGGCAGATTCTCCGGTACTGTAAGAGGAGCCCTGGTTTGGATGTGTCCCTTTACCAATATTAATGGGAACAATTCTGCGTAGAACATTGGTATAGGATCGAATCCTGGTGATCACGTCGTATGGTTGTTGTTGTATGGAGGACGAGCCTACTGAAGAGGTTGTTGTGTCCTTTGCTGATATTGTTGTTGATTCGGTTGGCTTTGAGCAACCTGAGGTTGATACGTTGGAACAGGCGCAGGGTTGATAGTAGGAGTTACAGCTGCTACCGGTTGGTAACATCGCCTTTGCATTTCGAGAGAGATATTACCGATATCTTGCTCTTTTTTCTTAGGGAAAGTACTACCGTATCTTTTGGTACTGCTTGATGGTCCAGTATCTTTAACTAAACGTCCTTCTCGGACTGCTTCTTTATGACGAACTCCCATGCCCATCATCTCAGTGAAGTCCCTGGGTGCACTGGCGACCATTCTGTCGTAGTAAAACGGGCTTAAGGTTTTCAATAAAATCTTTGTCATCTCTTTTTCCTCAAGAGGTGGACAAATCTGAGCGGAAATTTCACGCCATCTCTGAGCATATTCCTTAAAGGTTTTCTTATCCTTCTGCAACATGGCTCTGAGTTAATCTCTGTCCGGTGCCATGTCCATATTATACTTATATTGTTGAACGAAGGCAGTGCCAAGATCTCTGAAAGTGACGATCTTAGTACGGTTTGAACCCATGTACCATTTAAGTGCGGCACCGGTTAAACTATCCTGAAAGTAATGGATCAGTAGCTAATGGTTCTCTGTCTGAGTTGACATCCTCCGAGCGTACATCACCAAGTGACTTTGAGGGCAAGAGTTACCCTTGTACTTTTCAAATTCGGGCACCTTGAATTTGAGCGGAACTTTCACATTGGGGACCAAACAAAGGTCTGTGGCATCCTTTCCAAATAGATCCTGACCGCGAATGGCTTGCAGTTCTTTCAGCATCTCCAGGAACTGTTCCTGAAATTCCTTTATTTTGTCATTCATACTTTTATTTTCACCAGAAGGTATATGTGGAATCTTTCCTTCCGGGATAGTGTGTACCACGGGTAGTGGTACAGTCATTACGGCAGTGACTCTTGGTGCTTCCCAAAGTTTGTAACCTTCAGGAGTTGCTGTCATGCCCCTTGCATCTTCGCTTTCCCGAAGTTTGTAACCTTCAGGCCCAGCGGCTCCTGCTGCAGTTTCCGGATCTTCCATGATCGGGGGAATATATCCTTCCGGGATATAGTTGAGTGGCATGCCCCAGGGACGATCTTTTGGCATGTTATACGAGGATCATACTTTTCCACTATAAGCTTCGATGTGATCTCTGAGATCACAATCCGTTGTTGTTGCATCTGGGCTGCTGCCAGAGATTGCATGTCATTGTGAAGTTACCTCAAATCTTCTTTCAGAGTGTCGATTTCTTCTCTCAACCCTCTGTTCTCTTCCTCGAGATCATCCATTTTCTTTTGTTGACTGGCCCGAGTATTGTATTAATGTGACAGTTTGACTCTAGAATCGAGACACAAACGTGAGATTCGTAGGGAAGAAGAATGAGTTATGGGCGAATGATGAATGATATGCAATGATTATATTAATTAATAATTTTTTTGTTAATCAAAAGAAACTTCGACAATAGGATTGCAAATATCATACAGTGGGGAAACCCCATTTTATTGAATTCAAAGATTGCGGAAATGGAAATACAATAATTTACAAAGTGCTGTAAAAGGAAATGTCTACACTTATGGACCCTGAGTCCTCTCTGAAGAGAGTTCAGGTGTTGGTTCTGGTATTTTCCTCTTCTTTGACCGGGGCTCTTGAGCCGTTGTCAGGTTGTCATTCCTTTGCCAAGTGAAATGAGCGAGCAAATTCCTTTGGTCTTCTTGATTCACTACAGCATGTTGCTCTAAAATCTCAATCAGAGCATCCTTTTCTTTTAACAGTTGCTGTATTTTGTTACACTCCATATTGAGAATGTGTTACTTGTTCTTCCAAGACCTCTTCTCTTTTTGAACTTTGTTGAGAGCAACCTGAAGTTTTTTCGCATCAGACATAAAATAAAGGACAGATTCCCTTAATGGAAGAACTTCTTGACGAGGGTAAGGCATTCTTAGTTTGAGAGCTCTAGTTTGTACCCAGTGGAGATAAGGCTCCACAGAGATACAGTCCGGTTTTCCTAGAGACTCTCTTCCTTTCCTGTGAACATGTTTCCAAGCATGCACTATTTCTGTCTTTAGTGCCCTGTCATTTTCTCCTTCCTTGAAGAAAAAACCTTCCAGATGAGCATTCCGTGGGATATGCCTCATCGGGTATCCGAATTGACGACGAACTAAAACCGGATGATAATTGATTCCTCCTTTAATTCCTATGAGGGGTACATTAGGGAAGTTTCCACAACGGCCAATGATCCTAATCCCGTCATAGATTCGATTGTACCAATCGGTGTCAGAGTTGGTAAGAGACATAATTCTCTGCGATCAACGTATACTTTTGATCCCAAAAAGCAGCAGACTTGGGTAAATGGGAAGTGAACCACTTGTATAGCAAGGGTACACAACATTGATCATTCCTTCGCTGTACAAATTCCTTAAGTGTACAGAATGATAAGCATCTGCGAGCAAGGTTGGTACTGGGTTTCTAATCAGAAATATCTTAATGGCACTGATATCAACGAAGTTATCGATGTTGGGAAACAAAAATAACCCGTAGGAGAGCAAAACAAAGAAGCTTTCGAAAGTAGGCACATTCCCTATACTAGCAAAGTACAGGGATTTCTTTATAAAAAACTGGGCAGGCAAATCTTGGATTCCACCCTTAGTGGTCATGTGAGTCCTGACTTCTGACTCGTCCAAATAAATTTCTCTTTCAATGGTCTGATCTTTTGGAATTTCTTCCAGTCCAAAAAAGGGAGCTTGGTCAGTAATAGGTAAATCAGTCAGGTGAGAGTACTCCTCTAGTGTTGGTGCTAGCTGATAATCTGGAAATGGGAAACAGTGATAGACTGGATCGTAGAACTGAATGAGCGTGGACAGGATTCCTTCAATTACATGGACCCTTAACAGAGACAGCAGTCCTCCATACTTAGCTCTGAAAGCATCATAGTTGGTGATCATCCTCGCCAATCCTCTTAAATCCTCTAGTTTTGGAACCTTGAAGGTGTACTTGTGAGTCCTTCTTCTACCGAAATCCATAACGCAATCTTTTTCTCTGACATTTGCAATCATTGTCTCAGTTTAATTTGAAAAAGAGAGACTAGAAGAGAAAGTTTTCTTTGTTTTAAGAGTTTTTTAATGAAATGAATGCATGAATGCAGAACACAAAAACATAGAAAAAGCATGGGGTCAAAGGTTCGGTGTCATGAAGTTAAGGCTCTACCCATCCCCAAAGGTTTTACTGGTGATTTTTTGTACCTGTCCGCAAAATCATTGACCCCTCTTGGGATAACAACAGCAGGCTGGAATCACCCGAGCGAGCTGATGTATCTTAGAGTAGTCTCAAATGAGGGTAGTATTACGTGACAACTATTTCTGATAGCTTCCGCACTACAAAATAGTAACATGGTCTTAGTCTACTAAAAATCCTCAGCTTTTCAGATAACCCAATCGAATAATCTACTTTCAACAACAAGAGTCGTATAGGCATTGAATCCGCAAAGGGTATCTCCACTGATTCGATGGTCTACCGGGACCTCTTACTTGGGATTCACTCCCAATAAGATTACCCATCTCGTGCCATCACCTATCTTAGGTGTATACTCAATCTTTCCAGATGCGGCATCACACGCATTCCTATTAGCAAAAAAATAAGCACGGATATCAATTAGGAAAAGCAGTATATATATTTGCCCTAACATCCTAGACCTCTAGTCCTATGATCCTAACAGTCAATGACGGTCCCCAGTGAAGTCGCCAATTTTCCGTGGAAAATGGTGACGAATGATGACTAAGGTAAAACAGATCATACAGTAACTCCCCAGTGAAGTTGCCAATTTTCTGTAGCGAGCGATTTTTGTCGGTGACGCGACCACCTTATCGCTGGAGTTGGGTTTTCCTCCTCGAGGAGAAAGGAGTGCTACTTTCTGATTTCTTATTTATCCCGTGAAGCTGGAAGGGAAAGGGAAGGTATCTAAAACTAACCTTGCACGCGAATGTTTAACTGAAAAAACGCTTAGAGAGATTGGGGGGGTCCGAAGTCAGGTTATACAATGGGCAGTTGTCAGTTATCCATCCTATATGTGGTTATCCACAGGATGTTAGCATTAGGTTTTGCTTTGTAAATGATAGTGTTTATCTGTTAATGGGTTGGGAAAGTTTCCTGGGAAGTATGAGAGAATGAGTGAATTTTTTATTTGATTTCGGGCTTGCCCGAGGGTTTTTTGTAAGGTACTGGACCTAAGTTTTGATTGATGTATATAGGTATTGGACCTAGAGTTTTTGATTGGTATGCTCGCTAAGATTTCGCAATCTTATGCCTACGTATTCCCGTTTAAACGAAACAGTGAAATCAGAGCAATCGTAGTTCCTCCTATTCTAAGGGAGGAAAGAGATGTTTTTGTGTCTCGTTCAAAGCCCAAGACAGAGGCTAAAAGGAGTATTTATGTCTTGTTCAAAGCCCAAGATTGAAGCTAAAAGGTTGACTGAAAGAGAATTTGTCATCTCTAAAGAGGGATTGTTGATTTTTGTGTGCCTTGATCAAAGCCCAAGGTTGAAGCTAAGAGGTTGATTGACTCCACT
Organism: Lathyrus tuberosus; assembly: GCA_022829125.1. Classification (NCBI taxonomy): domain Eukaryota; kingdom Viridiplantae; phylum Streptophyta; class Magnoliopsida; order Fabales; family Fabaceae; genus Lathyrus; species Lathyrus tuberosus. The sequence continues at coordinate 9,512,418 of JALAZF010000176.1, read as the reverse complement.
AGGGAAGTCCTTATACAAAGCCTAAGAGGAGGCTAAAAGGGATTTTTGACTCTGTTGGAGAGGTTTATCTGTGTCTTGTACAGAGCCCAAGACGAAGGCTGAAATGAGTTGACTCAACAAGAGAGTGCTTTTATATGTCTTGTACAAAGCCTAAGACGGAGGCTAAAGGAGTTGACTCAACAAGAGAGTGTTTTTATGTGTCTTGTACAAAGCCCAGGATGGAGGCTAAAGGAGTTGACTCAACAAGAAAGTCCTTTATACTCAATAAGAGAGTGATTTGATGTCTCGTACAAAGCCTGAGATGAAGGCTAAAAGGAGATTGACCCAACAAGAGAGTCTTGAAAAGTGATGGACTCAACAAGAGAGTCTGAAGAGTGATTGACTCAACAAGAGAGTCTGAAAAGGTTAGCTCCGTTGGGTGAGGATCATTGTATAAAGCCCAAGAAGAGGCTGACTGTGTTAAGGAAAGATCATTATACAAAGCCTAAAAGGAGGCTATCTTACTGCCGAGGATTACATCCATAGGCAGGCCCAAGGATGGGGAACTCTCATGAGAGAGACCGGGTTTCTGCTGGAGTTTTATCCAGAGTGATCGGTGTATTTTCCTATGTTTGAAAGGAACTTGAGAATGTCTTTGAGACTCAAAAGGGGTTTAGACTGTCCAAGTCTACTGGTGTGGAAGAGTTTTATCTTTTGTAGGATGCCCCAAAAGAGGGCAAGGGCCTTAAGGGATGAGAATCAACCCTAAGGTGGCCAGAGGTTTGACACTGGAAAGACTGCTCTAGCAAAGGATGACTAAGTTCTGTCTTATACCTTTAAAAGGTCGTTAGGGTCCTTGTATTAAGCCCAAGAGAAGGCATGAGAACTTCTAAGAAGCCGAAGGGTCCTTGTACAAAGCCCAAAAGGAGGCGGGGATGCTTTTAGGAAGCCTGTGGGTCCCTAAACCAAGAGAAGTTCAAGAAATGCAATTCACAGAGAAGAGGTCATTCCAGGAATGTTCGAGTATTTGGAAGAAACTCAAGAGATGCTATTCACGGAGAATAGATCAACTCTGGGGAGTAGAATTTCTTTGACAATTTCTAAAGGGTGACAGTCTGAGAAAAGGTTCACCGAGAATACTGCCTTTCTCTTTGTTCCATATTGATTAACCCCAAGAGAAGGGAAGACTGTATCTGGAAATCCAATGGGGATCTAGTTTTGTTTGTATTTAAAGAGTGACCAACAGGGCTTTACCTAGTTCTAGACGTAGTTGCAGGGGAAAACTCTAAATAATTATACTAGTATATATACAGTTGATATATGACAAGTATTTAAAGGAGCATGAAAGAAGACTAACCATACGCAGCTTCCCACAATACATTTATGTATATGAAAGCATTTAAAAGAATGAAAGAAGACTAACCATGCGCAGCTTCCCACAATACAGTTATGTATATGAAAGCATATAAAAGAAAGCGGATAAATACTTATCCGTTGTAAAGCTTCCATGTTGTTTTGTTAGTTGTTCAACAAATAAATTAAAGAAAGCTTTGATAGCAACTATACATTTGGATTCAAAATCAAAGGAGAAAGTATTTTGAATGGAGATCGGGGCTTACAGCTCATGGAGAGGCCCAAATTTTAACAGTGAGGGCACTGTTGTTTTGTATCGGGACTTATACAACGACTGAGGCCCAAAAAGTTTTGGTTAAAAGGGGATTGGGTCTTACACCTTAAGGAGAGGCCCAAAGAAGTTTGAAAATGAATAAAGATGGGTCTTATAGCTCAAGGAGAAGCCTAGTTGATTTTGTTAAAAAGGCGACGATCTCGCCGAACGTTTGAAAATATACAGAGGGACTTATACAATGTGTGAGGCCCAAAAGGTATTATTTACAAAGGGGTTGGGTCTTACACTCTATTAGAAGCCCAAAGAGTTTTTGTACAAGTGATGGGGCTTGCAACTCGAGGAGAGGCCCAGATGATTTTGAAAAGGCGACAATCGCGCCGTTGTTTTGAAAATATACAGAGGGACTTATACAATATGTGAGGCCCATAATTGTTTATTTACTAAAAAGGATTGGGTCTTACACTCTATTAGAGGCCCAGAAGTTTTAAGAAAAGTAAAGAGGGGACTTACAACACGAGGGGAGGCCCGGATAGTTATTTGTTTGAAAATGGCGATCGCGCCGAGGTTTGAAAACAGAGTGGGTCTTATACGATGACCGAGGCCCAAATTATTTTATTTTTCAAAAGGGGGTTGGGTCTTACACTCTATTAGAGGCCCATGAGTGTGAAAAAGATTTATTTAGGGTGATAATCAAAGAAACCCTAATTTTGTTTAAAATGTAATTAATTTTGTTTAAAATTTAATAAAAATTATTAAAAACATGTGAAAAATGGGTGGTGATCTTGGATCAATGCTTCAAAAATCATATTTTTATCCACAAAATGATTGAAAGTCAATTAAGTTTGGAAAATCAAGAAAGAACAAATATTTCAAATGTTAAAAACAAATAAAAATTAATTCTTTGTAAAAATATCAAATATATGAAATAAACAATATTTTTGGGAAATTATTGTAGAATAAAATATTTTAACATTTTTGTGAATTATTAAAAAAAGAATCAACTCAAAATCATTAAAAACCAAAGAGAAATTAATTTTTGAATCAATTAAATAAAATCACAAAATTCAAATATTCAAATATTTGAAAAAGGGCGCCAAGAACACCCAAGATTACGCGCATGTTCTGAGTTTTGACCAGATTTGCATTTTCTCACCAATCTCACTGAATACTTGATGAAATCACACAATCCACATATCAATCTACTCGTTTTTACCTCACGGTCATGTCTACGGTCTTTAATTTCATTTATTTTAAGCATGGAATAAGAAATCAAAGAGAAACCTCAAGAACCCTAAATTCTACATGAAGGCTCAGAAATCCCACACACGATCCATACAAGGCAATTAATGGAGGGGAAACATTATATGCATGATTATGAACATTTGGCAAAAGTATTGTGCGAGGAAATATGCATAGATTAAGAGATGGCCAAGTTTAGGCTTACTTGAAGGTTGTGGCAGCAAGAGCAATTGGATTTTTGAGTTGGAGGTGTTACAGATGAGTTGTGATGATCTGAACAGCTTCCCTACACCATATGGAATGTGTTTGAATGCTTGGAGTGATTTGAAATGGACTGGAACAGATTATGGAACCTCAGTTATAACTTGGTTGAAAACTTGAGCAATTGGCTGGTGATTTTGTGAATTTGGTGTTCCAGATGTTGTTCAAGTGTTTGGATCACTTCTATATAATGTTTATGAGGTGTGTGTGTGATTGGTTTGGTTGGAATGGCTCTCAAACTCAAAACCCGATAGTGACTTGCTTTAGAAGGCAATTTTGGAAGTGAGAAGGAGATTTTGAGGAAAGCATCAGTTGTAGTGCATTGGTGTACTTAAACTGAGCACAAATGAGCTCTATTTATAGTAGAGCAAGTTTGTTTTGCAAGCAATAATGAATGGTGGCTGCAGCAGACTGTTGGCCAATGGTGATCAAATGGAATCTCAAGTCTCCTCTAGCCATTGACTAGAGGTTAGAGCACAGACCTATGATTCTTTGATTCAAGGATAAGGCTTGACTGAAGGGTTCATTTTTTCTCTGATACATGCCACCTCTAAGCATCCATTGAATGCTCCAAAATAAAATTGGAGTCTTTAAGCATCTTAGGCTTTTTAGGTTTGGCATGCTACTTGTAGATTTTGGGATTTTGGAGGCTGAGGGATCAGTCCTTGTCCCTTGGTTGTTCCCCCTTGAGGTGCGTAGATGGATAAACATGCTTGGAATTGCACAATTTGAGCAATTCGAGCCCTTGTGCACAAATCTGCCTTGCCAAGACAGTTTGCAGCAAGGCATGTTGCAGCTGTCATAATTCTTAGCTCAGATGGAATTTGATGAAGTTCTTGGCCATTTTGGAAAGCTCTCATATGATACAACATATGTGTGATCATAGTTTGTCTTGAAACTTTTTGGATCCAAGTGAAAAATGCCCCTACATTTTGAAAAAAGTGAAACAGATTCTGAGTTAGTGAAAATTTCACTAAGTGTTGGAAAAAGTGGCATTTTCATGTTTTTGTCATTTTGGTCACTCCATAACTTAAAATCCACGAGGAATTGGAATGAGGTGTAGTTGACACTTTTAAAGTGTGTAATGAGAGCTACAAATCCATCTTTGGATCATCCAAAATGGTTGCTTGGATCTCAAGTTATGATCCTTGGAAGTTGGTACCCTAGCCATTTTGTTTCATAACTTAGAAAAATTCAAAGTTTTTTATGGTTACCCCTTTTACAAGTTATCTCACTTTCTTTGGTTTTTCTTGATGAATGATGATTCAAATCACACATTAACATCATTTTAAGGTTAAGGAACCATAATTGTGAAAAATCTCAAAAAGTCAAACTTTGACTTTTGGGCACAATTGACTTTTTATCAGATGAATTCCAAACTGTGCGATCCTCTATGAAATCAAGTCCTTGACCTAAATCAAATTGAATAGATGGATTCCATAGGTGATATAGGGTGTATTGAATCATGTCCCAAGGTTTGGGAGCATGTCTGGGTCAAAAGTCAAAGATACATTTGACTTTTCCCTCAAAACCCTAGTTGTGGTTCAGATGAAATTGAAACTTGTGAATCAAGCTTCTTGGATTAATCCATTGTTGCAAATGGATCAATGTGGTTTATTAGAGACCCTCAAATCATGTCTTGAGGTCTTGGCTCATGTTTTGTCCCAGAAGTCAACTTAGGGGTGAATTAGGTCAAGAAACCCTAATTCCTGATTTTTGGTGAATGCGTCCCCTGAGGCTAAATTGACTTGATGATTGGGTTCATGAGGTCCTATGGTGTATCTTAGGTTGTGTTTTGAAGCATTGGCTCATGCCCAGAGGAAAATTTCAGCTGGAGGCCTCAGTCGACCAAAACCCTAAATCGGTGACACTGGCGATCTTGAGACTTGATCCACTTGGAAGGTAGCAACTTTGTGCTTAATCCTTGATGTGGGAGTCCTCTTGATCCTTTATAGGTGTTTTAGACAAGTTTAAGATCATGTCATTCCTTGATTAATCCTTTGTCTAAGGCTCTGAGAGGGCTTGAAACCCTAATCTTTGTTTGTAGTGAATGCTCACCCATCTTTGGGGAGAGTGATGAGGCATAATGATACATCCATATTTTGATGATGATTTACACAATGATGGGAAATCTTAGTGGTCAAAATTTGGGGTATGACACTGTCATACCCCAAATTTTGACCACAAAGATTTCCCATCATTGTGCAAATCATTACCACAATATGGATGTACCATTGTATCTCATTAATCTCCTCAAGGATTGATGAGCATCCACTATGATCAAGAATTGGGGTTTTGAACCCTCTTAGAGCATTTAGACTAAGGATCAATCAAGAATTGACATGATCTTCAACTTGTCTAACATCTCAAACACCTATAAAGGATCAAGAAGACTCCCATATCAAGAATTAAGCACAAGGTTGCAACATTCCAAGTGGATCAAGCCTCAAGATCGCCAGTGTCACCAAATTAGGATTTTGGTCGACTGAGGCCTCCAGATGAAAGTTTTCATCTGGGCATGAGCCAATACTTCAAGAAATGACCTAAGATACTCCAAGGGACCTCATGGACCCAATCATCAAGTCAATTTAAGCTCAGGGGATGCATTTACCAAAAATCGGGAATTAGGGTTTCTTGATCTAATTCACCCCTAAGTTGACTTTTGGGACAAAGCATGAGTCGAGACCTCAAGACATGATTTGAGGGCCTTAAATACACCACATTAACCCATTTGCAACAATGTATTGATCCAAGAAGCTTGATTCACAAGTTTCAATTTCATCTGGACCACAATTAGGGTTTTGAGGGAAAAAGTCAACTGTACCTTTGACTTTTGACCAAGACATGCTCTGAAACCTTGGGACATGATTCAATACACCCTATATCACCTATGGAGTCCATCCATTAGGTTTGATTTAGGTCAAGGACTTGATTTCACAAAGGATCGCACAGTTTGGACTCCATTTTATAAAAAGTCAACTGTACAAAAAGTCAAAGTTTGACTTTTTTATTTTTTTTGGTCAACCAAGGTTCCTTAACCCTAAAACAATGTTAATATGTGATTGGAATCATCATTCATCAAGAAAAATCAAAGAAAGTAAGTTAACTTGTAAAAGGGGTAACCATAAAAAACTTAGAATTTTTTCTGTTATGTTACAAATGGCTAGGGTACCAACTTTCAAGGACCATAACTTGAGATCCAAGCAAACATTTTGGGTGATCCAAAGCTGGATTTGTAGGTCTTGCTACACTCCACAAAAGCTTCAACTACATCAAGTTCCAATTCCTCATGGATTTTTAGTTATGGAGTGATCAAAATGGCTAAAAACATGAAAATGACATTTTTCCAACACTTAGTGAAATTTTCACTAAGTCAGAATCTGCCTTACTTTTTCCAAAATGTAGGGACATTTTTTACCTTGATCCAGGTCAAACCAGGTCTAGAGTTGAACATCAAAGTTAAAGTATGCCATAAGGGCTTTCCAACAAGTACCAGATCATCTCCAAATTCCATTTGAGCAAGGAGATACAACCCTTGGAACATGGCATCATGAACTGGTTTTATAAGGCAGAATTGTGCACATTTGCTCGATTTGTCCAAATCTGATAACTCCAAGCCTTGTCATCAATTTGGACACATCAGAGGATCAAATCCAAGGGGGATTATCTGATCTCCAAGCCTCCCAAGTCCAAGATTCTACAAGTAGCCATGCCAAACCTAAAAAGGCTACAAAGATGCCAAGACTCCAATTTTGTTTCCAAGCATTCAATGGATACACCAAGGTGGCATGAACTGAGCCTATTCCAACTGAATTCAGTCAAGACTTATCTCTGAACCAAAGCTACAAAGCCTGTGCTCTAATCTCAAGTCAATGGCTAGAGGAGACTTAAGATTCCTTTTGCATAACATTGGCCAAAGGCCTGCTGCAGTTTCCATTCACTATTGCTTGCAAAATAAACTTGCTCTACTATAAATAGAGCTCATTTATGCTCAGTTTGAGTACACCAAAGCACTACAATACTTGCTTTCCTCAAAATCCCTTTCTCTAGGCCAAAATGCCTTCTTTTACAAGGTATCTCTGAGTTTTTGAGTTAGAGAGCAATTCCATCACAGCATATGAGATATCTCCCTTTAGAGATGACAAATTGTCTCTCAGTCAAACCCTTTAGCTTCAATCTTGGGCTTTGAACAAGACACCAAAACATCTTTTTCCTCCCATAGAATAGGAGGAACTACAATTGCTCTGATTTCCCTATTTTGTTTAAACGGGAATACATAGGCATAAGATTGCAAAATTGTTAGGTGTCAAGAAGTGCTTATTTTCATAATTGATTTTGATGCCTTTAAGCTCTTTTAATTGCTTTAATCGGGAAACGGCTTATTAATTTAGTAATTCTTGCATTTTTGTGAAATTTAGGTATTTTGATGTGTTTGTGAATTTTTGCAGCAAGTTTGGTGAAAAGATCGAGGCTCGATTCGCACGGAAACGAAAAATATGGAAAAGTCGTGTGTCGCATCTTGGGCCCCGCACCGCCCGGCCCTGCTCGGGCGTGGGAAGGTTTCATCGCCCCGCGCTGCAGGGGCGCTGGCTCCCCAATTTCAATCAAATTCCAGAATTGTTCCTGGTTGCGCCTCTTGAAGACCGCCCGACCGTGGAATGATCGCCCGGCGCTCTGATCTCATCGCCCGGCGCTCTCAGATATTTTGGGAGGTCCATGTGACACTGTAGCTGTCATGTAGCCTCACTTTTTGCCACCTCCCGGCTGTGAAAAGCACCGCCCGGCGCTCCTTTCTGGGCTGAACAGGTTTATAGGCACATTTTGTAGATATTTTGGGGGCATCATCACTTATCATCTCACTCTTTTGGAACCTAGAATCTTGTTTGAAGAGAAAAACTCCATTGTTACTCAGTTTCTTAGTTTCAAAGCTTTTATGCTTCAATCCTTGAATCTTTGAAGATTGATGCTCCAAAAGCTTTGCAACATTACTTGTTGATCAAGCTACCATGAAAATGTATAGCTAAACATTTTTGTGTTAAGGTTAGATGTAGTTGATCTTGATCATATGTCTTTCTTTTGATCTTTTGTATATGAACAAGGTTTATGATCAATATAGATGAAGTTATTTGTTCTTAATGATGTATGTGTGGTTTGTATCACTCTAGACATAGATTTTACAAATTATTACCTAATATTTTCATCTCTTAAAAACCAAACTCTAGACATAGATTTGGGGTTCATTATTCGCTTTGTATTGATCTTAACAGTTGTTGTTTTGATTGTTAGCGTGAGACATCACCTAACGGTCTAAACAACGATCCACACGAATTTGGTTTAGACATAAACCTATTCGAGAGGATACGCGATTGTATTGGTCGGAACTAAGTTCATATACTTGATTAATCAGATATGTATGAAAAGGATTAGCGAAATCTAATCTTGACATGCTTTTCTAAAACTTACAACATCTTTGCTCTAATTTACTCTTTGCTACAAATTTATGTTAAACAAAACCAAGAACAATTTGAAACCCCTTAACTTAAAACGTTTCAACTATTGAATGGCAAGCATCAAAATATCGCACAATCCCTGCGGATACGATAAAAACACCCCTCAAAATACTGTTTCAACAGAAATCTTAGCGAGCATACCAAACAAAAACTCTAGGTCCAGTACCTTCATACCAGTCAAAACTTAGGTCCAGTACCTTACCAAAAACATCAATAAAAACTCACTCTCTCACATATTTCCCAAGAAACTTTCCCAACCCATTAACGGATAAACACCATCAAGTACAAAGCAGAACCTAAAGCTAACAACCTGTGGATAACCATATATAGGATGGGTAATTGACAACTCCCCATTGTATAACCGGACCCCAAACTCCTCGAATCTCTTTAAGCATTTATTCAGTTAAAAATTCGTGTGAAAGGTTAGTTTTAGATAGCTTCCCTTTCCCTTCTAGCTTCACGGGATAAATAAGAAATCAGAAAGTAGCACCCCCTTCCCTACCGTTGCGGTGAGGGAGGAACCCATGGCGATAAAGTGGCTGCGTCACCGATAAAAAAGGGAAAGTTTCATTCATTTGTAGAAGTATAGCGGTTTGCATCACTGCAAGAATTAGACCAATATCCAATCTTTTTGAAAATAGGCTCTTAAAGAAAAAGGTGCACAAAGGCACAAAAAGAGTTTGATGAGGTTAGTGTTTTTTAGAATTTTGAAATGAGTTTGAATATGCTTAAAAGTTTTAGCATTTATTGAGAAAAATATTTTCTGGATCACTTGACAAAGTCAAGGTTTATTAAGAAAGAGGTGAAGTTTGAAAACAATAAGGTTTTGAAATAAGGAGAAGTTTTGAAAATTTAAGAATGGGAGGAGATGAAGAGATTATTCTAAAGTATAAAATAAATGGTCTCATTGTCAGCTAACCCAAGAGAAAGCCTTTGTGTGTGCAAGTGAATTAACCAGGATAATCAAGCATTTGACATCGATCAAAACTAGTATTCCATTCCCTTTGGATTTAAGCCACAAGATAAGCAACTGAGAAGATGAACACAAGAGCATCCAGACAAATAAAGTCACAGAGAAACATAGAAAGCATCCAAAGCATGATTTAATGGCCACAGGTATCATATGAACTCGAGGTCTCAAATAGATTGTCAGGTATCAGATGAACTTCAAAGTCTCAGATAAGAATACTCCAAGCATAGGAAACTCTAATTCTATGTCCATAGGTCCAAAACACCTCAATGCACAGGATAGTAGTAACCATAGTCCAAGATTAATGTATTTTAGGATTTTGATCATTTTATCATGTTTTTGTATTTTTTTAACAAGATGAAGAATAAAGATCAAAGAAGAAAGAAAAAGACATGAAATAAAATGATAGAATGATAAAGAGCGATAAAGTAAATAGCGGAAATGTAAAAGCAAGAAAGTAAAGTTAGATGTTTGGATTTAATTTTTGTTTGTTAACGATCGAATGATCAGTTTCTCGAATCGGGACCAAATTAGCGCTAAGTTAAGCAATCGTAAGTGGACTTATGTAGAAGTTACACCTATCTGAGATCAGTCAATAACAATTTTTGTGTTAAAACATGCTAGAGAAATGATATGTGGATCATCCTCCTAAAGTTATGCCACACAAAAAGAAAAAAAAGAAATGGTCTCATCTTTAATCAAGACTTTCCATGATTAATCAAAAGCAACCTATCACTATCTCAAAGTGTCGAGAATGATCCAAATGATCATTCATCATCATATTTGAAATAATTAAGATTCAATCTCCTTAAAAAACAATATTTCATGATTCTTTAGATTTTCATCAACCAAGATAAAAAGTGATATAAAAAATGAATGCAAAACATTCAATTGGAAAATGTCATTCATTTCTCAGCATCTTGTAGAAGTATAGCGGTTTGAATCTCTGCAAGAATTGGACCAATATACAATCTTTCTGAAAATAAGCTTTTAAAGAAAAAAGTGCACAAAGGCATAAAAAGAATTTGATGAGGTTAGTGTTTTTTAGAATTTTGAAATGAGTTTGAATATGCTTAAGTGTTTTAGCATTTATTGAGAAAAAGATTTTCTGGATCACTTGACAAAGTCAAGGTTTATTAAGAAAGAGGTGAAGTTTGAAAACAATAAAGTTTTGAAATAGGGAGAAGTTTTGAAAATTTAAGAATGGGAGGAGATGAAGAGACTATCGTAAAGCATAAAATAAATGGTCTCATCGTCAGGTAGCCCAAGAGAAATCCTTTGTGTGTGCAAGTGAACTAACCATGATAAGCAAGCATTTGACATCGGTCAAAACCAGCATTCCATTCCCTTTGGATTTAAGCCACAAGATAAGCAATTGAGCAGATGTTGAATACAGAATAGGGCAAGCAGCAAAAATATTTATTTTCAGAAGAATTCCCTCCGGGATTTATGTCGTGTCCACAGAGATCGGTTTGAGAGAAAGAATGTCGTTCGACAGTCTCTCGCGTTAATGAGTTTGGATTAAAATGGTTTAAAACATGAAAACAGAAAAGTAAACATTAAAACATAAAAACAAATTCACTTTTCAGCAAGACAAACTTATCCGGCATGCACATAATCGACTCCATGTAACGCCCCAGTCAGTTTTGTCTTTTTAATTAATTGAGTCGTTTTGAGTATTTTATTATTATATTATTTTATTTTTGACTTTTATGTGAAAATATATTATTTTTCGTCGTAAATATATTTTATCGCATTTTGAGAGCGTTTGCGAGATAATTGAGTGTAGGGGTATTTTGGTCTTTGTCGGGTAGATGTTATATTTTTCATAGAAATAGAAATAGAAAGAGAGAAAAGTAGAAAGAAAAGAAAAGAGAAGAAGAAAAAGAGAAGAGAAAGAGAAGAGGAAAAAGAAGAAAAAGAGGAAAAACTTGTGGATTTAGGAACCGACTTTCTACATGCGATTTAGGAACTCGATTATCTTATGCTTGTGTATGATTATGTATGTATGTGTTTGCATATGCTATGGTCTTTCTATAGTTTTGATTCTAGGTTGAAATGAGAAATATAATGAGAAATCGATGTTTTCACGGTTGAAAATCGGTGTAAGCGTAGTAGAATACTTGTTACCATGATTGAGTTACGTTTTGATTGCTATACGTTGGTTTGGAAATGTTTTGGGTGGAGAAAATATAGTTTTGGGATGATCTGGTGCACAGCTGGGTTTTGCTGAAATCGCAGGTTCGCACTGCTAATGGGTGGCGAGCGTTCGCGTGAGGTTCGCACTGCGAACGTTGTATTATTTTTCATTCTGCCACAGTTCGCTGGAGGATTCGCACTGCGAATGGGGTAACGAGCATTCGCTTGGAGTTCGCACTGCGAACGTTGGGAATTTTCTAGGCTATTTTGCTTCTGCCACTGTTCGCTGGGACATTCGCACTGCGAATGAAGAAGCGAAGGACTCGCTAGGAGCTTCGCACTGCGAACGTGACAGCTTTTTCCCAATTTGTTTTCTTTATAACTTTTGATCCGTGAGTCGGTTTTAGGCGTGGTTTGATGCGTTAGAAAGCTTATTAAATGTTCTTGCTTATGATGATGGGTTTGAGATTGTTGGCCGATTAAATTAGGTCGGGAACTAGAAAATATGTTGTTTTGTCGACTTTTGCCGTTTTAATGGCGCGAACTTGATGTGTATATGCAATATGCTATTAGTGTGGATATTGTATGACCTGTGTACTGTTGTGTGATGAAATTGCATGAAATACATATTATGATGATGATTGGTGGCCTTAGGGCAAGATAATGCAATGTGTGGTAATTGATGATATATGCATGATTATGAATGTGTATATGTGTGCATTTTGAATGTCATGAGTCATTGTATGCCAAGCATCATGATATGCATTCTTGTGACGTCCTGAGTGACGGATTGATTGCAGAGGGAATCTGCTATAACATCGTGAGCCTTAAAAATAAGAGGTATGAATTGCCTTAAAAATAAGAGGACCGAAAGCGATGATTATAGACAATCGTGTGCCCATGTGGGGTGTGAGCGATCGGGTCGTGTGCCCGTGTGGGGTGTGAGCGATCCATAAACGTCGTGTGCCCGTGTGGGGTGTGAGCGACGGGGAACATCGTATACCCGACGGGGAGTTACAGTGATGTAACGAGCGATGATTCCAGCAGAGTTCCTGAGTGAACTAGTGATGAGAAACATTGGAAGTCGGTACCCGCATATGCATTGCATAGAGTCGTTGTGTCGGTCTCTGTGCATTTGCATAAATCATGGATTAATTGTGTATTGAATTGCGATTGGGATTGATGAGATAGAATATGTATAATTATGTTGATGATGAGTGCATTGTGTATGATTGATATGCATTGGTGATGGATACCTGATAATTGTACTGTGTTGTGTTGTATTTGTTTGTGGTGCATTTGTGGTGAGAATATTTTACGTGTGCATTTCTGTGTTAATATATAATTATATGCAACTGTAATATGATTGTTTTTCTCACCCTTCTGCTGTTTTATAATGCTCTATGAGGCATTGCAGATTAGAGTTGCTGGAGGTTTTTTTGTGAAGCTTAGGTCTTCATTCTTTTATCGGTTGGCTCTGATATGTGACACCGGGTAGTTGGGGTGATCGAGTGTGATTATTTTGTATTATGTATATGTATCTTTTGGATTGTACATGTATGATGTTGTATATGATAAACAAACTTCTATGATATATATATATATATATATATATATATATATATATATATATATATATATGAGATTCAGTTACGGATTTTCCGCTTTCATTCTGTTTCTGAATTGTGGGTGTATTACTACCTGAATCGTTGCATATCTTTTTGAGCAGGTGTTGTATGTTTGTTTCAAATTGATGTGACCCCTCGGTCTATGTCGTGCATGTTTTAAATATACTCTGATGAAATTTTGAAATTTTATTATTTATCGCTTTAATAGATTTGGGGTATAAATTGGGGGTGTTACATTAAGTGGTATCAGAGTCAGTTCGTGTCAGTTTGTGTCAGTCCTTGTTAGTCTTTGTGGTTCGGTGAGCTGTTTGTTTACCCATAGTTTCTGTCATTGGAAATGAATAGAATATGGTTGGTAGGAATGATGCTGCTTTGGCTGCTGCGATGCAAGCTATGGCTCGGGCTGTGCAGGGTGCACCTAATGTTGCTGGTAATGATGAGTTCAGGAAGAATAAGCCGTCTATCTTTAAAGGGAGACATGATCCTGATGGTGCACAAATTTGGTTGAAAGAGATTGAAAGGATCTTCCGAGTTATGGATTGTGCTGAGGACAGTAAGGTGATACTGGGAACTCACATGTTACAGGAAGAAGCAGATGACTGGTGGGTTGGTACTCGTCAGGTGTTAGACGCTGGGGATGAAGAAGTTACTTAGGAATTGTTTAGCAGGGAGTTTCTGAGGAAGTATTTTCCTGAAGATGTAAGAGGAAAGAAGGAAATTGAGTTCTTGGAATTGAAACAAGGTAATATGTCTGTTATTGATTATACTGCTAAGTTTGTGGAGCTTGTGCAGTTTTATCCTCATTATGCTTAAGCGACTGCAGAGTTTTCTAAGTGTGTGAAGTATGAGAGCGGGTTGCGTCCTGAGATTAAGCAGGCAATCGGTTATCAAAGGATATGAAGGTTTTCTAATTTGGTGGAGTGTTGTAGGATTTATGAAGAAGATAGTCAGGCTCGTTCTACTCACTATAAGAGTGTGAGTGACAGAAAAGGGGAGCAACAGTTCTGTAGTGGTCCGTATGTGACACCAGCTGATAAGGGTAAGCAAAGGGGTACTTTTGATCGAAGGCCCAGTGGTGGGGGTATGTCTGGTCCTCTGAGGTGTTATAAATGTGGTGAGTTGGGGCATCGTCAGTTTGAGTGCAGGAAAGATATGAGGAAGTGTACTAATTGTGGAGGTGTCGGACATGTCGTAGCTGATTGTAAAAGGAAGAATGTGGTGAAGTGTTTCAATTGTGGCGAACCTGGTCATATTAGCACAAAGTGTCCGAAACCGAAGCAGGCTCCATCTGGTGGGAAAGTGTTTACATTGGTAGGGACTCAGACTACTAATACAGATCGTCTGATCAGAGGTACTTGTTTTATTAATAGTACGCCTTTAGTTGCTATTATTGATACTAGAGCGACTCATTCATTTATTTCGTCTGAGTGCGCTAAGCGTTTGAATCTTGTGTTGTCTTCGATGGATGGAGAGATGGTTATTGATACTCCAGCAATGGGGTCAGTAACTACTTCTTTGGTTTGTTTAAGTTGTCCTTTGACCATTTATGGTAAAGACTTTGAGATGGATTTGGTGTGTTTGCCGTTTGAGGGTTTAGATGTGGTTCTGGGAATGAATTGGTTGCAATTCAATCGGGTTCATATTGATTGTTATCATAAGCTAGTAAGGTTTCCTTCTCTTGAGGAAGACGAAGACTCGAGTTTCTTATCTACCAAAGAGTTGAAGAAACTTTTGGCGGATGAAGCTCAATTGTTTGGGTTGTTTGCGTCGTTGACTGTGGATAGTCAAGTGTCACTTGATGTGTTTCCTGTTGTGTGTGAATTTCCTGAAGTGTTTCCTGAGGATATTTCAGACTTGCCGCCAGAGAGAGAGGTGGAGTTTTCGATAGATCTAGTTCCTGGTACTAGACCTGTATCGATGGCACCTTATCGTATGTCGGCATCTGAGTTGGTTGAGTTAAAGAAGCAGTTGAATGAATTGTTGGAGAAGAGGTTTGTGAGACCAAGTGTTTCTCCTTGGGGTGCTCCAGTTTTGTTGGTGAAAAAGAAAGATGGAAGTATGCGGTTGTGTGTTGATTATCGCCAGTTGAATAAGGTGACGATTAAGAATAAGTATCCTCTTCCGAGAATTGATGATTTGATGGATCAGTTGGTTGGTGCTTGTGTGTTTAGTAAGATTGATTTGAGGTCGGGGTATCATCAGATTAGGGTGAAAGAGGAAGATATTCAGAATACGGCTTTTAGGACACGTTACGGTCATTATGAATATTCTGTGATGCCGTTCGGGGTTTCTAATGCGCCAGGTGTGTTTATGGAATACATGAATTGTATTTTCCACGAGCATTTGAATCAATTTGTTGTTGTGTTTATTGACGACATATTGATTTATTCTAAGTCGCGGGAGGAGCACGCGGAGCATTTGCGTATTGTTTTGCAGGTTTTGAAAGAAATAAAGCTTTTTTCCAAGTTGTCCAAGTGTGAGTTCTGGTTGTCGGAGGTGAGTTTTCTTGGTCACGTAATTTCAGGTAATGGTATTGCTGTGGATCCATCTAAAGTAGAAGCAGTTCTACAATGGGGGACTCCGAGATCTGTTACTGAAATTCGAAGCTTTTTGGGTTTGGCCGGATATTATCGAAGGTTCATTGAAGGTTTTTCTAAGCTAGCACTTCCTTTGACCCAGTTGACTTGTAAAGGGCAAGCGTTCATTTGGGATATTCGGTGCGAGGAAAGTTTTAATGAGCTGAAGAAAAGATTGACGATAGCTCCAATTTTGATTTTACCGAATCCTACTGAACCGTTTGTAGTGTATTGTGATGCGTCCTTGATTGGTCTAGGTGGGGTTCTAATGCAAGAAGGTAAGGTTGTGGCTTATGCTTCGAGGCAGTTGAGGGTGCATGAGAAGAATTACCCTACGCATGACTTGGAGTTAGCGGCTGTGGTGTTTGTGTTGAAGATTTGGAGGCATTATCTTTTTAGTGCGAGGTTCGAAGTCTTTAGTGATCACAAAAAGTTTGAAATATCTGTTTGATCAGAAGGAATTGAATATGAGGCAGCGGAGATGGTTGGAATTTTTGAAGGACTGCGACTTTGGCTTGAATTACCATCCTGGTAAAGCTAATGTGGTAGCCGACGCATTGAGCCGAAAATCATTACATATGTCCGCTTTAATGGTTAAGGAGTGGGAGCTTTTGGAATCGTTTAGAGATTTGAGTTTGGTGTGTGAAGTGACGTCGGATAGTGTGAGGCTGGGTATGTTGAAGGTTACTAATAATTTTCTGATGACGGTAAGTGAGAAACAGAAGTTGGATGTGAAATTGGTGGATTTGATGTTGGTTGGCGAAAAAGATGCGAGTGGTGATTTTCAAGTGGATGTTAATGGTGTGTTGAGGTTTCGTGGGCGAATTTGTATTCCGGACGATTCGGAGTTGAAACGGATGATTTTGGAGGAAGGACACCGGAGTAATTTGAGTATACATCCGGGAGCGAACAAGATGTACCAAGATTTGAAAAAGATTTTTTGGTGGTCTGGATTGAAAAGAGATGTGGCTCAGCTTGTGTATGCTTGTTTGACGTGCCAGAAGTCAAAGGTAGAACATCTGAAGCCTAGTGGCTTGTTGCAACCGTTGGATATTCCGGAGTGGAAGTGGGACAGCATTTCCATGGATTTTGTGACAGGGTTGCCAAATACACAGCGAGGGCATAATGCTATTTGGGTGGTTGTGGATAGGCTAACTAAATCGGCTCATTTCATTCCGATTGACATCAGTTTTTCTTTGGAGAGGTTAGCTGAGATTTACATCAGTGTGATTGTGAAGTTGCATGGGGTTCCGTTGAGCATTGTATCGGATCGAGATCCAAGGTTTACCTCGAGATTTTGGGAAAGTTTACAGAAGGCGTTGGGTTCTAAATTGAGATTGAGTTCGGCTTATCATCCGCAGACGGATGGTCAGACCGAGCGAACGATTCAGTCGTTGGAAGATTTGTTGAGAGCGTGTGTTCTTGAACAAGGTGGTGCATGGGATAGTTATCTTGTGTTGATTGAATTCACGTATAATAACAGTTTTCATTCTAGTATTGGAATGGCACCGTTTGAAGCATTGTATGGACGAAGGTGTCGAACACCGGTGTGTTGGCACGAATCTGGTGAGAGTTCGGTGGTTGGACCAGAGTTGGTGCAACAGACTACGGAAAAGGTGAAGTTTATTCGTGAGAAAATGAAGGCTTCTCAAAGTAGACAAAAGAGTTATCATGATCTTAGAAGGAAAGATCTTGAGTTTCAAGAGGGTGATCATGTATTTTTGAGAGTTACGCCGGTAACGGGTGTTGGTCGTGCATTGAAGTCTAAGAAACTTACTTCTCAGTTTATTGGTCCTTACCAGATATCTGTGAGAGTGGGTGCTGTGGCTTATCGGGTGGCGTTGCCGCCGAATCTGTCGAATTTGCATGATGTGTTCCATGTTTCACAGCATCAGAAGTATGTTCCGGATCCGTCGCATGTGATTCCGATGGATGAGGTTGAGGTAAGGGAGAACCTTACGGTCGAGGCTTTACCGGTGAGTATTTTGGATCGCGAGGTGAAGCGGTTGCGGGGCAAGGATATTGCACTTGTGAAGGTGGCGTGGGGAGGCGCTGCTGAGGGCAATTTGACTTGGGAGTTGGAGAGTAGGATGCGGGAATCGTATCCAGAGTTGTTCGTCTCAGGTAAGATTTTCGAGGATGAAAATTTCTAAGTGGGGGAGAGTTGTAACGCCCCAGTCAGTTTTGTCAGTTTAATTAATTGAGTCGTTTTGAGTATTTTATTATTATTTTATTTTATTTTTGACTTTTATGTGAAAATATATTGTTTTTCGTCGTAAATATATTTTATCGCATTTTGAGAGCGTTTGCGAGATAATTGAGTGTAGGGGTATTTTGGTCTTTGTCGGGTAGATGTTATATTTTTCATAGAAATAGAAATAGAAAGAGAGAAAAGTAGAAAGAAAAGAAAAGAGAAGAAAAGGAGAAGAGAAAGAGAAGAGGAAAAAGAAGAAAAAGAGGAAAAACTTGTGGATTTAGGAACCGACTTTCTACACGCGATTTAATCGGGTAAGGGTGCGAAACTCGATTATCTTATGCTTGTGTATGATTATGTATGTATGTGTTTGCATATGCTATGGTCTTTCTATAGTTTTGGATTCTAGGTTGAAATGAGAAATATAATGAGAAATCGATGTTTTCACGGTTGAAAATCGGTGTAAGCGTAGTAGAATACTTGTTACCATGATTGAGTTACGTTTTGATTACTATACGTTGATTTGGAAATGTTTTGGGTGGAGAAAATAGGGTTTTGGGATGATCTGGTGCGCAGCTGGGTTTTGCTGAAATCGCAGGTTCGCACTGTGAATGGCTAGCGAATGGGTGGCGAGCGTTCGCGTGAGGTTCGCACTGCGAACGTTGTATTATTTTTCATTCTGCCACTGTTCGCTGGAGGATTCGCACTGTGAATGGGGGTAGCGAGCATTCGCTTGGAGTTTGCACTGCGAACGTTGGGAATTTTCTAGGCTATTTTGCTTCTTCCACTGTTCGCTGGGACATTCGCACTGCGAATGAAGAAGCGAAGGACTCGCTAGGAGCTTCGCACTGCGAACGTGACAGCTTTTTCCCAATTTGTTTTCTTTATAACTTTTGATCCGTGAGTCGGTTTGAGGTGTGGTTTGATGCGTTAGAAAGCTTATAAAATGTTCTTGCTTATGATGATGGTTTTGAGATTGTTGGCCGATTAAATTAGGTCGGGAACTAGAAAATATGTTGTTTTGTCGACTTTTGCCGTTTTAATGGCGCGAACTTGATGTGTATATGCAATATGCTGTTAGTGTGGATATTGTATGACCTGTGTACTGTTGTGTGATGAAATTGCATGAAATACATATTGTGATGATGATTGGTGGCCTTAGGGCAAGATAATGCAACGTGTGGTAATTGATGATATATGCATGATTATGAATGTGTATATGTGTGCATTTTGAATGTCATGAGTCATTGTATGCCAAGCATCATGATATGCATTCTTGTGACGTCCTGAGTGACAGATTGATTCCAGGGGGAATCTGCTATAACATCGTGAGCCTTAAAAATAAGAGGTATGAATCGCCTTAAAAATAAGAGGACCGAAAGCGATGATTATAGACGATCGTGTGCCCATGTGGGGTGTGAGCGATCGGGTCGTGTACCCGTGTGGGGTGTGAGCGATCCATAAACGTCGTGTGCCCGTGTGGGGTGTGAGCGACGGGTAACATCGTATGCCCGACGGGGAGTTACAGTGATGTAACGAACGATGATTCCAGCAGAGTTCCTGAGTGAACTAGTGATGAGAAACATTGGAAGTCGGTACCGCATATGCATTGCACAGAGTCGTTGTGTCGGTCTCTGTGCATTTGCATAAATCATGGATTAATTGTGTATGGAATTGTGATTAGGATTGATGAGATAGAATATGTATAATTGTGTTGATGATGAGTGCATTGTGTATGATTGATATGCATTGGTGATGGATACCTGATAATTGTACTGTGTTGTGTTGTATTTGTTTGTGGTGCATTTGTGGTGAGAATATTTTACGTGTGCATTTCTGTGTTAATATATAATTATATGCAACTGTAATATGATTGTTTTTCTCACCCTTCTGCTGTTTTATAATGCTCTATGAGGTATTGCAGATTAGAGTTGCTGGAGGTCTTTTTGTGAAGCTTAGGTCTTCATTCTTTTATCGGTCGGCTCTGATATGTGACACCGGGTAGTCGGGGTGATCGAGTGTGATTATTTTGTATTATGTATATGTATCTTTTGGATTGTACATGTATGATGTTGTATATGACAAACAAACTTCTATGATATATATATATATATATATATATATATATATATATATATATATATATATATGAGATTCAGTTACGGATTTTCCGCTTTCATTCTGTTTCTGAATTATGGGTGTATTACTACCTGATTCGTTGCATATCTTTATGAGCATGTGTTGTATGTTTGTTTCAAATTGATGTGACCCCTCAGTCTATGCCGTGCATGTTTTAAATATACTTTGATGAAATTTTGAAATTTTATTATTTATCGCTTTAATAGCTTTGGGGTATAGATTGGGGGTGTTACACTCCTCACAAACTTAAACTTACCGACCAATTATACTCAACCTACAATACTCCTCAATATCACCCAGCATCACTCACAACACATGTTATGTCTAACGCAAAGTTGAGAGAACAACCGTGTTACCATTGTCGATACTTTCATACGCTAGCTCAAGGCACGAAGACATTAAGTTTCAACGCCTATTGAAGATTGCAAGTTTCATATAACGCCATGGGCGACAAATATACACGAGTTTACAGCAAATACATATACACAGCCCAACCATAAAGAAAAACACAAAGAAAAAGAGAAATGAACCAAACATCTCGCGGATTGTCAGAGCCGGTCGACGATCAATCCACCCCAGTTCATCCGTATGCATGCTCCACAGTTGTTTTCTAAGCTAATCTACTGAAAAAATGAAGTTTGATGGAGTTGGAGCAAGAATCCCCAAAACCATGGCTAAAAATAATGAATGAAACAAACTATATACATTGCAAATTCTGTACAGTTCACAGTGCGAACGATCATTCGCAGTGCGAATGACTCAAAAAATGGCACTTTAAGTGCCTCTGATTGCTAAACCGCCTTTGCTTTCCTTCGTTGGTTCGCAGTGCGAACGAATCATTCGCAATGCGAATGCTCGCTGGAAGGTTCGCAGTTCGAACTTTGGCTTATTTCTCCTCTGCCTCTTTCTGGCCTCCTTCGCTGCGGCATTCGCTGGTCTTCGCAAAGCGAATGCTCGCTGCCAGTTCGCAGTGCGAACATGACAGAAAACCAGTCCTTATTTAGGACACAACTTCTTCACCGAAACTCCGATTTACGCACGGTCGGAAGCACTGGAAAGCTTATTCAATGCTCTTCAAGAATATGGCATGATAGCCTTTATTAAATACCTACAAAATTGAGATAAAAATCAATTAAACTAAGTAATATTTACACAATACGCAATCTACACACGAAAACGTAAAGTAAACGTATTTATAAACAAAGTGGGGTTTATTTGAATCGATATAGACAAAAAGTACTGATAAGTGCAACAAAACTTATATACAAAAATAGGTACATTGTGCACTTATCAAACTCTCCCCAACTTACATACTTGTTTGTCCACAAACAAGAATCAAACAAACTTGAAAATGCACAAGCAATATCCAAAGAATGACGAATCAACAGGTTTTGAAAAACGGAAACGAATGAATGATTCAAATGAAAACGGTACACACAAAAAGTAAATACTTACCACTAAACTACGACGACAACATAGTCACGAAACAAATGCAAAATACAAAAATCATGCCAAAAATTCTAAAATAACACAAGTTCCAAAGTGAATCACACCTAGTAAAAACAATCATCGGTAGATGAAAAACACACAATAAGGTACTTTACACTCACACAACATTCATGCAAACAAAAGACTAAATTATGCATACATCCACAATTTCATATTGAACATACAAAGGCAAGAATCACAAGGACTTTCAAGGTTGTAACGTGGTCGGGTAATCAAACAAGGGGCAATTTCTAAAGGTAATTGAAACAAAAACTTGCCTAAACCTAAGGGAGTGAAAACTCACAAAGATTCACACACAAAATTTCAACCAACTTCTTCCAAAATCCCAAGTGCTACACAACACACAATACTTATTTAGCACAATTATTGAAACTCTTTTTGTTTCCTTTTTCAAGGATTTTTCTTTTTCTCCCTTTTTTTTCTTTTTCTCTTTCACAAATTTTTCTCTTTTTTCTTTTCTTTTTCAATCCGCATAGAATCCAACCAATGAGTACACAATCATCCTTTCCCCAACTTGAATTCAACCACATCATCATGTGAATACTCCCTACTTTCTAAGGCAAGGAAAAAATCCATACAACAACACAAAGTTGAGGTCCAAGAAAAAAAACAAAATCCATTTAAAAATAAGTGAACTAAATACTCATAGACAAGCATTAAGCTCAAATAAAAACATGGATCAAAAAGCTCAAAGGGGTTACGAATTCTCACACACTCACAAGGTGAATTGACTATTTGGCTAAGGTAGTTGTGCTCAAAATGAAACAATTGCCTTGATCCTTTTCATGCATTCATATAATCAATATAAACAAAAGATTCAACATAATAAACTCCAATTAAACAAGAATGTCGGTACTCCATGCATATAACAATGGAAAGCCACCTCACAAAAAGGTTGGAAACTAAAGTGATTCACAATAGAACAAGTATACAAAAGAATGGATGGCATGGAAGTTTGTAAAAAGCCTAAGTAATGTGAATATGCCATAGTATAGAAAGCAATAAACACATACCTCGAACGCGTACAAAACTTAACAAAATCATTACCATACATCCGAGAGTTGAAATGAACCAACTTGGAAAATCACAAAAGCATCCTCAAATAAGTCAATCAAAATCTGTGAGCAAACAATAACAAAAAACATTCGAAAAGAAAAACTATAAAACATGCTTGTTTTACGTCGTAAGCTCGACGCCTTTACGGTGCTTAATTAGAAACTTCCTTCATTCATGCCATGGTGATGTCTCACCGCGCAACCAAAATCAAACGTCCTAACCAAACACTTAAACAAACGTTACAGGAACAAAATGTATACAACACTTGAACAAACATAATGGAAACAGAAAATATAAACGATATATACAAAACTCAAAAACAAAGAAACTATCGCAATAACATAAAAACAAATTCACTTTTCAGCAAGACAAACTTATCCGGCATGCACATAATCGACTCCTCACAAACTTAAACTTACCGACCAGTTATACTCAACCTACAATACTCCTCAATATCACCCAGCATCGCTCACGATACAGGTTATGTCAAACGCAAAGTTGAGAGAACAACCGTGTTACCATTGCCGATACTTTCGTACGCTAGCTCAAGGCACGGAGGCATTAAGTTTCGACGCCTATTGAAGATTGCAAGCCCTAAATCTATCTCTAGAATCTAGAAACTAACAGACAATCATCCCTAACCGAAGTTTGCGATGGTTATCTCTAACGCAACCCAAACCCCGCGCATAAAGCAAAAATTAGAGACAATCACCAATAAAGATTTGTAAAGCAAGTTTCATATAACGCCATGGGCGACAAATATACATGAGTTTACAGCAAATACATATACACAACCCAACCATAAAGAAAAACACAAAGAAAAAGAGAAATGAACCAAACATCTCGCGGATTGTTAGAGCCAGTCGACGATCAATCCACCCCAGTTCATCTGTATGCATGCTCCACAGTTGTTTTCTAAGCTAATCTACTGAAAAAATGAAGTTTGATGGAGTTGGAGCAAGAATCCCCAAAACCATGGCTAAAAATAATGAATGAAATAAACTATATACATTGAAAATTCTGCACAGTTCGCAGTGCGAACGATCATTCGCAGTGCGAACGATCATTCGCAGTGCGAATGACTCAAAAGATGGCACTTTAAGTGCCTCTGATTGCTAAACCGTCTTTGTTTTCCTTCGTTGGTTCGAAGTGCAAATGAATCATTCGCAATGTGAATGCTCGCTGGCAGGTTTGCAGTGCGAACTTTGGCTTGTTTCTCCTCTGCCTCTTTCTGGCCTCCTTCGCTATGGCATTCGCTGGTCTTTGCAAAGAGAATGCTCGCTGCCAGTTCGCAGTGCGAACATGACAGAAAACCAGTCCTTATTTAGGCCACAACTTCTTCACCGAAACTCCGATTTATGCACGGTCGGAAGCGCTGGAAAGCTTATTCAATGCTCTTCAAGAATATGGCATGATAGCCTTTATTAACTACCTACAAAAGTGAGATAAAAATCAATTAAACTAAGTAATATTTACACAATACGCAATCTACACACGAAAACGTAAAGTAAACGTATTTATAAACAAAGTGGGGTTTATTTGAACCGATATAGACAAAAAGTACTGATAAGTGCAACAAAACTTATATAAAAAAATAGGTACATTGTGCACTTATCAGCAGATGAACACAAGATCATCTTGAGAAATAAAGTACAGAGAAACATAGAAAGCATCCAAAGCTTGATTTAATTGCCACAGGTATCAGATGAACTCGAGTTCTCAGATATATTGTTAGGTATCAGATGAACTTCAAAGTCTCCTATAAGAATACTCCAAGCATAGGAAACCCAAATTCTATGTCCATAGGTCCAAAACTCCTCAATACACAGGATAGTAGTAACCATAGTCCAAATTCTCACGTCTGCACTCTTCTCTCTTCAGTTAAATTTGTGCAGAGTTTATTTGGCTTTGAAAGCTTGAAGAAATGAGGAATTGAAGGTTCTATTTATAGAGTGGATTGAGGAATGTTGTGAGTTTTGAAATGAATTTGTGAAATTTGAATGCCTTCCGTTTTGGATTGTGGACTTGCGGCTTGTAGCATGTATGTCGTGTGGTAGTTTCATCATGTAGTAGCTGGCTTGTGCTTGGAAGGCTTGTGTTGATTTTTGGCTAGTGTTCAGCTGTGTTTTGCAGCTTGGAATGTAGTATTTTTTGGCTTGTTATTTCTTCTTTGGCAATTGTTGTATGGTTTTCTTTTGTAATGGGCCTCAAATGGACTTTTCTTGTTGTCAACTTGTTACAATTTGGTGATAATGATGTAATGGACACTGGTTTCTCACTTTTTTCTTATTTTTTCATGAGCCTTTTTTATAGAATTTTTGTATAATAATGGACTTGCAAATGGAGTTTGAATTGGATCAGGACTTAAAATATGAACTTCATAGGATCAGGACTTGAAATATGAACTTCATTGCACCAAACCCTAACTGGAAAATGACCTTGACCGTTGATGATCTTCAACCATGAAGCAAAATGAATTTGACACAACCTTGATAACTTAAGAATGAAGCACACTCTTTCTTGTTTGACCAAGATTAGGTCAAACTCATTTGAATTTCAATCATTACTGCACACACCCTTGCCCTAATAGCCTTGCCTAAACCTTGATTCAACCTTGCAAGACCTGAGCTTAGACAACAAGAAAAATGAGAGCAACAACACATATTTTGGATTTTTGAATAGGGGTTAGTAAAGATAAACAACATAAAAGCAAAAAGAAACACAAATGAGTGCTTGGTGATCTCCTACACAAGGGTAAACCCATAGAGGTGAAAGTTAGGAGAATCCATGTTTGTGATTGCAATGAGATGCAAATGATATAATAGGTGGAATCTTAGGGGTAAAAATTAGGGTATGACAATTATCAATTCAATAAGTATAAATAAACAGACCATTAATTACAATATCGTGCAATTCAAAATTTTACCTTCCATGAATATTTGTATTCTAGTTTTCCATATGTAAAATCTTTCACCATCAAAAGGTGAAAGCATATATAGGGAAGTCTTATTATTAAAAGAATTTTTTGAAGTTATGATCTTCCTCTTGAGACAATCAGTCTTTGAACAAGAGTTAGGCTCTGATACCACTTGTTAAACAAGTGACTCCAAACACAAGGTTATCTCTGTAATGATAGCATGGTGTTATGCCTTTGCAAAGATAATAATATTTATATATTTACCTTTTTGTTTGGTACCTTTATTTATATTCTTGTGCATTGAAATTCTAGTATGCAGATATCAGATGCTCTAAAAGATGTCGAGACACTGATCTCTATTTAAAACACAAGAACAAGATAAAACACAATTAACGATACAGAAAATAACAAAACACAGAGAGTTGTTAACCCAGTTCGATGTACAACAACACCTACGTCTGGGGGCTACCAAGCCAGGAAGGAAATCCACTAAATAGTATCAATTTGTAGATCTTCGACAAACTTTCTCTAGTCTACAATCTACTCACCTAATCACTACCCGTGCTTAACTTCTACCTAAGACTCACCTAGGTATGAGACCCCTCTCATTTCCCTTCCAATCACCACTGTGACAGAATTATAACACTTTAAATGTTTTTAGAAAATACACTTCAAAAACACACAATCACTCAATGCTTAAAAGCTTAGGAGTGATTGACAGAACTTACAACTCAATAGAGACAATCCTACTCTTATATCAAAATGATATTAGAGAGGATCACAAATAACAAGCACACACAAACCCTAAAATATCACTTAAGACACAATACGTTCCACACTCGAATTAGGGTTGTGCCTTCCTATTTATAAACAACGTCTGGACTGGATTTGGGCTTCAAACGTAGCAAGGCACTTGTTAAAAATCTGCAAAATATTCTCCATAAAAATAGGTCTTCAATCAAGGGTTTCTTAAAATGTCTTCATCATTTAGAAAAATAGAATATCGTTAAACTCAAACAGAATCTCTAATTCCTCAATTTTGGACGCCACATAGGATTACTTAATATTTACAGAATATTTAGTAATCTGTAATTAGCCCAGCTGAAGCAACCTGCAGACCTGTAAGAGACAAGATGTCGAGACATCTTGTTCAACATGTTTTTCTTCATGTTAGAACAACTTGTTAAACATGTTGCTGCCAAGTTAGTTTTGCCAAAATTACTGCCAATCACAAATACAGAGACTTAACAGTGCATGATATTCTTTATTTAACTTCTTGTGGTCCTCTGGTTCACCATATGAGAAGCTGACGTCTAGACTTCGATCCAATTGATGGTTTCTCCTATTGTTGCATTCAAACTCAATTATCGCCTATGGACCTTTGAATTCGTTCGTCGTGTGTTCTCTACTTGCGTCTCACGTGTCTTTCAAACTTTGTGGTCTCGACCAGGGTAAATAGACATCTAAGCTTCATCATTATTGGTTCCGATATGGAAAAGTTGGTATCATCCTCCAGAGTCACTAGTCCCCGGCAAAATGTAAGGTTCATGTCCCTTCCCCAAGGTTTGTCTTAGTTAGGGGCGAACGTCTCTAGAATCCATCACCTATGCTCTGGTTGTGGTTAGTTTCTAAGAAGGGGTGCACCATCTATGCTTTTGAGCGAGTTCACCAAGTGTGGAACCTGGACAGATGTGTGGCCTCTGTTATCATGCGAATGGATATAATAACCTGTGTATTTGCAATATTTTTTTAGAGTTAACATATTATTTATTGAAATTTCACAAAGCATCAAAAAATAATTATCTCCTTGAGGAGACCATAAATCGAAGAGAGTTGTTAGGGAAACGTCTCTCAGTCAATTTATCTTTGTAATAATATGCATCCTAATTACCTGCAGACTTGGTCATTGTCTTTGGATGGTCGACATATACGCCCATCTTTTAGGGTATCTCTTTCTCTTGCCTTTGCTTGAGGGGGTGTTGTTGGGCGACCAATGTCTTTTTAGCTATCTTACCTTCCTTTGGCCATAAAGGCAGGTCGCCTCTGAGTGAGTGCTCTTGAATGACTCTTACGAAGGGTCGACTAATTTGTTTAACCATTTCATATATTTACCTTGGGGCTGATGTTGGTCTTGTAGTTGCATGTACCTACTTTACTCAGGGGGGACATCTATATCCGATTATTTTGTTGCTTATCTTGGCTTTTTCATCTTTGATTTAATTTCAATTTGTTGAGTCTCCTTCATGATTGTACTTCTCAGAATCATGTTTGAAAAGATTTATTTTTAGCATGCATAAAAATTTGGTTAGATTTGATCTTGATCATGATGTTCTTTGATCAATTGCATGTGTAAATGGAATGAAAACATTTTGTGTTTTTGGTTTAAATTTGATTCAAAGTAAAATCTTAAAGTTCCTTTAAAAATTTTAAAAATCGAGATTTTACATGTTTGATTCGAATCATTGAGTTTACACTAAATTTTTTATTCTGATTAAACTGGACAAAATTGAAATCTAGTCATTTTATTCGAATCAATATTTGCACTTGATCCGAATCATTTTCTTGGTAACAAACTTTGTTTGATTTGATTCAAATCAAACTTTGGACATGATTTGAATCATTCACTTTTTCAATAAATTCTTTGTCATGGTTGTGGCATTTGATTCGAATCAACATTTACACATGATTTGAATCATGTGGCTTCTGATTCGAATCACCCTTTTCCTGATTCGAATCAACTGACAGATTCTTTAAAATTCTGTTATTCTTTAATTCCACTACATCTGCTCATTTTGTTCAAATCATAGGGTGAATTGGAATGTTGTTGCTGCCGTTTTGATTCGTTTTGTGTGTTTTGAAGCGTAATGTTGTGATTGTTTGCGTATTGTTGTGATGCGTCATGAAAATATCCGTACAGGTTGTTGCGTTGGATTGTCATGTGTGTATTGTGTATTTTGGCGCAGGACATTGCTCGTGAATGTTGATACTTGCGCAGGTTTTGTGGGCCTGAAGATGGTTTTAGCTAGGTGCGGAAGGAATTAGAGTAATGTTGCGTAATGTTTTGGCAGGTGATGGGTAATATCATGATGCGTAACTTTCACTACGCCAAAAATAGGAATAGACAGCAGTAAAAAGACAGCGCTTTTATAAAAAAACGCTGCTAAAAAGAATAAAAAAATTTCGCTAAAAAAAGCGCAGTAAAAGATAGGCTTTAGAAAGCGCTTTTAAAAAGCGCTGTTAAATGCAATAAATGGATTCCACATTAGAAAGCGCTTTTTTGGAAAGCGTTGTTATAGGTATTACTTTAGATAGCGCTTTTAAAAAGCGCTGTTTAAAGTTAACCTTAGAAAGCGCTTTCAGAAAAGCGCTCTTATAGGTCTTAAATTCTTTTCACTTTAGAAAGCGCTTTCTAAGGGAAGCGCTCTTATAGGTTGCACATAAGAAAGCGCTTTCTTAAAAGCGCCCTCTAAGGTCATTTACGAATTAAAATATAAAACAATTTCTAAACATTTTCAGACACTTCTATTCATTTTCTTCTCTTGACCGTTTTTTCTAAACATTTTCTGAAACCCTTGCCGTCGTTCTTGCATTGCCATTGCCGTCGTTCTTGCATTCCCATTGCCGTCACCGTTGATGTCACCGTTGCCGTCACCGTTGCCGTCACCGTTGTCGTCACTGTTGCCGTCTGTAATACCCCAAATTTTGACCACTTAGATTTCCCATTATTGTGAAAATCATCATCACAATATGGATGAACCATCATGCTTCATCAGTCTCCCCAAAGATGGGTGGGCATCCAATAAAATCAAAATTAGGGTTTCAAGCCCTCTCTGAGTGCTTAGACAAAGGATCAATCAAGAAATGACATGATCTTCAACTTGTCTAATCTCTTAAACATCCACAATGGATCAAAAAGGACTCCCACTTCAAGGATTAAGCACAAGGCTGCTCCCTTCTAGGTGGATCAAGTCTCAAGATCGACAGTGTCACCAAATAAGGGTTTTGGTCGACCAGGGCCTCCAGATGGAAATTTTCATCTGGGCACAAGGCAATGATCCAAAACATGACCTAATATACTTCATGGAACCTCATGAACCCATGCATCAAGTCAATTTTGCCTCAGGGGATGCATTCATCAAAAATCAGGAATTAGGGTTTCTTGACCTAATTCACCCCTAAGTTGACTTTTGGGACAAACCATGAGCCAATACTTCAAGAGATGATTTGAGGGTCTCTAATATACCATATTTATCCATTTGGAACAATGGATTGATCCAAGAAGCTTGGGCAACAAGTCTCAATTTCATCTGCACCATAATTAGGGTTTTAAGGGAAAAGTCAACTGTAACTTTGACTTTTGACCAAGACATGCTCCCAAACCCTAATACATGATTGAATATACCCTATGACACCCATGGAACATGTCCATCAAGTTTGATTTAGGTCAAGGACATGATTTCCTGAAGAATTGCACAGTTTGGAATTCATCTGATAAAAAGTCAACTGTGCACAAAAGTCAACTTTGACTTTTTGAGATTTTTCACCAAAATGGATTTATAATCCTAAAATGATGTTAATGTATGATTTGAATCATCATTCATCAAGAAAAATCAAGAAAAGTGAGATAACTTGTAAAAGGGGTAACCATAAAACTTAGAAATTTTTCTAAGTTAAAAATAAAGTGGCAAAGGTACCAACTTTGGAGGACCATAACTCCTAAACCACAAGGCCATTTTTTCTCATCCAAAGATGGATTTGTAGCCCTCATTATCACCTACAAAAACTTCAACTACAAGTCATTCCAATTCATTAAGGATTTTGAGTTATGGAGTGATCAAAGTGGCTGAAAAGTGAAAATGTCATTTTTTCCAACACTTAGTGAAATTTTCACTAAGTCAGATTCTGCCTCACTTTTTGCCAAATGTAGGGGGATTTTTCACTTGGAATCAAAAGAGATCAAAACCAAACTTGTTCAAACAGTTGTTGTATCATGTAAGAGCTTTCCAAAATGGCCAAGAACATTGCCAAATTCAACCTACACCATGAGATACAACATTGCCAAGTTGCCTTGCTGAAATCTGTTAAGGCAAAGCAGAATTTGTAACTTTGGTCGATTTGCCAAAATCAGCCAAATTCAATTGCTCCTATCCACTTGGACACCTCAGAGGATTGAATCTAAAGGGGACAATCACTGAGCCAAGCCTCCAAAGTCCATGGAACAAGAAATAACATGTTGAACCTAGAATGGCCAAAATAGGGACAAGACTTCAAATTCGGAATGAGGCATTCAATGGAACCATCAAGGTGGCATGGACTGAGCCATTCTCAATTGAATTTAGTCAAGACTTATCCAAGACCAAGGGAACCAAAGCTCTGTGCCCTAACCTCTAGTCAATGGCTAGAGGAGACTTGGATTTTCATTTACCAACATTGGCCAAACCTACTTACCAGCTGCCATGCACTATTCCTTGCAAAACAAACTTGCTCTACTATAAATAGAGCTCAATTGTGGTCAGTTTGAGTACACCAAAGCCATCTAACAGATGCTTTCCTCAAAATCTCTTCTTTCACTCCAATTTTGCCTTCTAAGGCAAGTCACTATCGGGTTTTGAGTTTGAGAGCAATTCCAATCAAACCAATCACTCACACACCTCACATACATCACATATGAGCTGATCAAACACTTAGATTACTTCTGAAACATCAATTTCACAAAATCACAAGCTGGTTGCTCAAGGTTTTAACCAAAGTGCAGCTGAGGTACCACAAAATGATCCAGCCAATTTCAATCAAGTCCAACCATCCAAACACAATCCATAGGGTGTAGGGAAGCTGTTCAGATCATCACCACTCATCTGTAACACCTCCAAATCAAAAATCACTTTGAACTTGCTGTCACGACTTGGAGGTAAGCACATACTTGGTCATCTCTCAATCTATGCATATTTCCTCGCACAATAATTTGGCCATATGTTCATAATCATGCATGGAATGTTTTCCCTCAATTAATTGCATTGTTTGAATCGTGTATCAAAAATCCTAGCCTTCATGCAGAAATTAGGGTTCTTGAGGTCTCTTCGTGATTTCTTGTTGTATGTTTAATTTAAATGGAATTAAAGTACATAGACATGATCGTGATGTTGAGACGAGCATAATGATATGTGGATTGCATGATATGATTACGTATTCATGGAGATTGGATAGAAAATGCAAATCTGAGAAACCAAGAACACGCGCGTGTTCTTCAGCTTGTTCTTGGCGCCATTTTTAGAAATTCAAATATTTGAATTTTGTGATTTTGTTTAATTGATTCAAAAATTAATTTTTCTCTGAGTTTTAATGATTTTGAGTTGATTCTTTTTTTAATAATTCACAAAAATGTTAAAATATTTTATTTTCACAAAAAATCCCAAAAATATTATTTATTTCATATAATTGATATTTTTGCAAAGAATTAATATTTTAATTGTTTTTGCCATTTTAAATATTTTTTCTACATTGATTTTACAACTTTTAATGCTTTCTAATTATTTTGTAGGTCAATACTTAATTTTTGAAGCATTAATCCAAGATCACAATTTGTTTTCCATGTGTTAAACAATTTTTGATCATTTTAATTGAATTTTTATTCAATTAAATACATTTTGAAAACAAATTAGGGTTTTGGATTAATTCAACCCTCATAAATCATTTTCAAAACACTCATGGGCTTCTATTAGACTGTAAGACCCAATCCTTTTTTGACCAAATCATTTTTGGGCCTCACTTATTGTATAAGTCCCGATACCGTCAAAAAACAAACGGCGCGATCGTCGCCTTTTCAAAAATCATCTGGGCCTACCCTCGAGTAGTAAGACCCATTTCTTTTCTTTAAAAACTTTTTGGGCCTCTTGAGAGAGTGTAAGACCCATCCCCCCTTGTACAAAAACTTTTTGGGCCTCACTCATTGTATAAGTCCCTCTGTACAAGTAAACGGCGCGATCGTCGCTCGTTTAAAAATAAAAAATCATCTGGGCCTCTCCTTGAGCTATAAGACCCATTCAAAACACTTTGGGCCTCTATTAGAGTGTAAGACCCAATCCCCCTTTTAACCAAAACATTTTGGGCCTCACTTATTGTATAAGTCCCTCTGCGTTAAAAGAAAACCTCGGCGCGATCGCCATTTTTAAACGAAAAATCATTTGGGCCTACCCTCGTGTTATAAGCCCCTCTCTTTTCTTTAAACCTTTTTGGGCCTCTTGAGAGAGTGTAAGACCCATCCCTTTGTACAGAAAACCTTTTTGGGCCCCAGTCACTTGTATAAGTCCCGCTGCACAAAGTCAAACAGTGTGCTCACTGATAAAACCCTGGGCCTCTCCTTGAGCTGTAAGCCCCAAATCTTTCTTTTTCAAAGCACTTTCTCCTTTGATTTTGAATATGCTGTTGTTTTCAATCTTTCTTTGTTGAACAACTAACCAAACAGCATGGAAGCACTACAACCGAGTAAGTGGTTATCGCTTTCATTTACTGCTTTCATATTATAAACTGTATTGTGGGGCTGCTCACTGTAAGTCTCCTTTCATAAACTCATATCTACTGTGTAATAATAGTATAGATATTTCGAGTTTCCCCGGAAACTACGTCTAGAACTAGGTGACGCTGTTTCATTTATTCGTAGAAATAGACGCCTAGATCCCCAATAGGAGCACCAGATACAGTCTTCTCTTCGGCTGTCCTCCTTAGGAATCGTCAAAAAGCTCTACTCCCCAAGATGAATGTATTCTCCGTGAATGGCATCTTTGAGTTTCTTCCAAATTCTCGAACTTTCCTGACTTGATCTATCCCGTGTGGATAGCTTGCCTTGAATGTCTCAGGGTTTGGGTACCCACTACGGTCATAATCTTGGACCTTAACTAAGGACCCTCTTTAAAAGCTAAAAGTCGCTGGATAGTAAACCTCGCACGTTTACCAGTGGTTTTTATCTTTAAAAGAGTTATCTCTCCTAATGGAAAGGAGATGATAGACCCACGGGCTTCTTAAAAGCATTGGCCTCCTCTTGGGCATTATTCAAGGACCCGTCGGCTTCTTAGAAGTATTCACAGCCTCCTCTTAGGCTTCGTATAATGATCTCTTCCTTCGGGAATGATAGCCTCCTCTTGGGCTTCGTACAAGGACCCGTCGGCTTCTTAAAAGTTTCCAGCCTCCTCTTGGGCTTCGTACAAATTGTCCCGACGACCTCCTAGAGGTATAGGAACAGAACCTAGTCATCCTCATAGAACAGTCCTTTCATAGAGTCTACTACTGTTTCTCAAAGCATAGTACAAAAGAAAAAAACTATAGACTTGGACAGTCTAATCTCCTTGAGTCTCAAAGACATTCTCAAGTGACCCCTTCGTTAAATAGGAAGGAAACCCGCAGACTCGGACAGTCTCAATACCCTTTGGATTTTCCGTTTCTTCAAAGAGAAAGAAATATCCCTGATCCTCAAATCAAATCCCTGAGTACAGTGTTGCTCATATAAGAACTGATTTTCTCTTTTAAAATCAGTATATTGAATCTGTCACTCAACTGAAACAAACCTTTAGCCTCCATCTCGGGCTTCGTACGAGATACAAAAAGACTCTCTTGTTGAGTCAAACAATAGCCTCTATCTCGGGCTTCGTACGAGACACAAAGACTCCCTCGTTGAGTCAAACAAACAATAGCCTCTATCTCGGGCTTCGTACGAGACACAAAGACTCTATCGTCGGGTCAAAAACTTTTAGCCTCTCTCTCGGGCTTTGTACGAGACACAAAATAGCCTCCTCTTAGGCTTTGTATAATGATTTTCCTAGCGGAAATTAGCCTCCTCTTAGGCTTTTGTATAAGAAAACCACTGGTTGATCCAATCAACCTTTTAGCATCAAAGTTGTGCCTCGTTCACAGTACACAAACATCAACAACTCCTTTCCCTTCATCTAATCGCTATAAGCGGCAAGCCTCTGGATCATCTACATCCATGCCAATGTCCTTCTTTTAGCATGAGAAATTCCTAAGGAAAGATGGCATTGCTCTACACTGAGTTAAAGTCTTCTCCTTCAGGTTAAAACCCCTTTTAAGGAAATTATGGCATTGCTCGGATCCGCGTATCCCAGTTAAAGTAATTCTCCTTCTCCCTCTTTAGAGATGACAAATTCTCTCTAAAGTCGAGGTCTTTCAGCTTCACGTCTTGGGCTTTGAACAAGACACAAATAGACCTTTCAGCTTCACGTCTTGGGCTTTGAACAAGACACAAATAGACCTTTCAGCTTCACATCTTGGGCTTTGAACAAGATACAAACCACCTTTTGCTTCACGTCTTGGGCTTTGAACAAGACACCAAAACACCAAAAACACCCATTTCCTCCCATAGAATATGAGGAACTACGAACGCTCTGATTTCCCTGTTTCGGTAAACGGGAATACGTAGGCATAAGATTGAAAGAAAAGATCTTAGCGAGCGCAATCAACAAAAAACCCAAATCCCATATCTTCATCAATCAAAAGCAGTAATTCAAAAGCATCAGTCCTAACATCCTAATCCTTGTTCCCCGCCAGAAACCTTCTGCCCAGGTAAAAAAGAAAGAAAACAGTATTGGCGAAAATACAAATAACCAGTACAAAGGCCCCCCACATTGATAGCATCCGCAACCTAACAGACCGCTGTTTAAACTCAGTATGCAAGCAGGGTTAATTGGAGACATCTATTTCCCTTCCTTATTCAGCTCACAATAGGATAAAAAATGAATCGACCTGTAGTCAAAGCTCAAACCGCAGAGAGCGACCAACGCTTAAGAACCGCGTCCAAAAGCGCTCGCTACAGAAAAATGGCGCCCACCGTGGGGCCGGTCTCTGTTTTCCTTTTTCCTTTTCATCTCTTGTGTGACACCACAGATTGGGGCTTCTGCCGGGGAACCCATTTTCTGTCAGGAACTTAGGAATCATAGCTTTATAAGTCTAGGATGATTAGGACAAATATATATACTGCTTTTCCTAATTGCTATACGTGTTTATTTTTCTGCTAATGGGAATGCGGGTGATGCCGTATGTGGAAAGATTGAGTATACACCTAGAAAAGCCAAACCCTTTCGTAGTGCGGAAGCTATCGGAAATAGCTGTTACGCGATACTACCCTCATTTGAGGCTGGTGATCTATTCTCGATGAATAGCACTTACTCTAAGATTGCACACAACTCGCTGGCGATCCGCTTGTTGTCTGCCTTCCTGGGAGGAGCTGATGATAATGAGTACAGGTACAAAAATCACCCTAGTATAAACCTTTGGGGATGGGTAGAGCCTTGACTTCATGACAACGACCCTTTGACCCCATGTTTTTTCTATGTTTTTGTGTGCTGCATTCATGCATTCATTTAATAAAACATTAAAACATTCAAAAAACTTCTCTTCTAGTCTCTCTATTTTTCAAATTAAACTAAGATTGTGATTGCAAATATCAGAGAAGAGGATTACGCTAATGGATTTCGGTAGAAGGAGAACTCGCCAGTACACCTTCAAGGTTCCAAAACTAGGGGATTTGAGAAGGTTAGCAAGGATGATCGCTAACCCAGAGGCTTTTAGAGCCAAGCACGGTGGTTTGCTACCACTGTTAAGAGTCCATGTGATTAAAGGGATCATGGACACGCTCATTCAGTTCTACGATCCGATTTATCACTGTTTCACATTCCCGGATTACCAGCTATCACCAACGCTGGAGGAGTATTCTCATCTGACTGATTTACATATCACTGATCGAGCTCCATTTTCTGGACTGGAAGAAGTTCCAAAGAATCAGACTATTGCAATAGCAATTCATTTGGACGAGTCTGAGGTCAGGACTCACATGACCACTAAGGGTGGCATCCAAGGTTTGCCAGCCCAGTTCTTGACAAAAAAGGCTCTATACTTCGCTAGTATAGGGAACGGGACTGCTTTTGAAAGCATCTTTGTCTTGCTCACCTACGGATTATTTTTGTTTCCCAACATCAATAACTTCGTCGATATCAACGCTATTAAGGTTTTTCTCATTGGAAACCCTGTGCCAACTTTGCTCGCAGATGCGTATCATTCTGTACACTTGGGAAATTTGTACAGCGAATGGGAGATCACATGCTGTGTACCTTTGCTCTACAAATGGTTTATCTCTCACTTGCCCAAGTCTGCTGCTTTTTGGGATTGCAAGAGTGTCTTACGTTGGTCGCAGAAGATCATGTCTCTCACC
Source organism: Lathyrus tuberosus (assembly GCA_022829125.1). Taxonomy (NCBI): domain Eukaryota; kingdom Viridiplantae; phylum Streptophyta; class Magnoliopsida; order Fabales; family Fabaceae; genus Lathyrus; species Lathyrus tuberosus. The sequence continues at coordinate 9,475,459 of JALAZF010000176.1, read as the reverse complement.
AATTCCGATATAGATTGGTGTAATAGGATTTATGAGGGAATCAGAATCATTGACCGTTGTGGAAACTTCCCCAGCGTACCCCTCATAGGAACTAAAGGAGGAATCAACTATCATCCGATATTGGTTCTTCGTTAATTTGGATACCCGATGAGACACATCCCACTGGGTGTTCATCTGGAAGGTCTTTTCTTCAAAGAAGGAGAAAATGACAGAGCACTAAAGATGGAAATAGTGCAAGCTTGGAAACAGGTTCATAAGAAAGGACGAGAGTCTCTGGGAAAACCGGATTGTGTCTCGGTGGAGCCTTATCTCCATTGGGTACAAACCAGAGCTCTCAAGCTAAAAATGCCTTATCCTCGTTACGGAATTCTTCCACCGAGGGAAACTGTCATGTACTTCATGACGGAAACTGAAAAGCTTCAGGTTACTTTCAACAAAGTTCAAAAGGAAAGAAGATCTTGGAAGAACAAGTACCGCACCCTCGACGTAGAGTGTATCCAAATACAGCAACTACTAAAAGAGAAGGATGCTCTGATTAAAATTTTGGAGCAGCATGCTGTAGAGAATCAAGATGACCAAAGGAATTTGCTCACTCATTTCACTTGGCAAAGGAATGACAACCCGACAACGGCCCAGGAGCCCCGGTCAAAGAAAAGGAAGATACCAGAATCAGCACCCGGTTTCTCCTCAGAGAGGACTCGGGACCCATTAGTTTAGGTTTCTGTTTCTGCACTTTGTAATCTACTGTATTTCCATATCTGTAATCCTTTGGAATTCAATAAAAAGGGGTTTCCCCACTGTTTGATATTTGCAATCTAATTGTCGAAGTTTATTTTGATTAAACAAAAAAAAAACAACAATTAATATAATCATTGCATTCATCATTCTCACATCGCGTATTCTTCTTCCCTACGAATCTCACGTTTGTGTCTCGATTCTAGAGTCAAACTGTCTCATTCGTATAATACTCGGGCTAATCGTCAGAAAAAGATGGATGATCTTGAGGAAGAAAATAGAGAGTTGAAAGAAGAGATCGACGCTCTGAGAGAGGATATGAGAAAGCTTCGTAACGACATGCAAGCCATGGCAGAAGCTCAACTACAAAGAACTGTGATCTCAGAGATCACCTCAACGCCCATCATAGAAAAGTATGATCCTAGGTATCAGATGCCTAAAGATCGTCCTTGGGGCATGCCTGTTAACTATATCCCGGAAGGATATGTTCCGCCGATCACTGAAGATCAGGGAATCGCAACAGAAGTCGCTGGGCCTGAAGGTTACAAACTTCGGGAAAGCGAAGATGCTAGGGGCATACTGAAGACTCTTGAAGGTTACAAACTTCGGGAGGCGCCAAGACTTACTGCCGTAGTCACGGTACCACCCCCTGTGGTGCACACTGTCCCGGAAGGACAAATTCCACAGACACCTTCTGGTAAGAAGGAAACTATGTTTGACAGAATGGATGAATTCCAGGAGCAGTTCTTGGAAATGAAGAAAGAGTTGCAAGCCATTCGCGGTCAGGATCTATTTGGAAAGGACGTCGCAGACCTCTGCTTGGTCCCAAATGTGAAAGTCCCGCACAAGTTCCAAGTGCCTGACTTTGAAAAATACAAGGGTAACTCTTGCCCTCAGAGCCATCTGGTGATGTACGCTCGGCGGATGTCAGCTCAGACGGAGAATCAGGACCTGCTGATTCACTATTTCCAGGATAGTTTAACCGGTGCCGCACTCAAATGGTACATGGGTTTAAACCGTACTACGATCAGTACATTCAGAGATCTTGGTACTGCCTTCATCCAACAATACAGGTACAATTTGGACATGGCACCCGACAGAGATCAACTCAGATCAATGTCGCAAAAGGACAAAGAAACCTTTAAGGAGTATGCTCAAAGGTGGTGTGAAATTGCCGCTCAAATTTGTCCACCTCTTGAGGAAAAAGAGATGACAAAGATCTTCTTAAAGACCTTAAGCTCATTTTACTATGACCGAATGGTTGCCAGTGTGCCCAGTGATTTCACCGAAATGGTCGGCATGGGCGTACGTCTTGAGGAAGCCGTCCAAGAAGGACGTTTGGTAAAAGACACTGGATCGACGAGCGGTACTAAAAAATATGGTAGTGCTCTCCCTAAGAAAAAAGAGCAAGATATTCGGAATATCTCTCTCGGAAAGCAAAGGCGTCGATATCAACCAGTAGCAGTTGTGACTCCTGCTGTCAACCTTGCACCTATTCCTACGTATCAAACTCAGGTTGCACAGAGCCAACCTGACCAACAAAGGACACAACAGCCTCTTCAACAGGCTCGTCCTCCGTATAACAACAACCGTACAATACGGCCACCAGGATTTGATCCTATACCCATAACGTACGCAGAGCTGTTTCCGTTACTGCTGGCTAAGGGGCACATTCAGACTAAGTCTCCCCTTTCAGTACCGGAAAATCTGCCTTTTTGGTTTAAAGCGGATCAAACATGCCCTTATCATCAAGGAGGTTCAGGGCATAACATTGAGACTTGTCTCAATTTCAAATTCGACGTGCAAAATCTTGTTAGGAGCGGGCTCTTATCTTTCAAAGATACGAATCCTAATGTTCTTACGAACCCGCTGCCTCAACACGAGAAAGCTGCAGTCAATCTGATTGAGAAAGAGACTAACAATGTCTATCAAATTCACGATGTACTCTTATTGGGGACCAATCTGGTCAGGATGCATTGTAGACAGAGTGGATATGGCCATGTGTCACCTCATAATTATCACCAGTGTGATATCTGCTCTAAAGACAACCAGGGGTGTTCTGTGGTGCAAGCAGCTCTACAGGAACAAATGGATCTTGGATGGATCCAAGAACACCGAGTTCGTGGAGTTAACATGGTTTACATGAATTCCAACGTCATTCAAAACCACGACATTCGTGCGATGAATGTCAACTTGGTGGCGATGCACTCAAGGCAAAGCCAGTATCATAATCTGCCGCGGCACGATTACAGTTCCTGTCTGATTTGCTCGGTAAACAAACAGGGATGCTCTTTCATACAAAAGGCCCTCCAGCGTCAGATGGATCCAAGACTACCATGATAGGAACTCCTACCAAATCAACATGGTTCAGATCTTCGACATCCGCGTAATGGATACCAACCTGGTAGAGTTACATGCTGAGCAGGTCCGACTTGGATTCTTAATATCACATGACTATCAAAACTGTAAAGCAGGTTGCGAAAACGATCGAGGTTGTACCCTTGTCCAGGAGGCACTTCAGCACTTGTTAAATCACTGGTGGATGCCAATCTATATGGACGAAGATACTCAGCAGATTAGTATCAATAACAGGAATCCTACTCATCGTCAAAGTCAGGATGTCCGATCAATGGAAGGTAACCTAGTGAGGTTACATTGTATTTAAAGTGGGCGTGGCCAGGTGCCACCACACAACTATGACAGTTGTAGCGTCTGTGTAGAAAGTAACCAAGGGTGTTACCTTGTGAGAGCAGCTCTTCAGGGTCAGGTCGATCATGGAGAAATTCGTCCATATCCAGGTTCAGGACCCATCATTTGGTCGTCGAACTACCTTGCCGAGCAAGTTGAGGATGTTGTCACGATCTCTGGTCATCACAGGACCAGGGATGTTTTTGCCATCATCCCTCTACTTGACGAATCTAAAGTTCCCAACCGGGAACGGATCAAGGTTACTTATGATGGTCAGAAAAATCAGAAGGTTCCCATAGTCATCTATCTACCGGGTCCACTACCGTATGAATCAGCTAAGGCAATCCCTTACAAATACGGCACAACAATAATCGAGAATGGAAAGTAAATTCCATTATCCTCCGTCGTGAATATTGCAGACATCAGTCGTGTAACACGGAGCGGTCGAATCTTCAACCGAGGGGTTGGAGAATCCAACAAAGAAAAGGAACTTCAGGCGGAAATTCCTGATCCACCAGTCGGTCAATCTGGTAATCCCGACTTTTCAAAAGACAAAGATGAGATGCTAAAGCTCATCTAAAGGAGTGAATATAACATTGTTGATTAACTGTTACAGACTCCTTCAAAGATCTCAGTATTATCAATGTTACTCAGTTCAGAAGCACACAGAGAGGCTCTACAGAAAGTCTTGGAGCAAGCCTTTATGGAACAGGATGTAACAATTAGACAATTCGATAGCATTGTCTCTAACATCACTTCCTGCAATAATTTGGGATTTAGTGATGAGGAATTACCTGAAGGGGGTCGTCGTCATAACATGGCGCTCAACATTACAGTTAACTGCCAGGGCGATGCTTTAGCCAACGTACTGGTAGACACAGGGTCAGCCCTGAATGTTATGCCGAAGTCCACTTTGATGCAATTAACATTTAAGGGCCCTCCGATGAGAGTCAGCGAGGTCGTCGTCAAAGCATTCGACGGATCCAGAAAAACGGTTATCGGCGAAGTTGATCTTCCCATAACTATTGGTCCTCACACTTTCCAAATCACTTTCCAGGTCATGGACATCCGGGCAACATACAATTGTTTATTAGGAAGACCTTGGATACATCAGGCTGGAGCGGTTACTTCAACCCTCCACCAAAAGCTAAAGTTCGTCAAGAACGATCAACTTGTCACGGTTTGTGGGGAACAAGCCTTGCTTGTGAGTAACCTATCATCATCTACTTGTGTGGAACCCGAGGAGGTTATTGGAACTCAGTTCCAAGCACTATCGGTGAGCAAGGACAATCAGTTTAAAGAAGGAACTTCAATTTCTTCATACAAAGATGCTATCAAAGCGGTCGAGAGTACCGATACGAAAGGATGGGGACGACTTGTCATTCCCACTGACAATAAAATAAAGAAGGGTCTTGGTTTTTCTGCGACCTGTACCCAGACAGCCGCCAATGATGAAAGTCTTCATCCCCTTCAAAACTTCTTCCACAATGGAGGTTTTCTTCACCCAGTGTCTCAGACAGTTCATGCTATCAATGAGGAAGATCCCTCTGACACAGATGAAGAATGGAAGTCCTACCTTAACAAGGACGGCTATATATCTCAGGAAGATGTGCCTATGCCTTTTTGCTTTCCTACAGAAAGTCCGAGATTTATACCAAGATCAGATGTCGAAATGATCTACGGAGATTGTGATCTAGAAGGATGCCGTGCTCCGCCAAATTCATTAGAGGAAGACACTCTGATGAAAGACAACTTTGATCACAATTACTATGGCCCGATGGATGGTCTGCCAATGTGGCAGCCTTACCTAGGAAACTTGGGGCCAGAAAGTCAGCCGAGTAATGAAACTCAGCTGAGCGTCATTGAACAGAATACCTGTGTCCCCGCCATGTCATGGGATCAACACTCAGGTCATTCAGAAACTACTCAACATGAAGATGAATTCGCAACGTTTGCAGGACTAGAATTCATCAACTATGCTTTTCCTGAGGTCAACGTCATCGAGAGGGATGACTTCTCCAGTTCCAAAGAAGTTTGGGACACTCTGGGACAACCAAGTGGAAAATACGACTTTATGGTCAAGTACACTGCTCCCGAAAGCTCTCGTATCAGGCTCGAAGATATCCAGTCAACTGGATGGGGAGATACAGCTAAGAGCACCAATGCTATGCAAAATACAACAGAGGAATCCTCCTACGACAATTCTGCTTGGGAGACAGATTCCAATGATCCTGCTCCACCAGAAATCAACGTCATTTTTGAAGACAAATCAAGGAAGGTGCCAGACTTTGTGCTTCACCGAGGAGTTCGCCGGCAATGGGTTGTTGTCGAGGTTCCGAAGGTCGTTCATCAGTCAAAGTAATTGCCATCTTTAACCTTTCACCCTGCCCAGGTGAAACGGATGTTTTGATAGGGCTCGTTTTCTGTAAATTTCCCTCTTCGCTTTGCCCAAAGCGACAGAGTTTTGTTTTATAGGGCTGTAGTTTCAAGATTCGACTTGTTCATTAATAAAATAACGTCGTTCTGTAATTTCCGCATTAATTGTTGTTTTCTCTTTTTGCTTTTTCAGAAAATGGTAATCCTAAAAAAAATTCAATAATAAAAACAAGCAGTAAAATCAAAACACTGCACATACTTGCATTTTCTCTATCTCTTCTAAACACGAATCATCACGTCATGCAGATTGCTTGTTTTAAACCCAGTTGAAACATACGATCCAATGCCTTCTCCCAACTTTGAGTTCCCGGTATTCGAGGCTGAAGAAGAAAATGACGACCAAATTCCAGAAGAGATCTCCCGACTACTCAGACAAGAGGAAAGGTCCATTGAACCTCACAAAGAGCCGTTGGAAACAGTAAACTTGGGTTCAGAAAAAGAGAGAAAAGAAATCAGGATCGGAGCACTGCTCAGTCCAACTGTCAAAGAAAGTTTGATAAAGCTTCTCAATGAATTCCCCGATGTATTCGCTTGGTCCTATCAGGATATGCCAGGGTTGGATACCAGCATCGTGGAACATCACTTACCGCTAAGATCGGAATGTCCACCAGTAAAGCAAAGGTTGAGACGGACTCACCCGGACATGGCCATCAAAATCAAAGAGAAGGTACAGAAACAGATCGACACGGGTTTCCTCGCTACATCTGAATATCCTCAATGGTTAGCTAACATCGTACCCGTTCCCAAAAAGGAAGGAAAGGTCAGAATGTGTGTTGATTACAAAGATCTAAACAAGGCAAGTCCAAAGGACGACTTTCCTTTACCACACATTGACATGCTGGTTGACAGCACAGCAAAGTTCAAAGTATTCTCCTTCATGGATGGATTCTCGGGCTATAATCAGATCAAAATGGCACCGAAAGACATGGAGAAAACTTCGTTCATTACCCCATGGGGTACCTTTTGTTACAAGGTAATGCCGTTCGATTTGAAGAATGTCGGGGAAACCTATCAAAGGGCCATGACTACTCTGTTTCATGACATGATACACAAAGAAAACGAGGTATATGTCGATGATTTGATTGCAAAATCAAGAACAGAGGATGAGCACGTTGAACATCTGTCAAAATTGTTCGAACGTCTAAGAAAATTCAAGCTCTGCTTGAATCCTAACAAGTGCACCTTCGGTGTCCGTTCGGGGAAATTACTAGGGTTCATCGTCAGCCAGAAAGGAATTAAAGTTGATCCTGACAAGGTCAAGGCCATTCAAGAAATGCCTTCTCCGAAAACTGAAAAACAAGTCAGAGGATTCCTGGGACGTTTGAACTACATCTCCAGATTCATATTCCTTATGACCGCGACATGTGCGCCGATTTTCAAATTACTCAAAAAGAACCAGGATTGCGTTTGGTCAGAAGATTGCCAAACCGCCTTCGACAGTATCAAGGAATATCTGTTGAATCCTCCGATTCTATCACCTCTAGTGGAAGGGAGACCACTGATCATTTACCTCACAGTCCTAGAGGACTCAATGGGATGTGTACTTGGCCAACAAGACGAAACTAAAAGGAAAGAGTCTGCCATTTACTATCTAAGCAAGAAATTCACCGACTGCGAGACTCGGTACACAATGCTTGAGAAAACTTGTTGCGTTTTGGCTTGGGCAGCCAAACGTCTTCGCCAATACATGATTCGTCATACTACTTGGTTGGTCTCCGAAATGGATCCAATCAAGTACGTTTTCGAAAAACCTGCTCTCACGGGAAGGATTGCCCGTTGGCAGATGTTACTATCAGAATATGACATAGAGTACCATGCTCAGAAAGCCGTTAAAGGAAGTATTTTAGCCGATCATTTGGCTCATCAACCGATTGACGATCAAGAATCAATCGGGTTTGACTTCCCAGACGAAGATGTCATGTATCTAAAGATGAAAGATTGCGATGAACCGCTACCCAGTGAAGGGCCAGAACCAGGTTCCCAGTGGGGACTTATCTTTGACGGAGCACTCAATCATTATGGAAACGGAATTGGGACAATCATTGTTACCCCTCAGGGTACCCACATTCCTTTCACTGCTAGACTTACGTTCAAATGTACGAACAACGAGGCCGAATACGAAGCATGTATCATGGGTCTCGAAGAAGCGATTGATTTAAGGATCAAAAACTTGGACGTATACGGCGATTCAGCCCTGGTTATTAACCAGATAAATGGAGATTGGAACACATACCAATCAGGATTGATTCCTTACAAAGAATATGCAAGGAGGTTGTTACCCTTCTTCAACAGAGTCGACTTTCATCACATCCCTCGTGATGAGAATCACATGGCTGATGCATTAGCCACTCTCTCTTCCATGATTAGTGTAGGTCGATGGAATGACATACCTAAGATCGACATCATGCGCCTTGAACGGCCCGCTTACATCTTCGCGATTGAAGCAGTCATAGACGACAGACCTTGGTATCACGATATCAAATGCTTCCTTCAGAAACAAGGGTACCCATTCGGGGCACTCAGAAAAGACAAGAAAACCCTCAGAAGATTGGCTGGAAACTTCTTCCTGAGCGGCGACGCTCTTTATAAGAGAAATTTTGACATGGTCTTGCTCCGATGTGTCGACAGACCAGAAGCAGACATGCTCATGAAAAAATTCATGAAGGATCCTTTGGCACTCATGCCAACGGACGCACAATGGCGAGAAAAATTCTCAGGGCCGGGTATTATTGGTTGACCATGGAATCCGACTGCTACAAGTACATGAGGAGGTGTCACAAGTGTCAGATATACTCCGACAAAATTCATGTACCGCCATCACATCTCAAAGTTCTTTCTTCCCCGTGGCCATTTTCCATATGGGGAATCGATATGATTGGTATGATTGAGCCCAAGGCTTCAAACGGACATCGGTTCATCCTGGTAGCCATTGATTATTTCACCAAGTGGGTCGAAGCAGCGTCATTCGCCAATGTAACCCGACAAGTGGTGGTCCGATTTATCAAAAACAATATCATCTGTCGTTATGGTGTTCCAAGCGAGATCATTACTGATAATGGATCTAACTTGAACAATAAGATGATGAAAGAGTTGTGTGCAGAGTTCAAGATCGAACACCATAACTCATCTCCCTACCGACCCAAGATGAACGGAGCGGTAGAGGCGGCTAACAAGAACATCAAGAAGATCGTTCAAAAGATGGTTGTAACCTATAAAGATTGGCACGAAATGCTACCCTTTGCTCTTCACGGTTATCGAACATCTATCCGCACTTCAACAGGGGCAACCCCTTTCTCTCTAGTATATGGCATGGAAGCAGTGCTCCCCATAGAAGTAGAGATCCCATCAATCCGGGTATTGATGGAAGCTCAGCTCACCAAAGCTGAATGGTGTCAAAGTCGACACGACGAACTGAACCTGATCGAAGAAAAGAGAATCACGGCACTATGCCACGGTCTGTTATATCAACAGAGAATGAAAAGGGCGTTCGACAAAAAGGTCCGACCTCGTATTTTCAGAAAAGGAGACCTCGTGCTCAAGAAGATACAATCATTTCTCACTGACTCTCGGGGCAAATGGACCCCAAATTATGATGGCCCCTATGTGGTCACGAAAGCTTTCTCAGGCGGCGCCTTGAGACTTGCAACCATGGACGGAGAGGAATTTGCCTACCCCACGAATGTTGATGTAGTCAAGAAATACTTCGCCTAAAACTAAAAAAAAAAAACTAAAAACAAAACGTCTCGGTGGATTGAAAACCCGAAAGGGCGGTCCAGGCAAAAGTTAGAGACATGAAAAAAAATCATCCCGATGGATTGGAAATCTCATAGTACAATCCAGGCAAAAGTTAGGGATAATGGCAAGTAACTATGTTCAACAGAGGCAAGTCCCTCAGCAGTAGTTGCATCATCTATCGGAGGAAATCTCCAGTCAAAGGTCATCTTCGACGGAAGCTCAGGATGTCCCGAACTCAAAGTTGGTAGAAGGATAGCGGTCGTTATGTTTCAACGTAGCCCTTTTCCCTGTAAATTACCATTTTCTAACTTTGTATATACTCTTTGGAATCACGCGTTTGGCTGATCTCCATATTATCAATAAAATTTGACCCCTTGTGCTTTTGTTTGTAATTCTTTACTTGTTTTAGCTTTACAGAACGACGTTGTTTAAACTTAATCAGTGATTCTTGAAATAAAACAAAAATAAATTTACTTGTTAAACTTTTTCTGCTTTTAAATTAAAGATGGCATTTCTTTTGACTGTTGAACATCAGAAGAACATCGATCGCTTCTCCCGAAGTAAGCGAACTTCAAAGTGCAGAATCAAAGTACTCCTTCTAAACCAGTTCGCCTGAATGAAGGGATCAACTGTGTCAGAGACCTTGTTTCGTCTGACATCCTCGGCCGAGTTCTCATCTCCTAAGCCCGATCAACATAGCTCCCAACGGGACTATCTCTCCTAGGCAAGGTGGAATTGCTATTTTGAATCAACGGTACTTCTTCGCCCCGCGATGGCCGAGTATCCGATTATGTTCATCCATTAGTCTGTATGTCGCGTCTGTTTTGTCAGCATATACATACATACATCATGCATTCTTTATTTGCATTCACATTTCATATTGCATCACTATCACTCTAGTCGGTCTTGTCCCCTAGTGGTAGAAGTCCTCTCAATCGAGTTGTCAGTTCTTGCCTCGTCAGGAAATACTGTGTCTGAACAACCTCGCTTCCAGTTTAATTCTGGAAAGAAGTTGGTCCTTGACCACTTTGATAACTTGAACCTCTGAAAAGCCAGAGAAAACTTTCAATAAGCATCACTCTTCGCCATTGAAGATGATATCCTTGCTTTCCCGGATTAAGGAAAATCCACAGAGAAAGCTTCGTGATCAGAGATTCGGCAGCACGCCAGTTTTGCTCCGAAAAACCACTGATGAGAAGGTCATTGGCACCTCAAAATTGGATCCCATCATATGGCATTTCTCCGGGAAGATCCCGAGAAAAGTATGATGTAACCCCAAACGAAAACAGTCTCTCAAGAGACTCGCTTTCCCCAGTAGAACGACAAATGGCGTCTCCAAAACAGAGAAGTTTGTGTACCTCTACAACTCAGACGAATGGGTTCCCCAGCAAGTCTGACATCAAAACTTTTTCCACTCAAATGGCATCTCCCTAGGAAAATTTGGCGAGAAGTTTGAAGGAAAGCCGCTACGAATAGCGTCCCTTGTCAGTAAAGTTTATTGACAAAAGAAACTAAGACTAGTTCCTTGGTAGGAAACCAGGATCGAGGGTAAGTTTATTTCTGAAACTTAGACCAGTTCCTTGGTAGAAAACCAGGATCGAGGGGAAGTTTATTTCTGAAACTTAGACCAGTTCCTTGGTAGAAAACCAGGATCGAGGGGAAGTTTATATCAGAAACTAAGACCAGTTCCTTGGTGGGAAACCAGGATCGAGGGGAAGTTTATTTCAAAAGAGACTGAGACCAGTTCTTGGTAGGAGACCAGGATCGAGGGGAAGTTTACCTTTTCTAAGCATCATTGCTTAGCTAAAGAAGATGAATGCGTAAGCTACCATTCATAACCACCATCAAAATTTCGGGTATTCCGATATTTAATCCTCTTGCACCCCGAATGCCCGAATCCCTTCGTCATTCACACCTTCGGGTCCAAGAAGATTAAATAGGGGCATCTATAATACCCCAAATTTTGACCACTTAGATTTCCCATCATTGTGAAAATCATCATCACAATATGGATGAACCATCATACTTCATCAGTCTCCCCAAAGATGGGTGAGCATCCAATACAATCAAAATTAGGGTTTCAAGCCCTCTCTGAGTGCTTAGACAAAGGATCAATCAAGAAATGACATGATCTTCAACTTGTCTAATCTCTTAAACATCCACAATGGATCAAAAAGGACTCTCACTTCAAGGATTAAGCACAAGGCTGCTCCCTTCTAGGTGGATCAAGTCTCAAGATCGACAGTGTCACCAAATTAGGGTTTTGGTCGACCAGGGCCTCCAGATGGAAATTTTCATCTGGGCACAAGGCAATGATCCAAAACATGACCTAATATACTTCATGGAACCTCATGAACCCATGCATCAAGTCAATTTTGCCTCAGGGGATGCATTCATCAAAAATCAGGAATTAGGGTTTCTTGACCTAATTCACCCCTAAGTTGACTTTTGGGACAAACCATGAGCCAAGACTTCAAGAGATGATTTGAGGGTCTCTAATATACCATATTGATCCATTTGGAACAATGGATTGATCCAAGAAGCTTGGGCAACAAGTCTCAATTTCATCTGCACCACAATTAGGGTTTTAAGGGAAAAGTCAACTGTAACTTTGACTTTTGACCAAGACATGCTCCCAAACCCTAATACATGATTGAATATACCCTATGACACCCATGGAACATGTCCATCAAGTTTGATTTAGGTCAAGGACATGATTTCCTGAAGAATTGCACAGTTTGGAATTCATCTGATAAAAAGTCAACTGTGCACAAAAGTCAACTTTGACTTTTTGTGATTTTTCACCAAAATGGATTTTTAACCCTAAAATGATGTTAATGTATGATTTGAATCATCATTCATCAAGAAAAATCAAGAAAAGTGAGATAACTTGTAAAAGGGGTAACCATAAAACTTAGAAATTTTTCTAAGTTAAAAATAAAGTGGCAAAGGTACCAACTTTGGAGGACCATAACTCCTAAACCACAAGGCCATTTTTTCTCATCCAAAGATGAATTTGTATCCCTCATTATCACCTACAAAAACTTCAACTACAAGTCATTCCAATTCATTAAGGATTTTGAGTTATGGAGTGATCAAAGTGGCTGAAAAGTGAAAATGTCATTTTTTCCAACACTCAGTGAAATTTTCACTAAGTCAGATTCTGCCTCAATTTTTGCCAAATGTAGGGGGATTTTTCACTTGGAATCAAAAGAGATCAAAACCAAACTTGTTCAAACAGTTGTTGTATCATGTAAGAGCTTTCCAAAATGGCCAAGAACATTGCCAAATTCAACCTACACCATGAGATACAACATTGCCAAGTTGCCTTGCTGAAATCTGTTAAGGCAAGGCAGAATTTGCAACTTTGGTCGATTTGCCAAAATCAGCCAAATTCAATTGCTCCTATCCACTTGGACACCTCAGAGGATTGAATCTAAAGGGGACAATCACTGAGCCAAGCCTCCAAAGTCCATGGAATAAGAAATAGCATGTTGAACCTAGAATGGCCAAAATAGGGACAAGACTTCAAATTTGGAATGAGGCATTCAATGGAACCATCAAGGTGGCATGGACTGAGCCATTATCAACTGAATTCCGTCAAGACTTGTTCAAGACCAAGGCAACCAAAGCTCTGTGCCCTAACCTCTAGTCAATGGCTAGAGGAGACTTGGATTTTCATTTGCCAACATTGGCCAAACCTACTTACCAGCTACCATGCACTATTCCTTGCAAAAAAAACTTGCTCTACTATAAATAGAGCTCAATTGTGGTCAGTTTGAGTACACCAAAGCCATCTAACAGATGCTTTCCTCAAAATCTCTTCTTTCACTCCAATTTTGCCTTCTAAGGCAAGTCACTATCGGGTTTTGAGTTTGAGAGCAATTCCAATCAAACCAATCACTCACACACCTCACATACATCACATATGAGCTGATCAAACACTTAGATTACTTCTGAAACATCAATTTCCCAAAATCACCAGCTGGTTGCTCAAGGTTTTAACCAAAGTGCAGCTGAGGTACCACAAAATGATCCAGCCAATTTCAATCAAGTCCAACCATCCAAACACAATCCATAGGGTGTAGGGAAGCTGTTCAGATCATCACCACTCATCTGTAACACCTCCAAATCAAAAATCACTTTGAACTTGCTGTCACGACTTGGAGGTAAGCACATACTTGGTCATCTCTCAATCTATGCATATTTCCTCGCACAATAATTTGACCATATGTTCATAATCATGCATGGAATGTTTTCCCTCAATTAATTGCATTGTTTGAATCGTGTATCAAAAATCCTAGCCTTCATGCAGAAATTAGGGTTCTTGAGGTCTCTTCGTGATTTCTTGTTGTATGTTTAATTTAAATGGAATTAAAGTACATAGACATGATCGTGAGGTTGAGACGAGCATAATGATATGTGGATTGCATGATATGATTACGTATTCATGGAGATTGGATAGAAAATGCAAATCTGAGAAACCAAGAACACGCGCGTGTTCTTCAGCTTGTTCTTGGCGCCATTTTTAGAAATTCAAATATTTGAATTTTGTGATTTTGTTTAATTGATTCAAAAATTAATTTTTCTCTGAGTTTTAATGATTTTGAGTTGATTCTTTTTTTAATAATTCACAAAAATGTTAAAATATTTTATTTTCACAAAAAATCCCAAAAATATTATTTATTTCATATAATTGATATTTTTGCAAAGAATTAATATTTTAATTGTTTTTGCCATTTTAAATATTTTTTCTACATTGATTTTGCAACTTTTAATGCTTTCTAATTATTTTGTAGGTCAATACTTAATTTTTGAAGCATTAATCCAAGATCACAATTTGTTTTCCATGTGTTAAACAATTTTTGATCATTTTAATTGAATTTTTATTCAATTAAATACATTTTAAAAACAAATTAGGGTTTTGGATTAATTCAACCCTCATAAATCATTTTCAAAACACTCATGGGCCTCTCTATTAGAGTGTAAGACCCAATCCTTTTTTGACCAAATCATTTTTGGGCCTCACTTATTGTATAAGTCCCGATACCGTCAAAAAACAAACGGTGCGATCGTCGCCTTTTCAAAAATCATCTGGGCCTACCCTCGAGTAGTAAGACCCATTTCTTTTCTTTAAAAACTTTTTGGGCCTCTTGAGAGAGTGTAAGACCCATCCCCCCTTGTACAAAAACTTTTTGGGCCTCACTCATTGTATAAGTCCCACTGTACAAGTAAACGGCGCGATCATCGCCCGTTTAAAAATAAAAAATCATCTGGGCCTCTCCTTGAGCTATAAGACCCATTCAAAACACTTTGGGCCTCTATTAGAGTGTAAGACCCAATCCCCCTTTTAACCAAAACATTTTGGTCCTCACTTATTGTATAAGTCCCTCAGCGTTAAAAGAAAACCTCGGCGCGATCGCCATTTTTAAACGAAAAATCATTTGGGCCTACCCTCGCGTTATAAGCCCCTCTCTTTTCTTTAAACCTTTTTGGGCCTCTTGAGAGAGTGTAAGACCCATCCCTTTGTACAGAAAACCTTTTTGGGCCCCAGTCACTTGTATAAGTCCCGCTGTACAAAGTCAAACAGTGTGCTCACTGATAAAACCCTGGGCCTCTCCTTGAGCTGTAAGCCCCAAATCTTTCTTTTTCAAAGCACTTTCTCCTTTGATTTTGAATATGCTGTTGTTTTCAATCTTTCTTTGTTGAACAACTAACCAAACAGCATGGAAGCACTACAACCGAGTAAGTGGTTATCGCTTTCATTTACTGCTTTCATATTATAAACTGTATTGTGGGGCTGCTCACTGTAAGTCTCCTTTCATAAACTCATATCTACTGTGTAATAATAGTATAGATATTTCGAGTTTCCCCGGCAACTACGTCTAGAACTAGGTGACGCTGTTTCATTTATTCGTAGAAATAGACGCCTAGATCCCCAATAGGAGCACCAGATACAGTCTTCTCTTCGACTGTCCTCCTTAGGAATCGTCAAAAAGCTCTACTCCCCAAGATGAATGTATTCTCCGTGAATGGCATCTTTGAATTTCTTCCAAATTCTCGAACTTTCCTGACTTGATCTATCCCGTGTGGATAGCTTGCCTTGAATGTCTCGGGGTTTGGGTACCCACTACGGTCATAATCTTGGACCTTAACTAAGGAACCCTCTTTAAAAGCTAAAAGTCGATGGATAGTAAACCTCGCACGTTTACCAGTGGTTTTTATCTTTAAAAGAGTTATCTCTCATAATGGAAAGGAGATGATAGACCCACGGGCTTCTTAAAAGCATCGGCCTCCTCTTGGGCATTATTCAAGGACCCGTCGGCTTCTTAGAAGTATTCACAGCCTCCTCTTAGGCTTCGTATAATGATCTCTTCCTTCGGGAATGATAGCCTCCTCTTGGGCTTCGTACAAGGACCCGTCGGCTTCTTAAAAGTTTCCAGCCTCCTCTTGGGCTTCGTACAAATTGTCCCGACGACCTCCTAGAGGTATAGGAACAGAACCTAGTCATCCTCATAGAACAGTCCTTTCATAGAGTCTACTACTGTTTCTCAAAGTATAGTACAAAAGAAAAAAACTATAGACTTGGACAGTCTAATCTCCTTGAGTCTCAAAGACATTCTCAAGTGACTCCTTCGTTAAATAGGAAGGAAACCCGCAGACTCGGACAGTCTCAATACTCTTTGGATTTCCCGTTTCTTCAAAGAGAAGGAAATATCCCTGATCCTCAAATCAAATCCCTGAGTACAGTGTTGCTCATATAAGAACTGATTTTCTCTTTTAAAATCAGTATATTGGATCTGTCACTCAACTGAAACAAACCTTTAGCCTCCATCTTGGGCTTCGTACGAGATACAAAAAGACTCTCTTGTTGAGTCAAACAATAGCCTCTATCTCGGGCTTCGTGCGAGACACAAAGACTCCCTCGTTGAGTCAAACAAACAATAGCCTCTATGTCGGGCTTCGTACGAGACACAAAGACTCTATCGTCGGGTCAAAAACTTTTAGCCTCTCTCTCGGGCTTTGTACGAGACACAAAATAGCCTCCTCTTAGGCTTTGTATAATGATTTTCCTAGCGGAAATTAGCCTCCTCTTAGGCTTTTGTATAAGAAAACCACTGGTTGATCCAATCAACCTTTTGGCATCAAAGTTGTGCCTCGTTCACAGTACACAAACATCAACAACTCCTTTCCCTTCATCTAATCGCTGTAAGCGGCAAGCCTCTAGATCATCTACATCCATGCCAATGTCCTTCTTTTAGCATGAGAAATTCCTAAGGAAAGATGGCATTGCACTACACTGAGTTAAAGTCTTCTCCTTCAGGTTAAAACCCCTTTTAAGGAAATTATGGCATTGCTCGGATCCGCGTATCCCAGTTAAAGTAATTCTCCTTCTCCCTCTTTAGAGATGACAAATTCTCTCTAAAGTCGAGGTCTTTCAGCTTCACGTCTTGGGCTTTGAACAAGACACAAATAGACCTTTCAGCTTCACGTCTTGGGCTTTGAACAAGACACAAATAGACCTTTCAGCTTCACATCTTGGGCTTTGAACAAGATACAAACCACCTTTCGCTTCACGTCTTGGGCTTTGAACAAGACACCAAAACACCAAAAACACCCATTTCCTCCCATAGAATAGGAGGAACTACGAACGCTCTGATTTCTCTATTTCGGTAAACGGGAATACGTAGGCATAAGATTGAAAGAAAAGATCTTAGCGAGCGCAATCAACAAAAAACCCAAATCCCATATCTCCATCAATCAAAAGCAGTAATTCAAAAGCATCAGTCCTAACATCCTAATCCTTGTTCCCCGCCAGAAACCTTCTGCCCAGGTAAAAAAGAAAGAAAACAGTATTGGCGAAAATACAAATAACCAGTACAAAGGCCCCCCCACATTGATAGCATCTGCAACCTAACAGACCGCTGTTTAAACTCAGTATGCAAGCAGGGTTAATTGGAGACATCTATTTCCCTTCCTTATTCAGCTCACAATAGGATAAAAAATGAATCGACCTGTAGTCAAAGCTCAAACCGCAGAGAGTGACCAGCGCTTAAGAACCGCGTCCAAAATCGCTCGCTACACCGTCATTTCGTGAAAACGTTGTTGTTGTTGTTGTTCTTATTCTCTTATCCTCTGAAAATGAATAAGGTACGTTGTTGCTGAACTGAGTGATCTCTTTTATTATTCATTTCTCTGTTTTTAATTTTTGTTTTTGATTTGATTTTTATGGGGAAAAAGTTTTCACGATGAGATTTAAAGCTAAGGAGTGTAGTACTGCATTTTCTGGAAATACTCGCATGTCATTGGATGAGATCAAGCATTGGCTTCTTGATTCCAATTAATGTAGATGTTGCTTTAGTTTCTGAATAGAATATATATCATGACCTGATTTCAGCTCTAGTGGCTAACTATTAGTGATTTTTGTCTTTTTGATTTCACTCCTGTAATTTGAGGAAAAGATGAGGGATTATAATCATTGAATAAAAAATCATTAGTAAAAATTTTTTTAGTTTTTTTCTTTATTATTTTTTCTTGACTTTCATAAGAGCATGAATATCGGTAGTTTTTTTTGTTATAAGTTAATTGTCTACTTTATACTTATTGAGGAGAGAATTTTTTTGATACTTTAAATTATAATTTTTCGTGGTTTTTAAAGTTATATTATAAGTCAATGAGCCTATATTAATGGTTGTCTCTCACCTTTCTTCTTGTATTTTGATCTGTTCTTTATTGTTGCTTGTTTGTGATTACATGTTGCCACTTATTAAGTTATGACTCATAATTGGTCAATTAATGATATTTCATTTTATGATACGTGTATAGGGGTTACTTGTGTTCAAAGTGTGAAAGTCGGATCGTTTCCCTACAGGTATAACATTTTTTCTTTTTGTTTTTGTTTAGTTTAATTAGTATAACTATGGATAAGAAATGGATGTCTTCAAGTCGATTATCGAAAGAGTACGACAATGGGGTATCGGAATTCGTTAAGTTTGTTGTTGTGCACGCCAAAGACCCCAGTCGAATGATATGTCCTTGCTTGGGTTGTTGTTTCAGGAGTCGGGTTGACGCGGTTCAGTTGGCATCACATTTATTGAGGAGTGGAATTGATAGAAGTTATACATGTTGGAATTTGCATGGTGAGAAAATTAACGGGAATGTTGAATCGGGGGATAATACGACCTACGTTTCATACGACAATGGCACAGATACATACGATTCTGATCGAGTCGAAGAGATTGCAGAAGCACTTGAAGAAGATCTTAAGGATTGTCCCAAAATGTTTGAGAGGTTGGTAAGCGATGCAGAGAAACTGTTGTATAATGGTTGCACCAAATTCACAAGATTGCCTGCGGTATTAAAGTTGTACAACTTAAAGGCGGGCAATGGATGGTCGGATAAAAGTTTCACAGAGTTATTGGCCCTTATGAAAGATATGCTTCCAGAGGATAATGCTCTTCCCAATCGAACATATGAGGCCAAAAAGATGTTGTGCTCTATTGGCATGAGCTATGATAAGATACATGCATGTCCAAACGATTGCGTATCGTTTCGAAATGAGTATGCATCGTTAAATGAGTGTCCTAAATGCGGTGTCTCTCGATATAAGAAAAAGTTGTCTCCAGCAAAAGTCTTATGGTATTTTCCTATAATTCTGAGATTTAGACGCATGTTTCGTAGTGAGACCGATTCAAGACACTTGACTTGGCATGCAGATGAAAGAATTATTGATGGAAAGTTTCGATATCCGACAGATTCACCACAGTGGATGAAAATTGATGATGATTATCCTGAATTTGGAAAAGAAGCAAGAAACCTTCGCTTGGCATTATCTACTGATGGAATGAACCCACACGGTATTCAAAGTATCTCACATAGCACTTGGCCTGTGATCATAATGATTTATAACCTACCTCCATGGCTATGTATGAAGCGTAAGTACATGATGTTATCTATGTTAATTTCTGGGCCTAGACAACCAGGGAATGACATAGACGTATACTTGGCACCCTTAATCGAAGATTTAAAATTTTTGTGGGAGAACGGTATGGAGGTTTATGATGGGTATAGGAAAGAAAGTTTCAACTTGAGGGAGATGTTGTTTGGTACAATTAATGATTTTCCAGCATACGGAAATCTATCAGGGTACAGCATAAAAGGTTAATGTGCGTGTCCTATTTGTGAAGATAAAACAGATTGGACGTGATTGGAGTTTAGTCAGAAGAATGTCTTTCTCGGTCATCGTAGATTCTTAAATTCTAATCATCACTATCGTGGGTGGAGAAAAGCATTCAATGGAGAGCCAGAACATGGTAGAGCTCCAACTATATTGACAGGTGATCAAATTTTTGAAAAGGTGAAAGATGTGAGAACTCAGTTTGGAAAGCCATTTACACATACAATTGTCAAGAGTGCGTGGAAGAAGAGGTCAATTTTTTTTGAACTGCCATATTGGAAGTCGTTGTATGTAAGACATTTTCTCGATGTTATGCATATTGAAAAAAATGTATTTGACAGTGTTATTGGTACGTTACTCAATATACCAGGAAAGTTTAAGGATGGCCTTAAAGCAAGAAAGGACTTGGTACATATGGGGATAAGAACTGAATTAGGACCCTTGAAGAAAGGAAAACGAACATATCTACCACCTGCTGCATATACTCTATCTAGAAAGGAGAAAAAAGTATTGTGTAAGTTTCTAAGTGAAGTTAAAGTTCCAGAAGGATACTCTTCAGATATTAGAAGACTTGTGTCTATGAAAGACCTCAAGTTAAAGATTTTAAAGATGCATGACTGCCATGTTATAATGGAACATTTTCTACCAATAGGTATACGTTCTATTCAGCCAGAAAAAGTAAGAAGCGCAATAACTAAATTGTGTTTTTTCTTCAAGTCAATTTGCAGTAAGGTGATCGATCCTGCGATCTTACCAACATTGCAAAAAGAAATAGTTATTACTTTGTGTGATCTTGAAATGTATTTTCCTCCCTCGTTTTTTGACATAATGGGTCATCTAGTTGTTCATCTGGTGAAAGAGACACAATTGTGTGGACCGACTTATATGAGATGGATGTACCCTGTTGAACGTTATATGAAAATATTAAAAGGGTATGTGAAAAACCGAAGTCGACCAGAGGGTTGTATTGCCGAACGATACATTGTTGAAGAAGCGGTTGAGTTTTGTACTGAATATCTGTCCAATGTACAATCACTTGGACTCCCCAAATCTCATATTGTCGAAAAAAAAAGAAGGAAAAAAGTTAATTGGAAATGAAGTTGTGACAGTATCAAGGGTCGAACGGGATCAAGTGCATTTGTATGTTCTGCACAATGAGAATGAGGTTGAGTCGTATGTTCAAATGCACAAGGATGTTCTCCGAGGTTTAAATCCGAATAGAAATGAGAATTGGATAGTACGAGAGCACAATTGAAGTTTCATACCTTGGTTTAAGGATCATATTTATTCAAAGTATTATTCAGACTGCGCTTCAATAAGAGAAAGGTTGAGATGTTTAGTATATGGTCCAAGTATGGTCGTGTTTTCTTATAGCGCATACGCAATTAATGGATACACATTTTATACCAAATAACAAGATGATAAAAGTACTATGCAAAATAGTGGTGTCACCGTGGTAGCTGAAGCAATGCACATTTCAAGTGTGAAAGACTTAAACCCCAAATTTGCAAATCTGTCATATTTTGGGGTTATCGAGCACATTTGGGTGTTTGATTATGAGAAGTTTCAGATTCCTATATTTCGTTGCAAGTGGGTTGAAAATAATAATGGCGTACGAATGGATAAGTCAGGATTTTTGCAAGTGGATCTTAATAGGGTGGGGTACAAAGATGAGCCTTTTATTCTAGCCTCTCAAGCTAAACAAGTGTTCTATGTCACTGATCCGACAAGTACAAAATGGTCTATAGTGCTTTTATCTAACAAAGTAATTGATGAAAACATTGGAGATCAAGGTGATATTGATGTTGATATTGAATCATTTACTAGAAATGATCAAGATGAAAATATTATAGCGAATGAATCATATACTATAAATGATCATAATGAGGGTATTTGGATCAATCCAACCGTCCGTGTTGTTAAGAGACGGGTATAACATACTCCAAACAAGAAAAGAAAGAGACGTTAGTGAAAAAGGTACTAGTTGTAAAATTATAGCTTATATCATTAAATATAGCTTATATCATTCAATGGATTAGGATTATGGATTTTTATATTTGTCATTTAATTTCTGTTTTTTTCTTTCTTACAGGTCAAATGTCTAGTAACCAGGAAGATACGCACGAGTAGCACGGGCTAGAGCAACCAATATTACATGGGTCAAAGTGGAGGTATATTAATTTTCACAATATTGCTTATTAGTGATGCTACTTGATAACACAAAACATCTATATATTATTTCTTATTTGTTTGTCTATGTGTAGTGCCCTCGTCAGCGTAATGGCATAGACTGCGGGTACTTCGTTTTGAGGTTCATGAGAGAAATCCTTCAAATGGGACAATTGGAGATTCCTATTACGGTATGCATGGTTTTATAACTTAGGATTTATTTTAATATTTATCGGATATGTCATATAATTTATTATTTTTAACTAAATAATGCGTATTTTGTTTTGTTATGTAGTATTTCGATGATATGGCGTATCCTTATTACACGAGGAAACAATTGCAAGATACTAAGGAGGAATTGTGCGAATTTTTTATTGCAAGAAGAATTCTTTCTTGAATGTATAGTTTTGTGAATGTAAATTCTAGTTTATTGAAATGTAAATTCTATACAGGTTTGAAACCATACAATAGAATTTGTGCGAATTCTGCATGTAAATTCTAGTTTATTGAAATGTACAAATTCTAGTTTATAGAATTTGTGCGAATTCTGCATTAATGTAAATTCTAGTTTTGAAATAGAATTTGTTGATGGAAATGCGTATCCATACTGGTTTATTGAAATGTGAATTATACAGGTTTATGGAAATGTGAATTATACAGGTTTTTGCATAAAAAAATGGTTAAAATGGGATTTTTTAAAAAAATCTTCAAAATTATACGTAGACAAAAGACAGCGCTTTTGAGAAAAAAGCGTTGTCTAAAGTTATACATTAGACAGCGCTTTTAAAAGCGCTGTCTAAAGTCCACCTTTTGAGAAAAAAGCGCTGTCTAAAGTTATACATTAGACAGCGCTTTTAAAAGCGCTGTCTAAAGTCCACCTTTGGAGAGCGCTTTTAAGGAAAAAGCGCTCTCTAAAGATATATAAAAAAATCATTATGCGTATACATTAGACAGCGCTTTCAAAAGCGCTGTCTAAAGTCCCCCTTTATAGAGCGCTTTTGAAGAAAAAAGCGCTCTCTAAAGTATATAAAAATTATTGATAGTTCCTGGATTGGCTGGAATTTTGGTAAAACAAAGTTTATTCAATGTTGATGTCAAGGTGCTGATGTTGTAACATTGAAGTCTTAACACTGGGCTGTGTTAAGTTGTTAAATGTTGAAGATGGATGTCTGATGTCACACAGGTGATGTTGTAACATCAGACCTGCAGAATTAATAACAACAGCAGGTTGTTAGGGCACGCGTAGTAGCTGGAATTGTGGAAAGTGGTTAACTCATTGGATGAGAATATCTTGGGATAGATATTTTCTGTTACATGGGATATTTGATTGCAGATCTGTTGGAGAATTAAAAGATTGAAGATTTAAAAAGATTTTAGGGATAAAATCTGTTTTGAAGATTCAGTTTTAATTAACAAATCTGATCAAATATTGTGACAAGTCCAAGCCCAATTCAGGAGCTATATAAAGCGCACAAGACCAAAGGAAAAAGTACATAAAACATTCAGAAGATCAAGAGCAGAAGGCTTAGTGTCTAGAGTTTGTTTAAAGTGCTTGTATTTACACTATTCTAGGGTTTGAATAGGTGTTAAGTTTCTGTCCTCTCTAAAGCTGTGAAGCAAAGAGAGTTGTTTGAATTGATCGAAACTGTGAAGTAAGATCAAGGGTGCTCAAAGTGGGTTCTTTGAGTGTTTGTAAGGGATTGAGTGGTGTTCTCATACCTAAGTGGTTTCTTAGGTAGGAAGTCATTAGTAGAGTATAAGTTTAGGAGATTGTCAACGGGTCGTTGAGTCTGTAAATTATATCTACAAGTAGTGAATTCCATCCCTGGCTTGGTAGCCCCCAGAGTAAGTTGGTTGTAACCGAACTGGGTCAACAATTCTTGGTGTTATTTTACTGTTATTGCTGTCCATTGTGCAGAGTGTGTTGTTGTGACATCACACCTTAACATCACACGTCTGATACCAGAATTTCAATTGGTATCAGAGCAGGCATCCTGTCTGTCTCTGGGTGAGATCTAGGGAAGTTACTTTCTGGTGAAAAGATGGACAAAGAAGTTGGAGGATTCGTAAACAGACCCCCTATTTTGGATGGATCCAATTATGACTATTGGAAGCCAAGGATGACCACCTTCTTAAAATCCTTGGACAGTAGGGCTTGGAAGGCTGTTATTAAAGAATGGAAAGCTCCTGTCATGTGTGAGAAGGATGATGCTGGCAAAGATAAAGAAGGCACCTCTAAGCCAAAGCCTGAAGAAGAGTGGACCAAGGAGGAAGATGAGCTTGCCCTTGGAAATTCCAAAGCTCTGAATGCTATCTTCAATGGAGTGGATAAGAACATCTTCAGGTTAATCAATACCTGTGAAGTTGCTAAAGAAGCATGGGATATCTTGCAGGCTACTCATGAAGGAACATCTAGAGTCAAGATGTCAAGACTTCAGATTTTAACATCAAAATTTGAAAGCCTGAAGATGAAGGAAGATGAGACTATTCATGATTTCCACATGAGTGTTCTTGAGCTGGCCAATGCATCTAGTGCTCTTGGAGAGAAGATGTCAGGTGAAAAGCTTGTGAGGAAGATTCTTAGGTCCCTACCTAAGAAGTATAAGATGAAGGTTACTGCCATTGAAGAATCACAAGACATCAGCAAGATGAGAGTAGATAAGCTCATTGGATCTCTTCAAACCTTTGAGCTTGGGTTGAATGAAGAAGAACCAGAAAAGAAGCCAAAGAGTATAGCCCTGGTGTCAAATAATGAAAAAGATAAAGGAAAGAGTTCTGAATCCCAGGAGGATTTATCCCAAGCCATAGTGAAGTTGGGAAGACAGTTCACCAAAGTATTCAAGAGAATGAATAATAACTCTAGGCCTAATGTCAAGAACATGACTTCTGACACCAGCAAGAAGGATGAAGAGAAAACTGCCCAAGATAAAGGAGTGCAGTGCTTTGAGTGTGAAGGGTATGGACATGTCAAGAAAGAATGTCCCACCTTCTTGAAAAAGCAAAAGAAGGGCATGACAGTTTCCTGGTCTAACTCTGATAGTGAAAGTGAAGGCGAGTCAGCAAAGCATGTGAGAGCTTTAACAGGAGCTGTGGTTTCTGATGATGATTCGAGTGATGGAGAAGTAACTTATGAGGAGTTGGCATATACCTATCAAGAGATGTGTATAAAGAGTGCTGAAATTTGTCAAGAAAACAAGTGCCACAAGCAACAGATTACTCAGTTAGAGAATGAAAAGTCAGATCTGGAAAATGAAGTGGTGCTAGTTATAGCTCACCTTGATCAAATGACCAAGTTTGTTAGGATGCTGAGCTGTGGTACAGACACACTTGACAAGATACTTCAGTCAGAAAAAGCTGTTGGAGACAAAGCTGGGATAGGTTATGTGGCTGAGGACAAGGGAACTTCAGAAGGAAGCACTTCAGGTTCAAAGAAGGAAGTGTCACAACTTTCATCTCAACATCAGCCAAAGAAGCAGGATCCTACCCCTAAGAAAGCTGATGTTTCATAACCTAAGAAGATTGAGAAGAAGACTGGTCCCTATCAGAAGAGAAAGCAGCCACAGGGAGCTAGTCAGTATATGCCCCCACAATACCATGAGAGCATGCAAGCTGCTCAGATCAAACAGCACATGTCTCATCAGATGTCTAAACATCAGGACAACTGGTATGGTTATGGGTATGGATACACCAATGTTGTTCCTTATATATATGGAAGAAGAAAGCCACACCATCATGGGAGACAATCCAGGAAAAAGCATTCTCAGCCGTCTTATGGGAGAAGATATCAACAGAATAGATGGTAGGGCTGTTATGGTAGGAGGAGACCACATCATGGATGGCAGCATAGGCAATCTCATCTTGCCAGAAGATTCAGAGATGAAAGGGTGAGATGCTATTATTGTGGAAGATTTGGACATATGTAGTACTCTTGTTACAAGCTGCATGGATACCCTCAGCCTCAAAACAGATGGAGAGAGCACAGACCCAAAATTGTTAAACAATGGGTACCTAAGGAGAAGGTGAAGTGCTTATTGGCTCTCATGGGTGATAAAGAAGGAACATGGTATTTTGATAGTGGGTGTTCCAAGCACATGTCTGGATGTAGATCCATGTTTGATGATCTTAGACCTTGTCCCTCTCATGAAGTCATATTTGGCAATGGAGGAAAAGGTGTTGTTGTAGGAGTTGGGAAAGTGCAAGGTGATGGTAGACCTGAACTTGACAATGTTATGTTTGTCAAGGGCTTAAGTGCAAATTTGATCAGCATAAGCCAGTTGTGTGATGAAGGTTACAGGGTAAACTACACTAAGGATGGGTGTGTGGTTTATGATGAACATAATCAGGTTATTATGAAGGGTACCAGAACCAAAGACAACTGCTATCAGTGGACTTCTCTTGAAGGGAATTCAACTAATGATGTTGATGTCATAACATCAGACTATGACATCAGGATGCTGAAAGGACACTCAAAGTTAACAAGTTCTGATGTGAGTGTTTTAAAAGGAAAGTTTTTATGGAGGGAAAAAGTCATTGACACTCCAAATCAAGCTCCTAGCCTCAGAACCCCCTTTCCCGGTACTACAACATCACGCGTCTTCAAAGCTCTGCTCTCGCTACGAATCAACTCCTTCGACTTCAAGAATCAACTCTCACTAAAAAAGAGTCATGGCGTCTCCATCCAAGAAATCTGAGTGTCAGAGTTCCACAAAAGAAAGAGTTAGGGTTTCCCCTGACGAAGGTTCAGCATTCAATCCCATGGACATTGAGCCCCTCTCAACCATTCTTCCTGAATCAGGTAAATCTAGACCTTCCAAACTTGTTCCAAAAAGGGCTGGGACTATTTTTAGAGATATTGAAACGAAAAAGCTTGTTACGAGTGTGCTATTTAGTAATAAAACAGCACCTAGGTTATCCACTTCTCAAACTGTTGAGGAAAGGGGAGACGTGGATAAAAGCTTAGGTATATCTAGACCACTGAGACAAATGCCTGCGGAACATTCTGAAAGGGAAAAGAGCGACATGCAAAGTGCAGCTACAAATCTTCATAGACTTGTTATGTCTGTTGTTGAAGATTCTGAAGTAAGAATAGAAGAAGATGATGTACAGGAGGAAGCTAATGTTAAGGAAGATGTCGGAACTTCACCTGCTGGGGAAGAAAAGGATGAGGATGTGATCAATGTAGTTGACTTATCCGATGATGAAATCATTGGAAAAGCTGTCCCAAGTATTGCTAAGAGACTGAAGACAAGGAAAGGAAAGACCGTTGATCCCTTTCCAAAGAAGACTGAAGGCAAGAAGAACATTGTTGTTGGTCCAACCAAGTCATGGAGCAAAGTGGCTGTGAAATCCAAAAAGAGGAAAATAAGGGAAGACTCTAATTCTGACCGTGATGGTGAGGATGATGTTCATAACATTACACCTATTAGAAGGACAATTTTGAAGAGAATCTCTGACAAAGTTCCTGAAGTTCCAGTCGACAACATTTCCTTTCACTATGCCAGCAGTGCATCATTATGGAAATATGTTTGTTAGAGAAGACTGGCCCTAGAGAGGGAGCTTGGGAAAGAAGCTTTGGAAATGAAGGATATCATGGAGCTGATTAAGGAGGCTGGATTGGTAAAGACTGTGACCAAGTTTCCTAAGTGCTATGAAAGTCTTGTTAAAGAATTTGTTGTCAACATTTCTGGAAATATTACTGATAAAAAGAGCACTGATTTCATGAAAGTTTATGTGAGAGGAAAGTGCATTAATTTCTCTCCTAGTACTATCAATAAGTATCTAGGAAGAGATGATGAAGAGTGTAGTGAACTTGAGATGACTGATAATGATATATGTAAAGAGATTACAGCTGGTCAGATAAGGGTTTGGCCATTGAAAAAGAAGTTGCCAGCCAGTAAACTTAGCATCAAGTATGTAATTCTTCACAGAATTGGTGCTGCCAACTGGGTGCCAACAAACCACAAGACAACAATCGTTGTTGGATTGGGCAGGTTTATATGTGCTATTGGGAAGAAGATTAAGTTTGACTATGGTAGCTACATCTTTGAGCAAGTGGTGAAACATGTTGGAACAAACGCTATCAAGTTACCCATAGCATTCCCATCTCTTGTGTGTGGTATCATCTTGGAGCAACATCCTGAGACTTTAACAAGCTCAGACATAGCATGTCAGAGGAAATCAGCTTTATCTTTGCATCCCAAACTGTTTGCTGGGAGCCATGTTCCAGACATTGTTGAAACATCAAGCTCTGGGATCAAGAAGGTCAGTACAAAATATGAACTGATTAAAGAGTTAAGGGCGACCTGCAAGGATCTTGACATGGTTATAAAGACCAGCACTGACAGAAAAATGAAGATTGAGCAGATGGTTAAAAACTTGGAACAGGGGAAAGACAATGGTGACACTGAGGACTCCAGGTCAGATGAGGGTGAAGAAGATGTTGATGGTACCAGCTCGAATGAAGACTAATCTCTATCTGCTGTCCTTAGATATTAGTTTTGTATTAGTTTAGTTTTTGTTTTGTTGGTTTTGTAACTTGAATATTGTGCTGGTTTATGCACTGTTTATGTTTTTATGTTTCCTTCTATGATTTATTTTGCCTGTTTACTAACTGAGAGGCTAACAATGAGAGCTAGGGTATACTGACTATAGTTAATAGGGCTTCTTATAGAAGCTTGCCTAATTGTGGCTAAAAAGGGGGAGAAAATAGCCAAAATAGTCAAGAGTTTTATTGCCATATGCTGCTGATGTGATGCAGAGATTAAGGGGAGATAGATGCTGCTAAAAGGTGTTTAGTTGAAAAGTGGTGATGCAGTTATTGAGGGGGAGTATTGAAGATATCATGACTTGTGAAGAGTGCAGCCAAGCCGACATCTAGGGGGAGTAAATTGCTGCACATAATGAGCTACTGAACAGCTGTGATGCTGGTTCATATTTTAGAGAGGGAGCACCAATTGGCTGCTGTCAATAATGAAGATGGTGCTGCAGCAGATCAAGTGATGAAGACTATGCAAAGTGTCAATCTGCTGCTAAGAAGTTTCAAATTTCTGAAGATTATTCCGCTGCTGAAATCTCTAAAGGTGCAGAGTGCAGAAGTTGTTTGCAGAGTGCAGAGAGTGTTTTAGTCAAAATTAGCCAAAGGGGGAGATTGATAGTTCCTGGATTGGCTGGAATTTTGGTAAAACAAAGTTTATTCAATGTTGATGCCAAGGTGCTGATGTTGTAACATTGAAGTCTTAACACTGGGCTGTGTTAAGTTGTTAAATGCTGAAGATGGATGTCTGATGTCACACAGGTGATGTTGTAACATCAGACCTGCAGAATTAATAACAACAGCAGGTTGTTAGGGCACGCGTATTAGCTGGAATTGTGGAAAGTGGTTAACTCATTGGATGAGAATATCTTAGGATAGATATTTTCTGTTACATGGGAGATTTGATTGCAGATCTGTTGGAGAATTAAAAGGTTGAAGATTTAAAAAGATTTTGGGGATAAAATCTGTTTTGAAGATTCAGTTTTAATTAACAAATCTGATCAAATATTGTGACAAGTCCAAGCCCAATTCAGGAGCTATATAAAGCGCACAAGACCAAAGGAA
This sequence comes from Lathyrus tuberosus, assembly GCA_022829125.1. Taxonomy (NCBI): domain Eukaryota; kingdom Viridiplantae; phylum Streptophyta; class Magnoliopsida; order Fabales; family Fabaceae; genus Lathyrus; species Lathyrus tuberosus. The sequence goes on along the minus strand of JALAZF010000176.1, from coordinate 9,445,922 downwards.
AAAGTACAGAAAACATTCAGAAGATCAAGAGCAGAAGGCTTAGTGTCTAGAGTTTGTTTAAAGTGCTTGTATTTACACTATTCTAGGGTTTGAATAGGTGTTAAGTTTCTGTCCTCTCTAAAGCTGTGAAGCAAAGAGAGTTATTTGAATTGATCGAAACTGTGAAGTAAGATCAAGGGTGCTCAAAGTGGGTTCTTTGAGTGTTTGTAAGGGATTGAGTGGTGTTCTCATACCTAAGTGGTTTCTTAGGTAGGAAGTCATTAGTAGAGTATAAGTTTAGGAGATTGTCAACGGGTCGTTGAGTCTGTAAATTATATCTACAAGTAGTGAATTCCATCCCTGGCTTGGTAGCCCCCAGAGTAGGTTGGTTGTAACCGAACTGGGTCAACAATTCTTGGTGTTATTTTACTGTTATTGCTGTCCATTGTGCAGAGTGTGTTGTTGTGACATCACACCTTAACATCACACGTCTGATACCAGAATTTCAATTATTCTTTAAAATTTTAAACGTATACATTAGACAGCGATTTTAAAAGCGCTGTCTAAAGTCCCCTTTTAGAGAGCGCTTTTTCATAAATAAAAAAGTGCTGTCTTTACCTACGACAGCGCAGGCTTAGACAGCGCTTTTAAGCGCTGTCATAGGCCAAAAAAAGCGCCCTCTTTTCCCTTGTTTGGCGTAGTGTTTGGGGAAGGTTGGCGTAATATGAATCATGTTGTGTTGTTGTGTCAGGTTTTGCAAGGTTGTGTGTATTGATAAGTTTATGGCGTGAAAAATTGTAATGGCTGCAACATGATAAATGTAGGGGTATTTGTGTTGTGGTTTGGTGGATAGTAGCTTGTGTAGGTGTGGCGTTGCATCATGGATCTTTATACTATTTTTGAAGGTCTTTTGTGACAATGGACCTTAGTCTCCTCTTTTTTTTTTAATGAATATGGGCTTATTTTTTCATGTAATGGGCTTTCATTATATTTTTTGTTTTGCAAATAATTTGTAACATGGACTTGTTTTTTTTTTGATTATGGTTGAAATGGATATGGGCATGGTTTTAGAAACGGGATATGAATGGCTAAAAAATGGATCATGAATGAATGTTAAAAATGGAATTGAAAATGGATATTGAATTATTTGGATAATGGAATTTAGATTTATAAAGGAAAAATCATGGTTTTGAAATGGATATTAAAATGGATACGGATGGATTTAAGAAACAAATGAATAATGGATTTGGATAATAAAATGTAAAATGGGTGATGGACTTGAATCATGAAAATGAATTCCCGTCTTAGATCCACAAATGCACACCTTGACTGATCTTAATCCAACACCACACTTGAATCAGATTCACAAATGCACTAAGGACCAAACCCCCACATCCTTTGAATACATCCTGAGAAAATGAATCATGAAACCATATGGATCTTCAGATGCATTAGAACCTTGAAACAATGAAATCACTTGAATTAGAAGAGATGACTTGATATGTACTGCTTGGTCCAAAACCCTGATTGAAAAATGAACTGATGCTCTGAATCAATAAATCCGCCTGAACCTTGCTGCCATTGAATGAAACCTGGACTTAATGAGAAATTGAATGTAACATGTTTTTTATTTTGGATTTTTTTAGTAATGGTTAGTGGATGGAAATACAAATGAAAGTAATGTACATGTAGGACAAATTTGGGGTATGACACACACCTGGTATTTAGTGGATCAAACCAGGCTCTTGATGCCAAATATTAGAACTTGGAACCACCCCGTTGGTGAAAAATGAAGCGATTGAATGTGGAGAGGGAGAGAGGGAATTAGAGAGTATATTTGAGGCTGAGAATTGGAATTTTTATTCATAATACCTCCAAGGTTTATATACAATTACAAGTGGATTGGGACACAAATAACAACCTAACATAACTGAAAATCTGAAAACTAACTGCTTGTAACCGATTACACAAAATTTGTAGTCAATTACAACTGTTTCAACAAAATTAAAACATAATAGTGGTAACCAGTTACTGCGAATGCGTAATCGGTTATACCCTCGAGTAAACTTTCTATTTTCAACTTCTTTGACATTTTAACACAGATGTAATCGATTACACCTCCGTGGTAACCATTTACATAACTTGAATTATTGGATTTTCGCTTAACACTCTTATCAATTAGCTCCATAATCTAAGATATATTAAAATTCAATGATCTTTTAGTTAGAATTTTAAACTAGCTTTGATACGATTTTCACTAGGGGTGGATAGGAAAAAAGAAGAACCGTCTAAAACCTGCTTTAACCGGTAGAAAATAAAATAATTGGTCGATTTGAAATGGGTAATGTGGGTTTTCAAGACATATTTTTTAGTTACCAGTGGATTGATACGGACGTAATCGGATTGAAAATTTTAACCTAATGAAACCCAACACCGACCAAAAATAATACTCCCTCTGTTTCATATTATAAGCAAAAGTTACTTTTTAGATACATTGAATAATTAATATATTTGATCTATATATTAGACCAGATACATTAATTATTCAATATATCTAAAAAGCAACTTTTGCTTATAATATGGAAAAGAGTAGCATTTTCATTTTCACTACCACAAATTTAGTGCAGACACATAAAATAGACATCTTTTTCCATAAATTTTATATTTTTCTTCAATTTTACTCTGTTATCATTACAATTTATTATAATTTCTATTCACAAGTCACAACTTTCTTTTTCTTTTGTAATCACTATACTTTAATATATATATATATATATATATATATATATATATATATATATATATATATATATATATATATATATATATATATATATATATATATATATAAATACTATTTATTTATTTATTTATTTATTTACTAGAAACACTTATCCAAAATATATATTTCCTTTCAACTATCATCTATCACTTTCTCCCCTCTTACTCACATTCACATTAAAACAGATAAATTAACAATAACAGGGCCGACTCTAGGGGTAGGTCACCAAGGCTACCGCTTATGTCTTCATTTTTTTTAAATAACCATTTAAAATAAATATTGTATAATTGGTTAATTTAAAAATTAAAATTGTTTTAAGTTTTCGGAGTCATTGTGTATGTTAAACATTGTTTTCTATTGTTTACACATAATCAATCATTTTTAGGCCCTTTTTAGCCGCGACTTAACCGTGAAAATTTTTAGACCCTATCGCATAATTCGTCTTGCACACTCTTAAAGAGAGTCTTGTTAAAAGGCATATTTATAAATAATAAACATTTAAGTTCACTTACATAAAAAATACTTAAAATTTAAGGGTTTTTTTTAAGAACTTTGGTAATGTTTTAATTATGATTTTTTTTAAGTGATTAGTAGTGTGTTTAGATGTGTTGATTTTATTATTAATTAAAAATAAAATATTAAATAAAATTGATTAGAATAATTTAATATTTTTACATTTTAAAAAATTTAAAATTAGAATGCATTAATCTAAAATAAAAATATTTTTATTATATAAAAAATTTAATTTAAATCTTTACCTCAAATCTTTAAATATGTTGGGCCGGTCCTGAGCAATAATATTCCAAAACCTCCGCCTACCTCAACGTAGCAACCACCAAAAACTTGTGAATAACTAAATCATGACTCATACATGTGAATTTATCTTTTCCACTAATACTATTTTTCAAATCTTTCCTTCATCAAAGAGAAAGAAATACAACAAATACTTTTCATTTGCTGCTCTCTTTCCTAAGAAGATGAAAAATGGAGAAGAAATAATGTTTTATATATATATATATTATGGATCAGTTGTAATAGAAAATTTGATTTTGTTGAAATTTTGTATGATTTTTCATCTCCTTTCCCAAACTTGCAAAACTCCATCAACCCACCTGTAAATTTGACAATCTGTTTAAACCGAAACTGTCTTAATCAATAGTACCAGACGGACGAATTCGGGTGGAATATTTTCATCCATTGGTTTGTTCGGATTGAGGTTTTTGTATACAAATCCAAACATGTCTGATTTTTGCCATCTCTAATATTCAGTGATCCACCCGGACATTTATAGAGCTACCATTTCTCACTTTCTAGCAACTTCCTAGTTTAATAACTCTACTTAATTATAGAATGGAAGAATTTATCATGCCTTATTTATTTCTCAATTTTTATTTTTTTACACTATGCTCACATATTTTAATAAATAATTGATTGTAATATGTGTGGAGTATTTATGCTCTCTTTCTTTATAAGATATAAGCTCACACTAAAAAATGTATCATTATAAGTGGATCTTTACTAAATCATGAGTGTCATTATATTCTACAACCAACATTGTAATTTTTACAAAAGTGTACATTGTTGAAAAACAAACTAATTATTTTGTGGAACACTTCTAAATAGTGATTATTGTCACTTCAATCAGTGATAATTTCTCATTTCTCCAAAACAAAATTATAAATTAGATTAACTAATCTTCATGAACAATAAATCAATAAATCTCATTATTATTATCCCTTTATATATTACACACAAGATTTAATTTTAAAATATGAAATAGATAAATGAAACTATGGAAAATTTTATCAAGTAGCTTGTGAGGCTATCCATTGTATCTCTATTTGAATGCGACCATTCTTGGAGTCTATAAGATGATACTTCTCATTGATTCTCTTGTTAGAAACAACGTCAGCAAGAGAGATGTCAATGTAACCCAATGACTCCTAGTGTCGAGAGAATACCAAGATAAAATTTAGTCATGTAAAAGTATCATGTAAGGTAAACAACAAAAAATCGGCATATCTTTAGCGGTTATGTCCTATAGTTTAAAACTTGAATCCACTATAATTATTAAACTCACGCGTTCATGCATTCGAGTTATTAATGACTGTTTGATCAAAATTTAATGGTTTAGTAAAATACATATTTAAACAGGTCAATCTTGACCGAACTATCACTAATGACAAGAATGCATGAATACATGAATTTAGTGACTACAATGGATTCAAATTTTAAAACTATAGGGCATAACCTCCAATCTTGATTGAATGGAGGTTTGTTGAGAGCGATAAAATTAGGTCCACAGTTTTAGAAATTAAGAAGTTATTATATAAATTATGTACCTTTGGACGCAACAAATTTCGTGATGAAGTGCTGACAACTTCCACGTGTAATTTGTCATTAGTGGGAGGTTCCTCCACCATAAATTGAAACTCATCTTCCCATCTTGGATCTCTATTTTTTTTCATGCTCTGTAATAAAGTAGTAAATACAACATTATTATCATACAATATAAAAAAAAAAAATTTATAAATAAAGATTATACATGATAAATATAAAATAATTTTTTGGGATAAAGTACCTTAGTCTTTCTCTCCTCTCCTTTGAAAATAAGTCTTACTTGTGGATTTGTATGATATTTTCCTTCAATATCTTGACCTTCATGGACTATAACTACAAGAAGACCTCCACCTATAGGAGTTCCTTCAGGTGCTTTTTGAAGTGATTCTATTCTATTAAAACTTTTATCTAAGTCTTCCTCTTTGAAAGGCTTATATGTTAGTTCAACAACAATCTGTCCACGAGACTTATCATTTTGGGCATCATTAGGATCCATATTTTTCAAAAGATCAAGAGTGAAAACTTTAGGCTCTTCCACAGTGAGTTCTTTTAATTGGATTACATTAATACCCATCTTGTCATGCTTTCCAACCTGATACAAAACTTATAGCGCTGAGAGGATAGTTTAATTGACCTGAACTAGTTCAGGATTTAAGTCCTGACAATAGTGTGAATATAATTCTAACAATTTGTCTCGGAGTATATTTTGGTCCCTTAATTTAAAAAAGGTTCATATTGTTCCATTAATTATTCAGAACGTTTTATATTAGTCCTTTTTATCCTATTAGCGACGGAAAAGTTTAAAATTCAGTCGCTAAATTCGTCGCTAATTAGATAAAAGGAACTAATTTGAAACGTTTTGAATAGTTAAGGGACCAATATAAACCTTTTAATGTTAAATGACTAAAATGAACCTCAAAATTAAAATACAAGATCAAAAGAGTATTTTACCTAAAAAAATGTACCTGTTCCCAATCATAAACTTGAATATCTAAAGCTTGAGATTCAGGATCTTTAACGGTCAAACTAAATTCTTCATTCCATTCTGGGTTCAAATTTTTATGCTTCACGGTGGTCTTTTTGGATGGCAGGTTATCTCCGGTAAGCTTTAGTTTCACATAAGGATCAGATGCGCCAAGAAGATCTTTCTTCTTTAACTTCATTGCTTTTATAACCTTTATATTTAAAATTCCCACAGGCCTTTTGAAGGCTCTAAATTTCCATATACAAAGAAAAAAGTTAAAACAAATAAAAAGTAGGGGATTTTTTAATACACCACCCAAGTTTTTTAAGCACCACGTGAAATTTTTTTTTTGTCTCTTGATTTTGGATGTGCACACCGGACGCACTAATTTTTTAAAAAACGTTGATGTGTTCCGGAGATGCATATCCGAAAATATTTCGGATCTGCAGATCCGGAACAATTTCTTATTAATTCGCGCCAGACCTTCTTCCTCCCCCTCATTCTTCAAATTTTCATTTTCCAAACACCAAACTCTCTCAAACTCTTAAATTCTCAATCCCACAAATCTCGACTTTTTTCACTCGAGTTCGGCGTAGTGCAATTCTACAACGATCAAGACACTCCAAATCCTCTGTATCTCAATTTAATCGGTAAGTTTTTGAACTTTAGAGTTTCGGAGTTATTTTCGAGTAATCGATTTAGAGTAGATTTTTAGGTGTAGAAATTGTTAGGTAGTATGAATAACATAGGTTAGAGACAATGCAGGTATTGTTTGCTGCTTCAAACGGACGATCAGGGCATTGAAATGCCCTTTTCCATGGTACAGTAGCCATGGCTGCTATTTTTTAGCTTGAAAATACGTACCGGATGTGCAGATCCGAAAAGATTTTAACGGTAAATATTCTGAGTGCTTCCGGATGTGCAGATCCGGAAACACTCAACGTTAAATATTTTGAGTGCTTCCGGAGGTGCACATCCGGAAACACTCAACGTTAAATATTCTGAGTGCTTCCGGATGTGTACGTCCAGAAGACACTAGGTTTTTTTTTGTTTGTTTGTTTTTTTAAATTATTTTTAAAAAAATCTAATTTATTTATTATGTTTTGCAGATTACATGGCTGACAGAGACGATCGTATCATACATGGACGGACAGCTCAACACGCATCTGTCCGACGTGAGCGGATGTAGTCTACAGTCGAGGCTTCTGGTGCAGAGGGAGTTGGGGTAGCCCCTACAGCTGAGGGACATCCTACACCACAGCCATCCACATCACAGGTTCAGGCCACTTCCACATCACAGGTTCAGGCCACTCCCCCATCATCCGCCAATTCTATATCTCGGAGGCGTCGGGTTTTTACTGCTAGTTCATCAGGGTCCCAGCCCGCACGCAGGCGTCGCCGGGAGACTCCAGCTCCATCAGCTGCTCCTATTTTATCCCCTGTTCCTGTTCCTATTCCTGTTCCTGTTCCTGAGGGTGATCACCTAGCACATGAGGGTAGTGACGCCGATGACGATTTCGATGAGCTTGACGGTTACCCCGGGGGACCGTCTGATATGTCCTTACTCGTGGGGTACTCTAAGCATACTGCTAGATATGTCTGGCTAGGAGAGGTAACCTTTCTCGGTTTATTTATAGAATTGTTTTCGTTGAAAATATGTTCATTTGTAACATTGTTTTATTTGCAAATTTTCAGGAGAATGATTCACAGAAGTTCTATAACCATGGGGGCAAGGTTATGGACATGCTTGCGGCGCTGCCAGGGGATGAGTGGTTCACAGAGATCCATGGGTACAACTGGGGGCGGCTACGCTAGCATACACCTATGCTAGGCTCTCAGATGGTTGCCTCTGGGCAGCCAAGACTGTGGCAGACAGCTGTACGCTATACGTGTTAACAATCTAATATTCTAAGTCATTTTTTCATTTCTTTTCTTTCTATATTCATTATAATGTTTGACACCGATGTTATATTTTCCATTTCAGGCGTGGATATTACAGCACTTTCCCAAGATTACTGGTTGGGGGAGTGTCGACAGGTACACTGAGGATATGCCACGTGCTGCTGCATTTCTCCTGCTCGGAGGGAACCAGGCGCCCGACCCCTACATAGTGTATCTTGATCGGATGACTGCTGAGGACGTTTTTTATCACCCCTATGCTGATCACTGTGTGACGCGCCCATTCGATGAGGTTTCGCTGTTCTCATGATGGTTGGCATGCAGTTCGACCATTACTGCTCGATACCTGCCGGAGCGCGTCTTGCGCCAGTTCGGTTACACGCAGACGATCCCCGGGATGCCTCATGAGTCTGCTCCTCTAGGCTTGACCTGCGTGCAGATAGATGAGATATATGCTGACTTCAAATCTCACTTGGTACCGGAAGAGGCTCGGGCGACCAGTGCGCCGAGAGATTGGAGTGTTGCTACAGGGTACATCATGTGGTTCTACACCGTCTCACACCCATGCATGGTGCCCACTGCTGAGGGATCGCCACCCAGACCTGCTCTTAAGGAGATATTAGAGGACGGCAGTCTCAGCTAGACCATACTCAGGATGTCCTACCTCGCTGTCGTGAGATAGAGCAGATAGCGCGGACGGCCATTGCGGACGGTCACCTCCCTGAGGGCTCTGGTGCCAGACTTGCCGTGGATAGGATTATTGAGATTGCTCAGGGGGCACTTCAGTACCGCAGACATCGAGCCAGGACGGCGGGTCGGGGCAGAAGAGCAGGGGAGCCAGGAGAGATCCTTCGCCATACGCAGTAGTTTTTTTTATGTATTCTATTTTTATTACATGTATGTATTGTACTTTGACAGAGATTTATTATGTATATATATCTTTTTATTTTATATATGGATGATGTTGAATGCATATTAAGTTGCGACGATATATTAACATATGCGACCAACCAACAAAATGGATTTAAAAAAAAAAAATTAAAGTTCTGGTTTTTTCCGGATCTGCATATCACATCAACGTTTTTTAAAAAATTGGTGCGTCCGGATATGCATATCCGGAATCAGGGGGCAAAAACAGAAATTTACGTAGTGCCTAAGAAACATGAGTGGTGTATTAAGAAACTCTCTAAAAAGTATGTAACGAAATTCATTTGTGAAAATCAACATGCATACTTTGTTGGATCTAAAATTGGAACTTCCAAAGTTTTGGGCCATAAGTACATATTTGAAACTTGCTCTTTGATAAATTCCTGAAACAATGGATTTTTTGTACAGAGAATGCAAAAGTTCATGCATAGTAATATTGTATCTTTTAAGAAATCAAATTAAAAACAAACATTTTCATATACCTGAACAAACCTGTACAATCCAGGAATAGACATGAGATCGGCTCCTATAAGCTTTAGTCCAAAGTCAACATGTGGCTGCATGATAACAAATGATAACAAATGTTAAGACGAATATTGAATAAAGAATAAATAACATACATTGTAACAATTTCAAACCTTTTCCATGATAGACGCATAAATATTTCCAAAGCAGGGAAAACATGGAACCAAAGGCTTCAAAGTAATACGAGGTGCGATAAATACTTGCAAATCTACCACCTGCAAAATGTTTTAGAATCTCAAGCAATTCTCAAACAATTGGCCAATACACACATACGCGCACACACACATGCTAAAAGTTAATGAATGAAATACCTGAATAGTTGCTTTCAACCCAAATGCCTTAACTGCAATAAGAATGTTAGGATTTCCGGCCCATTTTATGGAAGGCTCCATAATTAGCTCTTTCTCATCAGTTAAGTAAACTTTCATTCCTATTAAAACATTTCCATATGAACAATATAATAGAAAATAAAGGTTCTTTTTTTTTAGTAAAGATGAAACATTGTTTTCTTAATGTTAAAACTCGTAGTATTAAAGTTTGTTATCCAAGAATGCATCATGTTTAGAGCAATTAACCTTGAAAAGTTGGTGGAAGAGACCCCAATGTGAGCACTTCAAACTCAACAGAATCAATTTTATATTTTGGAATCTGCTCGGCAATTATGGGTCTTGCAATATTTTTCGCAGTATTGGATATTGCCTAAATAAATAAATAAAAAGACAAAATATTTACTCAAAGAAACATAGAAGGAGAATTAAAATTTTATAAATTTATTTAAAAAGATTAAAAAATAAATAAAAATACCTTATCAAGATATGGCCACATATATTCTATGAGTTTGTTTAACCAATCAACCTTTAGAGAGGACAACATATAATATTAATACAACTCTAAAAAAAAACGAAATAAACACACAACACTATTCCCCACCAACAGATAGCGACTAGTAATTTATCAACCAAAAAAACTAATCTATAATTCAGTCGCTAAACTAAATAGTGACCAATATTTTATGTATATTAAAATAAATGCGCAACTAAGACTTACTCGATCGGAGTCAGGATTTTTTATCCAAAGTGGAATCTCATGAATTATTCGTTGCAAAGCTTCGGTCTCTTCCTCCGCCAATGGCTTAATTTCAGGATCCTATTAATATGAGATCTAATTAACAAAACAAATAGAAAACATTGTTTGATACATATTAACCAAAACAAAAAGAAGATAAAACAATTTGGAGGATTATGATTTGATGAAAATAAACATGAAAGCATATGAAAAAAGTAGATGAAGAGAAAAGAAAGAACAAGATAATGTGTACCTCAACATCAATGGGTTGAACGTAGATGAAGAGAAAATAACCAATAACAAGACCAATGAAAATCCCAATTCCAAATCCAAAAAATCCGAATATAGTACTAAAGAAACCCATCTTGATTAACAATGATCAAATGATTATGATCTCTCTTTCACTATCCTTCAATGTATGAAAAAGAAAAGTTACAAAAGTGTAACTTCCAATATGTTTGAGCTCTCCTCGGATCACCATTCCCCTATTAAAACAAAACGTGTAATGCAATTTATTTTTTATATTTTTTTTTTTATCTCAAATAAAACAAAAACAAATTAACTGCTATCAAACCAAAAACATCCATTATTTTTTATTGTATTCATTAACATTCATATAATTATTTAAAAATAAAAAATAAAAATTACTCTCATATAGATATTATATACAATTATAACACTAACCTTAATTTGTATGATTTGAGTGATATTAATGTCTTAATATGTTGCAGATTAATGTCTTAATATGTTGATATGATTTAAGTGATATTAATTTTCAATCCAAACATGTATTTTAAAAAAACATTTATCTAATCAAATTCTATTGAATGAATTTAATTGCTAATATAGCTATTTGTAGAGAGTGTGACATTATCTAAAAGTTAGAAGCTCTTCCTATATATACTATGATGACGAATATGATTCCTAAGTCTTGCATTGAAGAAATTCATAGATTATAGCAAAAATTTGTTTGGGGAGAGAGGAATGAGCAGAAGTATCATGTGGTATGGTGGAATAATGTGGTGAAACCGAAAGAAGCTAGTGATCTTGGTCTTAGGAAGTTGGACATTATGAATAAAGCTTGCATTTTAAAATTGAGGTAGAACTGCAATCCGGTTGTCAAGAATTGTGGAGCGAAGTGCTATTATGAAAATACAATCACAAAGATTCTGGTGAGGAGTTTAGCATGAAGCTTACATATTCAAGTCTCTAGAAAAGTATTGTTAAGTTGTGGCCTAAGAGTGTGTAATATCTTAATTTTTACTCTTAAAATTCTATTTATCATTTTGCATCATCTGCATCACAAACAAGGTCACAAACTTTGTTTCTTTTGCATTCTTCTGTAGGTTTGATTTTGAAGTAGATCACCAAGCACCAATGTGTGTTTCTTACTTGCTTTATATTTATATTGTTTATGTTTACTAACCCTAATCGAAATACCAAAAATAAGTTTGGTTTCTTTTTGTTTCTGTTGCAAAATAGGTAAGGAAGACGTCAAGGATATCAAGCTTAGTTCCTCAGCATTATTCAAGCTCATTTTAATCAAGAACATCCCAAGGTTTAATAACTTGTCTCTCAAGAAAGTCAAAGGTTCATGTGTTTATTTACATGCCTTCATCAACAAGTAAACCTTAAGCCAAGACCAAAGCAATGCAACAAAAAGAAAATTTTCCACTTTTTCACTGGTGCAAATCGATTTGCACATTAGTGCAATTGATTTCACCTCTTCAAAATGGCATAGGATGTGAAGTTTTTCAGCAGTGCAAATCGATTTGCACATTAAGGCAATCGATTGAACTACTGCAGTTTGGCCAAAAATGGTAGTTTTTAAGTTCCGCGACATTTGGCTTTTGATTGCACTTGCATTGATTCATTCTTACATCAGAAAGACATTCTGGAGAAGCAAAATCACACAAATATTATTCCCATACCTCATCATGATTAATTTCACCATACACCCTCATTTTAAACCAATTGATCTTTGATTTGCCACCCAAACCAAATTCCAAGCCTCATATGCTCAAAACCTAGCATCTATTTAAACAAACTCCCTTCATTCCAATTCATTTTCCAATCATTTTCTTCATCATTTTTCTGAATTCTCTACTCATCAATTCTCATTCTCTCTCACTTTTTGAATTCTTCACTCACTCTCTCCATTTTTCATCTTCCCCAACCATTACTAAAGCTCTCTCCATTGAAAGTTAACAAGTTTTTCCATTGAAACTTGTTAATATTTAGGCTAAACCTCCATCAAAACACTTCTTCTTCATCAAATTCTATTGGATCTAAGCTTTGGAGATCATTATTTGAAGTTGATTTTGAAGTAAATTCAGATTTGGTTGGTAATTCTTGAATCAACATTGTTTGTGTTAACCTACATCTTTCACCATGTGATCTCTTGTGATTTGTATATTTCTTGATCCATTTGATTTGAAATTGGATTGCATCTGGTGTTCATTGATGATAATTGTTGTGAATTTCGTGCTTAATTGTTTACATGATCATTTGATGTTTGAATGCATAAGTGATTTTGGAAAAGTGATTTAGAAACTCATTTTTTGCTGATTCATTCAGGTGCAAATCGATTTGCACACTGGTGCAATCAATTTGCACCTTTTATTGCGCTCCTGGAATTCAAATTTTTTAGGGTGCAATCGATTTGCATGTTGGTGCAATCGATTGCACCAGTGCATAATGAGTTTTTTGGCTTGTTTTTTCGACTGTTTTGGCTCCTTTTCTTCTTTCTTCCTCTTTCCTTTATTTTTCCTTGGATTATGATTTTGTTGATCAAATTTCTCTTCAAATTCCATGGACTTTGGGTGATTGATGAAGTTGGATAAATCTTCATTAGTTCAAATCTATCTTTAAGTGAATCATTGGATTCATTTTAGGTGCTTTGAATTAGTGATAGGTTTAGTACTTTAATCCATCAATAAGAGTGATGGAAATTGAAGATGGAATGATCAAAATATTGTGATTCAATTTGGTTTCCCTTCTCCCCTCTTCTTCTTTTTTCTTTTGGTCAATGAAAATCTTAAATGTCATGGAACTTTACTTTTAAGTTCTTGATCAAGATGAGACCACTACCTATTTTCTTTTAGTGTGACAAGCTTTAGGAGATTAACTTACATGTCATTTCTCTAGCTTGTATTAGCACAAATAGTGTATTGACCGGCCTCTCATAGTATGACCTTCTTCATAGGGTGTGATATGATTGCTTAACATAGCGCTACATTTTGTCCCGAAATCGGAAATCAAATTGTTTTTTGTAAGTGAGATTGTCAATCTCCTACTCTCCATAGTGTGGTGTGAAATAGATTGTCTCTTTGTCATTAAGGGAGCTAGTTGGCATACTCACCGATTTTATCCAAGTTGGAGCCCTTCTCTTAATGATGTATAGATTCATGTTTCATGCTTATGGTTGATTAGTCGAGTATTCTCCAGAAAACGACAAAATTGCTTTTCATCATTAACATTAACATACTAACTATATAATTGCACTAACTTTACTTTGTGCCATTTAATTTTTGCTCTTTAATTCTTGTCATTTATTTTATGCTTTTACTTTTAGCATTTTTATATCATATTATCATCTTATTTTCTCTTTGTCCACTTGGGCCTTTGTTTATACTTATGCTCTTTTTATTTTGTCCATTTTGACCATATTTCTCTTAAGACACTAATAAATACCAAAACACTAAAAAACTTGGTTCTCTTAATCTCGGATTGTTGTGACCTTGTGATTGGACTTGGACCTTGGACTTTGGGACTTAGATTTAGGATCCTTGCCATATGCTCTTGGAGATTTGAGACCTTGGACGTTTGTGTTGCTTTTTTATGTTTTGTTGGGAAATTTTTTGTGTGCAGGTGTTGTTACTTTGACCTTGAGAAAAATCATCTGATACATGGCTCTCCTAATTGGTTGTTAACCCTTGGGAAGACCTTACTTTGACTCTGCTATTGCTTAACTTGGGACTTCCTCAGATGCTTTAATTCATCTGGTTATTATGCTTGTGGCTTAAATCCAAAAGGAAGAGGATTGCTTATGTTGACTTATGTCAAGTGTTTGCTCCTTGTGTGGTTAGATCTTCCCATCTCTGGTTTTTATTTTGTGTTTTTAGGATAGTCACTTCATCTCCTCTCCTTCTTCAATTTTTAAAATCTTCTCCCTTTTTCAAAATCTTCTTGTTTTCAAACTATAACCACTTTCACAATAAACCTTGACTTTGTCAAGTGCATTTTCAAAACATTTTCTTTAATAAATGTTAATAAACTTTAAGCATATTTTGACCATTTCAAAAAGACTTTAAAAAACACTTAAACTCATTCAAACTTGTGTGCCTTTGTGCACTTTTTCGTTTAAAAATTTTCATAAAGTTTAGACATGAGTCATTTTCATAGTTGAGATGTAATTCTCATATTCCCCATAGTATTAAAGATGTTGACATTTTCTACCTAGATATTGAGTGATAGACTTGTTGATTTTTATCCAAGCAAAAATCCTTCATCTTAAGGTGATGCAAATGTTGTTTTCTTATACTTGTGGGCGACTAGTCGTAGTTTTCTCCTTAAAATGACGACTTGTCTTTTCATTTTAAAATGAACCAAACAAACCAATTTTGTTATTTGTACCACGAATTACGAGGTTTTGATCCTATATTGTAATTTGTGGGTACGTAGGCATGAGGCTCAAGAAGTCTTTCCAAACACAAAAATCTTAAAAAATATTTCTCTTCTCATCTCCCCAATCTCATTTCAAACAAACATTTTTCAAACTAAAAAACGTAGATATTTCAAAGGGTTCCTATAGAGTAATATAGATGTTTTGGGTGCTAACACCTTCCCATCGCGTAACCAACCCCCTTACCCAGTCTTTGTTCATTTGTTCTTGTTTTAGAACTTGTTTAAGTTTTGTTCGCTCTTTTTCCTTTCCTTTTGGATAAAATAAAGGTGCGGTGGCGACTCTTGCTTTATGAGTTAAGTTAATCAATAGCTTACACTCATAATTTTTACCGCTACAGATTGATGAAAATTGTGTTTGGTCTATTGGCGATGGTTAACCAGTGGAAATATGAACGAATGTTTGGATTACGCCGGGGTTTAGGATCATAGATTTAAAAATCCAAATCCCAATTGCAGTTCAACATATTATGGCTGCAAATTTGCTTAATGAAGATAGTGATTGGAATTGGTCTTTGTTGTCGCATTAGCGCTCTAAGGATGTTTTCAGTCGCATTGCTTGCATTCTTCATCCGTATGAGAATGTAGAACCGCATGTCTTAGCTGGATTTATAGATGGCAAGCGAGATTTCTCTATGTTGATTATGTACGTGTTGCCATCTGATTCCCATTTCAGTTCTGCAGGTGATTATTGTAAGCAAATATGGAGGCTTAAAGTGTCATACATGTCCACTATTTCATGCAGTTATTTTACTATGATAGGTTTTTCACCAATTTGAACAAGAGTCAAATGGGACTTGGTAACTCTATGTGTAGACATTATGGTAGCATTGTGGAGGACACACTGCATGTGCGTAGAGAATGTTCGCTACTGATGTCGCTTTGGTTATCTGCGGTGCATGTCAACTCAGGAACCTTTTTTTTAGATTTGCAGTTATGGATTAATGTCAATATTAGTAATAATATAGGATAGAATATCGATGGAGAGTGGAAAGCCTTCTATGTTATTTCGTGTTATAACATATGGGGTTGGTGCAATAAACAAATGCATGAGGAGCATTTCGTTAGACCAAATTCTTCGATGGTGTTCCTTGCTAAGTTGGTGAGAGATGATGGTAACACGGAAAATGTATCTAATAATGTATTTAGACTATAAAGGGATGTAAATCTTATTAGTTGGAAGTCGCTACCTACGGGGTGGGTAAAGTTGAACACTAATGAAGCTTGTAAGAAGGATCAGAGAATAGAGTGTGGTGGAATAACAATGGTGAATGGATATAAGATTTTACTAGGAACCTTATGGTGTTCAGTGCGAATGCAACAGAGCTTTGGGAAGTTTATGAAGGTTTATTGGGGGCTAGGAGGATGGGGGTGAGCGTTATAGAAGTGAGCGTTGATTTGTTGCTAGTTGTGAATGATATTAATAACCATAAAAATTTTAATCCCTATTGCAATGTCAAACAAAATGATCATTTATACTAGAGCCAACAAGATTGACCAAATGATCATTTGCACTCAGCTAGAAGGACGTAATTATCTTCCCCCAAAGAAAGTAAATGATCATATATGCTCAGTCAACAAGGTTGACCATTTGTTTTAAGGCTATTACTACCATTTATACCTCAAGGCAAGAATGATCATTTGTACCTAGACAAACATGATCATTTGTACTTAATGCAATCACTATATACGCCTAAATTAAGAATTGATCATCTACACCTCAAGGAGGAATACCTGTTGTGTTATGTCACATTTAAGAATGATTTCTCAATGGTCGCATCATGATAGTTGGGTAAGTATAAGGAATAAAATGATAATGATCAATACAAGGAATGAACGGGTAACAATCATGTAAAAATAATATAATTCTAATGGCTTCATTCCCAACAACAAAACAATTGGTAAAGACAATTGGTCATTGATTCATAATATACAAGTTCTATATAAAATACAACTTTGATTGTTGAAGGTTACACACATAAAAACATGCTTAACCACAACTGAACTATACTATTTGTGGTTCTATGTGCTTAACAAGTATAATAGGTTTTGTTTATGACAAAGAGAATAAAGCAAAACGATCATGAGCATTATCGAGGAATAAAATTATTGAAGTAAATTAAAAAACAAGGAGGTTTCAATGTTTGGTGAAAAAATTAATTACAAAGACCAACATCAAAGGAATCGGAGTTTATGCAAGCGCGCATGTGATCATGTGCCTTAATGTAATTTTATATGTTTAGAATCATTAATGTGTAAATAAGTTTCAATATATCTAAAAATACTAAGTAATTCAACCTCTCATACACACACATAAATATTTTTTTATCAATCTTCATATATTTTCTAAACCATCTTAAAATTAATTATATACAATCTCTAATTGATTATGGATGTTGCATAATCAATTATACTGCGAGAATTCGACCTAGGATTGGTTATAGATAATATCTAACCAATTATGGGATGAAAATCTATCAATAATCGATTAAGGAAGTTATCTAATCGATTAGGGAGGATATCCAACAAATTTTTCCTTTTTTTTGCTAGGTATAATTGGTTAGAACGACAACCTAATCGATTAGGAAGTGAATCCGTTAGAATTTTTTGTCACAAATGTAACATTTAAGGTGTTAGTGTCATTGTTTTAATTAGTCAAGACTTAAAGGGGTCTAATTAATATAATATTAAGTTTTTGGATAAAAGCATAAATGTCACGAAATGTCAAGTTATTGTGTAGATACCATAAGTCAATATCTAATTTGATGAGGGATGGCGCTACGCGAAAAACAACCGGCGAAGACACAAAGTCTCCATCGAACTTTATTTATCCCAACGGGGAAATGAAAACATCGAGAAAACCTCAGAAGGGAAAGAACATGGTCTCGCAACCAAATTTAGGGTTCGGGAGTCAATTACGCAAGAGGGAGGTATTAGCACCCCTCACGTTTGTTGTACTCAACGGGATCCAATCTTGTTGTTCTAATTAAAAGGTGTGTATATCTAAACCTTAATTTGCTAAGGGAATGCATGAATGAAAAGAGAAAATAAAAGGGAGAAAACAAAAAGGGAGCTCGTCAGGATCTCGCAATCATGCTATGTATTCCCTTGTGCAATGGGAAAGTCAGAGCAATTGTAGTTCGGAGGACTACAGGTGAAAAGTGGGAAAGGTGGCTCGCCAAGGATCGGGGTCCTTGTGCCTACGTATCTTCATTTAAAAAAATGAAGAATCAGAGCGTCCATAGTTCGTGGGACTACGGTTTGTTGGTGTTTTTTATGGACGATGCTAACATTCACGTTCTAGTAGTTAGGTGTATTGCTGCTCTCTCGTGGAGTCTTATGTGTTACCTGTATTACAGTAGAACGAAAATAACATGCCCTTTTTGAAAGTGGTTTTGAAGGAATCCCGAAGAAGAAAATGATTTGCATTTGTGAGAATGTTTTTGTTAGGGTTTTGAAAATGGTTTGAGATGTGTATTACACTAAAGTCTATGACATGGGAGCGAATATTTTGTACAAACGATCCAAGCCTCTCGCGTACAAAGCACTCTAGAAGAGGTAAGGAGAAATTCCTGCTCATCATTCCCCATGTACTTAAGAATCGTGACGCATATCACGCATCGTGTTTATTAAGTGTCTTTTTTATTTTTGATGCAAGAAAAGATTTGGATGCAAAAAGAAAGAAAAATCTAAGGGAGACTGGATCCTAAATGTTGTCATGCAAAGATGGTCCTAAGGTTAAGATCAAAGGGGAAATGCTAACCTAATGTGATCATGCTTGGATTAACGCCTAATGTTTGTCCTACTTAAAGCTTAATCAAAAATTAAGTTGAACTAGGAGATCCTAAGGGAACATGCAATTGAAGTCAAGAACAAAACAGCTAAGCAATAAAATGAAACATAGCTCAAGCGTCAAGAATAATTATCAGACACATGTATCAAGATGACGACAAAAATTATCAACAAAGATGCATCAAGAACTAACATTAAGAGTTAATCACCATGAAAATCAATATGAAAGATCAAGACTAAGCACACATAAAACCAAAATAAAAGAGAACTATTAACCAAATTTAATATAAATATTTAATAGGATTAATTAATGATTTAACTAATCGGTATTAAATATAAATTTTTAAAATAATTAATAATTTTTTTAAATATTTTTTAATATACACCTGACTATGTATTTTTATGTATATATTAAGAAAATCTAAACATCTAAAAAAAATAATTACTACATATTTTTTATCATTTTTTTTAAAATTAACTAAGTGACCAATAAATAATTAAATTAAAATTTAAACAGATAAAGAAAATAAATCTACTAGAAATATTTTAAGAAAGAAAAGAAAATAAATAAATAAAACATAAAATCCAATATTTGTAATTAAAACAAAAATAACAAATAAAATGCATATGAAACAAATCAGCATAAGACTAAAAAAAAGGGAAAATGGGCCTGTAATGCAGGCCATGGATCAAGCGGGTCGGGTCGGTGGTTAAAGGGGTTAAGAACAGAAAAACCTAAAAATGGATTGTTAAACCAAAACTGTACCTTCATGGAAACGAAAACAGCAATTCCAAAGTCAACACATTCAACAATCAGATTAAAAAAACGATGCAAAGCTCCTCCATCTATAATTCTCATCGCGGTCGCAAAAATGTGAACAATGATGATCCTTCGTCTCACTAGGATTCAAACAATATCGTGTCGTTTTCTTCCGAATCTCAAAACGCGGCCTTTCTCTTCTTTAATGCGATTTCACTCGTTCGTCTCTGCTCACTATCTTTCTCCTTTCACTTGATTTCAATCTCTCGGTTCTCGCTCTTTTGCGCGTTCGACTCAACTCTCTCCTCTCTCACGGTGGATAGTGTGGAGAAGGTTGCAGGTTAGCTGTTGTTGAGGTGTTGTTACTGATGTTTTATGAAGGTGGAGGTGGGTGATTGACTTGCGATTTAGAATTGGAGAAGAGTTGTTATAGGTTTTGGGGTTGTGGTTTGGTTGTAATGGGCGAGAAACAAGGGGGTTGTTTGGATCAGAGATGAAGGTTAGAGAGAGAACGTTGTTTATGAAGGTTCAGTTTGTGCAAGTTTTAACTGAGTATTGTAACAGATGCAAAGGTGCGGTTTTGGTGGGGTATATGATAGTGTTTCCTGAAGTTACTGTATGTTGTTTTCGTGTGCATGATGGTTACAAAGTGAAAGGCCCAAAATCTTGACATGGTTAGGATTTGTTGTTAGCCATGTGAGCTTCATTCATTGTGGAAAATATGAAGTTGCTAAAGTAGTAAAGCGGCAAGCAACAAAAGTTTTTGGAAATATTTTTCCGGGAATTTATCGTGTCCACAGAGATCAGTGTTATTGAACTGCCGTTCGACAATTTAAATGTTATTGAGTTTAGGTTTAAATTAAATGCGGGAAATAAAACTTATGAACAGAAAAAGAATTCATTCTTTAGAGAGTAGAGAACTCTCGGGTTTGCATTTCATCTACCCTATCAAATACTTAAACTTACTACCCAGTTGTACGTAACCTAAATCACTCGTCAACATTATCACCTATCTCTCACATAGAGGTTATCTCTAATACAGAGTGAGACAACGACCATATTACTCACGCCAGCGATCTCTCAGCGCAACACAAACAACACAGAAGCATTAAGTTCCGATACCCAAGTGAATATTAAGCCTAAATCTATCTCTAGAATCTAGAACGTAATAGATGTTCATCCTAAATCCGGATTCAACCTGTTCATGTCTGCAACAACTCAAACCCAAATAAAGAAAGCAATCATCAGCATTAATTTGTAAAATGAGTTTTATACAACACCGTGAGCAATAAATATACATATAATCAAGGTAAACTTACATACAAATTCACGACAAATGGAAACTACAAAGGGACGAGAGAAGAGGAATCAAAATCTCTGGCGGTGTCAATCACGATCCAAGAATCAACCACCCCCAATCGTCGAGTTCCAACCTCCATTGATGCTTTTCTAAGCTCTAAATTATCAAAAATGAAGTTTGATGGAGTGGGAGCAAAAAATACCCAAACCATACCCTAAAAATGTGTTTTTACCCCTAAATATGTGTTTTTGTCCAGGCAAATTCGCCCGGCGAAGCCCCGGTTAGCCCGGCGAATTAAAACGGTATATTCTGCATTTTTTTTTCACGCTTCTGGAGTGTCCAGCTCGCCTCTGCTTCGCCCGGCGAGCTAGGGGCGAAGCTGACAGATACAGAAAAATTTCAGCATTGTTTTCTTCGTAACTTTTGAACCGTAACTCCGTTTTTTGCCCGGTTCGAAGCGTTGGAAAGCTTATTCAATGCTCTTTATGAATATGACAAGATATCCTTGCTTGAATACCTGCAAAAAATAGATTAAAAAATTAAACTCAATGATATTTACACGATAATGCAGTATATACATTATAACGTAAAGTAAACGTATTTACAAACAAAACGGGGTTTATTCGTACGATATTAACAAAAAGTATCGATAAGTGCAACAAAAATTATCTACAAAAATAGCTACAATTTGCACTTATCAAACTCTCCCCAACTTAAACTTGTTTGTCTCTAAACAAGAATCAAGCGACTCAAAGAAACAAAAGTAACAACCAAAGAATCATGAATCAAGCGACTCAAAGAAACAAAAGTAACAACCAAAGAATCACGAATCAACAGGTTTTGAAAAATGGACAAATGAATGGTTCAAATGAAAAACGGTACACACAAAGTAAATACTTACCACTAAACTACGACGACAACATAGGCACAAAACAAATGCTAAATACAAAAATCATGCCAAACATCCTAAAATAACACAAGTTCAAAAGTGTATCACACCTAGAAAAAAACAATCATTAGTAGATGAAAAACATAAAATAAGGTACTTTTCACTCACACAACAATCTTGCAAACAAAAGATTAAATTATGCACTCATCCAACAATCATATTGAAAACATAAAAGCAAGAATCACAAGGGCTTTCATGGTTGTAGCGTGGTCGGGTAAACAAACAAGGGGCACTTTCTAAAGGTAATTGAAACAAAAACTTGCTTAAACCTAAGGGAGTGATCAACTCACAAAGACTCAAACACAAAACTCTAATCAACTTCTTCCAAAATCCCAAGTGTTACACAAAACACAATACTTATTTAGCACAATTATTTAAACTCTTTTTGTTTCCTTTCTCAAGGATTTTCTTTCTCTTTCTTTTCTTTTCTTTTCTTTTCTTTTTCATATTTTTCTCTTTTTTCTTTTCTTTTTCAACCTCATAGAAACCAACCATTGAGTAAACAATCATTCTCTCCCCAACTTGAATTCAACCACATCATCATGTGAATACTCCCTACTTTCTAAGGCAAGGTAAAAATTCATACAACAACACAGAGTTGAGGGTTCAAGAAAAAACAATCAATCAAAATCCATACAAAAAGTGAATTCAATACTCATAGACAAGCATTAAGTTCAAACAACATGGATAATGATAGAAAGGCACAAAGGGGTTACGAATGATCACACACTCACAAGGTAAATTACTATTTGGCTAGGTAGTTGTGCTCAAAATGAGACAATTTCTTGATCCTTTTCATGCTTTCATATAATCAACACAAACAAAAGATTAAGCATAATAAAATCTGCTTAGAACAAGAATGTTGGTACTCCGCGCATATATGAACAATGGAAAGCTTCCTCACAAAAAGGGTGGGAACTAAAGTGATTCACATCAAGAACAAGTATACAAAAGAATGAATGGCATGGAAGTTTGTAAAAAGCCTAAGTATCATGAATATGCTATAGTCTAGAAAGCAATAAACACATACCTTGGACGTGTACAAAACTTAACAATATCATTACCATACATCCGCAAGTTGAAATGATCAAATTTGTAACATCACTTTAAATTCCTCAAGCTACTCGAAAAAAGCTCATTGACAAACACATGAATTATTAATATAAACATACCAAAAGACCGGGTAAAATTGTCTAAACAAATTTAAAAGTGAAGATTTGAAATTTCAGAGCTGGTCCGATTTAATACAACATGCTTGTTTTTCGTCGTATGCTCGACGCCTATTAATACAACATGCTTGTTTTTCGTCGTATGCTCGACGCCTATTATTTAAGAACGTTCCTCCAAGTTGCTTCCACCCGGTTATTCCTAACTAACACACAAGCAAACGTGAAAAGAAACAAACAATGATATAACAAATTCACAAGTATAAGTATCAATATAAACAAGTGAAAATATACAATATGTACGATATCTAAAAAACTCAAAAATAAAGAAACTATCGCAATGCGATCCAATAAAAACATCAATCCCCAGCAACGACACCATTTTGCTGAAGCGGTGGAAGCAACAAAAGTTTTTGGAAGTGTTTTTCCGGGAATTTATCGTGTCCACAGAGATCGGTGTTATTGAACTGTCGTTCGACAATTTAAATGTTATTAATTTTGGGTTTAAAATGGGTTTAAATTAAATGCGGGAAATAAAACTTATGAACAGAAAAAGAATTCATTATTTGGAGAGTAGAGAACTCTCGGGTTTGCACTTCATCTACCCTATCAAATACTTAAACTTACTACCCAGTTGTACGCAACCTAAATCACTCGTCAACATTATCACATATCTGTCACACAGAGGTTATCTCTAACACAGAGTGAGACAACGACCGTATTACTTGCGTCGATGATCTCTTAGCGCAACACAAAGAACACAAAAGCATTAAGTTTAGATATCCAAGTGAATATTAAGCCTAAATCTATCTCTAGAATCTAGAACCTAATAGATGTTCATCCTAAATTCGAATTGAACCCGGTCATGTCTGCAACAACTCAAACCCAAATAAAGAAAGTAATCATCAACATTAATTTGTAAAATGAGTTTTATACAACACCATGAGCAATAAATATACATATAATCAAGGTAAACTTACATACATACTCACAACAAATGAAAACTACAAAGGGAAGAGAGAAGAGGAATCAAAATCTCTCGCGGTGTCAATCACGATCCAAGAATCATCCACCCCCAATCGTCGAGTTCCAACCTCCATTGATGCTTTTCTAAGCTCTAAACTATCAAAAATGAAGTTTGATGGAGTGGGAGCAAAAAATACCCAAACCATACTGTCGTACCCCAAATTTTGACCCTAGATATCATCATCATTATAGGAAGCATCAAGCATTGCATTGCTAACTCTAACCTTGTTCAAGTTGTTTCTTGTTTGGTTTCATCTGAATTAGGGTTTTGCTCAAGAAAATTAAGAGAATCATCATATGATCAGTCAATGTTTTAGAGTGATCATCAACCCCTCAAGCTTACATACACTCAATAGGCTTCTCCTTGTCAAGAATTAAGTGCAAGATAGTCTCCTTACAAGTTCTATGAAGCTCAATTTCATCTGGTCACCAATTAGGGTTTCATCAGGAAAAAGCCAACTGTGTCTTGATGTTGGAAAGGTTCAAGAATTCAAGATCATTAAAGATCATTAAAGATCATTAAAGAATTCAAGAATTCAAGACCATTAAAGATCAATTACATCCTTGGAGTCCATCCATGATGTTGGAAAGGTTCAAGAATTCAAGATCATTAAAGATCACACAGTTGAATTCATCTAGTACACAAGCTTTATTTGACAAAGACAACCCTTTAACTTTTAGGGTTTTTGGTCCAAATTGAAGTCATCAAGCCAAATTTCATCAAGACGTGATTGATCAATGAGTTTGGGCATGAGAAACCAAGATTTGGAAGGTTTCTTGCAAAAGGGGCAAAGTTAAGAAACTTGAAAAAAAGTATAGGAAAAACCCTAGTTTTGAGGCCAACTTTGAAAGATCATAACTCCCAATCTACACAGCCATTTTGTGTGCTCCAAAGCTCAAATTAAATTCCTCATAACATACTACAACTTTGTATGAGAGGTGGAAACCTCAAAAAATGTTTGGATTTTGAGTTATGAGGCTTCAAAGTTTAAAAAAAACATTGGACACTGTTGTACCCCAAATTTTACCCCTTAGATGTCATAACATCTTTTGCATGAGCATCATAGGTCAATCATTGCATAACTAACCATTTTATCAGTTTTTGTACGTTTTGTTTCATTTGTGAATCATGTTTTTATTTCAAGAGGCCTCAAGGGTTGATCAATCAATATTTTGAATAGATCACTAACCAATCAAGTTCTCATACTCCTAAGAGACCTCCTCTCCTCGATAATCCAATGTGATTTGCTTTCATCACAAGTTCTTTGGGGCTCAGGTCTTGCAAGATCAAATTAAGGATCAAGCAAGGTTATCAGGTCAAGGGCATGTGAAATATGGTTTGAATTTACATGGATGTTTGGCCTAATCTCGATCAAACAAGTGGTTTGCTTCAATATCAAGTTATCAGGCTATGGCGAAGGAAACTGTTTCAAGGTCATCGTTAGGACAAGGAAGTGTCAGAGTTGGGCAGTCTATGTCAGGTTCAGGGTATGGTGTTAGTTTCTTACGTGATCAATTCAATAATTAATTCCAAATTCCCAATCAAGTTCCAAGAATCACAACCATGTCCAAATTCCTAGATTCAAAAGACCTCACTTCATTTCAAATTCAAGATTGAATTCATGACCAAAGGTTTCGTCCAAATTTCAAGATCATAATCACATTTGAAATCTATTTCGAGTCTCAGACATTCAAGTTCCTAATCCAAGTTTCTATTCACCCTCCAATCCATTTCCAATTTCATTTCAATTTCCAATTTAAGTTTCAATTCAATTTTTCATTCCATTCAAGTTCTTTTCAATTCTTTTTCAAGTCTCAACCAATTTCAAAAAAATTCCCAATTCAAGTCAAATTCCATTTTAATTCAATTTCCAAGTTCAAGTGTCTAGTTTTATTTCAACTTCAATCTAATTCAAGTCTCATTCCTAATTATTTCAAATACAATAAAACAAAAAATTAAAAGAAAAGTCATTCTCAAAGAATATACGCATTTCTTTTTACAAGTCCATCTTGTATGTTTTACAAAAGGTCCTATAGAAACAATAAGGCCCATTGCCAAAGATTAAAGGTCAATGTCAAAAACCAATTGCTAGAAAACAAAAAAATGGAAAGGAACAATCTTGCTGCAGCGATTTACACAAAAAGGGAGTCCTGCTATCACTGCATAAAGCTCCCAGCCATCAGTTGCTCTGCGATGCCACAATAATAATTGCCAAAGCCATAACATAACAGACCAAACAGTTGACAACAATTATTCAATGAGCCCCTGCATAAACTCAGACCTGCGACATTGCTTAGCACCTGTTATACCAAAACAACAAAAGCTGTGAATCCTACAGTCTGAGAACGACAACACAAAAACAGCCAGAACAAAAACTTGCGTTGAGAGTGATATTTTATTATTCACCAGCAAGAAGAAAAACACAGTACGACAGGAAAATTGGAAAAAAAGAGAGAGATTCATTCGTTTTAAGGAGGATCAGAAGCAATCAAAAGAGGGGGGGGGAGAAACCTGAAGGACTTGAATCCTCTTTACAACAACTCCAACCTCTCACCCTTCTCGACCCTTCATCATCGCCGGAAAACCATAAAGCTTCTTCTCCGATCAAAGTTTCAACCCAACACCTCCACCTCTTCGAACCTCTTCCGCAAAATCTCTTCTAACCCCATTCACTCTTCACCTGACTTCGAACCAACAGCAACAAATGACTCAACTCGTTCGCACCCAAAATCAACCGAATCAACCTTCATCAACATTCAACCACAACCATATTCTTCAACCTTGAAACTAAGCCTTCAATACCCTTCTTGACCCTTATTCAACAACAGCAACACATTCATCCACAACTCAAACAGCAATAACCCGATTCACCTTCAATTTCAACCCATTCCCTAATCATTCAAAACCAAACCCAGAAATTGAAATCAAACACGAACTCAGAAAAAGGAGAAGAAGAACAAATCGATTCTCACCACAACAGAAATGGCGACTTCACTGGGGAATGAATTTATTTTGAGGGTTAAGCCCACCTTGTCTTGTTTATGTTATTTGTGTTTGTTTGTTATACCTGTACATATCTGTATATATCTGTATACCTGTTTTGCTTGGGATCTTCTGTGTGCAGGGTGCTACTTTTGAGTGGTGAGATAAGTCCTAACTCGGACTTGAGCGCACTTGTTATAGGACGATGGTATATTCAAGGAGGCTTTGAGGGAGTCGATTCCTGAAAAAGTTGACTTGAGAGACCATCACTCAGTTGAGGCCCTCTTGAGAGTCTAGTCACGTTGAACGAGTTTATTCGTGAAAACGTGCTACTCTCGACCTAGGTGCCCTTGATATTGAGAACCATAGTTATTTCCAAACCCCACTTAAGCCTTTTTAGGATGTAGTGTGGTGACCATGATGGAGTCTATTTCTGAATTGGTTGTCACGCGATACTACACACCGACGAGATTCTCTTGAGAATTTTATTGATTACCAAGTCATCTGGGAAGTCGATAAAATCCGAAAGATGGATTGTCGACTCTGGGAACTTTTTAGAACCCTGTTCTGCAGATGAAAACCCATAGTACACACCTTTTGGGATGGGTAGACCATGGCTCCATGCTCGTGATCTTCAAACCTAGGCCCTTATTTGTTTGTCTGTACATATGTGTGAATATATGAATACCTGTATATGTGTGTTTGTGCATACATTCGTCCATTCATAATAGCCTTTCAATTTCAAGGAATTCAAGTGCCTTTTCCTTTGTAAAAATCAATAAAGATCATGGTTTTTAAAGCAAAACTCTTCAGCTTTCAAAAAAAATATTTGCAACTTGCCTTTGAGTTCCTTGAAACCATTCGGCTTGCATTAGCATTGCATGCGCATGTCATCACATTTGCATTGCATTTGTATTTTCTCAGCCTTGAGTCTCATCCGTTCTTTATCTGTAACCCAGTTGACTTCCTGAAGCCATCATTGGACTTGAAGTAGCTTTTGAAGGATCATTAATTCAGAAGAGCAGAACCAGTTGGTGACCAGAGCAGATTTTGACTTGTTGAGAAACCAGTTGAATCAGATTGTGGCAGCCTTGGCAAAGAGAGATGACAATATTCAGGGTATGTCTTTGGACAATGTTTCTCAAGCTCAACCTGTGCAGATTCCTGTTGAGAACCAAGTTATACAAGAACGTGCCATTATCTGAGATGGTCGTTCCTCTTCTGTTGATGCCGTGGAATATCGTAGTTTCGCTTTCTCTGAGCTAGATTCCCAAGAAGCAGTCCTTGTGGTGAAAATCAAGGATCCACGAGACGTGGAGATAATGAAAAATTGTCGTGCCTTGGAGGAAAAGCTTGATACCCTTATGGATCGTGACTCTGCTGATCTGAATGCTCTGAATGTGACTCTGCAAACTTTTGGTTGTTTAGCATTTTGTTGTATTTTCTTTGCATGTTTGAATATGTATTTGCTTATAAGCTATTATTGTTTCAAATTGGCAAGATTAATGAAATGTTTGTGCACCTTTTGATTAAGTCCATTCGTTTCACTCATTTACTTTTACGAAAAACAAAAAAAAATATATCTTTATCTTGTTTCCTTCCACCTATCAAATTTGTTGTTAAGCAAAGATTGGGGAGGATGATGAAAACATTATATCCATAACCGCTGTGGTATGCTTTTGATTAAACCTTGCCGAGGATGTAAGACATTGTTTCAATCCCTAAACACTGGAGAAATAAGGAAGATAATCCCTCGTTAACCCTTCGAGCCTAGAAGTAGGAGTTTTCTTTTCTTACACAAAAAACCCTTAAATCTCAACCTTGGGGCAGGGTAGTTCTCAGTTCCACTTAGTTATGCATTCGAATGCAAGCGCTTCATGCAAGACACCAGTCAGCTTCTCTCCAATCAAGTGAATAAGCGTTGTACAAGTTGTTCCTGAAGCGACAAATAAGGAAGGATCCTCAAGAAATCCTTAATCGAAGAATAAGCCGAGTTCCTTTCAAGGTAAAAGCCAAGAAAGATGGGAAGCCCAAAACTTCGCCTTATACAAGAAGGTTTGTACAACAATCAAGAAAAGAAGAGGTCTCAAAACCTCAACCAAAAAGAGGAGGTCTCAAAACCTCAACAATAAAAAAAAAGAGGTCTCATAACCTCAAAAGACAAGAAGAGATCTCAAAATCTCACCAAAGCAAAGAAGAGGTCCCATAACCTCAAACAAGGACAAGGAGAGGTCTCAAAACCTTAGCAATAAAGGATAACCAAATGTTGTAAGGGAGTAATGACTACCCAGGTGTCTGAATCATCATCAACTATCATCAATTCATTCCTAGTCTATAGGAACGTAAATGTATAGCTTAAGCCAACTGAGCATAGGACTGGAGTTCATCACGAAGATGGGGTGGGACAAATAAACTTTGAGTCTTTATCCTTTGTTTCATAAAACTGTGAACCAAACCACGTTACAACCCTTAAAAGACCTAATTGGGGTAAGGTTGTTTTGAAAGCATACTACAGCAAGGTTGATTAACCTGACTCCTAATGATCTTTGCTAATTGCGTGTGTTGATCACTTCATCTGTCATTCCGTAAATGGCTAGATCCACCTTTGTTGTTGATTATTTAAATCATTCCACTGTGTGTGTTTCATCAATAAAACTTTGATTTCAAAAGCTTGCATGAACTTTGCAGTAAAATTGCCAATTTTTAATGAACAATACTTGTTTGCAAAGACCATTAAATGTCAAAGAAATCCCAACAAATGCAGCCAGCTAGGGAATTTGACTTGATAAAGGGGCTCAGTCAGGGGCATCCAAGCGGAAGGATTTGCCAATCCACCATCCCAAGAGCTACTAAATCAGAGGCAGAACTCTTCAAGTTCATAATATTGGAGCAAGCCTTCTTGAGGTCATCTTATGACAAGTTTGTTTCAAGGTAAGTACTACCAAAGACCCACCAACAGGGACAAGCTGTTCCCTAGTTGTTTCTACCGCAGTCTGAGGATTTTGTATCACGAATACCATTAATCAAGGGCAATCAGGTCGAGATTCGGTAAATCTCTAAAAGGCCAATCAGTATGGGGCATCTCTTTCACAGGTCAGCCAGTCTGAAGAACAAGTTCAAAGACTTTGTCGTGAAAACGCTGTTAATCTAGGGCAGTTACGCCGAGATTCATGAATCTAAGAGTTTGAAGATATTGAGGCATTTCGTATGCCGATTCTTCTGTAAAATCCTCTTGATATTTTCTCCCAACGTACGATGTAATCTGGGGCAGAGAAGATTTGAAGATTACCTGTTGCAAGAGCTGTTGTTTATTATGGTGATCATCATACAAGTCAGGATGCAGAATTACCTGTTCTTGTGATATCCTTTGCCAGCTTCCCAGTAAGCTGTCTCTCCAGCTAAATCTTGGCAATTCTCCATGGATCTTCCTCCTCCAGTAAGGAAGTCAAGCTCATGATGGCAATCCTAGTGAAGTCATGATGCTATACCTCTAGTGGAATACTGTATGTCCCAGTGAAGTAGATCTGATGATCCTACTTATCCACCCCCAATGATGGTCAAATCTGATGAGTTTGACTGGGTACCCTCGTCGAGATGTTTATTTCATCTCCAGTCTCGCTTCCTTTTTTTTGTTTTGTCAGCATAAGCATAAGCATGGCATAAGCACTCATATGCATAGCATCTTAGCATTTTGCTATCTTCTTGGTGTTTACCTGTCTTTGATTCACTTTGGCGTTTACCTCTCCAAGTGACTAGGTTTGTCTATTCACTCCAATAGAAAGTCAGTCCTAGACATAAAGTGCCCATCTTTTCTGAATTCCCCACAGAGTTTGATTCTCGTGGATGATGGTTGGTTTAGTTATCTTTTCCACATGTGGATAAGATAAGTCTCCATTTGAGTTCATCCCTCAATTGGAGTCTTGTTTGACCGTTTCTTTCTAGCTTGTTCCTAGATTGAACTTTGATCCCTGGCAGGTGTGGCTTCTGAGCCCATCTCGAACGTGAATTTATTTTGCACTGTGTCTCGCAAGAAGCATCTTTTGCAGATCCTCATTGAAGAAAATTACTTCTCCAGCAGTGTTGTAATATCAACATCTCTTTGGAATTTATACCCAACAACAAGTGGCAATCTCCTTGAGAAGCTTGTTTTACTATCATTACCTCTACAACGATAAGTGGCAATCTCTTTCCCGAGAAGCTTATCTGTCCTTGGTTTTATTCATACTTCTACGGTTACCCATGGTGTTACCTTCAATCAGTCACTTTTCATCAACCTGTTTGATGTGATCCCTATTTGAGTTATTTCCTTGCCGTCAATCTGTTTGATGAGGTGTTCCGAGTTCAGGTTCCGTACCTTCGGATATGTTTTTTTTCCTTGCCGTCAATCTATTTGATGAGGTGTTTCGAGTTCAGGTTTCGTACCTTTGGATATGCTATTATTTCCTTTCCATCAACCTGTTGATGTGATCCCTATTTGAGGTGTTTCTTCCCGTCAATCTGTTTGATGAGGTGTTCCGAGTTCATGTTTCTTACCCTCGGATATGTATTATTTCCTTCCCGTCAATCTATTTGATGAGGTGTTCCGAGTTCAGGTTTCGTACCTTCGGATATGTTATTATTTCCTTTCCATCAACTTGTTGATGTGATCCCTATTTGAGGTGTTTCTTCCTGTCAATCTGTTTGATGAGGTGTTCCGAGTTCAGGTTTCTTACCCTCGGATATGTATTATTTCCTTCCCGTCAATCTATTTGATGAGGTGTTCCGAGTTCAGGTTTCGTACCTTCGGATATGTTATTATTTCCTTTCCGTCAACCTGTTGATGTGATCCCTATTTGAGGTGTTTCTTCCGGTCAATCTGTTTGATGAGGTGTTCCGATTTCAGGTTTCTTACCCTCGGATATGTATTATTTCCTTCCCGTCAATCTATTTGATAAGGTGTTCCGAGTTCAGGTTTCGTACCTTCGGATATGTTATTATTTCCTTTCCATCAACCTGTTGACGTGATCCCTATTTGAGGTGTTTCTTCCTGTCAATCTGTTTGATGAGGTGTTCCGAGTTCAGGTTTCTTACCCTCGGATATGTATTATTTCCTTCCCGTCAATCTGTTTGATGTGGTGTTCCGAGTTCAGGTTCCGTACCTTCGGATATGTATTATTTCCTTTCCATCAACCTGTTGATGTGATCCCTATTTGAGGTGTTTCTTCCCGTCAATCTGTTTGATGAGGTGTTCCGAGTTCAGGTTCCGTACCCTCGGATATGTATTATTTCCTTGCCGTCAAATCAGGTTATCGTGAACCCAAACTTCAGGTTATCGTGAACCCGCTGTTTGAAACCAGGTCAGATGTGAACCTAAACTTCAGGTTATCGTGAACCCGTTGTTTGAATCCATCGTTTGAAACCCAAACTTCAGGTTATCGTGAACCCGTTGTTTGAAACCAGGTCATATGTGAACCTAAACTTCAGGTTATCGTGAACCCGTTGTTTGAATCCATCATTTGAAACCCAAACTTCAGGTTATCATGAACCCGTTGTTTGAAATCAGGTTATCGTGAACCCGTTGTTTGAAACCAGGTCAGATGTGAACCTAAACTTCAGGTTATCGTGAACCCGTTGTTTGAAATCAGGTTATCGTGAACCTAAACTTCAGGTTATCGTGAACCCGTTGTTTGAAACCAGGTCAGATGTGAACCTAAACTTCAGGTTATCGTGAACCTGTTGTTTGAATCCATCGTTTGAAACCTAAACTTCAGGTTATCGTGAACCCGTTGTTTAAAATCAGGTTATCGTGAACCTAAACTTCAGGTTATTGTGAACCCGCTGCTTGAACCTTGATCAAATATGAACCTAAACCTCAAAATTCAGCTCATACTGGTATTCAAAATCCCACCTCATATTAGTGTCCAAAGTCCAGTCCTTGCTGACATGTCACTTTTGAGTCCAATCCTTGTTGGCACTTTAATATGGTTCCCAGCAGAAGTTCAGTCACTATCAGTATCTCTTTGCATATCACTTCTGAGTCCAATCCTTGTTGGCACTTTAATCTGGTTCCCAGCAGAAGTTCAGTCATTATCATTATCTCTTTGAAAGTCCTTGTGATTGATCATCATTTGGCGCACACAGAGTTTGTTTATGTCTTTTCTGGCTTTTCTTGAAGATCCCGTTTGAACTCTTCAACATAAGAGATCCCCAGAAAATCTTTGTAGGATATCTATCCTTTTATTTCAAATTGTCCTCCAGTGGAGATCATGTCTTCTTTCTGGTTTCATGCCCAGTAAGAATGTGTCTTTTTTCCCCAGTGTCGTCCGGTCACATATGAACCTGTCGTCCATCTCCCTGGATCTTTCCCCAGTGGAGAACACCTCTCTGGCTCCTATCTCCAGTGAGGATCTGTAGGGTTTCCCCTTTATTTTTTCCATCCCCAGTGTTGCCTCAGAGTCTCCCCAGTGAGTCTTGTTTTTTTTTGTTGGTCAGCCTGTATCCCCTTTGAGTCTTCCTCGTGGATACTAACCTTCATCCTTCCCCAGTGAGCTCACCTGTGGTTGTTTGCTCTTTACCTTTAGTGTCTTGTTTGTCTGCATCTTTGCACTATCATGGCATCATATCATCATACTAGAAGTTCATGGCATGTCGGCATTTACATGTCTGTTGCTTGTCCTTAGCATCTGCATTCCATCTAAGGGCAAAATTTTTGGTTTGCTATATTTAAATACCCTTTCACCTTGATGCCCCGAGGATTTCCATTCCTCGTGCCATCTGGTAAAGCTATTTAAATAGGGGCAACTGTTGTACCCCAAATTTTACCCCTTAGATGTCATAACATCTTTTGCATGAGCATCATAGGTCAATCATTGCATAACTAACCATTTTATCAGTTTTTGTTCATTTTGTTTCATTTGTGAATCAGGTTTTTATTTCAAGAGGCCTCAAGGGTTGATCAATCAAGATTTTGAATAGATCATTAACCAATCAAGTTCTCATACTCCTAAGAGACCTCCTCTCCTCGATAATCCAATGTGATTTGCTTTCATCACAAGTTCTTTGGGGCTTAGGTCTTGCAAGATCAAATTAAGGATCAAGCAAGGTTATCGGGTCAAGGGCATGTGAAATATGGTTTGAATTTCAATGGATGTTTGGCCTAATCTCGGTCAAACAAGTGGTTTGCTTCAATATCAAGTTATCAGGCTATGGCGAAGGAAACTGTTTCAAGGTCATCGTTAGGACAAGGAAGTGTCAGAGTTAGGCAGTCTATGTCAGGTTCAGGGTATGGTGTTAGTTTCTTACGTGATCAATTCAATAATTAATTCCAAATTCCCAATCAAGTTCCAAGAATCACAACCATGTCCAAATTCCTGGATTCAAAAGACCTCACTTCATTTCAAATTCAAGATTGAATTCATGACCAAAGGTTTCGTCCAAATTTCAAGATCATAATCACATTTGAAATCTATTTCGAGTCTCAGACATTCAAGTTCCTAATCCAAGTTTCTATTCACCCTCCAATCCATTTCCAATTTCGTTTCAATTTCCAATTTAAGTTTCAATTCTATTTTTCATTCAATTCAAGTTCTTTTCAATTCCTTTTCAAGTCTCAACCAATTTCAAAAAAAAATCCCAATTCAAGTCAATTTCCATTTTAATTCAATTTCCAAGTTCAAGTGTCTAGTTTTATTTCAACTTCAATCTAATTCAAGTCTCATTCCTAATTGTTTCAAGTACAATAAAACAAAAAATCAAAAGAAAAGTCATTCTCAAAGAATATACGCATTTCTTTTTACAAGTTCATCTTGTATGTTTTACAAAAGGTACTATAGAAACAATAAGGCCCATTGCCAAAGATTAAAGGTCAATGTCAAAAACCAATTGCTAGAAAACAAAAAAATGGAAAGGAACAGTCTTGCTGCAGCGATTTACACAAAAAGGGAGTCCTGCTATCACTGCATAAAGCTCTCAGCCATCAGTTGCTCTATGATGCCACAATAACAATTTCCAAAGCCATAACACAATAGACCAAACAGTTGACATCAATTATTCAATGAGCCCCTGCATAAACTCAGACTTGCGACATTGCTTAGCACCTGCTATACCAAAACAACAAAAGCTGTGAATCCTACAGTCTGAGAACGACAACACAAAAACATCCAGAACAAAAACTAGCATTGAGAGTGATATTTCATTATTCACCAGCAAGAAGACAAACACAGTACGACAGGAAAATTGGAAAAAAAGAGAGAGATTCATTCGTTTTAAAGAGGGTCAGAAGCAATCAAAAGAGGGGGCAGAAACCTGAAGGACTTGAATCCTCTTTACAACAACTCCAACCTCTCACCCTTCTCGACCCTTCATCATCGCTGGAAAACCATAAAGCTTCTTCTCCGATCAAAGTTTCAACCCAACACCTCCACCTCTTCGAACCTCTTCCGCAAAATCTCTTCTGACCCCATTCACTCCTCACCTGACTTTGAACCAACAGCAACAAATGACTCAACTTCGTTCGCACCCAAAATCAACCGAATCAACCTTCATCAACATTTAACCATAACCATATTCTTCAACCTTGAAACTAAGCCTTCAATACCCTTCTTGACCCTTATTCAACAACAACATCGCATTCATCCACAACACAAACAGCAATAACCCGATTCACCTTCAATTTCAACCCATTCCCTAATCATTCAAAACCAAACCTAGAAATTGAAATCAAACACAAACTCAGAAAAAGGAGAAGAAGAACGAATCGATTCTCACCGCAACAGACACATAAATTTTTCAGGACAAGTTTTTGGTCCTTAGAAACATCAATCTTTGGGGCCAGTTTTCATTATGATCCTTTGAGATTCAAGAGTTTTGTTAAACATGAAAGTTTTAGGGAATATTTTGGGCTTTTCAAAAAGTAAGAGAACTCCTCCATAGCCTTCTTGAGCTAAGAGTTTCGAAGAGATGAAGTTGGTGTCACAAAGAGGGATTTCATGCCATTTTCACAACTTGCTCTTACGCAAAACTCCAAGCCATGCCCTATAATCCTACCTTGCAGCCCTCATTACTTCTAAATCACTCCATAATCAGAAGATTGCATGATTTAAGGAAGCATTACACACTAATTTGAAGCTTTGTCCATTGAATCATGCCATTTTTGGAAGAAATGTGAGACTTCCATTTTGACAAAGCTACTTTAATGCAAAGTCAACTTATCTTGAGCCCATACTTGTTTCCTTCTGCACCAAACCTTTCTAGAACTCAGAAGCAACATGTTTACACTCCATAACAGCTTTTAAAAAGTTTTTTGTACTTGTCTTGAAACCATGGAAATCAAGCTAACCATTCTTTGGATTTCAACTAAACCAAGCAACCAAACCCCTTCAAATCTACAGAGCCAATTTCTACACTCTTTCCCTATAAATAGAGGAACTCTCTAAGCATCAAACACACAACAAAAATCCTCAGAAACCATCCCTCAAAGTCCCAAAAACCAGCATCTTGCATAACTTCCCTTTTGTGCCAAGAAACTTCAAACTTGCACAAACATTCCATCTGCCTTCTCCAAACACCAAACCACTAATCCAACCTTTCAAACACTCCATAAATCATCCTTTGAAGGTGTCTAAACCTTTATCTCCATCCCAAACCTGCTAAAATAGAAAGTCAACTTCCGAAACCTAGTTTTGTTGACTTTTTGCATTTTTCAAGCCAAAACTCTATCCAAACCATTTCCAAGACATCCAAAACTTCTAACATACTCCATAAATCATCCTTAAACTGTTCCAAACTTGGTTTTGCATCTGTAACTACATCTACTTGAAGTTTCAATTTGGTCATTTTCCATATTTTGCAAGAAGGGAGGCATACTTTGTTCCAAGAGTTTCCAACTGGTTCCAAACATCTAGAAAGGTCATTAGAGGTCCCTTGAAGGTGTTCCAATCCTCAAACAAGTTCTGTAACATCTTTGAAGGCTTTTGGCTTTTTGCTCCAAGAGGTAAGCTTGCTTGAAACTTGAACTCTTTGAAATATGCCATATCTTGATTTACATTGACCACAAACATGTTTGTTATATTGTATATGATGTGTTTGATCCATTAAATGTTGCTTAGCATGATTGTATTTGACTGTGCCTTAGAAAATGCAAAAATGAGCCATTCTTGATGTTGCTATTGTGTTTTTAATTGGAAGCATTTTTAGCCCAAACAAATTGCACCACTGAATTTCTCATGAAAAATTAGTCAAGATTGGTTTTTACACTTTTAAATTTCATTGAGTATTGGTTGAGTTATGGTTGCTCTAGCAAAATAAAAAATGATGAAGATGACCAAGGCCAGCCATGGCGCCTTAGGTCAGATTTTTGGGAAAGTTAAGGGTTATCTTTTAGTTTTGGGAGGTGATACAATGGATGTATCACCACCCCAGTGGTTATGACTTGCGTGCCTTTGTGCCTTGAACCTATAGAACTGGGGTTCGAATCCCCCTCGCCCCAGTTCTTTTTATTTTTCCCAATTTCCAAATGAACTTCATATATTATTATGTATTTCCATGTTATTTTCACAAAGCGTGCTCTGGTTCAGTGGTGTTAGTTTTGAGACACAAGCTGAGTGGCGTGGGTTCTACACCCAAGTGAACCACTTCCCTTATTTCTAATACCTTATTTTTTTTTCATTGTCTTAACAAAATCAAAACCCCATAACTTCTTCATTTTTAATCATTTTTTACCCATTCTTTTTGCAAAATGTTCATTATGTTGTCTATTTTCTGTTTATGAATTTAGATTTCCAAAATTTTTATTTTTGTGCCACTTATTCATGTTTGAAGTAAGAGGATTTTTAGGG
Organism: Lathyrus tuberosus; assembly: GCA_022829125.1. NCBI lineage: Eukaryota > Viridiplantae > Streptophyta > Magnoliopsida > Fabales > Fabaceae > Lathyrus > Lathyrus tuberosus. The sequence continues at coordinate 9,407,968 of JALAZF010000176.1, read as the reverse complement.
TTTTCTTAAGGACTATTTTGGTTCTTTGGTTGTCTCCTTTGATGTTGTTGGCATATATGGACATGTTTGAACCATTTGGAACTTATGTGAACCTTTTGTAAGTTTATTAACTTGCATCTTTGGTTTTGACTTTGTTTTTGGCTTACTTTATGTATGTTTACATGTTTAAATGCTTTTAACTTTGTCACCTATGCCATGAACCACTTTGTGCACATAACTTGACCTTTCACTCACATCCTTGGAGGAGCACCAAGAACCATAGAATGCACTTTAGGTTGTCACCAAAGTCTTGAGCCATGTGTACTTTTGCTTCCATGTTAAGTAATGTTTTAACTTACACATGCTTACCCTGGCCTTTGTAATTGTTCTTGCTTGTTTGTGACCATGCTTGAACCCTAATATGCATGTTTAGGTTGTTACCTACTTGTATCAACATGTTCAACTTGTAACCATGCCAAAAATGTTCAAGTAATGTTTTAACTTGTTCATATGACATTTTAACTTTCAATATGTCATCTTTAAGCATTCTCACATGCCATTCCTTGCATGCTTGCATATTCATCCACATGTTATTGTCATAAAGATGTCACTCTTGCTCAATTATGTTTGTTTGTCACCATTTGCTTGTTTTCAAATTGTACCCATGGTAAGTAATGTCTTAACTTATCCATGTATGCTTTGAACTTTGATTGTTATCATGAGCTATGCATGTTTTACCCCTATCCATGATAAGTGATGTCTTGACTTGTACATGTTATATTTGAACTTTCATCCATGTTTAATTAATGTATTAACTTATACATGTCAACTTTGAACCCTTGATCTTATCCATGTTTAAGTGTTGTCATAACTTTCACATGTTAACTTGAACTTTGAATCTTATCATGCTTAAGTGTTGTAATAACTTATCCATACTTTGAAATGTTAAATTGTATTCATGATTAAGTGTTGTTGCAACTTGTCCTCTTTTGTCTTATATTCATGATTAAGTGGTGTTAGTAAACCCTAAAGCATATTGCTTAATCCATGACTTTAGTCTTGTTAGAACTATATCTCATGCTTGTTTAGATGTTGTAACATCTTTGTTTGATTGAACTTGTGTGGTTGTCACCATGTTAATTTGAAACTTCCTTGAACCTTTAAACATACTAGGTAGTTACCTTGTCTAGTTCATAACTTTGTTAAGTCCTTGCTCTAAATGTTGTCACATTTATCTCTATGCTTTGGTTGTAACTATATGCTTTATCTTTTGTCATGCTTTCATTAACATCATGTTTGAATGTTACTTTGATTTATTTTCAATTGATATCATGTTTGAATATCATGTTTGTCCATATCATCCATACTTAAATCATACTCCATTTAACTTTGTCAAAGTTATTCCCCCAAGTGATGTTAGCTTGTTAGCTTCCATCCTCAAGTTGCCCTCTATTCCTTAATCCAAGGGAAAGTCTCTCTATTGAATCAATGCCATATATAGATCATCATTACCCACCCTTTGACCTTGTTAGAGTCATTAGGTTTTTGAGTCTTAGACTTAAGTTAGAATTTACAACTCTTTTGACTTTGTCAAGTCATGTAAGTGTTAATGCATAACACTTAATTCCCTTTTGAATCTTGATCATAATCAATTATTCATTCATCCCTATTTAGGTGAACTACAAATGCTTTGATTCCATCCTTGTAAGGATATGTAGGCACAAGACCGCAAAGTTTTGGCGAGCATACTTAGTGACTAACCCCTTAGGTTCCTATCTCTCACCATACAACCCAAACACAAAACAATAGCAAACAATATCATAAATACATGTAAGAGGTTCCTATAGAGTACTATAGATACTTGGGGTGCTAACACCTTCCCTATGTATAACCAATCCCCGACCCCCCAAATCTCTTAGCATTGTTGTTACTGTAGCGTGTGTTTTTTGTCGGTAAGGCGACCACCTTATCGCCATTGGTTAGAATTGGGTGCTATTTTCTGATTTCTTATTTATCCTATGAAGCTGGAAAGGAAAGGGAAGCTATCTAAAACTAACCTTGCATGCAAATGTTTTCTTTAACAAATTCTAAGAGATTGGGGGGTTCGGGGTCAGGTTATACAATGGGGAGTTGTCAATTACCCATCCTATATATGGTTATCCATAGACCATTTAGAAAATTCTACTGTTATCTACTTATCAGTGTTTATCTGTCATGGGTTTGGGAAAATTTCTCCTTTAGGAGTGTTGAGAAAGTATTTTTGTTGTTTTTCGGGTTTTCCGATGTTTTTGGTAAGGTATTTGGACCTAAGGTTTTTGATTAGTGTGCTCGCTAAGATTTTTCAATCTTATGCCTACGTATTCCCGTTAAAGAAAACAGGGAAATCAGAGCAATCGTAGTTCCTCCTATTCTGTGGGAGGAAAAAGATGTTTCAGTGTCTTGTTCAAAGCCCAAGATTGAAGCTAAAGAGTATTTGTGTCTTGTTCAAAGACCAAGATTGAAGCTAAAGGTTTGATTGAGAGAAAATTTGTCATCTCTAAAGGGAGATATCTCATCTGTTTATCATAATTGTTGGGTTATTGATTATAAAGGGGAATTACTTTAACTGGAATATATGGAGTCCAACAATCCCATAATTTCCTTTATAAGGGATTTGTCCTGAAGGATAAAACTTTAACTCAGTGTAGAGCAATGCCATTTTTCCTTAGGAACCTTTCATGCTAAGAGAGAGACATTGGCTTGGATGTAAATAATCCAGAGGCTTGCCACTTACAGCAATTAGATGAAAGGAGGTTTACCAGGATAAGAGATGGACTACAGCTTGGATATTTGAATCAACAAGTGTGCCACTTACAGCAGTTATCTGGGATTAAGTTTTTTTTTATTTGTCTGTTTTGATCTGTGATTGTACAGAGAAAATTCTTCCTGCAAAGAGATTTTTTATTTCCTCTGAGGGGATGTTGATTTTTGTGTGCCTTGATCAAAGCCCAAGGTTGAAGCTAAAAGGTCGACTCTACTTATGTGTGCCTTGATCAAAGCCCAAGGTTGAAGCTAAAAGGTTGACTCTGTTTAGGGAGTTTTATATATGTCTTGTACAAAGCCCAAGATTGAGGCTGAAAAGAGACTGGCTCTTTTGGGGATATCATTATGGAAAGCCTAAGAGGAGGCTGGAAGGAATTGACTCTTCCGAGGAAATATTTTATCTGTCTTGTACAAAGCCCAAGATTGAGGCTAAAAGGGATTGACTCTACTGGTGAGAGGTTTTATCTGTCTTGTACAAAGCCCAAGATTGAGGCTAAAAAGAGGATTAACTCCACTGAGGAGGTTCCGTATTTGTCTTGTACAAAGCCCAAGATTGAGGCTAAAAAGGGTTTAACTGACTCAGCTGGAGAATATTTATAGGTGTCTTGTACAAAGCCCAAGATTGAGGCTAAAAGGTGCTGAGGGATGATCATTATACAAAGCCTGAGAGAAGGCTGGTTGGGGAATTTCTTATATAAAGCCTAAGAGGAGGCTAGCTTCTGCTAAGGATTATTAAGATCCTGAGGCAGGTCCAAATTAGGGATGAAATTCTGGCCTATGCAGACAAGAGATGTCCTAACACATGTCAAGACATTGTGCTACATAATCATTTAAACTCAGAGGCGCAACAGCAGACTGATACCTTGAATATCAAACTGCACAATCACAGATGTCACGACATCTGATCCAACATGTCAGTCAAGAACAATAACAAAACTGTAAATTGCAAAATGTTAAATAAGACTGTATGTGTTAACCCAGTTCGGTGTAAATCACCTACATCTGGGGGATACCAATCCAGGACGAAGACTTCACTATCTGTAAAACTGTTACAAAGCTAAACTCCCTCGTTTACAACTTTATACCTAACATCTACCCAATAAACATCTTTACCAAAACTAAACTCAATCGTTTACAACCCTGATATGAGATACCCCACTCACATCCTAATCACAACCTGTAAAATCTCTGTCATCTGCCAATACAGAACCTGTCGTGGTTTCTTGACCTCCAAGTTATCTTGGACTTGCTTCAAAGCTTCTTCCAAGAACAATACAACAACCAATACCTACAGGCTTCAGGTTGTATCCCTGTACCTATGCCTTCCACTATGTATCCCATATTACAGAGTGGAGACTTACAACTCTTAAGAGAGCCAACGACTCTCAAACCCTAAACCCTTATTCAACTCAAGAGAACTAGGTTACAAAGTTATAAGTGATACAAAGTACAATCTGTTTTAACCTAGGTCTAAGTCTCCTAATATAGTCTTCTGTTGTCTTGGGCTTTCAATCTTTATCCTGTGATTCCTTGATTCGTTCCTTAATTCTTGCAACAGATTAAAACCTGCTAACTTAGTAAGTCAGTCAGGATGTTGAGTCACCATGCTGGGACATCTTCTTCGACATCTTTTTCTTCTGCAGATTCTTCAATTATATCATCAGAATGTTTTAGCAAAATTTAGTCAAACAACAAGTGTTTTCAATCTCCCCCTTTTGACAAATTTTGGCTAAAACATTTTCTTCTGCTTTCTGCAATCAGCAAGACTCCTACATCAAGACTCATCTTGAGAATTGATTGGAGCTAAGGTCTGAGAGAGTTTATCCCTTAGCATATTCCCCCTCCTTTCAAGGATTGATTGAAGCTAAGGTCTGAGAGAGTCTTCCCCTTAACATATTCCCCCTCCTTTCAAGGGAGGTCTTGAGAACCAGAAGACTCCTCCAGAAAAAAAACAGCAGATGTAGACTTCGTAACATTGAGAGCAAAGATTGCGTAACTCAGGTCACAAGACACAACCTGCTTCACAACTCAGATCACAAGACACAAGGATAATAGGATTGTTAAAATGTCAGAACATCTTACCCAACATTCTTGCAAAATAACTGCAGGAATGTACCCAGAAAGCAACAGATAACCATTCTCCCCCTTTTTAGCCAAAACTTGGCAAAAGTGACCAAGACAGCTCCAAACCCATATGCAACATACCCATATTTTGAAGAACCCCATCTGTCACTAACCCAAAGGGAGTATTGAGACTTAAGAAGATCAAAGCAATCCTATTTATAGTCGAGCCATTTCCTTAGGAAGTAACGAACCACGGAAAATAACGCTAGTCAATTCAAAGGACCATTAATCGAAGGTAATAACTCCACTAATAGCGCCTTGACCAAGACTGCTTTGACTATTTCTTCTTTTAAGAACACCGACCAAAGAACCCATTACATGCACACATGTTTTATAACAATGTCCTGACATCATGTCAGACATTGTCTATTCTTTCTAGATTCTTCTTCTGATTTGACACTACAGAGATTTCTTCACATAATTATGATCACAATCTGCAGAGAAAAATAAAATCCCCCAGACTCAACTAATGATTCTTAAGCATCCAATAAGAACCATTTCACATGCACTGTCAAGTCTCCCCCAACTTGCAACAATACAAAAAAAAATGTCAAGACATCCTTCTTGACATCTCATCCTCCCAGGATGGACACATAATCACAGCTTGCTTGACGCACAAATGCAAACTGGAACTCCAACTGCATCCTCACAGTAAAACATCTTAGATCAAGGAGTAACTCCCCTTATCTAAGGTAACCAGTGTTTCTCCACAGAACACCTAGCTAATGAATGGAAAACATAAGACGCATCTTCATGTCTTCAAGAGCGCACCCTTAGTTCAAGCCACCTACTGAACACACTCATCAACTCTCTTATTGCTTCTTCTGATAAGAACCAATAATCACTCACACATGATCACCATCATGCTACCCGTGAGGAAATAATAAAAGGATAACAATCCTACCATAACAAACTCTTGGCTTAAGATCAAAGTCACATTGATCCCTCCCATCCTGCAACCATCTACACACCACACGATCTCCTCTTGAATTCTTATGTATAGACCTCCAGCTGCTTGAGGCACAAACCAATTGAATCAGAATGCTTCACATTCCTCAAAGAGACGCACAGTGCCCCTTAGTTTGTTATAACGATGTCAGATATCGTATGCATGCTCCAGAACTTCACAGCTGTCAAACTGATCCACTACTAGCATGACTTGCAGCCAGGGGCAATATCCCCTTCGCAAGATTTTCCACTGACTTTACCAAGCCATCAATAGAGATAGACACCCCACAATCCAAGACAGTCATTCCTTCATCACTCTCCCGTATGATAACCTGGAATACTTCTGATTTTCTGGTGAATATCCACTTCTGAACGCATCAGAAACCAGACCTTCATGCAATCAACATATGATCCACTCTAGTCTTCTCCATACCATCCTCCCAAGGCAGTTCTTCTACTTCATCATTCTCCCGTATGACAAGATAGATACTCCTTAGACATGATGTAGCCAACAAGTTCCTAGACCAGAACTTAAGAATCCTCCACCAAGGATAACCAACCCAAAAATGTTCTAACATCGGTTAGGGCATTTTCCACACATCATAGACACCACACACCATGGTTCTTGATATGCTCCACCACTGGACTTACTATCAGCATAGTAATCCAAACTGAAGATCTTCAAACAACACTGCGCCACCAGCTTGAAAAAGAAAACTTCAGAAACCCTGAGAGAAATAAACTCTCATCCACCAAAAGAAGGTATACTTCCATCCTCAACCCAGAACTTCTACCACAAGCTCCAAGAGAACCAGTACCTCCTTACGTTTTCAACTAACTACTCTTCTGCACAAGAGCAATCAGTTTCAAGCATCCTGATTGAATGCACATTATGAGACCAACCAAATGCCACTTTTTGATTGATATCACTCTTCTCCAGAATTCCCACAAGATACATTGATCCACCAATGAAATCAGATCTTCAAGTCACATGAACTACTTGCTCTATAGCAAGACATCTTGGATCCACCAAGCCTCTTAGTCATGTAACATCTTCCCATCCACAGCTCCCACAAACTGCATGAGATAGACTTTTTTTGAAGCATCCATAACTTCTATTCTCCTGTAGATCACCTTATTATAAGTTGATGTGGCACATCACCAGCTGAGACTTCTGATGTTAAGCTAGATGTCAGAACATTTTGATATGACATCCAACTGTTGAATTCAGCTCCTCCTTCTGCCACTTAGAAGAACCTCCTCCCTTCGCAAAACAAGAGTTCCATGCTCTCATAGACTTGATTCAACAACCAAGTTTGAGTAGACAACCTTCATCTTGCTTTAGAACTCCAAAGACTTCACACTTGCCACGTCTGAATCTTCAGAAAAATAAGTAGTCCAAGACTACACCATACCCATACCAAAGAATGCAACTTTCCTTAGTAGAGCAGACTGTAGAAAGTCAGAGATAACTGCCACTTAACTTTGACTTCCAAGAAGAGCAAGATCCATGCTCCAAAGCACCTAGATCAGGAATAAACTTATCCAAGCTGTAACCATCAAGATTATGATGTCTTCATCTTCATCTTCAACGGCATCAAAGTCCAGACCAGTTTCTTGCCAGGAAACTCTCTAGAGAACACATGCTTCTGTCACACCCGACTGAAGCCACTTGTTAGGTCACCATCTAAGACTAAAACAGATGCTAAAGCGTATGCAGTACCCCTCCCATGATTCTTCACAAACTCTGATGATGAGATGTTCCAACATCTTGTTGAACATCAGTAATCTTGACTTTCGAGGATAATCAATTAAATACTTGTGGATTCCACAAATAGCAATTGATCTTAAATCCTTGTCCAATAACCCTTCTTCACTATTGTAGCTAAGCTCCACCAGATCACGTCATGAACACTTATAAAGTATTCAATCTTTTTGCAAGTATCTTCTTCAAAGGACAATGTTGAGATACCAAGGCTGCCACCCTTGACTCAAGTAACTAAGATTCTCTCTGAACGAATCTTATTTACCTCAATAATTCTTCAATCAGATTAGATCCACTCTTAGGGTCAAGAGAGATGAATCCTTCCTTACTGTTTTGTATGGTGAAAATAAATCACCTCCACTTTCTTCAGATTGTGTTTCAAAGAAACACCTTCTAGTCAGAAGAGTAACTAGAAGACTCCAGATACACGACATAGATTCCTTTATGAGTGGACTTGAGAGAATTCTCAAGTATATTTGACAACCTAGCCGATCAATAGTTTATCAAACTCCTAGAGCAAGAACCTGATAAACTTAAACTCAACTCCTCTCCTCTTCAACTGACTTCAACTGCACCAAGAAACCAAGCTTCCAAGTACCAAGTCACCATACTAGATATCTAACCACAACTCCCTTCACTCTATCGCTCCTGAATTTGGAATAAAAGAATGCAGATATCTTCAAATATAGAGGTCGACGATTGAGACCTTCCACCAACTGTCTTCAGTAACAACTCCAGAATCGCATAATTCTAGAGCTCTTCCATCAGAAACACATGCAGCGGAACCACCAAGGAACAGATCTTGCTTACCCTAATAAGATGTCACAACATCTTATAAGACACACCAACAAGAGAACTAGCCACTTCTCCTGTAGTTGTTGTAGAATCTCCTCAACAACACGAACAACCTTCGGGTTGCTCCCTTCGATCCAGAACATCCATCTCATCCATTAATACCCTTGAGTATGTCTGAGTTGATTGATCTGATCTTCAAAACTCCTCCTTGTTTAAATGCCAGAAAGTATCTCCCAAAGATCTCATCCAGAACCAGACAGGATGCCTGCTCTGATACCAATTGAAATTCTGGCCTATGCAGACAGCAGATGTCCTAACACATGTCAAGATATTGTGCTACATAATCATTTAAACTCAGAGGCGCAACAGCAGACTGATACCTTGAATATCAGAACTGCACAATCACATATCTCACGACATCTGATCCAACATGTTAGTCAAGAACAATAACAAAAATGTAAATTGCATAATGTTAAATAAGGCAGTATGTGTTAACCCAGTTCGGTGCAAATCACCTACATCTAGGGGATACCAATCCAGGACGAAGACTTCGCTATCTGTAAAACTGTTACAAAGCTAAACTCCCCCATTTACAACTCTATACCTAACATCTACCCAATGAACATCTTTACCAAGGCTAAACTCAAACGTTTGCAACCCTGATATGAGATACCCCACTCACATCCTAATCACAACCTGTAAAATCTCTGTCATCTGCCAATATAGAACCTGACGTGGTTTCTTGACCTCCAAGTTATCTTGGACGTGCTTCAAAGCTTCGTCCAAGAACAATACAACAACCATTACCTATAGGCTTCTGGTTGTATCCCTGTACCTATGACTTCCACTCTGCATCCCATATTACAGAGTGGAGAATTACAACTCCTAAGAGAGCCAATGACTCTCAAACCCTAAACCCTTATTCAACACAAGAGAACTAGGTTACAAAGTTATAAGTGATACAAAGTACAGTCTGTTTTACCCTAGGTGTAAGTCTCCTTATATAGTCTTTTGTTGTCTTGGGATTTCTATCTTTATCCTATGATTCCTTGATCCGTTCCTTAATTCTTGCAACAGATTAAAACCTGCTAACTTAGTAAGTTAGTCAGGATGTCGAGTCACCATGTTGGGACATCTTCTTCGACATCTTTTTCTTCTGTAGATTCTGTATTTTCAAGCTTTTCAAATGATTTTGATGAAGACAACAAATATTACTTGAATATAATCTTGCTCAAAAAGGAAGTGGATCAAATGTGTACAAGCTAGAACTCAAAGTTTTTACATATTACAAGGCTTGAAGAAATTCTCAAGAAATATCAAGGTTAAATCTTTCACTCATTTTTGGTTCATACAAGTGTTCAATACATGTTTCTAATCATTGCATTTGTTAGCTAAAAAGGTTTTGGTTGGTATTCATGAAAGTTGCATATCATAAAATTAAGTTTTTTTCAAAACTGGTCGCATGTAACCGGTTACAGCTTAACTGATAACCGGTTAACATGAAGAAAATTTGAATTTTTTTGTTATGTTACAACGTGATAACTGGTTAGCAGTTATGCTGTAACCGGTTTTCACTGAACAGATTTCAAAAATATTTTCAACTCTTCATGCTTCTTTCACAAACCTTTTCCATACGAACCATGGCATCCCTTAATCAATTATAGCTGTTTGTAGAGGTGTTTAAGCATTATAAAAGCATAAAATTGTCAGATTTTAGACTCACCTTCTTTGCTAAAATTTTCAAACAATCATTCTTCTCTTTTCTTACATTTTTTATCAAAGTGTTCTTCAAACTTTTCTAAGTGAAACTTCTGCACTGAAATCTTCATATACACTGCATTAGTTTCATCCTCATTGTGTCGAACACTTGTATAACATTCCTAGAGTGATTGCAACAAAGAAGAAGATCAATCTTTAGATTGATACATTGAAGATTCAAACTTTCTGCACTCATACAAAATTCAGAATTGAGAGATTTTGATTACAACTTATTTTTAGGATTGTTAAAGATAAGTTTGTAAGGTTTTCCTTGTGATCCGGATTGTGGATACAAGAGGTCCATTTGTGAGATATTTATTCTCGATTGGACTTTAAATATTTGTAAATCTAAGAGGATTGTTCTTGGTTGTTAGAGTAGTATAGAAAGCCATGGTTTTGTCTTGTCTAGGAATCTAACATTTAGTGAAATTCTCTTTCAAGTTGAAAGGGGAGTGGAGTACTCTCGACGTGTGAGGGGGACCACTATACGTCTCGGTGTTCATTTACTTTCCGCATTTACCAATTCAGCACTTAGAAATCTTTAGGAAAGTAAAATACAAAAACCATAAAAAAATCGGGATAATCATCTAAGAACCTAATTCACCCCCCTCTTAGGCTCACATATAACTTACAATTGGCATCAAAGCAGGTTAGGTAACCTGTTCCGACAAGATCCAGCATGGCTTCCGCAAGCACTAACCCGGTTTTCAAAGACGGTGGAAGTAGTAACAAGCCCCCACTTTTCTCTGGAGAGTATTTTGATTTTGGAAGATTTGTATGAGAGTAAATCTTGAAGCACAAGGAGAAGGTATATGGGAAGCTATTGAGAATGGTCCACATAATCCTGTGAATGTGGTCAATGGTGTTGGTACTGCAAAATTAAAGAGTACATATGATGAAGAAGATAAGAGAAAAATTCTAAATGAAAAGAAAGCTATCAATCTTCTTCAAAGTGCCTTAAGTATTGATGAGTTCTTTCGTGTTTGTCAATGTAAATCGGCAAAAGAAATATGGGATACTTTGGTAGAAACACATGAAGGAACGACTGAAGTAAAAAGATCTAGACTAAATACTCTAAGTCAAGAATATGAAATGTTCCGAATGCAGCCCGGAGAAACCATTGTTGCATTACAAAAAAGATTTGTTCATTTGACTAATCACTTAATAGCACTTGGTAATATATTCTAAAATGATGAACTAAATCTCAAAATTCTAAGATCTTTGACAAGAGAATGACAACCAAAAGTAACGGTAATATCGGAAAAGAAAATCCTCTCTACGATGACTTCCGCATCTCTATTTGGTAAACTTCAAGAACATGAGTTAGAACTTGGACAACTTGAAAAACATGAACTTCAAGACAAGAAATCTAAAAGTATTGCTTTAAAGGTAGATGCAAAAGGAAAACAAAATGACGACTCATCGGAGGAAGACGAAAATTTCATGCTTCTAGTAAAAAGACTTGGAAAATTCTTTGGAAATAAAGATAAGTCTTTTTATGCTAAAAGGAAGAAATACTTTAAGAAAAAGGATACTTCAACTTCATCTCAAGACATTACATGTTATGAATGTGGGAAACAAGGTCACATAAAACCCGAATGTCCACAACTTGCAAAGAAAGGAAGTTTTAAAGGCAAGAAGGAATCAAAAAAATAAGAAGGCATACATTGCATGGGAAGACAACGAAATTAGTTCATCATCCGACTCGGAGAGCGATGAAAGCGCAAAACTAGCACTTATGGCTACACATAACTCCGAAGATGAAAATGACGAGGTTAGTACTAAATTTTCTCTTTATGATAATGATGCACAAGAATCCATAAATGAACTCTTAAATGAATGTAAGGTCTTATGTAAAACAATTTCTTCACAAAAAAGACAAATAACATCTTTAGAAGAAAAAGTCGATGTTATGGAAAAAGAGTCAAAAGATGAAATACAAAAGAAATCAAGTCAAGAAAAACAAGAGTTGGTGTGTAAAAATTGTGAGTCACTTTCATTCCAAATTGTTCAATTAAAAAGAGTCCTAGAAAGATATGAGAAAGGACAAATTGGTTTAGAAGCGGTCCTTAGTCAACAAAGATATTCGAATGATAAAAGTGGACTCGGTTACTCTAAATTTTCTAAACCAAGTTCTAGTCAAACATTCTTTGTTAAGGCTAGTGACCAAACTTCTAAGGAGAAAGTGAACAAACCTAAGAACGTGCATCCTTATCCTAATAAGAAAAGAACTCCCATTAAGAAGAGATTTCCTAAAAAGAAATCATATGTTCCTAGATATAAAAGCAATTTTGTTCCTACTTGTTTTTATTGTGGTATTATTGGCCATAAACCTAATGCTTGCTATGTAAGAAACTTTAGTGTTGCAAGTGGGCATTATGTGTGGGTAAAGAAAGGTACTAATTATGAAGGACCCAAGGCTATTTGGGTACCTAACAAAACTTAATTTGTTTTGTAGGTTTGCTTGAAGACCACTTCTAATCTATGGTATCTTGATAGTGGTTGTTCGAAGCATATGACCGGAGATATAAACAAATTTTCAAGTCTAGTGCTTAAAGCCAAGGGTTATGTTACTTATGGAGATAACAATAAAGGAAAGATTCTTGGCGTAGGCAATGTTGGTTCACCACCTTTCACAACAATTGAAGATGTACTTTATGTTGAAGGCTTAAAGCATAATCTTATTAGCATAAGCCAACTTTGTGACAAAGGATTCAAAATCAAGTTCACTAAAGATGAATGCTTGATAGAAGACGAAGTCACTAATGAGGTAATGCTTAAAGGTAATAGAATTAACAATATTTTTATGATTTCCCTTGATAACACTTCTTTGAAGGTTAAATGTCTTATGGCAAGCAATAATGATTCATGGCTTTGGCACAAAAGGATTGCTCACGTTCACATGGAGCATTTGAATAAATTAATTAAGCATGATTTAGTTATTGGATTACCAAAGATAAAATATGTCAAAGATAAGTTGTGTGATGCATTTAAAAAAGGGAAACAAACCAAGTCAACTTTCAAATCTAAAGATGTGGTGTCCACTTCAAGGCCACTACAATTGTTGCATATGGACTTATTTGGTCCATCAAGAACAAGAAGCTTCAGAGGTAATGTATATGCTTTAGTTATTGTTGATGATTTCTCTAGATATACTTGGACTTTCATTTTAGTGCAGAAAAGTGATGCATTTAAAGCATTCAAGAAATATGCAAAGCAAATTCAAAATGAGAAGTCACTTTCAATTGCCTCCATAAGAAGCGACCATGGTGGAGAATTCCAAATTGCTTCCTTTGAAGATTTTTGTGAAGAACATGGAATATCTCACAACTTCTCGGCACCAAGGACTCCTCAACAAAATGGAGTGGTGGAGAGAAAGAATAGGTCATTGGTGGAACTTGCAAGAACAATGCTTAGCGATTCAAATCTTCCGAAATACTTTTGGGCGGATGCGGTAAGCACGGCTTGTTTTGTAAGTAATCGTGTTAACATTAGACATATTCTAAAGAAGACCCCCTATGAACTTTTCAAAGGGAGGAAACCAAACATTGCTTATTTTCACATTTTTGGATGCAAGTGTTTTGTCTTAAACAATGACAAAGACAATCTTGGTAAGTTTGATGAAAAATCGGATGTAGGTATATTTCTTGGTTATTCTCTTACAAGTAAGGCTTATAGAATTTATAATAAAAGAACTTTAACAATTGAAGAATCTATGCATGTTAAGTTTGATGAATCTAACCCCTCCAAGGAGGATATTGTTTTGTGTTATGATGATGATGAAATTGTAGAAGTTCCCCAAGAAGATACTTCAAAAGAGAATCAAGTGGAACCCCAAGAAGAATCAATTCAACAAAAGTCAAATTAAGATGTTCTACCTAAGGAATGGAGGACTCATAGAGATCATCCTATTGATAAAGTTATTGGTGATATTAGTCAAGGTGTAGCAACAAGGTTAAATCTTAAAGATGCTTGCTTAAATATGGCGTTTGTCTCTCAAATCAAACCTTCCAAAGTTGGAGAAGCCTTAAGTGACGACCATTGGATTATTGCTATGCAAGAAGAGTTAAACCAATTCGAAAGGAATTAAGTGTGGGAACTTGTTCCTAGACCGAGTAATAAACACATCCTCGGTACCAAATGGGTGTTTAAGAACAAACTTGATGAAAATGGGATAATTATTCGAAACAAGGCAAGATTGGTGGCTCAAGGTTACAATCAAGAGGAAGGCATTGATTTTGAGGAAACATTCGCTCTGGTTGCAAGGATAGAAGCTATCTGTTTATTACTTGCTTATGCATGTTCATTAAATTTTCAACTATATCAAATGGATGTCAAAAGCGCATTCTTGAATGGCTACATTAATGAAGAAGTCTATGTCAAACAACCCTCGGGCTTTGAAGACTTCAAGAATCCTTCACATGTCTTCAAATTAAAGAAAGCTCTTTATGGCTTAAAGCAAGCACCAAGAGCATGGTATGATCGTCTTAGCAATTTTCTTTGTGAAAAGGGTTTTGTAAAAGGCAAGGTTGACAAGACATTGTTCATTAAGAAAGCAAAAGGTAATACTTTGTTAGTTCAAGTCTATGTTGACGACATCATATTCGGTTCAACGAACGAAGATCTTTGTAAAGAATTCTCATTGATGATGCAAGGAGAGTTTGAAATGTCAATGATGGGAAAAATAAATTACTTCCTTGGACTACATATCAAACAACTAAAGGACGGTATATTCATCAACCAATCCAAGTATTGCAAAGAATTGTTGAAAAGATTCGACATGGATAGTTGCAAGGCTATGGCTACTCCAATGGGATCCGGAACCTATGTTGATCAAGATGAATCAGGTGCTTCCATTGATATTACGAAGTATCGAGGTATGATTGGTTCTTTATTATATTTGACGGCAAGCCGTCCTGACATAATGTTTAGTGTATGTTTATGTGCTCGTTTTCAAGCAAATCCAAAGGAGTCACATCTCACCGCTGTGAAAAGAATCATGAAGTATCTCAAGGGAACGAAAAATGTTGGTCTATGGTATCCAAAAGGTAGTATGTGTAATTTAGTTGGTTATTCTGACGCGGATTATGCAGGTTGTAAAACTGATAGAAAAAGCACGAGTGGAACATGTCACATTTTAGGAAATGCTTTAGTTTCATGGTCCTGTAAGAAACAAGCGTGTGTTGCTCTTAGTACGGCTGAAGCAGAATACATAGCAGCGGGTAGTTGTTGTGCACAAAATCTTTGGCTAAAGCAACAATTAAGTGACTATGGAATCGATCTAGGATGCATACCACTCCGATGTGACAACACAAGTGCAATCAATATTACAAAGAATCTGGTCATGCACTCTAGAACCAAACACATAGACATTCGACATCATTTTCTACGTGATCATGTGCTTAAAGGAGATGTTGAAGTCACATTTGTGGATACACATAATCAACTTGCGGACATATTCACAAAACCTCTCGCAAAAGAACCATTTTTTAAGATTCGTCGAGAACTTGGCATATTGGATGAAGGTGACATTTAATCCTAAATGTTTTATTCATTATATGTCATAATGAAGCTAAGGTACACAAAATATCAATTATTTTAATTTTAGTAATTTTTGAACTCATTGATAAAATATGTTTTATGTGGAAATGTGTGAATTTTCTTAATCTTTAATATAATTAAATTATTTTTCTGAAAAAAAATCCATTATAAGCTGCATTACTATGTCTATTATCATGTCAAACTTATAAATTTTGGAAAACTCTCTTGAGTTATGCGCTGCAAAGCTACTATTTTTTACTGTTTGCCTGATGTAACCGGTTATCAATTACGCTGTAACCGGTTACCGTGTGTTATTTTTGCCTTTTTTGCGTAGTTTTGAACTATGTAACCGGTTATCAGTTACGCTGTAACCGGTTACCACTGTAACTTTCAGAAAAATATTTCTTTTTATTTGTCACGTATATGAATTGCTTTATATTTTGTTTTTGGGTTTATTTTATATTTTAGTTTGGTCAAATGTTAGACTTATCTCTAAACCTTGAAACTCTCATTTTCTATCATCTCACTTCATCTTCCCTACTCATTCAATATTTCTCATAAAGCTCCATTACTACTCTTAAAGAGAAATCAATATCCACTTTCCCAAATAACTCCATATAAGTCTCACCCTAATACATTCCATCCTCACATATCTCTCAAACAATTCCATTTTCGAATTCTCCTCAAACCCTATAAACCTCTTCTTCCAAAAAGCTTCAAGGATCATCCATGGCTCCCAACAGGCAGAACAAGGGCAAAAAGAGAGCTGATGAAGGAGCCTCTGAGCAAGTTGAACAAGATCATGCAGCAACTGTTAAGGCCAGAAGATTGGATTTTGCCATTCGTACCCGGAATCTCGTGCCGGTAAAGTATGTTCTCTTTAAGGATTTTCCTACACATAGCTTTACATTTGAAACCTTGTTGAAAAATTCTGGTGTTGCTAAGCTTGTGGCAGAATCTGGCCCTTATTATCCTGACTTAGTTAGACAATTTTATTCCTCTATTGTGTTTTGCAAAGATGAGGTAGATGATGATATGCTCACAACTGTTGTTAAGAACAATGATTATTCATTGGATCTTGAGGATTTTGGAAAAGCCTTAGGTGTTCCTTATAAGAATGGTGAAGAACTTCGTTCTGGTGTTGTTCCGGAAAATGAAAACTGGGCTGGTTTTGAGAGTCTAGCTTATTTTGCGAGTATCTCTAGGAGAGGAACTATGGAGTTTGTCATGGCTAGGCAACCGACGAATTCTATCCGGATTGTCAAAAATGCATCTTGTTTAAGCGTAAGTGATCGAATGCTACATTATATCTTAGCTTACATTTTGGTTCCAAAGAATTCAAACCACTCTCAAGTAAGTGAACTTGAACTACAACTCATCTGTTGCATGAAGTTAGGCTTGAAGGTAAATTGGGCTTATGTGATTTTCCATAATATGAAACATCAATTCGAGTTAACCGGAAGCTTGCCTTATGCTCGGTTTGTGTCAAAAATTTTGGAATACAAGAAAGTGCTACTTGGTAGGGAACCTAGGCAAGACATGACTTCAAGAGATGAGATCAATGCTAAAACCGCCACGAAGAATACCGGCATAATTGTTGCTCCTAATGGACGGTTTATGTACAAGGAAGATTTGGAACAAGCTAATCCTCCGGCTCCGGAAGGTGGTATAACCAATGAGTTTCTTTATTCGGAAATTGTCTCCATGAAACAACAAATGGCTCATAATCATTATGAGACATGTCGAGGTTTCAATTCCCTTAAGACGATGTTTAGAAAAATGACTTGTAATGTGGGAACAAGTACCGACCATGAAGAGGCAAGTGAGGAAGACCATGAGGAAGAGGAAGATGAGATGTCGGAAAATGAAAATTGAACCTAACCTATCCTATAGTCTTATGTGTTTTCTATGGTTAATTCTTGTTTTAGTTTAAGTTTAAGTTTTAAGTTATGTTTTAAGCCTAAGACAATTTTATAGGCATGTTTTTCCTTTGTATCCGTAATGGTTGATTAAGTATTATGTTGTGAATATGTTGTGTTTATGCTTGATTGTGTTGTGTATGTTATGCTCTATTGAATGTTTTGGTTCATTTCCATATTTTTTATGTTTCATAAGTTTCCTCTTATCCTTCCTTTTTAGTAATGACAAAGGGGGAGAAGAGACTATGTTTCTCTAACACTATTATACAAATTTTTAAGAACTCCTTTTAATACTCATGAATTGAGGGGGAGCATCATCAAAGGGGGTGTATTTTTCAACTTTAGAGAAACATAATTAAAGCATACTTTCAAAATGGGTTGTCATCATCAAAAAGGGGGAGAATGTATTTTCAAGCTTTTCAAATGATTTTGATGAAGACAACAAATATTACTTGAATATAATCTTGCTCAAAAAGGAAGTGGATCAAATGTGTACAAGCTAGAACTCAAAGTTTTTACATATTACAAGGCTTGAAGAAATTCTCAAGAAATATCAAGGTTAAATCTTTCACTCATTTTTGGTTCATACAAGTGTTCAATACATGTTTCTAATCATTGCATTTGTTAGTTAAAAAGGTTTTGGTTGGTATTCGTGAAAGTTGCATATCATAAAATTAAGTTTTTTTAAAAACTGGTCGCATGTAACCGGTTACAACTTAACTGATAACCGGTTAACATGAAGAAAATTTGAATTTTTTTGTTACGTTACAACGTGATAACCGGTTAGCAGTTATGCTGTAACCGGTTACCACTGAACAGATTTCAAAAATATTTGCAACTCTTCATGCTTCTTTCACAAACCTTTTCCATACGAACCATGGCATCCCTTAATCAATTATAGCTCTTTGTAGAGGTGTTTAAGCATTATAAAAGCATAAAATTGTCAGATTTTAGACTCACCTTCTTTGCTAAAATTTTCAAACAATCATTCTTCTCTTTTCTTACATTTTTTATCAAAGTGTTCTTCAAACTTTTCTAAGTGAAACTTCTGCACTGAAATCTTCATATACACTGCATTAGTTTCATCCTCATTGTGTCGAACACTTGTATAACATTCCTAGAGTGATTGCAACAAAGAAGAAGATCAATCTTTAGATTGATACATTAAAGATTTAAACTTTCTGCACTCATACAAAATTCAGAATTGAGAGATTTTGATTACAACTTATTTTTAGGATTGTTAAAGATAAGTTTGTAAGGTTTTCCTTGTGATCCGGATTGTGGATACAAGAGGTCCATTTGTGAGATATTTATTATCGATTGGACTTTAAATATTTGTAAATCCAAGAGGATTGTTCTTGGTTGTTAGAGTAGTATAGAAAGACATAGTTTTGTCTTGTCTAGTAATCTAACATTTAGTGAAATTCTCTTTCAAGTTGAAAGGGGAGTGGAGTACTCTCGACGTGTGAGGGGAACCACTATACATCTCGGTGTTCATTTACTTTCCGCATTTACCAATTCAGCACTTAGAAATCTTTAGGAAAGTAAAATACAAAAACCGTAAAAAATCGGGATAATCATCTAAGAACCTAATTCACCCCCCTCTTAGGCTCACATATAACTTACAGATTCTTCAATTATATCATCAGAATGTTTTAGAAAAATTTAGTCAAACAACAAGTGTTTTCAGGGGAATCAACTCTTGCTGAGGATTACAGAAGAGTTGAAATATTAGTTGCCTTGAGGTTCTGATTGAGGGTTTATTGATAGTGATCTGACCCTAGCTGGGAAAATTTGAAGTTAGAGTTTAAAGATTGAGTTTTTAAAACCTATAGAGGTTTTAACTCAGTTGATGATGGATGAAATGATCAGTGTTTATCCTGTGTTTTTAGGAAACTTGGGGGTTTCTTTGAGATCCAAAAGGAGGTGAGACTGTCCAAGTCTACAGGTATGAAGAGGTTTATCTTTGTATGATGCTCAAGAGAAGGCTTGATGTTTTAAGGGATGAGAATCAACCCTAAACTGGTATGATGTTTTGAGATTCTGACTCTCTGGAGGATTGAACTATCAAAGGATGACTAAGTTCTGTCCTATACCTGTAGGAGGTCATTGGGTCCTTGTATTAAGCCCAAGAGAAGGCATGAGAACTTCTAAGAAGCCTAAGGGTCCTTGTATAAAGCCCAAGAGGAGGCGGGGATGCTTTTAGGAAGCCTATGGGTAAAAACCTAAGAAAAGTTCAAGAAAGGTTTCACCGGGAATAATCCTTTCTTTAGTGAACAAGTTTAGGGTTTGAATAAATTCAAGAGAGCTTTCACCGGGTATTAATCCTCTCTGGGGAAAATGAATTTCTTGACAACTTTCTAATAGTGATAGTCTTGAGAAAAGTTTCACCGAGAATAATGCATTTCTCTGTTCCATATTGTATAAGCCCAAGAGGAGGCAAGACTGTATCTGGAATTTCCTATGGGGAACTAGTTTTGACTGTGTTGAAAGAGTGACCACTGGTTTGATCTAAATCTAAACCTATTTGCCGGGGAAAACTCTAAGCAAGATAATATGCAGGCATATATATATATATATATATAAACAAGTATGTAAAAGAAAGCTGATAGAACTTACAGGTGAGCCAGCTTCCAGTACTACAGCAGTATGGTTAGTTGTTCAAGAAATTAAAGAAAGTTTTTATAACAACTATGAATTTGAATCTAAGTCAAAAGGGAAAGTTGTTTTGAAAAGATTGGGGCTTATACTCAACGAGAGGCCCAGATGAAAGACAACAATCGTACTGCTATTCTGAAAATTGTATCGGGACTTATACAGTGACTGAGGTCCAAATTTATTGTATTTACAAAAGAGGTTGTGTCTTACACTCTATTAAAGGCCCAAAGTTTATTTTTATACAAGAGATGGGGCTTACAACTCAAGGAGAGGCCCAAAAATAACAGTGATCGCACCGTTGTTTTAAAAACTGTACTGGGACTTATACAATGACTGAGGCCCAAAAATGTTTTATGTACAAAAAGATGGGTCTTACACTCTATTAGAGGCCCAAATTTATTTTAAAAAAGAAGAAAAATGGGACTTACAACAAAAGGGAAGGCCCAAATGAAAATGTTTTGAAAACGACGATCACGCCGAGATTTTTTATTTACAAGGGATGGGTCTTACACTCTATTAGAGGCCCAAAGCATTCTTGAAAAAGATTTGTGAGGGTGTGAATGATCAAAACCCTAATTTGATAAAAATGTATTTTTATATGAATAAAAATTCAAATACAAATGATCAAAATTAACAAATATGTGTAAAAACAAATTATGATCTAGGATAAGTATTTGAAAAATCATCTTTCATTCATAGAATGATTTGAAAATCATTTGAATAAAAGAAATCAAGAAAAATAATTCATTTAAAATGTTTAAAAACAAATAAAAGGAATTCTTTCCAAAAAATATAAAAATATATTAAATAAATAATATATTTTTGATATTTTTGTGGAATAAAATACTTTAACATTTTTGTGAATTTTTAAAAAAAGAACCATTCAAAAATGATAAAAAATGAGAGAGAAATTAATTTTTGAAGTTATTAAGAATTTGTGAAAAAAAGTAAAAAGAAAAAGTGGTAAAAAATATAGGATGATCCTCCCAAGGCTTGAACTCACGCCCTTGGGGTGGAGTGTTTAAAATCTTACCATCCGAGCCAAGTGTGTTGGCTGATAGAGAATAGAAAGAGTAGATAATATATTAAATTATCCTTTGAAAAATGGTTCAAAAAATAAAACCAAAAGGTCTGGGGAGAGGGGGATTCGAACCCCAGACCCTTTACTCGCTACACACACAAAACCAGCTGATCAACCATTGGGGCGCAATGCCAATTCAAATATATAGTGGCAAGTGTATAATATATACTAAAAATGAGTTTGATCCTGAAGAATGGCGCCATGGCCACCACCTTCTTCAAGCTCGTGCAAGACCATCCCTATCTCACTCAATTTGCAACCGTTTGACATGAAGTAAACACCAAAATCATACGTTTTTCAACAAGGAACATAATGGCAATATTCAATTTCATTTATTTTTAGTGTATCAAAAGAAATTGTCTGAAAGCACATATGAACCCTAGCTGATCGTTTTAAAATTAAATTCCATATGATCATGATATGGAGCAATTAATTGAGGGGAAATGATCTATAAACATCCAGAAACACAATGGTAACTTGAAAACAAATTTATGATGCATGATTCATTGAGTTCAGTTTTGAGGGAACTAACCTTGCAAGTGAGAATCGAATTCTGTTGTAGAGGTGTTACAGAAGTTTTCTGATGATCTGGATAGCTTCCTTGACCCTCAAGGATGGTGTTCCAATGTTGAGACTGGATTGAAACCTTCTGAATCACTTGACACAACTCAATCTGCAACTTTGAGGCAAAGTTGAGCAAAAGGATGGTGACTTGAATATTTTGGTGTTACAGATTGAATGTAAGTGTTTAGATCACTCCTATGTGTTGCATATGAGGTGTGTGAATCATTGGTTTGAGTTGCATTGGTGTCCAACTCAAAACACGATAGTGCTTTCTCAAGAAAATGGAGTTTTTGTGCTTAAGAAGGAAATGAGAGAAAGCAATGTTGTAAGCTGCTTTGGTGTACCCTGTATGATCAACAAGGAGCTCTATTTATAGGTGAGTGAGTTTGTCTTGGTGGAATAGTGCTGCAGCAATGGATAAGAGCTCACTAAATGCATTTTGGCAAGGTATGCTTGCTTCTCATTGATAAGTGCAAATTGTACCTATTTTCGTATATAAGTTTTGTTGCACTTATCGATACTTTTTGGTTAATATCGTTCGAATAAACCCCGATTTGTTTATAAATACATTTACTTTACATTTTAGTGTATATATTGCGTATCGTGTAAATATCATTGAGTTTAATTGATTTTCTCTCATTTTTATAGGTATTCAATCAAGGATATCTTGCAATTGTTGTATATAGCATTGAATAAGCTTTCCAACGCTTCCGACCGTGCGTAAATCCGAGTTACGGTTCAGAAGTTTTGGTCAAAATAAGGGCTGGTTTGCTGTCAAGTTCGCTTTGCGAACTTTCCAGCGAATGTTCGCTTTGCGAACTTCCCAGGGAACGAGACAGTAGAAAAAGGGACCAAAGTTAGCAAAGGGAACTTCCCAGTGAATGTTCGCCAGAAAGTTCGCAAAGCGAACTGTCCAGCAATTGTTCGTCCAGAGTCGGTTTAACTGTTCTGTAGGCACTTAAGTGCCACTTTTTGAGACTCGCTTTGCGAGTAAAACGTTCTCTTAGCGAACGTGACAGATTTTTGTAATACTATAAGTTTATTTTCAGTCATTTTTTAGGTTTTGTTTTGGGGTATTTGTTCCCAATTCATCAAACCTCCATTCTTTGTAGTTTAGAGCTTAGAAAAGCATTAATGGAGGTTGCAACTCGACGATTGGGGGTGGATGATTCTTAGATCGTGATTGACACCGCGAGAGATTTTGATTCCTCTTCTCTCTTCCCTTTGTAGTTTCCATTGTAGTGAGTTTGTATGTAAGTTTACCTTGATAGTATGTATATTCATTACTCATGGTGTTGTATAAAGCTCATTTTACAAATTAATGTTGGTGCCATGATTTATTTATTTGGGTTTGAGTTGCGGTAGACATATCCTCTTTGAATCCGGATTTAGGATGAACATCTATTATGTTCTAGACTCTAGAGATAGATTTAGGCTTAGTATTCATTTGAGTATCAATTCTTAATGCTTCCGTGTGGTCGAGTTACGTGAGACATCACCTCCGAGGCGATGCGGTTGTTCTCTCAACTTTGCGTTATACATAACCTTTGTTGTGAGCGATACGTGATAATGTTGACGAGTGATTTAGGTTGCGTGCAACTGAGTAGTGAGTTTGAGTATTTGATAGGGTAGATGAAATGTAAACTCGAGAGTTCTCTACTCTCCAGAGAATGAATTATTTTTATGTTCAATAGTTTTACTTCTCGCATTTACTTTAAAACCATTTTAAACCCAAACTCTTTAACGTTTAAACTGTCGAACGACATTCTTTCCCTCGAACCGATCTCTGTGGACACGACATAAATCCCGGAGGGAATTCTTCCAAAAATAAATATTTTTGCTGCTTGCCGCTATTCCGCATTCAACAAAATGGCGCCATTGTCGGGGATTGGTTTTGATATTGAATCACATTGCGATAGTTTCTTTGTTTTTGAGTTTTGTATATATCATATATATTGTCTATTTCCATTATGTTTGTTAAAGTGTTGTATACATTTTGTTCCCGTAACATTTGTTTAAATGTTTGGTTAGGGCACTTGCTTTTGGTTTGCGCGGTGAGGCATCACCATGGCATTAAGGAAGGAAGTTGCTATCTAAGCGTTGTAAAGGCGTCGAGCTTACGACGTAAAACAAGCATGTTTTATCAATTTTTTGTTTCGTTATTACTTTTTCATTTTAGCTTAGGTAGTGTGGTGAACATTCATTAAACAAGTTGTACTCGGATTTTTCGTGAAATTCTCAAATCTTCACTTTACAACTTGTTTAATGCATTTTCACCCGGTTTTTTAGTTTGTTTATATTAATAGTTTGTGTGTTTGCCTTTGAGCTTGTCTTGAGTTATTTGAGGATGCTTGGTGATTTTCCAAGTTTGATCATTTCAACTTGCGGATGTATGGTAATGATATTGTTAAGTTTTGTACACGTCCAAGGTATGTGTTTATCTCTTTCTTGACTTTAGCATATTCATGATGCTTTGGCATTTTACAAACTTCCATGCCATTCATTCTTTTGTATACTTGTTCTTGTTGTGAATCACTTTAGTTCCCAACCTTTTTGTGAGGTGGCTTTCCATTGTTCATATATGCGCAGAGTACCAACATTCTTGTTCTAACTAGATTTTATTATGCTTAATCTTTTATTTGTGTTGATTATATGAAAGCATGAAAAGGATCAAGGCATTTTGTTTCATTTTGAGCACAACTACCTATCCAAATAGTCATTCACCTTGTGAGCCTGTGATCATTCGTAACCCATTTGAGCTTTTTGATCCATGTTTTATTTGAACTTAATGCTTGTCTATGAGTATTTAGTTCACTTATTTTTTAATGGATTTTGTTTTTTCTTGAACCCTCAACTTTGTGTTGTTGTATGAATTTTTACCTTGCCTTAGAAAGTAGGGAGTATTCACATGATGATGTGGTTGAATTCAAGTTGGGGAGAGAATGGTTGGTTACTCATTGGTTGGTTTCTATGAGGTTGAAACAGAAAAGAGAAAAGAGAAAAATATGACAAAGAAAAGAAAAGAAAAAAGTGAAAAAGGAAAGAAAAAGAAAATCCTTGAGAAAGGAAACAAAAAAAAAGTTCAAATAATTATACTAAATAAGTATTGTGTTTTGTGTAACACTTGGGATTTTGGAAGAAGTTGATTGGAATTTTTTGTTTGAGTCTTTGTGAGTTTACACTCCCTTAGGTTTAGGCAAGTTTTTATTTCAATTACCTTTAGAAATTGCCCCTTGTTTGTTTACCCGACCACGCTACAACCTTGAAAGCCCTTGTGATTCTTGCTTTTGTATGTTCAATATGATTTTTGGATGGTTGCATAATTTAGTCTATTGTTTGCATGATTGTTGTGTGAATGATAAGTACCCCATTTTTTGTTTTTCATCTACCGATGATTGTTTTTGCTAGGTGTGATTCACATTTGAACTCGTGTTGTTTTAGGATGTTTGGCATGATTTATGTATTTTGCATTTGTTTCGTGACTATGTTATCGTCGTAGTTTAGTGGTAAGTATTTACTTTGTGTGTACCGTTTTTTATTTGAACCATACATTTGTTTCTGTTTTTCAAAACCTGTGTATTCGTGATTATTTGGTTATTGCATTTGTGTTTTTAAGTTTGCTTGATTCTTGTTTGCGGACAAACAAGTTTAAGTTGGGGAGAGTTTGATAAGTGCAAATTGTACCTATTTTTGTATATAAGTTTTGTTGCACTTATCGATACTTTTTGGTTAATATCGTTCGAATAAACCCCGATTTGTTTATAAATACGTTTACTTTACATTTTAGTGTATATATTGTGTATCGTGTAAATATCATTGAGTTTAATTGATTTTCTTTCATTTTTGTAGGTATTCAATCAAGGATATCTTTCCATTTTTGTATAGAGCATTGAATAAGCTTTCCAACGCTTTCGACCGTGCGTCAATCCGATTTACGGTTCAGAAATTTTGGTCAAAATAAGGGCTGGTTTGCTGTCAAGTTTGCTTTGCGAACTTTCCAGCGAATGTTCGCTTTGCGAACTTCCCAGCGAACGAGACAGTAGAAAAAGGGACCAAAGTTAGCAAAGCGAACTTCCCATTGAATGTTTGCCAGAAAGTTCGCAAAGAGAACTGTCCAACGATTGTTCGTCCAGAGTCGGTTTAACTGTTCCGTAGGCACTTAAGTGCCACTTTTTGAGGCTCGCTTTGCAAGTAAAACGTTTGCTTAGCGAACGTGACAGATTTTTGTAATACTATAAGTTCATTTTCAGTCATTTTTTAGGTTATGTTTTGGGTTATTTGTTCCCAATTCATCAAACCTTCATTCTTTGTAGTTTAGAGCTTAGAAAAGCATCAATGGAGGTTGCAACTCGACGATTGGGGGTGGATGATTCTTGGATCATGATTGACACCGCGAGAGATTTTGATTCCTCTTCTCTCTTCCCTTTGTAGTTTCCATTTTTGTGAGTTTGTATATAAGTTTACTGTTGTGAATCGGATGCCTTGAAACAAAGTATTAATGGTTTCTTTATGATCAAATAACTCACAAGGGTTAGGGTTAACAAAGAAAACAAGAGTAAAACAACAATGATTGGTTATAAAACTGTTATTCTTTCCTTTCTCCTTAAATCAAGGATTACAAGTATACAAGAATAACAAACTAACCACTCTCACTCTTTCTAGGTTTTGTCACACTTTAGAATGAGAGACTAGCATGCTATTTATAATAAAACCTAGCACACTAAACTAATGGGCCTTTAACAAATTACCCATTACAGGCTAACTTAGATTTCAAGCTAACTTAAACAATTAGATCCTTAACACAAGGCCCAATTCAATATGCTAACAAACCTAGCAATATTAACTAATGCACGTTAGAACAAACTTCGACTACAATCATGCATAATATTTCGACAGAAGCATGTGAACCAACTTCGACGGCATGCTTCTTCTAGAGTTCGATCTAACTTCCACAAATCTCCACCTTGGATCTAACTCTAACAACAAGAAAACAAACTAGCTTTCTTCATGCAGCTTTATCAACTGCATATAGTGGAAAAACTTGCAACTTGGCAACGTCTTGGTGATCATATCAGTAGCATTATGATCTGTCGAAACCGTCAGCACTTGGACTTCTCCATGCTCGATTACCCCTTCGACATTGTTGCTTGCTATTAGAATATCATCCACATAAAGCAACAAAATAACAAATGAATTACCAGGTCTAAATCTAAAGTAAACACAGTGGTCGATCTGACTTCTGATGAAACTTATGCGTGCCATGAACTTGTCGAATCTCCTATTCCACTGTCGAGGAGATTGTTTCAATCCATATAAAGATCTCTTCAGCTTGCACACATAATCTTCCTTCCCCTTTTCGACATACCCTTCAGGTTGCCTCATCAGGATTATTTCATCTAGATCACCATACAAGAACGTAGTCTTCACATCCATCTGTTCCAGTTCAAGATCGAACTGTGCCACCATGGCTAACAACATTCGAATGGATCTATGCTTTACAACAGGCGAGAACACATCATTGAAATCGACACCTTCTTTTTTAGTGAACCCCCTAGCAACCAACCTTGCCTTGTATCTTTTCGACGCCACACCTTCGATTCCTTCCTTGACTTTGAAAATCCATTTACAGCTGACTAACCTGGCTCCAGCAGGTTTCTTGATCAGTTCCCATGTGTTGTTATCATGAAGAGATTTCATCTCATCATCCATGGCTTTCAGCCATTCAGTCTTGTTTCTACTCCTCATAACTTCCTTATAGTCTCTAGGTTCTTCGTCGAGAACCTCACTTGCAGAGATTAAGGCATAAGCTATAAGATCTGCATACCAAAGTCTCTGAGGTGGTTTGATGACTCTTCTCGACCTGTCTCTTGCTAACAGGTAGTCATTATCAGTTTCCTCATCTTCGACAACGTCTTCTGTTTCGTCTTCGACTTCATCTGGAGTACGCACTTCAGCATCAACATGCTCCACCTCAATAGGAATCTCTCCATGTTCCAGCTCTTCGCCAGCAACATCAATTTTCTTGAAAGTCATCTCAGCTTCATTGAAAACTACATCTCGACTGGTGATACACCTCCTGTGACCTGGCTCTAGGCACCATAGCATATAAGCTTTGACTCCTTCAGGGTATCCCATGAACATGCACTTCAGAGCTCTAGGTTCGACCTTGTCTTGCCTAATGTGAGCATAGGCCACACAGCCAAATACTCTCAGTCTGTCGAGACTAGGTGGATTTCCCGACCAAACTTCTTCAGGTGTCTTCATATCTAATGCAGTCGAAGGACATCTATTTATCAAATATGCAGCTGTCGAAACAGTTTCAGCCCAAAACACCTTCAATCCAGCACTAACCAACATGCATCTAACCCTTTCAAGGATTGTTCGATTGAATCTCTCAGCTAAGCCATTTTGTTGAGGAGTACCTGTTACAGTCTTATGCCTTGAAATCCCAGACTCAACACAGTAACTGTCGAATGCTTTGTTACAGAACTCAAGGCCATTGTCGGTTCTCAACCTCTTAACCTTTCTGCCAGTTTGAGTTTCGACCAGAATCTTCCAACTTTTGAAGTTCTCAAAAGTTTCATCCTTCGTCTTCTGAATGAATACCCATAGCTTTCTGGAATAGTCATCAACAATGGATAGAAAATACCTTGCACCTGAGTGTGAAGGATTCCTTGCAGGCCCCCAAAGATCAGCATGAATGTAATCAAGGGATCCATGTGTTATTTGCTTGCCTTTGTTGAACTTCGCCCTACAGGATTTACCAAATACACAAGATTCACAAAACTTCAACTTTTCGACTTTGTCACCACCTAGCAGGTTCTGCTTCCCCAATTCGACTAGGCCTCTTTCCCAGCAGCACCGATCCACCATCTTGATCACATAGCTCTTCGAACAATTCTCTGTTTGGAGTCATGTGCCAAGTGCATCCTGAATCCATAATCCACTCTTTTCTTGAGTCGCCGCTTGAAACAACAAGAACATCAGATGAGTCGAAGTCATCTTGAACAATGGCTGCGTTGCCATTATCCTTACCTCCATGATCATTCAGGCGTTCAGGGCACACCTTTCTTGTGTGACCCTCCTTCTTACAGTGATAACATCGAAAACCAGATGTTTCACCACTATAAGACTTCTGCTGACTTTTACCTTTCTTCTTGTCGAACTTACCATCCTTTCGCAAGAATGTTCCTTTGACAGCCAAACCTTTACCAACTGTCGAAGGTTTATGCTCCTTTCGTTCGTTCAGGTCCTTAGAATACAAGGCTGATTGAACTTCTTCAAAGGTCAGGGACTCCCTTCCATAAAAGAGAGTTTCTTTGAAGTGAGCATGTGTTCTTGGCAAAGAACATAACATCAACAGTGCTTGATCTTCGTCATCGATCTTCGCATCAATATTTTTGAGATCAAGAATCAGCTTGTTGAACATATCCAACTGCTCAGTCAAAGCTTTGTCTTCACTCATCTTAAACGAATACAAAGCTTGCTTTAGGTAGAGTCGATTCACCAGGGATTTGGTCATATACAAGCTTTCAAGCTTCACCCATAATCCAGATGCCGTAGTCTCCTTTGATACCTGTCGAAGAACCTTATCACCAAGGCTCAACAATATTGCGCTGTGTGCTTTCTCTATCATGGTAGTCTTTTCTCTTTCAGTTAACGCAGCGTCCATGGCTGCCATTCCCTTCAACGCTTCCAAACAACCCTGCTGAACCAGTAGGGCTTTCATCTTCAAGCTCCACAGACCAAAGTCGTTCACTCCGGTGAACTTCTCGATCTCATACTTTGTTGAAGCCATCTTCTCCACGCTCACCGCACCACTTTGTTGTGAATCGGATGCCTTGAAACAAAGTATTAACGGTTTCTTTATGATCAAAGAACTCACAAGGGTTAGGGTTAACAAAGAAAACAAGATTAAAACAACAATGATTGGTTATAAAACTGTTATTCTTTCCTTTCTCCTTAAATCAAGGATTACAAGTATACAAGAATAACAAACTAACCACTCTCACTCTTTCTAGGTTTTGTCACACTTTAGAATGAGAGACTAGCATGCTATTTATAATAAAACCTAGCACACTAAACTAATAGGCCTTTAACAAATTACCCATTACAAGCTAACTTAGATTTCAAGCTAACTTAAACAATTGGATCCTTAACACAAGGCCCAATTCAATATGCTAACAAACCTAGCAATATTAACTAATGCACATTAGAACAAACTTCGACTACAATCATGCATTATATTTCGACAGAAGCATGTGAACCAACTTCGACGGCATGCTTCTTCTAGAGTTCGATCCAACTTCCACATTTACCTTGATAGTATGTATATTCATTACTCATGGTGTTGTATAAAGCTCATTTTACAAATTAATGTTGGTGCCATGATTTCTTTATTTAGGTTTGAGTTGCGGTAGACATATCCTCTTTGAATCCAGATTTAGGATGAACATCTATTATGTTCTAGACTCTAGAGATAGATTTAGGGTTAATATTCACTTGAGTATCGATTCTTAATGCTTCCGTGTGGTCGAGTTGCGTGAGACATCACCTCCGAGGCGATGCGGCTATTCTCTCAACTTTGCGTTAGACATAACCTTTGTTGTAAGCGATACGTGATAATGCTGACGAGTGATTTAGGTTGCGTGTAACTAAGTAGTGAGTTTGAGTATTTGATAGGGTAGATGAAATGTAAATTCGAGAGTTCTCTACTCTCTAAAGAATGAATTCTTTTTATGTTCAATAGTTTTATTTCTTGCATTTACTTTAAAACCATTTTAAACCCAAACTCTTTAACGTTTAAACTGTCAAACGACATTCTTTCCCTCGAACCGATCTTTGTGGACACGATAAATCCCGGAAAAATACTTCCAAAATGTTTGTTGCTTGCCGCTATATCCGCTTCAACACTCATGCAATGTACCATAGCTCTCTAAGTAGTATAGCCAACTTTTGACCAATTCCACATTCCTCAGATGTTTTTATTGTTGTTTATGCATGAACCTTGACTGAGGAGAGTGGCTTTGTTGAAAGTGAACTATTGTACATAAATGCATCCTTTGAATTCAACATAATGTGACAAAACTAATAAATTCCAAGTGTAATTCCTTTTGACTCATTGCTTAGTATTGGCAGGTTTGTTATGACTCACTCTGATCACATGTTGAATTGGTATGATCATGATCACTGCACTTGACTCCAAAAATCGTGTCTAGCAAGAAATGTTCCAAACTGTCATGAAAACAGTTGCAGCAATGCCTCTTGTGGCAACCATAACTCTTGGCTAAAGTTAAGTTGTTTCATGCCAATGATCTCTCTGGATTGCTGGCAACATGTATGACAACTTTGATGTTTACATTTGAGATTGATTCTTCTTGTAACTAGGTGTAAGCATCTCCCAGGTTTTGGTGTTTTACTAAAAATCTGTCTTGGACAGAATTTTTTCTAAGTGTTGGAAAAAGTGGTCATTTCCCATTTTTTGTGATTTTGATCAATCCATAACTCAAAATCCATGAGGATTTGGAATCTCTTGTAGTTGACATATTTGAAGTATGTCAT
Source organism: Lathyrus tuberosus (assembly GCA_022829125.1). Lineage (NCBI taxonomy): Eukaryota > Viridiplantae > Streptophyta > Magnoliopsida > Fabales > Fabaceae > Lathyrus > Lathyrus tuberosus. The sequence goes on along the minus strand of JALAZF010000176.1, from coordinate 9,376,473 downwards.
GTGAAATTTCATTTGAGCTTTGAATGGGAGAAAAAGGTCTTATGGTTTAGGAGTTATGACCTTGCAAAGTTGGTACAAAATCACTTTTGTTCCATAACTTAGAAAAATTTTGGTTTCTCAAGGTTGCCCCTTTTGCAAGAAACCTCACTTTTCTTGATTTTTCCTAATGAATGATGATCAATATCATACATTAACATTATTTTTGACTTAGGGGAACCATATTTGTGAAAATTTCCAAAAAGTCAAACTTGATTTTGGGCACAGTTGACTTTTTGTCAGACAAAATCCAAACTGTGTGATCCTTTATGAAATTAAGTTCTTGAACCAATTCAAACCTAATGGATGGATTCCATAGGTGTTTTAGGGTGTCTTGAATCATGTCCCAAGTTTTGGGAGCATGTATTGATCAAATGTCATGAATGATGATGTAACTTTGATGATCCTATGATGGTGATTATTTTGACATTTTGCATCATGCATTCATAGCATAATTAAGGGCTTCGGTCTAGTGACGATATTAGGACTTCGGTCCAGTGGTGGCTTCAATCCCATTGTGTGGATTGAAGTGTTTATGATGTGCTTCGGTTCCAAGGGGAAATCGATCATATGGTGGGGATCTTTGGAGGGTAATGTCCTAGTGTCCATCAAATGAATTGGTACCACGTGCATGAGTCTATGTTGTTGCATTTCATTCTATGTGGCATTGCATATTTGTGAATAAACGATGTTATTGATGAGGTAATTTTATGTGATGTACGACGATGATGACTTAATGATGATTGTTTTGTTTGACGATACTATGACGGTGTAAATGAATTGTTGATATTGTTGTACTTGCATATCTTTTCTTTATATCTCGTATAATGATTCGTGATTACTCACCCTGCCTGTTTTAATGTTGCCTCCACGTGGGTAACATGAGGGTGATCATGATTAGCTCTCTTGGTGCGTGAAGATTTAGCATTTGGAGTATGTAGTTTTATTTCTGTTGAATTTAGAAGGTGTCTTGCTCTAATATGTAACATCGGGTCGGGACGTCCATGAGTTAAACTTTTATGTTCTAGTTTTTATAGACATGATGTCACTATGATTTTTTACTATTTTGACGTTTTGGATTTAATTTCTTAAGATTATAATTCCGCTGCATAGTAGTTTTGATTGATATTTATTGTGGTGAAAGAACCCGTGTTACGGGGCAAGATGTTATTTAGATGTTTTATGATGAAATGTGGCACCCTTGTTGTGATTTACTCTGATTTATTCATCTTTAATTAGTTAATTTATTCATGAGTATTTTGTGGGGTAGAAGAGTGTTACATTAGTGGTATCAGAGCAGGTCGGTCCGTCTGGCCAAGTTTTGTATGATGTTAGTCCCCAATCAGTCGATGAGTGTGTGTACATTGTAGACAAATCATTTCTTCTAACATTGTTAATGGTGTGCAGAATTGCTAGAAGAAACGATGGTGTTATCGCCGATGCGTTGGAATCACTTGCTCAAGTGATGGCCCAGAACAATCAGAATGGTGAAGCTCCTGATGAGTTTCGTGCTTTGGGGAAGTTCCAGAGGAACAATCTGCCAACTTTCATGGGCACTCATAATCCAAAAGGTGCACAGAAGTGGCTCAAGGTGATTAAGAAGATCTTTCGAGTGATGGCATACACTGACACTCAGCAGGTACTGTTTGGTACTAATATGCTGTTAGAAGAAGCCGAAGATTAGTGGGATAATGCCCGCCAAAGATTGGAGGATGTTGATATTGAGATAACTTGGGATGTATTCAAGAAAGAATTCTTGGAGAAGTATTTCCTTGAGGATGTTCATGGTAAGAAGGAGATAGAGTTCCTTGAATTGAAGCAAGGAAACATAACTGTGGCAGAGTATGCTGCAAAATTTGGGGCGCTGGTGAAGTTTTGTCTGCATTATAACTGTGTTGATGCTGAGATTTCTAAATGTCTAAAGTTTGAGAATGGGCTGAGACCAGAGATCAAACAGGGTATATGATACCAACAAATTTGTAGGTATGTTGAGCTGGTGGATAAGAGTAAGATCTATAATGAGGATAACAGAGCTCGATTGGCTCAAAATTATTGATATCGGTTCTACTCATTCATTTATTTCGCTTGAATGTGATAATATGTTGGGTTTGAAATTATCTGATATAAATGGTAGTATGGTGATAGAGGCTCCTGCTAATGGTTCTGTTACTACTACTTATGTGTGTTCGGGTTGTCCCTTAACTATTTTTTGGAAGAGTTTCGTGACGGATTTGGTGTGTTTTCCCTTGCACCAAATCGATGTTATCCTTGGAATGAAATGGTTGGAGTTCAACTATGTTCATATCAACTGTTATAATACGACTGTGAGATTTTGTGAGTTTGGTGATAATGGGGAACTGGTGTTTTTGTCTGCTAAGCAAGTGGATGAACTTCTGGAAGACGAAGCCTTGATGTTTGCAATGTTCGCATCGTTGCAGGTTGACCATGAAATTATAAGTGTTGAATTGTCTGTTGTCCGTGAGTTCCCAGATGTATTTCCAGATGACGTAAGTGATTTGCCCCCAGAGCGTGAAGTAGAGTTTGCGGTGGAATTGATATCTGGTACGAGTCTAGTGTCAATGGCTCCTTACCGGATGTCAGTTTCTAAGTAAAGTGAATTAAAGAAACAATTGGAAAAATTGCTTAAGAAGAAGTTTGTTCGACCGAGTGTTTCTCCGTGGGGTGCTCCTGTGTTGTTAGTTAAGAAGAAAGATGGCAGTATGAGGTTGTGTCTTGATTACAGGCAATTGAATAAAGTGACTATCAAGAATAAGTATCCACTGCCGAGAATCGACAATTTGATGGATCAACTAGTGGGCGCTTGTGTGTTTAGCAAGATTGATATGAGATCTGGTTATCATCAGATTCGTGTTAAGCCAAATGATATTTCAAAAATAGCTTTCAGGACGAGGTCTTAGTGTGGCCATAACTTGTTGAATTGCCAAGTTATGGCCATTCTACATCAACACTCCACTAAGACCTATCTTTGACACATCAAAAATAACTCAAATAGCTTTCAGATGTTGTTTGGTGTGTCCAATGCACCAGGTGTATTCATGGAGTATATGAATCAGATTTTTCATGAGTATTTGGATAAGTTTGTTGTGGTTTTCATTGATGATATTCTGATATACTCGAAATCTGAAGAAGAGCATGTTGGATATTTGCGTACAGTGTTGCAAGTGTTGAGAGAGAAGAAGTTATATGCAAAACTATCGAAATGCGAGTTCTAGTTGAAGGAACTGAGTTTCCTTGGCCATGTTATATCAAGTGGTGGAATTGTTGTGGATCCTTCTAAGATTGATGCGGTGTTACAGTGGGAGACTCTGAAGTCTGCTGCGGAAATACAAAGTTTTCTTGGATTAGCAGGTTATTATCGCAAGTTTATCGAAGGTTTTTCTAAGTTGGCATTGCCATTGACTCAGTTGACTCGAAAGGGTCAAGCTTATGTGTGGGATGTTGCATGTGAAGAGAGTTTTGTGGAATTGAAGAAGAAGTTAACGACCACTCCGGTATTGATATTGCCTAATCCGAGTGAGTCTTTTGTGGTGTATTGTGATGTGTCAAAGATAGGTCTTAGTGGAGTGTTGATGTAGAATGGCCAAGTTATTGCTTATGGTTCGAGACAATTGAGGGTTCATGAAAGGAATTATCCTACGCATGACTTAGAGTTGGCAGTTGTGGTGTTCGTGTTGAAAATTTGGAGACATTATCTTTTTGGCTCTAAATTTGAAGTGTTAAGTGATCATAAGAGTTTGAAGTACTTATTCGATCAGAAAGAGTTGAATATGAGACAGAGAAGGTGGCTGGAATTGTTGAAAGACTATGATTTCAATTTGAGTTACCACCTTGGTAAAGCAAATGTGGTGGCTGATGCGTTGAGCAGGAAGTCATTGCATATGTTGATGCTTATGGTGAAAGAACTAGAATTGATTGAACAGTTTAGAGACATGAGTTTAGTATATGAGAGAACTTCTGACAGTGTGAAGTTAGGAATGTTGAAACTGACGAGTGGCATTCTTGAAGAAATCAAAAGAGGTCAGAAATATGATTTGAGATTGGTGGATCAATTGGCCTTGATTAATCAAGGTAACAGAGGTGAATTCCGGATTTATAAGGATGGCGTGATGAGGTTCAGAGATAGAGTGTATGTTTCGGATGTTCCAGAAATTAAGAAGAGTATTCTTGAGGAAGGACATCGCAGTAGGATGAGTATTCATCATGGTGCTACGAAGATGTATCAGGATTTACGGAGGTTGTTTTGGTGGCCAGGTATGAAGAGGGATATTGTTGAATTTGTTTATGCCTGTTTAACTTGTTAGAAATCAAAGATTGAACATCATAAGCCCTTGGGTATGATGCAACAATTGAATATTCCGGAATGGAAATGGGATAGTATTTCCATGGATTTTGTGTCGGGGTTGCCAAAGACTTCGGAAGGAAATGATTCTATTTGGGTGACTGTGGATAGAGTAACTAAATCAGCTTATTTCTTGCCGATGAAGATTAATCATTCTATGCAAAAGTTAGCGGAGTTGTACATTGAGGAAATTGTGAAGTTACATGGGATACCTTCAAGTATTGTGTCGGATAGAGACTCGAGATTTACGTCGAGATTCTGGAAAAGTTTGCAAGATGCTTTGGGTACTAAGTTGAGGATGAGTTATGCATATCATCCGTAGACGGGTGGTTAGACAGAGAGGACTATCCAGTCTTTGGAGGATTTGCTGAGGTCTTGTGTGTTAGACCAAGTAGGATCTTGGGATAGCCACTTGTCGTTGATTGAGTTCATGAACAACAACAATTTCCATGCTAGTATTGGAATGGCACCGTATGAAGCGTTGTATGGTATGAGGTGTAGGACTCTTGAGTCAGGCGAGAGTGTTGTACTCGGACCTGAGATTGTGCAGGAGACGATAGAGAAGATTAAGATTATCCAAGAGAGGATGAGAACTTCGCAGAATCGTCAGAAGAGTTATCATGATAGGAGAAGGAAATCACTTGAATTCCAAGAGGGAGATCACGCGTTTTTTAGAGTTACACCGATAAATGGTGTGGGTCGAGCTTTGAAGTCTAGAAAGCTCACTCCGTATCTTGTTGGTCTGTATCAAATTATGTAAAGGATAGGAGAAGTAGCCTATCAAGTTGCTTTACCGCCATCGCTTGTGAACCTTCATGATGTGTTTCATGTATCTCAGTTGAGGAAATACATTCCGGATCCGTCTCATGTAATACAAATGGATGATGTACAAGTGAGAGATAACCTGGCGGTTGAAGGGTCACCCGTGCGGATAGATGGTCGAGAAATTAAACAGCTGCGGGGTAAAGAGATTGCCTTAGTGAAGGTATTGTGGGGTGGACCAGCTGGTGAGAGTTGGACTTAGGAGCGTGAAGATCATATGAGGGAGTTGTATCCGACTCTATTTCCTTCAGGTAATTTTCGAGGATGAAAATTCTTTAAGTGAGGGAGAGTTGTAACACCCCAAAATAATTATAATATTTATTTAAATTATTTATTATAATTATTCGTGATTTTCGGTGAATTTTGATGAAATATTATGACTCATGGTGTATTTGTATTGTGTGTTGTGGGATATTGATGAGCTAAGGGAATAATGAGAGTATTTAGAAAATAAGTGATTAATTGGAATTATTTTAGTGTTAATAATAATAGAATAATGTGAATAATATTATTTAGATTATTATTATTATTATTATTAATTAAAAAAAAAGGAGTAGAACACTAAGGGCAAGGCGGTCTTTTGTAAGGGAATAAGTGAGGGTAAGATGAGAAAATCATAATAAGGGTCCTAAGGGCATGTTTGAAAAAAGGAAAAGAGGGATTTGAGAAGTTCACTTTTGGAACGATCGTGTTTTGGGAGAGCACTCTGAGGAAAGAAGGAGGAGGAGACTAGGACTCAGAGAAACTCTGAAGAACTCAAGAGGAAGATCAGAACTGAGAATTCTAAGGTATGGGGAGTATCGCTTGCCATTGTAATTGATATAGAGTTAGATGTATGTAGGTAGTTGGGGTTTTAGGGGATTTTGGGGGATATGATGATAAAATGAAGAATTATGATGAGATTGGTGATTTGGGGATGTGTATAATGATAGGAAAGGATGTATATGTTGTCTACCATGATGTATTGTTGTTGTAGTATGATTGCCTTGTGATTGATGTGCATTTTTGGACTACATGGTATTGAAATCGCAAGAAGTTTAGGGTCTGAATTATGCAGAAAACGCAACAGCAGGATTGCTGTTTCGCCGAAATTGCCAGGCGAAGGAACTGTTTCTCCAGGCGAAGCGTACTCGCTTGAAGGTCGTCGAGCGAAACAAGAAGCGAGTGAAGGGTGAAAAACAGGTGCTACTAAATTTTTTTATAAGGGAGGGATTTCGCCCCTGCTTCGCCGGGCGAACCCCAGGCGAGCGAACTGCTTCGCTGGGCGAGCACCAGGCAAGCAGGAGCAGATGTGTATTTTATTTTATTTTATTCTTCGTGTTGTCTTGTTTCTTTGTTGACCTTGCATCGTGGGGAATTGAAGTGTTGTGTCTTAATGATTATAACATGATAAATTGGGAAGTATTATGATGAATTATAACGTATGTAATTGATGTTATACTATGATGTTTTGATGTATTCTCATGAATGATGATGCAACTTTGACGATCCTATGATGGTGATTATTCTGACGCTTTGCATCATGCATTCATAGCATAATTTAGGACTTTGGTCGAGTGACGATGTTAGGACTTCGGTCCAGTGGTGGCTTCAATCCCATTGTGTGGATTGAAGTGTTTATGACGTGCTCCAGTTCCAAGGGGGAATCGATCCTATGGTGGGGATCTTTGGAGGGTGATGGCCCAGTGTTCATCAAATGAATTGGTACCACATGCATGAGTCTATGTTGTTGCATTTCATACTATGTGGCATTGCATATTAATGAATAAACGATGTTATTGATGAGGTAATTTTATGTGATGTACGACGATGATGACTTAATGATGATTGTTTTGTTTGACAATACTAGCATTTGGAGTATGCAGTTTTATTTCCGTTGAATTTAGAAGGTGTCTTGCTCTGATATGTAACATCGGGTCGGGACGTCCATGAGTTGAACTTTTATGTTCCAGTTTTTATAGACATGTTGTCACTATGATTTTTACTATTTTGACGTTTTGGATTTAATTACTTAAGATTATAATTTCCGTTGTATAGTAGTTTTGATTGAATTTTATTGTGGTGAAAGAACCCGTGTTACGGGGCAAGATGTTATTTAGATGTTTTATGACGAAATGTGGCACCCTTGTGGTGATTTACTCTAATTTATTTATATTTAATTAGTTAATTTATTCGTGAGTATTTTGTTTCGTAGAAGGGTGTTACATATTCCACGACATCAAGAGAAGAGGAATGTCCATCTCGGACAATGGGACGTTCTTGTATAGTAGGATTCTCAACAGGGATCTGCACATGCTGAGTTTGAGCAACATTGTTTACTTGAGGTGGAATGGTATTCCCAGTGACTGAAGTCCTTTAAATATTGTCATCTCTCTTTTCCAAGGTTGTCACAGCTTCAACAAGTTAGTCCAACTGGTTTTTCATCAATTCAACATCCGCTATTGTCGCAAACTGGTTTTTCTCTCCTGAGTTTATGATCTTCCCAAAAGCTGCTTCAAGTCCAATACGAGAGTTGGGAAATCAACTGTGGGTTATGGACAAATGATGGATGAGCTCTCTTTTTTTTGGTTGAAGAATGATATGCAAGATGACGCTTAGATGCTTATGTTATGCAATGTTATGAATGCAATAGACATAGGATCAAAGCTTTCACAAGTACTAGATAAATGTTGTACTAATAACGGACTAGGTTCAAAAGTTTGCCTCCATAAGGAACACAAGAAAACCCGGTAGGATGGAAGTCAAAGTTTTCTGCAAAAACCTCATTCCCTCTCACATGTGGGTTCTAATCTTGGACAGAAATTCCTAACAGGTCCTCAGCTTCTCTGGCTCTCACGTCGAGAAGCAATAATACGTTCACCATTTTTGGTTTGGCATTATTATCCCTCAAGGAGGCCTCTACTGATTTCCCATAAACGGTCTCCAGAGTCATAAGTTCTCTATGGTAATACCATGTCATCTACATCAGACGTGCAGGACAGAATATCTCCCAAGAAAACCTCATCTGAATGTGGGTCTCGTTCCAACTACACGTAACAAAATGCTACGCAAGTCAACACGACTATCTACTCTAATCCTATGTGTATCCTCAAGCCTGGGTAGTGGGCTTATCTCTTAACAACACTCATCCCAATAGTACAATAGTATCCAGGATAACAAATGAATGGCAAAGATACAATGAATGTAATAAATAAAGCAAATAAAGATAAAGATAAACACCCAAAGAAAAAGAAAACAAACAAGAGCTAGGAATGACTCACTTAGGGATCCCCTGAAGAGTCGTCAGTTGTCGCTACGCGAAAAATAACCGGCAAAGATAAAGAGTTGCCATCGAACTTTATTTATCCCAAAGGGGAAAGGAAAGTATAGAGAAAACCTCATAAGAGAAAGAACATGGTCTCGCAACCAAATTCGGGGTTCAGGAGTCGATTACGCAAGAGGAAGGTATTAGCACCCCTCGCGTCCGTTGTACTCAACGGGATCCACTCTTGTTGTTCTAATTAAAGGGTGTGTATTTCTAAAGCTTAACTTGCTAAGGGAATGCATGAATGAAAAGATAAAACAAAAATGGAGATCTCCAGGATCTCGCAATCATGTGCCTACGTATTTCCTTGTGCAATTGGAAAGTCAGAGCAATCATGGTTCAGAGGAATACAGGTGAAAAAGGGGAAAGGTGGCTCGCCAAGGATCGGGGTCCTTGTGCCTATGTATCTTCATTTGAAAAAATGAAGAATCAGAGCATCGGTAGTTCATGGGACTACGGTTTGTTGGTGTTTTTTATGGACGATACTAACGTTCGCGTTCTAGTAGTTAGGTGTATTACCGCTCGCTCGTGGAGTCTTATGTGTTACCTATATTGCGGTAGAACGAAAATAACATACCCTTTTTGAAAATGGTTTTGAAGGAATCCCGAATGAGAAAATGATTTGAATTTGTGATAATGTTTTTCTTAGGGTTTTGAAAATGGCTTGAGATGCGTATTGCACTAAATTCTATGACATGGGAGCGAATATTTTGTACAAACGATCCAAGCGTCTCACGTACAAAGCACTCTAGAAGAGGTAAGGAGAAATTCCCGCTCATAATTCCCCATGTACTTAAGACTCGTGACGTACAACACGCATTGTATTTATTAAGTGTCTTTTTTATTTTTAATGCAAGAAAAGATTTGGATGCAAAAAGAAAGAAAAATCTAAGGGAGACTGAATCCTAAATATTATCATACAAAGATGGTCATAAGGTTAAAATCAAAGGGGAAATGCTAACCTAATGTGATCATGCTTGGATTAACGCCTAATGTATATCCTACTTCAAGCTTAATCAAAAATTAAGTTGAACTAGTAGATCCTAAGGGAACATGCAATTGGAGTCAAGAACAAAACAGCTGAGCAATCAAATGAAACATAGCTCAAGCGTCAAGAATAATCATTAGACACATGTATCAAGATGACGGCAAAAATTATCAACAAAGATGCATCAAGAACTAACATTAAGAGTTAATCACCATGAAAATCAATATGAAAGATCAAGACTAAGCACACATAAAACCAAAATGGAAGAGAACTATTAACCAAATTAAATATAAATATTTAATAGGATTAATTAATGATTTAATTAATCGGTATTAAATGTAAATATTTAAAATAATTAATAATGTTTTTTAGATTTTTTAATATAAACATGACTATGTATTTTCATGTATATATAAAGAAAACCTAAACATCTAAAAAATAATAATTACTACATTTTTTTTATCATTTTTTTCAAAATTAACCAAGTGACGAATCAATAGTTAAATTAAAATTTAAACAAATAAAAGAAAATAAATCTACTAGAAATATTTTAGAAAAGAAAAAATAAATAAATAAAACCTAAAATCTAATATTTGTAATTAAAACAAAAATAACAAATAAAATTCATATGAAACAAATCAGCCTAAGACTAAAAAAAAGGGAAGATTGGCCAGCAATGCAGACCATGGATCATGCGGGCCGGGTCGGTGGTTAAAAGGGTTAAGAACAAAAAAAACCTTAAAATGTATTGTTAAACCAAAACGACACCTTCATGGAAATGAAAACAGCAATTCCAAAGTCAACACGTTCAGCAATCAGGTTAAAAAAACCGATGCAAAGCTCCTCCATCTATGATTCTCACCGCGATCGCAAAAACGTGAACAATGATGATCCTTCGTCTCACTCGGATTCAAACAATCTAGCGCCGTTTTCTTTCGAATCTTAAAACGCGACCTTGCTCTTCTTCATCGCGATTTCTCTCGTTCGTCTCTGCTCACTATCTCTCTCCTTTCGCTTGATTTCAATCTCTCAGGTCTCGCTCTTCTGCGCGCTCGACTCAACTCTCTCCTCTCTCACGGCGGATAATGTGGAGAAGATTGTGGGTTAGCTGTTGTTGAGGTGTTGTTACTGATGTTTTGTGAAGGTGGAGGTGGGTGATTGACTTGCGATTTGGAATTGGAGAAGAGTGTTCGCCGGCGGCGAACAACCGCTGGCCTTCCGTCGCAGGTTCGCTTGCGGGGTCGGCCATACAAATCCCAGAACAATTGGAATTGGAAGCGTATGTTTGCACTGCGTTTTAGTTTATTCGTTTTTTAGTGCAAGCGTCACGCTGAAGTGATCGAGGTGACGCAAAGGTTTCCTAACGGTTGCGAGTTGGGTGCAGAAATAAAGAAATAAAAGGAAAAGTTGAGCGGGAAGAAACAAGACAAATAAAGACTTTAAATTATATGCGGAAAATAAATTGCATTAACTAAGATTTTGGACGCAAGTGTACATTTGTCTGCGGGAGTGAACTCGTTTCTCTCTATGCTTGGTACTTTGAGTATTTTCCCCTTACAATGTGAAAAAATGCGACCCCTAAAATGAAAAGAACAACGCCTTATAAAGGCCTAAAAAAAATAACTGTTTGTCTGCCCAAACGTTTTCTGAAGCTGACACGTGGCACCCCACTCTCTTTTGAACCTCCTCTAGTCTTGGAAGTTTCAAACTTTTCCCACCTAAACACTTGTTCCTTGAAGTTGAAATCCGCTTGTCATCTCATTTCCTTCCGACGCCAAAACTTGTCGATGTTTCTCTGACACACCTTTCTGCTGGCGTCGACTCGACGCCTTATCGTGCCTCTTCTGCACCGACACGTCCTGGAAGTCTCCAGATTCCACTGCCAGTCGAAATCCAGTGTCAACAAATTGCCCCCCTCAAAAGGCCAGTTTCGACTGACTATTGTGTCGATGGAGAAATCTGGCTCTTTGGTTTCTCGCAGGATTTCGACGGCTTTCCTTTGGCATTTTTGCCGATCGTTTTGTCTTCTCTCTCAACACGTGGCAAGCGCCGTCTGACACGATGATGGCAATCTCATCCCACGATTTCCAAGAAAAACTCCATGATGGCTAGTCTCGTCCAAGTTATGGGCTTTGTCACCAAATCCCACTTACTTTCAGAAGTTGAAAGGTTTTGATCTTTCATTTTCTGCATGCGCCCTATAAATAGTCCTCTTTGGAAACTCTTTCCACTTTTCATCACTCCTCTTTTACGCAACTGTCATTTGCTCTAAACTCAGACTCTGATTTTCCTTTCCTAACGCTTTTCACCTTTTTGCGTCTCCTTCTTCCAATGGCTTCATCAAGAACCGCTACCACTCGCGTTCCTCAAACCACTGGCAACAACCCGGTTGCGTACGTACTTTCAGAAGTGGAAACAAAACATCCTCTTCCTCAACCATCTTCAGCTGATGAGACGATCGTGGCCAACTAGTGCCGTCAAATGGTCATTCCATTCGCGGTGGAGAACACGCTGTGTGGTTTCCATGGGCCTCTTCCAGACAACAAGCCTAATCCTCAAGAACTTCAAAAGTTCTTCCCTTGCTTCGACCAAACGATCCCGCCCGCTTTCGAGAAAGGGGGTACCTTGGATCTCAAATACATGGCACCAAAGTCTAGAGTTTTCAGGTCTATGCCAACCCCAGGCAACAAATATTATCTCGCATGGCTCGACAAAGTTGAAGGGAAACGTCGACAACAATGGAAGGATTACGGTATCTTCGACGCCATCCAACTCTCCAGAACCGCCCACAGGGTTAACCCTTGTTTGCTGCTGGCGTCGATGTACTTTTAGGAAGGATTGACAAACACATTCCACCTTCCTTGCGGCATGTTCACACCGACACTTTTTGATGTGGCGGCTATCACTGGCCTTTCGCCACTGGGTGACACTTTCGACCCGACTTAGGAGACGGAGAACGCCTTCGACTTCGAGCGTGCTAGTTTCCAAAACTACATCGAGGATCATCATGACAAACGCTCCGAAGAAGTCTCTGACGAAGAACATATTGCCTTCTTAACCCTCTGGTTATCGTACTACATGTTTTTCCCTGGCTCTTTGCAAATAGCCAAGAGTTTCATCAGTTTGGCCATTCAGATTCATGAAGGTCGACAAATCTCTCTGGCCAAACTTCTGTTGGCTTCCCTTTATCATTCTCTTGGCCTGTCGGCCATGAGACTGAAACTCCTCCATCAAACCACTAAAGCCTTAAATGTCTCGGGGCCTATGTGGTTGTTGCAACATTGGCTCAACGCCACTTTCGAGCACAAATTGGGATATCCAGCCTCTGCACAAATGGAGCGTCTAAATAGAGCACGTTCTGTCGAGGGTCTGCGACTAGCCTTGATGACTACCCAAGAAGCCCTAAGACAGACCCTCTTCATGAGGTATCTCAGTATGTTTGTGGAAGCCTCTTCTTTCGTCCCTGACATGGCGCCATTTGTGGAGCGTAAGTTTGGGCCTGATTGGTTTAGACAACCGTTCCCTGGAGTCTCACCTCAAGCTGCTGCACTGTCGAATGCTATATGGCGGGCGTTTCTTACTCCCACCATGATATATTTTCGCATCGAAATGGGGAACAATGGATATGGTTTCATGAACTATTGTCCAAATTTGGTGGCCCGACAATTTGGCTTGAGCCAAATGTTGCCAAAACCCTTAGTGAGGCATCCTGAGGATATAGTCCGGTCTGGTCGACGCCTAACTCACGTTGGTCACAAAGCTTGCATGAGGTTCGTCAGAGCCTCTCAACACTTGGAGCTACCAGTTTTCTCCTTCCGGCCTTCCTTTTTCACTACTCAGGAATTTGAGGCTTGGTGGTTGGAGTACCAAACTCAGGCCTTCACTCCCAATCTCTTCCTGGCAAACGTGGTCGACGCCTTTGCTTCTACAGCGGGCATCCCTAAACCATCGACCACAGTAGATGTCGACCCTACAGAGGAAATTTCGACAAAGGTAGATCCTGGACTCTTGATCTCATTTTTTCATAAGTCTGGACTAAATAGTGGCATTGTTGCTTTCAGGGGAACAGACGAGAAACGACCACTGTGTCGACTTCCACCAGACCCGCCAAGAAACTTAGGTACAACCCTATGCAGGTATTTTTATTTCCTTGTTCTGTGTCCTTGTCCTCTCTTTGTTCTTACATCATTTTTGCGCAGGTTGCTGAGAAAGTACCTTCCCTAGAGAGGACTGAGTCGAATGAGAGCACTCACTCTCGAGTCTTCACTGCAGCAGCTCCAGCGTCTCCTCCATCTACACCTTTGGTGAGGAAGAAAAAGGCTATAACGCAAAAGGCACCTTCAAAACCCAGTGTCTCGACAGTGGCCCCCGTCGTCCCAAGAAATCTAGAAGACACTTTCGAACCAATTCCGTTTGTCACCCTTCCCAAGACAACGACTCCTGTGCAGGTATTTCAACTTAATTCGTGTCCTAGACGATCTTGGGGTGGCGAAGCTTACTAGCGTTTTGTTTTTTCCAGGAGGATGTCGTCCCTTCGACCACTGTTGGCGAGGGTGATACTGAATTGGTCGCCGACATCCCTATTGCCAATGTCGCTGTTACGCCAAGTCCCCAAAAGATTGATGAGTTTCACCCACTTATTCCCGAGGAAAACTCGTCGAAGATGTCTCCTGCTGCAACTGATAACCTGGAGCATGGTGATGTATTCCCTGGGGTGACTATTAATCCTTCGCCCGTCGTGGATACTGACGTCGGCGAGACATTCCAAATCCCTGAACATCAACCAGAGAAGGCTTCGGTTACTGTCGAGGAAGCTCTTACTCCGGAGGCACTCTTGGCTACCAAAGCAACAAATCCAGCAGCAACTCTAAAAGCACTACACAAACTTCGCCAGGCAGCCGAAGAGATTCAACCCACTGGTTCGACCGCAATCCCCACTCCAGAAGTGGATGCTTCTTTCAATCTCAAACTTCAGCAGCTACGGTCCTACCTTTTTGAGGAACAGTTTCTGGCGGCTGTTGCCGAGGATTCCGCAGTAGCCAACGACGTCTTCAAACTCCTCGATGAACTTTCTGAGTTTCAGCTTCCTGCCCCCATGGCCACCTACTTGATCGAGTTCGAAGCTTTCTTCACTCAAATGGCCAAGGATCTCTCGACGCATCATCAGGCCGACGCCCAGATTCGGTTCCGACATGAAGACATGAAGCGCGAGTGACATCTTAGCTCCGTCTGTGAACAGAAACTTGGAGACTCCAACAAACGCCAAGCCTTGGATCAGCAGATATCTGAGTATCAGGCCCAGATCACGGAGTTGACAAAAAGGATAGTTGAGGTCGAACATCAAAAAGCCTCTTTGGACTCAGCTGAGCCCCTGCCTTCCCAAGAAATCATCGATCACGAAGTCGCTCAAGGCCTTGCTCATGTCAAAGCGGCTATGAAGATTAAAGATGCTATCAGCCGCATGCAACGACGAAAGGTTACTCTTGAGAGCAAGATAACTCACGAGAAGGTCCTCTTTGATGATTTTTAGGCTAGATTCCCTAAATTCCCTTAGGTTGTATTTCGGTATAATGTAATGCACCATTTTTTGTAAGCCATTCTTGGCCTTAAATTTAATGAAAACTATGTTTTGATGTGAACCTCTTGCAGCATGGGTCTGTGTCTTTTCAAATATTTCCCATTTACACTTAAGATTCGTTGATCTGCGCCTAACTCCTGCACTTCATATGCGTTATTACTAAACACTCGTGTCACCTGAAATGGCCCTTCCCAGCTGGGCGACCATTTTCCCATCGTTCGGTCTCGACGGTCCATGGGCAACACCGCTTTCCAAACATAGTCGTTTGCGGCAAAGGTTTTCCCTTGGACTTTCTTATTGTATGCCCTGGCTACTCGAGCCTTTTGGCGCAGCAAAACATTTAGAGCCACCATTCTTTCTTCGTCTAAGTCTACGAGTTCGTCTAACATCATCTCCCAATATTGATTCGACAGAATCTCATATTGTCATTGCACTCTAACGGATTGCAAGCATACCTCCGCAGGTAACACAACATCGTGTCTGTAGGTTAGACGCAATGAAGGTGAGTTGGTCGACTCTTTGGGTGATGTCCGACAAGCCCACAACACTTGACTCAACGTCTTATGCCAGTTCTTTGGTCTTTTCGCAACGTGTTTTTTGATTAAATCAATTATTATTTTGTTGGCTGCTTCAACCTGACCATTCGCTTGAGCGTAGTATGGCGTCGAAGTAACCAACTTGAAACCTGTTTCTACCGCAAACACTTGCATCTTCTGCCCCACAAACACAGATCCTTGGTCTGTTGTGATTATCTCAGGTATCCCAAACCTATACAAGATATGATTATGGATGAAGTCTATCACAGCCTCTTGATCCACCTTCACCAAAGGCACAACCTCTATCCACTTAGTGAAATAGTCTATTCCTACGAGGATGAATCTCTGCTGCTTTGACGAAGATGGCCGAATTTCTCCTATCACATCCAAATCCCACCCTCGAAAAGGCCATGGTTTGACAATCACATGTAATTCGCTGGCTGGGACATGCTGAATGTTGGCGTGTTTTTGGCAATCCTGGCGTCCTTTTGCGAAATCTATATAATCCTTAAGCATGCTGGGCCAGTAGAAACCTTGTCGAAACAAAAGCCATTTCATTTTTTGGCCAACCTGGTGAGCCCCGCAAGCCCCACTGTGAACCTCAGAAATTGCCAAATATGCATCAGTGTCTCCCAGACACTTGAGTAATACCCCTTCTGGAGTTTTCTTCAACAACTCGTTTCCTACTAAGACATAACTCATTGCTCTGTACTTAGTCTTTCGATCGGTGCTGCCCAACGGGTTTTCCAGATACTCTATGATTGGCCTTCGCCAGTCTGTTGGTGGCATATCATTAACGAAAACCTCACAAATTTCTAAACCTTCGACCAAACTCATCGATACTTTGGATATCGACCAACTTGATGGTGTGTGTATGTTAGACACTGTCTTTTTCCTGGTTTCGACGAAGCCTTTCAACTTCCCATTCGACACTTTATAACCAGATGCAATTTGTGCCAGCTCGTTGGCTTCCTGGTTTTTTATCCTCGGCACGTGCGAGATGCTGACGATTTTGAAATGTTCCAACAAGCGCTTCGCCAATGAAAAGTAACTCACAAGATGCTCCTTTAAGCACTTGTATTCCCTTGTGATTTGTTTAATCACCAATTCTGAGTCTCCTTTTATCTCCAGCTCTTTGGCTCCCAAGTCTTTAAGTATCTTGAGACCAGTAATTAAGGCTTCATATTCTGCCTCGTTGTTTGAACACTTGCCATCGACTTTGCATTTAAAAGTAGTTGGGATTCCTTGTGGGGATATTATTAGGATTCCAACACCTGCTCCGTTTTTATGGCTCGACCCGTCAAAGTACAATTTCCACGGGGTGACGTCGATGCTATGTATCGACGTTTCGACTACAGCGTGGTCGACAATGAAGTCTGCCACTGTTTGACCCTTCATTGCCCTCAGAGGGACATATGTCAGGGAGAATTCAGTTAACGCTAGAGCCCATTTCCCAATTCGACTATGCAAAATGGGCTTGGACAGCATATGCTTAATAACATCAAAATGCGACGAAACATAAACATTAACTGGTTTAATATATTGTTTCAATTTCATACATGAGAAGTACAAACATAGGCATAGCTTTTCAATCACAGTGTACCTAGTCTCAGCATCTATCAATATCCTACTAAGGTAATAGATGGGTCTTTCGACGCCACCATCATCCTCTTGTGCTAACATACTGCCTATGGTTGTATCCGACGCTGCAATATACAACTTCATGTTTTTATTTATACTAGGTGGCAATAGGATTGGAGGCTTCGTAAGGTACTCTTTGATCGCGTCGAAAGCCTCTTGTTGTTCCTGCCCCCAGCGGAATTCACTTTCTTTCTTGGTCTTGAGCAGTGGTGAAAACACTTTCGTCTTGCCACTTAGGTTTGAGATGAACCTCCTCAAGAAATTTATCTTCCCCAACAAAGACTGGAGTTGTTTCTTTGTTGTCGGAGGCTTGAGATCTAAGATTGCTTTTGTTTTGTTCTGGTTGATCTCGATGCCTCTCTTGTGGACTACGAAGCCTAGGAAATCCCCTGCATGAACACCAAAGGCACATTTTAGTGGATTCACTTTTAATCCATATTTTCTCATTCGCTCAAATGAGCGTCGGAGGTGGTCGAGATGACCATCCTCTGATGACGATTTTATGACTATGTCATCAATGTATACCTGCATGAAATTCTCAATAAAATCATGGAATATAGCATTCATAGCCCTTTGGTAGGTTGCCCCGACGTTTTTCAACCCAAAAGGCATCACCACCCATTCATATGTCCCCAAAGCTCCCGGGCATCGAAATGCGGTTTTGGGAACATCTTCTTCGGCTATGAGAATTTGATTGTAACCGGAATAGTCGTCGAGCATGCTCAAATACTCAAATCTCGCGGCTGAGTCGACTAGCATCTCTGCCACGGGCATTGAATATTCATCTTTAGGAGTAGCGTTGTTCAAATCCCTAAAGTCAATGCATACTCGAAGGGTCCCATTTTTCTTAATAACAGGAACTATGTTTGTTATCCATTCTACATACCTTGCAGTTCTGATGGACCAAATTTTGAGCAATCTTTCAATTTCTTGCTTGATCTTCGACGTCACTTCTGGGGCGAAACGTCGAGGGGGTTGCTTTACTGGCCCCTTGCCTGGCTGGATTGGGAGGCGATGCTCAACTACGCTCCGACTCAATCCAGGCATTTCGCCATAATCCTAAGCAAAACAGGCCTTGTATTCCTTCAGTACTTTAAACAGTTGAGCTTTTATTGTCGGTCTTACCTTGGTACTCACGTAGGTGGGCCTTTTTGTCGTTCCATCCCCTAAGTCGATCTCCTCGATCGGGTCTTGGGCTTGCATTCTCTATAGTTCATGATCTGGCCCCTTTTCAAACCCTAGAGGCTCATCATCGTAAATACCATCAAGCCTCTGATTTTCTTTGTCATGGTCGGCTCCCTTAGTTGCTTGGAGAGTCTCGTCTTTTTCGAGTGCCGACATTTTCCTGTTTTGAGCCAGATAGGCCAAAATCCGAGTCATACTTTCTGACTCAGCGGTCATCTTCACCAGTAGTAGACCACCCTGTTGGTGGCATTTCCATTGGCTCCATACCTTCGTCGGCAGCGTCCCAGATGAACCCATAGTCGGGGTCTAGGTTCAGGACACGACCCGTGTCGACGGAGGTGTAAGATCCTGATCCGTCATCACAAGGAGCCACATTGGCTAAGTGCTGGTTGTCGCTCCCGAAAGATTCGCATCCAACGGTACAAACGCGAGAGTGGCGCAAAAGACACAGAGTCGCCAACAATGTGTATTTATCCCGAGAGAGGGAAAGGAAACACCGCATAAACCTGAAGGAAGGGAAAGAACATGGTCTCACGACCAAGAGAAACGGGTACGGGAGTCGGTTACGCGAAGGGAAGGTGTTAGCACCCAACACTTCCATCGTACTCGATGGGATCCATGCTTGTTGTCTGCATCAAAGGGTGTCGTCGTCTGGAGCTCCACTGTTACTGGACCGGAGAAGAAATGAGAACGGAAAGAACGGAGAAACGAAGAAGAAAAGAAAAAAAGAAGTGATCGATAGGACGGTATTGTTGTCCTAGGCCTACGTACTCCCTCAGTGCAATGGGAAAGTCAGAGTCAACGTAGTTCGGACGGGAACTGTGGGGGAAGTTTGCTCGCCAAGACAATCGATGTCTTGTGCCTACATATCCTCAATCGGATGAGAGAGAGGAATCAGAGCTGATGTAGTTCGTGGGTACGACCACGGATGGGTAAGTGTTTTTTACGGGAGCGACGAGCTCTTTTCTGAAAATGAAGTTTGAAACCCAACAATCCCGAAGGACAAAAATATTTGAATTTGTTTTTTGTTTTTTAGACAGAAGTGTCTTTTAAGTTGTTTCGTAACTTGCATTGAACCCAAGTCTTAAATATAGGAACGAATACTTCGCGCATCATCCCCAACAGGACGTACACTAGGTATCCTAGGAGAATGAGAGGAAGCCCCTCAATCCCCACTTCCCACATAGAAGGCTCAAGCGCAATACACGTTAATTTTTATTACGTGTTTTGAAGAAGTTCTGAGATGAGAAGAGAGACGACACAAAGGAAACTCTAAAGGGAAACTAAGAGTCCTAATGTTATCATGCATGGATGTCCTATGGTTAGTGAGGCTTAGGAGAGACGACTACCTAAAGCCTAATGATAATCCTACTCCAAGCTTAATCAAAAGTTAAGTTGGACTACGTAGCTTTAAAGGGAGAGAATCCAAGACTTAAACAAGTCTTAAGATCCATGGGAGGAAGAGAGTGAAAGAGAAGAAGAATAATGAGAAGGAAAAGATGAGATACAATAAATGGCAGCAAGCACATCATATCATAAATGTCCAACTCATATCATCAAACAAGTCTCAAAGATCAATGCAAAACCACTCAAGTAAGCATACAAAGATAAACATGAAAAGATGCAAGCATACTTGAATGAAATGCACAATTAAGCACACATGGATTTCATATCAAAATGAAATGAGAGAGGCAATATGAAGATGAAGGAAGTTCAGAACCAAGATCATATTATCATCAACAATCCACATATGCAAGAGAAGATCAAAACATGGAGCAATATGCACTAAAGAAAGTCCACAAAAGTATGCTCAAAGTTCCAACACTTAGGCAACACCAAACAAGATCCACAAAGTGAAAAATTAAGTCCCAAAGGACCTCAACCAGGGGTAGACATCATATTAAAAGCACACGCAAAGAACCAATAAGAAACTCAAGCAAATGGACATAGCAAGTCAACTTGTGCAAAGAGGTGTCAAGATATAGTCATGCATAATTCACTTAAGCACAAATAATCAAACATGCATCAAATGACATTCAAAATTTGTGAAATCAGAACAAAAATGACCTAAGTCAGATACTAATCACATGCCAAAAGATCTCACAGAAATTCACAAGTTAAGCACCTCAAACAAATAGGCAAAGACCACATAGGAAACATGATTCAAAATGCAAAAGAGAGGGACCAAAATGCAATACGAAAAAGTTTTAAAAAAAAAAAAAAAAAAATTTTATGCACTTCAATATGTCATCTAACAAATGCAAAAAGAATGAGATGCAGATCATGTATAGATGATGAGAAATAAAATCAACAAGTAGAAGTGTGCACATAAGAAATAATTCACAAAGAAAATAATGCAACAATTAAATCAGAGGCATAAAATAAAATAAAAATAGAAAATAAAATTTTCCAAAATTTTATAAAATTCCAAAGATGATCCATGATTTTTTTTCATAATTTTTGGATGCATTAAACTATTTTTAAAAAATAAAATGCAAACAGTGCAATTAAATAAAATAAAATCAAAGAAATAAACAAAGAGGGGTGCATACAGCAAGAAAACACGTTGAAAGAATAAAGGCCCAAAAGAGGGGGGTGCAAGTAATAAGCCCAATCCACAACAAAAATCAGCGCAGCCAAAAAAAGAACAATGAACCCAGTCAAACATCTTGACCCATACCAGCCACAAGATTGATCCTACGCTTCCCACCAAGTCAACAAAACCGAAAAGCCATCATGATTAACGCTCAGGATCACACAACCACCATAATTAACATACACATGCGTACATTTAAACACTCAGAATTTAAAATGAGAACACGTGATAGGCACCTGCAGTTTTAATGTGTTGGCACAATCTCATTCACCAGATTAATCAAACGCACGTAAATCAGTCAACCAATTCAAAAATAAGCAAGATGAGAGATTCGGATTGAGTGCACACACTAACAAAAGTATACACGCACACACCATGACTAAAACGTAAACCAATCAGAATCAAATAAATAAGTGAGGTGGCATAACAATAACCCTTGGATCCAAACACGAACGGTGGAGATTGTGTCTTCCTCCTTTAAACCCTTGGCCGGCCGGAAAACTTACCAGTCGCCGGAGCTAGGGCTCCGGTCACCCTCTCCGGTGAGCTGCAACATATATTTCTCCAGAAATGACACATGAGTATACCATTTTAATCAGAAAAACATAAGGATCACAAATATCATGCTCATTTCAACAAACAATCAACATACGAAGCAAATCGAAGGAAAGAAAGTTTGGATCCAAAACTTAAATCACCAAATACTCTCATAATACACGTCCAAACTTAAAATAAAATAAATCATCATGCTCAGCACACATCATAGATCATTATGCACACTTAAAATTCAAGTTCTAAGAGCATGAAAAATTCACCAACCTGAACCTTGTAGAACTTGAAATACACCAAGAAAACCCTCTGGAAGCTGCAGATCTACTCCTTGGAACCTCTAATTGCAAAATAAATGCAACTAGAGCTTGGAATCGTGCTAGATCTTGAGGTTTGAACTTGGATCCTCTTGAACTGAACTTGGTGAAAACCTTGCTCTCAGCTCAAAATGATGGTTGATTCTTGTTCTACTCTCTTCACTAATCAAGAATATGAAAGAATTTCTCAAGAAAACCTTGTGGAGAGGGAGAATCGAAGAAGAGAAAGTGTGGAGTGAAAAATGGATTCTGAGCCAAAATGAATGCATGACCTAGCTGTGAGGGTATGAGTAAGCTTATATACTCTCCATTATTCCCCTGATTAGGATTAGCAAGTGATTAGAACCTTGGTTAATGAGATTTGGATGAATTTTGCAAATTTGCATTTTGAGTTGTATCCACTAAACCACACGTGCAAGAGCCATGTAATCAGCATGATTCACCTCCAATTTACTTATTGATCACCTCTGAATTGTACTTGGGCCTTTCAATGACCTGGTTCATGAGATTTGAATCCATTTGCAATTTTGCATAATGTGAAATAAGTGAGAAATAAGTCATGGAATGAATTGATTCAAAGGCCAAAAATACTCCTCTTGACTTGTATTTTGATGTTGTAATGTGACATGAGCAATTGAGAACATTACAAGTCCTTTTAAGTGAAAATGCAAATGGTGGAAAATTTGACATATAAGAAATCCATGAAATGCACCTTGCATTGTTTTGACCATAACTAGAGTTCCACAAATGATATGGAGACAAACTAGTACTTTTTGGAAATGGGAGAGAAAGATCTTCAACTTTCATGTTGGAGGAAAATTCATTTGAAGCTTCCTTAATGATGAAAAATCAAGTTGAATGTGATGAAAAAACTGCCAAAAATGGAAAGTTCTCATTATAGGTCATTTTCCAAATTTAGTAACTTTTGCACAAACCCTTGATTCTTGATGAATGACATGAATCTTGACAATTGAAGGCCATATGAGGATGTGAGACCTTTAAAACCATGAAAAGAACCTCAAAATTCCACAGTTGACTTTCTCCTTTACAGTTGACTTTTCTTGGTTCACAAGCAACTGATCCACTGAACATCCTCCACAATGAATCACCAACAAAACCCTTATCCATGAACACTTGTGAGCATAAAGGCCTCATGACACCATGCTTGAACATACCAAGCCCTCCAAGAAGTCCTCTTGATCCCAAAAACCCTAATTGGTCCCTCTGATTAGGAGAGAAAGATTCACTTGAAATCCTTTGCCAATCTTGATCTTATGAAGATATGCTGAACCCCATGAGCCACCTTGAAGCTTGAGACTTGAGAATATGGACCAAGTACCTTGATCCCATGCTAAGAACCAATTCTATGCACAATGCAAATGCAAGAAATGCAAAGAAACATAAACCAGTTAGCTAAAAACAACAAGGCAAATTTTGGGGTGTTACACTGGTCAAAAGATTTCTTAGTACCTTTGGCTTTGTCGACTTTGTAATAGCTTTGGTCTGCTTCAATATTTTCGACGATGCCATCCTTCCTCCAAATGATCAACCTCTGGTGCATAGTTGATGGTACTGCCCTAATTCCATGGATCCACTCACGTCCCACCAACAGATTAAAGTTTTCCTTCGACTTAATGACCATGAAGAGCGTCAGCCTATTGGTTGTACCTACTGCCAGATCTACTTGGACAACCCCCAGGATGTTACTGGTCTTGCCTTCGTAGTTGGACAAAACCATGTTGTGCTGTCGGAGGTCAGCCTCCGCCTTTCCAATTCTCTTAAACAAACTGTGAGGCATTAGGTTCACAGTCGCTCCCCCATCCACAAACACTTTGTTGACTGACACCCCATCAATCTTTGCCTTTATGAACAACGGCTTCAAATGATACATCATCCCAGGGGTAGGACGTTCGAACATAGCCGTTTTTTCCTCGACCACGCCACTTTTCATCACATAATAACATAGTGGCTTGTCGTCAGCATCTTCCCCTGTGATGAAGTCTTCTTCAGTCTCGGAGATCTCAGACACTACGTCGTACTCAACTGGTAGCACCGACACGATACCATAGTTTACCACGAAATCTTCGCCATAGGTGTCGTCATTGGTGTCGTCGTGCATGTCTTCATCAAAATCCCCTTCAGGTGATGGGTCATACTCTTCATCG
Source organism: Lathyrus tuberosus (assembly GCA_022829125.1). Taxonomy (NCBI): domain Eukaryota; kingdom Viridiplantae; phylum Streptophyta; class Magnoliopsida; order Fabales; family Fabaceae; genus Lathyrus; species Lathyrus tuberosus. The sequence continues at coordinate 9,352,396 of JALAZF010000176.1, read as the reverse complement.
GACTGAGGAGAGTATTTTGGCTCCTCTTCATCTAACTGAGGAGTATACTCTGGTTCTTTCTTATTTTCTGCCAACGAAGTACACTTTGAGCTCTGGGTCGACACCACTTCCTTCCCTCCTGAAGCATTCAAAGTTACTGCCATGGTCTGGTTCGTCGCCACCTTGCTCTTTTCTACCCACTTTCCTTTCAGGTACTGGCGTTTTTGTACAGATATTCCGACAGCCTTCGCCTTTGACATTATAGCCTCTCTTTCAGCCTTCTTATTACGCTGATAGCGCCTCTATTGGGTCCTAGTCATAGGGTTCTTTCCCTTGTAGTTGGGGGACACCCTATATCCTGCTTTCTCGACCCTTTCATCAGTGACAGTCGCCTCCTTCTCCAAATCAAGAGCTTTCCATTTAGGTCTTTTGCTTCCTTTCTGATTCACTGGTGCCATCCATTTTCCTGTGGGGAGTCTGATGGGGGCACAAAAGTTTTTGGCCTTGCTCCTTGGAACAGTTTTCTGTACTCCTCGTTGCGACGAGGGGCTCCGCTCCTGTTGAACACAAACCTTGGGACAGGTGGCTTGCTCTCTGGCAGCGCTTTTTTCTTGCTTTCCTCGTACTTCTCATCTGCTTTCTCATCGAACACGGCATTGCACCTGGGGCATAGCGCGACTTTGGATCCGCTTATCCTGCACTTTTCCTAAAACTCTTCCAAACTTTCACCAGCCTGGGGATACACTTCTTCGAGTTTGCCCTTTGCTTTCTTGTCGGAACCCTCAGTAGTTTCGACCATCATGCATTCCACCACTTCAGTCCTTAGTGGTTTGTCGAGGCCCTCAGTAGCTTCGACCATCATGCATTTGTACACTTCTGAATACAAAGCCTCTTCGACCTTCAGTGGGTCAGTGTCAACTTGCATCTTCGGGTTCTCGCCAAATTGGAGCCGACCCTCCTTCAAAGCCTTTTGCACCAAATCCCTGAAAAGAACACATTGAGCTGTTTTATGACCAAGAAAATTATGAAACTTACAAAATCCTCTCTTTTTCTTTTGTTCTAGAGGGGGGTCTTTCAAACCAGGTGGAATAATAATTTGACCATCTTTAACTAATAAATCAAATATTTCATCGCATTTCGAAACGTCAAAGGTATAAGTTTTAGCGACGTATTTATCCGTCTTGTTAGTTTCGGGGGGATTTTTCCCATTCGATGGTTTTAACAACTTGCATGTGTAGGGAGGTCCTGGCTTAAGCTCAGCCACGTGGATCTCACTTTCGTCGACAGATTCTTCTTTGTCGGACGAGTATTCGTCAGCAGCCACATAAGCTATTTTTTCCTTTTTACGATATCTGTTAGACTGAGCCTTTTCAGCTTTCAATCTTTCGACCTGGCGAACCCGGTCAGCTAATTGCGCCATGTCTCTGAGATATTGCGTGTCCAACTTCTTCCTGATCGAATAGTCCAGGCCGCCAGCAGCCATTTCGACTAACTCGTGTTCAGGGACTTGAGTAAAGCAACGTGCTTTCAAAAGTCTAAACCTATTTAAGTACCGGTCTACCGACTCCGCGGCTTTGCGTTTGACGCTTGCCAATTCTTTTAGACTTATTTTTTATTGTCCCATATAGAATTGTTCGTGGAACAGTCTTTCCAACTGTGCCCATGTGTGAATGGACTGAGGGGGCAGCGTGGTAAACCATGTGAACGCATTCTTCGTGAGGGAACTTGGAAAATATTTCATTTTCAAGTCCTCATTGTTTGCTATGTCGCCCGCTTCGGTTTGATACCTAGCGACGTGTTCGACGGTGGACTCTTCCGTTTCCCCAGTGAACTTGGTGAACTTAGGCACTTTCCACCCCCTGGGCAATTCTGTTTGTAATACAAAATCAGGTAATGGGGATGTATATGTCGGTCGTCGAAGGCCTGGGTTCGCCCCATTACGGACCATGATATGTTCGACTATGGCCTCCAAGTTATGTTCTCAAGCCAAGGCATCTTGTCGAACCTGCTGGACAACAAAATCTGGATCTTGGTTCCTATGGACAATCACAGGAGGCCTTTGAACTCTCCTAGGGATCTCCTCGAACTCACGGGGTTGCTCGATAGTTTTGTCGAAGACTTCGTCCTGACGACGAGGCGTCTCTGGTCGAGGTGGTGGAGTCTGTCGACCCTGGGCCCTAGGGGCACCTAAGAAGTCACCAATTCGTGTCATCTGAGTCGCCAGTTGTTGGTAACTCTGAGTCGACTCTTGTATCAGTGGTCTTAATATCGTACCCATCTGTTGAGTCAACATGTGGACCATCTCATGCTTACTCTCGTCCATCTGTTGCCTCATGACCGCGACGGAACTAGAGGTAAAGGTTGGTATGGATTGAGAGACAAGGTTGAAACCTGGGGGTCGAATCATCTGGTTTGACACGTCTCCCGACCCTTGATAAGTCGAGAATACTGGGGACGAACTTTCCCCAAATAAATGGCTGCTAGAATGCAAATCCGACATAAACTCTGGCGGCATTCCATACGATCTAGGTATAGGCATGGTGATACTAGGCACATATTGCCCCGTAGTCCCTGCCATTGTCAATCTCGGGTCGTTTCGACGCGGCGTCGCAACTGGTCTGCTAGGGGAAGTTGACACCGCTGATATGGTACCAGAGCCAACATCAGTCGTCTGTGATCCCACCGTAGTTTCCGTCGAAGACGGTTCTTCGTTCGGTCGTGGTATTACCATCTTCCCACTATGCAAAAACATATACTCAATTCACACGGGTCCCACCAGGTGTGCCACTTTGTTCGCCGGCGCGAACAACCGCTGGCCTTCCGTCGCAGGTTCGCTTGCAGGATCGGCCACACAAATCCCAGAACAATTGGAATTGGAAGCGTATGTTTGCGCTGCGTTTTAGTTTATTCGTTTTTTAGTGCAAGTGTCACGCTGAAGTGATCGGGGTGACGCAAAGGTTTCCTAACGGTTGCGAGTTGGGTGCAGAAATAAAGAAATAAAAGGAAAAGTTGAGCGGGAAGAAACAAGACAAATAAAGACTTTAAATTATATGCGGAAAATAAATTGCATTAACTAAGATTTTGGACGCAAGTGTACATTTGTCTGCGGGAGTGAACTCGTTTCTCTCTAAGCTTGGTACTTTGAGTATTTTCCCCTTACAATGTGAAAAAATGCGACCCCTAAAATGAAAAGAACAACGCCTTATATAGGCCTAAAAAAAATAATTGTTTGTCTGCCCAAATGTTTTCTGAAGCTGACACGTGGCACCCCACTCTCTTTTCAACCTCCCCTAGTCTTGGAAGTTTCAAACTTTTCCCGCCTAAACACTTGTTCCTTGAAGTTGAAATCCGCTTGTCATCTCATTTCCTTCCAACGCCAAAACTTGTCGATGTTTCTCCGACACGCCTTTCTGTTGGCGTCGACTCGACACCTTATCGTGCCTCTTCTGCGCCGACACGTCCTGGGAGTCTCCAGATCCCACCGCCAGTCGAAATCCAGTGTCAACAAAGAGTCGTTGTAGGTTTTGGTGTCGTAGTTCGGTTGTCATCAGTGAGAAACAAGGGGGTGTTTGGATCAGAGATGAAGGTCAGAGGGAGAGCGTTGTTTATGAAAGTTCAGTTTTTGCAAGTTTTAACTGAGTATTGTAACAGATGCAAAGGTGCGATTTTGGTGGGGTATATGATAGTGTTTCCTGAAGTTACTGTATGTTGTTTTCGTGTGTAGGATGGTTACAAAGTGAAAGGCTCAAAATATTGACATGGTTAGGATTTGTTGTTGGCCATGTGACCTTCATTCATTGTGGAAAATGTGAAGTGCAAGTTGATTATGGTGATAAGGTGATGATTTGAGTGTATGAGGCGTAGGTTGAAGGAGTGCAATACTTGGATGATGGAGAAGCTGTGGGATGTGAAGCATGTCATGAAGATGGAGGGAGTTTGCCGCTGATGTTTGAAAGGTGAATAGTGGTTTGTGAGGAAGATGAGTGAAGGTTGAGTTTCTTGGTTTAGGTTTGTGTTTTGCAGAGAGAGTTTATTCCGAATTTTTCTCCTCCCTTTTGCTGTGAATTCCTCTTCTTTCTTTTAAAGCCAACCAAACTTTTTTGCTAAGTTTGCTAATTTGTCTTGTAATGTTATGTTGTGTTATTTTCTCTGCAGGTTATGTTGGTTCTGTTACATGTTGCAGGTTGATGTTGTTTTGCAGCTTGTGTGCAGGTTGGTGCATTTGTGTACAGTCTTGTGTCACGCATGGCTTTTGTCTTAGTGTGGAGCAGAATTTTTGTCTTGGAGTGGAGTGTTGGCCTATTGTGGTGTACCTTTTTTCAAGATGTGGATGTGATGTGCAGGCCTTGGTTTTGTAGGAGCAAATTATCATTTCCTTCTGTTTTGCTATTTTGGTGTAATGAGTTTCAAAAATTTGACAATGGGCTTGTATTGTAACTTGTTTCTAGTTGTTTAAAAATGTAAATGGGCTTTATGGATTATGAAATGGACTTAGATAAGATATTGATTGGAAATTGTGAATTCAAAATGGATATTTGAAATGACAATTGGAAAATGGATTTAAAAATGGATAGATGGACATTGGATAAATGAAATGGATATTGAATCGATTAATATATGGATAATTGAAATGGTGTTTGGAAATGGATATGAATTTAAATTGGATATTGAAATGAATTGGATATAAAAATGAATATTGGATGAATATTAATAATTTGAAATGAATGGATATATGAATGGATTTTGATAAATGGATTAAAATATGGATAATTGACAAAATGGATAAAAATGGTTATGGGAATGAATATGGGTAAGAAATTGGTTTTGTAACGCGCCTCCATATTTGAACAACACTTAAAACCCTGATAATTGAACTTGAATGCCACAATTCTTGAATTAAATCAAAGAAGATCCTCGTTGAATCGATTTTTGATTAATGGCATCAAAACAAATGAATCCATATGAACCTAGCCACTTGAGTACTGATAAGTCAAAATCTTCATTATGAACCAACTGACAAGAAAGTGCTTTTAAAATCAGAAGATTATGAATTGAACTATGAATATCAATACATTGTACCAAACTCTAATTGGATAACAAATCTGAACCTTGATGTAACACTTGGGATTGTATCACATCCTTGCCTTCAAAACAGCTCATGTCACAAATGACTTATAGATGAAGCAAAACTATTTTATTTGACGAAGATTAAGTTACATCCAATTTGAAACTGAAACAATATTGCACCCACATTCAACCTGCTGGCCTCAAATGAAACTAAATTGAACGACAATTGCCCAGCTTACACACAAAGGGGTAAGAAACCCTAATCTTCTTGCCTTGGGCGCATACTGATGAAACAGTGATTTAGAAAACTGATGGGAACAAAAACCCTAATCCAACATCCTCCCAGTTTGGCCACTGATGAAACTCTGAACATCTGATATCCTTGAGGAAACTCAGAGGAAATGACATTGTGCTTTGATAATAAGGTGCCCATGATGATGAAAGTCCAAAACCTTGTTTGGAACATGAGTATAATAACTAAATGAAAACATCTCTGAATATGGGACATCCAAATCAAAAGAAAGCCTCTGATCTCATGTCTTAAGAGCCCAATCAAATGCATGTTATACTATATAGATGATGCAAAGTGAAAATAAATTCAAATGAATGCAAGTTAAAAATGCCTGGTCAAAACTTGGGGTTTGACAAGGGGCCAAATTAGAATATTGAAAACTAAGAAATAACCCTAGGGTTATTTAAATGGATTATAGTTCCCATTTGTAGAGAACGATCAAAATACGGTTTATCTGGTTTTCCCTCTTCATCCCTGTCATACCCTAATTTTTTACCCCCAAGATGCCACCTCTTTTGAATCATTGGCATAACATTCATCATTACATACATATATATATATATATATATAAGGATAAACACCCGAAGAAAAGATTTTCTGGGGATTTTTTATGTTGAAGAGTTCAAACGGGATCTTCAAGAAAAGCCAGAAAAGACAGAGACGAACTCTGCGCGCCAGATAAAAACACCTGGGGCTTAAAATGGAACAAGGTTAATAAACCAAGAATAGACTCTGGTACTCATAAGAGTTGGTTGAGATAACAAATAATTGCTTTATGAAGAAAACCAGTATGAGCTGGGTTTGTAATTTGGTTCAGGTTCATATTTGACCCGGGTTTGAGCAATACAGGTTCACGATAACCTGATATATGAACAACTGGTTCACGATAACCAGAGATTGAGGTTCACGATAACCTGAAATAAAAGGTTGGTTCACGATAACCAGAAAGAAACAACTGGTTCACGATAACCAGAGGTTGAGGTTCACGATAACCTGAAATAAAAGGCTGGTTCACGATAACCAGAAACAAACAACTGGTTCACGATAACCAGAGGTTTAGGTTCATGATAACCAGAAATACAAGGTTGGTTCATGATAACCAGAAACAAACAACTGGTTTACGATAACCAGAGGTTTAGGTTCATGATAACCAGAAATACAGGTTCACGATAACCCGATATAAAGCAAATGGTTCATGATAACCAGAAATATAGGCTCACGATAACCTGATATAAACAACTGGCTCACGATAACCAGAAGTACAGGTTCACGATAACCTGAAATAAACAATGCCAGCAGTTACTGGACTTTTAGGTTTCCAAATGGGTGATGTAGGTAACAGAACAGTTGCAGGTTAGACTTCCTGGGGAATACTGCACAAAGGGTCAAAATCCGGTGCACAGAGATGAAAGACCGATCACAGGCAAAACAAAGACAAAGAACCAAAAACCCAGAACAGAGGAAAAAGGAAAGAAAAACAAAACCACACAAACCAAAACACCCCAAATGCAAAGATGCTCAATGCTGAGGTATGATGCGAATGCTCAATGATATGCAAGAAACGACAGATCGGGGACAGCAAAAGGGAAAACACTGTGTCCACCACAAAGAGTCACATTAAAATCGGAGCAGACATCAGTCCTGAAGTCAACGTGAGAACACCCTCAATATACTGGGGAAACAACTTCTCAACAAACATCTTGTGTAGGTACTGGTGAGACGTCCTTAATGGTTAGCCATTGTTAAAGCGTTTAAATCAGGGAGATATTGCCAATCTTCTTTTAGAGTTCAAAATTTTCAAAACATTCCGCTTTTAAAACCATTATTAATAAATAAGTGAAGTTTTGCATGAAAATGAAAATATCAGAGTAATGATAAGTATCAAACAAAGAATGGCTCAAAATCTGATTTCATTAGAACGGCAACTTGCCAATAGCGAAGTTCCATGGATCATTACAATTGAAAAATGGCAAAAGGAAAGGATTACATCATATTCAATTACCTACTCCCTAATGACTAAAATCCTAGAATTCCATGTTGATACAGACAAGAGGGTCTAGATTCTCAGGTGTAGTACTTTCGTACTGAGTCAGCATTTACAGGGTGTGTGAGTCGTTCACTATCCATTGTTGTGAGGAATAAAGAACCTCCTGAAAATACAGTCTTTACCATAAACGGACCCTCATAATTAGGCGCCTATTTTCCACGAGCATCCCTTTGAGATGGCAGAATCTTCTTGAGTACAAGCTCTCCTTCTCGGAATTCCCAGACACGGACCTTCTTGTCAAATGCCTTCTTCACTCTTCTCTGATACAGATGACCATGACACATGGCAGTCAGTCGCTTCTCGTCAATGAGGTTCAGTTGGTCATATCTCTCTCTAACCTATTTAGCTTCGTCAAGCTTAGTTTCCATCAGGATTCTCAAAGATGGTATTTCCACTTTGATGGGAAGGACCGCATCCATTCCATATACAAGAGAAAAAGGGGTTGCCCCTGTCGAGGTTCGAACCGAAGTTCTGTATCTGTGTAAGGCAAACGGTAACATCTCGTGCCATTCCTTATAAGTTTTGACCATCTTCTGCAAGATCTTCTTGATGTTTTTATTAGCAGCCTCGACAGCTCCATTCATCTAGGGACGGTAAGGTGAGGAAATGTGATGCTCAATCTTGAAATTGTCACATAATTCTTTCATTGTTTTGTTGTTCAGATTTGTTCCATTGTCCGTGATGATCTTATTGGGGATTCCATAACGACAAATGATATTATTCCTGATGAAACAAGCAACTACTTGCCTGGTCACATTAGTGAAATAAGTAACTTCAACCCATTTGATGAAATAATCAAGGCCACTAAAATGAAACGATGGCCATTAGAAGCTTTCGGCTCAATAGGTCCAATCATATCAATGCCCCACATAGAGAAAGGCCAAGGAGATGACAACACATTCAACCAGGTAGGAGGAACGTGCATTTTATCAGCGTAGATCTGGCACTTATGACATTTCCTGGCGTATTGGATGCAATCAGCTTCCATAGTTAACCAATACTATCCAGCCCTCAAAATTTTCTTAACCATGGCATATCCATTGGCGTGAGTGCCAAAGGCTCCTTCGTGAATGTCGTGAATCAACAGGTCTGCTTCTCGTTTATCAACACATCTTAGCAGGACCATGTCATGATTCCTCTTGTAAAGCACGTTGTTACTGAGAAAGAACTTGGATGACAATCGTCGCAAAGTTTTCCTATCAAGATTGGAAGCATTGACAGGGTATTCCTGAGTTTTCAGATAATTCATGATGTCGTGAAACCAAGGTTTTCCATCTGTCTCTTCTTCAACTCACTGGCAATAAGCGGGTTCGGTCTTGCGCTCTATACTGATGAGAGGCGCTTCATTGTGAAACCTGACTTGCCACATTGAAGCTAACATGGCTAGGGAATCAGCTATTTGATTTTCAGTACGAGGTACATGACGGAAAGTGATTTTATCAAAACACTTAATCAATTCCATAATGTAAGCACGGTAGGGAATGAGTTTTTCATCCTTGGTTTCCCATTCACCCTTGACTTGGTAAATGACCAAAGCATAATCACCCATAACTTCAAGAACATTGATTCCGAGGTCAATTGTAGCCTCTAGACCCAAAATACACGCTTCGTACTCAACAATATTGTTTATGCATCCAAATTCCAACCTTGCTGTGAAAGGGGTATAACCACCATCGGGGTTTATCAAAACAACACCTACACCATGTCCTTTGACATTGGAAGAACCATCAAACATCATCTTCCATCTATAACTAGGCTCAGGGTCTTTATTAGGGCCAGGCTCATCACAATCTTTTACTACCATAATGTCTTCATCCGGGAAATCAAACTTGAGAGGTTCATAATTTTCAACAGGCTGATCTGCAAGGTATTCTGACAATACCATTCCCTTAATAGCCTTCTGAGGTACATACTGGATATCATATTCTGACAATAGCATATGCCAATGGGCCAGTCTTCCTGTTTGAGCAGGCTTCTCGAAGATATACTTTATTGGATCCATTTTTGAGATCAACAAAGTAGTGTGACATATCAAATATTGCCTCAAACGTTTGGCGGCCCATGCTAAGGCACAACAGGTTTTCTCCAGCAGTGAATAACGGCTTTCACTATCAACGAACTTCTTACTCAGGTAATAAATAGCATGTTCTTTACGACCAGTTTCATCACGTTGGCCCAATACACAACCCATGGATCCATCTAAAACAGTCATGTACATAATGAGAGGTCTTCCGGGAACAGGAGGAATCAGAATAGGTGGTTCTTGCAAATAACACTTGAGCTTTTCAAAAGCTTGTTGGCAATCAGAATTCCATTCTACAATCTGGTCTTTGCGGAGCAGTTTGAAGATCGGTTCGCAAATCGGAGTCATGTTGGAAATGAATCTGGATATATAGTTTAAACGACCCAGAAATCCTCTCACTTGTGACTCAGTTTGTTGAGTTGGCATTTCTTGAATAGCTCGTACCTTGTTAGGATCTACTTCAATTCCCTTTTGGCTGACGATGAAACCAAGCAACTTCCCTGACCTGACACCAAAAGTACATTTGGTCGGATTCAACTTCAACTGATACTTCCGGAGTCTCTTGAACAACTTTAAGAGATGGTCCAAATGTTCCTCCTCGCTTCGGGATTTAACAATCATATCATCCACGTATACTTCAATTTCCTTGTGGATCATGTCGTGGAATAAAGTCACCATAGCTCTCTGATAAGTTGCCCCTGCATTCTTCAAACCAAAGGGCATGACTTTGTAACAGTAGGTTCCCCACGGGATGATAAAGGTAGTCTTATCCATGTCAGGTGGGTCCATTCTGATCTGGTTGTAACCGGAAAATCCGTCCATGAAGGAGAAAACTGCAAACTTGGCCGTATTATCCACAAGAGTGTCAATATGCGGTAGGGGAAAGTCGTCGTTGGGACTAGCTTTGTTGAGATCCCTATAATCCACACACATTCGTACTTTACCATTTTTCTTCATAACTAGCACTATGTTGGCTACCCATTCTGGATATTTTGAGACTGCCAAGAATCCTGCATCCAATTGCTTCTTAACCTCATCTCTGATTTGGAGAGCCATATCTGGTCTACTTCTATGGAGCTTTTGCTTCACGGGTGGACATTTAGGCTTGAGTGGAAGCTTATGAACTACTATGTCTGTATCCAAACCAGGCATGTCTTGATAGGACTAAGCAAACACATCTATATATTCTTCCAAAAGCAGGACTAGCCGTTGTCTGATTTCTGCCCCAAGCGTTGCCCCAATCTTGACCTATTTCCTCTTTTCTTCAGTGCCAAGGTTGATGACGTCCACTTTCTCTTCGTGTGGCTGAAGATCCATGTACTGATACTCACACATTTCTGCCAAATCATCGGGGACCTCATAATCCTTTTCTTCCTCAGCTTGATAAACGGGTGAATCAAAGTCGATAGTGAGAGTAGGGTCATTGAATACAACAGGTTTGGGAGTTATTCTGCACGATGGAGAGATTTGTTTTATTAAAATGCGCAAACATGAACACAAAAAGGAGAAATTCGTAGTTTTGAAAAGATTGCTATTTTTCTTAAAACGAAAATAAGGATGAAGACAAAGAAATTTTAACAAAACAAACACTTCATTGATTAATAAGATTTAAAAGCAGTGGCCCATACAAAATAATCTGAAAGACTCGGGTAAGGCTGCGGAATTGAAAACATCAAAGCAAACAAACAAATTACTCTGGCATAGGGTACAAAGTGGGTATCTCAATGGCTTCCCAGTTACTTAAAGCGGCGTCACACCGAAACACCAAGTGATTGATATCTTCATCTTCAGCATCTTCAACAATTGCATGCACTTGCTGTCCTCCACTGACGAACACTTCTTGAATGGTCCTCAGTCTTCCTTTTGTTGAAGCAGCTCTTCCCTCAAAAGTTGGTTTGTAACCCAACCCTTGGTATTTCTCTCTTTCTGGGACTTCGACGATCTTGCCCCAGCCTTCAGGTACTCCTCCTCGTAGAGAAGATTGAATGCTTTTGAAAGAAGCAAAAGATGGACAATCAGAGGCCACTGGTTCCTTGTCGTCAAGCATAACGGCATTAGCTATTTCGAGATCCTGGAAAGAAGTTTCCAAAGTATCTTCACCCGCTTCAATGTAACGAAACGAGGACAAATTACTGACCATCAGGTCCTCCTCACCATGAATGATAACTAACTTCTCGTCGGCCACGAACTTCATCTTCTGATGTAAGGTAGAGGTTACAGCACCAGCCTCGTGGATCCAAGGCCTACCCAGCAAACAACTGTAGGCAGGGTTGATATCCAAGATCTGAAAAAGGATGTTGAATGTTTGAGGGCCAATCAAAATGGGTAGCTCAATCTCTCCCATCACCGATCTTCTTGAACCATCAAAAGCTTTGACAATAAGAGAAGTGGGTCTCATTATAGCTCCTTGGTAAGACAGTTTATCAAGAGTTCTTTTTGGCAAAACATTCAATGATGAACCGGTATCTACGAGAACTCTAGCCATTGTATCCTCCTGACATTTTATTGATATATGTAAGGCAAGGTTATGGTTCCTTCCAGCTCGGGGTAACTCCTCGTCACTGAAACTGAGAGTGTTACAAGCTGTGATGTTGGCGACGACATGGTCAAACTGTCCAGCTGTTATATCTTGGGCTACGTGTGCCTGGGCTAACACCTTCTGCAAAGCTGATCTATGAACTGGTGAATTAACTAACAGAGATAAGATCGAAATCTTGGATGGTGTCTGATGGAGCTGATCTACCACTTTGTAATCACTCCTCTTGATAATTCTTAGGAACTCTTCGTCTTCTTCTTGAGAAATTACCTCATTTCCTTTGTCTCTAGACGGTGTGGGGACAACAGTTTCCCTGGGTGTGGTTTCTTTGAACGAAGGAGTGTACACTCTACCGCTTCGGGTCATCTTCCCAGTTCCAACTATATTAGTCACATCTTCAATAGTAGTTCCCACCTCTTTTCTTAGAACTACGTCTTTAACGGCGATTCCCACCTCTTTCCTTGGAATCACGTCTTCTCGCCTTCTGCTACCCATGACATTCTCATAGACCCATGGCACTGCCTTGGTCCCTCGGAATCTAAATGGAATAGGTTGTCGGGCGTTACATTGTTTGGAATGATTAATAGTGGAAGCATCAGCCCTTCCAGGATCATTGAAAACAGGTATTGGCTTATTAAAGATGGGAACTACAGACCCAGACTTAGGTGTGTTGGACCCGAATACCCGCCCTCTTGGCTTTGGTAGGTTAAACATAGGCTCGATTGCTGCAACTCTGTTCTCCTTTTCTTTGTTGAACACCTGTAGGAACCCTTCATTGATCAGATATTGAACATCATCTTGGACTAAACGGCAACCCTTAATGCTGACATTACATTCTTCACAGTCATCATGGCAAACATCAACTAACCCAGCTTTAAACAGCTTAGCATGAAAAGCTTTGATAGGAGTTTTGATCTTTGTTGCATCCAAAACAAATACCTCATCCCTCTCATCTTCTATGGCATTAGTGGTCCCATGGGTTGGCAAAGGATTATTTTTCACATTTGGTTGATTATCAGCAAACGAAAGGATATTCTTTTCCATCAAAACCTTCACTACATTCTTCAACGCCAAACAACCCCTCAAGTCGTGACCAGCGCCTCCTTGATGAAAAGCACAAGTCGCATTAGGGTTGAAGAAAGGCATAGATTTCTCGGTTGGTGGTCCCAAAGGTCTAGTAACGATCAACCCTTGCTCCACTAAAGAAGGGTAAAGTTTTGTATATAACATTGGTATGGGTGGAAATACTGGTTTTCCTCCTTGCTTCTTGTGGGGAGAATTCTGCTGTGGAACCTGTTGTCTTGGTTGCTGATAATTCTGGTTTTTACGCCATTATTAATAAGTCGGCGCCTGCTGCGCTGCTTGGTGATTGAAAGTAGGTGTAACAGCAGCTACGTAAGGTTGCTGAGCATACTGCATCTAGTAGATTGGATGCTGAGAGAAGTTTGGTCTCTGCTGTTGCTGATACATTGGTTGCTTCCATCGAGGGCTCTGGGTCTTTCCTGCCATAATGGCATTAGTTTCTCCTTCCCTCTTCTTATGAGAATGACTAGGGGACTTCTTAACACTGACGCTAGTTGAACTGCTCGGAGAACCGATTACCTTTCCACTCTTTAATCATGCCTCTACCTTCACGCCAATTGCAACAATATCAGCGAAATTGGCACTGACACTGCTGATCATTCTCTCATAAAATTCAGGCTTCACTGTGTCTACAAACCAATCAGCCAACTCTTTCTCAGTCAATGGTGGTTCGACCTGAGAAGCAGTCTCTCTCCATCGTTGTGCATATTCTTTGAAGGTCTCAGTACTATTTTGAGCCATACTCAACAACTGCCTATGGTCAGGGGCTAAATCCATATTGTACTTGTAGTGTTTCACAAAAGCATCAGTCACATCCTGGAAACAACAGACCTGGGACTGGTCTAGACTCAAATACCACTTAGCAGCAGCCCCTTTCAAACCGTCCTGAAAACAATGGATCATCAGCTTGTCATTGCGTACGTGCGCGGCCATTCTTCGGTAGTACATGATCAAATGGGATTTGGGACACGTGGCCCCTGAGTACAACTCAAAACTTGGTAACTTGAACTTGGGTGGGATTACCAAATCTGAAACCAAACACATGTCTTTAATACCAGTACTGAATGCATTACTCAACTCCATTGCCTTCATCTTCCTTTGCATTGTCTCAACACTTTCTCTTAATTTCTCGTGTCTATCATCTCCTTCTTCTGACACATCAACATAGTCGTAGGGATGATGGTTTTGGAAAACCGGATGCACTTGCGTATGTACTGCTGGTGGAGCATAGGTAGGAATAGATTGAAGAGTCTCATTAACCAAAGGAACTGTTTGATGTGTTGTCAAAGGAACGGTAGCACGGATAAAATCTTCTGGCATGCCCAAAGTGGGATTTATGACAGGGATGATATGAGGTTCTACCGTTGTAGTGACAATTTCAGAGACCACAGTGGCCTGGGTGTCCATCTTTGCTTTCATAACATTAATAGCCTCGAGGATTTGTCCCATACCTCCTCGTATCTCATTCAATTCATTGTTAACTGTGTCCATTTCTCCGTATATCTCTGACATTCTGAATTGAGCTTGGGCCCGGGTGTTGTAGTTGTGTCTGGGATTCAGTGTGACGATTCTGGAGAGAACACGGTGACATAAGACAAAGACAAGGAAAGAAATGCACATGAAGATGCAAATGAGGATGCAAATGCATATGCAGGCTAAACTATCAAGAAACCAAAGAAATTTTGCAAATAATATAGACGATAAACTTCTCCATTCAAGAGTCTTGGTGAACATTACATCAGGAGCAGTGTATCTTCATACTCCAAGTACATAAGTAGAAATACATCAAAAGAGGAACATTGACAATACAAGCAATAACAATAATAACACTAAGGATTGAATCCACTGGTTGATGATCCCTCTCCTCCATTAATTACTCTCATCAACTTGCTGATACGCTCTTTCGTCTCTTCTCTTGCAAGAACCAATTCACCTAACTCTTCCATCATCTTCTGCTTTGTCTTGGAAGGTGATTCGTGGTGAGGATGTGGCTTCATCATTACACGGGCTATATCACGAGACCATTGTAAGTGGGCCTCTGTGACTGGGCACTCAGCTTTCCATAGTTGTCTGTTAATTTGGCGCCAAGCGCGCTCCAAACGCATCTTCATTTTAAAACCTCCTCTTTCATCATAAAACATCATCTGCATATCCTCGTCGTCGGGAATTCCCTCCTTCAGATGACCCAACTAACGGCGTACAAGGACAGGGTTATAATTGATACACCCATTTCTTCCTATGAGAGGCACATTGGGGCAATCCCCACAGCTATGGATTATGATAATTCCTTCTTCAGTTGAATCATAACACTCGATGTCGGATGCTTCAATTCCATCAGTTTTTTGGACCAAATCTTACAGTCTTCGACCTCCCAGAAAGTCAGGGTTTTTGGCAGGTAAGAAATGAACCACTTGTAAAAGAGGGCTACGCAACATATACAATTGGCCCACAGCCTCTTGTGTATCTGGTCTGTATGGAATGGTAAACATCAGCTAGCAGTGTCGGGACCAGATTATTGACTGTAAAAAGCTGAATGGCTTGGGTATCCACAAAGTTCTTGGCATTTGGGAACAGAAACAAACCATATATCATCAGAGCTAGGGTTGACTCAAACAAAGCCTCACTTCCTCTGTTTTTGAAGTACAGAGCCTTTTCCATCAAGAACTGAGCAGGCAGTCCACGCTTTCCTCCTTTGTTAGTCAGGTTGGCCTGGATGTCAGATAATCTGATTCTGGTTACTCTGGCGATGTCTCTGGCAGAAGGCATTTCTTCAATCCCAGAAAAGATGGGAGCTTCTCTGACTGGAATCCCTATCATGGCTGAGAACTCCTCTAAGGTCGGCACCAACTGGAATTCAGGGAATACGAAACAGCGGTACGCGGGATGATACAACTGGACCAAAACTTCAAGGGGCCCTACAGTCACTGGTGTCTTCATCAGTGGAATGACACACCCATATCTGTCAGTGAAGGCTGACTGGTCTTCAACCATTTCTCCCAACCACAACAAACGCTCCACCTCTGGTAGTTCAAAGAAATAAGGCCAAACTATTTTCCCTGTAGCATCCATTTCTACAAAATCTGCAAAACAAAATTAGTATCTTGATAGTTTAGCAGAATGCAAAATGCAATGCAAAGTTTCATGGAATTCAGACTCTCGCAGAATATCGAGAGATATCAAAAGACCTCATTTTCATTAAATAAAAGGTGAATTACAAGAGTTGATACACTTTCAGGAGCCCTAAACATAAAGCTAAATAAAAGCTAGAAAGTCCTAAGGAAATTCTCCTAAGAGGCTTGTGTTGAGCCTTTTGATTTCTTTCTCCATCTGATCCCTTTCTGCGACGAGGTTGTCAAGAATGGATTTCCAAGCAGGAGGCTGAGTGTTAGAGGAGCTTGGATCTTCCAGGGCCTTTCTCTTCTTACATGAGAGTAACTCTTCATTCTTGGTATGTAGTTGCTTCTGGAGTTATAGGTTTTATTCAACGACCACTTGATATTTGAGCTTCCAGGCTTCTTCTGACCTTTGGGCTTGTCTTAAAGAAATCTCTAGCTCTTCTTCTTTTGACATGAAGTATAAAACAGGCTCTTTCTTCAAAGCAATTGGTTCCTGCCTCTTGTAAGGCATCTTTAACTCTATAGCTCTTTTTCTGACCCATTGGAGGTAGGGCTCCAAGGACACACAGTTAGGTTTTCCTAAAGAACTTCTTCCTCTTTTGCGCTTGCTACCCCAAGCGTTCAAGATCAACTTCTTCTGTTCTTCGTTCTTGTCATATGTTTCAAAGTAAATACTTTCCACATGAACACTGAGAGGTTTATCTTCCAAAGGATACCCTAATTGGCGTCGTGCTAATACAGGGTTGTAGCTTATTCCACCTTTAATGCCAAGAAGAGGCACATTGCCATAGTTCCCACAGCTATCTATAATCAGGATTCCATCATACACCCGATTATACCAGTCAATGTCTGCATGGGAGAGTGTCATAATCTTCTGAGACCACCTTCCTTTCTTGGAATCCCAAAATGCGCCCGCCTTCGGTAGATGCGAAATAAACCATCTATACAATATGAGGACACAGCAAGTAATCTGTCCATTTCTATGAGCGTTTCTTGTATAGACTGAGTGATAAGCTTAAGCAAGCAGGGTAGGTACCAGATTCTGTTTTAGGAAGATTTTGATTGCATTCAGATCCACAAAGTTGTCAATATTCGGAAACAAGAAAAGTTCATAGATGAGTAAAGCAAAAACAGATTCAAAGGCGTCCCGGTTGGAGTGTTTAGCAAAATAACGAGCCTTTTCAAACAAGAACTTAGCAGTTAACCCAAAAATTCCTCCTTTAGAAGTTAAATTGCTTTTGATGTCAACTAATTCCAGATGAGTTTTCTTGGTTATTTCTTCTTCTTTAGGATCCTTCTCGAAGATAGGAAACGGGGACTCATCCTTGATAGGCAAACCAATTATCTGAGAGTATTCCTCAAGGGTAGGTAAGAGTTGATAGCCAGGAAACGTGAAGCAGTGATACTTTGGATCATAAAACTGGAGCAGAGTTGAGAGGAGTCCTTCATCAATGGTCTTCTTCAACAAAACCCACAACTTCCCATATCTGTTTATGAATCCTTCAGGGTCTGTTAGCAAATCTCCTAATTTCCTTAGGTCATCCAATTTGGGACTCTTGAAAGTGTATTTGATGGTGTTTCTTCTTGAGCTATCCATGATATCCCTCTGATATAAGAAAAGAAATTTGAGTTCCATGAAACAGATGCAGCATGAATGCTTATGATGTATGAATGCAAAGCACACACAAAGCACACAAAACACAAACAAAGGGGAGGTTGAGCATGGAGCCAGGGTTTACCTTTCCCATTGGTATGTACTATTGGTTTTCACCTGCTGAACGGGGTTCTAAGAAGTTCCCAGAGTCGACAACCCATCTTTCGGATTTTAATGATTTCCCAGATGACTTGGTAATCAATAAAATTCTCAAGAGAATCTCGTCTGAGTGTAGTATCGTGTGACAACCAATTCAGAAATAGACTCCATCATGGTCACCGCACTACATACTAAAAGGCTTAAGTGGGGTTTGGTAACTACGGTTCTCAATATCAAGGGCTCCTAGGTCGAGAGTAGCACCCTTTCACGAATAGATTCGTTCAACATGACTAGACTCTCAAGAGGGCCTCAACTGAGTGATGGTGTCTCAAGTTAACTTTTTCAGGATTCGACTCCCTCAAAGCCTCCTTGAATATACCATCGTCCTATCATAAGTGCGCTCAAATCCGGGTTAGGATTTATCTCACCACTCAAGAACCAAGCCAACAAAAGATAATCAAGCAAAGCATATATACAGGCAATCAAACAGGTATACACAAATATAGCAAACAAGCATAAATAAAACAAGCAAAAACAAGGTGGGCTTAACCCTCCAAAAAGATTGTCCCCAGTGAAGTCGCCATTTCTGTTGCGGTGAGAATCGGATAACAAGCTATTAATTAACTTGCATCGCAAAACTTTGAAGTTCACCACCGACTTTGATTTATCCAAAGGAAAGGTTCAAGATCGAGAAAAACCTAAAGGGGGGAGATCTAAGGTTCGGGGGTTGGTTACGCCTAGGGAATGTATTCGCATCCTAAACGTCCGTAGTACTCTACAAGAACCTCTTGTTTTAACTTATTATATCTTACTCGCTTGCTAAGGGTGCTATGCTAAAGGTTGAAACCCTAGGGGTTAGTATCTAAGTATACTCGACAAAGTATCGCACTTTGTGCCTACGTATCCTTACGGGAGTGGAATCAGAGTATCCGTAGTTCACCGATCTAAGGGTGAAGGATAGGAACCATTGGCTATGGCCAAAATTCCAAGGGGAAATGAGTATGAGCTCATTTTAGAGTTCACGATAACTCTCTAAATCTAAGTTATAAGGGGAAAGCGAGTTCTCATGATGATGAGAATCACATAGAGTTCAGAAACTCTAACCTACTTCTAAGTTATGATTTCATTGGCTCTCATGAGGCCAAGAAATAAGGATCAACCTAAAAGGATAAAGTAGGGTGGTTGTTTAGTGACTTCGTGAGTCAATTTAAGAAGGTCTCCCTTTGGAATGGGGGGAAAAGATAACAATTTCAAATTACTAAAAGATAAAGAGTTAAAATCAAATATGATGATGCAAAAAGACATGCATAAGACATTAAGATGAAACAAAGTTATGATGTCAATGCAAAGTTAGAATCATACATGTTGGACAATGATCAAACATGATAAATAGAGATAACATGGCAAGATGAATAAGGAAGTGCAATAAAACCCTAATAAGTATTTCTAATCTTATCATGAATAAAGGTCTCAAGATTAAATATTTTTATCAATTTTCTTTTATATTCAAAAAGTAAATTCAATTAGAAGAATATAGCAAAAAGAAGGGAAGAAAAAGGATGAAAAATAAACAAGTTATAGAAATTAGAAAATGAAGCATAAACTTGAAAAATAAAATAAAACCAACAAGTGATAAAAAGTAAGGAAGTGGTACACCTAGGGATTGAACCCAGGTCTTCTCGCTTGCAGTGTAAAATCAATGTCACTAGGCCAACGCGCGTCCTTGAATATATAATGGATTCACAAGTATATATGTAAAGAGAGCAAAAATCATAAAATAAAACAAAAGGACTGGGGCGAGGGGGATTCGAACCCCAATCCTAGAGGTGGTAAGGCGTGTGATAGTGTGTGCTTGCCACTGGGGTGGCTGTTACATCCAGTAACAAATCTAACTCAATAAACATATAATCCTTCTATGTGCGCATATTCTAAATAAGCCACAAACCAACCAAGCACGCAAAATGTTCATGAAAACTCATTATGCCATGAACCAAACATTGCCAAACAACTGAAGCAGAAGCAACACAAATACCATTTCAACACAAAAAACGGCTACACGCATTAGAAACCAAGTAAGTGCTTATCACATACGTTGGACACCAAAGCAAAAACACTTGAATGCATAAGGTAAAGAGCCCATACACAGCCATGGTAAGTAATAATCAGTAAGCATACAATATATTCAATTGAGAATCACACAAGGACATGTCTTGAACACGACCAATAAACAAACATGCATACCATGAAATTCAAAATAGTATGGCATGGTTTCACACACAAGTTTAATGTTGACAAACAAATTAGTATAGAAGCAAAGTAAGCTAGCAAATTCATACACCACCATAGCAGCAAGCATACATCATGTTTAAAGGAGGTTTAGTGAAATGAAAACAAATTGGAAAACATTTAACAAACAAGCAGATCCAAATTGGCATGGCAATGAGATTAGTTTCATGTATATAAAAACTTCTCCAAGACTTAGCATGTTTAATGCAAGGTAGCAAAGATGTTTTAGAGTTAAAACCACATGATTGACAAAGTAAGGAGTTTAAAATTATAGCAAACAAAAGGTAGGTTAGGGCATGATGTACTCAGTTTCAAAGATATCTTCCAAAGTTCAAAAGCAATTCAAACATGTCACAATAAGTGGTAAAACAATGACAGGTTGGTGACAGTTTCTATGATTAAAGCAAAGGCTAAGTAGAATGATAACGACATCAACAACACAAGCAGTCAATAGCAGATAACAACATGTCATTACAAGGCAGTTACATTTCATGAAGTAATGAGCTCCTAACAAACAACAATGCTAGCAGACAGTTTCACAAAAATAGCAAGCAGAGTACATGATATAGTCCATACAACTCCAACATTTATCAAAACAAAATATAGGCAAAAACAAACAGTCATGGTTTTTGAGGGCATAGTGATAATTCATGCATCAAGATGGATTAAAGGCGGACCAAACACATATACTGTCAAGGCAAGTTATTTAGGTTCATAGCATTTAGTACATTATGAAGCACAGATCAAACAGAATTATATATATGAGCAGAGACATCCCAAACTTAAAACAGTTAGCAAAATGAAGTACATACAGAAGGTTATACACTTATCATGATGGTCAAAAGGCTTCGCATATGTTCAAGAATAGGACAGGTTATTGTTGCACCCTAATTTTTGACCCTAAGATCCCTTGTTCTTTGCATCATATTAGGTCGATCATTCGTGCATAACTAACCACTTTACCTAGTTGTTGTCTGTTTGTTTCATTTACGAGTACAGGTACTGTTACAGAAGATTCGAGTTCTTGAAGGCTATGTTGTGTATGTGTGTGGAGGTTCCCTGGTCCTTGCAAGTTGTGTCGGATTCCTGTGGAGATATGCCCTCATTCTTAGGGTCCTGTAGCCACTACAAGGTCTACTGTCCTCGAGATTTCTCAGAGGATTCCTAAAGGAATCAGGTTTTCTTGTCGTTTAGCTTGAAGCAGGGTTATATCGAGCCTCTAGTTTCATCGACATCTAAACTTGTGGTTGTGCGAGCAATATATGTCCAGGAGGTTTGTTTTTTTTTCATTCATGGAGTTGGATTATCGCGTAAAATTCTTTCAATCTTAAGAGAGAAGTTGGAATTTTCTTGTTGTTATTCTTATCAATGAGCTGGAAGTGATAAAGTTAGGATAAGGATTCGAATTGAATTTAGACAAGAAATTCTCAAAGTGAATGTTTAAGATTCTTGAACCTTTACGAGAGTTTAGGCTGCTTCATCGATATGATTCAAAATGTAAGAGTTTCCCGATTCCAATATCAAGTTCATTTTCATCCAAAAACCTCAAAGCAAATCTCACGTGAGGTCTTTTCCAAACAAGAGATAAGTAAGTAATGCATGTACAAACAAGGCAGGTTGTTGTTAATTCAATTCCTTCAGACATATCAAGATATAATCATGGAATATTAGAACTGTACAATGCGTGAAGTGTATTTGGCAAAGCTCATCAGATTTTAGGGGCATGATATTGGAGTATCACATATAAGTAGCAATACGCAGGCGAGATCACTAGGGGGACTATTTGAGAGAGCTGCTATGCTAAAGCACCATGTAATTCCCTCATGTGCGTCATGCTCATAACGGACTTAGTTTTCTGAGCCTCATGTAAGATGAATCGTTGGAAGCATCATGGGATGGATGCAAGGTCTCAAGTTTATCCAAACCAAAATGAAAAAGAGGTATACAAAGTCCCAAGTAGTTCCAATCAAAGCTCAAAGTTCATATTTTTAATTTCCAAGTTTAGAGTTTGAATTTTCATGACATAGATACAAATTCAAAAATCCAAAAGTTTCATGAAACAATTGATGTGATTACAAACTTTACAAGGAAGAATCATATGAATTATAAAGTTACAATTCTGTTCAAAAAATATAAATCATAGCATAAAGGAGGATGAAGGACTCAGCATGGCAAATCTTTCTTTCCATTGGTACGGTCATTGACAAAGGAAACTTTGATGCAACTGTTTGTGGCGAAACAAGCGAGAAAATCTGTCAATTGTTTTGCCTTACCTAATAGAGATATAATGGTTCTTTTCCACGAGAATGATAAGGTAAACTTTCTTAAAGACCCCTGTATAGGAACACTCCAATTTGAAAAATGCCAAGTGAAAGAAGTCGCACGAATCAAGCTCTATGTGCAGAGTTTCCGTTTGAAAT
Source organism: Lathyrus tuberosus (assembly GCA_022829125.1). Taxonomy (NCBI): domain Eukaryota; kingdom Viridiplantae; phylum Streptophyta; class Magnoliopsida; order Fabales; family Fabaceae; genus Lathyrus; species Lathyrus tuberosus. The sequence continues at coordinate 9,329,794 of JALAZF010000176.1, read as the reverse complement.
TGTGAAGCCTCCGAAGCGCCCCGAATCTCATCATCATTTAACCTTAAATTCAGGAATTGGTAGCATTTCTAATAGGTCCAATTTTTTCAGCGCACCCGCTGGCTCTCCGTATTTGCTTTTGGAAATCTTCGAAATTACAACCTGCATCATCAAACACACGAATGTCAAGTTCCACCAACCAAAAAGGCTTTGGACTATAGGACTTTATTCAAGTAATAAAGTCGTTACAATTTGACAATCCAAGAGATACCAACAATACAATTTAATGTCATTCAAGGTCATCTTTCTTGACAATGATGAGTTTCGTCCAATACAAGAAGTTGAAAACTCAATACAAAATTCGAGCCAAGTTCTTACAATTCGGATTCAAATTTAACACTTTGAAGCATTTTGAGTTCAAGAAATTCAAAGTATGGTTATCAAAAAGTATGCCAAGAGGAGAAGGTTAAACCTTTGAAACTCATCTACAAAGGGTTGCTTCTAGTGTTGTTGCCAAGAAAAATAAGAACCATGTCAGTGCTCTATGCCTTGAAACTGATAAGTATAATCCTAGCACCATGTGACAACTTCAGGACCTCATGATTTCACCTCCATAAACATTCTTGCACCGTGATTCCACCTCGATACCCTTGAAAAAAAACCTGATAACAGCCACATACAAGCATTAATCTCCAAAAAGCATATTTTGAAGAACAAAGTCTCACATTCGAGGAACCATACTCACCTAACTTTGGGCAAAGAATTAGACTATCTTGTACCAGAGTTTTTGCAGAGAAGCCATAATTGAAATCAGCTTCAGACATGGCATATGATGTGACCCTGTTCTTGACAAATTTGATAGACCGGTTTCCGCTTACATAACAAGACGGGGATCTCATAAGGATCTACGTGTTGCAGTAAAGTCATGTCCACAACTTCCTCCTTTTGGAATTCAAACCACTTCAACCAAGGATGTCCTACTCCAGTTGCTAGATACTCCGTATCAACCACCCCTAATTTTGATAAAGCTCCATCACCCCAAACTCCACAACGCGAGCAAGACAATTGGCGTTAATCTGCTCTAGCCACAAAGGTTGTGAATCAACTGCAAAAATGTCGCAAAGTTCCTTAAAAGCTTCACTATTGATGTTAATGAGAGCAATCGTGAGCCTGCTGACATTACCTCTGTTATTAACTCCTTGAGAAAGTGCCTTGCTGGTTTGGACCCTGTATTGGAGGAAACTTTTCCAGCTGATGTTGCATTTCACCATACTGACCTTACGGTTGAGGAACCGTGGCTGCACCTCCAATGTTACCTGGAAAATCAAAATCCGATTAAAAGTGGATACTCTCAATATCATGACTTAGAAAGAATCAAATGCAATAAGCTATCCTACAGAATTATGAACCCTCTGGAAAGCAATCAAAGCAAGAATCCAAAAAAAGTTTTCCAAAACAATGCAAGACATAATCAACACATTCATAAACCAGTCATCAAAACCTTCCAAAACCACCAAGACATGTTTGGACAACTCATAAAAACTTTCTAAGGACAGATACAGGATTTTGAAAACTTACCTAAAGTGGTGAAACATGTTTCCAACACAATAAGGAGCATTCAAAGCATGTTTTGGGCTTTCTTCACCTATATAAATCACAATCCATACGCATCAAGGGGGGATATGATTTCACACAAACTATACATGTTACACAACACATAACCATACCAGATACTCACTCACACGAAGCATTCACATCAGAAAAGAAACCCACAAAATCGAAAGCAATCCAGAACCAACATATACTTGTAAGCCAATTCCAGAGCTACACACACCATATTTTAGAGCACCAGTTACGCAAATACACCTTCGACGACGTTGACCTTGAAGTTGCATTCATATCTGAGCACGAAGGAGCCTCTTTGGTGTCATAGACGGACTCCGGAACCACCACACCACGCAGCCTACAACGCAAAGAGGGGAGGAATCCTAGACTCGTTCGTAGACGAAGACGCTTGGGACCGTGATCGTCGTTCATTGTTTCCTTCGCTCCTTATCGCTTTTCTTATTTTCCTTCGCAAAGTCGATTTGTAATCTGTAACTAATCATATTGGATTGGGGTTTAGGGTTTGTGGGGATTCGGGTAGATTTAGGTTTTTTCGTTGATTTTTGTTTCTTGTGGAGCGAGAGAGAGGGGATACGAGACAGGAACCAAGCGAGAGATGGAAAGGTTGGCGAGGGAGAGGTCGAGAGATGAGAGAGTGAGGCGAGCGGCGGAGAGTTGCGAGAGAGAGAGAGTGTTTTGAGCGAGAGAAGATGAGATTAGGGTTTTCTTTTCCCTATATGAGTTTATTGCCTCCTGCAAATCACATGCACACACTCTTATCAACACCACCGTACGCCCTCGTCCTTACGCATAGGATCCCTTCGTTAATTTAAATCTGGGTTTTTTAATTTAACCTTAATTTCTTTTTTTCTAAATAAATTGAAATCTATTTGTAACTACTTCTTAAAATTTTAACATTTGGAGTTTTTTAAATAACCTTTTTTAAGAATACAACTTCTTTTTCTTTTAAAATATCAATCTCTTTCTAAATATAATTATGAATTTAAATTTTTTTGTTAAAACCCTTTAAATTAGTAAAACCTTTTTTTAGTAATAAACCTTTATTAAAATGCTAAATCTTTTTTAAATAATAATAAGAACTTTTATTAATAAGAAAACTCTTTTACTTTTATAACTTAAAAGAAATAAACGATTTTGGAAAAGCTTTTTTACTAGATTATAAAATTAATTTCTTTTTATTTAAATAATAAAAAATCTTTAACCTTTTTTCAAACTAATAATAATCTTTAACAAATTCTCAAATAATAAATAACCTTTTCTAATTTCCCCTAAAATCAAAACTCTTCCCTCAATAAATCGTCCTCTAGTTAGAAACCTCTCGCTTAGTCCTAGGTTCGTGAGCGCTCGTGTGTAGACCTTCGTTTGCTTGCTTGTATGTTCTTTACTTAATTTATGTTCATGTCTAAACCCTTTCAAAAAGATAAAAAAACTCTTGATCCAACGTCGAGCCAATTTTCCACCCATATAAGTCGATCGCCTTCGGGCATCGCATTCGACCTATTGATCACAAGACACAAGTCTAGCATCACTTTGCTAGCACCCTCGCCTAAATAATATAATTTAACCGCATAAATATCCAAGGGAAAATCCTATGCATGATAACCATGTTATTGTGCATAGTGCATATCATTTGCATTCATAATTCGACACCCTTAAGATAGGTCAATTAGACAACTTAGGATAGATTTCCTAGGTTAGTCCCCCCTTTAATTTTGATTTTTCAAATCAAACTTTAGCCCACCTAATTCTCCACACAAGAGAATTAAATGTTAATCATCTCAAAGAAAGGTACATACAATCCCATACCCCACAAATACAAACATTTTCAAAGAACTGTGGTGGTATTCTTAAGATGATGACTCATCATCCTCTCCTAAACCTTTAAACATTTAGTACCCTTAATAATGAGGAACTACAAGTGCTCTGATTCCCTCCTGACAGGATATGTAGGCACAAGATGCGATATCTTGTCGAGCACACTTAGGATTAAAAATAATAAATCACCTACCCTTAAACCTTAGCAAAACAAATAACAGATTATATAAAATAAAATCAAGAGGTTCCTGTAGAGTACTACAGATATCTAGGATGCTAACACCTTCCCTAGGTATAACCAACCCCCGAACTTAGAATCTTAAGTGCATTTGCATTGCATTGTGGGAATTCGGTTTTTTCTCTCTTCCCTTGGATAAAATCAAAGACCGGTGGTGACATTAAAAAATACGATCCTAGTTAATAAATAACTATGGTACCCAATTTTCACCGCGACAGAAATGGCGACTTCACTGGGGACTCTCATAAGAGGGTTCCCCCTAACTTGATCTTTTAATGTTATCTGTTATATATTTGTTTTGCTGTTTGGAGGGATTCTTGAGTGGTGAGGAGTCCTAGACCCGGACATGAGTGTAATTATAGGAGATGATATGGTCAAGGGTACTTTGATGGAGTCGATTCCTGAAAAGTCGAATTGAGAAAATCATCGCTCAGTTTAGGTTCTTTTGAAATTAATATTGTTTGAACGAGTTCATTCGTGAAAACGGTATTAACTTTGACCAAGAACCCTTAAGACTGAGGACCGTAGCACCCTTAACCCCACTTGGCCTTTTAGAATGTAGTGCGGTGACTATGCGGGAGTCTATTTCCAAATAGTTGTTACGCGATACTACACTCGGACGAGATTCTCTTGAGAATATTATTGAATACCAAGTGATTTGGAAAGTCGATAATATCTGAAAGATGGGTCGTAGACTCTAGGAACTTTTAGAACCCGTTCGACAGGTACATTTGAAACCATACTACCTTATGGGATGGGTAGACCTTGACTCCATTCACGCTCCTTTGAACCTAGGACTTTTGTCTGTTTGGGTGCTCTGTGTTTTGTGCTTTGCCTTTGTGTTGCATTAGCATCATATCATAAAGATTTGTGGAACTTAGTCTTGTTTATAAATATCATAAGGATACCATGGACTCAAAAAAAAATTTTTAAAGAAAAGAAAACGTTGAAGTACACTTACAAGAGTTATAACCTGGACGATCTAAGGAGACTGGAGACCTTATTGACGGATGAAGAAACCCTTATTGATAAGGAAATACTATCTACTCTACTCCAGTCCATCACTATTGGTGACAACTCATGAAGAATATTGTCAGCTAATTGAGTTACTTATTCAAAACGATAATCCATTTACTATCTTCGATAAATGTCCGAGCTAATATAACTACAAAAGGAGGATATATTGGAAAGAAGCTATTGCTTGCAAGAAAGGAAAGGTACAAGACGTCTTTTCCCATTCTAATATTCGGTAAACATTTCTAGAAGAAGCTCACTTGGAGAAAGTCAAGGACTCAAACGAGGACCGTTGGAAGAGTTTCCCTATATCTATCACTATTAGCTTTTATTTAGCTTTTTTCGTTATGACTCTTGGAAAGTGTACCGACGCGTTGTAAACAATTTTGTAATAAATCAATCTTTTATATATTCCAATACTAATAGTTGTAACCGTTTTTTTTCTAAAAAAAAAACGAGTCTTTTGATATTCTTTGGTAATTATAAATAACCGAGTTTCCATGAATCTTGTTGCATTAGCATCTTTAGCATTGCATCCTCTTTGCATACATCCTTTCTCCACCTCAGCTTATTCGGTCTCTTATCTTTGTGTCGCTCAGCTGATCTTCCGAGCTTGAAGTGTTTACTGGGGATAATGGATAGAACGCAAAGTGTGGATCCCGTGTCAGGTTTCAGAGTGAGGACTAATCCGATGTTTAGCTTTTCTCTTGACAACGATGATCCCCAAGTGGATGTTCCTACTCGATCCCAGCCTGTGCAAGGTAACCTGGTTGGTCAAGTTAATGAAGGAGATTCCCGTTTTCTGAGGTATATGCCAAATCCCCAGAACGTCCGTCCTGTGACAACTGTGAATGATCCTAGATTGGGAGAAATTAAAAAGGGATTTCGTGACCTCCAAGAGCAATTGAAGATGTTGAAGAAACCTAATGCATCTGGTTTTAAAGCTTCGGACTTGTGCCTAGTTTCGGGCGTGGTTTTTCCCCCGAAGTTCAAAATGCCTACCTTCGAAGTATACAAGGGTGTTAGTTGTCCAAGGTACCATTTGACGATGTTTTGTCGAAAGATGACCACTTATGTCGACAATGACAAGCTGATGATCCACTGCTTCCAAGAAAGTTTATCTGGGGCATCTTTGATGTGGTATATGAAGCTAGAAAGGAACCATATTCACTCTTGGGAAGACTTAGCTGACGCTTTTATGAAGCAATACGATTACAATGTGGACATGGCTCCAGACAGTGATCAACTGATGACCATGAGTCAGGAAAATAACGAATCCTTCAGGGAATATGCGCAGCGGTGGAAAGAATTGGCAGCCCAAGTTCAGCCACCACTCCAAGAGAAGGAGTTAGCTAAGATGTTTCTAAAGACACTGTCAGACTCTTATTATGTCAGAATGATAGGCGTTGTGCCATTAGAGTTCTCCAAAATTGTGGAAGTCAGAGTAAAGATCGAGAATGCACTCAAAAGTGGAAAGATACAAGATGTCACGAATAGTCAAGCGGATGAAGAGAAGTCTGTTAATGATTCCCAAGAAGAAAGAAGTGTTGAAGTCAATGCAGTTTTGGATTCTCCTCAGACTTTGCAAGCTCCAGTTCCGGTGACTTATCACAAACGTCGATATGCAACACCTGTTCAGTGTCAGCAATCATTACCTCATGGACGTCCGTACAAACGACGAAGGGTGACTCCTCATAATCAACGCCAAGATCCACGAATTCAGAACATGAATCACCAGAATCAACGTCAGGATCAGCAGAGACCTTTGAGTAGTTCAGAAGAAAAGACTCATTGGTTTGACCTAATCCCAATGACTTACAGTCAATTGTGGTCTTACCTTGCCCGAAACTCATTAATGGCACCCAGGAAGACTAGAGCCATGAAATCTCGCCCTCCTTGGTTCAATCCAGATGCCAGTTGTGCATTTCATGACGGAGTGTTGGGGCATTCGATTGAAGACTGTAAAGTTTTTCAAGAAGAGGTCCAAGAAATGATCGACAATGAAATGTTGACCTTCAGGAGAGGAATCCCAGTTATAAATAGAACACCTTTATACTGAGAGATGTGAAGACTCGAGAAGCTCCTTCCAAGCCAATGGAATCAAGAGCAGAGCTCACTCCCAGGATCATTGAGTTGTTTATTCATTTGCTTGCATCTTGTTGTTATTTCTTTGATTATGAGCATGTTTGTGTGTAAGAACTTGTTATTTTGAATGATTAATGCAATAAACATGTTTGTCATGAAGAAATCCATTCGTTTCACTCTTTTTAAAATACTTTTTCTATTTTATAATGCCAATGTTGCCCAATCTCTTGCCTTCGCAGAGAATTGAATGGAGGATGATGAAATCAAACGCAAGATCTCTTGTTGTATGCTTTTGAATAAAACTCTGCTAGTGATATAAGGCATTGTTTCGAAATCCCTAAACACCGGAGATATAAGGAGATAGACTCTCGTTAACCCTTTTGAGCCTTTGAAGTAGTAGTTTTCTTCTACAAATAAAAAAAAAACCCTCATTCTTAACCTGGGGCAGGGTAATTCGCAAAAAAAAATGGAGTAAAATATCACGAAGATTGGGTGGGTACAAACAAATTTTGAAGCCTTATATCCTTTGTTTCTTAAACCGTGAACCAATCCACGATACAACCCTCAAAAGACCTAGTTGAAGTAGGGTTTATTTCAAAAGCAAACTCATTGAGATATCGTTTCCTGACTCCTATGAGTTATGCTCAAAGTTGTCTTGGCATTATAAAATCGGTAATTCAATCACAAAAATATTTTTAAATAAAACTTCAAGACAAACATATGTTGCATTATCTGTTTCAGAATTAACATTTTTCTGCTTGCTAATATTGCTTGACATCATAGAAGCTAGCATACGAGCATCAGCGATGAACTTGATCCGTTGAGACCTGTGACTCTGATGAGTAAATGGCTGATTATTTCAAAAGGATGATCATACACAGGGGCACGATACCTGAAAACTTTGCTGAGCAGGGGCAAGTTTGTTTCCCAGCCGTTTCTTTCACTGTCTCACCCCAAGGGGCAAATTTGAAGACTCAATTAGACTAAAGACACCGTCAGTCGGGAGTAAGTTCGAAGTCTCAGGATACCGTCAATCAGGGGCAGTTACGTCGAGATTTGGTAAATCTCTCAAAGAATTTGAAGACTCGGTTGCAGAACACAGTCAATCCGGGCCAGTTACGTCGAGATTTGGCAAATCTCTCAAAGAGTTTGAAGACTTCGGGACAGTTGGACGCCAAGTTTTCTGTAAAATCCTCTTGGGATGACTTCTTCTTATAAACCAAGTGATCTGGGGCATTTGAGAAGTGAAGATTGATTCTCATCCACAACACTTGTTGTGCAAAATGGCGACTACTATATAGGTTATCAATACAGAGTTACATCAGTCTCACGACTTTATTCACTCATACCTCAAAGGGTTTCTATCCTAAGTGATGTGACGACTCCCCAGTAAGATTCTACTTCAGGTAGTCATGACTAATCCCCGGTAAATCTCTACTACAAGAAGTTATGGCACGTTTGATGCAAGGTTTCTCCGGTCAGCAACCTAAGAATCCTCGGTGGATCCTCTTGCAATTTCAATCTTCCCCAGCGAAGTGAGTGTTTATTTCACTCCTCATTGGACTTTCTCACCATCTCAATCTTCACCAGTGAAAGCGGATGTTTATTTCATCCCCTCGAAGTGTTATCTCTGATATTTTCAACTATTATCGACTCCAGCTTCCCTGATGAAGTGGATATCTATTTTATCCAATTACAACTTTCATTCAGACTACTTCAGTTCGCAGTGGATATTTATTTTATCCCCCGTGAAGTCTTTTCGACCATGAGTTTGACTCATTCCCAGTGAATCTTCCTCATCCCCAACAAAATCACAAGGTTCATCTTGACAATCCTAAGTGAAGTCACGATGTTCATCCCCAAGTGGAGTGCTCTCTTTTCCCCAGAGAGTTTTGAAGCTTGAAGTGGGACATGTTTCCATATTTGGCCTTCCATTCATCCCCAGTGATGCTTTTACCTTGCGGAGATTGGCCGAGTATTCGTATCGAGATGCTTGTTTTCATCTCCTATTTACTTCTTCTTCGATGTTTTGTCGGCATAAGCATAAGCATAGCATGACATTCTTTCATATAGATTCATGGCATGTGCGCATTTTTGCATCTTGCATTTCTTTGTGTTTGTCTGTTTGTTCTTTCACTTTGGCTGCGTTTATCTCCAAGTTATCTGGGTTTTTGTCTGCTCCTTCCAAGTAGAGTCGTAAACCCTAGGCAAAAAAAAACACGTCGTTTCTAATTCCTCACCGATTTCGATCCTCGTGGAAGACGGTTGCTTTAGTTTCTTTTCCTTTTGGATAAAGATAAACCCGTTGAGTTCATTTCTCAATGGATGGGGTTCTTGTTTGACCGTTTCTCTCCAGTTAGTTCCTGGATTGAACTTTGGTCTCTGACAATCACAATTTTGGATATCTCTAGGCTGTTGAACCTAGATCAAGCGTGCATTTATTTTGCGCCCTATCTCCCCAAGAAGAATTTATTCAAAGATCTCTATGGAAGACAAAAGTTATTCCTCCAGCACTATTATGGGATTTAAATCCAGACATCAAGGGATGACTCTTTATTTGAGCTCAACTTTCTATCTGGATGACAAATGGTAGTCTCCTCAAGACATTTTGTCTATCCCCGATGAAATTATCAAGGTTATCAACTATTGAGGACTTTACAAGTATTCTCTTTATTTGAGAATCCCTATTGCAAGAATTTTATTACTTCAATGAATCTTCAACTACAACAGTAATTACTTCTCAGTGGTATTCTCCCCAGTGAGCCCACAATTCAATGTGCTTCTATCAAATGGCATCTCTTCGAGAAGTTTTCAAATGATCTTGCTCTTTATTTGAGAAAACATTTTACAAATCAGCCGGCCCGCATCTCTTTTGAAGATCCCCGGTGAAGCTTCCAGGATCTCGACAGTAGATTCCTTGGTTTATTTCAAATTTTGACAAACAGTCATTTCTTTCCAGGATCTCGGCAGTAGATTCCCTGGTTTATTTTAAACTTCGACAAACAGTCGTTTATTTCCTGGTTATTCTCGACAGTAGATTTCCAGAAGACCTCGGCAGTAGGTATCTCATTTTATATTCTCTGGTTATTCTCGGAAGTAGATTTTCAGAGGACCTCGGCAGTAGATTCCTCTTTTTTTTTTCTCTCCTTCTAAACAAGGTATTCAGAGGAGAAGCTGAGTCGTTATTTTGATCATTGGAAGCTTATTTTGGTTATTATCTTTGCTCAGGCTATCATATGTTTGATAGTAGGTAATATACCGATATATTTGGTCAGATGCCTAGCTTAGGCTACCGTGGTGGTAGTAGGTCATCTTTCCTTCTGTGTTCACCTTGCTCAGGCTACCATTTGTTTGGTAGTAGGTAATACACACCCTTTTATTTCAAATGGACATATTTGCTTAGGCTACCAGTTATTGTTTGAACCATCATCATTGCCTAAGATATCTTTGTGATTGTCAGTTGGCAGTCTCTTTCCCCCAGTGGAGTTAGATCTTTCCCCGTGGAGTCTTGCTTTGCTAGTCGTCCTTGTCGAGTCTTTCTTTCTTTGCGTTTCAACCTGTTGTCCCCTGTGACATTATTCCCTCACAGGATCCTGGTCTTGCATTTCATACCATATCATGTGCATTTGGCGGCATCTTAGGGCCAAAAATATGTGCATGTTTGTATTTAAGTCTCTCCTATCTCGTCGAGACAAAGATTTCAATCTCCATATCTCCGAATAGGAGAAACTTAAATAGGGGCATCTGTTGCACCCTAATTTTTGACCCTAAGATCCCTTGTTCTTTGCATCATATTAGGTCGATCATTCGTGCATAACTAACCACTTTACCTAGTTGTTGTCTGTTTGTTTCATTTACGAGTACAGGTACTGTTACAGAAGATTCGAGTTCTTGAAGGCTGTGTTGTGTGTGTGTGTGGAGGTTCCCTGGTCCTTGCAAGTTGTGTCAGATTCCTGTGGAGATATTCCCTCATTCTTAGGGTCCTATAGCCACTACAAGGTCTACTGTCCTCGAGATTTCTCAGAGGATTCCTAAAGGAATCAGGTTTTCTTGTCGTTTAGCTTGAAGCAGGGTTATATCGAGCCTCTAGTTTCATCGACATCTACACTTGTGGTTGTGCGAGCAATATATGTACAGGAGGTTTGTTTTTTTTTTCATTCATGGAGTTGGATTATCGCGTAAAATTCTTTTGATCTTAAGAGAGAAGTTGGAATTTTCTTGTTGATATTCTTATCAATGAGCTGGAAGTGATAAAGTTAGGATAAGGATTCAAATTGAATTTAGACAAGAAATTCTCAAAGTGAATGTTTAAGATTCTTGAACCTTTACACGAGTTTAGGCTGCTTCATCGATATGATTCAAAATGTAAGAGTTTCCCGATTCCAATATCAAGGTCATTTTCATCCAAAAGCCTCAAAGAAAATCTCACGTGAGGTCTTTTCCAAACAAGAGATAAGTAAGTAATGCGTGTACAAACAAGGCAGGCTGTTGTTAATTCAATTCCTTCAGACATAGCAAGATATAATCATGGAATATTAGAACTGTACAATGCGTGAAGTGTATTTGGCAAAGCTCATCATATTTTAGGGGCATGATATTGGAGTATCACATCTAAGTAGCAATACGCAGGCGAGATCACTAGGGGGACTATTTGAGAGAGCTGCTATGCTAAAGCACCATGTAATTCCCTCGTGTGCATCATGCTCATAACGGACTTAGTTTTCTGAGCCTCATGCAAGATGAATCGTTGGAAGCATCATGGGATGGATGCAAGGTCTCAAGTTTATCCAAACCAAAATAAACAAGAGGTATACAAAGTCCCAAGTAGTTCCAATCAAAGCTCAAAGTTCATATTTTTAATTTCCAAGTTTAGAGTTTGAATTTTCATGACATAGATACAAATTCAAAAATCCAAAAGTTTCATGAAACAATTGATGTAATTACAAACTTTACAAGGAAGAATCATATGAATTATAAAGTTACAATTCTGTTCAAAAAATATAAATCATAGCATAAAGGAGGATGAAGGGCTCAACATGGCAAATCTTTCTTTCCATTGGTACGGTTATTGACAAAGGAAACTTTGATGCAACTGTTTGTGGCGAAACAAGCGAGAAAATCTGTCAATTGTTTTGCCTTACCTAATAGATATATAATGGTTCTTTTCCACGAGAATGATAAGGTAAACTTTCTTAAAGACCCCTGTATAGGAACACTCCAATTTGAAAAATGCCAAGTGAAAGAAGTCGCACGAATCAAGCTCTATGTGCAGAGTTTCCGTTTGAAATTGTGAAGCCTCCTAAGTGCCCCGAATCACATCATCATTTAACCTTAAATTCAGGAATTGGTAGGATTTCTCATAGGTCCAATTTTTTCAGCGCACCCGCTGGCTCTCCGTATTTGCTTTTGGAAATCTTCGAAATTACAACCTGCATCATCAAACACACAAATGTCAAGTTCCACCAACCAAAAAGGCTTTGGACTATAGGGCTTTATTCAAGTAATAAAGCCGTTACAATTTGACAATCCAAGAGATACCAACAATACAAGTTAATGTCATTCAAGGTCATCTTTCTTGACAATGATGAGTTTCGTCCAATAGAAGAAGTTGAAAACTCAATACAAAATTCGAGCCAAGTTCTTACAATTCGGATTCAAATTTAACACTTTGAAGCATTTTGAGATCAAGAAATTCAAAGTATGGTTATCAAAAAGTATGCCAAGAGGAGAAGGTTAAACCTTTGAAACTCATCTACAAAGGGTTGCTTCTGGTGCTGTTGCCAAGAAAAATAAGAACCATGTCAGTGCTCTATGCCTTGAAACTGATAAGTATAATCCTAGCACCATGTGACAACTTCAGGACCTCATGATTTCACCTCCATAAACATTCTTGCACCGTGATTCCACCTCGATACCCTTGAAAAAAAAAGCCTGATAACAGCCACATACAAGCATTAATCTCCAAAAAGCATATTTTGAAGAACAAAGTCTCACATACGAGGAACCATACTCACCTAACTTTGGGCAAAGAATTGGACTATCTTGTACCAGAGTTTTTGCAGAGAAGCCATAATTGAAATCAGCTTCAGACATGGCATATGATGTGACCCTGTTCTTGGCAAATTTGATAGACCGGTTTCCGCTTTCATAACAAGACGGAGATCTCATAAGGATCTACGTGCTGCAGCAAAGTCATGTCCACAACTTCCTCCTTTTGGAATTCAAACCACGTCAACCAAGGATGTCCTACTCCAGTTGCTAGATACTCTGTATCAACCACCCCTAATTTTGATAAAGCTCCATCACCCCAAACTCCACAACGCGAGCAAGACAATTGGCGTTAATCTGCTCTAGCCACAAAGGTTGTGAATCAACTGCAAAAATGTCGCAAAGTTCCTTAAAAGCTTCACTATTGATGTTAATGAGAGCAATCGTGAGCCTGCTGACATTACCTCTGTTATTAACTCCTTGAGAAAGTGCCCTGCTGGTTTGGACCCCGTATTGGAGGAAACTTTTCCAGCTGATGTTGCATTTCACCATACTGACCTTACGGTTGAGGAACCGTGGCTGCACCTCCAATGTTACCTGGAAAATCAAAATCCGATTAAAAGTGGATACTCTCAATATCATGACTTAGAAAGAATCAAATGCAATAAGCTATCCTACCGAATTGTGAACCCTCTGGAAAGCAATCAAAGCAAGAATCCAAAAAAAGTTTTCCAAAACAATGCAAGACATAATCAACCCATTCATAAACCAGTCATCAAAACCTTCCAAAACCACCAAGACATGTTTGGACAACTCTTAAAAACTTTCTAAGGACAGATACAGGATTTTGAAAACTTACCTAAAGTGGTGAAACATGTTTCCAACACAATAAGGAGCATTCAAAGCATGTTTTGGGCTTTCTTCACCTATATAAATCACAATCCATACGCATCAAGGGGGGATATGATTTCACACAGAAAAATTCACACAAACTATACATGTTACACAACACATAACCATACCAGAAACTCACTCACACGAAGCATTCACATCAGAAAAGAAACCCACAAAATCGAAAGCAATCCAGAACCAACATATACTTGTAAGCCAGTTCCAGAGCTACACACACCATATTTTAGAGCACCAGTTACGCAAATACACCTTCGACGACGTTGACCTTGAAGCTGCATCCATATCTGAGCACGAAGGAGCCTCTTTGGTGTCATAGACGGACTCCGGAACCACCACACCACGCAACCTACAACGCAAAGAGGGGAGGAATCCTAGACTCGTTCGTAGACGAAGACGCTTGGGACCGTGATCGTTGTTCATTGTTTCCTTCGCTCCTTATCGATTTTCTTATTTTCCTTCGCAAAGTCGATTTGTAATCTGTAACTAATCATATTGGATTGGGGTTTAGGGTTTGTGGGGATTCGGGTAGATTTAGGTTTTTTCGTTGATTTTTGTTTCTTGTGGAGCGAGAGAGAGAGGATACGAGACAGGAACCAAGTGAGGGATGGAAAGGTTGGAGAGGGAGAGGTCGAGAGATGAGAGAGTGAGGCGAGCGGCGGAGAGTTGCGAGAGAGAGAGAGAGTGTTCTGAGCGAGAGAAGATGAGATTAGGGTTTTCTTTTCCCTATCTGAGTTTATTGCCTCCTGCGAATCACATGCACACACTCTTATCAACACCACCGTACGCCCTCGTCCTTACGCATAGGATCCCTCCGTTAATTTAAATCTGGGTTTTTTAATTTAACCTTAATTTCTTTTTTTCTAAATAAATTGAAATCTATTTGTAACTACTTCTTAAAATTTTAACATTTGGAGTTTTTTAAATAACCTTTTTTAAGAATACAACTTCTTTTTCTTTTAAAATATCAATCTCTTTCTAAATATAATAATGAATTTAATTTTTTTTTGTTAAAACCCTTTAAATTAGTAAAATCTTTTTTCAGTAATAAACTTTTATTAAAATGCTAAATCTTTTTTAAATAATAATAAGAACTTTTATTAATAAGAAAACTCTTTTACTTTTATAACTTAAAAGAAATAAACAATTTTGGAAAAGCTTTTTTACTAGATAATAAAATTAATTTCTTTTTATTTAAATAATAAAAAATCTTTAACCTTTTTTTCAAACTAATAATAATCTTTAACAAATTCTCAAATAATAAATAACCTTTTCTAGTTTCCCCTAAAATCAAACTCTTCCCTCAATAAATTGTCCTCTAGTTAGAAACCTCTCGCTTAGTCCTAGGTTCGTGAGCGCTTGTGTGTAGACCTTCGTTTGCTTGCTTGTATGTTCTTTACTTAATTTATGTTCATGTCTAAACCCTTTCAAAAAGATAAAAAACTCTCGATCCAACGTCGAGCCAATTTTCCACCCATATAAGTCGATCGCCTTCGGGCATCGCATTCGACCTATTGATCACAAGACACAAGTCTAGCATCACTTTGCTAGCACCCTCGCCTAAATAATATAATTTAACCGCATAAATATCCAAGGGAAAATCCCATGCATGATAACCATGTTATTGTGCATGGTGCATATCATTTGCATTCATAATTCGACACCCTTAAGATAGGTCAATTAGACAACTTAGGATAGATTTCCTAGGTTAGTCCTCCCTTTAATTTTGATTTTTCAAATCAAACTTTAGCCCACCTAATTCTCCACACAAGAGAATTAGATGTTAATCATCTCAAAGAAAGGGACATACAATCCCATACCCCACAAATACAAACATTTTCAAAGAACTGTGGTGGTATTCTTAAGATGATGACTCATCTTCCTCTCCTAAACCTTTAAACATTTAGTACCCTTAATAATGAGGAACTACAAGTGCTCTAATTCCCTCCTGACAGGATATGTAGGCACAAGATGCGATATCTTGTCGAGCACACTTAGGATTAAAAATAATAAATCACCTACCCTTAAACCTTAGAAAAATAAATAACAGATAATATAAAATAAAATCAAGAGGTTCCTGTAGAGTACTACAGATATCTAGGATGCTAACATTTTCCCTAGGTATAACCAACCCCCGAACTTAGAATCTTAAGTGCATTTGCATTGCATTGTGGGAATTCGGTTTTTTTCTCCCTTCCCTTGGATAAAATCAAAGACCGGTGGTGACATTAAAAAATGCGATCCTAGTTAATAAATAACTATGGTACCCAATTTTCACCGCGACAGTTATAAGGCAACATGACAACCAAAATCATTCAAGTAATATCATCTTAACAAATAGGCAATAGCATAAGACAATAGTGAGACCAACTTGGGCAACCATTACACAAACACATATATCCAACATATATGTATGAAATCATGATATCACAAAGGCATAACTTAGGAACATGTTAAAACACATCAAGGCTAGCATACACATCATGAACATAGTGTTAACATAGAGGACAAAATCATGGTATCACAAAGACATAACTTCTGAAGTTGACAGTTTCAATAGAATGACTTTAGCATATACAAAATGAAATGGCATAGTATGGCAAGTCATAGAACATTGAGGCATATGATAGGAACAACTCAAGGCAACACAATCCAAATTCAACATTCATAAGCTTTAAACATATATTAAAACAAAATCATTCCAAAAAGATGTAACACAAGTCAGTGGCTTGCATATGTTAACAGTTCAATCAATCCAAACTCAAACACATGATCAATCATCAACAATGACAAAGACAGTGGTGCATACAAATGTGAACAAAAACTACCAACCTTAAAACAACAAATATCCACAATGACAAGGTTCAAAACCATGACTTAGTAAACAAAATGCTCATATATTAATGGTGGCAGAAAAAGGCACTAATGTTACTTTAACAAGAACCACTTAACAACATCAAACAATCATCAAGTCAACAACAAAGATAGATAGGTTCAAACTTACTACAACCTAAGAGCATATCAGAATTACAAAGAGAAACATAGGTTCACAAGTTTCTTGTCTCAACATCACATTTAAGTACATACGACATCCAAGTAGGTCAACAAAATCAAACATCAATCTTGTCAATACAATACCACAATGAGAACTTATAGTTGCAGCCATTCAATGAACAAAATCAGAGACATTATAACTTATCACAAAAGCATTCATGTGTATCATATTAATGAAAGAACATCATCCTATTTTATGAACTCGAGTCATTGGCACATAAACGACATATTCAAGCATGTGTTGGCAAGATGCATATGTAAAAGAATAGCAAGATGCATATGACATAATGGTATTAAATGAGCATTTTTAACAAGAGGGACAGAAAAAGATACCAAGTGGAGTAATGTCCACTGTCTTCAAGTATACTGATTGCTTTCCTTCCAAAGCACTCCAAGAACACCTTTCAACTTGCTTGCTCGAAACTTATGGAACTTCAGAGGATTTTTTAGTGTTTTGTGACAGTTGTTGGTGTGTTGAGATGTAGAGGCGAGCTTCTTTTATAGGCTGAACAAATGGGCCTGGGTTGCTTTGAGTCCAACCATCAAACATGTGGTGTGCTGAGTAGAAATTAGGGTTACAACGTCTCTCTTTGAAATTCAAATATGGTCCATATCTTGGAGACAGTTACGCTGCTTTGCTGTACAAGAAAATTCAGAATTGCAGAGTCCATTTCACCACTTTGTATATTACTTCAGAGCTCCTTATTCTTGTCATATGGAGGGGTATCAAATGAGGCAAAGGTTGGGGATGGCGTGAAGGATCTGCAGGTGAGGGCAGGTTGTATGCTGAATCGAGCAACTCCTTTGAACCACTTTTAATGAGCCAAACCTTTGAGAGCTTAAAAGGGCAATGTTCTTGGAGAATTCAAATTAAGAAACCGCGCCAAAGGATTGAGGTTGAAACGATTTTTGAATGAATGGATTCAATTGTGTTTGAATTTCTCTCTTCCATTCTGAATTTCGCAAGCATTTACGAGGAAGAAGAGCAAACTTGGTTGATTTTGTTTCTTTGTATGCCACATGTCGTCCTCTCGTTGGTTGATGAGCAAAGTTTGAAAAGTCAAAGCACAATGTTCATTTTCTATTGGTTCTTGGCTGATGCATTCAATTCCATATTTTGTAGCATTTTTGGTCACGATGGGCTCATTGGTGGGCTTATGAATAAAAATTAGAATTGGTTTCTTTTCTCTTGTCATAAAAGAAAATGATTAGGAAATGAATAAAAGATGAATAATAGGTGAATTTGGCAAAATTAGTTAAAAGATGACTAATGAATTAACATTGAGAAATTGGATAAAATTGGTCAATGAAGGACCAATGAAATAGGTTTGGAATTAAAGGTGGCAATTGAGGGTAGAAATTTTGGTTATAGAGAGGATCATGGTTAGGGTTATGGAGACAATCTCTTAGAGACTTGCTTGATTCAATGCTCCATCCAAAATCTTGATTAATCACTTCTTGAATCTCCTTGAGATAACACCTGATAAAAAGAATCAAGCACAAACAAAACCTGATAAAAGGGTTAGCTATGCAATATGATTGACCTAATATGACATGCAAGAGATCAATGTATCTAAGGGTAAAATTTGGGGTACAACACCCTCAGTACACCATAATTAGGGTTTTGACTTGATTCAATCCTTGGTTTGACTTTTGAATCAAAGCATGATCCCAACACCTTAAAATCTGTGTCAAGGACCTCAAATGCCTCATACTGGTCCATTCATATGATTGGATTAATCCAAAGAACTTGATTCATAAGCAATGCAAGAAGTTAAAATCATCTGGTCCACAAACTAGGGTTTTTGAGGAAAAGTCTACTGTACATTTGAATTTTAACAAAGACATGATCTCAAATCTTGGGACATGACTCAAGACTCTCAAAAACACCTTTGGAGTATATCCATGTTGTTCAAAAATCCCGAGGATTTGATTTCATAAAGGATCATAAAAGTTCAAAATTCATCTGATACAAAAGTCAACTGTGGTCAAAATCAAGTATGACTTTTGAAGTTTTTGGTCAAACACAGTCTCTTCAAGTCAATAATGATGTTAATATGTGATTTGGATCATGATTGATCAAGAAAAATCAAGAAATGTGAGGTTACTTGTGAAAAGGGCAACATTGAGAAAGTTGAATTTTTTCTAAGTTATAAAACTCAATGATTTTTACCCTACTTTGCAAAGGCATAACTTCCAAACCAAGTAACCATTTTCTTTTATCCAAAGATCAAATTGAAGAGCTTGTTACATACTACAACTTTGTCATTAAGGGTGGATTCCCAAAAGGTGCATAGATTTTAAGATATAAGGCCATGAAGTTGGAGGTTCCATACTTTTGATCCTAAACACTTAGTGAAATTTTGGACAGAATCTGTCTTGTACTTAAGCCAACTTTAGGGCTATTTTTCACTATGATCCACAATGATTCAAGACCAACTTTAAACATCAAAGTTGAAGTATGATATACCAGCTTTCCAAAATGATCAAGAACATCAAAATCCCTTACTTGAGCAAGAAGTTATGGATGTTGCAACATGCCTTGCCACAATTGGTTTTCAAGATAGAATTGCTAAACCTCAAAATCCACACGACTTGGATAAGCTTTGCAAGCCTCCAATATTCACAAGATCGACTCCCAAATGATCATACAAGCATGTGCTCTGCAAAGCACAACTGAATTTCAAGACTTCTAGCATTGGCATGTGAAAAAAATCATTCCAAAAGCATGAAGTGAGGTTTTGTCCTCTAGCATTAAAGTGGAATAATGATTTTGAGAAAAAAACCTCCAATCTGTTGGAATTTGATCAGAACATCAAGGGATGAGATGAAACCTTAGAGAGCCAAGTTCAAAAGATCATAATTCAAGCCATGTGAAGAATATCCTATGTGTACCTTGGCTTTCAAGTACATTTTCCTTGTCTTGTATGTTGATGATATACTACTTGCCGCTAATGATATAGACATGATGCACGAAACCAAGAAATTTCTATAAGAAAATTTGAAATAAAAGATCGTGGTGACGCCTCTTTTGTATTAGGAATTCAGATACACCGAGACCGATCTCGGGGTCTTCTAGGATTATCACAAAGGAGCTATATCGAAAAAGTACTTAAAAGGTTTGGCATGCAGGAATGTAAACCAAGGGATACCCCAATCGCTAAGGGAGACAAATTTAGTCTCAGTCTATGCTCAAAAGGAAACTTAGGAACTCAAGAAATGAAAAGGATTCCTTATGTGTCAGTAGTATGGAGTCTGATGTATGCCCAAGTGTGTACGCGTCCGGATATTGCGTTTATAGTTGGGATGTTAGGCGGATATTTGAGCAATTCAGGAATGGATCATTGGAAAGCAGCCAAAAAGGTTATGAGGTATTTAAAGAGAACAAAAGACTATATGCTAACATATAAGAGGTCAAACTAGTTAGAGGTCACTGGATAATCTGACTCCGATTTTGCTGGATGCCAAGACAGTAAAAGATCCACTTCAGGCTATATTTACATGTTGGCTGGTGATGTAGTTTCTTGGTGCAGTACTAAGCAAACTCTTACGGCTTCATCCACCTGTTTAACCTAAAAACAGTAAACAACCGATGGTCTCCAAAATACAGGTTAATTGCAAGATCGAGTGCCTGCTAGTCTCCCTATTCTTGATTTCCTTACGTTATGAGATGTAGGAACTTTGACTTGGTTGAAGGACAATGATGGCTTGAAACTAAGTTAACTAAGTTATTTCTTACAATAAGGTAACAACAAAGCGAAAAGACTAGAAACTTTAAAGAAAAGTTAAAAGCTTAAATTGAAATGAAGAAAGGAAAGGAAAAGAAATGAAGCATAAATCAGATAAATTAAATGAAGTCTATTGAAAGTAAAAATCTGTTGTTTCACATGTTTTTACATCCTCTCAGCAATTCACTCGTTTCTCTTTAACACTGGTACTTTGAGTTTGTAGTGAGATTTTTGTAATACAAATTGAACACCCCTCATTCAACATAATGAACTACTATATATACAATTGTGAAAATAACTACTCCTAATGTTTCTTCTATCATATCTTGCCACGTGAAGTTCTGCATGTAATTTCTCTTCAAAAATCTCTCCACGCGTCCATTCAAGAATAATCTTTAAGACAATTGTTGTTATTTGAACGTGGTATTGCACTCCCAAATAACTACCTCGCCGACCACTTTGCTGTTGTCGCTCAGGCTACATGGTCGATGATGAATCCTTAGTTGAATCCTTCTCATGACAACAAAAAATCCTCTAAGTCCAAATCCTTCGTCGACCCAAGAATCCTACGTGGCTGCCCTTGTTTGCTGGGTTTCCTTTACTGGCTAAATATCCCAGCTAACAAATTGCCCCCCGAAAAGGCCTCTTTCGACATCTTTTTAGGAGATAGGGGCATTTTTTACCTTTTCAGGCAACTGTTCACTTAGTGGGATGACATCATCCCATCATGATCTTTCCCTTCAACCTTCACCTCAAAATGTGCTTTTGTCATTTCCTAAACTTCCTACCATCATGGCGCCAAATTCGTAGGGTAGGGGATGGTTTGCACAGAGCACTCACCAACTTCCACCTCCACTACCACACCACGTTTAACTCTTTCCTCACGTACAGCTCAACAGCAAAAACTGAGGGTTTTTTTTTGCCTCTCTCTATAAATAACTCGTCTTCAACCTTTCAACATTTTCCCCCCATTTTTACCTGAACTCTTCAACTACGAAAGTATTTTTTCAGATCGCGTTTCTCCCAAATTTCCTTATCACACCTTCAAGTCTTCAATGGCACCTTCAACTAAAAATACTCAAGCATCCAAAGATCACGTTCCTCAAGCTTATGCATTGAACAACACCACCGTGGTGGGGAACATGGAGTATGTACCAGAACTACCAAATCTTGAAGAGAAACTCAGGATTTTTAAATCACAGGTACTCATTCCCTTTACTCTCTCTGGCATTCAACATGCTCTTATGGGTCCCACGCTTAACCCTAAACATGATCTCTCTAAGTCCAAGGACTTCTTCCCCTCTTACCATAGGACTAAACTCGTTACTAGTATTATGACATCAATGAACTTAGAATATCAGACTAACAACTTGCGGGTTTTCTGCTCTGCTCCCCCAACTAAAAAACACAATGAATATATTTCTTGGCTGGATAGAATAGAAACAAAAATGGGCGATACCTGGAAGGAGATAGGCATCTTCGACTTGATCCAATTGTCAAGGAACGGCCCAACATATTGCCAAAATATGCTTGTCGCCTCCATTTATTTCTAGGATAGCACGACTAGTACCTTTCAACTTCCCTATGGAATGTTGACACCCAGACTCTTCGATGTGGCGAGCATCACTGGCCTTTGCCCAGATGGAGACGAGTTCGACCCTACTGAAAGTGATGACGACCGCTTCAATTTTGATGGCAACCATGTTGGCTTCACAAGATACATATCATACTATAATAATTTTGACGAACCTAAAGTATCTACTGTAGAACATATCACCTTCTTGGCCTTATGGTTATCTAGGTGCGTATTTTGCTCAAAGTCATTGAAAGTAGCTAGAAGATACCTGACCCTTGCGAACCAACTTCGTGAAGGAAAAAACGCTGGCCTTAGCCGACTGATTTTAGGATCTTTATACACATCTTTAGGCGAAGCAAGCGAAGCTCTTAGTAACATCAAACCTAAAGATAACTTTTGTAACACCCACATATAATATATGTCTATAATTTTTCCATTATACATGGTTGCAAATTTGGTACTGAAACAGACAAGTTCCTAGTGACACATTGTAAATATTACATGCCCAAAACAATAAAACTAAAAGTGGCACAATATATACAAGATACCCAAAATAAAGCTAAGAACTAGATCATCAAAAATGATCTCAAAACAAAATTCTTCGCAGATGAAAGCCATCCAAAAAGAGACATAAGTAAGAAAAATCTAGCTACCTTGTCCTTACCCTTCGCCGTATCAGAACTACCTGAAAAATAATCAACAACATGGGGTGAGATAATAATTCTAGTGGGCTCCCTATCTTATGGTTTATCTTGTCTCTACAAGGCTCTAGCCATCTAATATTTCAAGTCCCCAAGGGAAAGATGGAGGAGACTTGAATTCACAATACTTGCACTATATGGCAACATGTCACTTGAGTTCAACAACTCAAGCTATCACTAATCGGAAACCATACCAAGGCATCTTTCCCCGGCCAACCCTATGTTTAGAGTTATCAACACGGGTCACGGATCCTTGTTCTACTTTGACATACGAAATGGATTCGGACTCAAGGTGTTTTCCACATGAATCGTTGCTTCACATGGGACCACCCCCATCTCAAGCCTTTTACTCGTAAGCTTCATTCGTACACACGGGACTCAAACCTGTCAAAGTAATAGTGCATACATCCCAAAGGAGCTCTACATAAGCATTAACTCTTGGAACGACACATCTCAAGGGTTGTTTCCGACTACATGATCAAATACATAAAGCATGATCGTATTTGACAATCACAAGGCGAACACATTCACCTTAATCACAATAAACACAAATACCATACATGTTCCATATAATGCCTCACCTCTCCACTAGACAACTACTTGTCAAAGATACACACCTAGGCATCAAATGCACAAGCATTGTCATCTAAGTCATTCATTATGTCCTAATCATCTTACTACTTCATTTCATTAGTTTTCCATTAAGGTTTTCTCACCATTCATACTCATTTTAATCATGTTATCACACATTAAAAGGCAATTATTCATGGATAGAAGATATGCATATTAACTATCATAATCCATATAAAGTGATTCATAGTATGGCTAAACAAACAAGTATAGCATCCCAAACAAATAACAAAACAAATTGACAAAAACCTGTCATCATCGCCTAGCGACGGGAAAGCGAGGTTGGTCGCTTTGCGTTCGCATAGTGAACTCAAGGTGAGGGACAGGCAGAAGCAAAATGCCACCATGGTCACTTAGCGACCGCGAGGCGAGATGCTCGCTTTCAGTTCGTGTAAGCTCGCACAATGACCGTAGCAAAAAAGTAGGTCACTTTGAGCTCGCGTAATCTTACTGTGTGAGCGCGTCAATTTATGCATATTGACTTCCAGAATCAGATAGTAACAAGGGGGTTTCCAAACTACCCCACACAACAATCACTCATGACTTGGAAATAACAACATATATCACAAACTTTCATTACAAACATATGAATAACAATCCATTCATAAGATTTTCATGACATTAGAAGCAAAACATATCAAAATCCAACATTTCTCAATTCTAACTAACAACCCTAACTTAAAGCATCTACCTAGAACCCATCTCAAGATGAAGATGAAGAATTTGTGGATGATGAAGGTGAGATGATGATGAGAATGGATGATGATGATCTTCACTTTCTTCTTCTTCTAGGTTTTCCCTTCTTCTTTCTCTTTTCTACCCCTTCTCTCTATTTCCTTTTCTTTCTATCTTTCTCTTCTAAGCCTTTTTCCCACAAAGTTGGAATGGCAAGGGAAATGAAAAGAAATGTTACATAGTGGCATCACATGATAAAGTTGGTAAGATAAATGGTAAAATGTCAAATATTAATGTTATCAAAATGTCTCAATTGTACCAATTAATAAAAGGTCGGAGTTGAATAATATTTATTAAATCAATCTGAGCTCACTAGTTACTCTAATTATCCCAATTGATAACTCTCAGAGCACATCGTCTAATTTCAAATAATATTATTTTGAGTACTTTAGAAAATACGGGGTATTATAACTTCTTGCTGCCTGGACCCTTCTGGATCCTTCAATTGTGGCTTACCGCCACTTTTGAAACATCTTTGAAGGTCGACCGTCCTGATGACAACGACCCAATTATCAGCGGTCAAACAAGCGAAGGGGTTTGACTCAACCTACTAACCCCCACTGATAAGAGTAGAGCGAATCAGGATGCTTTCACCTCTGAGTTGCTGATGTTTCTAAGCCTCATTATTTCACTCAAACCATGGCTCTGTTTGCAAAAAGGACTCACGACCCATAATCGTTTACTCGACCACTTTCGGGAACTGGCGACAAGGAAGTAGAAAAGTAAACCAAAAGGATTTGGTTATCCTTCTTGATGCCCGAGCTCTTCTCAATTCGTTTGGATCCCAACAAAGAACATGTGAGGATTATCCCTTATCTACCCAACCTGGTATCTCACCAGTTTGGGATTAGCCAAGCTATCCCCCGTCCATTCTTCAAGAAGAAGAGTGAGCTATGCCTTAGCACTGTTAATTATTCTGAAGATGACTGGCTACAACGCCTTACTCAACATGCTGATGGTCGACCCTAACTCAACCTTCTCAACTTCGAGCCCAACTATTATTGCACTTCAGTTTTGATACTTGGCAGAAAGACTACTACACTCAAGAATTCATGGATACTGCCACCATACGCAAACATCTTGATGGCGCCTTTTCTTCTTTGAAGAAAAAGTTCGAGAAAGGTAGATCGACTCATATCAAAGAAATCCAAGCCTTCCAAAAGTACTTTGAAATTATATACGACCCAAATGATCTTAGACAGACGATCAACGAGGCGGCTAGGACTCTTAAAGATAAACTTTTGGAAAAGCTTCCAATTCTAAAATTTCATGCTTATGTCACAGACAAATATAGTTTCGACCTCAACTTTTATACTCCAAAATTTCCCCTCTTCCAACCAGCGACATGGCTCTTGCCTTCGCTCCTCCATTTTCGTGTTGGTTCGTCTGTGGGGAATTTTTGAAGGTACACAAAAATGAATGTTTGAAGCATGCGTAACGTGTGACTCCGACTAAGCTGGATCTATACAGTTTCAAAGGTCACCTTCATGTCGACATGGACAATGTCAGGGTCGAAACCCCCATACATGAGGGTGAGGAAGCGTACAGATTTTTTCAATATTTATTTGCCACCTATCCTTACAATCTCTTACCCTTGAGAAAATCTATATTTCTTCTGTCAATCACAATTGTTGAGTACATGAAAAGGACCAGAGAAGCTGTCAAGGCTAAGGCTTTACTTAATCAATCTAAGGCTGAAGGGACCTCATCTAATCCTGCTCAGGTATGAGTCGCGACCACAAATGTCTATGATACTCTGCCTCTCTCACTTTTGCTTACTCATATTCTTTTTGTCATGCAAGTCGATGACAATATTGCAGAGGGTGCATCTGGCGTCGCGACTACTAACCCAGTCCAGGTGGACGACTCTTTTCCAAATCCATCTCCTCATAAGAAGAAAGCCAAGAGTATTGTGGCAAGAAGAATCCCAGCCAGTCCAAGAGTGGATCCAATTCCCAAAACCAAATAGGGGAAGAAACCTACTACTGGTAAGGTATTGAAGGTTACCCATGTGGCCAAAAAGCTAGCGTCAAATGAGAGCGCCAGTTCTAGCCCTGATGGAGAGACTTTGAAGGTACTTATAAGTCTAACTTGCCTATTATTTTTTTTTACTTGAAATGCTAATAAGTGCCTTATGTTTTTGCAGGATAAACCAAGCATCCAGGCCAAGACGACTTTTACTGCAAAGGTTGCGCCTACCAATAGTTCTCCAATTCTAGTGCCTTCTACCATTAAAGTCATTCCAGATGAAGTTAACAAACCTGTCAACAACAATACCTCTCATCACTCCACCGACAAATTGTCTCTCACTGACTCCTCCTTTTCGACTTCATCCGAAGAAAGCCAATGCCATATGGACCTAGAGCAACACTCCCTAGAAACCAACCCTGGTGATGAACAACCTCTATCAACTGCTGGCAAAACTCAAACAGATTAAGAAACTCAACCGCTTTAAGAAACTCAAGCGCTTCAAGAAACTGTTGATGCTTCAAGAAAGAATCTTGATTCCCAGACTGCCCTCCATACTGGAACGAAGACACAAGATGGACCTATTATCGAGAAGACTATTCCAGCAAGCACTCCCCTCTCACAGGAAAAATTAGATGCGTTGAAGTCGAGTGATCCCAGGGCTTATGTGAAGATGATGCTGAGGAGAAAAAGCATTTCTATAGAGAAAGACTCTAGCTCTTTGACTATATCTGGTGGAACTTCTGGTCCTGAGTCTCTTGATTTTGTTCTTAAATAGTTGAAGAATCTTGTTGGGGATGTTGACCTATTTTCGACTTTAGAAAAAGACTTCATCTATGGATACGGCGTAAAGTCTCTCTTGAAGAAGTTGGACGTGCCTAATGCCCCCGTTGAGGTGGTTAATTTCCTAGTTGCTTTTGGACCTCTTTTCGACCAGATGTAGGATGATTACCAACGTCGTCATGACCTTAAGGATAAGATGGCACCTAAGGTCACTGAAAGATCCAACACGTGGAATCTAGCCAGCGATTCAAATCAATGTGTATAGGAGCTAGAGGTAAGTCTTTGCCTGGAAAATAATGTTATCTCTTCCTTAGGCAAACAAATTGCCAAATGGAAGGAAGAAGTGAAGGTGCTGCAAAAGAAGTTCCAAGATGCTGAAGCTGAGAAGACCAATCTGCACAAGTCTAGTCAACTACAGTTGGACAAAGAGACTCAAAAGAGCATCCAATATTTAGAGATAGTCACAACGCTTGACGCTGAGCTCTCGACTTACAACTCGACCATCTCGCAAATTGACCGTCGACTCTGCTCAGCCAAAGTTCAATATGAGCGTCTCAAACCACACTTCCCTTTTTAAGATAACAATTTTATGCACTTCTACTTATTTATTTTCCACCGCCTGTGGCGATGTTTTTCTCCTGATGTAATCTTTCAACTTATGCCTCTAAGGCACTCTCGACTAATAGTAAAGGCTATTAATTTTGAAGCCTTCTTAATTCCTTGAATTTATTTATTATTCTGAACCTATATGTATTTCCTGCAACGTAGGTCGGTACAACTTTAGGTAGTTACCATTTATCCGCATGATTTGACCTTCCAAGGTCAATTTTTCAATCTCATAGGCATTGTTGGAAAATACTTGTGAGATTAAATCTTCTTAACCTGCGAAAATAAGTGAGATATATCCAAAAAAATCTCACGAAATCAAATCAAATATGTCAAGATTAAGACTACAGCCTATACTGATGTTCTAGTACATCATGTCACAACATCTGTTAGACATGTGTCTTCAATGTTGACAGACCAACAAGTTAGAACATTTCACACAATATCTTGTTGTGAACCATGTTTTGGCAAAATTGTTGTTAATCCTAAAACCATGGAAGTAACAATCTCACCTTTTTGAAAATTTTGGCTAAAACATCCTTTGCTTAATGAACCTGGAGAGAGGAATAAAATCACAGACAAGACACACGCTACATGTAAACTTTACAAAACCTGCAAACAGAAAGATATCAGAGATAAAATGCAGCTACAGATCATCAGAGATTACAACTCCAGAAATCTCTAGAGATCAGATGTCAAGACATGCGGTCTGACATCACATCAACACAACTGCCTCAGACAGGTCCATTACTCCCCCTATCACACATACCCAATACTCCCCCTCAAGGGAAAATGGGAAAAACCCAAATCACAAGAGATCCAAACCTTAACTTTCTTAATTCATGCATCCCTCTAAAGGGGAAAACCCAAATCACAAGACAGACAAACATGAACTATCCAAGTTCACACATTAGAAACATATACAACAGAAGCCACACATATTAGAAACACATACAACATATGCCTCACATATTACTCAGAGTAATAGATTACCATAGAGCATCCAAGGTTCTCCATAACCACAACATGTCAGAACATGTGATTGCACATCATTGCACACATACATTACATCAGTAGCAGCAACAAAAGCAAGCATCCAAGACTATCATGCTCCCCTTAAATAGTTGCATACAACAAGCAACCACAAAGCACGCTAAAGCATGACATGATGTCATGTCATCTGATCCAACATCAGAAATAACAAACATACTAACATTTAACTCCCCCTTTTTAGCCAAAAATTGACAAAAATATAGTAAATGTAAACAAACATAAATGGAGGCACAAAGTAGCAATGGCTAAAAACAGTTCTAATGGAAGCAAACAACTGGAAACACAAAACAACAGATGGAAACAAATACTATTAGGAAATTATTACAACACAAACAACAAAAACACACACAACCAACAAAACAAAACAAAAATCTTCATCTATGGAGCCAGCTATCCACTCCAACCACCTGAGTTAATGAAATTAACCCAATCTTCATCAGCATCCTCGTCAGAGTCATGCAGTTGAGCATGACTTTTCTTGAAGGACTTCATCTTTCTCACAGATGTTTACCCTGTCCTAGATGCTCTAGTAGGTGATCCAACAGATGTCACAACTTCAGACTCCACCTTCCTTAGATCCACACTCTTATCCTTCTTGGCATCCAACATAAGAGCCTTTTTAGCATCATTATTTTTGGAATTCTGACTCATGTTGAAACACAGCTGGGTAGACGGTGTCGCAAATACGAAAATCAACCGGCGGAAAAAACAGAAGAGTCGCCACCGAACGTTATTTATCCCGACGCAGGGAAAGGAAACGATCAGAAAAAACCTAAATAAGGGAAATACATGGTCATCGCAACCATAGTCTGTGCTCAGGAGTCGGTTACGCGAGAGGAAGGTATTAGCACCCCCTCGCGTCCATCGTACTCGTTGGGATCCACGCTTATTGTTTTGATCAAAGAGTGTGAGTATCTAAAGCTCTACTGCTAAAAGGAAAGGAAAAACAAAAGAAAATGTGACTCGATAGGACATCGTCGTCCTAGGCCTACGTATTCCCTTGGGAATGAGAAAGTCAGAGTCAACGTAGTTCGGAGGACCACATGATTGTGGGGGAAGGTTACTCGCCAAGACATCACCGTCTTGTGCCTACGCATCCTCAATCGTACGGGAGAGAGGAAATCATAGTAGTCGTAGTTCGACCTACAGGGTCTTTGTTTGTTTCGTGTTTTTTAAGTGGAAGACGTTAACGTTCGTGTTCTAGCAGTTTAGGTGTTGCCGCTTGTTGCGTGGAGACTTACGCGTTTGCCTGTTTGCAGTAGAACGGAAATAACAAATCCTTTACGATTATAGTGAATGAGGTGAGAAGAGAATCTCGAAGGAATACGATTGTTTTGTTTATGTTTTTTAGAAGAAAGTGTTTTGATTGTGTTGTTTGTGATATGTATCATGCTAAAGACTATGACATATGATCGAATGCGTTGTAAATCGACCCAAGACGAGACACATGCAAAACACCCTAGATAAGGTAAGGAGGGACTCCCGCTTATAATTTCCCATGTGCTTAAGGCTCGTGGCGCGCTCCATATATGATATTCATTAAGTGTTTTTGCTTATCTTTTAGAGAGAGAGAAGAGACTCAAAGTTAAAAGAAAACAACTAAGGGAAACTTCATCCTATTGTTGTCATGCATTGTGGCCCTATGGTTGAGGCTAAGAGGATTGCTACCTATGTTAACATGCTTGGATTCAAATCCAAATGTCTCTCCTACCTCAAACTTAATCAGAAATTAAGTGGAGCTAGGAATCCTAAGGGATCATGTGAAAAAAACACAAGTAAACATTAGATGAATCAATCACAAAAGAGAGAAGTAAAGGAGAAGTGAGATGAAAGAGGAGTCCTACAAGTGTAAACATCAATTTAAAGTAACACAAGTACTTATCAACTCCAAGCCAAGCTCAACTATTGAATAGTTGAAAGTAAAATGCACAACTATGCACATATGCTTATGCTAATGTCCTAATTCTAGTCTAGGAGTAATGTCAAACAATAAGCAAAGAGAAATGAGCCCTAAAGGTGTATGAACCTAAGAGGGGCAGTAGATAAATCTACTATATCCTATCTATGTTAATGTCCTAAGTATTGTCACAAGAATTCAAGTTAAGTCCTACACTAGCCCACAAACATTCACCATTCACAAACTATGTCAAAATGACTTCTAAAAGTCACACAAATTGAATCCAAGTCATGTATTCAAGCAACATATGTGATATAAACATGTCAAATGCAAGCTTGAATTAGTGAGAAGTGATTATGGAATGCACATCAAATCATGTTCAAGAGGTTTGAAAGTTACACCCAAAGATGTCACTTTAAGCATGTTTTAATCATTCATGGTTACATAATGAGCAGACAAATGTGAGATGAATTCATAAAAGACCTAGGTCATAAGTAGATACATGTATTCAATGCTCAAGACCAACCTCAAATTGTCACAACATTTCATGTCAAACTCAATCTCCAAAGCTAATTTAAGTAAGGACCAAAACCAAACTTAAACATCCTCTAAAGCATGTACCTTATAACTCAAGCAAAGAGAAAATAAATAACATGGTAAGGAAATGTCAAAGCATCCACATCAGAGGTAAAAGACCTATAATATTCCATGTTTGAACCCAAAAAGAAATGAGCAAATATGGCACACAAATGATGTCAAGAAGGTGGTCAAAGTTAGTGCACAAATTATGTTCTCATTCATACAAAGGCAAGCACTTAAGGCACACCGAATGACCTATAAATGGGGTGAGGAAGTTTCTACTCATGCTCATGTCAATGTATACATGTTATCCATATTTAAAATGAGCATTTAGATTCCACAAGATCATCATGGCAATATGTTTTCAAAAGATGTCATAAGTAAGGGTCAAAAATCAACTTAATCTTCCACTAGAAGCAAGAAACATCCAAGCATGTAAAAGTAAGGCCAAGGTCAAGTCAATAAAGTATTAACACATATAGGGAATTGGTAAATGACATGTGAAATTTCACATTTGAATATCAAAATATTTGGCCAAATGAGACACACCAAAGTTCAAGTGAAAGCAACAAAGTTGAATGCTTATTCATGTTCAAACTTGTGAAAGCATAACATCAATTAGGAGCATGTGAAATGACCTATAAAATAATATGAATAGGCTCTACTTCATCCCAAAACACATGTGAAATGATGCACAAAAATATCCCAAAGAGGGTTGCATAAATGCATCATCAAACCAAAGCACCTAAGCCAACATCGAGTAAGATCGGGTAAGCAATTTAGGGTTCAAAGGAATCATGTGATTCATGATCAAAAAGCAACATCCAAGGATTACAAAGGCACAAAAAATAGCATCATGAATATGCTCAAACATGTCCTTAAAGTTGGCCTAAAGTGGTCACAAGCAAATGTCAAACTTAACCTAGTTCTAGGCATACATCCACACAATAGGTACACTTTGAAACATCCATGAAAAATAGTTAAAAGCTTTGAAAAAATGGAAATTTGGTAATGTAATGGTAAAGTCAGTAGCTAATCATGTCCAAAAAATTGGCTCAAAAGTATGCATCAAAAGTGTTCAATCAATCATAAACATTAAACAAGTCACAATTAGGGATCATACAAACAAGTCACAAGAAAAGCATTTAGAAAGTTACTCAAAAATCATGACCAAAACACCAATTGAGCATATAAAATTCCTATTATGAAGTGGCAAAGTGCACACAAAAATTGGGATCAAAACTATTAAGGGAAGATCCATTTTCAAGGCTTGATTCACAAGGTATGTCAATATGAACACTCTCCAATCAGAAATTGAGAAAAAATACCAAATATGTCCAAAAATGAAAATAAAAATCATCAAAAATTGATTAAGGTCCTAAATATCACCCATGAATTTAATTATAATTTTTTTAGAAAAGGAACTATTTTTAAATTTTCATTTTTTAGACGTGTACAAAAAAATTGCAAAAACCTCACAATAAGCCAGGGGGTGCATCCAGAGTAATTTGTATGTTCAAAAATGCCATATGGGCCAAGCATGGGGGTGGGGTTAGTAAGGCGCATAGGGCCCAAACCATCAAAACCATTCATTTGTTTCAGATTATTGTCATTTGTTTTTATTTCAGAAAAAAAAAGAGTGGAAATGAATTCATCACGTGGGGATAATGGATTCATTAATGCGTTGTTGAATTTCCATTGGCCAATTCAAACTAAAATCACACGCGGGAATGGATGAGTACCACACTGGCCAAATGAACATTGTGTGGACCAATAGAATCACACTGACCAGGCACATGGATTAGGGTTTTGACTAACCCTCGTCGGAGATGACTTTTCGGTCATCTTCTCCGGCTGGTTCCACTGGAGCTCCGGCGAAAACATGACCAGAAATGAAAAAACTATATACCAACTTGCACGGATTTTCACGTATATTACAAATATCACCTTGAAAATTCCAAATGATCAATCTATCACGCATATCTAAGGAGATAAGTTAAGCCCTAGAAATCTTGGATTTCACGTTCTGACCTAGTATCCATCCAAAAACAATGCCTCCATCAAGAGGACTTCAGATGCAAGCTTCTTTTATAATCTTAACCACAAGAAAGGCTCTAATCATGATGCCAAAATTTCAAGAAATCTAACATGTTCAGGATGTAGCTCCACGTGCCAAGAAACCCAAATACTTCCTGCAAATCTTCTGATCAACCTTGTGAGCAAAATAAATGCTCAAAGCTTCTTGGATTCGTGCTTGAAAACTCCAGTTTGATGATGAAGATTGTTGGATTCACACACGAGGATATAGTTGCTCCAGGTGGAAACAAGTGTATATAGAAGTTAGATGGAAGCTTGGTGATAATGATTGTGGAGAGAAACCATGAAGAGAACTCTCAAAGTGGTGGATTCGAAGCTCTGAAGTTGAGAGCTCCAATGGAGTTTTTTGGATCTATTTTTGTGAGAATGAGGTGTAATTGTATTTAGTTAGAAGGTTTATGAGCTTTTATATGGGGGGTTTATGTATGGTTAGAGATTGATCATGATTAGAAGTTGGTTATGGTGTATAAAGATGACAATGATGTGTGAATGTAATGGTTAGTACAGTCAGAACCAACTCCTTGCACATTAAGTTTTAATTTTCTCTTTCTTTTACATATGAAGTAAGGCTATGTGGTGCATGTATTGTGTAAGGGAGTGCATGGCTTAATGAGGCAATGTTGTGAGGACATGAACACATGGTTTGGTACAACAATATTGAGGCTTTGTCTTGGCAACTTGGATGAGTTATGGCATGGCTTACATACTTGAGAAACATACTCATGGTGGTGGTTTTGGGATGGCACATCTTGGTGAGTTTAGGACCAAATTATTCACTCTTGGTATCAAATTGTAGAGGAGACTTGGTACAACAATGTTAATGTCCAAAAGAAGTGGATTTGAGGTCAAGAATATGGTGAAAATCAGCTATGAAAGTGGTATGACACGAGCTTCCAAAAGTGCTGAAAATGTTCTAAGTTATTTCATGTTTCACAACTTACATGATCATGACTTTGAAGCATCATACCTCTTTGGATTTTAATTCAGTTTCCATGTTCTTGGTACCAAATTAAAGAGACTCATTTGATACTACAACTTTCATATGAAAATCAAGTTGAATGGAAATCTTAAACATGATGAAAAATGTCATTGAAGTCATGGCCACCAAAGTGGGTTTTGGGACTTAGAAAAATTCTAAGTTCTTTCATTTGAACAACTTGATGATCCAAATGAAGTATTCTTTATTTGGTTGGAAAGCTTGGAATACACACTACAACTTTTATGTTTAACAAAAGTTGAAATGAAGCTTGCATCATGATGAAAGCTGGCCATGAAGTTGGCTGCAAACCATGCAATACTTTCCCAAAATGGAAAGTTTCTAAAACCCTAATTTTCCAAATTGGGTAACTTTCCATAATTCTTGATTTTTCATGATTCCTTTGATATTTCTTGATCAAATCTCACCCATTGACCATATTGGACATGATGAACATGAGTTTGACCTTAAAAAGTCAAGAGTTGACTTTTTCCTTGATCAGTTGACTTTATTCCCAACTTGCCTGATTCTCAATCATCTGGACAATTGAAATCTTTCTGACTGAAATTGATGGTCCATAACCCATTCCTAGATACTTGGGAACATATAGAGATCCATGGAATCAAGTCTTGCCCAAAAAATCAGAGGTTGACTACTTTGGTGCAAAACCCTAGTTTTGACCTTGAAGGTTAGGAGATGTTGACTGATGATCAAAACCCTAATTCCTCTGGGATGAATGAAGATCCTCTTAAACCAAGAGGGTGTATGTGACAAGATGATGTCAAAGCTTCAAAATACTTGCTCAATGGAGTTGTAATATGCTCAGATGATCGAAACCCTAGTTGGAAGATCAAGAGATAGGAGGAGGTGATTTTCTTCAAGTTTCTTGTCAATCTCAATCTCTTTATGAAAGGTGACCCAAATGAGATGCCTTGAATCTTGAGGAGCCTTTGTGGCTTGAGTGATTGAGCTTATCCCATTCTCTTTGCTTTGCACAATCAATGATGGAGAAACCCTTGATATCATGCCTTGGGGAGACCAATGATGCAGGTGCAATGTTTATGACCTAAATGCATATGAAAGGTGAAGCATAAGCCACTTATTATGGGTATAAATAGGAGGGAACATTTTGGGGTGTTACAGCTGCCCCTATTCAATCAACTATAGACCTGAAGGGATGAAAGTAGCGTGTTATACCCCAAATTTTACCCCTTAGATGTCATAACATCTTGCACTTACATTAGGGTTCAATCATCTATGCATTGTTAACTAACCACTATATTTTGCTAGTTGTTTCTTTTATGTGAAAGCTAGGGTTGGCACAAAAGAGGACAAGATAAATAAGCTAAGCTCTCACATGTTTCAAGGTCTCCTAAGACACTCTTTGGCTCCATACAACCATCACAAGTGTTCACTAGTTGATTGAGGTTGGTGTTTAAAGTCATCTGTTCAAGAAAGCCAACTGAGGCTTCAAGGTTCAACCATTTGGTCTTGGAGGCTAATCATGAAGCTCTCAAATCATATGCCATGATCTTTTGTGATTTGATCAAGAGAAATAAAATAAGGACCATCAGATCAAGAGTTGTGGAATTAGGGTTTTAACCTGAAGAATCACAAAGGAATCTTGGTGTGATCAGTCAATGTCTTGATTGGTTCATCAACCAATTGAGCTTACAAACATTCAAGAAGTCTTATTAAACAAGAAATCAAGTTTGTTTGGCTCCCATCACAAATACAATGAGCCCCAAGTTTCATCTAGCCCAAATTAGGGTTTTTGTCAGGAAAGTCAACTATTGCCTTTGATTTTGATCAAGGCATGACCCCAAGCCTTGGGACATGATTCAATATGTTCATAAACATCCTTAGAGGCCATCCATTGGTATTTAAAGAGATTGAGAAAGCAAGATCATCCAGTAGGATTCCTGAAGAAATTAGGGTT
Organism: Lathyrus tuberosus; assembly: GCA_022829125.1. NCBI lineage: Eukaryota > Viridiplantae > Streptophyta > Magnoliopsida > Fabales > Fabaceae > Lathyrus > Lathyrus tuberosus. The sequence goes on along the minus strand of JALAZF010000176.1, from coordinate 9,293,818 downwards.
TTGACTGAAAAGTTAAACCTTTGACTTTTGATGGTTTTGATCCAAGATGAAGCATTCAAGCCACATTTCATCAAGACATGCTTGGTTGTTGAGTTAGAGCATGAGAAGTTAACATTTGAAAGGTTTCTTGCAAAAAGGGCAAGGTTTGGTTCTTAAAATTTTCTAAGAGTGGAAAATTCACTCCTTGTGCAAACTTTGAAGAGTCATAACTTTCAAACCACACATCCAATTTTGGTGACTCAAAGCTCAAATTTAAGCTCTCACTATGAACTTCAAAGTGTATTAGAGGGTCATACCCCAAAAGAGGATCAAATTTTGAGTTATGAGGCTTGGAAGTTCTGGTCAAGACAAAACACTTAGTGAAATTTCATGTTTCTCTCCATTTTGCAGCTAACTTCAACCTCATTTTTCACCAAGATCCTTTTGGATTCAGAACTTTGGGTGAACATGAAAATTGTAGGGTATGTTTAGGGTTTTCCAAAAAGTAATAGAACATCCCAATCCAAGTTGTGAGCAAGGAGTTTCGAAGGCTGGAAGTTTAGGTCACAAGACTTGATTTTTAGGTCATGAACACTTTGTTTCAAGTTGCAAAACCATCCAAATCTCCAAGATCTCGTGTGGCAGACATGTTTACTTGATAATCTCTCCATAATCAGTCAAGTACAAGTGCTTTTGGTGCTTTGTCCAAGTGGTTTGGCCTTTGTCTTATGAAGTATGTCATTTTTGGCATAAAGTGAGCATTACCATTTACATAAAGTTACCTTTAGGAAAATCAACTTGCTTGGAGCTGTGCAATTGTTCTCCTACACTCAAAAGGCATTGTACTAAGAGGCAAAAAGGCTTTGAACCTTCCAACCACTCTAGAAAGGCATGGCTCATGCATGGGAATAGAACACATCATAGAAACTACCAAGTTAATTTGTAACCGAGCAGAGAGATATCCAACTCATCCATCTGGTTAGCTCTAATCCTCAGCTTTTTCCTATAAATAGAGGACTCCTCAAGGCTTTAAAGACAGAAGCATTCACTCAAGAAAGCCTTTGCATCCTCTCATTCCACCCCTTTTACAAAAGTATCTCAGATTTACAAAACCACTGCTCCCAAGCTTTCCTCTTGTGCAATCTTCAAACAAACCACACAATCCTTACATAGACATCACATAGAACTTGTTTGAGCACTCAAACAGATTCTGTAACACTATACACACCACTTGCCATTTCCATACCTCCATTTGCAAGAACATACGGGTTTTGGTTTTGAGACCATATCAAAGCAGTTCAACCATTATAGTTTGCTTTACAAGTGTCAATAAGCCTAAAGGAAGCTTTCTTTCACTTCTGCAAACCCCATTGAAGAGGCCTTAGACCTGCTCCAAGAGGTAAGAGTTCAAACTTTGAACTCAGATTTCCATGAATAATCATGCTCATTGTTTAAAGTTAAAATGTAGTCTATGTGGTGTTTGAGTTATTTGAGGTGTTGCCTGCTTTGTTTTGATTGAATATGTGTTGTTGAGACAAGTTCTTGCTTTATGTTATTGCACTCTTGTGGGCTGGTTTGTGAGAAGCACAGTTAGAGACAGGATTAGATGTATTTAAGTTCCTTGTAGAAAATGCTTCAGTTTTGGTTTTTACAAGTTGAAGAATGGTTGAGGTTTGAGGGAGTTAGAGGTTGTTGAAATCTGGTTAAAAACATGAAGGTTAGGGCACGAGAGTGGGGAGCGAGAGGAAGAAGAGAGAAACTGAGTTGGTGTTAACTTGGCATGACATGGCGCTGAGTTGGCCATGTTTCAAGGTGTGTAAAATATATATCATTTAAGTTGGTTTTGCTACCGGATGAGAGCGTAGCACCGTTGGTCCATGGAGGTTTGTGTAGTCTTTGCCATGCCTAAAATTTGGGGTTCGAATCCCCCTCGCCCCAGTCTTTTTTTTCTGAAATAGGAAGTTTCATGTATATTATGCATAACACATGCCTTGTTGTGATGCGCGCGTTGGTTCAGTTGGTGTTTCTTTTGAGTGGCAAGCCTGAGTGCGTGGGTTCAACACCCTTGGATGCCATTTCCTTATTTTTTATCACTTAAATGTTTAGTTTCTTAACTCAACTTCAACAACTCATAACTTTGTCATGCTTTAACATCTTTAAACCATTCTTTTTGCACTCTTTCACTCTTGTTGTCTATTTAATTATGACATAGAAAACCCCCAAAAATATTTATTTTTAGGACCATTAATTCTTGTTGCAATCTAGGTTTCCTTTAGGGTTTATTAGAGGATGCCTTCACTTCTTAGGTCATAACCTTTGGTTCCCTTCATGTTTGTAAGATTTGTGTAGGTTTGTCTTCACATTGTTTGAACCCTGCATCCCATCTTAGACTTGTGTATTACTTGTGAGTTTGATTTAGGTACACTTTAGTGTATTGTTTTCTCATTAGAAGCACCTAACTTTTGTTTTCCTCCATTGAAGTCTTAGATTAGGTTTTCACCATCATTAGGACCTTTCCTATGTTTACAATCTCAAGGTGTCTCCAAGCTTTCAACTTAGGTCTTACCATGTGCATAGGTGCCTAAACACTTAAATCTTCCCTTTCTTAAAAGATGAATTTTCAATATTAACTTAGGAGAAACTTTCCCTTGGTACAAGTTTATGTTAACCCATAGAACTATGTTAGGTCACCACTTAATTGTTTAACTAGTCTAGACTCATGCCCCTCTAGGTCTTTACCTAATCCAAGCAATGCATGTTTCTTCATGTCAATATTTGTGACTTTCTTAAATGCTTACTTTGAATGTCATCACATTCACCTTCATGATTCATGTATTATATCCATATGTTTATCAACATCTTTCCATTTCATATACCATTTTTGTCATCTTTTATTTTCAACTTCAATAAGTTATCCCCTCAAGTGAGACTAGCTTTTTTAGCTCTTCTCCTTAACCCTCTTCGTTCCCCTCCTTCCAAAGGAAAGTCTCTCTATTGACTTCATTGCCATAGATAGCTCATTGCCCTCTTTGCCTAATTAGAGTCATCCTTACCTCTTGGCCTCATTAAAGCCATCATCTTCCTTTGGTCTCATTAGAACCATTCCCTTTACCTTATTAGGATCTTTCCTTTGGCCTCATTAGAGCCATTCCCCCTTGACCTAGTAATAGGATCATTACCTTCCTTGTAAGTACTATCATCATAGATGTTCAATTACTTTGATCTCATTAGAACCATTCACCTTACAACTTAGACTTAAGCAAGAGTTCTTCAACTCTATGTGAGCACTATCATAGTGTCCTCTTTCCCTTGGCCTCATTAGAGCCATTTTACCCTCTTAACCTAGAGATTAGGATAGAGTTCTTCAACTCTATGTGATTCTCATCACCATGGGTTTTCACTTACCCTCTTCAACTTAGACTTAGAGAGTTCTTTGACTCTATATGAGTGTCATACTTATTCCCCTTAGAACTTTGGCCATAGTCAATGGTTCCTCACCCTCGTTGAGGTAAACTACGAATGCTCTGATTCCATCCTATTAAGGATACGTAGGCACGAGATGCGATGTCTTGGCGAGCATACTTAGTGTATATACCTTAGGTCTTTACCCTTAGCAAGCAAACATAACATAATAGAAATACAAAAAAGAGGTTCTTGTAGAGTACTACAGATATCTAGGATGCTAACACCTTCCCTAGGTATAACCAACCCCGAACCTTAGATATCTTAGTTGTGTCTTTACATAGCGCAATTAGGGTTTTCTTCGATCTTTACCCTTTCCTTTGGATAAATCAAAGCTCGGTGGTGAATTTCAAAGATGTGTGATTCAATTTAATTAATACCTTGAATCTTGAGGAGCCTTTGTGGCTTGGGTGATTGAGCTTATCCCATTCTCTTTGCTTTGCACAATCAATGATGGAGAAACCCTTGATATCATGCCTTGGGGAGACCAATGATGCAGGTGCAATGTTTATGACCTAAATGCATATGAAAGGTGAAGCGTAAGCCACTTATTATGGGTATAAATAGGAGGGTAAATTTTAGGGTGTTACAGCTGCCCCTATTCAATCAACTGTAGACTTGAAGGGATAAGAGCAGCGGCTTTCATACGTTCGAGGTAAATATTGATTTGATACCAAAGGAAATAGAAAATTTGCACTCTGTGGGTATAAATAAAGGGTAGAAAATTTGAAGAGTGGAAAAACTCCACTGGGGGTAAAAGGGTAGGTGGGATTGAACAATCAGTTAGGGATAGGAAATGACACAGACGAGTGTCTAAAATCACGGGATAAGACATAGACGTAGATTTGGATCAACGATACGGACGAGTATCAAAAGATGATACGGACGGGTGTCATAGAATGAGAACAAACATGAATGACTCATTCGGTTAATGACACAGACGAGTATCGAAAGCTGATACCTACGTATATCAAGGAAAGATGAACACAGACGAGTGTTTAGGTTAACGACACGGACGAGTATCGAAAGATGATACAGACGGGTATCAAAAGAAAGATGAGAATGAGCACGGACGATTGTTAAAAGGAGACTGAATACCACAATAACCACACAAAATTTACAACCTGTGAGGGGAGGGACGACTCTGCTGGGGAACAAATAATAAGAGGTATAAAACCCCGAGCACGGACGGACGTCAGAAGTCAATACGGGCGAAGTATTAAAACAGGGCAAAATAAACACGGACAAGTGCTTAATTGCGCTGGGGATAAACACAGACAAGTGCTTAATATAAATACAGACGAGTGTTAGAGAAGCCAAAACAAACATGGACGAGTGTCTAAGATCAAAAGGGTAAGATTGTCAGATTTACTACCGTACGGATTGATTGACGTACCTGCTTGGGGCTACAGTTACATTATTTTCTGCTGGGGAAAAAGAGAGGTCTGAGCAGACAACTCTGCAGGGGAATATCAGTGAGACGGACGAGTAAGATTGGCAACTTTACCGGGGATAGAGTAAGATTGAACCACTTTCTATAAGGGACGTCTAGCAGCGAGAATATCCAACCCTGGCTTATGCTTCGAATGCATATGTTTGAATTTTTCTATGGCGTAATGCTCCATATCAAATGGAAATGCTACGCGTTTTGAGGATGCTATGTAATGATGATTACTAATTTCAAGATGCAAAGAGAATCCTCTGCCAGGGATGATGATTAACAACTCTGCTGATGAAGTGACTACTGAACAAATCTTCTGACTTTCTATGGGGAAAAGATCAACAACTTGGCTAGGGAGTAATTTTGATACATCTGGGCTTTGAACCGCCAAAACCTGCCACGAACTTCTGGACTTTACAGCTGCGGGAAATAATGACTTTGCTAGGAAGACATCATCTGAATCCATCCTGCTTGGGGAGGAACCATAACCATGGTGCTTTTCTAGGGAAATGGCAACCTTCTGACCCGGATGCTGGGTGAACTGAGTTCAAACACGTCTCTGCTGAGGAAGGAAATGCTTGTTGGAGAGTAGAGATCAAGCAAGTCTCGTGTTGGGGAATTACAGTCCCTGACTTGATGAGAAGATTATATACCAGTACTTTGTGGGGAGAGAAACTCTACGGGAGACGGGAGGTCAAACGAGCCTCTGACCAGGGATGCCAACCTGCTCGGGGAGAAAAACAGACCATCCTTACCCTGTCCGGGGCTTGTACTCTTGTTAAAGACCAGGGATGCCAATTCTGAATGGGGAAACCCAAATCTCTGGACTCCTACTGGGGAGGATAATGAGAAGATATAGCCTCTGCCGAGGATGATACAACCTTGGCTATTTCTGACGGGGAGCCATATATTCTCGTATCTGAAAAATACCACCGGTGTTGTGGGAGGAGAATGGTCTTTGACTTGCACATTGACCATTGAGTACGAATACATGTGCCTGCAAACACAAAAAGATACACACATGTTCCCCAGGGTATTATATTGTCTGAATTTACCACCCAAGGACACTCAACATTCAAAGCAATTTTAAATATTTTCATGCATGTTCTTGTAGAGCTTTATTGTTTTCAAATGCAATGTTTATCAAAAACTCTGAGGTCTTTGCAATCAAAACAGTAAAATGGAAACAAAAGAGAAAGCTATTTGAATGAAAATGAGTTTTATTGATTGAATTGGCCTGTAAATAGGCATTTACATTGGGAAGCAATTCCTAGAAAGAGGTAATTGCATAAAGAGAAAAGAAACTACACTAGCGGTAATGTAAAAACAAATTCACATTGAGTTTCAATTCTGCTATGACTCGTATGTCTTTAAAACGCACCGAATACTCTACTTTCTGAGGAAGGTGATTGGACTGATTCTTATCCTTCGAGATTCCCAGATGTTGAAAAGAGATGAAGTACAGACTACTCAGATCGCAGCCTTTCGCTTTAATCCCTAAATTTTTCCTTTTTTATGGTGTGTCGGGATGCCCTTTTTTTCCTGGACTTATTCTTTTTGCTGTCCAGCGGGTCTCTTATATGCGACGTATATTTTAACTCCTTCTGAGTTCACAGGGGACGAAAAATCTTCACCGTCCATAGTTGAAAACATCAAGGCTCCGCCAGAGAAAGCCTTATTGACAACGTATGGGCCTTCATAATTCGGGGTCCATTTGCCCCTGTGATCTGTCTGTGGAGGAATATTATGTTTCAACACCAAATCACCAGCCTGAAAATAGCGAGGACGCACTTTCTGATCAAAAGCCTTCTTCATCCTCCTCAGATATAACTACCCGTGGCATACATCTGTCATTCTTTTTTCTTCAATGAGGCTCAGCTCGTTGAATCTTGTTCGGGCCCGTTCAACTTCATCAAGCTTCACATCCATCATAACCCTCAGAGAAGGAATTTCAACCTCAACTGGCAAGACTGCTTCCATACCATACACAAGTGAGAACGGAGTTGCCCCGGTTGACATACGCACTGAACTACGGTACCCATGTAAAGCGAAAGGCAACATCTATTGCCAATCCTTGTACGTCACAACCATCTTTTGCACAATCTTCTTAATGATCTTGTTGGCTGCTTCAACATCACCGTTCATCTTGGGATGATACGAAGAAGAATTGTGATGTTCGATCTTGAAGCTCTGTCACAGCTCTCTCATCATCTTGTTATTGAGATTGGAACTATTATCATGATGATTCTTTAAGGAACCCCATAACGACAAATGATCTCCTTCTTAATAAACCGGGCAACCGCTTGTTTGGTGACATTTGCAAAGGAAGCTGCCTCGACCCACTTGGTGAAATAATCGATGGTAACTAGAATGAAACGGTGCCCATTAGAAGCGGTGGGTTCGATCTTTCCGATCATATCAATGCCCCACATAGCAAAGGGCCACGAAGAAGTCATAACATTCAAAGGATTCAGATGCACGTGCACTTTGTCAGCGTAAATCTGGCATTTATGGCACTTTCGAGCATATTTGAAACAATTTGATTCCATGGTCATCCAGTAATAACCTGCTCTCAACAACTTCTTCGCCATAGCATGTTCGTTAGCATGGGTACCAAAGGAACCTTCGTGCACTTCTTGCATCAATATGTCTGCTTCGTGTCTATCCACGCATCTGAGTAAGACCATGTCGAAGTTTCTCTTATACACCACGCCATCCTCATTCAAGAAGAAACTACCAGACAATCTTCTCAGAGTTTTCTTATCATTGTTGCACGCCCCTGCCGGGTACTATTGATTTTTCAGAAAGCACTTGATATCATGATACCAAGGCTTACTATCCACAACTATCTCGGCTGGAAACACATAAGCAGGCCTATCAAGGCGCGTCACATCAATTTTGGGCACATGATTCCACCAATTCACTTTGATCATCGAGGATAACGTAGCTAGAGCGTCTGCCATCTGATTTTCATCACGAGGTATATGATAAAACTTCACTGTATTGAAGAAAGTCAACAGTTTTCTCGTGTAATCTTTGTACGGAATCAAATTGGGTTTATGAGTATTCCAATATCTGTTGACCCGATTGATCACCAAATCGGAATCCCCAAATACGTTAAGAGTTTTAATCCTCAGATCAATAGCCTCTTCGATACCCATAATACAAGCTTCATACTCAGCTTTATTGTTGGTGCATTCAAAAGTAAGTCTGGCGGTGGAAGGTATATGAGAACCCTTCGGAGTGACAATAACTTCCCCTACTCCATTACCATATACATTAACGGCCCCATCAAACATCAGACACCACTTAGAATCAGGATTTGGCCCTTCGTCAACTAACGGTTCTTCACAATCCCTCATTTTCAGATACATGATGTCTTCATCAGGGAATTCAAATTTCATCGGCTGATAATCATCAAGTGGTTGCTGAGCGAGATAGTCGGACATAACACTACCCTTGATGGCTTTCTGGGAAGTATATTGAATGTCATATTCTGTCAGGACCATTTGCCAAAGAGCAACCCTCCCGGTGAGTGCTAGTTTCTCAAAGATGTACTTGACTGGATCCATCTTGGATATTAACAGAGTTGTGTGAGTGTCGTAACCCGAAATTTGACCTCCTTTTTGCCTTTTTGCATGAGCATATGCATTCGCATCGCAGGCATAAGCATTCGCACTTTTTCTCTGTGATTTTTTATTGCAGGAATATTCAGGTTTTCCAAGCCCGATTAACCGAACCTTCACAAGGTCATCACATCATCAAATCAAGCATAAAATAAAGTTTCCATGCCTATTCATCAAAACAAGAGGTGGAAAGTTGAAACCAGGGATGCAGCACTTGTTCTAAGCAAATTTGGGAAAGTTTGGCTAGAGTAACCGGTTACTCAATATAGGGTAACCGATTACTTTGTGTCAGTTTGCAAAATTCTGCTGTTTTTTTGGACAGCAACTATGCACACTCTTTGTTCTTTGATTCTACATAATTCTAGCAGCATGTGGAATATTCTAGACTCTTCAAGTGATTCATGAGTATTTACTACAATGTTTCCTTTCCATTCAAGACTACCATACACCTCATTTTCATAAATTGTGAACCCTTGGATTTGAAGCTTACATTGGGATTGCTATCGAGTTAACTTCCTAACTAATCGAGTTAATCGCCGACTCGGTGAGTCAAGTGTAACTAACTCCTAGCCTAATTCCAAACCACCCAAAGCTAGCTCCTAGCCTAATTCCAAACCTCTCACACTCTAAACTAAAACTCTATAAACAAACCTTCAATCATTTTTCAAGGACTCGGTGAGTCAAGTGTAACTAACTCCTAGCCTAATTCTAAACCACCCAAAGCTAGCTCCTAGCCTAATTCCAAACCTCTCACACTCCAAACTAAAACTCTATAAACAAACCTTCAATCATTTTTCAAGGACTCTCCAGAAAACCCTCAACCATTTCACACACATTTCTCACACTTCACTCTCACATTCTCTCTGAATTTTTTCTGCAACTTCTTTATCTTCATCTACATTTTCTTCCCAAACCTCACCATAGCTCTTCACCATTGAAGAATAATCACTTCTACATTGGAAGTGATTATTTCTTGAGCTTAACCTTCATCATCTTGCAATTATACTTAAGTTTCTGGAGTTTTATTAGCTTTTGGATTCATCTCAAGTGTTTGCTTTAAGATTCAACGGTTCGAATTCGTATTTCGGAGTTTCGTCGCAATTTGCTCGGTTTCGGTACGATTCGGCTACAATTAAAGATTCCTTTGGTTTTCTTTAATTATCTTCATCAAGAATCCTTTGCAACAATCACCAAGCCAATTCTCCGGCTTGTAGGTTCGTAGATCTCACTCATTTTACTGTTTCGAACGTTTTCGTATCATTCGCGATGTAGTTTCGATGCTTTTTGTGTGTGAATTGATTGTGCCATTGCTTGATCCATGATCTTGATGTGTTAATTGATTCCATTGCTGGCTTTTTACTGTTATTAAGCTTGATTTTCGTGCACAAATTCATACTCTAGCATGTGGTAATTTAAACAAGTGATTTAGGTGTTAAAAGTGTTTTTTGAAAAGCTATTTTTGCCACTGTTACAGTGGTAACCGATTACTCAAAAGAGAGGAACCGGTTACTCTGCTCAAAATTTACACCAGTGCTGCTTTTTTCAACTGAGTAACCGGTTACTCACTTTAGAGTAACTGATTACTCTGCACAAATTTCACCAACGGCGCCATTTTCAAGCAAGTAACCGGTTACTCTCTTTAGAATAACCGATTAGCACTGTACAGAAATGTGTTTTTTGCTTCTTTTCAAGTGTTAATATGTTTGATTTTTATGGATGTTTTAGGTGTTGTTTCATTTCAGTTTAAAGCATGATTGTGAATTTTCCGATGCTCGATTTTTTTATTTCATAATTGTGCTCATTCTTGGCATTGCATGAACATGATCATTCTTGTACATTTTCATCCACATAATAACATGATTTGTGTTGCTTTCAAAGTGTCATTTGGTACTGTTTTGCACATTCCATTCATGTTTGAATTAAGTTTGTTCTTCAAGAATAAGCTTAATCTTGTATAATCAATAATGCACCCTTTGCTTTAATAATTTTTCAATTCATTTTGGAAAATTATTAGCATATTCCTCCCTTTTGATTAATTAATCAAAACTTCGTTTCAATTATTAATCTTCCCGTTGGCGCTTCTCTTTAGGCTTCCTTTAGAGTTTTTTCTCTCTTCCTCTCCCGCGGAGTCGGAATTTCGCGTAACACTGGAGTACAGTACAACTTGGAGCTGTTACGCTGTCTGTTTCAACTTCTACACTACACCCTGTGTGTTAGAGTAGGAATGAGAATGGAGAATTCCTACTCTCATTCTGACCACTTCAGGTAGGGGACGAATGACCCTGTGCCTGGTTTAGTCATCTCTATCTCCAGGCGGTAGCGTATCTCCTTCCCCAGTTGAGTCGATCCCTGATCACTCTCATCTCTTTCAATCTCTCTTTTGATCAATCACCATCTTCTTGGTTAAATATCATTATCTTGGTTAGCATCCCACTCTATTTTTCATTGTTCTTTTCCTATGGTCAATCATTGCTTTTTGATTCCCCTGAAGAGTCTCAATTCCTTTTCTTCGGTTAAACAGAGTTTTCCTGTTAAACACCGAAACTCCCCAGGAGTTCGCAACCTTCTCTTGGTTCTTCTCCCTTTGTTTGGTTAATCACTGTCTGTCAGTTAAAACACCAATTTGCACTTCTCAGTTAACCACTGTCTATCTGTTAACACACTGAGTTCCTCTTGTGTTAATCACATTTTCTTGGTTAATCACCCATTTCTTCAGTTAACCACAACCGGTCTGTTAAAACACTGAGCCCTTTTCGAGTTAATCACGTTCTCTTGGTTAATCACTCGTTCCTTTTCGGTTAGTCAAAGTCTTTCTGTTAACACCAAATCCCCAGCGGTTAACAACCTCTTCTGGTTCAATACCCCTTTCGTTGGTCAAGTACTGTTTGTTCAGTCCGTACCGAAACCCCTTTGGGTCACAACCTTTGCTTGGTTCCACACCCGTTCTTTTGGTTAATCACAGTTTACCTATTAAAACCAATGCTCCTTTATCCCCGTAGAGTTGCAATCTTTTCTTTTTCTCGGTTAACCACTGTTTAGTAGTTAATATACCAAAATCCCTTCAGAGTCAAACACCTTCTCTTGGTTCGGTACTCTCTCTTTGGTTCATCATAGCGTGCCTGTTGACACCAAATCTTTTTTCCCCACCAGAGTCGTTATCTCTTTTCTTCGGTTAACCACTACCAGTCAATTAACATACCGAACGCTTATCCTTTTGATCCCCAGTAGGGTCGCCTACCCTATGATCCCCAGCACAATTGTTAGCTCTCTTACCTCCCCAGTGGAGTCTCTTACTCTTTTACTCCTTTATTTTCTTGGTTTCGACACCACTCTTACACGTTATTCTCAGGACAGTCTCTATTATTTCCCTTCGCACTTCTTTCTTGGTTTTTACACCATTTCTTTGGAATCCCTGGCGGAGTTCCTTTCTTTCTTTTGTTCTTGGTTTTGACACCACCTTTCCTTTTCTTTTTCCGTCTTAGTTCCCTGAACTACGGAAACTCTGATTCTGCATTCGTTCGAATGTATGATACGTAGGAACGAGATCGCGATGATCTTGATGAACACCCTTCCACCTTCTTCCATTCCTTCTCTCTTTCCCTGGTTCCATGAACTACGGAGCTCTGATTTCCTCATTGCACTATGAGGGTACGTAGGCACAAGGGCCTTAATCCTCCGCGAGCACTTCCTTTCTTTCTTTTCTTCTCCTCCTCCCTCTCTCTCCTCTTCTTTTAGTTAGAAGCCTTTAGATAGATAACCCATCCAAGCCTCGAAGCAAGCGAAATGGTTCCCGTCGAGTACGTAAGATGCGTAAGGTGCTAGTACCTTCCTTTCGCATAACCGACCCCCGTTCTCATTTCTCTTCCCCTTGGGTTTTATTGATATTTTCCTTGTCCTCCGGGACTAAATAAAGTTCGGTGGCGACTCTGTTGTATCTTTGAGTGTGTGATTCACTCATATATAAACCAGTTATCTTCAGCTGGCGACTCTGCTGGGGAGTCCTTGCCCTTGCAAGTTGGGGTCTCGCCTAGTTTTGTTTTCTTTCTTGCTTGTTTGGGTGTTTATCTTTTGCGCTTTACTAGTTTTATGCTTTACATTGCTTTATCTTTATGTTTATTTACTGCATTTATATACTGCTTTGAATATTCATATGCTTTATATTCTAGATATTTGTTATCTTCTGCTGTTGTTGGGATGGGTTGATATTATTGGAGAGGAAATTCCTAACACCGGGCTTAGCATACATATAGGCTAGAACGTGGATAGTCGTGAGGCCTGCGTTTTGCGCGTTGGGTTGCCACGAGAGCCACATCCCAGATCGTGATTCGCTTGAGAATACTTCCGTTCTGCGAGAATTCGCTACGGCGGGAGGTTTTCACTCTGAGTCTTATGGTTTGGGCGACCTTTCTAGGGACCACCGTGTTGTGTCTAGATCACACCTGTGAGGGGGATATAGGTTTTTGCAAGAAACCAAGCCACTTCATACCTTTGTTCTCTCACACACATCAAATTATTTTGCACCGACACAAAATTATATGCAGATGTCCGGATTATTCAGATTTGATTGTTCAGACAGTGTTGGCTTCTTGTTCTTATGTTGCATATCATGTCATCATGTAAATTAATATTTGCATTTTCATTTCCAGGTTATTCAAAGATTTATTCTTTGTTGACATTATCATATAGATGAGTACTAGTTGCCACGACATCTTTAGCCACAAGTTTGTGGAGCCTAAGCTGAATACTTTGAGAGGTTTAACATCCCGTGTGGTTGAAGACAACAAAGGGGTTTTCAAAGACAGTTATGGTAATCTGTTGGCCATCCTCAACACTGAAGTCAACATCACTGCCATTCATACTCTGGTTCAGTTCTATGACTCGCCACTTAGGTGCTTCACATTTCAGGATTATTAGTTAGCACTTACACTCGAGGAGTATGCTTATATCTTGGGGGTTGAGATCAAGAGGTAGGTTCCTTTTGTCTACACTAGAGGTTGTTCGAAGTTTCCCCTTATTGCTGATGCTCTTTGCATTAGTAAGAAGGATGTGAAAGCTAATCTCAAGACCAAAAGGAAAGGTATTCGAGGGTTTACTTCGAAGTTCTTGGTTGACAAGGCCACTTCCTTCGCTGTAAATGGAAACTGGAAGGCTTTCAATGCCGTTCTTGCTTTGTTGACATATGGGATTGTCTTGTTTCCGAACATAGAAGATTTTGTATATCAGGCTACCATCAGTATCTTTTTGTCCAAGAACCCTGTTCCGACACTTCTTGCTGATACCTATCATTCTATTCATTTGAGGAATGAAAAGAAGAAGGGAACCATTGTCTGTTGTGCTTCTCTGTTGTACCGATGATTCATGTCTCACCTTCCACAAAAGGGTCCCTTTATTGAGAATAAGGGTAATCTCAAGTAGTCTCAACGAATCATGTCTCTTATTGCGGATGACATCTCTTGGTATTCTCGAGTTTTCGTTGATACTAAGATCATTTTTCATTATGGGAAATTCTCCAATGTGCCTCTCCTGAGTATAAGAGGGGGTATTAACTACAATCCGAGACTTGCCTTTTGTTAGTTGGGATATCCTATGGTTGCCAAGCCATATCCTGAGGTAGTGGAAGAGTTCATCTTTCATGAAGGGGTTGATGAAATGGGATTACTGAAGAGGTTTAGTGCCACTTGGACTCAGATTCATTTTAAGGGAATAGCTGATTTGAGTAAGAAGAATTGCATAGCCAAGGAAGCTTACGCACTTTGGGTCAAAGAGCGCATCAAGGAGATCTTGTTGCCATTCTCTTCCGAGCCTTCTATGAATGCCAAGCTTCCTGAACTTGACATTGCTCCTCCATCTGAAGTCGACCAACTCAAGCTGACTATTGAGGTGTTGAAGAAGGAGAATGTTTATCTTCGTCTCAACCTTGGTAGAGTCACATCCGAGAAGGAAAGCTTACAGATTGAGCTCCACCAGAAGCGCGAGCGCATGCTCAAAGAGGTGGAAGTTGAACAGAACAAGCGAAGGAATGTGGGTGATGCTTTGAAGAGTACCTATGAGGGATTTACTTCAAAGAAGAGACAGCTCGTTGATACTCAGTATCAAGCCTACAGGGATGAGTTGAGCTACAAGAAGCAACTGGAAGAGCTTCGAGGGAAGTTATTCGAGTACAAGACAAAGCTGCAAAGTGAACAAGGCCGTGCTAACCAGTTGGCAAAAGACTTTTCTCAGTGTCAAGCTAAGCTCGACAAAGTCTTCGGTGAGATACAGAAGCTGCAAGATCAAGCACACCAGAGCAGAGAGCAGATTAGTCAGCTCAATACGGAGAGTACTCATTGGGAGCAACAAAGTCGTCATCTACAAAACCTCTTGGATCAGAAAAAGGCCTTTCTTCAGGATATGCTTCAGGGACCTAACCATTCTTTGCTGCGCAACCTCATGAAGGATGCGAAGTATTGGAGTGAGAGGCACGACCGTCTAGCCAGATTCGCTGAGCACGCACTTGAGGACTTACCTGGGTTGTTGAGGGATGTGTATGCTGATGTGTTGCCGCACCAGACTCCTTGGGCTGTGTTCCACCTCTTGTCTGTTTGTAGGGTGGCTTTTGATAGGATCCATGGTGATCTTGTTGTAGCCCAAAAGGTAGATATTTGATTTGTACTTGGCTTGTACTTATTTCCTTTATTGTTGAATGAATGAATGAAGTTTCTTGCCAGCTTTTTCTTTTGCACCTTTACTTGTATGCTTTATGATTATTGTTAACAAAGATAAGTTTACGAATTCCTAAAATTTAAAACTTTATTTTTGCATGCATAACATACATTCATTTGCACACATATGCACGTCCCTTCATCTGGAAAACCTTTGCTTATCCTTGTCTGTCTTCCGCTTGTAGCAAGATGACGACTCGACATCGGTATTTCACTCGCTCAAGCAAATCTAGAATCATGGCTGACTTCGAAGCTGAGAACATTGCTTATAAGGAAACTCTGGCTCAATTTCAAGGTCGGATAGATTTGTTTCAGACGAACATGGATGTTATTATGAAGCTCCTTCGTGCTCAGAAGGACACCGCTGCTGCTGCCACTGTTGTTGCAACTGTCACCAATGCAACCGTTGGCACTCCTGTTGTGACTATGTCTCCTGTTGTTACGGTTACTCCTGTTGTTGTTCCTTCTCCTGCTACTGTTGAAATACCAGTTGAGCCTGTGATTCAACCTGCTGTTCATCCGTCAAGTTCTCAGGCTGGTTTGAACAAGATGCCTGCTGATTTTCCGTGGGGCATGCCTCCGAATTACACTCCTCATATTGCAAATAATGGTGCCTTCGTACCATATCAGCCGTTTGTTGTGCCCATGCCTAATGGAAATGTTGTTGCATATCCGTGGGGTATGCCTACTCCAGTTCCACCTCCGGTGGTGAATAATGATCACGAGAATCTTCAGGTTCAGACTCGTCAAACTCCTGTGTTGGCTGATATTGAAACTCCTGATGAAGAAGAGCATGTGTATAGGGGTCCTCCTATTCATGTTCCAATTTCGTCTCAGGATGTTCAAACTGCTGTTCAGAATGTTCATTCTGGAATGTTCTACCCTGGGGCATCTTCATCTGCTGTGGTTCCTCCTCCGAATTATCTGTTTGGTGTTCAGATGGGTCAGAATGTTGGTCAGATGGTTAATTAGGGATTGGTATATCCTTCTCAGTTTGCTACTCCGCAAGTGTAAGCTCCGGCCACATCTCAGCTGCCAAATCTTCAGATTCTTGTCAGGCCTGCTAATCAAGATAAACTTACTGGTTACAAGTTGTTGGAAGACCGTATCAGAGCTATTAAAGGGTTTTCTGATTTTGGTATGGAGGCCAAAGATTTATGTTTGGTTTCGAATGTTGTACTGTCGCAGAAATTCAAGGTACTTGAGCTTCCAAAGTATAAAGGTTTGAGTTGCCCGTGTAGTCACATCACTATGTACTGCAGGAAGATGGCATCCTATATTGATAATGATGAATTGCTAGTTCATTATTTTCAAGATAACTTATCTGGTGCTTCATTGGATTGGTACATGGGCTTAGAACGCAACAAAATATGTACTTGGAGGGATCTGCTGAAGCGTTCTTGAATCAATACAAATATAATCTTGATTTGGCGCCTACTAGATTACAACTACAAAATCAGTCTCAGTGCTCAGCTGAAACATTTAAAGAATATGCACAAAGATGGCGTGAGATGGCATCTCGTGTGCGACCTGCTCTCTCTGACACTGAGTTGGTTGACATCTTTATGGGTACATTGTAAGGATCCTACTATGAGAAAATGGTGGGTAGTTCTTCATCGAACTTTGCTGACATTGTAACCATCGGTGAACGGATTGAGAATGGTTTGAAGACTGGAAAGATTCCTGGAGCTGCTTCCCAGCAGCCAGCTACTAGAAAGTCTCAAGACAGTCAGTCAAAGAAAAAGGAAGGTGAAGCCAACGTTGTGACAGCTAAAGTCTCTCCTCAGTATTAATCACCCATGGCTTCCATGCCATATTATCTGTATCCGTACGTTACTGCTGCATAATATCAACAACTGCCATACCAGTATCATCTGCAACAACCAGTTCAGAACGCTCAGAATCAGCAATAACCGCAACGTCAGCAACAGACTCAACAAAACAGCAAAAATAGCAGAATCAAAACCGGCAAAACAACAACAGTCAAGAAAATCACAAGCGTCCAAATTTCAACAAGATTCTGGTGTCGTACACTGAGTTGTTTCCTTACTTGGTTCACCAAGGGGCAATTGTTCCCAAGGAGATCGCACCTGCAATTACTCTATTCAATCCAAAGCATAATCTAAATGCATCTTGTGCCTATCATGCGGGAACATAGGACATGCGACAGAGGACTGTATTATTTTCAAAACCAAGGTTCAAGAGCTCATTGACCGGAAGATTTTGACTTTAGCTGAGGAAGGTCCTAACATTCAGCATAATCCATTGCCCAATCATGGTGGACCTGCGGTAAACATGATTGAGGATAACTCAAGGGCTGAGTTGATCATGGATGTTGACGAGGTAAAGACCCTGATGACTGTGGTTATCAAGAGATTGAATGAACATGGGTTGTTGAAAGGGTTGCATGGTAAGTGTCAGATTTGTGATGATAATCCCAACTAGTGTCGAAGGCTGAAGGGTTGTGTCCAAATTTTAATGAATCGAGGCGAGGTTCAATTTGCTAGATCTAAGTCTGTTGAAGAAGTCACTACCATCGAGCCATTCACCATCGTCTATAGGAAGATTCTCGTCGAATCTCTTAAGAAAAAATTACAACCTCTCATTGTTTGCCCGCCAAAACCATTTCCGTATCAGAATTCTAAGGAGGTACCTTGGAGGTATGGGTCTACTGTGTTTTCTGGAGGTCAAGAGATAAGGTTTGCTGAGTCTGAGATTGTGAATGTTACATCCACTAGAGGTATGACTCGTAGTGGACGGGTGTTCGCTCCGAAAGTCACTATAAAGCCTGTACAATTTCCAATTGTTGTTCCTCCCAAGGAGAAGCCTGCATCTGCAATCCCTATTGTTCAACAAGGGGTATCTACTACAGTATCAGTGCCAACTATTCCGTCTGAGGATGTTACAAAGAAACAATTGATGATCAAGAGTTCCTAAGGTTGATCAAGAAAAGTGACTTTAAAATTATGGATCAGCTGGGGCAGACTCCCTTAAGGATCTCAATTTTGTCCTTACTCATGAGCTCGCCCGCGCACATATCAACTTTGTTGAAAGTCTTGAACACTGCCCACGTGATGCATGATATATCCGTTGTCGAGTTTGATGATGTAGTGGCTAACATAACAACAAGCAGATACTTGGGCTTTAATGAATCAGAATTACCTTCTAAAGGAGCTACCCACAGTCGAGCACTGCACATATCTGTAACCTGCATGGATGCCTTATTATCTCGTGTTCTAGTGGACACTGGTTCTTCCCTCAATGTGATGCCTAAGGGCACATTGAGTCAATTACTGGTAGAAGGAAGTGATATGAGGTCGGGCTCCTTAGTTGTCAGAGCCTTTGACGGTTCTCGGAGGCAAGTCATTGGAGAAGTTGATTTACCCATCAAGGTTGGACCGCATTTGTTCACCATTACTTTCCAGGTGATGGATATTAATCCTGCATACAGTTACCTATTGGGTCGCCCGTGGATTCACGCCGCAAGGGCAGTTACCTCTACTTTACATCAGAAATTGAAATTCATGTTTGATGATCAGTTAATCATCGTCTGTGGTGAAAAGGATCTGGTTGTGAGCAAGTTATCATATTTCCGATACGTCGAGACCGAGGAAGGCATAGTTGAAGTGTCGTTGTAGTGTCTCGAGTTCGAAGATGCCAGCTCTGCTTCAACTAGTCAAAGTAGATCATCGCGAATGACCTTGGCATCCGCCAAAAGTGCTAAAGAGACCATCAAAAGGTGCCTTGCCTGGCTAGGGGCATGTAATTGACGTGGTTGAAAAGCATAATCGTTTCGGATTGGGTTATTGTCCTGGTCGACAATCTAGCTCGCATGGTCGGAAACAGTGCAACTTGATCAAATTCAATAGCGCGGGTTTTCAAAAGGGTGACATCGTGGCAGCTATTGATGATGCTGGTCCTAGCAACCAGATTTCAAGTTTTGTGCGCAAGTGCCCGCCGGGTTTCAAGCTCAACAACTGGACATCTACAGTGATTCCTGTAGTTTTTCCAATAAACATGTAATGCATTTGCTTTCTCATTCCCTCGTCCTTGCCCGAGACGAGTGAATAACTTGTAAAGGGCCTCACACTTTTGCAATATTATGTGATCAATAAATAAAAGTTTTTTGCATTCAAAATCCTGCTCTTTTCTTTCTTTATTTATTTTACTTTTTCACAAACAAATGGCAAAAGTTTCTTTTATTTTTAACTTTTCAAAACAGCTCATTCTAAACATATTCATCAACATGCAGAACAAATAAATGCATTGATAATAACATGGCAAACATCTATTGTAATTCTGGGATTCCAATTAACCAAGCCGAAGAAGATGGTGAGGAAGGCTGTGAATTACCGAGTGAACTAGCAAGGCTCCTTGAGCATGAGCATAAAGAGATTCAGTCACATAAAGAGCTAGTGGAAGTTGTCAATCTTGGTACTGATGAGATCAGAAGAGAAGTCAAGGTTGGCGCATCCCTTGCAAAGCATGTACACTCCGAGTTGGTCAAGTTATTGAAAGAGTATGTTGATATCTTCGTCCGGTCCTATCAAGATATGCCTGGGTTGGATACCAACATCGTTGAACATCACTTGCCACTCAAGCCCGGATGTTCTCCTATCAAGCAGAAACTCAGGAAGACTAGACCCGACATGGCACTCAAAATCAGAGAAGAGGTGAAGAAACAACTTGATGTTGAATTCCTGGTCACTTTCGAGTATCTTGAATGGATCGCTAACATCGTCCCAGTTCCAAAGAAAGACGGGAAGGTCAGAATGTGTGTGGATTATAGAGATCTCAATAAGACAAGCCCGAAAGATGATTTTCTTTGCCTCATATTGATGTCTTGGTAGACAACATGGCACAGTTCTCTGTCTTTTTGTTTATAGACGGTTTTTTAGGATACAATCAGATCAAAATGTCCCCAGCTGATATGGAAAAGACTACTTTCATCACGCCTTGGGGTACATATTGTTACAAAGTCATGCCATTCAGTTTGAAGAATGCAGGGGAAACATACCAATGTGCCATGACAACCCTCTTTCACGATATGATTCATAAAGAGATTGAGGTTTACGTGGACGATATGATTGCCAAGTCAAAAACCAAAGATGATCACCTGGTTCATCTGAAGAAACTATTTGACAGACTCCAGAAGTTTAGACTGCGGTTAAATCCTGCGAAGTGTACCTTTAGAGTTCGATTGGGTAAACTGTTGGGCTTTATTGTGAGTCAGAAGGGCATTGAAGTTGATCCTGACAAGGTTCGAGCAATTCAGAACATGTCGCCTCCCAAAACAGGAAAAAGAAGTTTGTGGCTTTCTGGGCAGACTTAATTACATTTCAAGATTCGTTTCTAACTTGACGGCTACCTGTGAACCGATGTTTAAATTACTAAGAAAAAATCAATCGGTCGAATGGAACAATGATTGTCAAGAAGCGTTTGAATATTTGCAAGAACCACCGATCTTAGTACCGCCGATTCCTGGTAGGCCTTTAATCATGTATCTCACTGTTCTCGGTGAATCAATGGGATGTGTATTGGGTCAACATGACGACACTGGCAGAAAAGAACATGCATTTTACTATCTGAGCAAGAAGTTCACTGATTGTGAGACCAGATACTCACTCTTGGAGAAAACTTGTTGTGCTCTGGTCTGGGCAGCTCGACGCCTAAGACAATACATGATTTGCCATACTACTTTGTTGATATCCAAAATGGATCTGATAAAGTACATTTTTGAAAAGCCTGTTGTTTCTGGAAGGATTGCTCGGTGGAAAATGTTGTTAACTGAGTATGACATCCAACATGTTACCCAGAAAGTAATAAAAAGGTGCGTCTTTTCTGACTACCTTGCTCATCAACCTGTAGAGGTTTATCAACAAATGAAGTTTGACTTTCCCGATGAAGATGTTCTGTTTATCAGAGATTATGAGATTCCAGACCCTGACATAGGACCCAAACCAGGGACGCGATGGACGCTCGTGTTCGACAGTGCCTCTAATGCTAAAAGTCATGGAATTGGTACTATCGTCATCTCTCCGACAGGTTTTCACCTTCCCTTCACTGCCAGATTATGCTTTGCATGCACAAACAATATGGCTGAATATGAAGCATGTATCTACGGTATTGAAGCGACGATTAACATGAGAATCAAGATTCTTGAGGTCTATGGAGATTCTGCTTTGGTTATTGGCCAAGTCAGAGGGAACTTCGAAACTCGGGATCCCAAGTTGGTTTCGTACCAGAAACACATAGCGAAATTGATTCCCTACTTTGATGAGATCTCTTTTCATCATATTCCCATAGAGGAAAATCAACTTGCTGATGCACTTGCCACTTTAGCATCCATGTTCAAAGTCAAGTGGAAAAATGAAGCCCCTTCTATCCACATTGATCACTTGAACGAACCAGTACACTGTTTAGCAATCGAGGATGAGTTTGATGACAAGCCTTGGTTCTACGACATCAAGAGATATCTGGAAAAACAGGAATATCCTGAGGGTATTACTATCACTGACAAGAAAGCTCTTAGGCGGCTCTGCGCCAAATTCTTCTTAAGTGGTGGTGTACTGTACAAGAGGAATTATGATTCTGTGTTGCTCAGATGCGTGGATAGACACGAAGCAGACACGATCATAAGGTCCATACATGAGAGCTGCGAGGGTGTACATGTTAAAGGTCCTGCTATGACCAAAAAGATCCTTCGAGCTGGGTATTACTAGACAATAATTGAGGTAGATTGTTACAACTTTGCCAAAAGATGTCACAAGTGCCAAATCTACGGAGACAAGATTCATGTGCCTCCAACTCCATTGAACATTTTGACTTCACCTTGGCCATTCTCTATGTGGGGTATAGATATGATTGGAATGATCGAGCCGAAGGCTTCCAACGGTCATCGATTAATTCTAGTTGCTATCGATTACTTTACCAAGTGGGTTGAAGCTGCTTCTTACGCAAACGTCACACGACAAGTGGTTGCCAGATTTATCAAGAAAGAGATAATCTGTCGTTATGGCATTCCTAGCAACATTATCACTGACAATGCAAGCAACCTAAACAACAAGATGATGAAGGAGTTGTGTCAAGAATTCAAGATCGAGCACCACAACTCTTCACCATATCGGCCTAAGATGAACGGTGCCGTCGAAGCAGCAAACAAAAACATCAAGAGGATTGTCCAGAAAATGGTCAAGACTTACAAGGATTGGCATGAAATGCTTTCATTTGCGCTACATGGCTACAGAACTTCAGTTCATACTTCTACTGGGGCAACTCTGTATTCACTTGTGTATGGTATAGAGGTTGTTTTACCCATTGAAGTCGAGATTCCTTCGCTCAGAGTCATCATAGAAGCAGGTATTGATGAAGCTGAATGGGTCCAATCCAGATATGGCCAGCTGAATCTCATCGAAGAGAAGCGCCTTACAGCCGTTTGTCATGGTCAATTGTATCAGAGACACCTCAAGTGAGCTTTTGACAAGAAAGTTCTCCCTCGAGCATTCCATGAAGGCGAACTCGTGCTCAAGAGGTATTCACCTGTTCACTCAGATCCACGCGGCAAGTGGACTCCCAATTACGAAGGACCCTTTGTTATCAAGAAGGCCTTCTCAGGCGGAGCCCTGATCCTCACCACCATGGATGGGGAAGAGTTGCCATCACCCGTAAACTCCGATGCAGTCAAAAAATATTATGCCTGAAAAAAAATGGAAAAAGAGCCCGCTAGATTGACATCCGCAAGGACA
Organism: Lathyrus tuberosus; assembly: GCA_022829125.1. Taxonomy (NCBI): domain Eukaryota; kingdom Viridiplantae; phylum Streptophyta; class Magnoliopsida; order Fabales; family Fabaceae; genus Lathyrus; species Lathyrus tuberosus. The sequence goes on along the minus strand of JALAZF010000176.1, from coordinate 9,270,864 downwards.
ATCTAAGCAAGAATGGGCGTCCCGATGGCCCAAAAAAAGAAATGTCCATGCAAAAGTTAGGGACAATGCAAAAAAAAACAATAACAGCCCGCTAAGTCGAAAACCCGAAAGGGAGACTTAGGCAAAAATGGGTATCCCGGTGGACGAAAAAAAATATATAGAAAAATGTCCAGGCAAAAATTAGGGATAAAAGCATTGACTGCGAACACTTGAGCCTCTCTTCGTCATAGCTGGACCTCAGACGACAACAGAGCAGTCAAATCATCATCAACCAATGCAAGGCATTGGAACCTAGACTTACAGAGGATGGTGGCCAATGTTGTAATCAATACAAAACACGATTCCCTTTGCCATTTACATTTGTTTCTCAATTTTATTGCAAATCTCCTCATCAAGGATTTTTGCATCCTTATACACATCTTATGTACATATTTTTCATTTCAATAAAAATGCATCATTCAATTTCTCAATTGTTTACTTTTCAGTATTTTGTTTGCAAAATAAACGAATTATTTGTGATCACATAATACTATAAAAGCGTTGAGAACAATAAAAAGCTAAATCAATGGAGAAAGCATTATGCATTGCATATAGTACTGGTAATTCCTACAGGATAATCGGTCGTATCCGTCAGTAGGCCTAATGCTCGACCAACACCGTGATGGTTCTTTGAAAATGTTGTTGTTTCCTCAGCAGAGCCATCATTTCCCCAACGATCGCCATTATGGTTCTCCGGAAAGGTTGGTTACCTTCCATTTCCCCAACAGATCCATAATGTCCCCAGTAATGTTGTCACGGTGTACCCCCGAGAAGAGACGATTGTTCTTTTCCCCAACATGGGTCGTGCATCATTCCCAGCATGTCAAAACTGTCACGCACCAGCAGTGGTATGCCTTGGTTTCTCATCTTCCCCAAGCAAAGAAGATCCTCCGGACCTTGGTAATTCCCTGCAGCAGAGTCAGTGGCAGTTTTCTAGGTTCATTCCCCAGTTAGAGTCAGTCATGGGGTGGAGATCGACCTGATTCTCTTATCACCAGCAATGTCAATGGTGATAGTTTAGAAATCTGAGAGTTCTTGGTTTCTTCCCCAACGGAATCATCACCATTTAGGGGCCTTTCCCCAGCAGGATCTGTCTTCATCTGTGGGTTCTCTCCCCAACCGAGGGTGTCGAGTTTGTCTTGCTACAATCTCTGCCTAACTCTCCCACAATACCTTAACCTGCACCTTTGCATTGCATGATATCAAGCATCATGTAGAACAACACATAACATAGCATCTGCATCAAACATACTCCCTTTCTTTTGGCCTGGTTCATCTTCCCAGCAAATATTCAGCCAAACTTCAAACACTCTCTACATTTGCACCTCTCTTTTTGTCGTCGTCGGCCAAATTTTCGAGCTACTCTTTTATTTAATCCCCTTCTACCTTGAATCATCAAAAAGCTGATGCAATTCGTACATTCAGGTCCAAGAGGATTAAATAGGGGCAGCTGTCGTAACCCGAAATTTGACCTTTTTTTTTGCCTTTTTGCATGAGCATATGTTATCGCATCGCTGACATAAGCATTCACACTTTTTCTCTATGATTTTTGGTTGCAGGAATATTCAGGTTTTCCAAGCCCGATTAATCAAACCTTCACAAGGTCATCACATCATCAAAACAAGCATAAAATAAGGGTTTCCATGCCTATTCTTCAAAATAAGAGGTGGAAAGTTGAAACGAGGGATGCAACACTTGTTCTAAGCAAATTTGGGTAAGTTTGGCTAGAGTAACCAGTTACTCAATATAGGGTAACCGATTACTCTGTGTCAGTTTGCAAATTTCTGTTGTTTCTTGGGACAACAACTATGCACATTCTTTGTTCTTTGATTCTGCATAATTCTAGCAGCATGTGGAATATTCTAGACCCTTCAAGTGATTCATGAGCATTTACTACAATGTTTCCTTTCTATTCAAGACTACCATACACCTCATTTTCATAAATTGTGAACCCTTGGATTTGAAGCTTACATTGGGATTGTTACCGAGTTAACTTCCTAACTAACCGAGTTAACCGCCGACTCGGTGAGTCAAGTGTAACTAACTTCTAGCCTAATTCCAAACCACCCAAAGCTAGCTTCTAGCCTAATTCCAAACCTCTCACACTCCAAACCAAAACTCTATATAAACAAACCTTCAATCATTTTTCAAAGACTCTCCAGAAAACCCTCAACCATTTCACACACATTTCTCACACTTCACTCTCAATTCTCTCACATTCTTCTGAATTTTTTCTGCAACTTCTTCATCTTCATCTACATTTTCTTCACAAACCTCACCATAGCTCTTCACCATTGAAGAATAATCACTTCTACATTGGAAGTGATTATTTCTTGAGCTTAACCTTTATCATCTTGCAATTATACTTGAGTTTCTGGAGTTTTATTAGCTTGTGGATTCATCTCAAATGTTTTCTTCAAGATTCAACGGTTCGAATTCATATTTTGGAGTTTCGTCACAATTTGCTCGGTTTCGGTACGATTCGACTACAATTGAAGATTCCTCTTGTATTCTTTAATTATCTTCATCAAGAATCCTTTGCAACAATCACCAAGCCAATTCTCTGGCTTGTAGGTTGGTAGATCTCACTCATTTTACTGTTTCAAACGTGTTCGTATCATTTGCGATGTAGTTTCGTTGCTTTTTGCGTGTGAATTGATTGTACCATTGCTTGATACATGATCTTGATGTGTTAATTGATTCCATTGCTGGCTTTTTACTGTTATTAAGCTTGATTTTCTTGCACAAATTCATACACTAGCATGTGGTAATTTAAACAAGTGATTTAAGTGTTAAAAGTGCTTTTTGAAAAGCTATTTTTGCCACTATTACAGTGGTAACCAATTACTCAAAAGAGAGTAACCGGTTACTCTGCTCAAATTTTACACCAGCGCTGCTTTTTTCAACCGAGTAACCGGTTGCTCACTTTAGAGTAATCGATTACTCTGCACAAATTTCACCAACAGCGCCCTTTTCCAAGCAAGTAACCGGTTACTCAATTTAGAGTAACCGATTACCACTGTACAGAAATGTGTTTTTAATTTCTTTTCAAGTGTGTTAGCCATGCTCTCTCCTTCTAACTTCCATAGATTAATATGTTTGATTTTTATGGATGTTTTAGGTGCTGTTTCATTTCAGTTTAAAGCATGATTGTGAATTTTCCGATGCTCGATTTTTCGATTTCATAATTGTGCTGATTCTTGGCATTGCATAAACATGACCGTTCTTGCACATTTTCATCCACATAATAACATGATTTGTGTTGTATTCTAAGTGTCATTTGGTACTATTTTGCACATTTCATTCATGTTTAAATTAAATTTGTTCTTCAAGAATAAGCTTAATCTTATATAATCAATAATGCACCCTTTGCTTTAATAATTTTTCAATTCATTTTGGAAAATTATTAGCATATTCCTCCCTTTTGATTAATTAATCGAAACTTCGTTTCGATTATTAATCTTCCGGTTGGTGCTTCTCTTTAGGCTTCCTTTAGAGCTTTTTCTCTCTTCCTCTCCCGCAGAGTAGGAATTTCGCGTGACACTGGAGCACAGTACAACTTGGAGTTGTTACGCTGTCTGTTTCAACTTCTGCACTACACCATGTGTGTTAGAGAAGGAATGAGAATGGAGAATTCCTACTCTCATTCTGACCACTTCAGGTAGGGTACGAATGACCCTGTGCCTGGCTTAGTCATCTCTATCTCTAGGCGGTAGCGTATCTCTTTCCCCAGTTGAGTCGATCCCTGATCACTCTCATCTCTTTCAATCTCTCTTTTGATCAATCACTATCTTCTTGGTTAAAGATCATTGTCTTGGTTAGCATACCTCTCTCTTTTTCATTGTTCTTTTCCTATGGTCAATCATTGCTTTTTGATTCCCCTGAGGAGTCTCAATTCCTTTTCTTCGGTTAAACACAGTTTTCCTGTTAAACACCGAAACTCCCCAAGAGCTCGCAACCTTCTCTTGGTTCTTCTCCCTTTGTTTGGTTAATCACTGTCTGTCAGTTAAAACACCAATTTGCACTTCTCAATTAACCACAGTCTATATGTTAACACACTAAGTTCCTCTTGGGTTAATCACCTTCTCTTGGTTAATCACCTATTTCTTTAGTTAACCACAACCGATCTGTTAAAAGACTGAGCCCTTTTCGAGTTAATCACCTTCTCTTGGTTAATCACTCGTTCCTTTTCGGTTAATCACAATCTTTCTGTTAATACCAAATCCCCGACGGTTAACAACCTCTTATGGTTCAATATCCCTTTCATTGGTCAAGTACTGTTTATTCAGTCCGTACCGACACCCCTTTTAGGTCACAGCCTTTTCTTGGTTCCACACCCGTTTTTTTGGTTGATCACAGTTTACCTGTTAAAACCAATGCTCCTCTATCCCTGCAGAGTTACAATCTTTGCCTTTTCTCGGTTAACCACTATTTATCAGTTAATATACCGAAATCCCTTCAGAGTCAAACACCTTCTCTTGGTTCGGTACTCTCTCTTTGGTTCATCACAGCCTTCCTGTTGACACCAAATCCTTTTTCCCCACCAGAATCGTTATCTCTTTTCTTCGGTTAACCACTACTAGTCAGTTAACATATCGAACCCTTATCCTTTTGATCCCCAGTAGGGTCGCCTACCCTCTGATCCCCAACACAATTCTTAGCTCTCTTACCTACCCAGTGGAGTCTCTTACTCTTTTACTCCTTTATTTTCTTGGTTTCGACACCACCCTTGCACATTATTCTCAGCACAGTCTCTACTCTTTCCCTTCGCACTTCTTTCTTGGTTTTGGCACCATTTCTTTGGAATCCCCGGCGGAGTTCCTTTCTTTCTTTTGTTCTTGGTTTTGAAACCACCTTTCCTTTTCTTTTTCCATCTTAGTTCCCCGAACTACGGAAGTTTTGATTCTACATTCGTTCGAGTGTATCGATGATCTTGGCGAGCACCCTTCCACCTTCTTCCATTCCTTCTCTCTTTCCCTGGTTCCATGAACTACGGAGCTCTGATTTCCTCATTGCACTATGAGGGTACGTAGGCACGCGGGCCCTAATCCTCCGCGAGCACTTCCTTTATTTCTTTTCTTCTTCTCCTCTCTCTCTCTCTCTCCTCTTATTTTAGTTAGAAACCTTTAGATAGATAACCCATCCAAGCCTAGAAGCAAGCAAAATGGTTCCCGTCGAGTACGACGGATGCATAAGGTGCTAGTACCTTCCTTTCGCATAACCGACCCCCGTTCCCGTTTCTCTTCCCCTTGTGTTTTATCGATATTTTCCTTGTCCTCCGGGACTAAATAAAGTTCGGTGGCGACTCTGTTGTATCTTTGAGTGTGCGATTCACTCAGGTATAAACCAACCATCTTCAGCGAGTCAACATGTATTGTCTCAAACGCTTAGCAGCCCATGCGAGTGCACAACATGTCTTTTCAAGCATTGAGTATCTTGACTCGCAATCATTAAATTTCTTACTCAGGTAGTAGATGGCGTGTTTTTTCCTACCTGTCTCGTCGTGTTGACCGAGTACACAACCCATTGAGTTTTCAAGTATTGTCAAATACATTATCAGTGGTCTCCCTGGAGCTGGAGGTATAAGGATCGGAGGTTGTTGAAAATACTCTTTTATTTTTTCAAATGCCCTCTGGCAGTCATCATTCCACCTGATAGCCTGATCTTTTCTCAACTGTTTGAAAATGGGTTCACAAGTGGTCGTAAGATGAGAGATGAATCTAGCAATGTAGTTCAACCTCCCTAGGAAACCACATACTTGTTTTTCTGTTCTAGGCTCAAGCATCTCTTGAATTGCTTTTACTTTGGCTGGATCAACCTCGATACCTTTTTCACTGACGATAAAGCCTAACAATTTGCCAGACCGCACCCCGAAAGTGCACTTATTCGGGTTCAGCCTCAACTTGAATTTTCTCAACCGTTCAAAGAGTTTCTACAAGTTCACCAAATGCTCCTCTTTGGCCTGTGACTTCGCGACCATGTCATCAACGTAGACTTCAATCTCCTTATAAATCATATCATGAAAGAGAGTCTCCATTGTGCGTTGATAAGTTACCCCCACATTCTTTAAGCTGAATGGCATCACTTTATAACAAAATATTCCCCATGGGGTAATGAATGTTATTTTCTCCATGTCCTCTGGTGCCATCGCCATCTTAATCTGATTGTAGCCAGAGAAGCCATCCATGAAAGAAAATACCAAGAACTGAGTCGTGTTGTCTACCAATGTGAGGTAATGAGAAGCCATCCAATGTTCAAATCACGGTAGTCAACACACATACGGACTTTGTCATCCTTCTTAGGTACCGATACAATATTTGCAACCCATGGTGGATAACTGGTAACAGCCAAGAAACCTGCATCCAACTGCTTCTCGACTTCTTCCTTGATCTTGATTGCCATGTCTGGTTTCGTTCTTCTAAGCTTCTGCTTGATGGGAGGGCAACCCTCTTTGAGAGGCAATCTGTGCATAACAATATCGGTGCCAAGTCCTGACATATCTTGATACGACCAAGCGAAGATGTCAACGTATTCATGCAGCATTTCAATCAACCCCTTCTTCACATTCTCATCTAGGGCAGTCCCGATCTTGACTTCTTTCTTAGCATCCTCGGTTCCCAGAGTAATAACTTCCAATGCCTCTTCATGTGGCTGAATGGCCTTTCCTCTTGTTTCAACAACCTGGCTAATTCCTTAGGAAGTTCACAATCTTCTTCACAATCCTCTTCAGCTTGGTAAATCAGATTGTCAAACTCATAATAAGCCATAGCAGAATCGTTATCAATGAAATCCGGTGAAATGCATCTGCATAAATGATTATTCACGCTTTGTGAGTGCAAAAAACAAACATTGACATTTACTATTAAAAAGTAAAAAGAGAAAGACAGGGAGTGCAATATTTGAATGCAAAAAACTTCCTTTATTAATGATAAAATTGAATGTGTAACAATATAAGCCCTAAAATGAATCTCTACGCCTTGGGCAGGGCGTAGGATTTAACATGAAAACAAAGAAAATTACTCTTCGTGAAGAGTGACTTGGATGAAATCTTCAAAAGACCAGTTGTGAAGCTCTTGACCTGAGACAGATGGGCATATCCAGTTGTTGATGTCACAGTCACAGTCTCCGTCTTCATCGCTCAATGCAAAAATCTGACCAGGATCAATAATTCCAGCACTAGAGAAAGTAATGGGTCCTTGACGGCCTTGAACCTTCGGTCCTCGATAACCAATTCCAAACCTGTTCTCCTTGACGGGCGCTTCAATTACTCGACACCAACCTCCTGCGTTGCCTGACTGTACTACAGCTTGGTCCTATTTGTAAGATGCAATGGAGACTTTCGGCTTCTTCTCTGATGAAGGAGATACTTCTTGCACATTCACAGTTTCAAATTCCTGACACAACGTCTCATGGATCTCGCCGTCCATCTCAATATACTTGAAGGAAGACATATGGCTTATAAAGATGTCTTCTTCACCACAGACAGTGACTACTTGTCCATCCACCACAAACTTAACCTTTTGATGGAGAGTTGATGATACAACCCCAACGCCATGAATCCAATGGCGCCTTAGCAAGCAACTGTATGCAGGTTGAATATCCATTATGTAAAAAGTGGTATTAAAAACTTGGGGTCCCACCTTGATATGTAATTTAACTTCCCCAAAAACTGACCTCTTCGATCCGTTAAACGCTCGAACCACCAGGTCACTTAGTCTGAGCATCATTCCTTCAATGTCCAGCTTGATCAGTGCCTTTTTGGGAAGCACATTAAGTGAGGAACCAGTATCTACTAGTACGTGAGACAGAATAGCCCCTTTGCATTCTATAGAAATATGAAGCGCTTCATTGTGGTTTCGGCCCTCTGATGTCAAATCAAAGTCAGTAAAACCCAGCCCATGATTGGCATCAACATTGGATATTACACCTTTCAGTTGGTTAACGGAGATTTCCTGAGGCACATACGCCGCATTCAGAACTGTTAACAAAGCATTACGATGCGCTTCAGAACACAACAACAGAGACAAAATGGATATCTTCGACGGAGTCTGATGAAGGTGGTCTACAATCTTGTAGTCACTTTTCTTGATAATCTTCATAAATTCCTCAACATCATTTTCAAAAGAGGTATCGGGATCTGCCCTTTGTACAAGCTCTTCATTCATCACTTGCTTGCCTTTGGCCTTCGCCAAAGCGTCTGTATTATCATTTCGAAGAGTTTGTCGCACAAACATCCTACCACTTCTAGTAAAACCACCAACACCTACATTATCAACATTCTGATCAGTTACAGCCGAAGTCTCAACTTCTTGTGTTCTGACCATTATAGTATACCTCAGCACCGTAGTGCCACGGGATCGCCTTCTCACTTTCAAACGGGATCGGTCCGGGCACCGTGATGGTCACTGGAGCTCGCCTCGCTGGCACTGGAATATGTACCAGTGTGAAAGGGATGGTAATTGTTGACACATCATTATCAATACTAGAAACCTGATTGAATTGCAAACACCTATCGTTCATCAAATTCTGAATACCGCTTCTCAACTTATCACAACCATTCACTCGAATCAAACAATCTGAACAGTCCACACCACAACCAGGGAATACACCCCCTTTTAACAGACGATCTTTCACGATGAGCAATGATGTCTCGATAGCCCTAACATCAGATACCCACTTCTGGCCATTTTCTTCCTCGACAGCATTGGCAGTTTCCCCACCGTGGGTAGGCATCGGATTCTGAATAACGTTTGGCGCTGCAGAAGGAGCAAAGTTAATAGCTTTAGAATCTATCAAATCTTGAAACTTATGTTAAAAGGCTCGACATCTCTCAATAGTGTGTCCAGGAACACCTGAATGGAAGTCACAATGCGCATTGGCATCATATCCCGGCGGGAGCTTTGTAGGAAGGGGACCTAGTATACGGAGTTCAAGGAGAATGGGTGGGTTAAAACAAAACTTTGAGCCTTATATCTTTTCTTTCTCAAACTGTGAACCAGGCCACGTTACAACCTTCGAAAGACCTAATTGAAGCAGGGTTGTTTCAAAAGCATGCTTTGGTAAAGATCGTGTCAAAACTGACTCCTAAAGGGATATTTGCTTACCATTCAAGTTGGTATCGATGTGACATTCTGATCAGTGATTCATTCACTATATGTCACAACATTTTTCCAGTGAACAGACTTGGATTTCAAAGTTGTCATATGCATTGCATTAAAATTGTTATTTTCAACACGAATTGTGTTACTTGCGAGTAAGCACTTGACATCAGGAAAGTTTCTGCATTGAAAAGATTGATCAATCTAAGATGTAAAGGGCCTGAGTACTCTGTTGAGCAGGCGCAAGGCATTAAATGACCACATCAAACGGGCAATCCATTCCAAGATTCAGTTAATCTGGGGCAATCAGGTCGAGATTTGACAAATCTCTCAAAGGTCAGTTAGTCAGAAGCACTCCTTCACAAATCAGCCGATCAGGGGCAAAATTGTTTCAAGACTCCAAGAGCACATAAGTTATCCTTTCCAGAAGGCGATTAATCCGAAGCACCTATCCGAGGTTCAGAATATTTGGGCAGTCCGTCCCAGACCATCAGGGTACAGAGGTCCCGAGTTTCCTTTTGAGGTAGATTCTTACAGAGATCCCACGAGCTGGGGTAAGACAGGTAACAATGGAACGTCTCCATTCTTTCAGAGCTACTCAGGTAAGTTCTGTTAATCTTCGAGTTCAAGACGAATGTCGGGAAGTCATTCTAACCATTCCCTAACCTTTCAACCAGAAACCTTGTAACCAGACAAGACATTTTCCAACGTCGGATGTACCTGACCTACCTCGAAGCCACCAGTTGAGCCATCATATCATTGCATAATCATCGCATATCACTCATTTAGCATAGCATTGCATGAAGGCATGTGAAACCGAACAGAAAATCCAAAGCCCAGCCTTGCTTGGCATTCATCCAAAGCCAAACCTTGCTTGGCATCCTTCAAAATTCAAAAATCCTGAAGCCCTATCCCTATTGGCACCCCCTTTAAAGGAAAACCCAATCCATGGTTGCACCCATCAGAAGCCCAACCTTGCTTGGCACCTCATCCTGAAGCCCAATCCCTATTGGTAACCACTAAAATTCTAATCCCTATTTGCACCTCATTCCAAAACCCAATCCACATTGGTACCCAGAAAAATCTTACCTCCGAAAAAACAATCACTATCGGGTTTCACCTATCTTTACCAGCAAAGTCCAATCATACTTGGCACATCCTTCTTTCCTAGAAGCCCGAGAATACATCGACATTCTGCATATAGTAATCATTGCATCCTCAGATCGCGTAGCATTTCCATTTCGTATGGAGCATTACGCCATGGAAATAAAATTCAAGCATATTCATGTGAAGCATAAGCCAGATTTGGTACCGTGCACAGAAACTCGAATTGACTTTCAGTCAAGACAGTGATATATCCCCAGCAGAGTCGCCAGCTGTCGCAACTGCAAAAATTAACCGGCGGAAAAGACAGAAGAGTCGCCACCAAACGTTATTTATCCCGACACAGGGAAAGGAAACGATCGAAAAAAACCTAAAGAAGGGAAATACATGGTCATCGCAACCATAGTCTGGGCTCGGGAGTCGGTTACGTGAGAGGAAGATATTAGCACCCCCTCGCGTCCATCGTACTCGATGGGATCCACGCTTGTTGTTCTGATCAAAGGGTGTGGGTATCTAAAGCTCTACTGCTAAACGGAAAGGAAAAACAAAAGAAAAAGTGACTCGATAGGACATCGTCATCCTAGGCCTACGTATTCCCTCGGGAACGGGAAAGTCAGAGTCAACGTAGTTCGGAGGACTACAGGATTGTTGGGGAAGGTTGCTCGCCAAGACATCATCGTCTTGTGCCTACGTATCCTCAATCATACGGGAGAGAGGAGATTAGAGCATTCATAGTTCGACCTACAGGGTCTTTGTTTGTTTTGTGTTTTTTAAGTGGAAGACGCTAACATTCGCGTTCTAGCAGTTTAGGTGTTGTCGCTCGTTGCGTGGAGACTAACGCGTTTGCCTGTTTGTAGTAGAACGAAAATAATGTATCCTTTGCGATTATAGTGAATGAGGTGAGAAGAGAATCCCAATGGAAGATGATTTTTTTGTTTATGTTCTTTAGAAGAAAGTGTTTTGATTGTGTTGTTTGTGATATGTATCGTGCTAAAGACTATGACATAGGATCGAATGCGTTGCAAATCGACCCAAGACGAGACGCATGCAAAACACCCTAGATAAGGTAAGGAGGGACTCCCGCTTATCATTTCCTATATGCTTAAGGCTCGTGGTGCACTCCACATATGATATTTATTAAGTGTTTTTGCTTCTCTTTTAGAGAGAGAGAAGAGACTCAAAGTTAAAAGAAAACAACTAAGGGAAACTTCATCCTATTGTTGTCATGCATTGTGGCCCTATGGTTGAGGTTAAGAGGATTGCTACCTATGTTAACATGCTTAGATTGAAAGCCTAATGTCTCTCCTACCTCCAACTTAATCGAAAATTAAGTGGAGCTAGGAATCCTAAGGGATCATGTGAACAAACACAAGTAAACATTAGATGAATCAATTACAAAAGAGAGAAGTAAAGGAGAAGTGAGATGAAAGAGGATTCCTGAAAGTGTAAAGTTAAAGTAACACAAGTACTTACCAACTACAAGCCAAGCTCAACTATTGAATAGTTGAAAGCAAAATGCACAAATATGCACTTATGCCTATGCTAATGTCCTAATTCTAATCTAGGAGTAATGTAAAACAATAAGCAAAGAGAAATGAGCCCTAAAGGTGTATGAAACTAAGAGGGTCAGTAGCTAAACCTACTATATCCTATCTATGTTAATATCCTAAGTATTGTCACAAGAATTCAAGTTAAGTCCTACAGTAGCCCACAAACATTCACCATCACAAACTATGTCAAAATGACTTCTAAAAGTCACACAAATGGAAGCCAAGTCATGTATTCAAGCAACATATGTGATATAAACATGTCAAATGCAAGCTTGAAGTAGTGAAAAGGGATTATGGAATCCACATCAAATCATGTTCAAGAGGTTTGAAAGTTACACCCAAAGATGTCACTTTAAGCATGTTTTAATCATCCATGGTTACATAATGAGCAAACAAATGTGAGATGAACTCATAAAAGACCTAGGTAAGAAGTAAAGACATGTATTAAATGCTCAAGACCAACCTAAAATTGTCACAACATTTCATGTCAAATTAAATCTCCAAAGCTAATGTAAGTAAGGACCAAAACCAAACTTAAACATCCTCTAAAGCATGTACCTTATCACTCAAGCAAAGAGAAAAGAAATAACATGGTAAGGCAATGTTAAAGCATCCAAATCAGAGGTAAAAGACCTATAATATTCCATTTTTGAACCCCAAAAGAAATGAGCAAAGATGGCACACAAAAGATGTCAAGAAGGTGATCAAAGTTAGTGCACAAATCATGTTCTCATTCACACAAAAGTATGCACTTAAGGCACACTAAATGACCTACAAATTGGATGAGGAAGTTTCTACTAGTTCTCATGTAAATTTATACATGTTTAAAATGAGCATTTAGATTCCACAAGATCATCATGGCAACATGTTTTCAAAAGATGTCATAAGTAAGGGTCAAAAATTAACTTAATCTTCCACTAGAAGCAAGAAACATCCAAGCATGTAAAAGTAAAGCCAAGGTCAAGTCAATAAAGTATTCACACATATAGGGCAGTGGTAAATGACATGTGAAATTGCACATTTGAATATCAAAAGCTTTGGCCAAATGAGACACACCAAAGTTCAAGTGAAAGCAACAAAGTTGAATGCTTATTCATGTTCAAACTTGTGAAAGCATAACATCAATTAGGAGCATGCGAAATAACCTATAAAATAATATGAACAGACTCTACTTCATTCCAAACCACATGTGAAATTATGCACAAAAATATCCCAAAGAGGGTTGCATAAATGCATCATCAAACCAAAGCACCTAAGCAAGCATCGAGTAAGATCAAGTAAGCAATTTAGGGTTCAAAGGAATCATGTGATTCATGATATAAAAGCAACATCCAAGGATTACAAAATCACACAAAATAGCATCATGAATATGCTCAAACATGTCCTTAAAGTTGGCCTAAAGTGGCCACAAGCAAATGTCAAACTTAACCTAGTTCTAGGCATACATCCACACAATAGGTACATTTTGAAACATCCCTGAAAATTAGTTAAAAGCTTTGAAAAAAATGGAAATTTGGTCATGTAATGGTAAAGTCAGTAGCTAATCATGTCCAAAAAATTGGCTCAAAAATATACAACAAACGTGTTCAATCAATCACAAACATTAAACAAGTCACAATTAGGGATCATACAAACAAGTCACAAGAAAAGCATTTAGAAAGTTGCTAAAAAATCATGACCAAAACACCAATTGAGCATATAAACGTCCTATTATGAAGTGGCAAAGTGCACACAAAAATTGGTATCAAAACAATTAAGGGAAGGTCCTTTTTCAAGGCTTGATTCACAAGGTATGTCAATATGAACACTCTCCAATCAAAAATTGAAAAAAAATACCAAATTTGTCCAAAAATAAAAATAAAAATCATCAAAAATTAATAAAAGTCCTCAAGATCACCCATGAATTTAATTGAAATTTTTGGACCAAAGGAACTATTTTTAAATTTCCATTTTTTAATCGTGTACAAAAAAGATTTAGCAAAAACCTCACAATAAGTCAGGGGGTGCATCCAGAGTAATTTGTATGTTTAAAAATGCCATATGGGCCCAACATGGGGGTGGGGTTAGTAAGGCACGTAGGGCCCAAACCATCAAAATCATTCCTTTATTTCAGATTATTGTCATTTGTTTTTATTTCAGAAAAAAAAGAAAAGAGTGGAAATGAATTCATCACGTGGGGATAATGGATCCATTAATGCGTTGTTGAATTTCTATTGGCTAATTCAAACTAAAACCACACGCGGGAATGGATGAGTTCCACGCTGGCCAAATGAACATTGCGTGGACCAATAGAATCATGCTGACCAGGCACATGGATTAGGATTTTGACTAACCCTCACTGGAGATGACTTTCCGGTCATCTTCTTCGGCTGGTTCCACTGTAGCTCTGGCGAAAACATGACCAGAAATGAAAAAAACCATAGACCAACTTGAATGGATTTTCGCGTAGATTACAAATATCACCTTGAAAATTCCAAATGATCAATCTATCACACAGATCGAAGGAGATAAGTTAAGCCCTATAAATCTTGGATTTCACATTCTAACCTAGTATCCATCCAAAAACAATGCCTCCATCAAGAGGACTTCAGATGCAAGCTTCTTATATAATCTTAACCACAAGAAAGGCTCTAATCTTGATGCCAAAATTTCAAGAAATCTAACCTGTTCAGGATGTAGCTCCACATGCCAAGAAACCCAAATACTTCCTGCAAATCTTATGATCAACCTTGTGAGCAAAATAAATGCTCAAGGCTTCTTGGATTCGTGCTTGAGAATTCCAGTTTGATGATGAAGATTGTTGGATTCACACACGAGGATATAGTTGCTCCAGGTGGAAACAAGTGCATATAGAAGTTAGATGGAAGCTTGGTGATGATGATTGTGGAGAGAAACCTTGAAGAGAACTCTCAAAATGGTGGATTCGAAGCTCTGAAGTTGAGAGCTCCAATGGAGTTTTTTGGATCTGTTTTTGTGAAAATGAGGTGTAACTGTATTTAGTTAGAAGGTTTATGAGCTTTTATATGGGGGGTTTATGTATGGTTAGAGATTGATCATGATTAGAAGTTGGTTAAGATCTTGGTTAAGAAATTTGGAAAAATGAAAGGGAGGGTTATGCACGGGTTAGTATTATGTATGTATACTATGGTTGTTGTTATGGTGTATAAAAATGATAATGATGTGTGAATGTAATGGTTAATACAGTCAAAACCAACTCCTTGCACATTAAGTTTTAATTTTCTCTTTCTTTTACATATGAAGTAAGGCTATGTGGTGCATGTATGGTGTAAGGGAGTGCATGGCTTAATGAGGCAATGTTGTGAGGACATGAACGCATAGTTTGGTACAATAATACTGAGGCTTTGTCTTGGTAACTTGAATGAGTTATGTCATGGCTTGCATACTTGAGAAACATACTCATGGTGGTCATTTTGGGATGGCACGTCTTGGTGAGTTTAGGACCAAATTATTCACTCTTGGTATCAAATTGTAGAGGAGACTTGGTACAACAATGTTGATGTCCAAAAGAAGTGGATTTAAGGTCTAGAATATGGTGAAAATCAGCCATGAAAGTGGAATGACACGAGCTGCCAAAAGTGCTGAAAATTTTCTAAGTTATTTCATGTTTCACAACTTGCATGATCATGACTTTGAAGCATCATACCTCTTTGGATTTTGATCCAATTTCCATGTTCTTGGTACCAAATTAAAGAGACCATTTGATACTACAACTTTCATGTAAAAATCAATTTGAATGGAGATCTAAAACATGATGAAAAATGTCATTGAAGTCATGGCCACCAAAGTGGGTTTTGGGACTTAGAAAAATTCTAAGTTATGTCATTTGAACAACTTGATGATCCTAACTTCAATTAATCATAACTTTTGATCTAGAAATCCAAATGAAGCATTATTTATATGGTTGGAAAGCTTGGAATACACACTACAACTTTCATTTTTAACAAAAGTTGAAATGAAGCTTGCATCATGATGAAAACTGGCCATGAAGTTGGCTGCAAACCATGCAAAACTTTCCCAAAATGGAAAGTTTTTAAAACCCTAATTTTCCAAATTGGGTAACTTTCCATAATTCTTGATTTTTCATGATTCCTTTGATATTTCTTGATCAAATCTCACCCATTGACCATATTGGACATGATGAACATGAGTTTTACCTAAAAAAGTCAAGAGTTGAATTTTTCCTTGATCAGTTAACTTTATTCCCAACTTGCCTGATTCTCAATCATCTGGCCAATTGAAATCTTTCTGACTGAAATTGATGGTCTATAACCCATTCCTAGATACTAGGGAACATAGAGAGAGCCATGGAATCAAGTATTTCACAAAAAATAAGAGGTTGATTGCTTTGGTGCAAAACCCTAGTTTTGGCCTTGAAGGTTATGAGATGTTGACTGATGATCAAAACCCTAATTCCTCTGGGATGAATGAAGATCCTCTTAAACCAAGAGGGTGTATCTGTTAAGATAGTGTCAAAGCTTCAAGATACTTGCTCAATGGAGTTGTCATATGCTCATATGACCAAAACCTAGTTGGAGGATCAAGAGATAGGAGGAGGTAATTCTCTTCAAGTTTCTTGCCAATCTCAATCTCTTGATGAAAGGTGACCCAAATGAGATGCCTTGAATCTTGAGGAGCCTTTGTGGCTTGAGTGATTTAGCTTATCCCATTCTCTTTGCTTTGCATAATCAATGATGGAGAAACCCTTGATACCATGCCTTGGGGAGACCAATGATGCATGTGCAATGTTTATGACCTAAATGCATATGAAAGGTGAAGCATAAGCCACTTATTATGGGTATAAATAGGAGGGAAATTTTTGGGGTGTTACAGACGGCTGAACTAGCAAGGTTTTGGAATTTAAAAAGGAATAACCACCTTGCTTGTATCGCCTGACCAGTCAAGAAAAGAATTTTTGAAAGAAGTGTGATTATTCTTGTTATCAGAGCACCACTCACATAAGAAAGAGACACTCACTTGTTCCTTTTCTTTCTTCCCAAGCTTTGACTACAACATTTGAAATGACAATCTCTATGTCATTGAAAAATGTTTTTCTTGAATATTCAAGCATAAAAAAACGTTTTCAAGCTTTCTAAATTGCACTAGCTATAACTCTTCAGTAGTACAAATTCTCAAAACACCCCTGACAAAATGATGACCAGTTACAATGACCTTGTCTAGCTGTGCAGAGTGAAAATCCTTGAAAAACCTGATTGTGACCAGCTTGTCACAGTACAATATTATGACATCCTGTTTGACATTGTATTCTTTTAATATCCAATTCAATTTGGAACAACAACTTCCTCAGCAATATACTTAGACCAGAAAAAAAACTAAATTATATTCTTGTTGATCCAAAAGACACGATTGTTTCTCAAGAAGAAACATCCTTAACAAACAAGGGCGCACACTGTGGAAACAAAACCAAACTCACATGAGAACATCATACAACAATAACAAAAATAAACTCCCTCTAAATTAGATAGCTTAAGAATTCAACAAAGTGCATCTGAACAGCTAAACACAATGTCAAGACATCTAGTCTGACATCACAAATCAACCAGAACAACAATTCCTCCTGGAGACCACAACCTACTGCAGAGAAAAATAAATTCTCCCAGACAACAAACATAATTGTTCTCAAGGACATACCCATGCCATCAAGAACTTTCCCAATTCACATATCAGAGCCACATGCACAACAGAAAAATAAGCCTAAAAAACATTTAAGAGAAACCAGAGTTCTCCAAAACATTTCAGGAAAGCAAGATGTCATGCACATTTGGTTTGACATCATGCACACAAACCACATCAGTAGAAGTACATTTCCTCTTAAGTACTAACTGTCATACCCCAAATTTTGACCACTGAGATTTCCCATCATTGCACAAATCATCATCACAATATGGGTGTATCATTATGCCTCATTAGTCTCCCCAAAGATGGGTGAGCATCCCCTACAATCGAACTTAGGGTTTCAGACCCTCTCAGAGCTCTTAGACAAAGGATCAATCAAGGAATGACATGATCTTCAACTTGTTTAAACCTCTCAAACATCTACAATGGATTAAGAGGACTCCCACAACAAGAATCAAGCATAAGGTTGCAGCATTCTGAGTGGATTAAGCCTCAAGATCGTCAGTGTCACCAAATTAGGGTTTTGTCGACCAAGGCCTCCAGATGAAAATTTTCATCTGAGCATGAGCCAATGCTTCTAAGCACAACCTAATATGCTACAAGGGACATCATGAACCCCAATCATCAAGTCAATTTAGCCTCAGGGGATGCATTCATCAAAAAATTAGGAATTAGGGTTTCTTGACCTAATTCACCCCTAAGTTGACTTTTGGGACAAAACATGAGCCAAGACCTCAAGAGGGTATTTAAGGGTCTCAAGCACATCACATTGATCCATTTGCAACAATGGATTGATCTAAGAAGCTTGAGCAACAAGTTTCAATTTCATCAGAACCACAGTTAGGGTTTCGCGGAAAAAGTCAACTATATCTTTGACTTTTGACCAGGTCATGCTCCCAAACCCTAAGACATGATTCAATACACCCTATAACACCTATGAAATCAATCCAACAAGTTTGATTTAGGTCAAGGACTTGATTTCATAGAGGATCGCACAGTTTGGAATTCATCTGATAAAAAGTCAACTGTGCACAAAAGTCAAACTTTGACTTTTTGAGATTTTTCACAATTATGGTTCCTTAACCCTAAAATGATGTTAATGTGTGATTGGAATCATCATTCATCAAGAAAACTCAAGAAAAGTGGGATAACTTGTAAAAGGGGTAACCATAAAAAACTTAGAAAATTTTCTAAGTTATGGAACAAAGTGGCTAGGGTACCAACTTTGGACGATCATAACTCCTAAACCACAAGGCCATTTTTTCCCATCCAAAGCTGGATTTGTAGCTCTCATTACCCTCTACAAAAGCTTCAACTACCACTCATTCCAATTCCCCATGGATTTTAAATTATGGAATGATCAAAATCACAAAAAGTGAAATGTCACTTTTTTCCAACACTTAGTGAAATTTTCACTAAGTCAGAATCTGCCTTCACTTTTTTCCAAATGTAGGGGCATTTTTCACTTGGATCCAAAAAGTATCAAAACCAATTATGATCAAACAATTATTGTATCATATAAGGGCTTTCCAAAATGGCCAAGAACTCCATCAAATTCCACTTGAGCCATGAGATATGACAATGGCAATATGCCTTGCTGAAAACTGCCAAGGCTAGGCAGAATTTTGCACTTTTGCTCGATTTGGCAAAATCAGATAAATTCAAGCCTTGTCATCACTTTGGACACATCTGAGGATCAAATCTAAAGGGAACAAACACTGATCCAAGCCTCCAAAGTCTTTGGAACAAGAAGTAGCATGCCAAACCTAGAAATCCCTAAAAGAGGGACAAGACTCCAATTTTGGATTGGAGCATTTAATGGATGCACCAAGGTGGCATGGACTGACACATTTGCAACTGAATTCAGTCAATAATGATCCAACAACTAGGGAACCACAACTCTGTGCTCTAACCTCTAGTCAATGGCTAGAGGAGACTTGGATTCTCAATACTCAACATTGGCCAAACCTATGCAGCAGTTGCCATTCCCTATTGATCCCAAAACAAACTTGCTCTACTATAAATAAAGCTCATTTATGCTCAGTTTGAGTACACCAAAGCCATCAAACAGATGCTTTCCTCAAAATCACCTTCTCACTTCCAAATTTTCCTTCCAAAGCAAGGCGCTATCTGGTTTTGAGTTTGAGAGTAATTCCAACCAAACCAATCACACACACACCTCATAAACATCATATAGAAGTGATCCAAATACTCACATAACATCTGGAACACCTAAATCACAAAATCACTAGCCAATTGCTCAAGCGTTTGACAGATTTGCAGTTGGGGTGCCATCTCAAGTTCCAGATCATTTCAATCCATTCCAAGCATCCAGACACACTCCATGGCACCTAGGGAAGCTATCCAGATCATTGGAACCTAGTTGTAACACCTCTAACCCAAAACACGATCACCAGCTGCAAGAGGTGAGCATGAGCTCTTCTAACTCTATGATTCATGCATTTTTTGCTGCACAATAATTTGGCCATATGTTCATAATCATGCATAGAGTGTTTACCCTCAATCAATTGCTTTGTATGAATCATGTATGGAATTTCTGAACCTTCATGCAGAATTTAGGGTTCTTGAGGTTTCTCTTTGATTTCTTATTCCATGCTTAAAATAAATGAAATTAAAGACCATAGACATGATCGTGAGGTTGAAACGAGTAGATTGATATGTAGATTGCATGATATAATCACGTATTCAGTGAGATTGGATAGAAAACGCAAATCTGCAGAAACAGAGGAAGGGCGCGTGTTCTTGCCATGTTCTTGGCGCCCTTTTTCAAATATTTGAATATTTGAATTTTGTGATTTTATTTAATTGATTCAAAAATTAATTTCTCTCCGAGTTTTAATGATTTTGAGTTGATTCTTTTTTTAATAATTCACAAAAATGTTAAAATATTTTATTTTACCAAAAAATCCCAAAAATATTATTTATTTCATATAATTGATATTTTTGCCAAGAATTAATATTTTAATTGTTTTTGACATTTAAAATATTTTTTCCTTCTTGATTTTGCAAATTTTAATAATTTCTAATCATTTTGTAGGTCAAAACATGATTTTTGAAACATTAATCCAAGATCACAATTTGTTTTCCACATGTTAAACAATTTTGATCATTTTAATTGAATTTTTTATTCAATTAAAATACATTTTGGAAACAAATTAGGGTTTTGATTAATTCAACCCTCATCAAACCTTTTAAAAACATTTTGGGCCTCTAATAGAGTGTAAGACCCAATCCTTTGTAAATACAAACCTATTTTGGGCCTCAAATGTTGTATAAGTCCCATTGTATTTCAAAAGTTCGGCGCGATCATTGCCCGTTTAAAACAAACCATCTAGGCCTCTCCTCGAGCTATAAGACCCATTCAAAATCATTTTGGGCCTCTAATAGAGTGTAAGACCCAATCCCCTTTTGAAACCAAAAACTTTTGGGCCTTAGTCATTGTATAAGACCCACGATGTTTTCAAAACCTCGGCGCGATCGTCGCCCTTTTCAAAATAAACCCTGGGTTCTCCTTGAGCTATAAGACCCATCTTTGTTCACTTTCAATCATTTTGGGCCTCTTGAGAGAGTGTAAGACTCATCCCCTTGTACAGAAAATCTTTTTTGGGCCTCAGTCACTTGTATAAGTCCCTATACAAAACGACAGTGCGATCACTGATTAAACCCTGGGCCTCTCCTTGAGCTATAAGCCCCAATTTTCCTTTCAAAAAGCACTTTCTCCTTTGATTTTGTAACATACAGTTATTTTCAATTTCTTTGTTGAACAACTAACCAAACAGCATGGAAGCTCTACAACCGAGTAAGTGTTTACCCGCTTTCATTTACCGCTTTCATATGTATATAACTGTATTGTGGGGTTGTTTCACTGTAAGTCTTCTTTCATAAACTCATATCGACTGTGTAATACTAGTATAGATATTTAGAGTTTCCCCGACAACTACGTCTAGAACTAGACAAAACCTCGTCTCCTTACATCCGACGTTCTCCCGGATATTTCAACATAACCTAAACCATGAGAATTTTCTTTTACAACAATTTTAGATAACCAGATCTAAGAAATCTCCCCCTTTAACAGTTCATATACAGAAGGCCAATGTTCCAAGTGAAACCCCTTTTGGAACTGTTCATCAGCCTCCTCTTGGGCTTAGTGCAAGGACCCACAAGCTTTCTAAAAGCATCCCCGCCTCCTCTTGGGCGTTATACAAGGACCCGTCGGCTTCTTATAAGTTTTCACAGCCTTCTCTTAGGCTTCGTATAATGATTCTTCCTCCGGGAAGATAGCCTCCTCTTGGGCTTCGTACAAATTGTCCCTTCGGCTTCTTAAAAGTTTTTCTCGCTGATGCGTCCGCAAATGCACGAAAATATTGAAGTAATATAAAAGATTGTCGAACCCACAGAGACCAATGTCAACCTACCATAATCTATCGTCGCTTTGTAAAGCTAAGGCTAATGATATTCGATAAAAGGGAAACTAGAACTAAAACTAAAAATGAACTTAGAAAATATGATAATAAAGAGAGGTCGGAATATGGATTCCGCGTTCCTAAAGGACTTTGTAGAATTCGTTTACTAATTACAACTAAAACTTAGTTCCGTAGAGTATACCGACTTAAAAACTCCGCCTCAAGCTCTCGCGGTATTAACTAAAGCCATACTTCCTAATCCCAAGATTTTGCTCTCGCTCGCCCGGTAACTAGGAAATATATTTTGAAAGCCAATAATATCCTAAACGTATCTAAAGCGCTCTCGCTGTATTTAGATATGTCGCCTAATTTCCACTATCCGGTTCGATCCCCACGCTCTCGCAGTGCCGGCTCTAACCTTAATTAATTTCTCACCCTCGTGACAAAATCGTGTTAAATCAGCTCTCACTCTCGTGACAAGGCCATTTAAATTAGACTTGGAAATTAAAACCAAAACAAGATTTTAATCATAAGTTCGCACCTATTATTTTCTACCAAGTCCCGTCGGTAACGACGGTCCTTATACGCCAGACTCTAAACTATTTAGGCAAACATGGAATTAAATGAAAACAACATAAACATGGTAAATATAATCAATGACAACATGCTTAAACAATTATGAAATGCAATAACAATAATAATAATAATAATAATAATAAAGCGATAAAATAAAGAACCTGTAAATACGATAAAATAAATGGAGACTTGAATTGAACGAAACTGGAAATAACTTTAATAAAATGATGGAAAGATTGTTGATCTAAGTAGTTACACAGATTATAGGCCTAAAAACTAATGAGGGAGTAATTCCTCGATGTAAGAAAATACTCCTTTTACAATTGTAATTTTCTGCCTAAAACTACGAACAGCGCTTTCGCGCCCAAAACTTTGATCCCCCAAACTAAGAAAATAAGGTTTATTTATAGGAGGAAATTCGTTCACCAACTTCCATGG
The DNA here is from genome assembly GCA_022829125.1 of Lathyrus tuberosus. Classification (NCBI taxonomy): domain Eukaryota; kingdom Viridiplantae; phylum Streptophyta; class Magnoliopsida; order Fabales; family Fabaceae; genus Lathyrus; species Lathyrus tuberosus. The sequence goes on along the minus strand of JALAZF010000176.1, from coordinate 9,247,980 downwards.
GTCACGTGTGAGTAGTGGAGAAAGTGGGAGAAAACTTCCAGGTAGTGCTGTAGTGGGTGGTTACAAGACCATGCGTGGAGAGAAATAAGGAACGTCATTGGAATATTATGAGAAAACCAAGCCATGTTGGTTGCCATAGCCATGTGACGGGGGTCACAACTTTAAGCTTGTGACGGTCGCCATGCCAATGTGACGGTCGTCATGCCAATGTGACGGTCGTCATGCGCCCTGAGTGCAGAATCCAGTTTTTGCTGTCAAATGCCTTATTTTCTTCTCTTTTCTTCTCTTTTCTCTTCTTTTCTTATACAAGTCACTTGAGATAAAATACCTGGAAATAAGCTTAACACTTGCAAAATAACATGTAAATAAACGAAAAATGATTAAATAATTCAATGTAAATTAAGTCAATTTAACGATATAATTTCGCGTTATCAAACTCCCCCACACTTAAACCTTTGCTTGTCCTCAAGCAAACCATGACTCACAAGAAAAATAGTGAATACGGATACTCATCCTAGGCTACCAACTCTACTTCGGTTAAGTTTGTGTCGATAGGTACTTGCTCACACTCTAAGGATATCGTAACAACACAATTCCGCTTTTGCGGTCATCAACCTCCATCCTGTACAAACCAATCCGAATCATGTCATTATACATAAGCCTAACTCACTCATCCTTCTTTCGTCCCTTTTCATTCTGGCACAATCACATTAAGCCCGTTATCCTTTCACACTCATGGTAGGATAGCCTGTTAGTGACCATGATCTCATTATCATCATTTTTTTTTCTTTTTGCACATTGTCTTAAAAATCAATAAAATAAAGGAGTTTGCACCGTTGGGCTAAATGATCGGGTAAGGATACCCTAACTTAGAAGGAGCATTCTTTTTTTTTCTTTTCTTAATTTACCTTTTAAGCTTGAGATCATACACTTATTTGCATCGACTTCCTACTTAGTGCGTGCTTAGGATGGTGCTGACTGCTAAATAAACTACTTAGGGACTACTAAAGGGGTGAGAACTTAAGGCTATGGCATAACAAGTACTCAAATCGATTTCCATAATTGAGAGGCTCACGGTGTTAAGACGATACCGATCTTGCAGAATTTTCCCAAGTCTCACAATCTAACCTCAATTTCGTCTGTAACCTAAGATTTTCAAAAGAGACACTATTTTTAACTCAAAAATTTTCAAAATATTTGGTATGGCTCAAGAGAATGGGAAAATCGATAAACAACACAAAATTGGCATAAAGACTCGACAACACATGCACAGACGGACGAAACATTAAAACAGAAAAAATTTTAAAATCATGCAAGAAAACAGTAAATTTAACTAGAAAGCGGTAAATGTTCCTCCCCCACACTTAAACCAAACATTGTCCTCGATGTTTTGATAAAAGGTGGTAGAGGAAAGATAGAACCTTTATGAATGCCACGACCAAATTCGCTCTGATTCTGTCCATGTTGTCCCTGTCTTTGCTGGCCACTTCTACTCCGGTGTCTTGTACTACGAGTTATCTGAATTTGCTGAAACTTCATTTTCTTGAAGCCGCTCATTATATTGCCTATTTCCGAAGGAAGTACCTGCAAAAATTGTTAGAAAAATACGGTGCGGTGTGTGCAGGTGGAACCTGACCATGCAAAGAACAAGGAGGATGTAAGTTACGAACGAGAGAGACATGCTTTCTTCTATCATACTCATCATTGGTGTCACCACCAGCAGCGATATTCGTAGGAATGGGCGTGGGCACCAACTCATCTTAAGGGATTGTCACCTAGAGATTTTTCGCCTAAATATGGCTGAGACGTGACACGCGATACAATTCCTTATTTTCTGCAAGACAAACAATAAAAGGAAAGCATTAAATTAAAAGCTCGTGGGTTTCCTCCCACGCAGGGCTTTGTTTAACGTCGATAGCTCGACGACTAATAATTTTTGATTTCCAGGGCCACTTATCAAGCCATCTCACATATCCCTCGCCTTTTCTTTTCTTCCTTTTGTGGGGTGGTTCATTCTTTTGAACTTGTGGTGGTGGTTCAGGATCTATCCTAAGTATTAGCTTTTCGAGTTTGGGCTTAGTTATCTCATCCACCATCTCAAAGTCTAACCTTACCCTCTTAGCAGTAATGATATCCCTAGTTTCATGGTCCTCGAATTTTCTCTTTTTATGCGTGACCTCAAACAAAGATGCATCGGTGTGGATATTTTCTAATACCTCCGCATACGTTTTGGATTGGGATTCTACCTTAGCTTCCACAAACCTTTGCGAGAAAGGAATTGTTGGGGTATATGGAGGAAGACCGACATTAAGTGCTTCATTTTCTACTTCTTCGATAACCTCCCTTTCGGATGGTGTCGATGGATTTTTCTCAATCTCTATTCTCTTCTCACCAGAACTCTCCTCAACCTCAATATCACTCTCCTCAACCTCATTATCACTCTCCTCGGGATTCTCGATTTGTTTTTCATTAACGGTTGTTACAACACCCACATGCTCCTCAGGGGAGGGTCCTATAGGTGTCTGTGCAAGAAGGGAGATTTGAGTCTCCAATACCTCAGTGTGAGTCGCGAGGGACTCGACTATTGTGTTTATCTGCCTAAGGGTTTCATAAGTATCGAGATGTTGTTTTCTAAGCTCTTCATTCTGGAGAGTTTGTGTCTCCACAAAGTGCTTCATCATAGACTCTAGCCTAGAATTAGTTGTTGTTTCAATGAAGTCCTCCATTAATGCTTCGAGGTTGGAATTAACAGATTCTTGCGGTTCCTCGAAATATTGGGAATGGTGATCGTAGAGGAAATTTTGGTGCGGTTCCTCGAGATATTGGGAGTGAGTCAGTGTCGCATTGAAATCCTGCATTAATATTTCTAGGTTAGAATTATGAGATTCTTGTGGTTCCTCGAAATTTTGGGAATGGTAATCATAGGAAAAATTTGGTTGCGGTTCCTCAAAATATTGGGAGTATTGCGGTTGGTAATTGTAGAGAAAATTTGGGTGCGGCTCCTCAAGATATTGTGAGTGGTTATCATAGAGAAAATTTGGGAGATACATAGTTTTTAATTTTTTTAAATTTTATAATTATTATTATTATTTTATGGGAGTGCCTTAGTCTATACGGTGCAACAACAGAATAACAATATTGACTGTTGGTCCCCGGCAACGGCGCCAAAAACTTGATGCGTCCGCAAGTGCACGAAAATATCGAAGTAATATAAAAGATTGTCGAACCCACAGAGACCAATGTCAACCTACCGTAATCTATCGTCGCTTTGTAAAGCTAAGGCTAATGATATTCGATAAAAGGGAAACTAGAACTAAAACTAAAAATGAACTTAGAAAATATGATAATAAAGAGAGACCGGAATATGGATTCCGCGTTCCTAAAGGACTTTGTAGAATTCGTTTACTAATTACAACTACAACTTAGTTCCGTAGAGTATACCGACTTAAAAACTTCGCCTCACGCTCTCGCGGTATTAACTAAAGTCATACTTCCTAATCCCAAGATTTTGCTCTCGCTCGCCCGGTAACTAGGAAATATATTTTGGAAGCCAATAATATCCTAAACGTATCTAAAACGCTCTCGCTGTATTTAGATATGTCGCCTAATTTCCACTATCCGGTTCGACCCCCACGCTCTCGCAGTGCCGGATCTAACCTTAATTAATTTCTCACTCTTGTGACAAAATCGTGTTAAATCACCTCTCACTCTCGTGACAAGGAAAACATGATTTTAATCATAAGTTCGCACCTATTATTTTCTACCGAGTCCCGTCGGTAACGACGGTCCTCATACGCCGGACTCTAAACTATTTAGCCAAACATGGAATTAAATGAAAACAACATAAACATGGTAAATATAATCAATGACAACATGCTTAAACAATTATGAAATGCAATAACAATAATAATAATAATAATAATAATAATAATAATAATAATAAAGCGATAAAATAAAGAACCTGTAAATACGATAAAATAAATGGAGACTTGAATTAAACGAAACTGGAAATAACTTCAATAAAATGATGGCAAGATTGTTGATCCAAGCAGTTACACAGATTATAGGCCTAAAAAGTAATGAGGGAGTAATTCCTCGATGTGAGAAAATACTCCTTTTACAATTGTAATTTTCTGCCTAAAACTACGAACAACGCTTTTGCGCCCAAAACTTGGATCCCCCAAACTAAGAAAATAAGGTCTATTTATAGAAGGAAATTCGTTCACCAACTTCCATGGGTCACGTGTGAGTAGTGGAGAAAGTGGGAGAAAACTTTCAGGTAGTGTTGTAGTGGGTGGTTACAAGACCATGCGTGGAGAGAAATAAGGAACGTCATTGGAATATTCTGAGAAAACCAAGCCATGCCGGTCGCCATAGCCATGTGACGGGGGTCACAACTTTAAGCTTGTGACGGTTGCCATGCCAATGTGACGGTCGCCATGCCAATGTGACAGTCGTCATGCCAATGTGACGGTCGTCATGCGCCCTGAGTGCAGAATCCAGTTTTTGCTGTCAAATGCCTTATTTTCTTCTCTTTTCTTCTCTTTTCTCTTCTTTTCTTATACAAGTCACTTGAGATAAAATACCTGGAAATAAGCTTAACACTTGCGAAATAACATGTAAATAAACGAAAAATGATTAAATAATTCAATGTAAATTAAGTCAATTTAACGATATAATTTCGCGTTATCACTCGCCTCCTCTTGGGCTTCGTACAAATTGTCCCGACGACCTCTTAAAGGTATAGGAACAGAAATTAGTCATCTTAATAGAACAGTCTTTCAAAGAGTCTAGATCTTCCTACGGCGAACATACTGTCTCTGGATCTCTCTTAAGCATAGTACAAAAGATCAAACTCTAGACTTGGACTGTCTAACCTCCTTGAGTCTCGAAGACATTCTCAAGTTCCTTTCAAAAATAGGAAAAAACACCCGTAGACTTGGGCAGTCTCAATACCCTTCGGATTCTCCGTTTCCTTAAAAAAACAGGAAATAATCCCGGTCCTCAGATCAAATCCATGAGTACAACATTACCCATATAAGAACTGATTTTCTCTTTTAACCAACATACTGGACCTATCACTCAACTGAAACAGTAACCCTAGCATTCTCTTGGGCTTTGTACGATGATTCTCCCCAGCAGAGTTAACCTTTGCAGCCTCCATCTCTGGCTTCGTACGAGATACAAAATCATTCTCTTGTTGAGTATAAAAGACTCTCTTGTTGAGTCAAACATTTTGAGCCTCTATCTCGGGCTTCGTACGAGATACCAAATCACTCTCTTGTTGAGGATAAAAGACTCTCTTGTTAGGTCAAACAATTTAGCCTCCATCTCGGGCTTCGTACGAGGTACAAAGACTCTCTTATAGAGTCAAACACCTTTAGCCTCCGTCTTGGGCTTCGTACAAGACACATACAAAAACACTCTCTTATTGAGTCAACCCTTCCAGCCTCTCTCTCGGGCTTCGTACGAGACATAAAAACATCCTCTTGTTGGGTCAATAGCCTCCTCTTAGGCTTTGTATGAAGAAATCCCTGTTTGATTCAATCAACCTTTTAGCATCAAATCATGCTTTGGTCACAGCATACAAACATCAACAACTCCTTTTCCCTCGTCTAATTGCTGTAAGCGGCAAGCCTCTGGATTATTTACATCCACGCCACTGTCCCTCTTTTAGCATGAGAAATTCCTAAGGAAAGATGACATTGCTCTAAACTGAGTTAAAGTCTTCTCCTTCAGGTTAAAAGTCCCCTATAAAGGAAATTATGGCATTGCTGGATTCACATATCCCAGTTAAAGTAATTCTCCTTTATAATCAGTCACCCAACAGTCGTGCCAAACAGGCCAAATATTCCCCTTTAGAGATGACAAATTCTCTGTAAAGTCAACACCCTTTTAGCTTCACATCTTGGGCTTCGAACAAGATACAAATAAACCCTTCAGCTTCACATCTTGGGCTTTGAACAAGATATAAACCACCTTTAGCTTCATGTCTTGGGCTTTGAACAAGACACCAAAGCACCATTTCCTCCCATAGAATAGGAGGAACTACGATCACTCTGATTTCCCTATCCGGGGAATACGTAGGCATAAGATTGAAAAAAGAATCTTAGCGAGCACACTAATCAAAAAACCCCAAAGTCCCCTACCTCCCTCCAATCTGGCGCAGGATCCCAAAAAATTCCCCATGAACAGTCCCGGTATTTCGTTCTGAACAAAATAAGCAGAGAGGCCCACGAACTAAAGCCGCATCTGTAAACCAACAGTTTTGACTGTTTAACCTCAGTTTACAAGCAGGGTTAGTTGGAGACATCTATTTCCCTTCCTTCATCAGCTTCAATAGGATAAAAAATGAATCGAACTGTAGTACCAAAGCGATAGTGATTCGAAACCACAAAAACCGCGCTACACTAACAACTAGAATGATGTCAGAACATGGCATCCCAACACCACCAAAGATCACATAGAATTGTAGAGATAATTTCCATGCTACACATCATATCATCACAATAGAAAACCCAGAGAAACCTTGGTTCTCCACAATATTAGGTATGTCATCCTGCACTACACAACAAATCCTTTCTTTCAACACTGTCAAAACCACGGTCACCACCAGACTTTGCCAATAACTTTACTCCACAAAACACCAGATCTTAGATATTTCATTTCTGAATCTGTTGGTGAACACAAGCTTCACATAATGAACTCCTTTGAATAAATTCTCTGAATTCTAGAGAAATCTTTGTTTGCTAAAGAGTTATCTGATTCAGTGATTGCTAGCTCTCTAGAGACTGCCTCATTTTCTAGAGTGAAATTTACTGAGATGATGTTCCAACACCTGCTTGGACATCAGTCCCTTTCACAATGATTGAACCATTAACTTTGGTTCTGGAGTTAACATTCATAGGTTATGTTATCATCACAGCAACCCAAGAACATCCCTTTGCATGAACTACTTGAGAACCACAATTTAAACACAGCAGTAAAGAAACAAATTGCAAAGGCGGATCAGAGACACTCACAGCAAAAACTCCACAGAGAGAAATAAACTCTCACGCACACCTAGAACCAAAAGATCTTCTACGCTGAAGCACACTGTCAAGACATCCTATAGGACATCACATAACCACTACCAACCCTTATGCATACAAAGAAGAGATTACCTTTAACAAGTACCATTGGGGCTGACCAAAGTACCAGGATGCTGACTGAGCAAATCACCACTATTAGTCTTTTCAACCTCAGTCTGCTCCTTCTTTCCCCTTTGTTCCTCTATCCACTAGGACTTCACCTTGCACTGGCCTCATAAGAACTATGAGAGGGAGTTCTATAACATATGTAGAAGTCTGATGTTGCATCTTCTGGTGTGACACCTTTACTACATCTTCCTTAGACATTAAGCATAAACACGTAGTTTCTTGGAGTACACACAAGACAACTGACTTTGGACTTAACTACCTCCCATAGCTTCATACATCTCATTAATGACCAAATATTCTCCCTTGGAGAAATATATATTAGGACCTTGATCAAGAGAAACAATATTAGGACTAGAAAAACCAGTTCCCAAACCCCTTTAATTTCACTTATGGCACCATCATTAAGAGTAACTTAGAATCCATCAGATACTCCTTTAACCTAGTCATGTACTTGGAACACCCACAACCAGAATACCAATCTTGCTTAGTTACAACTTCAATAAGGTATGAGAGATAAGGCAATTTGCATCTTCCTTGAGCTCTAACCACTGCTTGGTTAGCTATAGGTTGAGTTGAGCCTTTGAGACAACCATCCAAGTTGAAACAAAAGTGCCTGATATGACTGAAATTACTCTAGAAGAGACATCTCCAGTGCAAGTACCTGTCTTTAGCATGAATATTCTGATGTTCAGCATGATGTCGAGATATTTGATTGACATCATTGACTCAGCTCGCCTTCGATACTTTAGTTCTATTTTGCTTAATACAACCTTGAAACCCTTATCCCTTGATTCACAAAACAGTGTAGAAACATCCAACTCATAATGAGTTAATTCTTCAATACAGGGGTTTATACAAAAGATCCACCTTCTAGAAAAGGCAGTAACAAGCTTGACAGATTCATCATCATGATCACTTCATTCATCAGTCCAAGCAATAGAAAGCCCTTTAAGTTGTTTCTTGAGATAGGTAGGCATTATGAAAAAAATTTACAACTACATGACACTAAGTGCCTCTAAGTAGAACATCCTAGTTCTTATAGGTGTCAGGACTGATGTTCATCACATTTGATCTTGACTGTAATACCCTAATTTTTACCCATAAGATCCCATATATCATTTGCATCTCATACCACAAACAAGATCACAAGATTTGGTTATCTTGTCTTCTTTTGTAGGTTTGCTCTTGAGGGAGATCACTAAGCACCATTGTTTTCTTGTTTGCTTGATGTTTGTTTATGTTTGTGTTTGCTAACCTTTAATTAAAATCCAAAATTATGTTTGTTTTCACTTTATTAACTTTGTCAAGAAGAGGTTGGGATCAAGAATGTCAAATACTAGTTTCTCAGCTCAAATGAAATTCATCTGAACAAAGTCAAAGTTGATCTGCAAATAATTCAAAATCATCTGATCAAGAGATTCCAAGATTTGATTGATTATTATTCAAGATACTCCAAGGTTCATGTGTTTATTTCCATGCCTTCTTTGACAAGTCAAAAGAATCGAGCCAGAGCAATGACAACACAACAAAAAGCCATTTTTCATACTTTTTCACTGTGTTAATCGATTAGCCAAATGCATGTACAAAATGGTTAATCGATTAACCAGTGCGTTTTTTTGTCTAAAAACAAAATTTTTAAATTCTGCAGCATTTGGCACCAAATTTCACTTTGTTTCATCATGAGAATATTCTAGATCGCCTCATTTTAATTCCCCTACATAATCATAATTAATTCCAACCATACACCCTCATTAATCACCACTTGATCTTGATTTTGCCTCCAAATTCAAATTCCAATCCTAACTTTGGCTCCAAACCAAGCGCCAAGCCACCAAAATTTCCAAGCCTAAATTCTATAAATAGAGGCCTCATTTCATTCATTCTACAAGCTTTTGATAGCCAAATTCACCTTGTCAAAATTCTTTCTCATTCCCATTTTTCTTCATCCACCCAAATTCACCAAAGCTCTTTCTTCCATTAAAGTTAGTAAGCTTTCCATTGAAGCCTACTAATCTTTGAGATAAACCTCCATCAAAACACTTTTTCATCATTAATTTCTATAGATCAAGGCTTTGGAGTGTGGTTCTTGAAGTTGATTTGAAGCATTTTCAGATTTGGAAGTGGTAAACTCTTCTTTTACCATTGTTGTGCTTGATTCATCTTCCACAATGTGATCTCTTGTTTATTCTTGTTGCTTGATCTTTGGATCTTGTAAATTGGTTTCATTGGTGTTATTTGCTATTGTTTTACTTGAATTTTCGTGCTCAATTGTATTCATGATCATGAGGTGTTTGAAGAAATGATTGAATCATGAATGCTGATTTTTTTCAAATTTTTTTGTTGTCCTGCCAGGGTTAATCAATTAACCAAATGCAGTACATATTGGTTAATCGATTAACCAGTAGCAGAATTGTGTTTTTTGGCTTGTTTTGGGACTATTTTGATTCCTTTCCTTTCTTCTTCCATTTCTTTTAGTTTTGCCTTGAATTGTGATGTTTGTTGATCAAATTTCTCTTTAAATTCCATGGACTTTGGCAGTATAGAGTCTTTCAGAGCAACAAGAGCCAACTCATACTATTCCTTACCAGGAACAATCCACACACACCCTTTGGTGACAGATTTCCAAGAGCTACTGTCCATTGATATCAAGAATAGGGATGACAACGGGTCGGGTCGGGTGCGGGTTTTACACTACCCAAACCCGAACCCGAACCCAAAGGCTATTCGGGTGGCAAAATAACACCCACGCCCACACCCGTTGGGTTCGGGTTTTTTCACCCAAACCCAAACCCGTAGCAAAAACTAAAAAATATATATATATATATATATATATATATATATATATATATATATATATATATATATATATATATATATATAGCGGGTGTGGTTTCGGGTTTCGGGCACGAGTTTTACACTATCCAAACCCGCACCCGAACCCAGTCAACTCGGGTTTTCACCCGTTGACTCGGGTTCGGGTGCGGGTGGGCCCCGCGCGTTTGGGTCTGACTGCCATCCCTACTCAAGAAAGCTACCAATCTAGCCTTCCAATGATCGTACAGTACCAGAAAAAAAAAATCTCCCAGTAGCTCACCCAAAAACTTACTAGGGTGCCAACTCTGATGCCAATTGAAATTCTGGCACTCTAACACATGTTAATACTGATGTCCTCACATCAGAACATAATGTCAAGACAGATGTTACAACATCTTTTGTCTGACATAACAAATAAATAGACTGAAAATAAATTTAAGAAAGATAAATAACTCACTCAATTGGTAATCCAGTTCGGTGCAACATCACCAACATATGGGGGCATCCAAGCCAGAAAGGAAATTCACTATGATATCATTAGGTCAAAGCTAAATTCCCCCATTTACAACTTCTCGCCTAATCATTATCTTGTGCAACTTTTACCTAGAAACCCTCTAGATATGAGATCCCCCTCTCACTTCCTAACAGTCACAAACCAGTGACAATTCAACAATAACCCAAAATAAAAGAACACTCTTCCAAGTCAAATACTTAGTTTTGCTTAAAAGCTTTAAACTAAGGACAATACACTGTTGCTTAAAAGCTCATAAGTGAACAATAAACAACATACAATCAGTCTACCTCAATGTATCAAAAGATACATGGGTGACTTACAAAGTCACACTAAAGAGACTCTCAAAACCCAAGACTCTAAAACCTCTCCTTATTTTTACAAAAGTGAAAGTAGTGAACATATTAGGTTTAGGTTGCTCTTTAAATACTCCTCAGCAGTCCATGGATTTCAAAATCTTCACCCAAATATTGCTTGACCCACACGCTGAGGGCTGCATCAATTATGCAGAAAAATCTCCATAAATCTTGGAACAAATTGTCAAGTTTCCTAAATTGTCTCAACATCCAATTTTAGAAACTTATGAATAGTTGGAGATCAAATCAAATGTTCTAGATTAAATCTTCTTGACCTGCGAAAGTAAGTGAGATATATCCAAAAGAAATCTCACAGAATCAAATCAAATTTGTCAAGAACAAGACTACAGCCTGTAGTGATGTTCTGGTACAGCATGTCACAGCATCTGTCAGAACATCTGTCTTCAATGTTGACAGACCAACAAGTTAGAGCATTTCACACAACATCTTGTTGTGAACCATATTTTAGTAAAATTGTTGCCAATCATAAAACCATGAAAATAACATCGAGTTTTGAAACTACAAGTCTTTCTCACAGAATCAAATCATTTTTAAAATATAACTTTTTGAAAAAATTGCGTTTCGACTATCTTTTGATCATCAATAATGTATGTTTATGATATAGAATATCAAAATTAGTCTTTCACTTAAAAAAAATGAATATAAAAAATTTATAATATTTTAAAACACAACTTTGTAAAACCTATTTTTAAAAATATAAAAAAAATCTATTATTTTAAAGTTGAAACAAACCGGTCATAAGTTTTATTTGAAACAAATAATCTTAAATTTTTGATATTTTTTAGATAAAATATTTTCTCTCTATTTAAGTAATATAACTCCTTAACATTATTTTCTTTTAAGTAAATAAACCTTTAAAAAATAAGAAAAATGGTGATGCGTGTAATTTTTTTTTACACTATCAATCAATGACGACCATGCATCCTGTCAAATTATACTGAAAATTTTAAATTAATTATATGACATGACAAAATAATATATTTCTATTATATTATAATATAAAATATTTTTAATTGTGTGAATACATAACCATTAAACCCTTAAAAAAATTACGGCCATCATATAATTCATGTGATTTGAGCGTAAAGCATGCTCAAACTTTAACTCTTAAGTTTTTGATTGCATTTATCGATTATATGATTATTAATGGAGTATTATTTTTGACAAAATTGTTGAGGGATTGGGTTTAAGTGTACCAAAAAATAATAAATCAGCATAGCATTTATTGTTCCATTCATCCATTTGAAAACCACGTCGCATAACGGAAACAAAGCGTGCGCCAGCTAGCGTGTTTATCACTAACACGGCAAAGAAAGTAACGCATAAATAAATAAAATAAAATAAAATGGCGTCACGTTGTAGTAACAGTAACAGTAACGCGTAGCATTCCTGTGTTGTGCATTTGATTCTCAAACATTAGGGTTCATACAATTCATTCTTATCGAGATTCTCAATTCACGACACTCCCACCTTATTGAGAGAATAATATACTTTATATCTAAGTTAATAAAATAAAAATTAAAATTGAATGAAAGAACGGAAAATGAAAAAGGGGGAGCGAAATTGAGGTGGCGTTGGGTTCTTGTATGGAAACTCGTAGCCGGAAGAGGGCGGAGGGTTCCTCAACTGCCCCTTCATCATCATCGACGACCACTGCTCGCACCACTCGCTCAGCTTCAACCAAACGCACTCGTCTCTCTTCGATCTCCAACGCTACTTCTGTCGCTGTTAACACTCGCTCTCGTTCATCCACCAATAATTCTGGTTCTGCTTCTTCAATGGAACCTCATCCTGTTAACGAATCCTCCTCCGGTTCGCGCCGTGATCGCCGCGGAAGAAATAATTCCGATAGGGATAGGGATAGGGATAGTTCTGATAAAGGTAAAGAGAAAGAACATGATGTTAGGGTTAGGGATCGTGATCGGAGATTGGTCGGTTTAAACATCGTTAGCGGAGGTGGTGCTGGTGATGACGATGATGAGAGTGATGGTGATGGTGATGGTGAGGATGGAATCATGCATGAGAATTTGAACCCTGCTAGTAGCGCTCTTCAGGGGCTTCTTAGGAAACTCGGTATTGGATTTGATGATCTGATTCCGATGAGTGGTTCGGGATCTTCGTCGTATCAGGATGGAAGGTTCAAGAAGATTTTGTCTGCTTTGCGTGCTGATGGGGAAGAAGGTCCTCAGGTTGAGGCATTGACGCAGCTATGTGAAGTGCTTTCTATTGCTTCTGAAGATTCTCTCGGTTCATTCTCTGTTGATTCCTTTGTTCCCGTGCTCGTTGGGTTGCTTAACCACGAGAGCAATCCTGATGTCATGCTTCTCGCTGCCAGGGCGTTAACTCATCTCTGCGACGTGCTTCCCTCGTCTTGTACCGCTGTTCTGCATTATGGTGCAGTGCCAATCTTCTGTGCCAGATTGCTTACCATAGAGTATATGGACTTGGCCGAGCAGGTTGTTTGTCTCCCAATCAATAAACTTTTATTCTTAAATTGTTTTTTTATTTTATTGGGAATTTTCCATAAACATCCTATGAATGTAACATTGTTTGTGTTGGTTTCTATTGTCAAAGAGTATGCATTTGTTTTGCTAGTAAAAAAGTTTGATGATGATTAATCTTCCTTGAAAGTTAATTACTTGGTAGACCTTACGGTTTCTCTGCTTGCTTGGTCTTGTACTCTAATCCATGTGATTATTGATATTAACAGTCTCTTCAAGCGTTAAAGAAGATTTCTCAGGAGCACCCGACTGCCTGTCTTCGAGCTGGTGCTCTGATGGCCGTACTTTCTTATTTGGACTTCTTCTCTACTGGAGTTCAGGTAGCTCATCAACGAAATCCCTATATCTAGAGGATGGTTATAATTTCAACTGCCACAATCCATTTTGCACTTACTAACCTTATTCAGAAAACCTATACTGACATAATTATATGCTTCAGAGGGTGGCATTGTCGACTGCTGCTAATATGTGCAAGAAGCTTCCTTCTGATGCAGCTGACTTTGTGATGGAAGCTGTTCCTCTTTTGACAAACCTTCTTCAGTATCATGATGCCAAGGTAAGGTCAATTTTGTTGACATGCTTGTCATAGATGGACACTAAATATCCTTGATACTTCTTTGTTTCTAAGGAAATTTAGTTTGTGAAACCATGATTGATTAAAATGATGTTGTCAGTCATCTAATCTTGTGTTCACATTAAGATGACATGGTAGAGGGAAAATTTATAGCAGAAAAGGATGGTTGATGTAGGATATTTCTCCTATAATATTTGTTATAGTTCGAAGATAGCATATGTATTTACTTTGAGTGACTAGAAGTGATTGTGATCCATCCAAGAGACATGAGCTCAATACTAGAAAGTAGTCAAGAATCCCGAGATTCCCAATTAAAAATTGAATTAATTGGAGTGCTTAGCTTTTGAATGAGAGGAGCTCAATTTCCTGTGATAATCAAGGTCATGAAAACCGGACCAAACCGGTTGTTTCAACCAGTTAGACCAGGAACCGAGCCTATGTCCGGTCCAATAAACACTTATAACCGGCCTGCCAAGGAACCGGGGTAAAAACCGGAAAATCGGATGGAAACCGATAAAACCGATCAAAACCGGTAGTTCTTTCAATCACATAAGTTGAACCATATTTTTTTAAACTTTTTTTAGCTTTTTAAAACTTATTTAAAAACAAAATATTATAAAAGCTTAAAAAGGAAATATCAATTTGGTACTATTGAATCAAATAGACCTCACAATTGAAGGCCTCACTCTAACTCATTTGGAATTTTGATTTTCTTAGTAATGAGATAGGGATTTCTATTTATAACTAGCACTCTCCACTTAATTTTCTTATATTTTTAATGTGGAACTTAATTTTTTAATAATTTAGGGACATTTTTTTCACAAAGTGGACAACACTATAACAAAAAAGTGTTTCCTTCTAATATATATACATATTATTTGCCTGAAACAAGCACCACACTAATTAATATATATTTTTATATCAACCACAAGATTCTAACATTCTTTAACTCTTCCTCAAACTGATTCTTGTAAAGAAATTAGAGGCAATAAAAACCACTAATCTGTGTGTTAAAGAACTAGTGCTAAATCATGTAATCTATACAATAATGGTCTGACCCCGGTCAGACCTTTAAACCTTAAACCCTTTCTATACTGGTTCAATGTCAGGTCCGGTTTTGATTACCCTGGTAATAACAATAATAACAACCTAAACTATGACAGAGACAACAATAGTTAGCTTGAGTAAAAAGAAAGAGAACACATCTGCTTATGAAAACCAAATTGTAACAAAGTTGAGTTGAGCTAAGATGCTCAAAGCAATCCCATAGTGACTGATTTAGACAATAGCTGTCGTCCTTATTACGCTTGCAGACAAGTGAATTATCAATATGTCTTTAGATTTAGGAGGCTGAGTTATATAAACCTGTTGTTACTTGTGGAATCCCTTGGCTACTAGGTAAGCGTTGTATTTACTAATTATGCCACTAGTGGTTTCCTTAACTCCAAAGGTCCACTAACATCCAATCAAATTTCCACGTGGAAGAAGAGGGGCAAGTGAGGATAGGAACATGGAATTATTAATATACTCAACTGATATTAGGATCAAGTGTTGAACAAAAATACATCAAAATCAAGGAATGAATAGACTCACTCTAGCCGATTCCTATGATGATTTGGTTAGGACATTCTAAAAGTGTAAGTTGATGAATGTGTTTTCTAGGATGATTTGGTTACGACCTTCTAAAGGTGTAGGTTGATGAATGTTTTTCATAGAATTTGGAATAGATCCAACTCAATCCTAATATTAGCTCAAGAGTTATCCTCACGCAATGAAACAATGGCTGCCTTTTGAACCCAAGAAGTGCGAAGAGGAGTGATGATGGAGCCTAAATCCACTGAAAGTTCTGCCTTACACACAAACATATGAGATTGACTACCACGAGACTTTTTCTCCCGTTGCAAAAATCAGCGTTGTCGGAATTTTGTTATCTTTGACAGCTAACTATGGATGGAATTTGTACTCATTCAATGTCAAGAATGCCTTCTTACATGGCAACCTTGAAGAGAAAATTTACACGGAGGTCCCACCTGAGTTTAATTTTGAGAAAGACAAAGTTTGTAAGCTAAGGAAGACTCTTTATGGAATGAAACATGCCGTACTGGTTTGACAGGTTTAGTACTGTGATGAAAGACATGGGCTATAAACAAAGTTAGGGATATCACACTTTGTTTACTAAGCACTCTAGGGGGAGTTACCGTACTAGTTGTTTATTTGCTTATGTGGATGATATAATTGTAACAAGAAATCATCAAACAAAAATGGACAATCTAAAAGTGAGTTTGTTGAAAAAGTTTGAAGTAAAAGAATTAGGCAGATTAAAATTAAAATGTTTTGGCTTAAATGCACTTTTGATCCCCTATTTGTGTGTTTTAAACTTTTTGGTCACCTTATTTTAAAACTCAGCTTTTTGGTCTCTCAGTTTTATTTAAAATTGTTTTGGTCCCCTTCCACTTTTGCTCACATGTTGGGCTCATTAATGACGTGTCAAATCTTACATGGATTAATTTATTATATTTTTTATTAAAATTTATCCATATCATATTTAACTATTTAAATATATTTAATATTACTCCCTCCGTCCCACAATGAGTGACTCAGTTGACCTTTTCACACATATTAAGAAAAAATAATAAATGAAAGAGAGAGAATGATATTTTTACTAAAATACCCTTATCATGTATTGGGAATGATGAAAGTAATATTAATTAAAGGGTAACATTGGAAAAGATACATTGAAAATTGAAATGGGTCATTTATTTTAAGACACTTTTATTTCAAATGGGTCACTCATTGTGGGACGGAGGGAGTACTAATTATTACTACCTCCGTCCCTAAATATAAGACCCCGTTGAGAAAAACACGGGAATTAAGAAATTTGGTTAGAATATTAAATGTAATGACTATTTTGTATAATATTACAAGTTTATCCTTAGGAGAGAGAAATAATTAATGTGTATGTAATTGTATTTATTACAGAGTGCAAAAAAATATGTAATATAATTAGGGGTATGTTTGCAAAAGAATAATTAATGCACTTTGAAAGTTGAAGAGGGTCTTATAAAAAGGGACAAGAAAAAAACTCAACAGGGTCTTATAATTAGGGACAGAGGTAGTAATAGTTAAAAAATAAAAAATAAAATCTATCATCATCATCACTAAACCTTAAACAATTTCATTATCTTCATCTTCACAAACTCAGAAAACACAATCCAAAACAAGAAATGTCAGATTTGGATTCGCTGCTTCGTAGGTCCAAATCAGGTATCAGAGGTTTAAATCTGGTGGCAATTGCAAGAGAAACGTCATTTAGATAAGGAGTAGTTATAGAAGCTAAAGCTAAGGAAGACTTGGATGCATAATTTGTTGAGAATAGTTTATTTTTGGTAATGACTACCTACATATATGAAAGATGTAGAATTCTGAAACATTTCTCAGACAGTTGTTTTTGTTTTTTCCTTGAAAGGCTTTATTACCTTTGCTGCCTGAATTAATATGGATATCACCTTGATGAGTGTGGCTATTTTGCAAGGAAGGGTGTTTAGTGAGGACATTATTCTTATGGTTGTTGTTATTGGCGGGGATGAGTTTTGGTCGGAATGAGAATGCTTTATTTTTCTGGGTATGTGAAGAGGAAGATGACATTAAATGTCATATTTAACCTTAAAATATCAATAATTTTGTATTTTAATGGTATTATAACGGTATTTTCTAAAAAAAATTCAATTTATTTAAAATAAAAAGACACAAATGCGTACTTGGCATCAAACTAGCAGGACCACATATTAAATGAAGATGCCACATGTATAAAAGTGGAGGGAGACTTAAAAAATCCTAAGTAAAGTAAACTTGAGGGACCAAAAAGCTGAGTTTTAAAATAGGGGGATCAAAAAGTTAAAAACACCTAAATATAGGTATTAGGAAGATCCTAGAAGTCCCACATTGGTTGGAGATAGAGCAATGAAATAGTTTATATAGAGTGACACCCCTCACCTTACCAACCGGTTTCAATATGTCATCGGCAAGTTGGGAACATGTAACATCCACTCTCCTAAGGGGGGGAATGTCAGAACTGTACATGTATATTTTGCATTTAAATAGGATTAAAATTCCATAAATTGGAGACTTGATTAGTTGAATAAAGTGTATTTATAGGAATCATTGACCCTTGTTTATAGATTTGACTTTGGGCAATGATGAGTATTTATTAGGAATTTCTTTTTCTAATTACGTTGTATTTTATTTAAGAACACCAACTCCTCTCTATCAATAAATTAGAAAATTATCTTTGACAATGAGTATAATCGCGGAAATGTTTCAATGATCGTAGATTATATGATTCAATGATTATTGGGGGAGATTCCACCTGATTACATCAAGACAGGACTATGTGTATACTCTTAATCGCTGGGGGCAAGCATAATCATTAAATTGGGGGATTTTACAATTCAAATCTGGATTTTAACTACCATGTAGTGGACATGTTGAGCATAGAAAAAGTTGAACAGCCCGATAACAAAGCTATGAGATGCTTTGATACTATCTCTGAATTGATTGGGCACTAACTCAACCGTAGAAGCTAGCTCAAAAGGTGAGGATTATTCAAGCCATGACTACTTTGGTCATATCTTTAGTCAATTTGGGATCTCAATTCATATCAGGAATGATCCAATTCATATTAAGAACCACACCTCATATATATATATAGAGGCGAAGTTAGGGATTATAGATTCCACTAGTCTGTTATAGATAATCTGGATAGTCTAATTCTATTCTACCGCGCTAAGTTCTACACTCCATTAGTTCACAGTATTTAATTTTAAATTTTGTAGGTTCTTGAGCACGCCTCCATATGTTTGACTCGAATAGCTGAGGCATTTGCATCATCCCCAGACAAATTAGATAAATTGTGCAATCATGGACTGGTGGCACAAGCTGCCTCCCTAATTTCTACTAGTAGTTCTGGAGGTGGACAAGCTTCTCTCGGCATGTCAACATATACTGTAAGTGCAGTCTCTGCTATGAAGTATTAAATATAATGTTTTTACTTGTGGTGGGTTGTACCCTTGATTTCATTGGCATGTGCAGGGCTTGATCCGACTTCTTTCCACATGTGCAAGTGGGTCCTCTCTTGGAGCTAAAACATTGTTTCTCCTTGGAATTAGTAGCATTCTTAAAGATATACTATCTGGTTCTGGAGTTTCGTCCAATGCCTCTGTTTCATCTGCATTAAATAGGCCAGCAGATCAGGTATAGAGTACTTTGGTGTTCCTTTTGGTCGATTAAATTAACTTTTTTTTTTCTCTATGGCTCCTTAGATTGATTCTGAAATTAAACACACTATTTAATCTTGAAAAAAATTAGTTCTCTTCTTCAAAAAGATGATGTTATTCTAATCGTCTTTCCATTAAATAGATATTTGAGATTGTGAACTTGGCAAATGAACTTCTGCCTCCGTTGCCTCAAGGAACTTTGTCTCTTCCAGTCATATCAAACGTGGTTTTGAAAGGGCCTGATGCGAAAAGGTCTTCTGCTAGCAGTTCTGGGACACAAGAAGACCCAACTGAAATTGTTCATGAGATATCAGCTCGAGAGAAAATACTAAATGACCAGCCTGAGCTACTTCTGCAATTTGAGATGGATCTCCTCCCAGTTTTGATGCAGGTTCAATGTTTGAATTTGGTTTATCGTTAAAATATCCAACTTTCCCTCTGTAGGTTATTGATCATTTAAAAAAAAAGAAAAATGTGCATCTTTTATATTTCTCTTTTGCTTTAACATTTCTTCTTGTTGGTGACTCATCAGTAATGTTGACTTTATTTTCAAATAGATATATGGTTCCAGCGTCAATGGTTCTGTTCGCAACAAATGTCTCTCTGTCATTGTAAAATTAATGTATTTCAGCACAGCTGAGATGATCCAGTCCTTGTTAAGTGTGTCAAATATATCAAGGTATTAGAATGTTAATTGGGTTGCAATCACTCTATTCTCTGTAGACAACTTATGCACTGTCGCTTTGATGATACAGTTTCTTAGCTGGTGTTCTAGCATGGAAAGATCCACATATTTTGGTTCATGCCTTGCAAATTGCAGAAATTCTTATGGAAAAGCTTCCTGAAACCTTCTCTAAGATGTTTGTCAGAGAAGGTGTGGTCCATGCAATTGACCAACTTATTGTTGCTGGAGAGTCGATCAATATCACTACTACACAAGCGTCTTCCAGGGAGAAGGATAATGATTCCATATCTGGAGCATCATTTCACCGTAAGCACTATCACTTACGCAGTGGTAACTTAAATCCCGATGAAAGTCTCCTGGACGATTTGAAGAGTCCAGTTCCAGTAAATGTGAGTGTGCCACCATGTTCTGTGGAAACTCCAACAGTTAACTCAAGCATTCGCTCATCTGTTAGCTCAGCTGCTAAAATTTTTAAGGACAGGTACTTTCCTTCTGTTCTGGGGACTGTTGAAGTGGGTGTTAGTGATGATCTTTTGCACCTGAAAAATCTTTGCATCAAGTTGAATACTGGTGTTGATGACCAAAGAACTAAGGCAAAGGGGAAAGTTAAAGCTTCTGGATTTGGTCAGGACAAAAAGTCTGCTAATTTAGAAGATTATTTGATTGGGGTGATTTCTGACATGCTAAAAGAGCTTGGCAAAGGAGATGGCGTGTCTACTTTTGAATTTATTGGAAGTGGTGTTGTTGAAGCTTTGCTTAATTACTTTTCTTGTGGGTATTATTCTAAACATCGAATCTCAAAAACCAATACGCCCAAGCTTCGGCAACTAGCACTTATGAGGTTTAAGTCATTTATTGCTGTTGCACTACCTACTAACACTGATAATAGGGTTGCTGCTCCTATGACAATCTTGGTTCAGAAGCTTCAAAATGCTTTGTCTTCCTTGGAGCATTTTTCTGTTCTTTCTTCTGGACAAAGTGCTTCATCTCAGCCCTACAAGTTGCGTCTCTGTCGAGCCCAGGGTGAAAAGTCACTTAAAGATTATTCATCAACCATTGTATTGATTGATCCCTTAGCGAGTTTAGCAGCCATCGAGGAGTTTCTCTGGCCCCGCGTCCAGCGTGGTGAATCTGCTCAAAAGTCTACCGTACCTGTTGTGAATTTGGCCTCTGGAACAACTCCTACAAGAGCAGGTGCTTCATCTCCTTCCACTCGTACTCCCTCCATTGCCCATCGTCATTCTACTAGATCTAGAACTTCTGTTAGTATAGGAGATACTTCTAGAAAAGAACTATCTCGAAATAAAAGCATGAGCTCATCTAAGGTCAAGGGCAAAGCTGTATTAAAGCCTGCACAGGAGGAAGCAAGAGGACCCCAAACAAGGAATGCTGCACGGAGAAGAGAAGATCTCAACAAAGATGCTTTCATGAAACCAACAAATGGTGACTCAACGTCTGAGGTATGCTGCTAATATTTGAAATGATTTATGATATTTAAATAGTTCCAGTCTGCATTGATTTGTGGCAATAAGTTTATTTAATTCTTCTTCACCTATTATTTTAAGCTTTTGTTCCTGATATGGATTTGGAGCTTCTATAGCCTACTGGCCATTTGTTTGATCCTTGTCACCCCCTTTTTTGTTATGAAAGTTAAATTTCAATACATGTTTGGGTAGACCTGTTCAAAACCTACATTTTTAGCCCATAGTATTCTTGGGTCAGATGGCACATTAGATTTAAAAAACATTCGCCAGCTTTTCAGAGTGCTGGTTTTTGTTTATGTTGGATGGAAGGTCTTTGTTGGAGGAGATATTAACAAGTTAGTTTTTTGAATTTATTGACTATGCACCGACATAATGAAATTTTGTGCATCTGTTTACTTGCATCTCATTATGGATATATTTGTGCATATATTTTAGGAAGTAATAATTTGACCTGGCACCATGCTGAAATACAATTGGATGTGTTGTGAAAAATTTGCAATGTCAATGAAATGTTACTAAACTATTTGTTTTAACTTTCAAAATAAAGATGCTATATTTCATCTTGTATGACCACATTAAGTAGAATTTCTGCAGCAGAGTTTCCATAAATATCATGTTCTTTCCTGAAATTGTTGTTTGATCCGGAAAGTTGACTTATAATTACCTAACTTATGCATCCCTTATCTGATAATTTACTTATATGTTATAATCACTACATTTTGAGAATTTGTGTTAAGTTGCATTTTGATAATTTACTTAATTCTGTTTATGTTGAAACATTTGTGCTCAAGTTTAGTTGATGCGTTTAATTTTTGATAGCTTTTACATTCATGTATTAAAGTGATGCTTTGAATTGATGGGCCGCCTGTTATATCTTATTATTAGTAGTGGCTTGGACTGTTTGAGTCCTTTCTATCCTTGACATTATTTTTGGATGCTTTTGTGAGCTAGGATGAAGAATTGGATATATCTCCTGTTGAGATTGAAGATGATGATATTTCAGATGATGATATTTCAGAGGATGATGAGGATGATCATGAAGATGTAAGTTTCTTCTTCTTCTTCTTCATCTGCTAAGATCTTAGCCTACTGTCACGGTTTTTGTTATAATAGTATCTCATTTAAACTATTAGATTTATGTTAACATCATCTATGCTTTTCCAACTTGTCTATTTCTTTTGTCAGATTTACTGTGGCTTTTGATTCACAATCCGTTTATATTCATAATTTACCACATTAAAAAGGGTTTTAACATATCAAAAGCCAATTTAAATCTGATGGAGCCTATCCTAGGTTTATTATTGGGCTACCCATATTATTAATGCACCAAACCAATATCCTTAGGCATGAAGGGATATATTGGAAAACCTAAGTCCCGGTTAAAAATTTGTGGCTTAAATAGTGTGTACACAGTTCATCCTCTCCATACAAGCTAGCTTTGTGAGGTTTTTGTTTGACCCAAAAACTTCAGAATATGTAAAACTAATATTTGAAGGAACTCTAATGTAGAAAACTACATATATGAGAGAATCTAAGACATTCTCAGATACTAACATATCTTCTTACTGGGCCTTAAGTTTGCTGTAAATATATTTTTCAAGAAAGAGAAAAATATCAAACATACAATTGAATGGTAGGACCGGGAATATCTATGGCAAGAGCAATGAGGGTGCCGGAAGCCATTATATACCACGAGACGAATGCGACGTCTTGTTGGTGTCATGCAGCACGGGTAAGAGAGTCAATCTGACTATGCAACAGGGGCCAGAGGAGAGTTTTTCTATATGTATATCAGTGTTATTAATGGCATGGGGGTGGGAATCCCCTTTAACGTGTTAGAATCCTAGGTCCTGCAAACCATCAACGTCGTCCCTTTCCAACTTCATCCAAACAGTTGGGCCTTCATCAGAGGGTTTGAGATCATATGTATAGGTCTCGAGATAACGCCAATTGCATTTAATTTTACCTTTGAAAAGATGCATTTTTAAGAATAAAATGCTTAAATGAAATAAAGTTGATGTTTTTTTTTTTTAATTATAATTTGTAACAAAGAAAAATGATTGTTTTTTTGCTTATAAAGAGGAAGATGTATCTCGGAGTCACAATGGAGTCAAATGAGAGCATATTCAAGTAGAGGAGAAAGAGGTGACACTTGAGGAAGAAGGAGCCAGAAAATTGGTACTCCGACCGAGATGTGAGCGTGTGTTTGGTATTGGCTTGTCCTGAAATTTTCAATAAGTAGTAGATTGGGGTTAGGAATTTTATACGACGGGTTATTGCAGAAAACTTGTTAGAGAATTTTTCTGTCTGCGGTCGGAACCAGAAAATGCAGGACACTCGCTGCAGAAGTATACAGTAGCTGACTAGGAAACTGTAAGAGATATTCATGTTGTAGGAAAGAATTTGAACATGACAGAGGAGGGAGGCTGACGCACTGAGAAGATGACAATCAGACTTCAAAATATGATTATCATTGATGATGATTATGATACAAAAAGACCTATTGTGTACTAATTCAAAACCCCAATTACTAATGAAATGGGGAATAAAATCTCGATAGTAATAGTTAGTAACCGACATAATATGGAAACTAATTTTCTAAGATTTTAAGATATGAAACTAATCATGTGGAGTATCTCAGATATTCTATGATAATATACGATACTCTCAATTCTGATGTCTTCTAACAAAACAAAAACAAAAATTGAATCATCAATAGTTTGGGAACTGAGGGGGTATTTTATTTATTTATTTTTATTTTTTTTTATAAACTTTATCAAACATAAATGCTACTAACGTGGAATTTAATAGTCATTGTTATCGTGACCATTAATACTTGTACTAATATTGAGAAATCTCATTCAGGTCATTGCATTCATCCCCATTTTTTATTTTTATCATATTCTATTGCTGTTACTATTTCTTGTTTATACTATTCACAGAAAATAATTACCATATAGTTAATAATTGGGTACTATGATTTACTTAAGCTGCATCTATGTTAGCAATCGGAAATCATCAAACACAAATGCCACTATTGTTTCCTATTTTATATTTCAATAACCTCCACATAAAGTAACCTTAGCTTTTTAAATTTTTTATGCAGGTTCTGAGGGATGATTCTCTTCCTGTTTGCTCTCCTGACAAAGTACATGATGTGAAATTGGGAGACCCAGCGGAGGAGAGTACCTTGGCCGCGGTAACAAATGATAGCCTGACTAATGTAGCTTTAGGATCTAGCAGCAAAGCTGGTACAGCCAGGGAGTCTGACTCTGCTGATTTTAAGAGTGGCCATTCATCTAGCTCAAGAGGTGCAACGTCGTTTGCCGCTGCTGCCATGGCAGGACTTGGATATGCTAATACAAGAGGTTTCAGGGGTGGCAGAGATAGACATGGACGACTGTTGTTTGGAAGTTCAAATGAGCCTCCAAAATTGATTTTTACTGCTGGTGGGAAGCAGCTCAATAGAAATCTGACTGTATATCAGGCAGTTCAAAGACAGCTTGTGATAAATGAAGACGAGGATGATAGGTTTGCTAGAAGTGATTTGGTTTCCAGTGATGGAAGTGGACCGTGGGGTGAAACTTGCACCATCACTTATCAGAGGGCTGAAAACCAGACAAACAGAGATCCTACTGGAGGATCAAGTTCAAATACTTCGAAGGCTGCCAAATCTGGGTCTTCCTCTAATTTCAGTTCAGAAGCTAAGTTGCATGAGACGTCAGTTCTAGACAGTATATTGCAGGGAGAATTGCCTTGTGATCTAGAGAAATCTAATCCGACCTACAACATTCTGGCACTACTGCGCGTGTTGGAAGGTTTGAACCAGCTTGCGCCTCGTCTAAGGGCCCAAATGGTTAATGACCAATTTGCTGAGGGAAAAATCTTTGATTTTGACGAGCTAGGTGTTACCGCTGGTGCTAGGGTGTCTCAAGAGGAATTTGTAAGTAGCAAGATTACTCCAAAATTGGCTCGGCAAATACAGGATGCACTTGTACTGTGCAGTGGCAGTCTTCCCTCATGGTGTAACCAGTTGACTAAAGCGTGCCCTTTCTTGTTTCCTTTTGAGACTCGACGACAGTACTTTTATTCAACTGCCTTTGGGTTATCTCGTGCACTCAATCGACTTCAGCAGCAACAAGGTGCTGAGGGTCTAGGATCAACAACTGAAAGAACGATGAGGGTAGGGAGATTGCAACGCCAAAAGGTCCGTGTATCTCGAAATCGGATTTTGGACTCTGCTGCAGAAGTTATGGAGATGTATTCTAGCCAAAAAGCTGTGCTTGAAGTGGAATATTTTGGTGAAGTTGGCACCGGCTTGGGCCCCACCCTTGAGTTTTATACAATTCTAAGTCACGAATTACAAAAAGTTAGACTGCAAATGTGGAGGTCTTATTCTTCAGAGAAACATCAAATGGAGGTTGATGGAGATGAAAAGAAAATGAATAGCTGCGAAGGCTATGGGCCTAATGTCCCTGGAGATGGGGAACTAGTGCAAGCTCCTACGGGGTTGTTTCCTCGGCCATGGCCTACAAATGCTGATGCATCAGAGGATAGCCAGTTTACAAAAGTGGTTGAATATTTTCGAATGCTAGGCTGTGTTATGGCTAAAGCTCTTCAAGATGGACGCCTATTGGATCTTCCATTGTCAGTGGCATTTTACAAGCTTATTCTTGGTCAAGTATGTTATTGTTGAATATTTTGTCTTGACCAATTTTATAGCATTGTAAATTTAGGACTTTTATTCTATGTAAATATCTAACCTTCACTCTATTTTAGGATCTTGATTTGCATGACATTGTTTTCATTGATGCGGAGCTTGGGAAGACTTTGCAAGAGTTGAATGCCATTGTTCAGCGCAAGCAACATATAAAATCTATTTGTGCTAACTCTACTGATGCTAACACTGACTTTGTATTTCGTGGCACCCAAATTGAAGATCTCTGTTTGGACTTTACACTTCCTGGTTATCCAGAATACATATTGAAACCAGGAGATGACATAGTATGCAGTTAAATTCTCAGAAAGTCTATAAATTTTGGTTTGTGCTATTTAAATCTCTTTTAACTTGTTAATTTCTCAGGTTGATATCAACAATTTGGAGGAGTACGTATCCCTGGTGGTTGACACAACTGTCAATAATGGAATCACACGACAAATGGAAGCATTCAGAGCAGGGTTTAACCAGGTTGTATGCTAGTATCAGTTTAGCTTAAACAGCATGCACATGGAGTGTGTTGTTTTTCTTAAATAAGGCCCTCTTCCCTTTTCTAGTAGAAAATATCTCGTAATTGCATCGCCATAGTTTATATATGCTACCATTGACCTTTTTTCTATCCTAACAATTTAAATTTGGTAACATGGAGCTCACATCCTTCTGCTTTAGTTGCTAAGCTTTTGAATTATAGCTTCTGAGTTTTATTGGATCATGGATTAGTTGATATAATGTCATTATGATTTTTAAGAGGTGTGTTTTTACTAATTTGTATCATTAGAGATCATTTGGTATTTTGGTGATATCTTAAAGTGGTGAGTACTTATTTGACCAATATCTCATACTTGAATATTTCAATAGGGAGATTATTGAATATAGATTAGTGTTTTCTTACTTATGTTGGCTCCCTACCACCAAGATACGGACCCTATTTTTCTGCCACAAAAAATGAATTTGTAGTTTTCAGTTATTGGATGTCTAATATTGACATTTTGAAGATGTTGTTTGTGAAATGAGTGAAATATTATGGTTCTAAAATTTTCCTGTGAGGATGAGACATTTGGTTTATTAGTATTACTAAAGGTCTGCCACTTGCACATGTGTGCTGTTCAATGCAGGTTTTTGACATTTCGTCTTTACAAATTTTTAATCCCCAAGAACTGGATAATTTGCTTTGCGGTCGCCGAGAGTTGTGGGAGGTGAGTCTTTTCCACGTTTCATTATGGCGTTTAACAATAATTAGAATCCTAGAACTTCTCATCAAGCTTGTAATTTTCTGTTGAAAATTTTCTGCAGGCAGAGACACTTACCGATCATATAAAGTTCGACCATGGATACACTGCTAAGAGCCCTGCCATTGTTAATGTATGATTAATTTCCTAATTTTAAGTACTGCTGTATATTAGTGGGAATTTTTGCCAGTTGTATTTGATGCACATATCATATTGGGTGCTATTTTCAGTTACTTACAATTATGGGAGAGTTCACTCCGGAACAACAGAGGGCCTTCTGTCAGTTTGTTACTGGTGCGCCCAGGCTGCCACCTGGTGGGCTGGCAGTTCTAAATCCAAAACTAACTATTGTGAGGAAGGTATATAGATATGTTTTTGACAACTCTGATATATATGTTATAGCTTATTCATGACTTATTTTTGTACTTCATATCATTTTTTTCTCAATTTTTTTTTCATGTCATTATCCACGTTAATATTTGTCGTCACCTATATTCATGATATTTTTTTACACTGGGCACAGCTGTCGTCGACTGCAGTAAATACTTCATCTAATGGGAATGTGCATTCAGAATCAGCAGATGATGACTTGCCCAGTGTTATGACATGTGCTAATTACTTGAAGCTTCCTCCTTATTCTACCAAGGTATTGTAATTGTCCTGAAAAGAAATGATTTTTGCCAATATATCTTCATGCATTTCCTTGCTCCTTGTTTGGCATAACAAAAGTTTCGGAAAGGAACGTGTAAAAACTTAGAGTCCAAATAACATAGTTACCTCTAGTACTAATCTTTGATGTCCAATATAAAACAGGAAATTATGTACAAAAAGCTACTCTACGCAATCAGCGAAGGCCAGGGATCCTTTGATTTATCATGAGTTTCTAGAACTAACCAACCTAACTGTGGATGTTAATAGAGGAATCACAGTTTGCTCTTGGGGCCCTGTTATCTATGGTTTGCATGTCCTGACCCCGCTTCTAAAATAATGGACTCCTGCTCGATAGTTCAGGTGAGTTGATTTCTTATGTTAGTAGGACTACTGGTTGAGTTATGTTAGTAGGAATGGATGATATCTATCTGTTCCGATTTATATATATATGACTATAGATGCTAAATAAATCATAGTTCCTTCAAAATAACTCGGAGGCTCTTTCTTCAATGCAGAGGCAGTGGAATCGGTTCGCCATATTTTCAAGGTGCAAGGGAATTTAAGATGCTATTTTTACTGTTAGAACGTGTAAATAAATAGGAATTTGATTTAAAAAAAAAAAAAGCTTTACTATTCTGTTTGTAAGTCAAATAATTTGTAATTATTATGTACGAAATGATCTAAGGATGACAAAGGGAAGAGAAATAATTTCAAATTTTATTCTTGGTCTCTTAGTTCTGACATGAGGGACTCTGTTATAAAGTTTATTCATACAACTTTTTGACACAAATAACCATTATAGTTAGGGACTCTGTTATAAAGTTTATTCATACAACTTTTTGACACAAATAACCATTATAGTTAGGGGTGGAAATAGGCTGAGCTAGGCTTTAGAAGGCCCGAGCTTGGTCTACGATAAACTTACAAGGCCTGAGTCTGACTTATGGCTTATTATAGGTTTTTTTTTGTTTGACTTGATATTTTTAAAAGTGTGGTTTCACCTGAAAGCCTATTTTTTATTTGAAAGTTTTCAATTAATCCATATTACTTAAGAAGTTTTATATGTCGGTCTATATATGTATATATAGGCCGACCTATTTTGTATTTTTTTTAATATATATGCATATGTAGGCTAACTTATTTAGTATTTTTTTTCTGAAATATATGAATATTTAGGTCGGTCTATTTAGACTATTTTTAATATATATGAAAATATAGGCCGGTCTGTAAGGTTTTATAGACTTTTTTAATAGCATAAGTCTTACTTATTTAATTAAATAGGTTTTAAAAAAAATCTTAAGTCTGTCTTTTTATTATATAAGTCTAGCCTGACCTGATCTTAAATAGGTTAGATTATAACCTATTCCCTATTATTTATAGTTGAATGAGATGATTCGAGAGAAATTACTCTTAGTCTTGTTCTTATGAAGTGTGATTACAATCAAGTCTATAACTAAACTATTTGATTATAGGGATAAAATCAACAAATATAATAATAAAGACATTTATTCACATCTTAACATTAGTGGTGACAATTTGCATTTTCTGGACTCAAGCTTAAAATAATAATTAGATGCCCATTTCATAAGTGCAATAATGTTTTTTTTAACAACAATGCAGGTGTGAAATCAACCAAGTTATTTGAAAAGGTAGTTTTATGGAAAAAAAATCAGACAATTCATCGTCTAGTGATGACAGAGATTTAGAGATTTTAAAGAGGAAGGGAATGACTTTGATGTCAATCTTGAAATGAGTGATGTGCTCAAACATATGCAATGCTTCATGACATGTATCAATTATTCAGAGATATCATCATATAACTAATGCTCATGAAGAGTCAAATGGAGATGCTACAATATTTTATGGATTATTGAAAGATGCTAATTGGGTGTTTGAAAGATGCTCAACAAAATTTCTGTTATTTTTTGTTATACATAATTTTTCAAATAAAATGCCCTTATGGAGAGTAATGTCATTTGACTCACTATTAAAGCTACTTAATGAAGCGTTGCTTGAAGGTAGTATGCTTTCCAATCCAATGTACGAGATTCAAAAGATTATTAAGTTTTACACTTATGTTAAGATATATGCATGTTCTAATAATTGTATTTTATATCATGGAGAATATGAAAACCTTAGAGAATGTTCTATATGTAAGAAAAAATGACCTTCAATGAGATAGTTTGTTACTTTCCTATAAAAAAGAACCCAATTTTTGCTTAAAATAAAGGCATAAAGGTTGGCCTAACATCAGATAGTTTTAACCCTTTCAGTTTGATGAGTACCAATTGCAGAATGATGAGTACCAATTGCAGAATGTAGCTTGTGGTTTTGATTCCTTATGACAAACCTCCTTGGTTATTCATAAAACAATCAAAGTTTATGTTATAATTACTTATTTATTGCCCATAAAGTTGTTAATATTTATTTATTTATTTGTTTTAGTTAAGATTTATGTATTTATTTATTTGTTTTAGAATTGTTTCTGTTTAAAATTAATGGCAGTTGTTAAAACCTGGTCTTTAGGAATTGTGGTATCGTGTGTTAGTTGGTTAGTGGATGGCTAATTTTTAGGGAAACTGGAAACAACTTTTATACTTTGTAATGCCTACAAAAGGGACTTATTCTTATGAATAAAAACATCCAGTATTTTGTTTCTCTTATATCAGTGGTATCCAGAGCTAGGTTACGTGAGAGGGACTGTAGAGAAAAAAAAAATACTGCGAGGGAGAGAACCAGGAAATTCACACATGGCTTCAGAAAATGGATTTGTGCAAGCAGCTATTCCACGCTTTGATGGTCACTATGACCATTGGAGCATGCTCATGGAGAACTTCTTGAGATCCAAAGAATATTGGATGGTTGTTGTTTCTGGCATAGCAGAACCTGCAGCAGATGCTGCGTTGCCAGGCAGGCAAAAGACGGAGCAGGAAGGACTAAAGCTGAAGGATCTCAAAGCAAAGAATTATCTTTTCCAAGCAATTGACCGATCAATTTTGGAAACCATTCTTTGCAAGGACACTGCAAAGCATATTTCGGATTCCATGAAAAAGAAATACCAAGGTACAACAAGAACAAAGAGGCAGCAGCTTCAATCACTTCGTTCGGAGTTTGAATTACTTCGAATGAAATCCGGAGAGTCAGTTACGGACTACTTTTCAAGAATGATGGCTATCGTTAACATGATGCGGATTCATGGAGACAAGACAACAGATGTCACCGTTGTTGAGAAGATTCTTCGATCCTTGACACCAAAATTTAATTTTGTTGTCTGTTCGATAGAAGAAGCAAATGATGTGGATGAACTTTCAATTGATGAATTGCAAAGTTCCTTGCTGGTTCATGAGAATAAAATCAGCAACCAAAACAAAGAGGAGCAAGCACAAATACCTCTAATTTTAGAGGAGGCCGAGGCAGGGGCAGAGGAAGAGGTCGAGGTGGTTACGGTAGAGGTGACAATGGTCGTAGCAGCAACCATAGCAACAATCCTGCTAAGCACCAGAATTTAGACAACTCAGGAAGAGGAAGAGGTCGAGGTGGCTATCGTGGAGGTAATCATTCAAACAATTATCGCCCAAAATCTAATATTGAGTGCTATCACTGTCATAAATATGGTCATTATCAAAATGAATGTAGAATTAACTTGAATCGCCAAAATGGAGAAAGGACCAACTTTGCAGAAAGAGAAGAAGAGGAATATCTCTTGATGGTGTGCAATGTGACTGAGGAAATTCCAGATAATCTGTGGTATTTGGATACTGGCTGCAGCAATTATATGTGTGGCGATAAGAAGGCATTCTCTGATTTATACTAATCATTTTGCAGCACTGTTAAATTTGGTGACAACTCTACTGTTTCTCTCATGGGAAAAGGAACAATTGGCATTCATACCAAGAAAAATTATGTTCAAACTATTTCTAATGTTCTTTTTGTTCCAGACTTGAAAACAAATTTACTAAGTGTTGGCCAGCTTCAAGAAAAGAGATATGGAATCTATGTCAAAAATGGAGTTTGCAGAATTGAAGATGAAAAATTGGGTTTGATAGCTCAAGTGAACATGACAGCTAATAGAATGTTTCCATTGTATCTACAAGACAATACTCAATCATGTCTTTCTGCAAGGTTAAAAGAAAAGGAATGGCTTTAGCACTTTCGCTACGGGCATCTTAGTTTTGGGGGGTTAAAGACTTTACAACAAAAGAATATGGTGACAGGTCTTCCTCAAATCACAATCCCTTCTGAAGTTTGTGAAGAATATGTCGTTAGCAAACAACACCGGAATCAATTCCCACAAGGAAAATCATGGAGGACAAAGGCTGCACTAGAGCTTGTTCATTCCGATATATGCAGACCAATTACTCCATGTTCTAATGGAGGTAAGAGGTATATAATTACTTTCATTGATGATTTTAGTCGTAAAGTCTGGGTTTATTTCTTGCAAGAAAAATCTGAAGCATTTCTAGCATTTAAAAGCTATAAAGCATTGGTTGAAAAAGAGGTAGACAGTCCAATCAAAGTTCTACGCACAGCTCGCGGTGGAGAATATAGTTCACATGAATTTACAAATTTTTGTGAGACTCATGGAATCAAAAGGCAGCTTACAACAGCTTATACGCCCCAACGAAATGGCGTATGTGAGAGGAAAAATCGCACTATTATGAATATGGTGCGTAGCATTTTGTCAAGGAGTTGTATTCCAAAAAGTTTTTGGCCAAAAGCTGTCAACTGGAGCATACATGTACTGAACAAAAGTCCCACACTTGTTGTTCAAAATATGACACCGGAAGAAGCATGGAGCGGAAGAAAACCAGCCGTAGACTATTTCCGAGTTTTTGGGTGTATCGCTTATGCTCATATTGAAGATCATAAGATAAAAAAGCTAGATAGCAAGGGAGAAAAATGCATTTTTCTTGGTGTTAGTGATGCATCAAAAGCTTACAAATTATACAATCCATGCACCAAGAAAATTGTCATTAGCCGCGATGTAGTCTTTGATGAAGAAGCAACCTGATCATGGAAAGAAGATGAGGCTAAACAATGTATCCCAATAGCCTTTGATGATAATGAGGAAAGAGAGAAACCTATGGAAAATGTGCAAGAATTAGAAGGAAATCAAAATGTTCCTATAGCTGATCAAAGTCCACTTGTAGCTGAATCACAAAGGCCTCAACGTCATAGAAGAAGACCTGCATGGATGGAAGATTATGAGGTTACTGGAGTTGACCAAGGTGAGGATGTACTTACACATTTTGCTCTCTTTTCAGATTGTGATCCTACTACTTTTGAAGTTGCTGTCAAGGAATCAAAATGGAAAAAGGCTATGGATGCATAAATTGCATCAATAGGAAAAAATGATACTTGGAACTATGTGATCTACCAAATGGACAGGAAACCATTGGTGTGAAATGGGTTTTTCAAAACAAAGCAAAATGAGAAAGGTGAAGTTGATAAGTATAAGGCTCATTTGGTTGCCAAGGGATACAAGCAACTATATGAGATTGATTACACAGAAGTTTTCTCTCCAATTGCAAGGCATGACACAATCAGATTAGTGGTTGCATTAGCGACACTACAATCTTGGCATATTTTCCAGCTTGATGTCAAATCGACATTCTTGCATGGATACTTGGAAGAACAGGTATATGTCGATCAACCTCCTGGCTATGTAAATGTTGGATTAGAACATAAAGTTTATAAATTGAAGAAAGCTCTCTACGGACTAAAACAAGCTCTACGAGCTTGGTATAGTCGCATTGAAGCTTATTTTCTGAAAAAGGGTTTTCACAAATGTCCATATGAGCACACACTTTATGTTAAAATGGGAGATATCGGGAAATTGCTCATTGTGTGTTTATATGTTGACGATCTTATATTTACTGAAAATGATGATGCCATGATGAAAGAATTCAAGAAATCTATGATGATTGAATTTGAAATGTATGACCTTGGTATGATGCATTACTTCCTTGGCAAAGAAGTAGTGCAATCATTTTGGACAGATTTAAAATGCAGGACTGTAATCCTGTAAGCACTCCAACCGAGTTAGGCTTGAAGCTAAACAAAGATCATGATGGAAAGAAAGTGGACAACACACTTTACAAGCAAATTGTTGGCAGCTTAATGTACTTAACAACAACGAGGCCTGACATAATGTATTCTGTGAGCTTAATAAACAGATATATGGAGAGTCCAACAGAAATGCATTTGTTAACTGCCAAGAGAATTCTTCACTATTTACAAGGAACTAAAGATTTTGGGCTGTTCTACAAGAAAGGTAAAAAATTGGAATTATTCGGGTTTTCGGATAGTGATTATGCAGGAGATCAAGATGATAAAAGAAGCACCTCTGGCTATGCTTTCTTGCTGGGGACAGGAGCTGTTTCATGGTCTTCTAAGAAGCAACAAATTGTCACTCTGTCATCTACAGAAGCTGAATTCATTGCTGCAACAGCTTGTGCCTGTCAAGCTATTTGGTTGAGACGAATTCTTGAAGAGCTACGGTCAAAACAAGTTGAAGCTACCACAATTTTTTGTGACAACAACTTAGCAATCAAACTTTCCAAGAATCCTGTACTACATGGTAGAAGTAAACACATTGATGTGAAATATTATTTTCTAAGAGATCTTAGCAATGATGGAATAGTGAAAATCAGGTTGCAGACATTTTGACCAAGCCCCTAAAGCCTGCTGCATTTTTCAAGCTTCGAAGTATGCTAGGAGTTTGTTCGGTAATGGAGACAAAATAAAGAAAGAAGTTGCTGCATTGTGCTAGTTTCTAAACTGATATTATCTACAGATATCAGTTTAAGGGATGGTGTTAAGATTTATTTATTTATTTGTTTTAGTTAAGATTTATGCATTTATTTATTTATTTTAGAATTGTTTCTGTGTAAAATTAATGGCAGTTGCTAAAACCTAGTCTTTAGGAATTGTGGTATCCTGTGTTAGTTGGTTAGTGGATAGCTAGTTTTTAGGGAAACGGAAAACAACTGTTATACTTTGTAATGCCTATAAAAGGGACTTATTCTTATGAATAAAAACATCCAGTATTTTGTTTCACTTATATCAAAAGTCTTGAGAATGATATTGGTGTTTTTCTTTAATCGTTGATCGTACTTTAAAGATTTGTCAAATGTTGATATTGAAACATAAGACGCTTAAATGAGACAAAATTTCAAATTATATGCAGCCTTATTATGGACCATATTAACCATTTTTCAAGCTTATGGGAAAATTTAAAAAAAAAAAAAAAGAAGAAACGAACTGAAGAGGAAAATCATAGTTGGAAGAAAAAGCTTACTTATTGAATTGCGTTATTGGAGGAAAATATTATTAAGGCATAATTTGGATGTGATGCACGTAGAGGAAAATCAATCAGAAAGTGTTGATGGAACATTGTTGGATATTGAAGGTAAAATAAAGACACCTTAAAGATTTGATTGGACTAGCAATACATGGGACTCAAAAAATTACTCCATCATATTAGGAATGAGGATACTATATATTTCCTCCTGAACGACGCACAATGTCAAAGGTACAAAAGATCAGGTTTTGTCGTGTCTTCAAGGGCGTAAATTTTTCTGATGTTTATGCTTCAAATATCGGTGGTGGGGTGAATGTAGACGAGTTAAAAATTTATGGGCTTATGTTTTGTTTGAGATAATTATCCCCTTACAATAAAATGGTTTCTCCCAAAGGACACATGTAATTCATTGATTGAACCATCTCTATTCTTTGGCGATTTCTAAGTTGGAACTCATTTTTCTACCATCATTTTTTGATGTTATAGTTCATCTAGCCATTCACTTAAAAAATGAAGCAAAACTTGATGGATTAATTTAATATATAGATGGATGTTTCATATTGAAAGATTATTTTAAATGATATTTTTATATATCTCATATATTAATCTAATTTTTTCTTATATTTATGTGAATACTAAATATTTACTATTAGGTTCTTGCGTGTACTAAAGAGTTACATACATAATAAAGCAGGACCAAAAGATTCTATGGTAGACCATAATGTGAATGGAGAGTGTAAGATATTTTGTGCCAAATGTTTGATAGATATAGATTTTAGATTGAATATGTTAGTGATATAATTCAAGTTGTGCAGTCCAAGTTCAAAGTTAATTAGTGTTTAGGGTTTGTTGTTTAATATACAAGTTAATTGTATATAAATAGATATATTTTGTAATTCAGTTTACACAATCATAATTCAATAATATTAACCCTTATTTTCATTCTTTCTCATTCTTTCTCTCCTTACTAAAAGCGTCTAACGCATTAACAAATCAGTATCTAGAGCTCCTGTTAGATTCTTGATCATGTTTTCAAGAATCACACGTCGATGATCATGTTTTCGGGATCGTGGGTTGTTAATCAATTGCTGCAAAAATGAATGGTACTAATGGCATTACGAATTATCTTTTAATTCTTGATGGCAAAAATTAGAACCGATGGAGCAAGCAGATGAAGTCCTTGTTAGATTTCATGAAATCCTAGAAGTGGTTACTAATGGCGTCCATGAGCTTGCTGAGAATGCAACTGATGCTTAGAGAGTCACGAACAAGGAGGCGAAGAAGAAAATCTGCAAGGTCGCGTATTATATTCAATCGGCTAGCTGTAGATTAAGAGAATTTCGACAAGATATCCCATGCTAAATCAGCGAAGGAGGCATGGGATGTTCTTGTCAAGTACTATGGAAGAGGTGAGAAAGTCAAAGTCGTCAAATTACAGAATTTACGACGGCAATATGAATTGCAGCAGATGTGAGAAGATGAAAAGATTGTAGGCTATGTATCGAAGGTGCAGAATCTCGTCCATCTCATGAAGGGTTGTGGTGAAACCCCAACTGATAAGATGATAGTTGAGAAGGTAATGCGTACATTGACCTCTCACTTTGATCACATTATCGTAGCTATTCAAGAACCCCTCAATCTTGAAACCCTGAAACTGGAAGATTTGGTTGGTTCGTTGGAGGCGCATGAGATTAGGATTGTTGAAAGGAAAAGGGTTCAAGATTTGATACAAGCACTGCAGGCTCAAGCTTGGCAGAAGCATGGTGGTTCGGACAAGTTCAAAGGCAAAAGAGATAAGACTCAGAGCAAGAAGTCTTAGTCGATCCCTTAAAAGCATAAGGTCGATGATAGGGCTTCTGAATCCTCGAAAAGAGGAGAAGAAAACTCCTATCAGAAAGAAAAAGAGAAAAAGGTATGCAATGCTATAACTGTGAAAAATGGGGTCACTTGGCCAAGAATTGTTGGTACAATAAAGACAAGGGGACGAAAAAAAGGCAAGGAGGAAGAAGCGGACCTTGCATGCCAAGATTCATACGATTACAAAGATATGGTGGTTATGGTTGCAGTTTCAGATGACCATGTCGACTCCAAGATATGGTTCCTCGACTCGGGCAGCTCGAATCACATGACTGATCGAAAAGTGTGGTTAGCAAATTTCGACTCATCAAAGAAGAGCAAGGTCAAACTTGCTGACAATTTCATTGCAAGAAGACGATACTAGTGACATAGTTATTCAAAGGAGCAATGGAGGAAAAGCTATGATCAAAGATGTACTCTATGTATCTGGAATAAAGTGCATTCTGCAAAGTGTTGAACAACTAGTCGAAAAAGTTTTCTTAGTGATTATGAAAGATGGAACCTTGGCACTGTTCGAAACTCATAAATTCAAGACCATGATCAGTTCGATTGAAGTACAATGTCTAAAAAACTGTTGTTGACTACAAGTATAGCTGGTTGTGGAGTTTGAGGTTTGTACATTCAAATTTTTGATCACTCAATCAACTGATTAATCAAGATATGGTAATTGGTATACCAAGTCTTGAGATGCCCGACAAAC
The DNA here is from genome assembly GCA_022829125.1 of Lathyrus tuberosus. Lineage (NCBI taxonomy): Eukaryota > Viridiplantae > Streptophyta > Magnoliopsida > Fabales > Fabaceae > Lathyrus > Lathyrus tuberosus. The sequence goes on along the minus strand of JALAZF010000176.1, from coordinate 9,210,105 downwards.
TCTACGAAGGTTTCTTAGTCGGAAAGCAATCCAGAAAGTATTTCGTTTCTACTATGCCAATGAGATCCTCTTGCATACTAGAAGTAATACCTTTAGATATATGTGTCCCATTTAAGGATCATACCATTGGTGGAAATATGTATTTTGTCTCATTTGTCGATGAGTATAATCAAAAGCTTTGGATCTATGTAATCAAGCGAAAGTATGAAGTATTTGCAATATTTAAGAGATTCAGAATAATTTTCAAAAACCAGAGTGAAAAGAAGATTAAGGGTGCCAAATTGGTCCTTTTCGTCATTGACCCTCAAACGCCCGTCAATGTGTGCAGACGTGGCTGATGAGTTGGCATGTTGGATTATCTTCTTCCTTAAGACATTGATGCAGTTCATTTTAGCCCCAAATTGATTCACAAATTTGACTTAGGGCTAGAGATTCAAGCATAAAATCAAGTGGATCTTCGTCATTACCGAAACAGAAAAACGCAGAAGGTGGTTGTTCTTCGAAGGAAGGTTCGAATATGTATACAAGCTCCAGTTGGAAACCTTTTTGTCATTGTGGGGACCTGGCCGTTCTTCCATGGGCAATAACTGTTAAGAACTATGGAAAACATTTCTGGGGTTGTCCTAATTATAAGGTATGTTTCATGTAAATTTGATGTTTGTACTTTGAAAACACATGTTGCTGCAACTATTTGAATTGTAGGCTATGACTTTTACAGGGATCTATGCAAGCTGGGTGTGGTTTCTTTGGTAGGTTTTATGAAGATGTTGGAGATGAGAAGGAGTAGTTTTGGATGGATAGAATTGAAAAGCTATCAAAGGAAGTTCCAGAAGGAAAACTGGTGTATGGAGAACTTGAGCAACAACTGATCAATCTTGAAAGGGAAATGAAGAAAATTATGAAGTGGAAAAAACTTTGGAATTTGATGTTGTTTATGATTATTATTGTAGTAGTTTTTAGAATGAATTAGGGAAACATTTTTTTTGTATCAGTTTGTACCAGTTTGTTCAATTTGAAATGAATAGACAAGTATTAGATTTGTATTAGTTGTTTCTATCCGTAAGTACCATTTGAAATGAATAGACAAGTAATTTTTAGAATTTGTTATATCATTTGTTTGCATTGTTTATAACAGTTGTTATAATTTATTGTTGATGTGTTTTTGCATTGTTCCATAATATGTTCCCAATTCAATTTGTTGTATCAGTTGTTACAGTTTGTAGCAGTTTTACAATTTGTTGTATCAGTTGTTACAATTTTTTGCATTGTTTCATAATATCTTCCATACTTAAAAATGCCAAAATATGTTCCATAATTCAAAATATGATATCATTGAAACCATAAATCATAGCCAAAATACATAGTGATAGTGTAGTGCGATTTTTGTGGCTTGAATCACTATCGCTTGGGTATTACAGTTCAATTCATTTTTTATCCTATTGAGCTGATTAAGGAAGGGAAATAGATGTCTCAAATTAACCCTGCTTGCATACTGAGTTTAAACAGCTGACTGTTAGTTTACAGATGCTATTAAGATGTGGGCCCCTCTTCGATTTATTTTGTTAAGGATAGAATGTTTGGACCATTTGTGAGGTTTTTGGTAATGTGTTTAGATTTGATGCTTTGTATGAAGGTACGAGATTTTGGGTTTTTGATTAGTATGCTCGCTAAGATTTTGCAATCTTATGCCTACGTATTCCCGTTTAACGAAACAGGGAAATCAGAGCGATCGTAGTTCCTCCTATTCTATGGGAGGAAAAAGGTCGTTTTGGTGTCTTGTTCAAAGCCCAAGACATGAAGCTAAAGGTGATTTGTATCTTGTTCAAAGCCCAAGATGTGAAGCTAAAGGATTTTGGATGAGAGAGAACTTGTCATCTCCAAAGAGGAGTTGTTGATGTTTGTATGCTGTGAGCAAGGAACATATTTGATGCTAAAAGGTTGATTGACTCAACCGAGGTTTTCCTTATACAAAGCCTAAGAGGAGGCGATTGACCCAACAAGAGGGTGCGTTTTTTTGTTTGTTGTCTCGTACGAAGCCCGAGATAGAGGCTAAAAGGGTTGACTCAACAAGAGAGTGCTAACAAGTGACTGACCCAAAAAAGGGTGCTTTTATGTGTCTTGTACGAAGCCCAAGACGGAGGCTAAAAGGTTTTGACTCAACAAGAGAGTCTTTTATCTGTCTTATATGAAGCCTAAGACAGAGGCTAAAAAAGGTTTGACTCAACAAGAGAGTTTTTTATACTCAATAAGAGAGTGATTTGATGTCTCGTACGAAGCCCGAGATAGAGGCTAAAGGGGAAGTGACTCAACAAGAGAGTCTTTTATACTCAACAAGAGAGTGTTTTGCTGTCTCGTACGAAGCCCGAGATAGAGGCTAAAAGAGAATTGACTCAACAAGAGAGTCTTTTATACTCAACAAGAGAGTGATTTTATCTATCTTATACGAAGCCTAAGACGGAGGCTAAAAAGGGCTTTTACTCAACAAGAGAGTCTTTTATACTCAACAAGAGAGTTTTTTTTTGTGTGTCTTGTATGAAGCCCAAGACGAAGGCTAAAGGGGAGACTGACTCAACAAGAGAGTCTGAAAAGGTTGACTCCGCTGGGGAGAGTAATTGTACAAAGCCCAATAGGAGGCTACCTTACCGCCGTGGATTCTAGAGATCCTGAAGCGAGTCCAAGTATAGGGAACTCTCATGAGAGAGACCGGGTTTCTGCCTATGTTTGAAGGGAACTTGAGAATGACTTTGAGACTCAAGGGTCTTAGACTGTCCGAGTCTAGAGTTTTATCTTTTGTATAATGCCCAAGAGGAGGCACGTGTATTAAGGGATGGGTATCAAGCCCACAACGGCCGGAGTTTTGATGCTGGAAAGACTGCTCTAGCAAAGGATGACTAAGTTCTGTATTATACCTTTAAGAGGTCGTCAGCGTCCTTGTATTAAGCCCAAAAGAAGGCATGAGAACTTCTACGAAGCCGAAGGGTCCTTGTACAACGCCCAAGAGGAAGCGGTGATGCTTTTAGGAAGCCTGTGGGTCCCCAAACCAAGAGAAGTTCAAGACATGCTATTCACAGAGAATAGATCAAGCCAGGAAGGTTCTTGAATTTGGAATAAACTCAAGAGATGCTATTCACGGAGAATAGATCAACTCTAGGGAATAGAGTTTCTTTGACAATTTCTAAGAGTGACAGTCTGAGAAAAGGTTCACCGAGAATACTGCCTTTCTCTTTGTTCCATATTGTTTAACCCCAAGAGAAGGGAATATTGTATCTGGAATCCTATGGGGGATCTAGTTTTGACTGTATTTAAGAGTGACCAACAAGGCTTTACCTAGTGCTAGACGTAGTTGCCGGGAAAAACTCTAAATAACTATACTAGTATTATACAGTTGATATTTGACAAGTATATAAAAAGGATGTGAAAGAAGACTTACAGTGAAGCAGCCCTACAATACAGTTATATACATATGAAAACGGACAAACACTTACTCATTGTAGAGCTCCATGCTGTTTTGTTAGTTGTTCAACAAAGAAAGCTTTGATAACAATATTATATTCAAAGTCAAAGGAGAAAGTGCTTTGAAAAGATTTTTGGGGCTTACAGCTCAAGGAGAGGCCCAAGTTTTAACGATGATCGCACCGCTGTTTTGAAAACTGCACAGAGGGACTTATTCAATATGTGAGGCCCACAAAGTTTTTATGTACAAGGGGGTTGGGTCTTACACTCTATTAGAGGCCCAAAGTGTTTTTGTACCAGTGATGGGGCTTATAGCACAAGGAGAGGCCCAGGATTTTATTTTGAACTGGCGATTGTGCCGAGGTTTTTTATTGTGTCGGGACTTATACAATATTTGAGGCCCAAAATGGGTTATGTACAAAAAGGGATGGGACTTACACTCTATTAGAGGCCCAAAAAATGGTTTGTATTTACAAAGGATTGGGTCTTACACTCTACTAAGAGGCCCAAGTGTTTTGAAAATGATTGATGAGGGTTGAAATCAAAGAAACCCTAATTTTGTTTTTCTTTAAAAGTAAATATTCAAAGAAAATCAATAAAATGATAAAAATACCAAATGAGTTTGAATAAACCACTTGTGATTTTTGTTTAAGGTTTGAAAAATTAGGTTTTAATCACAAGATGAATTAAAACTCATTTGGTTTTGATTTTCAAGGTAAATATTCACTTTTAAAATGTTTAAAAACAATTAAAAATGAATTTATTCACAAAAATACTAATTACATTAAATATATAATATAAATTTGATTTTTTTGTGAAATAAAATATTTCAACATTTTTGTGATTTTTGCAAAAAGAACCAATAAAAAATAATTAAAACTGAGGGAGTTATTAATTTTTTAAATCATTAAAAATAATATGAAAAAGAATAAAATATGAAAAAGTGGTAAAAAAGAGGATCTGGGGCCAGGGGGACAGTTCAAGGATGGTATTTGGAGTGTGTTTGAGGTTTTATCTGGTTTGGAAAGTGACTGAATCAAGACATGGCTTGAAAAATGCAAAAAGGCCCTATTTTGAGGTTTTGAGAGGGGACTTTGTGATTTTGGTGTTACAGGTCACTTGTGAGAGTTTGGATCACTTCTATATGATTTTTATGAGGTGTAAGTTTGGATCACTTCTATATGATTTTTATGAGGTGTGTGTGTGATTGGTTTGGTTGGAATTGCTCTCAAGCTCAAAACCCGATAGTGACTTGCTTTGGAAGGCAAATTTGGAAGTGAGAAGGTGATTTTGAGGAAAGCATCTGTTTGATGGATTTGGTGTACTCAAACTGATCACAAATGAGCTCTATTTATAATAGAGCAAGTTTGTTTTGGTTGCAATAGTGAATGGCAACTGCAGCAGAGGTTTGGCCAATGTTGATCAATGGGAATCTAAGTCTCCTCTAGCCATTGACTAGAGGTTAGAGCACAGGCTGCTGGTTCCCTTGGTCCTGGATATGTCTTGACTGAATTCAGTTGGAAATGGCTCAGTCCATGCCACCTTGGTGCATCCATTGAATGCTCCAAAACAAAATTGGAGTCTTGTCCCCTCTTTAGGGATTTCTAGGTTTGGCATGCTATTTTTGGTTCCAAAGACTTGGGAGGCTGATGGATCAATCTTTGTCCCTCCTTGGTCTCCCCCTGAGGTATTCAGATGGATAAACTTGTTTGTCATTTGCACAAATTTGGCAAATCAAGCAAAATGCATAAATCTGCCTTGCCATGACAGTTTGCAGCAAGGCACATTGGCATGGTCATATCTCATGGCTCAAGTGGATTTTCATGGAGTTCTTGGCCATTTTGGAAAGCTTTCATATGATACAACATATGTGTGATCATAGTTTATTTTGATACCTTTTGGATCCAAGTGAAAAATGCCCCTACATTTGGAAAAAAGTGAAGGCAGATTCTGACTTAGTGAAAATTTCACTAAGTGTTGGAAAAAAGTGACATTTTTACTTTTTGTGATTTTGGCCATTCCATAACTTGAAATCCATGAGGAATTGGAATGAGGTGTAGTTGACACTTTTAAAGTATGCCATGAGAGCTACAAATCCATCTTTGGATCAGCCCAAATGGTTGTTTGGATCTCAAGTTATGATCCTTGAAAGTTGGTACCCTAGCCACTTTGTTCCATAACTTAGAAAATTTCTAAGTTTTTTATGGTTACCCCTTTTACAAGTTATCCCACTTTCTTTGGTTTTTCTTGATGAATGATGATTCCAATCACACATTAACATCATTTTAGGGTCAAAGAACCATAATTGTGAAAAATCTAAAAATGTTAAAGTTGACTTTTGTACACAGTTGACTTTTTGTCAGATGAATTCCAAACTGTACGATCCTCTATGAAATCAAGTCATTGAACTAAATAAAACTTGATGGATTGATTTAATAGGTGTTATAGGGTGTATTGAATCATGTCCCAAGGTTTGGGAGCATGCCTGGGTCAAAAGTCAAAGGCACAGTTGACTTTTTCCTCAAAACCCTAATTGTGGTTCAGATGAATTTGAAACTTGTTGATCAAGCTTCTTGGATCAATCCATTGTTGCAAATGGATCAATGTGATGTATTAGAGACCCTCAAACCATGTCTTGAGGTCTTGGCTCATGATTTGTCCCAAAAGTCAACTTAGGGGTGAATTCGGTCAAGAAACCCTAATTCCTGATTTTTTGATGAATGCATCCCCTGAGGTTAAATTGACTTGATGATTGGGTCCATGATGTTCCATGGAGTATATTAGGTTATGTTTTGAAGCATTGGCTCATGCCCAGAGGAAAATTCCCATCTGGAGGCCTTGGTCGACCAAAACCCTAATTTGGTGACACTGGCGATCTTGAGGCTTGATCCACTCAGAATGCTGCAACCTTGTGCTTGATTCTTGATGTGGGAGTCCTCTTGATCCTTTGTGGATGTTTGAGAGGTTAGAAAAGTTGAAAATCATGTCATTCCTTGATTGATCCTTTGTCTAAGGCTCAGAGAGGGCTTGAAACCCTAATTTTTGATAGTAGTGAATGCTCACCCATCTTTGGGGAGACTGATGAAGCATAATGGTTCATCCATATTGTGATGATGATTTGCACAATGATGGGAAATATTAGTGGTCAAAATTTGGGGTATGACAGATGCCCCTATTTAAACTTCTTGGACCCGAAGGTTTGAAAGACGAAGGTATTCGGGCATTCGGGGTGCAAGAGGATTAAATATCAGAATACATGAAAGTTTGATGGCGTTTAGGAATGGTAATTCACACATCCTTCTTTTTTGCTAAGCAATGATGCTTAGAAAATGTAAAAACTTCTCCTCGATCCTGGTCTTCAGCCAAGGAACTGGTCTCAGTTTTCTTTTGAAATAAACCTCCCCTGGATCCTGGTTTTTTACCAAGGAATTGGTCTAAGTTTCTGAAATAAACTTCCCCTCGATCCTGGTTTCCTACCAAGGAACTGGTCTAAGTTTCTGATGTAAACTTCCCCTCGATCCTGGTTTCCTACCAAGGAACTGGTCTAAGTTTCTGATGTAAACTTCCCCTCGATCCTGGTTTCCTACTAAGGAACTGTTTAAGTTTCTGATGTAAACTTCCCCTCGATCCTGGTTTCCTACCAAGGAACTGGTCTAAGTTTCTGATGTAAACTTCCCCTCGATCCTGGTTTCCTACCAAGGAACTGGTCTAAGTTTCTGAAATAAACTTCCCCTCAATCCTGGTTTCCTACCAAGGAACCGGTCTCAGTTTCTTTTGTCAATAAACTTTCTTGACAAGAGACGCTTATTCGTAGCGGTTTTCCTCAAACTTCTCGCCGAATTTTCCTGGGGAGATGCCATTTGACGGAAAAAGGTTTTGATGTCAGAGTTGCTGGGGAACCCAGTCGTCTGAGTTGTAGAGGTGTATAAACTTCTCTGTTAGAGACGCCATTTGTCAACTCTATCGGGGAAAACGAGTCTCTTGAGAGATTTTCTTCTGCTTGGGGATACTACACCATACTTTTCTCGGGGTCTTCTCGGAGAAATGCCATATGATGTAATCCAATTTTGAGGTGCTGATGACCTTTTCGTCCGCGGTTTTTTCGGAGAAAACTGCTGTATTACCGAATCTCTGATTAAGAGGCTTTCTCTGGGGATTTTCCTTAATCTGGGAAAGCGAAGATATCATCTTCAATGGCGAAGAGTGACATTTTTCGAAGGTTTTCTTGTTTTTCAGAGGTTCAAGTTATCAAAGTGGTCGAGGACCGTCTCCAATCCAGAAATAAATTGGGGGAGAGAGATTGTTCAGAAGCAATGTTTCCTGACGAGGAAAGAACTGACAACTCGATTGAGAGGACGATTATCACTAGGGGATAAGACCGACTAAAGAGATAGTGATGCAATATGAATATAAATGTAAATCAATAATGCATGATGTATATATGTTTATGCTGACAAAACTGATGCGACATATAGACCAGTAGATGAACACGACTGGATACTCGGCCACAGTGGGGGATGTAAAGTATCACTGGTTCACGATAGCAATTCTGCCTTGCTTAGGAGAAATAGTCCCTGTGGGGAACAACCATTGGTCGGGCTTAGGAGGTAAGAACTCTGCCGGGGAGTATCAAATGGAACATGGTCCCTGACACAGCTGATCCTTCATTCAGGCGTACTAGTTTAGAAGGAGTACTTTTGATTCTGCACTTTGAAGTTTGATCGCCTTTGGAGAAACAATCGATGTTCTTTCGATGTTCAACAGTAAAAAGAAATTGCCCTATTTATTTTAAAAGCAGAAAAGTTTGAACAAGTAAATTCATTTTTGTTTCGTTTCAAGAATCGTTAATCAAGTTAAAAACGTCGTTTTGTAAAGCTAAAACAAATAAGAATTGCAAACAAAAGCATAAGGGCTCAAATTTTATTGATAGGATGGAAATCAGCCAAACGCGTGATTCCATAGAGTATTTACAAAGTTAGGAAATGGTAATTAAAAGGAAAAGGGCTACATTGAAACATAACGACCACTATCTCTCTACCAACTTTGAATTCTGGGCATCCTGAGCTTCGGTCGAAGATGACCTTGACTGGAGTTTTCTGATGGATGGTGTAACTGCCGCTGAGGGACTTGCCCCTTTATTGAACATAGTTACTTGCCATTATCCCTAATTTTTGCCTGGATTGTACTTTGGGATTCCAATCCATCGGGATGATTTTTGATCATGGCTCTAATTTTTTCCTAGACCGCCCTTTCGAGTTTTCAATCCACCGAGACGTTTTTTTAGTTTAGGCGAAGTATTTCTTGACTACATCAACATTTGTGGGGTAGGCAAATTCCTCTCCGTCCATGGTTGCAAGTCTCAAGGCACCGCCTGAGAAAGCTTTCTTAACCACATAGGGGCCGTCATAATTCGGGGTCCATTTGCCCCGGGAATCAGTGTGAAATAATTGTATCTTCTTGAGCACAAGGTCTCCTTTCCTGAAGACGCGAGGTCAGACCTTTTTGTCAAATGCCTTTTTCATTCTTTGCTAATACAAATGACCGTGGCATAGTGCCGTCATTCGCTTTTCTTCGATTAGGTTCAGTTCGTCGTGTCAACTTTGACACCATTCAGCTTTTGTTAGCTTAGCTTCCATCAATATCCGGATTGATGGGATCTCTACTTCTATGGGGAGCACTGCTTCCATGCCATATACTAGAGAGAAAGGGGTTGCCCCTGTTGAAGTGCGGACATATGTGCGATTACCGTGAAGAGCAAAGGGTAGCATCTCGTGCGAGTCTTTGTAGGCTACAACCATATTTTGAACAATCTTCTTGATGTTCTTGTTAGCCGCTTCTACCGCACCGTTCATCTTGGGTCGATAGGGAGATGAGTTATGGTGTTCCATCTTGAAATCGGCACACAACTCTTTCATCATCTTATTGTTTAAGTTAGATCCATTATCCGTAATGATCTGGCTAGGAAAACCATAACGGCAGATGAGATTGTTTTTGATAAATCGAACCACTACTTATCAGGTTACATTGGCGTATGATGCTGCTTTGACCCACTTGGTGAAGTAATCAATGGCTACCAGAATGAACTGATGTCTATTCGAAGCTGTAGGTTCAATCATGACAATCATGTTGATTCCCCATATAGAAAAAGGCCATGGGGAAGAGAGAACTTTGAGATTTGTTGGCGGTACATGGATTTTTTTGGAGTATATCTGACACTTGTGACACTTCCTCATGTACTTGTAGCAGTCGGATTCCATTGTCAACCAATAGTACCCTGCTCTTAGAATTTTTCTCGCCATTGTGTGTCCGTTGGCATGAGTGCCAAAGGATCCTTCGTGAATTTATTTTATCAGCATGTTTGCTTCTGGCCTGTCTATGCATCGGAGCAAGACCATGCCAAAATTTCTCTTATAGAGTGTATCACCGCTCAGAAAGAAGCTGCCTACCAACCTTCTGAGGGTCTTTCTGTCTTTCCTGGATGCCCCAGGTGGGTACTCCTGTTTCTGAAGGAAGCATTTGATATCGTGATACCAAGGTTTGTCGTCTATGACTGCTTCAATCGCGAAGATGTAAGCGGGCCTTTCAAGGCGCATTATGTCGATGTTAGGTAGGTCGTTCCATTGAATCACGCTAATCATGGAAGAGAGCGTGGCTAATGCATCAGCCATGTGATTCTCATCACGAGGGATGTGGTGAAACTCGATTCTGTTGAAGAAAGGTAACAACCTTCTTGCGTAATCTTTGTAAGGAATCAGTCCTGATTGGTATGTGTTCCAATCTCCTTTGATCTGATTGATAACCAGGGATGAGTCGCCATATACATCCAAGTCCTTGATCTTTAAGTCGATCGCTTCTTCGAGACCCATAATGCAAGCTTCGTATTCGACCTCATTGTTCGTGCATTTGAACGTAAGTCTGGCAGTGAAAGGAATGTGGGTGCCCTGAGGTGTTATGATGATTGCCCCAATTCCGTTTCCATAATGATTGACAGCTCCGTCAAAGATTAGTCCCCATTGGGAACCTGGTTCTGGCCCTTCACTGGGTAACGGTTCATCGCAATCTTTCATCTTTAAATACATGACATCTTCGTCTGGGAAGTCAAACCCGATTGATTTCTGATCGTCAATCGGTTGATGAGCCAAATGATCGGCTAAAACACTTCCTTTGACGAATTTCTAAGCATGGTATTCGATGTCGTATTCTGATAACAACATCTGCCAACGGGCCATTCTTCCCGTGAGAGCAGGTTTTTCAAATACATACTTGAATGGATCCATTTCGGAGACCAACCAAGTAGTGTAATGAATCATGTACTGGCGAAGACGTTTGGCTGCCCAAGCCAGAGCACAACAAGTTTTTTCAAGCATAGTGTACCGAGTCTCGCAGTCGGTGAATTTATTGCTCAGATAGTAGATGACAGACTCTTTCCTTTTGGTTTCGTCTTGTTGGCCAAGTACACAGTCCATAGAGTCTTCCAAGACTGTTAAGTATATGATTAGTGGTATTTCTTCCACTGGAGGTGATAGAATCGGTGGATTCAACAGATACTCCTTGATACTGTCGAAGGCGGTTTGACAGTCTTCTATCCAAACGCAGTCCTAGTTCTTTTTGAGTAATTTGAAAATTGGCGCGCACGTCGCGGTCGTGAGGAATATGAATCGAGAAATGTAGTTTAAACGTCCCAGGAATCCTCTGACTTGTTTTTCAGTTTTCAGAGAAGGCATTTCTTGAATGGCCTTGACCTTGTCAGGATCAACCTCAATTCCTTTCTGGTTGACGATGAACCCTAAGAGTTTCCCTGAGCGGACACCGAATGTGCACTTATTGGGATTCAAGCGGAGTTTGTACTTTCTCAACCGCTCAAATAGTTTTGACAGGTGGGTCACATGCTCCTCTTCTGTTTTAGATTTAGCAATCATATCATCGACATATACCTCGATTTCCTTGTGTATCATGTCATGAAACAGAGTAGTCATGGCCCTTTGATAGGTTTCCCTGACGTTCTTCAAACTGAACGACATTACCTTGTAACAAAAGGTACCCCATGGGGTAATAAATAAAGTTTTCTCCATATCTTTCGGTGCCATTTTAATCTGATTATAGCCCGAGAATCCATCCATGAAGGAGAAAACTTTGAACTTTGCTATACTATCTACCAGCATGTCAATGTGTGGTAAAGGAAAGTCGTCCTTTGGACTAGCCTTGTTCAGATCTCTGTAGTCCACACACATTCTGACTTTTCCGTCCTTTTTTGGAACAGGTACGATGTTGGCTAACCATTGAGGATATTCTGACGTGGCAAGGAAACCCACGTCAATCTGTTTCTGTACTTCCTCCTTGATTTTGATGGCCATGTTCGGGTGGGTCCGTCTCAACCTTTGTTTTACTAGCGGACATTCTGACCTTAATGGTAGATAATTTTCCACGATGCTGGTATCCAACCCTGGCATGTCCTGATAGGATCAAGCGAATACATCGGGAAACTCTTTGAGAAGCTTTGTCAAACCCTCTTTGGCAGTTGGACTGAGCAATGCCCCAATCCTGACCTCTTTTCTCTCTTTTTCCGAACCCAACTTTACCGTTTCCAACGGCTCTTTGTGAGGTTCGATGGACCTTTCCTCCTGTTTGAGTAGTCGGGAGATCTCTTCTGGAATTTTGTTGTCAACTTCTTCTTCAGCCCCAAATACCGGGAATTCAAAGTTGGGAGAAGGCATCGAATCGTATGTTTCAGAGGGGTTTAAAACAAGCAATCTGCATGACGTGATGATTGTTTTTCAGAAGAGATAGAGAGAATGCAAGAGTGCGTGCGGTGTATTCTCTGAAAACTGCTTGTTTTTATTATTGAATTGTTTTTTAGGATTACCATTTTCTAAAAAAGCGAAAAGAGAAAAGAGAAAACAACAATTAATGCGAAAATTACAGAACGACGTTATTTTATTTATGAACAAGTCGATTCTTGAAACTACAACCCTATAAAACAAAACTCTGTCGCTTTGGGCAAAGCGAAGAGGGATAATTACAGAAAGCGAGCCCTATCAAAACATCTGTTTCACATGGGCAGGGTGAAAGGTTAAAGATAGCAATTACTTTGACTTATGAATAATCTTCGGAACATTGGCAGCAACCCATTGGCGGCAAACTCCTCGGTGAATCACATAGTCTGGTACCTTCCTTGATTTGTCTTCAGAAATAACGCTGATTTCTGGTGGAGCAGGATCATTGGAATCTGTCTCCCAGACAGAGTTGTCGTAGGAGGATTCCTCGTTTGTATTTTGCATAGTATTTGTGCTCTCAGGTAAATCTCCCCATCCAGTTGGCTGGATGTCTTCGAGCCTGATACGAGAGCTCTCAGGAGCAGTGTACTTGACCATATAGTCATATTTTCCACTTTGTTGTCCTAAGGTGTCCCACACTTCTTTGGAACTAGATGAGTCATCTCTCTCGATGACGTTGACCTCGGGAAAAGCATAGTTGATGAATTCTAGTCCTGCAAGCTTTGCCAATTCATCGTCGTACGGGATATTTTCTGAATGACCTGAGTGTTGTTCCCATGAAATGGTGGGGACACAGGTATTCTGTTCAATGATGCTCAACTGATTTTCATTGTTCGGCTGATTTCCTTGCCCTGAGTTTCCTGGGTACGGATGCCAGATAGGCAGGCCATCCATTGGGCCATAATAGGCGTGGCCAAAGTTGTCTTTCATTAGAGTGTCTTCCTCTAATGAGTTTGGTGGAGCACGACATCCTTTTGGATCACAATCTCCGTATATCATCCTGACACCTGACCTGGGTATAAATCTCGGACTCTGTGCGGGATAGCAAAATGGAATAGGCACCTCCTCCTGAGACATATAACCGTTCTCGTTAAGATAGGACTTCCACTCCTCATCTGTATTAGAGGGATCTTCCTCGTTGATGGTATGTACTGCTTGAGATATTGGTTGAAGGAAACCTCCATTGTGGAAGAAGTCCTGAATGGGATGAAGACTTTCATCGTTAGCAGCTGTCTGGGTACAGGTTGTAGAAAAACCAAGACCCTTCTTTGTTTTGTTATCGGTAGGAATGACAAGCTGTCTTCATCCTTTTGTATTGTTATTTTTGATCACTTCAAGAGCATCTCTGTATGAGAAAATCGAGGTTCCTTTCTCTGATTGATTCTCGTTGCTCACCGAAAGTGCTTGGAACTGAGTTCCAACAACCTCCTCGGGTTCTACACAAGTAGATAATGACAAGTTACTCACGAGCAAGGCTTGTTCTCCACATACCGTGACGAGTTGATCGTTCTTGACGAACTTCAGTTTCTGGTGCAGCGTCGAAGTGACTGCCCCAACCTGGTGTATCCAAGGTCTTCCTAATAAACAACTGTATGCTGCCCAGACGTCCATGACCTGGAAAGTGATTAGGAAAGTGTGAGGACCGATAGTTATGGGAAGGTCGACTTCGTCGATAACTGCTTTCCGAGTTCCGTCAAAGGCTTTGACGATGACCTCACTACCCCTCATCGGGGATCCTTTGAATGATAGTAGGATTAAAGTGGACTTTGGCATAACGTTGATGGCCGATCCTGTGTCTACCAGTACGCTAGCTAAAGCATCGTCCTAGCAGTTAACTGTGATGTTGAGCGCCATGTTGTGACTTTTTCCCTCTTCTGGAAAATCCTCATCACTGAATCCTAAGTTGTTGCAGGAAGTGATGTTAGATATGATGCTATCGAACTGTCTTATTAACACATCTTGTTCCACAAAGGCCTGCTCTAAGACTTTCTGTAGAGCCTCTCTGTAGGCTTCGGAACTGAGTAAAAGTGATAGCACAGAGATCTTTGAAGGAGTTTGTAACAACTGATCAACAATGTTGTATTCACTCCTTTGGATGAGCTTCAGCATCTCATCATTGTTTTTTGAAAGGTCGGGAGCACTGGACTGACCGACCGGTGGATTGGGAGCTTCTGTCTAAAGTTCCTTTTCTTTGTTAGGTCCTCCAACTCCTCGGTTGAAGGTTCGACCGCTCCGTGTTACTCGACTGATGTCTGCAATATTCACGATGGAGGGTAATAGAACTTCCTTTCCATTCTCAATTATTGTTGCACCGTATTTGTAAGGGGTCACCTTAGTTGTTTCATACGGTAACGGTCTCGGTAGATAGATGACTACAGGAGCCTTCTAATTTTTTTAACTGTAGTAAGTAACTTCAATCAGTTCTTGGCTAAGAACCTTTGATTCGTCCAGTAGAGGGATGATGGCACAAACATCCTTGGTCCTCTCAGGGTCAGAGATTACAACCACATCTTTGATTTGATCAGCGAAGTAGTCTGGCATCTAGTCAACGGACCCTGAAGCTGGGTATGGGTGAATCTCTTTGCGGTCCAACTGACCTTGAAGGGCTGCTCGCACGAGGTAACATCCTTGCTTATTTTCCAAGCAGACTCTATAGCGTTCATAATTATGTGGTGGCACCCGACCACGTCCGCTTTGAATACAGTGTAACCTTACTAGATCTGTTTTCATTGATCGAGCATCCTGACTTTGATGCCTAGTAGGGTTCCCATTAACCACACTGACTTGTTGCGTGTCTTCGTCCATATAGATCAGAAGCCACCTGTGGTTTAACAAGTGTTGTAAAGTTCTTTGAATGAGAGCACATCCTTGGTCACTCTCACATCATCCTTTACAGTTCTGATAATTATGCGAAGTCAGAAAACCGAGCTGGACTTGCGTAGCGTGTAACTCCACCAAGCTGGTATTCATCAAGCTAATATCAAAGATTTGAATCATGTTGATCTGATAAAGATTTTTATCATGGTAGTCCTGGATCCATCCTAGATCCATCTGACGCTGGAGGGCCTCTTGTACAAAAGAACATCCCTATTTGTTTACCGAGCAAATCAGACAGAAATTGTAATCGTGCCGTGGCAGATTATGATACTGGCTTTGCCTTGAGTGCATTGCCACCAGGTTGACATTCATCGCATGGATGTCGTGGCTCTGAATGATGTTAGAATTCGTATAAGTCATGTTGACCCCACGAATTCGGTGCTCTTGGATCTATTCGAGATCTAATTGTTCCTGTAGAGCTGATTGCACCACAGAACATCCTTGATTGTCTTTAGAGCAGATATCACACTGATGATAATTGTGAGGTGGTATATGGCCATACCCGCCCTGTCTGCGATGCATCCTGACCAGATTGGTCCTCAATAAGAGTACATCATGAATTTGATAGCTGTCATTAGACTCCCCCTCTATCAAATTGACTGCAGCTTTCTCGTGTTGAGGTAACGGGTTCGTGAGAACATTCAGATTCATATCCTTGAAAGATAAGACCCCGCCCCTAACAAGCTTTTGTATGTCAGATTTGAAACCGAGACAGTTTTTTATGTTATGCCCTAGTCCTCCTTGATAGTAAGGACAAGTCTGATCCGTTTTGAACCAAAAAGGCGGATTTTATGGTATTGTAAGAGGAGACCTGGTTTGGACATGCCCCTTGACCAGTAATAGTGGAAACAGTTTTGTGTACAACACCGGTATAGGGTCAAACCCTGGTGGTCGTGTTGTACGGTTATTGTTGTACTGGGGACGAGCCTGCTGAAGAGGCGGTTGTGTCATTTGCTGATATTGCTGTTGATTCGGTTGGCTTTGTGCAACCTGAGGTTGATACGTAGGAACATACGCAGGGTTGATAGCAGGAGTTACAGCTGCTACTGGTTGGTACCGTCGCCTTTGCTTTCCGAGAGAGATATTCCCAATATCCTGCTCTTTTTTCTTAGGGAGAGCACTACCGTATCTTTTTGTACTACTTGATGATCCAACATTTTTAACTAAACGTCCTTCTCGGACGGCTTCCTCAAGACGAACTCCCATGCCCACCATCTTGGTGAAGTCACTGGGCGCACTGGCAACCATTCGGTCGTAGTAAAATGAGCTCAAGGTTTTCAAGAAGATCTTTGTCATCTCTTTTTCCTCAAGAGGTGGACAAATCTGGGCGGCAATTTCACGCCATCTCTGAGCGTACTCCTTAAAGGTTTCCTTGTCCTTTTGTGACATTGATCTCTGTCCGGTGCCATGTCCAGGTTATACTTATACTGCTAAACGAAGGCAGCGCTAAGATCTCTGAAAGTAGCGATCTTAGTACGGTTTAAACCCATGTACCATTTGAGTGCGGCACTGGTTAAACTATCCTGAAAGTAGTGATTCAATAACTCCTGGTTCTTTGTCTGAGTTGACATTCGCCGAGCGTACATCACTAAATGACTTTGAGGGAAAGAGTTACCCTTGTACTTTTCAAAATCGGGCACTTGGAACTTGTGCGGAACTTTCACATTGGGGACCAAACACAGGTCTGCGGCGTCTTTTCCAAACAGATCCTGACCGTGAATGGCTTGCAGTTCTTTCTGCATCTCCAGGAACTGTTCCTGGAACTCATTCATTATGTCGAACATACTTTCGTTTCCACCAGAAGGTGTCTATGGAATCTATCATTCCAGGACAGTGTGCACCACAGGCGGTGGTATAGTCATCATGGCAGAGACTCTTGGTGTCTCCCAAAGTCTGTAACCTTCAGGAGTTGTTGTCATGCCCCTGGCATCTTCGCTTTCACGAAGTTTGTAACCTTCAGGCCCAGCGGTTCCTGCTGCATTTTCCAGATCTTCCATGATCAGCGGGATATATCCTTCCGAGATATAGTTGAGTGGCATGCCTCAGGGACGATCTTTCGGCATTTTTTACCTAGGATCAGACTTCTCCACTATGGGCATTGATGTGGTCTCTGAGATCACAGCCCGTTGTTGTTGTATCTGAGCTTCAGCTAGAGCTTGCATGCTGTTATGAAGCTTTCTCAAATCTTCTTTCAGAGTGTCGATTTCTTCTCTCAACTCTCTGTTCTCTTCCTTGAGATGATCCATCTTTTTCTGTCGATTGGCCCGAGTATTGTACGAATGAGACACTTTGACTCTAGAATCGAGACACAAACGTGAGATTCGTAAGGATGAAGAATGCGTTTATGCGAGAATGATGAATGATATACAATGATTTTATTAATTATTATTTTGTTTATTCAAAGTAAACTTCGACAATTAGATTGCAAATATCAAACAGTGGGGAAATCCCATTTTATTGAATTCAAAGATTGTGGAAATGGAAATACAGTAGATTACAAAGTACTGAAAAAGGAAATGTCTAAGCTAATAGATCCTGAGTCCTCTCTGAAGAGAGCTTAGGTGTTGGTTCTGGTACTTTCCTTTTCTTTGACGGGGGCTCTTCAGCCGTTGTCGGGTTGTCATTCCTTTGCCAAGTGAAAGGAGCGAGTAAATTCCTCTGGTCTTCCTGATTCTCCATAGCATGTTGCTCTAAAATCTCAATCAGAGCATCATTTTCTTTCAATAGCTGCTGTAGTTTCTTACACTTTACATTGAGAATACGGTACTTGTTCCTCCAAGACCTCTTCTCCTGCTGAACTTTGTTGAGAGTAACTTGAAGTTTTTCTGCGCCGTACATGAAATAAAGGACAGAGTCCCTTAACGGAAGAACTTCCTGACGAGGGTAAGGCATCCTTAGTTTGAGAGCTCTAGTTTGTACCCAGTGGAGATAAGGCTCCACCGAGAGACAACCTGGTTTTCTTAGAGACTCTCTTCCTTTCCTATGAACGTGTTTCCAGGCGTGCGCTATTTCTGTCTTTAGTGCCCTGTCGTTTTCTCCTTCCTTGAAGAAAAGACCTTCTAGATGAGCATTACGCGGGACATGCCTCATTGGGTATCCAAATTGACGACGGACTAAAATCAAATGATAATTGATTCCTCCCTTAGTTCCTATAAGGGGTACATTTGGGAAATTTCCATAACGGTCAATGATTCTGATCCCATCGTAGACTCGATTATACCAATCGATGTCAGAGTTGGTAAGAGACATGATTCTTTGCGACCAACGCAAAGTATTCTTTTGATCCCAAAATGCAGCAGAAAATGTGAAATGAACCATTTATACAACAAGGGTACACATCACGTGATCATTCCTCCGTTGTATAAATTCCTTAAGTGTACCGAATGATATGCATCTGCGAGTAAGGTCGTACAGGATTGCCAATAAGACATATCTTAATGGCATTGATATCTACAAAGTTATCGATGTTGGGAAACAAAAATAACCCGTAGGTGAGCAAAACAAAGATGCTCTCGAAAGCGGCCACGTTCCCTATACTGGCAAAGTACATGGCTTTCTTTATCAAGAATTGGGCTAGCAAACCTTGGATGCCACCCTTAGTGGGCATGTGAGTCCTGACTTCTGACTCGTCCAAATAAATTGCTCTTACAATGGTTTGATCTTTTGGAATTTCTTCTAGTCCAGAAAAGGGTGCTTGATCAGTGATATGTAAATCAGTCAGGTGAGAATACTCCTCTAGTGTTGGTGCTAGCTGATAATCTGGGAATGTGAAACAGTGATAGACCGAATCGTAGAACTGAATTAGTGTGGACAGGATTCCCTCAATTACATGGACCCTTAACAGAGACAACAATCCTCCATACTTGGCTCTGAAAGCCTCAGGGTTGGTGATCATCCTCGCCAAACCTCTCAAATCCTCTAACTTTGGAACCTTGAAGGTATACTTGTGAGTTTTTCTTCTACCGAAATCCATAACGTAATCTCTTTATCTGACATTTGCAATCATTGTCTTAGTTTAATTTGAAAAAGAGAGAGACTAGAAGAGAAGATTTTCTTTTTTGATGTTTTTTTAATTGAATGTATGAATGCAGCACTCAAAAACATAGAAAAACATGGGGTCAAAGGGTCGGTGTCATGAAGTC
The DNA here is from genome assembly GCA_022829125.1 of Lathyrus tuberosus. Classification (NCBI taxonomy): domain Eukaryota; kingdom Viridiplantae; phylum Streptophyta; class Magnoliopsida; order Fabales; family Fabaceae; genus Lathyrus; species Lathyrus tuberosus. Next base: position 9,190,859 of record JALAZF010000176.1, on the reverse strand, counting down.
AAGGCTCTACCCCCCCAAGGTTTATACTGGTGATTTTTTGTACCTGTCCGCAAAATCATTGATCCCTCTTGGGATAACAACATAAAGTGGATCGCCAGCGAACTGATGTATCCTAGAGTGATCTCAAATTAGGGTAGTATCGCGTGACAACTATTTCCGATATCTTCCACACTACAAAATGGTTTCAGTCTACTAAAAACCTCAGCTTCTCAGATAACCCAGTCGACCACACTACTTTCAACAACCGAGGTCGTATAGGCAATATATCTGCAAAGGGAGTCTCCACTGAGTTTGATGGTCGACCGAGGACCCTTAGCTGTAATCCACTCCCAGTAAGATTACCCGTATTGCCATCACTTATCTTAGGTGTATACTCAATCTTTCCACATGCGACATCACACGCTTTCCCATTAGCAGAAAAATAAACACAGATATCAATTAGGAAAAACAATATATATATTTGTCTTAATCATCCTAGACCTTTAGTCTTATGATCCTATACAGACAATGACTCCCCAACAGAGTCGCCATTTTTGTGATACTTTGTGAACTCAGGGTTTTCTACCTAAGAGATGGGAAGAGAACAAGATCTCGTTGTCCCAGTGAAGTCGCCATCTTTCTGTGGCGTTTCATAAACTTAAGGTTTCTACCGAAGATTGTAAGAAAGAGAAGAATGCCCCATGGTGGGCGCCATTTTTTCTGTAACACGATTTTTGTGGTCTTGAATCACCATCGCTTGGGTACTACAGTTCGATTCATTTTTTATCCTATTGAGCTGATTAAGGAAGGGAAATAGATGTCTCCAATTAACCCTGCTTGCAAACTGAGTTTAAATAGTCAAAACTGTTGGTTTACATATGCTATTGAGATGTGGGCCCCTCTTCGGTTATTTTTTTAAGATTAGAATGTCTGGACTATTTGCGAGGTTTTTGGTAAGATGTTAGGATTTGGTGCTTTTAGTTTGATTTGATGGAGATACTGGATTTTGGGTTTTTGATTAGTATGCTCGCTAAGATTTTGTAATCTTATGCCTACGTATTCCCGTTTAACGAAACAGGGAAATCAGAGCGATCGTAGTTCCTCCTATTCTATGGGAGGAAAAAGGTCGTTTTGGTGTCTTGTTCAAAGCCCAAGACATGAAGCTAAAGGTGTTTTATATCTTGTTCAAAGCCCAAGATGTGAAGCTAAAGGATTTTGGATGAGAGAGAACTTGTCATCTCTAAAGAGGAGTTGTTGATGTTTGTATGCTGTGAGCAAGACACAAATTTATTGCTAAAAGGTTAATTGACTCAATCGAGGTTTTCCTTATACAAAGGCTAAGAGGAGGCAATTGACCCAATAAGAGGGTGCTTTTTTTTGTTTATTGTCTCGTATGAAGCCCGAGATAGAGGCTAAAAGGGTTGACTCAACAAGAGAGTGCTAACAAGTGACTGACCCAACAAGAGGGTGCTTTTATGTGTCTTGTACAAAGCCCAAGACGGAGGCTAAAAGGTTTTAACTCAACAAGAGAGTCTTTTATCTGTCTTATATGAAGCCTAAGACGGAGGCTAAAAAAGGTTTGACTCAACAAGAGAGTTTTTATACTCAACAAGAGAGTGATTTGATGTCTCGTACGAAGCCCGAGATAGAGGCTAAAGGGGAAGTGACTCAACAAGAGAGTCTTTTATACTCAACAAGAGAGTGTTTTGCTGTCTCGTACGAAGCCCGAGATAAAGGCTAAAAGAGAATTGACTCAACAAGAGAGTCTTTTATACTCAACAAGAGAGTGATTTTATCTGTCTTATATGAAGCCTAAGACAGAGGCTAAAAAGGGCTTTGACTCAACCAGAGTGTCTTTCATACTCAACAAGAGAGTGTTTTTTTTTTGTGTCTTGTATGAAGCCCAAGATGGAGGCTAAAGGGGAGATTGACTCAACAAGAGAGTCCGAAAAGGTTAACTACGCTGGGGAGAGTCATTGTACAAAGCCCAATAGGAGGCTACCTTACCGCCGTGGATTCTGGAGATCCTGAAGCGAGTCCAAGTATAGGGAACTCTCATGAGAGAGACCGGGTTTCTGCCTATGTTTGAAGGGAACTTGAGAATGTCTTTGAGACTCAAGGGTCTTAGATTGTCCGAGTCTAGAGTTTTATCTTTTGTATAATGCCTAAGAGGAGGCACGGGTATTAAGGGATGGGTATCAACCCCACAACGACCGGAGTTTTGACGCTGAAAAGACTGCTCTAGCAAAGGATGACTAAGTTCTATCTTATACCTTTAAGAGGTCGTCAGGGTCCCTGTATTAAGCCCAAGAGAAGGCATGAGAACTTCTAAGAAGCCGAAGGGTCCTTGTACAATGCCCAAGAGGAGGCGGGGATGCTTTTAGGAAGCCTGTGGGTCCCCAAACCAAGAGAAGTTCAAGACATGCTATTCACAGAGAATAGATCAAGCCAGGAAGGTTCTTGAATTTGGAAGAAACTCAAGAGATGCTATTCACGGAGAATAGATCAACTCTGGGGAGTAGAGTTTCTTTGACAATTTCTAAGAGTGACAGTTTGAGAAAAGGTTCACCGAGAATACTGCCTTTCTCTTTGTCCCATATTGTTTAACCCCAAGAGAAGAGAAGACTGTATCTAGAATCCTATGGGGGATCTAGTTTTGACTGTATTTAAGAGTGACCAACAAGGCTTTACCTAGTGCTAGACGTAGTTGCCGGGGAAAACTTTAAATAACTATACTAGTATTATACAATTGATATTTGACAAGTATATAAAAAGGATGTGAAAGAAGACTTACAGTGAAGCAGCCCCACAATACAGTTATATACATATGAAAGCGATAAATGAAAGCGGATAAACACTTACCCGTTGTAGAGCTTCCATGCTGTTTTGTTAGTTGTTCAACAAAGAAAACTTTGATAACAATATTATATTCAAAGTCAAAGGAGAAAGTGCTTTGAAAAGATTGTTGGGGCTTACAGCTCAAGGAGAGGCCCAAGTTTTAACGATGATCGCACCGCTGTTTTGAAAACTGTACAGAGGGACTTATTCAATATGTGAGGCCCACAAAGTTTTTATGTACAAGGAGGTTGGGTCTTACACTCTATTAGAGGCCCAAAGTGTTTTTGTACTAGTGATGGGGCTTACAGCTCAAGGAGAGGCCCAAGGTTTTATTTTGAACTGACGATCGTGCCGAGATTTTTTATTGTGTTGGGACTTATACAATATCTGAGGCGCAAAATGGGTTATGTACAAAAAGGGATGAGACTTACACTCTATTAGAGGCCCAAAAAATGGTTTTTATTTACAAAGGATTGGGTCTTACACTCTACTAAGAGGCCCAAGTGTTTTGAAAATGATTGATGAGGGTTGAAATCAAAGAAACCCTAATTTTGTTTTTCTTTAAAAGTAAATATTCAAAGAAAATCAATAAATGATAAAAATACCAAATGAGTTTGAATAAACCACTTGTGATTTTTGTTTAAGGTTTGAAAAATGAGGTTTTAATCGCAAGATGAATTAAAACTCATTTGGTTTTGATTTTCAAGGTAAATATTCACTTTTAAAATGTTTAAAAACAATTAAAAATGAATTTATTCACAAAAATAATAATTACATTAATTAAATAATATAAATTTGATTTTTTTATGGAATAAAATATTTCAACATTTTTGTGATTTTTTGCAAAAAGAACCAATAAAAAAGAATTAAAATTGAGGGAGTTATTAATTTTTCAAATCATTAAAAATAATATGAAAAAGAATAAAATATGAAAATGTGGTAAAAAAAGAGGATCTGGGGAGAGGGGGATTCGAACCCCAGACCTTGTGTGTGCAGGGCGCGTGCCTTACCACTGGGGTGGTGATACATCCGTGTATTGGAACACAACCACAAATATACAAGGCTTGCCTTGTTTTTTGGCCTGACCCAAGGCAAGGCAAGACAAAATTTTGGGCAAAAACGTGAAGGCCATAACTTTCTCATTTCTCCATGGATGGAGACAAAATTTATACGCATTTGACATAGAATTTCACAAGGAATCCAATGGAGGTGGTGGTTTTTTCAGTAAATAAATCCTCCTCAAAACCCGATAGTGGTTTTGAAATAGGCCATATTTTGCATTTTCTGTGCTACCTCTTGGTACAGGCATGAATTACATGATGAATTGGTTCAAACACAACACATAATATGTATAAGAGATGCATGATCAGTGGAAATCAAAGCAAGGCATATTTTAAAGAATTCAAGTTGTGATGCTTACCTCCCTTAGAGCTTTTTGGGCAATCTGCCTGTCGTACCCTAAATTTTGACCACTAGTTTTTTTAGTACTTTAAAAATGGAAATAAAATCAAAAGTGTCAAGTTAGTCCAATTGGTTGGCGTCTATAATGGTTAGGTGTGAGTTTGTGGGTTCGAATCCCGTATACATCTTTTTAAGCCTTGTTTGTTTGCTTTTATTATTTTAAAGGTCAAAAACCACATTTTTTAAACCATTTTTAATTAATTTTCGTTTTCTTGAAAAAGACATTTTTAAAAAATAATTAATTTTCAAATTTTCACCTTCTTATTAAAAGAAATGGTAAAAAAATCCTAAAATAAAAAATATATTTGGAAAAATTATGTTAACATTTTATTTAAGGATAGTGATTCAATTTCATTTAAATTGATTTTTAATAAAAAAAATACACAAAAAATATTTAGAGATTTTGTTCGTTTTAGATCAGTCCATTTTTAGGTTAATATTTTAATTTTAGGAAATAATTAATATGAGTTATTTAAAAAGTCAAAAAATAATAAAAAGGGGAGTTTATTTTTCATTAGTTTTATTGCTATTTTTAATTTTTAATTTTATGATCTATTTTATCGTGGAAACTTTTTCCTAACCAAAAAAAATCATTAAAAACAAAATATTTTATTTGTTGCATAAAATCATATAATTAAATTATTTTTAGTTAGAAAATATTAACATTGTTTTTTTTATTTATTTCTTAATTATTTAATTTAATGTTTAAAACCTAATTTTTAATATAAATAGGAACATTTTTTACAATCACAGGGGTGGGGAAAAACGATTCGCAATTTTACATAACACAATCCATCCCTTACCAACATCAACAACATTATGGCCAATATACATATCATGTAGAAATTAGACGAAGGAAAACCACAAACTAGTTGGGAAAAATTATACAAAGAAATAAAAAATCCAGCACCATAGGTACAAAGGATCACATGAAAAGTGCAGTAACCTTAAAATCATAAATTCCACCATAACCGTTAGATTCAACACCAAAACAAGCATCAACGGCTACAGAACGAAAATACAGAAATAAAAAAAAAGGAGGAAAGCAATCAGAAGTCGTCGAACCACACTGCAGAATCGACGTCGCCACCGCGCCGGAGGATTTTTGACGTGCGACCACCCTCCGAGCATGGATCACCGCGTGCAGCACTCTGCGATTCGATCACTCCGCCTTGACATCAAACGGATCCGCCGCCGCAGAACACGCAGTCGCGTCAGATGTCCTCCTTCGTACGGGCAAGGTCACACCATTGCCGCCGTAAGCTCCGTTCGGTATTGTTTCCGAATTCCTTACTATGTTGTTATGTTGTCTTTATTTCCAAATTTGAGCAAAGTATTTGATTTCTGTTTGGTTTTTTTATGTTTGTGTGATTTGGAAAAGCATGTTGCAGAGAAAGGCGAGAGTTTTATTAGATAGATGCATATTTTGTTTTAAAAAAGAAACATAATAGAGACAAATACATAGCTTTCTTTCTTTTTTTTTTTTAATAACAAACATTAAGTACATAACGGGACATTTGAAAAGACGAATACACTTTATGCTAAAGTTGACATCCCACGTTAAAGAAAAGTTCGCCGGGGTCTTTTTTTTGTTTGCAAGATTTTTATCACTTAGTCATAGGTGAATATTAGGATTGGGTTTGGATAACAAATCAATTAATACACACCTAGTTGCTATTTCAAATTATCTAATTAGTTTGTTTAGTTAATTCATTTAAAATTTAAATTTAATTACTTAAGTAATTTATATCTTTCTCAGCTTAGATATTGTTTTGTTTATTTCATTAAGGATAAATTAATTACTAGAATAATTCTAGGGTCATTTAGGGGTAATTAGAGTAATTAAGGTATTTAGTTAGTATAATTAGGGTAATTGGTGATTAGTGAATTTGATTAGCATAATTAGAAATATTTATGAAGTGATTAGTTTTATTATAATAACGAACATAATAAATGTAAAAAAAATAATTAATTATGGAATATTAATCAAGAATTTAGGGTTAAGAATATTGATTTAGGATAACTAGGGTTAATTAATATTTTTTACAATAATTATTAATTAGGATTATAATAAAAAAATAATTAAATATTTAATTAGGTTAAGGTAATTGGACTCTTAATAAATTAGGATTGTAATTTGGATTAATTGGAATAGTTAATATGTTTAGGGGTTAATTAACATAAAATAATTAAATAAGTATTTTAGGTAGTTATAATTAACATAGAATAAAATACCAATAATTAGGGAATTAAGTTTTGAATAATTTAACATAATTAAATTAGTGGTTACCTATTTTAAACGATAAAAATGTCCCCTTTAATAAAATAATAAAAAGAGAAAAAATTTGATTAGGAGAATTAATATATTTAGGGTTTAGTTAATATAATAATTAGATTAATAAAGATAATTAAATAATAATTAGATAACAATAATAATATGGAATCAAAATGCCAAAATGTAATTAGGGATTTAAATTAACATTATGGATTAATTTTGGGAACAATCAGGTATATTAGAATTAGAAATTAATTTTTAAAAATGAGTTGGTATATATAAAATATATAGGGATAATTATGGGATATTAATTTGAAAAATTAGGATAAATTCTAAGGGATAATAAGGGGTAAAATTCTTGGGATAATTAGAGATAGTTTACAAGATAACTATTAGGATTAATTTATGGGATAATTTTAAGGGATAAATATTAGGATTATTTTCTATAATAAAATTAAGGGATAACTTTGGGATAGTTTTAGGGATAATTTTTGGGATAACTAAGGAATATAATTTGGGATAAGTAAATAGGGATTAAAGATAAAATATGGTTTTTATTTTATAAATAAATCGAAAGAGGTATTTTATAATAATTTTTGGGGATAATAAACTTAGGATTTCTTTATATAATTTTAAATATAATTATACGAACTTAGGGATAATTTTACAAATAAAATGAGATAAAAAGTTGAGGATATTTTTATAAATCAAAGGGATAAAAATCTAAGGTTTTTTGTGGGATAAATAAAATTGAAATAAGGGATAAGGGTTAGGGATTTAGATAATATAATATTATTTTCACAATAAAAGTACAAGGGATAAAATTTGGGATACAACTCTTTGGTCCAAAGAGTATAAAATTTAGGACAAAGGATACTTGAGATTAAACTCTTAGGTTCCAAGAGTATAAATGTAGGGTAAGGGATTATGATTAAGGGATAAAACTCTTAGGTTCCAAGAGTATAAATATAGGCCATGGGATTAGGATTTTAGGTTTATCATTTATTTTCCTTAGAAAATATATGACGACGACTCGAATATTTTTGTCGGCCGCGACACTGCCAAGCGCTTTGTTCCAGAAATATTTTGATGCTATGAACACTCTCAAATGATCCCTTATAAGCTTTTAGGATGATTGGAACCAGCTGGAAACCTCAGGAATGGAAACTGGCCCTTTCTTGCAAAAGGGGCAAAAGTAGCCAAAATAGCAACTCTCTCAAATGGTGTTCCAGATGTGTGAAACCATTTGGGGCAGTTGAATGATGATATTTGGAGTGTGTTTGAGGTTTTATCTCGTTTGGAAAGTGACTGAATCAAGACATGGCTTGAAAAATGCAAAAGGCCCTATTTTGAGATTTTGAGAGGGGACTTTGTGATTTTGGTGTTACAGGTCACTTGTGAGAGTTTGGATCACTTCTATATGATGTTTATGACGTGTGTGTGTGATTGGTTTGGTTGGAATTGCTCTCAAGCTAAAAAACCGATAGTGACTTGCTTTGGAAGGCAAATTTGGAAGTGAGAAGGTGATTTTGAGGAAAGCATCTGTTTGATGGCTTTGGTGTACTCAAACTGATCACAAATGAGCTCTATTTATAGTAGAGCGAGTTTGTTTTGGCTGCAATAGTTAATGGCAACTGCAGCAGAGGTTTGGCCAATGTTGATCAATGGGAAGCCAAGTCTCCTCTAGCCATTTACTAGAGGTTAGAGCATAGGCTGCTGGTTCCCTTGGTCTTGAATATGTCTTGATTGAATTCAGTTGGAAATGGCTCAGTCCATGCCATCTTGGTGCATCCATTTAATGCTCCAAAAAAAATTGGAGTCTTGTTCCCTCTTTAGGGATTTCTAGGTTTGGCATGCTATTTTTGGTTCCAAAGACTTGGGAGGCTGATGAATCAGTGTTTGTCCCTTCTTGGTCCCCCCCTGAGGTGTTCAGATGGATAAACTTGTTTGTCATTTGCACAAATTTGGCAAATCGAGCAAAATGCACAAATCTGCCTTGCCATGACAGTTTGCAGCAAGGCACATTGGCATGGTCATATCTCATGGCTTAAGTGGATTTTCATGGAGTTCTTGGCCATTTTGGAAAGCTCTCATATGATACAACATATGTGTGATCATAGTTTGTTTTGATACCTTTTGGATCCAAGTGAAAAATGCCCCTACATTTGGAAAAAAGTGAAGGCAGATTCTGACTTAGTCAAAATTTCACTAAGTGTTGGAAAAAAGTGACATTTTCACTTTTTGTGATTTTGGCCATTCCATAACTTAAAATCCACGAGGAATTAGAATAAGGTGTAGTTGACACTTTTAAAGTATGCCATGAGAGCTACAAATCCATCTTTGGATCAGCCCAAATGGTTGTTTGGATCTCAAGTTATGATCCTTGGAAGTTGGTACCCTAGCCACTTTGTTCCATAACTTAGAAAATTTCTAAGTTTTTTATGGTTACCCCTTTTACAAGTCAAAGAACCATAATTGTGAAAAATCTCAAAAAGTCAAAGTTGACTTTTGTGCACAGTTGACTTTTTGTCAGATGAATTTCAAACTGTGCGATCCTCTATGAAATCAAGTCCTTGACCTAAATCAAACTTGATGGATTGATTTCATAGGTGTTATAGGGTGTATTAAATCATGTCCCAAGGTTAGGGAGCATGCTTGGGTCAAAAGTCAAAAGCACAGTTGACTTTTTCCTCAAAACCCTAATTGTGGTTCTGATGAATTTGAAACTTGTTGATCAAGCTTCTTGGCTTAATCCATTGTTGCAAATGGATCAATGTGATGTATTAGAGACCCTCAAACCATGTCTTGAGGTCTTGGCTCATGATTTGTCCCAAAAGTCAACATAGGGGTGAATTAGGTCAAGAAACCCTAATTCCTGATTTTTTGATGAATGCATCCCCTGAGGTTAAATTGACTTGATGATTGGGTCCATGATGTTCCATGGAGTATATTAGGTTATGCTTTGAAGCATTTGCTCATTTCCAGAGGAAAATTCCCATCTGGAGGCCTTGGTCGACCAAAACCCTAATTTGGTGACACTTGCGATCTTGAGGCTTGATCCACTCAGAATGCTGCAACCTTGTGCTTGATTCTTGATGTGGGAGTCCTCTTGATCCTTTGTGGATGTTTGAGAGGTTATACAAGTTGAAAATCATGTCATTCCTTGACTGATCCTTTGTCTAAGGCTCAGAGAGGGCTTGAAACCCTAATTTTTGATAGTAGTGAATGCTCACCCATCTTTGGGGAGACTAATGAAGCATAATGGTTCATCCATATTGTGATGATGATTTGCCCAATGATTGGAAATCTTAGTGGTCAAAATTTGGGGTATGACACATAGCTTGTGTTAGATTACATAAGTCATACCCAAAATACATAAATCATAGATTGTGACAGATTATACAAGTCAGAGCCAAAATACACAAGTCATAGCTTGTGACAGATAACAAATATAAACTAAAGGTTTAAACATAAACTAACAAAGTGAACATAACAAAATGCCATATAATTAATCTAAATTTTCCAAGTTGGTGTTGATCTCTTAGTAGGTGTTGATCTCCTTGTTGTTGGCCTAACAACAGTCTTGGCTGCACTCAGTCTTGTGGTAGGTCCTGGTGGTATAAAAGGCTTAGTTAGCATCCTGATAGGTAACTTCTTGGCCCTTCCATGAGATGCTTGAGATGCTAAAGTAGATGATTGGCCTTTCTTAATTGGTTGTTTTGCTGCCCTTCTATCAGATGATTGTTGGGATGCATTACTTGGTCCTTGTGTAACTTGCTAGGATGCATGATTGACTCCTTGCGAAGCTTGTGTTGATGGTTGTTGGGATGGCTGCTTTGATGGTTGTTGGGATTCATGAGTGACTCTTTGTGAAGCTTGTGTTGATGGTTATTGGGATGGCTGCTAAGATGGTTGCTGGGATGCCTGCTGGCTAGATGGTGTCACCTTGCAAGTAAGCTTGTTGTGATCTGGTTTCTTACATTTGCTACACCTAACATTGAAGCCAGTCCTTCTCATTTTTTTATTCTGAACCATCAATCTCACCCTGCTCTAAATTCCTTCTCTTTTTTGGCCTTCCAGGCATCTTCCTATATTTGGGTGGCAACACATCTGGATACTCAGTCCTTACCCAAAGATTAGAGCCATTAATTGGAAAAATAACATGTTTATACACTTCCATATATCTTGCCTTTATGTAATAATCTAGAATGTAGTCATCAATTCTATAGTTCCTACTCTTCATAGCCGGTAGTGCATGAACACAAGGTAGGCCTGTCAATTCCCATCTTCTGCATAAACAACTATGCTCCTTCAAGTCTACTGAAAACTTGTCAGCTTGGTTTTCAAGGTGCCTAACCTCAAATATATGCTCATCAAACATCCTAAAACATGAACATATGATCATCAAATATAGTTGTTTGAAACACTTCATCAGACATAGTATTAAACTTAGGTTAAGTTCACGTATCTTACCTGACAAGCCAGAGGTTTGTGTATGAGCTGGTTTTTTCAATTTTCCTTCTTATGTTTGGTAACACTTCAACATTTGCCATGTTCTGAAATCTCAACCTGTTTGTTGCCCATCATGTATGTCCTTATTTCTTACACCAAGGTTATCAATGGCTTGGCTCTAGAATCCAGGATTACACTATTAAATGCCTCAGACATGTTATTTAGAACAACATCACATTTGTTATGTGTCTTGAAGTATGATCTACTCCAGAATCATCATCATACTCATCTGATTCATCATTAAATGCTACCTTCATTGTACTGTCATAGATGAAGCTTTCATCCTCACTATCATCAGAACTAAATACATCATTGACCTCACCACCACCTTGTCCATTATCAACATTTCCATCAGTTTCCATAACAACATTTTCACTAATAACATTTTCCCTAACATCATTTTCACTAACAACATTTTCCAATCCTACATTTTCACTAACAACATTCTCTATAACAACATTTTCCCTTGCACTATTCTTACCACTACCATCACCTTCCATCAGCTCAGTTTCCTTCAAACCCCCATTAACTGCTTCCTCATACATTGCCGCGATGACTTATTCAGTTTCATCCACAATTTCATTTTGCTCTACAACTATTTCATCAACACGACCATTATAGTAATCAGGCTGTGGCAATGTGTGTTGAATATAAATGTCAACACTAAGATGCACCCTATAGAGATCAGCAATCTCTAGAGAACCTTTGTCATCAACCAACAAGTTCATCCCAAAGGTTGGATCCCTATAATATATCTTCTAAATCAAATTGTACCCTAAATCCTTAAAACAACCTAACAGTTCAAAATAACTCCATCTATCAGTATTTATTTTCAACTCAGTAACTTGACCCCCTTCGTACACAATCATTTCTTCATCAACAAATTCACCACTGTGGTGGATTTTCAAGTTCAAATACTCAACCATATCAAACTATGTCCTATGTCCTAAAAAGAAGCGCAGAAAAAAGCAAGATTTCAGTTCAATCACTAGAAGCAAGATTTCAGTTCAATCACTAAAACCCTAAAACAAACAAAATAGAAACATTTTCACTTCAACATCTAGAAGTCATACCTGGTTATCTTTGATATCGACTTGAAGAATAAAGATTTCTCAAATCGCAGCTGAATCACCTTCAAAATGCAACAATGGTTGCGCTAGGGTTCCACCTCCTTTACTTCATTTCCTGCTTCTGAACAATGGATTCGTTTCATCTCCCATTTCTTTTTTAGGCATTCAAATTCCACGTGGCATCCACATGGCATGACTACTCACACATCAGCCCCACGTGTTCACCAATTGTACAAACCCATTGGACCCCTAGGTAAACTTAAGGGACCAATTTGGGTATTTTGCCTATTTTTATTGATATTTTTTTCCTAGGATTGGAATTATGGTGATCCAATTAACGAGCCATTGATGAGCTATGGTGTCGACGAAGAAACCAATGAAGTTGAAGTCGAAGCAATTACCGATATTCTAGTGGAAGCAGTTGCTAAATTTCCCGACATAGTCAAACTAGAAGAGGGTATGGCTAGCACAATCCAGAGACCTCAAAGAAGTATAGTTTGTCCAACAAGACTTCAATACTACGAAGTGACTGGTGATGATAAAGTCACACCAGATGGATAATTAGTTCATTTTGCTTTACTTGCAGGTGCTGAACCAATCAACTTTAGTGACGCTTTAAAGAATATGAAGTGGAAGTCTTCTATGGTCGAAGAGTTACAAGCAATCTAAAGAAAAAACACATGGGAGTTAGTCGAATTGCCAACACATACAAAAGCCATCGAAGTGAAGTGGATGTTTAAGCTGAAGCACAATGCTGGTGGGTCGATAGCAAGACATAAGGCAAGATTAGTAGCTCGAAGGTTTCTTCAGATAGCAGGATTCAAATACTCTGAAGTATATACACCTGTCGCAAGATTGGAGATTGTCAGATTGGTTGTAGCCTTGACATGCAAGAAAGACTGGTCGACATTTCACTTAGATGTGAAATCAACATTTTTGAATGGTCCCTTAGACGAAGAAGTCTATGTCACACAACCTCATGGGTTTATGATTCAAAGGGAAGCAAGGAAAGTATACAAGTTGCACAAAGCGCTCTATGGCTTCAAGCAGACACCTAGGGCATGGTACAAGAAGATCGACTCATACTTGGTCGAATTGAGATTTGTCAAATGCAGGTCTGAGTGTGGTGTCTATGCATAGGTTGTGGCACAAGATATAAAAATCATCAGCTTATATGTAGATGACTTGCTGGTAACTAGAAATAGCTTGAAGAACTTGTCGAAGTTCAAAGAGATGAAGATGAGGGAATTTGAAATGTCGGATATGGGAAACTTGTCTTATTTCCTAGGCATGAAATTTCAAATGTTGAAGCAAGGTATGGTGCTGCAACAATGAAAGTATGTCAAAAAAATATTCAAGAGATTCATGATGGATGATTTGATTCCTGCATCTTCTCCTGTCAAACCAAATTTCAAGTTGGATAAGCATGAAGAGAAAGACAAAGTCGACGCAACTTTGTTCAACACATGTGTGAACCAAAGGTGTCACACATGAAGACTACAAGAAGAATATTGAGATACTTAAAAGGATCGATAAACTATGTAATTCTATTTTGAAAAGACTCTGGAAGCAAAGAAGCTATGGTTACTTTCTATTCAGATTCTGATTAGTGTGGAGATAAGGAAGATCGAAAAATCACAACTAGTTATTTCTTTCAAGTATTTGGTGGCCGATCTCATGGTACTCGAGAAAGTAACTGTGGTGGCATTGCCTGTTAGAACAAGATTTGGTTCTGCATCTATACCTTTGAGTTTTGATGATAACAATGTAGTATTTATGTGAGAATAATTTTGGTACCCTAACAGTTTGTTATTGTGTAGCTTTAACAGCCAGTTCTGATTCTAAAACATGACGTGAAACATCATCAGTTTCTGAACTTGGTGTTCCAAAATTCGCTTTTGCGCTGATTCACTTCTAAGAAGTTTTTGGAAAGACGCTATGTTGTTGCTGCAATGTTCTCTCCGTTTCTGCTTTTGGATGTGACTATGACCATCAAGCTTATAAAAATGGCAAGTTTTTGAAGTTTCTGTTCTTAGCTGAAGATTCTGAAGATCTCAAGTTAGACGCTGATGCTATCAGGATTCTAGTTGATGATTCTGAAGTTTCTGAAGATCTCAAGTCATATGCTGATGCTATCAAGTTTCTGATTAATGGTTCTGAAGATTATGATTTCAGCTTTGTATTTCTTTTTTTCACGCTTCATCATCTTTTCATTAGAAGCCAATGAATTTGAAGATAAGATTAAAGGATACGTGATCTAATAGTACATGGTACAAAATGAAAACATTCCTTCCACTACCTGATTTTGTGGGTGAAGGACGATACTATTCTTCACACCTGTCACTAAACCGTTAGTGGACAACTGCATTTCTCGTATTCCTGATTTGCCCTCCAACGGTTCCTTTTTCATGCTATATAAAGTGGACTTGGAGACTTGAAGAAAAGAGCAAACTTTTACAAGACTGTTTCTATGTGAAAAGCTTATAACTTTGTGCATACTTTTCTTTAAGTGTTTGTATTTCATTTGTGTAAAATCTGCTTGTGTAGAAGAAACTTGTAACACAATCTTTATTCAAACTTGTTGTTTGTATTTCCTTAAGGGACCAGTTAGGTCAGAATCCTTGAGAAGACATTGACAGTTTGTCATTATGGTTTGTTAGTCACCAGTTGTTGCTAGTGCATTTGTAATCAGTTGATTATAGTGGATTAATTCCTCGTGTATAAGGCGAAATCACCTTGGCTAGTGGATTGGATTAAATTTGAGTTTCAAGCGAACCAGGATAAAAATCCTTGTGTATTTCTCATTATTCAATATTTTGATTGTTGTTTTTTGAGTTGATAAAAATCTTTTGTTTTTAAAAACCCAATTCAAACCCCCATTTTTTTATGTTTTTCACACCTTCAATTTGCATCAGAGCTCCGATTCTGATTGTGATAAAAATTTTATCAACACTTCACCGTGTTCAGTACCGATCCAGTTTGTGTGTGAGAAATAATGGCTACTGTAGCACCTGTTGCTAACAATGAGAAAGATCACTACAACGCTAAACCACTAGTCTTTGATGGTGAAAAGTTTGATTATTCGAAAGAAAGAATCTAAAGTTTCTTTCTTGGTTATGATGTAGATATTTAGGATCTTGTAGTCGATGGCTACACTCACCGAGTTGATGCTGAAGGTAATAAAGTAGCAAGAAGTGCGATGACAAATCAACAAAAGAAGGATTAAAAGAATCATTATAAGGGTAGAACAATATTGCTAAATTCTATCTCTTATACTGTGTATGAGAAGATAACAAATAAAGATACTGCTAAGTCCATTTTTGATTCTTTAAGGACGACTCAAGAAGGAAATGCTCAAGTAATGGAGACAAAGACTTTGACCTTAATCCAGAAATATGAGGCATTCAGAATGGAAGATGATGACACTGTTGAGACTATGTTCTCAAGATTTCAGATGCTTGTCGCAGGACTCAAGGTTCTGGACAAAGGTTATTCTACAACAAACCATGTAAAAAAATCATCAGAAGTCTCCCAAAGAAATGGAGACCTATGGTAACTGCCTTAAAGCTATCTAAGGATCTGAACAATATTAGTCTTGAAGAACTTGTTAGTTCTTTAAGAAGTCATGAGATATAGCTCGAGGAAGATGAACTTCAGAAGCGAGGTAAATCAGTTGCATTAAAGTCCAAGCTTGAGAAGATAAGGGCTTATCAAGCTGAGGAAGAATCAAAAGATTCTGATGAAGATTCAGGAGAAGTTGATGAGCTGTCACTGATTTCCATGAGGGTTAGCAGACTCTAGAGGCATAGGCAGAATGGTCAAGGGAAGTGTCGCGGCCGGCAAAAATATTCGAGTCATGATAAACCTAAAATCCTAATCCTAAGGGTAAAGATTCCTAAGGTTCGGGAGTTGGTTAAGTGAGGGGAATGTGTTAGGCACCCCTTACCTCCATTGTACTCAATGGGATCCTCCTTAAATTCTAGGGAGTGTTTGTTTGTTATTTTAATGTTTAGCTTTTTATTTTTATTTACAAAAAATACTATTATTATACAAAGAAGAAAAATTAATCCAAGAGGGGACCCTAAGTTTTATTATTATTATACTCGCTAGGGTTTACAACCCTATGCCTACGTACCTTCAATTTTGAAGGATCAGAGTAACCGTAGTTCACCTCCCATATTCCTACCCCCTAATCCTATTCCTAACCCTAATCCCAAACCTAATCCACTATTTATACTCTTGGATAAGGAGTTTTATCCCCAAATCTATTATTTATACTCCTAGATAAGAAGTTCTATCCCTTAAATCTATTATTTATACTCCTAGATATGGAGTTTTATCCCTTAAATCCCGATCCATTTATTTATACTCTTGGAGGAAGAGTTTTATCCCATATCCTTGTCCATTATTTATACTCTCGGATGGAGAGTTCTATCCCTTAAAAATCCCTTATCCATTGTTTATACTCTCGGATGGAGAGTTCTATCCCAAAATCCCTTATCCATTGTTTATACTCTCGGATGGAGAGTTCTATCCCAAAATCCCTTATCCATTGTTTATACTCTCAGATGGAGAGTTTTATCCCAAAATCCCTTATCCATTGGCCATATTTATACTCTTGGAACCTAAGAGTGTTATCCCTAAATCCCATCCCTTATTTAGACTCTCGGACAAAGAGTTTTATCCTAAACTTTAAATCCTCAAAAAATCCTTTTATATCCCTGATATTAAAAAAGGATCCCTAAAATTCCATAGAATTTAATAAAATACAAAAAAGAATAATAAAATCCAAAATGCCCTTATGCTAAAAATAGAAAAATTGACCCCCCAAATTATTCCAATTTAAAAGTAATTTCCAAACTCAAGATAATCCAAAAAATAAAAGAATTTTAATCCCAAAAATTAAATCAATATAATCCCAAAAATAAAAGAATTTTAATCCCAAAAATTAAATTAAATTTACTTTAATTTATTTTCATCCCCAGACACATTTAAATCCACGTTAAATAAAAATATAAGAATATTAATTTTTTCTTAAAATAAATCCTAACCCAAATTTTAATGAATTTCCAAATCTCCCCAAATTACCTCATCCCAAAAACCAGGAATAAAATCCAACTTTTAAAAAACCTTATTTTAAGTAGATAAACAATATATTTTAAATATATAAAACTTTTTATTTAAAATCAAACCAAACCCAAGATTAACCCTAAAAAACCCTACTTATAAAAAATTATCCCTATTTTTAAAAACAAACAAGTTATTTTAAATATATAAAAATGTAAACTAAAAAAACCAAACCTAAAAATTAAAAAAAATCTTAATTATATTTATCCTAATAATAATAATAATCCTAAAACCTATTTTTATAAATCCTAATTAATATTTAAAACCTAATTAAATAACACCCAGGGGGTACATTTTCCACTGAAAAAAGTAATGGGCTAGCACTTGGGGGTGCCAATAGTATTAGGGCGTAAAGCCCAGATACCAAAGACCCAAATCTGAGAGGAAGTCCACGGTGGGGAGAGTCTGGCTATTGACTCTCTCTGCACCACATGATCATGATCCTAAGGCCTTAAACGACCCTAATCTCATCCCCAGAACTCTTTGACTGGTCCAGGTATGCAAAACGGATGACTACGATGTGCAATCCACCGTGAGGATGCACGCATGGGATTACCCGGTGACCCTCGCAGTCAACTCATCAGAGCGCAGAGGATACGCCACTTGGCGTTCATCAGACAACACACGAAGAGGGTATAAAACCTCCTTTCCCTTCAGCCTACTCCTATTTCTCTTCTTCCATTCTCTCTCGTCGCTCCCCCTCTCTCTCTCTACATTCTGATGCTCTCGCCTCTCTCTACACTCCATCGCCAGTTTGGCCTCCGGCCACCGTGCACAGTCCACCCAACCACCACCCAACCCAGATCCACATGGTTCTTTAGGGTTCGCGAGGAACCCTAACCCCAAACCTTCATTCCAAACCCAGAAAACCTATGAACCCTAAGAACTCTAAGGGTTCTGCGAAGAACCCTAACCCTACTGTCATACCCCAAATTTTGACCACTAAGATTCCCCATCATTGTGCAAATCATCATCACAATATGGATAAACCATTATACCTCATTAGTCTCCCCAAAGATGGGTGAGCATCCACTACAATCAAATTTAGGATTTCAAGCCCTATCAGAGCACTTAGACAAAGGATCAATCAAGAATTGATATGATCTTCAACTTGTCTAAACCTCTCAAACATCCACAAAGAATCAAGAGGACTCCCACAACAAGGATTAGGTACAAGGTTGCAACATTCCAAGTGGATTAAGCCTCAAAATCGCCAATGTCATCAAATTAGGGTTTTGGTTGACCAGGGCCTCCAGATGGAAATTCTCCTCTGGGAATGAGCTAATGCTTCAAAGCATAATCCAATACACTCTAAGGGATATCATAAACCCAATCATCAAGTCAATTCTGCCTCAGGGGATGCATTCATAAAAAATCAGGAATTAGGGTTTCTTGACCTAATTCACCCCTAAGTTGACTTTTGGGACAAATCATGAGCCAAGACCTCAAGAGAGGATTGGAGGGTCTCTAACATCCTACATTGATCCATTTGCAATAATGGATTGATCCAAGAAGCTTGATCAACAAGTTTCAAATTCATCAGAACCACAATTAGGGTTTCGCGGGAAAAGTCAACTGTGCCTTTGACTTTTGACCTAGGCATGCTCCCAAACCTTGGGACATGATTCAATACACCCTATAACACCTATGAAATCAATCCATCAAGTTTGATTTAGGTCAAGGACTTGATTTCATAGAGGATCGCACAGTTTGGAGTTCATCTGACAAAAAGTCAACTGTGCATAAAAGTCAACTTTGACTTTTTGAGATTTTTCACAATTATGGTTCTTCGACCCTAAAATGATGTTAATGTGTGATTGGAATCATCATTCATCAAGAAAAATTAAAGAAAGTGAGTTAACTTGTACAAGGGGTAACCATAAAAAACTTAGAAATTTTCTAAGTTATGGAACAAAGTGGCTAGGGTACCAACTTCCAAGGATCATAACTTGAGATCCAAGCAACCATTTGGGCTGATCCAAAGATGGAATTATAGCTCTCATGGCATAATTTAAAAGTGTCAACTACACCTTATTTCAATTCATCATAGATTTTAAGTAATGGAATGACCAAAATGGCCGAAAACATGAAATGCCACTTTTGCCAACACTTAGTGAAATTTTCAATAAGTCAGAATCTGTCTTGCTTTTTTTCCAAAAGTAGGGGGATTTTTCACTTGGATCCAAAAAGTATCAAGACAAACTATGATCACACATGTGTTGTATCATATAAGAGCTTTCTAAAATGGCCAAGAACTCCATGAAACTCCATTTAAACCCTGAGATATGACAATGACAACGTGCCTTGCTGCAAACTGTCATGGCAAGGCAGATTTGTGCATTTTACTCGATTTGAGCAAATTTTGCAAATGACAAACAAGTTTATCCATTTAAACACCTCAGGGGGAGACCAATGAGGGACAAACACTGATTCATCAGCCTCCCAAGTCCTTAGAACCAAAAGTAGCATGCCAAACCTAAAAATGCCTAAAAGAGGGACAAGACTCCAATTTTGGTTTGGAGCATTTAATGGATGCACCAAGGTGGCATGCACTGAGCCCTTTCCAACTGAATTCAGTTAAGACTTATCCAAGAACTAGGGAACCAGCAGCCTATGCTATAACCTCTAGTCAATGGCTAGAGGAGACTTGGATTCCTATTGATCAACATTTGCCAAACTTCTGCAGCAGTTGCCATTCACTATTGCTTGCAAAACAAACTTGCTCTACTATAAATAGAGCTCATTTGTGCTCAGTTTGAGTACACCAAAACCATCAAACAAATGGTTTCCTCAAAATCACCTTCTCACTTCCAAATTTGCCTTCCAAAGCAAGTCACTATTGGGTTTTGAGTTTGAGAGCAATTCCAACCAAACCAATCACACACACACACACACACACCTGATAAACATCATATAGAAGTGATCCAAACACTTAAACAACATCTGGAACACTGATTTCTCAAAATCACCATCCAAATGCTCAAGCTTTTAGCAGACTTGCAGTTGGGTTACCATCTCAAGATTCAGCTTGTTTCAAACCACTCCAAGCATTCAAACACATCACTTGGCACCCAAGGAAGATGTGCAAATCATTGGAACCAGCTTGCAACATCTCTAACACAAAACACGATCACCAGCTGCAAGAGGTAAGCATGAGCTCTTCTAACTCTATGATCCATGCATTTTTTGCTGCACAACAATTTGGCCATATGTTCAAAATCATGCATAGAGTGTTTACCCTCAATCAATTGCTTTGTTTGAATCGTGTATGGAATTTCTGAACCTTCATGCAAATTTTAGGGTTCTTGAGGTTTCTCTTTGATTTCTTATTCCATGCGTAAAATAAATGAAATTAAAGACCATAGACATGACCGTGAGGTGAAAACGAGCAGATTGATATGTAGATTGCATGATATAATCAAGTATTCAGTGAGATTGGATAGAAAATGTAAATCTACAGAAATAGAGGGTGGCGCGTGTTCTTGCCATGTTCTTGGCGTCCTTTTTGAAAATTCAAATATTTGAATTTTGTGATTTTATTTAATTGATTCAAAAATTAATTTCTCTCTGAGTTTTAATGATTTTGAGTTGATTCTTTTTTTAATAATTCACAAAAATGTTAAAATATTTTATCTTACCAAAAAATCCCAAAAATATTATTTATTTCATATATTTGATATTTTTGCAAAGAATTAATGTTTTATTTGTTTTTAACATTTGAAATAATTTTTCTCCTTGGATTTTCCAAACTTAATTAGTTTCCAATCATTTTGTGGATATAAACATGATTTTTCAAACATTAATCCAAGATCACAACTTATTTTTCATACATATTTGATAATTTTGATCATTTTAATTAAGTTTTTATTTAATTAAAATACATTTTGAAATTAATTTAGGGTTTTGATCTTAATCACCCTAAACAAATCATTTTCAAACACTTTGGGCCTCTATTAGAGTGTAAGACCCATCCCCTTTGTAAATACACCACTTTTTGGGCCTAAGTCATTGTATAAGTCCCACTGTATTTTCAAAAATAACGGCGCGATCGTCGCCTTTTTAACAAAAACATTGTTTGGGCCTCTAATAGAGTGTAAGACTCAACCCCTTTGAAAACCAAAACATTTTTGGGCCTCAGTCATTGTATAAGACCCACTGCGTTTTCAAAAATCTCGGCGCGATCGCCATTTCAAAACGAAAATCATCTGGGCCTACCCTCATGTTATAAGTCCCATTTCCTTTCTTTAAAACACTTTGGGCCTCTTGATAGAGTGTAAGTCCCACCTCTCTGTAAATAAAATAGTCTGGGCCTCAGTACAATGTATAAGTCCCGATACAGTTTTAGAAATTTTGACGTGATCGTCATTTTTAAACTATTTTTACTTGGGCCTCTCATTGAGCTGTAAGCCCCATCACTTGTACAAAAACTCTTTGGGCCTCTAATAGAGTGTAAGACCCAATCCCCTTTTAACCAAAATAATTTTAGGGCCTTAGATATTGTATAAGTCCCTCTACGTTAAAAGAAAAATCACGGCACGACCGCCAGTTCAAAAATCAAATCCCCTGGGCCTACGCTCGTGTTATAATCCCCATTTCTTTTCTTTAAGTTTCTTTGGGCCTCTAATAGAGTGTAAGACCCAATCCCCTTGTACATAAAAACTTTGTGGGCCTCACATATTATATAAGTCCCTCTGTAAGACCCAATCACCTTGGGCCTCTCCTTGAGCTGTAAGCCCCAACAAACTTTTCAAAGCATTTTCTCCTTTGATTTTGAATATAATATTGTTATCAAAGTTTTCTTTGTTGAACAACTAACAAAACAACATGGAAGCTCTACAACGGGTAAGTGTTTATCCGCTTTCATTTATCACTTTCATATGTATATAACTTTATTGTGGGGCTGTTTCACTGTAAGTCTTCTTTCACATTCTTTTATATACTTGTCACATATCCACTGTGTAATACTAGTATAGTTATTTACAGTTTTCCCCGGCAACTACGTCTAGTACTAGGTAAAGCCTTGTTGGTCACTCTTAAATACAAACAAAACTAGATCCCCCATAGGATTTCCAAATACAATCTTCCCTTCTCTTGGGGTTAAACAATATGGAACAAAGAGAAAGGCAGTATTCTCGGTGAACTTTTTCTCAGACTGTCACTCTTAGAAATTGTCAAAGAGACTCTACTCCCCAGAGTTATCTATTCTCCGTGAATAGCATCTCTTGAGCTTCTTCCAAATTCTCGAACTTTCCTAGAATGATCTCTTCTCTGTGAATTGCATTTCTTGAACTTCTCTTGGTTTGGGGACTCACAGGCTTCCTAAAAGCATCCCCGCCTCCTCTTGGGCGTTGTACAAGGACCCTTCGGCTTCTTAGAAGTTCTCATGCCTTCTCTTGGGCTTAATACAAGGACCCTGACGACCTCTTAAAGGTATAAGACATAACTCAGTCATCCTTTGCTAGAGTAGTCTTTCCATCCTCAAAACTCCGGCCGTTGTAGGGTTGATACTCATCCCTTAATACCCGTGCCTCCTCTTGGGTATTGTACAAAAGATAAAACTCTAGACTTGGACAGTCTAAGACACTTGAGTCTCAAAGACATTCTCAAGTTCCCTTCAAACATAGGCAGAAACCCAGTCTCTCTCATGAGAGTTCCCCACACTTGGACCCGCTTCAGGATCTCCAGAATCCACAGCGGTAAGGCAGCCTCCTCTTGGACTTTGTACAAATGATTCTCCCTAGCAGAGCTAACCTTCTCAGACTCTCTTGTTGAGTCGATCCCTTTTTTTAGCCTCCGTATTGGGCTTTGTACAAGACATATAAACACTCTCTTGTTGAGTATAAAAGACTCTCTTCTTGAGTCAATCCCTTTTTTAGCCTCCGTCTTGGGCTTTGTACAAAACATATAAATCACTCTCTTGTTGAGTCAACC
Source organism: Lathyrus tuberosus (assembly GCA_022829125.1). Lineage (NCBI taxonomy): Eukaryota > Viridiplantae > Streptophyta > Magnoliopsida > Fabales > Fabaceae > Lathyrus > Lathyrus tuberosus. Next base: position 9,167,666 of record JALAZF010000176.1, on the reverse strand, counting down.
TCCTTTTATCCTCCATCTCGGGCTTTGTACGAGATAGAAAAACACTCTCTTGTTGAGAATAAAAGACTCTCTTGTTGAGTCCGTCTCCTTTTAACCTCAATCTCGGGCTTCGTACGAGCCAACAAATCACTCTCTTGTTGAGTATAAAAGACTCTCTTTTTGAGTCAATCAACCTTCAGACTCTCTTGTTGAGTCAATCACCTGTTCAAGACTCTCTTATTGAGTCAACCTTTTTTTAGCCTCCGTCTTGGGCTTTATACAGGACAGATAAAAGTACTCTCTTGTTGAGTCAAACCATTTCAGCCTCCATCTTGGGCTTTATACAAGATACATTCTCCCCAACGGAGTCAAAATCCCTTTTGCCTCAATCTTGGGCTTTGTACAAGACAGAAAGAACGTTTTCCCTGGAAAAGTCAAACTTCCCGCCTCCTCTTAGGCTTTGTATAAGAAAACCCCGGTTGAGTCAATCAACCTTTTAGCATCAAATTTGTGCCTTGCTCACAACATACAAACATCAACAACTCCTCTTTAGAGATGACAAATTCTCTCTCATCCAAAACCCTTTAGCTTCACATCTTGGGCTTTGAACAAGATACAAACCACCTTTAGTTTCACGTCTTGGGCTTTGAACAAGACACCAAAACATCTCTTTCCTCCCATAGAATAGGAGGAACTACGATCACTCTGATTTCCCTGTTTCGGGAATACGTAGGCATAAGATTGCAAAAATCTTAGCGAGCATACTAATAAAAAACCCAAAATCCCGTACCTTCATACAAAGCATCAAATCTAAACACATTACCAAAAACCTCACAAATGGTCCAAACATTCTATCCTTAACAAAATAAACTGAAGATGGGCCCACATCTTAATAGCATCTGTAAACTAACAGTCAGCTGTTTAAACTCAGTATGCAAGCAGGGTTAATTGGAGACATCTATTTCCCTTCCTTAATCAACTTAACAGGATAAAAAATGAATCGAGCTGTAGTGCCCAAGCGATTGTGATTCAAGACCACAAAAATCGCGCTACAGGAAAAATGGCGCCCACCGTGGGGCCAAGTTCTCTTTCTTACAATCTTCGGTGGAAACCTTAAGTTTAGAAAACGCCACGGAAGAGTGGCGACCACAGTGGGAGACCTTCTTTCTTGTATTCCCAAGGGATGAAACCTTAAATTCAACAAAATGTCACAGAAATGGTGACTCTGCTGGGGAGTCATTATCTGTATAGGATCATAAGACTAGAGGTCTAGGATGATTAAGACAAATATATATACTGCTTTTCCTAATTGATATCTGTGTTTATTTTTTCTGCTAATGGGAATGCGTGTGATGCCGCATGTGGAAAGATTGAGTATACACCTAAGATGGGTGATGGCATTATACGGGTAATCTTGCGGGGAGTGAATCTCAGTTAAGAGTCCCCGGTTGACCATCAAACTCAGTGGAGACTCCCTTTGCAGATACATTGCCTATACGACTTCGGTTGTTGAAAGTAGTATGGTCGATTGGGTTATCTGAGAAGCTGAGGTTTTTAGTAGACAGAAACCATTTTGTAGTGTGGAAGCTATCAGAAATAGTTGTCACGCGATACTACCCTCATTTGAGATCACTCTAGGATACATCAGCTCGCTGGCGATCCGCTTGCTGTTGTTATCCCAAGAGGGGTCAATGATTTTGCGGATGGGTACAAAAAATCACTAGTATAAACCTTTAGGGGATGGGTAGAGCCTTGACTTCATGACACCGACCCTTTGACCCCATGTTTTTTCTATGTTTTTGTGTGCTGCATTCATACATTCATTTAAAAAACATTAAAAAACAAAGAAAAATCTTCTCTTCTAGTCTCTCATTTTCAAATTAAACTAAGACAATGATTGCAGATGTCAGATAAAGAGATTGCCAATGGATTTCGGTAGAAGAAAAACTCACAAGTATACCTTCAAGGTTTCAAAATTAGAGGATTTAAGAGGTTTGGCGAGGATGATCACCAACCCTGAGGCTTTCAGAGCCAGGTATGGAGGACTGCTGTCTCTATTAAGGGTCCATGTAATTGAAGGAATCCTATCTACGCTCATTCAGTTCTACGATACGGTTTATCACTGTTTCACATTCCCAGATTATCAGCTAGCACCAACACTGGAGGAGTATTCTCACCTGACTGATCTACATATCACTGATCAAGTTCCCTTTTCTGGACTGGAAGAAATTCCAAAGGATCAAACCATTGCAAGAGCAATCTATTTGGACGAGTTAGAGGTCAGGACTCACATGACCACTAAGGGTGGAATCCAGGGTTTGCCAGCCCAGTTCTTGACAAAGAAAGCTCTATACTTTGCTAGTATATGGAACGTGGCCGCTTTCGAGAGCATCTTTGTTTTGCTCACCTACGGGTTATTTTTGTTTCCCAACATCGATAACTTTGTAGACATCAATGCCATTAAGGTTTTTCTGATTGGAAACCCTGTACCAACCTTACTCGCGGATGCGTATCATTCTGTACACTTAAGGAATTTGTACAACGGAGGAATGATCACATGTTGTGTACCCCTGCTATACAAATGGTTCACTTCCCACTTACCCAAGTCTGCTGCATTTTGGGATCAAAAGAATACTTTACGTTGGTCGCAGAGAATCATGTCTCTTACCAACTCTGACATCGATGGGTACAATCGAATCTATGACGGGATCAGAATCATTGACCGTTGTGGAAATTTCCCAAATGTACCCCTCATAGGAACTAAAGGAGGAATTAACTATCATCCAGTGTTAGTTCGTCGTCAATTTGGATACCCGATGAGGCATGTCCCGCGTAATGCTCATCAGGAAGGTCTTTTCTTCAAGGAAAGAGAAAACGACAGGGCACTAAAGACAAAAATAGTGCACGCCTGGAAACACGTTCATAAGAAAGGAAGAGAGTCCCTAGGAAAACTAGTATGTGTCTCGGTGGAGCCTTATCTCCACTGGGTACAAACTAGAGCTCTCAAGCTGAGGATGCCTTACCCTCATCAGGAAGTTCTTCCATTAAGGGACTCGGTCCTTTATTTTATGTCTGAGACGGAAAAACTTCAGGTTACTCTCAACAAAGTTCAGCAGGAGAAGAGGTCTTGGAGGAACAAGTACCGTATTCTCAATGTAGAGTGCAAGAAAATACAGCAGCTGTTAAGAGAAAAAGATGCTCTGATTGAGATTTTAGAGAAACATGCTGTAGAGAATCAGGATGACCAAAGGAATTTGCTCGCTCCTTTCACTTGGCAAAGGAATGACAACCCGACAACGGCTGAAGAGCCCCGGTCAAAGAAAAGGAAAGTACCAGAACCAGCACCTGAGCTCTCTTCAGAGAGGACTCAGGACCCTTTAGTTTAGACATTTCCTTTTACAGCACTATGTAAATTACTGTATTTCCATTCTGCAATCTTTGAATTCAATAAAACGGGGTTTCCCCACTGTTTGATATTTGCAATCTAATTGTCGAAGTTTATTTTGAATAAACAAAATTAATTAATACAATCATTGCATATCATTCATCATTCTCGCGTAACGCATTCTTCTTCCCTGCGAATCTCATGTTTGTGTCTCGATTCTAGAGTCAAAGTGTCTCATTCGTACAATACTCGGGCCAATCGACATAAAAAGATGGATGATCTCGAGGAAGAGAACATAGAGTTGAGAGAAGAGATCGACACTCTGAAAGAAGATCTGAGAAAGCTCCATAATGACATGCAATCTCTGGCAGCAGCCCAGATGCAACAACAAAGGACTGTGATCTCAGAGATCACACCTACGCCTGTCGCTTCCAGGATTTTCATCCAGGTATAAACGCGAGAGTGGCGCGGAAAACAGAGTCGCCAGCCGTGTAAATTTATCCCAAGAGAGGGAAAGGGAACACCGCATAAACCTGAGGAAGAGGGAAAGGAATGGTCATCGCAACCATAACCTGGGTTCGAGAGTCGGTTACGCGAGGGGAAGGTGCTAGCACCCCACGCGTCCATCGTACTCGATGGGATCCACGCTTGTTGTCTAATCTAAGGGTGAGTTATCCTATCATCTATGGCTGTACTAAGACGGGAGAGGGGAAGACAAAGACAGACTCAGTAGGACATCAACGTCCTAGGCCTACGTACCCCCCTTGTGCAATGGGGAATTCAGAGTCAACGTAGTTCGGACCAAGTTCTTTTTGTGTTTTTTATGAGCGATGTTAAGTTCGCGTCCGGCAGTTAGGGTCGATGCCTGTTTGCGTCTCAGACGGAAGGTAACGTGCCCTTTTTGAAAATAGCCTTTAGTTTGACAATCCCGAAGGACAAAAAGGTTTGAAGTTTGTTTGTATTTTTTAAGACAGAAGTGACTTGGGTTAGTTCATAACTTGCATTGCACCAAAGTCTAGGGCACAGGGGCGAATACTTAACGCATCGTCCCAAGATAGGACGCTCGCTAAGCACTCTAGAAAGATGAGAGGAAGCCCTTCATTTCTCATTCCCCACGCTTAAGGCTCTTGCGCAATACACTTTATCCTTATTAAGTGTTTTCAAGGAGTTTGAGATGAGAAGAGAGAAGACACGAAGGAAACTCTAAAGGGGAACTAAGAGTCCTAATGTTATCATGCATGGGAGACCTACGGTTAATGAGGTTTGACGACAACCTACGCCTAAAGAAAGGAAAAGATGTGAGAAGGAAAGAGTAAGGGTGAATATGAATGATTATCCATACCCTTAAAGAACTTACCTCAGCCCCTGCATAAGAGGTTAGCACAAAATAGACACGAGTAATATTATGGCAAATGAAAACCAAACAATGACATATAATAGTGATTAAATGACCTACAACAATCCAAACATGAACTAAGAAGTCAAATAAACAACCCCAAAACAATGGCACAAGTGCCTCTTCAAACAGATAACCAGACAAGATCAAGGATGTGCATACAAGAAAATCTCACACAAAGAGCAATTAAACAAGTAGTAAAACATCTTTTAAAATTTCCAAATTAATTCTCAACATTGCTCAACCAGAAACAGACAACATATCAAAAACTCCTGCAAAAATTCAAGATGTTAGTCACTCAAACAATTATGCAAAGTTCAGATGAGAAATATGACTCAACATGCAAAAGGAAAGGACTAAAATGCAATATGAGATGGTTTTAAAAATGATAGAAAAATATTTTTATGCAGTTCAATGTATTGATGAAAAAATGCCAAAAGAATGGGTTCAAAAGGTTTTATGAATCATGAGAAATAAAATAAACAATGCAATGTGTGCATAATGAAATAAATTCAAAAAGAAATTATTAAAATAATTAATTCAGAAGATAAAACTAAAATAAAATAATAAAATAAAATTTATGAAAATTTTATAAAATTATAAAAATGATGCATGAATTTTCTTGGAATTTTTTAATGCAATTAGCTATTTTTAATAATTAAAAATGAAATTGTAATAATTAAATAAAAATAAAATGAAATGCGCATGGGGGGGGGGGGGGGGGGGGGGGTGAAAAGTAAATAAAACACGTTGTAAATGAAAAAAGCCTGAAAGGTGGGGGTGTGGAAAGCAGCCCAAAACACTAAAACCCAATCAGCAAAAAAAAAAAAAAAAAGGGCACGCGTGGACCTTAGTCAGCCAGTTGACTGCATGCTTACCTTTGGATTGATCTCACGCTTATCATTAAGTCAACACAACCAACCTGTATTCATGATCTAGGGCCAAGATTGAAAGCACACCCTAGTTATCAAACACGCACACATACACAACCACCCAGCAAACCATACATCCCCATGTGCCAGGCACATGTCTTTTTTAATTCGCTGGCACGTTTGTGGCCACACGATTCATCCAATGCACACGGTTAAGTCAATAAAATACAAAGTAATTAAAATGACAGGCAATTATATGATGGAACATGATAACAATCGTGGGGTAATGTACATGTAATCATAAAAATAAAAACTAAAAAAAACAAAACGTGGCACAATATGGTACGTTGGATCAAGCAGACGGATGGCCCAGATTTCATCTTCCTCGTGGAAACCCTTGGCCGGCCGGAGCACCACCCAGTCGCCGGAGCCCTAGCTCCGGCCGCCACCCACGGCCACCTGCAACAAATTTTTTTCCAGAAAACACAAAAGGGTACACCATTTTGACCAGAATTTCGTCAGGATCTCAAATATCCAATCAAAATTTGCAAATGATAAACACATAATGAAAAACGCATGAAATAATGTTAGAGTTCAAAACTTTAAACACACCATACGCACACAATACATGTCCAAAATCAAAACAAATTATATCAGGGTTATCAGTGAACATCACACACCATTATGCGCATCAAAAAATGGAGTTCTATGATCATGAAAAGAATGACTAACCTGAGATGGCACAATCCTTATCCTTGCTCTTAGCTTCAAGTGATGGTTGGTTTGTGTTCTGGGGATCCCAAGGGTTCTGATGGTGAATGAATTTTGTGAAAACTCCTTGTAGATTGAGAGATACGAATGTGAGAAGCTTTAGGGTTCAAGCTTTGGCTATCCTCCAAAATCACGTGTTCTCAACCCTAACCAGTGCATGAATTGGCTTAAATAGATTAGGTTAACCCACTGATGAGCAATTGGGCCTTGGTAATTCTTTTGTTAAAGAGTTTTGAATGATTTTGGAAAATCACATAATGTGAGATACACCTCCTTCCATGCATGGATATCCAAATATTTCATGATGGATCACTTATGTTTGAATTGCTAACCACACCTGAATTTGATTTGGGCCTTGAGACATTTTGGTTCATGAGTTTTTAATGACTTGGCAATTTTGAATAATGGAGAATAAATGATAAATACACCATGGATTCACTTGATTCAAATGCCTAAAATGATCCTTGAGGAGTGTCCTTTGATGTTAGCATGTGACATGAAGCAATGGAATAAATTATAGGTCACTATGCCAAAGTTGTGAAAATGGAATCATGAGAAACCCTAAAAACCACTTTGCCTTCTTTTGATCATAAGTTGAGTTTCACAAATGATATGGAGACCCACTAGTACTTGTTGGAAATAGGAGAAAAAGATCTTCAACTTTCATGTTGGAGGAAAATTCATTTGAATCTTCTTTGATGATGAAAAGTCAAGCTGAATGTAGTGTAAGGACTTGCCCAAAAAGGAAACTTTCAAATTATAGGTCATTTCCATATTTAGTAACTTTTGCACCAACCCTTGATTCTTGATAAATGGTATGAAACTTGACTTTTGAAAACCATATGAGGATGTGAGACCTTGAAAACCTTGGAGAGAATCTCAAAATTCCACAGTTGACTTCCCCTCTCACTGTTGACTTTTCTCCTGATTCCCAATCCATTGGCGAATTAGACTTCTCATGAACCAAACTGATAGACAATCTTCCATTCCTAGATACTTAGGGACCCAAGGAATACCATGGAATCAAGTCTTGCCCAGGAAATCAGAAATAAACTGACTTTATGGCAAACCCTAGCTTTGGTACCCTCAGTCTAGGAGGAAATGACACAGTCTCCAAATCCAAATTCCTCTGAATATGATGTGTATCCTCTCCAACAAAGATAAGATATGCCATTTGGTGATGATAAAGACCAAAGAAGCTTGCCCATTGGAGCAATAAACCCAAGAATCTCAAAACCCTAATTCCTGCACTGGTTAGGAGAGTGATCCACCTGAGCTCTCTTGGACAATACAAGGACTCTTGCTTGACCCTTTGAAGAACTGCCTCAAGCAGCTTGACCCCATGCTAAGAACCAATGATATGCACACATGATAATGCAAAAATGAAATGAAACATAAGCCAGTTAGTAATAAAGTAAGGAGGGCAAATTTTGGGGTGCAACAGTTGTCCCTATTCAATCAACTTGGTCCTGAGGGTATGATAGCGTCGGCTTTCAAACAATCGGGATGCACGGAGATTGAATACCAAAGAACCTGGAAATTTGCAATCCTCAAAGGAGAATCAACCATAAATGTTGTATTGTCACAACACGGACGAGTGCTAGCTATGTCGGGTAGGAAGTGAAACAAACTCTCCCAGGTTATGTCATCTCTGCTGATAAAGAGAACTGACAAAATAAATCTTCAAAAGATTGGTATCCCTGCTGACAAAGAGAACTAGCAAAATAAATGCCATCCCTGCTGATAAAGGGAACTAACGAAAGAAAATCTTCAAAGGATTGCTATCTCTGCTGATAAAGAGAACTGACAAAATAAATCTTCAAAAGATTGCTATCCCTGCTGACAAATAGAACTAGCAAAATAAATGACATCCCTGCTGATAAAGGGAACTGACTACCAGGCGAGAACTGGGTTTACACCAAATAAGTCAGTCGAGAACTGACTACCAGACGAGAACTGGATTTACAGAATAAGTCAGACGAGAACTGACTACCAGATGAGAACTGGGTTTCACCAAGTAAGTCAGACGAGAACTGACTACCAGACGAGAACTGGATTTACAGAATAAGTCAGACGAGAACTGACTACCAGACGAGAATTGGGTTTCACCAAGTAAGTCAGACGAGAACTGACTACCAGACGAGAACTGGATTTACAGAATAAGTCAGACGAGAACTGGATTTACAAGGAGATGTCAGACGAGAACTGACTACCAGATGAGAACTGGATTTACCAAAAGAGAAAGGCCAAATAAAGGCAAACTTCTAACGGACTCACGATCCACAGATAAGATGACTCCGTCGGGGAAAGGAGAAGTCTAAATAAAAGACTCTGCCGGGGAGCACCAGTATGAGGAACGCATCCTTCCAAAATCTCCTGAGTTATGCCATCTCTGCCGGGGAAAGAGAACTGGCAAGGAAAGCATCAAACCTGGCTTATGCTTCGAATGCAAATGTTTGAATTTTGCCGTAATGCTCCACACGAAGTGGAAATGCTACGCGCTTTACAATGCAAATGCTTATGATATGCAAAAGGGGTCCCTCCAGCAAAGTAAATGCTGGAGAGAAAAGACCAATTCAGCCGGGGATGACAAAAATAATTTGTCCTCTGAATCCAGGAACTCTGCTGAGAAGGATCACACTGACCGACTCTTCGGATCAACAACTTCTGCTGGGGACGAAATCCCGAGAGAACTACCGGGGGCCACACCTGTCTTTCACTGAAGGTAACATCCAAAACCTGAGATTTCTCCTCTGCTGGGGGAGTTAAGAATGAAAGCCAATAACGGAACCGAAAGTCTGTTACTGAAGATTGCTAATATCCAATTGGGACCAGGACCTGCTGGGGATGCCAGCCCATAATACCATCCTGCTCGGGGAAAATAGTCCATAATACCATCCTGCTTGGGGATACTGCTGAACTTAGCCTGCTGATGGGGAGAATGCTTTTACTCTCACCTTGCTGGGGATTCGAATATGACATCGTTGGTGAAAGCACGCTTCCTGACTGGATGGGGAAGGTGAACACCCTGATTCTGTGGGGAAGTAACGTCTTGATCCTGAGAAAATACCTCCCAAGTCTCCCGCTAGGGAAGGTCTGCTCTGCTGAGGAAAGTTTACCCTGCTGGGGAAGGAGCAATCTCAATGCTGGGGAGAGCAAACTGCTGGTGAAGTACAATCCTGTTGCCCTGCAACCTGACTTGTCTTTATGGTCATAAGCGGCTCTTTGAACTTTTTACTTGCCCCGGACCACCAGGTCTAATGGAAAAAATGATCTCAAGAGGATTTTATAGAAGACCGGGCATTCGCACTGCCCCAGGGTCTTCAAACTCTTGGAGAGATTTATCATATCTCGACATAACTGCCCCAGTCTTCATAATCTGAATTTCGGAGAGATTTCTCGACGTGACTGCCCCAGATTAGCTATATCTTATCACCATTTAACGGGGACCCCCAAGCTGCGCCCAGTCTCTTAGCCACATACCCCTTGACATGATTATCCTTCGGAGTTCTTATCATCTCAACCTGGCGTGATCGAGCTTCTCGACTGTCGATCATCGTGTAAGCTTCTTTGATATCAAACACATGCAAGCAGAAAATGTTTATTATGAGAATGACAATTCTAATGCAATGCTCATGTTAACCTTGAAGTTTTATTGAAAATGCGTCGCCAAGCTTCGTGAACGAATCACCAGCTGGGAAGCGACCTTGATTTTTGAATGGCAAAACAATGCGCACATGCAATACCAACCAATCTTATTAGCACAACTCATAGGAGTCAGGAACGCTATCCTGTTGAAGTACGCTTTCGGAATAAACCCTGTTTCAATTAGGACTTTTAAGGGTTGTAACGTGGTCTGGTTCACGATTTCAGAAAAAGGATTTATGGCTCAAAATTTATTGGTGCCCACCCACTCTTCGTGATGTTCTCCAGTCTTATGTTCAGTTAATCTGACACAACCACTCTTCTCAAAAGGTTTATGATCTTTAAGGAACCCATGCCACTAATGGTTTGACACCTAAGGAAGTTTTGGAGTGACCGTCACCCCTTTTTATCTTTTGTGCCTGTAATCACACGAATCTGTTCTTATCGGGGATTTTCTTTTGTAATCCTTTTCATTTTTTGCTTTTTTCTTTCTTTTTCTCTTTTCCTGATCCCTAATTTTTTCCTGGACTGACTCCTTTGAGTTTTTCGATTTTGAAGTCCAGCGGGATGCCCTAACTTTTGCCTAAGTCGCCTGTTTTCAAGTTTCGACTTAGCGGGCTTTTTTTTTATTCCCCTTTTTGAACAAAGCGTGTGACACTGGTTGTCTTACTTGCTTGAAAGGGTTGTGACTGCCTCACTCCTTGATTGTTGATGGATAACCATTGTGGTTTCACATCTCTTGACCTCTTGTCGGTGGGATAGAAGGTAATGGTTCCTCGGATGCACACTCTCCTTGGAATCTGAACGCTTGGTCAAACTAACTGACGCCTACCCTGCCCCTGGGTTAAGCATGAGGGTTTTTTTCGTATGAAAGAAGCTCCTACTTCAAGGCTCAAAGGGGTTAACGAGGGTCTATCTCCCTTATATCTCCAGTGTTTAGGGGTTTGAAACAATGCCTGTACATCCTCAACAGGGTTCTATCCAAAAGCGTACCATTAGACATCTGCGCTCTTATTTCGTCATCCTCCCTCAAGAGTTCTAAACAAGAAAATTGGTATTGCAGTGCATATAAACATTTAAGAGTGAACACGAATGGATTACTTTAAGGAAAACATACTCATTGCATTAATATCATCATTAAAAAATGAACAAGTCTTACATGCATACGATGCTTTAACAAGAAATGAAAAACTACAAATGGAAATGCAGTAAAGAAGCTGAAGATTGCCATTGCTGAGGAAGCTTAATTCTGCCTGGACGTACTTACAGACTGAGTGTTCATTTGAGAAAGAAGGCTTCCATTGATGTACATATCATCTCCAGTGAACACAATGATCTCTGAGTCTACCAGGTCTTGCACCTTGTGCTGGAATACATTACACTCATCAATTGTGTGCCCAAACGTTCCCGAGTGGAACTCGCACCTAGTAGTCATGTCATAATCCGGAGGAATAGGGTATGGTACCGGCGCGGTACTCCGCATTTGAATCAGAGAGTTCTTAAGCAGACGAGCAAACAGCTGACTATAAGGGATAGGAATAGGATCAAATATCCTCTTGGGCCTCCTTGGTCTCGGTTGCCCCTGTTGCTGATAATTCTGCCGTTGGTGCTGATTTGGGCGCCTCATCTGCGCTTGCACTTTCCTTTCCATATTTGGCTGAGGCACAAACAAAGGTTGCTGATGTAGAGCTTCTGCAGCAAAAGGTTGTGGAGAAAGTCCATGACCTGAGGTGGATCCTGCAAAGAGGGGAGGAGTCTCCACTTCTTTTTCAACCATTGGGGTAAAATCACCTTGTATATTCACGCCGCCCGACGTGAACTCAATTGCCCCTGCATCAATCAAATCCTGGACTTGGTGCTGTAAGGCCTTACATTTCTCCACAGTATGCCCTGGTGCCCCAGAATGGAAGTCACAATGGGCTCTTGCATCATAGCCCGGTGGAGGATTACCAGTGAGAGGAGCCAAAGTCCTTTTCTGTACCAGTTGCAACTGAAGGAGATGCTGCAATAGTTGAGAATATGGCATAGGGAGCGGAAAAAAAACTCTTTCAGACTTCTTCTGTCTCTGTGTACACTTTTTGCCCTTGGGTTTCTCTTGGGAGCCAAGACCTAGCTGCTGTTGGGAAAGTTCTGGAACTTCCGCTTGTGGAAGAGATTCACGAGGTAATCCACGATTTAAATCAAATTCCAAGGAGATGGGGGGAGTAAGGATCTCTGTTGTGGAAGCGGGCACAAGACTGTCTTCCTTCTTCAACACCCTATTCAAAATTTCCATGGCCAAACCCATCTGAGTCTTCATCTGATTGACCTCCTCCCTCAGCATCTTCTGGTCTTGCATGAGAGTTTGCATATTCTCCATAAGCTGCCCCATCTGGCCTCGCATTTCCCTCAACTCAGCTTGAACTTGCTCCATGATCAACTCTTGAATGGCCTGAGGAGTTAAGTCTGCAATTCTGAAGAAAACTAGATCAAAATAAGAATAACCAGCCTTGAACACCTGTTATGCACAATGATTATGCAAAATGATTATGAATATGCAAATGCAAATGAACATGTTTGAATATCCGCAGGGCGATCCACCCCTTGATTCCAGTTTAACAACAATATAGAACGGACCTTCTGCTCATATATTAAGAAAACCAGAGGAAAACCAAATGTTAACAATCACAAATCCAAGATAACAAGTCTGAACACAATAATCATAGATCCCAACCAATAAGCCTGGCGGTGGTCCAAATAATGAAAGAAAATAGAAAACTACAACATATCATTAAAGTCCACAAGTGTCAATCCCCCCCATCCATTATGCTTTCTGCTCTAGTCTTGAATTTCCTTGAACAACTTTTTGGTGTCGGGATGCTTCGGCCTCTGAATCAGCTCTTGAATAAGAAGGTCTCTCCTATGCATGATCCCCTCCAAGTATCGGCAATGCAAATCCCAAGCGTCTTCTCCAGAAACACCATCCATGCTAGGGCCATCACGTCTAGATCTCTTCACCTCAGCTTGGACCTTCATTTCCTCTATGGAGGCTATGGATTCATTGAGTCGACCCTCGACTATTTGTCTCTGGAATATCTCTGATAAGATCTCAGCGTCTTTCTTCTTGAGCTTCAACTTCAACTCATCAATCTGAGCTAGATAACCGTCTTCTTTTTGCTTATTCTCAGCCATTGCAGTTTTTCGGTGAGCATTGAACCTGTGAATTTTCAACAAAGCCTTGTCCAATTCCTCTTTCTTAGACTCGAGAACCTTACTGATACCATCCAAAGCTTCCTTCATCCTGTGTCTGGATGTGACCATGTCAGCTAGCTCTTTTTCTGCCTTAGCGAGAAGCTCTGTCTTCAACTTGGCGGTATGAACAGCTTCACCCCGCTCATGTTTCAACTGATAAATCTCTCTTTTTAGCTCACTGTTTTCTTCTCGCAGCCTTTCCTTTTCGGCCCATAACTTATCAAACTTCTCTATCTCAACTGTGGTAGGAGGCTCGATCATCAAAGGATACAAAGGTGGTTCCACCGGGAAGGGAAGAAGCTCTTCTTCTGCTCTCTTCTTAATCCACTCTTTATAGGAAGGGAAAGCCCGGTTGTTACATTTCCCGAATGAAGTTTTACCCTTCTTGGTCACCTGCTTCCAAGCATTCACAATCTTCCTTATCATCTCTTGATCCTCAGTACCATTGAAGAATAAGGACTCTTTGACATCTCGCTCTTCAGGTGGACCTCTCAAAGGATAACCAAACTGCCTGATAACAAGGGAAGGATTATAGTTAATTCCACCCCTTCTCCATATCAAGGGTACATTAGGGAATTCTCCGCACTTGCAAATAATCTCCATTCCTAGCAAGTCATGATTGAACCAAACAATGTTGTCAGCAGTCAAGCCCATTAACCTCTTCGACCACTTCAGAGAATCTCTCGTATCAATGAAAGCGCCAGCTTCGGGGAGATGACTCAGAAACCAAGTAGATAAGAGTGGTGCACAGCAACTCACGGTTTTCCCCCGCCTATTTTCATTCTTGTAGTGGACTGAGTGATACACATCACCTAGCGAGGTAGGTATAGGATTCTTTGAAATAAAGATTCTGACAGAATGCATATCCACCAGATTAGGAACATTGGGAAACAGGACAATCCCATAGATGCACATAGCCAGAATAGCTTGGAAAGCAGTCCAACTCTTCTCTTTAACATGTATGTAAGCTTGATCAAACAAGAACTTCAATAAGAAACCCTTAGCTCCTTGTTTCTCCTCAATATTACTGCTCAGAACGGATTCACCAATATGAAGAGCAATAGCCATTTCTTTTATACCGGGGTTTTCTTCAGAAAAGAATACTATGTCATGCCTGATGGGGATTCCCAAAATAAATGAGAACTCCTCCAACGTTGGGGCCAAGATGTAGTCTGGGAAAGTGAAGCAACGCAAAGACAGATCGTAAAACTAAAGAAGTGTATGAATGGAATCCTTCTCATACTTGGAGATATTGTAGACAAACTTCAGAAGTCTCCCATACCCTCCACTGAAGTCTGTACGAACTCCGGGACCAGCCATACTAATCAGCTTGTGAATCAACGTCAAGGTTGGATCTGGGAACGAATAGGCAACAGTCTTCTTTCTCTGGACATCCATGCCAAGGTAACCTCAGAAAACCGAAATCAAGAGTAAGATGCAAGCCCTGAAAAATGTCAAACATGTCAGAATGCAAGAAAAATGATATGCTCATGCAAACATGGGATCAAGGCAACACTGCTGGATGTGCTGTGCTGTTAATTGAACGAGAACCATAACCCAGAAAACCAGAATTCCAAAATACCGAACCACTGAGATAACCAGAAACCCAGATAATCAAACACTGATGAGAAATACAGAAAACCGGGTAGGTTGAAAGTTTCGGTTACCTGAAAACCTGCAAACACCCATCCCCTCTCACGTGTGGGTACTAGGATGTTCAGTATCCCGGGCTCTCAGGTCGAGAAATGATGATACGTTCACCATTTCTGGTTTGGCATCATCATCAATCGAGGAGGCGTCAACTGATTCTCTAAAGCGGAAGGTCCTCAGCTTTGGCACTGAGGTCGAGAAACAATAGTACATTCATCCCTCGGGGTACAGTACTATCGTCAATCGACGAGTGCCTCCACTGATTCTCTTCAAAAGATAGGGGCCATCCTATGCGAGTTCCAAAGTGGGCCCTTGGGTGCGAATGGGTTTGCCACAGGATGTGGTCTGCCACTGTCACCGCTAAAGAGGGATGTTTCCATTAAGGTCCTCGATGATCGGTCACCAGAGTCGACAGCTCTCTAGATCGACATCCTAACATGCGCAAGACACACACGTCAGAATGCGTCCCAAGATAGCCTCGTCTGGTTGTGAATTTCGTGAACACACAAACGTACCAAGCGGGCACGTAGGTCCCAATACTCTCCACTCTAGTCCTAGGGTGTACTCAAGCCTGGGTATTGGGCTTATCTCTCAGAACAACCCAACCTGCAAAACAGAAACAGCCAGCACAACGCAGCAGTATGACAGTAATAAAAATGAAGTGCAATGCAGTAAAGGCCGTAAAAATAAAATACAACAAGTAAAGCAAAACAAAAAAAACAAAAACACCCAAAAAGAACAAAGACAAGCAAGCGCTAGGATTGACTCGCTTAGGGATGGACCAGCATAGGTCAACCAGATTCCCCAGCAGAGTCGCCAGCTGTCGCTCCCAGGATTTTCATCCAGGTACAAACGCGAGAGTGGCGCGGAAAACAGAGTCGCCAGCCGTGTAAATTTATCCCAAGAGAGGGAACGGGAACACCGCATAAACCTGAGGAAGAGGGAAAGAAATGGTCATCGCAACCATAACCTGGGTTCGGGAGTCGGTTACGCGAGGGGAAGGTGCTAGCACCCCATGCGTCCATCGTACTCGATGGGATCCACGCTTGTTGTCTAATCTAAGGGTGAGTTATCCTATCATCTATGGCTGTACTAAGACGGGAGAGGGGAAGACAAAGATAGACTCGGTAGGACGTCAACGTCCTAGGCCTACGTACCCCCCTTGTGCAATGGGGAATTCAGAGTCAACGTAGTTCGGACCAAGTTCTTTTTGTGTTTTTTATGAGCGACGTTAAGTTCGCGTCCGGCAGTTAGGGTCGATGCCTGTTTGCGTCTCAGACGGAAGGTAACATGCCCTTTTTGAAAATAGCCTTTAGTTTGACAATCCCGAAGGACAAAAAGGTTTGAAGTTTGTTTGTATTTTTTAAGACAGAAGTGACTTGGGTTAGTTCATAACTTGCATTGCACCAAAGTCTAGGGCACAGGGGCGAATACTTAACGCATCGTCCCAAGACAGGACGCTCGCTAAGCACTCTAGAAAGATGAGAGGAAGCCCCTCATTTCTTATTCCCCACGCTTAAGGCTCGTGCGCAATACACTTTATCCTTATTAAGTGTTTTCAAGAAGTTTGAGATGAGAAGAGAGAAGACACGAAGGAAACTCTAAAGGGGAACTAAGAGTCCTAATGTTATCATGCATGGGTGACCTACGGTTAGTGAGGTTTGACGACAACCTACGCCTAAAGAAAGGAAAAGATGAGAGAAGGAAAGAGTAAGGGTGAATATGAATGATTATCTATACCCTTAAAGAACTTACCTCAGCCCCTGCATAAGAGGTTAGCACAAAACAGACACGAGTAATATTAAGGCAAATGAAAACCAAACAATGACATATAATAGTGATTAAATGACCTACAACAATCCAAACATGAACTAAGAAGTCAAATAAATAACCCCAAAACAATGGCACAAGTGCCTCTTCAAACAGATAACCAGACAAGATCAAGGATGTGCATACAAGAAAATCTCACACAAAGAGCAATTAAATAAGTAGTAAAACATCTTTTAAAATTGCCAAATTAATTCTCAACATTGCTCAACCAGAAACAGACAACATATCAAAAACTCCTGCAAAAATTCAAGATGTTAGTCACTCAAACAATTATGCAAAGTTCAGATGATAAATATGACTCAACATGCAAAATGAAAGGACTAAAATGCAATATGAGATGGTTTTAAAAATGATAGAAAAATATTTTTATGCAGTTCAATGTATTGATGAAAAAATGCCAAAAGAATGGGTTCAAAATAATTAAAATAAAATAAAATTTAATAAACAATGCAATGTGTGCATAATGAAATAAATTTAAAAAGAAATTATTAAAATAATTAATTCAGAAGATAAAACTAAAAAATGAAATTAGCTATTTTTCTTGGAATTTTTTAATGCAATTAGCTATTTTTAAAAATAAAAAATGAAATTGTAATAATTAAATAAAAATAAAATGAAATGCGCATGGGGGGGGGGGGGGGGTGGGGAGGGGGGGGGGGGGGGGGTGAAAAGTAAATAAAACACGTTGTAAATAAAAAAAGCCTGAAAGGTGGGGGTGTGGAAAGCAGCCCAAAACACTAAAACCCAATCAGCAAAAAAAAAAAAATATAGGGCACGCGTGGACCTTAGTCAGCCAGTTGACTGCATGCTTACCTTTGGATTGATCTCACGCTTATCATTAAGTCAACACAACCAACCTGTATTCATGATCTAGGGCCAAGATTGAAAGCACACCCTAGTTATCAAACACGCACGCATACACAACCACCCAGCATACCATACATCCCCATGTGCCACGCACATGTCTTTTTTAATTCGCTGGCACGTTTGTGGCCACATGATTCATCCAATGCACACGGTTAAGTCAATAAAATACAAAGTAATTAAAATGACAGGCAATTATATGATGGCACATGATAACAATCGTGGGGTAATGTACATGTAATCATAAAAATAAAAACTAAAAAAAACAAAACGTGGCACAATATGGTACGTTGGATCAAGCAGACGGATGGCCCAGATTTCGTCTTCCTCGTGGAAACCCTTGGCCGGCCGGAGCACCACCCAGTCGCCGGAGCCCTAGCTCTGGCCGCCACCCATGGCCACCTGCAACAAATTTTTTTCCAGAAAACACAAAAGGGTACACCATTCTGACCAGAATTTCGTCAGGATCTCAAATATCCAATCAAAATTTGCAAATGATCAACACATAATGAAAAACGCATGAAATAATGTTAGGGTTCAAAACTTTAAACACACCATACGCACACAATACATGTCCAAAATCAAAACAAATTATATCAGGGTTATCAGTGAACATCACACACCATTATGCGCATCAAAAAATGGAGTTCTATGATCATGAAAAGAATGACTAACCTGAGATGGCACAACCCTTATCCTTGCTCTTAGCTTCAAGTGATGGTTGGTTTGTGTTCTGGGGATCCCAAGGGTTCTGATGGTGAAAGAATTTTGTGAAAACTCCTTGTAGATTGAGAGATACGAATGTGAGAAGCTTTAGGGTACAAGCTTTGGCTATCCTCCAAAATCACGTGTTCTCAACCCTAACCAGTGCATGAATTGGCTTAAATAGATTAGGTTAACCCACTGATGAGCAATTGGGCCTTGGTAATTCTTTTGTTAAAGAGTTTTGGATGATTTTGGAAAATTACATAATGTGAGATACACCTCCTTCCATGCATGGATATCCAAATATTTCATGATGGATCACTTATGTTTGAATTGCTAACCACACCTGAATTTGATTTGGGCCTTGAGACATTTTGGTTCATGAGTTTTTAATGACTTGGCAATTTTGAATAATGGAGAATAAATGATAAATACACCATGGATTCACTTGATTCAAAGGCCTAAAATGATCCTTGAGGAGTTTCCTTTGATGTTAGCATGTGACAAGAAGCAATGGAATAAATTATAGGTCACTATTCCAAAGTTGTGTAAATGGAATCATGAGAAACCCTAAAAACCACTTTGCCTTATTTTGATCATAAGTTGAGTTTCACAAATGATATGGAGACCCACTAGTACTTGTTGGAAAGAGGAGAAAAAGATCTTCAACTTTCATGTTGGAGTAAAATTCATTTGAAGCTTCTTTGATGATGAAAAGTTAAGCTGAATGCAGTGTAAGGACTTGCCCAAAAAGGAAACTTTCAAATTATAGGTCATTTCCATATTTAGTAACTTTTGCACCAACCCTTGATTCTTGATAAATGGTATGAAACTTGACTTTTGAAAACCATATGAGGATGTGAGACCTTGAAAACCTTGGAGAGAATCTCAAAATTCAACAGTTGACTTCCTCCTCACTGTTGACTTTTTTCCTGATTCCCAATCCATTGGCCAATTAGACTTCTCATGAACCAAACTGATAGGCAATCTTCCCTTCCTAGATACTTAGGGACCCAAGGAATACCATGGAATCAAGTCTTGCCCAGGAAATCAGAAATAAACTGACTTTATGGCAAACCCTAGCTTTGGTACCCTCAGTCTAGGAGGAAATAACACAGTCTCCAAATCCAAATTCCTCTGAATATGATGTGTATCCTCTCCAACAAAGATAAGATATGCCATTTGGTGATGATAAAGACCAAAGAAGCTTGCTCATTGGAGCAATAAACCCAAGAATCTCAAAACCCTAATTCCTGCACTGGTTAGGAGAGTGATCCACCTGAGCTCTCTTGGACAATACAAGGACTCTTGCTTGACCCTTTGAAGAACTGCCTCAAGCACCTTGACCCCATGCTAAGAACTAATGATATGCACACATGATAATGCAAAAATGAAATGAAACATAAGCCAGTTAGTAATAAAGTAAGGAGGGCAAATTTTGGGGTGCAACAACGCCCATAGTGGAGAAGTATGATCCTCGGCATAAAATGCCGAAAGATTGTCCCTGGGGCATGCCACTCAACTATATCCCGGAAGGATATATTCCGCCGATCATGGAAGATCCGGAAACTGCAGTAGGAGCCGCTGGGCCTGAAGGTTACAAACTTCGGGAAAGCGAAGATACCAGGGGCATGACAGCAACTCCGGAAGGTTACAAACTTCGGGAGGCACCGAGAGTCTCGGCCATGATGACTATACCACCACCCGTGGTACACACTGTCCCAGAATGACAGATTCCACAGATACCTTCTGGTGGAAACGAAAGTATGTTCGACAGAATGAATGAGTTCCCGGAACAGTTCCTGGAGATGCAGAAAAAACTGCAAGCCATTCGCGGTCAGGACCTATTTGGAAAGGACGACGCAAACCTTTGTTTGGTCCCCAATGTGAAAGTTCTGCACAAATTCAAAGTGCTTGAATTTTAAAAGTACAAGGCTAACTCTTGCCCTCAAAGCCATTTGGTGATGTACGCTCGGCGAATGTCAACTCAGACAGAGAACCAGGAGCTACTGATTTACTACTTTCTGGATAGTTTAACCGGTGTGCACTCAAATGGTACATGGGTTTAAATTGCACTAAGATCGCTACTTTCACAGATCTTGGCGCTGCTTTCGTTCAACAGTATAAGTATAACCTGGACATGGCACCAGACAGAGATCAACTCAGATCGATGTCACAGAAGGACAAGGAAACCTTTAAGGAGTACGCTCAGTGATGGCGTGAAATTGTCGCCCAGATTTGTCCCCCTCTTGAGGAAAAAGAGATGACAAAGATCTTCTTGAAAACCTTAAGCTCATTTTACTACGACAGAATGGTTGCCAGTGCGCCCTTCACCGAGATGGTGGGCATGGAAGTCCATCTTGAGGAGGCAGTCCGAGAAGGACGGTTAGTTAAAGACGCTGGACCATAAAGTAATACAAAACGATACGGTAGTGCTCTCCCTAAGAAAAAAGAGCAAGATATTGGGAATATCTCTCTCGGAAAGTAAAGGTGACGATACCAACCAGTAGCAGCCGTAACTCCTGCTATTAACCCCACGCCTGTTCCTACGTATCAACCTCAAGTTGCTCAGAGCCAAGCGAATCAACAACAATATCAGCAAAGGACACAACAGCCTCTTCAGCAGGCTCGTCCTCCATATAACAACAACCGTACAATGCGAACACCAGGGTTCGATCCTATACCGGTGTTGTACGCAAAATTGTTTCCACTATTACTGGTCAAGGGACACGTCCAAACCAGGTCACCTCTTACAGTACTGGAAAATTCGCCTTTTTGGTTTAAAGTGGATCAGACTTGCCCTTACCACTAAGGAGGACCAGGGCATAACATAGAAAACTGTCTCAGTTTCAAATCCGACGTACAAAAGCTTATTAGGAGCGGGGTCTTATCTTTCAAAGATACGAATCCGAATGTTCTCATGAACCCGCTGCCTCAACACGAGAAAGTTACGGTCAATTTGATAGAGGGAGAGTCTAATGACAGCTATCACATTCATGATGTACTCTTATTGTGGACCAATCTGGTCAAGATGCATCGCAGACAGAGCGGGTATGGGCATATACCACCTCATAACTATCATCAGTGTGATATCTGCTCTAAGAACAATCAAGGATGTTTTGTGGTGCAATCAGCTCTGCAGGAACAATTGGATCTCGGGTGGATCCAAGAACACCGAATTCGTGGGGTCAACATGACTTATACGAATTCCAACATCTTTCAGAGCCACGACATCCGTGCGTTGAATGCCAACCTAGTGGCAATGCACTCAAGGCAAAACCAGTATCATAATCTGCCGGGGCACGATTATGATTCCTGTATGATATGCTCGGTAAACAATCAGGGATGCTCTTTTGTACAACAGGCCCTCCAGCGTCAGATGGATCTTGGGTGGATCCAGGACTACCATGATAAAAATCTTTATCAGATCAACATGATTCAGATCTTTGATATTTGCTTGATGAATACCAGCTTGGTGGAATTACACGCTAAGCAAGTCCATCTCGGTTTTCTGACTTCGCATAATTATCAGAACTGTAAAGGATGTTGTGAGAGTGACCAGGGATGTGCTCTCGTTCAAAGAACTTTACAACACTTGTTAAACCATTGGTGGCTTCCGATCTATATGGACGAAGACACACAATAAATCAGTGTGGTTAATGGGAACCCTACTAGGCATCAAAGTCAGGATGTTCGATCAATGGAAATAGATCTAGTGAGGTTGTATTGCATTCAAACCGAACGTGGCCAGGTGCCACCACACAACTACGAGCGCTGTAGGGTCTGCTCGGAAAATAATCAAGGATGCTACCTCGTGCGAGCATCCCTTCAGAGTCAGTTGGACCGCAAAGAGATTCAACAATATTCGGTTTTGGGGTCTGTCAACTGGACGCCAGACTATTTCGCTGATTAGATTAAGGATATTGTCGTAATCTCTGATCATGAAAGGACCAAAGATGTTTGTACCATCATCCCTCTACTTGACGAATCAAAGGTTCTTAACCAGAAATTGATTGAAGATACCTACGATGGTCAGAAAAATCAGAAGGCTCTTGTAGTTATCTATCTACCGGAACCAATACCGTATGAATAAGCTAAAGCGATCCCTTACAAGTACGGTGCAACAATAGTCGAGAATGGAAAGGAAATTCCATTACCCTCTGTCGTGAATATTGCAGACATCAGTCGAGTAACATGGAGCGGTTGAATCTTCAACAGAGGAGTTAGAGAACCTAACAGAGAAAAGGAACCTCAAACAAAAGTTCCCAATCCACCAGTCGGTCAATCCAGTGATCCCGACCTTTCAAAGAAAGATGATGAGATGCCGAAGCTCATCCAAAGGAGTGAATACAACATTGTTGATCAACTGTTACAAACTCCTTCAAAAATCTCTGTGTTATCTCTTTAACCCAGTTCTGAGGCTCACAGAGAGGCTCTACAGAAAGTCTTAGAGCAGGCCTTTGTGGAACAAGATGTGTCAATACGACAGTTCGATAACATTGTCTCTAACATCACTTCCTGAAATAACTTAGGGTTTAGTGAAGAGGATTTGCCAGAAGATGGCAAAAGTCACAACATGGCGCTCAATATCACAGTCAACTGCCAGGACGACGCTTTAGCCAGCGTACTGGTAGACACCAGATTGGCTCTGAATGTTATGTCAAAGTCCACTTTAATGCGACTATCATTCAAAGGATCCCCAATGAGGGGCAGTGAGGTCATCGTCAAAGCGTTTGAAGGATCTCAGAAAGCAGTTATCGGCGAAGTCGACCTTCCCATAACTATCGGTTCTCACACTTTCCTAGTCACTTTCCAGGTCATGGACATCCGGGCAATATACAGTTTCTTATTAGGAAGACCTTGGATATACCAGGCTGGGGCAGTCACTTCGACACTGCACCAGAAACTGAAGTTCGTCAAGAACGATCAACTCGTCACGGTCTATGGAGAACAAGCCTTGATCGTGAGTAACCTTTCATTATCCACTTGTGTAAAACCCGAGGAGGTTGTTGGAACTCAGTTCCAGGAACTTTCGGTGAGCAATGACAATCAGTCAGAAAAAGGAACATCGATTTCCTCATACAAAGATGCTCTCGAAGTGATCAAAAGTAACAATACCAAAGGATGGGGACAGCTTGTCATTCCTACTGATAACAAAACAAAGAAAGATCTTGGTTTTTCCTCAACCTGTACCCAGACTGCCCGCTAACGATGAAAGTATTCATCCCATTCAGAACTTCTTCCATAGGGGAGGTTTCCTTCACCCAGTGTCTCAAGAAGTGCATACCATCAACGAGGGAGATTCCTCCGATATCGATGAAGAATGGAAGTCCTATCTTAACGAGGACGGTTATATCTCTTAGGAAGAGGTGCCTATGCCATTTTTCTATCCCGTATAGAGTCCGAGATTTATACCCAGGTCAGATGTCAGAACGATATACGGAGATTATGATCCGGAAGGATGCCGTGCTCCACCAAACTCATTAGAGGAAGACTCTCTGATGAAGGACAACTTTGACCACGACTATTATGGCCCGATGGATGGCCTGCCTATCTGGAACCCGTACCCAGGAGACTTGGGGCAAGAAAATCAGCCGAACAATGAAAATCAGCTGAGCATCATTGAAAAGAATACCTGCTCCCCACCATGTCATGGGATCAACACTCAGGTCATTCAGAAAACGTCCAATGCGACGATGAATTCGCAAAGTTTGCAGGACTAGAATTCATCAACAATGCTTTTCCTGAGGTCAACATCATCGAAAGAGATGACTCCTCCAGTTCCAAAGAAGTGTGGGACACCTTAGGACAATCGAGTGGCAAATTCGACTACTTGGTTGAGTACACTGCTCCTGAGAGCTCTCGTATCAGGCTCGAAGACATCCAGCCAACTGGATGGGGAGATTTACCTGAGAGCACAAATACTATGCAAAATACAACTGAGGAATCCTCCTATGACAACTCTGCCTGGGAGACAGATTCCAATGATCCTGCTCCGCCAGAAATCTGCGTTATTTCTGAAGACAAATCAAGGAAGTTACCAGACTTTGTGATTCACCGAGGAGTTCGCCGCCAATGGGTTGTAGTCGATGTTCCGAAGATTGTTCATAAGTCAAAGTAATTGTCATCTTTAACCTTTCACCCTGCCCAGGTGAAACAACTGTTTTGATAGGGCTCACTTTCTGTAAATTTCCCTCTTCGCTTCGCCCAAAGCGACAGAGTTTTGTTTTATAGGGCTGTAGTTTCAAGAATCGACAAAATCATAAATAAAATAACGTCGTTCTGTAATTTCCGCATTTTATTGTTGTTTTCTCTTCTCGCTTTTTCAGAAAATGGTAATCCTAAAAAACAATTCAATAATAAAAACAAGCAGTTATCAGAAAATACACTGCACACACTCTTGCATTCTCTATATCTCTTCTAAAAACAAATCATCACGTCATGCAGATTGCTTGTTTTAAACCCCGTTGAACATACGATCCGATGCCTTCTCCCAACTTTGAGTTTCTGGTATTTAGGGCTGAAGAAGAAGATGACAACGAAATTCCAGAAGAGATCTCCCGATTACTCAGACAGGAGGAAAGGTCCATTGAACCTCACAAAGAGCCGTTGGAAACTGTCAACTTGGGCTCAGAGGAAGAAAGAAAAGAAATCAGGGTTGGGGCACTGCTCAGTCTAACTATCAAAGAGAATTTGACAAGGCTTCTCAAAGAATTTCCCGATGTATTTGCTTGGTCCTATCAGGACATGCCAGGGTTGGATACTAGCATCATGGAACATCATCTACCGTTACGATCAGAGTGTCCACCAGTAAAACAAAGGTTGAGACGGACTCATCCGGATATGGCCATCAAAATCAAAGAGGAAGTACAAAAAAAGATTAACGCGGGTTTCCTCGCTACGTTAGAATATCCTAAATGGTTAGCCAACATAGTACCAGTTCCGAAAAAGGATGGGAAAGTCAGAATGTGTGTAGACTACAGGGATCTAAACAAGGCTAGTCCAAAGGACGACTTTCCTTTACCACGCATTGATATGCTAGTTGACAGTACAACAAAGTTCAAAGTTTTCTCCTTCATGGATGGATTCTCGGGCTATAATCATATAAAAATGGTGCCGAAAGACATGGAGAAAACTTTGTTCATTATCCCATGGGGTACTTTTTGTTACAAGGTAATGCCGTTCGGTTTGAAGAATGCCAGGGCAACCTATCAAAGGGCCATGACTACTCTCTTTCATGACATGATACATAAGGAAATCGAAGTATATATTGATGATATGATTGCCAAATCTAAAATAGAGGAGGAGCATGTGACCCAATTGTCAAAGCTATTCGAGCGGTTGAGAAAGTACAAACTCCGCTTGAATCCCAATAAGTGCACATTTGGTGTTCGCTCAGGGAAACTCTTAGGGTTCATCGTCAGCCAGAAAGGAAATGAGGTTGATCCTGACAAGGTCAAGGCCATTCAAGAAATGCCTTCTCCGAAAACTGAAAAACAAGTCAGAGGATTCTTGGGACGTTTGAACTATATCTCCAGATTCATATTCCTCATGACCGCGACATGCGCGCCGATTTTCAAATTACTCAAAAAGAATCAGGACTCAATTTGGACAGAGGACTGCCAAACCGCCTTCGACTGTATTAAGGAATACCTGTTGAACCCACCGATTCTATCACCTCCAGTGGAAGGAAGACCACTGATCATCTACTTAACCGTCTTGGAAGACTAAATGGGTTATGTGCTTGGCCAACAAGACGAAACAAAAAGTAAAGAGTCTGCCGTATACTATTTGAGCAAGAAATTCACCGACTGCGAGACTCGGTACACTATGCTTGAAAAAACTTGCTGCGCTTTGGCTTGGGCAGCCAAACGTCTTCGCCAGTACATGATTCGTCACACTACTTGGTTAATCTCAGAAATGGATCCAATCAAGTATGTCTTTGAAAAACCTGCTCTCACGGGAACGATTGCCCATTGGCAGATGTTGTTATCAGAATACAACATCGAATACCACGTTCAGAAAGCCGTTAAGGGGAGTATTTTAGTCGATCATTTGGCTCATCAACCGATTGACGATCAGGAATTAATCGGGTTTGACTTCCCAGACGAAGATGTCATGTATTTGAAAATGAAAGATTGCGATGAACCACTAACCAGTGAAGGGCCAGAACCAGGTTCCCAATGGGGACTAATCTTTGACGGAGCTGTCAATCATTATGGAAACGGAATTGGGGCAATCATCATAACCCATCAGGGTGTCGCTCCCGGGATTTTCATCCTAGTACAAACGCGAAAGTGGCACCGAAACAGAGTCGCCAGCAATGTGTATTTATCCCAAGAGAGGGAAAGGAAACACCGCATAAACCTGAGAGAAGGAAAAGCATGGTCTTGCGACCAAAAGAACTGGATTCGGGAGTCGGTTACGCGAAGGGAAGGTATTAGCACCCCCTCGCGTCCATCGTACCCGATGGGATCCACGCTTGCTTGTCTCAATCAAAGGGTGATAGAAAAGGATACTGGAAAAGGAACAGCAAGAAAGAAAGGAGAAAGAATGGAAAAGGAATGAGAAACAAATGTAGGGAAAATAAAAGAAGTGCTCCCATGGGCCCTACCCCACTGCCTACGTATCTCATCGGGAACATGAGAATCAAAGCGACGTAGTTCCCCTAACTAGGGATGGATTGTTTGTGTTTTTTAGAGAATGGCTAACGTTCTAGCTCAGGTGTTGCAGGCTCGCTGGTCCGAGTGCGTTACCATCTTGCAAGAGAACGAGTAGAAGCGCGTTCGTGCGTTGAGAATGAATGAGATGAGAAAAGAATTCCCGAAGGAAAGACGTTATTGTTTGTTTTTGTCTTTTAGAAGTTTTTTCATTTGTTTGCATATGATAGTGTACCTAAATCTTAATCATTGGAATGTATACCTTCTCACATTCCAAGATGGAATGAGTAAGAAAATATACTAAGAGTGAAGAAGACCCCCACACTTAGTTCCAATTGTCAAGGTTCAAACACACTAGCATACTTGTGTTTATTAAGTGTTTTTGTTGATTATGTAATGAAGAAGTGTTCTTTATTTGCACCTTCAACGAGTATTGCATTTAAGTCCCTCATACAAGATCAAATGTTTAACACATTGACCCAAGATGGGCTATATGCTACACATTCTAAGATAATAAGAGAAGACCCCTTATAATCTTTTCTTTATATGAAAGGCCTAAATGCAATAAATGCCTACCTTTATTAAGTATTTTGCATTTTCTTTGAGATGAGAAAAGAGACTCAAGAGAGGAGAAAGGTAAAATCTATGTGGACTAAGACTCAATCCTAATTGATTAGTTAAGGGAGTGATCCTAATGGTTTGTGAGATTTCAAAACCTAAAGTCTAAAGGAAAAAGGGATAGCACTACCTAATGCATATCCTACCTCACTTTAATCAAAGATTAAAGTTGAGCTAGGATCCCAAGGGGATGTGAGAAAATTCTACACATAGCATTATATCATGCTATTCATAAAAGAGAAAGACAAGTAAAAGAGACAACTCAAGTATTAATCAAAATGAATATCAAAATCAAGCTTTAAAAACAAACAAGAATATCCACAAAAATTAAAATGCTAATTAAGCAAAATTAGATTCTAAGTAAAAGTTAGTCTAAAATTAGTACTAGGATTAATCCTAAAATTAATATCCAAATCTATTGCTTATTCAAGTTAATTCCTAAAAAATCTAATTCTAAAACTAGACCTAAAGTTAATTCAATCTAAAACCTAAACTAATTCTAGCATTAAGACTAATATTAATCCTAAAATTAATTTCAATTAAATTCTAATCTAATTCTAATATTAATCTAATTGATTCCTAACCTAATAAAACTCTAATTAACTAAAATCAAGATTATTATTTTCTAATTAACCATTTTTAATTAGTCAATTTCTAAAGTTAAGACCTTAACTAATTCTAAAGAAAATTAGAAGTTAATTTCTAAAATCTAATCAAACTCTAATTATCCTAAGTTAATTAGTCAAAACAAAATAATAAAACAAAGATCTAAACTCAACGATTAAGAAAATGAGGGTGCGGCAGTGGTCTCAGGGTGGTGCGGATAGAAACCCAGGCATTGGGCTTTATTGAGTTCAGGCCCAAAGTCTCTCTATTCGGCCAGGGGTGCGCAGAGACTGGGGTGATGTGAATACAAGAAGAAAAAAAAAAGAAGCCCAATCCACCCTAATTAACCTAGAACTTTCTCAGCAAGTGACAATCTTCTCCACTTTCCCTCAAAGACTCATCCGTGCGGCTCCTTTTCAACCTCCCAACGCACTTCTTCTTCTTCGCAACAAACCGCCGCACACTTCCTCTTCATCATCGGATGGCTCTCATCCTCCCTCCTTCCACCGTCTTCACCATCCTTCTCAAATCGCCGGTGATACTCACACTCTTCCGGCGAAATCGCACACTTCTTCATCGCCTCTTGTCTTTCCGTCATCCTCACCGTTGTTTCTCTTTCAACAAGACTCTCCGCCATTGATACGCAACAAAACTCCAGCGTCATCGCACTCAACTCTCCTCTCCATCGCTCGTCTCCGCCACGAATCTCCGTCTCGCACGCACAGAACTCACCGTCACAACCTCTCAACCGTGACGTGAGTCGCGCAACAGTTCACGATCGCTTCCCCGGGAAACTAACGAATGACTCCGCCTCGCCACGGCTCGCTGCCGGCGACGACGGAGTGAAATTAATAACACGTTGCGAGCTACACTACCGTCTACAGATTCTCCGAGAAAGGGAAGAGAGAAACAAAACCTAAACAAAATTCGGATCGAGGCTTACCTACCGGAGCAGTTCCGGTGACTCTTCAAAGAGGACGAAGACGAAGAGAAAACCAGAGATAATCGGCTCAGGTATGCGTAGTTTTGCCTTTGATTTTTCCGCTTCTTTCAACTCTTCTACTACTTCTTCCTTCTTCTTTTTGCTGCGGATGAGTTTTGTCGTTGACGTTGATATTACTTCGAAACTGAATTTGCCGTTGATGAAGGTCCAAAAAGCTTAACAGAAATTGGTTGCGGAATTGTTCAGGAATTGTTTAGAACTTGATGAAGAGTGTCGTTTGTTGCAGGTTCTGGTTTGAAGATTATTGATGAGTTTCTGATGAATTTGCAGGTTGAATCAAAATGTGTATGGAAGAGTGAAGGTTGGTGAATTCGTATGGAATTCTTGAAGTTGCAATGAATTGGAGAAGATGCAGATTTGTCAAGAACGAAAATTGCAGAATGAAGAAGAGACTCAAGAATGAAGATGGTAATGACTTTATAGCAATAATCAGGGAGGGTAATTTGGTCTTTGCAGGTGAAAATCGGTTAGAAGTTTGTTAGAGTTCTGTTAGAGACTTATGTTAGAAGCTTGGTGAATTTTCTACATGAAACTGGTTTGAAGTTACGTGGTTTGCACTTGGTTTTGTAATTTTATTTTTCTCTGTATTTTCTTTTTCTGTTAATTCTTTCTTTTATTTTTCTGTTGAATTTCTTCCCTCCGAAAAGAATGTGCTATGGATTGGATTTGTCTGTTATGTGTGATTCGGGGTCATTGACTTGTGCCTCAGAAGTTGGAAAATTTGCCCGCGTGCCATTCAAAGCTCTGAGTAGTGCCACCGATACACAGCTGCGATCTCTCCAGAACTACCTTAACGTGATTCTAAAGCAGATGCCAAAGCAAAGCGTGGAGACTTCTCCCTTTGAATAGTTTTTTAACACGGAAATTGTCATGGAACTATGAGATTAAAGAATGTGGATCTTTTGTAGTGAGTTTTGTGACTTTGGTTAAAGCAAAGTTCAGGCTTTATATTGCTTCTTTTCTTTTGTATTGGGCAGCTAAAGAATTATGGAGTTTTTTATTTGAATTTAATGTCCATGTGGTTTGGATATTGGAATAGTGAGATAAAATTGAAATGGATTTGAAAATGTAGAAAAAATGGTTTGAAATGAAAATGTGGGTTAATATAGTTTTGGATATGGACAAGAAAATGGTTAAAAATGGATATGTTTAGAAAGAAAGAAAATGGATATGAATTAGTTTTGGATCAATGGTTAACGGAAATTGAAATGGATATTATGGAAATTGGTTTGAAAAATGGATACACAAGATGGATTTGGAGATTGAAAGTGGATAACGAAAATGGAAATGGATAATTGGTTTAAAAAAATGGATGAAATATGGTTACTTGTGATAAAATGGATAATAGGAAAGGTAAAAATTGGATTTAAAATGGTAAGGAATGGATATTGAAATAAATTTGGATGTGGAAAGAAAACTAGTTAAAATGGTTCCAAATGGTCATGATGGATAGAAAATGGATAACCCAAAGAATTCAAAATCAATCACAAACTATTCACAAGCCTCTGATAAAATGATCACAGTTACCACTGAACGATCTGGCCACTCACATGATCCGCTGAAGAATCTTAACCAATAAACAATCCACAAGCTCAACCATGAATAAAAACCTAAATCACCCAAATGTACACTGATGAACTTTGTAGACGATGATTTGCAGAATCGCCCTGAACAGGGCAAACACTGATAATAAGGAAATCTTCGATCCCATGTCTTAGAAGATCGATGCAATGATATGATTATGAGTTATGACCTAAAAATGCAGATGAGTGCGAAACACAAGCCAGAAAAAGGTAGGGCAAATTTTGGGGTGCTACAGCTGCCCCTATTCAATCAACTTGGACCTGAAAGGATGATAGCGACGGCTTTCAGGCGTTCAAGGTACAAGGTGATTGAATACAAAAAGAACCGCAAAATTTGCACTCTGCGAGGAGAGGAAGAAAAGGGATATAAACCCAACCAAATGAACATTGCTTGAATGAAACTCTGATGATAACCATAACACTGGAGAGATGTCTTTTGTACGACGCCAGATGACTACTGGCTTGCCACACTGCGGGTGGACTTTAAGAATGTCTTTTTGAACGACGCCAGGCGACTACTGGCTTGCCATACTGTTGATGGACTTTAGCTGCTCTGCCATTCTAAACAATGGACTTTTACCAGTTCGTGCTGGATTTTTGCCAATCTG
Source organism: Lathyrus tuberosus (assembly GCA_022829125.1). Taxonomy (NCBI): domain Eukaryota; kingdom Viridiplantae; phylum Streptophyta; class Magnoliopsida; order Fabales; family Fabaceae; genus Lathyrus; species Lathyrus tuberosus. Next base: position 9,136,260 of record JALAZF010000176.1, on the reverse strand, counting down.
TCGTTGGACTTCAATGATTACCAAACAGGCTTTAGAATCTCAAAATTACCATCCTCAGATGGACTTTTGCAGCTTTGCCAAATTAAACTTGGACTTTGATGCTTACCAAACCGGCTTTGGAAGCTTTGCCAAATGATCATCCCACCTGCTGGAACAATCATCTGCAATATTATCCCACATGCTGGAATAATGTGAACAAACTGTATATGACGATCATCCCACTGGCTGGAACAGCCATCTGCCATACTATCCCACCGGCTGGAATAATATGAACAAACTATATATAACGATCATCCCACTGGCTGGAACAACCATCTGCCATACTATCCCACCGGCTGGAGTAATATGAACAAACTGTATATAACGATCATCCCACTGGCTGGAACAACCATCTGCCATACTATCCCACCGGCTGGAATAATATGAACAAACTGTCTATATTGCCAAAATGAATTGGACTTTGAGTTGTAAATGAGCAAGGCTGAGAATTACACCACCGGCTGGGTAATATCATATGCTGACACTTTGTTGAAGAAGAGATTCCGTCGATCTATTTAGACCCTGCTGGGGAAATTACTGTCAAAATGTTGAACTCTGTGGGGAGAACTGCGTTAAAGCGTCTCATGCTGGGGAATGCCTTTTGAGAGGATTTTACAGAAGACTAAATGTCCTCCAACTCTACTGGGAATTATAGATATGGAACATCTTCTGCCGGGGAAATTCAACATGCCCCATGTGTGGGAAGATCAACTACTTGCCTTTTGCCCCAAATTACACAGTAGATCTGAAAAAAAATCATCCCAAAAGGATTTTACAGAAGACTTGGTATCTTCAAACTCTTGAACATTCACTGAGTCTTGACCATTAACTGCAAGGTAGCTCTGCAAGGCAACTCTGCTGGGGAAAAGAGAAATCCAAGCAGACAACTCTGTAGGGGAGACAATCTAACATCGTCAAGGGGTTGACGGAAAGAAAAGATATGCACCGACCCACATCGTCAAAGAATTGATGGCAAGAAGACTGAACCCAAAGAAACACATTGTCATAGGGATGACAGAAAGATGACCCAACTGAGGGAACACATTGTCATAGGGATGACAGAAAGAAAATTCCACAGTAGGGGCACATCGTCATGGGGATGACGGTAAGAAATCTGAACGAAGATAAAACACTGTCATAGGGATGACAGAAAGAAAAACTCGACCAAAGGAACACATCGTCATAGGGATGACGGAAAGAGAACTTGACCGAAAGAGACACATCGTCATAGGGATGACGGAAAGAAAAATCCACCGTAGGAACACATCGTCATGGGGATGACGGAAAGAAAGCTGAAAACATCCGAAGGTACGAAACCTGAGCTCGGAACACATCGTCAAAGGGTTGACGGAAAGAAATTGAAAATATCCAAAGGTACGAAACCTGAGCTCGGAACACATCGTCAAAGGGTTGACGGGAAGAAATTGAAAGCATCCGAAGGTACGAAACCTGAGCTCGGAACACATCGTCAAAGGGTTGACGGAAAGAAATTGAAAATATCCGAAGGTACGAAACCTGAGCTCGGAACACATCGTCAAAGGGTTGACGGAAAGAAACTGAAAACATCCGAAGGTACAAAACCTGAGCTCGGAACACATCGTCAAAGGGTTGACGGGAAGAGGACTCGCCAAAGGAGACACATTGTCATAGGGATGACAGAAAGAATACCTGACTTAGGGATCACATTGTCATAGGGATGACAGAAAGAAAACCATACGCAGAAACACATCATCAAAGGGGTTTGATGGAAAGGAAACCTGGCCGAGATGTCGTCATCAAGGGGTCGATGGACAATGACTGGTCGAGGGTAAGACCGACGTATGATCTACGACCCAAAAGAAAGGTAAGCAGAGGGGTTGATTGTAATGTCTGCTGGGGATATGTCACCGTCTTGATTGGGAGTTAATTCGGGCTTTCGCGCAAGGTACCAAATCTGGCTTATGCTTCGCATGCATATATTGGAATTTTCTTTCTATGGCGTAATGCTCCATACGAAATGGAAATGCTACGCGATTTGAGGATGCAATGATCACTATATGCAAAATGCCGACGCATGCTCGGGCTACCGGGAAAGAATGTGCCAAGTACAATTGGACTTTGCTGGCAAGGACAGGTGAAACCTGATGGTGATTGTTTTTTCAAAGGCGAAATCTTTCTGGGTACCAATAGGGATTAGATTTTGTATGAAGTGCCAATAGGGATTGGACTTCAGGCTTGAAGGGAACGCCAAAAGGGATAGGGCTTCAGGTTTTTTTTGAAATATGCCAGCAAAGTGGGTTGTGGAATGATGCCGAGCAAGGTTGGGCTATGGATTTGCTATTTGGTTTTACAAGGCTTCATGCAATGCTATGCGATGATGATTATGCCATGATACTTATGATATGCAACATGACTACTCCAGCAAAATAAATGCTGAAGAGACGAGACCAATTCCGCTGGGGATAACAAACTGAACCGCCTTCAGTGTCATAACTGCTCGAGATCCCGACTAAGCCTCTATTCGGCAGAAAAGTACGAATAACAAACTTCTGCTGGAGAAACATCCCAGGAATCCGCTGAAGAAAAGTGCCAATGACAAGTCTTTGAATTGCTGGGGAAAGCTAACCACCACCCAAAAATATGCTTGGGGGACAATAATTGATGATATCAGCTCTGCTAGGGGACAAGATCAGACTTACTCCTCTGCTTGATGCTCATCTCTTACCCTTACTCTGTTGGGGAGATAGGAACAACTTTACCGCAAACTGGTGAAGCATAAACCCAACACTTTGTACCAGAATATGAACTCTTGTTGAAAAGCAACAACCTTCACCAACCTGGCTAGGGGAGAGCGAACTCCTGAACTCTTGCTGGGGAGAACGATTCACAATCTTCATAATGTTCTGCTGAGTGATAAAACTCCAGCTATCACTGCTAAGGAGAGAGACTCTACTGGGGACGTCACGTGTTAACTATCAACATGAACCTGCAAGTATGATATGACTGAAAGAGGTGCCCCGATGCAGCAGAAACCCATAAAGGAACCTGTGAATGGACATGTCTTCAGGATGTCTAGTGAAGATCCAACATATATTGCCCCAGACTGTGATTGACTGTCCTCCGGAGAGAATACCTTCTTGTGCTTTTGGAGTGGTCTGCCCCAACTTTGAAATGATTTGTACCCTTGTCTGACTGATCTGTGAAGGAGTATCTTTAACTGACCTTTGAGAGATTTGTTGAATCTCGACTTAATTGCCCCAGATTCTCAGCATAATTGACCCAGATTAACTGAATCTTGGAATGAATTGCCCCTTTGGTATGACTTGCCCCGGCTCAACGGAGTACTCGGGCTCTTTGCACCTTAGATTAATCAATCTTTCCATTGTAGAAACTTTCCTGATCAAGCACTTACTCGCAAGTAAAACAATTCGTTTTGAAAAGATAATTTTGATGCAATGCATATGACAGTTTTGAAATCCAAGTCTGTTCACTGGAAAAAAGTTGTGACATATAGTGAATGAATCACTAATCAAAATGTCACTGATACCAACATGAATGGCAAGAGAAACCTTTTAGGAGTCAGAACTGACGCGATCTTAACCGAAGTATGCTTTCGAAACAACCCTGCTTCAATTAGGTCTTTTGAAGGTTGTAACGTGGTCTGGTTCGCGGTTTAAGAAAGAAAGGATATAAGGCTCAAAGTTTTGTTTTAACCCACCCAATCTTCTTGATGTTCTCCAGTCCTACGTTCAGCTAACTTGACACAAGCGCTCACCTTTCAAAAAGGTTAGTGACCGGTATGAGGATAGAAGGAACCCGCACGATTTTCTGAATGACAGTCACCCTCTTTTGCTTTGGTGTCTGTGGTCACACGATTTGTTCTTTGCTCGAGGGTTTTTCTTATGTAATCCTTTTCGCTTTTCGTTCTTTTGTTTTTTTTATTTCCCTGATTTTGCCTGGACTTATTCTTTTTTGAATTTTCGATTTTGAAGTCCAGCGGGATGCCCTAACTTTTGCCTAAGTCGCTTGTTTTCAAGTTTCGACTTAGCAGGCTTTTTCTTTTCTTTTTTTCTCTTTTGGTTCTTTTTTTTTTTTGAACTAATCGTGTGACACATGTTTGTCTTGACTTGTAAAGGGTTGTGACCGTCTCACTCTTCAGTTGGTGAGGGATAACCTCTGCGATTTGATCCTCGAATGAGACACTCCTTTGAAATTTGAACGCTTGGTCAAATTAACTGACACCTACCCTGCCCCAGGTTAAGATTGAGGGTTTTTTCATTTTCAGAAATAAACTCCTACTTCTAGGCTCAAAGGGGTTTACAAGGGATTATCTTCCTTATATCTCCGGTGTTTGAGGAATTGAAACAATGCCTGTACATCATCAGCAGAGTTTTGTCCCAAAAGCATACAATTGGAAGTTATGCGTCTTTGAATTTCATCATCCTCCCTAGGATCCTGCTTAAACAAGCATATGATATCGATAAAAAGTATGAGTGAACACGACTGAATTTAACCAAAATATGCATATTCATTTCATTATCATTAAAAATAGACAAGTTTTACAAATGAGTTTGCACTTTTTAACAGAAAAGAAACTATAAATGCAAAGAAATGACATGATCTAAATGGTCGCCGGCTTTGAGGAACTGGGCCTTCCAAGCTTGATTTGCTAATGAGCTGGCCATCTTCAGAATTGCTCATCGAAGTCATTCTGATACTCATCTGCACAACTGCTCTCAGTGACTTCTAACATTACCTGGACTGATGAACCCACCTGACTAGATGAAGGAGGATCGTTGATTCGAATACCCTGGGGCGTGAATGAGAACATATTGGAGTCAAGAAGAGTCTGAATCTTGCTCCTAAGCATCTTACAGTCTTCAGTTGAATGCCCCTGTGCCCCAGCATGGTAGTCACAACGGGCGTTGACATCAAAACCTGGTGGATAAGGAAAAGGTACCGGCTTCAATTCCTTTGGTATAATAAGTCCACCTCTGATTAAATCTGGAAGCATCTGATTGTACGACATTGGCAACTGAGCGAAATGCCTCTCGGGCTTCCTTGGTCTTTGTCTGGCGTGCTGACGCGGCTGACGACGATATGACCATTGATTCTGAGGAAGTCCTTGATTTGCAGAAGAATATTGTCCCTGATATGAAGACCCAAAAGATTGCCGACTCTGAACAGTTGATATGTCTGAATACTGAGAACGAGGTGGTGAAGATTCCTGAATGGAACTATTTTCCTCCTCGAATTCTTCCTGAGAACTGAGAACTGATTCATTTTCATTAGCTTGGAAGTTCGAGATGCCTTGGAGCTTTCCACACTTGAGCAATCTCTCAATACGTTCTCCCACCATCACCAGGTCAGAAAATTTTGCTGCCCCATTGGCAATCATCTTTCCCAAGTACGGCCCTTGCAAGGTATCCATGAACAAATCAACCAATTCTCTATCCGAAAGTGGCGGTTGAACACGAGCGGCTAACTCTCTCCATCTCTGAGCATACTCTCTGAATGATTCATTATCTGCCTGAGACAAGTCTTGCAAATGCATTCGACTGGGAGCCATATCAAGATTATAACTGTACTGCTTCACAAAGGCGTTGGCTAGATCTGACCATGATCGGATGCTACCACTCTGCAACTGCATATACCAATACAAAGATGCCCCACTCAGACTGTCTTGGAAACAGTGGATCATGAGCTTGTCATTGTCGACATGTGAGGTCATTCTTCTGCAGAACATCACCAAATGTAGTTTTGGACAGCTATCTCCTCTGTATTGCTCAAACTTCGGCATCTTAAACTTTGGAGGCATTACAAGGCCAGGTACCAGACACATGCTCGAAGCATTCAAATCAAGAGTATCACGCCTCTCCAGGGCTTTAATTTTCTCGTCCAACACGCGGTATCTTTCATCATCAACAGATCGTGGATCCTTAGGCTTCATCTGTGAAACTACCCCCTGGACATCTGGCACGGAGAAGGCAAAGCTCTGATAGTCGGTGGCCTCAAGAGAAGAAGAATGTCCCTCTCGGACGATGGTTCGCTCGTGCATAACATGATTCTCAACCGGGATCTGGAGCAACATTGTTCACCAGAGGTGGAATGACATTCCCAATCACAGAAGTCCTCTGAACATTGGCCTCTCCCCTTGTCATGGTGGCCATAGCTTCCATAAGTTGATCCAACTGAGTTTTCATCAATTCAACATCGGCCCGAGTCACAATCTGATTCTGGTCCCTAGAGTTCATGATTCTTCCAGAAGCTGATTCAAGTCCAATACAAAAGTCGGGAAATCAAACTGCAGTTCAGATAAAGGATGGATGAGCTCACTGGTCTGGCCAGGAGAAAGGATATGCAAAAATGATGCAAGATGCAAATGCAATGCAATAATATGAATGCAATAAGACATGGGATCAAAGCTTCCACATATTCTGAATAACTGTTGTGCTGCTGACTGAATAAGCTCGAGGGTCTGTTCTGAAGAAAATACCGGAATACCAGAATACCGGATGATCAGAATACCAGAATACCAGGCTGATAAGTCTACACTGATAGGAAATCCAGAATACCGGGTATGTAGAAGGTCAAGGTTACCTGCAAACCTGTAAACAACCCGCCCCTCTCACATGTGGGTACTAGGATGTTCAGTATCCCGGGCTCTCAGGTCGAGGAATGATGATACGTTCACCATTTCTGGTTTGGCATCATCATCAATCGAGGAGGCCTCAACTGATTCTCCAAAACGAAAGGTCCTCAGCTTCTGGCACTGAGGTCGAGAAGCAATAGTACATTCATCCCTCGGGGTACAGTACTATCGCCAATCGAGGAGTGCCTCCACTGATTCTCTTTCAAAAAGGATAACCTATAGCGAGTTCCCAGCATTGGGTCCTCGGATCGAGAATGTGCAATGGGTTTGCCACAGAATGTGGTCTGCCACTGTCACATCTCGGGAGGAATGCCGCAACTGAGTCCTCGGGAATGGTCACCAGAGTCGACAGCTCTCTAGATCGACATCCTGGAATACGCAAGATGCGTACGCCATGATGGGTCCCAAGATAGCCTCGTCTAGCTGTGAATTTCATGAATACCCAACGTACTCCAGACGGCACGTAGGTCCCACTACTCTCTACTCTAATCCTAAGTGTATACTCAAGCCTGTGTAATGGGCTTATCTCTCAGAAATCCCAATCCCGCCAAACAGACAGCACAGTGCAACACAGTATAATACATAAAATGTAAATGCTACAATGCTGTAAATATGGTACAAGTAATAAAATACAGTAAACAGCAAATACAATACAACAGTAAACCCCCAATGAAAGAAAAGCAAACAAGCGCTAGGATTGACTCGCTTAGGATGGACCAGCAATAGGTCAAAAGGCATTCCCCAGCAGAGTCGCCAGCTGTCGCTCCCGGGATTTTCATCCTAGTACAAACGCGAAAGTGGCACCGAAACAGAGTCGCCAGCAATGTGTATTTATCCCAAGAGAGGGAAAGGAAACACCGCATAAACCTGAGAGAAGGAAAAGCATGGTCTTGCGACCAAAAGAACTGGATTAGGGAGTCGGTTACGCGAAGGGAAGGTATTAGCACCCCCTCGCGTCCATCGTACCCGATGGGATCCACGCTTGCTTGTCTCAATCAAAGGGTGATAGAAAAGGATACTGGAAAAGGAACTGCAAGAAAGAAAGGAGAAAGAATGGAAAAGGAATGAGAAACAAATGTAGGGAAAATAAAAGAAGTGCTCCCATGGGCCCTACCCCACTGCCTACGTATCTCATCGGGAACATGAGAATCAAAGCGACGTAGTTCCCCTAACTAGGGATGGATTGTTTGTGTTTTTTAGAGAACGGCTAACGTTCTAGCTTAGGTGTTGCAGGCTCGCTGGTCCGAGTGCGTTACCATCTTGCAAGAGAACGAGTAGAAGCGCGTTCGTCGCGTTGAGAATGAATGAGATGAGAAAAGAATTCCCGAAGGAAAGACGTTATTGTTTGTTTTTGTCTTTTAGAAGTTTTTTCATTTGTTTGCATATGATAGTGTACCTAAATCTTAATCATTGGAATGTATACCTTCTCACATTCCAAGATGGAATGAGTAAGAAAATATACTAAGAGTGAAGAAGACCCCCACACTTAGTTCCAATTGTCAAGGTTCAAACACACTAGCATACTTGTGTTTATTAAGTGTTTTTGTTGATTATGTAATGAAGAAGTGTTCTTTATTTGCACCTTCAACAAGTATTGCATTTAAGTCCCTCATACAAGATCAAATGTTTAACACATTGACCCAAGATGGGCTATATGCTACACATTCTAAGATAATAAGAGAAGACCCCTTATAATCTTTTCTTTATATGAAAGGCCTAAATGCAATAAATGCCTACCTTTATTAAGTATTTTGCATTTTCTTTGAGATGAGAAAAGAGACTCAAGAGAGGAGAAAGGTAAAATCTATGTGGACTAAGACTCAATCCTAATTGATTAGTTAAGGGAGTGATCCTAATGGTTTGTGAGGTTTCAAAACCTAAAGTCTAAAGGAAAAAGGGATAGCACTACCTAATGCATATCCTACCTCACTTTAATCAAAGATTAAAGTTGAGCTAGGATCCCAAGGGGATGTGAGAAAATTCTACACATAGCATTATATTATGCTATTCATAAAAGAGAAAGACAAGTAAAAGAGACAACTCAAGTATTAATCAAAATGAATATCAAAATCAAGCTTTAAAAACAAACAAGAATATCCACAAAAATTAAAATGCTAATTAAGCAAAATTAGATTCTAAGTAAAAGTTAGTCTAAAATTAGTACTAGGATTAATCCTAAAATTAATATCCAAATCTATTGCTTATTCAAGTTAATTCCTAAAAAATCTAATTCTAAAACTAGACCTAAAGTTAATTCAATCTAAAACCTAAACTAATTCTAGCATTAAGACTAATATTAATCCTAAAATTAATTTCAATTAAATTCTAATCTAATTCTAATATTAATCTAATTGATTCCTAACCTAATAAAACTCTAATTAACTAAAATCAAGATTATTATTTTCTAATTAACCATTTTTAATTAGTCAATTTCTAAAGTTAAGACCTTAACTAATTCTAAAGAAAATTAGAAGTTAATTTCTAAAATCTAATCAAACTCTAATTATCCTAAGTTAATTAGTCAAAACAAAATAATAAAACAAAGATCTAAACTCAACGATTAAGAAAATGAGGGTGCGGCAGTGGTCTCAGGGTGGTGCAGATAGAAACCCAGGCATTGGGCTTTATTGAGTTCAGGCCCAAAGTCTCTCTATTCGGCCAGGGGTGCGCAGAGACTGGGGTGATGTGAATACAAGAAGAAAAAAAAAAGAAGCCCAATCCACCCTAATTAACCTAGAACTTTCTCAGCAAGTGACAATCTTCTCCACTTTCCCTCAAAGACTCATCCGTGCGGCTCCTTTTCAACCTCCCAACGCACTTCTTCTTCTTCGCAACAAACCGCCGCACACTTCCTCTTCATCATCGGATGGCTCTCATCCTCCCTCCTTCCACCGTCTTCACCATCCTTCTCAAATCGCCGATGATACTCACACTCTTCCGGCGAAATCGCACACTTCTTCATCGCCTCTTGTCTTTCCGTCATCCTCACCGTTGTTTCTCTTTCAACAAGACTCTCCGCCATTGATACGCAACAAAACTCCAGCGTCATCACACTCAACTCTCCTCTCCATCGCTCGTCTCCGCCACGAATCTCCGTCTCGCACGCACAGAACTCACCGTCACAACCTCTCAACCGTGACGTGAGTCGCGCAACAGTTCACGATCGCTTCCCCGAGAAACTAACGAATGACTCCGCCTCGCCACGGCTCGCTGCCGGCGACGGCGGAGTGAAATTAATAACACGTTGCGAGCTACACTACCGTCTACAGATTCGCCGAGAAAGGGAAGAGAGAAACAAAACCTAAACAAAATTCGGATCGAGGCTTACCTACCGGAGCAGTTCCGGTGACTCTTCAAAGAGGACGAAGACGAAGAGAAAACCAGAGATAATCGGCTCAGGTATGCGTAGTTTTGCCTTCAATTTTTCCGCTTCTTTCAACTCTTCTACTACTTCTTCCTTCTTCTTTTTGCTGCGGATGAGTTTTGTCGTTGACGTTGATATTACTTCGAAACTGAATTTGCCGTTGATGAAGGTCCAAAAAGCTTAACAGAAATTGGTTGCGGAATTGTTCAGGAATTGTTTAGAACTTGATGAAGAGTGTCGTTTGTTGCAGGTTCTGGTTTGAAGATTATTGATGAGTTTCTGATGAATTTGCAGGTTGAATCAAAATGTGTATGGAAGAGTGAAGGTTGGTGAATTCGTATGGAATTCTTGAAGTTGCAATGAATTGGAGAAGATGCAGATTTGTCAAGAACGAAAATTGCAGAATGAAGAAGAGACTCAAGAATGAAGATGGTAATGACTTTATAGCAACAATCAGGGAGGGTAATTTGGTCTTTGCAGGTGAAAATCGGTTAGAAGTTTGTTAGAGTTCTGTTAGAGACTTATGTTAGAAGCTTGGTGAATTTTCTACATGAAACTGGTTTGAAGTTACGTGGTTTGCACTTGGTTTTGTAATTTTATTTTTCTCTGTATTTTCTTTTTCTGTTAATTCTTTCTTTTATTTTTCTGTTGAATTTCTTCCCTCCGAAAAGAATGTGCTATGGATTGGATTTGTCTGTTATGTGTGATTCGGGGTCATTGACTTGTGCCTCAGAAGTTGGAAAATTTACCCGCGTGCCATTCAAAGCTCTGAGTAGTGCCACCGATACACAGCTGCGATCTCTCCAGAACTACCTTAACGTGATTCTAAAGCAGATGCCAAAGCAAAGCGTGGAGACTTCTCCCTTTGAATAGTTTTTTAACACGGAAATTGTCATGGAACTATGAGATTAAAGAATGTGGATCTTTTGTAGTGAGTTTTGTGACTTTGGTTAAAGCAAAGTTCAGGCTTTAATTGCTTCTTTTCTTTTGTATTGGGCAGCTAAAGAATTATGGAGTTTTTTATTTGAATTTAATGTCCATGTGGTTTAGATATTGGAATAGTGAGATAAAATTGAAATGGATTTGAAAATGTAGAAAAAATGGTTTGAAATGAAAATGTGGGTTAATATAGTTTTGGATATGGACAAGAAAATGGTTAAAAATGGATATGTTTAGAAAGAAAGAAAATGGATATGAATTAGTTTTGGATCAATGGTTAACGGAAATTGAAATGGATATTATGGAAATTGGTTTGAAAAATGGATACACAAGATGGATTTGGAGATTGAAAGTGGATAACGAAAATGGAAATGGATAATTGGTTTAAAAAAATGGATGAAATATGGTTACTTGTGATAAAATGGATAATAGGAAAGGTAAAAATTGGATTTAAAATGGTAAGGAATGGATATTGAAATAAATTTGGATGTGGAAAGAAAACTAGTTAAAATGGTTCCAAATGGTCATGATGGATAGAAAATGGATAACCCAAAGAATTCAAAATCAATCACAAACTATTCACAAGCCTCTGATAAAATGATCACAGTTACCACTGAACTATCTGGCCACTCACATGATCCGCTGAAGAATCTTAACCAATAAACAATCCACAAGCTCAACCATGAATAAAAACCTAAATCACCCAAATGTACACTGATGAACTTTGTAGACGATGACTTGCAGAATCGCCCTGAACAGGGCAAACACTGGTAATAAGGAAATCTTCGATCCCATGTCTTAGAAGATCGATGCAATGATATGATTATGAGTTATGACCTAAAAATGCAGATGAGTGCGAAACACAAGCCAGAAAAAGGTAGGGCAAATTTTGGGGTGCTACACAGGGTACCCACATTCCTTTCACCGCCAGACTTACGCTCAAGTGCAGAAACAACGAGGCCGAATACGAAGCTTGTATCGTGGGTCTCAAAGAAGCAATTGATTTGAGGATCAAGAACTTGGATGTATATGGCGACTCAGCCCTGGTTATCAATCAGATCAAAGGAGATGGGAACACATACCAATCAGGACTGATTCCTTACAAAGATTACGCAAGAAGGTTGCTACCCTTCTTCAACAGAATTGAGTTTCATCATATCCCTCGTGACGAGAATCACATGGCTGATGCATTAGCCACTCTCTCTTCCATGATTAGTGTAGGTCAATGGAACGACCTACCAAAGATCGACATAATGCGCCTTGAAAGGCCTGCTTACATCTTCCCGATTGAAGCAGTCATAGACGATAAACCTTGGTATCACGATATCAAATGCTTCCTTCAGAAACAAGAGTACCCACCTGGGGCATCTAGAAAGGACAAAAAGACCCTCAGAAGGTTGGCTGGCAGTTTCTTCCTGAGCGGTGATACACTCTATAAGAGAAACTTTGACATGGTCTTGCTCCGATGGGTAGACAGACCAGAAGCAAACATGTTGATAAAAGAAATTCACGAAGGATCCTTTGGCACTCATGCCAACGGACACACAATGGCGAGAAAAATTCTAAGAGCAGGGTACTACTGGTTGACCATGGAATCCGACTACTACAAGTACATGAAGGGGTGTCACAAGTGTCAGATATACTCTGACAAAATCCATGTACCGCCAACGCATTTCAAAGTTCTCTCTTCCCCATGGCCTTTTTCCATATGGGGAATTGACATGATTGGCATAATCAAACCCAAGGCTTCGAACGGACATCGGTTCATCCTGGTAGTCATTGACTATTTCACCAAGTGGGTCGAAGCAGCGTCCTACGCCAATGTAACCCGACAAGTGGTGGTCCGCTTTATCAAAAACAATATCATCTTCCGTTATGGTGTTCCTAGCCAGATCATTACGGATAATGGATCTAACTTGAACAATAAGATGATGAAAGAGTTGTGTGCTAAATTTAAGATCGAACACCATAACTCATCTCCCTACCGACCTAAGATGAACGGAGCGGTAGAAGCGGCTAACAAGAACATCAAGAGGATTGTTCAAAAGATGGTTGTAACCTATAAAGATTGGAACGAAATGCTACCCTTTTCTCTTCACGGTTATCGAACATCTGTCCACACTTCAACAGGGGCAACCCCTTTTTTCTCTAGTATATGGCATGGAGGCAGTGCTCCCCATCGAAGTAGAGATCCCATCAATCTGGGTATTGATGGATGCTAAGCTTATAAAAGCTGAATGGTGTCAAAGTCGACACGACGAACTGAATCTGATCGAAGAAAAGAGAATAATGGCGCTATGCCACAGTCAGTTGTATCAGCAAAGAATGAAGAGGGCGTTTGACAAAAAGGTGCGATCTCGCGTCTTCAGGAAAGGAGACCTTGTGCTAAAAAAGATACAGTCATTTCTCACTGATTCCCGGGGCAAATGGACTCCGAATTATGATGGCCCTTATGTGGTCAAGAAAGCTTTCTCAGGCGGCGCCTTGAGACTCGCAACCATGGATGGAGAAGAATTTTCCTACCCCACAAATGTTGATATAGTCAAGAAATACTTCGCCTAAACTAAAAAAAAAACGTCTCGGTGGATTGAAAACCCGAAAGGGCAGTCTAGGCAAAAATTAGAGACATAATCAAAAATCATCCCGGTGGATTGGAAATCTCAAAGTACAATCCAGGCAAAAGTTAGGGATACTGGCAAGTAACTACGTCCAACAGGGGAAAATCCCCCAGTAGCAGTTATGTCGTCCATCAGAAAACTCCAGTCAATGTCATCTTCGACAGAAGCTCAGGATGCCCAAAATTCAAAGTTGGTAGAAGGATAGTGGTTGTTATGTTTCAAAGTAGCCATTTTCCCTTAAATTACCATTTTCTAACTTTGTAAATACTCTATGGAATCACGCGCTTGGCTGATTTCCATCCTATCAATAAAATTTGAGCCCTTGTGCTTTTGTTTGCAATTCCTATTTTTTTTAGCTTTACAGAACGACATTTTTAACATGATTAACGATTCTTGAAATGAAACAAAAATGAATTTTACTTGTTAAAACTTTTCCGCTTTTAAAATAAAGATGGCAATTCTTTTGACTGTGAAACATCGAAAGGACATCGTTCGCTTCTCCAAAGGTGGTTGAGCTTCAAAGTGCAGAATCAAAGTACTCCTTCTAAACCAGCACGCATGAATGAAGGATCAGTTGTGTCAGAGACCGTGTTTCATCTGACACCCCCCCCGGCCGAGTTCTTACCTCCTAAGCCCGACCAACGATTGTTCCCCACAGGGACTATCTCTCCTAAGCAAAGCAGAATTGCTATCATGAACAAGTGATACTTTTCATCCCCACTGTGGCCGAGTATTCAGTCGTGTTTATCTACTAGTCTGTATGTCGCGTCAGTTTTGTCAGCATATACATACATACATCATGCATTATTGATTTACATTCATATTCATATTACATCACTACACTCTAGTCGGTCTTGTTCCCTAGTGATGAACGTCTTTTCAACCGAGTTGTCAGTTCTTTCCTCGACGGGAAAGGTGGCGTCTGACCAACCGCTCCTATACTTTATTGCTGGATTGAAGTGAGTCCCTTGACCACTTTGATAACTTAAACCTCTGAAAGGCCAGAGAACCTCCAGCTAACGTCACTCTTTGCCATCGAAGATGATGTACTCGCTTTCCCGGATTAAGGAAAATCCCCAGAGAAAGCCTCTTAATCAAAGATTCGGCAATATAGTAGTTTTTCTCTAAAAAATCCGCTGACGAAAAGGTCATCAGCACCTCAAAATTTGATCACATCATATGGCATATCTCCGAGAAGATCCCGAGAAAAGTGTGATGTAACACCCCAAGCGACAACAGTCTCTCAAGAGACCTACTTTCCCCAGTAAAGCCGACAAATGGCGTCTCCAAACAGAGAAGTTTGTGCAACTCTGACATCAAAATTTTTCCATCAAATGGCATCTCACCAGGAAAACTCGGCGAGAAGTTTGATAAAAACCGCTACGAACAGCGTCCCTTATCAAGAAAGTTTATTGACAAAAGAAACTAAGACCAGTTCCTTGGTAGGAAACCAGGATCGAGGGGAAGTTCATTTCAGAAACTAAGACCAGTTCCTTGGTAGGAAACCAGGATCGAGGGGAAGTTTATTTCAGAAACTGAGACCAGTTCCTTGGTAGGAAACCAGGATCGAGGGGAAGTTTATATCAGAAACTGAGACCAGTTCCTTGGTAGGAAACCAGGATCGAGGGGAAGTTTTTACCTTTTCTAAGTATCACTGCTTAGCAAAAGAAGATGGATGAGCAAGCTGCCATTCATAACCACCATCAAAATTTCAGGTATTTCGATATTTAATCCTCTTGCACCCCGAATGCCCGAATACCTTCGCCATTCACACTTTCGGGTCCAAGATGATTAAATGGGGGCATCTGTCATGCCCCATATTTTGACCACTAAGATTCCCCATCATTGTGCAAATCATCATCACAATATGGATAGACCATTATACCTCATTAGTCTCCCCAAAGATGGGTGAGCATCCACTACAATCAAATTTAGGGTTTCAAGCCCTATCAGAGCACTTAGACAAAGGATCAATCAAGAATTGACATGATCTTCAACTTGTCTAAACCTATCAAACATCCACAAAGAATCAAGAGGACTCCCACAACAAGGATTAGGCACAAGGTTGCAACATTCCAAGTGGATTAAGCCTCAAGATCGTCAGTGTCACCAAATTAGGGTTTTGGTCGACCAGGGCCTCCAGATGGAAATTCTCCTCTGGGCATGAGCCAATGCTTCAAAGCATAACCCAATACACTCTAAGGGACATCATAAACCCAATCGTCAAGTCAATTCTTCCTCAAGGGATGCATTCATAAAAAATCAGGAATTAGGGTTTCTTGACCTAATTCACCCC
Organism: Lathyrus tuberosus; assembly: GCA_022829125.1. Taxonomy (NCBI): domain Eukaryota; kingdom Viridiplantae; phylum Streptophyta; class Magnoliopsida; order Fabales; family Fabaceae; genus Lathyrus; species Lathyrus tuberosus. The sequence continues at coordinate 9,120,373 of JALAZF010000176.1, read as the reverse complement.
TAAGTTGACTTTTGGGACAAATCATGAGCCAAGACCTCAAGAGAGGATTGGAGGGTCTATAACACACTACATCGATCCATTTTCAACAATGGATTGATCCAAGATGCTTGATCAACAAGTTTCAAATTCATCAGAACCACAATTAGGGTTTCGCAGGAAAAGTCAACTGTGCCTTTGACTTTTGACCCAGACATGCTCCCAAACCTTGGGACATGATTCAATACAGCCTATAACACCTATGAAATCAATCCATCAAGTTTGATTTAGGTCAAGGACTTGATTTCATAGAGGATCGCATAGTTTGGAGTTTATCTGACAAAAAGTCAACTGTGCACAAAAGTCAACTTTGACTTTTTGAGATTTTTCACAATTATGGTTCTTTTACCCTAAAATGATGTTAATGTGTGATTGGATTCGTCATTCATCAAGAAAAATCAAAGAAAGTCAGTTAACTTGTACAAGGGGTAACCATAAAAAACATAGAAATTTTCTAAGTTAAGGAGCAAAGTGGCTTGGGTACCAACTTCCAAGGATCATAACTTGAGATCCAAGCAACCATTTGGGCTGATCCAAAGATGGATTTGTAGCTTTCATGGCATACTTTAAAAGTGTCAACTACACCTCATTCCAATTCATCATAGATTTTGAGTTATGGAATGATCAAAATGGCTGAAAACATGAAATGCCACTTTTTCCAACACTTAGTGAAATTTTCACTAAGTCAGAATCTGTCTTGCTTTTTTTCCAAAAGTAGGGGGATTTTTCACTTGGATCCAAAAAGTATCAAGACAAACTATGATCACACATGTGTTGTATCATATAAGAGCTTTCCAAAATGGTCAAGAACTCCATGAAACTCCATTTAAACCCTGAGATATGACAATGACAATGTGCCTTGCTGCAAACTGTCATGGCAAGGAAGATTTGTGCATTTTGCTCGATTTGAGAAAATTTTGCAAATGACAAACAAGTTTGTCCATCTGAACACCTCAGGGGGAGACCAAGGAGGGACAAACACTGATCGATCAACCTCTCAAGTCCATGGAACCAAAAGTAGCATGCCAAACCTAGAAATGCCTAAAAGAGGGACAAGACTCCAATTTTTTTGGAGCATTTAATGGATGCACCAAGGCGGCATGGACTGAGCCCTTTCCAACTGGATTCAGTCAAGACTTATCCAAGAACTAGGGAACCAGCAGCCTGTGCTCTAACTTCTAGTCAATGGCTAGAGGAGACTTGGATTCCTATTGATCAACATTTGCCAAACTTCTGCAGCCGTTGCCATTCACTATTGCTTGCAAAACAAACTTGCTCTACTATAAATAGAGCTCATTTGTGCTCAGTTTGAGTACACCAAAGCCATCAAACAGATGCTTTCCTCAAAATCACCTTCTCACTTCCAAATTTGCCTTCCAAAGCAAGTCACTATCGGGTTTTGAGTTTGAGAGCAATTCCAACCAAACCAATCACACACACACACACACACCTGATAAACATCATATAGAAGTGATCCAAACACTTATACAACATTTGGAACACTGATTTCTCAAAATCACCATCCAACTACTCAAGCTTTTAGCAGACTTGCAGTTGGGGCACCATCTCAAGTTTCAGCTTGTTTCAAACCACTCCAAGCATTCAGACACATCACTTGGCACCCAAGGAAGCTGTGCAAATCATTGGAACCAACTTGCAACACCTCTAACACAAAACACGATCACCAGCTGCAAGAGGTAAGCATGAGCTCTTCTAACTCTATGATCCATGCATTTTTTGCGGCACAATAATTTGGCCATATGTTCATAATCATGCATAGAGTGTTTACCCTCAATAAATTGCTTTGTTTGAATCGTGTATGGAATTTCTGAACCTTCATGCAAATTTTAGGGTTCTTGAGGTTTCTCTTTGATTTCTTATTCCATGCTAAAAATAAATGAAATTAAAGACCATAGACATGATCGTGACGTGAAAACGAGCAGATTGATATGTAGATTGCATGATATAATCAAGTATTCAGTGAGATTGGATAGAAAATGAAAATCTGCAGAAACAGAGGGTGGCGCGTGTTCTTGCCATGTTCTTGGCGCCCTTTTTGAAAATTCAAATATTTGAATTTTGTGATTTTATTTAATTGATTCAAAAATTAATTTCTCTCTGAGTTTTAATGATTTTGAGTTGATTCTTTTTTTAATAATTCACAAAAATGGTAAAATATTTTATTTTACCAAAAAATGCAAAAAAAATACTATTTATTTCATATATTTGATATTTTTGCAAAGAATTAATGTTTTATTTGTTTTTAACATTTGAAATATTTTTTCTCCCTTGATTTTCCAAACTTAATTGATTTCCAATCATTTTGTGGATATAAACATGATTTTTCAAACATTAATCCAAGATTACAACTTGTTTTTCATACATGTTTGATAATTTTGATCATTTTAATTAAGTTTTTATTTAATTAAAATACATTTTGAAATTAATTTAGGGTTTTGATCTTAATCACCCTAAACAAATAATTTTCAAACACTTTGGGCCTCTATTAGAGTGTAAGACTCATCCCCTTTGTAAATACACCACTTTTTGGGCCTCAGTCATTGTATAAGTCCCACTGTATTTTCAAAAACAAAGGCGCGATCGTCGTCTTTTTAAAAAAACATTTTTTGGGCCTCTAATAGAGTGTAAGACCCAACCCCTTTGAAAACCAAAACATTTTTGGGTCTCAGTCATTGTATAAGACCCACTGTGTTTTCAAAAATCTCGGCGCGATCGCCATTTCAAAACGAAAATCATCTGGGTCTACCCTCATGTTATAAATCCCATTTCCTTTCTTTAAAACACTTTGGGCCTCTTGATAGAGTGTAAGTCCCACCTCTCTGTAAATAAAATAGTTCGGACCTCAGTACATTGTATAAGTCCCGATACAGTTTCAGAAATTTCGACGTGATCGTCATTTTTAAACTATTTTTACTTGGGCCTCTCATTGAGCTGTAAGCCCCATCACTTGTACAAAAACTCTTTGGGCCTCTAATAGAGTGTAAGACCCAATCCCCTTTTAACCAAAACAATTTTTGGGCCTCAAATATTGTATAAGTCCCTCTGCGTTAAAAGAAAAATCTTGGCACGATCGCCAGTTCAAAAATCAAATCCCCTGGGCCTACCCTCGTGTTATAAGCCCCATTTCTTTTTTTTTAAGTTTCTTTGGGCCTTTAATAGAGTGTAAGACCCAATCCCCTTGTTCATAAAAACTTTGTGGGACTCACATATTGTATAAGTCCCTCTGTACAGTTTTCAACACAACGGTGCAATCATTGTGAAAACTTGGGCCTCTCCTTGAGCTGTAAGCCCCAACAAACTTTTCAAAGCACTTTCTCCTTTGATTTTGAATATAATATTGTTATCAAAGTTTTCTTTGTTGAAAAACTAACAAAACAACATGGAAGCTCTACAACGGGTAAGTGTTTATCCGCTTTCATTTATCGCTTACATATGTATATAACTGTATTGTGGGGCTGTTTCACTGTAAGTCTTCTTTCACATCCTTTTATATACTTGTCACATATCCACTGTGTAATACTAGTATAGTTATTTAGAGTTTTCCCCGGCAACTACGTCTAGCACTAGGTAAAGCCTTGTTAATCACTCTTAAATACAAACAAAACTAGATCCCCCATAGGATTTCCAGATACAGTCTTCCCTTCTCTTGGGGTTAAACAATATGGAACAAAGAGAAAGACAGTATTCTCGGTGAACCTTTTCTCAGACTGTCACTCTTAGAAATTGTCAAAGAGACTCTACTTCCCAGAGTTGATCTATTCTCCGTGAATTGCATCTCTTGAGTTTCTTCCAAATTCTCGAACTTTCCTGGAATGATCTCTTCTCTGTGAATTGCATTTCTTGAACTTCTCTTGGTTTGGGGACCCACAGGCTTCCTAAAAGCATCCCCGCCTCCTCTTGGGCGTTGTACAAGGGCCCTTCGGCTTCGTAGAAGTTCTCATGCCTTCTCTTGGGCTTAATACAAGGACTCTGATGACCTCTTAAAGGTATAAGATAGAACTTAGTCATCCTTTGCTAGAGCAGTCTTTCCAGCGTCAAAACTCCGGCCGTTGTAGGGTTGATACTCATCCCTTAATGCCCGTGCCTCCTCTTGGGCATTGTACAAAAGATAAAACTCTAGACTTAGACAGTCTAAGACCCTTGAGTCTCAAAGACATTCTCAAGTTCCCTTCAAACATAGGCAGAAACCCGGCCTCTCTCATGATAGTTCCCCACACTTGGACCCGCTTCAGGATCTTCAGAATTCACAGCGGTAAGGCAGCCTGCTCTTGGGCTTTGTACAAATGATTCTCCCTAGCAGAGCTAACCTTCTCAGACTCTCTTGTTGAGTCAATCCCTTTTTTTAGCCTTCGTCTTGGGCTTTGTATAAGACGTATAAAACACTCTCTTGTTGAGTATAAAAGACTCTCTTGTTGAGTCAATCCCTTTTTTAGCTTCCGTATTGGGCTTTGTACAAAACATATAAATCACTCTCTTGTTGAGTATAAAAGACTCTCTTGTTGAGTCAACCTCCTTTTTCCCTCCATCTCGGGCTTTGTACAAGATAGAAAAACACTCTCTTGTTGAGTATAAAAGACTCTCTTGTTGAGTCCGTCTCCTTTTAGCCTCAATCTCGGGCTTCGTACGAGCCAACAAATCACTCTCTTGTTGAGTATAAAAGACTTTCTTGTTAAGTCAATCAACCTTCAGACTCTCTTGTTGAGTCAATCACCTGTTCAAGACTCTCTTGTTGAGTCAACCTTTTTTTAGCCTCCGTCTTGGGCTTTATACAGGACAGATAGAAGTATTATCTTGTTGAGTCAAACCATTTCAGCCTCCATCTTAGGCTTTATACAAGATACATTCTCCCCAATGGAGTAAAAATCCCTTTTAGCCTCAATCTTGGGCTTTGTACAAGAAAGAAAGAACGTTTTCCCTGGAAAAGTAAAACTTCCCGCCTCCTCTTAGGCTTTGTATAAGAAAACCCCGGTTGAGTCAATCAACCTTTTAGCATCAAAGTTGTGCCTTGCTCACAACATACAAACATCAACAACTCCTCTTTAGAGATGACAAATTCTCTCTCATCCAAAACCCTTTAGCTTCACATCTTGGGCTTTGAACAAGATACAAACCACCTTTAGCTTCACGTCTTGGGCTTTGAACAAGACACCAAAACATCTCTTTCCTCCCATAGAATAGGAGGAACTACAATCGCTCTGATTTCCCTGTTTCGGGAATACGTAGGCATAAGATTGCAAAAATCTTAGCGAGCATACTAATCAAAAACCCAAAATCCCGTACCTTCATACAAAGCATCAAATCTAAACACATTACCAAAAACCTCACAAATGGTCCAAACATTCTATCCTTAACAAAATAAATCGAAGAGGGGCCCACATCTTAATAGCATATGTAAACTAACAGTCAGCTGTTTAAACTCAGAATGCAAGCAGGGTTAATTGGAGACATCTATTTCCATTCCTTAATCAGCTTAACAGGATAAAAAATGAACCGAGTTGTAGTGCCCAAGCGATAGTGATTCAAGACCAAAAAAATCGCGCTACACCTACCCAGATGAACCCTAACCCTATTTAAGAACCTTAACCCTAATTTTCCATAATTTTTATATAACCCAAAAACCGTAACAACAAAACAACACAGCAACGAAACAACAACAGCTCAACAATGTCAAGAAGCTAAGTGGTTACCTTCCTTTGCCGTGATACTGGTTATAATTTGTCCTATTTGCCTCTGTTTCTTTTCTCCTCTAATCTCTTTCTTCCTTTTTTGTAGGTATGGATTGCTGAAGGCTAAGCTCAGAAGGATTAGGGTTCGAGTTTTGAACCCTAACTCTCTAAATCAAGAGCTCTGGTGAAAAGGGTTTGGAGTGCAGCCAATTCTATCTCGCGTCTAGGGTCCTTTTTTCTCAATTTTTCTTTAGTTTATATAGGTGATTTTTAAGTTTTAGAAATTGATTAGATTAGATTTGTTTTAGGAAAACTTTGATGTAGTTAGATCTGATTTGATTTTACTGTGTAATTAGGGTTTTGATTTGTACACTCAATCATATTGTAATTTGATTTTAAAATTTTAATGAAAAATGATTCTTTGTGTTAAGAATCAAATCTGCTTTGATTTGATTTTTTCTATTTTCTGCGCAGATTAGGGTTCCAAATGGGGAAGAAGATGACTCCTTTGGTCAACAATTTTGACCGTTCAATAAAATAAAATAAAATAAATAATAATTAAAAAAAACTAATATAACCACAACCATATAAAAATAAAATAAATAAAAATTATAAGGATTAGTAACCACGACCATAAAAATAATAATATAACAAAAACCATATTAATAAATAAATAAAAACAAAATAAATAATAATTAACCATATTAATAAATAAATAATAATAAAAATAATCATAAAAATAATACCAAAATATTAATAGACTGGTCTTTCCTAATTGAATCTAAATATCACTACAAAACCTTAATTAATGATAAAAAAACCCTAAATATTAATTAATTTTAAATGACCCAACTTAAAACTTAACCTATAGTTTAATTCCTTTAACTTAATAAAAATAAAGCAAATAATTATTTAATTACAAAAAAACTCTTTCAAACATAAACCAATAATACTATTCATTACAAAAATATTTTTCTTTTAAAAAAAAAATAATTAATCCAAAAATAATTAACTCTAAAATAAAATCCTAATTATCATTTAATTGATAAAATTAAACTAAAACTTTTAATTTCTAACTAATGATAAGAACCCTTTATACAAAACCAAACTCAAAATGGGCCTAAAAGTGCTAATATTCTCAGAAGCTCAATGACATCCCTGATAGCACAAAAATCCCTAAAAAGGTGAAAAAGCACGGGTCAAAATTTAGGGTAGTACATGAAGTTCAGAGGAGCTAGGAAGACTGTTGGTCGTTCTAATTCTTCGTATGGACAGAAGAAGCAAGGTTCTGGAAAAGAGGTTATATGTTATGAGTGCAAGGAGCCAGGTCAATTTAAGAACAAGTGTCCTAAGCTCAAGAAGGACAAGAGGCCTAAGAATAATTTTCTAAAGGCAAGAAGGTGTTCATGGCTACATGGGACGACTCAGATTCAAAAGAAGAAGATTCTAAAGAGGAACATGCCAACGTTACATTGACGACAACTACAGCTGATCTTGGAGGTTCTGAAGAACCAGAAGACAAGGTGTTGTCAAAATCAGAATTAAAATCAAACTCTGATTTTCAAGAGGTATTTTCTAAACTATCTCGTTTTGATTTAGAGTCATGTCTCTCTGAAATGCTGGAGAAGTGCCAAAGTCTTCTGAGTAAATACAAGGACCTTAAAAAAGTCCAAGTAGTTGCTTTTGAAACTCGTAGTGAGCTTGTAAAGGATATTTCTTCTCTAAATGAAAAGCTTTTTTCTTTAGATAGCAATAACTCTGCTTTGAAGAGAAACATTTTAAAACTAGAGGAAGAAATTATTCTCAAAAGCTTCTGGTATTGATTGCGTCATCAGATATGAAAGACCATTCCAGCACTTTCTAGCTAAAAGCATAGATAAAAGCAAAATGGCTTCCATGATCTATGGAGTTAGCAGAAATGGAAAGAAAGGTTTAGGTTGTGCAAAAACTTCAAAACCTGACGAAAGTCAGAATGTAAAACCAAAACCTCTCTATAAGCATTTTGTTCCTGCTGGCACTGAGCTTGATTGTTTTGACCTTGCACATAAACCTTCATAGACACATAACTCTGTTCTAAAACCTAAGTATCATGCACAAATTCCACTTGATTACCCTGCTGCACAGAAACCCAAGGTTATAAGAAACTCTGGGAAAACAAATAAAAGAGGACACATAAAGTAAGTACCTAAGGATCAGATCCATTTATGTTGCAGACATCCTTAGCAGCTCAGTTGAGACACCAATCATGGTACCTGGACAATGGATGCTTGCGACACACGGCAGGCAGAAGGCATATGTTCCAAGATTTGGAGCTTAAGCTTGGAGGCTTCATTGGTTTAGAGGAAACCAGAAAGGAAAGATCATTGGCTCTGGAATTATTGGTAATTGTAAACTTCCTTCAATTACTAATGTTCTTTTGGGTCGATGGTTTGATGCATAACTTATTGTCTATCAGTCAGCTTAGTGAATGATTATGACATTATTTTTAATCAAAAGTCCTGTAAGGCTGTTAGTCAGAAAGATGGTATTGTCCTTTTTAACGGAAAGAGGAAAAAACAACATTAATAAAACCAGACTTTCTGATCTTAAGGACCAGAAAGTAAACCTTCTTAATGTCTGTTAATGAGGAGAAATGGGTATGGCACAGACATTTTGACAACTTTAGCATGAAGAGGATTTCTCAGCTAAATAAGCTTGGATTAGTCAAAGGCTTACCCAACCTAAAGTGTCGCTTTAGATGCTCTTTGTGAAGCATGTCAAAAAGGCAAGTTTTCCAAAACTTCTTTCAAAATAAAAAATGTTGTTTCCACCTCCAGACCGGTAGAGCCTTTTGCACATTGATTTGTTTGGGCCAGTGAAAACTGCCTCTATCAGTTGTAAGAAGTATGGATTAGTCATTGTTGATGACTATAGTTGTTGGACATGGGTAAAGTTCTTGAAACACAAGGATGAGTCACATTCTTGTTATCTACCTTTTGCTCTTAAGTACAAACTGAGAAGGATCGCATAATAGTCAAAGTCTAAAGTGATCATGGTGGCGAATTTGAGAATAAACACTCTGAGAACCTGTTGATTCTTATGGCATTTCCCATGATTTCTCCTGTCATAGAACTCCACAACAGAATGGGGTTGTAGAAAGGAAGAATAGGAATTTTCAAGAGATGGCTAGTACCATGATCCAAAAGACTGATATGGCTAAGCATTTTTGGGCAGGGGCAGTTAACAAAACTTGCTATATTCAGAACAGGATTCCTATTAGACCTATTATGGGTAAGACTCCATATGAATTGTGGAAGAACAGAAAGCCCACCATTTCTTATTTCCATCCGTTTAGCTGTGTTTATTTTATGTTGAACACTAAAGATAATCTTGGCAAGTTTGATTCTAAGGCACAAAAGTGTTTATTGTTAGGAAACCGAAAAACGATGGAAATTACGACGTAAATGCGCGGAAATGATCAAAACAGTGAGTAAAGTAAGATCTACCAACCTACACGCCGGAGGTTTGGCTTGGTAATTGTTGTGAATGAAATGTAGAGAGAAAAAGCCAAGAAAACCAGAGAATTCTGATCTTACACTTCGAACCGTAGCGAAACCGAGCAAACTTCGACGAAAACTCCGAAATACGAATTATCACCGAAGAAGCTTGAAGCAAACACTTGAGATGAATTCAAAAGCTTATAGAACTCCAGAAACTCAAGTATACCTAAATTTTGTCCCAATCCATGGAGGAATGAGAAAGTTAGAGGCTTCACGTAAATTGTCAAAACTTGCCTTGCCTTGCCAAGGCCTGAAAAAAGGCACCCCATATATGCACATGGGGTGGTTTTGATACACAGATGTATCACCACCCCAGTGGTAGCGCGCATGTGTGTTTGGCTTGATGGTCGTGGGTTCAAACCCCACCCAGACCATTTTGTCATTTCCCATATTTTTGCTAGTTTTTTTTCATATTTTCATGTTTTTGTTAATTAATTGAAAAATTAATTTCTCTCTCAATTTTAATTATTTTTTATTGGTTCTTTTTTTGAAAATTCCCAAAAATGTTAAAATACTTTATTCCATGAAAATTTTCCAAAAATATTATTTATTTTATATATTTGATATTTTTGTAAAGAATTATACTTTTATTTGTTTTTAAACATTAAAAAAATTTCTTTCTCTTGGTTTTGCAAAATTCAAATGATTTTTAAATCATCCCATGAATGAAACATGATTTTTCAAATATAAATCCAAGATCACAACCCTTTTTCACATGTTTGATTATTTTAATTGAATTTTTTATTCAATTAAAATACTTTTAAAAAAAACCAAAAATTAGGGTTTTGATCACTATCACCCTAACAAATATTTTCAAACACTTTTGGGCCTCTAATAGAGTGTAAGACCCAACCCCTTTTGAAAACCAAACTATTTTGAGCCTCAGTCATTGTATAAGATCCACTGTGTTTACAAAAACCTCGGCGCGATCGCCATTTTTAAACAAAATCATATGGGTCTCTCCTGGAGCTATAAGTCCCACTTCTTTTCTTAAAATAACTTTTTGGCCTCTAATAGAGTGTAAGACCCAATCCCTTTTTAACCAAAACCATCTTTGGGCCTCATACGTTGTATAAGTCCCAACCCATTTTCAAGGATCTCGGTGCGATCGCCAGTTCAAAACCAAATCACCTGGGCCTCTCCTTGAGCTATAAGTCCCATTCCTTTTTTTAAAATACCTTTGGGCCTCTAATAGAGTGTAAGACCCAACCCCCTTTGTACATAAATAATTTTGGGCCTCAGTCATTGTATAAGTCCCACTGTGTGTTAGAAAATCTCGGCGCGGTCGCCTTTTTCAAACAAAATCAACTGGGCCTACCCTTGCGTTGTAAGTCCCATTTCTTTTAAAAAACTCCTTGGGCCTCTCCTTGAGTTGTAAGACCCATCCCTTTGTATAGAAAAAAAACCTCTTTGGGCCTCAGTCATTATATAAGACCCAATTACAGTTCTCAAACAATGGTAAAACTACTCTTTTTTCATCTGGGCCTCTCCTTGAGTATAAGCCCCAACAATCTTTTCAAAACAACTTCTCTGTTGATATAGGTTCAAATATACAATTATTATCAAAACTTTCTTTAATTTCTTTGAACAACTAACAATACAGCATGGAAGCTTGCTCACCTGTAAGTTTTTATCAGCTTTCATTTACTTGCTTTCATAATATAACTGTATTGTGGGAAGCTGCTCCCATGTAAGTCCTTATTTCATATCCTTTTAAATACTTGTCATATATCAACTGTATATATACTAGTATACCTGCTTAGAGTTTTCCCCGGCAATTAGGTCTAGAACTAGGTAAAGCTAGTTGGTCACTCTTTAATACAGTCAAAACTATATCCCCATAAGATTTCCAGATACATCTGTTGTACCCCAAAATTTACCCCTTAGATGTCATAACATCTTGCATATCATATAGGTCAATCATATTGCATAACTAACCATTTTATCATGTTTTGTTTGTTTTGTTTCACTTGTAAATCAGGGTCTGTTTCAAGAGACCTCCTCTCCTCAATAATCCAATGTGATTGTTTTCATCACAAGTTTCTTCCTCAAGGACCAGGCAAGGTCGTCAGGTCAAGGGTCTGTGGGGTGTGGTTTGTTTCAGTGGGTTGCTTCAGTATCAGGTTATCAGGTTGTGGTAGAGATCCTGAATTAGGGTTTTGGTTCTCATCAAGTCATTGTTCCATCAGTGTACACCCAAAGCGTGAAGATTAAATATTGTTTCAGTTGGATGTGAACTGGTTTTGGTCAGGTTATAGAGCTGTCAGAGGTCAAAGCAGATTTGTGTGCAAGTATTTGGTCATGTAGTTCAGGATTTGTGGCAGTCAAGTGCAGATGTCAAGATTTACGTGTTGTTCAAGCGTGGAAGTGCATATCCATTCCCTTAACCGTTTTAACCATTTTGCTTTTCATTTGTTTTCAATAACCATTATCCATTGTCAATCCATTTTCAGCGTCCTGTTTTTATTACCTGTTTTCCATCCAATCCAATTTTTGATTTCATTATCTATTTCCATAACCCGAGTCATCTCATTATCCATTTTTACCTTTATATCCACTTTGTTCACAACCCATTTTCTTAACCCATTCCTATAACCATTTTTATCCACTTTGTCATTTATCCATCTTCAATGTTCCTTTTTAATTGTCATTTCCATTCATAATTCCAAACTAATTTCAATATCCATTCATTAACCAAATCTTCTTTTCCTATTTCAATTTCAATTCTATTTACCCAAATACATTTTTCTAATCCATTTCCTTCATCTTTATCCAATTTATTTCCAACTCAAATATCTTTTTTAATTCAAACATTCTTTTTTTATTCAATTTGTCCATTCATTGTTTGTAATATCTACTTAAGATCCATCACAAAATGCATTATCATCAGCATCCATATAGTCCATGCCTCTACACAAGACCACCATTAGAATAAAACCATCAAAATCTTACAAGGAAAATACAAAGTCCATTGACCCATGTTATAACAATAAAGAAAGTTCACAAAATACAAAACTCCAAAAATACTGCATCAAATTCCAATATAACCAAGTTGCCAAAAAGAAAAGACATTACAAAACAAACAAACAAATGGCCCTTTTTTGAAAAAAGCCACACGGCTCATGAGCCAAGCCAGCAAGGTTCATATGACCAAGACCTCCAAGCCTTCCTAAAATCCCCACTCGTACGCACTGCTTTATCACCAGGCTGTATGTTTCGTACACAAAGACCAAAACACAACCTCATTCCATGTCAAGTTCTGCTACATTGACCATGATGTACACACCTGCTTCAATACAAACAAAACTCTGCCGGACCTGCTATCAAGAGAACATCAACGTTACCATGACAAAATCCTGCGATGAAAAGGACTTATCAACCACAATGAGACAAAACATTTGTACTGAAACTTCATTAACAAGTTTTGATTTTCGAATTTTAAAAGAAAAAGAAGGAGAGACTCACCAATACAAAAACTCTCTACTCTTCTCCAACCTTTCAGGGTCCTTACAAAATTTCTGGACGCAAAAACAAATCTCCAACCTCCTTTCATACTCGGAACAACAACAAGAACCTCATCGTTTTTTAATCTCCCAATTCTATTTCTCTGTAAACCTAAACCATAACTCTCTCCATCGAACAACAACAACAAATCTCAATAACCCTAAATCATCCTCTTTCCAAATCACAAATCCACAAACCTTCATATTCTTAGAATCGTCCCCCTAATACGCTTCACCCAATCTTCAATCATTAACCAAATCCCCAAACCATAAACCCTTTCAACACGAATCTAGAATCAGAGAATAGACGAAGAGAGACTGTGAAACCAACCAATCGAAACCAAACAGAAGGAGTGAGCAAGAGAGAAGGAGATTGAACCTGAGAGGGACGAACCAAGATCTGTGAAAAAGAAGGTTGATTATGGAAACGTGAAAAGTAGTGAAGGTTGGGGATGTTCCGTTTTGTTTTCGTCTTGGACTCTTTTCCATCTTTTGAACTTTGACCGATGGTTCTGACTTGGTGTTATTTCCCTTGTTCGTTCTTAGTAATGACATTTGTTATTCCCTTTTTTATATACAATTTTTTTTTTTTGGCTTTTAAATACATTGTCTTTGAACCGAGACTTTATTGTTTTTTTGAAGCCCGGTGCTTGTTTGTGAGTAATGAGCCGTGAGGCCCATATGGGTTTTCACCACTTCATACACACACCCTAGCATTCCTGTGCCGCCCCTTTAATTGTTTCTTTTTTTTTTCTTTTTTTTTTCAAAAAAACAAGCAATTTAAGAATTTCATTCTTTTAGGAGTTTATGTTATTTTATTTTCATAATATTTTCATTTTGTAATGGAGTGGTTGGTTCTGGACTTAAGGATTTCATTGATTTCTTTTTCATTTCCTTTTTTACTCCATTTTCTTTATTTTTTTGGGCCAATGATATCATAAAAATCTTGACTTTGATTATTTCAAATCACTAAAAGTCTTGATTTATATGAGGCCACTTTTATTGGTCAATGAAAGTCTAATCAAAAGGATTATCGATTTCTCGATTAAATCTTGATTTAGACGAGACCCACTTAATTTTCATTTCCTTTCCATTTGCTTTATTTTAGGGCCAATGATATCATAAAAATCTTGACTTTGATTATTTCAAATCACTAAAAGTCTTGATTTATATGAGGCCACTTTTATTGGTCAATGAAAGTCTAATCAAAAGGATTATCGATTTCTCGATTAAATCTTGATTTAGACGAGACCCACTTAATTTTCATTTCCTTTCCATTTGCTTTATTTTAGGGCCAATGACATTACACAAATCTTGACTTTGATTATTTCAAATCAATAAAGTCTTGATAAATATGAGGCCACTTTTTACGTATCTTTATTGGTCGATGAAAGTCAAAAATCTAAGATTATTGATTTATCAATTTAAATCTTGATTAAGACGAGACCAACCTTATTTTTCATTTCGATTTCATTAACTTTATTTTGGTCGATGATATAACAAACTTCATGGTTTGGTCGATCTCATTAAAGCAACAAAACTTTGATCAATATGAGACCATTTTCTCTTTATTTCAGTTTTATTCACTTTTTAGTCGATGAAAGTCAAGAATCATTGATTATCAATTTCTCGATTAAATCATGATTAAGACGAGACTATTTCTATTTCACTTCAATTTTAATTTCTTTGAGTACTAACTTTTCATTTCTCTTTTGGTGAGACTTGTAAATATTTCTGATAAAGTCTTGTGGGTGACCCTCTTTGTTCTTGTTATGATTGTGGTTGCCTGTCTCATTTGACACACCCCCTATTCCAAAGGAAAGTTCCCCTCAGTTGACTCATAAGTCAATAAACAAATCATCCCACCTTGGCCTCATAAGAGCCTTTCCCTTTTCATTGCCTCATAAGAGCCATTTGAATCATAACTTAGCAATAGGTTAGAGTTTTGAACTCTATGTGATTCTCATCATCATGAGAACTCACTTTTCCCATCATAACTTAGACTTAGAGAGTTTCTTAAAACTCTAAATGAGCTCACACTCATTTCCCCTTGGAACTTTGGCCATAGTCAATGGTTCCTCCTTCACCCTTAGTTAGGTGAACTACGATTGCTCTGATTCTTTAGCCAGATACGATGCGACGTCTTGGCGAGCAAACTTAGTGTACATACCCTTAGGTCTCTACCTTTAGCATAGATATCTCTTAGCAAGCAAACATAACATAACATAAACTAGACAAGAGGTTCTTGTAGAGTACTACAGATACTTAGGGTGCTAATACCTTCCCGTAGTATAACCGACCCCCGAACCTTCGATCTCCCCCCTTTAGGTTTTCTCGATCTTAAACCTTTCCTTTGGATAAATCAAAGTCGGTGGTGAACTTCAAAGTCTTGCGATGCAAGTTAATTAATAGCTTGTTATCCGATTCTCACTGCAACAACATACTTGCCTTCTCTTAGGCTTAAACAATATGGAACAAAGAGAAAGGTAGTATTCTTGTTGAACCTTTTCTCAGGCTGTCACTATTAGAAATTGTCAAAGAAATTCTACTCCCCAAAAATGATTCATTCTCGGTGAATGACATCTCTTGAATTTCTTCAAACCCCATAATTATTCACTAAATGATTCATTCTCGGTGAATGGCATCTCTTGAACTTTTCTTTGGTTTGGACCCACAGGCTTCCTAAAAGCATCCCCGCCTTCTCTTGGGCTTTGTACAAGGACCCTCCGGCTTCTTAGAAGTTCTCATGCCTTCTCTTAGGCTTAATACAAGGACCCTGAAGACACCTTAAAGGTATAAGACAGAACTTAGTCATCCTTCGTTAGAGCTGTCTTTCTAAAGAGACTCAAAACCCTCAGACCAATTTTAGGGTTGATACTTATCCCTTAAAAGAGTCAGCCTCCTCTTGGGCGTTATACAAAGATAAACTGTTCCAAAAGACTTGGACAGCCTAAATCCCCTCTTGAGTCTCAAAGACATTCTCAAGCACTTTACAAATATAGGAGAAACCCTGGTCAGTCTGTATCAATCTCCAACAGAGTTAAAACCCTTGGGTTCTAAAACCCAGTCTCTCTCCTAAAAATTCCCCAGCCAGGGTCAGTTTATCATCAGTATAACACTATCCCAAATCAGAACCTCAAGGCATCTGATACCTCAATTCTGCTGTAACCCTCAGCAAGAGTTGATCCCCCATTTGGACCTGCCTCGGGATCTCAATAATCCCCAGCAGAAGATAGCCTCCTCTTAGGCTTTGTATAAATGATCCTTTCCTCAGCATAGTCAGCCTCCTCTTGGGCTTTGTACAAATGATTCTCCCCAGTGGAGTTAACCTTTTCAGACTCTCTTGTTGAGTCAATCACCTTTTCAGACTCTCTTATTGAGTCAATCATCTTTCAATACTCTCTTGTTGAGTCGACCCTTTTTAGCCTCAATCTTGGGCTTTGTACAAGACAGATAAAACTATTCTCTTGTTGAGACAATATTTTTTTAGCCTCCTCTTAGGCTTGGTATAATGATTTCCCCTGGCAGAAGTTAGCCTCCTCTTAGGCTTTGTATAATGATTTCTCCAGCTTGTTCAGCCACAATCCTGGGCTTTGTACAGGACATATAAAAACACTCTCTTGTTGAGTCAAATCCTTTTAGCCTCAATCTTGGGCTTTGTATAAGACACCATATAAATTTGCCTAAACAGAGTCAATCCTCTTTTTCAGCCTCAATCTTGGGCTTTCTACAAGACAGATAATACTCTCCCACAGAGTCAAACTTATTTCAGCCTTAATCTTGGGCTTTGTACAAGACACCTAAAATATCCTCAGCCGAGTCAGTAAAGTCTCAGTTTAGCCTTAATCTTGGGCTTTGTACAAGACAAATAAAGATTTCTTTCCCACTGAGTCAATATTCTTTTTAGCCTCTATCTTGGGCTTTGTACAAGACACATACAAACCCTCCTCGGCGGAGTCAAAATCCTCTTTTAGCCTCAATCTTGGGCTTTGTACAAGACAGACAGAACATTTTCCCTGGAAAAGTCAAACTTTTAGCCTCCTCTTAGGCTTTGTATAATGATGTCCCCAAAAGAATCAACCTCTTAGCTTCAACCTTGGGCTTTGATCAAGGCACACAAAAATCAACATCCCCTCTGAGGAAATCAAAATCCCTCTGTAGGAAGTCATTTCTCTGTGTTATCATATGTCAAAACAGAAAAATCAAAACAAACCCTAATCCCAGATAACTGCTGTAAGTGGCGCACTTGTTGATTCAAATATCCAAGTTGTTATCCACCTTTTATCCTGGTAAATCCTCTCTTTCATCTAATTGTTGTAAGCGGCAAGCCTCTGAATTATTTACATCCATGCCACTGTCCCTCTCTTAGCATGAGAAATTCCTAAGGAAAAATGGCATTGCTCAACACTGAGTTAAAGTTTTCTCCTTCAGGATAAATCCCCTATAAAGGAAATTATGGCATTGTTGGATTCAAATATCCCAGTTAAAGTAATTACCCTTTATAAACAGTCACCTAACAATTGTGATAAATAGAACAAAATGTATCCCTTTAGAGATAACAAATTATCTCTCAGTCAAACTTTTAGCTTCAATCTTGGGCTTTGAACAAGACACAAATACTCAACCATTTAGCTTCAATCTTGGGCTTTGAATAAGACACCAAAAAATATATTCTGAACGCTCAAAAGGCTATAGAATCTATAACACTAAAACACAAATTGTTGAGGAATCAATATATGTTAGATTCATTGATAAGCTTTACCCTGAAAAGTCAAAGCTAGTTGAGAAACTTGCAGATTTAAAGATCACCTTCTCAGAATCCAAGGATAAAGATTCTGAAGACAAAGACTCAGAAAGCAAAGACAAGGATGCTAAAGCAAAAGACTCAGAAATGACTCAACCAGAAGCTGGTGTTGGTCTAACTCATAAGAAGAAGAGCAGACCAAGAACTTCTCATTTTGAAGAATTGATTCTGGGAGATAAAGATGCACCAGTCAGAACTCGATCTTCATTCAAACCTTCTGAAGAAACTCTTATGGGTTTGGTATCTTTGATAGAGCCAACATCTATTGCTGAAGCTCTTCTGGATAATGAATGGATTCTGGCTATGCAAGAGGAACTGAATCAATTCACTATAAATGACGTTTAGGATCTTGTTCTGAAACCAAAATGTGCCCATTGTATTGGAACCAGATGGGTGTTCAGAAACAAGCTCAATGAGAAAGGTGAGGTCGTCAGAAATAAGGCTCGACTGGTAGCACAAGGTTATAGTCAGCAAGAGGGGATATACTATACAAAAATCTTTGCACTAGTTGCCAGGTTAGAATCTATTCGTCTTTTAGTTTCATTTGCAATAAATCATAACATCATTATGTATCAGATGGATGTTAAGAGTGCCTTCTTGAATGGGTACATTTCTGAAGAAGTGCATGTGCACCAACCCCCTGACTTTGAGAGTTTTGAAAATCCATATTTTGTTTTCAAACTTAAAAAGTCATTATATGGTTTGAAACAAGCTCCCAGAGCTTGGTATGAAAGACTAAGTAACTTCCTTTTGGAAAATGATTTCACCAGAGGGAAAGTGGACACAACTCTCTTTTGAAAAACCTTTAAGAATGATATTCTGGTTGTGAAAATTTATATTGATGATAATATATTTGGTTCTGCTAATGCTTCGTTATGCAAGGATTTTTCTAAGTTAATACAGGCAGAATTTGAAATGAGTCTGATGGGAGAACTCTAGTTCTTTCTTCTTCTTCAACCATTTCTTTAGTGAATGCAATATCCAAAAAGTAATTGACACCATCCTTGTAACCTTGACTATGTGGAGGCAACTCCACCCAATCCTTCTTTATCATGTTTGGTTTACTAAAATGATAAATTATATATTACTCTAAGCCTGCAAGGGTACTTCAAGCAATTATAAGCCTAGAATCGTAAAAACATTTAACAAAAGATGACATTATATACATTTTAGACATTTTTAAATTGACAATTAAAAGATAAAACTACTAATGTATAGTGCATGTACAATTTTTCTTTGTTTTTAGTTTTTACTTTCTTCTTAATAAAAAAACATATGCATTTTTATGAAAATTCTAGATGTAATATGTAGCATGTACATTCTCATTAAATAAATAAAAAGTAGTGTACTATAATTTCTTAAGTATAAAGTGTTGGAACTGGGTTCTAAGAAATATGAATGTTTGAGAGAAAGAAGAAGAAGGAGAGAGAGAGAGAGAGATTAGGGTTTGCAAAACTTTCTAAACTTTATTGTGTTAAGTGCTGTGTGCTCTTGTGTGTAATTACAAATTACAAAGCCCTTTATATAGACTATCAAAGCCCAGGCCCAAACAAACATTTTGACTAACTTGCTTAACAGCTATATTCGACTCTGTCGAATACAGCTGACTACACAACACTACAACTAATTTGACTTTGACAAAACCTATAAAGACTTTGACTTCGACTTCGACAGAGAACTTGAATTACTTCTAACACACCACCTAATTCATGTTCTCGAGACTTCTCATCCCAATGCTCTTCTTTAACTCGTCGAATCTAACTTTCTTCAAAGGTTTGGTAAGTATGTCGGCTAGTTGAACTTTAGTCTTACAATATTCAAGATCAAGCTTCCCTCTGTTCACTTGATCCCTGAGAAAATGATACCTTATTTCTATGTGCTTACTTCGACCATGACACATAGGATGATTGGCAAGATCAATAGCTGACTTGTTGTCTACAAACAACTTCATCTTCCCAGTTTCCTTGATCTTGAGTTCTTCGAGCAACATCTCTAACCATGCTGCCTGACATGCTGCATACGATTCAGCTACGTACTCAGCTTCACATGATGACAAAGCCACAATGCTTTGTTTTCTCGAACTCCAAGAGATTGAAGCTCCTTCTATCATGAAAATGTAGCCTGCAGTACTCTTCTTCTCATCTTGGTCTCCACTGAAATCTGAATCAGTATAACCAAATACCTCCGCATTTTTCGACTTGGACTTATTTCGACATGGCATCAGTACACCATGATCAATCGTACCCTTAATGTATCTCAGTACTCTCTTTACTGCAATGAGATGACATTCTTGGGGTTTCTCCATGAATCGACTTAACAATCCGACACTCTGACAAATGTCCGGCCTTGTATTGCAAAGATACCTCAAGGATCCAATACTTTGTTTGTACAGTGTCAAACTTACAAACTCATCATCAGTTACCTTCTTCAACTTTGCTCCTGTTTCCAATGGAGTTGTTGCAGCTTTACAGTCAGTCATCTTGAACCTCTTCAAGATGTCTTGAGCATACTTCTTCTGGTGCAGGAACACACCTTTAGCTGTGTCTTTGAATTCCATCCCTAAGAAATATGACAAATTCCCTAGGTCGGACATTTCGAACTCTTGCATTAGCTTCGACTTAACTTTTCTTATCTCAGCTTCATTTGCACCTGTAATTAGCAAATCATCGACGTACAGGCATAAAATGATTCGACTATCATTGTCGACATCATTTACATAAACTCCATGCTCAGACACACACTTTGTGAAACCTGCTTCAATTAGGAAACTATCTATTCTTTTGTTCCAAGCCCTCGGGGCTTGCTTCAATCCATAGAGAGCCTTCCTTAATCTGTACACCTTCGACTCATGCCCTTTGACCTCAAATCCTGGTGGTTGACTGGCATAAACTTCTTCCTCCAAAGGTCCATTCAAAAATCCTGATTTTACATCCAACTGATGTATCTTCCATCCTCTATATGCTGCTGTCGAAACAACAATCATGATTGTTTCCAACCTAGCCACTGGCACATAGACTTCGTCGAAATCAATACCAGGTTTCTGCAGAAAACCTCTTGCCACTAGTCTTGCCTTATGCTTGGCAATTTCACCATTTAGCCTTCGTTTCAGCTTGTAAACCCATTTCACATCAATAGGCTTCTTGCTGGCTTTTTTGACAAGTTCCCATGTATTGTTCTTCTCGATTGCCCTGAGTTCTTCCTTCATGGCTTTACACCAATTCGAATCATTCATGGCTTCATCCAAGTTAACTGGTTCTGCTTCAGCCATCATCATTGCTTCTTCTATTAAGTCACCATCTGCATCGATTGCATTATCTGGAAATCTCTCATATCCAGCTAACCTTGTCGACTCAGCTCTTGTTCTAGTTGATCTTCTGACATTCTTCTTAGGAGGTTCCTCATTTTGAATTATCGTGGCCTCGGTTTGTCGATCTTCTTCAAATACCGTCAGAACTGTCTCTTCCATCTGTTGACCAGTTTCCTGTCGAACTGACCCATGACTCCACTCCCATTTTTTATTTTCATCTACCAGAACATCTCGACTGATCACAGGTTTATCATCTTCTGGTGAATATAGTCGATATGCACCAATTGAATGATAACCTATGAGCACCATGGTTTGACTTCGATCATCTAGTTTTGTTCTCAATTGCTCAGGAACATGCCTAAAACATATTGATCCAAAAACTCTAAGATGACTTACATTTGGCTTCTCACCTGTCCATGCTTCATAAGGAGTCTTCTCGACTAGCTTCTTCGTTGGACATCTATTCAGAATGTATACTGCTGTCGAAGCTGCTTCAGCCCAAAATCTCTTTGGCACCTCTTTAGCTTTCAACATACTTCTCGTCATATTCAGTATACTTCTATTCTTCCTATCAGCTATTCCATTATGTTGAGGTGTATAGGGTGCAATAACCTCATGCTCTATACCTTTCTCTTCACAAAATCTAGCAAACTCTCGAGAGATGTATTCACCACCACCATCAGTTCTCAGTTTCTTTAGCTTGCATCCACTTTGCTTTTCGGCAAGCAACTTAAACTTCTTGAACTTTGTGAATACTTCATTCTTACTTTCGATCATATAAATCCACATATATCTGGTGAATTCATCGATGAAAGTTAAGAAGTAACGCTTGCCACCATTCGACCTAACTTCAAAAGGTCCACATACGTCAGAATGAACAAGCTCCAACTTTCCTTTTGACTTAATTGGCAGATCATGCTTGAATGCTTTTCTAGCCTGCTTTGCTTTGCAACATTCTTCACACACATGATTTGGTTCCTTCACCTGAGGTAAACCATAAACCATCTTCTTCTGATTGAGCGTACCCAAACTCCTGAAGTTTAGATGCCCATATCTATGATGCCATAGCCAATTCTTTTCCTCTTCTGTAGTTGACGCAAGACATTGATGATCAATCATGTTAATCTGAACTTTAAAGGTCTTGTTATCAGCCAATGGTGCTTTCAGTACCAACCTACCATCAACATGATACACCTTCATTTGGTTCTTCTCCAACTTCATATTATGTTCTTTTGCAAGTAATTGACCTATACTTATCAAGTTACTTGTCATAGAAGGCACATACATCACATCAGTAATGCTGGCTTTTCTACCATCTCTTCTCATTACAGATATGTTTCCTCTTCCACCTGATGTGATCTGTCTACCGTCTGCAAACTTTATCACCTTCTTAACTGATTCATCAAGCTTGGTGAACCAGTTCTTGTTACCGGTCATATGCTTGTTGCAACCTGAATCAAGATACCACAAATTCGTTTCATCAGTGTCTGACTGAGTATCTGCCATTAGTAGCACATCATCAGAATCACTCTCTTCTGCCTGTGCATACTGCGCTTTGTCACTTTCTTTTGCTCGTGCTTCCTTCTTTTTTCGACAGTCTCGAGCATAGTGACCAAAACCTTGACAATTGTAACACTGCACGTCTTTCATGTCAACTTTCTTCCCAGAATACTTGTTGCCCATGCCTTTCTTTATTGAATCATCATGATTCTTTGAACTCTTGCTTGACTTCTCATCACTCGCAAGATTCCTTCCCTGCTTTACCTTCCCAGACTTCTTGGTGAATTTCGCTTGTAGTGCTTGGTCTGATACCTTTTCTCTTTCTGAATCTCTTTGCTTCAATCTCATCTCATGAGCTTCCAAAGAAGCCTGTAGCTCTTCAACCTTCATCTCAGCGAGATTCTTGGACTCTTCAATGGACACTACAATGTAATCAAAATTTGCAGTCAGAGATCTTAGTACCTTCTCAATCTTCTACAAATCTGTGATTGTTTCTCCACAAGACTTCATCTGGTTCATCAGCATCACCAATCTTGAAAAGAACTCCGAAACTGATTCATATTCCTTCATTTGAATCATTTCGTATTGCTTTCTCAAGGTTTGCAGCTTCACCCTCTTCAGCTTCTCATCACCTCCATACAAGTTCTTTAACTTGTCCCATGCTCCTTTTGCAGATTCTTCTTCAATAATTTTCTCAAACACATTCGGATCCACACATTGGTGAATCAAGAACAACGCTTTGCCATCTTTCTTCCGTTGATCCTTGTACACAGCTTGCTTTTCATCAGACGCATTCACCCCCAATTCCGTTACACTATCATTCACGATTTCAACCACATCTTGAAATCTGAAAATAACCCTCATCTGCGCAACCCACCATTGGTAGTTTTCCCCTTTGAAAATCGGTAGATTCGCTGGAAATTGTGTGGACGTTGTTGTTCCGTTTGCCATTAGATTCTCTCTAAATCGCAACCGAGCTCTGTTATACCAATTGTTGGAACTGGGTTCCAAGAAATATGAATGTTTGAGAGAAAGAAGAAGAAGAAGGAGAGAGAGAGAGAGAGAGCGAGATTAGGGTTTGCAAAACTTTCTAAACTTTATTGTGTTAAGTGTTGTGTGCTCTTGTTTGTAATTACAAATTACAAAGCCCTTTATATAGACTATCAAAGCCCAGGCCCAAACAAACATTTCGACTAACTTCCTTAACAACTATATTCGACTCTGTCGAATATAGCTGACTACAAAACACTACAACTAATTCGACTTTGACAAAACCTATAAAGACTCTGACTTCGACTTCGACAGAGAACTTGAATTACTTCTAACATAAAGCAAAAACAAAATGTAATTTCTTAAGCATGTATGAAACATATAAGCAAAGAAGTTAAAAAACATACCTGAACACACCAACACAAAGAAGCAAGAACGCAACAACGCCGAAAATGCTGAAACGCAGAACGTGTAGAAAATGATGTTGTAACCATTTGTTCAAAGAAGTTAATAAGCTTAAGCTATCTGACTTGCGAAAACGGTGCCCCTAATAGATAGTATTTTGCTCAAAAACATTAATGGACAAATAAATTACATCAACCATTTAGAAATAAACCTTGAAATTTATTCATACAATCATGACAACCCAAAATCATTTCAATAAAACTTGAAATTTATTCATACAATCATGAAAAACGGTGCTGCTATTAGATAGTATTTTGGTCAAAAACAATAATGGAAAAATAAATTAGATCAACCGTTTAGAAATAAACCTTGAAATTTATTCATACAATCATGACAACCCAAAATCATTTCAATAAAACTTCCAAATCAAGACAACCCAAATAAATTGCATCAACCATTTAGAAATAAACCTTAAAATTCATTCATACAAATACATAAAAATAAATCTCAAAACATTACAAACAATAAAACTATAATCCATAATAGGGTCAACAAGCACATAAAGATATAGAAAAAGACCACCAATATTACCCATATGAGAGCACAAAAGTTGTCGAACGCCTCATTGCAAAATTTAAGGCCATTGTCGGTTCTCAACCTCTTGACCTTTCTGCCAGTCTTATTTTCGACCAGAGTCTTCTGACCTTTGAAATTCTCAAAAATTTCATCCTTAGTCTTCTGGATGAATATCCATAGCTTTCTTGAATAATCATCAACTATGGATAGAAAATACCTTGCTCCTAAATGTGATGGACACCTTGCAGACCCCCAAAGATTAGCATGGATGTAATCAAGGGATCCGTGAGTTCTTTGTTTACCTTTGTTGAACTTCACTATGCAAGATTTTCTAAGTACACAGGGTTCACAAAATTTGAGCTTTTCGACTTTGTCTCCTCCAAGCAGATTTTGTTTCCCTAATTCGACCAGACCCCTTTCACTGATTTGGCCCAATCTCGTTTGCCAAATTTCTGTCTTCGACAAAGGTTTCGTGAATGTAACTTTTGTCGAACCACTTAAAACTTCAGCCTCAAGGGTATAAAAGCCTTGTTTCTTCACGCCTCCCAAGACTTCCTTCGACCCCTTCATGACTTAGGATACTTTTCTCTCCTTGAAAAACATACCCCTTCTTGTCGAATTTACCAAGAGAAAACAAATATCTCTACAAATCAGGTACATACCTGACTTCAGTCAATAACCTTATTGACTCATCATGGAGCTTGAATCTCACATATCCAATACCTATAATTTTGTAAACTTTGTTGTTTCCCAGTAGCACTGATCCACCATCTTGATCACATAGCTCCTCAAACAATTCTCTGTTTGGAGTCATGTTCCAAGTGCAACCTGAATCAATAATCCACTCTTTTCTTGAGTTGCCGCTTGAAACCACAAGAACATCAGATGATTCGAAGTCATCTTGAACAATGGTTGTGTTGCCATTATCCTTACCTCCATGATCTTTCAGGTGTTCATAGCACACTTTTCTTTTGTGACCCTCCTTCTTACAGTGATAGCATCTAATATCAGATGCCTTGCCACTATAAGACTTCTGCTGACTTTTACCTTACTTCTTATCAAACTTACCATCCTTTCGCAAGAATTTTCCCCTAACGGCCAAACCTTAACCAACCGTCGAAGGTTTATGCTCCTTTTGTTCATTCAAGTCCTTAGAATATAAGGCTGATTGAACTTCTTCAAAGCTCAGGGACTCCCTTCCATACAGGAGAGTTTCTTTGAAGTGAGCATGTGTTCTGGGCAAAGTGCACAACATCAATAGTGCTAGATCTTCATCATCAATCTTCACATCAATATTTTCAAGATTGAGAATCAGCTTGTTGAACATATCCAACTGCTCATCCAACACTTTGTCTTCACTCATCTTGAATGAATACAAATCTTGCTTCAGGTATAGTCGATTCACCAGAGATTTGGTCATGTACAAACTTTCAAGTTTCAACCATAACCCCAATGTCGTAGTCTCCTTTGATAACTGTCGGAGAACCTTATCACCAAGGCTCAACAATATTGCATTGTGGGTTTTCTCTATCATGGCCATCTTTTCTTTTTCTGTTAACGCATCGTCCATGGCTGCATCTCCCTTTAATGCTTCCAAACAACCCTGCTGAACCAGTAGGGCTTTCATCTTCAAGTGCCACAGATCGAAATCATTCACTTTGGTGAACTTTTCAATCCCATGCTTTGTTGAAGGCATCTTTATTCATGCTCACCGCACCAATTTGTTGTGAAATCCGATGCCTTAAAACAAAGTATAATCGGTTTCTTTATGATCAAGAAACACACAAGGGTTAGGGTTAACGGAAAAACAAGAAGAACAACAATGATTGGTAATAACTGTTATTCTTTACTTTTTCTTTGAATCAGATTACAAGTACTCAAGAATAACAAAATAACCCTCTCATCCTAATTAGGATTTGCCACACTTAGAATGAGAGACTAGTATGCTATTTATAATAAAACCTTACATACTAAACTAATGGGATTTTAACAATTACCCATTACAAGCTAACTTAGGGTATAAGCTAACTTAAATAATTAGATCCTTAACACAAGGCCCAATTCGACAACTACATACTATAACACATTTTGACTACAACATGTAGGTCTTCGACAACAACATGTGAGCAGACTTCGACGACATGTTAAACCTCTGTCGACAATACTAGAGTTTGATCCAATATCTCACAAATATCCACCTTGGAACAAACTCTATCACATCAAGAAACAAACTAGCTTTCTTCATGCAGCTTTATCAACTACATACTGTGGAAAAACTTGCAACTGGGTAACATCTTAGTGATCATATCAGCAGTATTACGATATGCCAAAACCTTTAGCACTTGGACTTTTCCATGTTCAATTACCCTTCTGACGAAATGAAACCTTACATCGATGTGCTTGGTTCGCTCATGATAGGCTGAATTCTTTTACAGGTGTATTGCACTTTAACTATCACATTTAACAGTGATAACTCGACCTTGAAGTTTCAACTCCTTTGCAAAACCTTCAAGCCACAATGCTTCCTTCACAGCTTCAGTTAGGGCGATATATTCCGCTTCTGTGGTTGATAAGGCAACAACCTTCTGAAGTGTTGTTTTCCAACTGATTGTTGTCCCAAGCATAGTGACCACATATTGCTATAGTGGTAAAGTGACAGACAACAAAAGTTTTTGGAAGTATTTATTCTGGAAATTATCGTGTCCACAGAGATTAATGTTATTGAACTTCCGCTCAACAATTTAAATGTTATTGAGTTTGGGTTTAAATGGTTTGGAATAAAAGTGCAAAAGAAAAAACATAAAACAAGAAAATAAATACATTCTTTAGACATGAGAAAACTCGTCGGGAGTTGTATTTCATTATACCCATCATGTACTAAAAAATATATGGATCAAATGCACTCAACCTAAATCATTCGTAAAAACCCCCATGTATCGCTCACAACAGAGGTTATGTATAACATAAAGTCGAGAGATCAAACGTATTATCGGTGATGTCTCATGCAACTCAACAACACGGAGCATTAAAAACTAATACCCACGTAAATATTAGACCTAAATCTATGTCTAGAGTTTAGAATCTAACAAATGTTCATCTTAGATCGAGTTCGAACCGTATATGTATATAGCAATCCAAACCCATTAAGTAAAAAATCAAAGATAACCATCAATAAAGAGTTGTAAAAGAGAGATTTTATACAAAGATCCATAAATATACATACAATCAAGATAAACTTACATACAAAACTCCAACAAATAGAGGGCACAAAGAGAAGAGAGAAGAAGA
The DNA here is from genome assembly GCA_022829125.1 of Lathyrus tuberosus. Lineage (NCBI taxonomy): Eukaryota > Viridiplantae > Streptophyta > Magnoliopsida > Fabales > Fabaceae > Lathyrus > Lathyrus tuberosus. The sequence goes on along the minus strand of JALAZF010000176.1, from coordinate 9,092,738 downwards.
ATACAAATCTCACGATTTGTCAACTCCGATTGAAGTGGATTCGAATCCAAATCGTCAAGATGCACACTCCATGTGTTGTTTCTAAGCTAAATCTACTCAAAAATGAAGGCTTGATGAATTGGGAACAAATACCCCAAATCATAACCTAAAAAAATGTGTTTTTACCCCTTTTAATGTGTTTCTTCCCAGACGAATTCGCCCGGTGAAGCAACGGTTCACCCAGAAAGCTTAGGCGACATTTTCTGCAACTTCTGGAATTTCTAGCTCGCTCCAGGCTCGCCCGACGAGCTCAGGGCGAGAGCTGACAGTAGAAAAAAAATCAGAATCTTATTTTCTTCATAACTTTCGAACCGTAACTCCGTTTGAGGCCCGGTCGGAAGCGTCAGAAATCTTATTCAATGCTCTATCTAACAATGACTAAATATCAATGCTTAAATACCTACAAAAATGAGATAAAAACAATTAAACTCAATGATATTTACACAAAAATACTAGTATAAACTAAATATACACTTTTACAAACAAAGTGGGGTTTTATTCAAAGAATTCAATACAAATAAATCGATAAGTGCAACAAAACTACTACTCAAAACATGGCATTTTGGCACTTATCACATATCCAGAAATAGACTTTATGGAATCCCTACAACCTGCATAATCAGAGTCGACATATCCTTCAATTGCTGCTTTACTATCTTCACCCAAGGATCCGCCATAAATTAGGACTTTGTTCAGAGACCCATTTATGTACCTTAGAATCCACTTCAATGCTTGCCAGTGAGCCTTTCCAGGATTCGCCATGTACCTGCTTACAAGACTTACTGCATATGCTATGTCGGGTCTAGTACAAACCATAGTATACATCAAAGAACCCACTATATTAGCATATGGAATGTCATTCATATAAGGTATTTCAACATCAGTACTAGGACACTGGTATATACTCCGCTTGAATTGAGGGTTTGTCGGAGTCACAACAGGCTTTGAATTCGAAATACCAAACTTTTCGAGAATCTTCTGTAGGTATACCTCTTGAGATAAGTATAATTTCGACTGTTTTCTATCTCTTTGGGTGTGAATCCCAAGAGTCCTGGACGCAACTCCTAGATCCTTCATATCAAACTCTTTATTGTGTTCAACCTTCACCCTCATAACATCTTCGACATTGTTGCTTGCTATTAGAATATCATCCACATACAGCTGACTAACTTGGCTCCAACAGGTTTCTTGATCAGTTCTCAGGTGTTGTTATCATGAAGAGATTTCATTTCATCATCCATGGCCTTCATCCATTCAGTCTTATTTCGACTCCTCATAACTTCCTTATAGTCTCTAGGTTCTTCGTCGAGAACCTCACTTGCAGAGATTAAGGCATAAGCTATAAGATCTGCATACCCAAGTCTCTGAGGTAGCTTGATGACTCTCATGTACTTATCTCTTGCTAGCAGGTAGTCATTATCAGTCTCCTCATCTTCTACATCAGCTTCTGCTTCTTCTTCGACTTCATCTGGCATACGCAATTCAGCATCAACATGCTCTACCTCAATAGGAATCTCTCTTTCTTCCATCTCTTCTTCAGCATCGTCAGTTTTCTTGAAGGCCATCTCAGCTTCATTGAAAACTACATCTCGACTAGTGATACACCTCCTGTGACCTGGCTCAAGGTACCATTATCTATAAGCTTTGACTCCTTCAGGGTATCCCATGAACATGCATTTCAGAGCTCTAGGTTCGACCTTGTCTTGCCTAATGTGAGCATAGGCCACACAACCAAATACTCTTCGTCTTTCGAGACTAGGTGGATGTCCCGACCAAACTTCTTCTGGTGTCTTCATATCTAACTCAGTCGAAAGACATCTATTTAACATATATGTTGTTTTCAAAATAGCCTCATCCCAAAACACATTCTTTAACTCAACACTAGTCAACATGCATCTAACTCTTTCCAAAATAGTTCGATTAAACCTTTCCGCCAACTACAGTAGTTTTGTGTCTTGCAATACCTGAGGCAACACAAAAGCTGTCGAACGCCTCATTGAAAAATTCAAGGCCATTGTCGGTTCTCAACCTCTAGACCTTTCTGCTAGTTTGATTTTTGACCAGAGTCTTCCAACCTTTGAACTTCTCAAAAGTTTCATCCTTAGTCTTCTGGATGAATACCCATAACTTTCTGGAATAATCATTAACTATTGATAGAAAATACCTTGCTCCTGAATGTGATGGACACCTTGCAGGCCCCTAAAGATTAGCATGGATGTAATCAAGGGATCCATGAGTTCTTTGGTTGCCTTTGTTGAACTTCACTCTGCAAGATTTTCCAAGTACACAAGGTTCACAAAATTTCAGCTTTTTGACTTTGTCTCCTCCAAGAAGATTTTGTTTCCTCAATTCGACAAGACCCATTTCACTGACATGGCCCAATTTCATGTGCCAAATTTCTGTCTTCGACAAAGGTTTCGTGGATACCATATTTGTCGAACCACTTACAACTTCAGCCTCAAGGGTATACAAGCTTTGTTTCTTCACGCCCCTCAAGACTTCCTTCGACCCCTTCATGACTCTTAGGATACTTTTCTCTCATTGAAAAACATATCCCTTCTTGTCGAATTCACCAAGAGAAATCAAATTTCTCTTCAAATCAGGTACATATTTGACTTCAGTCAATAACCTTATTGACTCATCATAGAGCTTGAATCTCACAGATTCAAAACTTGTAATTTTGCAAGCTTTGTTGTTTCCCAACAGCACTGATCCACCATCTTGATCACATAGCTCCTCGAACAATTCTTTATTTGGAGTCATGTGCCAAGTGCAACCTGAATCTATAATCCACTCTTTTCTTGAGTCGCCGCTTGAAACCATAAGAACATAAGATGATTTGAAGTCATCTTGAACAATTGTTGCATTGACATTATCCTTACCTCCATGATCTTTCAGGCGTTCAGGGCACACTTTTCTTGTGTGACCCTCCTTATTACAGTGATAACATCTAATATCAGATGCCTTGCAACCAGAAGACTTCTGCTGACTTTTACCTTTCCTCTTATCGAACTTACCATCCTTTCGCAAGAATTTTTCCCTAACGGCCAAACCTTCACCAACTGTCGAAGGTTTATGCTCATTTCGTTCATTCAAGTCCTTATAATACAAGGCTGATTGAACTTCTTCAAATCTCAGGGACTCCATTCCATACAAGACAGTTTCTTTAAAGTGAGCACGTGTTCTAGGCAAAGCACACAACAACAATAGTGCTTGATCTTCATCATCGATTTTCACATCAATATTTTCAAGATCGAGAATCAGCTTGTTGAACATATGTAATTGCTCAGCTAACACTTTGTCTTCACTCATCTTGAATGAATACTAAGCTTGCTTTAGGTAGAGTCAATTCACCAGAGATTTGGTCATGCACAAACTTTCAAGTTTCAACCATAACCCCGATGTTGTAGTCTCCTTTGATACCTGTCGGAGAACCTTATCACCAAGGCTCAATAATATTGCATTGTGGGCTTTCTCTATCATGGTCGTCTTTTCTTTTTCCGTTAACGCATCGTCCATGGCTGCATCTCCCTTTAACACTTCCAAACAACCCTGCTGAACCAGTAGGGCTTTCATCTTCAAGCGTCACAAATCAAAATCGTTCACTTCGGTGAACTTTTCAATCCCATACTTTGTTGAAGGCATCTTCATACATGCTCACCGTACCAATTTATTGTGAAATCCGATGCCTTAAAACAAAGTATAATCTGTTTCTTTATGATCAAGAAACACATAAGGGTTATGGTTAACGGAAAAACAAGAAGAAAAACAATGATTGGTAATAACTACTATTCTTTACTTTCTCTTTGAATCAGATTACAAGTACTCAAGAATAACAAAATATCCCTCTCACTCTAATTAGGATTTGCCACACTTAGAATGAGATACTAGTATGCTATTTATAATAAAACCTAACATAATAAACTAATGGGTTTTTAACAATTACCCATTACAAGATAACTTTGGGTACAAGCTAACTTAAACAATTGGATCCTTAACACAATGCCCAATTCGACAACTACATACTATAACACATTTCGACTACAACATGTAGGTCTTCGATAACAGTATGTGAGCAGACTTCGACGACATGTTAAATCTTTGTCTACAATACTAGAGTTTGATCCAATATCTCATAGTTTTTACTCTCAATAATGAATTATCATAATCTTGAACTATATCAACCTATGCAAAAATTTGAGTTATATCAACTATGTGCTAGGAAAAAAAACATAAAAAATATATATCATGATTCAAACCATCCACATGGACATCGTCCATAAACTCAAAATTAAATACATATTCACCTAAAAAAAGAAAAAGAAGTCAAGCTATAACATCTTACATGTCTTGGATCATAACTAAATTTATTATTAAACGCTAATGATAAATTTTGACATAAATTATGGATAAAATAAAGGCGTTCCAATAAAACTCACATATTTATCAAATAGTTCTATTTTGTTAAATAAAATTTATAAACTACACATATAACTTCGATTATCGTGATGCTTATGCATTTAGCCGACATGTTTGTTTTTCACTGTTTTAGGTGAAATTTTGTTGGTTTTAAGTTTGTACACTGTTTTATGGGGAAAAAGCAAAAAAAAAAACACTCATAATCACAATTCTTTACTTAGTCAATAATATAAAGAATGCGCAGAAATAAAAACAGAGGTCCCACCCCAATGAGCATAGCTTTTCTTCTTAACAAACATACAATTTTTTTATTAAAAAATAATTAAATAAATGGAGGATGAAGAATGGAAGAATAATTACCGAACTAGATCAGGAATGAGGAAGATGAGCAACAATAAGCTCTTCTGAGATTTGAGCAGTATGTGAGATTGAGATTTAAGGTAGCAATTTGGGGTTTGAGAAACGATCGGGATTCGGGTTCGATTTGGGACGGATTTGACGAGAGATTTGAAGAATTACAAAACAATTGAGATTCTGGTTTGATTTGAATAATTATAGAAAGATTTGGATTTGATGAGTGATTTGAAGATTTACGAAACATATTTGATGAAGTTGTAAGGTTCGATTTTGAGGACGTTCGATGGTTTTTTTTTTTACAATATGAAAAGGTTTGATAGTTTTGATGATAGTGGAATGTTCAATGAATAAATTGATTATTCTATAATACCCACATAATTTTTTTTAATAGTTTAATGTTAAAAAGATTATTCTATAATAAGTGAATTAATAGAAATAGTTTTTTTGAGGGAAGCTTGCATTAAGACATTATAGGATTAGAATATTTTAATTAATAATTAATTACTAAATCATATTTTAATCGATAAATAATTAATTAATCATAATAATTTAATTAATTAAATATGATTTTATAATTAGTAATATTATTATATATTATAAATCATAAATTTTTCGCTTACTATGTTTTAGCTAAATGGGGTTAGTGTATTACGTGAGATTGAATATTTAATTATTTCTAATACAAAGTTATTAAATTTAATTAATTATTATTATTACAAAAAGTAATTGTTTTTAAAGCAGGATTTAGAGTTTTGTTTCTAAAATACTGTTGAACTTGTAATACACGTGTAAAGTAATTGTTTCCAGTTGTGTGAAGGTCTTTTTCATTACATCTTATATTTACTGGTACAAAAACAAGAACTTTCAAAAGGAATCAAAGAATTGAAAAAGATTTGTATATCTATTTCATTTAAATCCCATTAATTTGTTATATTTGTTTCAATAAATTATGTGGTGCTTCATAGTATGATTAAGCCTTTTAGCATTAAATAAATACAGAGTGTGTACTATTTCTTTTATCAGTTTTCACCAAATTTATATATATTTTATTCTGAAACATAATTAGATAGAAATTAGTGATTTTTTATATTAAAATATTCTTTAAATGGTGGAATGTGTTATGATCGTACCTGGATCAGACAGTATCTGGTGGCCAACAACGTCGTCTGGACTTCAGCTCCGGTGCGGTTGAAAGACGGCGAGCGGGGGGCGGGGGGGGGGGGGGGGAGGGGTGTACCTGCAAGGTACTCCGACGCTCAAGTAAGGTAACAGTCAGAGAAAAAGCGAGTACAAAAGAAGAAGGTTAGAGAGTTAAGAAGTGAGTAACCTGACCCTCTCAAGTGAGAGGGTATTTATAGAGAGCCCTCAACGCGGGGCCAACGGTTACTTGCATTGGGCTGGATTGCCAGGCCCAATCCAAGTAACTGCCAGGGCTTACGTGGCGTAGTGAAGACCAGCACGTGGTCTTCGCCCTGGGGTAACCGCTCCTAGATCTCCGGAACTAGGGCAGACTGATTCCATCGGGAGTGGGCAGTTACATGAGAACGTGTCATCGCGGGGAGGAGTCTTGGGTGTCGGGGACAGACGTGTCCTCGCGGGGAGGACTTACTTGCGGCGGAGATGGCTCCTCTCGAGGAGGAGCACATAGGCGTCGAGGAGAGGTGAGCCCGGGGAGGCTTAGAGCCCATGCCCGATGATCCATGTTGTGCGTGCCATACACATCCGAGGTTGGGCGTGTGCCCGACATGGTGGAGGTGAGCATCTGATCGACAGTGGTCTTTCTAGGAGTCCTCATTGGGCCATCCCAGGACGTGGGGGTTGGGCCTGCTCGACTGATGAACATGCCCCGGCTCAGTCCAGAACAGGAGCCCCCTAAGTCGTTGCTCTGAGCGTCAGAGTAATGACTTAAGGGATAGCCGTGTCGAGGATGTGTCCAGTCGAGGAAGGGACTCTAAGCGAGGAGTGGTTGGCACCCGGGCATAAATGAGTAGACTTGCTCGGGACGGGCGACATCGCGGGGATGAACGGGAAGTCGGGAACGAGGTGAATGAATAGACGCGTGTTGGGGAATGAAGCGACACGCCTGGGGGAGTGTTCGCCACGTGTCGCAGCTCATCATTGTCTAGGATGGCTACGCTAGGGTAGCGCAATCGATTGCCTAGGAGCCCTCGAGACTTGTGAGAGCCCCATAAATAGGGGAAGCCCATGTCATTTGCACGTTTTTCGCTCTCCCTTTGCTCAAACTTTCCCTTCCTTCGTTCTCCCTTCAACCACCGTTCGCTTTCGTTCGCCACCGCTGACAGTCGTACCGGAACCCTACCGAAAGAACTTTTTGAAGTAAGTTCTCTTTTGCTTGCATTTGTAGGGTGAATCTATGGTGAACTGGTGAAGTTCCCATGGAAATCACGAAATATCCGGCGACAACGGCGGAATTTCCTAGTTTTAAGCGTTGAACCCCGCGGGGAGGGATGATGAAATCCCCGAGGACACGAAGAACGTCCCGGGGTCGTGAGATGAACATTTCTCTGTTCTTTTGTTAAGTTTCCCGGGGATAGCTGGCGAGTTCCCCGGGGACACGAAGAATGTTACGGGGACGTCGGTCGTATACTTGGAGTCCCGCCCAATTTTGCTCCCCGCGGACCTGAGGATGGTCGCGGGTTCGCGTTCCCCAACGTTCCCTCCTCGCCCTTTCACTTGATCAGCGGTGGAGGGGGTGAATTTGATATGGTTCATCGAATTCACCATTTCCTTCTGCTTTTCAGGTAAATGGACGTATTTCCAGTGGCCGAGGGGTCTTTGGATATCTACGACAGGCCTGGTTCACCTATGGCGGAGACAACCAGCGCTGGGGAGAGGACGCCCGACGAGTGGGCCTGCGAGGAGGCAGTGAACATGATCTCCGAGTTTGTCGACCTGGACGAGGAGGGAATATTTTGTACCGTCGAGCACCGCCTAATAGGTTCACCGAAGTCGCGGAACGTGTTTAGGCCTTTGCCACACCATCGAATATGCTCGACATATAGCAGGATGCGGTTCCCCGTGTATGAATTTATGTTCGACGAGGCGAGGTGGCGGTTGCCCTTCACAGATTTTCAAGAGACAGTGTTCGTCTGGCTGCGTTTGGCCCCTTCTCAACTCGAGCCCAACTCTCTCGCTTTCATCATGGCTTTCGAGCTCGTGTGTAAATACCTGAAGATCGGGGCGACGGTGCCCCTATTTTTTTGCATTTTCCATCTCCAACGGTAGGCCATCGACGACAAGCATGGTTGGGTGTCCTTCAAGCAGGTGAGCAGTCTGTTTCACACTTATCTGGACTCCGTACAAAATTTTAAGTATCGGTACTACCTCGTGAGGCCGGTCACACATGAGGCCGTAAATACCATGTACAATCGGGTCGTCAAAGAAGTAGATGGACGACGAGAGGAGGCCCTTGTGCCTAAGTTCCCATTGTTCTGGACTGAAGAACACTTCAAGAGGGGAACGGATAGCTACATCGTCAGCCCCGACAAACTTTGTGAAGGGGATCGCTTGGCTCACGAGGCCATAGTCAAGTTCGTCAGTGGGTTTAACAAAGCTAAGCTCGTGATGCCAAACGGGGACTTCGTTCTGGGCGACAACGGGAAGGTCTTGACGAAGCGTCGACTAATCAATACTATGGCTCTCCTCGAGACGTTTTCTAACGAGGAGGCTCTCGAGCTGTTAGGTGGGGTGGTCTCCCCGACCTGTCTTTCCCTTCGTCCTTCTTTTCGAATTACTGACCTCTTTGTTTTCTATTTGCAGATAAGATGTCGAATGCTGAGGAGCGCTTCAAAAAGTTGAAGGCTAACCGCGCTGCGAAGAAAGGAGGCAAGAGTCGCGTCGAGCAGCTCCGAGTGCAGGAGCCCGTTCCTACCCCGACAACCGGGGGTTTCTCTGGCTCTCACTAGGATAATGATTCTCTCAGCCCTCAAAGCTCCCCGAAGAGGCGACGGCTGGCAAACACAGTGGACATCAACCTTACCGAGCACGAGAGCCCCCCTGCCGTGAAATTTGTGCTCTCGCCTTGTCTCACAAGGCCGAACTTCTTCATGGGGAATAATTCGCTATGCGTGGGTGCCCCCGAAGCTCAGGCCATCTTGGGCGTCGACAAGGCTTCTCGGAGAAGGATGCTGGTGGAGGATGTGTCTGCTGTGATGCGGGTTTGTGCGGCTGCCTTGGTTCTGAACGACGAGGCGTGCCCCGCAGGCGAGCTGAACAAGTTGCGAGAAAGTTTCCAGTCCATCTCGGCCGAAATGGAGAAGGTGGGTAGGGAGCTGGCTGACTGCAAAAGCCAGAACCAGGCCTAAGTCGAGCTTCAACAGAAATTGGAGGAAAAGTTGAAGAGTGCTGAGGAGGAGCGGAAACGTCTCGTCGGTATTGAAGAGGAGAGGGATCGTCTCTTGGCGAGGAACGCTGAATTGGAGGAGGCTGTCCGCCCAGCTGAGGAGGAAACCGAGGAGGACAGGTTGCTGACTTCGCGGGGCAGCGCTGATAGCGAAGCTACGGGAAGCCGAGGAAGACAATCTCGCGGTAGCTGGCATAGGTTTCAAGAAAGCTGTGGAGCAGCTTCGGGTCCTTAACCCCGACCTTTTGATCGAGGGGATCGACCCCGACTACGAGGTGGTCGACGGTCAGATCGTGCAGCCGATGCGAGTCGACGAGGTTCATGATCCCGAGCAGCCTGAAGGGACCGTCGCTGAGTAGGGTTTTCTTCCCCGTTCTGTTCGGCCTGCGAGCCATTCTTATTTATTGGGATATTTCTGCTCGGCCTGCGTGCCAGGGGCTTTTTGACATTTTTGTAATATTTGTACAATGGGCTTCTGCCCGCTTTAATGCATTTTTGTTTATCTGCTAGTGTGTTGTTTGTATGGTTTTAATTATGTGTGGTGTTATTGCTTTTGTTATACATTGTTTTTGTCTAAGTAATAAAGACCTTGGGATTTGCTCGACCTTGATAGTCCCTGACCTCGTGGAGAGCTGGTCGGGGTGGTCGGAGACGTATTCCGACCTTCAATGAGTCTAAGAGCTCGATTGAGGTCTTAGCTTCGTGGCGTGAACTTCGCATCGCGAGCTGGGTGTTCTGGATAATTGGTACAACGACGGCGGAGCTCGATCGAGGTATCCCCGTCGGATCAAAAGTCCTCGCGCACACACGACGCGGCCTTTGATCATCGTGTTATATAGGGGTGTCGCGCTCGTACCTTAGTGCGTCCCCATAATAGCGATGCTCGTGCGTCGCGGGCGGTGGTTAACTATAGTATTGTTTGAGCTTCTCAGCGTTCCATGGTCGAGCAAGTTCTTCCCCGTGCAGATTTTCGAGGAAGTAAGCTCTTGTCCCCATTTTCGCGCGGGACGCGGTACGGGCCCTCCCAGTTCGCGGCGAGTTTGCCTTCTCGCGAGTCTTTCTGGTTCCTTTGTAGGACGAGGGTGCCCACCTAAAAATCACGTTTGATAACTTTGTCATTATAACGTAGTGTTATTTTCTGCTTAAGTGAAGCTTCTCGGAGAGAACCGCGTCCGAACGTGTCTCCTCGACGAAATCGAGTTCTTCCCCCAGGGCTTCGTCGTTCGCTACCCTGTCGAGGGGGGCTTCTGTCCTCCTCGAGGGCTCCCTGATTTCCACGGGGATAACCGCTTCCGTTCCGTAGGTCAGATGGAAAGGGGTCTCCCCAGTCGTGGAATGGGGGGTTGTTTGGTAGGCCTAGAGGACGTTGTGTAGCTCCTCGACCCACCGTTGTTTGGCTTTGCCTAATCGACGTTTCAGTGCTCGTAGGATTACTCTGTTCGCCGTTTTAGCCTGTCCGTTCGTTTGAGGGTACTTGACCGACGTGAAGTGCTACTTCGGGCCTAGCTTGGAGACAAAGTCTTGGAAGTTCTTGTCGGTGAACTGTGTTCTGTTGTCGGTGACAATAGCTTGGGGCACGCCGAATCGGGTGAGGATGTTCCTTTTGTAAAAACGCAGTATGTTGAAGGCCATGATTTTGGCCAATGCTTCCTCCTCAATCCACTTCGTGAAGTAGTCCACCCCGACGATGAGGTATTTATTTTGATATGACCCCTGGACGAAAGGTCTGAGGATATCCATTCCCCACCACGCGAACGGCCACGGGGGAGGACAGTGTTTTGAGCTCGTTGGGAGGAGCAAGGTGCATGTCCCCATGCCGTTGGAACCTGTCGCACTTCTTGACGTGTTCCTTGGCGTCCTATTGCATGGTGGGCCAGTAATACCCTGCTCGAAGCGCCTTACGGGCTAACGATCGCCCGCCGAGGTGCTGTGCATTGATTCCTTCGTGGATTTCCTAGAGGATGCTGGGGACCTTGGTCTCCTCGACGCACCTGAGGAGGGGATAGAGAAACCTCGCTGGTATAGCTTGTCATCGACTATCGTGTATGAGCATGCCCGCCGCTTGACCATTCCGGCTTCTTTGGGATTTTCGGGCAATTTGCCCGTTGTGAGGTACTCGTACACGGGGGTTATCCAGCAATTCCTGTCACCAATGGCATTTACGTCCACCACTGGAGTGGGCTTGTCGATGCTAGGTCGGGAAAGTACTTCTTGTATGACGGATTTGTTCCCGCCTTTCTTCTTTGTGCTTGCCAATTTGGACAAGACATCTGCTCGGGCATTATGCTCGTGGGGGATGTGAGTTACTTCTGCGGAGATGAACTTTTTCATCTTTTCTTTCACCAAGGCCAAGTATTCTATGAGGTTGTCGTTCTTGGCCTGGTACTCTCCTCGGACTTGCGAGGCCACGAGCTGGGAGTCGGTGAAGAGTTTGACCTCCTTGGCGCCGAGGTCCTCGGCCAGCCAAAGTCCGGCGAGGAAGGCCTCGTACTCCGCTTGGTTGTTCGACGTCGGGAAGGATAGTTCGAGGATACCTCGATCAGGATGCCTTCCTCGTTTTTGAGGATGATGCATGCCCCGCTTCCCTTCGGGTTGGATGCTCCGTTGACATAGATCGTCTATTTCTGGGATCCATAGGTCGAAGGTTCCGGGATGGTCATCTCCGCTACAAAGTCGGCCAATACCTGAGCCTTCAGGGCTTTGCTCCCTTCATATTGGATGTCAAACTCGGCAAGTTCGAGCGAACACCTGAGCATCCTCCCCGCCATGTTCGGTCATCCAAGGAGCTGCCTTATAGGTTGTTCAGTCCTTACGACGATAGTGTGGGCAAGGAAGTAGTGGCGTAGCCTCCTGGCCGCAGTGACGAAGGCCAGGGTGACTTTCTCTATCTGCTGATACCTAATCTCGGGGCCTTGGAGGGCTTTGCTCGTGAAGTAAATTGGCTTCTGCCCGTCCGGGGTTTCCCAAATGAGGACGGCGCTGACTGCTTCACTCGTGATCGCAAGATACAAGAAAAGTGTCTCCCCGACCTCAGGGTGTGAGAGGACCGGGGGTTGCGATAAGACTTGTTTTAGGTGGAGGAGCGCCTGCTCGCATTCTTTGCTCCATTCAAACTCCGCTTTTTGTCGAAGGAGTTTGAAAAATGGGGAGTGCGTACTGTGCAGACTTGGCGACGAAGCGGGAGAGAGCGGTGAGCATCCCGTTCAATGATTGTATCGACTTCTTTGAGTCCGGGGTAGGGATCTCGGAAAAAGCCCTACATTTGTCGGGGTTGGCTTCGATTCCTCGCTCTGTGAGGTAAAAGCCGAGGAACTTACCTGCCCGAACGCCGAAGGTGCATTTGTCGGGATTGAACCTCATGCGGCACCTCCTCGATGTGTCAAACACCTTCTTGAGGTGCGCGGCATGGTCGACTTCCTCCGCTGATTTGACGATCATGTCGTCCATGTAGACCTCGAGCATGTCGCCGATTTCAGCCCGGAAAACCTTATTCATCATTCATTGGTAGGTCGCACCGGCGTTCTTCAGACCGAAGGGCATTATGTTGTAATAGTAGTTGCTCGACGCGGTCATGAAGGTAGTGTATTATTTGTCGACCTTGTCCATGGGAATTTGGTTGTATCCCGAGTAAGCGTCCATGAAGGATAATAGTTTGTAACCTGCAGAATTGTCGACCAGCTGGTCGATGTTAGGCAAGGGATAGCAGTCTTTCGGGCAAGCCCGGTTAAGATCAGTATAATCAATGCACATCCTCCATTTTCCATTATTCTTTTTAACAAGTACAACGTTGGACAGCCAGGTTGTGTATCTGGCCTCCGAAATAAAATTTGCCTCTAGGAGGTCTTTTATAGCTTTTTCAGCAACCTCCGCTTTTTCGGGAGACTGCTTACGCCTACGTTGAGCTATGGCCCTAGCGGTCGGATCTACTGCGAGCTAATGGCAAGCCACCTCGGGGTCGAGGCCAGGCATCTCGGATGCGCTCCACGCGAAGAGGTTAGCGTTCTCCCTCAGACATGCCTTCAGAGTCTCCTTCGCCAGGTCGGGGATCCCGGTGCCAATCTTCACGTTGCGGTCTGGATCGTCCCCGAGGACGGCGAGCTTAAAATCTCCGTCTGGGATGGGGCGCGTTGGGTGGAGAGGCCGCCCGTTGTTTTTCGCCTGGAGGTCAAGGTCTTCTGCCCCGTCTTTGTCGGGTTCGCCCGGGAACCTGCTGTCGAGTTCGACCGCGTTGACGCGCGGGAGAGGTACCTGTTCGGCGTCCTGGGGTGGCTTGGCCACGGTCTTGGGTTTGGCACCGATGAAACTCATGCCTTTGATGGCGGCGTCGAAGCATCTTCTGACCGCGTCGATGTCCCCGTGCATCGTCACCACTCGTCCCCTGGTCGTGTAGTACTTCATTTTGAGGTGGACCGTTGATGGTACCGCCGTAAGTTTAGCCAGGGTGGTCCTTCCGAGGATGCAGTTGTAAAGGGATGGGCATTCGACCACCAGGAAACGGATCTTCACTTGTCGGGCAGTGTCTTCGGCCCCGAAAGTGACCATCAGCTCCACGTAACCCCATGGTCTGGTGGTGGTTCCGTTGAACCCATGTAGATCTGAACCGACGTACGGGGTCAGATGTCTTTCGTCGAGCTGAAGGGTTCCGAAGAGGTGGGCATACATGATGTCGACGGAACTTCCCTGGTCCACGAGGATCCTTCGAACGTCAAAGTTCGCCATTTGTGCCCTGGCCAGGAGGGGAATAGTGGTGTTTGGTGCTCCCCCGGGGAGTTCCTCGAGGTAGAAGGTGATAGGGTTGGAGTTCCCCCGCACTTTCTCGAGAGTGGTTGTCTTCGCCGACGTTACAGATTCCAGCTCATCAAATTTCCGCTTGATCGATCCGTCGGACAACTTCTCGGAACCACCCCCGGAGATGACCATCGCTTTGGGGAAGCTTTCCCGGGTGCTACGGGCAGTGACGGGGTCCTCGTGGGGGAAGGTCGCCCACATGTTGCGAATTGCTTCTTGGCCTTCAATGATTAGGGGGACAAAGAAATCTTCGGGTCGAGTGACACTGAGGGCGACTTGTAGGCGACTCTCATCGGGAGGAGGCGTCGTCTCCTCGACGTTCTGGGCTTCCCGGGAGCTGGGATGGGGAGTGTCATTCTTCTGGGCGTAATTCTTTAGGTGCCCTTCCTTGATCAGAATTTACATCGCATCTTTGAGATGGATGCAGTCTTCTGTGACACGCCCGTGACTTCGGTGGAACCTACAGTATTTTGACTTGTCAACGTTTGATTTGGGGGAAGTGGGCTTCGGAAAGCGGACTCCTCCTTTCACAAATTCTGAGTTCTGGCACTCGGAGAGGATTCGCGCGCGGGGAGCGTTGAGCGGGGTGTATTCCGTGAACCGGCCAGCTGGTTCGCGCGGTTCGCGAGCATCGCGGGGGCGATTCTCCTTCTTTCTTTCTCCTCCTCGTCGGGGAGGAGAGTCTTCCTCTTTGTGGCCGCGGGGGCCTTCCTTGCGTCTTGACTCAAGGGCGATCTGCGCTGCCTCCGACTCCTCGAGCTCGATGTACGACTGAGCCCGTTGGAGGAGATCCTCCAGACGGCGGGGTCTGCGGAGGCCCACGGACTTGGCAAAGTCAGATCCAAAACGTAGCCTGTGGATAATCAAATACTTCTTCATGTCGTCGGTCGTATGGACCTCGACGGCTTCTCTGTTGAATCTCTCAATGTAGTTCCATAGAGATTCGTTCTTCCCCTGAAAGATGCTTTCTAGGGTAGCTTCCGTCTTCGGATGTCGACGAGATGCGGTAAAGTGTTTGGTGAAGCGTTGTCTTAGTTGCTTCCAGGATGTGATCGACCCGGGTGTCAGACCCTTGTACCAAGTCATGGGGCCCTTCCTCAAAGTGGTGGGGAAAAGCCTGCACTTGATGGCTCCCCTGACGTTTCTGAAGTCGAGCATGGCTTCGAAACTTTCGACGTGGTCGTCGGGGTCGGACAGGCCGTCGTAGTTCCCCAGCTGCGGAGGTTTCTCCATGCCCGCAGGAATTGGGGCGTTCATGATCTCCCACGACAGAGGGGTCCTCTGGTCATCGTCGTCACTTCCTGTCGGGGATATCGAAGGAGATCGCTGATGTCGTGGAGGGGAATTCCTCGAACGGTGCCTCGGCCTCTCCTCAGTCTGCTTGGACTTCTTGGTGGTGGTGGAGGCCCTGGGTTCCTTCCGAGGTGGGGAACGAGGGCGTTTCTGGGAGATCGTCGGATGGGGGCGCTCAAGACGTGGCCGACGGCCCTCGCGCACCGGCGAGGGGGTCCGAGATTCGTCTGAAGGAGTCCTTCGCGGGGAAGGGGAACGACGAGGCGAAGGTGGACGACGATGCCTTCGCGGGGAAGATCGTCGTGTCCGCCCTCGCTCGAGTGCTTCAATTCTGGTATTCTGGTGTGCGATCAGCTGGTTGGTCTGATTTATCAAGGCAAACAGGGCCACGGTGCTCAAATCTGCATTGGACGGAGGAGCAACTGGCTGAAAAATGGCTTGCTAATCATCTTGGCGGGCGGCGTTGTCAGCCACGTCTTGGGAGTCCGGGGAGGCGGTTTGCTCGTCTCGTACGTTGCCTTCATCGCCGTTGAGGGTAGCAGCGTCCTCGTGGTGGTTCCCGTTCTCGAGTTGCGCGAGGACGGTGTCCAAAGCTTTGTTAGCAGGCGGATTGCCGGCCATGATGGTGATGAATGAGAGGATTGCTTTGGTTTATCGGAGGAAAAACGGGGAAGCAAAGGTTCCCACAGACGGCGCCACTGATCGTACCTGGATCAGACAGTATCTGGTGGCCAACAACGTCGTCTAGACTTCAGCTCCGGTGCGGTTGAAAGACGGCAGGGGGGTGTACCTGCAAGGTACTCCGACGCTCAAGTAAGGTAACGGTCAGAGAAAAAGCGAGTACAGAAGAAGAAGGTTAGAGTGTTAAGAAGTGAGTAACCTGACCCTCTCAAGTGAGAGGGTATTTATAGAGAGCCCCAGCGCGGGACCAACGGTTACTTGCATTGGGCTGGATTACCAGGCCCAATCCAAGTAACTGTCAGGGCTTACGTGGCGTAGTGAAGACCATCACGTGGTCTCCGCCCTGGGGTAACCGCTCCTAGATCTCCGGAACTAGGGCAGACCGATTCCATCGGGAGTGGGCGGTTACATGAGAACGTGTCCTCGCGGGGAGGAGTTTTGCGTGTCAGGGAGAGACGTGTCCTCGCGGGGAGGACTTACTTGCAGTGGAGATGACTCCTTTCAGGGAGGAGCACATAGGCGTCGGGGAGAGGCGCGCCCGAGGAGGTTTAGAGCCCGTGCCCGACGATCCATGTTGTGCATGCCATACACATCCGAGGTTGGGCGTGTGCCCGACATGGTGGAGGTGAGCATCTGATCGACAATGGTCTTTCTAGGAGTCCTCATTAGGCATCCCAGAACGTGGGGGTTGGGTCTGCTCGACTGATGAGCATTCTCCGGCTCAGTTTAGAACATGTTAGATAATAATATATATACACACACACGAGAATCGCGAGGAGCTATGTATTATTAATATTATCACGGTGCATATATAAAACAATAGTATAATTATATAAGTATTATTAATATTATCCGGATGCATGCATGATAATTAACTAATATAACATATGTCTATATCTCTCTGCATGGGTGCTGACCCTTTCTGGGATTTTCTAAATCTTTTTTCACATGATCTCAACCTTAGCTTATCGTTTTTAGTAACCTTTGCTTATCGTTTTTAGTAAATATATATTACAGTGAGCTATTCTTATGCCCATTTTTACATCAAATACCTACACTAAATACTATTTATTGTATTTATACGGTAAATAATATTTTAAATATTTTAATAAATAAAAAATAATATTTATAATACGTGAACAGTATATAAACAGTGTGTGAACAATAAATGAACAGTGCGTGAACAGTGAGTGAATAATATTTTTAAAATAGTGTAATGAAATTGGTTAATAATATAAAAAGTTGGTTAATAAAGTGATGAAATTGATTAATAAACGTCAAAATATTAAAATTAATTTTTAGTAATAAAGCAAAATTGGTTAATGGAATATAAAAAGTTGGTTAATGAAGTTATAAAGTTGATTAATAAACATTCAGATATTAAGAATAATTTTTAACAGTTAATGAAGTTGGTTAATACAATATAAAAGATTGGTTAATGAAGTTATAAAATTGGTTAATAAACGTTCAGTTTTAAAAAATAATTTTTAACAACAAACAAAGTTGGTTAATAAAATATATAAAGTTGGTTAATGAAGTTGTGAAGTTGGTTAATCATACAATTTTATGTCAATAACATTTAATTTAAAATTTAAAAATATAAAATAAAATATTAAAATAATAATTTTTTATTTTTTATTTTTTATTAAAAAGAAATATATTATTATAATATTTCACCGTTCAGTCTACAAGTGATCGTACCTGGATCAGACAGTTACAGGTGGCCAACGACGTCCGTTGAGTTCCGGCTCCGGTGAGGTTGAAGGACGGCGGGGGGGGGGGGGGGGGGGGGGGGGGGGTGTACCTGCAAAGTACTCCGACGCTCAAGTTAGGGAGTGCACAGAGTAACAGCAAATACAAAGAGTGAGAAAAGTGACTTAACCTGACCCTCTCAAGTGAGAGGGTATTTATAGAGAGCCCCCGGCGCGGGGCCAACGGTTACTTGCATTGGGCTGGATTGTCAGGCCCAATCCAAGTAACTGCCAGGGCTTACGTGGCGTAGTGAAGACCAGCACGTGGTCTTCGCCCTGGGGTAACCGTCCCTAGATTTCCGGGATTAGGGCAGACCGAATCCTGCGGAAGCGGGAGGTTACTTGGAACGTGTCCACATGGTACGGACCGTTAGACACTCCTCGCGGGGGAGGAGTCTTCTGTGTCGAGGACCAACCAGCCGTACGACGGACATGGACTTGCGGGGAGGGACCATGTCTGCCGAGGAGTGGTATATGGCATTCTCGCGGGGAAAAGCTGGTATGTCGGGGAGGTACCTCTCTGCCGGGATGCGAGGTCCTCCTGTCCTGTTGACCTCGATGCCCGACACTGCAAAGTGCTCGGGGGGACGTTGGTATGCTTGCAGCAGTCAAGTGCCCCGCGGAGGGGTCCTATTGGGCCTACCCATGCTATATGGGTTGGGCCTGCTCGACTGTTGGGCAGCCTCGGCCCAGTCCAGAACAGGACTGATCGTACCTGGATCAGACAGTTACAGGTGGCCAACGACGTCCGTTGAGTTCCGGCTCCGGTGAGGTTGAAGGACGGCGGGGGGGGGGGGGGGGGGGGGGTGTACCTGCAAAGTACTCCGACGCTCAAGTTAGGGAGTGCACAGAGTAACAGCAAATACAAAGAGTGAGAAAAGTGACTTAACCTGACCCTCTCAAGTGAGAGGGTATTTATAGAGAGCCCCCAGCGCGGGGCCAACGGTTACTTGCATTGGGCTGGATTGTCAGACCCAATCCAAGTAACTGCCAGGGCTTACATGGCGTAGTGAAGACCAGCACGTGGTCTTCGCCCTGGGGTAACCGTCCCTGGATTTTCGGGATTAGGGCAGACCGAATCCTGCGGAAGCGGGAGGTTACTTGGAACGTGTCCACATGGTACAGACCGTTAGACACTCCTCGCGGGGGAGAAGTCTTCTGTGTCGAGGACCAACCAGCCGTACGACGGACATGGACTTGCGGGGAAGGACCATGTCTGCCGAGGAGTGGTATGTGGCATTCTCGCGGGGAGAAGCTGGTATGTCGGGGAGGTACCTCTCCGTCGGGATGCGAGGTCCTCCTGTCCTGTTGACCTCGATGCCCGACACTGCAAAGTGCTCGGGGGGACGTTGGTATGCTTGCAGCAGTCAAGTGTCCCGCGGAGGGGTCCTATTGGACCTACCCATGCTATATGGGTTGGGCCTGCTCGACTGTTGGGCAGCCTCGGCCCAGTCCAGAACAACAAGTGAACAGTAAAATATGATATAAGTGTATGCGGGTAGGAATAACATTTTTCATTAGGATAAATATGACACATTATTGAAGTGATAGAGAAACATATAAAATAAAAAATATAAATGTTATAATAATTTCATATGTAAAAGAAGAGAGACTTTAAAGTTATATAAAAGGTGAACACCCCCTTAATTATTTAATTGAGTATGATACTCCCAACCAATCAAATAGTATAATTTCATACTATGTTACTTTTTAATTTATTTTAAAATAAATTAAATTTTTAAAATAATTTGGATTAAAAGTATGAGTATTAAAGACATCAGATATAAGAATACAAGTTCGAACTCGCGACATCTCGTTTGTTCATCTTTAAATGATAAATTATAATCACTAAATTATTTGACAAAAAATATTAATTTAAAATACATATCAAAATAATACTGATTTAAAATTTAAACTTTTATTTTATAAAAACAAAACTAACTTAAAATATAAAATTTTATTTTATAATAATTGACTATTAAAATATTTATAACATTAAAATGATAGAAAACCAATCTTGATAATATATATACTCAAAAATATAAACATTAATTAATTAAGCTAAGGTTGAGGTCATGTGAAAAAAGATTTTCAAAATCCAGAAAGGGTCAGCATGCAGAGATATAGACATATGTTGTACTAGTCAATTATATGTATCGGGATAATATTAATTATACTTATATATATATATCAAATTAGTTTTTTAAGTTTTTTTTATAATGCTTTGGTCATTTATTATAAGAAACGTTTGCGTCATTGACTTTTTTAAAAATTTCCGTTATAATAAATTGCAAATTCATATACCATTTGAATTGGTTTTTTGCACTTATCACGAATATGTAATTAGTTTTGCGTTTGATTGTGTATTTTTGTCGAATCGAACGAATTTTCATTATGTATTTGTCTATTTTTTCTCTGATTCTTATGAACTGAACTTGTTTGATAAATTTGATTGCATATTTGTGATCAGCGCGAAAAATCAGTTCAAATGATATATGAGTTTATAATGTATTATAACAGAAATTTTTTTATAATTTATTACAAAAAAAAAACTTAAAAAACTAATTTAATATTTTAAAATAACTTATTGAAACTAGAAAGTGTTTTTTCTTATTTACATATCAAAATAAAACTGATTTAAAATTTAAAACTTTTATTTTATAAAAATAAAACTAATTTAAAATTTAAAAAATTTATTTTATAATAATTGAATATTAAAATATTTATAACATTAAAATGACAAAAAATCAATCTTGATAATATATAGAAAAATGTTATTCCTACACCAAAATCATATACGTACACCGTATTTCACTATTCACCTGTACGGTGAACAGTGAAATATTATAATAATATTTTTTTTTAAAATAAAAAATAAAAAATTATTATTTTAATATTTTTTTTATATTTTTAATTTTCAAATTAAATGTTATTGACATAAAATTGTATGATTAATCAACTTCACAACTGCATTAACCAACTTTATACATTTTATTAACCAACTTTGTTTGTTGCTAAAAATTATTTTTTAAAACTGAACGTTTATTAACCAATTTTATAACTTCATTAACCAATCTTAGGGGTGTTCAAATCCAAACCAATCCAAATTAAAACCGCAAACCGATCCAAAAAAACCGAAAACCGCAAAAAACCGAAAATTATTGGATGTGTTTGGATGTCATTTTATAAAAACCGATCGGTTCGGATCGGATTTCGAATTGATTTTTCAAAACCGATCCCAACCAAACCGAACCGCATGTATATATTTTTATACTTATTGATTTTTTATTAGTATAATACCTTGTACTAATTTATTATTAGTTGATACTTTTTTTTTATAAAATACTATTTATTAGTTTGATTTAATCTATTAATTTTTATTATTTCATTTGTTTCAATCATAATTGATCATTATCATTTTGTAATATTAACTTTTAATAAAGTATATGTTATATATTATATAAAGTTTATTATTTATCAGTGTTTTTACAATATTAATAAAATTATAATTTGTAATTTGGAGATCCAAAAAATCGATCCAAATCAAATCGCAAGAAATTGGATCGGATCAGATCGGATTTTTTTAACCAATCATCCAAAACTGAATCAAACCGCAAGTAAATATATCTTTGGATCGGATGACATTTTACTATAAAATCGATCCAAACCGAACCACGAACACCCATAACCAATCTTTTATATTGTATTAACCAACTTTATTGACTGTTAAAAATTATTTTTAATATCTGGACGTTTATTAACCAACTTCGTCACTTCACTAACCAATTTTTTTATATTTCCTTAACCAATTTCATTACACTATTTTAAAAATACTGTTCACGCACTGTTCATTCACTATTCACGCACTGTTTATGTACTGGTCACGCACTGTTCACGTATTATAAATATTATTTATTATTTATTAAAAAAATAAAAACACTGTTCATTGTATAAATACGATGAATAGTGTTTGGTGTAGGTATTTGGTGTAGAAATGAGTGTAGGAATAGCACACATGTTATTCTAATACTCTCTCCGTTTCACAATGAGTGATTCATTTAAAATAAAATGATGTCTCAAAATATATGATCCATTTCAATTTTCAATTCAACTTTTTCTAATTTATCCTCTAATTAATATTAGTTTCATCATTCTCAATATATCATAAGGGTACTTTAGTAAAAATATCATTCTCTCTCCTTTATTTATTCATTTTTCTTAATCTATGTAAAAAGTTAATTGGATCACTCATTGTAAAACGGAGGAAGTACCATTTTTTACTCTTTTCAAGGTGTAGGTATATACACCTGTACGAAGTATATACTTATAACATGCATTTTTCATTTTAAAACGAAGACACGTAAGTGAGCCAAAACTGGTTGTTTGTCGTGTAATATTATTCATTTAACTTTATCTTATTTTGTTGTCTTTGTTTCAGTTTATACACAATTTATTTGTGGTGTAAGAAGTTTTTTTATTTAATTATTAGTTTAACTACCGAGACATACTACGGTAAAAAAAATATAGTTATATATGCACTTACAAAAACTGAAAATATATGTAAATTATATTTTAATTTTTTAATGACATAATTGCAATTACAACAAATATATGTAAATTATATTTTAATTTTTTAAAGATAAAGTTTTACCATCTCTATATAAATAGATAGATGATGGAATTGGTATATGCACATTCAAAAACAAATATTTTCACAAAGATGAAGAGATTGGCAATCAATCAATATTCAGTAGTAGTACTGATACTAGTTGCTCTAGGATCTTCAATATGTTGTTCGGCAGATCCAGCTCCTCCGCAATGCGGAAAACAAGCTGGTGGTGCATTGTGCCATAATCAATTATGTTGCAGTGCTTGGGTTTTTGTGGATCAACTGACATCTACTGTGGCGAAGGTTGCCAGAGTCAATGTACCGGAACCAGCCCTTCTCCTTCTCCTCCTTCTCCTCCGCCGCCATGATAACACGAAAATATATCATATTTTTACTTTGATTTATGTTATTTTCTTATTCCGTTTTCGTCTAATATCCGATTTTCTCGAGATTATTTAAGTGTTTTTGCAGGTAATCCCATTTTACAAGTCAAAGTATGCGAAGTGTGGAAAAGAAGCAAAACATGCAAGAAAAGAGCAGAAAAGAGAAGAAAAATTGCAGAAGCCAAACTTTGCTAATGTGACGATCGTCACAGTCCACCACGACCGTGGCAGCTTCAAAATACATCATGACCGTCACGGGGTCTCACGATCGTCATGCGCCCAATTTTACACGTTGAAGCAGAAACGTGATTACGAAGTTTTAGAGAGCCAGTTTTTCACACGATCACATTTTCCTCCGAAGAATGCTAGGTCCAATAGTCACGTAACTGTCAAGAGGAGTGTCTAAATTCTCTCCAACCTATACCTCAACTCAGTCTATAAATACAAGTGACTGCGAAGAACAAAGGGTGGCCAAATTTTCCTTTCAAGAGTACCGTTTTGCTGCCAAATTATTTCCAGATTTTGTCTTGCTTTGTTTACATTTCCATTTCCTTGTCAACCATTACCGAACAAAGTAATAGTTTCTCACACTGAGGAACTATTACAACTTAGTTTTAGTTTTTGTTTCATTACCCTCATCATTTGCCAATTACGTTATTCAAGCAAGAACCTACCAGCTTGTGGAGGGATTGTTATTGCTGTTATTACGAATTACCAGGTTTCCATTATTTAATTCAAAGCATTGTTTATTTCTTTCTTAATTATGTCTATGTCTATTTATCTCTTTGCCTTTGCGTTTAATTTCATTATTAAGTCTAGCTAAACCGATCGTATCGGTATGTAACGAAGTAACCAAATGGATTAAATAACTCTAAGCTAAAATCAATAATCAATCCTTCTTCTGGATTCGATTTCTTAATTTTAAATCCCATCTTTTATTACGAGAGTTAAAAAGTAACATAGGTTAAAGTCGAGACCACGGGAGTGTGAGGCTTTACCCGGATAGCTGAAATCGGGCATTAGTTTTAAAAACAACGGAAGTGCTTTAAAGTTAATTAGGTTTAACTAGTTTTCAAAAAGTATTTTTAACCTCATACGGGCTAGCGAGAGCAGACGTATTGACTTAGAAGTATAGTCCGAAGCAATAACCACGGGAGTGTGAGGTGATGGCTTTTAAACCGGTTTTTCCTACAGATGAATAGGGTGATAAATCTTTATACGCTTAGGTTTAATTAATTCCACGCAGGTTTACTGAATTATATACCGATATCTTGTTCATAACTAGTATTCCCAAATTTTAATTTCTCTTTAATTTCCCGTTTGAACCTAAAACCAATTCCGATTAGCCTTAGATAAACATAGTAACGATAAATAACGGTGCGTTCGATTTCTAGTCTCTGTGGAATCGATAATCTTTTAAAACTACGCGATACGACTGTATACTTGCAGTTAGATTTATTTAGGCACACTAAATAGAGCGATCAAGTTTTTGGCGCCGTTGCCGGGGACTAATTAAGTCGACATCGTAATTCCTTTGTTACGTCGTATATACTAAGGCAAAAACCAAAATTCCCTTTCTGTTGATTGTATGCCAAGTACTCGCTCTTCTGGCGAAGACCTCATACGACCGACAGACGAACCTGAACGTCTTCTTACCGTAAAAAGACGTATCCAAGAATACTGCTTAGCTCACGATATCCCTTTTCCTTTATCAGAACCTGAATCTCAATCAGATCCTGAACTCGAATCTGAATCAGATTTCGAATAAAAAACAGACATGGCCGACCCACCACAAAACTGACCTCTTAAGTATTATGCTGCCGCATCCCAACAAGAACCTCACAACAGCATTGTCGCTCCAGCTATCAACCGAAACGATTTCGAGTTAAAACCCTCGCTGATATCTGCTGTGCAACAAAATCAATTTTCTGGAAACCCAACAGAAAATCCGAACGAACATTTGACCAAGTTTGTGCAGTACGCAGACACAGTGAAAGCAAATGGTGTAACCACAGACGCCATAAGACTACGTCTTTTTCCATTCTCATTAAGAGATAGAGCTTGGGCTTGGTTGCAATCCTTGCCATCCGACTCCATTACTTCTTGGGAAGATTTAAAGAAGGTCTTTCTGGCACGATATTTTCCGCCAAGCAAAACAGCTATGCTGAGAGTCCAAATCAACAGCTTTAGACAAAAAGACAACGAGTCTCTATATGATGCTTGGGAAAGATACAAAGATATGGGGAGGATATGCCCACATCATGGTCTTGAGGATTGTTTAATTATGCATATGTTTTACAATGGTCTCTTGTACAATACGAGATTGACAATAGATGCCGCCACTGGTGGTACACTCATGGATAAACCCTATGATGAAGCCCAACAACTCATCGAGAGTATGGCTCAGAATCACTACCAATGGGGAGGTGAAAGAATTCAAGTGGAGAGATCCCAACCAAAAGGAGGAATGTACGAAGTTTCTAACCTAGATCATGCCCGTGCTAAGGTAGATGCAATAGGTCAAAAGATAGACAATTTGACCATAACACCCACAGCCACCGTGGCTGCTGTAGCGCCAAACTGCGAATTATGTGGAACAACTGGACACGCTGCCCCTGAATGCCAAGTTTTAGCAGGAGCCTCTACAAATCAAGTGAATTATGCTCAAGCAAACCCTTATGCAAATACCTACAATCCTGGTTGGAAGAATCACCCAAACTTCTCTTACAAAAATAACAATGCATTGTATGCACCTGGTCAAGCACCTGCTGCACCACCAGGTTATCAAAAGGCTGCAACAGCTGCTCCAAATGTTCCTAGGAAGTCTAACCTTGAACTGATGATGGAAAACTTTATAGCTACCCAGACTCAGATAAACAAAGAATTCCTGAATCAAAACGTACACACTAGTGAACAGATTAAGCAGTTAGCAAACAAAGTAGACGCTTTAGCCACTCACAACAAAATGCTTGAAACACAAATTTCCCAAGTGGCTCAACAACAAGCACCTACTGCTGCTCTTGCTGGAACATTTCCTGGACAGCCACAACCTAATCCTAAAGGACATGCAAATGCTGTTATACTGAGAAGTGGAAAAGAATTAGATGAACCCATTGATCCAAGACTTCAAAATCCAGCCATGTACCAAAAATCTGCTAACAACACAACAACTGAGAAGGAGAATGAACCCAAGGAAAAGGAAGATAATGACCAAGAGGCCGTAAACAAAGAGAAACCTTATGTGCCTCCACCACCTTATAAACCACCTATTCCGTATCCTCAAAGATTGAAAAATTCCAAAACTGCAGGGCAATTTAAAAAATTCGTTGAACTTCTGAAACAATTAAACATCACGATACCTTTTACAGAAGCCATCACCCAGATGCCCTCGTATGCTACGTTCCTAAAGGAAATCTTATCCAATAAGAAAAAGATTGAGGAAAACGAAACAGTTACACTCCCTGCTGAGTGTAGCGCAATAATTCAAAACAAAATGCCTCCTAAGCTGAAAGACCCAGGTAGCTTCTCCATACCTTGTGTAATTGGGAAGTTCGTCATAGACAAAGCTCTATGCGACTTAGGAGCCAGTATTAGTGTTATGCCCTTATCCATATGCAAGAAGCTTGATATGGGAGAATTAAGACCAACTAAAATGTCTGTTCAATTAGCTGACCGCTCTGTTAAATACCCAGTTGGTATACTAGAAAATGTTCCAGTTCGTATAGGATAATTCTATATCCCTACCGATTTTATAATCATGGATATTACAGAAGACTCTACTACTCCTATCATATTAGGAAGACCATTCTTAACTACTGCTGGAGCAATTATATATGTAAAGAGAGGCAGACTAACTTTTGAAGTTGGTGAAGAGAAGGTTGAATTCATTTTGACACAATACTTACAAGCTCCAGCTATAGACGACACATGTTATCTACTAGATGTCATAGATGAGTGCGTAAGAGAAATAAAGATGGAACCGACCACATATTCAGATATTCTAAAAATTCCAATACCTCCGATTTTCGAAGATGATAACTGGTGTAAACCTTATCAAGACAATAGCCTAAGCGAATGCTTAGCACTTACACCAGATCATCTACCTTGCCCGAAGAACCCAACCCTAGAACTGAAAACATTACCCAAAAATTTAAGGTATGAATTCCTAGACGAAGCTCTCGAACGACCTGTAATAGTCAATGCTGACTTAGGACAGACCGAAACCAAGAAACTGTTAGATGTCTTAAGAAAATACCCAACTGCGTTAGGCTATAACATCGCTGACCTTAAAGGAATAAGTCCTTCTATTTGTATGCATCGCATTATGCTGGAGGAAGACTGTAAATCCTCTAGGGAACATCAGAGAAGGATTAACCCGATCTTGAGTACTGTAGTCAAGGACGAAGTGAAAAAACTTTTAGAAGCAGGAATTATATACCCGATATCAGACAGTAAATGGGTTAGCCCAGTACATGTCGTTCCAAAGAATGGAGGTGTTACAGTTGTTAAGAACGAAAAAGGTGAATCTATAACAAAAAGGGTTGTAACTGGAAGTAGAATGTGCATCGACTATAGAAAGCTAAATAAAGCCACTCGTAAAGACCATTTCCCATTGCCTTTTATTGACCAAATGTTGGAACGATTGGCTAAACACTCATACTTCTGCTATTTAGACGGTTATTCAGGATTCTTTCAAATTCCTATTCATCCTGATGACCAA
The DNA here is from genome assembly GCA_022829125.1 of Lathyrus tuberosus. Taxonomy (NCBI): domain Eukaryota; kingdom Viridiplantae; phylum Streptophyta; class Magnoliopsida; order Fabales; family Fabaceae; genus Lathyrus; species Lathyrus tuberosus. The sequence goes on along the minus strand of JALAZF010000176.1, from coordinate 9,065,335 downwards.
GAAAAGACGACCTTCACATGTCCCTATGGAACATTTGCCTATCGACGAATGCCGTTTGGACTATGTAACGCACTTGCCACATTCCAAAGATGCATGATGTCAATCTTTGCTGATTTTATTGATGACATTATGGAAGTGTTTATGGATGACTTTTCTGTTTGTGGGCAGAGCTTTGAAGGATGTCTATCGAACCTAGAAATGGTATTGGAAAGATGCGTAAAAGTTAATCTCGTATTAAACTGGGAGAAATGCCATTTTATGGTAAATGAAGGAATTGTACTTGGACACGTTGTGTCCGATAGAGGAATTGAAGTTGATACAGCTAAGATAGAAATTATAAAAGATCTTCAACCTCCGAAAATCGTACGAGAAATACGAAGTTTCTTAGGACACGCCGGTTTCTACCGACGATTCATAAAGGATTTCTCGAAAATTACTAAACCTCTTACCGGTCTATTAATGAAAGACGCTGAATTTATCTTTGATGAGAAATGTCTAAAAGCGTTTGAACAGCTGAAAACAGCTCTTATTACTGCACCTATCATGCAACCACCAGATTGGAGATTACCTTTCGAAATCATGTGTGATGCAAGTGATGATGTTGTAGGTGCAGTCTTAGGACAGAGGAGGGATAGAAAACTTCATGCCATTTACTATGCAAGTAGAACCTTAGATTCTGCCCAAATGAACTACGCTACCACAGAAAAAGAACTTTTAGCCGTGATCTTTGCCCTTGACAAATTCCGTTCCTACCTAGTGGGAGCTAAGATCATCATTTACACAGACCACGCAGCTATTAGATATTTACTTAACAAAAAGGATGCAAAACCTAGACTGCAAAGGTGGATCCTACTTTTACAAGAATTTGATTTAGAGATAAAAGATAAGAAAGGAACTGAAAACGTAGTAGCAGACCACTTATCCCGATTAGAGGGCATTAAACCAGAGCCAGTACCCATTAATGAGGATTTCCCATATGAACGACTCATAGCCCAACTGGAAAGTGATATGTCTACTCTACAGTTGAATGACCCAAAGATGGAAGAAGTCGTGGAAGAAATTAACATACACACAACACTGCCATGGTATGCTGACATAGTCAACTACTTAGCAACTGGAGTACTTCCACCAGACTTATCTTATCAACAAAAGAAGAAATTCTTTCATGATCTAAAACATTATTATTGGGATGAACCTTTGCTGTTTAAGAGAGGAGCCGACGGTATCTTCCGTCGTTGCGTCCCAGAAGAAGAAATAGAAAACATCATCTCTCAATGTCATTCTGCTCCTTATGGAGGACATGCTAGTACCTCAAAGACATGTGCTAAGATCTTGCAATCCGGCCTATTCTGGCCCAACCTTTGGAAGGATGTCCACATTGCAATACTGAACTGCGACCGGTGCCAATGCACCGGTAACATATCAAAACGCGATGAGATGCCTCAAAAAGGTATATTAGAAGTAGAAGTCTTTGATGTATGGGGGATTGATTTTATGGGACCCTTCCCATCATCCTTTGGAAATAAATATATACTCGTAGCTGTCGATTATGTTTCAAAATGGATTGAGGCAATAACCTCTCCTAAAAATGACGCACGAGTAGTCATAAAGCTCTTTAAAAACACAATCTTTCCCAGATTTGGTGTGCCGAGACTTGTCATAAGTGACGGTGGCTCTCATTTCATATCAAAAATATTTGACAAATTACTATCAAAGTATGGAGTAAGACACCGGGTAGCAACACCATATCATCCACAAACAAGTGGACAGGTTGAGGTCTCGAATCGAGAAATAAAACAAATTCTAGAAAAGACCGTAGCCACCTCTAGGAAAGACTGGTCATCAAAACTCAACGAAGCTTTATGGGCATATAGGACAGCCTACAAAACACCAATCGGAACTACACCTTTCAAGCTTGTCTATGGTAAATCCTGCCATCTACCAGTGGAATTAGAACATAAAGCATATTGGGCTATTAAAACATTAAACTTAAGGTATGACTCCGCAGGTGAAAAACGTATCCTAGATCTGCATGAACTAGAGGAGTTAAGATTAGACGCGTACGAAAATGCTAAAATATATAAAGAACAAACTAAAAGATGGCACGATAAACGCTTATCTAGAAAAAAATTTAGTGTGGGAGACGTTGTACTCCTATTTAACTCAAGATTAAAACTCTTTCCTGGGAAATTAAGGTCTAGATGGTCCGGCCCTTTTGAGATTAATAAAATTCTGCAAAGTGGAGCGATAGAAATAAAGGGGAGGAATAGTAATCCATTTTTAGTTAATGGACAGCGTCTAAAACACTATCACAGCATTGAAAATAGAGATTATTTGAACTGCCTAAGACTTTTAGAGTTGCCCACCGAACCCCCTAACTAAGCATCTAATTGAATTCGTCAGGCTTTCGACGTTAAAAACAACGCTTAATGGGAGGCAACCCATGATTTTTGTTTTCTTGCTTTATATTTGTTAATTCTTGACGTTTTTCTATGTTTTGTTTTTATTTTGCAAATTTTTAGTTTCATTTATATCATTTTAAATTTAATTTGAAAATGTTGTGCTGATCTTAAAAATTGAAAAAACTACAGGATTATAAAGTCTCTCTACTCATTTTGTTCTCCTCTCCTGCTTACATTTTTGCAAAAAGTACTAATTAATGGCAAACGAGGATAACTTGTCAGTAGAATTCAGAGATGGAGCACAGTGGCATCGCTATGAGGCTTTGTCTCTTAGACCATTTGCCTTGACAAAATTCGCCCACAGACCCACCATGACCGCCTTAGGTGTAGGTGAGAGCGTAGACTTTCTGTTTAACCAATTAGGTTGGGAAGGTTTTGCCAACAAGAAACATAAGTGCTACCGTAGGTTGACTATAGAATTCCTGAGCTCTTTAAGCTATAACCCTCACTGTGGAAAAGGTTTAACCAGAGGAAGAATTACCTTTAGACTATTTGGATACAGCTGCCAGTTCACCATAAAGGAACTGTCGGATCTTTTAGGATTTCCTGAAGGACCCCATGTTTTCTCTGTGGTTCAAGAGGACTTAGTGTTGGGTGGAGAGCTGAGTGACTTTTGGGGTAGAATTTCAGGGAAACCTGATTTTGACATGGACCCTATGCTTTCAACAGAAATACATAACCCTGTTTTCCGTTACTTTCATATGATCCTGGCCTATACTTTATTTGGTAAACCTGAGAATGATAACACTGTTTCGAGGGATGAGCTTTTCATTATGTTTTGTGCTTCTCAGTCTAGAGAGATTAATGGACTCACTTTTATGCTGAACAACTTTTGCAAACTCATTAATAATGATAACATCCAATTTTGATAGGTAGCCTAGTTACAAAAATAGCTGAAGCTATGGGATTAAGAACCCGACTTTCTAAGATTAACCCCTTTGGAGAATTTAGACCCATGAATATCACCTTTTGTTTTAATAGGGCTATGATTAGGGACCAAGGTCCGAACCATTTTCAGCTTTTGATTAACAATGTTGTCGTACCACACTTTACACTTCCAAATCATGAACGCACAAGTGTGCACAATCAACATAATTGGCTATATGACCTTGATGAACCCGTGCCTGAACCGGAAGAAACCTTTCCTGAACCTGAGATCGACCCAAAAACACCCCCTCATTACCATGATCTTGATTACATGGAATTCCAAGAGAACATTGACATTCCTAAAGTTGATGCCACTAACTATGCTGCTAATCTGAATTCTATTCTAAAGACTATGGATGAGTATCATAAAGAAATCACTTCAGTAAAGGATGAGCTAAACACTATGCGACAAAACATTGTTGGACTCATGGATTTGACCGTTGAACAATTTGATCATTTAAATCAAGCCATCGTATCTTTGAAGAAACGCCTTGGCTAGATTTATGAAGCACCTTATTTTCAAGATTTTTATGCATTTTACTTTAGAACAATTTTACATTATTTCAGTTTTCATTTTTCATGTCGGGAATAATTTGATCATCATACAGTTTTGATACATTGCTAGTAATTTAACTAGCACCTCTTTGGTTTTAAAAAATAATTTCATTTGCTGCTAATGTTAACTCTTTATGATATCAATTTCATTCCTGTTCTTTTAATTCTATTTTAATTTATGTTGTCATGTTACTTATCTCTGTGTATGCAATATAATGCTATTTCTATATGCTTACCATTGCCTGTTACTAAAAAAACTGTGTTTGGAATTGTTTCTGTCATAAATCAATTAACCACCCAGAATTTGCGAACGTCACGATCGTGACGACCCTGTGACGACCGTCACGCGGGTTTGGAACAGATTCTGCGTTAAAACAGAACTGCTTCATTCATTCCCTCTTTTTTCCCTCATTCAAACCCCAGCCGTCCCACTACCTTTTGCCATTCCATAACCATTCCACCCACACATTTGACCCACATTAATCATTTTCCGTAACCATTCATCTTACCAATTCATTATATAATCACACCATAAGCCATTTCTTTTCACAAATCATCAATCTCCATAACCTACTTTCTTTCCTAATTTCTCTGTAACCTAACAATGGCACGTCAAATCCCAGACCTATCTACATTGAACTTCCGAGATGGAGAAGCAGGAGAACGCCAAAGAGCTCGGTACATCGACTTCTATCGACGCTCCGTTCAACCGACCCGCTACATTGACGTTGCATGTTTAGAAGAACTTGGAATACTTGAGGGAGTTCAATGGATGTTACAAAATGCCGGTCTTTGGCAACTTTGCACTAAGAGCAGGCCCACTTACGAAGACCTAACTTTAGAGTTTCTCAGTTCATTCACCTATATAACCCCTGCGGGAGAAACGAACCAATTAACCGGAGTAGCAAAGTTCTGCATGTTTGGTACCGAGTACTCAGTCGGCCAAGAGCAACTTGCCAGAATGCTTGGTATCCACCATGGTGAGGATGTGCACCGCCGAGTACCAGAGGAAACTTTCTTTCAAGCAGCTTTTCAACTATGGAATTAGTTGACAGGAACAATAGTTGACAGCTGGGATAGCCTTAACGCAACATATATCCACAACCCAGCCGTCAGATACGTCCACCGCGCACTTGGAAGCACCATCTTCGCACGAGATAGTAACCATAAGGTGAATTCTAAGGAGCTAATTTTCCTTCATTGTATGTTTCATCCAGAGCTAATCAATGCCGCACCATTTTTACTAGCACACATACAATCAAACTGTGCTAGAGGCTCCAAACCCTTCTATTTTGGAGGGATTGTCACCTCTATTGCACTCGGTTTGAATTTGGAAAACGACCTTGCTAGACTACCCTCCTTGCCTCCAGTGTTCCTTGATATAGATTATTGCTGAAACTCTCAGCTCATCAAGTTACGACGAGATGGGAAATACCATCCTATGGTCCGCGCCAAAACCGTAAGAAGTATCATCATGCCTTGCAGAAGTCGCATTGACCCTCAGAATATGGCCAATTGGCTTTTTGATCTTAATGCTCCTGAGCAAAATGCGCCTGCTCCTGATGATCAAGAACATGGACCCGTTGATGAGATGGAGCAAGAGATGGATAACGCCCCAGAAAACTAACCACCACCTGCCAATGATGCTCCTTCGACCTCCAGACGTCGTCGCCATCCTGACCAAGACCCAGTTACTAATGAAGAAATCTTGAGGGCTATAAGGCAACAAACCCAGCAACAGAATGAAATGATGACCCTTATGCGTCAAATCCAGCAAGGGCAAGTTGACCAAGGGCAGAGGCTTGACGGTGTCATCGACGAGATGGGTGCATTGACACTGCGAGTGCAGAGCTTACATGAGTACATCCATCACGTGGGCATTCCTGATCACGTAGCGCAACATGGAAGAGGACGCTCTAGAGGCAGAGGATGTTGTCCACCTTGATTTTATTTTGTTTTTCTTTTTAGTTTTTCTTGTTAATCCCCTTTATATCGCAACATTGAGGACAATGTCCGATATAGTGTGGGAGAGTTAGTTTATTTCCGTTTTATTTCCTTTTCTTGTACTTTCTTTTTCCTTATCAAAGTTAATATATGAATATTTTCGTTCAGTAATCCGATTTTCCCATTTTATTCTGCCATAACGAAAAAAATTTAAGATTAATGCACACCGTGCGATACCAAGCTTTAAACTATGTTAGGAAGCTGGGGAAAGTGCTAACAAGATCGATACCGTCTTGACACCTTAGACCTCTTGCGTATGCGATATCAGTTTCGATACTTATTATACGATACCTTGAGTTCAGTCCTAAAGTAACCCTTAGTAGTTTATATTAGCAGTCAGCACCGTCTAAATCACAAACCACGTGGGGAGCCGATGAATATAAGTGTTTGATGCCCATATCGTGAAAAGGAAAACATATTTCTTATCTATATGCCGAGAAAAATAGAATATGCAACAACTCTCACAGTTGTGAATGTGTAAGTAAAGAAAGAAAATCCGTTGTCGATTGGTTCAGAGGTACCTGATTCTGAACTTGGTTGGGCGAACTACGGTTCGATCCCCCGCAATCTACGAATGGGATGTATAAAGGGTTACCACACTTGTGTATCAGGCCCCGTGAGAAAAAGGGATCAAAGTCACTAACCGGTTACTCCACTACGTGCGTGAATAAGGCAAAGGGCTTAATGTGATTGCGTTGGAATAAAGTCGGGCGAAATAGATACGAAAACTTATGGTTGAACTATAATATAATGATTTGAACTGGATTATACAAAAGAGAGGTCTATGACAAGCTTGTTGCTTTGTGTCATCATTGTATCCTTAGTGTTTTATACTAGTACCTGTCTTACTAACAAGAAACTCCTTTTCAAATCCATTTGGTATACCAGGTATGTGCATTTGATGAAGTTTGTCCGTTTTAATAGATTGATTACTTGAGGACAAGCAAAGATTCAAGTGTGGGAGAGTTTGATAACACGAAAATATATCATGTTTTTACTTTGATTTATGTTATTTTCTTATTCCGTTTTCGTCTAATATCCGATTTTCTCGAGATTATTTAAGTGTTTTTGCAGGTAATCCCATTTTACAAGTCAAAGTATGCTAAGTGTGGAAAAGAAGCAAAACATGCAAGAAAAGAGAAGAAAAGAGAAGAAAAATTGCAGAAACCAAACTTTGCTGATGTGACGATCGTCACAGTCCACCACGACCGTGGCAGCTTCAAAATACATCACGACTGTCACTGGGTCTCACGATCGTCATGCGCCCAATTTTACACGTTGAAGCAGAAACGTGAGTACGAAGTTTTAGAGAGCCAGTTTTTCACACGATCACATTTTCCTCCGAAGAATGTTAGGTCCAATAGTCACGTAACTGTCAAGAGGAGTGCCTAAATTCTCTCCAACCTTTACCTCAACTCAATCTATAAATACAAGTGACTGCGAAGAACAAAGGGTGGCCAAATTTTCCTTTCAAGAGTACCGTTTTGCTGCCAAATTATTTCCAGATTTTGTCTTGCTTTGTTTACATTTCCATTTCCTTGTCAACCATTACCGAACAAAGTAATAGTTTCTCACACTGAGGAACTATTACAACTTAGTTTTAGTTTTTGTTTCATTACCTTCATCATTTGCCAATTACGTTATTCAAGCAAGAACCTACCAGCTTGTGGAGGGATTGCTATTGATGTTATTACGAATTACCAGGTTTCCATTATTTAATTCAAAGCATTGTTTATTTCTTTCTTAATTATGTCTATGTCTATTTATCTCTTTGACTTTGCGTTTAATTTCATTATTAAGTCTAGCTAAACCGATCGTATCGGTATGTAACGAAGTAACCAAATGGATTAAATAACTCTAAGCTAAAATCAATAATCAATCCTTCTTCTGGCTTCGATTTCTTAATTTTAAAACCCAACTTTTATTACGAGAGTAAAAAAGTAACATAGGTTAAAGTCGAGACCACAGGAGTGTGAGGCTTTACCCGGATAGCTGAAATCGGGCATTAGTTTTAAAAACAGCGGAAGCGCTTTAAAGTAAATTAGGTTTAACTAGTTTTCAAAAAGTATTTTTAACCTCATACGGGCTAGCGAGAGCAGGTCCGAAGCAATAACCACGGGAGTGTGAGGTGAGGGCTTTTAAACCGGTTTTTCCTACAGATGAATAGGGTGATAAATCTTTATACGCTTAGGTTTAATCAATTCCACGTAGGTTTACTGAATTATATACCGATATCTTGTTTATAACTAGTATTCCCAAATTTTAATTTCTCTTTAATTTCCCGTTTGAACCTAAAAACCAATTCCGATTAGCCTGAGATAAACATAGTAACGATAAATAACAGTGCGTTCGATTTCTAGTCTCTGTGGGATCGATAATCTTTTAAAACTACGCGATACGACTGTATACTTGCAGTTAGATTTATTTAGGCACACTAAATAGAGCGATCACGCCACCACCTCCATCTCTTCCTCCACCTTCTCCTCCATCTCCTCCACCACCTCCTCCTCTTCCAAAAGAGTATCTCATCTACAGATTTCATTTCGAGCAGATACTCGAGAATCGCAATGATGAAAAGTGTGAGGTGAAAGGCTTTTATACCTACGAAGATTTTGTTGAAGCTGCCATCTTTTTCCCCAAGTTCAGTAATGAAGGGAGTCGTGATGGTAAAAAAAGAGACGTTGTTGCTTTCTTTACTCATACTTCTTACGCTACCGTAGATGTAGACGTACCTGGAATCCTATACCCAAGGGATTGGGGATATTGTTTAGTGAATCAAAAGAATCCCACCAACAACTACTGCAAACCAAGCTCTGAATTCCCATGTGCTCCTGGAAAAGAATACTACGGAAGGGGGCCGTTTCAGATACGTGGGAATGAATTATACGGAAAGTGTGGAAAAGCAATAGGTGTGGATTTGCTGAATAATCCAGATCTCGTAGCCACTGACCCTGTCATATCCTTCAAGACCGCTATATGGCTTTGGATGACACCTCCTCCGCCATTAGATGGTCACTATATACCATCTGCCCACGATGCTATTTCCGAAACATGGACCCCTTCTTCTTATGATCTTTCATTAAATAGGCATCCAGGATTTGGGATGACCACGTTCGTCGTCACTTATGTCCTACCAAATGACTCTCTGAAATGCGGAATTGGGGACACGCAGCAAGCTGAGGTTGATCTGCTTGATGTTTATTTTAAATTTTGTGCGATACTTGGCGCTCATTATGGAAAGGAACTCACATGTTTTGTTACTAAATTTCATCTCTTCATTGGCTCGGCCTAGCATATCATCTTTGGAAATACTTTTTTGGGATAAATATATGATACCCCCCTGCCAAAGTAGCGAGATTTGCTTTTGCCCCCTTGAAATTTGTTTTTTTTTTATTCTCCCCTCAACAAATCAAGATTCCCTTTCCCCATACCCCCTGTGTTGCTTGGTCAATGGAATCTGCCTACGTGGCTGATGACCATTGTTGAATTTCAAATCTCCTATGCCATGTCATTCTGCGAATTTATATGAATTTCGGATACCCCCCTTGAAAAATTAGGGCTCAGAATTAGGGAAAGGCAATGCCGAGAACAAAGCGAAGTGAGAAGATGAAGTCGTCGGAGAAGATGAAGAAAACCGTGGATAGCGGCCAAGACGGAGTGCATTCGTCACCGGTAAGTATGGTTTCTATTCGTTTTTAATCGATTCATGTAGGAATGTCATTGATTTTGTGTTTTTTCCTTCTCAGAACAAACAATTGTTCAATGTCGTGTTTAATCATGGTGGAGAGTTTGTGAGGTTGTCTGATGGTGATGTTATCTATAGGGGTGGGGTTTCTACTCTAGTTTCTGCATTGCATTTTGAGAAATGGTGTTTGGGGACTGCGCGTGAGTTAGTTGCAGGTTGGGGATACGAAGAAGGGACATTTCGTATTTGGACCAAAATACTTGATATTGATGAAGATTTTTTCCAGATTAGAAACGATGATGTTGCGTATAACTTAGCTCACTATTGTTGTGCCATGGAAGTAGATGGTGAATTGTTTGTGGAACATGACTGTGATGACCTGTCAGCTAGGTACCCTAAGTGTGTGAATGAAAAGTTTGAATCAGATGGAAGTGAGGTAGATGAAGTAGAGGCATTGAATGATAGTGAAGATGAAAAAGCTACAGCTAACTTAGATGGATTTGAAGGGATTGATGTGACTATTCCCATAAGACAAGAACCAATGGTGGCTGGTTTGTTAACTGGATCAAGCAAGTCAGAATTGGAAGGTGATGACTATGTAAGTGAAGAACTAGATAGTTCTGATCCAGATGCATCTGAAAATGAGAAAGAGACTAAGTTTGAGAAGTATAGGAAAAAGGATTTTAATAAGAAGTTTAAGTTTAAGTGGGGCATGCAATTCAATTCTCTAGATGACTTTAGAGAGGCAATTCGTGAGTGGTCAGTTTTGAATGGTAGGGAAATTACGTTTGTGAAAAATGAGAGCTATAGAGTGAGGGTGGAGTGTAGGGCTAAATGTGGTTTTTTGATGTTATGCTCAAAGGTGGGCCATAAGCACACGTTTGCCATTAAGACTATAAAAGACAAACATACATGTGCTAGGGTTTTGGAAAACAGATATGCTAATTCTAGGTGGGTTTCCAAACTTGTTGTCAGAAAGATGCAAACTTCTGACACAGTTAAGCTTAGTGACATAATTTAAGACCTGAGGCAAAATTACTCTGTGGGTATCACTGTAGCTCGAGCCTGGAAAGCAAAGTTGATGGCAAAGAAGATCATTGAAGGAGATACAGACAAGCAATATGCCTTGCTGTGGAGGTATGCTGCTGAGTTACATAGAGTAAGTATTGGGAATACAGTGAAAATCAACATTGATAGACCAACATCATCTATTCAACCAAGGTTTGGGTCTTTTTACTTTTGTTTTGAGGGGTGCAAAAAAGGGTTCATAAATGGATGTAGGCCTTTTGTGGGTGTTGATGGGTGTCATCTAAAGACCAAGTATGGTGGTCAACTGTTAATAGCTGTGGGTAGGGACCCAAATGACCAGTAATTTCCTTTGGCTTTTGGTGTGGTAGAAACAGAAACTAAAGAAAGTTGGAGGTGGTTTATACAACTGTTAATGGAGGATGTTGGACTTGACAAAAGATTTGTGTTCATATCAGATCAACAAAAGGTGAGTTATTTTATCTATGTTGTTATGGTTTGTTCATTTTTCCATATGCTTTGTTGTTATTATGTGTTAATGTCTATTGTAGGGATTGGTTTTTTTTTTGAAGAGATGGAACAAAGAATTGAGCATAGGCTTTGTTTGAGGCATTTGTATGCCAACTTCAAGAAAAAGTTTGTTGGTGGTTCATTGATGAGAGACCTCATAATGGGAGCAGCAAAAGCCACTTATTATAAAGGTTGGATGCTGAAAATGAATGAGTTGAAGCAAGTGGATCAGAAGGCTTGGGAATGGCTCATGGGAGTCCCTACAAGATCATGGTGTAAGCATGCTTTCAGCTTTTACCCTAAATGTGATGTTCTCATGAACAACATAGCTGAGTCATTTAATGCTACCATTCTAGTTGCTAGGGACAAACCTATTTTAACAATGTGTGAGTGGATTAGAAAATACTTGATGAATAGGTGCAGTAGCTCTGCTTTGAAGCTTGAAAAATGGCCACACAAAATAATGCCAATCCCTAGAAAGAGATTAGACACTGGGGTATTTATGAGTGGACATTGGTTGCCAACATGGGCAATGGAAGAGAAGTTTCAAGTCACTCACTCCTATAACAAACAAGAATTTATAGTAGATATTGCAAAAAGGTCATGCACTTGCAATTTTTAGGAATTAGTTGGTATTCCTTGCAGACATGCTGTTGCAGCACTAGGGTTTAGGCAACAAGACCCAGAAAGTTTTGTGGATAACTGTTATTCTAGGGAAAAATATGCCTTGTGCTATGGATTTGCTGTGAGTCCTATTAATGGGCAAGATATGTGGTCAGAGGTAGAAACTAAAGAACTTCTACCCCCTAATTTCAAAAAGGGTCCTGGTAGGCCAAGGAAGCCGAGGATAAGGGAGAGTGGTGAGCTTGGTGCTAGAAGAAGGCTTCCAGGAGTATCTTATAGGTGCACTAGATGTGATAAAATTGGTCACAATGTTGCTTCATGCAAGAGCAAAGAACAGGATCCCAATGCCCTGAAAAGAAAGGTGTGTGTGATTAATTGTAAATATACTGACTTTGAGTATTGTCATTCTTGTATATATGATTGTCTAATACATGTTCATTGCTTGGCTCCAATTGTAGAAAAAAATGAAACCTCCTGCAGCAAATCAAGATGCTAAGGTCAAGCCTGCTGCAGAGCCTGCCAAACCTGATGAAGGTCAGCCTGCTGCAGAGCCTGCCAAACCTGATGAAGGTCAGCCTGCTGCAGTGCATGAGGAAGGTCAACCTGGTGTAGTGTCTGATGAAGCTCCTAATGATGCAGCCCAATATGTGTTTGGTGATATCTTTGATGAGGTGATGTCAAGCCTACCTGATATTAACTCATTACATCCAGGTTCTAGCAAAGGCTCAACAATTAACAAAGGGAAGGCAAAGACTACTGTCAAGAAGGAAGCAAAACCAGTTAGAAAGAGGGTTAGTGAAAGAATCAAACTAAGGATTTTTCAAAAACCTATCATTGGTCCTGGTTCAAATGAAGACCAACCTATGTTGCTGACTGAAGAGGAGGATGGCATTCTGACTCAAGAGAGACAAGGATCCCAAGTTACAAAGAAGGCCAAAAAAAAGAAATCAAAACTTGAGTAGAAGACTTTGTTATAATGTTTAAGTAGGTTTTTTTTTGTGCCCCTTTTTGTAAAGCATCTAATGCACAATGTTGCTCTTTGTATGCACTCTTGTTTTGACCGATATGCACAATGATGCTATTCGTATGCACTCTTGTTTTGACAGCAATGATATGCACAATGTTGCTCTATTCTAATTATGCATTGTGTTAATGACAGAAATGTCTTCAAGTCATGTTTTGTGTTCTTTAGTAGTCAAACTAATTATACTTCAACATAACATTCAAACTAACATCAACAGAAATTATAACAGTCAAACTACATCAACATAAATTATAACACTCAAACTAAATCAACATTACATTTCAACTCAGACTTTCATTACATTTCATTGATAACAGTCAAACAACTACAACTTTACATTTCAATTCACACCTTCATTACATTACATCTACTTTAACCCAACCTATCAATTGACTGAGCAACATTATAGTAACAGTTCCACCCAAACTAACATCTATCAACCCAAACTAACAGCTATTACCCTTGACCAACATTACAGTAGCCTAACATCAACTACCCTTGAACAACATTACAATAATAACCCAAGATAAAACAAGTGCCATCTTCAACTTAAAATTCATCTTCCTTTGGTCTTCAACCTTCATCTTCACTCTATCTAACTTCTGCAGTGTAGCTTCTAATTTCACTTCACATATCACACACTTTTGACAATGTGCTGCACTCTGAAAATTCCCCTTCATAGAATCTCCCATTTCATCATCCCACAAAAATAGGTCACACCCTGTTCCATTCTACATCAACATTGACAATGTAAAAATAGGTTAACACAGACAACAACATTAGGTAGAGTGAACCCAACAAATACCAAAGCGAAATTCTTACCCCTGCGTTTCTACATCTCCAGAACTTCCTATTGCGACTTTGAGTTGTGTTAGAGACCCACATCTTCATCGGACGGTGACATCCACATCTGGGTATCCCATTAAAATCGACTGCACTATTGATGCTGCTTGAACTGGATATGGTTGCAGGCATGGCGAAGATAGAAAAGATGAAGTCGTCGCTGATTTGTTGAAGAAGGTGAAGAGGGAAAACACAACCCTAATTTTTAAGGGGGTAGCATAAATGTGCAGAATGACATGGCATAGGAGATTGGAAAGTCAACAATGCTCATCAGCCACGTAGGCAGATTCCATTGACCAAGCAACACAGGGGGTATGGGGAAAGGGATTCTTGATTTGTTGAGGAGGGAATAAAAAAAAAACTTCAAGGAGGCAAAAGCAAATCTCGCTACTCTGGCAGGGGGTATCATATATTTATCCCTACTTTTTTTTTTACTCCATTAATTTAATTGAATTTGTTTAAGTCAATTCACACTTGAAATTATGGTTAGTTCAACTATATGAATTAACTATTTTTTTTATTATGAATTGAATTAACTTCTATTAAATTAAACATGCATCATAGATGTGTAAAAAAAATGTACAAGAAATGTTTTCATTTTCTAAATCCCTACTACTATGGTTGAAGTATTTAATAAATGTGTGAATCACCAAGTTATATTTGTGTGTGGTACGTGTTATTTGGGTGTCGTACCAGTTATATAGCCTTTGTTTTAATTACTATCATCAATAAAAGTTACACTCTTGAGTTCTCTTCTATTTTTATCCTTTATATTTTTTATACTTTATTTCATTTTCTACAATAAATAATTAAGGTACATTTTTATTTACCTATTAAAAAAATTTAGGTAGTATTATCCAACTGAGTTGTTAAAAGTTTAATGGTCTTTCTGTATTCTATTTGTTATTGTTATTAAAATTAGTTTTTATATTTTGTTATTTATTTTATGCAAAATGTTAACGAGTGCAGTGGTTAAAAGATTAAAACTGGAAGTTAAATATTTTTTAAGAAACTATATATATATATATATATATATATATATATATATATATATATATATATATATATATATATATATATATATTAATTAATTTTTTTAAAGAATTTTAATTTTTTTTTATTTAAAATTTTAAACCAGTTCCCCATGCACGGGTTAGCATGCCCATATTTTATATAATTGTAATTCAACTGCTCTGTTGCATTAACTCTTAACACCTTTAATATAAGTTTGTTTTTTCAAAGAAAAAATCAAGTTTTTAATGCACTTATTATTAGCTTATTATTATTATTCTCCTTTTTGGATAGTTTTGGATAGCTTAGTTTTTCATTGGTCCACATGTATAGTCTTTATTTGTAGCTAAGATCTCTTGTATATAATACTGATGTAACCTTCATTTTACACACATTGAATAATACAAATTTTATTTCACTTTGCTCTGCATTTCTCTTTTTCTTCCAACTGTTGTAACTGAATTCAGTTACAACTTCTTCTTCTTCCTTGGCTCCTCTAATGGAGGATATGCTTGTGTGCTTCAACTTCAATATGGTATCAGAGCTTATACAGCTCTGGTAGCCATTGTTGTTCGCATCACTGTTTCGCATTCTCGCGGCATCGTTTCCTTCTTTGTTCGTTTGTTTCTTTCATTCGTCTTTCTGGATTTCTTTCGATCTGTATCTCTATCAACAATGGCATACCAGCAGTTTCTCGATTATTCAACGAATTCAACAAATCCGTTCTATCTTCATCCAAACGAAAATCCTGCTTTGGTACTCGTTTCTCCTCTTCTTGATGACAAGAATTATCATAGCTGGGCAAGATCTATGCACATTGCATTGATCTCTAAGAATAAGGACAAGTTCATTGATGGATCTCTCAATAAACCACCGGTTTCAGATCCCTTATATGCGTCGTGGATTCGCTGCAACACGATGGTGCTCGCTTGGATTCATCGCTCCATCTCTGAATCAATTGCCAAATCAGTTCTTTGGATTGACAGTGCTGCAGGTGTTTGGAAGAATCTTCAAATTAGGTTTTCACAAAGTGATATATTCCGTATTTCTGATTTGCAAGAAGACGTGTACAAGCTACGCCAAGGTAATAACGATGTATCAAATTACTTTACTCAATTGAAGGTGTTATGGGATGAACTAGACAATTATAGACCAATTATCACTTGTTCTTGCGCAATTCCATGTTCTTGTGGTGCTGTTACTTCTGCACAAAAGTATCGTGCTCAAGACCAAGTGATTAGATTTCTCAAGGGTTTGAATGAAAAATTCACCCATTCCAAGTCACAGATAATGATGATGAGCCCTTTGCCTGATCTTGACAAAGCATTTTCTCTCATCATTCAACAAGAACGTGAACTGAATAGCTCAGCTTCTGCATTGGCTCAAGCTTCTTCCAATCCTGAAGAATTGAATGCTGCTTGTCAAGCTCAAGCCAACTATGGTAACTCACATTCCAAACCTGCCTCTAATTCCTTCAAAGGCAAGAATCAAGGTTCTACTAGAGGTCACAATCGTGTGTGTACACATTGTGGTAGGACCAATCACACAGTGGAAACATGTTTTTATCAAACATGGTTATCCACCTGGATACAAGGGCAAGAGCAAAAGCCAGTCATCTAGCAGCACTAATCAGCCTGCTGCCACTATCAATGTTGTATGTGACACTCCTCAGCAAGACTCAAAGACTTCTCCATGTGTTTTCACTCAGGAGCAGTACAACAATATCCTTGAATTGCTCCAACAATCAAAACCACCATCCCAAGCCAACTCTGTGTCAACCTCTCCTCTTGCTATGATCTCTCAGTCCTCTAACACCAATGGTAAGTCTTCTCATCTTTGGATCTTGGATACTGGAGCAACATACCACATTTCATATGACATACATATTTTTACTGATTGCAAAAATATCATTCCTATTAATGTTAATTTACCTGATGGATCATCTCTCACTGCTTCTATGTCTGGTAATGTGGTCATTTCACCCTCTTTAATACTTCATAATGTCCTTTACATTCCTAATTTTCATGTTAATCTCATTTCCATTGCCAAACTTACTAGTAATAATAACTGCTATGTCCATTTTGAGGCTGATATCTGCAAAATCCTGTAGAATCATTCATAGGCAATGATTGGTACAGCTAGGATCCAAAGAGGATTGTATGTCCTGGATGCTGTCAACAAGTCATCAGCTTGTAATTCCACCACTACTGATTCTTATCATTTGCGGCATTTGAGATTAGGTCACATTTCCAATATAGGCATCAAATCTGTATCCCAAACATTTCCCTTTATACCATGTAAATCTAATAACATTCCTTGTAATTCATGCCATCTCGGCAAACAAAGGAAATTACCTTTTCCAAATAGTGTATCAATTTCTGATTCTATGTTTGATATCTTACATGCTGATGTATGGGGCCCTTATTCCACTATCTCTATGTTAGGCCACAAATATTTTCTCACTCTAGTTGATGATTATAATAGATATACCTGGGTGATATTTCTTAAAACAAAAGATCAAACCAAAAACAGTATAATTCAATTTGTAGCTTACATTGAAAACCAATTTAAGACTACACTTAAATGACTAAGATCTGACAATGGAACTGAGTTTATGTCCTTATCCTCATTTCTGCTTTCTAAAGGCATAATCCACCAAACTTCATGTGTTGAAACACCCCAACAAAATGGGGTGTTTGAGAGAAAACACCAACATATTTTAAATGTGGCAAGATCATTATATTTCCATTCTAACATTCCTCTCACCATGTGGAATTTTTCTGTCCAACATGCCATTCATGTTATAAACAGATTACCCTCACCTCTATTAAACTCCAAATCTCCATATGAAATGTTGTATTCCCAACCACCCTCTCTAATTCACTTAAAAGTTTTTGGTTATCTTAGCTATGCTACTACCTTACAAGCCCATAGAACAAAATTTCCCCCTAGAGCTAGAAAATCTGTTTTCCTTGGATTTAAAGATGGTACTAAAGGCTACATTTTATATGATCTGCAGAGTCATAATATTTTTGTATCAAGGAATGTTATTTTCTATGAAGACCATTTCCCTTTCAAAAATACATCCAAACCTAGTACTACTCATGATCATGTCAATCCTGATCCCCTTTCCCTATATACAGACCTACCTGTATTGTCTTCTCCTACCAGTACCACTGACATTTCTCTCTCCCTTGATTCTAGCACATCTAACAGTGCACCTGTCATTCAATCTCTCCCACCTAATCAGCCTTTACCTATTGTCACTAATCCACCTTTATCTCCTTTATCAAATAATCCTAGTAACCATAATGACTATGCTTATCCTTTAACCAATGTTCCTTCTCAAAATGATCCTCCTTCAACCCCAACCTCTCCTTTATCCAACAGCCCTTCCCCATCTTCTGTGTCTACTAATTCTCCTCATCTATCTGATAGCTCATCAGATTCTTCCATAAGCCCTACTTCTTCTATACCCTTAAGACAATCCACCCGGGTCTCTCACCCTCCTAGCTACCTAGCAGATTATCATTGTTATCTTGCATCTCATGATACATCTGCATCTCATTCTAATGATTTTAAAACTGCACATCCTTTATCTTCTGTTATCTCTTACAATAACTGCTTTCCATCATATAAACATTTTTGTTGCTCCATTTCTTCTAACATTGAGCCTAAAACCTATAACCAAGCCATCAAGTTTGATTGTTGGAAGCATGCCATGGATACTGAGTTACAGGCTCTTACAGAGAATAATACATGGGAAGTAGTTGATCTTCCTGATGGAAAACACCCTATTGGTTGCAGATGGGTTTACAAAGTAAAGTATAAAGCAGATGCATCTATTGAGAGATACAAAGCTAGGTTAGTTTCCAAAGGGTAATACCCAATTAGAAGGCATGGATTACTTTGATACTTTTTCTCCAGTGGCAAAACTTACTACTGTCAGAATTTTACTATCCATAGCAGCTATCAAAGGATGGCATTTGGAGCAATTGGATGTTAATAATGCTTTTTTGCATGGAGATCTCCATGAAGAGGTATACATGACTCTTCCTCCTGGCCTCCATTCTTTTAGTTCTTCTCAGGTTTGTAAACTTCATAAGTCATTGTATGGTTTGAAGCAAGCAAGCAGGCAGTGGTATTCCAAACTTTCATCCTTTCTTATTTCCATTGGATACCAACAATCTCAGGCTGATTATTCTCTTTATGTTAAACTGACCAACAATGATTTCACTGCTCTATTGGCTTATGTCGATGACATTGTATTAGTAGGCACTTCTATGGCTGAGATTACACAAGTCAAACAACTCCTTCATCACACTTTCAAAATCAAAGATCTTGGTCAATTGAGATATTTTCTTGGTTTTGAAATTGCTAGAACTACAGCTGGTATTTTTCTCAATCAGAGAAAATACACATTAGAGCTTCTTGAAGACAGTGGTTTATTAGCATCTAAGCCATCTTCAGTTCCATTTAATCCAACTATCAAATTGTCCATTCATGAAGGACAACCATCGGAGGATCCTACCATTTATCGAAGACTGATTGGCAGACTCATCTACCTTACAAATTCAAGGCCAGATATATCTTATGCCATTCAACATCTTAGCCAGTATGTTTCAAAACCTCTTACACCTCATTATCAGGCTGCTATTAGAGTCCTTAGATATCTCAAGTCGGTTCCTGCTAAAGGTCTCTTCTATCCTGCTTCTAGTCAACTCAAAGTGTCTGCCTTTGCTGACTCTGATTGGGCAAGATGTCCAGATACTCGTAAGTCTGTTACAGGATATTGCATCATGCTTGTATCCTCTCTTATTTGTTGGAAATCTAAGAAGCAAAAGACTGTTTCCAGATCATCTACTGAAGCTGAATATAGAGCACTAGCCTCTCTCTCTTGTGAGCTGTAATGGTTGCAATACATCCTACAAGACCTTCAGATTCATCTTCCTTAGCCTGCAGCAGTATTTTGTGATAGCAAGTCTACCATTTACCTAGCTCATAATCCAGCTTTTCATGATAGGAGCAAACACATAGAACTGGATTGCCATGTTATTCGTGAAAAGATTCAGTCCAAACTCTTGCATTTACTTCCTATTTCCACTTCTAACCAGCTAGCAGATATGTTTACAAAGCCTCTCCATCTTCCTGCTCTCTCTAGCATCTTGGTCAAGTTAGGACTTTGTAGTATTCACAGTCCAACTTGAGGGGGGATATTAGCTTATTATTATTATTCTCCTTTTTGGATAGTTTTGGATAGCTTAGTTTTTCATTGGTCCACATGTATAGTCTTTATTTGTAGCTAAGATCTCTTGTATATAATACTGATGTAACCTTCATTTTACACACATTGAATAATACGAATTTTATTTCACTCTGCTCTGCATTTCTCTTTTTCTTCCAACTGTTGTAACTGAATTCAGTTACAACTTCTTCTTCTTCTTCCTTGGCTCCTCTAATGGAGGATATGCTTGTGTGCTTCAACTTCAATACTTATTCTCTCTCACATCCATTTATGCAAAGTTACATAACTTAATATTTCCTCCGCAATTGATATCTTCTTATAGTTCCATGCATAACTAAATATTTGTAGTATATTTAAAATATTGTGTTTGCATTATTTAAAATATTAACGAGGGGTATATTTTAAGAGCTTAAAAAAAAATATATTTTTTAAGAATATGCGTGATCAATGTATTGGAAATATAAATCACCAATTTTTTAAAAGAATATATATTTTTGTTTAAAATATTTAAAAAATATTCCTGTGATATTCGTTAACATGATCCATAAATATATTGTTTTTTTTAAAAGACAAAAATATATTATCAAGAAAAAGGAAGTGGCATAAGATATGCCTTACAAAACGAAACAAAATGAAGACAGTCTTCAAAAAGACCGCACTACCTAACAAACACCAGGACAAAACTGCAATACCACATAACCTTAACAAACTCACAACAAAAGCCCCAACAGACTGGAACCTGTCCCAAACTAAATATGATACCTACCAAAAGCCCATCACAAAGAAACCAAGTCTTCCTCCTAAATTGAATTACATTACACAACAACGAAAAATAAACACCACCGACAAACCATACAAACTTGAAACTACTAAGATTGCTCTATTAAGAGGAGGAGAGTTTCTCAAATCATTAATAGAGGGAACACTGACTTATGCCTCATCCAGGAAACTAAAATTATTGAGATGGTTAGTCCTTTGGTCGTAAGTATGTGGAGAAAATAGGATATCGAGTGGTCTGCTTCTAATTCCTCTGGTAGGTCTGGTGGTTTGCTCACTATGTGGAATGGTAATAAGTTGACTGCTTTGTTCAGCTTCCGTGGGGCTGGTTACTTGGGAAATCAATTCATGTGGAAAGATCAATTGTTGATAGTGATCAATGTATACTCTCCTTGTGGTATTGTGGATAAAAGGAGATTATATATGGGGGGAGTTGACTGATGTGAAGAGAAGGAGCCCCGGTGGCGCTTGGATTATTGGTGGGGATTTTAAGGCTATCAAAAGCGGGGGGGGGGGGGGGGGGGGGGGGGGGGTGGAGGAAAGGTTTGTCCAGAATTAACAGTGGAGAAATGATGGAATTCAGCCAATTTATTGAAGAGCTCAACATGTTTGATCTTCCAGTTATTGGAAGTAGATTCACTTGGTGCAATTCAAATGGCAAGAGCAGAAGTAGGTTGGATAGGATCCTAGTAGATGATAATGCTATTACTTTGTTGTCTTTGAAGAATCAAGTTGTTGGTGATAGGGACGTGTCGGACCACCGACCTGTCTGGTTGAAGACCAATAACTTGAATTGGGGTCCTAAGCCTTTTAGGACTTTCAATAGCTGGTTAGACCATACAGATTTTATTCCTTTTGTTAAACATTCTTGGAACTCTTACCATGGGTCTGGTTCTTATTGTAACATTCTCCTTAAGAAGTTGAAAGCCCTTAAGATGGACTT
This sequence comes from Lathyrus tuberosus, assembly GCA_022829125.1. NCBI lineage: Eukaryota > Viridiplantae > Streptophyta > Magnoliopsida > Fabales > Fabaceae > Lathyrus > Lathyrus tuberosus. The sequence continues at coordinate 9,043,699 of JALAZF010000176.1, read as the reverse complement.
AAGAAGATGGAATACTGAGGTTTTCGGAAGGCAGTATCTTGAGATAGAAGAAAAGGTTCATCAACTCAACTATCTTGAGCTGTTAGGGGATGAAGGTAGTGGTAGTCAGGTAGAAGTGGTTTTAAAGGATAGGCTGCAAGCTCAGGAAGATATGTGGAAGAAGCTGAGATTCAAAGAAAGTATGTTGAGTCAGAAATCTCATAAAAGGTGGTTAAATGATGGTGATTTAAATACCAAGTACTTCCATGACTCCCTTAAGCAGCGGAATCGTTCTAATTATATGACAACAATCAGATTGAGGGGTGTTTTAGTGGAAGATCCTGAGTCGATTAAAGAGGAAGCTGTGAACTTTTTCAATGGTAGGTTCCTGAAAAAGAGATCCAACAGGTTTGGAATTAATTATGATAGCCTGGCTGTGCTTGATGAGGGAGATAGGATGATGCTTAAGGCAGATTTCGTTGTTGAGGACGTGAGAGTCGCGGTTTTCAGCTGTGAGGGCAACAAATGCCCTGGGGTGGATGGCTTTAATTTCAACTTCATTAAGGACTGCTGGGACATCATTGGTGCTGATTTCACTAATTGCATTCTAGAATTCTTCTTAACAGGTTTTCTGCCAAAGGTGTTTATTTCATCTTTCATATCGCTTGTGCCTAAGGTTAACAACCCCAAAGTTTCGATGAATTTAGGCCTATAAGCTTGATCAGCTGTGTGCTGAAAATAATTTCCAAGATGATGTCTAGAAGACTGGGTAAGGTGATTCACAAACTGATATCTAACTCTCAATCGGCGTTTATTCCTGGCCGGGAGATATTTGATGGAGTGTTAATGGCTAGTGAAATCATTGACTATGCTAAAAGACTCAAGAAGAAATGCTTGCTTTTCAAAGTTGACTTCGCAAAGGCCTACAACTGTGTTGATTGGTCGTTTTTAGAAGATATGCTTACTAAGATGCGGTTTGGTGAAAAGTGGCTGAAGTGGATTCGTGGATCTGTTTTCACGAGTTTCATGTCGATTCTCATCAATGGCAGCCCTACGAAGGACTTCAAGGCTGGTAGGGGCCTGAAATAGGGTGATCCGCTATCTCCGTTTTTGTTTGCTATAGCTGCGGAGGGATTGGCTAGCACGGTTAGGAATGCCATTGCTTCTAACATCCTTACTGAATTCAAAGTTAACGATCATCCTTCATCTAGCGTACTGCAATTTGCGGACGACACACTGCTTATCGGAGATGGATCTTTAGCTAATATATGGGCATTCAAGGCGATTCTTAGGGCATTCGAATTGACTTCAGGCCTTAAGATTAATTTTTCTAAAAGTTGCTTATTTGGCATTGGAGTTGATACTGAATTTCTTTCAGCTGCTGAACACTTCCTCCACTGCAAATCGGGCATTCTCCCTTTCAAATTCCTTGGTTTATCAGCCGGGGGAAATCATCGTCGTTGCGCATTTTGGAAACCTGTTGTGACATGTTTGAGGAATAGGTTATCAGTGTGGAGTGGCAGGAACCTTTCTATAGGGGGCAGGGTGACGCTTATCAACTCGGTTCTCGTCAACCTCCCTATCCATCATTTGAGTTTCTTTAAGGCTCCTGAGAAAGTGGTGAAAGAAATCATTTCTATTCAACGGCGATTTCTCTGGGCTGGTTCTACTAATAAAAAGTTCGTCCCTTGGATATCTTGGAATAACATTTGTAGACCGACGAATAGGGGTGGTCTTGGTATAAAACATGTTGGGAGGTTAAATCGAGCCCTTCTCGCTAAATGGCTTTGGAAGTTTCACTATGGAGGTAAAGAAGTTTGGAGGGAGCTGATGTTCAATAGATACGGCAATATGAGTATGAAAGTCCAACTGTCCAAGGATGCTGCTAGGTCCAAGAAGGATTCCCTTTGGATTAAGGACCTGCTTTCTCTCTACAAGTCTGAGATATCTACCTGTTTGGATAACCTCTTGGAGTGCAAGGTTGCTATCGGATCCTCCGTGGAATTCTGGCAGTCAAAATGGTTGGACCATTTGGAGTTGAAACTTAGGTTCCCCAAGGTGTTTGAAGCTAGCAGTTCTACCTATTGCACTATCAGTGAGTTGGGGTGTTGGGTTGGCGATAGTTGGAGGTGGAACGTCACTCATTTAGTGGAAGATCCTACTGTCTTGCTGGATCAGGAGTGGACGGATTTTCGTCATGCCCTGGCTTCGGTGTCAATAACCAAGGAATCCAAAGATGAGTGGCAGTGGACGGCTACTGACTCGAAAGAATTTTCTGTTGCTTCTTTTTACTATGCTCTGAATTGTGCAGGAAACCATAACGAGATAGAAGACATCACAACGAACCTTCTTAAGTCGATTTGGAAGACGGATATTCTGGTTAAGGTGCAAGTGTTTGCTTGGAGGATAGTGTTGGATACACTACCCACAAGATTGAATTTGGTGGATAGAGGGATCATTGAAGACAACCATGACAAGGTGTGCGCACTTTGCCTTCACGAGGTTGAATACTCTTGTCACCTTTTCTTCTTCTGCTGCATATCAGTCAATATATGGGGAAAGATATGTGATTGGGTGGGCTTTGATAGAATAGCAGAACCTAACTATAGACTCCATGCCTTGGAATGGTTCGCGAAAGCTAACGCTACTAGAAGTACTGGACGGTCGTTTTCCATATGGTTAATTACTTGTTGGAATGTTTGGAGGATGCGTAATAGAATTTTATTTGAAGATGCGCATTGTAATGTAGATGATATTGTTGTTGATATTAAAATTACCTCGTGGAACTGGTTGATTCTAGGCAATAAGAAAAGTAAGAGGTGTAGTTTATATGAGTGGTTTAAGAATCCACTCGACTTTCTGTAAGTGTACCTTTTTCTGTTGGTTGTAGTTCCTTGGTTTGAGATTTCCTTAATCTCTTATTAATGAAGTTGCTTATCAAAAAAAAAAGATTGAATGATAGCAACATCTCAGCCAGAAAGATCCAATAAATTTCTGATGCTCCCACCAAGACTAAAAAAGAAAGCCCCACACCAGCCGAGACCCGACAGCTACTATGATGTCTAGCCAATAAACTCAGAAACAAACCTGGTAGATGGATTCTGAGCATACCAGACCTACCCTAGAGATAGAGAACCAGAAACAGGAACTCTAGAAACCAAGAGATCTCAACTCTGACAAAACATAGCAACTAATATAAGCACATATGTTGAAGCACAATTCACGCTGCTTGATCCAGTCACGCTTAAACATCCCGATTCAGCCCCATCCTATGTGATCCAAGCACAATAAGGGATTTATGTGTCATTGATTTATACAACCACTTAGGTTCGAGACTTTACTGTTCAGCCAGTTCCACGAGTTTCGTTGCACTGATTCGACCATTTACTCTACCTTTGCTTCCTTTTTTATTTGAAAATAGCCTCATTCCTCGTTTTCCATATGCTCCAAATACTAGCAAACCAAATTACCATAGCTCGCTTCGCTACGGTACTTCTGCTGCTACACATTTATGCAAACTGCTCCAAATGCGACATGCAATTGTTTTGATAAACATTTGTTACTCCGATCCAATTACTAATCATGTACCACAAACCTACAAACAAAGGGCACTCAAAAAATAGATGCGAGACTGTTTCAGGGACTCCACTGGAGTTCCCCCGACACAAATGCACGACTCTTGACTAATTACCTCTCTCCTCAATAAATTGTATTTGGTTGGAAGTCTGTTATGCACCAATCTCCACACTAGACATGGAACTTTTGAAGGTACCAATTTGTGGCAAAATTTTCCCCATGGAATAATTGAATTTTGCCTATTTACTGCCATCAGATCCTTATACTTTTCTCTGATGGAATACTCCCCAATGCCCTCTTCAATGCCTAAGTTCAAATTACACATGGCTTTCCACCATGCCGACCTACCGCCATTGCCCCCTTATAACTATCTATTAGAGCTCTATACCACAACCTCTCCTTATCATATTTTATCTTCCACACCCATTTTCCCAAAAGAGAATTGTTAAAAACTCCCAAAATTTTTATTCCTAACCCTCCCTCCTCTAAAGGCCTACAAACCATATCTCACTTTATCCAATTAATCTCTCTCTCCTCCAAGCCCCCTCCCCATAATAATTGTTTAAATAAGGATTCAAGAGAGGATACGATACCTGTCGGGGCCTTGTAGAGGATAGAGAATAAACTAGAGTAGCTGACACAACTAACTTTAGGATTGTCACATTACCACATATGGAGAAATGCTTCTGATTCCACTTTGACAGTCTAACTCTCATTATTTCGATGGCAGAATGCCAAGTTTTACTAATCCTCAGATTTTCCCCAATTGAGAGGCCCAGATGAACAAATGGGATCGATTCAATCTTCCATTTTCTCATAAGCATTAACACTCTCGCTCGTAGCAGTGTGGAAAATCTGTTCTTCACCAAAAGGAATGGTATGAACCACAGACGGTGGTACGGACATCACAGACTGGATGGTTGGAGCAGCTGAAACTTCAGGAGGAGGTACAATCATAACAGCAGGAGTTCTTGGACCTTCAGAAGTAGGAGGTTGATATCCCTCTGGCACATAATTGAGAGGCATGTCCCAAGGGAAACCAGGAGGTATCTAATGTTGAGAAGCATTAACCGGGGCCACAGAAATGGGCTTTGATACAATCTCTAAAATCACTATTCTCTGCAAAAGAGAAGGAGGAGGCGGTGATGGCTGATTCTGCGCAGCCACCATAGCTTCCATCATTGCAGAAAGTCTCTCTAAACCGTCCTTCAGAGTGGTTACTTATTCACGAAGCTAACGATTCTCTTGTTGCAATTGATCCATCTTCTTCTGCAAATTAGCTCGAGTATTATACTGATGCGAGAACTTGGCTGAATGAAGACCAAAGGGAAACATAAGACACCTGACAAAGGCAAGAAACAATGCAAGAGATGATGCTTGATGTGCAATATGCAAATGCAAAGCTTTCAAGGAACTACAAAGTAAGTCACAAATATTATATTGAAATAACACACTTGAAGTACTGAAATTCTCATTTCATCGATAATGGAAAAGGACTACAACTTTTGGAGTACAATTTCAAGAGTTCTAATCAGAACAAAAGATAACAGAAATCCTAAGAAATCGTATGAGAAGAAGATCCTCCTTGCAACTTCTTATTGAGCTCTTTGATCTGGTCCTCCATCTGAGTCTTCTCAACTATGAGCTTGTCGACGACCAACTTCCAAGCAACTGAGGTAGAGGGAGCGTTTGAACTATGAATGCTAGAGGAAAATAAATCCTCTCACACTTTTCTCTTCTTGTTACCCATTTCTTCTTCATTCTTTTGTTTCAACAACTTTTAAAGTTCTGCATTCTCCATGTCAATAATCTGGTACTTATTCCTCCAAGCATCCCTCTATTTTCGCATCTCATTAAAACAATATGAAGTTTCTCTACATCATTTATGAAAATAAGAACGGGTGTTCTAGCAGCTAGACATAAAGGCTCTTGAAGTGGATAAGGCATCTTCAATGCGATAGCTATAGTTTATACCCATTGGAGATAAGGCTCCAAAGAAACACAATTTGGCTTTCCCAAAGCTTTCCTTCCATTTTCATGGATGTGACACCAAGCCTGCACAATCTTCTTCTTGAATGCTTTGTTGTCTCCACCCTCCTTGAAGAAGAAACTCCCCAAATGGATATTGATTGGTTTGTCTTTCATGGGATACCCCAGCTGACGACAGGCCAAAAAAGGGTTGTAGCTAATGCCTCCCTTTGTACCAAGAAGAGGTACATTAGGAAACTCACCACAACTATCAATGATCCTTACTTTATCATAATCACGATTGTACAAAACAATATCTGAATGAGTAAGTGACATGATTTTTTGCGACCATAATAGACAGTCCTTTAGGTCCCAAAAAGCAATAGACCGAGGCAAGTGAGAAATAAACCACTTGTATAACAATGGTACACAACAATTAATCATCTCTCCATCATAAGAATTCATGAGATAAACGGAGTGATAGGCATCAGCAAGTAGGGTGGGAACTAGGTTTTGAATAAAAAATATCTTAAGAGCATTAATGTCGACAAAGTTGTCAACATTAGGAAAGAGGAACAATCCATAAATAAGCAAGGCGAAGATAGCTTCGAAGGCGTTTACACACATCATGCTAGCGAAGTAATAGGCCTTATCCATCACAAACTTAGTAGGTAACCCAAGAATACATCCCTTGGTAGCCATGTGAGCTTTAATCTCAAATACCTTCAAATGAGTAGCTTTAGAAATATCTTGATACTTAGGAGTCTCTTCCAAACCAGAAAATGGGATTTGATCAGAAATAGGCAATCCAAGTAGACCAGAATAATCCTCAAGTGTGGGCATGAATTGGTAATCGGGGAACGTAAAATAGTGGTACACCGGATCATAGAACTGAATCAAGGTAGCTAGAACCCCATTTACCATATCGGTCTTCAAAAGAGATAGAAGACTTCCATATCTATCTTTGAAAGCCTCAGGATCAGCAACCAAAAGTCCTAGCTCTCGTAGACCTTCTAACTTAGGACTCTTGAAAGTGTACTTTTGAGTTTTCCTTCTTCCAAAATCCATGGCGAGAAATTATTGCAATGTTTGAAACAAACAAATTTAAGTTCCTTGAAGACTTGGTCAATATGATGTTTACGAATGCATGGATGCAAAACCCACAAGCAAGATCACATAAAGCACACGGGTTCAAAGGTTCGACGCGAGCATGGAGCCAAAGGACAAGAACCGACCCACAATGGTATGTACTAAAGTTTTTGTATCTATAGAACAAGGTTCTAAAAAGTTCCCAGAGTCCTTAATCCTCTTTCGGATATTAATATCACGCCGATTACTTGGGAATCAGTAATATTCTTAAGAGAACCTCGTCTGAATGTAGTATAAACTATTTCATGTTTACACCTTCATAGCCACCGCACTACGTCCTAATAGGCCAAGTGAGGTAAAAGGAATACTAAGTTCCTCAGCTTCTCAGTCTCACAGGTCGAAAATAGCAATGTTTTCACGATTAATCGATCGAAAAATACCATCCTCAAAGGGGCCTCCACTGAGTGGTGGGTTCTTTAGTTCACTTGTTCAGGATTACTCCCTAGAAGCTTTCTTGACAATACCACCGCCTATCATAAGAGCTCTCAGATCTGGGTATAGGATCTATCTCACCACACAAGATCACCAAGCGCCCAAACAGAACAAGCAATAACAAACAAATAAGCACCAATAAGACAAAGCAGGCTGAACCTGTCGTAACCCAAAATTTGACCTTCCTTTTTGCCTTTTTGCATGAGCATATGCATTCGCATCGGTGGCATAAGCATTCACACTTTTTCTCTGTGATTTTTGGTTGCAAGAATATTTAGGTTTTCCAAGCCCAATTAATCGAATCTTCACATGGTCATCCCATCATCAAAACAAGCACAAAATAGGGGCTTCCATGTCTATTCATCAAAACAAGAGGTGGAAATGTGAAACCAAGGATGCAACACTTAATCTAAGCAAATTTGGGCAAAATTGGCTAGAGTAACCAGTTACTTAATATAGGGTAACCGATTACTCTGTGTCAGTTTGCAAATTTCTGCTGTTTTTGGGACAACATCTTTGCACACTCTTGGTTCTTTGATTTTACAGTGTTCTAGCAGTTTGTAGAACATTCTAGACTCTTCAAGTAATCACTTACATGTTGCTACAATGCATCATTTTCACTCAAGACCACTATACACCTCATTTTTATAAATTGTGAAACCTTGGATTTGAAGCATGCATTGGGATTGCTACTGAGTTAACTTCCTAACTAACCGAGTTAACCACTGGCTCGGTGAGTCAAGTGTAACTAACTCCTAGCCTAAGTCCAAACCACCCGAAGCTAGCTCATAGCCTAATTCCAAACCTCTCACACTCCAAACCAAAACTCTATATAAACAAACCTTCAATCATTTTTCAAGAGGGGAACCATTTCACATATTTCTCACACTTCACTCTCAATTCTCTCACATTATCTCTGAATTTTTCTGCAACTTCTTCATATTCATCTACATTTTCTTCCCAAACCTCACCATAGCTCTTCACTATTGAAGATTAATCATTTCTACATTGGAAGTGATTATTTCTTAAGCATTACCTTTATCATCTTGCAATTATACTTGGTTTTCTAGAGTTTTATTAGCTTTTGGATTCATCTCAAATGTTTGCTTCAAGATTCTACGGTTCGAATTCGTATTTCGGAGTTTCGTTGCAATTTGCTTGGTTTCAGTACGATTCGGCTACAATTGAAGATTCCTCTGGTTTTCTTTGATTATCAATAATCCTTTCCAGAAATCACCAAGCCAATTCTCCGGCTTATAGGTTGGTAGATCTCACTCATTTGATTGTTTTGAACGTTTTCGTATCATTCACGATGTAGTTTGGATGCTTTTTGTGTGTGAATTAATTATGCCATTACTTGATCCATGATCTTGATATGTTAATTGCTTCCATTGCTGTTTATTTGCTGTTTTGAAACTTGATTTTCATGCGCAAATTCATACCCTAGCATGTGGTAATTTGAACAAGTGATTTAGGTGTTAAAAGTGCTTTTTGAAAAGCTATTTTTGCCACTATTACAGTGGTAACCGATTACTCAAAAGAGAGTAACCGGTTACTCTGCACAAATTGCACCAACAACGCCCTTTTTCAAGAAAGTAACCGGTTACTCACTTTAGAGTAACCGATTACTCTGCACAAATTGCACCAACAACGCCCTTTTTCAAGCAAGTAACCGGTTACTCACTTTATAGTAACCGATTACCACAGTACAGAAATGCGTTTTTTGCTTCTTTTAAAGTCTGTTAGCCATGAACTCTCCTTCTAACTTCCATGGATTGATATGATTGATTTTTATGGATGTTTTAGGTGCTGTTGCACTTTAGTTTAAAGCATGGTTGTGAATTTTCCAATGCTCGATCTTTCGATTTCATGATTGTGCACATTCTTGACATTGCATGAACATGATCATTCTTGTACATTTTCATCCACATAATGACATGATTTGTGTTGCATTTTAAGTGTCATTTGGTACTGTTTTGCACTCTCATTCATGTTTAAATTAAGTTTGTTCTTCAAGGGATAAGCTTAATCTTGTATAATCAATAATGCACCTTTTGCTTTAATAATTTTTCAATTCATTTTGGAACATTATTAACATATTCCTCCCTTTTGATTAATTAATCGAAACTTCGTTTTGATTATTAATCTTCCTGTTGGCGCTTCTCTTTAGGCTTCCCTTAGAGCTTTTTTCTCTCTTCCTCTCCCGCGGAGTCGGAGTTTCGCGCAACACTGGAGCACAGTACAACTTGGAGCTGTTACGCTGTCTGTTTTAACTTTTGCACTACACCTTGTGTGTTAGAGAAGGAACGAGAATGGAGAATTCCTACTCTTATTCTGACCACTTCAGGTAGGGGACGAATGACCCTGTGCCTGGTTTAGTTACCTCTATCTCCAGGCGGGAACGTATCTCCTTCTCCTCAGTTGAGTCGATCCCTGATCACTCTTACCTCTTTCAATCTCCTTTTGATCAATCACCATTCTTTTGGTTAAAGATCATTGTCTTGGGTTAGCATCCCTCTCTCTTTTCCAACATTTTTTCTTGTGGTCAATCATTGTTTTTTAATTCCCCTGAGAGTCTCAATTCTGTTTTCTTCGATCAACACAGTCTTCCTATTAAACACCGAAACCCTTGCAGAGTTCGCAACCTTCTCTTGGTTCTTCTCCCTTTGTTTGGTTAACCACTGTCTGTCAGTTAAAACACCAATTTGCACTTCTTCGTAGTTAACCATAATCTATCTGTTAACATACCGAGTTTCCTCTTGGGTTAATCACCTTTTCTTGGTTAATCACCCATTTTCCGTTAACCACAACCTGTCTATTAAAACACTGAGCCTCTTTCGAGTTAATCACCTTCTCTTAGTTAATCACTCACTTCTTTTTGGTTAATCACAGTTCATCTGTTAAAACCAATACCCTTTTGGGGTTAGTAACCTTCTTTTAGTTCAAGACCCTTTTGTTGGTCAAGTATTGTGTGTTCAGTCAGTACTAACATCCTCTGTGGGTCAGAACCTTCGCTTGGTTCCATACCCATCCTTTGGGTCACAACCTTCGCTTGGTTCTACACCCAGTCTTTCGGTTAACCACTGTTTATCAGTTAATATACCGAAATCCCTCCAGAGTCAAACACCTTATCTTGGTTCAGTACTCTATCTTTTGGTTCATCACAACCTGCTTGTTGACACCAAATCCTTTTTTCCCTAACAGAGTCGTTATCTCTTTCTTCTTTGGTTAACCACTGCCAGTCAGTTAATATACCGAGTCTTTATTCATTTGGTTCCAACACCATCCTTTTGTTTGTTTCCCCAGTAGGGTCGTTAACCCTCTAATCCCTAGCACATTTATTTGTTCTCTTACTCCCCAGTGGAGTCTCGGTTATCTTTTTTGCTCCTTTATCTTCTTGGTTGACACCACTCTTGCACTTTATCCTCAGCACAGTTGCTATCTGTTCCTTTGCACTCCTTTCTTGGTTTTGACACCCTTTCTTTGGAATCCCAAGCGGAGTTTTCTTTTGCTCTTAGTTTTGACACCATTTCCCTTTTCCTTTTCCATCTTGGTTCCCCGAACTACGGAAGCTTTGATTCTGCATTCTTTCGAATGTATGATACGTAGGCACAAGATTGCGATGATCTTGGCGAGTACACTTCCACCTTCTTCCTTTCTTCTTCTTTTCCCTGGTTCCATGAACTACGACGCTCTGATTTCCTCATTGCACTATGAGGGTACGTAGGCACGAGGGCCCTAATCCTCAGCGAGCACTTTCACTTATTTCTTTCTTTCTCTTTTCCTTTCTCTCTCTTATTATTTTAGATAGAAGCCTTTAGATAGGTAACCCATCCAAGCCAAGAAGCAAGTGAAATGGTTCCCGTCGAGTACGACGGATGCGTAAGGTGCTAGTACATTCCTTTTGCATAACCTCCCTGTAGCACCCCAAAATTTGCTCTCCTACCTTTAGTACCAACTGGCTTATGTTTCATTTCATTTTGCATTATCATGTGTGCATATCATTGGTTCTTAGCATGGGGTCAAGGTGCTTGAGGCAAGTTCAAGAGGGAAGATGTTCTTCCAAGGGCCAAGCAAGAGAGCTCAAGTGGATCACTCTCTCCTAACCAGTGCAGAAACTAGGGTTTTGAGATTCTTGGGTTTATTGCTCCAATGGGCAAGTTTCTTGGGTTTTTATCATCACCAAATGGCATATCTTATCTTTGTTGGAGAGGATACACATCATATTCAGAGGAATTTGGATTTGGAGACTGTGCTATTTCCTCCTAGACTGAGGGTACCAAAATTAGGGTTTGCTATAAAGTCAGTTTATTTCTGATTTTTTGGGCAAGAATTGATTCCATGGTATTCCTTGGGTCCCTAAGTATCTAGGAATTGGAGATTGTCTATCAGTTTGGTTCAGGAGAAGTTCAATTGGCCAATGGATTGGGAATCAGGAGAATCAGGAGAAAAGTCAACAGTGAGGGGGGAGTCAACTGTGAAAGCTTGAGGTTCTCTTCAAGGTTTTCAAGGTCTCAGATACTCATATGGTCTTCAAGAGTCAAGTTTCACACCATTTATCAAGAATCAAGGGTTGGTACAAAAGTTACTAAATATGGAAATGACCTATAATTTGAAAGTTTCCTTTTTGGGCAAGTTTTTACACTTCATTCAACTTGACTTTTCACCATCAAGAAAGCTTCAAATGAATTTTCCTCAAACATGAAAGTTTAAGATATTTTTCTCCCCTTTCCAAAAAGTACTAGATGGTCCCCATATAATTAGTAAAACTCAAGTTATGATCAAAAGAAGGCAAAGTGGTTTTTTAGGGTTTTCTCATGGTTCCATTTGTATTTTGGGACATAGTGACCTATATTTGGTTCCATTGCTTCATGTAACATTCCAACATCAAAGAACAATCCATAAGGACTATTTTTGGCCTTTGAATCAAGTGGATACATGGTTTATTCATCACTTATTTCACATGGTGCAAAATTACAAAATCATTCAAAACTCATGAACCAAGGCATCTCAAGGCCCAAATCAAATTCAGGTGTGATTAGCAATGGTTAAATAAGTGATCCATCATGAAATATTTGGATATACATGAATGGAGGAGGGTGTATTTCACATAATACAATTTTCTAAAATCGTCCAAAACTCATTAAACAAAGAATTAACAAGGCCCAAATGTGGATCAGTGGATTAAACCTAGGTATTTAAGATTACTCATGCTAGGGTTAGAGGGAGGACACGTGATTTTGAGGAGAACAAGAACTTTCAACCCTAAAGCTTGATTCCTTCGCATCTCTCAATCCATTAGGGCTTTTCACAAAATTTCTTCACAGCCTTCCTCCTTGGGATCTATAGAACACAAAGCAACCATCACCTGGAGCTAATAATAAGGATACGTGGTGCATAGTCTCAGGTTAGTGATACTTTTGATGATCCTAAAACTCCTTTTTTAAACGTGCATATTGATGTGTGATGCCCACTGATCATTCTGATGTAGTTTTTCTTGAGTTTGGACGTACATATTGATTGTATGATGAGTTTTAAAATTTTGAACCATACTTTATTTCCTTCGATTTGCTTTAGGTGTTAGTTGTTTGTGATTTTTGATGACATATTTGAGTTCCTCATGATTTTCTGGTCAAGATGATGTACTAGCATGAAATTTCTGGGAAAGTTTTGGTTGCACGTCGCCGGAGAAGACGACCGGAACCCTAGTTCCGGCGTCTGGTTTGGAGCTCCGGCCGGCCAAGGGTTTGGATGAGGGAGACGTAATCGTGACCATCCGTCTGCTTGATCTAACGGTCCATATAATGCCACACGTTCTAATTTTTTTTGTTTTATTTATGGTTTGCGTGTTTGCTCACCCACAGGTATTATCATGCACTCTCTGGTCATAACCATCCATCACGCGTATTTTTTATTTTGTTGACTGTTTTGCACGCGCAAGATGAATCGTGTGGCCATAGTAATGCCAACGCATTAAAATAAACACGTGCCTCTCATGTTTTATTTTTATTTTTCTGAGGAATTTGGTGTGTGTGTGTGTGTGCACCGTTGTTAGCATGGGTGGATAGATCTAGGCCTCTCATCATTATTACTTGGACTTTGTTTGACTTAATAAGGAGCATATGATCAATCTGAAGGTGAGGATGAGTCAACTCATTGACTGAAGTCCACACGTGGACTCTTTTTTTATTTTATTTTTTTCTGATGGGTTTTTGATCTGGGCCTTATTATTCGCACTCCTTGTATGAGCCCATTAGCTTTTTGAACATGGACTTCTTACTAAACACACCCCCATGCTTATTTCTCTTCTTTTATCTTAGGCTAAAATACAGTTTTGGTCCCCCTGTTTTTCAAAATTCACGGTTTTGGTCCCCCCATTTTGTTTTTTAACAGTTTTGGTCCCCCACCCCTCACTATTCATGTACTGTTCATGTACGGACATGTACTGTTCATGTACGGACATGTATTGTTCATGTACGGACAAAGTACTGTTCATCACTTTTTTGGGCCAAAATTGGAGTGGGGGACCAAAACTGTTAAAAAACAAAATGGGGGGGGACCAAAACCGTGAATTTTGAAAAACAGGGGGACCAAAACTGTATTTTAGCCTTTATCTTATTTAATTTGCATTAATCCATTTTTAACTTTTAAAAATAGTTTCTTGCATTAAAAAAATTACCAAAAAATTCATGAAGCATTTTTAGCATTTTATAAAATTTTACCAAATTTTATTTTATTATTTTAATTTATTTTTAACATCTGAAATAATTATTTGTTTATTTTCTTTTTGAATTTATTTCGTACATGCATACCATGACTTGTTTATTTTATTACTCATCATCCATAAAACATTTTGAACTCATTCTTTTTGCATTATTTCACCAACACATTAAATTGCATTAGAATATTTTTCTCTCATTTTTAAAATCATTTCATATTGCATTTTGGTCCTCCTTTTTTGCATATTGAGCCATGTTTCTTGTCTGAACTTTGCATAATGGTTTGAGTGACTTTTATTTTGAGTTTTGGCATGGGTTTTGGACATGTTATTTGCTTCTGGTTGAGATATGTTGATAATTAATTTGGTGATTTTATAAGATGTTTTGCTAATTGTTTGATTGCTTTTATTTGAGGTCTTCTTGTATGCACATCCTTAATCATGTCTGATTATTTGTTTGAGAAGGCACTTGTGCCATTGTTTTGGGATTGTGTCTTTGACTTCGTAAACCATGTTTAGATTGTTATAGGTCACTTGATTGCCATTATATGTCATTGCCTGGATTTCATTTATCTCATTTCTTTTACGTACGTCTGTTTTGTACTAACCTTTTATGCAGAGGCTGAGGTAAGTTATTCGAGGGTGTGGATAAGTATCCATGTCCACTCTCATTCTTTTTTTCTCTCGTCTTTTCTTTTATTTAGGCTTAGGTTGTCGTCAAACCTCACTAACCGTAGGTCACCCATGCATGATAACATTAGGACTCTTAGTTTCCCTTTAGAGTTTCCTTTGTGTCTTCTCTCTTCTCATCTCAAAACTTCTTGAAAACACTTAATAAGGATAAAGTGTATTGTGCACGAGCCTTAAGCGTGGGGAATGAGAAATGAGGGGCTTCCTCTCATCTTTCTAGAGTGCTTAGCGAGCATCCTGTCTTGGGACGATTCGTTAAGTATTCGCCCCTGTGCCCTAGACTTTGGTGCAATGCAAGTTATGAACTAACTCAAGTCACTTCTGTCCTAAAAAAATACAAACAAACTTCAAACCTTTTTGTCCTTCGGGATTGTCAAACTAAAGGCTATTTTTAAAAAGGGCACGTTACTTTCCGTCTGAGTCGCAAACAGGCATCGACCCTAACTGCCGGACGCGAACTTAGCGTCGCTCATAAAAAACACAAAAAGAACTTGGTCCGAACTACGTTGACTCTGAATTTCCCATTGCACAAAGGGAGTACGTAGGCCTAGGACGTCGACGTCCTACCGAGTCTGTCTTTGTTTTCCCCTTCCTCGTGTCAGTACAGCCATAGATTTTAGGATAACTCACCCTTAGATTAGACAATAAGCGTGGATCCCATCGAGTACGATGGACGCGTGGGGTGCTAGCACCTTCCCCTCGCGTAACCGACTCCCGAACCCAGGTTATGGTTGCGACGACTATTCCTTTCCCTCTTCCTCAGGTTTATGCGGTGTTCCCTTTCCCTCTCTTGGGATAAATTTACACGGCTGGCGACTCTATTTTCCGCGCCACTCTCGCGTTTGTACCTGGATGAAAATCCCGGGAGCGACAGCTGGCAACTCTGCTGGGGATGTACAGTTGACCTATGCTGGTCCATTCCCTCTAGCGAGTCGATCCTAGCGCTTGTTTGTTTTTTTGTTGGGTGTTTATTTGTTGTGCTATATTATGTTGTATATTACCGTTTTACAGCTTTTACTGCATTGCATTTCATTATTATTACTGTCATACTGGATATTGCTGTGTTGTGCTGGCTGTTTCTGTTTTGCAGGTTGGGTTGTTCTGAGAGATAAGCCCAATACCCAGGCTTGAGTACACCCTAGGACTAGAGTGGAGAGTAGTGAGACCTACGTGCCCGCTTGGTACGTTTGTGTGTTCACGAAATTCACAACCAGGCGAGGCTATCTTGGGACGCATTCTAACGTGTGTGTCTTGCGCATGTTAGGATGTCGATCTAGAGGGTTGTCGACTCTGGTGACCGATCATCGAGGACCTTAGTGGAAACATCCCTCTTTAGTGGTGACAGTGGCAGACCACATTCTGTGGCAAACCCATTCGAACCCGAGGGCCCACTTTGGAACTCGCATAGGATGACCCCTACCTTTTGAAGAGAATCAGTGGAGGCACTCCTCGATTGACGATAGTACTGTACCCCGAGGGATGAATGTACTATTGTTTCTCGACCTCAGTGCCAGAAGCTGAGGACCTTCCGTTTTGGAGAATCAGTTGAGGCCTCCTCGATTGATGATGATGCCAAACCAGAAATGGTGAACGTATCATCATTTCTCGACCTGAGAGCCCGGGATACTGAACATCCTAGTACCCACACGTGAGAGGGGATGGGTGGTTGCAGGTTTGCAGGTAACCGAAACCTTCAACCTACCCGATTTTTCTGGATTTCTCATCAATGTTTGATTATCTGGGTTCCTGGTTATCTCAGTGGTTCGGTATTTTGGAATTTTGGTTTTCTGGGTTGTGGTTCTCGTTCAGTTAACAGCACAGCACATCCAGCAGTGTTGCTTTGATCCCATGTTTGCATGAGCATATCATTTTTCTTGCATTCTGACATGTTTGACATTTTTCAGGGCTTGCATCTTACTCTTGATTCCGGTTTTCTGAGGTTACCTTGGCATGGATGTCCAGAGAAAGAAGACTGTTACCTATTCGTTCCCAGATCCGACCTTGACGTTGATTCACAAGCTGATTAGCATGGCTGGTCCCGGAGTTCGTACAGAGTTCAGTGGAGGGTATGGGAGACTTATGAAGTTTGTCTACAATATCTCCAAGTATGAGAAGGATGCCATTCATACACTTCTTCAGTTTTACGATCCGTCTTTGCGTTGCTTCACTTTCCCATACTACATCTTGGCCCCAACGTTGGAGGAGTTCTCATTTATTTTGGGAATCCCCATCAGGCATGACATAGTATTCTTTTTTGAAGAACACCCCGGGATAAAAGAAATGGCTATTGCTCTTCATATTGGTGAATCTATTCTGAGCAGTAATATTGAGGAAAAGCAAGGAGCTAAGGGTTTCTTATTGAAGTTCTTGTTTGATCAAGCTTGCATACATGTTAAAGAGAAGAATTGGACTGCTTTCTAAGCTATTCTGGCTATGTGCATCTATGGGATTGTCCTGTTTCCCAATGTTCCTGATCTGGTGGATATGCATGCTGTCAGAATCTTTATTTCAAAGAATCCTATACCTACCTTGCTAGGTGATGTGTATCACTCAGTCCACTACAAGAATGAAAATATG
Organism: Lathyrus tuberosus; assembly: GCA_022829125.1. Taxonomy (NCBI): domain Eukaryota; kingdom Viridiplantae; phylum Streptophyta; class Magnoliopsida; order Fabales; family Fabaceae; genus Lathyrus; species Lathyrus tuberosus. The sequence goes on along the minus strand of JALAZF010000176.1, from coordinate 9,026,610 downwards.
CGGGGAAAAACCGTGAGTTGTTGTCCACCGCTCTTATCTACTTGGTTTCTGAGCCATCTCCCCAAAGCTGGCGCCTTCGTTGATACGAAAGATTCTCTGAAGTGGTCAAAGAGGTTAATGGGCTTGACTGCTGACAACATTGTCTGGTTCAACCGTGACTTGCTAGGAATAGAGATTATTTGCAAGTGCGGAGAATTCCCTAATGTACCCTTGATAGGGAGAAGAGGTGGAATTAACTATAATCTTTCCCTTGTTATCAGGCAGTTTGGTTATCCTTTGAAAGGTCCACCTGAAGAGCGAGATGTCAGAGAGTCCTTATTCTTCAATGGTACTGGGGATCAAGAGATGATAAGGAAGATTGTGAATGCTTGGAAGCAGGTGACCAAGAGGGGAAAAACTTCATTCGGGAAATGTAACAACCGGGCTTTCCCTTCCTATAAAGAGTGGATTAAGAAGAGAGCAGAGGAGGAGCTTCTTCCCTTCCCGGTAGAACCACCATCTTACCCCTTGCTGATTGAGCCTCCTACCACAGTTGAGATAGAGAAGTTTAACAAGTTGTGGGCTGAAAAGGAAAAGCTGCGAGAAGAAAACAGTGAGCTACAAAGAGAGATTTATCAGTTGAAGCATGAGCGGGGTGAAGCTGTTCATATAGCCGAGTTGAAGACAGAGCTTCTCGCTGAGGCAGAAAAGGATCTAGCTGACAAGGTCACATCCAGACAAAGGATGAAACAAGATCTAGACGGTATCAGTAAGGTTCTAGAGTCTAAGAAGGAAGAGTTGGACAAGGCTTTGTTAAAAATTCACAGGTTCAATGCTCACCGAGAAAATGCAATGGCTGAGAATAAGCAAAAAGAAGACGGTTATCTAGCTCAGATTGATCAATTGAAGTCGCAGCTCAAGAAGAAAGACGTTGAGATCCTATCAGGGGTATTCCAGAGACAAGCAGTCGAGGGTCGACTCAATGAAGCCATAGCCTCCATAGAGGAACTGAAGATCCAAGCTGAAGTGAAGAGATCTAGAACTGAGGGACCTAGTATGGATGGTGTTTCTGGAGAAGACGCTTGGGAGTTACATTGCCGATACTTGGAAGGGATCATGCATAGGAGAGACGTTCTCATTCAAGAGCTAATTCAGAGACCGAAGCATCCCGACACCAAAAATTTGTTCAAAGAAATTCAAGACTGGAGCAAGAAGCATAATGGATGGGGGGGATTGACACTTGTAGACTTTGATGACATGCCGTAGTTTTCTATTTTCTTTCATTATCCGGACCACCGCCAGACTTGTTGGTTGGGATATATGATTATTGTATTCAGACTTGTTATCTTGGATTTGTGATTGTTGACATTTGGTTTTCCTCTGGTTTTCTTAATATATGAGCAGAAGTTCCGTTCTATCTTGTTGTTAAACTGGAATCAAGGGGGTGGATCGCCCTGCGAATATTCAAACATGTTCATTCGCATTTGCATATTCATAATCATTTTGCATAATCATTGTGCATAACAGGTGTTTATCTCCGGTATTCTTATCTTGTTCCAATCTCAGGATTGCAGATCAGCACATTCATCGGTATTCTACTAGAGAAAATCAGAAGAGACTCATGGATCAGCTACAAAATGAGATGACTGAGATGCGGACTCACATGAACCAATTCGTGGATTTGATGCAAGGGGTTGCGCAAGGCCAAGAGCAGTTAAGGACTCTCGTTCAGTCACTGATTGCGAGAATTGATGAAGAGGGTGTTCTTCATGGAGGACTTAATACTGGTGTTACTGGTAATAATGTTCAGAATGGCCCTCTGGGCGGAGGTATTCCTGTTGCTGGTGTTGTGATTCCTCCGGGCGGAGGAGATGTTGTGGTTCCCACTGTAGTGGGAGGAGGTAACGGTGCTGGCGCAAGTCATGGCCATCAGTATGATGATCTTTAGGAAGATGCATTTTCTGTGCCAGGTGGGGATGCTGGTCCCCAGATTGACGATGATCAGAGGTTCCGGTTGATTGAGGAACAACTAAGGGGTGTTGTGAATCAGGATGCTTTGGGTATGGATCTAAAGGATTTGGGGTTGGTTCCAGGCGTTGTTATTCCGCACAAGTTTCAGACTCCCACTTTCGAGAAGTATAATGGTATGTCTTGCCCAAGGACCCACGTGAGGGCATACACAAGTAAAATGCCTGCGCATGCGAAGAATGAGAAGCTCATGGTGCATTGCTTCTAGGATAGCCTATCTAGGGCATCCCTGGAGTGGTACATGCAACTAGAGAGGAAGGATGTGCGTAGTTGGAGAGATCTGGCAGGGGCATTTATTAGACACTATCAATATAACACTGACATGGCTCCGAACAGAACATAGCTGCAAAATTTGTCACAGAAGAACAATGAGAGTTTCAAGGAGTACGCCCAGAGGTGGCGTGAACTGGCAGCAAGGGTTCAGCCTCCCATGTTGGAACGTGAAATGATAACTATGTTTATGGCCACCTTGCAGGGTCATTACTATGAAAAGCTGGTACCGTGTATGACTGGAAAATTTGCTGACTTGATCTTAGTAGGAGAGATGGTGGAAAATAGAATTAAGGCGGGAAAAATATCAGGCGATGATGGGTCCTCATCTGGAGGAAGTAAGAAGCCTTATGCCAGTGGTTACAAGAAGAGGGAGGGAGATACAAACTCTGTGTCATCATATCGTGGTAGAGAAGGACCTCGTCAGAACTTCAATCAACAGGTGGCTTCTGTAACCATCCCAGCAGCACCCCAGCAGCCAGCAGTGTCTCAACAACAAAATCAGGCTCCTCGCCGATCGCAGCCTCTGACTAGGCGTGATAGGCATTTTGACACTCCACCTCTTCCCTATTCTCAATTATTTCAGCACTTGCTAAAGCTCCAGTTAATTTAGAAAAGAACCTTGGCTCCACCCACTGGTAATCCACCTCCCGACTATGGCGCCAACGCCCACTGTGAGTTTCATTCTGGGGCACCCGAACATCATATTGAGAACTGTAAAGCTTTTAAGCATCAGGTTCAAGATTTGGTGGATTCCAAAGCCATCAATTTCTCCAATGATGTTCCAAATGTGAATCAGAACCCGATGCCGAATCACGGTGAGCCAAGGGTCAATGCTATTATTAAAGACTGTGAAGACTTGAGTTTGATTTCAGATGTGAACGAGGTTCAAACTCCTTTGCGTGTGGTGAAGGACAGACTGTTGAAGGGAGGGGTATTTCCCGGCTGTGATGAAGGTTGTGTAGGATGTGTGTCGCAACCAGACGGTTGTGATTTATTGAAAGCAGGTATTCAGAAAATAATTAGTGAAGGGATATTACAGTTTGACAGGGGTTGTAAGCAGAGTAAAGTTACTGACAGAGAGATTAATGTTGCCACGATAACAATTCCATTCAAGACAATAACTATATCAGCGCCGGCGAGACCAGCGCCGGTCACTATCACTATTCCTGGACCAGTCCCGTATGAGAGTACCAAGGCCATCCCATGGAACTATGGGGCCGAGGTGTTTGTTAATGGTAAGAAACAGGAATTGGAAGAGACATCAGCTGTGAATACAGGGGTTGAAAATCTTGTTGAAGCAGGGGCTATCACTAGGAGTGGTAGAGTCTTTATTCCGTCCGAGGATCAAGCTGGCAGTTCAAGACAAGACAAAGGTAAACAGATGATGGATGAGTCTGTACAGAGGCAGGAAGCAAATAATTCTATGACAAAGCAGGTTGGGGATACTTTCTCAGAAAACGTAGAAGAGTTTATGAGGTTAATCAGGAAAAGTGATTACAAGATTGTTGATCAACTTCACCAAACCCCATCAAAGATTTCCATTCTATCCTTACTGTTGTGCTCTGAGGCGCACCGAAATGCATTACTGAAGGTTTTGAACATGGCTTATGTACCGCAGGAAATATCTGTTAACCAGCTAGAAGGGGTTGTGGCTCATGTGAATGCTGGTAATGGCTTGGGTTTCACCGATTTAGATTTGACTCCAGCTGGGAGGAATCACAACAACGCTCTGCATATTTCAGTGGAATGCCGTGATTCCTTGATGTCACATGTGTTAGTTGATACTGGGTCGTCTTTGAATGTGCTGTCGAAGAAGGCTTTGGTGAAGTTGGATACTCGTGGGTTAATTTGTACACTAAGTGACTTGGTGGTACGTGCTTTTGATGGCTCCAAGAGGTCGGTTTTTAGAGAGTTAGTTCTGCCAATCAAGGTGGGTCCTGAGATTTTCAACACCACCTTTTACATAATGGATATTCAGCCTGCCTATAGTTGTTTGTTGGGTCGCCCTTGGATCCATGGTGCTGGGGCAGTAACATCTACGTTGCACCAGAAGTTGAAGTATATGGTGGATGGCCACGTTGTGACTGTTTGTGGTGAAGAAGATATCATGGTGAGTCACCTATCGACCTTCAAGTATGTAGAGGTAGATGGTGAAGTACAGGAAACTTTGTGCCAAGCCTTTGAAGCTGTGAAAATTCCCGAGGAACCCCCAAAGGATGTCAGTCAGCCTGAGGTGGTTGCCCAACTTGAAGTTGTCAGACAACCAGAGATTCCAATGTCCTCTTTCAAAGAGGCGCGCACTATAGTTGAAGCTGGTGGTTCTCAGAAGTGGGGCAGTGTCATTGATGTTCAAAGAAAGCAAGATACTCATGGACTGGGTTACAAGCCACCTAGGCGTCCTGAAGAGCCTCCCAAGTTCTATGGTCCAGTCCGTTTCACCAGTGCCGGTGTTTTCTTCAACAGAGTCAATGCTATTGAGGATGAAGGGGATAATGACTGTGACATGGATGAATGGATCCGTCCCTGCACCCCTGGTCAGAGTTTAGGCAACTGGTCTTCCGAGAAAGTCATCCAAGTGACGCACCCGGAGTAATTTACTTTTGTTTTCTGTTATGTTGAATCCTACGTTCTGCCTAAGACGTAGTGATATTTATTTGTAGGGCTTGGATGTTTTATTCGCTATTTTTTATCATCAATAAAGGACGTTTTTTTCATTCAAATATTTTGATCCCTGTTTTTCTGTTTTTACTTTTTGCATTAACCCACATCAAAATGGCAATGTGTTTTCTTGTTTGTTGCACTCATAATAAACATAAAACATCCATCATGCAGGTTTCTTTGTTCAGATTCCACCCATCATGACTTAGCTATGGCTCGATATGACTTCGACAATCCCATCTATCAGGCCGAAGAAGAGACTGACGAAGACTGTGACTTACCAGAAGAATTAGCCAGGTTACTGAAACAAGAGGAAAGGGTTATTCTACCTCATCAAGAGGAAGTTGATACTATTAATCTGGGAACCGAGGATGTTAAACGAGAAGTAAGGATTGGGGCTGCTTTGGAAGACACTGTTAGGAGAAGATTGTTTGAGTTACTTCGAGAGTATGTGGATATCTTCGCCTGGTCTTACCAAGACATGCCCGAGCTTGACACTAACATTGTTGCACACCGGTTGCCGCTTAAAGAGGGTTGTACTCCAGTCAAGCAGAAACTAAGAAGGACGAAACCAGATATGGCTGTCAAGATCAAGGAAGAGGTTCAGAAACAGTTAGACGCCGAATTTCTCGCTGTGACAAATTATCCTCCGTGGGTTGCTAATATTGTACCTGTACCTAAGAAGGATGGGAAGGTCAGGATGTGTGTTGATTACCGAGATTTGAACAGGGCGAGCCCGAAGGATGATTTCCCGCTCCCCCACATTGACGTGTTAGTAGAAAATACTGCTCAATATTCTGTGTTTTCCTTCATGGATGGCTTCTCTGGGTATAACCAAATCAAAATGGCCCCAGAGGACATGGAGAAGACTACGTTCATAACATCGTAGGGAACATTTTTCTACAAGGTAATGCCCTTTGGATTGAAGAATGCTGGGGAAACCTATCAGCGGGCAATGGTGACTCTCTTTCATGATATGTTTCACAAGGAGATTGAAGTTTATGTTGATGACATGATTGTGAAGTCACAGACAGAAGAAGAACACTTAGTAAACCTCCAGAAGCTATTTGAAAGGTTGAGGAAGTTCAGACTGAGATTGAATCCGAACAAGTGCACTTTTGGTGTGAGGTCTGGTAAATTGCTGGGATTCATTGTTAGTGAAAGAGGTATCGAGGTTGATCCTGCAAAAATAAGAGCCATACAGGAGATGCCTGAGCCAAGAATAGAGAAAGAGGTTCGTGGTTTCTTGGGGAGGTTGAATTACATTGCTAGGTTCATCTCTCATCTGAAAGCCACGTGTGAACCAATTTTTAAGTTGCTAAGAAAGGATCAAGAGGTCAGGAGGAATGAAAATTGTCGAGAGGCGTTTGAAAGGATAAAGACGTATTTGCAGGAACCTCCAGTCCTTATGCCACCGGTGTCTGGGAGACCGTTGATTATGTACCTTACGGTTCTTGAGAATTCGATGGGTTGTGTGCTCGGTCAACACGATGAGATAGGTAGGAAGGAGCACGCCATTTACTACCTGAGTAAGAAGTTCACTGATTGCGAATTAAGATACTCTATGATGGAAAAGACATGTTGCGCACTCGCTTGGGAAGCCAAGCGCCTAAGGTAGTATATGTTAAACCATACAACCTTGTTGATTTCGAAGATGGATCCGATTAAGTACGTGTTTGAGAAGCAAACACTTTCTGGAAGGATAACCCGTTGGCAGATGGTTTTGACAAAGTACGATATTCAATATGTTTCTCAGAAGGCCATTAAGGGAAGTGTTCTGTCAGAATATCTTGCTGAACAGTCGGTCGAGGATTATCAGCCAATGAAGTTTGAGTTTCCGGACGAGCATGTTATGTTTCTGAAAATGAAAGATTGTGAAGAGCCTCTGCCTGACGAAGGACCTGAGATTGGGTCACAATGGAAGATGATTTTTGATGGGGCTGTCAACTCATATGGTAATGGAATTGGGGCAATCATTACGACCCCGAACGGTTCTACCTTTCACTGCCCGATTAGCATTCGTGTGTACCAACAACGAGGCGGAGTATGAAGCATGCATCATGGGGTTAGAGGAAGCAATTGATTTGAGAATTAAGAACCTCGATGTCTATGGTGATTCCGCGTTGGTAGTTAATCAGATTATGGGAGAATGGGAGACTCGTTAGGCGAATTTGGAACCTTATAACAACTATGCCAGAAGGTTGTTACCTTTCTTTGACAGGGTGGATTTTCATCATGTGCCCCGAGCTGAGAATCAGATGGCCGATGCGTTAGTGACATTAGCATCCATGTATAAGGTGAACCGTTGGAATGAAACACCTTCGATTAGAATCATGCGTCTGGACAGACCAGCTTTTGTGTTTGCAATTGAAGATGTGTCTGATGGCAAACCGTGGGATTATGATATTAAGGTTTTCCTGAAGAGACAGGAGTATCCAGAGGGTGCCTCCACCAAGGATAAGAAGACTCTGAGGAGGTTGGCAGGAAACTTCTTTCTGAACAAGGATGATGTGTTATATAAGAGGAACTTCGATATGGTCTTGCTACGTTGTGTTGATGAACACGAGGCAGGTTTGTTGATGGAGGAAGTTCACGAGGGCTCTTTTGGTACTCATTCCAATGGACACGCCATGGCTAGAAAGTTGTTGAGGGCAGGATATTACTAGATGACTATGGAGTCTGATTGTTTCAAGTACGCCCGAAAGTGCTATAAATGCCAGATTTATGCAGATAAGATGCATGTACCGCCTACGCCTCTAAATGTGTTGTCATCTCCTTGGCCTTTTGTAATGTGGGGCATAGATATGATTGAAAAGATTGAGCCCACTGCTTCCAATGGGCATCGTTTCATTTTGGTTTCCATTGACTATTTCACAAAGTGGGTGGAAGCAGCCTCGTACGCCAACGTCACCAAGCAAGTGGTAGCCCAGTTTATAAAGAAGGATATCATCTGTCGTTATGGGGTCCCAGAGAGAATCATTACTGATAATGGCTCGAATTTGAACAACAAGATGATGAAGGAACTATGTTAGAGTTTTAAGATCGAGCATCATAATTCCTCTCCATATCGTCCGAAGATGAATGGGGCTGTTGAGGCAGCAAATAAGAATATCAAGAAGATTGTACAGAAAATGGTGGTAACATATAAAGACTGGCATGAGATGCTACCTTATTCCTTACATGGTTATCGTACTTCGGTGCGTACGTCAACTGGGGCAACCCCTTTCTCATTGGTGTATGGTATGGAAGCAGTTTTACCCTTAGAGGTCGAGATTCCATCTTTGAGAGTTCTGGCAGATGTGAAGCTTGATGAAGCTGAGTGGGTGCGTTCCATATTGGATTAGTTAAACCTTATTGAAGAAAAGAGATTGGCAGCCATCGCACATGGTCGGTTGTACCAGAGCAGGATGAAGCACGCCTTTGACCAGAAAGTGCGTCCTCGGAGTTTTCAGACAGGTGAATTGGTTTTGAAAAGGATCCTTCCTCCTTAGACAGATCACCGGGGCAAATGGACTCCAAACTACGAGGGGGCATATGTAGTGAGAAAGGCTTTTTCTGGTGGAGCCTTACTACTTTCAACTATGGATGGCGAAGATTTTACATCCCCTGTGAACGCAGACGTAGTCAAAAAATACTTCGCATAAAAGAGACCCGCTGGACATAAAAAGAAAGTCCAGGCAAAAAAGGGGCATCCCGACGAACCATAAAAAGGAAAAGGTTCGAGCAAAAGTTAGGGATAAAATGTAAAAAGAAACGTGTAAACCCGCAAAGTTGAAAACCTGAAAAGGCGACTTTGGCAAAAATGGGTATCCCGATGGATTGAAAACCCGAAAAGGGCGATCCAGGAAAAAGTTAGGGATCTATAAGCGAAAGGCTATGGTCTGCGTTCGATCTGTGAGCACTTTCAATACTTGGAAATTCTGAAAGAAAGGAATCAGTACAGTTGGTCTCTTCAAAGGTCAAGACATTTGTGGATAAGCAAGACATATGGGTCATAGCTGAGTCGAATCATGGTGGATATCTGTTCCCTCATTGCCGACATGTGTATTTTCTTTTTGCTTTTGTGCAATTACCTCTTTTTAGGAATTGCTTCCTATTGTACATGCCTATTTACAGGCCACTTTTCTCAATAAAATATTCATTTCACTCAAAGAGCTTTCCGTTGTTTGTTTTACTTTTACTGTTTTGTTTGCAAAAAACGTCCGATATTTTTGATAAACATTGCATATAAAACTTCGAGCTTTGCAGAGCATAACGAAAAGCAGTAGAAATTACTTAGGCATTAACGATGATAGTCAGGTTGTGGCATATTCTTTTGTTGTTATTTGACTTGCAGGGCAACAGGATTGTATTTCCCCAGCAGTTTGCTTTCCCCAGCATTGAGATTGAACTTTCCTCAGCAGAGCAGACCTTCCCCAGCAGGAGACCTGGAAAGTATTTTCTCTGAATCAAGACGTTATCTCCCCACAGAATCAGGGTTTTCATTTCCCCCATCCAGTCAGGAAGCGTGCTTTCGCCGACAATGTCATATTCTAGTCCCCAGCAAGGTGGGAGTAAAGTCATTCTCCCCACCAGCAGACTAAGTTCAGCAGTATCCCCAAGCAGGATGGTATTATGGACTGTTTTCCCCAGCAGGTCCTGAGCCCAATTGGATATTAGCAATCTTCAGTAACAGACTTCCGGTTCCGTTATTGGCGTTCATTCTCAACTCCTCCAGCAGAGGAGAAATCTCAGGTTTTGGATGTTACCTTCAGTGAAAGACAGGTGTGGCCCCCGGTAGTTCTTTCGGGATTTCATCCCCAGCAGAAGTTGTTGATCCGAAGAGTTGATCAGTATGACCCTTCTCAGCAGAGTTCCTGGATTCAGAGGACAATTTATTTTTGTCATCCCCAGCTGAATTGGTCTTTTCTCTCCATGCATTTATTTTACTGGAGGGACCCCTTTTGCATATCATAAGCATTGGCATTGCATCCTCAAAACGCGTAGCATTTCCACTTTGTATAGAGCATAACGGCAAAATTCAAACATTTGCATTTGAAGCATAAGCCAAGTTTAATGCTTTCCTTGCCAGTTCTCTTTCCCAGCAGAGATGGCATAACTCAGGAGATTTTGGAGGGATGCGTTCCTCATACTTGTGCTCCCTGGCAGAATCTTTTATTTAGACCTCTCCTTTCCCCGGCGGAGTCATCTTATCTGTGGATCGTGAGTCTGTTAGAAGTTTGCCTTTGTTTGGCCTTTCTCTTTTGTGAAATCCAGTTCTCGCCTGGTAGTCAGTTCTCGCCTGACATATTTTGTTTTCCAATTTCCCTTTCTCAGTAGGGTGGTCTAAATCAGAAGTTTTGTTTCACGGCGAAGTCCACTTTATGTTGGTCTTCCTTTGCGGGTGCAATTGAGGTTGTATTCGTTTTTGTGGGTGCGATTGAGGTTGTATTCATAGTTTCTTTGTGGGTAGAGTGATTGAGGTCAGTCTTCCTTTGCGGGTGCAATTGAGGTTGTATTCGTTTTTATGGGTGCGATTGAGGTCGTATTCATATTTTCTTTGTGGATAGAGTGATTGAGGTCAGTCTTCCTTTGCGGGTGCAATTGAGGTTGTATTCGTTTTGTGGGTGCGATTGAGGTCGTATTCATGTTTTCTTTATGTCGGTTATCCTTTGCGGGTGCAATTGAGGTTGTATTCGTTTTGTGGGTGCGATTGAGGTCGTATTCATATTTTCTTTGTGGGTAGAGTGATTGAGGCCAGTCTTTCTTTGTGGGTGCAATTGAGGTTGTATTCGTTTTTTGTAGATGCGATTGAGGTCGTATTCATATTTTGTGGGAAGAGTGATCGAGGTCAGTCTTCCTTTGAGGGTACAATTGAGATTGTATTCGTTTTGCGGGTACGATTGAGGTTGTATTCGTATTTTCTTTGTGGGTGGAGTGATTGAGGTCAGTCTCCCTTTGAGGGTACAATTGAGGTTGTATTCGTTTTTTGTGGATGCGGTTGAGGTCGTATTCGTATTTCCTTTGTGGGTGCGATTGAGGTCGTATTCGTCTTATTTTTGAGGGTATGGTTGAGGTCATATTCCTTATTTTTCAGCACGCTCCATCTCGTTATTTTCACCATTAGCAAATTTCCGGGGCTCTTTCAGTATTCAATCCCCGTGTATCCTGGAATGTCTGAGAGCCGTCGCTATCATACCTTCAGGACCAAGTTGATTGAATAGGGGAAGCTGTAGTACCCCAAAATTTGCTCTCCTACCTTTAGTACCAACTGGCTTATTTTTCATTTCATTTTGCATTATCATGTGTGCATATAATTGTTTCTTAGCATGGGGTCAAGGTGTTTAAGGCAAGTTCAAGAGGGGAAGATGTTCTTCAAAGGGCCAAGCAAGAGAGCTCAAGTGGACCACTCTCTCCTAACCAGTGCAGAAACTAGGGTTTTGAGATTCTTGGGTTTATTGCTCCAATGGGCAAGTTTCTTGGGTTTTTATCATCACCAAATGGCATATCTTATCTTTGTTGGAGAGGATACACATCATATTCAGAGGAATTTGGATTTGGAGACTGTGTTATTTCCTCCTAGACTGAGGGTACCAAAATTAGGGTTTGCTATAAAGTCAGTTTATTTCTGATTTTTTGGGCAAGACTTGAATCCATGGTATTCCTTGGGTCCCTAAGTATCTAGGAATTGGAGATTGTCTATCAGTTTGGTTCAGGAGAAGTTCAATTGGCCAATGGATTGGGAATCAGGAGAATCAGGAGAAAAGTCAACAGTGAGGGGGGAGTCAACTGTGAAAGCTTGAGGTTCTCTTCAAGGTTTTCAAGGTCTCACATCCTCATATGGTCTTCAAGAGTCAAGTTTCACACCATTTATCAAGAATCAAGGGTTGGTACAAAAGTTACTAAATATGGAAATGACCTATAATTTGAAAGTTTCCTTTTTGGGCAAGTTTTTACACTTCATTCAACTTGACTTTTCACCATCAAGAAAGCTTCAAATGAATTTTCCTCAAACATGAAAGTTGAAGATCTTTTTCTCCCCTTTCCAAAAAGTACTAGATGGTCCCCATATCATTTGTAAAACTCAAGTTATGATCAAAAGAAGGCAAAGTGGTTTTTTAGGGTTTTCTCATGGTTCCATTTGCATTTTTGGACATAGTGACCTATATTTGGTTCCATTGCTTCATGTCACATTCCAACATCAAAGAACAATCCATAAGGACTATTTTTGGCCTTTGAATCAAGTGGATACATGGTTTATTCATCACTTATTTCACATGGTGCAAAATTGCAAAATCATTCAAAACTCATGAACCAAGGCATCTCAAGGCCCAAATCAAATTCAGGTGTGATTAGCAATGGTTAAATAAGTGATCCATCATGAAATATTTGGATATACATGCATGGAGGAGGGTGTATTTCACATAATGCAATTTTCTAAAATCATCCAAAACTCATTAAACAAAGAATTAACAAGGCCCAAATGCGGATCAGTGGATTAAACCTAGGTATTTAAGATTACTCATGCTAGGGTTAGAGGGAGGACACGTGATTTTGAGGAGAACAAGAACTTTCAACCCTAAAGCTTGATTCCTTCGCATCTCTCAATCCATTAGGGCTTTTCACAAAATTTCTTCACAGCCTTCCTCCTTGGGATCTATAGAACACAAAGCAACCATCACCTGGAGCTAATAATAAGGATACGTGGTGCGTAGTCTCAGGTTAGTGATACTTTTGATGATCCTAAAACTCCTTTTTTAAACGTGCATATTGATGTGTGATGCTCACTGATCATTCTGATGTAGTTTTTCTTGAGTTTGGACGTGCATATTGATTGTATGATGAGTTTTAAAATTTTGAACCATACTTTATTTCCTTCGATTTGCTTTAGGTGTTAGTTGTTTGTGATTTTTGATGACATATTTGAGTTCCTCACGATTTTCTGGTCAAGATGATGTACTAGCATGAAATTTCTGGGCAAGTTTTGGTTGCACGTCGCCGGAGAAGACGACCGGAACCCTAGTTCTGGCGTCTGGTTTGGAGCTCCGGCCGGCCAAGGGTTTGGATGAGGGAGACGTAATCGTGACCATCTGTCTGCTTGATCTAACGGTCCATATAATGCCACGCGTTCTAATTTTTTTTTTGTTTTATTTATGGTTTGCGTGTTTGCTCACCCATAGGTATTATCATGCACCCTCTGGTCATAACCATCCATCATGCGTATTTTTTATTTTGTTGACTGTTTTGAACGCCCAAGATGAATCGTGTGGCCATAGTAATGCCAACGCATTAAAATAAACACGTGCCTCTCACGTTTTATTTTTATTTTTTTGAGGAATTTGGTGTGTGTGTGTGCACCGTTGTTAGCGTGGGTGGATGGATCTAGGCCTCTCATCATTATTACTTGGACTTTGTTTGACTTAATAAGGAGCGTATGATCAATCTGAAGGTGAGGATGAGTCAACTCATTGACTGAAGTCCACACGTGGACTCTTTTTTTATTTTATTTTTTTCTGATGGGTTTTTGATCTGGGCCTTATTATTCGCACCCCTTGTATGAGCCCATTAGCTTTTTGAACATGGACTGCTTACTAAACACACCCCCATGCTTATTTCTCTTCTTTTATCTTATTTAATTTGAATTAATCCATTTTTAACTTTTAAAAATAGTTTCTTGCATTAAAAAAATTACCAAAAAATTCATGAAGCATTTTTAGCATTTTATAAAATTTTACCAAATTTTATTTTATTATTTTAATTTATTTTTAACATCTGAAATAATTATTTGTTTATTTTTGTTTTGAATTTATTTCGTACATGCATACCATGACTTGTTTATTTTATTACTCATCATCCATAAAACATTTTGAACTCATTCTTTTTGCATTATTTCACCAACACATTGAATTGCATTAGAATATTTTTCTCTAATTTTTAAAATCATTTCATATTGCATTTTGGTCCTCCTTTTTTGCATATTGAGCCATGTTTCTTGTCTGAACTTTGCATGATGGTTTGAGTGACTTTTATTTTGAGTTTTGGCATGGGTTTTGGACATGTTGTTTGCTTCTGGTTAAGATATGTTGATAATTAATTTGGTGATTTTATAAGATGTTTTGTTAATTGTTTGATTGCTTTTATTTGAGGTCTTCTTGTATGCACATCCTTAATCATGTCTGATTATTTGTTTGAGAAGGCACTTGTGCCATTGTTTTGGGATTGTGTCTTTGACTTTATAAAACATGTTTAGATTGTTATAGGTCACTTGATTTCCATTATATGTCATTGCATGGATTTCATTTATCTCATTTCTTTTACGTATGTCTGTTTTGTACTAACCTTTTATGCAGAGGCTGAGGTAAGTTATTCGAGGGTGTGGATAAGTATCCATGTCCACTCTCATTCTTTCTTTCTCTCATCTTTTATTTTCTTTAGGATTAGGTTGTCGTCAAACCTCACTAACCGTAGGTCACCCATGCATGATAACATTAGGACTCTTAGTTTCCCTTTAGAGTTTCCTTTGTGTCTTCTCTCTTCTCATCTCAAAACTTCTTGAAAACACTTAATAAGGATAAAGTGTATTGCGCACGAGCCTTAAGCGTGGGGAATGAGAAATGAGGGGCTTCCTCTCATCTTTCTAGAGTGCTTAGCGAGCGTCCTGTCTTGGGACGATTCGTTAAGTATTCGCCCCTGTGCCCTAGACTTTGGTGCAATGCAAGTTATGAACTAACTCAAGTCACTTCTGTCTTAAAAAAATACAAACAAACTTCAAACCTTTTTGTCCTTCGGGATTGTCAAACTAAAGGCTATTTTTAAAAAGGGCACGCTACTTTCCGTCTGAGTCGCAAACAGGCATCGACCCTAACTGCCGGACGCGAACTTAGCGTCGCTCATAAAAAACACAAAAAGAACTTGGTCTGAACTACGTTGACTCTGAATTTCCCATTGCACAAAGGGAGTACGTAGGCCTAGGACGTCGACGTCCTACCGAGTTTGTCTTTGTTTTCCCCTTCCTCGTGTCAGTACAACCATAGATTTTAGGATAACTCACCCTTAGATTTGACAACAAGCGTGGATCCCATCGAGTACGATGGACGCGTAGGGTGCTAGCACCTTCCCCTCGCGTAACCGACTCCCGAACCCAGGTTATGGTTGCGACGACCATTCCTTTCCCTCTTCCTCAGGTTTATGCGGTGTTCCCTTTCCCTCTCTTGGGATAAATTTACACGGCTGGCGACTCTGTTTTCCGCGCCACTCTCGCGTTTGTACCTGGATGAAAATCCCGGGAGCGACACTCCCCCTGACCCGTTTCTCTTCCCTTTGGGTTTTATCGCTATTTTCCCTGTCCTCTGGGACTAAATAAAGTTCGGTGGCGACTCTGTTGTATCTTTGAGTGTGCTATTCACTCAGGTATAAACCAGCCATCTTCAGAACCCACTAGGAACTAGAGACTCCCCAGCAGAGTCGCCACTTTTCTGTAGTGGGGAAATTATGAGTGTAAGCTATTGATTAACTTAACTCATAAAGCAAGAGTCTTCACCGCACTTTTAGTTTATCCAAAAGGAAAGGAAAAAGAGCGAACAAAATCTAAACAAGTTCTAAAACAAGAACAAATGAACAGAGACTAGGTAAGGGGGTTGGTTACGCTAAGGGAATGTGTTAGCACCCAAAACGTCTATAGTACTCTATAGGAACCCTTTGAAATATCTACGCTTTTTGGTTTGAAAAGGTTTGCTTGAAATGAGATTGGGGAGATGAGAAGAGAAATTTTTTTTATGATTTTTGTGTTTGGAGAGACTTATCACCTCATGCCTACGTACCCATAAAGTGCAATATAGGATCAAAACCCTCTAGTTCGTGGTACAAAAAAAAAAAATAGTTTATTATGATTAATTTTAAATATAAAGACAAGTCGTCATTTTAAGGAGAAAACTCGACTAGTCGTCATTTTAAGTTTTATCACTCTTCTTGGTGGATTAAGGTACTAAACCTATCACTAATTCAAAGCACCTAAACTGAATCTAATGATCCACTTAAAGATAGATTTGAACTAATGAAGGTTTATATAACCTCATCTAACACCCAAAGTCCATGGAATTTAAAGAGAAATTTGATCAACAAACACCACAATTCAAGGCAAAACAAAAAGAAATGGAAGAAGAAAGGAAAGAACTCAAAACAGTCCCAAAACAAGCCAAAAAACACATTCTGGACTGTGTTAATCGATTAACCTCCCGGTGTTAATCGATTAACGCAGTGAAAACAACAATTCCAAAACACAGAAACAGGTGCTAATCGATTAACCTCCTGGTGTTAATCGATTACACCTGCTAAAACAACAGAAAATTAGTTTGAAAATGCAAAATCCTTGATCAATCATTTCTTCAAACACCTCATGATCAAGGATGCAGTTGTGCACGAAAATTCAAGTAAAACAACAGCAAACAACACCAATGGAACCCAATTTTCAAGATCCAAAGATCAAGCAACAAGAATCAACAAGAGATCACATTGTGGAAGATGAATCAAACACAACAATGGTGGAACAAGTGAATTACCACTTCAAATATGAAAATACATCAAATCAACTTCAAGAACCACACTCTAAAGCCTTGATCTACAGAAATTGATGATGAAAAAGTGTTTTGATGGAGGTTTAGCTAAACGATTCGTAAGCTTCAATGAAAAGCTTACTAACTTTTAATGGAAGAAAGAGCTTTGGTGAATTTGGGTAGATGAAGAAAAATGGAAACGAGGAAGAATTTTGGCAAGGTAAATTTGGCTGTCAAAAGCTTGTAGAATGAATGAAATGAGGCCTCTATTTATTGGATTTAGACTTGGAAATTTTGGTGCCTTGGAGCTTGGTTTGGAAGCAAAATTAGGCTTGGAATTTGAATTTGGAGGCAAAATCAAGATCAAGTGGTGATTAATGAGGGTGTATGGTGGAAATTAATTGTGATTATGTAGGGGAATTAAAATGAAGTGATCTAGAATATTCTCATGATGAAACAGATGAAATTTGGTGCCAAATGATGCAGAATTTGAATTTGGCTCATTTTTCACAATTTTGCGTGTGGTTAATCGATTAACCATATAGTGTTAATCGATTAACACAACAAAAATTGTGAAAGTTTTCCCTTTTGTTGCACTGCTGTGGTTCTGGCTCGATTCTTTTTGCTTGTCAAAGAAGGCATGGAAATAAACACATGAACCTTGAAGTTTCTTGAATAATAGTCAATCAAATCTCGGGAAACTCTTGATCAAATGATTTTGAATTGTTTGCAGATCAACTTTGACTTTGTTCAGATGAATTTCATTTAAGCCGAGGAACTAGTATTTGACATTCTTGATCCCAATCTCTTCTTGAAAAGTCAGTAAAGGAAAAAAAAAACATATTTTTTTGGATTTTAATTAAGGGTTAGTAAACATAAACATAAACAAATAAAAAGCAAACAAGAAAATAGGGGTGTTTGGTGATCTCTCTCAAAACAAGCCTAAAAAGGAGGGCAAGAGAACCAAAGCTAGTGATCTTGTTTGTTGTATGAGATGCAAATGATATGTGGGATCTTAGGGGTAAAAATTAGGGTATTACACCTCCAACAGAAAATTTGATTCTCACTTGCAAGGTAAGCCTCAAACTTTCAAACTCAATGATCCATGTATCATTCTTGATATTTTAAATTCCAAATATGCTTGTTATGATGTGGTGATTATTTTCCATCAATGAATTGCTTTGTATCATTAACATATAGGGTCCTCCATTAGATTTTGCAAATTTAGGGTTTATGTGTTCTTACAGGCTAATTTAAATTCTAGCAAGAATAAATGAAATTGGATTGTACCATTCAATTCCTCTTGAAAAATCCAGCAACTTTCATTTATATTTCATTCAATTTGGTGCGTATTGAGGGAGATAGAAATTCAAATTGATGATGAAGATGATAAACACGATGAAAATGAACAACAATGGTGGTGGCGCCATTTTCATATTTTAATCTTCAATTTTACTACTTAATTAATTAGGCGTGGTTTGATACACGGATGTATCACCACCCCAGTGGTTGAAGGCACGTGTTTAAGGCTTTGTGTTACCCTTAGGTCTAGGGTTCGAATCCCCCTCACCCAGACCTTTTGATGTTTTATTTTTATTTTAAATTTCAACTTTAAACTTAATATATTGTGTGATATGCACACCCTTTGACCACTACACGCGCGTTGGCCCAATGGTAAGTTTTGAGCCTCTCACCTTCAGGTCACGGGTTCAAACCCTTGTGACACCATTCCTTTTTTTTATCACTTTTCTTCACATTTTTTTCACAACTTCACACATTTGTTTCTCATAGAAAATTAATTCTCTTTGAGCCATTCTTTTCCACACCTTTCATCCATGAAAAAAATACCTAAATAATATTTATTTGATGTATTTTTATTAGGTTGAAAAGTAGTTCATTTTAAGTGTTTTATACCTTGTAAATGACTTTCTTTTTCATTCTTTCCTTAACCTAATTGATCATAAATATTGGTGTGTATATAGTATACTTTGTTCAAAGTCTTGATTTATGTTCATAACATGTTGTCTTGACTTATTTATCTTTATACCACGATTAAATAACCTTTAATTTGAAAGATGTTTTGATTAAATAATCTTTGAAAATTAGGGTTTTCTTTTTCAACTTTGTGGGAACATCTTTGTACATAGTCATGGCTTCCACTTGAGTTTGGTTTCTCCTTTAAACTTTGATTTAACCATGTCTTAATACCTTGTTTATGTGTTTACCATTGATAAAATCTTTGCCCACATTCAGGTATTTCCTTCATAAACTTCCATGAAATCAAGCATGTCTATCTTCAATCCATATTCAATTTGATGCCTTGTTTGATTATGTTTCTACCTTGTCTATGTGATTACCATGCTCTCATACATGTCTTCACCATGATAAACATAACCTTACACCATCATCAACATGATTTCAATGATTATACGTGTATATATTGTTGTTATACTTGCTAAATACCTGTTCAATCTTGTCTTGTTAAGTTTCTCTTGACATTTATGTTTATGGCAACTCATGCCCGAACTACAATTGCTCTGACTTCCTCTTAAGGATATGTAGACATAGAATTGCGAGATCTTAGTGAACACCCTTTTAGTTTTTCCATTTATGTTTATACACAAAAAAACATTAGGATCCCCTTGTACTACAACTTAGTTCAAACATTAGGTTTCCCTTGTTGAAGTTCCAACTAAAAACTTAGCCTCCTCTTGGGCTTTATACAAAAAAGTTAGACTTCAAACTCAAAAATATTCAACAAAGAGATGAGAATTCCCCTTTGAAGTCCTAAAGTCAACACACTGCCCCTTGTGGCTTCAAACCTTCAAACTTCAAGTCAAAACCTAGCCAACCTTTTCAAACTCAAAACACTTCCCTAGAGATGAGACATGAGTCATCTATATGGAAGAAATGTCTCTTCTATATCCCATAACATAAAATCAAACATTTCAAAAATTTCCCATTTAAGTGATATAAGTGGCACACTTGTTGATTAAATATCCAAGCTGGAGTCCATCTCTTATTATGGTACAATGACACTTCTGTCATTTAAGTGATGTAAGTTGCACACTTGTTGATTCCATATCCAAGTCAAGGTCCTTCTCTTATTATGCAAAGAAACATTTACTATTCTCAAATGTTTGTGGTGAAATAGGTGAGATATCTCCCTCTTAAGATGATAATTTATCTCTTCTCCCAAACCCAATTCCACCCATTAGTAGGTGGAACTACGAACGCTCTGATTTCTCAATTTCCTTTTGAGAATACGTAGGCATAAGATTGCGATATTGTAGCGAGCATAGTAATAAATAAAACCTTTAGGTTTTTATACCTTTATCTTAAACCATTTCAACTAAAACTACAAAAAACAACAAAAATATCTCCTATCACTCACTCAAACATTCAACAAATCCCCAATACACAACAAATGAGTAATCAACAGTAAACATAAATATACGCAAGAGGTTTCTATAGAATACTATAGATACTTAGGGTGATAATACCTTCCCTTAGTATAACCAATCCCGATTCCCAATCTCTTAGTGCATTGCATTGCACACATCCAAGGTTTATTTAGATTTTTCCCTTTCTCTCTCTTGGGATAAATTAAAAGTTCACATGTAGAAAAAAGGGCGACCTCCTTTGAAAGAAGAGATAAATCCCGCCGCTACAATACCCTTATTAATCACGTAATCGAAAACAACCCCTATTTATGTCGTCCTGAGAGTGATGCTTACGTAGAGCTCCTTTGGGATGTACACACCATTAATATGACTTGGGTTTGAGTCCCAAAGACGATGGGCCCCTAAGTGGGTTAGAGTCTCATAGGGGTAGGGACTTGAAATGGGTTTGGAGTCTCATAGGAAGTGACGATTCTTAAGGTTGAGAAGGCCCTTAGAATCCGAAGTCCATGCATATGTCAGAGTATGATACAAGGATCTATGACTCGGGCCGAGAGGCCTAGACGTAGGATTGGACGAGGAAAAATGCCTTGATATGGTTTCCGATTAGTGATGGTTTGAGTTGTTGAACTTAAGCAACATGTGTCCATTTAGTGCAAAGTTTGAGAACTCAAGTCTATTTCCCTTTGTGACTTGAGTTAGTATATATAGTTAGAACCTTGTAAAGCTGAGAGAATCCATAAGATAGAGAACCCACTGGGATTATTATGTTGTTGATTATTTTTCAGGTGGTTCCGATTCGGCGAAGGGTAAGGACAAAGTAGCATGATGTCCTTACTTGTGCTCCCCATGAAACACCGCACAAAAGCACGAGCATTATAAAATGTATAAATCAAATTTAGACTCACATTATAGTTGGACATGTAACACCTCACAAAAGAAGGGGGTGAATTACGTGTTTTAGAAAGAGAATGGTTTGAAAAACTTTTATGTTATTTTTTGAGTTTAAAAATATTTTTAAAACGTTATAGAAATTTGCTGCGAAAATTAAGAGTGCGGAAAATAAAATTTTAGGGAAAGATAAGAAAAACCACAAATTATAGAGGTTCGGTCAAAATGAAATGACCTAATCCTCTCCCCAAGATTTGATCTTGAGGGTATCTAGTAACTCTTAAGAGCTTTAGTAGTTTCAACTCTCTAACCTTCGTTTACAAACCAAAATGAAGTTTCAGGCTAACTTACAGCCAAACAACGAACACTAGAGGGAAGCAGTTAGCCTTCTTTTCAAATAATATATTGAAGCAGTTAGTTTTCTTTCCAAATGGCATATTGAAGCGGTTAGTTTCTTTTCCAACAATTTGAGATTTGAACTGGGATGATCTTTAACCAATAACTACTTTCGACTGGGTTGAGCTTATGAACATATATGGCAACTTAGAACCTAAATTTCTAATCTAAAGCTTTTAAAGAGTTTAGCTTCGAACCCAAACAAACACACCCTTATTGATAAATTATTCAACCAATGCCTTTTCTGAATACTAAAAAATTCTTCACCAAACAAAAGAAGTTTCTTGAAGCGCTTTGATTAATTTAAAGTAAGAGAAAGTGAAAATTATTTGTAGAGAAAGAGAGTGGTGAGTACGATATGAAGATCATTTTTATAGATGTGAAATTTTGAAGGAAATGACTTCTATTTATAAGTTTCTTGAAAAAAAAAAAAGAATTTTTCTTGGACCAAATTTAATGTGCCAATTGATTGACACGTTGCTCCAATAGATTGATAAGTCTAAAATTAATCCTTTAGGATGTTTAAAAATGAAAAAATATATATATAGTTGATATCATTCTTTATGGTGATGTCACAAATATTTAAGGACTGTTTTTCACTAATCTAATCTATTTAGTATAAGTACTAATCACAACTCTCATTTAGTATAAGCACTCATAACTCTAACTTATTATCTTCTCTGTGGATCTTCAATTTAGGTATTTACTAATTGTTGATACTATTATTTGAAGCTAATTGTTGGAAATACTTTACCTTTTACTTGGATAGGAATTAGGAAGCATTTTTTTTTGTTCATGGTTTGTGCAAAAGAAAATATTATCATGGTTTTATTGTTGCATGTTGTTCAATAAAAGTGATCAATATTGAATAATGAAGCAGTGGTAGATCACAATAAACAAATTAAATATTGATTTATGGGGTGTTTGTTTGGAAGGTTAGAGACTTGTATTTATTTTTTTACGTAAAAAATAAATCGAAGTTGAATGTCTATGATTTGAAAGATTAATTTGTTAGTGGAGTTATTTTGTCAATAAAACTATGAATCCAACATTTGCACACTAGTTAACAACAAGACAAAGAAATATCCATTTATTGATTTGCAACACATAATTTAAGTCACACTTTTACAAACATATCACACATAGAGACGAAAACAGAAGCCAATATGCATATGCACCAACAATTTTACAAACAGCACATTAATTAATTATAAATTAATCCAACTCCATCCATTAAGCCATTCCATCTTATTTGTTACTTTCTTTAATCTTTTCGAGCGGCCCTTGTCTTGGAAAGATGAACATCAACATCTCTAGTGCATTGGCCAAGGTGCTCCATCCATCCATTTGGAGGATGAATATCCTCGTTGATTTTCTCATATTCAACGGTCCATTTAACAACAGCAGTGCTATCCGCCTTGTCAATTACTTCAAGGGTGACCTTAAAGACCTTATAGTGCTTATCAATATCTCCACCGAACAGTTTCCAGATGGTCTTTTTGTTCTGTTCATCAACTTCTTCAATACTCTTGTAGCATGTGTGTGTCTCACCATCTATTGTTATGTCAAAGCTTATTAATACCAAGAAAAACAACAAAGTTGTACATAAAATTATAAAGTTTTTGTGGCAAATGTTTGTTGAATTAGAAATATATTTACCTATGACATAAGTCCAGTGTGTAACTGTATCAGTGTCATGCCAGTCTTCGCCTTCATGCAGCTTGCCTTCAAGAATTCTTTCACAATGGTTTTGCAATTCGTGAAGTTCTGTTGTGAATAGTTTGAAGAACTTGTCAGCAGGTGTTATGATACCAAGTTCAGTAATAAGCTTACCAAAGAGCACCATTTTTGAAAAAAAGAAAAACTAAAAGAAGAGAAGAAAGAAAGGTTGATGTGAGAAAAGTTTATGCAACCCCATGCCTTAAATAGAAGAAATTGAATGACATTATTGATTAAACAATAAAAAGCAGTGAAATAAAATATGCTATCCACGGGAAAGGCATGTTCTCGATGTCGTGCCATCTAATATAACCTATCACATCATCAATGATTTTATTATATATAGTATTTTATTTACATATTTAACTAGTCATTTCAAATTTCAAATTTCATTTGTTTTTAATACTTATTAACTATGGCAATCAAATGTGTTAATCCGGTATGGCCTTATATATATATATATATATATATATATATATATATATATATATATATATATTGAGAATACTTTTTTTGGGCTCCCTTCTTATGTGTAGAAAGATCCAAATAGGATTAATCTATTTATCTCACTTATTTAAGTGGAGAGAATCAATTTAGGGTTGAGAAATATAGAGAAAAAATAAGGATTCAAAAAGAGAGAAAACATGAGAGAAACTCATTCCCGCTTTTCTGCAATGAGTCTCACTAAATCGACGATATCTATTTCGTTAACCGTTGGATCGAGCTTAAATTTGGTGGGCAGATTCGTAACACATATATCTAACTTTTGACCGTTCCGAATTACAATACAACGTCTGAGCTGAAAGTTATTTGCTTTGCACTAAAGCTGCAAATTTGGGAAAATTTTCCAGCTTTTTTATTCATATTTGTAAACTAGTGATGCGCTTCGAGCACACTGACATGTCCGTCGAATAAAGACTGCAAGTATACCGCTGTTCGCGTAGTTTTAAAAAGGTTGTCGAACCCACAGGGAGTGATAATCAAACTAGTGCAATCTATTGTTGCAGTGCAAAGCTAAGGATAAGGATTAACAGATTTTAGACAAGAAAAAAGAATTACTAAATTCTAAAGGTTTTAGAAATAACAATAAAAACGAGTCCAGAAAATGAATTTCGCGTACCTAAAGGACTTGTAGAAATCGGGTGCTAATTGTGACTGAATTTACTTCCATAGAAAGTACTAACTTAAAAACTGTGTCTCACACTCTCGCGCTATCGACAAGAACCACACCTTTCAACCACAGGATTTTGCTCTCGCTCGTCCATTTCAATTAAAAAGTGTAATTTGAAAGTTAATGAAATTCTAAATGATGCCTAAAGCGCTCTCGCTGTTTTTAGGATCGATGCCTAGTTTCCACTATCAGTTCATCCCTCACAGTCTCGCGTTATCGGTCCGAACTTAGTATATTCCTGACTCTCGTGTCGAAATAATAAAACATGAAGATTTAGAAACAAAAACCAAAACTAACATACAATCAATAATTTTGCACCTAAATTTTCTACGGAGTCCCGTTGGTAACGATGGTCCTTATACGCCGAACTAAATTAAATTTAGCAAGACATGATATTTTTCGTAGCAAATATGTTAACCGTAATCAGAATTAAAACTAACATTGCAGACAAAATTAAAGTAAGTTCAAATTAAAAAATAAAAACAAGAAATAAACCTATAGAGTAAAAATACGAAACTGGAATTGAAATTATGCCGGCAGGCTTGTTCGTAATCCAACGGTATAGGAATGAAAGGAAAAATACAACAAAAGTGCGACAATTCCTCGATGTGAGTAATTTCCGCTTTGAAACTAAATTTATGCCTAAGAATATAAACAGAATTTTAGCAGAGCTTCCGCGCGATTTCTTCGTGTCTGGAAAGTGACCAATAAGTCCTATATATAGAAAAAGTGTTGATCCCAACTGTTCTGGTCGTGGCCTCAGAGTGGAGGGAAAAGAGGAAGAGTGATAACTAATCAAAACGGTTGCAGAATTTGAATTCTACAACTGCTCTGCCATGGTGAACGCCATCAGGTCATGGCGAACGCCATGACCTTCCTTCATTAAACTACGTGGCATGCTGATAGACGGATAACTCTATATAGCCATGGAGAACGCCATATCAGCAACATGGCAGAATTCCTTCTTTTGCATTTTCCTATTCTTTCACTCTTTTTCCGCTTCGCTCCCGATTCCGCAACAGATGAAGCTATCAACTGCAAAACACACAAAACAGAGTAAAATGCAAACAAGAATCGATAAAAAATGACGAATAATATGCACAATGAGCCTAAAAATATGATACGATTTCTCATTATCAAACTCCCCCGCACTAAGACTTTTTCTTGTCCTCAAGCAAACTCCCAACACACATGAAAACAATATATGTAATATCCGAAACAAAGGCACGACATAACTTTAAAACGGTACACAACTATTAGTTTAATTCTAAAAGGACAGGTACTAGACATTGATAACAAGGTGTCATACCCTAAATTTTGACCACAAGATTTCTCATCATTGTGCAAATCATCACCACAATATGGATGTACCTACATGCCTCATCAATCCTCTCAAAGATTGTTGAGCATCCACTACAACCAAGAATTAGGGTTTTGGACCCTCTTAGAGTACTCAGGTAAAGGATCAATCAAGAATAGGCATGATCCTCCACTTCTCAAGCCTCTAAAACATCTATAAAGGATCAAGAGGTCTCCCACATCAGGAATTAAGCACAAGAGTACAACCTCTCAAGTTGATCAAGCCTCAAGATCATCAGTGTCACCAAATTAGGGTTTTGGTCGACCAAGGCCTCCAAAGAGAAATTTTCATCTGAGCATGAGCCAATATTGCAAAACATGATCCAATAAGCTTTAAGGGACCTCATGAACCCAATCACAAGTTATAAGTAGACTCAGGGGATGCATTCATCAAAGATCGGGAATTAGGATTTCTTGACCTAATTCACCCCTAAGTTGACTTTTGGAGCAAGATATGAGCCAAGACCTCAAGTAATATTTTGAAGACCCCCAATACATCATATTGATCCATTTACAAGTTTGGATTGATTTAAAGAACTTGGTTCATAAGAAAAATTAAGGATTCAAATTCATCTGGACCAATTAGGGTTTTCTGATGAAAAGTCAACTGTACCTTTGACTTTTGACCAAGACATGATCCCAAACCTTGGGACATGATACAAGACATTCTATAACACCTATGGAATCCATCCATTAGGTTTTAATTAGGTCAAGGATTTGATTTCATAGAGGATCACAAAGTTTGAAAATCATCTAACAAAAAGTCAACGGTGCCAAAAACCAAGTTTGACTTTTTGAATTTCTTGATAAACAAGGCTTCCGTAAGTCAAAAACAATGTTAACTTATGTTTTGGATCATCATCCATCAAGAAAAATCAAGAAAAGTGGGATTACTTGCAAAAGGGGCAACCATAAGAAACTTGAAATTTCACTAAGTTATGGAAAAAGTTGATTTATACCCAACTTTGCAAGACCATAACTTGTGATCCAAGTAACCTTTTTCTTTCATCCAAATCTCAAATGAAAGCTCTCATTACATACTTCAAGATTGTCAACTACAACAGATCCCAAATCCTCATGGATTTTGAGTTATGGATTGATCAAAATCACAAAAATATGAAAATGGACATTTTTTCAACACTTAGTGAAATTTTGGACATAATCTATTTTGCATTTTCACCAACTTTGAGGTCATTTTTCATTATGATCCAATTTGATTCAAGACCAAAGTTATACATCAAAGTTGAAGTATGTTATTGGGGCTTTCCAAAAAGTACAAGAGCCTCCCATGGTTCAACTTGAGCAAGGAGTTATAAGCCTAAAAAAATGACATTTTTCACCCTGCCAACACAAAGGCATGAAAATATAAATTGGTTCCCACGATTCCTTGGGCCAATTTTGGACACTTGCATCATTCATTTCTGTCCAAAATCAACTTGAATGATGAGGGATCTGATCACAAAGCCACCAAGTCAAAAATCATATTCCTTGGCATGTGAAATTCAATGTTGAAAGATTAAAAACTCCAATTTTGTTTCAAGGCATTCAAGAGGTGCATTGAGGTGGCATGCATCAGTCCATGACAGTCCATTTGAGTCAAGATTCTTTCAAAAATCAGAAGACCTAAAGCTATAAAGATCAGATCAAGTCAATGGCTAAAGGAGACTTGGTACCTTGGCATTTAAGAAAGTGGTACATGGGCATATCCATTGGATAATAGAGTGAACCAGTTCCCATTCACTATTCCTTTAAAATACAAACTTCCTCTACTATAAATAGAGGCCATTTCTGATGTTTCAAACCACACCAAAACAATATCAAAACCTTGTTTTCTCCCTCTCCCTCTCTTACTTGAATTTCAAGTTTCAAAGGAGCCATTTGGGAATTCTCAAAACCATAGAATAAATTCCTCAAACAACCATCTAAACACCCCATAAACTATCCCTTGGAGGTGTTCAAACATTCATCCTCATTGTACAACACCAAAATCAGAAAGTCAACCCCCAAAACCTCAAATTTTGACTTTTCTGCATTTTTCAAGCCATCTCTTTATCCAATCACTTTCAAAGCCAAACAACACTTCAAATACTCTCCAAATATCATCCTTAAACTGTTCCAACAAGTTTCCCTCAACTGTAACACCAATTGAGGGAGTTACTATTTTGGTCACTTTTGCCACTTTTGCAAGAAAGAGTCCATTTCTATTCCAGAGCTTTCCAATTGATTTTGATCATTCTAAAAGCTGCTAAGGGGTCTATTGAGAGTGTCCAAGGCATTGAATTACTTCTGGCACAAGCATCTTGAGAGTTAACACAAGGAGCTTTAAGAGGTAAGTGCATAACAACTTGAACTCTTTAAAACATGCATTACTTTGATGTCCATTGAATATGAACATGTCATACATATCATATGTGTTGTGTTTGAACCAATTTACCATGCTATTATTGCTTGTATGAAGTGGTAGCATAGAACTTGCAAATTTTGGCCTATTTTGAAACCACTATCTGGTTTTAAAATGTAGGCATCTTTAGAAAAATCTAAGACCACCATTGGATTCCTCATTAAATTCTAGGTAGGATCCATCTAAATTTCATCAATTTTCATGGAGAAATGAAGAAGTTATGGCTTTCTTGCAAATACCCCAAAATCTGGTTTTTTGCCTTGGCCTGACCTAGAAATTAGGTCACCCCTATATGCATATCGGGTGGTTTTGATACACGGATGTATCACCACCCTAGTGGTAGGAGCGTGTGTTTGTTTGGTTAGAGGGCGTGGGTTCAACACCCACCCAGACCATTTTTGGTTCCCTCTTCTTTTTGCTATTTTTCTCATTTTCCATTATTTTCTTAATTAATCTCAAATTTAATTTCTCCTTCAATTTTAATTATTTTTTATTGATACTTTTTTTGAAAATTCACAAAAATGTTGAAATATTTTATTCTACAAAAAAAAAATCAAATTTATATTATTTATTTAATATAGCTTGAATTTCTGTAATTAATTTCATTTTTATTTGTTTTCAAACATTTTTAAATGAGATTTCCACCTTGAATTTTCAAATTCATTTGGATTCCAAACTTCCATGTGATTTAACATGATTTTTCAAAACATTTTTCAAAGTTGACAACTTGTTTTTGAATATATTTGATATTTTATATCATTTTTTATTTAATTTCCTTTGAAAATTATATTTTTAACTTAAAATTAGGGTTTTTCTTAATTTTGATTTTTTCAAACTTCATTTTGAAACACTTTTGGGCCTCTAATAGAGTGTAATACCCATCCCCTTTTTAAATAATTTTGGGCCTCAGTCATTGTATAAGTCTCGATACGATTTTCAAAATAACAGTGCAATCACTATTTTTCATCTGGGCATCTCCTTGAGCTGTAAGCCCCATCTCTTGTATAAAAATAAACTTTTGGGCATCTATTAGAGTGTAAGACCCATTCATTCTTGTACATAAATAATTTTGGGCCTCAGTCATTGTATAAGTCCCTATATGGTTTTCAAATCACGACGCGATTGTCGCATTTTCAAACACTTCTAGGCCTCTCTTTGAGCTATAAGCCCCAAACACTTTTCTTTTCAAACAATTTTCTTTTAATTCAAATTCAAAATCAAAGTTTTTCTCAAAAATTTCTTCAATTTCTTGAACCCTTAATCAAGCATACAGTTGTAGTCGATACTACATATTACAATACACTTGGGCTTCTTCTCAGAAGGTAAGTCCCCACATCTTTTTCAATGCATATTTATTTATATATATCAGTCAATATAATTGTATGTATATATACTTGTGCATATTTTTCTTAGAGTTTTCCCCAGCAGTTATGTCTAAGTTTAGATCAAACCAGAGGTCACTTTCAACTTAGTTTAAAACTAGTTCCCTCATAGGAAAATCCCTATACAGTCTGCCTCCTCTTGGGCTTATACAATATGGAACAGAGAAAGACATTAGTCCCAGTGAAACTTTTCTCAAGACTGTCAAAACTTAGAAATATATATGTACAAGAAATTCATTTCCCCAAAGAGGATTAATTCTCGGTGAAACCTCTTTTGAATTTCCTCAAACCTTTGAACTGTTCAACAGAGAAAGGATTAATTCCCGGTGAAACCTGTCTTGAACTTTTCTTAGGCTTTGACCCACATGCTTCCTAGAAGTATCCCCAGCCTCCTCTTGGGCTTAGTACAAGGACCCACAGACTTCCTAGAAGTTCCCCCAACCTCCTATTGGGCTTAGTACAAGGGCCCAAAGGCCTCCTAAAGGCATAGGACAGAAATTAGTCATCTCTACTAGTTCAATCCTCAGGAGAGTCAAGAATTTCTAGAACATCAGACCATTCTAGGGTTAATCTTCATCCCTTAAACCCTCAGTCTCCTCTTGGGCATCACACAAAGACCCATCTCTACACTACCTCATACCACTCATTGAGAGACTTGGAGAATCTCAGCCTCCTCTTGGGCTTCATACAAGTAGACTTGGAATGTCTCATTTCCTCTAGGATCTCACATAGTGACCCTCAAGTTTCCTAAAAGAACAAGAAAAAAACCTGATCATTCTACCAATGCAATAGTCTCCAACAGAGTTAAAACCTCTAAGGGTTTCAAACTCAACTTTAAACTTCCCTGACCCCTAACAAAGTTTAAGCTTTTACCTTGAAAACCTAACCAGGGTCAATCTACCATCAACAAATCCCCAATAAAATTAGAGCCTGATGGCATATGGTACTTCCACTATTCTCTGATTCTCAGCAAGAGTAAACCTTTTTGGATTCCCAACACAATTAGGACTTGCTCTTGGATTTCAATAAATCCCCAGCAAAAGTTAGCCTCCTCTTAGGCTTCATATAAGAATCTCCTAAGTTAGCCTCAATCTTGGGCTTTGTACAAGACAGATAAAACATTCCCCAACTGAGTCATTTTCCTTCAGCCTCAATCTCGGGCTTTGTACAAGACAGATAAAACCCTACTCAATAGAGTCAGTCTCTTTTAGCTTCAACCTTGGGCTTTGATCAAGGCACACAAAAATAAACATCCCCTCAGATGAGACTAAAAGTCCTCTTTGCAGAAGGATATTTCCTCTATACATCACATTTCAAAACAGACAATCAAAACCTTTTTCCCAAATAATTGTTGTAGGTAGCACACTTGTTGATTCAAAATCCAAGTTGGAGTCCTTCCTTTATCCTGGCCAAAAATCCATCTTTCATCTAACAGCTATAAGTGGCAAGCCTCTGGATTCGTAACATCCAAACCAATGTCCCTCTCTTAGCATGAAAGATTCATAAGGAAAAAGTGGCATTGCTCTACATTGAGTTAAAAATTTCTTCCTTCGTGACATCACCCTTATAAAGGAAATTATGGCATTGTTGGATTCTACATATTCCACTTAAAGTAATTTCCCTTATAATGAATTTCTCAACAGTTTGTGATGAATAGGTGAGATATTCTCCCTTTAGAGATGACAAATTCTCTCTCAGTCACCCCTTTAGCTTCAATCTTGGGATTTAAACAAGACACAAATACTCTTTTAGCTTCAATCTTGGGCTTTGAACAAGACACCAAATATCTTTCCTTCCATAGAAATAGGAGGAACTATGATTGCTCTGATTTCCTAAATCTCTTTACGGGAATACGTAAGCATAAGATTGCGAAATCTTAGCGAGCACACAAATAAAAAAACTTTAGGTCTAGTACCTTTCCAAAAACAACGGAAAACCCGAAAACAACAAAAACACTCTTTCAACACTCCTAAAGGAGAAGCTTTCCCAAGCCACAGCAGATAAACACAAGAAAGCATTTCAAATAAACAGAGAAACATGCAATAAAAAGTTCCTATGGATAACCATATATACACTGGGTGTTAATAGCTTCCCTTTGTATAACCCGACCCTGATCCCCAATCTCTTAGCATTTGTTAAAGAAAACATTTGCGTGCAAGGTTAGTTTTAGATATATTCCCTTTCCTTTCCAGCTCCATAGGACATATAAGAAATCAGAAAGTAGCACCCAATTCCAACATTGCGGTAAGGTGGTCGCGTCACCGACAAAAATCGCACGCTACAGAAAAATGGCGACTCTGCTGGGGAGAGTTTTAGGATTAGAGTTCCTAAGAGGTCTAGGCCTTGCTTTACATTTATTTTTCTGCTATCTTACTTGCTTTCTCATTTATATATATATATATATATATATATATATATATATATATATATATATATATATATATATATCATATTATATCACCTTACTTGTTACTCGTGTTTAAATTATCGTTATCTGGGAATGCGATTAATACACATGTGGAAAGTTTGAGAGAACATTAAGATAAGTGGTGGCGTCTCCAAGGAGGCTTATAGGGAGTGATACTCGACCAAGTTAACCTGGCAGTCCACCGAATCAGTCGAGGTACCCGTGTGGACTTGCTAATGTTGAACGACCACGTCGTGAAAGCATAGTTTTCCCGATGCGGTACCCATGACACTGAGGATTTAGTAGACACTTAACCATTAAATCATTAGGTAGTGCGGTGACTATCAGGAATAGTTGATACGCGATACTACACTCAAAAGAGATTCACCTTAGGATATTACAGCTCTCCTGAGTCAATCGGTTTGCTGTTAATATCCCTAAGAGGGGTCAATGATTTTGGTAACCTTTGTTAGAAGCCGTTCTACAGGTACAAAAATTTGACCAATTAGTACACACCTTTGGGGATGGGTAGATCCATGGCTCCATGCTCGTGACGACGAACCCCTAAACCCATGTTTTCAAATTTTTTTGTTTGCTGCATTCATGCATTCATGCATTCATTAAAAAACCTATTTCAAAACAAGAAAAAAAATATTTTTCTAAAAGAACTAAAACAATAATAGCAAATATTAGAGAGGTTGCGTTATGGATTTCGGAAGAAGAAAAACGCACAAGAACACCTTCAAGGTTCCAAAACTGGAAGACCTAAGGAAATTGGGAAAGATGATTACTAATCCCGAAGCTTTCAGAGCCAAGCACGGAAGAATGTTATCTCTTTTGAGGGTTAACATGGTTGAAAGGATACTGTCTACACTGGTTCAGTTCTACGATCCGGTTTACCACTGCTTCACTTTTCCGGATTATCAGCTCACACCAACACTGGAAGAGTACTCCCACCTGATTGACTTACCTATCACTAATCAAGATCCATTTTCTGGACTGGAAGAAATTCCAAAGGATCAAGCCATTGCAAGATCAATCTCTTTGGATGAGTCAGAAGTCAGGACTCACATGACCACCAAAGGAGGAATCCAGGGTTTACCAACTAAATTCCTGATGGAGAAAGCTCTATACTTTGCCAGTATAGGAAATATAACTACTTTCGAGGATGTCTTTGTTCTGCTCACATATAGGTTATTCCTCCTTCCCAACATCGACAACTTTGTCGACATCAATGCTGTTAAGATATTCCTAATTGGAAACCTGGTACCAACCTTACTCGCGGATGCTTATCATTCGGTACACTTAAGGAATTTGTACAGTGGAGGGATGATCACATGCTGTGCACCATTACTCTACAAATGGTTTATTTCTCACTTGCCCAAGTCTGCTGCTTTTTGGGATCACAAGAGTAATCTACAATGGTCGCAAAAGATTATGTCTCTTACCAATTCAGACATAGATTGAAACAATCGGATTTACGAAGGGATAAAAATCATCGACAGATGCGGAAATTTCCCCAATGTACCCCTCATTGGTACTAAATGAGGGATTAACTATCATCCAATTCTAGCTTACCAATAACTCGGATACCCGATGAAGAATATCCCACATAATTCTCATCTGGAAGGTCTTTTCTTCAAGGAAGGAGAGAATGATAAGGCACTAAAGGAAGAAATAGTGCATGCTTGGCAACATGTTCACAGGAAAGGGAGAGAATCCCTGGGGAGACCAAATTGTTCCTCTACAGAACCTTATCTCCACTGGGTACAAACTAGAGCTATCAAACTGAGGATGCCTTACCCTCGTCAAGAAGTTTTTCCCTTAAAGGAACCTGTCCTTTATTTCGTGTCTGATGCAGAAAAACTCCAGATCGCTCTCAACAAAGTCGAAAGAGAGAAGAACTCTTGAAAGAACAAATACAAGATCCTTAATTTGGAATGTATCAAGATTCAGGAACTGCTAAATGAAAGGGATGCTCTGATTGAGATATTAGAGCAGCAAGCTATGGAAAGTCAGGAGGAATAAAGAAATTTACTCACTCATTTCACTTGGCAGAGAATCTTCGACTCGACAACTGCTGAAGGAGACCGATCAAAGAAAAGAAAAGTTCAGGAACTAGCATCTGAGCTCTCCTCAGTGTAGCGAGCGATTTTGGATGTGGTTGCGAAGCACTATCGCTCTTTGGGGTTACTACAGTTCGATTGATTTTTTATCCTATTGTGAGCTGATGAAGGAAGGGAAATAAATGTCTCCAACTAACCATGCTTGCATACCGAGTTTGAACAGCGGTCTGTTAGGTTACAGATGCTACAAAGATTATGGGTCTCTCTTAGGTTATTTTGGTAAAATAGTGCCTGGGCGATTGGTGGGAGGTTTAGGACTGATGTTTTCAATTGATATGGGATTTAGGATTTTTGTTTAGTGTGCTCGCTAAGATTTTTCTTTCAATCTTATGCCTACGTATTCCCGTTTACCGAAACAGAGAAATTAGAGCGTTCGTAGTTTCTCCTATTCTATGGGAGGAAAAAGATGTTTTGGTGTCTTGTTCAAAGCCTAAGACGTGAAGCGAAAGGTGATATGTATATTGTTTAAAGCCCAAGATGTGAAGCTGAAGGTGGTTTGTATCTTGTTCAAAGCCCAAGATGTGAAGCTGAAAAGGTGTTGTCTTTAGAGAGAACTTGTCGTCTCTAAAGGGGTCTGTTTGTCACAACTGTTGGGTGACTAGTTATAAAGGAGAATTACTTTAACCGGGATATGTGAATCCGGAAATGCCATAATTTCCTTTATAGGGGCTTTCCAACCTAGAGGAGAAGACTTTAACTCAGTGTAGAGCAATTCCATCTTTCCTTAGGGATTTCTCATGCTAAAAGAGGGACAGTGGCATGGATGTAAATAATCCAGAGGCTTTCCGCTTACAGCGATTAGATGAAAGGAGTTGTTGATGTTTGTGTACTGTGAACGAGCCACAACTTTGATGCTAAAAGGTTGATTGGATCAACCAGTGGTTTTCTTATACAAAGCCTAAGAGGAGGCTATTGGCCCAACAAGAGGGAGTTTTTATGTGTCTTGTACGAAGCCCGAGAGTGAGGCTAGAAGGGTTGACTCAACAGGAGAATCTTTTATACTCAACAAGAGAGTGTTTTTTATATCTCGTACGAAGCCCGAGATGGAGGCTAAAAGGTGATTGACTCAACAAGAGAGCCTTTTATACTCAACAAGAGAGTGTTTTTGTATCTCGTACGAAGCCCGAGATGGAGGCTAAACAAGTTTTTAACTCAACAAGAGAGTCTTTTTGTATCTCGTACGAAGCCCGAGATAGAGGCTAAACAGGTTTTTGACTCAACAAGAGAGTCTTTTTGTATCTCGTACAAAGCCCGAGATGGAGGCTAAAAGGGATTGCTCCGCTGGGGAGAATCATTGTACAAAGCCCAAGAGGAGGCTATTGTAATTGTTTCAGTTGAGTGACAGGTCCAGTATGTTGGTTAAAAGAGAAAATCAGTTCTTATAAAGAGACTGATTAAAGGTAAGGATTTGCTTTGGGATTGATCACAGGATCAGGGTTATTTCCTGTTCTTTAAGGAAGCGGGAAATCCAAAGGGTATTTGAGACTGTCCAAGTCTACGGATGTTGTTTCCTATTTTGAAAGGGACTTGAGAATGTCTTTGAAACTCAAGGAAATTAGACTGTCCAAGTCTAGAGTTTTATCTTTTGTACTATGCTTTGAGAAACAGTAGTAGACTCTTGGAAATACTGTTCTATTAAGATGACTAATTTCTGTTCCTATATCTCTAGGAGGTCGTCGAGACAATTTGTACGAAGCCCAAGAGGAGGCTGGAAACTTTTAAGAAGCCTAGAGGTCCTTGCACTATGCCCAAAAGGAGGCTATCATTCCCAAAGGAAGAATCATTATACGAAGCCTAAGAGGTGGCTGTGAATACTTCTAAGAAGCCGACAGGTCCTTGTACAAAGCCCAAGAGAAGGCGGTGATGCTTTTAGGAAGCCTGTGGGTCCTTGTACTAAGCCCAAGAGGAGGCTGATGAACAGTTCCAGAAGGGGTTTCACATGGAACAATGGCCTTTTGTATAATGAACTATTCAAAGGGGAATTTCCTTAGACCTAGTTATCTAAGACAGTGTAAGTAAACGAGGCTTGGTCTAGTTCTATACGTAATTGCCGGGGAAACTCTAAATATATATACTATTATTACACAGTTGATATGAGTTTATGAAATAAGATTTACAGCGAAACAGCCCCACAATACAGTTATATGTATATGAAAGCGGTAAATGAAAGCGTATAAACACTTACTCGGTTGTAGAGCTTCCATGCTGTTTGGTTAGTTGTTCAACAAAGAAAGATTGAAAACAATAGTATATTCAAAATCAAAGGGGAAAGTGCTTTGAAAATGAAAGATTTGGGGCTTACAGCTCAAGGAAAGGCCCAGGGTTTTACCAATGATTGCACTGTTAAATTTGTACAGGGGGACTTATACAAGTGACTGAGGCCCAAGAAAGGTTTTCTGTACAAAGGGATGGGTCTTACACTCTCTCAAGAGGCCCAAGAAGTTTTAAAGAAAAAGAGTGGGGCTTATAACACGAGGGTAGGCCCAGATGATTTTTCGTTTAAAATGGCGATCGCGCCGAGGTTTTCTTTTAACGCAGAGGGACTTGTACAATGTCTCAGGCCCAAAAATTGTTTTGGTTAAAAGGGGAATTGGGTCTTACACTCTAATAGAAGCCCATAGAGTTTTGAATGGGTCTTATAGCTCGAGGAGAGGCCCAAAAGTTTGTTTTTCAACGGACGATGATCGCGTCGAACTTTTTGAAATACAACGGGACTTATACAATAAGTGAGGCTCAAGGAAGGTTTTGTATTTTACAAAGGGTTTGGGTCTTACACTCTATTAGAGGCCCAAAAAGTTTTAAAAAGAAGAATGGGTCTTACTACTCGAGGGTAGGCCCAAGGTTATTTGTGTACAAAACGACGATCGCGCCGAGGTTTTTGAAAACACCCGGAGGGACTTATACAATAAGTGAGGCCCAAGAAAGGTTATTTTACAAAAAGGCTTGGGTCTTACACTCTATTAGAGGCCCAAAGTGTTTGAAAATGATTTGTGAGGGTTGATTTAATCAAAAACCCTAATTTATTTCCAAAATGTATTTTAATTGAATAAAAATTCAATTAAAATGATGAAAAATTGTTTAACATGTGGGAAACAAATTATGATCTTGGATTAATGCTTCAAAAATAATGTTTTGCCATACAAAATGATTAGAAGTCAATAAAATTTACAAAAACAAGAGGGAAAAAATATTTTAAATGTCAAAAACAATTAAAACATTAATTCTTTGAAAAAATATCAATTATATGAAATAAATAATATTTTTGGGATTTTTGGTAAAATAAAATATTTTAACATTTTTGTGAATTATTAAAAAAGGAATCAACTCAAAATCATTAAAACTCAGAGAGAAATTAATTTTTGAATCAATTAAATAAAATCACAAAATTCAAATATTTGAATTTGAGAGAAATGGCGCCAAGAACAGCTGAAGAACACGCGGTTTTTTCAGTTTTGCCCAGATTTGCATTTTCTATCTAATCTCACTGAATACTTGATTATATCATGCAATCCACATATCAATATGCTCGTCTCAACCTCACGATCATGTCTATGACAATTAATTTCATTTAAATTAAGCATAAAACAAGAAATCACAATAAATCCTCAAGAACCCTAATTTCTGCATGAAGGCTGGGATTTTTGATACACAATTCAAACAAAGCAATTAATTAAGGGAAAACATTCCATGCATGATTATGAACATTTGGCAAAAGTATTGTGCGAGGAAATATGCATAGATTGAGAGATGACCAAGTTTAGGCTTACCTCTAGGTCGTGACAGCAAGTTCAAAATGATTTCTGAGTAGGAGGTGTTATAGATGAATTGTGATGACCTGAACAGCTTCCCTATACCCTATGGAGTGTGTTTGAATGCTTGGACTTGATGGAAATTGGCTGGATCACTTCATGGCATCTCAACTGCAACTTGGTTAAAACCTTGAGCAATCGACTGGTGATTCTGAGAAATCAGTGTTCCAGATGTTGTTTAAGTGTTTGATCAGCTCACATATGATGTATGTGAGGTGTGTGTGTGATTGGTTTGGTTGGAATTGCTCTCAAACTCAAAACCCGATAGTTACCTTGCTAAAGAAGGCATTTTTGCCAAGAGAGAGAGACTTTGAGGAAAGCATCTGTTTTATGGCTTTGGTGTACTCAAACTGATCACAATTGAGCTCTATTTATAGTAGAGCAAGTTTGTTTTGCAAGGAATAGTGAATGGCAACTGCTGAGTAGGGTTGGCCAATGTTGGCAAATGAAATCCAAGTCTCCTCTTGCCATTGACTAGAGGTTAGAGCACAGAGCTTTGGTTCCCTTGGTCTTAGATAAGTCTTGACTGAATTCAGTTGCTAATAGCTCAGTCCATGCCACCTTGGTGCTTCCATTGAATGCTCCAATCCAAAATTGGAGTCTTGTCCCTATTTTAGGCAATTCTAGGTTTGGCATGTTATTTCTTGTTCCAAGGACTTTGGAGGCTTAGCTCAGTGATTGTCCCCTTTAGATTCAATCCTCAGATGTGTCCAAAGTGATGACAAGGCTTGGAATTGGCTGATTTTGGAAAATCGACCAAAAGTTCAAAAATCTGCCTTGCCTTGGAAGATTTCAGCAAGGCATCTTGC
The DNA here is from genome assembly GCA_022829125.1 of Lathyrus tuberosus. Lineage (NCBI taxonomy): Eukaryota > Viridiplantae > Streptophyta > Magnoliopsida > Fabales > Fabaceae > Lathyrus > Lathyrus tuberosus. The sequence goes on along the minus strand of JALAZF010000176.1, from coordinate 8,988,270 downwards.
CAAAGTCATATCTCATGGCCCAAGTTGAATTTGGTGATGTTCTTGGCCATTTTGGAAAGCCCTTATATGATACAACAACTGTTTGATCACATTTTGTTTTGATACTTTTTGGATCCAAGTGAAAAATGTCCCTACATTTGGAAAAAATGAAGGCAGATTCTGACTTAGTGAAAATTTCACTAAGTGTTGGAAAAAGTGACATTTTCACTTTTCAGCCACTTTGATTATTCCATAACTCAAAATCCCCAATGAATTGGAATTAGGTCTAGTTGAAGTTTTTGTAGAGGTCAATGAGATCTACAAATCAAGCTTTGGATGGGAAAAAATGGCTTTGTGGTTTAGGAGTTATGATCCTCCAAAGTTGGTACCCTAGCCACTTTGTTCCATAACTTAGAAAATTTTCTAAGTTTTTATGGTTACCCCTTTTACAAGTTATCCTACTTTTCTTGATTTTTATTGATGAATGATGATTCAAATCATACATTAACATCAATTTAGGGTTAAAAATCCATTTTTGTGAAAAATCTCAAAAAGTCAAAGTTGACTTTTGTGCACAGTTGACTTTTTGTTATATGAATTCCAAACTGTGCAATTCTTCAGGAAATCATATCCTTGGCCTAAATCAAACTTGATGGACATGTTCCATGGGTGTTATAGGGTGTATTGAATCATGTCCTAGGGTTTGGGAGCATGTCCTGGTCAAAAGTCAAAGCTACAGTTGACTTTTCTCGCAAAACCCTAACTGTGGTTCAGATGAAATTGAAACTTGTTGCTCAAGCCTCTTGGATCAATCCATTGTTACAAATGGATCAATATGGTATATTAGAGACCCTCAAATCATGTCTTGAGGTCTTGGTTCATGATTTGTCCCAAAAGCCCACTTAGGGGTGAATTAGGTCAAGAAACCCTAATTCCTGATTTTTTATGAATGCATCCCTTGAGGCAAAATTGACTTGATGCTTGGGCCCATGAGGTTCCATGGAGTAAATTAGGTTATGTTTTGGATCATTGGCTTGTGCCCAGAGGAAAATTTCCATCTGGAGGCCCTGGTCGACCAAAACCCTAATTTGGTGACACTGGCGATCTTAAGACTTAATCCACCTAGAAGGGAGCAACCTTGTGCTTAATCCTTGAAGTGGGAGTCCTCTTGATCCTTTGTGGATGTTTGAGAGGTTAGACAAGTTGAATATCATGTCATTCCTTGATTGATCCTTTGTCTAAGCACTCAGAGAGGGCTTGAAACCCTAATTTTGATTGTAGTGAATGCTTAACAACCCTTGAGGAGATTGGTGAGGAATAAAAGTACATCCATATTGTGATGATGATTTGCACAATGATGGGAAATCTTATTAGTTAAAATTTGGGGTATGACAGATGCCCCTATTTAATCTTCTTGGACATGAAGGTGTGAATGGCGAAGGTATTCGGGCATTCTGGGTGCAAGAGGATTAAATATCGGAATACCCGAAATTTTGATGGTGGTTATGAATGGTAGCTTACGCATTCATCTTCTTATGCTAAGCAATGATACTTTGAAAAGGTAAACTTCCCCTCGATCCTGGTCTTCAGCCAAGGAACTGGTCTTAGTTTCTGTAAACTTCCCCTCGATCCTGGTTTCCAACCAAGGAACTGGTCTCAGTTGATGTAAACTTCCCCTCGATCCTGGTTTCCTACCAAGGAACTGGTCTCAGTTGATGTAAACTTCCCCTCGATCCTGGTTTCCTGCCAAGGAACTGGTCTCAGTTGATGTAAACTTCCCCTCGATCCTGGTTTCCTACCAAGGAACTGGTCTCAGTTTCTTTTGTCAATAAACTTTATTGACAAGGGACGCTATTTGTAGCGATTTTCCTCAAACTTCTCGCCGAATTTTCCTGGGGAGATGCCATTTGAGTGGAAAAAGTTTTGATGTCAGACATGCTGGGAAACCCATTCGTCTGAGTTGTAGAGGTGTACAAACTTCTCTGTTTGGAGACACCATTTGTAGATCCTACTAGGGAAAGCGAGCCTCTTGAGAGAGCGCTTCCGCTTGGGAGTCTTACATCATACTTTTCTCGGGATCTTCCCGGAGAAATGCCATATGATGTGGTCCAATTTTGAGGTGCTGATGACCTTTTCATCATTGGTTTTTTCGGAGAAAAACTGCCGTACTGCCGAAGGTGTCAAATGGGAAAACCACATCTGATACAGCTGATCCTTCGTTCAGGCGTGCTGGTTTAGAAGGAGTACTTTGATTCTGCACTTTGAAGCTCACTTACTTTTGGAGAAGCGATCGATGCTCTTTCGTTGTTCAACAGTCAAAAGAAATTGCCATCTTTATTTTAAAGCAGAAAAAGTTTTACAAGTAAATTCATTTTTGTTTTATTTCAAGAATCGTTAATCATGTTAAAAAACGTCATTCTGTAAAGCTAAAACAAGTAAGAATTACAAACAAAAGCACAAGGGCTCAAATTTTATTGATAAGATAGAGATCAGCCAAACGCGTGATTCCAAAGAGTATTTACAAAGTTAGAAAATGGTAATTTACAGGGAAAAGGGCTACGTTGAAACATAACGACCACTATCCTTCTACCAACTTTGAATTCAGGACATCCTGAGCTTCTGTCGAAGATGACCTTGACTGGAGTTTTCCTCCGATGGATGATGTAACTGTTGCTAAGGGACTTGCCTCTGTTGAACATAGTTACTTGCCATTATCTCTAACTTTTTCCTGGATTGTACTCTGATGTTTCCAATCCACCGGGATGATTTTTTTCCATGTCTCTAACTTTTGCCTGGACCACCCTTTCGGGTTTTCAATCCACCGAGACGTTTTTTTTTAGTTTAGGCGAAGTATTTCTTGACTACATCAACATTCGTGGGGTAGGTAAATTCCTCTCCTTCCATGGTTGCAAGTCTCAAGGAGCCGCCTGAGAAACCTTTCGTGACCACATAGGGGCCATCATAATTTGGAGTCCACTTGCCTCACAAATCAGTGAGAAATGATTGTATTTTCTTGAGCACGAGGTCTCCTTTCCTGAAGACGCGAGGTCTGACCTTTTAGTCAAACGCCTTCTTCATTCTTTGCTGATACAACTGACCGTGGCATAGAGCCGTGATTCGCTTCTCTTCGATCAGGTTGAGTTCGTCGTGTCGACTTTGACACCATTCGGCTTCTGTAAGCTTTGCTTCCATCAATACCCGGATTGATGGGATTCCGACTTCTATGGGGAGCACTGCTTCCATGCCATATACTAGAGAGAAAGGGGTAGCCCCTGTTGAAGTGCGGACAGATGTTCGATAACCGTGAAGAGCAAAAGGTAGCATCTCGTGCCAATCTTTGTAGGTTACAACCATCTTTTGAACGATCTTCTTGATGTTCTTGTTAGCCGCTTCTACCGCCCCGTTCATCTTAGGTCGGTAGGGAGATGAGTTATGGTGTTCGATCTTGAACTCTGCGCACAACTCTTTCATCATCTTATTGTTCAAGTTAGATCCATTATCAGTAATGATCTGGCTTGGAACACCATAACGGCAGATGAGATTGCTTTTGATAAATCGGACCACCACTTGTCGGGTTACATTAGCGTACAACGCTGCTTTGACCCACTTGGTGAAGTAATCAATGGCTACCAGGATGAACCGATGTCCGTTTAAAGCCTTAGGTTCAATCAAGCCAATTATGTCTATTCCCCATATGGAAAAAGGCCACGGGGAAGAAAGAACTTTGAGATGCATTGGCGGTACATGAATTTTGTCGGAGTATATCTGACACTTGTAACACCTCCTCATGTACTTGTAGCAGTCAGATTCCATTGTCAACCAATAGTACCCTGCTCTTAGAATTTTTCTCGCCATTGTGTGTCCGTTGGCATGAGTGCCAAAGGATCCTTCATGAATTTCTTTTGTTAGCATGTCTGCTTCTGGTCTGTCGACGCATCGAAGCAAGACCATGTCAAAGTTCCTCTTATAGAGTGTATCGCCGCTCAGGAAGAAGTTGCCTGCTAGTCTTCTGAGGGTCTTTCTATCTTTCCTGGACGCCCAGGTGGGTATCCTTGTTTCTGAAGGAAGCGTTTAATATCGTGATACCAAGGTTTGTCGTCTATGACTGCTTCAATCGCGAAGATGTAGGCGGGCCGTTCAAGGCGCATAATGTCAATCTTAGGTAGGTCATTCCATTGACCTACGCTAATCATGGAAGAGAGAGTAGCTAATGCATCAGCCATGTGATTCTCCTCAAGAGGGATGTGATGAAACTCAATTCTGTTGAAGAAGGGTAGCAACCTTCTCGCGTAGTCTTTGTAAGGAATCAATCCTGATTGGTATGTGTTCCAATCTCCTTTAATCTGATTGATAACCAGGGTTGAGTTGCCATATACGTCCAAGTTTTTGATCCTTAAATCAATTGCTTCTTCAAGACCCATAATATAAGCTTCATATTCGGCCTCGTTGTTCGTACATTTGAACGCAAGTCTGGTAGTGAAAGGAATGTGGGTACCCTGAGGGGTAACAATGATTTCCCCAATTCCATTTGTGTAATGATTAACTGCCCCGTCAAAGATTAGTCCCCATTGGGAACCTGGTTCTGGCCCTTCACTGAGTAGCGGTTCATTGCAATCTTTCATTTTTAGATACATGACATCTTCGTTTGGGAAGTCGAACTCGATTGATTCCTGATCGTCAATCGGTTGGTGAGCCAAATGATCGGCTAAAATGCTTCCTTTAACGGCTTTCTGAGCGTGATATTCTATGTCATATTCTGATAATAGCATCTATCAACGGGCAATCCTTCCCGTGAGAGCAGGCTTTTCAAAGACATACTTGATTGGATCCATCTCGGAGACCAACCAAGTAGTGTGGCGAATCATGTACTGACGAAGACGTTTGGCTGCCCAAACCAAAGCGCAACAAGTTTTCTCGAGCATCGTGTACCGAGTCTCGCAGTCGGTGAATTTCTTGCTCAGATAGTAAATGGCAGTGTTGTACCCCAAATTTTACCCTCAGATCCTCTGATCATTTGTCATATCATTTTAAGACATCTGTCTTAGCATTTGTAGTCATACAGTCCATCGAGCATAATCATCACTGTTTTTCTGTGTAATTTTTGTCACTTAATTAAAGTCCATCTGTTTCATCCTACGTGAATTTCATTGTTAATTTTTAGGATTTTAGGTTTTAATCTTGTTTTCATTAGATCGGTTTAAAATTAATTTCTTCTTTATTATTATCCCTATTTACTATTATTATTATTTTATTTTCTATCATTATTTCTATGTTTATTCCTATTTACTATTACTATTTTTTATTTTTGTGATTATTATTATTGTCTTTTCTATTATGATCATTGTTATTATTTTTGTTTTCTTTATGTCATTTTTATTGAGTAAAAAAAAACACCCTTGCAACATTGCTACAGTCGGTCCAAGAAAGAAAGTCGTGCCCTGCCTTATCCATCCAAACACTCCAAGCTAGCCACCCCTAATCTACAATAACAATCTGCACTTCCTGTAAACCGTACATAAAAAAGCCACATTTTCTCCAAGCAGCACAACACGCCAATACTTTTCCTCCCACAAAACCAGCCAAAGCCTCACACAATCCTCCCAAAATCTTGCAAGTTCCCATAACCGATCCAAAACCGTACACCAATACAGTCTAAAAGCCACTTTTAATTGTACATCACCCCAAGGGAAAAACCAAAACTTCAAAACAAATTCACAGATACAGGAACAAACACTTCACAACTTCCTCATTCAAAAAGAAAAGATATTGCTGTTGTTAGCTCTCTCAATTTTCTCTGCTAACGTAAACCACTTCCATACACCTTCCATCATGTAAAACACCTTGTTCCACCACCCTTCGTTCATTATCACTCGTACAAATCCTTACAACCTACCTCAAGATAAGACTTGTGCAAAACCGTGCATCACGCGACGACACTACACGCCACCTACAACCTGCAACATCCTCCAACACGCCAAAGCCGTGCCATCAACGCCCTCTGCAGAACCGTACGTCCTAAGCCAACTCTCAGTTACTTGCACACAAGTTTCCAAAGCCTATACTACTGCTACTCCTTGCCACACCAATAGACCCTTCTTCAGCCACCACTCCATATATTGAACACAACAGCGAATAACCACGATCTTTTTGGGGGAAAGGACAGGCTTCAACCCAATCTTGAACATTTTCTGAAACCCTTCCATCAACTCCCTTTGCCTTTTCATTCACCACGAACCCCACCTTCATCAACAAAACAAAAACCTCCTCAATAACCATAAACCCTTTTCTGCAAATCTCAAACCCATTCCCTAATCGAACAACCCACATTCTTCATCATAACCCGTTCTCAATCAATAACAAATCGCAGACCTTCTTCTCCAATCTTTACACATCACATAAAACAACCTTTCGACCAAGAACAAAAACATAAACTTTGTTTACTTTCCAAACACCAACTGCCTCGTTAAAATCGGTCCTCCATTTTAACCTTTACCAAAAGCTGCATGTCCACCGTCATCTTCCAAACATCAAATACACACATCCAGAAATCGAAGAAAGAGTGAGACGAGATGAAGTAGAGAACGGAAAGAAAAGTGAAATGGATTATACCTGAGTCTCCAAAGACGAAAGCGAATCAAATCGCAAACCCAAATCAGGGGTTATGCCGCCGCGCCAGGAACCGATATATGGGACGAGTTGTGGGTCAAAGCTTTGGTTCCGTTTTCTTATTTGTTTCCAATGACTATGATTCGTCGGTGAGCCACGCGATGATGATGAGGAATTCTGAATGTGTTCTCACCCTTTTTCAATTTTCTGAAGTTTAGTTCCCAATATCTCTTGGTTTTAGTTTTAAAGGAAAAATTTGGGTTGTGGTTTGTCCCCATTAAGTGACCCGTGTCATGCCTTTTGACCGTTCATTTGTTTTGGCTGATTGATTATGGGCCCAGCCCGTGTGTATTTTTTCCGCTCGCACACTCTTTCGACTCATACGCCTCCCTCATTTTTACTTATGTTGTTTTGTTTTAGAAAAAAATAGTTTTAACTTCGTTTTTTCTTATGATAAGTTTTCTAACATATTATCATTTAAAATAAGTTTTTAAGATCGTTATCTTAGTATTTCTATTTTCATTTTAATTTCTCTTTTTTGGATTTTATTTTCAATTATTTTTGGCCAATGATCTCACAAAAATCATGCTTTGTTGATTTATCAAAATCAATAAATCTCTTGATTAGTATGAGGCCACCTTTAATTTATTTTTATTGGTCGATGAAAGTTAAATATCAAGATTATCGATTTACCGATATAAATCTTGATTAAATACGAGACCAACTTTGTTTTTCACTTCGAGTCTATTTTCTTTTCTGGGCCGATGATATCACAAAAATCACGACTTGTCGATCTATTGAAAATCACTAAATGTCGTGATGTATATGAGGCCACCTTTTATTTTTTATTCGGTCAATGAAAGTCAAACATCAAGGTTATCAATTTATCGATTCAAACCTCGATTAAGACGAGACCAACTTTATTTTCATTTTGCATCTACTTTTATCTTCATTTGTACTTTTGATCAATGAAGTCTTTCCATTCACGAATGTTGTTTATCGAAGCGATCAACCTTCATTATTTCAAATCCGTAGGGAGTAATCTCGAGATTACTTTCTATACTTTGGGATCGTGATAGGTTACCTTCGACTAATCAACGAAAGTTTGTGATTAAGACGAGATCTCCACATTTTCTTTTCGTGTGGCACGATTGTATAGGAGAATGATCATCAATATCATTTCTCCATCGTGTCTTAACAGAAAGATTGAATTGTGCTTCCTCCTATAGTGTGGTCTTCCTCATAGACCGTGCTACGACGGTTTAACACTACATTGGACCCGATTCACCGATCCAATAAGTTAATCATCAATCACTGACTTTACTTTTTGTCAATATTATCTTGATTTCATTTTCTGTCAAATATTATCCTAATTATTATTCTTGTTCATATTATTCTTGTTCATATTCATATTGCTCACTGTATATTCATACTTGACTCATTTGACCCTCCTTCCAAAGGAAAGTTTTTCACTTTGACTCCTAAGTCACAATCCATTCCCATTTCACCTTGGTCTCCTAGAGCCATTTTCCTCATATTTTAGTAATAGGATAGAGTTATCGTGAACTCTATGTGATTCTCACCGTCATGAGAACTCACTTTCCCTTTACTTTGACTTATAGAGTTATCGTGAACTCTATGTGATTCTCACCATCATGAGAACTCACTTTCCCCTTATAAATTAGACTTAGAGAGTTACCGTGAACTCTAAAATGAGCTTATACTCATTTCCCCTTGGAACTTTGGCCATAGTCAATGGTTCCTCTTTCACCCTTAGTTAGGTGAACTACGGTTGCTCTGATTCTTTAGTCAGATACGTAGGCACAAGATGCGACGTCTTGGCGAGCAAACTTAGTGTACATATCCCTTAGGTCTTTACCTTTAGCATTTCCCTTAGCAATCATAACATAACACAAACTAAACAAGAGGTTCCTATAGAGTAATACAGACGTTTAGGGTGCTAATACCTTCCCTAGGCATAACCAACCCCCGGACCTTAGATCTCCCTCCTTTAGGTTTTTTAACGATCTTGAACCTTTCCTTTGGATAAATCAAATTCGGTTGTAAAAGAAAATGATGCAAGTTAATTAATAGCTTGTTATCCGATTTTCACCGCAACAGAAATGGCGACTTCAATGGGGACTACTATTATTTTTTAGGGTTAAGCCCACCTTGTTTTGTTTATGTTATTTATGCTTTTTTGTTATACATGTACATATCTGTATATATATCTGATAACCTGTTTCTGCTTGGGATCTTCTGTGTGCAGGGTGCTACTATTGAGTGGTGAGATAGTCCTAAACCGGACTTGAGTGCACTTATGATAGGATAGTGGATATAGTCAAGGAGACTTTGAGGGAGTCGAATCCCAAAAGAGTTGACTTGATATTCCACACTCAGTTGAGGCCCTCTCGGAGTTGGTATATGTTGAACGAGCAATCGTGAAGGCGTTGCCACTTCGACCTTGGTGCCAGGGATACTGATGACCTTTAGTTACCCTTACCCCCACTTGGCATTTTAGGATGTAGTGCGGTGACCATGAGGGAGTCTATTTCTGAAATGGTTGTCTCGCGATACTACACTTAGACGAGATTCTCTTGAGAATATTATTGATTACCAAGTTAATTGGGAAGTCGATAATATCCGAAAGATGGATGTCGACTCTGGGAACCTTTTTAGAACCCTGTTCTGCAGATGAAAACCCATAGTACATACCTTCTGGGATGGGTAGACCATGACTTCATGCTCGTGATCTTCAAACCTAGGCCACCATTTGTTTCCTTGTACATATGTGTGAATATGTGTGAATATTTGTATATGTGTGTTTGTGCATACATTCATCCATTCATGACAGCCTTTCGGTTTCAAGGAATTCAAGTGCCTTTTCCTTTGTGAAAATCAATAAAGATCATGGATTTTGGAACAACACTTCAGTTTTTCCACAAAATTTTTTGCAACTTGCCTTCAAGTTCCTTGAAACCATTTGGCTTGCATTAGTATTTGCATTAGCATTGCATGTGCATTTGCATTTCTCAGTCTCGAGTCTCATCGTCCCTCTGTCTGTAACCCAGTTGACTTCCCGAAGCCATCATTGGACTTGAAGTAGCTTTTGAAGTTGTCTTTTCCAGACTCGTCCGTTGTGCCTACCATGCCGGGGCATAGAGGTATTCAACAGAAGATTGTAGAGTGTTCAGAGACAAGGTTCAGACTCTGCTTGACTCCAACATGTTCTCATTCACGCCTCAAGGAATTCAAATCAACAATCATTCACTCTGATGAGGAAGAAATTGCTGAGAGTGGATGTGAAGATGATCCTCGTACTGATCTCGACGTTGAACTCTGAAGATGACCATCTCAGTTTGGCAGATCAAGAAGGAAATTCCGGTTCCCTGAAGCCGGCAAACTTTTGGTTGTTTAGCATTTTGTTGTATTTTCTTTGCATGTTTGAATTTATATTTGCTTATAAGCATTGTTGTACTTTCAAATTGGCAAGATTAATGAATTGTTTATGCATCTTTTGATTAAGTCCATTCGTTTCACTCATTTACTTTTACGTTCGTGAAAAAAAAAACAAAAAATAAATCTTTATCTTGTTTCTTCCCACTCATCAAACTGTTTGTTCAAGCAAAGATTGGGGAGGATGATGAAAACGTCATATCCATAATTGTTATGGTATGCTTTCAATTAAACCTTGTCGACGATGTAAGGCATTGTTTCAATTCCCAAACATTGGAGAAATAAGGAAGATAATCCCTCGTTAACCCTTCGAGCCTAGAAGTAGGAGTTTTCTTTCTTTACATAAAAAACCCTTAAATCTCAACCTTGGGGCAGGGTAGTTCTCAGTTTAACTTGGTTATGCATTCTGATGCAAGCGCTTCATGCAAGACACCAGTCATCTCTCTCAAATCAAATGATTTAGCATTTGTACAAGTTATTCCTCCAAGCTACAAATAAGGAAGGATCGTCAAGAAATCCTTAATCGAAGAATAAGTCGAGTCCCTTTCAAGGTAAAAGCCAAGAAAGATGGGAAGCCCAAAACTTCGCCTTATACAAGAAGGTTTGTACAACAATCAAGAAAAAAAGAGGTCTCAAAACCTCACCAAAGCAAAGAAGAGGTCTCATAACCTCAAAACCTCAATCAAAGACAAGAAGAGGTATCGTGACCTCAACCAAATCAAAAGAAGAGGTATCGTGACCTCAACCAAATCAAAAGAAGAGGTATCGCGACCTCAACAAAAAAAAGAGGTCATAACCTCAGCAAAGACAACAAAAGACAACCAAATTCTGCAAGGGAGCAGTGACTACCAAGGTGTCTGAATCATCATCAACTATCATCAATTCATTCCTAGCCCATAGGAATCTGAATGCATAGCTTGAGTTAACTGAGCGTAGGACTGGAGTTCATCACGAAGATGGGGTGGGTACAAATAAATTTTGAGCCTTTATCCTTTGTTTCATAAACCATGAACCTGACCACGTTACAACCCTTAAAAGACCTAATTGAGGTAAGGTTGTTTTGAAAGCATACTACAACAAGGTTGATTAACCTGACTCCTAATGATCTTTGCTAATTGTGTGTGTTGACCACTTCATCTGTCATTCTGTAAATGACCAGATCCACTTTGTTTTTGATTATTTAATCATTCCACTGTGTGTGTTTCATCAATAAATTTTGTTTTTCAAAAGATTGCATGAATTTTGCATTGAAATTGCCAATTTTTAATGAACAATACTTATTTGCAAAAACAATTCAATATCAAAGGAATCCCAATAAATGCAGCCAGCTAGGGAATTCGACTTGATAAAGGAAGCTCAGCCAGGGGCAACCAAGCGGAAGGATCTGCCGATCCACCATTCCAGGAGTCATTGAATCAGGGGCAGGAACCTTCAAAAGTTCAGGATATTGGGGCAAGCCTTTTTGAGGTCATCTTATGACAAGTTTAGACTTCAATGACCCTCCAACAGGGGCAAGTGTGTTCCCTAGTTGTTTCTACCGCAGTCTGAGGACCTTGTATCGCGAATATCGTCAATCCGGGGCAGTCAGACTGAAATTCATGAATCTCTCCAAGAGTTTGAAGATATTGAAACACCTTGTATGTCAATTCTTCTGTAAAATCCTCTTGATGTATTCTTCTGACAGACCATGTACTCTGGGGCAGATGAGTCATGCAGAATTACTCAGGTTTTGTGGCGTCTCTGCTAGCTCCCCAGAAAGTAGTCTCTTCAGCTAATCTTGGCAATTCTCAATGGATCTCTTATCTCCAGTGAAGAAATCAAGCTCATGATGACAATCCTAGTGAAGTCATGATGCTATACCAAGTGGAGTACTTTTTCCCCAGAGAAGGTCATAACCTTGAAGTAGAGCTGCTTCATCTGCAAGTTCATCCCCAATAATGGTCCAATCTGATGAGTTTGGCTGGGTATCCTTGTCGAGATGTTTATTTCATCTCCAGTCTCGCTTCTTGTCTGTTTTGTCAGCATAAGCATAACATCTTAGCATTTTGCTATCTTCCTGGGTGTTTACCTATCTTTGATTCACTTTGGCGTTTATCTTCCCAAGTGACTGGGTGTGTCTATTCTCTCCAATAGAGTTGTCAGCCCTAGGCATAAAGTGCCCATCCATTCTTGAAATCCCCATAGAGTTTTATCCTCGTGGATGATGGTTGCTTCAGTTATTTTTTCCACATTTGGATAAGATAAATCCCCATTTGAGTTCATTCCTCAATTGGAGTCTTGTTTGACCGTTTCTTTCTAGCTTGTTCCTAGATTGAACTTTGATCCCTGGCAGGTGTGGTTTTCAAACCTATCTTCGAGTGCATTTATTTTGTACTATGTCTCACAGGAAGAATCTTTTACAGATCCTCATTGAAGACATGATTATTTCTCCAGCAGTGTTGTAATATCAACATCTCTTTGGAATTTATACCCAACAACAAGTGGAAATCACCTTGAGAAACTTGTTTTGCTATCATTACCTCTACAATGATAAGTGGTAATCTCTCTCCTAATAAGCTTATCCGTTTGTGGTTTTATCCATACTTCCACAGTTACCGGTGGTGTTACAATCAGTCATCTTCCATCAACCCGTTTGATGTGATCCTTATTTGAGAAGTTTCCTTGCCGTCAATATGTTTGATGAGGAATTCAAAAATCCAGCTCATACTGGTACCCAGAGTTCGTCTCTGTCTTTACTGGCTTTTCTTGAAGATCCCGTTTGAACTCTTCATTATAAGAAAATCCCAGGAAATCTGTTGTTGGATGCTTATCCTTTTGTTTCACACTGATCCCCCAATAGAGATCATGTTTTCTTTCTGGTTTCACGCCTAATAAGAATGTGAACCTTTATTTCACCAGTAAAGTAAAAGACATCCCCGGCTTATCTCTAAAAACCTTTGTCTAAGTTAGGCTTATGTCCGGTCATCACCCTCATGTGTCAGATTTTGACTCTTGGTGCAGTATTCCCCAGGAAGTCTAACCTGCAACCCTGGTACTGACTTATATGGTACTTAATCATCTCATTTGGATACCTAAAAGTCCAGTAACTGCTGGCATTGTTAACTTTTGAACGTTCTTGTTTGAATCGAGTCAAACTTGAACCGAGTCTTTGTTTGAATCGAGTCAAACACTGACCATCTTTGGGTCTTTTGTTTTAAACCGTTCTTGTTTGAATCGAGTCAAACCTGAACCGAGTCTTTATTTGAATCGAGTCAAACACTGACCATCTTTGGGTCTTTTGTTTTTAACCATTCTTGTTCGAATCGAGTCGAACCTGAACCGTTCTTGTTTGAATCGAGTCAAACCTGAACCGAGTCTTTGTTTGAATCGAGTTAAAGACTGACCATCTTTGAGTCTTTTGTTTTAAACCGTTCTTGTTCGAATCGAGTCGAACCTGAACTGAGTCTTTGTTTGAATAGGGTCAAACATTGCTTTTATTTCAGTTTGTTCCTACTTGAATCGAGTCAAGTTTGAACCTAAAGTCTAATTATCGTTGGCACAACCCTTGTTTGAATCGAGTCAAACATTGCTTTTATTTCAGTTTGTTCCTGCTTGAATCGAGTCGAGCTTGAACCTAAAGTCCAATCACCATTGGCACCGTCTTTGTTTGAATCGAGTCAAACATTGCCTTAATTTCAGTCTGTTGCTTTAAAACGTTCTCGTTTGAATCGAGTCAAATATTGCTTTTATTTCAGTTTTTTCCTGCTTGAATCGAGTCAAGTTTCAACCTAAAGTCCAATTATCGTTGGCACAACCCTTGTTTGAATTGAGTCAAACATTGCTTTTATTTCTGTTTGTTCCTGCTTGAATCGAGTCGAGCTTGAACCTAAAGTCCAATCACCGTTGGCACCGTCTTTGTTTGAATCGAGTCAAACATTGACTTAATTTCAGTCTGTTGCTTTAAAACGTTCTTGTTTGAATCGAGTCAAACCTGAACCTAACTTTTCGGTTATTATGGACCATTCTTTGTTTGAATCGAGTCAAACATTGTCTAAACTTCAGGTTATAATAAACCCATTGTTTGAATCCTTTTTCAAATCCTGCCCATACTGGTACCTTCACCAACTTAAATTGGTATCTTGTTCAACCCAAATTGGTGTATACTGACATATCACTTCTGATTCCAACCCTTGTTGGCACTTTAATCTGGTTCCCAGCAGAAGTTCAGTCTTTATCTTTACCTCTTTGAAAGTCCTTGTGATGATCATCATTTGGCACATGCAGAGTTTGTCTCTGTCTTTTCTCGAAGGTCCCGTTTGAACTCTTCAGTATAAGAAATCCCCAGAAAATCTTTTGTTGGATGTCTATCCTTTTATTTCAAGTTGATCCCCAGTGGAGATCATCTCTTCTTTCTGGTTTCATGCCCAGTAAGAATGTATTTCACTTCCCCAGTGTCGTCCGGTTACATATGAACCTGTCGTCCATCTCCCTGGATCTTTCCCCAGTGGAGAATACCTCTTTTGGCTCCTATCTCCAGTGAGGACCTGTAGGGTTTCCCCTTTATCTTTCTATCCCCAGTGTTGCCTCAGAGTCTCCCCAGTAAGTCTCTTTTGTTGGTCAGCCTGTATCCCCTTTGAGTCTTCCTCGTGGATATTAACCTTCATCCTTCCCCAGTAAGCTCATCTGTGGTTGTTCGCTCTATATCTCTGGTGTCTGGTCTGTCTGCATTTTTGCATCTAACATTCCATCATATCATCATACTGGAAGTTCATGGCATGTCAGCATCTGCATGTCTGTTGCCTGTCCTTAGCATCTGCATTCCATCTAAGCGCAAAATTTTCGGTTTGCTATATTTAAATACCTTTCACCTTGATGTCCCAAGGATTTCCATTCCTCGTGCCATCCGGTAAAGCTATTTAAATAGAGGCAACTGTTGTACCTCAAATTTTACCCTCAGATCCTCTGATCATTTGTCATATCATTTTAAGACATCTGTCTTGGCATTTGCAGTCATACAGTCCATCGAGCGTAATCGTCACTGTTTTTCTGTGTAATTTTTGTCACTTAATTAAAGTCTATCTGTTTCATCTTACGTGAATTTCATTGTTAATTTTTAGGATTTTAGGTTTTAATCTTGTTTTCATTAGATCAGTTTAAAATTAATTTCTTCTTTATTATTATCCCTATTTACTATTATTATTATTATTTTATTTTCTATCATTATTTCTATGTTTATTCCTATTTATTATTACTATTGTTTATTTTTGTGATTATTATTATTGTCTTTTCTATTATGATCATTGTTATTAGGTTTGTTTTCTTTATGTCATTTTTATTGAGTAAAAAAAAACACCCTTGCAACATTGCTACATTCGGTCCAAGAAAGAAAGTCGTGCCCTGCCTTATCCATCCAAACACTCCAAGCTAGCCACCCCTAATCTACAACAACACTCTGCACTTCCTATAAACCGTACATCAAAAAGCCACATTTTCTCCAAGCAACACAACACGCCAATACTTTTCCTCCCACAAAACCAGCCAAAGCCTCACACAATCCTCCCAAAATCTTGCAAGTTCCCATAACCGATCCAAAACCGTACACCAATACAGTCTAAAAGCCACTTTTAATTGTACATCGCCCCAAGGGCAAAACCAAAACTTCAAAACAAATTCACAGATATAGGAACAAACACTTCACAACTCCCTCATTCAAAAAGAAAAGATATTGTTGTTGTTAGCTCTCTCATTTTTCTCTGCTAACGTAAACCACTTCCATACACCTTCCATCATGTAAAACACCTTGTTCCACCACCCTTTGTTCATTATCACTCATACAAATCCTTACTACCTACCTCAAGACAAGACTTGTGCAAAACCGTGCATCACGCGACAACACTACACGCCACCTACAACCTGCAACGTCCTCCAACACGCCAAAGTCGTGCCATCAACGTCCTCTGCAGAACCGTACGTCCAAAGCCAACTCTCAGTTACTTGCACACAAGTTTCCAAAGCCTATACTACTGCTACTCCTTGCCACACCAATAGACCCTTCTTCAACCACCTCTCCATATATTGAACACACAGCGAATAACCACGATCTTTTTGGGGGGAAGGACAGGCTTCAACCCAATCTTGAACATTTTCTGAAACCCTTCCATCAACTCCCTTTGCCTTTTCATTCACCACGAACCCCACCTTCATCAACAAAACAAAAACCTTCTCAATAACCATAAACCCTTTTCTACAAATCTCAAACCCATTCCCTAATCGAACAACCCACATTCTTCATCATAACCCGTCCTCAATCAATAACAAATCGCAGACCTTCTTCTCCAATCTTCACACATCACATAAAACAACCTTTCGACCAAGAACAAAAACATAAACTCTGTTCACTTTCCAAACACCAACTGCCTCGTTAAAATCGGTCCTCCATTTTAACCTTTAACAAAAGCTGCATGTCCACCGTCATCTTCCAAACATCAAATACACACATCCAGAAACAGAAGAAAGAGTGAGACGAGATGAAGTAGAGAACGAAAAGAAAAGTGAAATGGATTATACCTGAGTCTCCAAAGACGAAAGCGAATCAAATCGCAAACCCAAATCAGGGGTTATGCCGCCGCGCCAGGAACCGATTTATGGGACGAGTTGTGGGTCAAAGCTTTGGTTCCGTTTTCTTATTTGTTTCCAATGACTATGATTCGTCAGTGATCCACGCGATGATGATGAGGAATTTTGAATGTGTTCTCACCCTTTTTCAATTTGCTGAAGTTTAGTTCCCACTATCTCTTGGTTTTGGATTTAAAGGATAAATTTGGGTTGTGGTTTGTCCCCATTAAGTGACCCGTGTCATGCCTTTTGATCGTTCATTTGTTTTGGCTGATTGATTATGGGCCCAGCCCGTGTGTATTTTTTCCGCTCGCACACTCTTTCGACTCATACGCCTCCCTCATTTTTACTTATGTTGTTTTGTTTTAGAAAAAAATAGTTTTAACTTCGTTTTTTCTTATGATAAGTTTTCTAACATATTATCATTTAAAATAAGTTTTTAAGATCGTTATCTTAGTATTTCTATTTTCATTTTAATTTCTCTTTTTTGGATTTTATTTTCAATTATTTTTGGCCAATGATCTCACAAAAATCATGCCTTGTTGATTTATCAAAATCAATAAATCTCTTGATTAGTATGAGGCCACCTTTAATTTATTTTTATTGGTCGATGAAAGTTAAATATCAAGATTATCGATTTACCGATATAAATCTTGATTAAATACGAGAGCAACTTTGTTTTTCACTTCGAGTCTATTTTCTTTTCTGGGCCGATGATATCACAAAAATCACGACTTGTCGATCTATTCAAAATCACTAAAAGTCGTGATGTATATGAGGCCACCTTTTATTTTTTATTCGGTCAATGAAAGTCAAACATCAAGGTTATCAATTTATCGATTCAAACCTCGATTAAGACGAGACCAACTTTATTTTCATTTTGCATATACTTTTATCTTCATTTGTACTTTTGATCAATGAAGTCTTTCCATTCACGAATATTGTTTATCGAAGCGATCAACCTTCATTATTTCAAATCTGTAGGGAGTAAACTCGAGATTACTTTCTATACTTTGGGATCGTGATAGGTTACCTTCGACTAATCAACGAAAGTTTGTGATTAAGACGAGATCTCCACCTTTTCTATTCATGTGGCACGATTGTATCGGAGAATGATCATCAATATCATTTCTCCATCGTGTCTTAACACAAAGATTGAATTTTGCTTCCTCCTATAGTGTGGAATTCCTCATAGACCGTGCTACGACGGTTTAGCACTACATTAGACCTGATTCACCGATCCAATAAGTTAATCATCAAACACTGACTTTACTTTCTGTCAATATTATCTTGATTTTATTTTCTGTCAAATATTATCCTGATTATTATTCTTGTTCATATTATTCTTGTTCATATTCATATTGCTCACTGTATATTCATACTTGACTCATTTGACCCTCCTTCCAAAGGAAAGTTTTTCACTTTGACTCCTAAGTCACAATCCATTCCCATTTCACCTTGGTCTCCTAGAGCCATTTTCCTCATAGTTTAGTAATAGGATAGAGTTATCGTGAACTCTATGTGATTCTCACCGTCATGAGAACTCACTTTCCCTTTACTTAGACTTATAGAGTTATCGTGAACTCTATGTGATTCTCACCATCATGAGAATTCACTTTCCCCTTATAACTTAGACTTAGAGAGTTATCGTGAACTCTAAAATGAGCTTATACTCATTTCCCCTTGGAACTTTGGACATAGTCAATGGTTCCTCTTTCACCCTTAGTTTGGTGAACTATGGTTGCTCTGATTCTTTAGACAGATACGTAGGCACAAGATGCGACGTCTTGGAGAGCAAACTTAGTGTACATATCCCTTAGGTCTTTACCTTTAGCATTTCCTTTAGCAATCATAACATAACACAAACTAAACAAGAGGTTCCTGTAGAGTACTACAGACGTTTAGGGTGCTAATACCTTCCCTAGGCGTAACCAACCCCCGAACCTTAGATCTCCCCCCTTTAGGTTTTTTAATGATCTTGAACCTTTCCTTTGGATAAATCAAAGTCAGTTGTAAAAGAAAATGATGCAAGTTAATTAATAGCTTGTTATCCAATTTTCACCGCAACAGGCAGACTCTTTCCTTTTGGTTTCGTCTTGTTGGCCATGTACACATCCCATTGAGTCCTCTAGGACCGTGAGTTAATGATTAGAGGTCTTCCTTCCACTGGAGGTGATAGAATCGGCGGATTCAACAGATATTCCTTAATATTGTCGAAGGCAGTTTGGCAGTCTTCTGTCCAAACGCAGTCCTGGTTCTTTTTCAATAACCTGAAAATCGGCGCACATGTGGCGGTCATGAGGAATATGAATCTGGAGATGTAGTTTAAATGTCCCAAGAATCCTCTGACTTGTTTTTCAGTTTTTGGAGAAGGCATTTCTCGAATGGCCTTGACCTTGTCAGGATCAACCTCAATTCCTTTCTGGCTGACGATGAACCCTAAGAGTTTCCCTGAACGGACACCGAAGGTGCATTTGTTGGGATTCAAGCGGAGGTTGTACTTCCTCAAACACTCGAATAGTTTTGACAGGTGGGTCACATGCTCCTCTTCTGTCTTAGATTTTGCAATCATATCATTGACATATACCTCGATTTCTTTGTGTATCATGTCATGAAACAGAGTAGTTATGGCCCTTTGATAGGTTGCCCCGACATTCTTCAAACCGAACGGCATCACCTTGTAAAAAAAGGTACCCCATGGGGTAATGAACGAAGTTTTCTCCATGTCTTTCGGCGCCATTTTGATTTGATTATAGCCCGAGAACCCATCCATGAAGGAGAAAACCTTGAACTTTGTTGTACTGTCAACCAGCATGTCAATGTGTGGTAAAGGAAAGTCGTCCTTTGGACTTGCCTTGTTCAGATCCCTGTAATCTACACACATTCTGACCTTTCCATCCTTTTTGGGAACAGGTACGATGTTGGCTAACCTTTGAGGATATTCAGATGTAGCGAGGAAACCTGCGTCAATCTGTTTTTGTACCTCCTCTTTGATTTTGATGGCCATGTCCGGGTGAGTCCGTCTCAACCTTTGTTTTACTGGAAGACATTCCGATTTCAATGGTAGATGATGTTCCAAGATGCTGGTATCCAACCCTAGCATATCCTGATAGGACCAAGCGAATACATCGGGGAATTCTTTGAGAAGCTTTATCAAACTCTCTTTGGCAGTTGGAATGAGCAGTGCCCCAATCTTGATTTCTTTTCTCTCTTTTTCTGAACCCAAGTTTACCGTTTCCAACGGCTCTTTGTAAGGTTCAATGGACCTTTCCACCTGTCTGAGTAATCGGGAGATCTCTTCTGGAATTTCGTCGTCAACTTCTTCTTCAGCCCCAAATACCGGGAACTCAAAGTCGGGAGAAGGCATCGGATCGTATGTTTCAACGGGGTTTAAAACAAGCAATATGCATGACGTGATGATTTGTGTTTAGAAGACATAGAGAAAATGCAAGTGTGTGCAGTGTATTTCTTTTACTGCTTGTTTTGTTTATTGATTTGTTTTTTAGGATTACCATTTTCTGAGAAACGAAAAGAGAAAACACCAAATAATGCGGAAATTACAGAACGATGTTATTTTATTAATGAACAAGTCGATTCTTGAAACTACAGCCCTATAAAACAAAACTCATTTGCTTTGGGCAAAGCGAAGAGGGAAATTTACAGAAAGCGAGCCCTATCAAAACATCTGTTTCACCTGGGCAGGGTGAAAGGTTAAAGATGGCAATTACTTTGACTGATGAACGATCTTCGGAACATCGGCATCAACCCATTGGCGGCGAACTCCTTGGTGAATCACAAAGTCTGGCACATTCTTTCTTGGTTTGTCCTAAAAAATAACGCTGATTTCTGTTGGAGCAGGATCATTGGAATCTGTCTCCCAGGCAGAGTTGTCGTAGGAGGATTCCTCAGTTGTATTTTGCATAGCATTTGTGCTTCAGCTGTATCTCCCCATCTAGTTGGCTGGATATCTTCGAGCCTGATACGAGAGCTTTCGGGAGCAGTGTACTTGACCATATAGTCGTATTTTCCACTCGGTTGTGCCAAGGTGTCCCGCACTTCTTTAGAACTGGAGGAGTCATCCCTCTCGATGACGTTGACCTCGGCAAAAGCATAGTTGATGAATTCCAATCCTGCAAACGCTGCAAATTCATCGTCTTGCTGAGTAGTTTCTGAATGACCTGAGTGTTAATCCCATGACATGGTGGGGACACATGTATTCTGTTCAATGATGCTCAGCTGAGTTTCATTACTCGGCTGACTTTCTGGCCCCAAGTCTCCTGGGTAAGGCTGCCACATTGGCAGGCCATCCATCGGGCCATAGTAGTTGTGGTCAAAGTTGTCTTTCATTAGAGTGTCTTCCTCTAATGAGTTTGGAGGAGCACGACATCCTTCCGGATCACAATCTCCATATATCATTTCGACATCTGACCGGGGTATAAATCTCGGACTCTGTGCGGGATAGCAAAATGGCGTAGGCACTTCTTCCTGGGACATATAACCGTCCTCGTTGAGGTAGGACTTCCATTCCTCCTCTGTGTCAGAGGGATCCTCTTCATTGATAGTATGCACTTCTTGAGTCACTGGTTGAAGGAAACCTCCACTGTGGAAGAAGTTCTGAATGGGATGAAGACTTTCATCGTTAACAGCTTTCTGGGTGCAGGTTGCATAAAAACCAAGACCCTTCTTTGTTTTATTGTCAGTAGGAATGACAAGCTGCCCCCATCCTATGGTATCAGTACTTTCGACCGCTTTGATAGCATCTTTGTATGAGGAAATCGAAGTTCCTTCTTTTGATTGATTGTCCTTGCTCACCGATAATGCTTGGAACTGCGTCCCAATAACCTCCTCTAGTTCTACACAAGAAGATGATGATAAGTTACTCACGAGCAAGGCCTGTTCTCCACAGACTGTGATGAGCTGGCCGTTCTGGACGAACTTTAGCCTTTGGTGGAGGGTCGAGGTGACCGCTCCAGCCTGATGTATCCAAGGTCTTCCTAATAAACAACTGTACGTTGCCCGGATGTCCATGACCTGGAAAATGACTTGGAAAGTGTAAGGACCGATAGTTATGGGAAGGTTGACTTTGCCGATAACCGTTCTTCTGGATCCGTCAAATGCTTTGATGAAGACCTCGATGATTCTCATCGGAGGGCCTTTGAATGATAATTGCATCAAAGTGGACTTCGGCATAACATTCAGGGCTGACCATGTGTCTACCAGTACGCTGGCTAAAGCATCTCCCTGGCAGTTGACTGTAATATTGAGCGCCATGTTATGATGGCGACCCTCTTCAGGTAATTCCTCATCACTAAATCCAAAATTATTGCAAGAAGTGATGTTAGAGATAATACTATCGAACTGTCTGATTGTTACATCCTGTTCCACAAAGGCTTGCTCTAAGACCTTCTGTAGAGCCTCCCTGTGCGCTTCTGAACTGAGTAACAGTGATAATACCGAGATCTTTGAAGGAGTCTGTAACAGTTGATCAACAATGTTGTATTCACTCCTTTGGATGAGCTTCAACATCTCATCGTTGTTCTTTGAAAGGTCAGTATCACTGGATTGACCGACTGGTGGATTAGGAACTTCTGCCTGAGGTTCATTTTCTTTGTTAGGTTCTCCAACTCCTCGGTTGAAGATTCGACCGCTCTGTGTTACTCGACTGATGTCTGCAATATTCACGACGGAGGGTAATGTAATTTCCTTTCCATTCTCGATTATTGTTGAACCGTATTTGTAAGGGATCGCCTTAGCTGATTCATACGGTAGTGGTCCCGGTAGATAGATGACTATGGGAACCTTCTGATTTTTCTGACCATCGTACGTAATCGCGATCCGTTCCCGGTTGGGAACTTTAGATTCGTCAAGCAGAGGGATGATGACACAAACATTTCTAGTCCTCTGATGATCAGAGATTACGACAATGTCCTCAATTTGATCGGCAAGGTAATTCGGTGTCCAATTGATGGGTCCGAAATCCAGATATGGACGAATTTCTCCACGATTCACTTGACCCTGAAGAGCTGCCCTCACAAGGTAACATCCTTGGTTACTTTCTGAACAGACTCTACACTGGTCATAATTGTGTGGTGGCAACTGGCCACGCCCACTTTGAATACAATGTAACCTCACTAGGTTAGTTTCCACAGATCGGACATCCTGACTCTGACGCCGAGTAGGATTCCTGTTATTGATACTAATTTGCTGAGTATCTTCATCCATATAGATTGGCATCCACCAGTGATTTAACAAGTGCTGAAGTGCCTCATGGACAAGGGTACAACCTCGATCATTTTCGCCACCCGCTTTACAGCTTTGGTAATCATGTGATATTAGGAATCCGAGTCGGACATGCTTAGCATGTAACTCTACCAGGTTGGTATTCATCACACGAATATCAAAAATCTGAACCATGTTGATCTGATAGGGATTCCTATCATGGTAGTCTTGAATCCATCCAAGATCCATCTGACGCTGGAGGGCCTCTTGTATGAAAGAGCATCCCTGTTTGTTTACCGAGCAAGTCAAACAGAAACTGTAATCGTGCCGCGGCAGATTATGATACTGGCTTTGTCTTGAGTGCATTGCCACCAAATTGACATTCATCGCACGGATGTCGTGGTTCTGAATGACGTTGGAATTCGTATAGACCATGTTAACTCCACGAACTCAGTGCTCTTGGTCCATCCGAGATCCATCTGTTCCTGTAGAGCTGATTGCACCAGAGAACATCCTTGATTGCTTTTAGAGCAGATATCACACTGGTGATAATTATGAGGTGGCACATGGCCATATCCACTCTATCTACAATGCATCTTGACCAGATTGGTCCTCAATAAGAGTACATCGTGAATTTGATAGACATTGTTATACTCTCCTTCTATCAAATTGACTGCAGCTTTCTCGTGTTGGGGCAGCGGGTTCGTAAGAACATTTGGATTCATATCTTTGAAAGATAAGAGCCCGCTCTTAACAAGCTTTTGCACGTCGGACTTGAAATTGAGACAGTTCTCTATGTTATGCCCCGATCCTCCTTGATGATAAGGGCATGTCTGATCCGCTTTAAACCAAAAAGGCGGATTTTCTGGTACTGCAAGAGGAGACTTAGTCTGGATGTGCCCCTTGGCCAGTAGTAATGGAAACAGTTCTGCGTACGATACGGGTATAGGATCAAATCCTGGTGGCCGCGTTGTACGGCTGTTGTTGTATTGAGGACGAGCCTGCTGAAGAGGTTGTTGTGTCCTTTGCTGATTAGGTTGGTTTTGCGCAACCTGAGGCTGATACGTAGAAACAGACGCAGGGTTGATAGCAGAAGTTACAGCTGCTACTGGTTGATAACGTCGCATTTTCTTTCCGAGAGAGATATTCCCAATATCCTGCTCTTTTTTCCTAGGGAGAGCACTACCGTATTGTTTTGTACTACTTGATGATCCAGGGTCTTTTACCAAACGTCCTTCTCGGACGGCTTCCTCAAGACGAACTCCCATACCGACCATTTTGGTGAAGTCACTGGGCGCACTGGCGACCATTCTGTGGTAGTAAAATGAGCTCAAGGTCTTTAAGAAGATCTTTGTCATCTCTTTTTCCTCAAGAGGTGGACAAATCTGAGTGGCAATTTCACGCCATCTCTGAGAAGCCTGAGGTTCCTTGTACTAAGCCCAAGAGGAGGCTGAGGATGCTTTTAGGAAGCTGGTGGGTCCAAACCTAAGAAAATTTCAAGAGAGGTTTCACCGGGAATAAGTCCTTTCTTTGCAGAATAGTTCTAAGATTTGAATAATTTCAAAAGAGGTTTCACTGAGAATTAATCCTCTTTGGGGAAATGAATTTCTTGTACACACATATTTCTAAGTTAGGAAAATCTTGAGTGTTAATTCTTGTAGTTGGCTAGAATTTTGGTAAAACAATGTTGATGTCATGGTTGATGTTTCAACATGAGTTTTTAACAGCCTTGTTATGTTTTGTTAACATTCTGGTTATGTTAAGTTTCTAAGGGTTGAAGTTTTGTGCTGATGTCAAACCCGATGTCATGACATCAGATGACAGAACATCAGTTTGGTAAGTTTTAGGGCTGCGCGTGTGCAAGTTTGTTAAGGATAAGATCTGATTGAGAGATTGCAGGAGAATATCATGGAATAGATATATTCTGTTACAATCAAATGTGGAGCAGATCTTGTTACTATATTTAGGGCTGAAAGATGCTGAAAGAAGCTGAAAGATATGATAATAATTGAAGATTTAATTGAAGATTTAATTGAAGATTTAATTGAAGATTTGATTGAAGATCTATTTAGTAGCAGAATCTTTTGCAGATTTGGAGCAGAAGATTTGATGTGATTTGAAGGCCCAAATCCAGTTGGGAAAAAGTTATAAATTGAATACTTGTAACCTAGAATAGGGACGAGTCCAAGATGTAGATCATTAGGGATTTGTCTAAGTGAACCGCTTGGGTTGTGAGATGGTCACTGTGTAATTACTCAGAAACCTGTAGGTAATGAGTATATTATTGTTCTTGGAGGAAGCTTTGAAGCAACTCCAAGGGGTGTCGTGGAAGTGTGTCTTCCTACGTTATGTGTTTGAAGAGGTTTGGAAATCAAGTTGTTGATGCAGTGGCTGAGATGTTGACTGCTAGACATCATTGAGATGATTGGGAGTGAGATGGAGTCTCATATATAAGTGGTCTCTTAGATAAAAGGGTCATTGGGTAGTGATTAGATTAGGTAGATTGTCAACTGGTTTGTTGAGTTTGTAATTTGATACTACTAATAGTGGACTTCCTTCCTGGCTTGGTATGCCCCCAGATGTAGGTTGTTGGACCGAACTGGGTGAACAATCCTTGTGTTGATTTTCTGTTACTATTATTGCCTTGTTCATACAGCAGATTGCGATGTTGTGACATTGCACTTGACATCACACATCTGTACCAGAATTTCAATTGGTATCAGAGCAGGCATCCTGTCTGTTTCTGGATGAGATCTAGGGAAGATACTTTCTGGTTCATGAGCAAGGAAGATTGTTTAGATGGTGTTTGGACTTGGTCAGTTCACATGTTGTTTGAATGGTCCCTTGAAGTGGAGGACAGACTATTCATGATAGGGTATGTCAGGCATGGTGGTGAGCTGCTTTGTAGGGTGAATTATGCTGACCTGCTGCACCTGGAGTGTGGTGTTTTGTGCAATGTTTTGCCTAAAGGTTGTAGGGATTTTTTTGGTGTGTGTTCCACTGCATATATATATCTGATGGAAAATCCCTGGTGGTGTTTGTGTTAGGTCACAACACTCTGTTCTCCTTTGAAGGTGTATCACATAGTGTGGTGATACTTGAGGATTGCTTCAACTAGCTTGTTAGAGTTGCCAAAGATACTTGAGGTTTGACCCAAGTCCACTCATAAAGGAACTCTTATATGAGCTTGTTGAAAAGAGATCTGAAGAAAGTTAGAAGCAATTTATTCTTCAATCTCTGGGCTGTGTTAAAGGATCTTTTGGTGTGAAGAGAACTTATGTCCTACCTGATGTTGGAACATAAAACCAGCAGATTGTGTAGAATCTTGTTGGATAAAGGTATGGCAGAACAGATGCTTGAGGGGCTAAACAAATGTGTATTGATCACATCTGTTTGGAACCTACTCCTGGCTTGGAAGAGGAGGCATCTGGGTTGTGTGTCTAAGAAGTTTCCTTCAAGATACATGTCTTAGATATGTATGTTGGTCAAGAGATGATCAATATAGTGTCAGTGTAGGTCAAGCTCAAATGTCAAGGACATTTTCTCTGATATCTGAAAGTTCCTTCTGATCAAAGCAGCCAGTTGTTTGCATTCTTGTTTATGGCCATGGAGCAGATTCTGTTTGAAAGGAGTTATATGTGTGTACTAACCATAGGATGAGCATTTCAGATTTGTGCAAGGAGAAGTTGGTATTTTTTTCCAAAGGATTATGGTTCCCTGGTATCTGCATGAGAAGTTTCCTCTAAAGCTGGATTTCAGTTATGGAACATTTTTTTTGGCAAGGATTGAAGGGCATCCTTGTAGGTTGAAGTGTTGGGAGAAGCATATTAGATGACCAGCCATTGTTTGTTTTCAGAAACTTGTTAGAGGGAACCTCCCCGTTAGGTGCAGAAGGATGGCATTCAACAGACAGAAGGTCTGAACATTAGAAGTTTGAGAAGAAGATTCTTGAGATGTAGAGTATGCAGGTTCCTGCTTGTGTATGTATGGTTTGGTTTGAAGGTTGATCAGCTACTGATAGTTGATCCTCTTATGTCCCTTGCAAGAAATGTGTGTGGATTACTGTGGTTGTTGTCTCCAAATCCATAGTAGATGGTTAATATGATTTAGACTGATGTCGGAACTAATGTTGAAACATCATTTCAGTTCGTTGCTTTCTCAGCCAAAGAAAGTTAGGTGTGCTCATGGTGGAGTATCAGGTCAAGCCACGTACCTAATCTGAAGTAATCAGTGGTGTGGAAAAATAAAAGAGGGATCAGCTAGTGCCACAAGTGTGCAGGAAAAGAATGTCAGACCGGATTAAATGTCGTACCTTGTGTGAGAAGGTTATCTTATCACGTATGATAAATAGCTTGGGAGCAGTTGAGTATTTGTCTGCTTTTGATAATGTTGTGCATTCAACTAATGACAATATACATTGACAGGAGACTATGTATATGTCTGATGTAAAAGTGCAGGACTGCAGAAGTGTTGAGAATTTACTTTTCTCTAGGTGGCTGTTTATTTCTCTTTGTGGTGTGAAGACATCATAATCTTGATGGTTGGATCATTTTATTTCTGATCTAGGTGCTTTGAAGCATGGTTTTTCCTTGTGAAAGTTGAGGATATGTGGGTGTTATCTCTGGCTTTCTACTGGCGGCTCTACTAAGGGAAGTGGCATTATTTGGTATAGCTATGGGGTAGTCTTGAACTACTTATTTTCTGAAGATTCAGATGTGGTAAGTTTGAAGTCTTTGGAGTTTCTGAGCAGGATGAAGGTTGTCTACTCAAACTTGATTGTTGAATCAAGTCTATGAGAGCATGGAAATCCATTTCTGCAAAGGGAGAAGGTTCTTCTGAGTGGCAGAAGGAAGAGCTAAATTCAACAGTTGGATGTCATAATGTTCTGACATCTAGCTTAACATCAGAAGTCTCAGTTGGTGATGTGGCACATCAGCTAATGATAGGGTGATCTACAGGAATGAACAATAGGATGCTTCAAAAAGATCGTTCTCATGGCAGTTTGCGGGAGCTGCAGGAAGGAGAAGATGTTACATGACCATGGCTTAGGGAGTCTAAGTGTGTTTGCTTTTGAGCAAGTGGAACATGTGACTTGAAGATCAAGTTTCCTTGGTGGATCAAGATATCGTTGTGAGAGTTCTGACAAACGTGAAAAAGGTCAAAATGTGGCATTTGGCTGTTTTCATATGAGGATTCATGCTTGAGGTGATCAAACTCTGGCAATTGATTGATCTCAGAAGTGGATTTGAAGAATCAATATAATCAGAGTGTGGCAGTTGGTTATTATTGAGGCTTGTCTTGGAACAACTTACTCTTGGGCAGAAGGGTGATGAGTTGAAGACTCAAGGAGATTATTCTTCTTGAAGGTGGATGAGAGTTTATTTCTCTAGTTCTTTGGATTACTATGCTATAGTAAGTCCAGTTGGTGGAGCATATCAAGAATCATGGTGATGATGTCTTGGTGTGTGGCTGATGTTCTAACTTGTGTTGGGACATTATCTGGTTGGATATCCTTGGTGAAGGATGGTTATGCTCTGGTTCAGGAGCTTGGTGCCTACATTATGCCTAAGGAGCGTCTACATAGTCATACGGGAGAATGATGAAGTAGAAGGTCTGCCTTGGATGGAGAATGTAGAGAAGACTGAAGTAGATCAAGTATTGATTGATTGGAAGTCTGAAGATGAAGAGTATGAGAGGGAATGACTGCTTTTGGAGAAAGGGACAATGGTACTAACATGCTGTGCTCAACAAGTGTGCTCAAATGTTCATCTTCATCTAGAGCATTAGTTAACCATGACAGGGGGAGTACTTGTCTATGGAGTTTGCTGCAAAGGTACATATATGGTGAAGATTGCATGTTGATCAAGATTGTGAATATTGGTTGAATATTCTGAGGATATAATGTCAGATAACATGTTATGACATTAGGCTGTTGGATGGCATGCTGGTGTGGACATGAATGGTTCTAGCCATGTGAAGCTAATTGTTTGAATCATATGCTTCTGTGGAGGAGTCTGAAGGACGATTTTATTTGTGCAGATTTTGGAATTACTTTGTGAGGGTCTTTGTTGATGGGAGATGTCACACTTGTCTTGGTGTGTGAGTTCAGTGGAAGACATTGTGTGTGTGCTTCATAACTTGTGGATGATTGTGTGAAGCATTCCTGACTAGATGGATGAAGCCTGTGTCTGGATTTTCCAAATGTTATGGTCAAGGAGCATCAGTTGTGAAATATAAGGGGAGAACTTCTGTCTGTACTAGTGTGGTACTTGGACTATTTGAGGATTAAGCATTAAGTGAATGCGTTCAGCAGGTGTGTTGAATAGAGGGTGCGCTCTTGAAGACATGAAGATGAGTCTTGTGTTTTCCATTCATTTTAGGTGTTCTTCTTGCAAAGGAGTACTGATTATCTTAGATAAGGGGAGTTGAATTTTTGTTGAAGTAGTGCAGTTATTGGTGGCTCTGGTGAGGATGTTATGTCAGACAAGATGTTGTGACATTGTGTTGCTGGTGAAGTTCATGGTGGACATGACAGTTTAGACCTGGTGTGTCAATAAACCAGAAGTTTAGACATGACAGTTTACCCCAATGCTTGTCAATTTTTGGCCAAAAAGGGGGAGAGAAGTAGGTTTGTTCAGCTATTGTGAAATGTGGATTAGTCTGTTCTGGTCTGAGTATATTGGTTGGAATTTTTTTTGTGCTTGCTGCTATATTCAGAGGTTGGCCAATTGTGGCTAAAAAGGGGGAGAGTTAGCCCATGTGTTGCCTAGGTTTGTTGGTATAGGCTTGAGGGGGAGTAATCGTGTTTGAACAGCTGGTATGATGGTTCTTGCTTTGAGGGGGAATTTGTTTTTGTGCAGCTGTTGGTTGTTGTTGTTGTTTGTGTTATGCTTGTTAGTAAGTGTTTTTCCTCTGTAAGTTGTTCTGATGTAGGCTGAAATTGTTTTAGCCAAAATTAGCCAAAGGGGGAGATTGTTAATTCTTTTAGTTGGCTAGAATTTTGGTAAAACAATGTTGATGTCATGGTTGATGTTTCAACATGAGTTTTTAACAGCCTTGTTATGTTTTGTTAACATTCTGGTTATGTTAAGTTTCTAAGGGTTGAAGTTTTGTGCTGATGTCAAACCCGATGTCATGACATCAGATGACAGAACATCAGTTTGGTAAGTTTTAGGGCTGCGCGTGTGCAAGTTTGTTAAGGATAAGATCTGATTGAGAGATTGCAGGAGAATATCATGGAATAGATATATTCTGTTACAATCAAATGTGGAGCAGATCTTGTTACTATTTTTAGGGCTGAAAGATGCTGAAAGATGCTGAAAGATATGATAATAATTGAAGATTTAATTGAAGATTTAATTGAAGATTTAATTGAAGATTTGATTGAAGATCTATTTAGTAGCAGAATCTTTTGTAGATTTAGAGCAGAAGATTTGATGTGATTTGAAGGCCCAAATCCAGTTGGGAAAAACTTATAAATTGAATGCTTGTAACCTAGAATAGGGACGAGTCCAAGATGTAGATCATTAGGGCTTTTTCTAAGTGAACCACTCGGGTTGTGAGATGGTCACTATGTAATTACTCAGAAACCTGTAGGTAATGAGTATTGTATTGTTCTTGGAGGAAGCTTTGAAGCAACTCCAAGGGGTGTCGTGGAAGTGTGTCTTCCTAGGTTATGTGTTTGAAGAGTTTTGGAAATCAAGCTGTTGATACAGTGGCTGAGATGTTGACTGCTAGAAATCATTGAGATGATTTGGAGTGAGATGGAGTCTCATATCTAAGTGGTCTCTTAGATAGAAGGGTCATTGGGTAGTGATTAGATTAGGTAGATTGTTAACTGGTTTGTTGAGTCTGTAATTTGATACTACTAATAGTGGACTTCCTTCCTGGCTTGGTATGCCCCCAGATGTAGGTTGTTGGACCGAACTGGGTGAACAATCCTTGTGTTGATTTTCTGTTACTATTATTGCCTTGTTCATACAGCAGATTACGATGTTGTGACATTGCACTTGACATCACACATCTTTACCAGAATTTCATTGAGAAAAGTTTCACTGGGAATAATGCCTTTCTCTGTTCCATATTGTATAAGCCCAAGAGGAGGCAAGACTGTATCTGGAATTTCCTATGGGGAACTAGTTTTGACTGTGTTGAAAGAGTAACCACTAGTTTAATCTAGACCTAAACCTAACTGCTGAGGAAAACTCTAAGCAAATATATACAAGCATATACAGATGAAATATATAAACAAGCATATATTGAGAAGATAGAGGAACTTACAATTGTGCAGGCCCAAGCATATTAACTACAGTTGTATGGTTAGTTTTCAAGAAATTTAAGAAAGTTTTAACGACACTTTGAATTTGAATTTGAATAAAAAATAAATTTGTTTTAAAAATAAATTTGGGGCTTATACTCAAGGAGAGGCCCAGATCAACTCTTTTGAGAAGGCGACGATCGCATCGATAGTTTTGAAAATCACAGAGGGACTTATACAATGAATGAGGCCCAAATTATTGTATTTACAAAGAGGATGAGTCTTACACTCTATAATAGGCCCAAGAGTTTATTTTTTATACAAGAGATAAGGCTTACAACTCAAGGAGATGCCCAGATGAAAAACAGTGATCGCACCGTTATTTTGAAAATCACGTAGGGACTTATACAATGTCTGAGGCCCAAATTATTTATACAAAGGGGATTGGGTCTTAAACTCTATTAGAGGCCCAAAAGTGTTTTAAAAAGAAGAAAAATGGGACTTACAACCAAAGGGGAGGCCCAAATGAAAATTGTTTTGAAAACGGTGATCACGCCGAGGAGTCACCCTCGTTGATGGTATGTACTTCTTGAGACACTGGGTGAAGGAAACCTCCACTGTAGAAGTAGTCTTGAATGGGATGAAAACTTTCATCATTGGTAGCTGTCTGGGTATAGGTTGAGGAGAAACCAAGAACTTTCTTTGTTTTGTTGTCAGTAGGAATGACAAGTTGTCCCCTTCCTTTGGCATTGTTACTTCTGATCACTTCGAGAGCATCTTTGTACGAGGAAATCGATGTTCATTTTTCTGATCGATTCTCATTGCTTACCGAGAATGCTTGAAACTGATTTCCAACAACCTCCTCTGGTTCTACACAAGTGGACGACGATAAGTTGCTCACGATCAAGGCTTGCTCTCCGTTGACTGTGACTAGTTGGTCATTCTTGACGAACTTCAGCTTCTGGTGAAGTGTCGAGTGATTTCCCCAGCCTCGTGTATCCAAGGTCTTCCTAACAAACAGTTGTATGTTGCCCGGATGTCCATGACCTGGAAAGTGACTTGGAAAGTGTGAGGACCGATAGTTATGGGAAAGTCGACTTTGACGATAACTGTTTTTCTAGACCCGTCAAATGCTTTGACGATGACCTCACTACCTCTCATCGGAGATCCTTGAAATGATAGTCACATCAGAGTAGACTTCGAAATAACATTTAGAGTTGATCATGTGTCTACCAGTACGCTAGCTAATGCATCGTCCTGGCAGTTGACTGTAATGTTAAGTGCCATGTTGTGATTTTTGCCTTCTTCTGGCAGTTCCTCATCACTGAATCCTAAGTTGTTGCAGGAAGTGATTTTGGAGATGATGCTGTCCAATTGTCTTATCGTCACATCTTGTTCCATGAAGGCTTGCTCTAAAAGTTTCTATAGAGCTTCTCTATGAGCTTCGGAACTGAGTAAAAGAGATAGCACAAAGATTCTTGAAGGAGTTTGCAACAGTTGGTCTACAATGTTGTACTCGCTCTTTTGGATGATCTTCAGCATCTCATTGTTGTTCTTTGAAAGGCCGAGATTGCTGGATTGACCGACTGGTTGATTTGGAACTTTCGTTTGAGGTTCCTTTTCTCTGGTGGGTTCTGTCATACCCCAAATTTTGACCACTTAGATTCCCATCATTGTGCAAATCATCATCACAATATGGATGTACTTTTATGCCTCATCAGTCTCCCCAAAGATGGGTGAGCATTCACTACTATCAGGATTAGGGTTTTAAGCCCTCTCTGAGCTCTTAGACAAAGGATCAATCAAGGAATGACATGATCTTCAACTTGTCTAACCTCTCAAGAATCTATAATAGATAAGAGGACTCCCACTTCAAGGATTAAGCACAAGGCTGCTCCCTTCTAGGTGGATCAAGCTTCAAGATCGACAGTGTCACCAAATTAGGGTTTTGGTCGACCAGGGCCTCCAGTTGGAAATTTTCCTCTGGGCACAAGCCAATGATCCAAAACATAACCTAATATACTCCATGGAACCTCATGGACCCAATCATCAAGTCAATTTGGCCTCAGGGGATGCATACATCAAAAATCAGGAATTAGGGTTTCTTGACCTAATTCACCCCTAAGTTGACTTTTGAGACAAATCATGAACCAAGACCTCAAGACATTATTTTAGGGTCTCTAATATACCATATTTATCCATTTGGAACAATGGATTGATCCAAGAAGCTTGAGCAACAAGTTTCAATTTCATCTGAACCACAGTTAGGGTTTTGCGAAAAAAGTCAACTGTAACTTTGACTTTCGACCAGGACATGCTCCCAAACCCTAGGACATGATTCAATATACCCTATGAAACCCATGGAACATGTCCATCAAGTTTGATTTAGGTCAAGGACATGATTTCATGAAGAATTGCACAATTTGGAATGCATCTGCTAAAAAGTCAACTGTGCACAAAAGTCAACTTTGACTTTTTGAGATTTTTCACTAAATTGGATTTTTAACCCTAAAATGATGTTAATGTATGATTTGAATCATCATTCATCAAGAAAAATCAAAGAAAGTGGAATAACTTGTAAAAGGGGTAACCATAAAACTTAGAAAAATTTCTAAGTTATGGAAAAAGTGTCACTAATGCACCAACTTTGGAGGACCATAACTCCTAAACCACAAGGCCATTGTCCCCCATTCAAAGCTTGATTTGTAGATCACAATACCCTCTACAAAAACTTCATACTGACCTATGTCCAAATTCCTCATGGATTTTGAGTTATGGAGTGATCAAAATCAAGAAATCACACTTTGTTCCAACACTTAGTGAAAATTTCACTAAGTCAGATTTGCCTCACTTTTTGCCATGTAGGAGGATTTTTCACTTGGATTCAAAAGAGATCCAAACCAAACATGTTCAAACAGTTGTTGTATCATGTAAGGGCTTTCCAAAATGGTCAAGAACATTACCAAATTCAACTTACACCATGAGATATGACATTGGCAAGTTGCCTTGCAGAAATTTGTCAAAGGCAAGGCAGAATTTTCATTTTGCTTGATTTGCCAAAATCACCCAAATTCAAATGCTCCTATGCACTTGGACACATCTGAGGATTGAATCTAAAGGGGACAATCACTGAGCCAAGCCTCCAAAGTCCATGGAACAAGAAATAGCATGTTGAACCTAGAATGGCCAAAATAGGGACAAGACTCCAAATTTGGATTGAAGCATTCAATGGAAGCATCAAGGTGGCATGGACTGAGCCATTCTCATCTGAAATCAGTCAAGACTTATCCAAGACCAAGGGAACCAAAGCTCTGTGCCCTAACCTCTAGTCAATGGCTAGAGGAGACTTGCATTTCCATTGGCCAACATTGGACAAACACCTGCTGCAGTTGCCATTCACTGTGGATCCCAAAACAAACTTGCTCTACTATAAATAGAGCTCAATTGTGA
Organism: Lathyrus tuberosus; assembly: GCA_022829125.1. Taxonomy (NCBI): domain Eukaryota; kingdom Viridiplantae; phylum Streptophyta; class Magnoliopsida; order Fabales; family Fabaceae; genus Lathyrus; species Lathyrus tuberosus. The sequence goes on along the minus strand of JALAZF010000176.1, from coordinate 8,953,709 downwards.
TCAGTTTGAGTACACCAAAGCCATCAAACAGATGCTTTCCTCAAAATCTCTTATTTCACTCCAATTTTGCCTTCTAAGGCAAGTCACTATCGGGTTTTGAGTTTGAGAGCTTTTCCAATCAAACCAATCACTCACACACCTCATATACATCACATATGAGTTGATCAAACACTTAAACAACAACTGAAACACTGATTTCTCAGAATCACCAGTCAATTGCTCAAGGTTTTAACCAAGTTGCAGTTGAGGTGCCATCCTCAATTCCAAACCATTTCAATCCATTCCAAGCATGCAAACACACTCCATAGCACCTAAGGAAGCTGTTCAGATCATCACAACACAACTGTAACACCTCCTACACAAATCACGATCACCAACTGCAAGTGGTAAGCATGAGCTCTTCTAACTCTATGATCCATGCAATTTTTGCTGCACAATAATTTGGCCATATGTTCATAATCATGCATGGAATGTTTTCCATCAATTAATTGCATTGTTTGAATCGTGTATCAAAAATCCTAGCCTTCATGCAGAAATTAGGGTTCTTGAGGTTTCTTCGTGATTTCATGTTTTATGTTTAATTTAAATGAAATTAAGTATTATAGACATGATCGTGAGGTTGAAACGAGCATAATGATATGTGGATTGCATGATATGATTAAGTATTCAGTGAGATTGGATGGAAAACGCAAATCAGCCAAACCCAGAAAACGAGCGTGTTCTTGCTTGTGTTCTTGGCGCCATTTTCAGAAATTTGAATATTTGAATTTTGTGATTTTGTTTAATTGATTCAAAAATTAATTTCTCTCTGAGTTTTAATGATTTTGAGTTGATTCTTTTTTTCATAATTCACAAAAATGTTAAAATATTTTATTTTACCAAAAAATCCCAAAAATATTATTTATTTTATATAATTGGATATTTTTTCCATCTTGATTTTGCAACTTTTAATGCTTTCTAACTATTTTGTAGGTCAATACTAAATTTTTGAAGCATTAATCCAAGATCATAATTTGTTTTCCACATGTTAAACAATTTTGATCATTTTAATTGAATTTTTATTCAATTAAAACACATTTTGGAAATAAATTAGGGTTTTTGGATTAATTCAACCCTCACAAATCATTTCTAAAAACACTTTGGGTCTCTATTAGAGTGTAAGACCCAATCCTTTTTTGACCAAATCATTTTGGGCCTCAGTGTATTGTATAAGTCCCGATACCGTCAAAAATCACGGCGCGATCGTCGCCTTTTCAAAATAAAAAACCTCTGGGCCTACCCTCAAGTAGTAAGACCCATTTCTTTTCTAAAACATTTTTGGGCCTCTTGAGAGAGTGTAAGACCCAACCCCCTTGTACAAAAACTTTTGGGGCCTCACTTATTGTATAAGTCCCTCTGTACAAGTAAACGGCACGACCGCCGTCCGTTTAAAACATCTGGGCCTCTCCTCGAGCTATAAGACCCATTCAAAACTTTTGGGCCTCTATTAGAGTGTAAGACCCAATCCCCCTTTTAACCAAAACCATTTTGGGCCTCACTTATTGTATAAGTCCCTTTGCGTTAAAAGAAAACCTCGGCGCGATCGCCATTTTAAACAAAAAATCATTTGGGCCTACCCTCGTGTTATAAGCCCCACTCATTTCCTTTAAAACTTTTTGGGCCTCTTGAGAGAGTGTAAGACCCATCCCTTTGTACAGGAAACCTTTTTGGGCCACAGTCACTTGTATAAGTCCCTCTGTACAAATTCAACAGTAAAACCTTGGGCCTCTCCTTAAGCTGTAAGCCCCAAATCTTTCTTTTTAAAGCACTTTCCCCTTTGATTTTGAATATACTGTTGTTTTCAATCTTTCTTTGTTGAACAACTAACCAAACAACATGGAAGCTCTACAACCGAGTAAGTGTTTATACACTTTCATTTACTGCTTTCCTATACATGTAACTGTATTATGGGGCTGTTTCGCTGTAAGTCTTCTTTCATAAACTCATATCAACTGTGTAATAATAGTATAGATATTTAGAGTTTCCCCGGCAACTACGTCTAGAACTAGGAAAAGCCGTTTCGTTTATTCATAGAAATAGACAGCTAGATCCCCAATAGGATCACCAGATACAGTCTTCTCTTCGGCTGTCCTCATTAGGAATTGTCAAGGAACTCTACTCCCAGAGATGAATGTATTCTCCGTGAATGGCATCTTTGAGTTTCTTCCAAATTCTTGAACTTTCCTGACTTTATCTCTTCCTTGTAAATAGCTTGCCTTGAATTTCTCGGGGTTTGGGGACCCACGAGCTTCTTAAAAGCATCAGCCTCCTCTTGGACATTGTACAAGGACCCTCAGGCTTCCTAAAAGCAACCCCGCCTCCTCTTGGGCTTAGTACAAGGACCCGTCGGCTTCTTAGAAGTATTCACAGCCTCCTCTTAGGCTTCGTATAATGATCTCTTCCTCCGGGAATGATAGCCTCCTCTCGGGCTTCATACAAGGACCCTCGACTTCTAAAAAGTTTCCAGCCTCCTCTTGGGCTTCGTACAAATTGTCCCGACGACCTCCTAGAGGTATAGGAACAGAAACTAGTCATCTTCATAGAACGGTCCTTTCAAGAGTCTACTACTGTTTCTCAAAGCATAGTACAAAAGATAAAACTCTAGACTTGGACAGTCTACTTTCCTTGAGTCTCAAAGACATTCTCAAGTCCCCTTCAAAAGATGAAGAAACCCGTAGACTCGGACAGTCTCAAAACCCTTTGGATTTCCCGTTTTCTTAAAGAACAGGAAACAATCCCGATCCTCAGATCAAATCCATGAGTACAGTGTTACTCATATAAGAATTGATTTTCCTTTAATCAGTATATTGGACCTGTCACTTAACTGAGATAGCAACCCTAGCCTCCTCTTGGGCTTTGTACAATGATTCTCCCCAGGGGAGCAAACCTTTTTCGCCTCCATCTCGGGCTTCGTACGAGATATAAAAGGCTCCCTCGTGGAGTCAAACAACTTTTAGCCTCTCTCTCGGGCTTTGTACGAGACACACAAAAGACTCCATCGTTGGGTCAAATAAATCTTTCGCCTCCATCTCGGGCTTCGTATGAGATACAAAAAGGTTCTTATTGAGCCAAACAAATTTCAGCCTCCATCTCAGGCTTCGTACGAGATACAAAAACACTCTCTTGTTGAGTATAAAAGATTCCCGCGTTGAGTCAAACCCTTTTCGCCTCTCTCTCGGGCTTTGTACGAGACACATATTAGCCTTCTCTTAGGCTTTGTATAAGAAAACCACTGGTTGATCCAATCAACCTTTTAGCATCAAAGTTGTGCCTCGTTCACAGTAAACAACTCCTTCCTCTTCATCTAATCACTATAAGCGGCAAGCCTCTGGATTATTTACATTCATGCCACTGTCCCTCTTTTAGCATGAGAAATTCCTAAGGAAAGATGGCATTGCTCTACACTGAGTTAAAGTCTTGTCCTTCAGGTTAAAACCCCTTCTTAGGAAATTATGGCATTACCGAATTTGCATATCCCGGTTAAAGTAATTCTCCTTACAAACAGACAAACCCTTCTTTAGAGATAACCAATTCTCTCTAAAGTCGAGACCTTTCAGCTTCACATCTTGGGCTTTGAACAAGATACAAATCACCTTTCGCTTCACGTCTTGGGCTTTGAACAAGACACCAAAACACTAATTTCCTCCCATAGAATAGGAGGAACTACGAACGCTATGATTTCCCTGTTTCGGTAAACGGGAATACGTAGGCATAAGATCGAAAGAAAAGATCTTAGCGAGCACACTAAACAAAAACCCTAAATCCCATACTCTCACATATCAATCAAAAAAGCATCAGTCCTAACATCCTAATCCTAGTTTCCCGTCAGAGAGAAATCCTAGAAAGAGAGAAACCAGTATTGGCGAAAATACAAATAACCAGTACAAAGGCCCCCCACATCGTAGCATCCGTAACTTAACAGACCGCTGTTTAAATTCGTTATGCAAGTAGGGTTAATTGGATACATCTATTTCCCTTCCTTATTTAGCTCACAATAGGATAAAAAATGAATCGACCTGTAGTAAACCCAAAGAACGATAGTGCTTAAGAACCACGTCCAAAATCGCTCGCTACAGAAAAGTGGCGCCCACTGTGGGGCTTTGATCGTTTCTCTCTTGTATTTCTTTTCTTTCTTATTTCTCTTGTAGAAACCACAGAATGGTGACTCATCCGGGAAGCCATTTCTGTCAGGAACTTAGGATTCATAGCTTTAAAGTCTAGGATATTAGGACAAATATATATACTGCTTTTCCTAATTGATATATGTGTTTATTTTTCTGCTACTGGGAATGCGTGTGATGCCGCATGTGGTGAGATTGAGTATACACCTAGGAAAAGCCAACCCTTTTGTAGTGTGGAAACTATCAGAAATAGTTGTCACGCGATACTACCCTCATTTGAGGCTGGTGATCTATTCTCGGTGAATAGCACTTACTCTAAGATTGCACACAACTCGCTGGCGATCCGCTTGTTGTCTGCCTTCCTGGGAGGAGTTGATGATAATGAGTACAGGTACAAAAATCACCCTAGTATAAACCTTTGGGGATGGGTAGAGCCTTGACTTCATGACAACGACCCTTTGACCCCATGTTTTTTCTATGTTTTTGTGTGCTGCATTCATGCATTCATTTAAAAAACATTAAAACATTCAAAAAAAATTTCTCTTCTAGTCTCTCTGTTTTTCAAATTAAACTAAGACTGTGATTGCAAATATCAGAGAAAAGGATTACGTTAATGGATTTCGGTAGAAGGAGAACTCATAAGTATGCCTTCAAGGCTCCAAAACTAGAGGATCTGAGAGGTTTGGCGAGGATGATCACAAACCAGGAGGCCTTCAGAGCCAAGTACGGAGGTCTGCTACCTCTGCTAAGAATCCATGTGATTGAGGGAATCATGGATGTACTCGTTCAGTTCTACGATCCGGTTTATCACTGTTTTACATTCTCGGATTACCAGCTAGCACCAACGCTGGAGGAGTACTCTCATCTGATTGATCTACACATTACTGATTGAGCTCCATTTTCAGGACTGGAAGAGATTCCAAAGGATCAGACCATTGCAAGAGCAATTCATTTGGATGAGTCAGAAGTCAAGACTCACATGACTACCAAGGGTGGCATCTAAGGTTTGTCAGCCCAGTTCTTAACAAAGAAAGCTCTGTACTTTGCTAGTATAGGGAACGGGACTGCTTTTGAAAGCATCTTTGTTTTACTCACCTAAGGATTATTTCTGTTGCCCAACATTAATAACTTCGTCGATATCAACGCCATTAAGGTTTTTCTCATTGGAAACCCTGTGCCGACTTTGCTCGCGGACGCGTATCACTCTGTACACTTAGGGAATTTGTACAGTGGAGGGGAGATCACGTGTTGTGTACCTTTGCTTTACAAATGGTTTATCTCTCATTTGCCTAAGTCTGCTGCTTTTTGGGATGATAGGAATGTCTTACGCTGGGCGCAGAAAATCATGTCTCTCCCCAACTCTGACATTGATTGGTGTAATAGGATTTATGATGGAATAAGGATCATTGATCATTGTGAAAATTTCCCCAACGTACCCCTCATAGGAACTAAAGGAGGAATCAACTATCATCCGATATTGGTTCGTTGTCAATTTGGATACCCGATGAGGCTTGTTCCACACAACGCTCATCTGGAAGGTCTTTTCTTCAAAGAAGGAGAAAATGATAGAGCACTAAAGATAGAAATAGTGCACGCTTGGAAGCATGTTCATAAGAAAGGACGGGAGTCTCTAAGAAAACCAGACTGTGTCTCAGGGGAGCCTTATCTCCACTGGGTACAAACTAGAGCTCTCAAGCTAAAAATGTTGTATCCTCGTTACGGAATTCTTCCGTCGAGGGAATCTGTCATGTACTTCATGACTGAAACGGAAAAGCTTCAGGTTACTCTCAACAAAGTTCAACGGGAGAGGAGGTATTGGAAGAACAAGTACCGCATCCTCAACGTGGAGTGTATCCAAATACAGCAATTACTTAAAGAGAAAGATGCTCTGATTGAGATTTTGGAGCAACATGCTGTGGATAATCAGGATGACCAAAGGAATTTGCTCGCTCCTTTCATCTGTCAAAGGAATGACAACCCGACAACGGCTCAAGAGCCCCGGTCAAAGAAAAGGAAGTACCAGAATCAGCACCCGAGTTCTCTCGGGACCCATTAGCTTAGGTTTCTGTCTTTGCACCTTGTAATCTACTGTATTTCCATTACTGTAATCCTTTGAATTTCAATAAAAAGGGGTTTCCCCACTGTTTGATATTTGCAATCTAATTGTCAAAGTTTATTTTGATTAAACCAAAAAACAATTAATATAATCATTGCATTTCATCATTCTCACGTCGCGTATTCTCCTTACCTACGAATCTCACGTTTGTGTCTCGGTTCTAGAGTCAAACTGTCTCATTCGTACAATACTCGGGCCAATCGTCAGAAAAAGATGGATGATCTTGAGGAAGAAAACAGAGATTTGAAAGAAGAGATCGACGCTCTGAGAGAGGATATGAGAAAGCTTCGTAACGACATGCAAGCCATGGCAGAAGCTCAGCTACAAAGGACTGTGATCTCGGAGATCACCTTAGTGCCCATAGTGGAGAAGTTGGATCCTAGGTATCAGATGCCGAAAGATCGTCCCTGGGGCATGCCTGCTAACTATATCCCGGAAGGATATGTTCCGCCGATCGCTGAAGATCAGGGAACTTCAGCAGGAGCCGCTGGTCCTGAAGGTTACAAACTTCGGGAAAGCGAAGATGCCAGAGGCATATTGAAGACTCCTGAAGGTTACAAACTTCGGGAAGCGCCAAGATTTACTGTCGAAGTTACGGTACCACCCCCTGTGGTGCACACTGTCCCGGAAGGACAGATTCCACAGATACCTTCTGGTAAGAAGGAAACTATGTTTGACCGAATGGATGAATTCCAGGAACAGTTCTTGGAAATGCAGAAGGAATTGCAAGCCATTCGCGCTCAGGATCTATTTGGAAAGGACGCCGCAGACCTTTGTCTGGTCCCCAATGTGAAAGTTCCGCACAAGTTCCAAGTGCCCAACTTTGAAAAATACAAGGGTAACTCTTGCCCTCAAAGTCATATGACAATGTACGCTCGGCGAATGTCAGCTCAGACGGAAAATCAGAACCTGCTAATTCACTACTTTCAGGATAGTTTAACCGGTGCCGCACTCAAATGGTACATGGGTTTAAACCGCGCCTCGATTAGCACATTCAGAGATCTTGGTAAAGCTTTTGTCCAACATTATAAATACAATTTGGACATGGCACCGGACAGAGATAAACTCAGATCAATGTCACAAGGACAAGGAAACCTTTAAGGAGTACGCTCAAAGATGGCGTGAAATTGCCGCTCAGATTTGTCCACCTCTTCAGGAAAAAGAGATGACAAAGATCTTCTTAAAGACCTTGAGCTCATTTTACTACGACAGAATGGTCGCCAGTGCACCCAGTGACTTCACCGAAATGGTCGGTATGGGGGTTCGTCTTGAGGAAGTCGTCCGAGAAGGACGTTTGGCAAAAGACGCTGGATCATCAAGTAGTACAAAACGATACGGTAGTGTTCTCCCTAAGAAAAAAGAGCAAGATATTGGGAATATCTCTCTCGGAAAGCAAGGGCGACGTTATCAACCAGTAGCAGCGGTAACTCCTGCTATCAGTCCCGCGCCTATTCCTACGTATCAACCTCAGGTTGCGCAGAGCCAACCTAATCAGCAAAGGACTCAACAGCCTCTTCAGCAGGCTCGTCCTCAATACAACAACCGTACAACGCGACCGCCAGGATTTGATCCTATACCCGTATCGTACGCAGAACCATTTCCGTTACTACTGGCCAAGGGACACATTCAGACTAAGTCTCCTCTTACAGTACCGGAAAATCTGCCTTTTTGGTTTAAGGTGGATCAGACATGCCCTTATCATCAAGGAGGATCGGGGCATAACATAGAGAATTGTCTCAATTTCAAATCTGACGTGCAAAAGCTTGTTAGGAGCGGGCTCTTATCTTTCAAATATATGAATCCTAATGTTCTCACGAACCCGCTGCCTCAACATGAGAAAGCTGCAGTCAACCTGATTGAGAAAGAGACTAACAATGTCTATCAAATTCACGATGTACTCTTGTTGAGGACCAATCTGGTCAAGATGCATTGTAGACAAAGTGGATATGGCCATGTGCCACCTCATAATTATCACCAGTGTGATATCTGCTCTAAGAGTAATCAAGGATGTTCGGTAGTGCAATCAGCTCTACAGGAAGAAATGGATCTCGGATGGATCCAAGAGCATCGAGTTCGTGAAGTTAATATGGTCTATACAAATTCTAATGTCATTCAAAACCACGACATCCGTGCAATGAATGTCAACTTGGTGGCGATGCACTCAAGGCAAAGCCAGTATCATAATCTGCCGCGGCACGATTACAGTTCCTGTCTGACTTGCTCGGTAAACAAACAGGGATGCTCTTTCATACAAGAGGCCCTCCAGCGTCAGATGGATCTTGGATGGATCCAAGACTACCATGATAAGAACCCTTATCAGATCAACATGGTTCAGATTTTCGATATTCGCGTGATGAATACCAACCTGGTAGAGTTACATGCTGAAAAGGTCCGACTCGGATTCTTAATATCACATGATTACCAAAGCTGTAAAGCGGGTTGCGAAAATGATCAAGGTTGTACCCTTGTCCAGGAGGAACTTCAGCACTTGTTAAAACACTGATGGATGTCGATCTATATGGACGAAGATACTCAGCAAATTAGTATCAATAACAGGAATCCTACTCGACGTCAGAGTCAGGATGTCCGATCTGTGGAGACTAACCTAGTGAGGTTACATTGTATTCAAAGTGGGCATGGTTGGGTGCCACCACACAATTATGATCGTTGTGGAGTCTGTTCAGAAAGTAACCAAGGATGCTACCTTGTGAGAGCAGCTCTTCAGGGTCAGGTGGATCGTGGAGAGATTCGTCCATATCCGGGTTCTAGACCTATCAGTTGGACGTCGAATTACCTTGTCGATCAAATTGAGGACGTTGTCGTCATCTCTGATCATCAGAGGACTAGAGATGTTTGTACCATCATCTCTCTGCTTGACGAATCAAAAGTTCCGAACCGGGAACAGATCGAGATTACGTATGATGGTCAGAAGAACCAGAAGGTTCCCATAGTCATCTATCTACCGGGACCATTACCGTATGAATCAGCTAAGGCGATCCCTTACAAATACGGTGCAATAACAATCGAGAATGGAAAGGAAATTCCATTACCCTCCATCGTGAATATTGCAGACATCAGTCGTGTAACACGGAGCGGTCGAATCTTCAACCGAGGAGTTGGAGAACTTAACAAGGAACAGGAACCTCAGAAAGAAGTTCCTAATCCACCAGTCAATCAATCTAGTGATACTGACCTTTCAAAGAACAATGATGAGATGCTAAAACTCATCCAAAGGAGTGAATACAACATTGTTGATCAACTGTTACAAACTCCTTCAAAGATCTCAGTATTATCACTGTTACTCAGTTCAGAAACGCACAGGGAGGCTCTACAGAAAGTCTTGGAGCTAGCCTTTGTGGAACAGGATGTAACGATAAGACAGTTCGATAGTATTGTCTCTAACATCACTTCCTGTAATAATTTGGGATTTAGTGATGAGGAATTACCTGAAGAGGGTCACCGTCATAACATGGCGCTCAATATCACAGTCAACTGCCAGGACGATGCTTTAACTAGCGTACTGGTAGACACAGGGTCAGCCTTGAATGTTATGCCGAAGTCCACTTTGATGCAATTATCATTCAAAGGCCCTCTGATGAGAATCAGCGAGGTCGTCGTCAAAGTGTTCGACGGATCCAGAAAAGCGGTTATCGGCGAAGTTGATCTTCCCATAACTATTGGTCCTCACACTTTCCAAATCACTTTCCCGGTCATGGACATCCGGGAAACGTACAGTTGTTTATTAGGAAGACCTTGGATACATCAGGCTGGAGCGGTCACTTCGACTCTCCACCAAAAGCTAAAGTTCGTCCAGAACGGCCAACTTATCACAGTCTGTGGGGAACAGGCCTTGCTCGTGAGTAACTTATCATCAGCTACTTGTGTAGAACCCGAGGAGGTTATTGGGACGCAGTTCCAAGCACTGTCGTTGAGCAATGAGAATCGATAAAAAGGAGGAACCTCGATTTCCTCATACAAAGATGCTATCAAAGCGGTCGAGAGTACCGATACCAAAGGATGGGGACAACTTGTCATTCCCACTGATAATAAAACAAAGAAGGGTCTTGGTTTTTCTGCAACCTGCACCCAGACAGATGTCAACGATGAAAATCTTCATCCCATTCAGAATTTCTTCCATAGTGGAGGCTTCCTCCAACCAGTGACTCAAGCAGTCCATGCTATCAATGAAGAGGATCCCTTTGACACAGAGGAGGAATGGAAGTCCTATCTTAACGAGGACGGTTATCTGTCTCAGGACGAAACGCAAACCCCATTCTGCTTTCCCATGCAGAGTCCGAGGTTTATACCAAGGTCAGACGTCGAAATGACATATGGAGATTGTGATCCGAAAGGATGTCGTGCTCCACCAAATTCATTAGAGAAAGACACTCTAATGAAAGACAACTTTGACCACAACTACTATGGCTCGATGGATGGTCTGCCGATGTGGCAACCTTACCCAGGAGACTTGGGGCCAGAAAGTCAGTCGAGTAATGACACTCAGCTGAGCATCATTGAATAGAATACTTGTGTCCCCACCATGTCATGGGATCAACACTCAGGTCATTCAGAAACTATTCAACATGACGATGAATTCGCAGCATTTGCAGGGCTCGAATTCATCAACTATGCTTTTCCCGAGGTTAACGTCATCGAGAGGGATGACTCCTCCCGTTCCAAAGAAGTGTGGGACACCCTGGGACAACCGAGTGGAAAGTTTGACTATATGGTCAAGTACACCGCTCCCGAAAGCTTTCGTATCAGACTCAAAGACATCCAGCCAACTGGATGGGGAGATACAGCTGAGAGCACAAATGCTATGCAAAATACAACTGAGGAATCCTCCTACGACAACTCTGCCTGGGAGACAGATTCCAATGATCCTGCTCCACCAGAAATCAGCGCTATTTCTGAAGACAAATCAAGGAAGGTGCCAGACTTTGTGATTCACCGAGGAGTTCGCCGCCAATGGGTCGTTGTCGATGTTCTGAAGGTTGTTCACTAGTCGAAGTAATTGCCATCTTTAACCTTTCACCCTGCCCAGGTGAAACAGATGTTTTGATAGGGCTCACTTTCTGTAAATTTCCCTCTTCGCTTCGCCTAAAGTGACAGATTTTTGTTTTATAGGGCTGTAGTTTTGAGAGTCGACTTGTTCATTAATAAAATAACGTCGTTCTGTAATTTCCGCATTTATTGCTGTTTTCTCTTTTCATTTTTCAGAAAATGGTAATCCTAAAAAACAAATCAATCATAAAAACAAGCAGTAAAATCAAAACACTGCACACACTTGCATTTTCTCTATCTCTTCTAAACACGGATCATAACGTCATGCAGATTGCTTGTTTTAAACCCCGTTGAAACATACGATCTGATGCCTTCTCCCGACTTTGAGTTCCCGGTATTTGGGGCTGAAGAAGAAGTTGACGACAAAATTCCAGAAGAGATCTCCCGATTACTCAGACAAGAGGAAAGGTCCATTGAACCTCACAAAGAGCCGTTGGAAACGGTAAACTTGGGTTCGGAAAAAGAGAGAAAAGAAATCAGGATTGGGGCACTGCTTAGTCCAACTGCTAAAGAGAGTTTGACAAAGCTTCTCAAAGAATTTCCCGATGTATTCGCTTGGTCCTATCAGGATATGCCAGGGTTGGATACCAGCATCGTGGAACATCACTTACCGTTGAGATCGGAATGTCCGCCAGTTAAACAGAGGTTGAGACGAACTCACCCGGACATGGCCATCAAAATCAAAGAGGAGGTACGGAAACAGATTGACGTAGGTTTCCTCGCTACATCTGAATATCCTCAATGGTTAGCCAACATCGTACCTGTTCCCAAAAAGGACAGAAAAGTCAGAATGTGTGTCGACTACAGAGATCTGAACAAGGCAAGTCCAAAGGACGACTTTCCTTTACCACACATTGACATGCTGGTTGACAGTACATCAAAGTTCAAAGTTTTCTCCTTCATGGATGGATTCTCGGGCTATAACTAGATCAAAATGGCGCCTAAAGACATGGAAAAAACTCCGTTCATTACCCCATGGGGTACTGATAAGTGCAAATTGTACCTATTTGTGTATATATGTTTTGTTGCACTTATCAATGCTTTTTGGTAAATATCATTTGAATAAACCCCGCTTTGTTTGTAAATGCGTATAGTTTACGTTTTCGTGTGTATAGTGCGTTATCGTGTAAATATCATTGAGTTTAATTGATTTTAATTTATTTTTACAGGTGTCCAATCAAGTATGTTTTGCCATTGTTGTATAGAGCATTGAATAAGCTTTCCAGCGCTTCAAACCGTGCGTCAAACGGAGTTACAGTTCAAAAGTTACGAATAAAACAGTGCAGAAAATTCTGCAGACTGGTGTGCTGCGCCCCTGCAGCGTTGGGCGGTGCAGCGCCGAGCGGTTGAGAGGCCCAGCAGTGTCACGCTACTGGAACTTGCAAATAATAAACCACCTTGAAGCGCCGGGCGAAGCCAGTACGCCGCCGGGCGGTGCTGCGCGTGCTGAAACTCCATTAAAGGGCAAAAAACTCATTTTTTTGGTTATGGGTTTGATATTTTTAGTTCCAAATCCATCCAATAGCATTTTTTGACCAGAATTAGGCTAGAAAACACATTGGAGCATGCATTGGGATGATCCGGAGTCGAATCCTTCATCAATCGGAGCCGACAACTCATGAGATGTTTGGTTTTTCTCCATTTCTTCTCTATGTTTTTCTCTTTTTGTTGGGTGTTTGTATATTTACTATGAACATATGTATATTTGTTGATCGTAATATTGTATAAAGCTTGCTTTACAAATCATTATCGATGTCTTCCTTGATCTTTTTGCATTTATGTTTGGATTTGTGTTGTGTTAGAGATAAACTTCACAAATCTTGATTAGGGATGGATATCTATTGTCTAGATGCTAGAGATAGATTTAGATGATAATATTTATGGTGTCGGAACTTAAATGCCTTCCGTGTTTCGAGGCTTCGTGCGCGAGAGTGACGAAGAGAGTGATACGGTTGCTTCTCAACTCAGTGTGCCAGAGATGGACACTGTTGTGAGCGATATTGGATGATTTTGACGAGTATTGTAGGTGGAGTATATTTGGTCGGTAAATTTATGTTTGTGACGAGTGAAATATATACATGCTTGATAGGTTTCTTCTCTTCAAAGAATATACTTTTTATGTTTTTATTTACTTTTCCGCATTTACAATTCAAACCATTTTTACTCAAACTCATTAACAATTAAATTGTCGAACGGCAGTTCAAGAACCGATCACTGTGGACATGATAATTCCCAGAAAAATACTACCAGATATTTTTGTTGCTTGCCGCTATTCCGCTTCAACAAAATGGCGCCGTTGCCGGGGATTGGTTTTTATTGTTCTTGCATTGCGATAGTTTCTTTGTTTTTGAGTTTTGTAGATATCGTACATTTTGTATATTTTCACTTGTTTATTATGATACTTGTACATTTTTGACGTTTGTTCAAGTGTTTGGTTAGGACGCTTGCTTTTGGTTGCGCGGTGAGGCATCACCACGGCATGAAGAGAGGAAGTTTCTAATTAAGCATCGTAAAGGCGTCGAGCTTACGACGTAAAACAAGCATGTTTTTATTGTTTTTCATTTCTAATGTTTTTGGTTGTTGTTTGCTCGCAAATTTTGATTGACTTGTTTGAGGATGCTTTAGTGATTTTCCAAGTTGGTTCGTTTCAACTTGCGGATGTATGGTAATGATCTTGTTAAGTTTTGTACACGTCTGAGGTATGTATTTATCGCTTTCTATACTATGGCATATTCATGATACTTAGGCATTTTACAACTTCCATGCCATCCATTCTTTTGTATACTTGTTCTATTGTGAATCACTTTAGTTCCCAACCTTTTTGTGAGGAAGCCTTCTATTGTTCATATATGCGGAGAACCAACATTCTTGTTCTAACTGGATTTTATTATGTTGAATCTGTTGTTTGTGTTGTTTATATGAATGCATGAAAAGGATCAAGGCAATTGTTTCATTTTGAGCACAACCACCTTAGCCAAATAGTCTATTCACCTTGTGAGTGTGTGAGAATTTGTAACCCCTTTGAGCTTTTTGATCCATGTTTCTATTTGAACTTAATGCTTGTCTATGAGTATTTAGTTCACTTATTTTTGAATGGATTTTGTTTTTTCTTGGACCTCAATTTTGTGTTGTTGTATGGATTTTTTCCTTGCCTTAGAAAGTAGGGAGTATTCACATGATGGTGCGGTTGAATTCAAGTTGGGGAGAGGATGATTGTATACTCATTGGTTGGATTCTATGAGGATTGAAAAAGAAAAGAAAAAAAGAGAAAAAAATTGTGAAAAAGAAAAAGAAAAGAAAAAAAGGAAGAAAAAGAAAAATCCTTGAAAAAGGAAACAAAAAGAGTTTCAATAATTGTGCAAAATAAGTATTGTGTGTTGTGTAGCACTTGGGATTTTGGAAGAAGTTGGTTGAAATTTTGTGTGTGAATCTTTTGTGAGTTTTCACTCCCTTAGGTTTAGGCAAGTTTTTGTTTCAATTACCTTTAGAAATTGCCCCTTGTTTGTTTACCCGACCACGTTACAACCTTGAAAGTCCTTGTGATTCTTGCTTTTGTATGTTCAATATGAATTTGTGGATGTATGCATAATTTAGTCTTTTGTTTGCATGAGTGTTGTGTGCGTGTAAAGTACCTTATTGTGTGTTTTTCATCTACCAATGATTGTTTTTACTAGGTGTGATTCACTTTGGAACTTGTGTTGTTTTAGAATTTTTGGCATGATTTTTGTATTTTGCGTTTGTTTCGTGATTATGTTGTCGTCGTAGTTTAGTGGTAAGTATTTACTTTTTGTGTGTACCGTTTTCATTTGAACCATACATTCGTTTCCATTTTTCAAAACCTGTTGATTCATCGTTCTTTGGATATTGCTTGTGCATTTTCAAGTTTGTTTGATTCTTGTTTGTGGACAAACAATTATGTAAGTTGGGGAGAGTTGATAAGTGCAAAATGTACCTATTTGTGTATATATGTTTTGTTGCACTTATCAATGCTTTTTGGTAAATATCGTTTGAATAAACCCCGCTTTGTTTGTAAATGCGTATAGTTTACGTTTTCGTGTGTATAGTGCGTTATCGTGTAAATATCATTGAGTTTAATTGATTTTAATTTATTTTTACAGGTGTCCAATCAAGGATGTCTTGCCATTGTTGTATAGAGCATTGAATAAGCTTTCCAGCGCTTCAAACCGTGCGTCAAACGGAGTTACGGTTCAAAAGTTACGAATAAAACAGTGCAGAAAATTCTGCAGACTGGTGTGTTGCGCCCCTGCAGCGCCGGGCGGTGCAGCGCCGGGTGGTTGAGAGGCCCAACAGTGTCACGCTACTGGAACTTGCAAATAATAAACCTCCTTGAAGCGCCGGGAAAAGCCAGTACGCCGTCGGGCGGTGCTGCGCGTGCTGAAACTCTATTAAAGGGCAAAAAACTCATTTTTTTGGTTATGGGTTTGATATTTTTAGTTCCAAATCCATCCAATAGCATTTTTTGACCTGAATTAGGCTAGAAAACACATTGGAGCATGCATTGGGATGATCCGGAGTCGAATCCTTCATCAATCGAAGCCGACAACTCATGAGATGTTTGGTTTTTCTCCATTTCTTCTCTATGTTTTTCTCTTTTTGTTGGGTGTTTGTATATTTACTATGAACATATGTATATTTGTTGATCGTAATATTGTATAAAGCTTGCTTTACAAATCATTATTGATGTCTTCCTTGATCTTTTTGCATTTATGTTTGGATTTGTGTTGTGTTAGAGATAAACTTCACAAATCTTGATTAGGGATGGATATCTATTGTCTAGATGCTAGAGATAGATTTAGATGATAATATTTATGGTGTCGGAACTTAAATGCCTTCCGTGTTTCGAGGCTTCGTGCGCGAGAGTGACGAAGAGAGTGATACGGTTGCTTCTCAACTCAGTGTGCCAGAGATGGACACTGTTGTGAGCGATATTGGATGATTTTGACGAGTATTGTAGGTGGAGTATATTTGGTCGGTAAATTTATGTTTGTGACGAGTGAAATATATATATGCTTGATAGGTTTCTTCTCTTCAAAGAATATACTTTTTATGTTTTTATTTACTTTTCCGCATTTACAATTCAAACCATTTTTACTCAAACTCATTAACAATTAAATTGTCGAACGGCAGTTCAAGAACCGATCTCTGTGGACATGATAATTCCCGGAAAAATACTACCAGATATTTTTGTTGCTTGCCGCTATTCCGCTTCAACAAAATGGCGCCGTTGCCGGGGATTGGTTTTTATTGTTCTTGCATTGCGATAGTTTCTTTGTTTTTGAGTTTTGTAGATATCGTACATTTTGTATATTTTCACTTGTTTATTATGATACTTGTACATTTTTGACGTTTGTTCAAGTGTTTGGTTAGGACGCTTGCTTTTGGTTGCGCGGTGAGGCATCACCACGGCATGAAGAGAGGAAGTTTCTAATTAAGTATCGTAAAGGCGTCGAGCTTACGACGTAAAACAAGCATGTTTTTATTGTTTTTCATTTCTAATGTTTTTGGTTGTTGTTTGCTCGCAAATTTTGATTGACTTGTTTGAGGATGCTTTAGTGATTTTCCAAGTTGGTTCGTTTCAACTTGCGGATGTATGGTAATGATCTTGTTAAGTTTTGTACACGTCTGAGGTATGTATTTATCGCTTTCTATACTATGGCATATTCATGATACTTAGGCATTTTACAACTTCCATGCCATCCATTCTTTTGTATACTTGTTCTATTGTGAATCACTTTAGTTCCCAACCTTTTTGTGAGGAAGCCTTCTATTGTTCATATATGCGGAGAACCAACATTCTTGTTCTAACTGGATTTTATTATGTTGAATCTGTTGTTTGTGTTGTTTATATGAATGCATGAAAAGGATCAAGGCAATTGTTTCATTTTGAGCACAACCACCTTAGCCAAGTAGTCTATTCACCTTGTGAGTGTGTGAGAATTTGTAACCCCTTTGAGCTTTTTGATCCATGTTTCTATTTGAACTTAATGCTTGTCTATGAGTATTTAGTTCACTTATTTTTGAATGGATTTTGTTTTTTCTTGGACCTCAATTTTGTGTTGTTGTATGAATTTTTTCCTTGCCTTAGAAAGTAGGGAGTATTCACATGATGGTGCGGTTGAATTCAAGTTGGGGAGAGGATGATTGTATACTCATTGGTTGGATTCTATGAGGATTGAAAAAGAAAAGAAAAAAAGAGAAAAAAATTGTGAAAAAGAAAAAGAAAAGAAAAAAAGGAAGAAAAAGAAAAATCCTTGAAAAAGGAAACAAAAAGAGTTTCAATAATTGTGCAAAATAAGTATTGTGTGTTGTGTAGCACTTGGGATTTTGGAAGAAGTTGGTTGAAATTTTGTGTGTGAATCTTTTGTGAGTTTTCACTCCCTTAGGTTTAGGCAAGTTTTTGTTTCAATTACCTTTAGAAATTGCCCCTTGTTTGTTTACCCGACCACGTTACAACCTTGAAAGTCCTTGTGATTCTTGCTTTTGTATGTTCAATATGAATTTGTGGATGTATGCATAATTTAGTCTTTTGTTTGCATGAGTGTTGTGTGCGTGTAAAGTACCTTATTGTGTGTTTTTCATCTACCGATGATTGTTTTTACTAGGTGTGATTCACTTTGGAACTTGTGTTGTTTTAGAATTTTTGGCATGATTTTTGTATTTTGCGTTTGTTTCGTGATTATGTTGTCGTCGTAGTTTAGTGGTAAGTATTTACTTTTTGTGTGTACCGTTTTCATTTGAACCATACATTCGTTTCCATTTTTCAAAACCTGTTGATTCATCGTTCTTTGGATATTGCTTGTGCATTTTCAAGTTTGTTTGATTCTTGTTTGTGGACAAACAATTATGTAAGTCGGGGAGAGTTGATAAGTGCAAAATGTACCTATTTGTGTATATATGTTTTGTTGCACTTATCAATGCTTTTTGGTAAATATCGTTTGAATAAACCCCGCTTTGTTTGTAAATGCGTATAGTTTACGTTTTCGTGTGTATAGTGCGTTATCGTGTAAATATCATTGAGTTTAATTGATTTTAATTTATTTTTACAGGTGTCCAATCAAGGATGTCTTGCCATTGTTGTATAGAGCATTGAATAAGCTTTCCAGCGCTTCAAACCGTGCGTCAAACGGAGTTACGGTTCAAAAGTTACGAATAAAACAGTGTAGAAAATTCTGCAGACTGGTGTGCTGCGCCCCTGCAGCGCCGGGCGGTGCAGCGCCGGGCGGTTGAGAGGCCCAGCAGTGTCACGCTACTGGAACTTGCAAATAATAAACCTCCTTGAAGCGCCGGGCAAAACCAGTACGCCGTCGGGCGGTGCTGCGCGTGCTGAAACTCTATTAAAGGGCAAAAAACTCATTTTTTTGGTTATGGGTTTGATATTTTTAGTTCCAAATCCATCCAATAGCATTTTTTGACCTGAATTAGGCTAGAAAACACATTGGAGCATGCATTGGGATGATCCGGAGTCGAATCCTTCATCAATCGAAGCCGACAACTCATGAGATGTTTGGTTTTTCTCCATTTCTTCTCTATGTTTTTCTCTTTTTGTTGGGTGTTTGTATATTTACTATGAACATATGTATATTTGTTGATCGTAATATTGTATAAAGCTTGCTTTACAAATCATTATCGATGTCTTCCTTGATCTTTTTGCATTTATGTTTGGATTTGTGTTGTGTTAGAGATAAACTTCACAAATCTTGATTAGGGATGGATATCTATTGTCTAGATGCTAGAGATAGATTTAGATGATAATATTTATGGTGTCGGAACTTAAATGCCTTCCGTGTTTCGAGGCTTCGTGCGCGAGAGTGACGAAGAGAGTGATACGGTTGCTTCTCAACTCAGTGTGCCAGAGATGGACACTGTTGTGAGCGATATTGGATGATTTTGACGAGTATTGTAGGTGGAGTATATTTGGTCGGTAAATTTATGTTTGTGACGAGTGGAATATATACATGCTTGATAGGTTTCTTCTCTTCAAAGAATATACTTTTTATGTTTTTATTTACTTTTCCGCATTTACAATTCAAACCATTTTTACTCAAACTCATTAACAATTAAATTGTCGAACGACAGTTCAAGAACCGATCTCTGCGGACACGATAATTCCCGGAAAAATACTTCCAAATATTTTTGTTGCTTGCCGCTATTCCGCTTCAACAGGTACCTTTTGTTACAAGGTAATGCCGTTCGGTTTGAAGAATGCCGGGGCAACCTATCAAAGGGCCATGACTACTCTGTTTCATGACATGATACACAAAGAAATCGAGGTATATGTCGATGATATGATTGCAAAATCTAAGACAGAAGAGGAGCATGTGACCCATCTGTCAAAACTATTCGAGCGGTTGAAAAAGTATAAACTCCGTTTGAATCCCAACAAGTGCACCTTCGGTGTCCGTTCGGGGAAACTTTTAGGGTTCATCGTCAGCCAGAAAGGAATTGAGGTTGATCCTGACAAGGTCAAGGCCATTCAAGAAATGCCTTCTCCGAAAACTGAAAAACAAGTCAGAGGATTCCTGGGACATTTGAACTACATCTCCAGATTCATATTCCTTATGACCGCCACGTGTGCGCCGATTTTCAGGTTACTGAAAAAGAACCAGGATTGTGTTTGGTCAGAAGACTGCCAAACTGCCTTCGACAGTATTAAGGAATATCTGTTGAATCCGCCGATTCTATCACCTCTAGTGGAAGATAGACCACTAATCATTTACCTCACAGTCCTAGAGGACTCAATGGGATGTGTACTTGGCCAACAAGACGAAACCAAAAGGAAAGAGTCTTCCATTTACTATCTGAGCAAGAAGTTCACCGACTGTGAAACTCGGTATACAATGCTCAAAAAAACTTGTTGCGCTTTGGCTTGGGCAGCCAAACGTCTTCGTCAGTACATGATTCGTCACACTACTTGGTTGATCTCTGGAATGGATCCAATCAAGTACGTCTTCGAAAAGCCTGCTCTCATGGGAAGGATTGCCCGTTGGCAGATGTTGCTATCAGAATATGACATAGAGTACCATGCTCAGAAAGCCGTTAAAGGAAGTATTTTAGCCGATCACTTGGCTCACCAACCGATTGACGATCAGGAATCAATCGGGTTTGACTTCCCGGACGAAGATGTCATGTATCTAAAAAGGAAAGATTGCGATGAACCGTTACCCAGTGAAGGGCCAGAACCACGTTCCCAATGGGGACTTATCTTTGACGGAGCAGTTAATCATTATGGAAACGGAATTGGGGCAATCATTGTTACCCCTCAGGGTACCCACATTCCTTTCACGGCTCGACTTACGTTCAAGTGTACGAACAACGAGGCCGAATACGAAGCTTGTATTATGGGTCTCGAAGAAGCAATTGATTTAAGGATCAAGAATTTGGAAGTATACGGCGATTCAGCCTTGGTTATCAATCAGATCATAGGAGATTGGAACACATACCAATCAGGATTGATTCCTTACAAAGACTATGCAAGAAGGTTGCTACCCTTCTTCAACAGAGTTGAGTTTCATCACATCCCTCGTGGTGAGAACCACATGGCTGATGCATTAGCCACTCTCTCTTCCATGATTAGCGTAGGTCGATAGAATGACCTACCTAAGATTGACGTAATGCGCCTTGAACGGCCCGCCTATATCTTCGCGATTGAAGCAGTCATAGACGATATACCTTGGTATCATGATATCAAGTGCTTCCTTCAGAAACAAGGATACCCACCTGGGGCATCCAGGAAAGATAGAAAGACCCTCAGAAGGCTAGCTGGAAGCTTCTTCCTGAGCGGTGATACTCTCTATAAGAGGAACTTTGACATGGTCTTGCTCTGATGCGTCGACAGACCAGAAGCAGATATGCTGATGAAAGAAATTCATGAAGGATCCTTTGGCACTCATGCCAACAGACATACAATGGCGAGAAAAATTCTCAGAGCAGGGTACTACGGGTTAACCATGGAATCCGACTGCTATAAGTACATGAGGAGGTGTCACAAGTGTCAGATATACTCCGACAAAATTCGTGTACCGCCAACGCATCTCAAAGTTCTTTCTTCCCCATGGCCTTTTTCCATATGGGGAATAGACATAATTGGCTTGATTGAACCTAAGGCTTCAAACGAACATCGGTTCATTCTAGTAGCCATTGATTACTTCACCAAGTGGGTCGAAGCAGCGTCGTACGCTAATGTTACACGACAAGTGGTGGTCCGTTTTATTAAAAACAATCTCATCTGCCGATATGGTGTTCCAAGCCAGATCATTACGGATAATGGATCTAACTTGAACAATAAGATGATAAACGACTTGTGCGCAGAGTTCAAGATCGAACACCATAACTCATCTCCCTACCGACCCAAGATGAACGGAGCGGTAGAAGCGGCTAAAAGGAACATTAAAAGGATTGTTCAGAAGATGGTTGTAACCTACAAAGATTGGCACGAGATGCTGCCCTTTGCTCTTCACAGTTATCGTACATCTGTCCGCACTTCAACAGGGGCTACCCCTTTCTCTCTAGTGTATGGCATGGAAACAGTGCTCCCCATAGAAGTAGAGATCCCATCAATCAGGGTATTGATGGAAGCTAAGCTTACAGAAGCTGAATGGTGTCAAAGTCGACACGACGAACTAAACCTGATCGAAGAAAAGCGAATTACGGCACTATGCCACGGTCAGTTGTATCAGCAAAGAATGAAAAAAGAGTTTGACAAAAAGGTCAGACCTCACATCTTCAGGAAAGGAGACCTTGTGCTCAAGAAGACACAATCATTTCTCACTGATTCTCGGGGCAAATGGACTCCGAATTATGATGGCCCCTATGTGGTCACGAAAGCTTTCTCAGGCGGCGCCTTGAGACTTGCAACCATGGACGGAGAGAAATTTGCCTACCCCACGAATGTTGATGTAGTCAAGAAATACTTCGCCTAAAAAAAACGTCTCGGTGGATTGAAAACCCGAAAAGGTGGTCCAGGAAAAAGTTAGAGAAATGAAAAAAATCATCCCGGTGGATTGGAAACATAAAAGTACAATCCAGGCAAAAATTAGGGATAATGGCAAGTAACTATGTTCAACAGAGGCAAGTCCCTTAGCAACAGTTACATCACCCATCGGAGGAAAACTCTAGACAAGGTCATCTTCGACAGAAGCTCAGGATGCCCGGAATTCAAAGTTGGTTGAAGGATAGTGGTCGTTATGTTTCAACGTAGCCCTTTTCCCTGTAAATGACCATTTTCTAACTTTGTAAATACTCTTTGGAATCACGCGTTTGGCTGATCTCCATCCTATCAATAAAATTTGAGCCCTTGTGCTTTTGTTTGTAATTCTTGCTTGTTTTAGCTTTACAGAATGACGTTGTTAAAAATGATTAACGATTCTTGAAATAAAACAAAAATGAATTTACTTGTAAAACTTTTTCTGCTTTTAAAATAAAGATGGCAATTTCTTTTGACTGTTGAACATCGAAAGAACATCAATCGCGTCTCCAAAGGCGTTCGAGCCTCAAAGTGCAGAATCAAAGTACTCCTTCTAAGCCAGTGCGCCTGAATGAAGGATCAGCTGTATCAGATGCGGTCTTCCCGTCGGATACCCTCGGCCGAGTTCTTATCTCCTAAGCCCGACCAACATAGCTCCCAGCAGGGACTATTTCTCCTAAGCAAGGTGGAATTGCTATTTTTGGACCAACGATATTTCGACGCCCCGCGATGGCCGAGTATCTAGTCACGTTCATCTTTTAGTTTGTATGTCGCGTCAGTTTTGTCAGCATATACATACATACATCATGCATTATTGATTTGAATTCACATTTTATATTGCATTCACTATCACTCGAGTCGGTCTTATCCTGTCGTGATAACCGTCCTCTCGATCGAGTTTGTCAGTTCTTGCTTCGTCAGGAAGTGTTGTGTCCGAACTAACTCGTCTTCAGTGTATTGTTAGATCAGAGTCGGCAATCGACCACTTTGATAACTTGAACCTCTGAAAGACCAGAGAACCTACAACAAATATCACTCTTCGCCATTGAAGATGATATCCTTGCTTTCCCGGATTAAGTAAAATCCCCAGAGAAAGCCTCCTAATCGGAGATTCGGCAGTACAGTCGTCTTTCTTCGAAAAACTCACTGATGAAAAGGTCATCGGCACCTCAAAATTAGATCCCATCATATGGCATTTCTCTGGGAAGATCCTGAGAAAAGTATGATGTAAGACTCCGAGCGGAAGCAGTCTCTCAAGAGACTCGCTTTCCCCAGTAGACTCAAATGGCATCTCCCCAAGAAAATTCGGCGAGAAGTTTGAGGAAAACCGCTACGAATAGCGTCCCTTGTCAATAAAGTTTATTGACAAAAGAAACTTAGACCAGCTCCTTGGTAGGAAACCAAGAACGAGGGGAAGTTTATTTCAGAAACTTAGACCAGTTCCTTGGTAGGAAACCAAGAACGAGGGGAAGTTTACTTCAGAAACTTAGACCATTTTCTTGGTAGGAAACCAGGATCGAGGGGAAGTTCACTTCAGAAACTAAGACCAGTTCCTTGGTAGGAAACCAGGATCGAGGGGAAGTTTACCTTTCCTAAGCATCATTGATTAGCAAAAGAAGATGAATGCGTGAGTTACCATTCATAGACGCCGTCAAAATTTCAGATATTCCGATATTTAATCCTCTTGCACCCCGAATGCCCGAATACCTTCGTCATTCACACCTTCGGGTCCAAGAAGATTAAATAGGGGCATCTGTCATACCCCAAATTTTTACCACTTAGATTCCCATCATTGTGCAAATCATCATCACAATATGGATGTACTTTTATGCCTCATCAGTCTCCCCAAAGATGGGTGAGCATTCACTACTATCAGAATTAGGGTTTCAAGCCCTCTCTGAGCTCTTAGACAAAGGATCAATCAAGGAATGACATGATCTTCAACTTTTCTAACCTCTCAAGAATCTACAATAGATCAAGAGGACTCCCACTTCAAGGATTAAGCACAAGGCTGCTCCCTTCTAGGTGGATCAAGCTTCAAGATCGACAGTGTCACCAAATTAGGGTTTTGGTCGACCAGGGCCTCCAGTTGGAAATTTTCCTCTGGGCACAAGCCAATGATCCAAAACATAACCTAATATACTCCATGGAACCTCATGGACCCAATCATCAAGTCAATTTGGCCTCAGGGGATGCATACATCAAAAATCAGGAATTAGGGTTTCTTGACCTAATTCACCCCTAAGTTGACTTTTGAGACAAATCATGAACCAAGACCTCAAGACATTATTTTAGGGTCTCTAATATACCATATTTATCCATTTGGAACAATGGATTGATCCAAGAAGCTTGAGCAACAAGTTTCAATTTCATCTGAACCACAGTTAGGGTTTTGCGAAAAAAGTCAACTGTAACTTTGACTTTCGACCAGGACATGCTCCCAAACCCTAGGACATGATTCAATATACCCTATGAAACCCATGGAACATGTCCATCAAGTTTGATTTAGGTCAAGGACATGATTTCATGAAGAATTGCACAATTTGGAATGCATCTGCTAAAAAGTCAACTGTGCACAAAAGTCAACTTTGACTTTTTGAGATTTTTCACTAAATTGGATTTTTAACCCTAAAATGATGTTAATGTATGATTTGAATCATCATTCATCAAGAAAAATCAAAGAAAGTGGAATAACTTGTAAAAGGGGTAACCATAAAACTTAGAAAAATTTCTAAGTTATGGAAAAAGTGTCACTAATGCACCAACTTTGGAGGACCATAACTCCTAAACCACAAGGCCATTGTCCCCCATTCAAAGCTTGATTTGTAGATCACAATACCCTCTACAAAAACTTCATACTGACCTATGTCCAAATTCCTCATGGATTTTGAGTTATGGAGTGATCAAAATCAAGAAATCACACTTTGTTCCAACACTTAGTGAAAATTTCACTAAGTCAGATTTGCCTCACTTTTTGCCATGTAGGAGGATTTTTCACTTGGATTCAAAAGAGATCCAAACCAAACATGTTCAAACAGTTGTTGTATCATGTAAGGGCTTTCCAAAATGGCCAAGAACATTACCAAATTCAACTTACACCATGAGATATGACATTGGCAAGTTGCCTTGCAGAAATCTGTCAAAGGCAAGGCAGAATTTTCATTTTGCTTGATTTGCCAAAATCACCCAAATTCAAATGCTCCTATCCACTTGGACACATCTGAGGATTGAATCTAAAGGGGACAATCACTGAGCCAAGCCTCCAAAGTCCATGGAACAAGAAATAGCATGTTGAACCTAGAATGGCCAAAATAGGGACAAGACTCCAAATTTGGATTGAAGCATTCAATGGAAGCATCAAGGTGGCATGGACTGAGCCATTCTCATCTGAAATCAGTCAAGACTTATCCAAGACCAAGGGAACCAAAGCTCTGTGCCCTAACCTCTAGTCAATGGCTAGAGGAGACTTGCATTTCCATTGGCCAACATTGGACAAACACCTGCTGCAGTTGCCATTCACTGTGGATCCCAAAACAAACTTGCTCTACTATAAATAGAGCTCAATTGTGATTAGTTTGAGTACACCAAAGCCATCAAACAGATGCTTTCCTCAAAATCTCTTATTTCACTCCAATTTTGCCTTCTAAGGCAAGTCACTATCGGGTTTTGAGTTTGAGAGCTTTTCCAATCAAACCAATCACTCACACACCTCATATACATCACATATGAGTTGATCAAACACTTAAACAACAACTGAAACACTGATTTCTCAGAATCACCAGTCAATTGCTCAAGGTTTTAACCAAGTTGCAGTTGAGGTGCCATCCTCAATTCCAAACCATTTCAATCCATTCCAAGCATGCAAACACACTCCATAGCACCTAAGGAAGCTGTTCAGATCATCACAACACAACTGTAACACCTCCTACACAAATCACGATCACCAACTGCAAGTGGTAAGCATGAGCTCTTCTAACTCTATGATCCATGCAATTTTTGCTGCACAATAATTTGGCCATATGTTCATAATCATGCATGGAATGTTTTCCATCAATTAATTGCATTGTTTGAATCGTGTATCAAAAATCCTAGCCTTCATGCAGAAATTAGGGTTCTTGAGGTTTCTTCGTGATTTCATGTTTTATGTTTAATTTAAATGAAATTAAGTATTATAGACATGATCGTGAGGTTGAAACGAGCATAATGATATGTGGATTGCATGATATGATTAAGTATTCAGTGAGATTGGATGGAAAACGCAAATCAGCCAAACCCAGAAAACGAGCGTGTTCTTGCTTGTGTTCTTGGCGCCATTTTCAGAAATTTGAATATTTGAATTTTGTGATTTTGTTTAATTGATTCAAAAATTAATTTCTCTCTGAGTTTTAATGATTTTGAGTTGATTCTTTTTTTCATAATTCACAAAAATGTTAAAATATTTTATTTTACCAAAAAATCCCAAAAATATTATTTATTTTATATAATTGGATATTTTTTCCATCTTGATTTTGCAACTTTTAATGCTTTCTAACTATTTTGTAGGTCAATACTAAATTTTTGAAGCATTAATCCAAGATCATAATTTGTTTTCCACATGTTAAACAATTTTGATCATTTTAATTGAATTTTTATTCAATTAAAACACATTTTGGAAATAAATTAGGGTTTTTGGATTAATTCAACCCTCACAAATCATTTCTAAAAACACTTTGGGTCTCTATTAGAGTGTAAAACCCAATCCTTTTTTGACCAAATCATTTTGGGCCTCAGTGTATTGTATAAGTCCCGATACCGTCAAAAATCACGGCGCGATCGTCGCCTTTTCAAAATAAAAAACCTCTAGGCCTACCCTCGAGTAGTAAGACCCATTTCTTTTCTAAAACATTTTTGGGCCTCTTGAGAGAGTGTAAGACCCAACCCCCGACGACCTCCTAGAGGTATAGGAACAGAAACTAGTCATCTTCATAGAACGGTCCTTTCAAGAGTCTACTACTGTTTCTCAAAGCATAGTACAAAAGATAAAACTCTAGACTTGGACAGTCTACTTTCCTTGAGTCTCAAAGACATTCTCAAGTCCCCTTCAAAATAGGAAGAAACCCGTAGACTCGGACAGTCTCAATACCCTTTGGATTTCCTGTTTCCTTAAAGAACAGGAAACAATCCCGATCCTCAGATCAAATCCATGAGTACAGTGTTACTCATATAAGAACTGATTTTCCTTTAATCAGTATATTGGACCTGTCACTTAACTGAGATAGCAACCCTAGCCTCCTCTTGGGCTTTGTACAATGATTCTCCCCAGGGGAGCAAACCTTTTTCGCCTCCATCTCGGGCTTCGTACGAGATACAAAAGGCCCCCTTGTGGAGTCAAACAACTTTTAGCCTCTCTCTCGGGCTTTGTACGAGACACACAAAAGACTCCATCGTTGGGTCAAATAAATCTTTCGCCTCCATCTCGGGCTTTGTACGAGATACAAAAAGGTTCTTATTGACCCAAACAAATTTCAGCCTCCATCTCGAGCTTCGTACGAGATACAAAAACACTCTCTTGTTGAGTATAAAAGATTCCCTCATTGAGTCGAACCCTTTTCGCCTCTCTCTCGTGCTTTGTACGAGACACATATTAGCCTTCTCTTAGGCTTTGTATAAGAAAACCACTGGTTGATCCAATCAACCTTTTAGCATCAAAGCTGTGCCTCGTTCACAGTAAACAACTCATTCCTCTTCATCTAATCGCTGTAAGCGGCAAGCCTCTGGATTATTTACATCCATGCCACTATCCCTCTTTTAGCATGAGAAATTCCTAAGGAAAGATGACATTGCTCTACACTGAGTTAAAGTCTTCTCCTTCAGGTTAAAACCCCTTCTTAGGAAATTATGGCATTACCAGATTCGCATATCCTGGTTAAAGTAATTCTCCTTACAAATAGACAAACCCTTCTTTAGAGATGACCAATTCTCTCTAAAGTCGAGACCTTTCAGCTTCACATCTTGGGCTTTGAACAAGATACAAATCACCTTTCGCTTCACGTCTTGGGCTTTGAACAAGACACCAAAACACCAATTTCCTCCCATTGAACTACGAACGCTCTGATTTCCCTGTTTCGGTAAACGGGAATACGTAGGCATAAGATCGAAAGAAAAGGTCTTAGCGAGCACACTAAACAAAAACCCTAAATCCCATACTCTCAGATATCAATCAAAAAAGCATCAGTCCTAACATCCTAATCCTAGTTCCCCGTCAGAGAGAAATCCTAGAAAGAAAGAAACCAGTATTGGCGAAAATACAAATAACCAGTACAAAGGCCCCCCACATCGTAGCATCTGTAACTTAACAGACTGTTGTTTAAACTCGTTATGCAAGCAGGGTTAATTGGAGACATCTATTTCCCTTCCTTATTTAGCTCACAATAGGATAAAAAATGAATCAACCTGTAGTAAACCCAAAGAACGATAGTGCTTAAGAACCACATCCAAAATCGCTCGCTACAGGTTCTCCAACTCCTCTGTTGAAGATCCGATCGCTCTGTGTTACTGACTGATGTCTGCAATATTCACGATGGAGGGTAAGGGAGTTTCCTTTCCATTCTCAATTGTGGTTGCACCGTACTTGTAAGGGATAGCCTTATTGGATTTGTACGGTATTGGTCCCGACAGATAGATAACTGTAGCGAGCGATTTTGGACTTGGTTCTTAAGCACTGTCGCTCTAGGGTACTACAGATCGATTCATTTTTTATCCTATTGAAGTTGATGAAGGAAGGGAAATAGATGTATCCAATTAACCCTGCTTGCATGCTGAGTTTAAACAGCGGTCTGTTAGGTTACAGATGCTATATGGAAGTGGGTCCTCTCTCTGTTTATTTTGCTAAGAGTGAAATGTCTGGATTATTTGTGAGGATGTTAGGACTTATGCTTTACGATTGATGTATCAAGGCACATGATTTTTGGTTTTTTGATTAGTGTGCTCGCTAAGATTTTTCAATCTTATGCCTATGTATTCCCGTTTTAACGAAACAGGGAAATCAGAGCGATCGTAGTTATTTTGGTGTCTTGTTCAAAGCCCAAGACGTGAAGCTAAAAGTGGTTTGTATCTTGTTCAAAGTACAAGATGTGAAGTTGAATGGTCTATTTGTATCTTGTTCGAAACCCAAGATGTGAAGCTAAAGGGTTTTGACTTTAGAGAGAATTTGTCATCTCTAAAGAGGGATATTTAGTCTATTTGTCACAACTGTTGGGTGACTGATTATAAAGGAGAATTACTTTAATTGGGATATGTGAATCCAGTAATGCCATAATTTCCTTTATAGGGGATTTTTAACCTGAAGGAGAAGACTTTAACTCAGTTTCGAGCAATGTCATCTTTCCTTATGAATTTCTCATGCTAAAAGAGGGACAGTGGCGTGGATGTAAATAATCCAGAGGCTTGCCGCTTACAGCAATTAGATGGGGGAAAAGGAGTTGTTAATGTTTGTATACTGTGAACGAGGCACATGTTTTGATGCTAAAAGGTTGATTGACTCAACCGGGGTTTCCTTATACAAAGCCTAAGAGGAGGTTATTGACCCAACAAGAGGGTGTTTTTATGTGTCTCGTACGAAGCCCGAGAGAGAGGCTAAAAGGGTTGACTCAACAAGAGAGTGCTTTTATATGTGTCTCGTACGAAGCCCGAGAAAGAGGCTAAAAGGTTTTGACTCAACATGAGAGTCTTTTATACTCAACAAGAGAGTGTTTTTGTATCTTTTACGAAGCCTGAGATGGAGGCTAAAAGGGAAGTGACTCAACAAGAGAGTCTTTTATACTCAACAAAAGAGTGATTTGGTATCTCGTACGAAGCCCGAGATGGAGGCTAAAGGTTTGACTCAACAAGAGAGTCTTTTATACTCAACAAGAGAGTCTGAATAGGTTAGCTCCGCTGGGGAGAATCATTGTACAAAGGCCAAGAGGAGGCTAGTGTGCTGATGACTATTTCAGTTGAGTGACAGGTCCAGTATGTTGGATAAAAGAGAAAATCAGTTCTTATATGGGTAATGTCGTGCTCAGGAATTGATCGGAGGATCAGGGTTATTTCCCGTTCTTTAAGGAAATGGGAAATCCAAAGGGTATTGAAACTGTCCAAGTATACTGGTGTTTTGAGATATTGATTCTCAGGTAGTGAATGATCTTTGCATGATGCCCAAGAGAAGGCTGGTATGTTAAGGGATGAAGGTCAACCCATTAACAGGTCTGACACTTGACTCAGAAAGACAGCTCTAGCAAATTGATGACTAGGTTCTGTTCCTATACCTGTAGAGGTCTCTGGGTCCTTGTATTAAGCCCAAGAGAAGGCATGAGAGCTTTTAAGAAGCCGAATGGTCCTTGTACAACGTCCAAGAGGAGGCGGGGATGCTTTTAAGAAGCCCGTGGGTCTCCAAACCCCGAGAAGTTCAAGACATGCCATTCACCGAGAATAGATCAAGCCAGGAAAGTCCGAGAATTTGGAAGAAACTCAAGAGATGCCATTCACGGAGAAAAGATCATCTCTGGGGAGTAGAGTCTCTTTAAAGATTTCTAAGGGTGACAGTCTGAGAAAGGGTTCATCGAGAATGCTGCCTTTCACGTCTCCATATTGTTTAACCCCAAGAGGAGGGAAAACTATGTCTGGTAATCCTATGGGGATCTAGTTTTGTTTGTATTTAAGAGTGACCAACAGGGCTTTACCTAGTGCTAGACGTAGTTGCCGGGGAAAACTCTAAATAACTATACTAGTATTACACAATTGATATTTGACGAGCATATAAAAGTTTGTGAAATAAGAATTACAGTGAGTAGCCCCACAATACAGTTTATATATATGAAAGCAGATAAAGAAAGCAGGTAAACACTTACTCGGTTGTAGAGCTTCCATGTTGTTTGGTTTGTTGTTCAACAAAGAAAGCTTTGATAACAATATTATATTCAAAATCAAAGGAAAAAGTGCTTTGAAAAAATTGTTGCGGCTTACAGCTCAAGGAGAGGCCCAAGGTTTTATCAGTGATTGCACTGTTGTTTTGAAATTATACAGGGACTTATACAAGTGACTGAGGCCCAAAAAGGTTTTCTGTACAAAGGGATGGGTCTTACACTCTCTCAAGAGGCCCAAAGGTATTTTTGTACAAGTGGTGGGGCTTACAGGTCAAGGAGAGGCCCAAGGGTTTTGTTTTAAAAGGCGACGATCGCGCCGAACTTTTTGATGGTATCGGGACTTATACAATACACTGAGGCCCAAAAAGTTTTGGTTTTCAAAAAGGGTTGGGTCTTACACTCTACTAGAGGCCCAATGATGTTTAAATAATGGGGCTTATAACACAAGGGTAGGCCCAAGGGTTTGATTTTTGAACTGGCGATCGCGTCAAGATTTTCTTTTAATGCTGAGGGGCATATACAATATCTGAGGCCCAAAATTGTTTTGGTTAAAAGGGGATTGGGTCTTACACTCTATTAGAGGCCCAAAAAGTTTTGAATGGGTCTTATAGCTCGAGGAGAGGTCCAAGGTATTTTTATGAAAAGGCGTCGATCGTGCCATTGTTTTGAAAATACACAAAGGGACTTATACAATAAGTGAGGCCCAAATATTTTTGTATTTACAATGGGGATGGGTCTTATACTCTAATAGAGGCCCATGAGTGTTTGAAAATGATTTGATGAGGGTTGAATTAATCAAAAACCCTAATTTGTTTTCAAAATATATTTTAATTGAATAAAAATTCAATTAAAATGATCAAAATTGTTAAACAAGTGGAAAAAAAATTGTGATCTTGGATTAATGTTTCAAAAATCAGGGTTTGATCCACAAAATGATTGGAAATCACTAAAATTTGAAAAATCAAGAGGGAGAACATATTTTAAATGTCAAAAACAATTAAAATATTAATCCTTTACAAAAATATCAAATATATGAAATAAATAATATTTTTGGAATTTTTTGGGAAAATAAAATATTTTAACATTTTTGTGAATTATTAAAAAAAGAATCAACTCAAAATCATTAAAACTCAGAGAGAAATTAATTTTTGAATCAATTAAATAAAATCACAAAATTCAAATATTCAAATTTTCAAAAAAGGGCGCCAAGAACAAGGGCAAGAACACGCGGCACCCTCTGTTTTTGCAGATTTGCGTTTTCTATCCAATCTCACTGAATACTTGATGATATCATGCAATCTACATATCAATCTAGTCGTTTCAACCTCACGATCATGTCTATGGTCTTTAATTTCATCTATTTTAAACATCGAATAAGAAATCAAAGAGAAACCTCAAGAACCCTAATATTTGCATGAAGGTTCAGAAATTCCATACACGATTCAAACAATGCAATTGATTGAGGGAAAACACTCCATGCATGATTATGAACATATGGCCAAATTATTGTGCAGCAAAAAATGCATGGATCATAGAGTTAGAATAGCTCATGCTTACCTCTTGCAGCTGGTGATCATGTTTTGTTTTAGAGGTGTTACAGCTTGGTTCTAAGGATATGGACAGCTTCCCTAGGTGCTATGGAGTGTGTTTGGGTGCTTGGAGTGGATTGATTTGAGCTGGAACTTGATTTGGCACCTCAACTGCAAATATGTCAAAGGCTTGAGCAGTTGGCTGGTGATTTTGTTATTTTGATGTTCCAGATGTTATGTGAGTGTTTAGATTACTTCTATATGATGTTTATGAGGTGTGTGTGTGATTGGTTTGGTTGGAATAGCTCTCAAACTCAAAACCCGATAGTAACTTGCTTAGGAAGGCAATTTTGGAGTGAAGAAGGAGATTTTGAGGAAAGCATATGTTTGATGGCTTTGGTGTACTCAAACTGATCACAAATGAGCTCTATTTATAGTAGAGAAAGTTTGTTTTGCAAGGAATAGTGAATGGCAACTGCTGCATAGGTTTGGCCAATGTTGAGCAATGAGAATCCAAGTCTCCTCTAGCCCATAGGCTGCTGGTCCCCTTGATCTTGGATAAGTCTTGACTGAATTCAGTTGGAAATGGCTCAGTCCATGCCACCTTGGTGTATGCATTGAATGCTCCAATCCAAAATTGGAGTCTTGTCCCTCTTTTAGGCATTTCTAGGTTTGGCATGCTATTTTTGGTTCCAAAACTTGGGGAGGCTTGGGATCAGAGTTGGTTCCTCCTTGGTCCCCCCTTGAGGTGTTCAGATGGATAGAGTTGCTTGCCCTTTGCAAAATTTGGGCAAATCGAACAAAACTCCAAAATCTGCCTTGCCATGACAGTTTGCAGCAAGGCATATTGGCATGGTCATATCTCATGGCTCAAGTGGAATTTGATGGTGTTCTTGGCCATTTTGGAAAGCCCTCATATGATACAACAACTATTTGATCATAATTGGTTTTGATACTTTTTGGATCCAAGTGAAAAATTCCCCTACATTTGGAAAAAAGTAAGGCAGATTCTGACTTAGTGAAAATTTCACTAAGTGTTGGAAAAAAATGACATTTTCACTTTTTGTGATTTTGATCATTCCATAACTCAAAATCCATGATGAATTGGAATGAGGTGTAGCTGAAGCTTTTGTAGAGGGCCATGAGGGCTACAAATCCAGCTTTGGATGGGGAAAAATGGCCTTGTGGTTTAGGAGTTATGATCCTCCAAAGTTGGTACCCTAGCCACTTTGTTCCATAACTTAGAAAAATTTATAAGTTTTTATGGTTACCCCTTTTACAAGTTATCCCACTTTTCTTGATTTTTCTTGATGAATGTTGATTCTAATCACACATTAACATCATTTTAGGGTTAAAAAACCATAATTGTGAAAAATCTCAAAAAGTCAAAGTTGACTTTTGTGCACAGTTGACTTTTTATCAGATGAATTCCAAACTGTGCGATCCTCTATTAAATCAAGTCCTTGACCTAAATCAAACTTGATGGATTGATTTCATATGTGTTATAAGGTGTATTGAATCATGTCCTAGGGTTTGGGAGCATGTCCTGGTCAAAAGTCAAAGGCACAGTTGACTTTTTCCGCGAAACCCTAATTGTGGTTCTGATGAACTTGAAACTTGTGAACCAAGCTTATTGGATCAATCCATTGTTGCAAATGGATCAATGTGGTTTATTAGAGACCCTCAAATCATGTCTTGAGGTCTTGGCTCATGATTTGTCCCAAAAGTCAACTTAGGGGTGAATTAGGTCAAAAAACCCTAATTCCTGATTTTTTGTGAATGCATCCCCTGAGGTTAAATTGACTTGATGATTGGGTCCATGATGTCCCTTGGAGCATCATAGGTTATGCTTTGAAGCATTGGATCATGCCCAGAGGAAAATTTCCATCTGGAGGCCCTGGTCGACCAAAACCCTAATTTGGTGACACTGGCGATCTTCAGGCTTGATCCACTTAGAAGGTTGCAGCCTTGTGCTTAATCCTTGATTTGGGAGTCCTCTTGATCCCTTGTGAATGTTTGAGAGGTTAGACAAGTTGAAGATCATGTCAATCCTTGATTGATCCTTTGTCTAAGCACTCAGAGAGGACTTGAAACCCTAATTCTAATTGTAGTGGATGCTCACCCATCTTTGGGGAGACTAATGGTTCATCCATATTGTGATGATGAAACCCTAATCTTCTTGGACCCGAAGGTGTGAATGGTGAAGGTATTCGGGCATTCGGGGTGCAAGAGGATTAAATATCGGAATACCCGAATTTTTTATGGTGGTTAAGAATGGAAGTTTGCGCATCCTTCTTATTTTGCTATGCAATGATGCTTAGAAAAGGTAAACTTCCCCTCGATCCTGGTTTCCAGCCAAGGAACTGGTCTTAATTTCTGATTTAAACTTCCCCTCGATCCTGGTTTCCTACCAAGGAACTGGTCTTAGTTTCTGATTTAAACTTCCCCTCGATCCTGGTTTCCTACCAAGGAACTGGTCTTAGTTTCTTATTTAAACTTCCCCTCGATCCTGGTTTCCTACCAAGGAACTGGTCTTAGTTTCTGAAATAAACTTCCCCTCGATCCTGGTTTCCTACCAAGGAACTGGTCTTAGTTTCTTTTGTCAATAAACCTTCTTGACAAGGAACGTTATTCGTAGCGGTTTTCCTCAAACTTCTCGCCGAATTTTCTTGGGGAGATGCCATTTGATGGAAAAAACTTCTGATGTCACACTTGCTGGGGAACCCAGTTGTCTGAGTTGTAGAGGTGTACAAACTTCTCTGGTAGAGACGCCATTTGTTGACTCTATCTGGGAAAACGAGTCTCTTGAAAGATGGCCTTCGCTTGGAGATATTACATCATACTTTTCTCAGAGATCTTCTCGGAGAAATTCCATATGATGTGATCCAATTTTGAGGTGCCGATGACTTCATTAACATCGACTCTCCGGAGAGCAAAATCAATGTGTTGCTGAAAGTCTTTAGTTGTGAGGCTTTCTCTGGGGATTTTCTTTAATCCGGGAAAGCGACCATATCATCTTCAATGGCGAAGAGTGACATTTTTCGAACGTTTTCTCTGGTCTTTAAGAGGTTCAAGTTATCAAAGTGGTCGAGGACCGACTTCATCCCAGAAATAAACTGGAGGAGAGAGATTGTGCAGATGCAACATTTCCTGACGAGGAAAGAACTGACAACTCGATTGAGGAGACTTCTATCACTAGGGGACAAAACCGATTAAAGTGATAATGATGCAATATGAATGCGAATGTAAAACAATAATGCATGATGCATGTATGTATATGCTGACAAAACTAACACGACATACACACTAGTAGATGAACACGACTGGATACTCGGCCACAGTGGGAGATAAAAAGTATCGCTGGTTCAAGATAGCAATTCTGCCTTGCCTAGGAGAGATAGTCCTCGTGGGGGAACACGTTGGTCGGGCTTAGGAGATAAGAACTCTGCCGAAGATGTCAGATGGAGTATTCGCGTCTGACACAGTTGATCCTTCGTTCAGGCGTATTGGTTTAGTAGGAGTACTTTGATTCTTCACTTTGAAGCTCGCTTACTTCTAGAGTAGCGATTGATGTTCTTTCGATGTTCAATAGTCAAAAGAAATTGCCATCTTTATTTTAAAAGCAGAAAAAGTTTGACAAGTAAATTCATTTTTTTTGTTTTATTTCAAGAATCGCTGATCATGTTAAAATGTCGTTCTATAAAGCTAAAACAAATGAGAATTATAAACAAAAGCACAAGGGCTCAAATTTTATTAATAGGATGGAAATCAGCCAAACGCGTGATTCCATAAAGTATTTACAAAGTTTGGAAATGGTAATTTTAAGGGAAAAGGGTTACATTGAAACACAACGACCACTATCCTTCTACCAACTTTGAATTCTGGGAATCCTGAGTTTCTGTCGAAGATGACCTTGACTGGAGTTTGTCGTGGTGAGAATTGGATACCAAGCTATTATATTAACTTGAATCGCATTTCTTTTATTTCACCACCGTCTTTGATTTATCCAAGGGAAGGGAGAAAGATCGAATTACCCACAATGCAATGCAAATGCAAACTAAGATTCTAAAGTTCGGGGGTTGGTTATACCTAGGGAAGGTGTTAGCACCCTAGATATCTGTAGTACTCTACAGGAACCTCTTGTTTTATTATGTTATTTGTAGGTGGAGGACTTGGTGAATTCTTGGCCACGACATGAAAGTGAATTGTGGATGATGGCTTGAACAAACTTGTTGGCAGCTTGAAGTCTGATGAAGTCTTGGATATCAAACCGGCTTGAAGGATAGAGCAAAATTTAGTTTTCTTTAGGCTAAAGCTTGTTGTAGCATTAGGCATGTACTTGTTGCCCCGTTGAGCTTCCATGCTTGTCTTGGATTTGTGAAAACTTAGGAGAACCGTTCTAGGATTAGGATGCCGTAGAAATTGCAACAAGAGCCTTGTAATTTACAAAATGTTGTAAGTTGAACCCTTATGTTTGAACATTGAACTTTTAATGTGCATTTTAGTTGAAACTTGAAAAGATATGATGAAGCTCTACAAGAATATCATTCTCTTTGTAACAACCCGAGACATATAAATCCTGTACTTGTATGCTTTGATAGAAATTGAACCTCTTTGAACTTCTCGTAATGAAGTTAATTTGAACTTTCTTCAATTTGTGTTTTAATTTTGTACTGACATATCTTAAATGAACATAAACTTGGGACTTTCCAATTGTAATCTTCGGATGGAACTATCAAAGCACTATGTGATCAAATTACACTTGGAATATCAAATTTAAAACATTATGGAACCCCATCGAGACTCTCTTGCAATTTGGATCATTGAATTTGAACTCGTAATTTTGAACTTATGAATCCAATTATGATTGAGTTTTGGATTAGGCTTGAATTTGTACTTAAAACCTTTGTGACTTGAATCCTTGAGCTTGGACTTTGAATGGTGGTGAATATTATGAACTCGAATTTGAACGTGAGTAACTAAGAATAATTTAGATTTGAAGCTTTCGTAATAGTTGTGAAGCCTTTGTGATCTTGAACTACATACCCTTGCACTTGGGATTAAGTTGACTTTGGCTGAAGAATGATGTTGGTTTAAGCAAAACGAAGGGTACTGATAGGAACTTGAAGTTAGAAGCCCAACTTGAAATCTTGGAATTAAATTCTTCGTGAAGTTCAACATGTACCACTTGTAGTATAATGAATTCCCATATATCCCGTAAGTCTTGTCTCTTGAATTTGTAGAGTTGGATTTGATTTCTCATGTAGCAGACTAAACCTTGAGTTTTTTTCAAAGATTCTTGGCAAAATTCGAAATGGTAAACATGCTTTGAGGCCCTTAAAATCTTCTTAATTAACCCGGGTTGTCTTGGAGCATCTTGAAATCATCAATGGCCCAGACATAACCTGAGGTTTGGGATGTAACCAAGAATAGATTGAGGGGATTCAACGCGACTTTGCCTGGGCCAGTATCTTCACAAGCACACACACCCAGCACAACCTTCATGACCTTGAGCCTCCTGTAGCAGCACCTGTCCTCATTAATGAAATAAATAGACAACAACTAGGTAAAACGGTTAGTCACGCACGAAGGATGACCTAATATACCATGCAACGACCAAGGCGAGGGTCTTAGGGTCAAAAATTAGGGTGTGACAGATGCCCCTATTTAAGTTTCTTCTATCCGGAGATATGGAGATCAAAATCTCCGTCTCGACGAGATAGGAGGGACTTAAATACAAACATGCACAATTTTTGGCCTTAAGATGCCACCAAATGCACATGTTATGGTATGAAATGATATGCAAGACAAAGGTCCTGTGAGGAATAATGTCACAGGGGATAACTGCAATCAAAACATCGGAAAACAACTAAAGAAAGGAAGACCCGACAAAGACGGCTTGGTAAACAAAACAAGACTCCACGAAAAAAGATCTAAGTCCACTGGAGGAAAGAGACTACCAACTGACAATCACAAGGTGTCTTGAGCAGTAGGGTATCCTCTAATGAAGACAATAGTGTATATTGCAAAGATGATAAGCAAACATGTTTCCCGGCATGGTTCAACTTTTATTTAACTGGATGTTGCAACGTCTTGAAATAAAATGCTACGAGGTTGTCTGCCTCGAGCCAAAATCTTGAAATACATGCCACGAGGTTGTCTGCCTCGAGCCAAAATCCACTTGAAAAGGGTAAAAACAAACTTCCCCTCGTCTCGGGTCATAAGCCACAGACTGGTCTCAGTTTCTTCTTTAATCAAGTATTTCGCTTGAAAAGGGTAAAAAAAAAACTTCCCCTCGTCTCGGATCATAAGCCACGGACTGGTCTCAGTTTCTTCTTTAGTCAAGCAATTCACTTGAAAAGGGTAAAAATAAACCTCCCATAGTCTCGGGTCATAAGCCACGGACTGGTCTCAGTTTCTTCTTTAATCAAGTCTTTCACTTAAAAAGGGTAAAAATAAACCTCCCCTAGTCTCGGGTCATAAGCCACAAACTGGTCTCGGTTTCTTCTTTGGGGATAGAATATCTACTACCGATTTACTGTGTAGTTCACAAAGAAAGATCACCTGCTACCGGTTTACTGGGTAGTCGGCAAAAGGTAATTCTGCTACCGATTTACTGGGTAGTCAACAAAGATAATATTACCTACTACTGATTTACTGGGTAGTCGGCAAAAGAAAAAAACTTGCTACCGATTTATTGGGTAGAAAAATATTACTTGCTACCAATTTATTGGGTAGAAAAATATTACTTGCTACCGATTTACTGGGTAGTCAGCAAAGAAAATATTATATGCTACCGGTTTACTGGGTAGTCCTTAGAGAACATATTGTCTGCTACCGATTTACTGGGTAGTCAGCGAAGAAAAGAGAATTATTTGCTAGGGATAGACAAACTTCCTTGAGGAGACTGCCATTTGTCGTCCCAATAAAAACTCGAGAACCAAGCAAATTGCTCAAATAAAGAGGCCGCCACTTGTTGTCTCCAAGAAAATGTTGTAATAACCGTCGAAGAAACAATTTATGTCTTCCATAGAGATCTTCAAATAAACTCTTCTTGGGGAGACAAAGTGCAAAATAAATGCACGCTCGATCTGGGTTCAAAAGTCCAGAAATATCCAAAATTTGTGATTGTCAGGGACCAAAGTTCAATCCAGGAAATAACTGGAAAGAAACGGTCAAACAAGACTCCATCCATTGAGGACTGAACACAACGGGTTTATCTTTATCCGAAATTGGAAAAGAAAACTGAAACAACCATCTTCCACGAGGATCGAACTCAATGGGGAGTTTAGAAAGAATGTGTTCTTTCTGCCTAGGGCTGACAATTCTACTTGGAGGGAGCGGACAAAACCCCGTCACTTGGAGATAAGCGCAACCAAAGTGAAAGAACAAATAAACAAACACAAAGAAATGCAAGATGCAAAAATGCGCACATGCCATGAATCTACATGAATGTATGCCATGCTATGCTTATGCTCATACTGACAAAACAAGGACAAGAAGCAAACTGGAGATGAAAACAAGCATCTCGATACGGATACTCGGCCAATCTTTGCAATATATGAAGCATCACTGGGGATGAAAGGAGGGCCATATACAAAATAATTCCCGCTTCAAAGCTTCAAATCTCTGGGGAAAATAGAGCACTCCACTTGGGGATGAACATCATAATTTCACTTAGGATTTTCAAGATGAACCCTGTGATTATGTTGGGGATGAGAAAGATTCACTGGGAACGATTCAACCTCAATGATCGAAAAGGCTTCATGGGGGATAAAATAAATATCCACTGCGAGCTGAAGTAATCTGAATGAGCGTTGTAACTAGATAAAATAAAATAAATATCCACTTCATCGGGGAAGCTTGAATCAATAGTAGTTGAAAATATCAGTTATAAAACTTCGAGAGAATGAAATAAACATCCACCTTTGTTGGAGAATATTGAGATAGTGAGAAAATCCATTGAGGAGTGAAATAAACACTCGCTTCGCTGGGGAAGGTTGAAGTTGTAAGAAAATCCACTGAGGATCCTTAGGCTGCCGTCTGGAGAAATCATGCGTCAAATGTGTGATAACTTCTTGAAGTGAAGATTTACCGGGGAATATTTGTGACTACCTGGAGCAAAGACTTTCTGGGGAGTTGTCGCATTACTTAGGATATAAGCTCTTCGAAGTATGAGTGAATGTTGCGAGAACAAAGTAGTCCTGTATTGGTGAACTACGTGGTAGTCGCCATTTTGAATAACAATTATTGCGAATGGATGAAGAGTCTTCAATTCTCAAATGTCTCAGGGTATATGGTTTATGAGAAAAGTGATCTCAAGAGGATTTTACAGAAAACTTGGCATCCAACAGTTCCAATGTATTCCAACTCTTAGAGAGATTTGCCAAATCTCGACGTAACTGGCTCGGATCGACTGTGTTCTGTATATGAATCTTTGAACTTGGAGAGATTTATCAAATCCCGACTTAACTGCCCCAGATTGACGGTATTTTGTACAACTAAATCTTCAAATTTGGAGAGATTTATCAAATCTCGACGTAACTGCCCCAGATTAACTGTATTCTAAGTCTTCAAACTTGTTCTTCAGACTGTGGAGTAATAGTTGAGAAACAATTTTCCCCTGCTCAGCAAAGCCTTCAGGTAATGTGCCCTTGAATACGGTCATCCTTTTGAAATAATCTGCCATTTACTCATCAGAGTCACAGGTCTCAAAGGATTAAGTTCATCGTTGATGCTCGTATGCTAGCTTCTATGATGTCAAGCAATGTTAGCAAGCAGAAACATGTTAATTCTGAAACTGCTAATGCAACATATGTTTGTCTTGAAGTTTTTATTTAAAAATATTTTGGTGGTTGAACTACTGATTTTATAATGCCAAAACAAATTTGAGCATAGCTCATAGGAGTCAAGAAACGATATCTCAATGAGTATGCTTTCGAAATAAACCTTGCTTCAATTAGGACTTTTAAGGGTTGTATCGTGGATTGGTTCACGGTTTAAGAAACAAAGGATATAAGGCTCAAAGTTTGTTTGTGCCCACCCAATCTTCGTGATATTTAACTCCATTTTTTTTAAATTACCCTGCCCCAGGTTAAGAATGAGGGTTTTTTTTATTTGGAAGAAGAAAACTCCAACTTCAAAGGCTCAAAAGAGTTAACGGGGGTCTATCTCCCTTATATCTCCGGTGTTTGGGAATTTGAAACAATGCCTTACATTATTAGCAGAGTTTTATTCAAAATCATACAACAAAAGATCTTGCGTTTGGGGATTTCATCATCCTCCTTCCAATTCTCTGCCAAGGCAAGAGATTGGGGTAGTATTGGCATTGTAAAATAGAAAGAACATTTAAAATGAGTGAAACGAATGGATCTCTTCAAGACAAACATTATTCATTGTATTACTTATTCAAAATAACAAGTTCTTACACGCAAATAACAAATGCATTAACAAACAAGGAGCATTACACGCGAAAAGCAGTAAATTAACTAAAGCTTTGAGGAAACTGTATCAGTCTGAGCTTATGGTCTTCACATCAGGTCCAGAGTCTTCAAAAGACAAGACACCATGTCGCATTAGCCTTTGTACTTCATGTTTCAAAGGAAAACAGTCTTCGATGTCGTGTCCAGGCGCACCTTGATGGAAAGCACAACGAGCCTCAGGTTTATACCACCACGAGAGATCCTTCGGGATGGCTGGCGGAGCTCGTGTCTGCACCATATTCCTTTGTATCAAATATGGATACAATTTTGCATAGGTCATCGGAATCGGATCAAACTGTCTTTAAACACGGGTTTGATTATTGAATGATAGACGAGCCTATGGTTGATGAGCAGTAGTGTTGGTGACGGGAGATATAGCAGCGATATGTTGAGGTCGCTGATACCTTCTTCCTTTTGGTCGTCCTTGATGCACAACACTTACTTTTTGTTCCTTCTTTTTCCCGAAGTTACTTCCATATTTCTTGGCATTGTTGGAAGCACTTCCTTCTTTAACTAATCTCCCTTCGCGGACTCCTTCTTCCAAACGC
Organism: Lathyrus tuberosus; assembly: GCA_022829125.1. Classification (NCBI taxonomy): domain Eukaryota; kingdom Viridiplantae; phylum Streptophyta; class Magnoliopsida; order Fabales; family Fabaceae; genus Lathyrus; species Lathyrus tuberosus. Next base: position 8,910,944 of record JALAZF010000176.1, on the reverse strand, counting down.
ATCCCCATATTTTCCATCTCAGTAAAATCACTAGGGGCGCTTACTACCATCCTCTCATAGAAAAATGGGCTCAGTGTTTTCAGAAAAATTCTGGTCATCTCTTTCTCTTCCAGAGGTGGAGTAACTTGAGCAGCTAGTTCACGCCAACGTTGGGCGTACTCTTTAAAGTTCTCTCTTTCTTTCTGGGCCATGGCTCTCAGTTGGTCTCTATCTGGTGCCATGTCGATATTATATTTATATTGCTTAATAAAAGAATCACAGAGGTCATTAAAGTTGCAGATCTTTGAACTATCTAGCCCCATGTACCACTTGAGGGCTGCACCAGTCAAACTATCCTGGAAATAATGTATCAGCAGTGGGTCATTATCCTTCTGAGTAGACATTTTCCGCACATACATAACTATATGACTATGTGGGCAAGAATTTCCCTTATACTTCTCAAACTCAGGGACTTTGAACTTTGGAGGAACCTTAACATTTGGAACCAGGCACAGCTCAGGGGCACTTTTTCCAAACATCTCTTTCCCACGAAGGGCTTTGATTTCTTTCTGTATTTCCGAAAACTTGTCCTGTAATTCATCCATTGGTTCCTCCATCCCAATACTTTCACTAGGAGCAGCATGAAACACAGGTTCTTCAAAGTGAAAAGGGGTAGCATTTACCACGGGTGGTGGCACAGTCATTACAGTAGTTGTGGCAAGAACTTGAGAAACTGGTGGGCAATATCCAGCGGGAGTAAAGTTAGGAGGCATACCCCACGGATAACCAGGAGGCATAGAATACTGAGTTTCACCTGTAGTGTGCGCCACTGGGTTCGGTATAGATATTATCTCAGAGATAAAGGTGTTATATGATGGCGTACTATGTGATGGTTGATTCTGAGCAGCCCTTAACGCTTCCACCATCCCATTGATCTTCTCCATACTTTCTTTCAATGTTGTAACCTCTTCCCGAAGTGCTCTGTTTTCCTGTTCGAGTTGATCCATTCTTTTCTTGCGAACGGCTCGAGTATTGTATCGATGATTCAACTTGACTGAGAAGAGAAACACAAATGAGAACCTGGAATGCAAAGGAATGCAAATGCAAATGATGCAACAAGATTCATGGAACTCAGCTATTTATAATCATCAGGGAATATCAAAAGACGCACTTTTTTAAACGGTTACAACCATTAGTATCGGAATACTAAAAATTGGTTTAATACAAAATTAAAACGCGTCTGTATGCCTTACAACAGTCATAACTTAAAGCTAAATAAAAGCTAATGATAGATCTAAGGAGCCTTTTCTAACGGTCTTCCTTGAGTCCTTGACTTTCTTCCAACTGAGCTTCTTCTAGAATAAGCTTGTCGACGAAGTGTTGGCTGATGACTAGAATGGGATAAGACGTCTTGTTTCTTGCAATAAGTAGCCTTTTTTTTCTTCAGAAATTCTCCTTTTGTAGTCATCTTAGCTTGAATATTAACCGAAGATAGGAAATGGACGCATATCTTAAATTAGTAACTCCATCAGCTGAGAATATTCTTTATGAGTTGACAACAGCTAGTAATCAAGAATAGTGATAGGCTGCAGTAGAACGGAGATGATAGCTTCCCAATTTGATTTTGAACCTTTCTTCATTTGTCAGCAAGGTCTCCGGTCTTCTTAGATCATCCAGGTTATGACTCTTGTAAAGGTACTTCAACGTTTTTTTTTTTTAGAATCCATGATATCCTTATGATATTTATAAACAAGACTAAGTTCCATGAATATTTATGATATGATGTTCATGAATGCAGGGATGCAAACACACAAAGCACAAAGCACACACAAGCAATCAGATAGACAAAAGTCCTAGGTTTGAAAGATCACAGCATGGAGCCAAGGTCTACCCTTCCCAATAGGAGTGCACTATAGTTTCAAATGTACCTGCCGAACGGGTTCTACAAAGTTCCTAGAGTCTACAATCCATCTTTCGGATATTATCGATTTTCCAAATCACTTGGTGGTCAATAATATTCTCAAGAGAATCTCATCTGAGTGTAGTATCGTGTAGCGACTATTGCAGAAATAGACTCCCGCATAGTCCCCGCACTACATCTTAATAGGCCAAGTTGGGTTAAAGGTAACAACGGTTCCCAGTCTCGATGGCCTTTAGTTCGAAATAATATCGTCTTCACGAATGGACTCGTTGAACAATATTAAATTCGAGAGGGCCTAGACTGAGTGGTGAAGTCTCAATTCAACTTCAGGAATCAACTCCCTCAAAGTATCCTTGAATTCTCACCGTTCCTATCATAATTTTCACTCTAGTCCGGGTGTAGGACTTTGTCTCACCACTCAAAGTGACAACCAAAGCAAACATAACAAATACAAATATATAACAAAAAAAATAATTAATCAAGTTAGGGGGAACCCTCTTATGAGAATTCCCCAGTGAAGTCGCCATTTCTGTCGCGGTGAGAATTGGATACCAAGCTATTATATTAACTTGAATCACATTTCTTTTATTTCACCACCGTCTTTGATTTATCCAAGGGAAGGGAGAAAGATCGAATTACCCACAATACAATGCAAATGCAAACTAAGATTCTAAAGTTCGGGGGTTGGTTATACCTAGGGAAGGTGTTAGCACCCTAGATATCTGTAGTACTCTACAGGAACCTCTTGTTTTATTATGTTATTTGTAGGTGGAGGACTTGGTGAATTCTTGGCCACGGCATGAAAGTGAATTGTGGATGATGGCTTGAACAAACTTGTTGGCAGCTTGAAGATTGATGAAGTCTTGGATAGCAAACCGGCTTGACGGATAGAGCGAAACTTAGTTTTCTTTAGGCTAAAGTTTGCTGTAGCATTAGGCATGTACTTGTTACCCCGTTGAGCTTCCATGCTTGTCTTGGATTTGTGAAAACTTAGGAGAACCGTTCTAGGATTAGGATGCCGTAGAAATTGCAACACGAGCCTTGTAATTTACAAAATGTTGTAAGTTGAACCCTTATGTTTGAACATTGAACTTTTAATGTGCATTTTAGTTGAAACTTGAAAAGATATGATGAAGCACTACTAGAATATCATTCTCGTTGTAACAGCCCGAGACATATAAATCCTGTACTTGTATGCTTTGATAGAAATTGAACCTTTTTGAATTTCTCGTAATGAAGTTAATTTGGACTTTCTTCAATTTGTGTTTTAATTTTGTACTGCCATCTCTTGAATGAACATAAACTTGGGACATTCCAATTGTAATCTTAGGATGGAAATATCAAAGCACTATGTGATCAAATTACACTTGGAATATCAAATTTAAAACTTTATGGAACCCCAGCGAGACTCTCTTGCAATTTGGATCATTGAATTTGAACTCGCAATTTTGAACTTATGAATCCAATTATGATTGAGTTTTGGATTAGGCTTGAATTTGTACTTAAAACCTTTGTGACTTGAATCCATGAGCTTGGACTTTGAATGGTGGTGAATATTACGAACTCGAATTTGAACGTGAGTAACTAAGAATAATTTGGATTTGAATCTTTCGTAATAGTTGTGAAGCCTTTGTGATCTTGAACTACATACCCTTGCACTTGGGATTAAGTTGACTTTGGCTGAAGAATGATGTTGGTTTAAACAAAACGAAGGGTACTGATAGGAACTTGAAGTTAAAAGCCCAACTTGAAATCTTGGAATTAAATTCTTCGTGAAGTTCGACATGTACCACTTGTAGTATAATGAATTCCCATATATCCCATAAGTCTTGTCTCTTGAATTTGTAGAGTTTGATTTGATTTCTCATGTAGTAGTCTAAACCTTGAGTTTTTTTCAAAGATTATTGGCAAAATTGGAAATGGTAAACATGCTTTGAGGCCCTTAAAATCTTCTTAATTAACCCGGGTTGTCTTGGAGCATCTTGAAATCATCAATGGCCCAGACATGACCTGAGGTTTGGGATGTAACCAAGAATAGATTGAGGGGATTCAAAGCGACTTTGCAAGGACCAGTATCTTCACGAGCACACACACCCAGCACAACCTTCATGACCTTGAGCCTCCTGTAGCAACACCTGTCCTCATAAATGAAACAAATAGACAACAACTAGGTAAAACGGTTAGTCACGCACGAAGGATGACCTAATATGCCATGCAACGACCAAGGCGAGGATCTTAGGGTCAAAAATTAGGGTGTGACTGAGTTTTTCTGATGGATGGTGTAACTGCTGCTAGGGAATTTGCCCCTGTTGGACGTAGTTACTTGCCATTATCCCTAAATTTTTCCTGGATTATACTTGGAGATTTCCAATCCACCAGGATGATTTTTTTTATTATGTCTCTAACTTTTGCCTGGACCGCCCTTTCGGGTTTTCAATCCACCAAGACGTTTTTTTTGGCAAAGTATTTCTTGACTACATCAACATTTGTGGGGTAGGCAAATTCCTCTCCATCCATGATTGCGAGTCTCAAGGCGCCGCATGAGAAGGCTTTCTTGACCACATAGGGGCCATCGTAATTTGGAGTCCATTTGCCTCGAGAATCAGTGAGAAATGATTGTATCTTTTTGAGCACAAGGTCTCTTTTCCTGAAGACGCGAGGTCGAACCTTTTTGTCAAACGCCTTCTTCATCCTTTGCTGATACAACTAACCGTGGTATAGTGCCGTTATTCTCTTTTCTTCGATCAAATTTAGTTCGTCGTGTCGACTTTGACACCATTCAGCTTCTGTTAGCTTAGCTTCCATCAATACCCGGATTAATGGGATCTCTACTTCTATGGGGAGAACTGCTTCCATGCCATACACTAGAGAGAAAGGGGTTGCCCCTGTTGAAGTGCAGACAGATGTGCGATAACCGTGAAGAGCACAGGGTAGCATCTCGTGCCAGTCTTTGTAGGTTACAACCATCTTTTGAACAATCTTCTTGATGTTCTTTTTAGACGCTTCTACTGCTCCGTTCATCTTGGGTCGGTAGGGAGATGAGTTATGGTGTTCGATCTTGAACTCTGCACATAACTCTTTCATCATCTTATTGTTCAAGTTGGATCCATTATCAGTAATGATCTGGCTAGGAACACCATAACGGAAGATGATATTGTTTTTGACGAATCGGACCACCACTTGTCGGGTTACATTAGCGTACGACACTACTTCGACCCACTTGGTGAAGTAATCAATGGCTACTAGGATAAACCGATGTCCGTTCGAAGCTTTGGGTTCAATCATGCCAATCATGTCGATTCCCCATATGGAAAACGGCCACGGGGAGGAGAGAACTTTGAGATGCGTTGGTGGTACATGGATTTTGTTAGAGTATATCTGACACTTGTGACACCTCCTCAAGTACTTGTAGTAGTCAGATTCCATTGTCAACTAAAAGTACCCTGCTCTCTGAATTTTTCTCGCCATTGTATGTCCATTGGCATAAATGCCAAAGGATCCTTCGTGAATTTCTTTTATCAGCATGTCTGCTTCTGTTCTGTCTACACATCGGAGCAAGACCATGTCAAAGTTCCTCTTATAAAGTGTATCACCGCTCAGGAAAAAACTGCCAGCCAGCCTTCTGAGGGTCTTTCTGTCTTTCCTTAGTGCCCCAGGTGGGTACTCTTATTTCTGAAGGAAGCATTTGATACCGTGATACCAAGGTTTGTCGTTTATGACTGCTTCAACTGTGAATATGTAAGCGGGCCTTTCTAGGCGCATTATGTCGATCTTAGGTAAGTCGGTCCATTGACCTACACTAATCATGGAAGAAAGGGTGGCTAAGGCATCAGCCATGTGATTCTCTTCACGAGGGATATGATGAAACTCGATTCTGTTGAAGAATGGTAACAACCTTCTCGCATAGTCTTTGTAAGGAATAAGTCCTGATTGGCATGTGTTCCAATCTCCTTTGATCTGATTGATAACCAAGGCTGAGTCGCCATATACATCCAAGTTCTTGATCCTCAAATCGATCGCTTCTTCAAGACCCATGATACAAGCTTCGTATTCGGCCTCGTTGTTCGTGCACTTGAACGTAAGTCTGGCAGTGAAAGGAATGTGGGTACCCTAAGGTGTTATGATGATTGCCCCAATTCCGTTTCCATAATGATTGATAGCTCCGTCAAAGATTAGTCCCCATTGGGAACCTGGTTCTGGCCCTTCACTGGGTAGCGGTTCATCGCAGTCTTTCATTTTTAGATACATGACATCTTCGTCTGGGAAGTCAAACCCAACTAATTCTTGATCGTTAATTGGTTGATGAGCCAAATGATCAGCTAAAACACTTCCTTTAACGACTTTCTGAGCGTGGTATTCTATGTCATATTCTGATAACAACATCTGCCAACGGACGATTCTTCCCGTAAGAGCAGGTTTTTCAAAGACGCACTTGATTGGATCCATTTCTGAGATTAACCAAGTAGTGTGACGAATCATGTACTGGAGAAGATGTTTGGCTGCCCAAGCCAAAGCGCAACAAGTTTTCTCGAGCATAGTGTACCGAGTCTCGCAGTCGGTGAATTTCTTGCTCAAATAGTAGATGATAGACTCTTTCCGTTTGGTTTCGTCTTGTTGGCCAAGTACACATCCCATTGAGTCTTCCAAGACTGTTAGGTAGATGATCAGTGGTCTTCCTTCCACTGGAGGTGATAGAATCGGCAGATTCAACAGGTATTCCTTAATACTGTCGAAGGCAGTTTGGCAATCTTCTGTCCAAACGCAATCCTGGTTCTTTTTGAGTAATTTGAAAATCGGCTCGCATGTTGCGGTCATGAGGAATATGAATCTGGAGATGTAGTTCAAACGTCCCAGGAATCCTCTGACTTGTTTTTCAGTTTTCGAAGAAGGCATTTCTTGAATGGCCTTACCTTGTCAGGATCAACCTCAATTCCTTTCTGGCTGACGATGAACCCTAAAAATTTCCCTGAACGGGCACCGAATGTGCACTTGTTGGGATTCAAGTGGAGTTTGTACTTTCTAAGACGCTCGAATAGCTTTGACAGGTGGGTCACATGCTCCTCTTCCATTTTATATTTTGCAATCATATCATCGACATATACCTCAATTTCTTTGTGTATCATGTCATGAAACAGAGTAGTCATGGCCCTTTGATAAGTTGCCCCGACGTTCTTCAAACCGAACGAAATTACCTTGTAACAAAAGGTGCCCCATGGGGTGATGAACAAAGTTTTCTCCATGTCTATCGGCGCCATTTTTATCTGATTATAGCCCGAGACTCCATCCATGAAGGAGAAAACTTTAAACTTTGTTGTACTGTCTACCAGCATGTCAACGTGTGGTAAAGGAAAATCGTCCTTTGGACTAGCCTTGTTTAGATCTTTGTAATCGACACACATTCTGACTTTTTCGTCCTTTTTCAGAACGGGTACTATGTTGGCTAACCATTGAGGGTATTCTGACGTGGCGAGGAAACTCGCGTCAATCTGTTTCTGTACCTCCTCTTTGATTTTGACGGTCATGTCTGGGTGAGTCCGTCTCAACGTTTGTTTTACTGGCAGACATTCTGACTGTAACGGTAAGTGATGTTCCACGATGCTGGTATCCAACCCAGGCATGTCCTGATAGGACCAAGCAAACACATAGGGAAATTCTCTAAGAAGCTTTGTCAAACTCTCTTTGGAAGTTGGACTGAGCAGTGCCCCAATCCTGATTTCTTTTCTCTCTTTTTCTGAACCCACGTTGATCGTTTCCAACGGCTCGTTGTGAGGTTCAATGGACCTTTCCTCTTGTCTGAGTAATCGGGAGATCTCTTCTGGAATTTCGTTGTCAACTTCTTCTTCAGCCCCAAATGTCGGGATCTTAAAGTCGGGAGAAGGCATCGGATCGTATTTTTCAATGGGGTTTTAAACAAGCAATATGCATGACGTGATGATTTGTGTTTAGAAGAGATAGAGAAAATGCAAGTGTGTGCAGTGTTTTTTTTTGAAAAACTGCTTGTTTATTTTGAATTGTTTCTTTAGGATTACCATTTTCTGAGAAAAGCGAAAAGAGAAAATAGCAATTAATGCGGAAATTACAGAACGACGTTATTTTATTAATGAACAAGTCGATTCTTGAAACTATAGCCCTATAAAACAAAACTCTGTCGCTTTGGGCAAAGCGAAGAGGGAAATATACAGAAAACGAGCCATATCAAAACATTCGTTTCACCTAGGCAGGGTGAAAGGTTAAAGACGGCAATTACTTTGACTTATAAACAATCTTCGGAACATTGACAGCAACCCATTGGCGGCGAACTCCTCGGTGAATCACAAAGTCTGGTACCTTCCTTGATTTGTCTTCAGAAATGACGCTGATTTTTGGTGGAGCAGGATCATTGGAATCTGTCTCCCAGGCAGAGTTGTCGTAGGAGGATTCCTATGTTGTATTTTTCATAGTATTTGTGCTCTCAGGAAAATCTCCCCATCCAGTTGCTGGATGTCTTCGAGCCTGATACGAGAGCTTTCAGGAGCGGTGTATTTGACCATGAAGTCAAATTTTCCACTTGGTTGTCCTAAGGTGTCCCACACTTCTTTGGAACTGGAGGGGTCATCTCTCTCGATGACGTTGACCTCAGGAAAAGCATAGTTGATAAATTCTAGTTCTGCAAACTTTGCGAATTCATCGTCGCACTGGATATTTTCTAAATGACTTGAGTGTTGATCCCATGACATGGTGGGGACACAAGCATTCTGTTCAATGATGCTCAATTGATTTTCATTGTTCGGTTGACTCTCTTGCCCCAAGTTTCCTGGGTACGGCTGCCAAATAGGCAGGCCATCCATCGGGCCATAATAGTCGTGGTCAAAGTTGTCCTTCATCAAAGTGTCCTCCTCTAATGAGTTTGGTGGAGCCCGGCATCCTTCCGGATCACAATCTCCATATATCATTTTGACGTCTGACTGTGGTATAAATCTCGGACTCTCTACGGGATAGGAAAAGGGCGTAGGCACCTCTTCCTGAGACATATAACCGTCCTCGTTGAGATAGGACTTCCATTCCTTATCCGTATCGGAGGGATCTCCCTCGTTGATGGTATGGACGGCTTGAGGCACTAGGTGAAGGAAACCTCCACTGTGGAAGAAGTCCCGAATGGGATGAAGACTTTCATCGTTAGCAGCTGTCTGGGTACAGGTTGGAGAAAGACCAAGACCCTTCTTTGTTTTGTTATCAGTGGGAATGACAAGTTGTCCCCATCCTTTTGTGTTGTCATTCTCGATCACTTCGAGAGCATCTCTGTATGAAGAAATTGAGGTTCCTTTTTCTGATTGATTCTCATTGCTCACCGAAAGTGCTTGGAACTGAGTTCCAACAACCTCCTCGGGTTCTACACAAGTAGATAATGACAAGTTACTCACGAGCAAGGCTTGTTCTCCACAAACCGTGATGATTTGATCATTTCTTGACTAACTTCAGTTTTTGGTGCAGCGTCGAAGTGACCGCCCCAGCCTGGTGTATCCAAGGTCTTCGTAATAAGCAACTGTATGTTGCTTGGATGTCCATGACCTGGAAAGTGATTAGGAAAGTGTGAGGACCGATAGTTATGGGAAGGTCGACTTCACTGATAACTGCTTTCCGAGACCTGTCAAATACTTTGACGATGACCTCATTGCCCCTCATCGGGGATCCTTTGAATGATAGTCGCATTAGAGTGGACTTCGGCATAACGTTGATGGTCGATCTTGTGTCAACCAGTACGCTGACTAAAGCATCGTCCTGGTAGTTAACTGTGATATTGAGCACCATGTTGTGACTTTTTCCCCCCTCTGGCAAGTCCTCATCACTGAATCCCAAGTTGTTGCAGGAAGTGATGTTAGAGATGATGCTATTGAACTGTCGTATTAACACATCCTGTTCCACAAAGGTCTGCTCTAAGACTTTCTGTAGAGCCTCTCTGTGGGCTTCGGAACTGAGTAAAAGTGATAGCACTGAGATCTTTGAAGGAGTTTGTAATAATTGATCAACAATGTTGTATTCACTCCTTTGGATGAGCTTCAGCATCTCATCATTGTTTTTCGAATGGTCGGGATTACTGGATTGACCGACTGGTGGATTGGGAGCTTCTGTCTGAATTTCCTTTTCTCTGTTAGGTTCTCCAACCCCTCGGTTGAAGATTCGACCGCTCCGTGTTACGCGACTGATGTCTGCAATATTTACAACGGAGGGTAATGGAATTTCCTTTCCATTTTCAATTATTGTTGCACCGTATTTGTAAGGGATCGCCTTACCTGATTCATACGGTAATGGTCACGGTAGATAGATAACTACAGGAGCCTTCTGACTTTTCTAACTGTCATAAGTAACTTCAATTAGTTCCTTGCTAAGAACCTTTGATTCGTCCAGTAGAGGGATGATGGTACAAACATCCCTGTTCCTCTCAGGGTCAGAGATTACAACCACGTCTCTGATTTGATCTGCGAAGTAGTCCGGCGTCCAGTCAACGGACCCCGAAGCTAGGTATGGGTGAATCTCCTTGCGATCCAACTGACCTTGAAGGGCTGCTCGTATGAGGTAACATCCTTGGTTATTTTTCAAACAGACTCTACAACATTCATAGTTGTGTGGTGGCACCTGGCCACGCCCGCTTTGAATGCATTGTAACCTCACTAGATCTGTTTCCGTAGATCGAACATCCTGACTTTGATGCCGAGTAGGGTTCCTATCAACCACACTGATTTGTTGTGTGTCTTCATCCATATAGATTGGAAGCCACCAGTGGTTTAATAAGTGTTGTAAAGTTCTTTGAACGAGAGCGCACCCTTGGTTACTCTCATAACATCCTTTACAGCTCAGATACTCGTGAGAAGTGAGAAAACCAAGTTGGACTTGCCTGGCATGTAACTCCACCAAGCTGGTATTCATCAGACGAATATCAAAGATTTGAATCATGTTGATCCGATAGGGATTCCTATCCTCGTAGTCCTGGATCCCTCTAAGATCCATCTGACGCTGGAGGGCCTCTTGTACAAAAGAACATCCCTGTTTGTTTGCCGAGCAAGTCAGACAGGAATTGTAATCATGCCGCGCCAGATTATGATACTGGCTTTGCCTTAAGTGCATCGCCACCAAGTTGACATTCATTGCACGAATGTCATGGTTCTGAATGACATTGGAATTTGTATAGGTCATTCAGACTCCACGAACTCAAGGCTCTTGGATCCATCCGAGATCTAATTGTTCCTACAGAGCTTGAAATTCTGGTATCAGATATGTGATGTCGAGTGAGGTGTCACAACATCTATATTTGTTATATGAACAAGCCAATAATAGTAACAGTACTTAAAAACAATAAACAACACAGAGATTTGTTCACCCAGTTCGGTCTAACAACCTACGTACCAAGCCAGGGAGGAAATTCACTATTAGTAGTATCAATTCATAGACTCCACAATCAACACACAAGTTGATAGTCTACTCACTTAATCACTACCCAATGATACGTCTACCTAAGACACTCTTAGATATGAGACACCTCTCACTCCCCCTCAATCACACTAGTGATAACCACTCACAATAATGAATATAGAAGACACACTTCAAAGACAATACTTGATCTTGCTTAAAAGCTTTAATCAAGAACAAACACTCGTGCTTAAAAGCTTAGAGTGGACAAAATACAACTCAACTAAATCAGTCCAATTCACACATCCAAATAGATGAATGAATGGCTCCCAAGAATACAGACGAAAACACAAACCCTAATACTTGACACTCAGTACACAATCTCTTGTCTTCGTATCTTCCAAGTAGGTTGAAACTCCTTTAAATAGAAACAGATTCTTGGGCCTGGGCATTGTGCGAAAAAGTCAGATTTGATGCACAATTAAAACCAGATTTTATCTTCAAATCTTTTCGCCCTAAATAAAGAAACAAACAATTGCAGCTGGATAAATCTTCTTCAAGAATCTCGCATGCAATCTCTCAAACAGAATCACAAATAATATAATAATTAACACGCAGCCCTAAACCACATAACTGATGTTCTGTCAACAGATGTTAAGACATCAGTCTTGACATCATGCATAGAAACTGCAATACAAAACAACACACCACATGCAGAATGTTAGAAGCACATGTTAAGACATCAGACATGACATCTTGAACAAACACATAGTTTTACCAAAATTGCTGCCAATACAAGAACCAACAATCTCCCCCTTTGGCTAATTTTGGCTAAAACAATATCAGCACACATCAAAGATACCAGCAGCACCAAACACACACATCAGAGGTACTAGCAGTAGAAACACACCAAACACACTATAACACTAACATTCAGCAGCACTAATCAAAACAAAAGCTCCCCCTCAAGCCAAGGAAACACACAACACATGCCAAGCAGAAACTCTCCCCAGAAAAAAAAACCACAACAGACTACTACTCTCCCCCTTTTTAGCCACAATTGGACAAAAAGGACACTATGATCCGCAAGCCCAACGTACAACTACCAAGAAAACTCCACCAAGATAATGTTCTGACACTTAGTCAAACATGATCAAATACCAAGACAAACTCAGCTTGGAATGAGGGACACATTTACTCAAGAGAGAGTTGCACAGACACCACCCACCTTTGACTGACCAGGCGATACAAACAAGGGTTTCCCTTTGAACTATAAAACCTACACCAAGCTGCAACTACAACCAAACTGAGAAGGAAACATGAGTCAGTCCTCCAAGACAGCTGAAACACACAAGGGTCAGTTGAAGCAAGACCAGAAGAACATGAGCACACAACCAAAGGAGATGAAGTCCAAAGAAAAGACTACAGGTGGATCCTCTACAGGGGCAACAAGGACAGGAAAAAGAACATAAACAAGGATGAAGACTATCAAGAAGGCTCGTGTGCAGCTACATGATTCTGAGGATGAAGCAGGTGAAGATTGGGTTAATTTCATTAACTCAGGTGGTTGGAATGAATAGCTGAATCCAAACAATATAAATTTTTGCTTGTAGTTTCTGTTAAAAAAAATTGTAATGTTGAGTACTTCTAGTAATAAAAATGTTCTTGTTTCCAACCATTCTAATTTTGTCAATTTCACACATAAGTCAACGGCACCCAAAATCTACTAATCTTCATATATGCAAATTCCTAATTTGCTTCTTAAATTTTCAAATTGATTTGCACCTAAGGCTTTAGTAAAAATATCAGCTAATTGCATTTCAGTAGCAACATGTTCCAAAGCAACCATTTTATCTTCAACCAGATCTCTTATAAAGTGGTGACGTATGTTAATATGCTTAGTTCTGCTATGTTGAATTGGGTTTTTGGAGATATTGATAGCACTCAGATTGTCACAGTACAATGTCATGACATCTTGCTTGACATTGTATTCAGTTAACATTTGCTTCATCCAAACCAGTTGTGAACAACTACTTCCTGCTGCTATGTACTCAGCCTCACCAGTAGAGAGAGATACACAGTTCTGCTTTTTACTAAACCATGAAATAAGATTGTTCCCTAAGAAGAAGCATCCTCCTGAAGTACTTTTTCTATCATCAGCACTTCCTGCCCAATCAGCATCACAATATCCACTCAGTTCAGTGCCTGGTCCATGACTGTATAATATGCCATAGTCACTAGTACCATTCACATATTTCAGAATTCTCTTCACTTGATTCATGTGGCTAACTTTAGGTTCAGATTGATATCTGGCACAAACTCCTATAGCAAAGGAGATATTAGGTCTGCTTGCTGTGAGATATAGTTGGCTTCCAATCATGCTTCTGTATAAGCTTTGATCCACACTCACTCCATGTTCATCCTTGGACAACTTTAGGCGAGTAGGAGCAGGTGTCCTTTTGTGATTAGCATTCTCCAGACCAAACTTCTTGACTATGTTCTTTGCATACTTTCTCTGAGAGATAAATATGGAGTCTTCCATTTGTCTAACTTGCAGACCTAGAAAATAGCTTAGCTCACCAACAAGACTCATCTCAAACTCAGACTGCATCTGCTTCACAAAATGTTGAATTATTTCTTCTGACATCCCACCAAACACTATGTCATCAACATATATTTGAGCTATCAATAGTTTTCCTCCTTCCTCCTTGACAAACAAAGTTTTGTCAATCCCTTCTTTTCTGTAACCATTCAGAGACAAGAATTCAGTAAGCCTGTCATACCAAGCTCTAGGTGCTTGCTTTAATCCATAACGAGCTTTCCTTAGTTTGTAGACATGGTTAGGGAATGTTGGATCAATAAACCCCTTGGGTTGATCTACATAAACTTCTTCATTTAAGTACCCATTCAAGAAAGCACTCTTTACATCCATCTGGAATAACTTGAATTTGAGATTACAAGCCACTCCTAACAGTAACCTGATATATTCCAATCTGGCCACAGGAGCAAAAGTCTCATCAAAATCAATTCCCTCTACCTGAGTGTAACCTTGGGCAACCAGTCTAGCCTTATTTCTGGTGACCACTCCTTGTTCATCAGATTTATTCTTGTAAACCCACTTGGTGCCAATCACATTTATTCCATCAGGCCTTGGTACAAGATCCCATACTTCATTCCTTTTGAACTGACTCAGCTCTTCTTGCATGTCATTAATCCAAAATTCATCCTTCAAGGCTTCTTTAACATTTTTGGGCTCAATTTTGGACACAAAGCAAGAATTTGACACAGCTTCTCTTGACCTAGTGGTAACTCCTGAGTTTGGATCACCTATGATAAGCTCTTTTGGGTGGTCCTTTTGCACTCTGATGGATGTTCCCTTGTTAGGCTACTCTGGTTCAGGTTCAGCAACAGTAGGACTGGGATTTACACTTCTATCTTCAGCTTCATTTGATACATCATCAACAAATGTTCCAACATCATCCAGGACATCAACATCTTCCTTCATTCCATAGTCATCAACAACCACATTTATAGATTCCATCATGACTCTTATTCTGGAGTTGAATACTCTATAAGCTCTGTTGTTTGCAGAGTATCCCAAAAAGATTCCCTCATCACTTTTAGGATCCATTTTCCTCCTCTGTTCACGATCTGTCAGAATATAACATTTACTTCCAAAGACATGAAAGTACTTCACACTTGGTTTTCTTCCCTTCCATAGCTCATACAAGGTAGCTGGAGTACCTCTTCTCAAAGTAACCCTGTTGTGAATGTAGCAGGCAGTATTCATAGCTTCAGCCCGGAAATGGTAAGGAAGCTTTTTGGCATGAATCATTGCTCTAGCAGATTCTTGAAGGGTTCTGTTCTTCCTTTCAACAACTCCATTTTGCTGAGGAGTAATAGGTGAAGAAAACTCATGACTAATGCCTTCAGTAGAACAATACTTAGCAAACTTGCTATTTTCAAACTCTCTCCCATGATCACTTCTTATTCTGATGACATTGCTCTCCTTTTCTCTTTGGAGTCTTTGACAGAGATCTTTAAACACATCAAACACTTCCGTTTTGTCTTTAATAAAATTCACCCAAGTGTACCTGGAATAATCATCCACAACAACATAAGCATATTTCTTCCCACCTAGACTTTCTACCTGTATAGGCCCCATTAAGTCCATATGAAGAAGTTCCAATACTTTAGAAGTAGTGGGATGTTGAAGCTTTTGATGTGACATCTTGGTCTGCTTCCCTATCTGACAGTCTCCACAAACTCTTCCTTCTTCAATTTTGAGCTCTGGGATTCCTCTTACCGCTTTTGTAGATATGATTCTCTTCATTCCCTTCAGATGTAGATGTCCCAACTTTTGATTCCATACTCTGACTTCATCTTCTTTTGCAAGAACACATGTGGAGGAACTTGAGTCTGGTGACACCCATAGATAAAAGTTGTCCTTAGACCTAACACCCTTCATGATAACTTCACCTTTCTCATTTGTGACAATGCACTCAGTTTTTGTAAAATTAACTATGAGTCCTTGATCACACAGTTGACTAATACTGATCAAATTTAATGTTAACCCCTTGACTAGCAGTACATCATCAAGTCTAGGTGCACCTTCACAATTCAGCTTTCCCATACCCTTGATTTCTCCTTTAACACCATCACCAAAACTCACATGGCCAGAGGAATGAAATTTAACATCCACCAGCAAATTCTTCACTCTTGTCATGTGTCTTGAACAACCACTGTCAAAGTACCAGTCTTCTTTAGTGGAGACTCTAAGAGAAGTATGAGCTATCAAGCTGACACCATTGGTTTTGGAGACCCATTGCTTCTTTTGCTTGATGACTTGATTACCTTTATGAATGACCTGTCTGAGTGCATAATTAGGAGTACTCTTAGGATACCCATGTAACTTATAACAGAAAGCCTTTAGGTGTCCAAACCTCCCACAATGATGACATCTCCAGCGCCTGAATTTCTTCCTAGAGGGAGTCCTGTCAGGATGTTTCAACATCTGTTTCAACATTACTGGCTTGGAACTAGGAATAACATCATTTGAAGCAGATCCACTGTTGAACCCCAATCCACTTTTGTCTCCTGCAGTTCTTCCAACATCAAGAATCTTGTCTAGAACATTAGTCCCACTATTCAGCATTCTAATAGACTTGGACATAGATTCAAGTTTAGAGTTCAGCACATATACTTCATCTTCCAGTTTGGCAATGGTTTCTAAATGCTCTGTCTTTTCAGCCTTGAGTTGGGCAATAATCTTCTTCTGCCTCTCCCCTTCTTGACAGGCTTATTCACTTTTAATGCATAGCTCTCTATAAGAATCAATAAGCTCATCATATGTGCTCTCTTCATCCTTAGAATCATCAGATATATACCTTCCAGTTAAAACCCTAACATGCTGGGCAGTCTCTTCATCTTCCTCACTCTCAGTATCAGACCAGGACACAGATAAGCCCTTTTTCTGCTTCTTAAGATATGTAGGGCATTCAGCTCCCAAAATCCTCACAGCCATGACATTGGATTCCTTTGTCATAAGTAGGCTTCTCCTCAGTTCTAGTTTTCTTCATCTGATCACCTGACCTGTTGATGTCAGATGTGATGTTCTTGACATTAGGTTTATAGCTCCTGTCCATTCTTTTCAACACCTTATTAAACCGTCTTCCCAGCAGAACAATGGCATTGGATAGCTCCTCCTGAGTTTCAGGACCACACTCTTTCTCATCATCTTCTGTACTAGACACCAAGGCTATGCTTTTGACCTTCTTTTAAGACCTGTCATTCAACCCTAATTCAAATGTCTGAAGTGACCCAATCAATTCATCTACCCTCATCTGTCCAATGTCTTGAGCCTCCTCTATAGCAGTCACCTTCATTTCAAATCTCTTGGGGAGAGATCTGAGAATCTTCCTAACCAGCTTCTCATCTGACATCCTTTCTCCTAGGGCACTAGAAGCATTTGACAGTTCAAGTATATTCATGTGGAAGTCATGAATGGTCTCTTCATCCTTCATTCTTAAATTTTCAAACTTTGTTGTTAGAAGCTGAAGTCTTGACATCTTGACTTTGGAGGTTCCTTCATGAGTTGTTTTCAGGATATCCCAAGCCTCCTTAGCCACTTCACATGTGTTGACCAACCTGAAAATGTTCTTGTCAATACCATTAAACAAGGCATTCAAGGCCTTAGAATTTCCAAGAGCATGTTCATCTTCTTCCTTGGTCCAATCTTCTTCAGGTTTCAGCTTTGACTGACTATCTTCTCCCACAATGACAGGATGTTCCCATTCTTTCAAAACAGCCTTCCAAGCCCTGTTGTCTAAAGACTTCAAAAAAGTAACCATGTGAGGTTTCCAATAGTCATAATTTGATCCATCTAGAATAGGGGGTCTATTCACAAATCCACCACTCTCCTTGTCCATTGCACCAGAAAGTAACAACCCTAGATCTCACCCAAATACAGAGCAGGATAACCTACTCTGATACCAATTGAAATTCTGGTATCAGATATGTGATGTCGAGTGAGATGTCACAACATCTATATCTGTTATATGAACAAGCCAATAATAGTAACAGTACTTAAAAACAATAAACAACACAGAGAATTATTCACCCAGTTCGGTCTAACAACCTACGTCTGGGGGCTACCAAGCCAGGGAGGAAATTCACTATTAGTAGTATCAATTCATAGACTCCAAAATCAACACACAAGTTGATAGTCTACTCACTTAATCACTACCCAATGATGCTTCTACCTAAGACACTCTTAGATATGAGACACCTCTCACTCCCCCTCAATCACACCAGTGATAACCACTCACAATAATGAATATAGAAGACACACTTCAAAGACAATACTTGATCTTGCTTAAAAGCTTCAATCAAGAACAAACACTCGTGCTTAAAAGCTTAGAGTGGACAAAATACAACTCAACTAAATCAGACCAATTCACACATCCAAATAGATGAATGAATGGCTCTCAAAAATACAGACGAAAACACAAACCCTAATACTTGACACTCAGTACACAATCTCTTGTCTTCGTATCTTCCAAGTAGGGTTGAAACTCCTTTAAATAGAAACAGATTCTTGGGCCTGGACGTTGTGCGAAAAAGTCAGATTTGATGCACAATTAAAACCAAATTTTATCTTCAAATCTGTTCGCCCTAAATAAAGAAACAAACAATTGCAGCTGGATAAATCTTCTTCAAGAATCTCGCCTGCAATCTCTCAAACAGAATCACAAATAACATAATAATTAACACACAGCCCTAAACCACATAACTGATGTTCTGTCAACAGATGTTAAGACATCAGTCTTGACATCATGCATAGAAACTGCAATACAAAACAACACACCACATGCAGAATGTTAGAAGCACATGTTAAGACATCAGACATGACATCTTGAACAAACACATAGTTTTACCAAAATTACTGCCAATACAAGAACCAACAAAGCTGATTGCACCACAGAACATCCCTGATTGTTCTTAGAGCAGATATCACACTGGTGATAGTTATGAGGTGGCACATGGCCATATCCACTCTGTCTACAATGTATCTTGACCAAATTGGCCCTTAATAAGAGTACATCATGAATTTGATACATGTTGTTAGACTCTCCCTCTATCAAATTGACTGTAGCTTTTTCATGTTGAGGCAGCGGGTTCATGAGAACATTAGGATTCGTATCTTTAAAAGATAAGACCCCGCTTCCGACAAGCTTTTGCACATCGGACTTGAAACTGAGACAGTTCTCTATGTTATGCCCTGGTCCTCCTTGATGGTAAGGACACGTCTGATCCATTTTGAACCAAAAAGGCGGATTTTCTGATACTGTAAGAGGAGACTTAGTCTGGACGTGCCCTTTGACTAATAGTAACGGAAACAATTCTGCGTACAACATGGGTATAGGGTCGAACCCTGGTGGTCGCGTTGTACGGTTGTTGTTGTACGGAGGACAAGCCTGCTGAAGAGGCAGTTGTGTCCTTTGCTGATATTGCTGTTGATTAGGTTGGCTCTGTGCAACCTGAGGTTGATACGGAGGAACAGGCGTAGGATTGATAGTAGGAGTTACCGCCGCTACTGGTTGATATCGTCGCCTTTGCTTTCCAAGAGAGATATTCCCAATATCTTGCTCTTTTTTCTTAGGTAGAGTACTACCGTATCATTTTGTACTACTTGATGATCCAACGTATTTTTCTAAACGTCCTTCCCGGACTGCTTCCGCAAGACGAACTCCCATGCTCACCATTTCGGTGAAGTCACTGGGCGCACTGGCGACCATTCTATCGTACTAAAATTAGCTTAAGGTCTTTAAGAAGATATTTGTCATCTCTTTTTCCTCCAGAGGTGGAGAAATCTGAGCGGAAATTTCACGACATCTTTGAGCGTATTCCTTAAAGGTTTCCTTGTCCTTTTGTGACATCGATCTGAGTTGATCTCTATCCGGTGCCATGTCCAAATTGTATTTATATTGTTGAACGAAAGTAGCGCCAAGATCTCTGAATGTGCCGATCGTAGCCGGTGCCATGTATCATTTTAATGCGGCACCGGTTAGACTATACTGAAAGTAGTGAATTAGTTGCTCCTGGTTCTCTGTCTGAGCTGACATTCGCCGAGCGTACATCACTAAATGACTCTGAGGGCAAGAGTTACCCTTGTACTTTTCAAAGTCGGGCACTTGGAACTTGTGTGGAACTTTCACATTGGGGACCAAGCAGAGGTCTGCGGCATCCTTTCCAAACAGATCCTGACCGTGAAGGGCCTGCAGTTCTTTCTGCATCTCCAGGAATTGTTCCTAGAACTCATTCATTCTGTCGAACATGTTGTCGTTTCCACCAGAAGGTATCTGTGGAATCTGTCCTTCCGGGACAGTGTGTACCACGGGTGGTGGTATAGTCATTATGGCCGAGACCCTCGGTGCCTCCCGAAGTTTGTAACCTTCAGGAGTTGCTACCATGCCCCTGGCATCTTCGCTTTCCCAAAGTTTGTAACCTTCAAGCCCAGCGGCTCCTGCTACGGTTTCCTGATCCTCAGTGATCGGCGGAACATATCCTTCCGGGATATAGTTAAGTGGCATGCCCCAGGGACGATCTTTCAGAATCTTGTACCTAGGATCATACTTCTCCACTATGGGCGATGATGTGATCTCTGAGATCACAGTCCTTTGTTGTTGCATCTGAGCTTCTACTAGAGCTTGCATGTCGTTATGAAGCTTTCTCAGATCCTCTTTCAGAGTGTCGATCTCTTCTCTCAACTATTTGTTCTCTTCCTCGAGATCATCCATCCTTTTCTGACGATTGGCCCAAATATTGTACGAATGAGACAGTTTGACTCTAGAATCGAGACGCAAAAGTGAGATTTGTAGGTAAGAAGAATGTGTTTATGAGAATGATGAATGCAATGATTATTAATTATTTTTGTTTATTCAAAGTAAACTTCGACAATTAGATTGCAAATATCAAACAGTGGGGAAACCCCGTTTTATTGAATTCAAAGGATTGCGGAAATGGAAATACAGTAGACTACAAAGTGCTGAAAAAATAAAACCTAAACTAATGGATCCTGAGTCCTCTCTGAAGAGAGTTCAAGTATGGCTTCGGGTGCTTTCCTTTTCTTTGACCGGGGCTCTTGGGTCGTTGTCGGGGTGTCATTCCTTTGCCAAGTGAAAGGAGCGAGCAAATTCCTTTGGTCATCCTGATTTTCTACAACATGTTGCTCTAAAATCTCAATCAGGGCATCTTTTTCTCTTAACAATTGTTGTATTTTCTTACACTCCACATTGAGAATACGATACTTGTTCCTCAAAGACCTCTTCTCCTGCTGAACTTTGCTGATAGTAACCTGAAGCTTTTCCGTCTCAGACATGAAATAAAGGGCAGAGTCCCTTAATGGAAGAACTTCCTGACGAGGGTAAGGCATCCTCGGCTTAAGAGCTCTAGTTTATACCCAGTGGAGATAAGGCTCCATCGAGACACAGTCTGGTTTTCCTAGAGACTCTCGTCCTTTCCTATGAACGTGTTTCCAAGCGTGCATTATTTCCGTCTTTAGTGCCCCGTCATTTTCTCCTTCCTTGAAGAAAAGACCTTCCAGATGAGCATTCCGTGGGATGTGCCTCATCGGGTATCCAAATTGACGACGAACGAGAATTGGATGATAGTTGATTCCTCCCTTAGTTCCTATAAGAGGTACATTTGGGAAATTTCCACAACGGTCAATGATCCTGATCCCATCGTAGATTTGATTGTACCAATCGATGTCAGAGTTGGTAAGAGGCATGATTCTCTGCGACCAACGTAAAGTATTCTTTTGATCCCAAAATGCAGCAGACTTGGGCAAATGGGAAGTGAACCATTTGTATAGCAGGGGTACACAGCATGTGATCATTCCTCTGCTATATAAATTCCTTAAATGTACCGAATGATACGCATCTGCGAGTAAGTTCGGTACGGGGTTTCTGATCAGGAAAATCTTAATGGCGTTGATATCTACAAAGTTATCGATGTTGGGAAACAAAAATAACCCGTAGGTGAGCAAAACAAAGATGCTCTCGAAAGCGGCCACGTTCCCTATACTAACAAAGTACAGGGCTTTCTTTGTCAAGAACTGGGCTGGCAAACCCCGGATGCCACCCTTAGTGGTCATGTGAGTCCTGACTTCTGACTCATCCAAATAAATTGCTCTTGCAATGGTTTGATCCTTTGGAATTTCCTCCAGTCCAGAAAAGGGAGCTTGATCAGTAATATGTAAATCAGTCAGGTGAGAATACTCCTCCAGCATTGGTGCTAGCTGATAATCTGGGAATGTGAAACAGTGATAAACCGGATCGTAGAACTGGATTAGTGTGGACAGGATTCCTTCAATTACGTGGACTCTTAACAAGGACAACAGTCCTCCATACTTGGCTCTGAAAGCCTCGTGGTTGGTGATCATTCTCGCCAAACCTCTCAAATCCTCTAACTTTGGAACCTTGAAGGTGTACTTATGAGTTTTCCTTCTACCGAAATCCATTAGCGCAATCTCCTTTCTCTGATATTTGCAATCATTGTCTCAGTTTAATTTGAAAAAGAGAGACTAAAAGAGAAGATTTTCTTTGTTTTAATGTTTTTTAGATGAATGTATGAATGCAACACATAAAAACATAGAAAAAACATGGGGTCAAAGGGTCGGTGTCATGAAGTCAAGGCTCTACCCCCCCCCCCCCCCCCAAAGGTTGATTCTGGTGATTTTTTGTAGCAAGATTTCTTTTCCCGTTGAACTTTGTTGAGAGTGACCTGGAGTTTTTCTGTATCAGACATAAAATAAAGGACGGATTCTTTTAACGGAAGAACTTCTTGACGAGGGTAAGGTATCCTCAGCTTGAGAACTCTAGCTTGTACCCAGTGGAGATAAGGTTCCACAGAGACACAGTCTGGTTTTCCTAGAGACTCTCTTCCTTTCCTGTGAACATATTTCCAGGCATACACTATTTCTGTCTTTAGTGCCCTGTCACTTTCTCCTTCCTTGAAGAAAAGACCTTCCAAATGAACATTACACGGGATATGTCTCATCGGGTATCCAAATTGACGACGAACTAAAATTGGATGATAATTGATTCCTCCTTTAGTTCCTATGAGGGGTACATTAGGGAAGTTTCCACAGCGGTCAATGATTCTTATCCCGTCATAGATCCGAATGTACCAATCTATGTCAGAGTTGGTAAGAGACATGATTCTCTGTGACCAACGTAGAGTACTCTTATGATCCCAAAAAGTGGCAGACTTAGGTAAATGGGAAGTGAACCATTTTTATAGCAGGGGTAGACAGCATGTGATCATTCCTCCGCTATATAAATTACTTAAGTGTACAGAATGATAAGCATCTGCGAGCAAGGTTGGTACAGGGTTTCCAATCAGAAATATCTTAATGGCATTGATATCAATGAAGTTATAGATGTTGGGAAAAAGGAACAACCCGTATGTTAGTAGAACAAAGATATCTTCGAAAGCAGTTACGTTTCCTATACTGGAAAAGTACATGGCTTTCTCTATAAAAAACTTGGCCGGTAAACCTTGGATTCCATCCTTAGCAGTCATGTGAGTCCTGACTTCTGACTCGTCCAAATAGATTGCTCTTGTAATGGTTTGGTCCTTTGGAATTTCTTCCAGTCCAGAAAAGGGAGCTTGGTCAGTGATGGGTAAATCAGTCAGGTGAGAGTACTCCTCCAGTGTTGGTGCTAGTTAATAATTCGGGAATGTGAAACAGTGATAAACCAGATCATAAAACTGGATTAGCATAGACATGATTCCTTCAACTACATGGACCCTTAACAGAGACAACAGTCCTCCGTACTTAGCTTTGAAAGCATCAGGGTTGGTGATCATCCTTGCCAACCCTCTTAAATCCTCTAGTTTTGGATCCTTGAAGGTGTACTTATGCGTCTTTCTTCTACCAAAATCCATAACGCAATCTTTCTCTCTGATATTTGTAATCATTGTTTTAGTTTAATTTGAAAAGAACAAAAAAGAGTGAGATTAGAAAAAAAGATTTTTTTCTTTGATTAAGAGTTTTTTAAATGAATGCGTGAATGCAGCACACAAAAACATAGAAAAAACATGGGTTCAAAGGTTCAGCGTCACGAGCATGGAGTCATGGCTCTACCCATTCCCAAAGGTTGTACTATGGTGAATTTTGTACCTGTACTCAAAATCATTGACCCCCCTTGGGATAACAACAGCAGGCTGGTTCACCCGAGCGAGCTGTAGTATCTTAGGGTAATCTCAATTGAGTATAGTATTACGTGACAACTATTTCAGATAGCTTCCGCACTACTAAATAGTCACATGGTTACAGTATACTAAATCCTCAGTTTCATGGATACCACAATCGAACAATCTGCTTTCACAACCGAAGTCGTTAGACATTGAATCCGCAAAGGGTATCTCCACTGATTTGATGATCTACTGGGATCGCTTATTCGGGAATCACTCCCTCTAAGAGCACCCGTCTATGCCATCACCTATCTTAGGTATCACTCATACTTTCCACATGCGACATCACTCGCATTCCCATTAGCAGAAAAATAAACACGGATATCAAGTAGGAAAAGTGATATATATATATATATATATATATTCATTCCTAAAATTAACATCCTAGACCTCTTAGGAGCTATAATCCTAGTCCTAAACAAATAAAATGATTCCCTGGCAGAGTCACCATTTTACTGTAGCGTGCGATTTTTGTTGGTGACGCAACCACCTTATCGCAGAATGTTGGGTTTTCTCCTCAATGAAGAGGAGGGGGTGCTACTTTCTGATTGCTTATTTATCCCGTGAAGCTGGAAGGAAAAGGGAAGCTATCTCAAACTAACCTTGCATGCGAATGTTTAACTGAACAAATGCTTAAAGAGATTCGGGGAGTTCGGGGTCAGGTTATACAATGGGTAGTTGTCAGTTACCCATCCTATATATGGTTATCCACAGGTTGTTAGCTTTAGGTTCTGCTTTGTACTTGATGGTGTTTATTTGTTGATGGGTTGGGAAAGTTTCTTGGGAAATATGAGAGAGAGAGAGAGAGAGTGATTTTTTGTTGATGTTCGGGTTTTTTCTGATGTTTTTGGTAAGGTACTGGACCTAAGTTTTGATTGGTATGAAGGTACTGGACCTAGAGTTTTTGATTAGTATGCTCGCTAAGATTTCGCAATCGTATGCCTACGTATTCCCGTTTAAATGAAACAGGGAAATCAGAGCAATCGTAGTTCCTCCTATTCTAAGGGAGGAAAAATGATGTTTTGGTGTCTTGTTCAAAGCCCAAGAGTGAAGCTAAAAGGTTAAGTATTTGTGTCTTATTCAAAGCCCAAGATTGAAGCTAAAAGTTTTGACTGAGAGAGAATTTGTCATCTCTAAAGGGGAGACCTCAGGTCTATTTATCACAGTTTTTGGGTGACTGTTTATAAAGGAGGGTTACTTTAACTGGGATATATGTATCCAGCAATGCCATAATTTCCTTTATAGGGGTGTTATCCTGAAGGAGGAAACTTTAACTCAGTGTTGAGCAATGCCATTTTCCTTAGGAATTTCTCATACTAAGAGAGGGACAATGGCGTAGATGTAAATAATCCAGAGGCTTGCCGCTTACAGTAATTAGATGAAAGATTGGATTTACCAGGATAAAAGATGGACAACAACTTGGATATTTGAATCAACAAGTACGCCACTCATAACAGTTATCTAGGATTAGGGTTTGTTTTGAATGTCTATTTTGATAAGTGATATACAGAAAAATGACTTTCCACATAGAGATTTTGATTTCCTCTAAGGGGGTGTTGATTTTTGTGTGCCTTGATTAAAGGCCAAGGTTGAAGCTAAGAGATTCATTGACTCCACTGGAGAGGTTATTATACAAAGCCTAAGAGGAGGCTAGAAATGACTAACTCAACAAGAAAGTGTTTATCTGTCTTGTACAAAGCCCAAGATTGAGGCTAAAAGAGACTGACTCTTTTGGGGATATCATTATACCAAGCCTAAGAGGAGGCTAAAAGTTTGACTTTTTCTAGGAAAATGTTTTGTCTGTCTTGTACAAAGCCCAAGATTGAGGCTAAAAGGGATTTCAGTTCCGCCGGGGAGGGTTTGTATGTGTCTTGTATAAAGCCCAAGATTGATGCTGAAAAGAAGACTGACTCTGTGGGAAAGAAATCCTTATCTGTCTTGTACAAAGCCCAAGATTGAGGCTAAAGTGAGACTTTACTGACTCAGCTGAGGATATTTTAGGTGTCTTGTACAAAGCCCAAGATTGAGGCTGAAATAAGTTTGACCCTGCGGGAGAGTATTATTTGTCTTATACAAAGCCCAAGATTGAGGCTAAAAGGGATTGACTCTGCTTAGGAAATTTATATGGTGTCTTGTACAAAGCCCAAGATTGAGGCTGAAAAGGTTTGACTCAATAAGAGAGTACTTTTATCTGTCATGTACCAAGCCCAGGATTGTGGCTAAACAAGCTAGAGAAATCATTATACAAAGCCTAAGAGGAGGCTAGCTTCTGCTAGGGGAAATCTTTATACCAAGCCTAAGAGGAGGCTGGAAAAGATTGTCTCAACAAGAGAATGGTTTTATCTGTCTTGTACAAAGCCCAAGATTGAGGCTAAAAAAGGGTTGACTCAACAAGAGAGTATTGAAAGGTGACTGACTCAACAAGAGAGTCTGAAAAGGTGATTGACTCAACAAGAGAGTCTGAAAGGTGATTCACTCAACAAGAGAGTCTAAAAAGGTTAGCTCTGTTAAGGGGGAATCATTGTACAAAGCCCAAGAGGAGGCTGACTATGCTGAGAAAAGGAAGGGTCATTATACAAAGCCTAAGAGGAGGCTAGCTTCTGCTAGGGATTCTTGAGATCCCAAGGCAGGTCCAAATGAAGAATCAACTCTTGCTAAGGTTGACTGAAGGGTTGAGATATCAGAGACCTTGAGGTTCTGATTTGGGATAGTGTTATACTGATGATAAACCGACCCTGGTTGGGGAATTTTAGGGGAGAGACTGGGTTTTAGAACCCATGGGTTTTAACTCGGTTGGAGATTGGTCCAAAATGACCAGGGTTTCTCCTATGTTTGTAAGGTGCTTGAGAATGTCTTTGAGACCCTAGAGGGGATTAGACTTTCCAAGTCTACTGGTATGGAAGAGTTTTATCTTTGTACGATGCCCAAGAGGAGGCAGGTATTTTAAGGGATGAGAATCAACCCTAAATTGGTCTGAGGTTTTGACTCAAGAAAGACTGCTCTAGCAAAGGATGACTAAATTATGTCATATACCTTTAAGAGGTCTTTAGGGTCCTTGTATTAAGCCCAAGAGAAGGCATGAGAACTTCTAAGAAGCCGGAGGGTTCTTGTACAAAGCCTAAGAGGAGGCAGGGATGCTTTTAGAGAGCTCGTGGGTCCCAAACCTCAGGAAAGTTCAAGAAAGGTTTCACCGAGAATTAATCCTTTAGTGAACAGTTCTAGGGTTTGAAGAAATTCAAAGAAGTTTCACCGAGAAAAAATCATCTCTGGGGAATAGAATTTCTTTGATAATTTCTAATAGTGACAGCCTGGGAAAAGTTTCATCGAGAATAATGCCTTCCCTTTGTTCCATATTGTTTAAGCCCAAGAGAAGGCAAGAGTGTATCTGGAAATCTTATGGGGATCTAGTTTTGATTGTATTAAAGAGTGGCCAACTGGCTTTATCTAGTTCTAGACCTAGTTGCTGGGGAAAACTCTAAGCATATATATTAATATATATACAGTTGATATATAACAAGTATTTAAAAGGATATGAAAGAAGGACTTACAGGCGAACAAGCTTCCCACACTACAGTTATATATATTTGACATGTGTTTAAAAGAATGAAAAAAGGACTTACAGGTGAGCAAGCTTCCCACAATACAATTATATATATAAAAGCTGATAAAAGAAAGCTGATAAAAGCTTATAGGTGAGCAAGCTTCCATAGCTGTATTGTTAGTTGTTCAAGAAATTAAAGACATGTTTTGATAACAATTGTATATTTGAACCTAAATCAAAAGAGAAGTTGTTTTTGAAAAGACTGTTGGGGCTTATACTCAAGGAGAAGCCCAGATAAAAAAACAGTAATCTTACCGTTGTTTTGGAAATTGTATCGGGACTTATACAACGACCGAGGTCCAAATTATTTTATATGCAAAAGAGGGTTGTGTCTTACACTCTATTAGAGGCCCAAAAGTGTTTTGAAATATTTGATAAGGATCAAAAATCAAAGAAATCCTAATTTTTATCTTTTAAAGTAATTCTTTTTTTAAAAAATGATAAAAATGATAAAAATACCAAATAACTTTAAATAAACTACTTGTGATTTTTGGTTAAGGTTTAAAAAATGAGGTTTTAATCACAAGATGATATAGAACTCATTTGGTTTTGATTTTCAAGATAAAAATTCACTTTTAAAATGTTTAAAAACAATAAAAATGAATTTATTCACAAAAATACCAACTATATTAAATAAATAATATAAATCTAATTTTTTTTGTAGAATAAAATACTTTAATATTTTTGTGATTTTTTCAGACAAAGAACCAATAAAAAATGATTAAAATTGAGAGAGAAATTAATTTTTCAAATCATTAACAAAAATAATATGAAAAAATAAAAAAAATGGAATAAGTGATAAAAAAGAGGTCTGGGGCAAGGGGGATTCGAACCCCAGACCTATCGCTCGCCCAATACACACAAACCAGCTGATCAACCACTAGGGCGCAATGCCAATTCATTTATAATATGGCAAGGGAAAAATATATAGCAAACTTGGTAGAATTTCTGAAGCATGGCGCCATGGCAATCTTCATCCTCAAGCTCAAATTCGTGAAGCCTCCTATCTCACTCATCTCTCAACCATTTCTCATGATCCAAATATGAAAATCGTGCATTTTCAGATGAGGAACACAATGGCAACACTCAATTTTATTCAAATTAAGTGAATCAGAACATATCATGTTAAAACCTGATGAACCCTAAAATTGGCATGAACTCAATGAAATCCTATACACGAACTGTAAACAATAATTGATTGAGGGTAAATGATCTATAAACATCCAGAAACACAATGGTAATCACAAAACATGTTTATGATGCATGATTCAATGAGTTGGATAACTTGAGGCTTACCTCTGCAAGTGAGAATCGAATTTGATGATGGAGGTGTTACAGTTGAGTTCTAATGCTTTGGACAGCTTCCTTGTACCTTAAGGAAAGTGTTTGAATGCTTGGAGTGATTGAGAGCCCTTTAGATTGATCAACCTGATTCCTTCTGCAGCAAGTTACGAGTTTTGTGCAATTGGATGGCCATTTGGTGATTTTGATGTTACAAATGGGAGGTGAGTGTTCAGACACCTTCTATATGTTATATATATGTGATGTGTCTGAATCAATGGTTTGAGTGGTATTGATCTCCAACTCAAAACCTGATAGTAACCTCTCAAGAAATGAAGTTTTTAGGCCTAGGGAGTGAAAGAGAGAAAGCCTTGTTGTAATGAGCTTTGGTGTAGTTTGAATGATCAACTAGGACCTCTATTTATAGTAGAGGAGTTATGTTGAAGTGGTTCTCTTAAAGCTCAGAGGATAAGGCTATGGTTCAATGGTCTTGGCTTGGCATAAATGCCTCTTGCACTAGGTGCAATAGCTGTCCCAAATAGATCAGATATGCCTTGACTGAAATCACATTCTTCAATCCTTTTAATTGTTGTTTAATCAGAGAACTTGACTGAGGAGAGTGATAATATTGAATGTGTGCTATTCCACATTAATGCCCTTTGAATTCAAGGCATATATGCCAAAAACTCATCAATTCTCAAGGATAAGTTTTTTGCCTTTCAGTCCAAGTTTGTTGGTTGGATCAGATGCATTAGGATCAGATTGGATGAATGTGGCATAGTGATCATTGCTTTTTGGCTCAAAATCGTGAATGGCAAGAAATCACACAAACTGATTTTTCAGAACAGGTGTGCCATGGTGTCTTGCAGTAGCCATAACTCTTGGCTCAAGCTGAGTTGTTTCATGCCAATGAGTTCCTTGGATTGTAGGCAATATGCATAACAAGTTTGATGTTTACATCTTAAATTGATTCAGCCTAGAACTATGTGAAACAGCCCTCCAAGTTTTGGTGTTTCACTTGTTTTTCTGCCTTAGACAGAATTTTGTCTAAGTGTTGGAAAAGTGGTAAATTCCAAGTTTTTGTCATTTTGATCTAACCATAACTCAGAATCCATGAAGAATTGGAAACTCTTGTAGTTAACACTTTTGAAGTATGTAATGAGGGCTTCCATCTGAGCTTTGAATGGATGAAAAAGGCCTTAGGGTTTGGGAGATATGGCCTTGCAAAGTTGGTACCCTAACCACTTTGTTCCATAACTTAGAAAAATTCCAAGTTTTTTATGGTTACCCCTTTAGCAGGTTAACTCACTTTCTTTGATTTTTCGTGATGAATGATGATTCAAATCACATATTAACATTGTTTTAGGGTTAAGGAACCTTGGTTGACCAAAAATCCAAAAAGTCAAACTTGGCCTTTTGCACAGTTGACTTTTTCATTAGATAAAATTTTGATTTTGTGATCCTTTTGTGAAATCAATCCTTGGGCTTAATTAAACTTCATGGATGGCTTCCAAGGGTATTTGGGAAAGTCTTGGACCCCTCCCCAAGGTTTGAGATCAATGGTAGGCCAACAATCAAGGATAGGGTTGACTTTTTCCATCAAAAATCCTAATTTGTGATCAGATGGTTTTGAGTTCTTGTGGCTTAGGATTTGAGCATTTTGAGTCAATCAAATCTTGTAAATATGTCAATATGATGTATTTGAGGTCCTTGAAGTTCATTTTGAAGCTTCAAGCCATGCCTCACTTCACAAGTTAACTCAAGGGTTGAATTAGGTCAAAACCCTAATTCCTGAATTTTTGATAGATGGACCTTCAAGGTGATTTTGTCATTGTGGATTGGCTCTTGAGATCCTTTTGAGCTTATTGGACCATAAATTGAGGCATTGGCTCATGCTCAGATGGAAATTCTCCTCTGGGGACCTTGGTCGACCAAACCCTAATTTGGTGACACAGGCAATCTTGAGGCTTGATCCTCTTGGAATGTTGCATACTTATGCATGATTCTTGGTATGGGAGACCCCTTGACCCTTCAGGGATGTTTGAGAGGCTAGACTGTAACACCCCAAATTTCGTAAGAATATTTATTTAATTTATTTAAATATTATATTCGTGAATTTTGGTGATTCGGGTTGATGTCGGTGATTTTGTGAAGTTTTGGTTATTTAATTAAATAATAGTATATATTATGAGATATAATGTATTATTATTTATTTTAAATAATATTAAAGGAATTAAGGGTAAGACGAACTTTTGATGAGGTTTAGTGAGGGTATTATGGAGAAAGCCCAATTTAGAACCCAAGGGTTAGAGTGAATATAAAAGGAGGATTTTGAGAATAGGGTTCACTTTTGGTTAACCGTGAAAAGAAGAAAAGAAGGAAGAGCTCTAAGGAAAAAGGGAAAAGGCGAGGAATTCGTGAAGGGTTCCAAAGGTTCAAGAGAGAACACTTCGGATCGACAATCTAAGGTATGGGGAGTAATTACCTTTCATTATTTTCAATATAGGATTCGATGTATTTAAAGTGGATTTTGAGGTTTATGAGGGTTTATGGGTTTTGAGGTAAACTGATGATTTAAGGGCATTTTGTGAATATATTACTAAGAGTTGGATTTAAGCGGGTAAAATAAACCTTGGGGCTGATTTCCCTGTTGGCGTTGTGTCGACCTTGTGAGAAAGGGATTTAGGGAGTTTATAGGAAGCTTGAGAGTTTGGAAGGTTTAGGGAAATTAAGGTTTCCCGTAGTGTCTTGAATCGACCTAACAGACGTAGGTTTTAGGTCTTTAATTTCCGTGATGCATTAGGACTGTTATAGGGATGTTTTGGGTCATTTGGGGCTGTAATCGCAGGTACTTTGGAGGTTGTGGAGCTACTGATGTGTAGCAGCGATTTGCTGTAATCGCAAATTCGCTAAGCGAACCATTGCTTCGCTAGGCGAATGTTCGCCAAGGCTCGTAAAGCGAGCAGCGCAGCGAATGCGCGATAACATGGGTGTGGGTACTGAGATGATTCTAGAGTAGAAGTGGGGATTCGCTGGAAGTCTCACTAAGCGAATGAGTCAATGAGTGGCTTTGCACAGCAAATAAACCAGCGAGTATGACATATGGTGGTTTCTGGTGTCTTGGTGTGGTGTCTGTGGGATTCGCTGGCCGCTTCGCTAAGCGAAGGTTGTAGCGAACAGGTTCGCCTAGCGAATCATGGAGCGAACGCCTGCTGTTCGCGAAATTTCGTTTCTGTTGTCGCGTTGTTCTGGTGTTTGATGCTGTGATATTTATGATGAGTTACCATGACATTCTTGATGATATTGAGGTGCTGATTTGTGTTGTTTTGATGAATATATGATGACATAATTTATATGAGAATTGATGAATGATGACGATATGATATGACTGATGAATTGTGAGAGAATTATATATGTGATGTTTCGTGATTAAATGATGATATGATGTTATTGATGATAATTAGGTGTTTATGTGAGGATAAAATGACGATGTGAAGTACCATGAGTACATTGATGATTTTACATGATTATCTTGATGCGTGTATTGATGATTTGATGATGATGATTCATGATGTTTTTGATGAATACATGATGATATAATTAACATGAGGTTTTGATGAATAACGATGTATATGATGGCTTTTGTTGATGAATGAAGATGCACATAATGATGTTTATTTGACGATGGTGATTATTGACGTTGTGCATCATGCATTCATATGCATACTCTGTGACGAAGCTTTATTCCCATTGTGCGGATATGAGGTGATTATGACGTGCTCCAGTTTCAATATGGAATCGATCCTATTGACGGGGATCTTTGGAGGGGTGATGGCCTAGTGTCCATCGATTATGACAATTGGTACCACATGCATGAGTCTTGTTGTGCATTTGCATTTAATTGGCATTGTTGTATTTTATGATGTTGGTTGTGATTTTGATGTTTCCTTGTGATGACCCTGAAGATGTTGTATATGAAGATAATTCCATTTTATGTATATCTTGTTTTATATTGATTATTATGAATTGTGATTACTCACCCTGCCTGTTTGAATGTTGCCTCCACGTGGGTAACGTGCAGGTGATCCGACTTAGATGTGGATGCCCTCGAGGACTTTTGAGGTTATTGCTTTTGGTCGATGTAGAGGGTCTTGCTCTGATAGTGTAACACCGGGTTGGGTCGTCGAGTCGAATCATGTGATTTATTTGATGTTATGGTTTATTATAAAACCTTTTTGATTATTTGTGGTTATGGTGGTTCTGCTGCTACTTCTGAGGGCCTTTTGTTGAAAACCTTTTATTTGAAAATTTTGAGTTCCGCTGCCATGTGAAGGCTTTTTGTGAAACTTTGAGGAAAACCCTTTGTTTACAGGGCAAGTGTATTATTTTGATTTTTAATGAGAAATGTGCACCCTTTGAGGTGATTTTGATGCTTTACTCTTATAATTTGAGTTGTTTCTGCTGCAACATTATTGGGGGTAGAAAAGAGTGTTACATAGACAAGTTGAAGATCATGTCAATTCTTGATAGATCATTTGTCTAAGTGCTCAGAGAGGGCTCAAAACCCTAATTATTGATTGTAGTGAATGCTCAATCCTCTTTGAGGAGATTAATGAGGCATGAAAGTACATCCATATTGTGATGATGATTTGCACAATGATGGGAAATCTTGGTGGTCAAAATTTGGGGTATGACACCATGTCAGGACATTTAACCCAACATCTTGCTGTAAAATTATTTTATCCAAAATGCATCCAATCAAAGACCTAACAATCTTCCCCTTTGGCAAATTCTGGCTAAAACAACCTTTGGATAACACATTCAACTCCCCCTTATGGAAACAACCAAAGAACACTACTACTACTTACATCTCCCCCTTTTTAGCCATAATATACCAAACCAAGCAACTATGCATTTAAGGGCAATCAATCCAAAAGCAAGAGTTTCTTCCCTTTCATATGAGGTGCGATTTATATTTATTGTTGTTTCATATTAGTTTGGTTCTTGATTATTCATACAAATAAAGTTGTAGGAACAGAAACTCATCAACATTGCAACTCTCATCTGAAAACCCATCATCACCAACCTTTTCCTCATCACATTGTAATCAATTTTTTCTTCAATTTTGGTTTCTGGTATCATTTTTTAAGAACCTGAAATTATTTAGGGTTTTCACAGGCAGAGAGAAGAACCCTAAAAAGATGAC
The DNA here is from genome assembly GCA_022829125.1 of Lathyrus tuberosus. Lineage (NCBI taxonomy): Eukaryota > Viridiplantae > Streptophyta > Magnoliopsida > Fabales > Fabaceae > Lathyrus > Lathyrus tuberosus. Next base: position 8,876,810 of record JALAZF010000176.1, on the reverse strand, counting down.
GACCATGTTGAAGAAAAATATGAAGAAGAGATGCCATGTCAATGCTGGTCATGGAGGTCGCTGTAATCCAGGTTATTTCGGTAAGGTCGGTATGCGTTACTTTCTTAATATTTGCAATATTTGCTGGTTGTGTTGTTGTGGCAGTGAACAAGAATAATGACAATGTTTTGGTTTTCTCAGATTTTGATTTCCACTACTTCTCTCTTGCATAAGGTTTCGTCTTTTCTTGCTTTTAGTTTCATGTTATTATATGCATATTTTTTAATTGTATATATGCATATTTTTTATATGCATATTTTTTAATTATATATATTAGCAATTAAGTAAATTTGTTAGATCCTTAAAAACTGGATACCGCAAAACAAGTGTAAGTGTTTTGAGTATAATGTTGATATATTTTTTGTTTCAAAAGTTTAACACTGTATGTGAGTCATAATTAATCTTCTATATAATTTTGATATATTGTTTGTATTTGAAAATCTATTCGGTCTTCGTTTACAGAATATTCTAATTCCGTTATCAACAAGTCAGTCAGGAAGTGGAGCGTGCTTTGGCGAAATTGTCATGGCTGCTGCACCAGATCCTTATATTCTCATACTTGGTCGTGTTTTCGTTGGTTTTAGTGTTGGTGTTGCTTCAGTTACCGTTCCTGTTTATATTGCGGTAGCTGGGGAAACACATCTGCCATCTGTAACAGCAGAAAATAAGTTTCAGGCCTTGGGAAGTTACTAAAACTTTTTGTTTTCCTTGTCTTTAACTTCCTGGTTCTGTTCTTTGATTGTATTGGTTCAGGATCTCAGGTGCTGCTTCAAAACATTATACTTGCATGTAAGAAGCACATGACTTATTGAGAAATATGCCTTTTGAGCTAGGTGCTGCTTCATGGGGAAATGTTCTGCATATCTAACATCAAGGTGAATGCTTTTTTATCAATCCTGAACCCCATGCTGCATGGTTTTGGATTTTTATTTGTTGCTTCTAAGTGCCTAATTTTTCTACTTGATTTTTTAGGTCTGTCAGTGTGTTTGAAGTCAGGACATTGCAATAAACATTCGTCTCCTGCTAAACGATATATTTAGAATCTCCTTAAGGTAGAAATAGTAGTATAGTTACTTAACTGAATTGTATATAAGTTTTAACCAATATTTATAGATTATATTTGTTAACCTTTTTGTCCTCTATGCAGGTTCTCTTCAGCAGCACTGAGAATGGATGCTCGTCCTTTGTTCGGCAATTGGAACCAGATTGGCATATCGATACAATTTCTGAAATCGTCACTCAGTTAACTGTATGTTACTTTATATCTCGATGAAAAGCTCTATTTATACCGTGGTTTTGATCCTGCGATGGTGAACCTTCCTCCAAACAATGGTATGTTAGAAACTAAAATTGAAGCTAATGTTTGATACAATTATGAGTTGCCATGATTACAAAGAAAATGAAACAAAAAAATGATTTGCTGGTCTCACATTCTTAGATTTTATAACAATCATAGTATGAAATATTGTAGGTATCGCATGCCTTTCATCCAAACTTCTCTGCCAAATTATGTATCGCGTGTCTCACAAATTTCATATACGTTTAGGTTTTTATTTATAGCTTATCTTTAGCATGACTGTCCACTCCTTTATCCAGTTCTGTGGAAGTTCAAATTACATGCAGTTGAATATCACGCCTCTTGACCTTTTTCCCAGTGTAATATTAAACCTTGATTATTGTTTTTTTATCATGTTTCAGGTTGGTCTTCTCTCTGCCTGTAGTCATTCAGGTAAGCTATTCTTCACATAAAATAAATCAGTTCCATTGATTGATAAATACCATTGGCGAAAGCAAGAGAACTTATCACCAGCTTCCCGTTGAAAATCAGACAGAAGAGGTAAATTTCTAATCCAAACGTCCTCTGCGGTTTGTGTACCTGAACGTGCTAACTTCAATGCAGAGCTTTTTGTTGCCAAAAAAGCTGGATTAAAATAAGTCACAAGTAACATGCAAGAGTTTAAGACTAGGAATTATTGATTTTAATCACAGTCACACATAATAATTGCATCAATTTGAGCATGGCCATCAGTACTTTACAAAACATGTGAGTCATATCTCTATTCGATACAAAATTGGATACAATCGATACAAATGTCAATTGTTTATCCATTTTATACATGACTCTCACACAATTTGAGCATGGCCATCTGTACTTTACAAAACATGTGAGTCATATCTCTATTCGATACAAAATTGGATACAATCAATACAAATCTTAATTGTTTATCCATTTTATACATGACTCTCACACTGAATTTTGATTCATTATCTTTCAATCCCATGTTTCAAGCATAGTTCGCGGAACAGTAGGATACCTGGATCCTGAGTAAGTCCTTTTTTTATTTTCAATTAATATTTGTATTTTGGTATAAAAAATTTTAATTTTTCTTGCTCACTTTTGATTGACTTATGGTCCAAGTAACCTAAGTTTGTCTTAGATCTTTCTCTTTTTCTTCTATAGGTACTATATTTCCCAACAGCTAACTGACAAGAGTGATGTGTATAGCTTTGGTGTAATTCTTCTTGAACTCATATCCGGTCAAGAAGCAATATCAAATGAAAGTTTCGGGATTCATTGTCGAAACATAGTTCAGTGGGTGAGTTTTGATTTCTCAGCAATCTGGAGTATTAAAAAGTGTGTAATTTCTGAAATCCTTTTTAACTTTTTTCTGCCACAACTGTTTCATAGGTAAAATTGCACATTGAGAGTGGAGATATACAAGGCATTATTGATCCTTTGCTAGGTAACGACTATGATCTACAATCAATGTGGAAAATAGCAGAGAAAGCATTGATGTGTGTTCAACCTCATGGAGAGACGCGCTCATCGACGGAGCTGCCTAATACCTGCTTTCGGGCATGCTATTCTGATTCTGGTTTAATGTTCTTGGGATTTGGTTGCCGGGAAGAATCTCTATAGAGAAACTTACCTCTACTGTTCTAAGACAATTAATTTTGAGTATTTTGTGGTACTGCTGTCAGCGTAGGTTTTGTTTGGTATAATTACTGATATGTTTTATTTATTATCTTATGGCTATTATTAGCTCATAGAGTGGATTAGATCCTTTTATCTAGATGGTTTCCTTTGATCACTGGCTTGTCAATAGTTACAGCCCCACTCCAACCGCCCATACTGTCGTGGAATACTTTTCTGGTCAACCAATTGTATGTATATGATAAGTCATATTCATTGATGAAGTAGACAGTTTTTTGGGTCAGCGTCGTCAATTAGATCACGAGGCTTTGTTAAACATGAAAACTGAGTTCATGGCTCTATGGGATGGATTCACTACCAACTGTAATTTAGCAGTTGTCATGTAATTTTTATTTAATGTATAAACTTTCAAAACACGTGACAATTTTGATGCAGATTTTGTTAATAATGACTTCTACTTAATATTTTTTTCACTGTTAGATAATTACAATCCACATCAAGGATCTAAGGAGGTTGTCACATCTGAAGAGAAACAAGAGCAAGCTTCTTCCATAGAAGAAATTAGTAGAACATCACCAATAAAGTGTCTTCACAAGTTTCTTGCATCCAAAGGAATCACATCAGGGAGTTCCCAAGATTTCAAAAGATTGTTGACCAGTTTGTGGTTTGATCTTTATAGCCGATGTGGAACTTCTGGTTCCTCTTCCTCCTTTGAGCATGTTTTTGTTGGAGAAATCAAACAAAGCAGTGAAGTTTCTGGATTTCATAACTGGCTGCAGGTACAATCTTTTATTTTTCTGTATTCCAATATCTATGAGCTATTCAAACTCATACCAAAAATATAGATGTGTTAACTTGGGAATTGGTGCTCTTTTCAACCATAATTTGATATTACATGCTCCATCAGATATCAGTACCATTTTGCGTTGGATTGGATCTATTTGTACTGCCTATTGGATTAGTATCCACAGGCACCTACCTCTCTGAAGCATAGGATCGAAGTTGATCTTGTGATGATAAATTTTTAACTCATCTATTGATATATTTTGGCAGTTTTACCATGAAGAAGCAAATGGAAGAGTTGATTACCAAGGCTATATTTTTCCCTGTCAACGGGGTGAAACTGTGAGTGATCATTACATTTTTATGTAATAAAAATTAATATAAGAAATTAATATACTTCAGTACGAGCTAAACATCAGGTCAAGTTCAAAGTATTTCAACAACAAATTTATTTTCCTATAACATCCAGAGCCTTTGAAAATTTTCAATCATAAACCTATTTCAATACATGTAACTCTTTTTGGTAGTTCTTGTATGTTTTTTGTTGGTAAGCATTTGTTATGTATTATGAGTTGTACTGTAGTCACTAGCCACATTATTTTTAATGTTGTTTGCTATGTAACTTGCAGCCTGACTCTGAAACCCAGCTTCTGACAATTCAATTTGAATGGAATGGTGTTCTGAAATCTGTATCAAGCACTTTGGTAGGAGTGAGTCCTGAATTTGAAATCGCTTTGTATACCCTGTGTTTCTTCGCTGGTTAGGAAGATAACCACATTCAGCTTGGTCTATACGTAGTTAATATAAAATGTTATCATTTAGGCAATCAAATTGGATCTGTTTTCCTCATTGCAGATTCATGAATGTTCAGTCGCGAGCAATGATAGTAGTGTTTCCCCGTTGAAATCATATCTTATATTCTTATGCATATTTGGTGTACCTTGTAGTACATGGTAAAACAGTATTGAGGGGCGTATACATTTGATACCTTTTTATTTTCTATCTTTGATAGTTTGCGACTTTTTGGTAATTCATAACCATAAATCCTTTATGTTATTGTGTATTATTGTTAAATATCTTTGAGTTTGCTGGCTTCAGTAATCTTAGTGCGAGATAAATATAAAAGTGTTCTATTTCTCAAATGTCAGAGTTCATCATGCACGTAGTTGCTAAATTCATCTATATTAGTTTAGTTGGTATAATGTAAGGCTTTGAATTTGTGTTTTATGGTTCAAATCGAAGCCATATCATAATTCTGTTGCTAACAAAATCGTCTAAATATAAAGCTAAATAAGTCATTGTCTTTTGCGATCTTAAGCATGAGTGTGTGGTTTCAAGGTGTAAAAGTAATAACAAAAGTGCAAAAAAAAAAAATAGAGACAAAAATGTAAATGTGTAGAAATTAAATGGTTGGAAAAGTAGGTGAACTTGAATTTAAAGAAAGCTTTTAGAATGTCTTGAAACAAACAACAGATGTTGTAAAGTTTTTTAGAAAACTGTTTTTGTTAATTTTGAGGGGAATTTGGGATAAAATATGTTTTTGTTAATTTTAAGGTTGGATGTGTGTATTAGATGGAATGTCACATATATGATGCTTGAACGTGTCAGGGACGGCCCTAAGGGTAGGCCACCAAGGCTACCGCCTAGGGCTTCACTTTTTTATTTTTATTTTTATATGTTTTAATTGATTAAATTTTTTTAAATAATTTTTTAAATTATGTTGTATAACATCTATTTAGAATACATCTAATTGAAATAAATACTAAATGAAGTTGATTATAATAATTTAATAATTTTACATCATAAAATAATTAAAATATAATAATTTAAAAAATATATTTTTATTATATTAAAAATGTTTAGTTTTAAATTTCGCCTCAAGCATAGAGATTTGTAGGGTCGGCCCTGGAAAGTGCTATTAGGTATCGACGTGCTTTCATTAGCTTGAGTTATAATGATAAAAAGTACAATATTTGTAATTCCTTGGCTCCATTTTATAATATTACTAACTTGATTTCTGGATCATCTTACCCAACTTCAAACTTATACTTCGTGCAAATTGAACTTATAGAGATGGAATTGAATAGAAATTTGAAAAGTCAAGATGATGTTATTAAAGATATAGCTAAGGGGATGAAGAAAAAGTTTGATAAGTATTGGAATGAATATTCCGTTAGGTAATTAATTATTTGGTTATGTATGTGTGAATGTATTCTATTGTCTCTAAAGTTAGACTATGTGACAATTGTGTTACAATTATCAACATGGACAGACATGACTGAACTATGAAATAGTTTTAGAATTAAAAAAAAATACACGCAGGAGACAACATGGAATTCATACATCTAGGCATCACATTTTTCTTTAATTTGAAATGCAGAATTGAAAAAATCAAATACGAATAAGAATAACTCTTATTCATGACAGAATCATAGTTGTGAAATTTCAGATCTAGCATACTATGTAAACTTCCACTGCTTCTTTCCCGATTCACAACTACAAACCGTCGGAAACCACTTCAAATGCTCACCATCATATAACAAATTCCACAATTGTGTAACACTCCCTCCTCCGCCACTTATTTCACCGGAACACTACAAATAACAACAAAGCCACAACCACCGTGAACCCTGCAAACCACACACCTTGCAACTGTAAAGCAACACACAACCACCATTCAAACCTCTGATCACTTCTCCAATCCGGCCAACAACTTAAACTAAAACATCTACATCAAACCAAGTAACTCACAACCATGAGTGAGGAAGAACGGAGAGAGAAAGAGGGAGAAAGAGGAATCAAACGAGGATTAACAGAGAGAGAAAGATGGTAGACGAGAAAGAGAGAGAATGTGAGAATGAATAAGATATTTTATAAAAATGAGTGCGAGAGAGAGAGAGAGAGAGAGAGAGAGAGAGAGAGAAGCCATTGAAAATTGGATAAAGTTGCCCCTTGGCAAAAATCGTGCTTTTCATTGGGCAATGAAAGGTGTATTTAGTCAATTACATAAAAGGGCAATAATTAGTGTAAATGAAATTTAAGTTAAAGGGTAATATAAGGTGATTAGTGGCATGTTCCATTATTAGTTAGGTAGTTGACAATAATAATAATAATAATAATAATAATAATAATAATAATAAGGGAAAAATATACCATGGGTCCTTTACGTTATTTTATTGTAACAAGTCAGTCCTTTATGTTTTTTTTTGCTAAAATTTGGTCCTTTATGTTAACTAACGTGTTCATCGTTGACCTTTTCACAAACTCCATTCCAAAAACACTTATGTGGCACAAACAACGTTGATGTGTCATTTAACCTTGTTGAATAGGCATTTGTCTTATTCTAGAATGCTTTGATGCCTCGATTTCGTATCGTTTAATTCGATTCAATTCGTGCATGTTTTATTGTATTTTTATCAAGTCATTGTCATTTCGTGTATTGTTTGCTTATGTTTTCGTTTCTTTTCCATTTACAGGTCCTATATCAGCTCCAGAGAAGAAAAGACCAAGATATGAGCTCAAAGAGAAGAAAAGTGTAGAAAATTGCATGGTTCTGCCTCTTCCAGATCAAAGGCGTTTGCCATTCCCCCCAGTTCAACTGAATGGCGCTCGCCATGTCCGAAAGGAGGGAGATTCAAACATTTAAAGAAAAGGCGAACGCCGTTTGCCATAAGGCGACCGCCATTGTGCGCGGGAGCAGTTTTCTTTATGCAGTTCTGGCAGTTTGCAAATGATATTTCAAAATTCGAACTCAACTGCTTAGGAGCCATATTTTTCCTATAAATAGAGTACTAGAGGTCTGCATTTGGCATCGAAGAACCTTGCGGAAGCGCTGCCGAAATTCCTAACCACTTATATCATTAGCCATAGTATCAATCGATCACATCGAGAGATTGATACACCCGTTGTATTTTTCGTTTCTTTTGCTGCTGATGTACACTTGGATCGATTAACTAATACAAAGTCCATTTCCCGTTTTAATTACTTCGCATTTAAGGTTATTTACGATTTATTTACTTTATCGCATCTTGTTTTCTTTTGATTAATTGCATAATTCAGATTACGCATCAAAACCTAATTTTGATCCTAAATAAGAACAAACCATTATGCATGTTTTAAAATTCAAAAATGTTAATATATTAGTGTTAGATTTAATTATGTCTGAGTAGTTTTGTTTCGAGACCGTAGATTGAGGACCGTCGTTTCGACGGGACTCTGTAGAATCCTTCGGTGTTTAGCTTTTGTTTTAAAATTATGGTTTTGGTGTCTAAACTGAATTTAGACAACCTTGTCGTGAGAGCGAGAGGCTGTTTAATAGTGTTTCGTTATGAGAGTGTGAAGCACACCAAGGCGTGTCCAATAGAGCGAGAGTTTGAGGTAATCGCCGGATAGTAGACATCAGACATTGAGCCTAAATGCAGCGAGAGCGCTTTAGATCCTCATTTAGTTTATGTTAGTTTTCAAACAACACCTCTTAACTACCGAGTGTCGCTCCCGAGATTTTCATCCAAGTACAAACGCGAAAGTGGCACCGAACAGAGCCGCCAGCAATGTGTATTTATCCCAAGAGAGGGGAAGGAAACACTGCATAAACCTAAAGGAAAGGATAGAGCATGGTCTTGCGACCAAGAGAACTGGGTTCGGGAGTCAGTTACGCGAGAGGAAGGTATTAGCACCCCCTCACGTCCATCGTACCCGATGGGATCCACGCTTGCTTGCTTCAATCAAAGGGTGAAGAAAACTGGAGCTCCGCTGCTACTGGAAAGGAAAAGGAACGAGAACGGAAAGAAACGAAGAAACAAATGTAGGGAAAATAAAAGAAGTGCTCGCATGGGCCCTACCCCACTGCCTACGTATCTCATCGGGAACATGAGAATCAGAGCGACGTAGTTCCCCTCACCTAAGGGAAAGTTGTTTATGTTTTTTAGAGAACGGCTTACGTCCTAACTCAGGTGTTGCAGGCTCGCTGGTCCGAGTGCGTTACCATCTTGCAAGAGAACGAGTAGAAGCGCGTTCGTACGCTAAGAGTGAATGAGGTGAGAAAAGAATTCCCAAAGGAAAGACGTTATTGTTTGTTTTTGTCTTTTAAGAGTTTTTTCATTTGTTTGCATATGATAGTGTATCTGAATCTTAGTCATTGGAATGTGTACATTCTCACATTCCAAGATGGAATGAGTAAGAAAGCACACTAAGGGTGAAGAAGACCCCCACACTTAGTTCCAATTGTCAAGGTTCAAACACACTAGCATACTTGTGTTTATTAAGTGTTTTTTGTTGATTAAGAAATGATGAAGTGCTTTTTATTATTTGTACCTTCAACAAGTATTGCATTTAGGTCCCTCATACAAGATCAAATGTTTAACACATTGACCCAAGAAGGGCTATATGCTACACATTCTAAGATCATAAGAGAAGACCCCTTATAATCTTTTCTTTATATGAAAGGCCTAAATGCAATAAATGCCTATCTTCATTAGATATTTTGAATTTTCTTTAAGAGATGAGAAGAGAGACTCAAGAGAGGAGAAAAGGTAAAAATCTATATGGACTAAGACTCAATCCTAATTGATTAGTTAAGGGAGTGATCCTAAGGTTTGTGAGGTTTCAACCTAAAGTCTAAAGAAGGAATGAATTAAACAATTCACTTCTAAAGTAGAAGATGAATTGTAACTCACAAAGGGAAAGTGATGAGTTATTAAAAGAAAGCACATAAGTGCTTAACAAAACATAAAATGGAATTGTAAAAGAGAAAGGATAGAAGTTGAATGTGGATTCCTTATCCACACTCAATTGAAACTTACTAAAGCCCCTACATGGTTAGTAAACATGTATAAGAAGTATAAGAAGTAAAAGAACATGTAATGCATCATAAAACTCAAAGGAATTAAATGAGAAACCAAATCCTAGAGCCACAACCAGAATGTACATCAAATGGAAACCAATGGTTATTATCAATCAAATTCAAGTGGATAGGCAACAAACAATCCTCCATGACATTAGAACATGATATCATAAGAAAAGGAAGAATGAAAGATGAAAGAGAAAAGAAGAAATGTGCATAAATGGAACATGTAATCCATGGATCAGAATTGAAATGAAATGAAAAATGATTCACAAAACTCTCACAAGTATTCATGAAGCACATCAAGGCATTTAAGAAGTGATAGAAGAAGTAGGATTGAAATGGAAGTTCCAAACAAAGGAAAGTGCAAACACAACATGTTAAAGGTGCACAAGGTTTAAATGAAAGTCAACATGCAAGGATGACATATAATATGTACCAATGACCTATAATGTCAAGTGAATGGTTCACCAAATATGCAAATGACCATGCCATTAAGTACAAAAGAAAACATGTAAACATGCACAAAAGATTACAATGATATGACATGTTATAATGCTTTAAATGAAATGCATCAAACAAAAATCAAATGGCCTCATGAAAATTATGAAAACATGGTATTGAAGTTCACTAATCAGAGATGAATCACATATCAAAGTAGCATGCAAGGAAACAAGGCAAAATGATGTCAAACAATGCACTTAGGTCACATAGACATATCATACAAAGTAGCACAAAAGTGAACACCAAACATGCCATAAAATGACCAAAAAAATCAAATAAAAAACACTAAACATACCTCAAGATTCTAATGACTCAATTCAAAAAGAAGAGCATCAAAACAATTTTTAATGATCGAGAACAAAAATGGACAAATTTATGCATCACACTAAGCATGCACACAAATTGAAATTCAAAGAATATTATAGAACAGGGGCAAAAATGTCATAAAAACAAGAAATAAAATCATGAAAAATTTCCTAAATGTTTTAATGATGTCCATGAATTTTTGTGGAATTTTATAGTGCTATTTTGTATTTTTAAAAATTGAAAAGTAAACGTGCACAAAAAATAAAAATAAAATGAAGTGAAATGAGGACTGGGGGTGTAAACATAGCAATTGAGCAGTTCAAAATGTTTTGGGCTTGAAAACATGGGGTGCGAATAACAATCTGATTAGGTCCAATTACGCGCATAACACACTAACAACCATGCACTTCAGTCAACAATAGTCAAAGTAATAACAACCATCAGATTAAGTCAAGTCAAGAGACAAGTCAAGGTAATTACATCCAACGCGCATACATGAATGTGCATCTTAACTACCATGCAATGCATCACATCACTTTTAAGTGAATCAGAAAAATGGCACATGACATGCACGCCCTTTTTTAATGTGTTGGCACGTTTTGAACCACATGATCATGAACATCCAACGGACCAAATTAAAACTGAGCATAAAACCCTAAAATAAAGTCCACCAGCCGGAGAGGGACCTCCGGTCACCTTCTCCGGTCACTCACCACCGTCTGCAACTTTGATTTCTCCAGAAATCCACAACATGTATATCAATCGAAAGAGAAACTAATGGAGAACATGAATTCAAGAACAAAATGCACAAACAGTTCATGATACGAGAGAATTCAACAGAAAAAGATTTGCCCTAACATTTGAACTATGCCTCTAAAGGCCTATCAACTAGCCAGGCCAGTTCTTGAGCTTATAAGAAGCTGCAAGAACCTGAAAACAAACTCACATTAAGTCTATAATGGATGAAATTCGTACCTGAAGATTGGAGACTTTGAGGTATTCTTCAGAAAACCAGAGATCGTAGCTTCTTCTTCAACCTTGGAGCTTCACAAATTAAGCAAAATAAATGCTATATAACTGGTTGTCTTGAGAGTAGAGAGATTCAATGTTGAACAGTGCTTGAAGCAACCTTGAGAACTATACTGAAATCTCCTTCAATCAAGTGCCATTGATGATGATGAGGATGAAGTATCGTGTGCTTGGAGAAGAATTTTTTAGAGAGTTGGTGACAGAGTGAGAGAATCAGAGAGAAAGTAGAGAGAACTTTGAAGTGAAAAATGAGAAATGAAGCTGAGACTGAAATTAGAGGTGAGATTTCTATTTATAATGTGAGTTAACCATGGTTTAGTGAGTCAGTTAAGTGAGTCAATGCTTGGTTAACTGAGTGCACCCTAACTAACTGAGTTAAGTTAGTTAGGGGCGAGTGAGGTTGGCTATGATGTGGTGATGGTGATTCATGGTGTGCTATGGTGGAAGTGAGGGTAAAACAACAAAGCTGCTGTGGCAGAAACTTGCTTCATAAGTTTGCCCTTTCCATTTTCATGCATGGCACGTGCTGGTGTATGATATTTGTATCAAGTATGCTTGGTATAATGTGGAAAGCAGATGTTATGAAGTGTTTGTGGTGTGTGTGAACCAAAATCGTGCACCAAGCTGTCAAAGCATCAGTGCCAACATAGGGCTATTTGCAGGTGAAATACTTTCTAACCATTGAACAATTTGATGAGATTTTGGAGTCTTTGGAAAGAGGACACATTGGAGCACAATGTTGATGTGAAAATTGAAGTGAAATGAGGTTTGGAACAGGTTGAAAAATGACTTAGAACATCCACATTGGGAAATGGTATAAGGGTGTGGCATGTGGTCGGTCGACCTGGCACCTTGACACCTGGGTTTTCAGCACAATCACCATGACTTGAGGCCACTATTTCTCCATCATAACTTGATCAGACGAAATTTTTCCCAACATGAACATTGGAGAGGGCACTACAAGGAACATTTTTTATGTTGAAAAGTTTTTCATTTGGAGCTTTCTTCTTGGAGAAATTGAGCTTGACATTTGGCACACCAGGTGTTTGTAGAAATGACATGCGCGTGACCTGAAACTTGCCCAAGCTGACTTGCATTTTGCCCAAGTTTCCCTCAACTTTGATCATCCATAACTCTCTCAATTTTTATCCAATGGAGATGTTCTACACATGGATTTGAAGCTTAAAGGAATGTCTTTTGTTGTGGCTGAGTGGAATTTCCACTTGATGCTTTAATTTTAAATGGCCTTGGTTCAAACTCTGATGCAAAATGGCCAAAACTTACTATTTTTAGTAACCCTACTTCACCCAAAAATGGCAACTTTCCACATCTTGATTTTTTCATGATTCCTTTGGAGTTTCTTAATCAAATTTTGCACATTGGACACATATAACATGAATTTCATGAATTTGGCCTCAAAAAGTCAAGAGTTGACTTTTTCCTCTGATTATTTGACTTGGCCCCAATTTTCCTGATTTCTGATCTTTCTTCCAATTGAACCACTTCCAAAACCAATTGAGAAGCAATTTTCCACCTCCATACACTTAGGGACATATGAAATACCATGACATCAAATTTGGTCCAACAAATCAAAAATTCCCTGATTTTATTAGAAACCCTAGTTTTGGTGCCCACCTCCTAGGAGAAAAATGTGCAGTCTTCAATTTCCAATTCCTCAGAGTATGTTATGTATCCTCTTAAAGGATGATGATATATGCCATTTGAGGATGATTTTGGATCAATGAGCTATCTCTTTTGAGGGTTTTCCTTCATTTTTTGAACCTCTTGCATAGTGAAAGATATAATGCTTCAATCTCCCATTGTATCTCTTATCCTTGAGGTTGTGGATGATCAATTGAGATGGTATGAGACATGAAAGACCTCTTGGCTTGCCTTGAGGGCACTTAATTGACCTTTTTGTGCTTTGAATGATCCCTTGATTGTCCACCTTTCACCTGATCACATGCCCTGATGGTAAGAAGGATGCCATGCTTCATTTTTCTATTTTAAATGCAATGTAATGTTAATGAGGTGGATATGATATGATAAATGATAATGCCATGCTATGATGACAAAGAGGGAGAGCAAATTTTGGGGTATTACAGCTGCCCCTATTCAAGCGCTGTAGACCTGAATGCCTTAAAGCAATTGCTTTCGGACTTTCAAGGTATATAGTGATTGAATACCAAATATAACCAAAAATTTGCTCTGGATGATGAGGAAGAAACTCCCACGACATTGCTAGCTTGAATCTTCAATGAAACATTGTCGGAGAAAACTGTCTTTTGAACGACACCAGACGACTACTGGCTTGCCACACTGCTGGTGGACTTTAATAATGTCTTTTATGCAATTCCAGACGACTACTGGCCTGCCACGCTACTGGTGGACTTTAGAAATGTCTTTTTGAACGACGCCAGACGACTACTGGCTTGCCACGCTACTGGTGGACTTTAGAAATGTCTTTTTGAACGACGCCAGACGACTACTGGCTTGCCACGCTACTGGTGGACTTTAATAATGTCTTTTATGCAATTCCAGACGACTACTGGCCTGCCACGCTACTGGTGGACTTTGCAGCTTCGTGCCACCCGAAGACGGACTTTTGCCAATCCACTGTTGGACTTTTGGAATATGCCACCCTTAGATGGACCTTTCGCCAATCCACTGTTGGACTTTTGGAATATGCCACCCTTAGATGGACCTTTCGCCAATCCACTGTTGGACTTTTGCCACCCGAAGACGGACTTTTGCCAATCCACTGTTGGACTTGTGCCACCCGAAGACGGACTTTTCGCCAATCCACTGTTGGACTTTTGGAATATGCCACCCTTAGATGGACCTTTCGCCAATCCCCTGTTGGACTTTTGCCACCCGAAGACGGACTTTTGCCAATCCACTGTTGGACTTGTGCCACCCGAAGACGGACTTTTCGCCAATCCACTGTTGGACTTTTAGCTGCTTTGCCACCCGAAGATGGACTTTTGCCAATCCACTGTTGGACTTTTAAAATTTGCCACCCGAAGACGGACTTTTGCCAATCCACTGTTGGACTTTTAGAATATGCAAAATTGTATTACTCTCTGCGTCTGTGTCAGACATCTCTGCTGACTCTGCTGAGGAGCAAAGACCAATGATTTGACTTTGGAGACTCCTGAAAAGATAACCTCTCCACTGGAGAATGAATGAATAATCCGTCTGCTTCGAATTGTCAAGCTTGCCAAAAATAAATTGGACTTGAAGAATAATAAATCTGCCAGGAATCACTTCATCTGTTGGGGGAATGAATTCTGGTCACGGCGACTCCGTTGGGGATGAGAATTTCTTTGCATGGCGTCTTTCTAGGGGAGAGAAGTCATAAAAACTCTGCTTGGGGATCTGTCCAATCCAAGACCCTTTGTAGGGGTTATCCACCTTCTGACCCGGCTGGGGAAAGGCTGTACCATCCTTGTTGAGGAATAGATTCTGTCGATCTGATAAACCTCTGCGGGGAGAACAACAACTCAGCTGGGAGTTGCTGACAAGATTCGATGCTGACCTCTGTGGGGATACCATGACCAGAGATACGATCTTGCTGGGGATCAGGGCTACTCTGCCAGGGATATGCAAATCCTGGTTAGAACATTCCACTGCAACTTGCTAGGAAAGAGTCCTTAGAGATCTGTTGGGGAAACCCAAAGCAAATCCACAGTATTCTGCTGAAGAATATGACTGTCAAGCTTAGGATAAGTACCACAATGCCCCATGTTAGGCGAGCTTCCCTTTAGACAATTCCGTTAGGGATGACGAGTTTATAACAAACTCTGCTGGCGGAAACTGCTTTAAAACGTCTCGTGCTGGGGAATGCCTTTTGAGAGGATTTTACAGAAGACTAGCTGTCCTCAAACTCTACTGGGGACGATCAACACTTCATGTTGGGGAAACAAACATGCCCCATGCTCGGACAAACCAACCATTCGTCCCCGAAGAGGATGTCATAAGAGGATTTTACAGAAGATTTAGCCTCTTCAACCTCTTGTGACTTCGCTGGGGATAATGACCATCAGTTTCGGTGTCGACGAGACCACTCTTTTGGGGAATTTGCGACCGTCATCGACACAGAAAAACTTGTAGCTGTTGGAAGTACTGTATGAGAGAATCGACTTAATAAGATGCAACGGTACCCAGTTGAACTTAATTCACTGATATCGACCCGTTATGAACAATCGTCGACCGAACGATGAACGCCGATCTCCTTACCCGTAATTGCCCCAGTCTTTTGCGTGGGGTGATTTATTACTGGTCTTGTGCTTAAAATCATCTGCACCTGCTACCTGCAACAAAAGAATATGCCCACATGCCCCGAATATTGCGTGGCTAGAATCCACCATCCGGGAGTATTCAACATTCGAAGTAATTTCAAATGTTTTTTTTCTGCGCATGTTATTGCAAGGCTGCCATGTTTTCAAATGCAATGTTTTATCAAAATTAGGACGTTTTTGCAAACAAAGCAATAAAACAAAAATAGGAGGCTTTTTATTGAAATTCAATTTATTGACTGAGAGCCCAGAATAGGCAATTACATCAGGAAGCAATCCCTGGAAAGAGGTGATCGCTGAAAATTGAGAAAAGAAACTATCCTAATGGCAATGTGAAAACGGAATTCCACTGAGTTTCCATTCTGTTATGACCAGTATGTCTTCAAAACTCCCCGACCTTGCCTTCTGAGGAATGATCAGACCGATTCCTATCTTTCAGAATGTCAGTTGTTCAAACGGTAATGGGTACAGATAACTCAGACTGTAGCCATTCGCTTAAATCCCTTTTTTGCGTGGACCGCCCTTTCAGGTTTTCAATCCACCAGGATACCCTTTTTTGCCTAAGTTGCCCTTTCGGGTTTTCAACTTACCGGGTGTACAAATCTTTTTCAATTATATCCCTAATTTTTGCCCGAACCTTATTCTGTTTTTGGTTCGCCGGGATGCCCTTTTTTGCCTGGATCTTTTATTTTTATTATCCAGCGGGTCTATTTATGCGAAGTATTTTTTGACTACGTCCGAGTTGACAGGGGATGAAAAGTCTTCGCCATCCATGGTTGTAAGCAATAAGGCTCCGCCCGAAAAGACCTTTTTAACCACGAATGGACCTTCATAGTTAGGAGTCCATTTGCCCCTATGATCTGTACTGGGAGGAAGGATCCTTTTGAGTACCACATCTCCGACTTTGTAAACCCGAGGATGCACCTTTTGGTCAAATGCCTGCTTCATTCTGCACTGGTATAATTGCCCATGACATACAGCCGCCAATCGCTTTTCCTCAATAAGGCTCAGCTGATCAAATCTGGCTCGTACCCATTCAGCCTCATCTAGCTTAACATCTATCATGACTCTGAGGGACGGAATCTCTACTTCAACCGGTAGCACTGCCTCCATACCATATACGAGTGAGAATGGGGTTGCCCCAGTGGACGTGCGTACCGACGTTCGATACCCATGCAAAGCAAATGGTAACACCTCATGCCAATCTTTGTACGTGACAACCATCTTCTGTACAATCTTCTTGATATTTTTGTTGGCCGCTTCGACCGCGCCATTCATCTTTGGGCGGTACGGAGAAGAATTGTGATGTTCGATTTTGAAGTCCCGGCATAACTCAGCCATCATCTTATTATTCAAATTAGAACCATTATCAGTAATGATTCTTTCGGGAACTCCATATCGGCAAATGATATCCCGTTTTAAGAAACGAGCTACCACTTGTTTTGTAACATTGGCATAGGATGCAGCTTCAACCCATTTGGTGAAATAATCAATCGCCACCAAGATGAAACGATGACCATTAGAAGCTGTAGGCTCAATCTTTCCAATCATATCAATGCCCCACATGGCAAACGGCCAAGGCGACGACATGATACTCAACGGATTTGGAGGTACATGCACTTTATCTGCGTAGATCTGGCATTTATGGCATTTGCGGGCATATTTGCAACAATCTGACTCCATAGTCAACCAATAATATCCCGACCTTAACAACTTTTTAGCCATTGCCTGTCCTCCAGCATGGGTACCGAAAGAGCCTTCGTGCACTTCAATCATCAACAAGTCTGCTTCATGTCTATCCACACATCTAAGCAGGACCGTGTCAAAATTTCTTTTATACAGCACGCCATCTTTGTTCAAGAAGAAACTACCAGCTAACCTTCTCAACGTCTTCCTGTCTTTGGACGATGCCCCGGACGGGTACTCTTGACTTTTCAAGAAACACTTAATGTCATGAAACCATGGCTTGTCATCAGACATTGCATCGACCGCAAACACAAATGCTGGTCTGTCAAGGTGGGATACCTCAATCTTAGGTACATGGTTCCATCCTTGCACTTTGATCATGGAAGACAAAGTGGCCAAGGCATCAGCGAACCTATTCTCATCTCGAGGAATGTGGTACAGTTTCACTGTTGTGAAAAATGTCAGCAACCTCCTTGTATAATCTCTATACGGCACTAGATTTGCTTGGTGCGTGTACCAACTCCCTTTCACTTGATTGATTACCAAAGCTGAATCACCAAATATATCAAGGGTCTTAATCCGTAGATTAACCGCCTCCTCGATCCCCATTATACAAGCTTCGTTCTCTGCTTCATTGTTGGTGCATCCGAAAGTTATTCGTGCAGTGAAAGGCATATGAACACCTTCCGGCGTGATAAGAACTGCTCCAACTCCGCACCCATTCATATTGACAGCCCCATCAAACATCAGACTCCATTTGGATTCAGGGTCTGGCCCTTCCTCCGGAAGTGGTTCCTCGCAGTCTTTAGCTTTGAGAAACATGATGTCCTCATCAGGGAAGTCAAATTTCATGGGTTGATAATCATCAACCGGCTGTTGCGCAAGATAATCGGACAGAATACTTCCTTTGATGGCCTTTTGTGAAGTGTACTGAATGTCATACTCTGTCAAGACCATTTGCCACCGTGCAACTCTGCCTGTCAATGCTGGTTTCTCGAAAATGTACTTGATAGGATCCATTTTTGAAATCAACAAGGTTGTGTGCCTAACCATATATTGCCTCAATCGCTTAGCGGCCCATGCAAGCGCACAGCATGTCTTTTCAAGCATTGAGTATCGGGACTCACAATCATTGAACTTTTTGCTCAGGTAGTAGATAGCATGCTCCTTCCTACCTGTCTCGTCATGTTGACCGAGAACACAACCCATGGAACCTTCAAGCACTGTCAGATACATTATCAGCGGTCTCCCTTCAACTGGAGGCATTAGAATCGGAGGTTCCTGCAAGTATTCTTTTATCTTATCGAATGCCAATTGGCAATCGTCATTCCATCTGACCGTTTGATCTTTCCTTAACAATTTAAATATTGGCTCACACGTGGCTGTTAGGTGAGATATGAACCTTGCAATGTAGTTCAATCTACCCAAGAAACCACGAACCTCTTTTTCTGTTCTCGGTTCAGGCATTTCTTGTATTGCTTTCACCTTGGCAGGATCAACCTCGATTCCTCTTTCGCTCACAATGAAACCCAGTAACTTTCCAGAACGCACCCCAAACGTGCACTTGTTTGGATTTAATCTCAGACGAAACTTTCTCAACCTTTCAAACAGCTTTTTCAGGTTAACCAGGTGTTCCTCTTCTGTTCTCGACTTGGCAATCATATCATCTACATAACATTCGATCTCCTTATGAATCAAGTCATGAAACAATGTCACCATCGCCCGCTGGTACGTTGCCCCTGCGTTTTTCAACCCAAAAGGCATTACTTTATAACAATATGTACCCCACGGAGTAATGAACGTGGTCTTCTCCATATCTTCAGGTGCCATCTTGATCTGGTTGTACCCGGAGAAACCGTCCATAAAGGAGAACACTGAAAACTGAGCTGTATTATCGACCAGCACATCAATATGAGGTAGTGGAAAATCATCTTTCGGGCTAGCTTTATTAAGATCTCGATAATCCACACACATTCTCACTTTTCCATCTTTCTTCGGTACTGGCACGATGTTGGCTACCCACGGAGGATACTTTGTCACAGCAAGAAACCCAGCATCCCACTGCTTCTGGACTTCCTCCTTAATCTTTAAAGCCATGTCGGGGTAAGTCTGACGAAGTTTCTGCTTGACTGGCGGACATTCTTCTCTTAATGGCAGCCTGTGCACGACAATATCCGTATCCAACCCCGGCATGTCTTGATACGACCAGGCGAAGATGTCAACATACTCGCACAACATTTCAGTCAAAGTTTTCTTCACGTCTTCTTGCAAGCTGGCACCAATCCTGATCTCTTTCTTGGCGTCCTTGGTACCAATATTGATGATTTCTACAGTCTCCTGATGAGGCTGGATGACCCTTTCCTCTAGTTTCAACAATCTGGCCAGTTCTTCAGGGAGTTCACAATCTTTCTCATCCCCTTCTTCGGTTTGATAAATCGGATTGTCAAAGTCATACATAGTCATATCAAAATCGTTATCAGTGGTATCCGGAGGATCAAGTCTGCATGAACGGGTTCATGCCTTATTTTAGAATTTATTTTTAAGCAAAACAAAAGAAAATGAAACATTGCCATTTTATTTTTTTGTGCAAAAATAAAAACTGAAAGACAGAGAACAAAATTTGATTGCAAAACGTCCTTTATTAATGATTAAACATTGAAAATGCAACCATGGTGGCCCTACAAATGAATCTATACGCCTTGGGCAGAGCGCAAGATTTTGACATGCATTATGGTTAGAAAAAACAAAGAAAAATTACTCTGTCTGAAGAGTAACCCAGATGACTTCTTCAACGGACCAGTTTTGCACTTGTTGTCCCGGAGCATGAGGGCGTACCCAGTTGTCCAGGTCACAATTACTGTTAACACTATCCTCCGTGGCTGCACAAGACTGGTCCATGTAGATAATTCCCCCACTATTGAAAGTAATGGGTCCCCTGCTCCCCGCATCTGAAGTTGTAGAGGGATGATAACCAATACCAAATTTGTCTTCCTTCATTGGGGTCTCTATCAACCTGCCCCAACCTTGGGCGTTGCCTGCCCTGACGACTTCGACAGCTTGTTTGTAAGATGAAATGGAGGTACCAGCCCCAACTGGTACAGAAGAAGACTCAGGTGCATCGTCAATATTGACTGCTTCGAATGATTGGCACAACATCTCATGAATTTCCCCATCCATTTCAATGTACTTGAACGTGGACAAGTGACTCACAAAGATGTCTTCTTCCCCACACACCATCACAACCTGCCCTTCAAACTCATACTTCAGCTTTTGATGCAGAGTAGAAGTAACAGCCCCGGCTCCGTGAATCAGAGGGCATCCCAATAGGCAGCTATATGCAGGTTGTATGTCCATTACATGGAACGTGGATTTGAATACCTGTGGTCCAATTTGTACGGGCAATTCCACCTCACCAAACACAGATCGTCTAGTTCCATCGAACGCTCTAACCACCAATTCACTAGGCCTTAAGATCAAACCATCAACTTCCAGCTTCATTAATGCCTTCTTGGGCAAGACATTGAGTGATGAACCAGTGTCTACCAGTACATGAGATAACACTGCGCCCTTACACTCCATCGTGATATGCAAAGCCTTATTATGGTTTCTTCCTTCAACAGTCAAATCTCTACTTGTAAAGCCCAAGCCATGGCTAACATTAACATTGGAGATTACGCCCTCGAGCTGATTAACAGTAATTTCTTGTGGCACGTATGCACTCTTCAATACTTTCAACAACGCCTGCCGGTGCGCATCAGAGCACATCAATAGTGACAAGATTGAAATCTTTGAAGGGGTCTGATTCAGTTGGTCCACAATCTTATAATCGCTTTTCTTGATTATCTTCATAAATTCTTCCATTTCCTTATCAAAAGTAATCTTTGTCTCTGCTTCAGGTGTAGGCGCATTTTCAACCACCTGTTTACCTTTAGCCTTTGCTGCAGCTTCTGCCTCTTTATCACTTCTCAAGGTTTGGGGAGCGAACAACCTTCCACTCCTTGTAAAGCCCCCTACACCCCCTATGTTATCAATATTTGGGCTGACTGACGACTCAACTTCCTGCTTTTTACCTTCGTAATATACATCTGCCCCATAGTGCCATGGGATAGCCTTCGTAGATGTGAATGGAATTGGTCCTGGCACCGTGATAGTAACAGGACTGGGCCTTTCTGGCGCAACACTCGCCACGGGAACTGCATTGACCAGCATTTGAATCTCAGCGGGAGTGTAATAAATGGTCACGGTTGATATCTCATCAGTGTCTTTCGCGACTCTGTCGAACTGTAGACATCCTTCATCGATCAGATTCTGTAAACCCATCTTCAACTTATCACAGCCATTCTCCTGATTCATACACTCGGAGCAATCCTGATTACAGCCCGGGAACACCTGTCCCTTCAATAAACGATCTTTTACAACCAACAAAGAAGTTTTCACTTGATGAACGTCTAACACCAGATCCAATCTCCTCCCATCTTCAATAGCGTACACATTTGCTGCACTATGATCAGGCATGGGATGCTGAGTAATATTAGGAGCGGGAGAGAAATTGATGGCTTTAGCATCAATCAAATCTTGTACTTTATGATGGAAAGCCCAGCATTTTTCAATGGAGTGCCCCTGAGCACCTGAGTGGAACTCACAACGAGCATTAGCATCGAAGTTAGGTGGCAGGTTTCCAGCAACCGGAGCTTTCATAGTACGGAGTTCTACCAACTTTAACTCGAGTAGCCGGGGCAACAGCGCGGCATAAGTCATAGGGAGAGGATCCATCTTACGATCCCTCTGCCTAGACCTTTGCTGGAAAAAAGGTTGTTGCTGTTAAACTTGTTGTTGGGGTTGTTGTTTCTGAACAGACGGTGTGGGGATTGTTACAGCATCTACCTGATAATAAGCTTGAGAACGCCCTCTGCCTCGTCCTCTAAACACAGCATTCGTATCACCTTCTCTTCTTTTCTGGTTACTAGCAAACGGTTTCTTCATCCCCGAAGAGCCAGCCCCACTCACATCCTGGATCTTTCCGAGCTTTAACAGACTTTCTATTCTTTCTCCCGCAATCACAATATCAGCAAATCCAGTTGACGGACAAGCAGCTAATCTATCAAGATAGGCCCCTTGCAAGGTGCCCATAAACATATCCACCATTTCTCTGTCTGACAAGGGAGGTTGGACCTGGGCAGCCATTTCCCTCCACCTCTGTGCATATTCTTTGAAACTCTCCTTGGCATTCTGGGACAACCCCTGCAATTGGGTGCGGTTGGGCGCCATGTCAATATTATACTGGTATTGCTTCAGGAACGCCTCTGCCAGATCTTTCCAACTCTTCACAGCAGCTCTATTCAACTTCATATACCAGGTCAAGGACGCCCCAGCCAGACTGTCCTGAAAATAGTGCATCCATAGCTTCTCGTCATCCGTATGGGCTGAAATCTTCCCAAAATAAGCTTGAAGATGCGTTTGGGGACACGCATTGCCGTGATACTTATCAAAAGTAGGAGGTTTGAATTTAGGGGGAATTCTGACTCCTGAGACCAGCCCCAAGCTGGTAACATCAATACCCATAGAGTTCTTGCATTCTATGGCCCTGATCTTTTCTGCTAACTCATCATACCTTCGATCACCTTGATTACCCACATCAGCATCTAATAGAGTAAATTGGTCTTCCAGAGTATCTTCAAGAGTAACACCAGCATGCCTACCATTTCCATTACCCCGATTGTTACCACCAGGAGGAGGGTTGCCACCGGGAGGAGGGATGCCATGTCCCTGTGAATTGTCATGCTGATCACCTTTGGGCCCATTGTCTGGACGCTCGACCAGAAGCCTCAATCTCTCCTGATTTTGCGCCATGCCAGTCATGAGGGTCATGAACTGGTCCATACGCGCCCTCATTTCAGCCAAATCACTTTGCACTTGATCCATGATTCTTACTTGATTCCTTCGCGTCGAATATCGGTGAATATGATTCCCAGCTATACTGCCTGAAACCAAATAAAGGTTAGAGACCCTGCAACGAGTACCTGAAAAGCAAGTAACAAAAATGCAAAATGATATGCAATGCCATGCAATGCCATGTTTGTCATTTTCGAGGTGCTTTTATACCCTGATTCCAATCCAACCACAGAAATCTGAAGACCAGAAATCGTGATATAAAGAGGCGTGTCGTGGTCATGTGCCTGTGTGCAGCTATCTGATAAGGAATAATTCTGAATAAAACTGCTCATACTCATTCAACAAAGGATTCAAGTACATTTAAGAAAGGTTCAACCGCAAATGCAATACAAGGAAAAATGGATCCATCAACAAGCCTGATGGTAACCATTAACAACAAAATATAAGGAAAAGAACATCAGTCTGACAATTCCACATCCTTCAGCTTATCACTTGAGTATTTGATCTCCTCAAAGAGTATACGGGTACGCTGGTGATTCGGCTTTTCAATCATTTCTTTGATCAAGACATCCCTTTTCTCAAGAGCTTCAGTTAAAGAACCCATATGCAGCATCAGAGCCTCGTCATCACACACTCCTTTGTGTCTCTTTATGCCAGCTTGCGTCTTGAGTATCTCCCTTTCTATCATGACTTCTTCAAGCTCTTTCTTGGTATTCCTCAGCTCACCTCTAGCTTCTTCTAGCTGTTCTTGACTCTTACCGATGCTTTCCCGATACTTTCTCCTCTGCTCATGCGCCTTTTCAAGCTCTTCGTCCTTAATCTGCAACTGTTCCTGTAATTCAGCATTCTCTATCCTAACTTCGTCCCAAGCGTGCTGAAACTTTGTTAACTTTTCTTTGGTCTGTGCTAACGCCTGTTTGGTTTGCTTGTGGGCTTGAGTAGCATCATCAGCACCTTTACTAATCTTCCGGAAATGTTGGGCTCTTCCAGCAAAGTCTTTTTCTTTTGCAGTTAGGATTTGTTCAGCATCTTGGGCTTTCCGCTCCAGCTCTTTGTTGGCATGTAGAGCATTCTGAAGACGGCTACTCAATTCAGAATTCTCTCCTTGGAGCTTTTTCACCAAGGCTTGCAACTTGTCAACTTCTTCCACAGTAGCAGTGCTTCTTGCTTTCTCATTCTCCGGATACAAAAGGGGTGCCTTACCAAAAGGCAAGAGAAAATCTTCAACTCTTTTCTTCACCCACTCTTCATATGCTGGATAAACCCGGTTGTTAGGCTTGCCTAGAGTAACTTTCCCCTTTTTCAGCATGCTACCCCAGCTTTCAGAAGCTTTCTGTGCTGCTTCCCAACCATCTGATGTATGAAAATAGAGGGACTCCTCCACATCTCTCTTAATAGGCAGACCTGTCAGAGCATACCCAAATTGTCGAATGGCCAAAGAAGGATTGTAGTTAATCCCACCCATTCTTCCTATCAGTGGAACGTTAGGGAACTTACCACAGCTGTGGATAATATTCTTGCCAATCAGCCCATGATCTACCCATACGATGTCCTTGGCCACCAATCCCATTAAACGCTGTTTCCACTCTAGAGAATCTTTGGAATCCACAAAAGCCCCTGATTGTGGTAAACGGCCTGAAAACCACTTATAGAACAAGGGTGCACAACAACGAATTATCCCTCCTCTTTTCTTTTCGTTTCGGTTGTACAACGAGTAGTGAAGATCTCCCAATAGCGTTGGCACCGGGTTCTTCATCATGAATATTCGTATAGCGTCCGTATCAATAAAACCCGGCTCGTTGGGAAACAACACTATGCCGTATATACAAAGGGCTAGCAAAGCATTAAAACCCAGCCAATTCTCGCCTTTAGCTGCTTCCTGGGCCTTCTTAATCAGATATTCCAGCTTGTAACCACGAATCTTTCCTTTGTTGGAGACATTGTCGCCTAACTCTGATTTGCTCAAATAAAGAGCACCAGCCACCTTTCAAAAGTCAAGATCCCCCACCGATCCAAAGAAAGGGGGCTCCTCCTTGATAGCAATCCCCAACATGTTGGAATACTCCTCCAAGGTAGGAACCAACACATAGTCTGGAAATACAAAACACCTCAGAGGCGGATCATAGAACTGCATCAACGTATGGAGACCTCTGGCTTCATAATCACTGACATTACGGACCACAGATAAAATCCACCCATATTTCTCTTCAAAAGCTTCTCGTACTGCAGGGCTCGCCATTCCCTTCAGCATAACAATAGGGCCTAAAGTAGGCGTAAGGAACTTATAGCTGATGATATTCTTCCTCTCTTTAGTGTTCATCTTTGCAGGGACCTGATGACTGGAATCAAGGGTAATATATGCACCTGGAAATGAATAAACATGTATGTTAGGATATGATAATGCAATGCAAAGGGCAATGTGATCAGGTAATCAGGTGTTTGTGCTGAACTGTGAACGGTGTCAGTGTAGCTCTGAGACTAATATGGAACCATAGATAAGAACCATCTGAATACAATAGGATGAAACTTCCTTTTGTACGATGATGATAGAAAATCGGGTATGTAGGAGGTCATGGTTACCTGCAAACCTGTAAACAACCCGCCCTTCTCACATGTGGGTACTAGGATGTTCAGTATCCCGGGCTCTCAGGTCGAGAAATGATGATACGTTCACCATTTCTGGTTTGGCATCATCATCAATCGAGGAGGCCTCAACTAATTCTCCAAAACAAAAGGTCCTCAGCTTCTGGCACTGAGGTCGAGAAGCAATAGTACATTCATCCCTCAGGGTACAGTACTATCGCCAATCGAGGAGTGCCTCCGCTGATTCTCTTTCAAAAAGGATAACCTATAGCGAGTTCCCAGCATTGGGTCCTCGGATCGAGGATGTGCAATGGGTTTGCCACGGAATGTGGTCTGCCACTGTCACATCTCGGGAGGAGTGCCGCAACTGAGTCCTCGGGAATGGTCACCAGAGTCGACAATTCCTCAAGAGAATAACTACTGGCCTGCATAACATGCAGTAGCAGAAAGCTCCTGATAGAACCTCGTCTGGTTGTGGGTCTCATGAACAACAATACGTGGTCACCACCACGCAAGCGTCATGACTATCCACTCTAATACCTACGTGTGTACTCAAGCCTTGGTAGTGAGCTCATCTCTCAGAACACCCCGCCCGCCAAACAGAAAACAACAGCACAGTCCAGCACAATAATGATATGTAATGCAGTAAATGCGATAAATACAGCAATGTACAGTAAAGCAGTAAATAACCATACAATAAAACGGTAAATATAGCACAACAGTAAACAACCAATGAAAGAAAAACAGACAAGCGCTAGGATTGACTCGCTTAGGGATGGACCAGCAGGAGGTCAATCTTTCCCCAGCAGAGTCGCCAGCTGTCGCTCCCGAGATTTTCATCCAAGTACAAACGCGAAAGTGGCACCGAACAGAGCCGCCAGCAATGTGTATTTATCCCAAGAGAGGGGAAGGAAACACTGCATAAACCTAAAGGAAAGGATAGAGCATGGTCTTGCGACCAAGAGAACTGGGTTCGGGAGTCGGTTACGCGAGAGGAAGGTATTAGCACCCCCTCACGTCCATCGTACCCGATGGGATCCACGCTTGCTTGCTTCAATCAAAGGGTGAAGAAAACTGGAGCTCCGCTACTACTGGAAAGGAAAAGGAACGAGAACGGAAAGAAACGAAGAAACAAATGTAGGGAAAATAAAAGAAGTGCTCGCATGGGCCCTACCCCACTGCCTACGTATCTCATCGGGAACATGAGAATCAGAGCGACATAGTTCCCCTCACCTAAGGGAAAGTTGTTTATGTTTTTTAGAGAACGGCTTACATCCTAGCTCAGGTGTTGCAGGCTCGCTGGTCCGAGTGCGTTACCATCTTGCAAGAGAACGAGTAGAAGCGCGTTCGTACGCTAAGAGTGAATGAGGTGAGAAAAGAATTCCCGAAGGAAAGACGTTATTGTTTGTTTTTGTCTTTTAAGAGTTTTTTCATTTGTTTGCATATGATAGTGTATCTGAATCTTAGTCATTGGAATGTGTACATTCTCACATTCCAAGATGGAATGAGTAAGAAAGCACACTAAGGGTGAAGAAGACCCCCACACTTAGTTCCAATTGTCAAGGTTCAAACACACTAGCATACTTGTGTTTATTAAGTGTTTTTTGTTGATTAAGAAATGATGAAGTGCTTTTTATTATTTGTACCTTCAACAAGTATTGCATTTAGGTCCCTCATACAAGATCAAATGTTTAACACATTGACCGAAGAAGGGCTATATGCTACACATTCTAAGATCATAAGAGAAGACCCCTTATAATCTTTTCTTTATATGAAAGGCCTAAATGCAATAAATGCCTATCTTCATTAGATATTTTGAATTTTCTTTAAGAGATGAGAAGAGAGACTCAAGAGAGGAGAAAAGGTAAAAATCTATATGGACTAAGACTCAATCCTAATTGATTAGTTAAGGGAGTGATCCTAAGGTTTGTGAGGTTTCAACCTAAAGTCTAAAGAAGGAATGAATTAAACAATTCACTTCTAAAGTAGAAGATGAATTGTAACTCACAAAGGGAAAGTGATGAGTTATTAAAAGAAAGCACATAAGTGCTTAACAAAACATAAAATGGAATTGTAAAAGAGAAAGGATAGAAGTTGAATGTGGATTCCTTATCCACACTCAATTGAAACTTACCAAAGCCCCTACATGGTTAGTAAACATGTATAAGAAGTATAAGAAGTAAAAGAACATGTAATGCATCATAAAACTCAAAGGAATTAAATGAGAAACCAAATCCTAGAGCCACAACCAGAATGTACATCAAATGGAAACCAATGGTTATTATCAATCAAATTCAAGTGGATAGGCAACAAACAATCCTCCATGACATTAGAACATGATATCATAAGAAAAGGAAGAATGAAAGATGAAAGAGAAAAGAAGAAATGTGCATAAATGGAACATGTAATCCATGGATCAGAATTGAAATGAAATGAAAAATGATTCACAAAACTCTCACAAGTATTCATGAAGCACATCAAGGCATTTAAGAAGTGATAGAAGAAGTAGGATTGAAATGGAAGTTCCAAACAAAGGAAAGTGCAAACACAACATGTTAAAGGTGCACAAGGTTTAAATGAAAGTCAACATGCAAGGATGACATATAATATGTACCAATGACCTATAATGTCAAGTGAATGGTTCACCAAATATGCAAATGACCATGCCATTAAGTACAAAAGAAAACATGTAAACATGCACAAAAGATTACAATGATATGACATGTTATAATGCTTTAAATGAAATGCATCAAACAAAAATCAAATGGCCTCATGAAAATTATGAAAACATGGTATTGAAGTTCACTAATCAGAGATGAATCACATATCAAAGTAGCATGCAAGGAAACAAGGCAAAATGATGTCAAACAATGCACTTAGGTCACATAGACATATCATACAAAGTAGCACAAAAGTGAACACCAAACATGCCATAAAATGACCAAAAAAATCAAATAAAAAACACTAAACATACCTCAAGATTCTAATGACTCAATTCAAAAAGAAGAGCATCAAAACAATTTTTAATGATCGAGAACAAAAATGGACAAATTTATGCATCACACTAAGCATGCACACAAATTGAAATTCAAAGAATATTATAGAACAGGGGCAAAAATGTCATAAAAACAAGAAATAAAATCATGAAAAATTTCCTAAATGTTTTAATGATGTCCATGAATTTTTGTGGAATTTTATAGTGCTATTTTGTATTTTTAAAAATTGAAAAGTAAACGTGCACAAAAAATAAAAATAAAATGAAGTGAAATGAGGACTGGGGGTGTAAACATAGCAATTGAGCAGTTCAAAATGTTTTGGGCTTGAAAACATGGGGTGCGAATAACAATCTGATTAGGTCCAATTACGCGCATAACACACTAACAACCATGCACTTCAGTCAACAATAGTCAAAGTAATAACAACCATCAGATTAAGTCAAGTCAAGAGACAAGTCAAGGTAATTACATCCAACGCGCATACATGAATGTGCATCTTAACTACCATGCAATGCATCACATCACTTTTAAGTGAATCAGAAAAATGGCACATGACATGCACGCCCTTTTTTAATGTGTTGGCACGTTTTGAACCACATGATCATGAACATCCAACGGACCAAATTAAAACTGAGCATAAAACCCTAAAATAAAGTCCACCAGCCGGAGAGGGACCTCCGGTCACCTTCTCCGGTCACTCACCACCGTCTGCAACTTTGATTTCTCCAGAAATCCACAACATGTATATCAATCGAAAGAGAAACTAATGGAGAACATGAATTCAAGAACAAAATGCACAAACAGTTCATGATACGAGAGAATTCAACAGAAAAAGATTTGCCCTAACATTTAAACTATGCCTCTAAAGGCCTATCAACTAGCCAGGCCAGTTCTTGAGCTTATAAGAAGCTGCAAGAACCTGAAAACAAACTCACATTAAGTCTATAATGGATGAAATTCGTACCTGAAGATTGGAGACTTTGAGGTATTCTTCAGAAAACCAGAGATCGTAGCTTCTTCTTCAACCTTGGAGCTTCACAAATTAAGCAAAATAAATGCTATATAACTGGTTGTCTTGAGAGCAGAGAGATTCAATGTTGAACAGTGCTTGAAGCAACCTTGAGAACTATACTGAAATCTCCTTCAATCAAGTGCCATTGATGATGATGAGGATGAAGTATCGTGTGCTTGGAGAAGAATTTTTTAGAGAGTTGGTGACAGAGTGAGAGAATCAGAGAGAAAGTAGAGAGAACTTTGAAGTGAAAAATGAGAAATGAAGCTGAGACTGAAATTAGAGGTGAGATTTCTATTTATAATGTGAGTTAACCATGGTTTAGTGAGTCAGTTAAGTGAGTCAATGCTTGGTTAACTGAGTGCACCCTAACTAACTGAGTTAAGTTAGTTAGGGGCGAGTGAGGTTGGCTATGATGTGGTGATGGTGATTCATGGTGTGCTATGGTGGAAGTGAGGGTAAAACAACAAAGCTGCTGTGGCAGAAACTTGCTTCATAAGTTTGCCCTTTCCATTTTCATGCATGGCACGTGCTGGTGTATGATATTTGTATCAAGTATGCTTGGTTTAATGTGGAAAGCAGATGTTATGAAGTGTTTGTGGTGTGTGTGAACCAAAATCGTGCACCAAGCTGTCAAAGCATCAGTGCCAACATAGGGCTATTTGCAGGTGAAATACTTTCTAACCATTGAACAATTTGATGAGATTTTGGAGTCTTTGGAAAGAGGACACATTGGAGCACAATGTTGATGTGAAAATTGAAGTGAAATGAGGTTTGGAACAGGTTGAAAAATGACTTAGAACATCCACATTGGGAAATGGTATAAGGGTGTGGCATGTGGTCGGTCGACC
This sequence comes from Lathyrus tuberosus, assembly GCA_022829125.1. NCBI lineage: Eukaryota > Viridiplantae > Streptophyta > Magnoliopsida > Fabales > Fabaceae > Lathyrus > Lathyrus tuberosus. The sequence continues at coordinate 8,846,054 of JALAZF010000176.1, read as the reverse complement.
TGGCACCTTGGCACCTGGGTTTTCAGCACAATCACCATGACTTGAGGCCACTATTTCTCCATCATAACTTGATCAGACGAAAATTTTCCCAACATGAACATTGGAGAGGGCACTACAAGGAACATTTTTTATGTTGAAAAGTTTTTCATTTGGAGCTTTCTTCTTGGAGAAATTGAGCTTGACATTTGGCACACCAGGTGTTTGTAGAAATGACATGCGCGTGACCTGAAACTTGCCCAAGCTGACTTGCATTTTGCCCAAGTTTCCCTCAACTTTGATCATCCATAACTCTCTCAATTTTTATCCAATGGAGATGTTCTACACATGGATTTGAAGCTTAAAGGAATGTCTTTTGTTGTGGCTGAGTGGAATTTCCACTTGATGCTTCAATTTTAAATGGCCTTGGTTCAAACTCTGATGCAAAATGGCCAAAACTTACTATTTTTAGTAACCCTACTTCACCCAAAAATGGCAACTTTCCACATCTTGATTTTTTCATGATTCCTTTGGAGTTTCTTAATCAAATTTTGCACATTGGACACATATAACATGAATTTCATGAATTTGGCCTCAAAAAGTCAAGAGTTGACTTTTTCCTCTGATTATTTGACTTGGCCCCAATTTTCCTGATTTCTGATCTTTCTTCCAATTGAACCACTTCCAAAACCAATTGAGAAGCAATTTTCCACCTCCATACACTTAGGGACATATGAAATACCATGACATCAAATTTGGTCCAACAAATAAAAAATTCCCTGATTTTATTAGAAACCCTAGTTTTGGTGCCCACCTCCTAGGAGAAAAATGTGCAGTCTTCAATTTCCAATTCCTCAGAGTATGTTATGTATCCTCTTAAAGGATGATGATATATGCCATTTGAGGATGATTTTGGATCAATGAGCTATCTCTTTTGAGGGTTTTCCTTCATTTTTTGAACCTCTTGCATAGTGAAAGATATAATGCTTCAATCTCCCATTGTATCTCTTATCCTTGAGGTTGTGGATGATCAATTGAGATGGTATGAGACATGAAAGACCTCTTGGCTTGCCTTGAGGGCACTTAATTGACCTTTTTGTGCTTTGAATGATCCCTTGATTGTCCACCTTCCACCTGATCACATGCCCTGATGGTAAGAAGGATGCCATGCTTCATTTTTCTATTTTAAATGCAATGTAATGTTAATGAGGTGGATATGATATGATAAATGATAATGCCATGCTATGATGACAAAGAGGGAGAGCAAATTTTGGGGTATTACAGCTGCCCCTATTCAAGCGCTGTAGACCTGAATGCCTGAAAGCAATTGCTTTCGGACTTTCAAGGTATATAGTGATTGAATACCAAATATAACCAAAAATTTGCTCTGGATGATGAGGAAGAAACTCCCACGACATTGCTAGCTTGAATCTTCAATGAAACATTGTCGGAGAAAACTGTCTTTTGAACGACACCAGACGACTACTGGCTTGCCACACTGCTGGTGGACTTTAATAATGTCTTTTATGCAATTCCAGACGACTACTGGCCTGCCACGCTACTGGTGGACTTTAGAAATGTCTTTTTGAACGACGCCAGACGACTACTGGCTTGCCACGCTACTGGTGGACTTTAGAAATGTCTTTTTGAACGACGCCAGACGACTACTGGCTTGCCACGCTACTGGTGGACTTTAATAATGTCTTTTATGCAATTCCAGACGACTACTGGCCTGCCACGCTACTGGTGGACTTTGCAGCTTCGTGCCACCCGAAGACGGACTTTTGCCAATCCACTGTTGGACTTTTGGAATATGCCACCCTTAGATGGACCTTTCGCCAATCCACTGTTGGACTTTTGGAATATGCCACCCTTAGATGGACCTTTCGCCAATCCACTGTTGGACTTTTGCCACCCGAAGACGGACTTTTGCCAATCCACTGTTGGACTTGTGCCACCCGAAGACGGACTTTTCGCCAATCCACTGTTGGACTTTTGGAATATGCCACCCTTAGATGGACCTTTCGCCAATCCCCTGTTGGACTTTTGCCACCCGAAGACGGACTTTTGCCAATCCACTGTTGGACTTGTGCCACCCGAAGACGGACTTTTCGCCAATCCACTGTTGGACTTTTAGCTGCTTTGCCACCCGAAGATGGACTTTTGCCAATCCACTGTTGGACTTTTAAAATTTGCCACCCGAAGACGGACTTTTGCCAATCCACTGTTGGACTTTTAGAATATGCAAAATTGTATTACTCTCTGCGTCTGTGTCAGACATCTCTGCTGACTCTGCTGAGGAGCAAAGACCAATGATTTGACTTTGGAGACTCCTGAAAAGATAACCTCTCCACTGGAGAATGAATGAATAATCCGTCTGCTTCGAATTGTCAAGCTTGCCAAAAATAAATTGGACTTGAAGAATAATAAATCTGCCAGGAATCACTTCATCTGTTGGGGGAATGAATTCTGGTCACGGCGACTCCGTTGGGGATGAGAATTTCTTTGCATGGCGTCTTTCTAGGGGAGAGAAGTCATAAAAACTCTGCTTGGGGATCTGTCCAATCCAAGACCCTTTGTAGGGGTTATCCACCTTCTGACCCGGCTGGGGAAAGGCTGTACCATCCTTGTTGAGGAATAGATTCTGTCGATCTGATAAACCTCTGCGGGGAGAACAACAACTCAGCTGGAGTTGCTGACAAGATTCGATGCTGACCTCTGTGGGGATACCATGACCAGAGATACGATCTTGCTGGGGATCAGGGCTACTCTGCCAGCGATATGCAAATCCTGGTTAGAACATTCCACTGCAACTTGTTAGGAAAGAGTCCTTAGAGATCTGTTGGGGAAACCCAAAGCAAATCCACAGTATTCTACTGAAGAATATGACTGTCAAGCTTAGGATAAGTACCACAATGCCCCATGTTAGGCGAGCTTCCCTTTAGACAATTCCGTTAGGGATGACGAGTTTATAACAAACTCTGCTGGCGGAAACTGCTTTAAAACGTCTCGTGCTGGGGAATGCCTTTTGAGAGGATTTTACAGAAGACTAGCTGTCCTCAAACTCTACTGGGGACGATCAACACTTCATGTTGGGGAAACAAACATGCCCCATGCTCGGACAAACCAACCATTCGTCCCCGAAGAGGATGTCATAAGAGGATTTTACAGAAGATTTAGCCTCTTCAACCTCTTGTGACTTCGCTGGGGATAATGACCATCAGTTTCGGTGTCGACGAGACCACTCTTTTGGGGAATTTGCGACCGTCATCGACACAGAAAAACTTGTAGCTGTTGGAAGTACTGTATGAGAGAATCGACTTAATAAGATGCAACGGTACCCAGTTGAACTTAATTCACTGATATCGACCCGTTATGAACAATCGTCGACCGAACGATGAACGCCGATCTCCTTACCCGTAATTGCCCCAGTCTTTTGCGTGGGGTGATTTATTACTGGTCTTGTGCTTAAAATCATCTGCACCTGCTACCTGCAACAAAAGAATATGCCCACATGCCCCGAATATTGCGTGGCTAGAATCCACCATCCGGGAGTATTCAACATTCGAAGTAATTTCAAATGTTTTTTTTCTGCGCATGTTATTGCAAGGCTGCCATGTTTTCAAATGCAATGTTTTATCAAAATTAGGACGTTTTTGCAAACAAAGCAATAAAACAAAAATAGGAGGCTTTTTATTGAAATTCAATTTATTGACTGAGAGCCCAGAATAGGCAATTACATCAGGAAGCAATCCCTGGAAAGAGGTGATCGCTGAAAATTGAGAAAAGAAACTATCCTAATGGCAATGTGAAAACGGAATTCCACTGAGTTTCCATTCTGTTATGACCAGTATGTCTTCAAAACTCCCCGACCTTGCCTTCTGAGGAATGATCAGACCGATTCCTATCTTTCAGAATGTCAGTTGTTCAAACGGTAATGGGTACAGATAACTCAGACTGTAGCCATTCGCTTAAATCCCTTTTTTGCGTGGACCGCCCTTTCAGGTTTTCAATCCACCAGGATACCCTTTTTTGCCTAAGTTGCCCTTTCGGGTTTTCAACTTACCGGGTGTACAAATCTTTTTCAATTATATCCCTAATTTTTGCCCGAACCTTATTCTGTTTTTGGTTCGCCGGGATGCCCTTTTTTGCCTGGATCTTTTATTTTTATTATCCAGCGGGTCTATTTATGCGAAGTATTTTTTGACTACGTCCGAGTTGACAGGGGATGAAAAGTCTTCGCCATCCATGGTTGTAAGCAATAAGGCTCCGCCCGAAAAGACCTTTTTAACCACGAATGGACCTTCATAGTTAGGAGTCCATTTGCCCCTGTGATCTGTACTGGGAGGAAGGATCCTTTTGAG